>WQNJ02000082.1:31249166-34215000 GCA_016584745.2 Phylloscopus trochilus trochilus
CCAGACTGGCCACTGAAGAGACATGTCCTATGTAAGTCCTACTCTTTTCCATCTCATCTCCTCTCTTTAAATCACTTTTACTCACTTCTTGCTGCCTGTCTTCATAATTTGCAATGCTTTTCCCCAGCATGGATTCAGCTGAACAGATTCTAAATTACTAATCTCCAAATTATCACATCCAAAAGATACCACCTTTGGTTGGCAGCAACCTCTAACATTAGAGCCCATGCAAAATGTAACAAATACTGGTTCTTGCTGTGCTTTCATATATTTGTCTTAAAACACACTTTAAAGTAGGCTAGAGGTAAAGTCTGTAACTAGTGTGACACTTGCCAATGGGCCAAGTATTATTTCCTCTTCACTTTCCATAGGGAACAGTCAAGAGCCAAAATAGAGTTGTCTTTCATCCATGAAAGAATCTTCTAAGTGTAACCCTTCAATCCTTCAATTTTGCTGCTGGATAAGCCTACAGGCTGGTTTCCCCATGCCTCTGTCAAGCATGATCCTCTCTGATCAAAGCAAGTCAGGTAAGCAAAGGTTGCATTTTTCATTGCTGCATTGGCCTGTTGCTGATCCTGGAAAATGTGGGGAAAATACTCCCCCCTGACACCAGGGTAAGACCCAAAATTCTGGATTTTCCTGGACACCCCCTTTCCAAGGTCTGCAGTTGAGCACCCAGAGAAGCTTTACCTAAGGATGGAGGGGGCAGCTTTGCAGCTGGGAAGGTTGGCATGCAGACTGACATCCTGCCCCCAGCCGAGCTGTCACACTCCTGGCAAGATCTCTTGGCGCTGCCAGCTTGCTGCCCCGGTGCTGCACAGAGGGTGGGAACACGAGCACACGAGCAGCTCCCCGTGGGGGCTTGGCTTGCACTACAGACCAGGAGCAAGCTCTGGAGCTGGCTGCCCTGCTGGCTTCCACCGACTGCAGCTGCTTGTTTGCTCTCCGCCAGGCTGCTTCTGGAAAGCCTGTATGTCTGACCTGTCTGCCTCCTTCCTGATGCTGAGCTTCTTCTCAGCTGCCTCATTTCCTCCTTGTGATCCTGACAGAGGCAGCCTGAAATCTCTCTGCTCATTGGGCTTCCAAGTGACTTTCCATCTATCTAATCTATCGTTAAAACTTAATACAAGGTCTTCTCATCATAAAAAAAAAACAGATCGAGGAACAGAGCGTTCCTTTCCTTTCATGATGTTTTCTGATTTTTAACAACTATACCCAGGTATTTGTTTGACAGCTTTAAATCAAGAACTCAATCAAAAGCCTGTACCAACCCTGGCCAGGAGCTTCCCTGGGATATTGCCTCACTCTTTCTTTTTTTTTTTTTTTTTTTTTTTTAATTTTGCACAGTAGGAGTGAATGACATAATAGTGGATATTGGAAATAAACTCTTGAGCAGTGGAAAGACCATCATTAGTGCTGAAAAAAGCAGCTTTTGAGGCTGCTTTTGAGGCCAAGATCAAATAAATGGTAGGAGAAGCTGGCATAGTTTATGGGTGTGAGGTTCAAGGTACCACTTTTTTGAATAAATTGACTTTTGTGATACTTTGTATAGATAGGTCTAAGTTGAGGGTTTCCCTTCAATTGAAGGAGAAATACCTTTGTCTTCGATATTAATTATTTCTCTTTGAGTGGTGAAAGAGGCTTCCCCTAATTTACTTCCAGGCTGTTTAACCCTAGTCATTTCCTTTCCTCTTTTCACAGCTCTCCCCCATCCAGACTTTCCTGGTGAGAGCACATACAAGCCAACCTTACCCAGAAGGACAAGGACGCCATACTTTCCTGTGAAAACACAAGAGGAAAGAGTTGGACTGCTCTTTTCAGAAGGGAATTTGTCATGATATCCCTGCATCTACAGCCAAAATGTGCACTGACCACGAGGACCCTACTTTCACCTTCATCCATGGAAGAATTTAATTAATCTTCCTATATTGGCAGGCGAACAACATTTCCTGAAGAGAAAAATAACTGTTAATTTCCAGAGGTAATTAACAGTCACTGAATGAGACTAAAGGGCTTTCATCAAAATTACCAATCAGCTCAAATTTGAAGAGATTCTCTCCTCCTCATTGCTTCTTCATCTCATTCAGCCAGTCCTACTGAATTAGTGCCTAATAGAGTGTCAGACATATTCATATCCTGTCAAATTTCCATCCTCCCAAGGAACTGTCCCTTTCAAATGGTAATACAGAGGGCGTATGATGTGCACTCGTTGCTATTTTGGATTTAACAGCTGGCTGCATTGCACTAAGGGTAGCTGTGGAAACTTAACTGAGGGACGTGTGCACGTGTGTGTGTGTGTGTGTGTGTGTGTGTGTGTGTGTACACATCTGTGTGAGTAAACGCCTACTCCTTTCCAAATGATACCATTTATCTTAAACAATGCTCTCTTTATAACTCTAAAAGCTAATTCTCTTTTTAGACCACCACAGCTGCTGAAGGGGAGAATGGTACAGCCTCACAGCAAACAAGAGCACGGCCTCACCCCAGGACTGGGCTGTGCAACCCCTTTCTCACACAAGTTTCAGAAGATGAGTAGGGTCACTATCAGTACTGGGTCACTGGTGGCCCTCATCAAGACCTAAGGGTTTAAGAAAGGCTTTCTTCAGGCTCTCCTCACCTTGGCTAGGGAGGGGCAGCCCCAGGGATTTACTTGTTTTTGCACAGTTTCAGCCCAACACACACATTGTGTAGTGCCTGAGCAAAGGCAGATGGTCTAAGGGCTGACCTTCACAGAGCAATATGAGCACAGAAATTCAGAGTCCTCCCAGGTCACTGCAATATAAGTTTCCCTCCTCCTGCTTTGTAAATATTTTGAGCCTTAGCCAAAGACAGGTGGTGTTTGCAGGGACATTCTCAGTGACTCCAGCTGGATCTGGAGTACCTGTAATTTGGACATCTCGGGGGACGTCATGGTGACAACCAACAACGAGAATTTCTAGTAAAATGTTTCTGTGTGCTGTGCCAGGGCACTTCTGGAGACAGCACTAGATGGGTGCAGAGCGTGACCTCTGTTAACAATATACACTACATGAAAGCTAATAATTCTGGCTAAAGCATATTCAAAATAGGATGCTTGAAGCAAAACTAATGCATTATTCACTGCTTGTTGGGAATACAAGAACATGGAGATAGACATCTGAGCCTTGGGCCTTTTCTGAGATGTACTGTACATGGGCTCAGTGGGCTTATTGGCAGCACAGTGACTCTTACTGCCATGGATCTTTCATTACTAATAGCATTTAAAATCTTGCCCTGTGATCAAATGAAAAAAAAAAAAAAAAGTGTACTCATCTTTGCTTTCTAGTCACATACAGTGATGAGAGATATTTCTAATGCTGTATTCATTCCCTTGGTGTAAAATATGCCCTTTTCCCACCTTTACATTAAATTAGACAAATATTTGGTGAAACTCACAGGGTGAAATAGTGCAAAAATTGCCAGTTTCTCAGTAGGTAGCTGAAAACAATTCTGAACAGAGCACCAACATAATCAACTCCAACACAACATGCAGGCTTTGCTAACGTAATGATTTTCAAAAATAAAAATGTGTTTTAAAAAAAGAAGGAGAAAAATATTCTTTTATATACTTGTGATATAGAAATAAAAATCTTTGTGAATTTAACAGCACTGTAAGAGCAGCATTATAGAAAAATCTGTCTGGGATTTGCCTAATTGCTTGTAGACAGTGTGCAATATAGACACCTGCCTCTGAACTAATCACTCTCTGGTCCTTTTGTGGTCAACAGAGAAACACTGACACTTGGGGGAGTGATTCATCTCTTCCTAAAGTACATGTCTAAGAAAGGTCAAATGAATTGCATCCTAAAAGTGCTTATTTCTCCTGGCTGACCATAAAGGTTGAAGAGTGACTAACTCTTCAACTCTAACTCTAATTAATACACTGTAGACATACAAGCCTGTGGGTTGGCAGAGAGGGGGAGATGCTGAAGTGCACCCCTATTCTTCCATTTGCCACAGTGGGAGGGTCTGTAGAATAAAGACAGATAACTCCTCCTCCTCCCCAAAGACAGATTTCCACAGTTTCATCAGATGAGAGATTTTTGATTCAAGGTGTTTCGCCATACAGGACCAGGAATGGCATTGTATGCCCAGACCTGCCCCACGATATCCTGTCAGGTAAACTTCTTCTGCAGGTGCTGCTGCAAAGAAGTTTTGGATCCCAGCAAGTAAGCCTGATTTATAGTAATGGTTAATCCTTCTTGGAGCCAGAAGCAGCTTGACTGGATCCCAATTACTGCTTAACAATGTATGTCTTGTCAAAACAGTTTTGAGGCCAGCTTCTTCTGATGCTAGCTGATCTTTAAGTGCAACTGAAGATTGGCTTCAGTAGCACATCTTTGCTATGGCAAATTCTCTTTAAGACTTTTGGGGGGCTGACATGGGACCAACTTTCTACTAGAAAACAGACTGAAATGTAAAAAGCAGCATTGTTATATGCATTACTGTTATCCAAAATGCTCAGTTATCATTAGCTTCCCCATAGCTTATCCTTTTAAAAACCAATATAGTAATGAACCTTGCCTATGTGTGATATCTTTGCTCTTCTCACTAAATGCTTTCAGGATGATCAAATTACATATGATTTCTAACAAATGCTCATCCATTTAATTGAAAAGAGAAACAATTGTGAGAATTCTGTTCTTGAAGTCACTGTGCTTGATTTCAATATCCATGAGTTTGTATTTTCTATGTTTGATTGCAGAAACTTTGCCTAAAGATCCTGCAGTTGAAGTTCAGACAACCTTAGAAAAAGGCAATTTTTAAATGTTAAAGGAAATCAAATACACATTCATATCTGCCAGCGTGTGTTCCCCTCATTATAAAATAATTAAAGAACTATAACTAGATCAGACTGACAATCACTGCATCAAAAACCAGTATATACTATGGTCACATTACAAGCAACAAAGCTGAGCTTGGTGATTTACGACATTATCACTAAAACCTCGTGATATATTTAGCGAGTGGTAATAGTAAAGGTTATAATTCCTCTGAGGGACAATAGTGATGAAATAAACCACGAGGGTCAAGTGGATTATGACCTTGTGAAAACTGAAATAATGGAGATGGAGCTTTATAAACTTCCTTATAATAGATAATGCCTTAAACAATTTAAAAGCTGCTCAGTACTCAATTTGGACTTGCCACAGGCTTACTACTGCCTATATATTATTAGAGGAAAACCTGAAAATTACTTCTGTCACTATGAATCTTGCATCTGCTCAGAACCCCCATTTTAGGTGCAATGAGTACTCTTGCTGGACTCTGAATGCTCCCAACAGACAGTGTGTGTGCACTCGTCTGTCAGTTCTCCCCACCCAGGACTTGCAGTGTGGCTGCCTATGCAGAATTAAAAGCTTGCAAGGCATCCTGGATTGCTATGTTAGTAATCACACCTGGCAGTATTAATTTTGCTACCATATAGTACTATCCTGGGATCAAAGAGTTTCTACATGATCAAGTGATAGGGTGAGATGAATGACACTGCTGACTGCTTTACATGCTTGGCAAAAGGAGAGATGTCACGTTTATCAGCACAGACAATACACCAGGTTCATGCAGATCCTCTCTACAGAGTTACCTTCGACACCCAACTTTAGAACAGAGCTTATATGGGAGCTGAAGAGTGCCACGTACATGAATTCCTGCCGAGATTTAGGTGTAGGTGGAGCAACATCACAGGCAAATGGTGACTATCTTGGCCTTTCTGAATACATGATCCTGCCCAAACAGTGTGAAAACAGTCTATGGGATCAGTCCCATAAAAGACTATGACCACCAGTCACTTGACCAAGGTCATTCACATACATAGTTTGGGCTCCCTAATTTTCATTCTTGCTGTAGTTTGCCTCTTGTGGGCCAACCCACCTCACTAGAGCAAGTTTTTTGTACCAAGATACAATATGGAACTGGCAGATTTCTGGAGAAGCTGCATGGATAAAGCAGCCATACTGAGGCATACATCTTCAGATTTATAAATTAATGTACAGAAAAAATTCTGCCAGAAACACAGAGAAGTTTGAGACCATGCTATCTCAGCTTCAAAGACATGGAGGAGGAGGGAAGACCAGGAGACAACACAATGCTTAGCCACTTGGGTAACAGCACTGACAATGGCAGGCCTGGGAGGGCATCAGTCTGAAAGCAAACGGGACAATCAGCTGCCATTGAGAGAGGGATTTTTGATTGATTTTAAATTAAGGTCACTGTCCCCAGGCCACAGCTAGATTTGATTATTTCTGTCACATTTTAGAAGAGTGACAGAAACTTTGTCGCAACCAGTGCTCTCTCTCCTCAGTGCATAATGATGACTCAATGCATAATGATGCTTTTTTTCGGTGGGTTTTGATGATTCCAACTTCCATGATATGCCACATGTTGGTACAGCAGTGGCATTCTCCCACTGAAAGCCACTCATCCCTTTTACTACCCAAATCTATGCAGTAAGGGCATTAGAAAAGCTGTGGGCAGCACAGAATTAACACGGGTGTGACGTTAAATCTGAGAGGTGTATTCACTGCTGGCAGGTGACCACTGACTATCATACACCAAGAGGAACCAAGAGGCTGGGCTTGCTGTGTTTTGGGGCAAAAACTCCTTTGTCATGTAGGGACCTTTCTGAGCAAGCTGCGATTTGATTGCTCTCTGTGGATTTCTCTCCTGTTAATTCCTTCATTTTCCCCTCAAAAAGACATCAACTGCCTGCTGTCAGATGGCAGAGGGCTCCACAGCTGTGTTTGCATGAAGAATCACCTCTATACAGTCAGGAGGTCTATTCATGGCCTCTCCCTTTTGTGCTGGAAGCCAGGGCCACCAGTCCCTGCTCACCCTCTCCATGCTGCTTGAGATTTGAGGAAGCTCTGTCACATCTCCCTCCTGGTACCTCTTGCCAGAGTGCATGTACCTAACTAGAAAACCATTTCAAGCCATGGATTATCACTGCTAGCCTCCTCCAAGTATTTTCCAGCTCTGCTGTGTCCTTTTTGAGAAGGTGAGACCAGAACTTGAGCAGTATTCAGAGCACAGGTCCAGCACACATTTTCCAGTGTAAAATCTTTTCCTCTTCGTTGCTCTCCTAACAAGTCCTGACATTTGAGTCACTCTTTTGGCCACACTGAGCATGAAGCTGACATTTTCTCAGCTGTGCATGTCCTTGGGCTCTCAACCTAGAGAAAGTGATGGCCAAAATCCTTCCATGATGATGGGCAAGAAATAAGTGACCAACTGCAACTGTACAGTTGTGCTGTCTGGGAAAAAATGAACAAGCAAACCACTTTGTAATAACAGTAGTGGATTTTAAATCCCAAGATGCTACAAAATTCCCTCTCAGGCAGCTTGACCTAAATTCCTATGGGCAATGAGGAAGCTGCATATTTGGAGCATTTGAAAGAAAACTAGACAAATGCCCATAAATTATTGTATGGGGGACATTCCTACTCTCCTTTGGAAGATGGATTAGGCAGATGACCTACTAAGTTTTTTTTGTTGTTGTTCTTTCACTAATTCCTACGATGTCATGGGTGTGTGTGCTTTACCCTTTCTTAAATCATAATCTGTTTGATCCGGCAACAGTCAAAGGTTTTGAAAAGCCCATTAAACCACAAGAGGAAATCTTGAGCGGTTTGCTAATATCAACAGAAATCCAGATGGAATTACAATCATCTTTTATGTACATTCGAGGGCATATTATGTAATACTAGCCATGGATTTAGTTTAATGCACCGCACCTTCCAATAAGCTGCTGGCGACACTTAATAGCGATTTGAAACCTACAAAAAACTCTTATGCCCTTGACAAAACCGTTTTAAAGCCCAGAGCCTGAGGTCAAGAGGCTTGGGATGTTCAGTGTCTGATGGGAAAACGGGGACTAGGGAAAGCGAGGATGAAAAAGATGGGGGGGGAGGAGGAGGCGGGCGGGAGGAGGAATTAAAAGGGCAAAGAGGTGGAGGGGGAATAAAGAAAAACAGGAAGTCAGAATCGTGGTCAATCCGAGATAGACGCAAAGGACACAAGGTCAAAACGTCAAGCAAGCAGGGAGCAAAATATCCACGAGATTTATGAAGAAGGATGAGGCTGCCTTGCCGCAGCATCCTCCCGGGCGCCCGGGCCGCTCCGGGCGCGGCTCCGCGGGACCCCGGTGCCGGCGGCGGCTGCGGGGCGCGGGGGGCGGCGCTGGCGGGCGGGGTGCAGGTTGTGCCGCCCCGCCCCCGGCGCTGGCCCCGCCCCGGCCCGCCCGGCGCGGGGGGAGCGGGACGCGGTACCGGGCAGGGCAGGGCGGCGCGTCCCCGGCGGCGGCGGCGGCGGCCGCGCTTGACAGAGCGGGCGGCGGCTGCGGCCCCATGGAGCCCAGCTAGGGGCTGCCGCACCCTCCACCGGAGGTAGGTGCCGCGGAGCGGATGCGCACCGGCAGCCCAGGGCGGGCGGAGCGGTGACAGGTTGGCCGGGGCGGCGGCGTTCTGCGGGAATCCCAGCCTCGCCGAGCCTTCTTCCCACCGGCGGCCGGGCGCTGCGGTACCGTGGGGAGGGCGGCGGCCCCGCGGTCCCCGCTTCGGCCCGTGACTATTGTTTCTGGTGGCGCCGAGCGGGCGCAGCGAGATCCCGGTGGCGGCGGCGGCGGCTTTGTGCGGGTTGTCCCGGCTGTGGGGCTGCGGCGGTGGGGGGGCGCGGAGGGACCGCGGCGGGGAGAGGGACGGAGCGAGACCGTGACCGCACGAGCAGAGCCACCCACCCCACCCCCGCCCTTCCTCCTCCTTCTCTTCCTCCTCCTCCTGCCTGCGCAACTTCTCCAAAATCACGCCCGTGGGTGCGCGGAGGAGCGGCGCTTGCCGCCGCCAGGCATCGCCCCCCGCGGCTCTGCCCCACGGGCGGCACCGCGCACACGGCGGGGCCACGGGCGGCCCTCCGCGCCCGGTCCGCGCTCTGCGGAGCGGAGATTAAAAACAGGCAGGGTGGATTTCAAGATGGGCGGTAATGGGATGATTTGGGGTCCCTCGGGTAGCCAGTCACAGGCGAGAAGCAGGAGGAGAATTTACCCTTCCGAAGTTGGGGCAGAAATTTCTCCCGCTGTCGCCCGGCTTCCTGGCGAAGTCTGCCAGGCGGCTGGACTGTCACCTGCGTCTCCCTTAATGGCTTTTTCTGGATGAGGCTGTCGCGGGGCGTGGGTCATCTGCGCCGGCGTCGCAGCGGTCCGGGTGTACGTGGCGATGGGTGCCAGGGTGAAGTGTCGTGCTCCAGAAGTTCTGCATCCCTCCGGGGGGATGCTGCAGGGTGCAAGCGCCCTGGGCAGGAGTTGCAGGGCAGTTATTCCCCTTCTCTCATTTCACCCCCCAACAACCTCTTTTTTGAGAGATTATTTCGGTTTTGGTTTATTTACCGCTGTTGGTGGTAGTTTTCTTGCGTGTTCTCCATCAGAATTATTTTTCTAAAAAGAAATTCAAATGCGGGGTTCAAAGTATATATATTGTCTAATGGGGATGTATTGTTAAAGAGGAAATAGTATCTGGTTGCCCATTAATTCTTCAGGTATTTTCCGTTTAAACTTGATGAGGAAATGTTCTTTTTTTCTAAGTAACCTTTCATGTCATTTATCATTAGCAAATCGGCTTAGCATTCAAAGTAGAGATTTCCTCAAAAATACGCTACTGATTACTGATGTTATGTCTGAAACACTCCATAGGACAGAAATCAGCACACCTCTGTTTTTTTAATATGTAAATTTGAAAAGCCTTTCCTTCCATTTCATGACTCTCTGAGTGGCCCCGGTTAATCAGATGTAACTACAGTAACTAGCAGAGGAGGCTGCTGATAGGCAGGGTGGTTTCCTGCACCACTCTGCTGGAGCAACCTGATCAATTAATGCATCCTCACTATTTTGTCCTTGGCATCTCTAATGAATTTTATAGTATTTCTGTGAGGAGCTCCAGTAGGGAGAAGCTGAAGTCTCTTTCACCTTCAGAGATGACTGAAGCCAAATTTGAGGAGGGGATAACTGTTTGAGCTGACTGGAGAGTGCTGCTGAGTTCCTGTGTATACAGTAAATTCTGGAGGCGATCCAGTAGCCAGAGCTATCTGGGTCACACTGGAAATCACCTCGGTGGTGGGTTTTGCAGCGTCCTGATCACTTCCTAGTAAAAAAAAAAAAGAAAAAAAGGGAAAAAAAAGAAAAAAAAAAAAAAAAAAGAAAAAAAAAGCAAGTGTTAAGCTTTTGCAACATGCACGGATTGCATTGTAGGCATGCGCCCGAGAATGGAGCTGGCTTGGCATGTGCAATCAGCAGGTCACACTGAGTACCCTACAACTTCAGGATGCTTGAGTTCACAGTGCAGAGCCTGCAGCAGTATGAATTATAGAGCAAAAAATGCATTTAGATGTAACAAAGGCTGCTGGCTCATCTCCTGCATGAGGAACTAATTTTTTTAAAAAAATCTGGCTCCTGTTTCTGCCTCTGACACAAACTGCCAGTGTAGCTGTGGGCAAATAATTTCATATTTCCCCCTCTCTTCTCTCCTCATCTCTGCCTGACCTGCCAAGGTCTCATCTGTACAGGGCTGTCTGCTCAGACCCCAGCTCAAACCCCTTACTTTCCACCAGCTGCCTTGCACACAGCAGTCTGAAACCCAGTGTAGGTGGTATCTCTCTGTTCCGAGGGGATACAGTTTGACGTTCAAATACTACTGCTGGAGCCAATCGTACAGACGTAGCAGCCTCACAGCAACTCATCAGTCTCTAATCCTACCCCTCATCTAATCCAGTCATTCTCTGCTGCTGATGGAATCGCCCAGCATCGTTCCAGCCGTGTTTGGCTGCGTGCTCGCCCTCGTGTCGGCGAGCCTTCCTCAAGCCAGGGAGGGAAGTGGCAGTGGAGATGGGCTGAGGATCGCCAGCTCCTCAGGACACAGATTGTCACTTGAGGCTACAAAACCCGCGACGCGAGAGGCCTGGTGTGGTTTAGAAATAGAAATTATAGCTACAGGGTAAATTGCAGCGATGTCACAGAAAAAATGACCAGAAAATGGAACCTCGGGCATTCCTGCAGAGCCAGCTGCGTGCTGGTCGGGAGGGAACGGAGGTGGAAGGGTGCAGCTCCCTCGGCGTAACAACGGCATTCTTATTTTAGCATGGAAGACAGCCAAAGATAAGGAGTGGTTGTCATCCGGCTGGTTGGAGGATAAAAAAAAAAAAAAAAAAAGAAAAAGAAAAAGAAAAAGAAAAGCTGTGTGGAAAAATATTTTGATGTAGGTACTAAAGGGGAAAAAAAAAGCAGATAACCTTGCAAGTGATAGACTAGCTATGTAAAGCTGGCTGGACAAGGCTTTTCCCATAAAATCCAGAATGATCCTAATTAAGCCCGGACTCTGTTAAATGACACATGGCTTTATTTATTTCAGATGTTTCTAGGTCCTAAAGATGGGGCCAAATGTGAAGAGTTTGCTGTGGCAGATAGTTTAACCCCAATTACTTTTACATAAATCATGTGATTGTTACAGTAGCTGAGTACCTCTGATGGGTGCCCCAGAGCTACTGATTAAAAAAAAGGTATTTTTAAAAAATCCCTGAAACATTTATGGCAACGCAGGTGAGGGTTTGTGGAAGAGAGGTGGCCATCCTCTCCACAGGCAGGAGGATAGGAGTGTGGGAGCTGTTGTGGTGCTGTGTGCTTGCTGGTCTGTATGCACAGGCAGCTGAAATGGTGGCTTTGTAGAACAAGCAGCCGGAGAAAGGGACATAAAATGGGAGCTGACAAATATTCTTGTTATGAAACTGGGATGGATGGATGGATGAATGATTTATGGGGGCACTTGCTTTTATTTTATTTTATTTTGAGAGGAAGAGATGGTTGGTGATGTGTGGCGCTAGCCACGGATGGCTTTGTTTTGAGATCAGGCTGTGCTGGGTCCTGCCTCCAGAAACAGCATCTACAGAATAACAATACAGTGAAACACTTCCCAGCATTGCTTGAGTTTCATGGACTGTTTTCAGGGTGAAAAAGTTTTCCTTATCTTATGTTCAAAGCCATAGGCCTAAATCCTCCCAGCAGACTCTAGATTTCAAAAAAGAGGTGGCTGTATGAGAAGTCCTAGGCTGTGGGGATTTTTGTTAGCCTGTCTCAGTTCTCCTCGGGAATTTCCTTTCCCTGGGTTTGCAATACTGCCCATCCCTCCCGGGGCACTGAGCTCCTCTGTAAATAGGCCACTCTGTGGAGGAGCTGCTCTGCTGGGTGATTTAATGTTGCTTGTTAGTTCTGGCTTTCCTTTTTTCCCACACCCACCCAGTTCTATCCATGCTGTCCTTTAGTGTACAGAGCAGTGCTGTAACATGGGTGAGGTGAGTTTACAGGGTCACATCTGTAGGTTTTGCCAGTCCTGCGGGTGGCTGGGTGTCCTGGGGACCCTTGTGTCACCTGCAGCTCCACACTCAGTTGCTGGCTGTGGGTGTGAGTGACTGGATCCCCCTCTGAGCAGGACCTGTTTCCAGCATCCCTTTGTATTTCCTAGTTAAAATAATCATAGAGTAGTTGGATTAGAAGGGACCTTACAGGTCATTTAGTCCAACCTCCCTGCAGTAAGCAGGGACATCTTCAACTAGATTAGGTTGCTCAGAGCCCTGTCCAACCTGACTTGGAATGCTTCCAGGCATGGGACATTTACCACCTCTCTGGGCAACCTGTTGTAGTGCCTCCTCATTCTCCAAGTAAAAAATTCTTCCTTATGTCCAGTTTAAATTGACCCTAGTTTAAAACCATTGTCCTATTGCAACAGGCTCTGCTAAGAAGTCTGTCCCTGTAGTACTGTCCCTGTCGGTCCTTGTTAGGTATTGGAAGATGCTGTATGGTTTTCTTGGAGCCTTCTCTTCTCCAGGATGAACAACCCCAGCTCTCTCAGCCTGTTCTTATAGGAGAGGTGCTCCAACCCTCAGATCATCTTCATGGTCCTCCTCTGGACCCACTCCAACAAGTCCATGTCCTTCCCATGCTGAGGACCCCAGAGCTGGATGCGGTATTCCAGGCAGGGGCTCACAAGAGTGGAGGGTGCCCTTGATCCACTGTTTGTGTTGTTGATGAAGTTATTAAAGGGTACCAGTCCCAGTATGGACTTCTGAGGGACACCACTCATCACTGATCACAATTTGCACAGGTAGTTGTTTGGAAATGCTTCTTTAAGATATCAGAGGACTAAATGTTCTCAAGAATTAAAGAAAGAGCCTGGGGTAGGTCTCCTGTTAACTCCACTCTCTTCAGAAAAAAAGATGTCCTTCAACTTAGTAGCTTCCAGGTCTCTGTATTTCTCCCACTCTTCAGAGGGGCTAGAGAGCAGCCACTATAGCAGAGGGAAGGCAACTGCTGTTGACTTGGAGGACAAGCTGCGTGTGGGTTTGGGTTCCCCCCGCCTCCCCAGTGGTAGGCACAGGGACATCAGAACAAGCCCCAGGACTGACTGACTGTGTCCCCAAATGTCTTATCATTGTGTTATCTTTGAGCTGATGATTGGAGGTGAGCTCTGATTGACAAGAGAGGTGAGGGAAGTTGGCTGTGACACCTCACTAAGCATCTGTGGGGCTGCTCAGGGCAGGTCCCTGAACATTCTGGGTGCAGCTACAAATTTGTTTGTTCAGGCTAATTTTGAAAATCAGTCTCTCTTCCAATGTCTGCGTGCGCTTCAGCCTTTCAATTATTCTGCGCTTTTCCTGTGGCATGGAAACAAAGAGATGGAAGTGTAGTGGCCACCAGGAGGGCCAAGAGGGCAATGGCTCTTGCCTGCCCTGGCAGTCAGTGTGCTCCTCATAGCAAAGCCAGGTTATTTGGCGGAGTGCAGGTCTTTCAGTCCAGGAAAAAATAATTTGTTAATGGCCAGAGAATAATCACTTTACTCCGAAAAGCCTCTCCAGCTGCATTGCACCAACTGTTCTTTATCAGTCTCTGAATCCTTAATGACAGTAGCAGCTAATTTCTCTTTCTGTGTTTTTCTAGCTGCAATGTCCTATTTTCTCTGACTTTATTGAGAAAATAATAGAAGTCATTACATAGCTACTTGTCACCTTTCAGAGAAGAAAACTTCTCTCTGCCTGAATGGCCAAGTTAGTTACTTGGTGACTGGCTCAGACAATAGCAACTTTTTTAGCTTATCCATTATTAATCTGTGCCTGGTGAATAAACTAATTAACTGGAGGAGTGTTACTGAAGTTCTAGTCTGTGATTATCAGAATATGGTGAATAAACTTTTCACAAACAGTGTGACAAAGGCATATAAGCAAAAAAATCAAGAAACAAAGGGTTAGGAGTGACAAAGTGAGAAACATGAATTTGTTCTGTTTTCTTTTAAATTTGATTTTCTTTGAAGCTTATGTGGCAGTATTGCACAAAATGGTCCTTGGTTAAAAGAAAACTATTAAGTGTTCCATACATATCTATAATAATTAGGTTAAAGAAAAGATAGTGAGGAGCATTGGAATAGATGGGCAATGAGAATGGAAGACACAGAAAATAAAGTGAAATGTGAAGTATTTTTGTGTTTGCATGATAACCATCTTTCTGGTTGTTGGTGATGGATCACTTGCTGTAGAGGTGGATCTACACAAGGCCACTGCAAACCAAACAGGAAGGGCAACACATTGTTTTTTAATCAGGATATTCTAAACCAAGAAGTCAGGCATCACCGTCTGAGTGAAAGATGCCTTCATCTCCAGCCTTGGTGATGGGGCTGCAGATCAGAGGCAGCTCTCAGCCAGAGAGCCCTGCAGGAAGATGGAAGAAGAGGACTTCTGATGTAGCCAAAGCTTGCTCTGCAGGCTGTGGGATGCTGAGGAGAGGCCAGAAGGAAGTGGGAACATATACGCAGATCCTAGAAGGAGCACACAAAAAATCCTTCCTGTTCTCTTGTGATGTGCTTGTAATTCATCTCTGCTCCGTGGGGGATGGATGGAGTTACCTCTTGCCTTTTCATGTCTGGAAAAGTCATGGATGCTTACAGTGGGTTCACAAAGCTTCTGTGGCAGAAGAAACTGTGCTCTGCATTAGAGCTCTGCTGCACTGTGTGTGCAGGATACATCAAGGGGTGCTGTTCTCTCACGGGACTGGCGGTGCCAAGCTCAGTATCTCACATCTCCCCACACCCTAGTGCCTAAGCTTCTGTTCATTTGGCAGAAAACTGCTTGACCATGCTCCAGTTGCGCTGCAATCAACGTAATGTTGGTAGGTGGAAGAAAACAGATGCTAGGAGTTTACTTCCCCACTCACCAAGGAAATGCATCTGCCTTTGGTTGGGGTTTGATGTTTAGGTCCTGATGTTTTTTTAGATGCTTGTGTAACAGCTGTGTTCAGCTGTGAAATTGTCACTTCTCCTTTAGCATACATTTTGGCTGTCACCACAGCTTTCTGTCCTCTAAAGGGGGGTATTAAATTGATGGGGGTAGCCATCAATTGGATGTCATGAGTGCCATGGATACCATGAGTGCTACAGACAGGAAAGTGGAAGCAGCAGAAAGCTGTGTGCTACTGATCTCCATGTTCATAGCACGTAACCTCAGAGCTGTGCAGTGACTGTCCTGGAGGGACCTAGCACAGCCTCCCACCAGAAATGATTAAATCAGGAGACAAGGTGTGTGCCCTTGATCACAAACAGGCTACAGACATCTTAGACTCACTTTGGTTACTGGAAAGTCAGTACTTACTTTATATTTGCTTTTTGGTGGAAGTGAAGAGCTCTTTGCTCTGCAGCATAAAGACCCAAATATTTGGGGACCTAATAATTCTGATTTTCTGGAGAAGAGGTGCCCCTGCATTTCCAAGGAGCTGAGGTTCTCAATTGAGTAGTCTTTTTATTTTTAAAAAGGAAGGAGGTGTTTCTATTAGAGTTTCCTGTTTTGAACTCTTTCGTTAGAGGGTATGAAGTGGTCAGAGGAGAGAGACTTATCATTTAGATCAGGCTTGTCTTTTTATATTTTCTTATTTGTATACATACTACTCATCTATAAATTATTTTCATGTATAAAAATATAAAATGCATTTTGAATTGTGCAATTTTTCCCAGTTCTGTTTAAGGCTGCTACTTAAAGGAAATCTAAATAAGGTTTTCTGTCAAGAAGGGTTTAGATTTAGCTGGCCCTGCCTGGGGCTGAGGGATAGGTTAGGACACTTCTCAAGATCCTTTTCAGGACCCTTACTGTGATTCTAGGCAGTTACTCAACAAAACAAATTCATAGGAGATTGTGCTGGTTATGCTGAAAGGGTTTTGCTGTAGCATTTAATGTGGTTATTTGTTTGAAAAGGAAATAATAGGTAATTGTAGCATAGTTACTGCTGCTGTATTGGACAAATGTTTCTTTAAAGAGGAAAACAACTGATGTTACATTTTTAGACCAGCATCATGATATGGCTGTGATTAATTTCTCCAGGAGCTTTGTGTTTTTTATATCTGCTTAAGTGTATTAACATTTTAAAAGGTCAAAGGTAAGCTTTAAAATGGATGCCAAATTAAGATAGATGGGAGGAAAATGACATTTACTTCTTGTTACTGCACATTGTTTGAATTTGACCAAAGGCAAAAACAAAACAAAGAACAGCCCTCCCCCCCATACACACGCATGCACGCACGCTTGTGTGCATGCATGGACAGACAGCCATGTTCCCACCACCTGCCTTCCCTCCACACCTGGTCTGGTAAAATCTTATTCATCAAGGCTGGTTAATCATGATAATCATCATTATTATCCTAACAAAATCAGTAGTCCGGTGTATTCACTTCCAGACATCCTTTGTGTTCTTTTCCAAAGTATATAATTTAACTAGTGTGAGTGGACTCTGTAAATAAAAGTAGCTAACATATAAATATTAGGAAAACACGGCTGATGAGAACTCTAACCACGTTATCACTTCCTGCCCTTGCTACGTTTGAGATGATTTCATCAGGGAAGGGACTGGACCCTCATCCCTATTCATGCAGTTCCTTGCACATTATGTCCAATGAAAGCAGAGAATAAAATATGGTAGGAATAATGCCTTTGCTGCCAGTAGGAACGGTGGCCAGTCCCAACCAAAAGCAAGGCTTTAGCAGAGCTGCTCTGCGACCACGCCAGTGCGCAGCTTTGGGTTTGGACAAAGTGGCATATCTCGAGGGAAGGACTGGATCTGGCTTGTGCCCATCATCTCCACTCTTGGCCTTAAATGATGGTGGGTGGCTATGCTGGTGATAATCCTGTGCCTCAGGAATCTCAGCCACTCTGTTGTGAAAGGGATCCAGCCTGTGGATGCTTGTCTCTGTTGAACAAGACAGATTTGCTCCTCTCACTTCATGACATCTGCCAATATAAGGGGGTTTAAAACAAGGGAGAAAACAGCTAAAAGTTCTTCAAATCCTTCTTCCTACTGGTGGCTTGTAGCTCATCACGGAGGCTTCAGACTGCATCCTGTGTCCAGACGCTCAGCCCCATGCCAAATCCCAGAGCACACCCCAACCTTGTGTGGGCCACGAGGGCTGTGTTGCTCTGGGAAGAGTCACCCAGATGCTGAGCCATGTGTAACCCAGAAAAGGCAGTGCTGCTGTTCCCAAACCCACATCTACCTGCCACCCTTGGGCTCCCTGGGCACGGTGGCTGCCCAGAGCAGAGCATGGGGGAAGAGAAGGGCTGGCAGCAGTGAGGAAGCTGCTGGAGAAAGATGCAGCACTCAGCCCTGTCCCCGCACAACAGCACGAGGTGTGTCCAAGGCTGGGATAAGGGATGGTCAAATCTCCTCCTCCCTCCCCAAGAAGCAGCAAGCACTCCTCCCTGGTGCTGAAAATGTTTGCCTGACAAACAAAAAAAAAAAGAAGAAAAAATGACAATTGCTCATATGCTTTGTTCCAGCGTGAAAATGTATTTTTCGTTTCAAACAGAATGGATTCTGAGTTGAATCTGAGCAGAACAAACTAGACAGCTTTATTTTTCATTTTACCAAAATTGTTTTTAAATCACTCAATCCAAATATTTCTTTTTCATTTTTCTTTACCATAGCCTTGCCACTATAGCAAACAATTCCATTATTTGCATAGCTCTAATTGCAGTGATTAAACAAACACAGCAAACTCTGACCCTTTGCAGAGCCTCATCACAGCCCCACAGCCAGCTTGGTCTGTATTTTGTCAGCAGAGAGGGAGATGTGGCTTTCTGTAGACTGAAAATAAATTACGGACTTTCTGGTATTTTTTTCCCCCCTCCAAACTGATACACTATCAGTTTGGACAATGAATAATTTTGCCTGTTCTCTTGCTAGCGAGCTATCTCCCTATTGTGAACCTGGTACAGTTTAAAAAGCATTTGGATTTTGAGTGCTTTGTTCATGTGTTATGCTTAAGTTACAACCTCTGTTGCTGTTATTAGAGTAACGTGTAGGGTTGCTACTCTGTTAGTAATACCCATATTAACATAAAGGAAAGAGAGACAAATATCTGCATCTGTTTGGAGCTTTTTTCTGTGAATGTGGTGGGTACCTGAAGACAGGGTTAAGGAAAATTTTATCTGGCTAGAGTTCCATCAAATAGGAACAAACAATTTTTTGGACATTTTTTAATGACATTTATTTATAGCAGGTAGCGCACAGGCGGCTGCTATTTCTCAGCATGCTGGAAGAATGTTCTCCAGATGGTGCTTGCTGTTTATGCTTTTATTCACTTCGCTTGAACACAGCAGCACTCTACACAAAACACGGAAAATTGGAAAATAAAAACAATTGTGTTTTTACAAAGTGCCATGTGATTTGCTGAAATGTCTGGGTTGACTGATGAGCCGTGCGCGGGGGCAGCGGGGGGGATGGTGCCTGTCACAGAACCCCCGCGCCCCAGCCCCGCATGGGTCACAGGCATCGCCCTGCGGCGAGGGGCGCGCCCTTCTCTCCCAAAAGGTGGGTTTGAGCAGAGCTGCTAATCCTGCCCTCTGTGTCTGTGCCTCTTCTGCCTCCCTTTTCCTGCACGGGGATTTGGGTGAATGTAGAAAACGCTGTTATTTTAATGGTGATTTTTTTGTTGGGTTTTCTGTGACTCTGCAGCCCCAAGGTGAGAGAGATGCAAGACAAAGCATTTCATAAACCTCGCCTGTGCCATCATGTTCCTTTGGCCCCTAATCTCACTGAAAAGCATTAAGGCCTTTGGCTGGTCCACCTGAAAGCACTAGCTAAAGTCAAGATTGATGCCCAAAGGGAGCAGCATGCTCCATGATTTCTGTTGGTTAGAGTGGTGAAGACAGATAAGTATCCAAATGGTTGGCATGCTCTTGCTTTTTTTGTGCAGCTTCTGCAGGACTACTCAAACAAAACATTCTCTGAGTGGAAGCTTTAAATAAAAGACTCTGGAATCTAATTTTTTTTTTCATTAAAATCCTTGGGAAAATCAGGAAAATAATTATTTGAATTTTTTTTTAAGAAAACCCAAACAAACTAGCCAAACAAAAAAACCCCCCAAAACCAGGCAATCATGAAAATAGATACTGATGAGAAAGAAAAACATAGATTTGTTATTTTTTTATCAATATATCTTAATGTATGGGTAAAAGAGATAACTATTTCTCACTGCTACTGAAAAAGAATAAGAAAATGACAAAGGCACAGCTCTTCAGGGCAGGTTTTCAAATACCAAAAAACATATACCAATTTTAGACTTTGGAACAGGACATGATTATTATTTCTTTGGGAACAGGAGCCTTCAGATTCCTTTGAAATCTAGTTTAAAGCCAGCAATACTTTTAGTGAAATTAAATTTCAAGAAATTAATGTGTGAACAGCTCAACTGGTTTTGGGCTTTTCTCTGGTAAATGGGCAGTGCTGCACAGTGCTTCAATTCCTCTCCCTTGCCTGTTACCCAAGAGACAGCCCTTTCCCAAGCAGAATTCTTGCTCCATCAGCTCCATGCTGTTTATCTTCTGTAGCTCCCTTGGCAGTTATTATTTCTTAATGTGTTAATTGTAGTTCCTGGACCCTTGTGTGTGAGGGTGTGTAATGCTCATGGTAATGATGCCGACACGTTCTCTAGTTCCTGGAATCGCAGAGCAAAAAGCTGAAATATGGTTTGGGCATAGAGCATCCAGCAAGAGAAGTCAATTAGAAGAATTCAAATAGCATGACAAGAATAAAGTGGGTAATGGGGAAGAGTAGGCATTGGGTTGGGGTGAGGGTTTTTAGGCTTATTCAGTGATTATTCCTTCTATGGCTCCAGCTTTATGTGATATATATATATTTTTTAATTAAAACGTGAATTATGTCACTTGCTTTCCACCTTTTAACAGTATTTCACAGTAAATTTCATTCCTAATAGCAAGTAGTCAGGGGTAAGGGATGACTTTGCTGAGTGATGGCGATTGTTAATTATTAAAAAGAAACCTATGGATTTGAAACAAATTAGACCTCATTAAGCTGAGGTCTGTTTCCACATAGACCAGCAGACATGAAAAAGCCCATCTAGGAACATGAAAAATCCCACTTTTTAGCTGATGCATCCCTAGTAGCAAAGCTTCTGTGGTGTGGGGTGTGTTTGCTTGTGTGGTTTGTGACAGAGATCCCTGGTCTCTGATCTCAGTTCAAAACCCTTGACTCTCTTGGATCTTTCCCATTTCCCTTCCACTTCTCCCATCACCCCCAGCCACCCCAGCCCTCCTGCACACAGGACTCCCACCTCACTCTGGAGGTGGCTGCTGGCCATCAGCAGCTGGAGCCCACCTGGCTGCCTGGCTGGGAAAGCCAGTGCCTGGGCAATGTCAGACTGGACCATATTGGCTGCTTCTGGTTTAGTGAAAGGAGAAACACAGGAAAATTCCTTTTCTCTTCCTTGATTTTGGAGGGCGGGAGGATCTTTGACTTGTACCATAGAGTTCTCTCCATGGCTAGACTGACAAAGTCTGTAAGGATACATTTATTTGTTCCCAATTACAGAAGCAGGGTGGTTTGTTTTGTTTTTTTGTTTGTTTGTCTGGATTTATTTTGTTATCCAAACTTATGCTGTGACTCTTAAGTTGTTTGTACTTAAGAGTTTTTCCATGGGACTTTAGCAAAAATCCAAAGGGCTACAGTGATTGTTGGAGACTACCCTCAAACCTATGTAACCACACCATGTTTTGAGCTGCTTTTTTGAAACTTTTTGAGGGCAATGGCTGTGTGCATCCACAGGAGAATCCTAATAAGGAGAGTGAAAGGTGGCCTTAAATGATGGTTTTAATTGTATGTTCACAGGCGTGCCATGTGTGGGTTTTGCTGTCTGGCTGAGACATCCCCCAAATCTTCTCTGGCATTGCAGGCAGTGACACACTCATATCAGGAGAAGCAACGCCCATTCTGCTGGCTAGAAATCAGCAATAACATTTTGACATCTGTGCAACAGTTTAAAATGAATTATTCAGCACATAGATCGTGCTGTTTGAGCAGCCAGCACATCTCTGCCCATTTACTACTGTCAGTCCATGGTGGAGATATCATTGATGCCAGTGGGAACTGAGCACATGGGCTGGGGGTAGGTTTTGGCCCATAGCCTGAAACAGCATTTGACAGCACCCCTGCAGAACATGATAGGAATAATCTGCTTTGCCACCAGCAAAAGAACGAAAGACCATGCCAGTCTGTTTCTTCTCTTAGAGTATTTTGAACACATGTACATCTTAAGATCTTAAGAATTAAAGAAAAGATCTTAAGAATTAAAGCAATAATTAATTGTTTGACTGTTTGAGTTTTGCTTTAAAGAGACTGGCATGTAATTTTGATTTAATCATTGTATTGCATATGACTCTCCAGGAGCCCTGAGCATCTCTTGCCTAGTGGGAGTAGAGCCTGAACACAAACTGGCAGCAGGTCCAGGCCAATCTCCAGCTTCTGCCAACTCAGGGGGTTAAAGTGAAGCAGTATCTAATCCCTGTCAACAAAGAAAATTCATAAGAATCACGATGTCAGCAGCATCTGCTTTGGAAAAACAAGCTGGAGTGCTGTAAGAACACACTTTGGGGAATGCAGATGGGGAACTGGGAGGAAACAGATAACTAAACACCAGCACATCCCTTCCCTACTCAAGACAGGCATTGAGGAGAGAAAGTGGACATTTATCTTGTGCTTAGCTTTCCAATTCAGCAAGGTCATCTGAATTAAAGCAGTGTATGTGTAGTGAGAGTCTAATATCTGTTATTTCACAGGATATCTGTTCCCTGTAGCTTCATTTTTAAAAATAAAATGCAGAACGCAGTATGGAAATGTTCTGTACTATGGGTTACTGTCCTTTCCTTACCCTTCTTTAAGGACTATCTTGTGGCTGTCTACTGATGGTTATCTCACAGGTGAAAATTCAGGAGCATTCAGAGAGCATTGCAGTGTGCAGCAGTTCCATCTGCCCATCATTGCCCATGTTTTTCAGGTAGCCAGCTAAAAATGCCTCAATTTCTACCTGCTCTTCCATTTATGTGTAAGAGGTAATACTTTACTGTGGAAGGAGCTCAGTGCTGTACATGAAAAGGCAAGACATATTATCCAGGTAACTGTAAAACAAATGGCTGGTATAATGAAAGTTAAGCAAATCCTTATGTCCCCTGAAGTCAGTAGAATTTAAGCATATAGTTAAGTCTTGCTTGCAGTAAGGGTATATCCTCATTGTAGCTGTGAGGTATTTGAAGCCCTGTGTGTGTATAACTTCATTTTCAGAATCCCCAAGAGCTTTGCAATTAGCTGAAAGATGTGAAATTGCGCTGTGTCCCATGCAGCAGTGCTGGATACCTGGGCACGGTGCTTTGGCAGGAGGTGAGACCTGGCTCCCTCAGCCAGTCCTTGATGGGAGCAGTTCTGCAGCTGCTGCTGCTGGGTGTGAGCTGGGCTGTGCAGCCCTATGTGGGTACATTTTTGTAGGGACTAAAGTCTGTTGTGGATTTTGTAGGGCTGCCATCACCAAAGTGTCTAAACCTTCTTGCTGTCTTTGAGCTGCTCACCATTGCTGTGCTCCCCTGGGACTGGAGGACATTGTCCCCTGTGGGCAGAGAGCAGAAGAGGCACAGAGAGATGTCAAACTTGATTTTAATGGCTGTTTTTGTGTCGGCATATGTGGAGATATCTCTGGGGGAGGGTTCCAAACCTCCTGTCTGCATAGTTTTGAACCCTGTCTGCTGTTACAAACTTGGTCCAGAGTGGCACGTGCGGGAAGCTCATGAATGGGGCTGTGGATATTCATCTCCCCTGTGTCAGAGCAGAATTCAGGGATGTGCCTTGCTGGTGTAGATGTGGGATGGTGGGGGAAGAGGGGAATGTGCAGTCCAGAAAAACAAGGAGTAGGGTAAATAGCTCAAGTAATGTATGTATGAGAATAAAGAAGGCTACCTGGGTTTATTGCCACTTGATTGGAAGGATGTGTGTAGCCTGTGTGCATTCATTAATTAGTGATGCAGTTGCTTCATGCTGGTACCAATAAAACCTTAATAGTACATGATACCAGCCCGTGATTGCTTCCTTTTTTGCACATCTCCTTGTGAGGATGTGTGTATATCAGTGCAGCTGTGCTCTGCGTACACTGTGGATGTGCTGTGGCTGCCTGCACAAGAAAAGGACAGTAAAATAATTCAGCGGGTTATTACCTCCCATGTGATTTTTCCAAGTGTTTATAAAAGGATGTTTGATATGCAGCACTCTCTAACGTGTACAAAATAACCAGTGTTGTTTTCTTTCCTTTTCCTGAGACAACCTAATTCTTAAAATGGCTCCTGAGCAGGCTTTCCTAGGTACGTGTAGCAACTGCAGCCTGATGGTTCAGCAGCAACAACAACGAAAAAGGCTGTCCCTAGTTGTTTTTTTTTTTTATATGCACATTGTGCAGCTTTTCAAGCAGTGCATCAAACACTGCTGGCTGGAAATTTCCAGGCCCATTTCCTCCTGCCTGGTGCATGCTCATAAAGCAAGGTTGTCTGTACGGTCTGTAGCTGCAGTACTGCAGAAAGTCAATAAAGAGCTGACCACCTCACCTCTATCAAAAGCAGTTGAGAAGCCCTGCCTCATCTGCCTTATTAAAACTGCACTTGACTCCCGCAGAGAAACCTAGTTGGAAACCTTGAAGAGGAGGGATAAAAAAGGAGTCTGAAATTGCAGTGAGTATTCTACAGCTAGGTCTTGCAGTAAGGTTAAGGAGTGCGTATTGTGAAATAAACCAAAAAGGCAGCTTTATTAAAAAAAGGAAAATGCCTGAATTTAATGCAATGAACTTCTGACTTTCCCGCCTGCAACACAGCACAGAGATATGATTAGTTATTGCAACAATGAGTAGATTTAACTAGCTCCCTAATGGATTTGTATTTTGAATTTAAATATGTGTATGCCTACCTATGCATGTGTGTTTATGCCTATTATATGCAGTTGTGCAGGAAAAGGTATGATGTAGAAATAGATGCAAGAGGTAGAATTGGTAATGCAATGTGTCTTTGAGTGTGTGTTTGAAAGGATGTTTGGGTTTTTTCTCCTTTCCTTTATATAAGAGTAATTGATTAAATGTTTGCCAAGCTTTCAGTCGTATCTACTGGAAATTATCATCCTCACCTTCCCCAGGCGTGCCAGCTTTTTTTCACCTTGAAATGAAAAAAGAGAGAACTTTAACAGAAAGATCATTGCTTTAGCTTAATATTGTAAGATTTCAGAGATTGAATTTTCTGATAGTAATGAAATGAACCCTGAGTTGTGCCATGAATTTGATTGCAGTTAATTTGATTTTTGAGATGCTCAACAAAGCTTGCCCATTAGCTTTAACCTCACATACTTTGGATTTGTACAAACTGGTATTTTTATGTATGTATGGGTAGAGATAACATGGAAAGCTCTCTCTGGTGATTTGGTTGTTTGTAACAATTACTGTCACTGAGTACTTACTAACTATAAGGCTGTTGGAAGTAGTATCCATTGAGTTGCTGACCAGTAATCCCCTTATGTTTATTGCTATTGTGGTGCAGGGATAGTTTTCCTTTTCACAAGGAAAAATACAGCTGAACATCTCAGCCAGGAGACACATACAGACTCCATCCTGCAGTTTTTTCCAGTTCTCACTGATCTTAATGAGCCTAGTCATATGAATAGGAGTGACTCTTGTCAGAAAGGAGTTTTTTTGGCTGAAACCATTTCTGTTTATGTGATTTGCCTCCTCAGACTTCAGAGTGAGTGTGCTCTTCTTGCTAGTATTTGCCAAGAGGCAACAGCTGTGGGGTGGGGTATTCCCCGAGGTGGTCCCAAAGTCTGGCCTGTTCTCCTTCCATGATTTATTCTCAGTCACTAGTTGATAAGATGGTGGAAGATGGCCTTTTATATTTATGTGTATATAAATAATACCAGCCGCAGATAAGAAACTATTTGGTGACGTCAGAAAACTAAAGACATAAGGCTACAGATTACTGGAATAGTGTTATGGAGTTGATTGTGTGTGGGAAAAAACACAAGGGGAATTCTGTTGCTGAAGGAAGATTGGTCACTATAGGGAAAAAAATACAGAGGGTGCAGTTTCCAGAGCAGGGGAGAAACAAGACTGGGGAGGGAAGAGATGAGTGGCAGGGGCACACAGATTGGGAGTGATGCCAAAAATTCTCCAGGCGATGGGAAAAGAGTTGAACTGCCAAGAAGATTATTGCCATGAGCTGCTCCTGGGAGGTCCTGTAAGCAGGAGGGTGCAAAGTCTCAACAGAAGTCGGGGGATATATGACTTTGTGATGTGTGGAAGGGAAACTGCCCATAGATGGGAAAAGGGTTGGACACATGACTGGAAAGAAGGCGTTTCATCTGGATCTGTGCCACCAAAGTATACACGTCAGGCACTTGTGGAGCTAGGAACTAGGCTGTCTCCTGCCAGCCCCATCATCCTCAGCAAACCTGCTGGAGGTTCATTTCCTGGCCCCAGCAGAGGGGGGCCTGGGACAGCCCTGCTTCTCACTTGGGTGCTTCTGTGTCCTGCGGAGGGCTCCTGGAGGTCATGGTTGACTGCTACAGGAGCAAGACCAGGGCATGTGCCAGTCCCTCCCTGTCCACCTGAAACAATCTGGCCTGGGTGAAGTGGAGCACTCACACCAGGGATGATCTGAGAGCCCCCCGGTTTGGCAGGGTGAGGGGCCAGGTAGCAGGGTGTGCCTTTGCAGAGAGCTGCTGTCCTTCTGCAGGATGCTGGCATGCCCACACCTCTGCAGCATCTTCTTGGATCCTGCCAAGTCACAGTCCAGTGGTCTCCCTTTCTGACTATATGGCAAGGAGAGGTTTTGTTATTCACAGCTTACTATTTTAGAGGGTTTGGGTTGTTTATTAAATTCTCTTCCCTCCATTCTGCTTTTGGTGGCCCCATCTGAAGGCAACCTGTGCAGTTATTTTGGTCAGAATTAGGCAAACCCATTCAGTAGCAGAGGAAAGGGGAAAAACATTAAAGAGAAGGCACTGATGACCTCACTAGAGAGCTCCATAATACCAAATTCAGCACAGAAACCTCTTTCTCTTCAGGGGGCATTGATACACAGTGCCCTGGAAATGCTCAGGCAACAGAGACCATTTTAGCCCCCTCTTGGCATGGAGCTGCCTGGTCATGCCAGCTCTTTTGCCCCACAGTGGACAGGTGGATAGAGTTGTATCTTCCATGAGAATCTATATCCATAGGCTCCTTGCTACCAGCCTGCAGCTGATGCAGTGGAGACATGGGTCTGCATGTTCCCCGAGGGACACGCCTTTCCCCCTGGCTGAAGCTGGGGGGAGCAGCGTGAATCCTCACCAAAAAGGATGATACAGGTTCCATACTGCCACGAAGTTAGACTACTTCAGAGGCAGCATGTCTGATGACTGTCAGCCAATGCTAGCCAGAAAGGAAACAATTTTACACGTCAGCAATTTTTTATGATTAATAATATTATCCTGCCTTAATTGAAAAATGGGCTGGTACCCTCAAGAAGAAATTAGGCTGCAGAAATTAGTATCTAACCTCTTTATGACGAATTTGTATTTTTACACACTGCATATTACTGGCAGTGCTTTTAGAAAGAATCATGCCGTGTATTGTAATAAAAAATTGTCCTGCATTGTTTGTAGTTGCGTGGCACCATTCTGTCTGGCTGACTTGGCTTTAAGAGCCTGAGCGCTTGGGAAGAAGCAGTGTGAGGATGCTGAAATCCTTTTAAAGGGAATTTATGTACAAACAGGAGGATGATGTGTAGGCTCTGAGCTCTGCTATCAGTTGTTATTGCTGAGAGATATTCACGGGGAGTCGATGCCAGACAGAACATTAGCCATTGCTGGCCTCAGTGCTTTCGTGGGAAGTCGGTCATAAAGTCAGTGAGGGCTCCTGTTTGTGGGATTTTTAAACACCAGTGAATCATTTTACGTAATAAAGCAGTTGTCATTGGGTGAGTTTGTGTAAAGGTCTTTGTGAACCGCTTTCTACCAAAACAAAACTTCAGAAGGAGAGAGAGGCGATGCTGAAGGACAGGGAGATTTGTTATGCCAAGAAGAGAGCTAGCAGTTCCACTCTGCTGAGGTTTGCCAGGCACCCACTGGGAGCAGGGAGCTGTCGCCTGTGTCTGCCAGTCTGCCTGCAGCCACGGGTGGTCCTGGAGACAGGGCCAGTCATGACTTCTAGGCATCAGCTCCTTCCATGTGTCCTGGGACTTTGTCTCATATGGAGCAGCCCAAAGAATCCAGGATTAAAGAAGATGAAAAGGTCTAGGTCTCTCAGTTGGACAGCTGGGGACAGAACAAAGTCAATAAAACTGCTTTCAACTATACTGCTGCCCTGGCACCATCCACGTCTCCTGCAGGTTTCTTGGAGGACCATCACTTAAGCAGGAGACTCACATATAATGTGATGCCTTGTTCCCCGAGTGTAAAACACTTAAATCAGCTCTCATCAACTTAAATATTGCTTGCCCAAACCTTTGAATGTTGTGTGTCAAATGTCCCTGCAAACACACAGTGAAACACAGATGTCTGTGGTGGAATCACTGGTGCTTTCCAGTGTCCCTGGGCAGATGAAGAGTGTAAGGAGCCTCTTCCTCTCCATCCTGGAATAGTGGGAGGATCCTCATGGAGAAGTATGTACTTGGGTGGTGCCATCTTTCCTGGAGGGAAACCTGCCCACAGTTTGGGGCTGTGTAGGGAGGAGGAGGGTCTGGGCAAGGAGCCAGTACTATCTGTAGACAGGGCGTAACACTGGCTTTGCAGGGATGTGTGGGAGCACAGTGGGAGCAGCCTGGAAAAGGCTGTCCTTCCCTGCTCCTTCTTGGCCACAGCCCTTTGGACTGTGCCTGCCATGGGCACCCCAGGATCCTTGCATCCCTGCTGAGGGGCAGTGGTGGGTGGGCTGGGGCTGGCGATGTTTCCCTGGTGCCACACTGCTTCCCTGCTGTCATTGCCTGTGTAGGCTGGTCCTGGAGCATCCTCCTTCTTTGGCATCTCTAAATTTGTAGCCAAGGTCTTCTTACTTACCTCTTGCTTTGTATTTCAGCCAGGTCTCTATTAAAGCAGACAGTGAGGAAGTCTGCATTAAAATGCTTCCTTCCATCCGTCTGTCCTCCCCTCCTCCCAGCCCCATCCTCCTTGTCCCTGGAGGAAACACTCGTCTCTGCCAAGATCCTGCCTCACAAAAGTAAACAATATGAAATTACAATAAAATGTTTTGATTTGCTGGGCCTGACATTCAGAAGCTGCACAACAGAGACTTACAAAAAAGGATTTTTTATAGATAGCCAGTGTGAGAAAAAAATAAATCTCTCATATTGGGCATTATTTAGATCCAAGCATCAGGGCAGCGTCAATGGGGAACAGAAGATTTTGTTGCCAAACCTGAGGGTTCTTAGGAGGTTTATGCTTCAGCATCTGTCAGCAGCTTTCTGCCTGGCATCTGCGGGTGACTGGCCTATTGCACAGTAATGTCAATATTTGGGACTCTTGTCTCTGTGTGTGTATATGTGCTGTTGTTGCTTGATGCTTTAAGACTGGGTAGTGTACTGAAAGCCCTCAGAAGGAAATAGATGAGCTGAAACTTGTTTCCTCCGGGGCTCTTCCACATAACTCAGAAGAAAGCAAACAGAAATGGAGGTGTAATCCCTGGGAGATGAGCTTCCTTGGGCACTTGTCAGTTTAGCAGGCTGAGTAATCTGCGCTGTCATCAAGATTTGCGGATTAGCTTTAGTGAAGCTAGTTGGCTTTGACATTTCATTAGGGAAGTTTTCCATAGTTTTTCATCCTCAGTCTTGGGGCTGTAAATTATGGCTGATGTAGCTTTGTTATGCTTACACCTTCTAACATTTATGCAAGTTGATGCTGGGGCTGCAAGCATCTTATCTGCTAAGGATTTTTTAAATCATTGCTTGTTTATGAAAGACTAACTGGGTCAAAGGCTAATTTCGGGAAGGATCCGCTTTCCCCAGTGCTAACCAATACATTTTCATCTGGGTATCGTAAGTTACCCAACTGTTATCTCTTGAAATGGGGATAAAAGCAAACACCATTTATCCTATAATATGCAAATATTTTGAAAAGTGAACTGGAATATCAATAAAAGGGCTTATCATCAAGGTCTTGTGAGAACTCTTAAGGGCTTTTGTTTAGAAAGCAAAATGTTAAATTTATAGACAAGAACTGTGCAGATGAGAAAGGAATATGTACGAGTGACAGCACTGTAAATTGTCTCAAGGATTCAAGGGGCTGGGGAAGGACACTGTGTCCTGAAGTCACTCCTTCTCAGAGATGTCTCTGCTGATAAGTGCCAGTTGTTGTTCCTTCTGACAGTGATCGAGGGGGACAAGGCGAAGGATCACCCTGTGGGCTCCTGCAATGGTGAGCAGAAATGGGGATGTGGCCTGGGTTATTTATGAGGGGTGGACGTGCCCTCACTCTTCCAGTTGCTGCAGAGGACAGATCTGTGTCCTTGGAGCTTCAGTTGCTGTCTCTGTTATCCTCTCCCTCTGGAGTCCCTTTTCAAATGCCCCCTCTGAAGGGTTGCTGCCCCTGAGGGCCAAGGGTGTGGACTGTGCGAGCCTTGGCCAGTGGGCTGTGTGAGCTGTGGGCTGTGTGAGCCTGATCTCTGGGCTGTGTGAACCATGGGCTGTGTGAGCTGTGTGAGCCATGGGCTGTGTGAGCTGTGTGGGCTGTGGGCTGTGTGAGCCATGGGCTGTGTGAGCTGTGGGCTGTGTGAGCTGTGGGCTGTGTAGGCTGTGGGCTGTGTAGGCTGTGGGCTGTGTAGGCTGTGGGCTGTGTGAGCCATGGGCTGTGTGAGCCGTGGGCTGTGGGCTGTGTGAGCTGTGTGAGCCGTGAGCTGTGTGAGCTGTGTGAGCTGTGGGCTGTGTGAGCCGTGGGCTGTGTGGGCTGCGTGAGCTGTGGGCTGTGTGAGCTGTGTGAGCTGTGGGCTGTGTGAGCTGTGGGCTGTGTGAGCCGTGGGCTGTGTGGGCTGCGTGAGCTGTGGGCTGTGTGAGCTGTGGGCTGTGTGAGCTGTGTGAGCTGTGTGAGCTGTGTGAGCCGTGGGCTGTGTGAGCTGTGTGAGCTGTGTGAGCCGTGGGCTGTGTGAGCTGTGTGAGCTGTGTGAGCCGTGGGCTGTGTGAGCCGTGGGCTGTGTGGGCTGCGTGAGCTGTGGGCTGTGTGAGCTGTGTGAGCTGTGTGAGCTGTGGGCTGTGTGAGCTGTGTGAGCTGTGGGCTATGTGAGCTGTGTGAGCCGTGGGCTGTGTGGGCCGTGGGCTGTGTGAGCTGTGTGAGCCATGGGCTGTGTGAGCTGTGTGAGCCGTGGGCTGTGTGGGCCGTGGGCTGTGTGGGCCGTGGGCTGTGTGAGCTGTGGGCTGTGTGAGCCATGGGCTGTGTGAGCCGTGAGCTGTGTGAGCTGTGTGAGCCGTGGGCTGTGTGAGCCGTGGGCTGTGTGAGCCGTGGGCTGTGTGAGCTGTGGGCTGTGTGAACTGTGTGGGCTCTGGGCTGTGTGAGCTGGCTGTGCAGAATGTGCTGCAGAGGCATCACTCTGGGGACAGCCAGGAGGGATGTGTGGCACAAGGCATTCAAGACAGGGATCAGAGGGGACACTGGGCTCCACTTTGTAGAGGGACAGCCTTGTCCTTCTCTGACCACATTGCATCCTCACTTCATCCTCTCTCTCCCTCACTGGTGCTGCCTCACATCCTTTGCTTCCCAGTCAGCCTCCTGTCCCACAGATATTGTTGGCAATGAGAAGTGGGCTCTGGTACCTGAAATCCTCCTTAACACACTGCTTTGTACTTCTGTTGCAAAACCATGAGTGAAAGGCAAAGTTTAAAAATTATTTACCACACTCTACTCCAGCCGAAAAATAGAGAGTTAATGTAAGTATTGGACCATGTATCTTAGGGCTTCAGTGATTTTATCCATCAATTATGTCATTGTAACCTGAAGGTGAAGTTACCCCTTTACTAAGTCTGGGATAACAAATGGTTCAACCAAACTTCGGCTGGGTACTTCTGTTTGAATTACTTTCAGTGGGAGAAAAGGGTACAACCAGTAAAAACGTCTTGGACTGGGCACCTTGCAACTGCATAGGTTGGTTTGGGATAAATCAGCAGTTCCTGTAGCATGTATTCCTGGGATCCAAAAAATGGAGAAATGTTAAAAATATTAGTGTGCGTGTGTGTGTGTGTGTGTGTGCATGTGTGTGTGCCCATGTGGACATACAGACACATGCTGTTCCTGTAAAAGGTAAATATCAATTCTGATTATCCTAATATTGATGTAGCAATTTAGAAATAGCTTTCCAAGAGAAGATGTCTGCACCTTTACAGTGTTACATTTACCAGCATAATGAAATCGGACAAGTTTTCAATCCATAAATCACAGTACAGTATTTGCCATTACAATCTCTGTGCTTGTACTGAGCAAGCAACGCTATCCAAAGAATTTTATTAAATCAAAATAATGAAATTGAAAATCTGTATTGACTCTTCTTTGGGTCTTTCATGTTCTTTTGTGCTTTGACTTGGGAATATAATTTGTTTGTTTCTCAGACTCTATTCCCATAGTTACTTTATTTCTCAGGTTGAGTGCTGTCTGTCAAATCTTACAACCTTGTGTCATAAATCTCAGGATGCTCTTTGTGGTGTTTACTGGCTGCAGCATAACACACATTTTCTAATAATCATTATTTCGGTTATTTGAGAATTTGAAGCACAAAGTGGGTCCAAGCAGACCACAGGAATCTGTGGCTTCAAGGCAATGATAAGAAATTTCATAAAGTTGATGGTTGGTCATCACAAGAAATACCATTGCTCAGGAATGGCTTCAGTGTAATATTCTGTCCTTCTAGAAGGCAAACTGCAAGGGGATTTGCCTGTGGGATTGACTGCAGGCAGAAAGTAAAATATTTTTTTCAAGAGCTTTAAACATTGTTGTCAATATATTTTCATTCCACACAAAAGCAGCTCCTGCAATTTTAGCTGAGAACAGTTTTGCAGCTCTCACTGTGGAGATGCCCTGGGATTCCACTGCTTGCCAGTCACTTTGAGCATTCAATCCAAATCAGACCTTCAGAGATGGATTGTGGAGAGCCCATGGAGGCCTGTAAAAGAGCATGGTCTGCCCAAGTATACCTGTTTACATGATCTGGCTTTCTGTGGTATGATCAAGACTGCAGCTTTGCAGAATTATGAAAATAGATCACTTCCTCCATTGTGGTCAAGAAGAATTTTTCATCCATCTTTGTCAACTGTTTTAGAAACACAGCAGACATCCCTCAAGGAGTCTAATTTCTGCAAGATAAGGGCACTGCACAGCAGCTCTTTATTTGTCCCTGCTTTCTGTATCTTCCCTAACAAATGCAGCTTTCCACTAACTCTACTGCTAGTGTTCTCTGCAGCTTCATACATCTTTTCCCTTGGGTCAGCAGCTCTAGGTTTTCTTCTTCTGTTCACCTCTTCATCTTCCCTTTGTATTTTTGTTGGGAGGGGCAGGAGGGGGATTGTTCATTTGGTTGGTTTTTAATTCCCAGAATTCTGTGTCTTGTACCCTGCACCATCTCCACTTTTCACAGCAGCACCATGTGCATCCCCAGAACTGCATTCCCCAAACTCTCTGCTGATGCCACATTTCCATGTGCTACCACTTCCTTCCGCTGCAGCTAGTCCAAGGAATAAATCGTGAAGTGTGTCAGCATAGTGACTTTTCCTGGGAGGATGAGTGAAGTTTGAGATGACTGGTGGTGTTCTGCCAGAAGGTGTTTGGTGACTGCTATCAAGTGGTCCTTTGATCTGGAGGCAACCCAGAGGTCCCCACAGTTCTGTGATACAGATGTCGGAACTCTGTCCTTCCCTCTCTTTTTGCTCCTTGCTCCTTGTTTTTGGGGCATGCTGTGGTCTCCACAGGATTGGTGTCTGAGCTGCTTTCAAAGGTACTGCATCTCTGGGGTTGATCCAATACAGCTCTCTGAAGCTGTTGCATCAAAATCCCACCGAGCCAAATGTAGGGCTTCACAACCCATGGGACCTGATGTTAGGGACAAATGTGCTGTTCCATAAGGACCAGCAGCTGACTTCCAAGGCACTTGTGGAGAAGGTGGTTAAGCCTACTTGCACAAACCCAAAGACAACATTTAATTACTTCTTACAGCCCTGTTTTTAAGGAAAGGGGTTCCAGTGATCTGAGATCATCTGAGGAATGGTGTGGCAGCCTGATCTAGTAAATAGGCTGAAAAACATATTCAGATGCTAGTGTTCACTCAACAGCACAATGATTGTCTCTGGGTTAATAATAGCTCTCTTTTTTCTTCATTTATCCCCCAAAGTTATCCTCTAATGGAAATCATGCCTGTCACATGTTTAAAACAGATTTTCTTCATTGTATGTATGGAGGAAGGTAAAGGAAGTGATAAATCTCTAGAAAACAATATAATAAAATAAATCCTCTCTTACTAGGGGACTAGATATTGAGCTTTTTATTCCTTTGGAGTCTCGATCTCGAGCTGGCCCTGCTGTGACTGTGAGATGACTTCTGCTGCAGCAGGACTTGAAATGCCAGAAACTGCCCTCTTGCAGTCGCATGGGAACCCCAAAAACTGAAGCTATAGATCACCATATCCAGTGAATAACTTGTATGTTGTCTGTCAACAAGGAATAGATTGAAGGAACTGAAAAAAAACCAAAAACAACCAAACAAAAATCAACCTCCAAAAGCCCGGTAAAAATTGGCCCTGTTTGAAACAAACTAAGTAAAAACTTTAGGGTTTGAGAATTTTATGTCTTTCCTTTTCTTGACTTCAATAATCTGAAGAAAATCCATCACCCTTCCTACCTGCTTCTGACGCAAGAAATATTTTATACTTAGTTATTTCCCTCTGTTAGCATCTGATCGATAACAGGATCAAACTGCTGACTACGTGCTCGTTCCTTTCCTCACCGTGTTGCTTCTGTTTCAATATGGGGAATAATGAACTGAGGATCAGAGTGATGCAGCTGCTGTAACCTGATGTTTCTGTCACACCAGTACCCTACTGATGGACAGGCAGCTGTTTGGCTTTCTTCTGTGGAGACCGTGGGGCAGGTTGGGGCGGGTGCTGAACTTCTCATCCCACTCCAGTGCAGCGTCAGGCATCCTCTGGCTGTGGTTCAGCAGCAGTACGGGTGGTTATCTCCCAGCCTGACCTCCTCCCTTGACCAGAAGAAAGGGAAAAGAGGAGGAAGGCTTTTGTTCCTGTGGGATGAACCACTCCAGCAGCAGCCACAGGATGCGGAGCGGATGCTTTCTGCTTGGAGTCCTCCCTGTTCTGTGGCAGACAGGATTCAGCTAAAATAAACCAGTATTCCATGAACCTTTGAAGTGCTCTTGTCTTCTGAGTCACTTCCCTGTCACTGATGGGCAGTGTGATGCTGAGGGATGTTGCCTTGCATCACACAGATGTGCTGTGATCCATTCAGACCATTCAGCCTCCCACTTCATTTCCCATGTGAGGGGCAACTTTGCCTTTCCTGACCAACATCTTCCTTGAGGTGTTTTCCAAGACAGTAGAAAGCTAGGACCGTTGGAAACGCACAGAGCCTGGTGCCACTTGTGGTCTTTGAATGTCCCTCCCTGCTTTCTCTCTTTGCAGATTATTTGTCTTAGTAGAAGGATCTGGGAGCAGTGCCATCAAAACAGGTTGTCTTCAGTGACGGCCACTGCGCAGATAGAAGTGTGGCCTCTCAGGGCGAGCTGGCACGCACACCAGCAGTGCTCCAAGTGAGCCAGACGGACTGCCACAATCAGGAATCACATTCTTTTTCTTGATTTGACATCGTACAATTAAGGAAGATCCTAATGTAATGCTCTGGGTTCTCTTTTCTCTCCCTGAAATTGCCAGTTACATGAAATAGTTTGTGATGAGTCCAGAAACCCCCAAAAGCCTAAAAGCACCTTTTGAATGGAATTGCCTGTAGGTCTATTTTCTTCTTGAATCAGTCCAAAGACTTTAATTTGATTATGTTGAGATCTTTACCCTCCAAACAATATAATTCTTTTACTTTTAATTAAAGTATTTTTTCCTTTGCACTAGACTGATTCTAAACTGGCTTCACTAAATCTTCTTATGCTGTAAGTAGCAGTGACCCAGATAAACACATTGAAAAATGCAACTACTGAAACTACATTATGTTGCCTTTGTAAGACGCAGCAAGAGAAAGACTAAAATAGTTCTATACATTTACGAGGGTAACACATAGCATTTTATCTTTAAAAGCAGATCCATAGACCAATTTAAAATTTTCATATTACGTGTACAAATCTGTGTGAAATAAGTGTTGCTTACTTTGGAGTCAGAAACTTAAAAGTCACAAAGAGGTCGATGAAAAAAATTGCTTTTTCCTTTTGTGGAGGACCTTTTGCATCATGACAAGGCCTTTTGAAAGAAGAGGAGGTAACTGTGTTTACGAGTGCATCGTAATGCAGCCATGCTGTCAGGACATACAGGCAACCAGGATAAGGTTGCATTTCTGTTTTCCTCTGTGCCCGAGTCTGTAGCTTCAATGGCTTTTTGATGTAAAGTTGAAAGCTGGAGCTCTAGTTCCAGCCAAACCCACCTGGTGCCCACCAGCCACGTAATGCCAAGGTCTGGAGAAGACAGTTGTACTTCACTGGCTGTATCAAGGATGTTGCCAAAGGGCTTTGTTTAACGTTATATGGCTAAGCCCTTTCTAGGGTCCTAAAAATTGGTTGACGAAGTAAGGGAATACTGCCCCTTGTTCCAGATGCACATTTTGTGTGTCAGCATGTGACAAATGCTGTCCAGGATGCTCCGGTACCAACTTCACGCTGCTGTTGGAGTGTGCTCCAGTTACCTTGTTCAGATCTGGTTGCATGTAAAGACTGCTGCTCCGGGAACAAATGTGACCAGGTCTTCTCCTGGTAACTACTGCCCAAGTCATGAACAGCATGGAAGGAGTTGATGGAACTCAGGAGTGTTCAGACCCAGCTCTGCATGGTGGCTTGCACCCGTGCCTGTGGCTGCTGGATAGGGAGAGCCAGGCACTGGCAGGGCAGCCTGTGGGGTGTCCCTCGAACCCCATAACTTGGTAAAAAGCAGGCCTTTCCACCACTTCTGGTTTTGTGGGTTTTTTTAGACATTGGCGTCGGCTGTGTTTACACAAAGAAGACATATACGCTATCGGGAGCAATTGGATAATAAACAACCTTTAATTAGCATTGAAGACCCACAGAGACCTAATCCCTCAGTGCCTGTTTAGACAGCTAAAACCAAACATGTGCTGGCGGCTGGTCCTGGAGAAACCTTCACCCAGAACATGGGCTGAATTGTCCTTAATCACTGTAAGGACTGGGCAGGGTTTACTGGGTGTTAATTGTACTGGGTGTTTTGGAATCTTCAAAGACCCATGCCCCCCCCTTTAATTTATTTCTGGTAGCAGTATGCTCTTCTGCTTACTCTGGTTTGCCTTGAGCTGTAAAATTGCTATTGTCAGACAAAAGTCAATGGATTTTATTGATTCTTCATGCTTTTGCAGCATTCTGAGGGAGCCTTTCCACTGGACATGGAGGACGCCTGGGGGTGGCAAGATGGGTGTGCACTGGGACACATTCACTGTGGCTGCATTCCACGTAAAGCAGTGGGTGCTGGCACTGACCTCACCAATGAGGTCCATCCAAGGGCTGCCATCCCTCAAGATCACTGGAGTAGCCTACACAAAGTGTTTTCTGGGAAAGATAGCCCTTTCAGTTGCATCAGCCAGCCGTGGAAATGCAGGTTGGTTGTTGCAGCCTGACCTGTCCTTCCCATGGGGAAAACTGTGGATGCTGAGCTCAGGGCAGCTCTGGTGCCTTCTTGTTGTGAAGGACATCGTGACAGAGTTTATAGTTGCTGTACCTGCCCTGGTGGCCACCCTCCTCAGTGGAGCCATGGCTAGCAGCTCTCTGCATAGCTTCTTGAACTATGGACCATGACAGCTTTTCAGGGAGGATTCAGCTGAGGTTGTTTGTGCTCACCAGGGGACAGCTGTCTCCTCTGGTTTGGTTTGAGCTGCCCTGATGTTTACCCAGCTCGACCAATGTTTGGCAGACGAGCATGTCCACTGAACAGGCAGTAGAAACAGTGATTTTCTCTTGGTTGCTGCCTTAGCTCTCAGGGCTTCTTTTGCAACCCCTGTAGTGGTGCAGCTTGTTCCTGCTGTGCATCTCATATTGCAGACGCCTCTGGTTTCCCTCAGCCACCACCCTGGGCAGAGACAGGCCAGCAGCAGCCCCTGGGAGCCCAGTGGCCTGGCACACACTGCCCCAGGACCTCACAGACCACCCATCCCTGCACGTGGGGTGCCTAGATAGGACAGCCCAGCTGGAGCCGTGGAGTTTCTTGGGATAGTGTGGGACAGAACCACGTGGTCCATGCACCGAAAGGGGCAGCAGCCCTTCTGGTCAGCAACAGCTTCACCCCTTGAGCACGGGGCAAGTGCAGAGACCAGATGCTGAGACCAGATGCAGAGACTGTCCCACTGGAAGGGATGAGGAAGAGCTTTTGTACATGGCATCTGCCCACCCCCTTAGTAGGCTCTTCAATGAACCTAGTTTTTTTCTTTAACACCCCACCAAGAAAATACAGAATATTTTGTACATCTTGGGTGCTCTTGCTGTTTCTGTCTGCAAGGGTGTCATTTTCATAGACAAGCTCACCAGCAATACAAGCATTTACCTGAGACAAGAGGAGCATGTGTCATTTCTCACAACTTACACAGGCTATAGGCAGTTTTTATTTCCTGAAGTTACTATATAATTAAAACTACTTCCTCCTTGTTTGCTAATCTCCAGGTTCTGTTGTGCTTCTGTCAGGTGCTTGCAGCTGCAGTAGTTCAGGCCCTCAGTGTCCATCCCTGTTGCCCTGGCCATACCCAGTGCACCCACACTGAGACAGGGGGCAGGGGTGACTCATCCTGGGGACAAGTCGCTTAAGAGCTGACAGATGGGGATTGGGAGGGTTGGACAGGCCCAGGTGGCACCCCAAGGGTGTCCCCATTTACAGGGATATGTTTGGTGGTGGCCCTGTCCTAGTGGGAATAGACTTTGGTGCTAGTACTACCTCATTGTATACCCAGGCTGAGGAAGAAGGACCATGCACATCATTTGTGACACTGGTCCAGTGTGGCGTGGGGTCAGTGGGAAAAGCTGGTACCTTGGGGAAGAGAGGACTCAAAATGGTTAAGCCATTGGGAGTAGCAATGCTGTGGCATTCCCCACTCCATAACTTAGAAGAAAACTCTTAGCTCCAGCTACATGAAAAATGTATCAGGAAAATATATCACTGCCTGAAACAGAATATACACAAATCAGGAGAGACAAAAGTGCCCTCAGACCCCCTTGCTCAGAGCTGCTTCTCAGAAGGGCTTCTGTGGGGCTGACCTTCCCCCCAGCCTGCTCTTACTGCAGCTGTATTTGCATTAGTGCAAGAGACAAGCAGAAACAGCCTCAGGCCCTGTCCTCCTGTTATTGCAAGGATAAGCTAGGACATGGTACAGCCATGGAGGTTTTTATTTGTGTTATTTGTTTGACTTTGCCTGTGAGAAGTATGTTCATCCCTAACAGAGCATCACCTTACATTTTCATGGCAGACAGTCTGCTCTGTCTGCTGAGATGGCCTGAAGAACCAAGAAGATTGACAGCAAAAAAAAATTACTTTAGAACTGCACCAGTCTGCTGGCAGGTTTGTTTGGGTTTTTTTCACTGTTAGTTCTATTCTTTATTTTTTATTTCCTTTTCTTTGTTGGTGGGGGTAAAGAAATGAAGCTACCAGTCAGCTTTCTTCCTCCACTGTCTATAATCCATGTACCAAAATTCAGTTCTTTGAAGAGCTGACTGTCTGAGGAATTAATGCCAGGCTGCAGCCCTGTGTGCCCTTACATGCTGGAGTACAGAACCTCTTGCACCCAGAGCTTCATTGCCATAGAGCAGCAGCATCTCACCAGGAGAGCTGAGCCACAGTCATGCTGTGCACTGCATTGCTAGACTGCTTCCTGAGGCTGAGCTGAACAGCCAAATAGGAAATCTCCCAGTCAGATTTATTGGAGTGGGCTGGTGACGTTCCCCAGAGGACTTACGATCTATGGTGATGGATGACGCCGATCCATTAACGTAGTAGTAGTCTCATCTGGGAAAGATGTAATTGTTGTTCTGCATCCTGCAGTTTCCCTAAGTTTTTCTGAACACGTAATAGCACACATTGCAGTGGAAATTACTGGTGAAAAATGCTGCAGTAAATATGTCAGGGGCTTTATATCCTACAGCAGTGTGCTTCTCTTCTGGAACCATGCAGCCATCATTAAGATAGGGGAGGTGATAATAACAAAATTTGGTATAGTGCACTCATCATGATGTATGTTCTTTCCAAAGGCTTGATGGAAAAGTATGGGCAGGACTGACCTTGTTTCCTCTTGAAATAAGCATCTGCAAAATACATTCATGTTGACTTGTTCATAGAATCAGGAAAATGGTATTTACTTTTACCTGCAATAGCAGTGCTGTTTTTACAGGACTGGTTGCCCTGCCTGCATTTCCTGAAATACAGTCCTTTTCCTCTGAGTAGTCTGAGTCTGGACCCCTGATGACAAAGAGCATTATTACTTTTTTGTGTAGTCTTAGCATAGTTTGGAATAGTCTCACCTCCATGCATTGGGAGCAGTGTGTCAGTCAGAGCTCAGATAACAAAGCAGACGGAGAAAACTATGTTGAACTGGCTAGAAGATCTTTGTTCATAGAGCATCAAATTAGTAAAATTCAGACAACATTCACACTTAGGCTGACTAGAAGTGCTCTGGCAGCAGATGAACATGGTGAAGAGAGAGGAGAAGGCACACAGGAGAAATACACCCACAAGGAGTGGCCAGCAGCTATTCTGAAAGGGAAGGCAGCCCTGTGCCACCTCAGTGAGGGTGTGCGTGGATGTGTGCCCGTTCATTCTCGTGAGTGATTGCAGTGGTAACTGGAATCCAAGCTGAGGTCTGTCCTTTGTGCTAATCATGTTCCAAAATGACTGCTGCCCATGAGACTTCAGAGTCAAGTGGATGAGGCAAAAGGCATGACAGAAGTGCTTGCTTGTATGCATGTACATGTGGGACATTTGTAGGCATTACAGATAATACAATTTATTGCAATCTGTAATTGCAGAGAGACCTCAATAACTAAGAGAGATGGGCAATCACCAACCATATGAAGTTTAACAAGGGCAAATGCCAGATTCTGCACTTGGAACAGGGCAACCTTGGCTCTGTGCATAGACAGGGGGATGAGAGCCAGGAGAGCAGTGCCACAGAAAGGGCCATGGGGGTCCTGCTCGATGCCAAGTTGAACATGAGCCAGCAGTGCCCTGGCAGCCAGGAGGGTAAGCTGTGTCTTGGGGGGCATCAGGCCCAGCATCACCAGCTGGGCAAGGGAGGGGATTGTCCTGCTCTGCTCTGCACTGGGACAGCCTCACCTTCAGTGCTGGGGGCAGTTTTGGACACCACAATAACATTAAACTGTCAGAGACTGTCCAGAGGAGGGCAACGAAGATGGTGAAGGGTTGGGAGGGGAAGCCATGTGAAGAGCAGCTGAGGTCACTTGTCTGTTTGGTCTTCAGCATCCTCATGAGGACAAGTGGAGGGGCACGTACCGATTTCTTCCACTTGTGACCAGTGACAGGACCCAAGGGAATGGCATGAAACTGAGTTGTGGGGAGTTAGGCTGGATATCAGGAAAGGACTCTTCACCCAGTGGGTGGGTGGGCACTGGAACAGGTTCCCAGGGAAGTTGTCACAGCACCAACCCAGACAGAGTTGAAGAGGCATCTGGACAATGCACTCAGGCACATGGTGTGGCTTTTAGGGTGTTCTGTGCAGGGCCAGGAGCTGGACTCAATGATCCTAATGAGTCCTCTTGAACTCAGTGTATTTTATGATTCTGTGATAACTTGGACTGGTTGACTGAACAGTGGCAACCTCAGTGGCACTGAGATGCAACATGACATATTTTCAGTATTTCCTGTTATTTGCATATTGCTTGTGGTCAGATCCATCTGTCAGAGGCATATTGCCCAGTTCAGTCTAGGGGCTTCTAGGAGGGCAAAATTCATCATTGTTGAGAGGTTTTGAGGTTTTCTTGTTACATCCATCATCACCATCGTGCTGCATCTCATGCTGGTGTTATTTCGAATTCAGTCAGAATTCATCTGACATCTCGTGTATCATGGCATGGTGGAGAGAAGAGGTCAATTCTCTTCCCCTCAAAGTCAAACCAGGAAACTTGGTACAAATGCTGTGATGAAAGCATGTGAAATGATGTGAGATTCAGAGAAAAAATGCTGCATTTTTTAATCACATCACATCACAGGAGTCTTAAATTTTTCTGTCTCATAAACAAAATTCTTGCAGTGGTTAAAAATTTTGCAAGGATGAAAATAAGGGGCCTTTTTTCCCTGAAACCTTTTTTCATTCATACATTATGAGATAGGGTGGTGCATGAGTACTTGAAATCTGCTGTGTGCATACTTTCTGCTGAGGATTAGTGCCATTGTGTAGCTGATGAAATGTTGGGTTTGGCTTATAAAAGTGATGGGGAGGGAGAGAAGGAGAGTCAGTCTAATAAATCTGAAACTATGAGCATAAACTTGATTTTGAAGTGGCAAGCTGATGGAGCATTTGGTTACTCATTCTAGTGGGGAAGGACAGAGCATTAAATAACCATATTTTGAACAGGGGGAGGGAAGATTCTCTATCCTTTGGCTCCCCAGGCAGCACTCCAATACTCCTGCACATTTGTATCTGCCAGTGCTCCCAAGTGAAACCCTGTCCCACCAGAGAAGATAAGCTGATGAGTCTGTTGTTTATCGCCAGCTCTTCATCCCTAGATCTTCTCATTTGGGACTATATCTGTGTCATAAGAGCCACCAGAGCTATGGGCAGCAGAAAGGGTTTATCCCTTTCAGCCCTTGGTGGCAAGCTGGGTGGCACACACCTGTGGTTAAATCACTTGCACGTCCTTACCTGTGTTCTTAGGCAAGAGCATTGGTATGTCACCAGAAAGGATCTGTGAGCTGCAAGGTTCAGTTTTGCACTTGGTTTTGCTTTCCTTCTTGTTATTTATTTATTTAAGCCAGGCTGTATAAGGATGATGAGAGGCTATGTGAAAATGTGGCTTTCAGTTGATTTAAGATTTGTTACAGAAGTGCTGGAATTTGCTATTCTAACCCCGTGGCTGTATAATAAAGCTGAGGTTAGCTGTATTGCAGCCCTGTCTGCACCAAGAAAAGGTGGTTTTTAACTGGAGCTGGTGTGCTGTAAGGAGTGGATGGGAAAGGGTTTGCAGTGAGTCTAAAGGGCTGGGTCTCTCAGGGTGGGTGTGTACTAGTGGCACCTCGTGTCATTTACTGGGTTTGAGCTGGTGAAGCTGGTTTACTCCTCGAGGGTGTAGTCTGGTGTGCTTCACTTTTGTGGCTAGTTGAGAGACAGTCAAGGGGGGGGTCAAAACTGTGTTTGTGTAACAGGGAAAAGTCAGATGTTCTGCCTGCAAAAGTGGCATAGCAATTTAAGAACTGATTTTCAACTTTACCTCACTAACCTGTTGGTTGAGACCTGTTAACTCATCCATGGCAGGGTCCCTGTCCCTCTTAGCAGGAGCAAGACAATCACATCAGCAAGAAGAGATGGGCAGTGGATGGCAGCCTTTGCCACACTGATGCTCATCCAATGCTGGAGAAGATCAAGAGGATGTGGTAAAAATGTCTGTGCCTGGGATCAGTGAAGAGAGTCAGGAAAAAATAGGGAGCCAAGTGTCTCGGAGCAGTGAACAAACTTCCACGGGGGAAGTAATGAGGTTTTGAAGTCATTTCACTGATATCAAACTTGGAAATCCTTTGTAAGAACTGAGATGCTTTATGGGCTGTTTAATAAAGCATTTGACTGGAAAAGAAACAAATATTTTATTAGGCTGACACTAAGTACTTTTTGTTTCAGGTTTTGGGGGAAGCAGGGCTGGCAATTAGGTTTAATTGGTATCCTTTTCCTCTTGTTATCATTGGTGTATTGATTGCTGGGGAAAAAAAATGCATGGGTTTTAAATTTTACTGTAAAAAAAGGGCTCTCTTGTTTGTTTTGTTTAGCTCGGTGTACTCATACCAGCTCATTTTTCTTTGCTTTTCTGGCGAATATAGTGTTTTGATTGAAAATTATACTAAATAATCAGTTAAATGGGATATTTAATGACAAGAAAAATTCTTCAAAATATTTTTTCCCATAGGAAAATCATGGACTTCACTTTTTGAACCTAAGAATGCTAGCATGAATCTGCATTCTTCCTATGATCCTACTACAAAAGTAAATACATGCATGCACAGCATGTGTGAAGGCCATGGAGGTTAAGGTATAGTAAATCTCAGGAGCTCTGATGCAAGACAGATCCCTAGAGTAAGTTCAGTTTTTCCCTCATATAGTTTTAATTTAGACATTCTTAGACTTGCAGTCTACTGTCGGTTTTCCTTCCCTGTGGGAAGCTGACCTGCTGTATGAGAATAAAGCCTGGTAGATGAGAGAAGAGCAGTTGATGTTGGGGAAGGCCTTTGTCACTATGTCCCATAAGATCCTCACAGACCCAGCTGCTGCAGGGGCTGGAGGAGCAGACAGTGGATTGGAAACTGGCAGAGCAGGCCCAGCAGCACAAAGTCCAGTTGGGTTGGGTGACTGTAGAGGTCTACTCCAGAGGTCAGTGCTGAGTCCCACCCTGCTCAGCCTCTTCATGAATGATCTGGATGATGAGCACAGTGTACTTGCAGAAGTTTTCAGATTACACGAAACCGGCAGGAGTGGCTGATACATCAGAGGGTCGTGCTGCCATCCAGGGGGACATCAGCAGGTGGGAGAATTGGGCTCACAGGAGCCTCTTGAAGTTTGCCGCAGAGAAGTGCAAAGCCCTGCACCTGGGGAAAAGCATCAGGACATGCCAGGGGCTGCCCACCTGGAAAGCAATTCAGCAGGAAAAGACCTGGTGGAGACCAAGTTGACCATGGGCCACAAAGATGATGGGCTAGAGCATCTCTGCTGGAGGAAGTTTGGGTTTTGGGAAGGTGCTGGTGAGAAGATGGTCCCCCAGGGCTATGCAGGCAGCACCTTCCCATGATAGGTGCTCAGGACTGGGCACTGTCACATCTGTCCCAACACACTGCTGCAGCTGCTAATGTCCCCATCCCAAGGAACTGCCTCATGCTTCAAAGGAGACATCTGCACGCTGCCAGCTGTATAGGGGGAAAGCTGATTTAAACAGGTACTTCTACAGTCACAAAAACAGTAACTTGTCTTACCTGTTTGAACAGAAATTGGGAGCACAAAAGCTGTACCAAGTCAGAAGGGACATCACTTAACACGTGACTCAGCAGTAATTATGGCTGGCAAATTTACGTTTGTCCTCCACGTGTCAGGTTTAATACATCAGATTTCCATGCACTGTCTCCACCTCAAAGTGTCTGTTCAGCCCACTGGAAGCTAAGCAAATTGATGCTGTTCAGGCTTTTGTGTACAATACCAAGGATAAAAAAATAAACTATGACTGTAAAGGTTTTATTTTCAGAAATTCAGTGAAAGGTTCCTCCAAGCATGATGGTTCAGAGACCCCAGGAACAGGCCTCTGCTGCAGATATAAAAAATACTGAAGATTTGGGAATAGTAAGATCAATCTGACATAATTTCAAAGTAGCCCTGTTTTTATAGTGCTGGCTTACATGTAATAGTGTATATGGTGTAAACAGTGGTCCTTTTGGAAGCAGAGCCCATCAGTTAAGTGTTACAACCAGTTAGTGAAATAGTTTGTGAATGGAGTAAAAGAAAAGGAAAAATGCATGCAGGAGCACAGCAGCAAGTGCCATCTCCCTTATGCTTAGGGTATGTCATTTTCCACTGCAAATGTAGGGGCGTTTGTGAGGCTTTCAAATTGGGTATAAAAATTCACTACAGGTTGAAATTTGTCAGGAAAGTGTTCTATTCCTTCCACAGCATTTATTGTCTCTCTTGTATATATTCCCCTTGGGAGTGAAGGCACTGGTTTCAGGCCCATGACAGGATTTTTCTTTTTTTTTCAATTGCTCTGATTTGTTTTTAAATGAGAAAAGAAGTGAGTTCTCTTCTCCCTGGAATGGATTGCTAACTACAAATTGTTGACAACAGCAATATAGTTAGCAAATATATGACTCTAACGTGCTCTTTGCAGGCGATTAGCCTGTGCAGTAGGCAGACGCCGTGGTATTTATTCAACTGAACTATTTAAAAGACTGAAGTACCATCAGTTAGTCAGGCTGCTGCATTTGAGAACGATCATGCTGTGTGCTGAAGCAGTGTATACATATTGTCTATGTCCCATCTATAACATGCCATTTTGCACTGCTGTAATGATTTCCTTTCTCTCTTGTTTCCCCAGGGCTTAACAGCTTGGATGGGAGCCTTGACGCAAATAGCTTTGCTTCTTGAAAGGATCCACAAATGCAGCAGTGGAAAATAAACCTGTTGCATGATTTGCATGGGAGTGTTATTTCTCTAGCATCTTTTGAAGTTGTCTGATGAGGTGCTTATTTTAACTGCTCCTTGGCAGCATTCAGCATTGTAGCTTCCATAGAGTAAGAAGTACCATGTGGCAGTGCATACATGCGTGGTGAACAGGAGATGTGCAGAGGGATGGGCAGCAAAGGCAGTGGGTGTAACTTCCATACCGGCACTGATACCCTGGTGTAGTCCTCCATTCTCTCCCTGGCTGGTGCCAGAGTGAATCCTGCCCATCTTTCCAATGCCTTTCTCTCCTTGCCCTCAACTGATTTTGAATAGTAGCTCCTAAATCTTAACAGGGAGTTAGTTAGTTGTTGGGTGTGTGAGTCAAGGGGCTGAGGCAGAAGAGGGCAGAGCTGAACTGGGATGTTTCCCTGGTGCCTCTTAGAGGAGACAGAGAAGTGCATGCCTTGTGAGTCCCTTTTTGTGATGACCAAGCAGTGGTCATTGAGCCCCTTTCTCAGAGGCAGTGGGACTGTGTTTGGTGGTCCAGCTGTGAGCTGGCAAGAGGGTGAAGGTCAACTCGCCTTAAGAAATATCCTCTGCTCTGCCTGCCCCTTGCAGGCATTCACCATCAGCCCATCTGCAAGCAGAAAGGGGACAGGCCCCACTGGCCCTCACGGTGCCTCTGCACCCAAACTGATGTGTGTGGTGTATCAGAAACAGCACTACAAATGGTGCAACAGTGGGGGGAAGGCAAGCTCACCACTAGCTGTGAGTTGATTACTCCTTTGCCCTTTGGTGCTTGAGGATTACACTAAAAGCATACATGGGGTAGCCAGGATTCTCAGTTCCAGGTGCCTGACTGAATAGGTGAACCCAGTGGGAAATGTGAGAGGCAAACACTGCTGAAATAATTTGTGGGTTGCACATGTGGGAGAGCCCACCTGTGTGTTATTTGTGTAGTAATAGTTCCATGTATTTGGTATATGAAAGCTCACTTTATTCAAATACATTGTTTTCTATTCTAGCAACAAAATACCAATAATACTATGGTAAAGCCTTTGTGTATGGCTGAAACTATAGAGACCAAAATTTGTAGCATGGATGATGATTTCTAGTTGGTTAGATCAGTGACATCAAGCAGCAAGTTTTGGGGAAACATTGAAGTCCATATCAACCATAATTTTGTCCCCAGGCAGCTCCATTAAGTCAAGATTTTTAATTTTCTGTTTGTTCCTGTGTTTATACTCAAGGGAAGCCCTATTTTTCCAGGAGAAAAAGTCCTATTTTCCAGAGCCAGGCATCCCACAAAGGGAACATCTAATCCTTTCCCACAGTGTGCACAATATAATTTGAGTTCTGTGTAGAAAGAGGTACAAGCCATGGTACAGACAAGCAGGCAGAGCACAGGGAGAGCTGTGCTGCAGCCCCACGAGAAGGCACACAGCAGCCCTGAGAAAAGTCTGTTGTACAGCCACCAGCAGGAGATTAAAAAAAAATAAGCTGGAGTTATCACTACCCTTTCAAAGCATTTGTGTATAGCTAAGATACCATTTCCTGTACAGTCACACACATCATTGCACAGTGCCATGAACTTCGCTCTTATCAGCACCCTGATGGGAAAGCTCGGGTTATTTACAGTAGGGCTTGTTTCAGTGTTTCAAGCTTCTTTTGAGTTAAAACAAACAGTGAATTAAATGTAAAATAGATAAGTAGGGGAGGTGAAATTGATTGTCCAGGACTGAGGTATGATAGGCAGAGGAAACTCACGGCACTTCCTCTAGATTACATGACCTTCTTTTATGTATATTAGATATATGAAACTTCTTTTAAAAACTGGGTAACTGAATAATTTATGTGTAGTGAAGCACCAATTTTTAAAGACCCCAAAAAATCCCCACACCACAGCACATGCTTCAGGTTGATTTTTTTATTACAGGAGAAGTACAGTATAGCCATCACTGCAAATGCCAATACTGAAAATATACTTCTGTTTCAGTCACTTCCATGAGGGTTTAAGGTTCTGTACTGTGTAGACTATGTACATAGTATATAAAAAAGGAGTCCAGGAACTACAAAACACCTTTGGACAACTTCAGTCTGTCTCTTGATCTCAGATGTTCCAAGTTTCCTCACTTGAGGCTTAGGGACTTGGATCCTTTTCTCTCTGCCTGCTTACTGACCTTGATAATAGATTTTTAGTCTAACACATGTTTAGCAGCCCTGGGATTCCCTCCCAAATGAAACTAAGAATAGCTTTACAGGGAGCAGGATCAAGTTGTGCTGGACTCCACTATGCCTGTCAGCCAGCTACTGCCAAACTGCAGGCTGAAGGCAAGATCAGGAAATAATTTTAAGTATGTATGTATATATATTTATATATGGTTTTGGGTTTTTTTTTCTGTAGTGATGACATGCTCAAGAAGCAGGTGTACTGGAATACAGAAAGGTACAGTTCTACATAGAAAAGATGAGGGGGAAAAACCCCACCCCAAACCCATAAGCCTGGGTCAAGGGCTGTACCTCACCTTTCTTGTCTCTTTCCCTCACACAGTGGGGCTCTCCCAGAGGTAGTGACCTGGCTCCCAACAATGCATATTTACAGATCCAGGCACACATAGGGTTCAGTGTGGAAAACAGTATTTGACTGTGCTTGGAAAAAACCAGCCAAGCTTACAGGCTTTTCTCCGTGGTTTCTGAGGGTGATAGATGAGCTCTTCTTCCTCTCACCTCGGTATTTCCTCTGCCTCCAGCCCTGTCGCCTTTTAAAGCAGCAATGGGGGAATTTTATTATGTTTTATACTTTCATCTTCAGCGGTGATCTGTCTCTTTCTCCATGGGTCCCTACAGCATGCTAATCCCTCAAGTCTCTTACACAGCATCATTTTCATCTTAATTTTTCTGCTTCTCAGTGTTTAATGGGTTTGCCAGGGGAACAGGGTGATTTCCTGTCCCCACCAGATCGTTAATTCTCTATGAAAACACCGCAATCTCACACTTCTCAAGCAAACAGAAACATTGGGAAGGGGCAGTGTCATGTGCAGAACACTCAGCTGTGCTGCAGCACCTGGAGGAGAGGCTGGTGTGCACTGCAGAGACCAAAATGATCATTTTAAAAACAGGGAGGGAGAGATTATGTAAGAGCAGTAGAAAATGGCTTTCTAATTCCTTAACAGAAATGACGATTCTATTTTTTGTCAGCTTAATCTGCTGAGCTGTCTCCTCATAGTCTTTATTTTTATAAACAATTACTCTTCTTTTTTGTCAAAACAACACTGGCCCAATGGTTTTCTTAGTGGTACTTGTCACTTTCTGAATAAGGAATTTTATTTTTCCTTCTGTTTTCAGCACTTGGGCATCTTTGCCTTCCTGTAATCTGTCTCAGCCAAAGCTGGAAAAAAAAAGGAAACAAACAAAAAACCCCAACCCTATATTTGTGAATCTTTTCTGCAGAGCATTTCATGAGATGGGAAAAATCCAGAATTATTCTCCTTAAGCCAGCAGCAGGAGGGGAAAATAAATGACTCATGTGTTTACTTCTAAAAATCCTTTTTAAGAACTCAGTTGTGCCTGATAAATTATTAGCATTTTACCCAACCAGCCTCTGCTATCAACTCCTGGCATTTCTGTAGGTAGTCCTGCGCTCTCTGTAGTATCTCACTGCCAAATCCAAGGATTTACAGGTCTCAGGAGAGATTTAGTACATTTCCCACTTCCTTGCCTTTGACATTTTTTAGCCTCTGTTTGTGGGCTTTTGGTTTTTTCCCCTTTCCCTTGACCTCTGTGCAGGTTTGTTGGTCTTACAAACATTCTGTGCCAGCAAATTATTTCTGTAAGCACCAGAACCAAGGAGTTCTTTACATGCTCTTAGACCCAGGCACATCCCCAAGCTGGGACCCTTCACCCAGACAATTTCAGTTTCAGAGTGGTGATGCCTTCCCTGTCATCTCCTGTCATCCCAGTACGTGTGCCTGCAGGACACGAGGAAGTGCCTTGTCCCCGTGGGCCCGGGTAGCTGGGCAGTGGTGCTGGCATCGTTTGCTCATAGGGAGCAGGATTCAGCTGTGTGCCAGTGAAAAATGTACATTTGGGGTGTGCTGGTGCTTTCCCATGGTAACAGAGTTGAAACTGGACAAGTTTCCATGGTGATCATTACTACGGCAGGATTCTCTTCACACTTCGGGAGAGGCACGGGCAGCACCAGGCAAAGCAGCCAGGCATCAGCCAAAGTCTGCTGGCAGCAGCTCCCAGGGCAGGAATTATTTATCCTTCTTACTGCCATTAATTTACTGATTTTTTGGGATTTTTTTCCCCAGGGGAGGGAAGCGTTGATCTTTAGGGAAAACAGGCTGCATATTTCACACAATCATGAACAGAAACCATCCCTGCCCTTCTTTAATTGCCATTTGCTTGGTTGATATAGAGTTGGGCTGTCAAAATGGATTTTAAGTTGTTTTGATTTTTTTTTCCCCCAAGTCTTTAATGAATCAGGTGCCTGGTTCATGTTACTATCTCTGTCTGAATGCTGGGGTGTGGATTGGTTTTGCTTTACCATAGCCTGCTCCTTTCTGATCGTGCACACAGCAGTTTTGGGATGAAAAAGGGACAAGTACTGAAGGGGCATGAAGTACCCTTCACCAATGGTTGACTATTTCTTAGCTGCAGTATTTTTAGAAATGCTTGTTTTGGGGCTTCTGTTGAATTAAAACAACATGCTGTCACTCAGCTCTGACGTGCATTGTCATTATGTGAAGCTTTGTTTAAAAATGTGGAATGGGCATCCTGAGTCCTTGCTTCAGGCTGTGTACTGAGAGGTTTTTTTGGCTGCAGGCAGTCCTTAAGGCCATGTTTATGGCTAAATATAAGTTCTTCATAATGTTCTCACAACACTCAGGGCTGTATGTATATCTAGCATCTCTGTATATATAGTACACTGTATTATGGAGCTGTTAGCTTGAAGTGTGGAAATGTTTAACAGTTTTTCTTTGGTGATGGGGTTTTTAAAGGCAATTGCAAATATTATTTTAGGGAAAAGATTTATGTGGTGCCTAAAATATGTTTCTGGTTTGCAGGCCTAATTATGTCGGTGCTGATGCTCCTGGCAGCGCGGAGCCGCCGCTGGTGCCACTGACAGCGATGTAGAGGTGGTGCTGGCAGAGCCCGAGAAGCCCTGCGGCATGGAGGAGCTGTACAAGGATGCCCCAAACCTGCCTATGGATGTCACCAACTCACCCTCGGCGATGGCCAACAACAAGCTGGAAAATGGGGTGGCCCAGCTGATCACAGCGGAGGCTTGGAACATCAACTCGGCCGACCTGATGAAGAAAGCCCTTTCCCCGCTGGTGACAGTCCCTGCGCCCTCCATCCTGACGCCACCGGCCGAGTCGCAGAGCGGGGTGGCCCTGAAGGTGGCGGCCACCGTGCTGCAGCCCATCTGCCTGGGGGACAGCCCCGTGGTCCTGCCCATCCACCTGCAGGTCGCCGGCAGCGCAGCCCCGCAGATGCCAGCCACCAATGCTGCCACCCCCTACGTGATGACCACCCAGGGCCCCGTCCCGCTGCCCGTCCTCCTGGAGCAGCACGTCTTCCAGCACCTGAACTCGCCCCTGGTGCTGCCCCCGGGGGCTGCCTGCCCCGCCAGCCCCCTGCACGCCGGCCTGTTCCCCGGCACCGCCACGCCCGTCGGGCAGCCCCAGCTCCTGGACCCCAAGCCCTCCGGCCAAGCGCAGGAGCCCGTCCTGCCCCCGGTCTTTCAGACACCGGGGTTCGCCGCCGTCCTTCAGGACCTGTTTCCCTCACAGGGCGCCCTGGGCTCAGCCCCCTGTCAGCCGCCTCCCGACTACGCCACCCTCCCACCCCAGGCCTTCAGCTCGCCCCTGTCCCCGCTGGTGCCCCCTGCTACGCTGCTGGTGCCCTACCCCGTCATCGTGCCCCTGCCAGTCCCCATCCCCATCCCCATCCCCGTTCCCATCCCTGTGCCCCACGGCGCCGAGGCCAAGGCGGCCCCTGACCCACCGAAGCCGCCACTCTTCACCCCCAACTCCTGCAAGGGCACCCAGACACCCCTGGAGAAGGAGGAGACGAAGCCCTTCGAACTCCTCCACCCGCGGGAGTTTCCCCAGCTGAGCCGTCACACTGTCATCAAGATGGGCGGTGAGAACGAGGCGCTGGACCTCTCCATGAAAGGGCCGCCCGCGCTTCGGGCCAGCGAGGCCGCGCCGCCGCCGCCGCCCGAGGACGGGGCGCTGGACCTGTCCCTCGCCTCCTGCCGCAAGCCGGGGGGGCCGCACGGGGAGGCGGCCGGGCCCGGCCCCGCCACCACCGCCGAGGTCGGTGCCCACCCCGCGCCGGACAAACTCCCCGGGCCAGCCGCCCCCTTCGCCCCCTGCAAGCCCCCGGAGGCGGCGGGCAAGGCGGAGGGCAGGGCCGCGGGGGGCAGCGCGGCCGAGCTGCTGCGGCAGCCGCAGAAGTGGCTGGTGGAACAGGCGGGCAGGGCGGGCTGCGAGCCCAAGGCCGGCAACAACATCGAGATCGTCAGCACCTCGCAGACAGCCAAAGTCATCGTCTCCGTCAAGGATGCCGTGCCCACCATCTTCTGCGGCAAGATCAAGGGCCTGTCGGGGGTCTCCACCAAAAACTTTTCCTTCAAAAGGGACCTGCCCCAGGACTCGGTGCTGCAGTGCTACGATGTGAAGAGCCCGCCCGAGCCCCGGGACAGCGCCGAGGCCCTCAGGAAACCCGTCAAAAACAGGAGCGTAAAGCTAAAGAAAATGAACTCGCCGGAGATACATATTCTTCCAATCAAGAAGCAACGGCTGGCTGCCTTTTTTCCAAGAAAGTAAATTATGGGTTTTTAGAATTTTAAGATTATTATGAGAAGAAGAAGAAAAAAATAATAAAAAAGATGCACTCAGTTTTAAACTCATTTAAAACTTTAAACTATCTTTGTAAGTTATTTTTGGGGGAAGAGGGAGAGGATTGGATGTAGAGTCCCTATAAGCTGGGTTGGTTTGGTTTTTTCTTTCCTTTTTTTTTTTTTTTTGTTACCAAATTTTGACTTTTCATGGGAAACTGAATAAAAAGCAACCTATTTTTCAAGCAGATTGCACATTTTGCAGCTTTAATGGAGTAATGGATGAGTCAGAGGGGTAAGAGCTATTTTCACTGCCATAAAGTGCTTTGATGATGTAACTCTTCATAACAGTCGGAATGGAAATTTCAAAATAAATGTTTGTACGTGCTAATTGGTTGCGGCATTCTTTTCTCATTTCCAAATCGCTTTCAGTTTACACAGAAAGTCGTGCAAAAAGTCTGTAAGCTGTAAAGTGCTGCAACTGACTTGTGATGAGCCTAAAATGTTAAAAAAAAATAAAAAATAGCAATCTGAGAAAAATTATCTTGTCCCGCAGCAGTGTGGAAGAGCACGTCACAGCAGCTGCTAACGGTGCACCCCAGTGAGCTACCAGAGGAGCGAGAGCAAGCACTACAGCCTAGTGCACACCTGAGACAGGTTCACTGTGAGACACCCATAGCAAACCATCCAAATGTTTTCAGTCTTTTAAAACAGAAAAGCCTAAAAGACAGGGGAATTTGGTTGCCAGGGGCAGGAGGGGAAAAAAGAATCATATCATTTTTTCCCAGCCTGACTACAGCTATATGGAAAAGTTGTTTATTGTTAGTTTTCTCAGTTTGTTTGATGGCTGAAATCAATGCACATAAAAGAGCAGAGCTGTGTAACTTTATCACTCAGCAGTGTACAAAGCTGCCTACGTCAATGAGAAATGTGAATGTACAATTAAAATAAAAGTTCTGCTAGGTTACAATTTTGCACTTGTCTGGAGAAATGAGCTGGAGTTGAATTGCTGTCTGTCGGCTTTGAAGTTCACACAGCTCACTGGTAAAAACAGATCCTGATGGAAGGACAAATGCGAGAGCAGGAGGACAATTTTTGGTGGGTGCTGCAGTGTACCAGGAACATGTAATTTGAAATGGTAACAAAATTCAAATTTTGTAAGGCCATCAGTTTAGATACCGTCACACACTAGCTGTGCCTGCCTTTGCCTAGCTGCAGCCAGCCTGCTTCTAAGACTGCTCTTGGACAGTTGGGAAGGTTTTTGAAGTTGTTTATACAATGAGAAGCTGCTCAAAGGGGCAACTTCGGTGTCTCAAGTCTACTCATACCCATAGGCACCAATGTCATGCCAAAATCTGCTGCAAGTTTTGATAGCAGCGGAAACCAGTTCAGTATTTGGAAAATGAATCTGCACTATGAGGTTAGGAAGCTCATGATGTTTCTCTTTTCCTTGGCTGAAGGATCACTGCCTTCTTCCTTATATACAAAAATGGAAGACTTTCACATAGGCATAGCATCAGTTCTGTCAAACTCTTGCTTTTAAAGTATTTTAAAGCCTTTTATTTTTCCCTGAGGTGGCAGAACTGACAACATTTCGAAAAGCAAAAGTGTTGATGGATTCATTAATGTTTAGTCATCTGAGTTGTGGGGTTTTTTTAATATCTTTTTTTCTTAATTGAAAATACTCAGCTACTTGGTTTTTCTCCTTCCAAGAAACTGCTAATGAAATATGTCATCTGGTTATTGCAGTGCAGATGCTGAGGATTTCAACGTCCCTTGGGATGGCCATCCCAGTTGTCACTGTCCCCTTCTATTTCAGTCTGCCCATTGCAGATTGTCAAAAAACCTTCTGAAAATGTGAATTTTCCCCAGGGCTATACCAGAGTAAAATAAGGCGGTCACCAAATTGTCATTTTTATTTTGCAGTTGTCAGAAGCAAGTTCAAAAGAAATTTAATTTTTTTTTTTTTAAGAAGTGTTTCACACTGGTGGTGGCATCTGCTGCACCAACTGCCCCAATCCTTGCTGTCCTTTGTGTAAGTCATTCCACACAGCATCCTCAGCAGGTGGAGAGGGCATCCATCCACTGCTGCCCCTTCTGCTGGCCACAGGATAGCTGGGACAGGTAGAGAGAGCCTGTTGGTGGCACTGGCTGCAGGTATTCAGCTTTTCCCTCCTCTCCTTCAGAGGCTTTTACTGGGAGCATCAATGCTGAGGGTACCTCCCAGCCCACTCTGCACACAGAGAGGTCTGGTTTAACTGAATTTAGACCACAGGCTCCAGAAACCCTGACAACAAATTAGGCTAAATCAGCTTTATGACATTATAAACCCATACAAGCACTGTCGAAACACCCAGTGCCTGGGGACAACAAATTGAGTTTAAGCCAATTGGTACTGCTTGTAACAGTAGACCAGACCAACAAGCCATGTGGCTGCATCTTGCCCCAGACCCTTGGAGGAGTAACTGCAGCCTCTTCCTTCTGAAGCAGGGCTGAGGAAAACCAGAGCAGGCTCCAATTATGCTAACATCCCTCTCAGCAGAGGGACAGAGGGGCTCCAGGACAGCCTCTCCAGCGTTACAGGGCCAGAATGGGCAGGCTCCCTGGCACTGCCGGTTGCCGCCAACATCCCCAGAGCCTGTGACACAGGCTGGAGTCACTCCCATAGAAATGGATAAGCAGAACTGACTGGGATCACCCACCCCACCACCTGGCTTTTCCATTGCTTCACTTGCAGGGGCAGAGGGAATATTCTCAACAGCATCTTCCCAGGAAGGCTTAGGGCAGCTCACACTCCCTTACCCTGCTGCCACTGCATGCAACCCCAGGCTTCAAGGCTGTGCCATGGGAAGAGGAGCCACGTGCTGGCACCTCTCCTACTGCTGAACTCTGTAGGGCAAATGATGCAAAGTAGGGATCATATGCCTCCCACCACCCTCGTGTGTGAAGCACAAGTCCTACACCCCATCAGCATGGGAGAAGCAGCCATAGAACAAAGTACTTAATTACACCAAGACAGAGCACTTTCACCTCCTCCTCCTCCTCCTTGCCTCTAGCAGCAATTACAGATTTTGTATATTGGGCCATTAATTTTCTACAGGGCTACATTTTAACTGCTTCTGAAACTTCTGTATGAGAAGGATGAGGAGCTGCACTCATGATATATGGAGCTTCCATTTCTGGTGGCTGTTAATGGAGACATTAATACCTCGAGTGAAGTTGAAGGGAAAGTCATTACGCTGTAATGGTAGGAAGAAGATATTTTAAAGTGATGAGTATATGCAAGAGGGAAAGAGAGAGGGAGAGAGAAGCTCTGCCTTGTTGACTTCAGTCTCCATGTGACTTGGAGTTTGGGTGTGGGGTCTTATTAGGGGGTGAGTGAGAGGTTGTGGGGTCATGTTACCTTCCCCTCTGCTCTCTTCCCCCTGTCAGGCAAGGGCTTTGCAGGAATTGAGAAACTTAATCCAAGGCAGGCAGAAGGGCTGCACATCTCAGATGAAGGCCATGGGACAGGGAAGCCTGGGGGAGCAGGAGTGCTCAGATGTACCAGCTTTCCTACACAGGACAGCCTTCCCCCTGTGCTGCCCAAAGCACAGCTCCAGGACTAGGGGTGCATACTTTAGGCTTCCACACATGGAGTTGGCTGTTAGCAAAATAACTTAATCCCAAAGAATGAGCAGCATCTCAGACAGGGAACTTACCTGGAGTGGGCATTTTCTAGGTTGGGAGAACACCAAGCGTCAGGTAAGGCACAGACAACTGGAAGTGCAAGGAAAGGATGGAGAATAGGGAGAGGAAAGAGGGCAATGGAAGCTGAGACAAGATCCAATCCTGTTAGCATTGCATCTTTATTGAAGTTAGCAAGCAGCCAGAGAGAGAATGAAAGGGAGAAGCAAAACGACGGCCTTTGGCCATGAGCTGCTGACTGAGAGAGAAAAGAAAGGTGTCAGCTTCAAAGACATGGCTCGGACCACTCGGTGAGAGTGAAGAGAAAGGCAGGCACTGAGCCCAGGGAGGGCAATGCTTTCCTGGGATGAAGGCAGCCAAAAATTGAGGGCTGGGGGAGACCATACATGAAATCACACATGAGCAGACAAGGCAGTGCAACCTCTTGCTCCTGCTCCTGCTGTGACAGCAGGGGACAGGGAAAAGGGGCAGCAAAACCATCCCAGCAGAAATGTGAAGGGAAGCAGAAGAGCAAAGGTAGCTTTTTTGCCTTTTCCATGCCTGAAGTAACTTGTGTGACCTATACTGCCCTACCACCCATGCTCCTATCTGCTATAAAATTGGAATGCCACGATGTCTCACCATCAGTGCTCACTTTTTTAACCACTTCTACCCATTTTCTACGCAGGTCTCCCAGAGCCCTGGGATGATTACACCACCTTGCACATCCCTGCAGGGGTTTGACCCACAGGGGCTCAAGGATCAGCTTCGCACACTTACACATGAAAGGTTTCAGGGCACAGAAGTGGCCACTGAGCATGGAAGGGAGTGAATCAGAGGAGTCTGTGCACCTTCACTTGCACAGAGGCAACTTGGGACTGTGATCCAACAACAGTGAGTGACTTGTTAACAGTTCTCACGAAGAATATTAGACAATGAAAACAGCATAAAACAACATTGCATAATATCCTGGTGCCAGATGTTTTAGTTTCTTTTTGTGCTCAAGTTTATACAAACATGTTGAAGGGCTCAGTCAAGGACCTTATTTTCCTCTGGGGTCTGTTCCTGCCTTCCCAAAGGAAGACAGCCTGACACAGTGACATTAATAATGTTAATTTGTGCAATTTGCTTTTTTCACTCACCTTTCACATTTTTCCCAGTGCTTCCTCCTCCTATTTAAAGTTGCATTTCTCTTAGACTATACTATGTACTCTTAATGCTGAAGTTTTCAATTCACAGTACTCTGCGACAGTCCTACAAACACAAGCAAATCCCCTAATTTTAGTGTGGAAAACATATTTTCCACAGTTGTTAAAATCATGGCATTGCAATCCTGTTAGGAAAATCTGTTCTGTTGTTGAACCATCTGAAACAATGCTTCATGTTTGAGTAGAAATATTACTAATCACTAAAATATTTAGTACTGCTTTGTGCCCATATACCCCAAGCCCTCGTACAATAATACCATGATATCCTAGTACTGAAATTATTAGGATTCTTTCAAACTAAGAAATGAAAATTAAAAGAGCAAACAGCACAGAACAATCTAATCAAATATTTGGAGGGAAAGATTTTTTTCCACGTGGAACATCATTTTTTTCACTGTTTGGAAGTGTGTTTCCAGCGAAACACTGGTAACAGACACACTGCACCCTGCATCACCCTGTGTGTCCCCCTCCCCCCTTGCTCCTGGGATTACTAATGTTCCTTAGGCCACAGCTGTTTCAAAACGGCCACATTTTTTGCATTGTTTCAGTATCATCCTTCCCACCACATCCTCATCAACAGTTTCCATCTTTCTTTGCTTTGGAACAAAGATAGGCAATGATTTGTCCTAGACTGGCATCTCACACACCAAGGGCAGGCCACTGGACACAAAACAAGGAGGTCCTTCTTTGTCCAACTTACATATCTGAAGAAAGCCCCTAAAAGTACCACCAATAAGCATGGGAAAGCTGTGATTTTTAAAGTTTCTGATACACAAGTAATTTCTCCCTTATTGAGGAAAAAAACCCCAAACCAACCTACCTGCATTCAAAGTTATAAAAGTAACAGGTGGGTTGTTTGTTTTTTTTTTTAACAAATGTTTCAAAATCAGTAGTCTGAAAGCTTGGTCCACAGAGCACAATGCAGCATAAGAGAGCATGTACCTACCCTTCAAAGACCCTCCACAGCCCAGCCACGATGGCACAAAGCCACCACCCTCAAAGCCCAGCGATGCACATGGCACACTCACCTTGAACCACCGGTATTTGTGTACACGGGGGTCAGAGCAGGGTTAAAAAACACCAACACAATATTTAAGTGCTTGCTGTCTGCTTTTTGCCACAGCATTCTTTGCAACAACAAAGATCTAAGAAAGCACAAATATTCTCTACAGATGGAATTTTGGCTAGATATGCTGAACAACTGGACTTTAAAGCCAGACCTCTTGTGTGGCAGAACATGGGACCTGGCCAACATTGCTTGGTTACTGTAATGTGCACCTGAACATTTGTTTCTCAATGCCAACTAGTACTTCCAAGGAAGGACGTTGTTCCAGTAACAAAGAGCACTTGTAACAAAGAGCACTTTAGGTGGGGAATTAGCTCATGTGCTAAAGTTGAAATGGGTATTGAGACTCCCATGATAAAAACTGCCTAATAAAACCAATAGAGTCAGGAAGTCTCTGTAAAGCAGATGTTGGTATCTCGTCAGATCACTCGTACCCTCAACTTCTGTGGACTAAACTGAGAAAGAGTCTGGACAACTCTGTCAAGAAATGAAGTTACATTAAGTCAAACCCAAGCCTGTATTCACAGGTTTTGGCTCCTCAACTAGTCTGGCTTTAAAAGAAATTACACCAAGAGTGAGTTGTTAGCAGCAGCTAAGAAACAATTCAAGGACAAGAGAGTGCATGTCCCATATCTGGGTTGGGAATTACAAGGATTGTAATCCCTTGTTTTCAGATAAAATCACGTCAAGATAAAAGACTTCACATCCCTAATATGGTTCACAATGTTTATTCCTAACTTTCCCCTTAAAAATCCCAGCTTAACACAAACAGTCAGACACAAGTCATCTGTGAATCTGAAACAGTTTATCTTGATATATCCACCTGGTTTTCTCCTTCCTAATTTTCCATTACTTCATTCTTCATGTATTTTCCTTCCCATGTTTATTGCAAGCAAACCCTATCACTCATCCCAGCCTTGCATTTCTGTTTTCTTTCAAAACATTTAAACTTTCCCCAACTTGTTCATTTCCTGTAGCTGAACACCACCCATGCAATTACAATTAATATATTACAGTGAATGCAAAGATGTATGAAAGCAATATGCTCCCTTTTGCTGAGTTGGCCTCTTGAAAACAAACGAACAGCTGATAGTAGTCAGGTAAAAAACAAAAATCAAACAACAAACAAACAAACAAACCTCCAGACAAACAAAAAAACCCCCACCACCAAACAAAAAAAATCTCCCCAAACTGAAACCAACCAGCAAAACCTGCCCCCCCAATCACATTACCCAACGAGCCTAATAAGCAATTACGTTTCAATATAATAAAATTACCTATGTACTACTTCAGCCCTAAAGTACAAGCATAAACCAAGGGTAGACTAAAACTGAGCATTTATTTATTAATTTCTCCCTCCCCACTATTTTGCTCACGTAAGCACAGGGACTTCAAAAGAAAGGCACTTTGTAGATCACATCTTAAGTAACATTGTGCAGGTCAGAGGCATCTGTTCATAACAGAGTACCATGTACATGCCCAGGCAAGGACTGAAATCAGTGGCAATAGCTGGCACATCAGAGATAAAGCAAGCAAAAGCTGCTTTCTTTACTTTTCATAACATGCAGGAGTAAGAAGCACATGGGAAGATCCATCCTTCAAAAGGGTCTTTAATAAGAGGAAACCTGTTCTGCAGCACTAGTTTAGAGAGATGGAAGTTGAGAAAGAGTTCAGACCTGTTTAAAAACCTCACTCTTGGAAATCTAGACAGCATTAGCCCAATTGTTTGAGGAAAGAGTGCCTCCATAACTACTGAAAAAAACCTAAATATAAGAAATGAAAAAATTTAGTAAAATCATGACCTCTTGCATTTGAACACCAGACTTTCTAAGGTCTACCACCACTCATTACATTTTTTTTCCCACTGCCTTGCCAATTGCCTCTGCATCTCCCTGGAAGGGTAGATGAGTCTTTGTCTTCCCAGTCCTGGACCTCAGAGCTGGGACAGCCAACATAGGGTAATGGCAATTGTCATGGTGGTTTTGTGGCATATTCGTTTTCTTCCAGCTGTCACAACTAGAAAGGAGCCATTGGCAGAGAGGGTTTCTGCCAGCTTCAAGCTGTACATCTGTTCACGCTTGTCTGTTCAGACAACATGGGATGCAATCTGCCCTTCCCCTTGTGCTGGCATCTGTTTGCTTGTGCTGTTTGTCCTGAAAGGCCTTTGATTTCAGATGCTGAAAAGTGGATGAAAAGCTCTGTGGATGAAAATGCCTTCATGTATTTTAAAAGGAAAAGAAGTAGAGGTGTGCAGCCTTCGCTATCAGCTCTAAACAGTTCCCCTGCAGATAATGAAAGCTGAAATAATACTAGCAGTGGCCCATAAAGCTATGAGGAGAAGCAGCTTGTGCAGGACTCCTCAGTGTGTACAGCAGGACTGGGACTTTCTGGAGCTGATGGAAGCTAATTCTGATTCAAATGGGACAAATTACAGCTGATCAAAATTATCTGCTAGGAGAGGGATGGATGATTATAAGCGAGGTAAGCAAGGAATTTAAAAGCCTGCTGGATCGCTTTAATGACATATTTTAAGTACACATAGGACACCCCTCATGTACCACCGCCACAATAATGAGGATTTATTTAGAACAAACCATCAGAGAACAAAGTAGCAAAATACTTTGCTATTAAATAATCCCCCCAACCCCATCTCTGCAATTTTCACACTAAAAAAAACCACAAAAAAAGATATATAAAATGTTTCCTATAGATACAGTTGCAGACTCACAACACAGTGAGTTTACAACAGACTGTTCAGCTTTTAACAAGTCTCAAAATGGCTCTACATGACCTTTGAAAGACCAGGAACACTGGCAGTTGGGGAACACAATCCCAGGATTATGGGCTAGTTAGTGAGCTTTACAGAGCGAAAGATTATAATCAAGGCTTGAAAAAAAAAAGCAGCAATCATTTCACCACTAAACTGGACATGAAATCAGCTTCTGCCTCCCTGCATCACTCTTAGGCAGTTCCAAATGAGCACTTTTTACTCACTCCCACAGTTTTACATGTAATAAAGATAGAGAGGAGGAATATATGACCTTTGAAATTGATCTCAAGGAGGTCTCTCTCTCTTCTTTTTTCCTCTTCAAGCCAAGCCAGTGTAACTCTACACAGCCTCAACTTGGCAGAAAGAGCGACAAGGAGATGAAGATGCTCATTACTTAGAAGAGGTTCACACCTCTTCATTAATTTTACTCTATTATGTAACTAGCTGGCCAATCAAAAAAAAATACTGCTATCATCCCCTCTTAAAAAGTGTTTCTCTCCATGATCCTGCATTAAAACAGACAACATTCTATAGCTGACAAAAGAAGACTGGGACCCACTGCTGAATGAGACGGGGGACCTCATTACATAGACCATGGAAAAGGCTGAAGTACTGAATACCAGCTTTGCCTCAGTGTACCTATATTTCAATTCTCTGAATTTCAGCTTCAATTAAGGGAAAGACAAGCACAAAGAAAATTTTACCTAATCAGGTTAAAAGTTCAAGATTTTAGTCATCCCCACCTAAGGCTTCATTTTTCCCCTAGAGAAGACTTGAGATACTCAAATTTAGATTATTTTTTTTTATCATGTTCATGGCTTACATAATCATATCCACAGACTCACACACAACTGTCAGAGCTACAGAGAAGGTTAACATCACTTTTTGCAAATTATATCCCTGACTGTAGAGGAAGAAGAGCTCTACAAATATGAGTAATCGGATGAACATCTTTGCACCTGTGTCTACCACCTGAAATAAAAAATGGTGAGTCTTTATCCAAAGCAACAAAAAGGGGAACATGCTCCATCCTTCAAGCCAACACTTATAACATGATATTGCTGTCTTTCACTGTCATTCCTACATATGTGTGAAAAAGTCCTACAATATGTATACTGTCACAGTCTACCCTCCAGCCCTCTTCAATTCCACTATTGCATAGGTGTTCTGCAAAAATAATCTTTAGAGCTAGTCCTCCCAGGCAGCAATATTTTCATTTCCAACAGTGCCACGATACACTGAAGAGTTATGGCACTGTCTTCCAAGATGACCAGAAGTCAAAGAACCAGATAAACAGATGAATCCATGTTGATAGAAAAGCAACTTGGAGAAACAAAGGGACTAAATCATATTGTCCTGTATATCAAATAAACACCCAAAAGATACTAAGTATGTTCTGAGAGAGATCAGATGCACAATGCTTCTGGACTACTGGCACTGCCAACTTCCAAGTTTCAACAGTGCCAGTGACAGTTGTGAGGTTGCCATTAACCCAATCCAAGTTCCTTCTCAGGCACTGGCTGATTGCTGATAACAGTCACAGGAACAAGAGACTTCTGTATCACAGAAATACGAAAACTTGAAGTGTACGAAGTTCGAACTTACTACCATTAACTGCTTTGATTTAAAATACTTTGTGTCTTTATCTGAACACAGCACAAACAGTTTTCATCAGTCTCTTCCCCTCAGTGGTTATATGAGAATTCTGTAAGCTGTAAGTTGCAAAATGAGATCTACAAAACTAAATAGTTGAATAACTAGATAAGTTCTTATTTTGAAAGCATAGAACAACCCAAGTTCAAACATTAATTGCTTCAGATGAACAAGGCTGGAATGATCTTACCCTTTTCATTAAAACCTCCTTACATCAGAAGTTTCCATGAACTGTCTAGAAATGTCAAATGCCAGATCAGACAGCCATCCTTGCCTATGCAGAGAGCGCTCACACATCCACACGGCGTCAAACAGAACCGACAGTTACAACAATGAACAAACTATTTTATTTTCCTCGCTAGATAAGAACATCCCACTGAAAATAAAGAATAAAAAACATATTCTGCTGTAAAACTCTGAATGCTTGAATCTCACACTACAGCACACGGAGTAATTGTGGTACAGCAACATCACAGTTATCTTTGTGCACATGGGTGCACAGAAAGCCTTGAACAAATATTTATACCCATAATAGTGCCATGTACAAAAATGCCATTCCATAAAGACCAAATAGAAAATTTAAACATCTTTGTTTTTCTTATGCCAAGGGCAATGTGAAAAATGAAAACTGTTTTCAGTCAATTAATTCCACTTAAATTGTATGAGATCTTTTTATGCTGAAGAACCCAAATTCAGCACAATAAAGCATAGAAGAAGTAGTATAAAATTTTATATATGAATAAACAATATACTGAACACGTGGAGCATGATGTTTTCCTTAATATATAATTTTTGGTGTAACCATATGAAAGTTAAGTCAGTATTTTTCCAACACCAAGAGAAAATATTCTGCTCCTTCAATCAATGCTCTGACCTTTTCTTACTATAAAGAGCATGCCTGTATTATTCATCTAAGCATACATGCACCACAAAAGATATGCAAAACAAATTGATACAGATAAACTTTAGTGTCAAATGTCTAATGATGTAATAACAAAAACAATTCTCAGGGTCCAAAATGACTTTCTGAATTGAAATTGCATTGCAGTCACTTAAAATAACAAAATACTTGGACTTGTGAGTCACAAAATTCACTTTTTTTTAGCAGTACCTCTGCTGAAATCTGATGAGTATCAGTCTATGGGTAAAGAAAGTCATTTTCAGAAAAGGAATTTGTAAAAAATACATTTATACTATGTGCTTCCATATAAAAAGGCATTAAGAAATATAATAACTCCTACCATTTTCAGACTACACCTTCCCTAACAAACAGTTTTTATCACTTGACTATTACATACAGTACATTCAGTTTCCTAAACAGAAAGTATATTTTCTTGTCCCTGATGTTTTTTACAACTGGCAGTGACAACAAACTGTTTTATTATCACCACTCATTCTTGCAGCTTATACAAACAGCACCAATTTTACCCAAAAAAAGGTTTATCAGTTACATAGTAGCACTTCCTCACAGGAAATATAAACCCAAAACATTGGAACCAAATGTGTCTTTCCAAATATACATCAGAATATATGGCTCAGAGTTAAGGGATGAATAACCAGGAGTATTGCATAGCACAGGGATCTTGCCTGTATGAATAAAGACACCTTTTGATTGTTTGTCACCTTCTGACTCCAAGAACAAATTAAACAGGTGCTAATGAAAGTAATACACAACTAAATTTACTGGTAAAAACAAACAAACAAACAAACAAGAAATTGTACAGTTCTCTCTGGCACAGTGCAAAGTACACATTAAAAAACTGAAAAGATATGTACAGTGTGTATGTATATTTTTATATAGTATGTATTTCCCTGACACATACACGTGTACATATAAAAAGCATGAACACACACATCCATGCCAAACTTAGCAAAAAGATGGAATGTTTAATATGTGGATGCATTGTTCCAGTGAAATCAGTCTGTCCCAGAAATGGCTGTTTATACAGCCAGTATGACCTTCCATGAAACAGAAATATTTACTGCCTGCCTAAACTGACAATATACATTTGTCCTCATAACTTCCCAAAGGACTGATAATCACACTTTATAAAAGCTTATATTTGCATTAAGCCCTCTCTTCCATAACCCTTCCTCTCTTCTGAAAGACCAAAATATTCACTACAGAGATGAGATCTTCTATTTTCAGATTTTCTTGCAATATAAAAGTTTACAGCCACCCCTGTAAAAATTATAAACACCTGATGCTAGTTTAATTTATTATTTCCCTTTGGGATTCAGCTGTTTTGGTTCTGGATATGAACACATTGGCTGAAGCCTGTAATGCAGAACACACTTTTCAGGACTCGGTGAGCGTTGTTCAGACCTGCCCGCACCCAGTACGATCAACTGTCCCTCCCTGCCAACTTTCTGTGAAACAGTTTGCAAAAATACTAGAATGTAATACATATCCCTCCCCGCCTTTATCCCGAATGTCTCTTTCACATTTCAAGAGCACTTTCAAAAAATAAAGATTTATATCAGCGAAAGAGTTTCAAATCAAGGCGATGGCAGTGAACCTGAGAGCTTGGTGTGATCCGAACACACGTGTTTGGGTATCCCCACTGGCTAGAACTTTCCTTGTTTAAGTCGTTCAATGTGGTAGCACAACTTTAGGGCAGGCCCCAGCTTCAGTCCCATATATTTCATTATCATATCACTCCTAAGTAAGAGTAGTGCCTTCCCATCAATTTCCTGCAGAAGGAACAGAATAAACACAACAGACAACTACTTTAACAAGTTGCATGGTAAAACTGTAAAGTACATTATAGTTGTTTATACTGTAGTAAAAATATATCTACTATATTAAAAACAGTAACTATAATTTTGAATTTACAGACGACCACTGAAATTTAATTTGTTTTGGTATTTTTTTAATGTGTGATTAAGTATTTGAGATGTAAAAGAAAGAAAACAATAGTAAAAGAAACTGACCCAACAGCCCTCAGAGTTAGGGTTTCCAACCAGGAAAAAAAAGTGAATGGGTCAAGGGAAAAAATAAAAAGAAGCTCCAGAGGAAGGTCTGTGCAGTTAGAGATTAAATGATCCAAGCACTGAGGCCTTGCACTGAACCTTGAAAACAGCCGTGGGAGGATTTTAGCATGCGTGTGCAAGCAGTCACACAGAGGAAGGGGCTAGAGACCATCTACATAGGGGAATTAGACAGATCTATTTCCATGTTGAACCAAAGAGATTGTCAGGATCAAGACCAAGGACAACTTAGTCAGATTTCAACTGTCTGACTGAGAAACTGCTGAAATATGATAGTCCTAAGGTCTTAGTACCATTACATACCATAGACAGGCAAGTAATTCCATAAAGCACCATAAAGAGAAACACTCTTACTTTTTTAAACAAAAACCTGACAAAACAAGTGATATTTACTGTTGTTATACAACTAAGAATAAAACATAAGACAGAAATCTCCACCAGAAGTTATTTTGATTTTTCCTTGCAATCAGGTTTACTCAGGGATTAAACTGTTAGGAGGAGCTGGAGCAGAACATGGGTGAAATACTACTAAAGAGAAAGCCAATCTCTTTTTGGAGGGCCATATATGCAATAAAATAAGAAATCAGCTGTTTATTGAGCACCCTCCCATAGAAAGGCTCAGCGAGAAGGAGTAAGGGAGATCAAACCTACCACAAACTGATACAATTTCTGTCTCTAAAGATAACATCTAGTCAGAGCTATGAAACCCTAGACATTGTTTTTCCAAACAGATTAATTGAATATTTCAGTTGATTCTCTGAATTTTAATGTCAATAACCAAGTGTCTAGCTAATGATACATAACATTATCTCTGCTCTAGGACATTAAGTCTCCAAAAGAGGGGGACCCAATGCCCCACATTCTACATGAGAATGCCATCTTCTCTAGAGGCACCAGGGATCACAGGGGTACCAGGGATGTTGGCCATTAGAACATGGGTGCTTCCAGGTTGGCATTATTCCATATACACTGGAAAGAGGTGGCTATTTATGTTAGTCTAGCAAGACTGAAAGACAGAAAAAATCTACTTTTCTGTAACTTTCAGCCTCTCTAATATATGAGGAGAGTCTAGTCCACCTCCAGCTGCAAACAGACTGCTAGACATGGAAGTTGTATTTTAAGAGATTAACATGACACAATCTACTAGAACAGAATGGATATGCATCATACATGTCTCCTGAAGAGTTCTGCATGTGGAGCCAGTGCCCGTGGATCAGCTTCTTTCACAAAACGCACTACTTCCTCTATTGACCAAGTGGAAGGATCCTTATTCAATATTCTTGAAGGTTCCTTTTTTAATGAATTCAAATCTGGTCCAGTTGTGGAACTTGCAGCTTTTAATACAAAAATATTGTGAAAGGAAGAAGTATCACTAGTTTGTACAGGGATAACACATTTCATTTCATAAGACCCTTTAATATTTACGTATGCATTTATTATGCATTGTTTGCAATATATTAAAACGAAAAGATGCTTTATTTTGCTTTTAATAATACTGTTCATTTTGTCTTTAAATTACTTCTATAACTGCAAATACTTACAGCAGCACAAACACTAGCACTGTGACATACCTCGAGGGATTAGTTTTACTTGTACTTGGCTCCTGAGTCCCAAGATGCTATTAACTGGGAATGAGGCAAAGGCAAGTGAAGCTGTACAGACAGAGGGAGAGACAGTAGGAAACCTATCCCTGTATTTCAGCAACACTTGATAAGATGCTCAGGAAGTGAGCTGCATATAGCTATCCCTGTCTGCTCTGGCTTGCTGCAGGGTCCATCACAGCAGCAAGAAGCTGCAGCAGGAAAGACCCTCCCTGACTTGGACTACACTGTTAGCACTAACAGGATTAAGTTCTGTATTTGCAGTTACATTAGCAAGCCCGACATGCTTGGCAACAGTACATTTCACTCCATATGCAAGCTTTTCAATGGCAAAGAACTTCTTTATTCATAACTTCTTTGTGTTAATAGAAGCAGTTACATATTCTGGAAGGTTCTGTGTAAGAGCATACCTTCAATCCGTCTCTGTATCCGACTCCTACTGACTTCATAGTACCCACTGCTCCCTGCGGAGCTCAGGGAGCGCCGGCGCAGGACTGGGGCTGAATTTGAGGTAGCAGTTGCTGGCTGATGGGAATTTCTGTAATATGCAGCATTTCCTGAAGTGCGGTACTCCGTGGAATTTCGACAGGTTGGGTTTGATGGATTTACAGAATTAAGTGCAGAATCCATAGAATCCTCAGAAAATCGGTGCTCTTTGGAAGTGCTGTTTTCCTCCACAGGCAGGGTTTCTGCTACACAAAAAGCAAGCATCAATATGTTCAAAGTGATGGACCTTTGTTACTTAAGGCATTGCTATGTTCTCTTGTAGGTACTGACAAATTGTAATCCTGTTAACAAATCTCCTGTGAGACAATCACTGAGAATGAATGTTTGCCCCTTTTCCTCAACTAATCAGTGGGCTCTTACTGTTTTGTAGTAAAATATTTAATATGTCAAGTTTGAGACATTCTTTTGTTAATCATTTCAGTGGTACTTACTGAATGCCATGAGCAGGGAAATGACAAAGGAATTTCTTTAATATAAAATTGTCTGCTGTAAATATTGGTTTTCAAACATATAATTAAAAAGCTAACCATTAGTATTATATAGCATTTTTTTTGCAAGACATTTTTAATACAAACAAACAACTCATATTAACTAACAACTGTTTAGTAAGTTCTAAACAGCAGAGGGAGTTACTAACTTCATAAAGAAAACAAGTGGACAATTATTATCTATGGACCCCAAGAGGTTCAGACAGAGGAACCATTATTAAAAGGCAAGAGGTTATAGGCAAAGCCACAGAAGGCTGTGAGTGCCTGGTATGACACATTACTGTAACATGATTTGACCACCCTGTTTTATCTACACACAGTTCTTTGCATAGGGCAGGGTTTCAGGGTCTCTAACTGCAGATTCTGGAAAGCTAAAGATACTTGGAGCAAGTAAAAAAAAAAAAAAAGTCTCAGGTAGGGAGTATAACAACATTCATATTCTAGTCCTTATGCCTTTTCAGCAAATTTATACTTTACAAAAGACAAACAACATCCACTCGGAAGAGTTGTGAACTTTTAAAGTCTGTCACTGATTCTAAGCCACGCGAGTGGAGTTCAGCCTGTCCCTTTCCCTGGGCCATGAGACAGAAGCCAGGTTTGCTTGATTACTGAAAATTCCACTCCCATACAGCCCACTTCAGATCTGTTTGAGAGAAGCATGCTATGTCAGGAAAAAAATACCCCAAAAAACAACAAATCAACAGGAATACCACTCCATTCTCTAGCAACCATAGATATTCCCCCCCGTTTGCATTAGGCCAATATCTAGCACAAGAAAGAAGTTGGAACCATGATGTACAAATCTGTATGAAACAAATGCTGCTTTGGCAGGAGAGCTAAGAGCTGGAAAAATATAGTGAGCAGGTTCACAGAAGTGTAAGCCCCACACTACCATCTTGAAAATAACTCTACTGAAGTTACAAAACATATGCTAGTGAGGCAGCATATTCTTTGGAATAAGAACTGGTATGTTCTGCAAAACAAGTTCCTGAAAAAAGCTTTTTACTACTCTTCTTATATGAAAACTTTCAAGAATTTCTTGGGCAAATGCCTAATTAAAACCAAAGGAAGACTATTTTCCTAAGAAACCCAGTGAACTTCTCAAGCATGCTTTCAACTTGCTTCATGAGGTCTCAGATTCTCTTTCTGTTTAAAGTGTACTACAGTGAAGAACTGTTATGTGTATTTTGACCATCAAACAGCATAAGGGAAAGGGAATTAAAGGCTCTCAGAGAGCCAGCTCCCTTCTTGGTGAATTCAGAAAGGCAGGTCCACAGAAACACAGAATGGAACCATAGAATCGTTTTGGCTGGAAAATGCCACAGCAACCATTGTTAACCCAGTACCACTGTGCTCACCACTGAGCCACATCTACATGTCTTTTAAATACTCCCAGGGAGGGTGAGTCAACCCTGGGCAGCCTGTTCCAATGCTTGACAAGCCTTTAGTGAAGAAGTTTTTCCTAATACTCAATTTGAAATTCTCCATATGTAACTTGAGGCCATTTCCTCTTGTCCTATTGCTTGGGAGAAGCACTAGTTGGGAGAAGGTATGAATTCCCACCTCCCAATAACCTCTTTTCACATAACTGTAGAGCACAATAAGGTAAAAAGAGGTGAGCACTTCTACCAGCTCCCTCAGTATTCCTGGGTAGATTCTATATGGTCCCAGCAACTTGTGCATGTGTTAAGTGCAGACCATTTTCCCTTGGACTGTGGGGCCTTCAATCTGCTTCCCATCCCTACCTTCCAGTTCAGGATGCTGGGTACATGAAGAATGACTGATCTTAAAGACAGAGGAAAAGGAGGCATGAAGTACTTCAAACAGCCTTCCCTAAACTTTGTCACTTTGTTTCCCCCCACATCCAGTAAAGGCTTGACAATTCTCCTTAGCCCTCCCCTGACTGCTGAGAAAAATGAGACAAACATTTTCTTGTCTTTCATGGCAGTAGCCAGGTTAAATTCTATTTGGGCTTTAACCTTTCTAGTTTTCGCCCTGAATAACCTAACAGCATCCTTGTAGTCCTTCTGACTTTCCTGCCCTTTCTTCCAAATGTACTTTTTTTCCCTGAGTTCAAGGCAAACTTTTCTGTTCAACCAGGACAGTCTTCTTCTGTGCAAGCTTGTCTTTCAGCATGCAAGGACAGCCTGCTCCCTGTGCCTTTAAGTCTAGCTTTCCCGGACTCCTTACCTGCAAGGTGATGCAACATCTTTTACTAAATTTGATAGTCATGAAATAAAGAAGCTTTTATGGATACAAGTCCTTCTATTTCATATAAATAACTTTCAAAATAACCACTGCAAAATATTCTAGTTTGTCGGACCTGAATCACAAACAGAAAGAAGAAGCTACTGAGGTTTTAGAAGAAAACAAACAAGAAAATAAAAGCCTCTGTATTTCTCAGAAGTACTTACAGCAACTTACCAAGATTAAAAACAAAACGTATAATTCCACAGAATTTCAGAGAGACTTTAGGAGATGAAGTCAAAGATGACTTTGACTCTTTAATTACAAAATTAAAAAGTAGCCAACCAAGGGAAAATTAGAGCTGTAGAGAATGAAACCACATCTCAGTCCAAGGCCAAAAGAAGAGGTGATACCTTAAATTGTTATAGCAAAGCTGTATGAAGGAGCATAAGGTTTAAACCTGTAGATTCAGATTTCAGAAGTCTTGAAAAGTAGAATGAAACAGTGGAGATAACACTCCCCAGCAGAAAGTTTCAACTGGAGTATTCAAGCACATATCATTCAGCTCCATGTAATGTAATAAGAAAAAGCTTTTTTTAAGTTTTTATAGTAAACTAGCAGGAATCTGAATATAGGTGGGGGGTTTTTGGGGGGTTTTATTAATAATTGATTTACATTATCTTTGTCAAGATTTCTGTAGAAAAAAGATGTTAAATATTGACTGCATTGCAAAAGAACTTAATAGTATTCATTCCAATTACATCCCAAATTTCTCTTTGATGTTATATATCCTGAAGCAAATACTAGGTTTGGGAAAGATCAGCTCTGCTCTTTTCCTCCAAGATATCAGCATTCGTATTTATCATACTGTAAATTCTAAACTCATATGCACATGGTGGAAAAGCTGGCATATTTCCCATAATTTTTTTAGGGAAGGCTTTCTGTCGAGTAGCTGTAGCATTCAATCCACTTTCCAATCAATCCATCCAGCTTCTCTACAAAGTGCAGCAAAACTGGCATCCAACAAATGGAGCATTGCAGTCCATGGAGTGACACAGTTTGCCTATCTCGGCATTTTGAGCAGCTGTGAATAACAGAGGTATGGAAAGAGATGGGAGGTTCCACTGCAGAATGCCTGACCTCTGGGTAGATTAATGAAAGGCCAGTAAGAGGCCTTAAGTTTCAAATGTAGGGATGACAGCAGATTGTTTAGGCACTGAAGCCTTAGCAGGAACTGGATGTTTTGTTTTCTTGAGGCTCTTCTGGGAATTAGAAGCCAGTTGTTCTGTCTCACACATAACAAAATGATGTAATTGGACACAGCAGTAGGAACACTCTGTATTCGGGGAAGGGAGTCTGAGTTATTCCTCACTCCCTCCTCCTTTATCTTTCCTAACTTTAAGAAAAAACTGCTAGTGAGCAATAAAGGCAGCAAAATCTGCAAAGCATATCCCTGAGCAGATCAGAAGGAAAATGAGCTGTTTGAAAGACCATTTCCCACAATTACTCCATTTTGCCTTCAAATGATATTTCAAAACAACTATTTTAAGACAACTGTGTCTCAATGGAACCAGAACTTTTTGGGGGCAGATCTTTCTTGTTAACCAACCCATGACTGACCGCTACAAAATTGTCTCCAGATTTTCAGCAGAGGACATTGCCCTAATGGGAAACACACAATGCTAGAGAACACTTTGCCTGTTAAAATGCACAGAGTACGAATTCAAACCTCTGGAACCATGGAAAACCACTTATTTTAATTATTTTTTATTCAAGTAACTGCATTTTACAATGAACTACTGATCTTAAAATGTACTTTAAAGGGTACACTGACTCCATCTGTAAAAGATCCACTAGCAAAGAAGGAATAAAAAATAGTACGTGTATTCATATTTACTTGAGTAAGATTTCTTACAAGATACTGCAGATCTACTTAAACATTTGTTTTGCTCCAAATGAATGCTTCATTTGAGCATTATTAAGTGCTCCATACCTATTAAGTTAGTACCAGAAATATAATTTAGATGTACAATATATCTCTGAAATTAAACCAGTGCTTCTTCTGTGAAGACACAGAAGTTGATAGTCAATGCAGAACTGTGTATAATAACAGCTACAGGAAATACAAAGATGTGAATATGTTACATATACACAAAATAGTAAGATGTACAATTTTAAATAAGTTATCATTTGGAGCATTTTAATTTTACATCCTTTTCTGCTTTAACTGTAGTTTTATGGCTTTTTAATATGCACAGAAGAGATATCCTGCCCCCAGTCATGGTAATAGATACAAAATAATTTCAAGATCATAAACAAAAAGAAAGAAAACAAGGAGGAAAAAATAACTAATTGCCGTTATACTTCAGAAAAGCCTTTGGAAATGATGTACAAGTACCTTGCTGCAAGAGAAATTATGTATCAGATGGGTTAAGTCAGTATCACCAACTACCACATCTTAACCAGTTAAGTAGCAAATACTCAACCATTTTGCTGTGTCTCTCCCACTGACATTTAAACCTAGATACTTTACTTGACATCTGAGGCAGACTAAGACTAGACATGTGCTCAGGTACTGCAGCTGAGCTGCAGCACAGGAAGCAGTGTTATTCTATCTGTGAACTAAACCAACCTAAGAGTGAGCTGCCACAGGGAGGCCACCCCACTCCCCTGGCCACAGCTGCCTTCTGCTCAACCCTTCCCCTGTGCTCATCCGAATGCACAGGGAGTCACTCCAGAGAAGCAAAACAAGACTCTTCACCAGAGAGTTTTCTGTGCTTTTGGTCACTACCCAGCCAGGGAAAGAGAGTAGGAGGTGGGCTAGGACTCACTGCAGGGACAAGGAGGCAAGGAAAGCAGGGAGCGGTGTAACTTCCACTGGCAGCTAGCCACAAACTCAGTTGAGTTGTATCACCAAGCTGCACCCTTACTCACTTAATGAAGCCAGTCTAGAGTTAAGAGTTGCTTCCAATTTATCTCCTAACGCATTTCAAGGCAATTGGTTTTCTGCTCAGTAGCCCTACATGAAGCAGGAGCCTTCATCTGCCACCTGTGTGCCTTAGCCCCTTCACAGAAAAGGCTGCAGGTTTAGGAGAAGCACTGCTGGAACTTGCAGTAGATCTTCCTTAAGTGCAAAATCTGTGCCGGTGATCAATAATTAACATACTTCCACCCTGACCTGTCAAAGGCTACAGACAAACCAGACACATGTGTTGTACTCATTCCTTTTTGACTGGAAAGAGTGAAACCATAAATAATCCTCATATATAATTCTGACATAATGTAATTACCTTCAGATGGATGAGCGTCATTTCTGGGAAGCTTAGGGGAAAGAGGAGCAGTGTATGGTGGAGAGTCCTGAGGGTATCGTTTAGCACTCCTGTTTTCAGGTATCTCTTCTTTGGCTGTGAAGAGGAAAAGTCACTACCTATCATTCTAGCACAAAGCTGCTCATGGGCCAAGTCCAGAGACAGAAGCAAAGACAGACATCAGCTGTTCACCGGGTTACAGTTCCATTTCTTGTGTCACACAGACTCAGTCACTTCAATACAAAATTTCAAAGCTGAATTACCTTGACCCTGTCTACTTTCCTGTATAGTTAAAACTAAGGACTTTCATATGATTGACAGAATTATAAAAATAATCTCTCCACTGGAAACAGGAAAAAAATAATTCTACATCAGCACCCAGAACACAGACTCTGCTATCAAACAGCTCTGAGGAAGCTTCATTCCCCACATAAATCTTATGAAATTGTCCTGACAACACAGCTATCTCAGCTGTGACTCCTGGCTTCACCTGGGACTTGTAATACCAGGTCCTACAAACAACCTGCTGGAAGATCTTGGGCAAGTAATTTCATCTCCCCTTCTACGTTCCTGGTGCAGAAACGAAATTTCTGGACTCACACGAAATTTCACAAGCAGCCAATTTCACAAGTTTCTCTACTAGATGACTAGACTAATAGATAGTAAAATGTAAAATTTTTTGAGCCACCCCTAAGTAAGGTGAAAAGAGAAAGAAAAGACTTGTACTTGTGCTGGAAGAGTTAGACTGAATTCCCTTTCAGGGGAAGTGCCCTCTCACAGACATCAAGCATCTTTTGGTAAGCTTATTTTATGAGCCGAACATAAATTTAACAAATGAAATGTTAACTTTTGAGCTTGTCTTTTTAAGATACCACAGTATCACAGTGGTAAAGTACATATGTTTTCTGGCTTGCCTACAAGGAGAAGTTTGCTGAACAAAATTATTTCTGCACATGTGGTATGACCTATCCATTACTGTCAAAGCACTTCCACTCTGGAACCAATTCACTAAGAACTGAAGTGTATTAATTTCAAGCAATTCATGTCACACAAAGACTAAGAAGTTGCATTTCACAGAGTCCCCACATTTCTCAAAAATATCAGCACTTGAAAATAACAAGTGATTGACAGTACCTGGCTTATTCCTGCCGTACTCCATAGGACTATGTGCACATCCCATGTAAGGGCTGAAAGGCTGGCTACTGAAGAGATTATCACACTGCAGACTGTGGCAGAGTTTCTCCAAGAAACGTAGGACAAACGATGCACTGTTTACAGAAGGAAGATTGATGGCATGCTTTTCCCCATCAAAGGAAGCTGTGAATAAGAAGATTATGTCAAATACCCCCCAAGCATCATGAAGTATAGTAAAATACCATCATTGACTTAAAGGAGAAGACATCCAGATGATTTAAACCATGCAAGATATGAGAGGAGTAAACAATCATTCTGATAGTTTAAAAAATTTATATCCAAGTAAGTGATTTCACCTTCCATTGGATCCATGTCAATTTAAATTTGCTCTATGGGAACTTACTTTAATAAAATAATTTTGGATTCACACCAAGATAACAAAGCTTACAACTACTCCCTCACCACCAAAACTTTATGTGGAACTTCCATCACTTAAAAAGCAGCAAGCTCTCCACCATCTATTTGCAGTACATAGCACAATAAAGACCCTTTACAATACTTGCTAAAAAAAACCCCAAATCCTCCAAAAAATCAACAAAAAGCCCAAACAGTTATTAAAAAAAAAAAAAAGCACAAACAAAAACACCCACCAAAAAAACCCCTGAAGAAATGAAACAAACAATTTTAGTATTTTTTTTCTCAGTTTCTAACTGAATGGCGAATACTTGTGGTAAGCTGCTGGCATCCATTATCATTGAAATTCTGACTCAGAAACTGTTTTGCCATTTGCTGTTTTATCACTAGAGAAATCTATTCTGCTGTCAACACTACAGTGGTCAAGCTCCCATTTATTTCAACAGGAGTTAGGTGGCAGAGATACCACAGCAGCCACAAATGGATCTGTTGTCTTTTAAACTGAGTGATTACAAAGAGCCTGGACATTTGCCTATGCCTTTTCCTTGTTGACCTCTTTCCTTGCCCTCAAACAGTGTGGCAGCTGAGGATATTTTTCTTTTTTTGTGAAAATTAGTAAGGTTTGGAAAAGACTCAGTACTACAGATACACAGATAAATAATTACCATTACATCAGCTGAAACTTTTAGTTACTTGTGATTAGGAAGACTTAAGAACAAAGCAGGAACAAACTTGTAACTTAAGCTTAGGGATGAAAAGAAGTGGCATAAACACCAGGTTTATGCATCAATTTGTCTCTTTGGTTTTCAGCCTGTCATGCAGCTTTCTGTTGTTAACATAATTTCCAAATCATAAGCAGAGCTTTAAAGGATCACATTTTGTTGGTAGCAGATGCTTTATTAAAAAAAAAAAAAAAAAAAAAGCCAGAAATGACAAGAAAGCCTTTATTCACAGATCTGAATTCAGGAATATTTCCATATTGTGTTACAAAAGAGACAGATAATATACACAAAACCAAAGAAAATGCCTAAGTCTAGCATATTTTAGGCTTCCTTAGGAAATCTGAAGTGTCAATTACACTGCTGATGTAAGGAAGCTTCTGATTTAGAGTTAATGTGAGTTTACCAGCCAGCATCAACAACAATTTGCTGCCTCTCCCACCTGCTTTCATGACAGACTGACCAGTGCAAGTGCTGGAAGTTTAAGAGTTGGTACTCCAGGAACAAAGTGTTTCCATAGCCTATTAGGTTTTTCCAGGCTCCAATGTCCAAATGAAATGCTAATGATTAACAGTCCCACATGTGGCTCAGACACAAGGTCCTCTACATCCTGTTTGGGGAAGGGGTCTCCAAAGGCAAATTTTTGCTTGGAACTCAACCAGTTCTGGAGAGCAAATGGGCTGTGAGACCCACCATAGCTTGACCTCCTGACAAATTTACTGCAAGGTAGTAGTCAGCTACAGCAGAAATTTAAAACACTCTATAACAGCCTTATGGATCTTCCTATATGGCCTTTGGGGAAGTGACTTATTCTATACCCCTTAATTTCTCATTTTGAAAAAAAAAAAAAAAGCATTGAAAAGAACAATATTATTCAAGAGTTGTCAGGAGGATAAAGCAAGAAACAGCTGAGGCATTGTGACTGCCCCATTCCACAAGAAAAATCCGCAAATAAAGATTCAGTGCAAACACAGCTCCCCTGGACTCCTAACATCTGAGGGCAACCATACAAACTCCAGCCAAGGGTGTGGGATCCAGATCCACAGGCTCAGCTGTCTACTCTGCTTGGGAAAAACATAAGCATCTTACTTCCCAGACAAATGCTAGGGGAAAAAATAAAAGGGAGTACCTCTGAGGTGCAATAACCTCAATTTTAACGATATATAAACAGGGACTGGTGCTTGCACGTGGAACCCCAGCCCTCAGAAGAGTCATACTCATTTCTTCATCTTCCACTCTTTAGGTATGTTTTACATACCAGGTTCAAGATGGGAGAAAGACTGAGAAGGAAACAATCAGAGAAATGTGTTTTTCTGATAGTGAAAAAACTCATCCAAGAGTCTGATTTTAATTCTCTGCTTGAGAAAATTTATCTGAGCCTCAATCTATTTCATCCCACCAAACACCATAGTCTCTGTGCTACAAAGAGAAAAAAGGGGCTGACACCACCACCATTAGTGGGCTTGCTAATCAAGCCTTTAATTTCCTTTCTGTTTTACTTGTCTGAGTTGAAAGCTTATTGCATTAAGCAAAAATTAAAATAGTTTGTGCCTTTGTTTGAGAAAGAAAAGATGGAAAAATCCTAAATTTAATTTTATTCAAAACAATTCTTTTCTTTGGCAGCTGAACCATAAGAACCCACTAATTATTCCATGTACTCCAGCAAGATTATTTTATCCATGTCCTCATCAGCACACAGTTTCCTCCTACGGCAGGTATAATACTTTCTATAAAAGCATCAGTTCACAAAAGACTTAAGATTTCTTTGCTTATTCTCTGCCACAACATTTTTTTTTCTTGACAGTCTAAAAAAAAAAACCCAAACAAAACCTGAACAACAAGCCACCCTCGAAACCCACTTTAAAACAAAAAGGCTACAACTGTAATTCCTTATTTTATTCTACTGTTGCTTCCCTCTTCCTCCTTACTACTCACGTGCACAGCTAGATGTAATGTGTTACATTAATCAAAGTCATATTTTATGCTTCACAAAATTTATCACACACAAATTTTTGTTAAAATGACAGGGAGCATTTGCTCAGCCACTTCTCAGCTACCTGTCTGACAAGCCAAGGAGAAGCAAGAGCTCAAGAACACTAGAAACCCACTGGGGCCTTGTGAGTCATGTGGCTCACTATCAGCCAGACCAGGACTCTGCTTCTGGAGCAGTCCACATCACCAGGTTCTCAATTCCAGAATACAGCCTTGGGGTGAAGCCATGTGCACAACAGTAAATCCTTTTCATACAGAATTTTTGAATGCAAGCAAGCCACAACTACAAAAAAATCTGAAATTTCTCTCTCCTGTTTGAAATTATTTTCAATTACTCAGACACAGCCCAGAGACTCCACTGGCCTGTGATTCAGCCCTTCATGATAAATAATCACAAATAGAATACTGGCAATGAACATCTCTGGGCATTTTGCTCTAGAAATTTGACTTGTCTGAAATAGGTACAGCAAGGTATTAATAATATAACAAACGTTCATTGAAAAAATAAAGCAGTACCAGTAGTACCAGTTTCAAAACCACATATATACGATGCCATTAAACCTCTACTACACAGCAGAGAAGCAGCATCCATTTTGTGCACAAACTCAGGGGGCTGCCTAAGCAAGGCTCACTGTAGTTCTGCCATACACAGGTTGGGGTGCTGCTCTTTAAATAGAGTCAGACAGTAACATCTTTATGAGCACTTAACTGAACCTCTATTCCACTAATCATCTTTCATATCTGGTGTTAATATAAAGAGATTAAAGTAATGCCAAGTCTTTTACCCCACCAATGGAATTATGAATTGATGTGTTAACTGTTATACATAGAGTATTTTCTAGCCCAGAAGGAAAAAATGTCAAGCAGCAGCTATTCAGATTGAGACACAGATAATTCATCTACAGGCCTGCCATCAATATGTAATAGAAATAAACCTATTTCATAATAAGTGACATTGGTGGGTGAAGAGTAACCTAAGATACTGCTGCAGTTCTGGGGAATGGGATAAGTGAAGCAGCAGCAACTTTAACATGTGGAATCACTTGCCTGGAAGCTAAACAGATTAGTTTGAGACTTGTCACCCACTTGGTTAATGCTTTAAGAACACAAACACCATGCATGGGTAAGATTATGCGAATGGCTTGAACTAATAAAGCTGATTATTTCACTTGTAGTGAGCTTACTTGACAAATGTTTGGCTACAGCTGCTAAATGAGGTACACAAGCTCTACTTAGTGTAAGAAACTAACTGTATTGTGCATTTGTAATTTAAACACTGATACCACTATATTTTTATTTAAAGAATTGTTCAAATCATTCTGAACTCCGAGTAAGATAAATCATACATCATCAATGTTCACACCTTTTGTAGCTGTGTTTACACAGCTACAAAAGTTCTATAAATTCATTGCAGCTACTTCAGTTCTTCTGCCCTACCTCATGTTCAACAAGTAAAGAAACAAAATAAACAAAGCATCTTCACATACCAGTTATCATTTCCCCTCCATGATGGCCAGATTTCAGAAAACCAAAGACTGTTTTGGCTTGATAGGCACAATCCACACAAGCCTGTACAGCCTGCTGAAGTACCACATTGACAGGACCTGGTCCAAAATGGTCTGGAAGCTGCTGAACCTTCTTCTTATCCAGGTGAGGCCCAGAATTTCCATGTTTGTTCACATAAACACACACTGAAAAGGTACAAGCCATATTTACTGCCAAGGAACCAAGACATGTTTCCGAGTTAGAACTGCATATTGCCATTTTAGTTTTAATCCTGCAGAAAAGTTATACTGGTCAACTCAAGAAGCTGAGCGTGCACACATACTTTCAGAGCATGCAGAAAGTGCTTGTGTAGCAAGGTTCTCCTGACTGAATCCTAAACTCACTTTTTTTCCTGCTTTCTGAAGCCCTCTTCTACTTCACTAATGTAACAAAGCTGACATGATTTGTGCTTGTGTTTTGACTAATCTCTGCTCATACACTAGCTCCAGTAAAGTATAAATTACTGGCAGGTACTCCAGACTACCAAGCCCCAATTCTACAAAGCAGGCCTTACCGAGTTACTGTCTAAATTTTTTCCTATTTGAGAAGCTGCAACAAAGAGAACCCTCTGCTATATACCTGCTACTGAAGCTCACTCTGAAGCACTCACATGGCACTAACAACACAGAGTGGCTACTGAAAGCCTGTAGGTTCAGAGGGCCTGGACCACTCACAGGTTTTCCACCCTGCAATTTGGCCTTGTCTGCTAAATAAATGCTTTTTTCCAAACACTGTAAGGTGGTTTAAAGTGTAGCACAAAACAATCATCATATAGCACTTTTGTAACTACTTTTTAAAGAGACAGTGTAAAACTGTCTTCCAAAACAACTGCCAAGGCAGAAGAACATGGGAAACATGTAAATGATGATTTTTTTTTTGTTCATCCCGGCTGCCACATGACCAAGAATGCACCCAAGACATTATTACAGCTTAATGAAAAAATGTGCCTCTGTGGTGATTGAGAAATCTAAACATTCTATTACACAAAAGACTGACATATTTTCTGAACTGCAGTTTGATTTTAGATAAAAACCCTGGGCTTTTAAAAATAAAGTATTTCTGCAAGAGTTTTAATGATGTAATGTCTTCATACATATCTGTTTACTCTCTGATGTCTGCAAATTGAAGGAAACCTATTTGTACAAATAATAAAAGCTAAAAATCAACAATAATAGTGTGGCATTTTCCGTCTGGGCTCAACAACAACTGCCTTGGAAAAGGTTTATTTTCCTAGGAAAAAGGTAATGTTTTCCCCTCATCCATGACTGAAATTGGGCATGAAAAAAGCCTGACAACTTGTAAAAACAGGTTTTAAATACAAAAAAGCATCCCAACCAAAATGATCATAATTTATGGAGTTTTTAGAAAGTTCTGAGATTTTGGCTGACAATATATGAACTGTTTCACTATAGGGTTACCAGTTCCTCAATGGGTTACTTCATTTACTAGCTTTTTTCTTTTCTGTGAATCCTTTTCAAGACGCATTTCATTACATTTAGAGGCAAACAAAAGCAAACATGAGGAAAGAGGAATGTATTCCCTCTGATTGCCTTTACCAGGTTTTAACGGAGTTGTTTCTTTCACATAAGGCTATACAGAGATAAAATCTCCACTTTTTTACATTACAGTACAGCTTGCATGGGATCAGAATATCATATGGGCTTTTAGCCACATCTATTCCCATTTCATATATTAAAGAGTGGGACAGACATGAAAGAACTGTACAGTTTCCTTCTTCACACAGGAACAAACTGCCAGGTCTAGCAGATCTATCAAAAGTCCCTGTGCCCCAGCAGTTATTGCTGTAATGTAGGCATCAAAATACTAGCTCTGAAAAGTAACTGTGGCTCCTACAAATATCTTATATCAAATAAAGCAAATATCAAATAAATAAAATATATATCAAATAAAATAAGGCAGCTGGATAATGAGTTACAGTAATAAGCTTGCAGCACATTCTTCATAAAATACAACTGCTTGATATGGAAGCCATTTCACACAGTTTTTTTTTTTTCTTTGTCTTTTACCTGTGGATATAACTGCTGCAGTTGCACCAGACAAACTGATTCCATCTTTAAGTATCTGCGTAGTGCCATTTTCCCCCTCAGGAGATGGTTGAGGAGAAGGAGGTGTAGGAGTCAGTTGTTCTGGCAAGATTTTTTTCTGTTAAGAGAAAAAAAAAACCAGAACCCAGAGTCAAAATGTTTAATGTTTTTTAAGCAGTCTGCATAATCTTTCTGCTATCAGCTACTATCTTAATGAATGTGTGTATTCCTTACTAGAAAAGTACCACACACAGCAGAGACAGGGAAGTTCAGGAAAGGAAGGAGGGAAACTGTCAGTTTGCAGTTACACCTACTGTAGTAATGCAGTGGAAGACAAATGACTTAGAAAGGAACCCAACTTTATCCACCTTTACCTAAAAAGTGGGAAAAGAAAGAGCTTTATATATTTGGGGTATTTTCCTGTCCATGCCCTTCCAGCTGGGTTTATCACAGCTCAAGTAAGTTAGTTGGGCTGTGTATGTATTGCTATAAAAAAAACTAAGTCTCATCTGGGTGTCAACATTTACAATGCACCTGTATTTTCCCTCAACTTGTTTTCAAAGGGGTTGAAATTCTCAAGTAAACACTTCCAGGAATTTTCAGGTGCTTCATGCAAGATATCAAACAAGCCTGTAGTCACAATCCAGTCATGTTGGTTGCCAAAACTTTTTCCTTTCCCAATGCTAACTTATTTGCAGATTATCATATGACAGATAACCAGAGTTCAGAGCACAGTGATTTAGAGATTAGTCCGTGTGCACTACTTTCACCTGAGGAAATGAGGATTTTGTTGTAATTTGGTTTGGACTGGGGTTTAGAAGAGATGGGCACAGAATTACAGAATATGCTGAGTTGGAAAGGATCCAAAAGGATAATTGAGTCCAGCTCCTGGCCCTGCACAGGGCATATCTAAGAGTGACACCATGTGCCTGAGAGCATTGTCCAAACACTTCTCAAGCTCTGTCAGACTTAGTGCTACAACCACTTCCCTGGAGAGCCTGTTCCAGTGCCCAGTCACCCTCTCAGTGAAGAACCTTTTCCTGACACCCAACCTAAACCTTCTCTGACACAACTTCAGGCCATTCCCTTGGGTCCTGTCACTGGTCACCAGAGAAGATATCAGTGATGTCTTTTGACATACTATGAAAATACATCAAAATAAAAGAAATAATAAATTGGAGTTCATCACTTCTCCCTTCAGCACTTAAGTCTTGCATGAGAACAGATTACATTTTGACTCTCCTACCTAGCAAAAATTAGGAATGTATGAGATTACACAAGGTCTTGACACTGCTGAATGCAGCAGACTTGTGGTCACATGGTAAGGATTTACCACTAAAACTGATACATAGTGGAGTACAAATTCCGTCAATTTGCTAGGAAGGCCAAGCCCTCTTCCATTTAGCAGTATTTATCCTTTACGCTCTTAGAATCAGCCTATTTTCCAAGTAACATATTGAAAACCACATAGAAGTCAATCAGAATATATTCCTTCCTAAAAGAAGCAGTGCTTAACTTCTTCACAACATGTAGAAAGAAGAAATTAACTTTCCTCTGAAATCCAGGGCACTTTAAAAAAAAATAAATCTGTGCCACTTACAGTTTGGAGAAGATAGGTTTGGCTGGAGAAAGTACTTGACAGTATGGCACTGAGTGGAATCACCATGCATAGACTGCCACGGCTTGGCACTGCATTGTGAATGAGATGAGGTGGCACAGGTGGCATAGAACCAAGCAGTGATGTACTAGTTGTCAGGAATTGACCATTTATCATAACATTGGATGACAGAAAGGTCTACATCCTTAATACAGAGAAAAAAAAAATGCACTTGGGGAGATTGAGGTTTTGATCTGAAGTTCAACATTCCTGAAGGCTTCCTGTAGCATGGATTCTTGTTGGGGGGGTACCACTACCAAAAATGGGTGGTCAAATTGAGGGAAAAGAAGAGGAAATGGGGGAAAACGTAGGCATGAAAACAAAATACAAACACTAAACTATGAGAAACCATCCACTCTCCACACCAATGCACATGTGTGGTGAGACTAGCTGGCTGTTTCCTACCTTTTCCCTCAGGAGGGAATATGGCACACTATGCTTGCTCAGCTGAGGCTCTCATTTTGCACCCCCCAGTGCCTGGCAGCCAGCTGCGAGCCCAGAGCCGTGTTGTTTCACGAGACAGACCACACTCCCAGCAGGGCTGGGCACAGTGGCTTGGTCTGGCTGGCCCCTGCCAGCTGGAAGGGCACACCAGCTCTGCCTGCCTGCAGAGAGCAGGGCTCACAGCTTGTACCACCAGGACAACTTCACCAGTTTCACCCTCATGCTTGAAAACTCTTTTTGTGGGGTTGAGTTTAGGGCTGGTACCCACACTCAGACCAAGGGGTTTCCTCAAGAAATTCTGAAAGGATTCTTTATACTGTTATGTAAAGTGTACTTCTAAAATATAATGAAAGAGATCTACAGAGGTTTCTTCTTAATTATGAAAGAGTAAATACTTAGAGTGCAAGCTGTGAGAAACAAATGAAGAGCAAAATCCAACACACATCTCATACTTACAGAGCTTAGAAAAATTTTAAATAAAGGCGAAAAATGATGCAACAGCTCAAACTTTCTAGCTGTAAAATAAAAGTTAATATCTGCAAAATGATAAACACTGCAGCATAACAAACCTAAACGGACAAAGAAATTCAAACAACTCTGCAGAGAGACAGGCAGTTACTAATGTCCCTAAATAAATAGCCAGCTGACACTTGAAGCACAACCATTTAGTACAACATCTGGGGGACAAGGGATGGGTTTGCATCAGTCTAGGGGGTGGGTGGAAGAAAAAAAGCACTCTCAAGCCTCTAGGCACATACTGCTTGCATATTTGCATTCATAGTGTGAGTGTACAGGACGTATGGCTGCACTTCATGTCAGACACACCCTGTCTGTGCAGAACTCCCACAAAGGCCCATTTCCTCCCTTTACCTTATGCTAACAGGTGTAATAGTCCAAAGAAAAGTTTGCACATATGTATAACATCTTGGCAATTTAACCACTTACAAAAGCAGTAACAGCCTTCTATGAATTCTCAACAGCAGCTAATTTTTCAAGTTTTAAATGCTAAAGTTAATGAAGTAAAAATCCCAAATGAGATACGTCAATCCTAGATTTTGCAAAACCTAACTCTGTTGCCTGGTCCCACAGAGGAAATCAGGAGTACATAGGCGTACCTCAGATTTGCTGCCTCAGGAGAGGGAATGTCAGCACTAACACCCATTCCCCAAAGAGTACCCCCAAGCACTTCATACAAACCAGGTGTCAAATGTTCCAAGCAGACTCCTTCAGATACCCAGGGCCCAAAAGCCTCTTCTAATGGCAAGGTGCCTCCAACTACCGTTTCAAAACATGGATAAAGCCTCTCAATCTCTTTTTGATGAGAGCTAGAGAACAAAAATCTTACATGCAAATGCACATCCTGCCACACCTGAGTAAGACCTTAAGATATGACAGTCCTGTGTTCAATGCTGTCCTTTAAAGCTCTGTCCAGACTTAAGAAGAACACCCCACCCACCAGCTATGTCTGGATAGAAGCACCTTCCTCCTCTTTAATCTCTGTCGCTGTGCATTTTTATACACCAAGTAAGAGTGGAACAAATCTGGAGACCAATTCCATCACTAGCCTACTGGTTTGGACGTCTGACTGCAAGGGGCAGGCAGCAGAGAAGAGTGCTCAGCTTTCAATTTATGGTCCCCAAAATAATTTCTTATCTTGTGATCATCATTTCAACGAAGTGCTGCTTCTAGTTTCATACTAAAGCTTCAGGCTATGCACTAATAATGTTACTTCACTAGCACTTCACACTGATCAGCACAATCACTGGAAGGGAAAATCCCTACCTTGCCATTACTCCACCTCTTCCCACGCATCTTTAGGAATAGATCTCACAGCCCACACTGATACAGACTGAAGGAGAAAAGCCCCAGATCTTCTACTTTTTGATTTTTGTGGAGGAAAGGGGAATGAACAAAAAAAAAAACAAAAAAAAACAAAAAAACAAAAAAAAAAAAAAAAAAAAAAAAAAAAAACCACCAGGAAAAAACACTGTCCCCTACCTCCTCACTAGTGCTAATGCAAAGCAGGAGGGAGCACAAGGACAGACTCAAATTGCCCGAGGAAAGACATTGCAGGATTGCTACTCTTCTTGGACAGCCTGCTGTGCATGAGCAAACCTCAGAAAATAGACGTACTTCCAAATCCAAATTGCCCGAAGTCTGCCCTGCTGTGATCCTATTCTTCCTTGCAGCAGCTGTAGCATTTGTGCTTTTTTGGGGTGGAGCAGACAAAGAAGGAAGTAGAAGGGATGGATGCTGTGCTCCCTGAACTGGCTCACTCGGAGACTGTTCATCTGCAGCGCTGGTGTCAGTGGCAGCGGGAAGCAGGGTGAGGGGACAGCAGTTCCAATGTGCACCTGACCACCTGTACCTGCTCCACCACAGCTGAAGCTGGAGGCAGCTGCCAACGCTCCATGTCTGACTCAGCTGGGCAGGGAGAAAGGCATCATGCCTTTCAGATCAGGGCAGAATTAGGTCCACATCCAGAGAAAAAGAAGCTTCCTGCTTCATGGCAGTAGAAGCTCCAGGATTAGGGGGTATCCATGAGATTCATCTGGCAAATCCAGCTGTATGCTTAAGAAGTCTAAATTACGCAATAAAACCCTCACTGTTTTTAATTCTTTGTTTCTAAACCTGAAAAAAAACCCCAAAAAACCAAAAACCACAAGCTATATATATGGTTCAGTAACAAACTAACCCAAACTAAAAAGCTTAAAGGCTTTCCTGTCTCTCTATTTCAGAATAGCATTTTTCAACACCAATTACTCACACATAAATAAAACAGTAATCTTGTTTGGGTATAAAATAATCCACAGGATCTTATACTAAAATATTCCAGAAGAGCTATTCTAATTTTTTTCTTGTAATCAGTTGCTGAAAACAGTAAAGCCCTGAAGGCTGAAGAGAAGACATAAAATTAAGTAATAATAATAAAAAAATCTCACTACAAAATTCTGCAATATAAAATAAAGTAGTAGATAAGGACTAACCTTTTTTCCAGGTTTTAAACTTTTTTTCCTTGTTTTAAGATTTTCAGTATGAGAGGTGCTTTTTGTCAGGGGAATATTTTTAGGAGACCTGCCCTTCTTGGGAACTGCAGACTGTCCAGGGGGTTTGCCCCGACCTGGTTTCCTGCCCCGCTGCGCTGGTACTGGAGCAGATTTCTGTGGAGACTGCATTGAACGCCGGGTCACTTTGGAAGGGGAAGATTGGATTTTTGCACTGCTCTTTGTAATGGAAACTGAGGAAAAACAAAAACAAAAGGGAAGGGGGGGAAAACCTCAAAATGAACAATGGAAAGCAACTTTTCTAACAAAGGCTTAAAAAAATAAAAGTGTACTGCACAATTTACATTGTAAAATGAATATACTTTTTACTTTGAACTTAAGTGGTTGGCATGAAACTACAGAACTTCATTGAAGCCAAAGAGAGAACTCTTTGTACCCATTCTTTTAGAGGGACTTCCCTAAGAGAAAAACATTCAAATAAAAATTGGGAAAAAACTCCAATAATAAATCCACTCACCTTATAAATGCTTCCCTTAATTTAATTACAATATTTATAAAGTGCCATTCATCAAGAAGGCCTTCAAAAATACTTCACAAATTATACAGCCTATAATACATCCCTTTTCTGCTAACAGCATTTTCCACAATTACAAGACATGCAAACTACTTCTAGGGAGCTACAAAACAACTTCAAGCAGCAATGAAAGTCATCCCAGTGACAAGAAACTGATGGGAGGTAAAATGTCCTTCATGAGTCTGAGATGTTGATTTAGAAAGTTAAGCTCACATAACCATACCCAGATTTTTCTACCTGGTGCCACTTTGAAGAACAGATTCCAAAAATCAAACACAAAGTATCATTTTTCTTAATTCTTAATACTGAAGTGATTTTCTCCCATGAGATGGGTTAATTTCCTATCCCAATCCAATATGGGATCCCAATAGATATCCACTTGGATATGTTCCAATATGCATATAATTTGACAGCATTATAATCTGGTGTGAGGCTCTAAGATTTAACCAGATTTCATTAACTTAAAACTTCCTAGTGAACAGGTCTTTTCCAACCAACTCGCTCTTCTCTGAAATAATGACCGTTTCATTTTAACGATTCCTTTCCCAATGGACAGATTAGAACACCAAAAGGATGCCAAACAGAACATGAGGACATATCCTCAATGAAAGATGTACTGCACCATGCTACAGCAGCACCTGTGGTGAACAAAAAGCAAATACTAAGTCCCTGTGGTCAGCAAATACTCCATTCTCTTGGCCCAACCACTGGCAGGCAGACAGATGCATAAGTTGCAGGACAGGTAAGTAAAAGACGAAATAGGGAAAATTTTTTGACATCAAACCACCTTTGTTGAGAGGCATGGGAAAGAAACACACAACATATTTGAAATAATTTGAAACCTTTATACTAAAATTAGAGAGCTTTCACACTGTCCATATCACAGCCTTTTGCATCTTGCTTATCGTGAAACTCATGTGATTCCCCCAACCTTAAATACCATAAACTTAATGTGACATAACTTAGAGAAGTGTTGCAAGTTAGAGTTAAAGCAGGCTTTGACTATGTCAGTTACCTGATTCAAAGCACTAATTCATACTGGAAACAGAACATAGGGGGCTGTTAATTCTGAATTTTTGTGAATTTGCAATCTTTCTTCCCTGAAAATATTAGTATGTTGAAGCTTTCTGCTAAGCAAGTAAAACAAAAAATAAAACACAAATATACTTCTGAAATGAGAGACTGAAAAAATAAAATATTTAAAGATTGAGTAACAATTTTAATGTCTAGCTCTTTGATTATATTCAACATGACAGTCCAGCACCCTGCTTTACAACTCTTCTTTTAACTCTGTATTCTTATTCAAGAGTTAACTGTCATTAAGTATTTGCAATAGAAAATGTAAGATGAAATACACACTGCACACAGACTTCTTATAAAATACAAGTACTACTGACACACATTTCTAAAGCAGTAGGAGCATTTACATACATTGCTATTTGCCTGATTCAGCTACTAATCTAATATTCCTAAATGGCAGTTCATTAGAAATCTCTTCATTATGGCCAGTTGCAATCCTAATACATCAAATGTAGACCGGATATCCCTAGGTATCTGAGAAGGACCACCTTCTGGATGTACAAAGGGATCACCTTCCTTTTATTTATGCATGCCAAAACATATTTTCATATGCAATGACAACTTAAAATGAGATGAACAGAATTTTAACCAAATGCTGGCACAGCATTACACTTATGTTCTGAATTGCTGAATGACAACTCACATTAGGCTGTTTATCTGGAAAGCAAAACAATATCAACTGTATGCTGTACAATACAATACTACATATTGTATTATGCTTTCAACAATATAAAATGTAGATAAATGTAAATGTAAATAAAATTTATTAATTTGTGCGACACAACTACGCACAGAACAAAACAATCACGACCTTCTAAAGAAATATTGTTTAACAAATTTTTTGTGCTTCTGCTTATGCTGAAATCTAGCAAATGCATTTCTATTCTCATACAGTAAAGACACAGCTGTTGTTAAACACACCACACTTTCAAGTCAACAGGTTCTAGAAGCACAGGTATGAGTTTTGGACACTGGGCAATCCCTATTCCCTTCCAGAAGGACATTTACTGGACAAAGAGTAACAATGCAAACAGCTCCAAGCCACTTCATGCTGCCCTCTTGAACCACACACATCAAGCACTACCTTATCTCAGCATCTTCCTACCTGTATATGCCAGAGGAGCAAATATGAGCAGCATTAACCATTAAGGGGGCAGGGGGAATCAGGTCCCACTTGGTATTTTTCCTTCTGCCTAGGGCTGAATCTGCTTTTTTTAATAGGCAGGACTGCAACAAAGCCCGTTCTGCCTGGGCAGCCTCCCGGAGATAGCAGCAAATGGGGAAGCTGCTATTTGCATTTGTTGATTTAAGAGAGGATGGGGGGAGCACAAGGGAGTGGGAGACTGCTAAAGTAATTCCCATATTGTCTGCAGGCTGTATTGACAGTGATCATCAGTCACCTGCTCATACTTCCCTCACCCCGGCCTTCAGAGGGAGACCAAAGGTTACACTGGGTCACAGCATCTAGGGGGAAATGAAAAGACATGCAAAATCAAGCTGCCAACCCACTGCATCTGTAGACAGAGTTATCCCCAATAGGCCACATGTTCCAAAAACTAAGACATTTTAATAGTCTCATGAGAACTTGTTAAAATATAACGATGAAGAGAATAGAGAGGAAAAATGCCAAGCTCTGCTTGCAATTACTGCAGTATTTAGCTGGGATATTTACAACCAAAAAAGCCCATTTGCCTTTTGAGGATGCTGTTTTGCATCACAAAGGTCTTCTCTTTTTTGCACAAACAAAATCGAGCATTTGTGTCATGTTGCTCATCTACACAAATATCCACCACTCCAGTTTCAAGAATGGGATGCATTGCATGGCTTTCCTTCCCAAATACCTAGTTTAGAGCTAAAACCTGTACAGGCACCCTCAATAACTGAAGAACAGAGGTCACACTACACAGATATACTTTACCATAGAAATGTTAGCAACTAAGTCGTGCTTTCAAAGTTCACAGAGTTCTAGTTACAGTGCCATATTTGTGTGGGGTATAAGTATACAGCCCCTTCAGGCAACTCACAGCTTTCACACTTGCAAATATTTCTCTTTCAAAACATTCTTTCTTTCCCCCCCCCGAAATGGTTCTGTGAGAATCCCAACACCTGTGAACTTCGCATTTAATGTAAGAGAAACCCCAAATCCTGTATCTTGGAACTCACAACCTGGAGATGCATGGCCACAGCTCAGTCCCTCGCTGAAACACGCAGATCCACTGCAGTCAACTGAGCTCATTTGCATGAAAAGGACCCAAAAGGTTACACCTTACATGAGAGCCAAATTCTGCTTGCAGAAGCAGAAAAACTGCCCAGATACAGGCAGAACTGCAAAATTTGACCCCAGAATGTTATCTCCAAGATCTCTTGCCAGAATAAGTAAGACATTTAAGACAACTGTGAAATCCGAAGCTACTGAAACCTCCAGTACTTGGGAAGGGGATGGAACAGATGACAGCTCAAAAGCCTGAATTCTCATGCAATTCTAATTAGTAAAATTCCCTCAAATAATCAGCAGTGACAGTTTCAGTCCATGTTTTTATGGTAAGCAGGGGGAAAACAGGTTCATATTTGTAATATTTAAACATTATAAATCTCCCATTCAGCTAGTGTCACAGAATGGCAATTACAAGACAAGACTTAAAACAGCTGATGGGAAATTACACAAAGCAAGGTAGGGGCTCACAGCCAGGCATTCTGTGAACACAGAATTCCTACCTGAGGAGAAGGTACCAATTAGGTCAGAAAAAAAGGTAGTTCATTTTTAAAACCAGGTTTTCTTTCAAGACAGAAATTATTCTATTTGTACTGTAGTACTGTTCCTATGCCCCCCAATATATAAACCCAATGTTCCCCTGAGAATGTAAAAAGCTTGGTCCTTCTGCCATGTACAGACAAAAAAAAAAAAAAAAAAAAAAAAAAAAAAAAAAAAAAGGCAAAGAGATTTAGCAACTTACCCTAAATCCATGTGAGCATTCCACAGGAGAAGTAATAGAAACGTATCTCCTGAATTCTAGCCTGGAATTTTAACTATAAAATTAACCTTCTTTAATACAGTCAGTTATTATCATGATAGTTTTGACAACTGGCAAAGGAAGTGGAAAAGATTAGCAATTTCTCAAAACAGCTTACTGCCAAGGATTATAAAAATTTATGTCCTTATGTCTCAATTGAACAACAGAGCCATACAAAAGCATAACTATCTGCAATACATTCCACCTCTTCCTATATGTGTTTGGATTACTTCTGGTTATGAGGTAGCTGTGAGATACTCGTTGATATGTTGCTATGATACAAAATCAGTCATAAGTCATTATTCTGCTATCTAAAAAGCAACACCAACTTGGAAACTTCAACATCCACCTTGGCAAGACATGGACACCACAGCTTGAAATTTTCTTCTTTCTAGATTTTAGTTGCTGTTACCAATATAATAAAAGAACTAGAAGTCTGTCTTCTGCAAAAATTTTTAGCCTGCCTTAGACAGGACTGAAAGGCAAAATGGAGGCTGACAAGCAAAGTAAGACAGCAAGAAAATGGATGCAAGAGAAAGCATCCCTTTCCTAGTGACCTCCCCAAGCAGCACTGTAGCACCTTCAGTCCTCAGCCCTTCACCCCCATCCCCAGTCTGCCACATTTTCAAGAGGTAGGCAAGCCAGCCCCTACAAAACCAACCAACTGAAAATACCGTTTAAGATACATCAAAACCTTCTGCAAATCAAATTAACACACATCACTTCCAAAAAACCAAACTTTTACAAGCTAAGATGGGGCAGGAGATATGTGGGACTTGGGAGTTACAGGCAAAACAAAAGAAAGACTTCTGGAAGATCTTTTCAATTAGTCCCTAGAAACCAAGAACTGTGAAAAGCCAGCTTCTAGTCTCACCCTTCAAGAAGAGTTGCCATTGCAACCACATTAGCTAAAAACCAAAACCAGACAAACCCCATCAAAAAACTCCGATATTTTGTTGATAATCTGGAAGGAAGGAAGACAAGGAAGAGAGCAAGCAAATAACTCGAACTATCAAAACCTCATCAACTTGAGTTACCCCAAGTGAATTTAGATGTGCTGACGATGAATCTTTCAACAAGCCTGGCAAAGCCCAGCTCTACACATTGAGTTTACACAATTACACAAATTTAACAACCTGACTTTGCACTCAATCATTACTGATTCTTTTCCCCAAATAGCATAAGCAGGATAAAAGGTAGGCCCAAAATGAGACAATAAAATGCAACAAGCTTCCAGGGAAGAAAAAAAGACACACAGAGCATGGATAATGCCACAATTTGTTTAGTCTCAGCATCTGAATGACAGCACTGAAATTCTGAACATATACCTATTAACATGGATTTGGAAAATATACACTCAATCCCATCCACTAGTTAGGCACCACAACCATTGCTGTGGCTTGGCACAACTAGGTTAGTAACTCTTTACTGCATACTCCCCACAGGAGTAGAGTCTTTCATTACTCAAGATGCAGGTGGGAGGTCTGTACAGTAGTACAACTTTCTGTTTAGAGTATACTGAAATACCTGCAGTGTCCATAAGACCTGAACAAGAGCAAATAAAAAAAAATCCATGTAGCAGTCAAAAAAAATGTGTTGGAGTACTTCCAATTTACAAGAAAATTCCAATTACATTATAAATAAGCATGGCAAGATGACGAGGAATCCAGAGATACAATAAGGTCACATCTTTGGGAAAGGCAAAATCTTTATTTTTCCTTAAGTGATTACTGCCCTGTAGCAGCACTATCCAAGCCTTGCTGCAAGATGTCAAGAAACATTAATACCAAATAAAAAAAGCTTAACATTTGAGAGAATGTGGCAAATCAGATTTTAGCCTGAAGCACTTAGGAGTTTTTCATGTACAATTCTGAAGACAGCATAAATCTGCTTACTGTATGTGCCTGATTTAACTACTGTGATCTGCTTGTGAAGAGAAGCTGGCTACACTGACAGAAAAATTAAACCTCCAGCAGTATGAAATTGTATCCCTTCACTTTTTTTTCTTTAATGAAACTTAATTACCATGCTTATCTGATTTTTTTTTGGCTACTCCAAACAACATAGTCTTCACAGATTTAACTAGCTCTGTCTAAAGTTTCAACACTTCTTTTGTTTCATCTGCAAACAGGGCAATACTTAGGTTTGTACTGATGTTGCACATTTGTGCACAGCTCAGCTGAAAACAAAACAGCTATTTTCACATAATTTCATTAGCAACAGAGAACAACATATCTAATATCTAACTTCGTAAAATCTGCACAAAGTAAACATTGAGAACATGACTGAAAATTAAGTAAAACTAAGAAATCACAAAATAGACAAATAAGACACTTTTAAATCTCTGCTTGAGCCTATACTACTCCTATTACTACAGATAGTTTTAGAAGGAGACCTTTAATATCAACACCCAGATTAGCATAATGAAAGATTGCTCTTACTGACAATAAATGCACTAAATTAGGAGAAAAGCAATAAGGAGACACAGGATGTGGAAGAGGAGGAGACAGAGGAGAGGGAAAGAAGGAATATAACTAAGGGCAAAAGCTACAGTGTATAATGGTTTTGGTTTGTTTTTTTAAATATTATTTTATCATCTTCCCTTGATCTCCTGAATTTTTAGAATGCAGAGAGCAGTTCCAACTTTTTGAGTTCTTTGCATCACCTTTATCCTTCAAAAATCCAGCTTCATAAGGCTGGGGGGGATCATGGATATGTAGAAACTGATCCTTCTCTTTCCAGATGTTGTTCACATTTAAATGATAGATACTACTTAATACTGAAATCAATCTTTGCAGGTGAAACTACTTATTGTTTCCCACATGGATTGTCCCCAGTCGTTCTTTTGTCTTCTCTCTTTTATGGAAAAGGTTTCACTTCTATTATAAATAAAAAAGGTGGGTTGCCTAAGTAACTGGCATTTACATGTAATAACCAAACAGTAAAATGAATTTATACAGAAACAGCAAATAGAAATAATTCTGACAATCTCCAGTCACCTGCTGCCTACTTCAATCATAAGCCTCAAACACAACGAGCTACAGAGCTATACAAGAATACCAAGAATATTCTTGGGTATAGCAACAGATTTCTATTATTCAACAGAGTCAAGTAAAAAATACAATCTGTTGTGGTTAAATAGAAAAGTACAATACATTTGGCCTAGGAAAAAAGCGAATAAAAAAAACATGCAAAAGATATAAAACTTTAAAAGCCTTCTTAAATATATCAAAAGCAGAAGTTACATGGACCCAAGAGGACCAAATTTAAGAACAAGCAAATGCAGAAGGTAACACTAAAGCAACAAGACTGATTTTTTTTTTGCATTCATACTCACTCTAAGGAAGCACACAATATCAGTAAAAGTCAAAAAATCCCAAATACCAATTAATGAATAATCATGGAAGGAATAGAAAGCATAACAGAAGGCATCACTATGTCACTCAGTTTCCATATATTGTACACTTCTGGATCCAATGGCTCAAAAATGCTGTAAGTGAAAAGGAAAATGTACAGAAGAACAAGGGTGACCAGAGGAATAAAACTGATCCCTGATCAACAAAACCAAAATCTTCCTGTAAAGTACTGGAATTGCAAGAACCTGTTTCAGTACAAGAAACCAAGGACAACAAATGAAACTATCAGCAAGGAAAATTAATATCTTTACCACAAAATATATACTCAAGTAGAAAATGCCTTATGTTGTAGGTGCTAAAAAGGATGTTGTAGGTGCTAAAAGTTTAGATAGCTCCAGTATATAATAGAACAGGTTAGATCAAGTTCTTCCCCTTTTATGCTGTACCTGAGAAGGTAAGCAGCATAAAAGCAGTATTCTGGGCTTGGAAGGTGCTGGGCTGTAGATGTATCCTGTAGATATTAAGAACACTTGTGCAAACCTGTCTCCTATGTGCTTACACTTTTCTTCAGATATCTGCTTTCAGCCCTTCAAGAGCAGATGATCCTTCAGACTGCTCCAGCACAGACATTACTATATCAATCTCTTCAATTAGGTACTTTTCACAGCACTGTTTCTGTGTAACAAGTCATCTCTAAAAGCATTTAAATGATCAAGAGACACAAACAATCTATTGCATCCTTAAAATATTAACCTTGAGGCAGCAAGCCAAGCCAACATCAAGCACTGAAGTCAAACCATACACAACCAATTACTACTATCAGGGATATTTCTAATGACACAAACTACAGTATTAGCTAAGCACAGCTTCTGATAGTATAAATATTGAATGATACATTTCATACCACTGTGCACATATCCTGACATCCAGCCAGGTCCACTGAAGTCACATCTTCTGATAAGGACCAAAGACAAAACATAAACACAAGTATTAGGGCCTGAAGGCTACCAGCAGTTGGTCCAAAACAACTTTTCACTTAACATCTCTGTATTATCTTCTTTCTTAGTTCATGAGCTAATACCACTGAGAGGTACAGAAGATACAGTTATTAAGAGTAAAAATAACACATAATCCATCTGGTCTGAACAAACTGCCCCACATCCTAGAAGCCTGTATTTAAACTATTCTTAAACACCTCCCATGGCAGAGGTCCTACATTCTCTCTGGGCATCCTAAAAGGCTAAGACAGTAGACAGGTTAATATTTTCCCTAATTTTTACACTGTTTCCCTTACTGCATTTCATTTCTCTTTCAAAAGCTTAAAATGACCTCAAAATACATCTCATGGCAGGAAATTGTTGTCCTAGGTATGAATGAAATTTAAATCATCCTTTTATACTTAGATTGCAGGATATTGGCTTTGTATGTTCACTAAATTTCATGTTCACTAAATCCACTATATTTTTTTCAGCCCTCTAAGTAGTGATTTAACAAATTTAAATGCCTTCAGCTTTACAAAAATCAAGAATACTTTTCATATTCACTCTGGAATTCAAGCCACTCTTAAGTCAATTATTTTCACTTTCTGTTCCAGAAATTCAAGCCAGAAATACTGAGGTAACCAGCAGGAAAAAGGTCCAGAATAACACTTCAATACTCCAAGCAAATCCATGCAATGTAGTTAGTACCTGTCATATCTTCTCCCTTAACAGGAGATGTTAGTGTGACATAATGTGATGTTAGTCAATTTTAAGTGTGACATAATGAAGAATCCTGACAACACCATCATATTTCTGAGTTGAAACTACTTGATTATACTCTTCTTGAAGCTATTATTTACATTTAATAGAGGACTGTCATTGCACTTCTTTAATGGCTCAATAGCAATCAAGTAACAGTGAAAAACCTCACCTGAGAGTAAAAAGTATTTCATCCAGCTATGTAAATTCAACAAGTGTGTATGACACATACAAACAAAACAGAAAAATAAATAAAAATAACAACACAAAGCAACATAGAAATATCAAATTATTTATGCTCAGAATGGGGAAAAATGAATACACAGTTTCAATAAAACTGCAGTTAACTCTGGGCTCACTTTTGGAGTCAAAAATAAAGAGCCTGCACCTCTCTGCAATCAGTTTCTACTACATGTCCAAAATTCACAGTTTTAACTACAAGTCTGTAAGAACCTTGCTTCAGATTTTATTAATGCCTGGAGTGGTTTTGTTTCTCATTACAAAGCAACAGTATCCTACCTGGATAGGTATTTCAAGTCTGAATTTTGTTTGGTTTATTACATGAAGAACAGGATTACATAACCAGCTTTACTTATTGTCAAACAACTTTCAACTCTATCAAGCACTAATCAGGCAAGAAAAGATTCTGGATGTCTTACCTCAAAATATCACTGGCTTTCCAGCAGTGAAATTGGAGTAGACTAAACAATTTAATAATATTCTTTCCAGAAGATGAAATTGGACTCAATAATCTAAACTGTCACAAAAATGTTTTAAAACTTCTATGCCACTTATTTACAAAGGCCCTCTTGTGCATCACAGAATGCGTCAGGTTGGAAGGGACCACAGTGGGTCATCTGGTCCAACCTCCCTGCTCAAGGTTATACCAGAGCACATGGCACAGGATTGTGTCCAGACAATTCTGGAATATCTCCAGTGAGGGAGACTCCATAACATCTCTAGGCAATCTGTTGAGTGCACAGTCACCCCCACAGTAAAGAAATAATTAACTTAAGCATTGTAACACATCTCATTCATGATCACCTAAGACAAGGTCAACCTTCTGAAGAAGCTGAGAAAGACACTCTAGAGATTGGGAGCAAGAAACATTAAGACTTAGGTCAGTGTGGTACCTATTAGATGACTTCTGATCAAGTGTACCTCATCCTCACCTGACTTTCCCCTTCCCTCTCACTGCAGGTTTGTACCAGCAGATCATTTTGGACAGTACAACTACACACATAGTTACTCCTTTGCTGAAATCTGCCAGAATGGACTAAACTTGATTCCAAGTACTATGACTCCTGACAGGTAGGTAAGAGCAAGGATGCACAGGTACCCTTAACTAATTCCAATCAGATTTTCCATACAGTTCTTGATCTGCTAGCAAAAGACTGAAAAAAAACCGATGGGGATAGAACACCAGGAAACTGATTTCTTGTCTTCTTGCTTCTGTTTCTTTCAGATTTTCCATACAGTTCTTGATCTGCTAGCAAAAGACTGAAAAAAAAACGATGGGGATAGAACACCAGGAAACTGATTTCTTGTCTTCTTGCTTCTGTTTCTTTCCTACTTCCAGGGAGAATTCTGTGACACCAATCTACTTGCTCCTTACTCACCTAACACCAGTTGTGAAAATTATCACTGAGAACAAATTATTCTGATTAATAAAGAAATTAATTAATATATGATTCCCCTCCTCCAAAACCGCTGACAAATTTTTATGGCATGACAGAAGCTCAAACAGTTTGACAGAAAAGCCTTACACTACAGAAACCTGACAAGCAGACCCCAGAGAAGCAAAGGGATTACACTGAGGGATATCCCTCTTCATGCTATTTCCCTTCTTTCTAAGATAGAGAGTTGTTCCTTATAAAGTGGCCATTAGTTAGAGAGACACTATCACCTGATCAACAAACACCCCTAAAGGCAAGAGGATGACAAAGCATTCAGAACAGGCAGCTGGAAGACAGAATTTGAGTATGAAAGAAGAAACACTAAACATATACTTTAGACCTGCAGTCATCACAGAAGCAAAGACTTCTTTACTTAGCAGTTAGCCTAACAAAGCCAATACATTATTATCACTAAACAGGAGCATGTATCTATCAATAATACAAACAGCAAATCTAGTTCACGATTCTTTACAAGCACACAAAAATTAAAGGTCATCAGAAGTCCTCCTAACAGTATTAAATAAAACATGTTCCCAGAGATACTATAAACAGGCAAAAATTGCTTTCCTGCAATTTCTATTAGCTTTAAGCTACATAAAGAAAATTCAACAACATTACACCCTCGTCTGCTACTCACAAATCAAATCTTCATTCTTATCTGCATATAGCCAGCTGGTTTTTAAAATTCTGCTGTAATTGAGGAGAAAAACAATTAAGCAATATTATTAGTCATCTTACCATTGTTCCCTGGTGGTTGTAATGCATCTCCTGTCAAGCTACACCATCCGACTGGGAAAATATCTCGAGAATCACACCTGCACCAATAGTCAAATGCTCCTCTCCAACCATCAAATGTAACAAAAACTTCATCTCCTTTAACATCTCCAATGGTTGCCGGGCAAATCAGGTATGGGTTCTTTCTATCTATAGCTTCAAGTTTCATTCCAACTTTAAAGCAGTTTGGCACAGGTTTTGGTGGTTCCTACAAAAATAAGCGTGGTAGAATATTTGTATTTCTATGACTTCTTGGAAAAAACCAAAATTAAGTAACAGCCCTTTATTTTTCCTCGACAGTCTTACTTCTTATAGCCACTACTCTCAGGAAGTTATAGAACACATTCAAGGAAACTTATTTGTATATCAAATTTGTCGTTCCTCTTCTGCACTAAAAAAATCTTCATTCAAGTCCCCCAAACACAGCTGGAATAATTAGCAAAATTCTCCATGACAGAAATACCCTGATAAAAGTATTTACATAAGCAGTAGGTTGCAACCAATACATTATGTCTGGGCAGCAAGACAGCCAAGACACTAAAATGAAATTATTACATGCTAATAAAGAAGAGGTTTGCAGAGCACGGATATTTCTGGGGACTGATAACTGTCTGGTAAAAGCTTTACCTCTCAATTAATCCATGAAAAATTCATTAGCATTGGACATTATTTATAGGCCTCTGTTAACTCAGCTGGCCTTAGACCAATTCCAAGTGGACAAAAGAAAAACAAAAATCAAGGGAATATGACTGACGTAAGTGCACCTCCACAGCAGGAGCTGTGATCTGACAGAACACAAATTACCACCTCGGCCTCAAGAACCTTATTATCCAAGCCCATCTCATGTGCTGCAGGCTAGCACAGAGAAGCATGGCTCATCATGCCTCAGAAAATTTATATTATCTTATCTTAAAAAAATTATAATTATATGAAATTAACACCAAGTGATGTGATTGCAGGCCCGAACCCAACTGTTTGATTTGCTGACATACTTGTCAGTATTACTCCAAAAAGAACACACTCAGTATCACAACAGGGTTTTATCACCTCAACAAAAAATTGAACCAATTCATTTTAGTATTAGTTATTTTAACATGATTTTCCATATTTCAAAGTAACTTACTCAAGAGGCATGTTTAAAAAACCAAATGGCTTTTTCTGCTATTTTCAACTACTTTCTGACTACATTTTAAGTAAGTGTGTGCCCAACGAAAATGTTTAACAAAACCTTTCCGAGCACTACTCTATTCCAGTGGGTAATCCATTCCCTGTTAATTTTTTTTTACTCCCATGCACATTCACATGACTACAGTGCTGTTAAGAAAGGTGATATGCATTTTATCTAAAATCCATGAGACAAAAAATGAGCAAACACAATTTTTCTAAATAACACACCATACTTTGAAGTCTCAGCTCAAGAAACAAAACAGCCCTCTCTACAGACTAGAAGCAGACTCCCTTCTGTCTAGTTCCATAGCACTAGACAGAAGTCACTAGTCAATCCAGTTCAAAGTCATTTTAAATAATAGTTTTGTCTTCCCTGTCTTTGCTGTAGACAACAGGGTAATATCTTAGCATCCTCATTAAAAATGTAACCACGGACCAACTGATAGGAAGTTGTTTACTAGAAATGCCTTTCTTCTTACCTTCTTAAAGAATGCTGCAGGTGCCATTTCAGCTCCATTGAGAGTTCTTAAAAGAAACATTGGCCAAGAAGATGCATTCATCTGGAACCCTGAGGACAAAAAAAACCCCAAACAAACAGCCCTACTTTCAGTTTGCAAAATACAAGAGGGGAAAAAGGTTATAAAGTCTGTTTCACTAATGCTTCATTCCCTCTATTTCAGATTTGGCCAAACTAGAAGTAGCTAAGAAGAAATGACATGGTCACTTTAGCTGCAGAAATCTGTGTGATTCATCTCCATTCTGAGTGACTTGCCCGCAAAATCACTCATCATTACACCAGGTATTAGAGATTCATTTCTAGGATTTAATGACATACAAGTCCCAGTACAGGAGACCATTAGGTTCTCCCATACAGTCTCTGGTGCAGCGGAACTTCCCTGGCAAAAGCATCTAGCTTTCCCTCCAGGTTTTAGCTCATTTATTGAGAAGATCATTATTGTTTTTGAGAATCTTATTATTCTTTCACCAAACCACAGACTAAAAAAAAGTGCGATTGGGTTTTCTCCTTCCTTCATTAAAATAAATACATAAACAGCCATAAAAACAAAGTGTATCTAAGAGTGAACCCCAAAAAAGTCATTTTAATAAAACACGTATCATATTGAAAAATGTAAACTGGACTTTTTATTTTATTATTCTTCATTAAAAAGTGAATAATAATCATAAACAACAATCTGATTTGTTTAGATGAACTACCTCATCCAAACAGAACAAAGGTTTGGCTGAAAACCTCCTTATTCCAGATAATCTCTTACAATAAACCACTTTCCAGTTAAGAGATAAAAAAAAAAAAAAAAAAAAAAAAAAAACAAGAAATCCTTTTGCTTTCTTTTCTTTCCAAATGAATGTTTTAAAATAATGATTAAGAGAACAGACATAGTGGACATTTTTTTCTGCTTCGTTAGCAGTTAGATGTCTGGAAGAGTTCTGCAGAGAAACAGACATAATACAGCAAATGGGAATCTTTTCCACAAAGCAAATAGTACCATAATCTGCCAAGAGCTCATAACCTCCCTCATAACAGACCTTTAACAACTGTCTTAAAAAAATCTGTAACCAGAAAGGTGGAATATATGTTCAATTCTTGATCAGTTAAATAATTTACTCATCTAAGATTTGATTACATGCTATAGTGGTTCTTTAGCTCATAGCTTGAAGCCATCTTCAGTAGAATAAGTAGTTTTCAAGCCAGAACTACCTATGCAACACCAAAATTAATGCAGAGCTCCGATGTGATAAATGGTGTCATAATTCAGGGACCACTGAGCTGATTGTCAGGCCTGGTTTCACATCACAGTCTTTATAAAACCTGAACACATGTGGTTACTGAAACACAATATTCACAATTAGGTAGCTCAGAAAAGATACACAAGCAAGACAGAGGAGTGACAACTAAATAACAGTTTCAATTAACTTCATTTGGCCTTTAAGTTGTCCTTGTAAAACAAGAGAAAATGCTATCTACAACATAATTTGCTCAGAACTTTAAGCTCTCAACAACAAAAAGCTCACCTATGGAAAACAAAGGCTGGAACAGGAACACTTTGCTGCAATCATCACTTTCTCAAAAGCCTTATGCAACATGCATAATTAAAGCCATGTAAAAATCAGGTAGGAGGGACTATTTTAGTTAGTTATTATGATAGAAGTGGAACATTAGTATCCAGAAGGTTCCCTACTACTAAGGAAAAAAAAATCCATTGGTTAAATGTCTAACAGGAGGTAATTATACACTCAATTAGCTCCCAGCTTTACCCAGGAACAGGATGCTGTAAAACTGCCAAAAAGGCTTTTTCAAAAATTTATCTAGGTATGCCAGAATGTTTGATTGCTGGAATTCAGCCTATCTCTAGAAAAATCTAGGGCAGGAGGGCCAAAACAGTGGCACTGACATTCTTTTCTGAATAACCAGCAATTCAGAGGACAGGTAAACTTGCATGCCTGGGTGCAGAGAAACAGTTGCTTGTTAGGTGCTGCACTGCAGGCAGCCTGACCACATATGAGTAAGAAAAAGTATCTGAGGAGAAGGCATCAACCTTTCTACTCATGGTCATGGAAAATTTCTCCTCTTAATGAATCAACTGCCCCCATCACACATAACCAGAGTTGTTTCATTCTTCACTCTGGCTTAGAAACACATTTTTAAAACCACTGTGCTCCTGAAGCCATATTTTTAACACTGTACAAGTATGCAACTGAAAGAACTGGTGAACTCTTCCATTTTTTTGTACTAGTATCACTTAATTCATTCTAGAAGGTTATATCAAGAACCTCACAGAGGTTAAACTGAGAAACTTTTTCCCTGATGTCAGGAATTTCCTGTGTTTTCATTCAAGACCTCTCTATATCCATTGGAAAGAAGAGAAAAATGCCCTTCTGGGCTCCAACTGTATCTATCGTAAGCAATATTCTCCTACACTGGCACCCTGGTTGCATTGCTTTTCTTGTGTTTCTGAAGGAGCACAACATCACAAAAACCTACCCTTACAATCTATGTGAGGTGTCTTAATGTTTATCTCAACTGTTCCTGTGTCTGTCTCTCTACAAGCAAATCAAGATTCATACTGTAGTGAAATTATACTTTTCACTTCCTCTTTCAAACAGAAAAAACTGGAAGTTGCTTCCAAAGCAGGATGACAAGCTTTTTGAGAGGCTACTGAGGGAAAGCATGCCTATTCTCACTAAATCTCCAATGAGAATTCTCTAAGAATTACTGGTGGAACCAAATCAGAAGTAGGTTAACAACCATAAGATCAAAAAGCAGCAGCAACCAATTTCTGTATACAGGTATTCTTTTATTATTTTACAGTTTATTATTTTTATTATTTCTTGCATCTTCTAAAAATTACAGAAGATCATAAGATAACAGGGGGGAGAGTATCCAAGTAAATTTTGGTCATTATTCTTCCTCTTTTTTGAAAGCAAAACTATTTGTGGATCATTGTGAAAACTTTAAGTATTTCCATACATAGAATTTTAAGCTATTGACAGATACTGTACAAGAATACAGATCTAAATACACAGGTTAATCACAGCAAAGAAAGGCAATGTCACATTTTATTACCTCTAGCAGTTTAGTCAAAGTTACCTCCGACCATGCACCAGGTAACAAGGAATTGCTTTGTAGAATTCCCTATTTAATAAACTTCCTCAGTAAGATTAAACCCAAGCACTATTTCTCAGTTTGAGGAGAACACAATGTTGTCACTCATACTGCTCATGGAAGGCAAAAGAAGTTCTGCATGATATTTCTAAGCATAAGAAAGCTGAGGCTTGTTCACAAGCATTCATTGTACTCACAAACCAGCCATGACAAACTGATCTGACATTCCTAAACATATGTTGATTTGAGGCAATGAGAATATCACGCAGTCTAAGCCTGCAATTTGCTAGAGCTCTGGAGTGCTGCTTTTACTATCTCAGAGTAAAAATTCAGACCAGAATGCTGCAATTCTGCACTAACCCACCCTATGCTGCCTGTCCTAGAAAACCATATGCCAGGTGCCCAAGGAAGCATCCTGACTGCCCAGCAGGGGCGTGCCTGAAGCAGCCCTGCTGAGGCTTCCCAGGCCTGTAGCAGCCAGTGCCCTCTTGTGAGCTGCTCAGATACACTGATGAAGAGTAAAGGGGCAATCTGGCTTTCTCCAGCTCTTTCCAAGGGCTCCCAACAGGAGCATGCATGGCATCATGCAACAAAACAGTGTAGACACACATATAAGGTAGGCTGTGTGTGAGGGAACATTTTCAGAATGGGCACATTTAATATCAAGGGCCTATTAAAAAAAAACAAAAACAACAAACAAAACTGCTCATTCTTATGTCAGAAGAATGAAAAAAAATAAGAAAAAGCCACAATTCACTTAGCCAGAATTAGTTTACTTACTTTTTCAATTAAACTATGGTTTGGTGAAATGTTCATGCCATTTAAATTTGCCAAGACAAAAAGGTAAATTTGACCTCCTGGAAGCAATGCTCCTCACACATTTGTTCAGAGCTTTGTTACTTACCAAGCGGAGGCTGGAGCATGCCCCCTTTCTTTTCACAGGTCCCGATGGGCTGTATGTCCGAGGAATCCACGAGCCTCCAGAAATCATTTTTGTTGTCACTTCCATCCAGCCGCAACCTCAGCCTGGCACCAGTGATTCCAATCACTGTAGCTATACAAACTGAGGTAACGTTGCGAGGATCGCGCGCCTCCAGCTTCATCCCGACTTTGAAATCGTTCGTAGGCGGAATTCTAGACTACAATAAAAGGCAAAAGACTTCTTCTTATTGTTGTTAATATTGCTAAGTTTACCAGTCAGTTCAGTACACAGCTTTACTTCCTCCAAACTTAGCATAAAATGATAAATATGAAGAAGCTTTTAAACTTTGAGTGTCTAGCAGCAAGTCAGAAAAGGCAACTGGATAGCCTATCAACTGCATAAGCATGATTGATTTCTAAAAAGATAAGGATGCTAAGAAGGGTAACAAGGGTAACACAAGAGTGAACTGAATGGAATACAAGGATATTAGGAAACATGACATTCAACTCAAAAAAACCCAAAAAACCAAAACACAAACCAACACACGCATCCAAAAAAAAATCCTAACCACAAGGCTTATTAGCTTCCAATTCAAAAGAAATAATTATCCTCATTGTAATAATATTTTGGAAATCTAAATAAAATTTGGACCCTTCTGTATGAAAAGAAGTGCTTACATTACAAAGAAAGAAGACAGGAAAAGGAGCTAGTGTTAACATTTTAAAGAAAGGAAACAGTCCTAAATTCATATAAAAGTTCTGCGCTAAGACAAAAACTGTAGCTTGTGCTTATTTGTAGAGAACTGAATATAATCACAAACATACAATGCAATGCCAATTTAATTAGCACAGGGAAAAGAAAGTGACAAATGCAATTTGGTCTTTACAAAGAACTTTTTGTCACATGCTAAAGATGAACAAAATGGGTAATTTTTTTACTCATGTATCAACACACTATGGGCAGAGATTGACTGGATTGCAGTCTGATTACTTGCTTTCTGTCATATTGCAAACAATGACTTCACCTAATGATGTTCAAAACTTTGCATTAACACTAACTGGGATGGAATACCTCTCACTATTCTCTTTAGTTGTCTCCTCATTTCCAGCCTAAGTTTTATTGATAGAATTTTTGGCCAACACTATAATATTCTTGCACCTTAGCAAATAAAACCAAAAGCTACAACTGACCCTTTCTCAGTACCCTTTCAACAAAGCAAATAAGCACTGAAATTTCTGTTAGGAGATGATGACTATTTTCCTATCACCCTGAAAACTCTTTTTCTGCAACTCTTCAGTACAAAGTTGGTTTTTGAATTCAGGCACCTAGAACTGTAAGCAGCCTTCCCCATGATATTTAAAGCCAGTAGCTACCCCATCCAGGCTAACACAGTGTGACTTGTAACACAGGAGGCACATTAGAATACCCAAAACCATGGACATTCACACTCAGAGGACTCCTATGTCCCCTTGTGCCTGCCTGAACAGGTCAGGTAGGGATCCCACAGCAGGCAGACAAAGTGCACTTACCTGTCTGCGGACACAGGAAAACACAGAAGGAATCTGCTCTGGCAACAAGTGTTAGTGGTATTTTTTCTACATCACATTTAAATGTCTAAAACACATCTTGCTCTACTTGCTACATTGTGCAGGTGCACTATTTACAACACACCCTAGATCAACAGCAGGAGCCCTGGAGGAGCCTGAGCCCAAAAGCCAAAGAGGCGAGCAAAATTCAGCGAGCATCTGCCACTGCTGCACTCAGACAGCAGGATGGCTGAAAGGGGAGCCCGAGCATATTAAATTTAAAGGGCAATTCAATTTCAGGATATTGTTTGTCAAGCTGTTATTTTGTACAACCAGGAAAAGCAACAGAAATTGAAAAATTGGGGAGTTTGGTTCTTTGTTTGTGGAAAAGGTGAGCTTGTTTAAATACCAGCAACTCAAGGCATTCTACTAAAAAGGTAAGTCCTCCATGCTAGTTTGTCTTTAAATAAAATAGCAAAACCTCCCTCAGTAATAGCCTTGCTTTAAGTTCTGCTCAAACCACAAGGGACTGAGCTTTTACATTTAAAATTTTCAATTGCTTGGGAAAAAGTTTTAGGGCAAGAAAAAGGAATATGTAGTGCACTGAAATTTTAAGTAGTTATTAAAAACAAAGCAACAGATAAAATACCTTCTAAATTAAACTATCTAAATTAAGATAAATACTTTAATCAATTTCCATTAGCTGTGTCTTAATTTATGGTAGAGGCTTTAATTTATTGCTCCCCAGGAAATTTTTAATTACTGAAAAATTTAAACTTTTAAAATTCCCATAGGTCACAAATTCTGGATGTAATTGTCAAATTAAGTTTCTCTCGGCTCTTTATTTTTTGGCTGGCCACAGCAGTGTATTTCTCTGCATTACACAGAGTAATAATGACATGTACAATTCATGTGTAACCCAATAAAAGTCAAATTAGTCCTACACAAAGCACAAGCACTTTAGGTTCTAAAATCTGCGCACATTATGTAGTGAGAGGATCTAGCTCTGCACTTATCACCATTGCATATCACTTTCTACTTAACGATTGATTCTTGGAAAAACTGAAAATCTGCATATGCAAATTGTTTTGAAATTTGCTATGCACATAAATTAAAGCTCTTCTTTCCAACTCACACACTCCTTAAGCAATCCAGGTCACTTGGATTTATCTTCATCAATGCATGTCACCTAAGCACCTCTATTCAAGGCATTATTTGCCTTGATTTCTTGATTCAAGATTTCTTGAGCATTACTAAGGAAGAGGAAGATGCAAGAAAGACACGTGGAAAGGCTTTCTGCAGTAGTTACATTCTGTGGGAGCATACACTCTGGTCATGGTGGTTTATGGTCTGTGAGTATGGCATTAACCTCAGAAAGATCCAGGGACAATAAACCACCCTCTGCCTCTACCCAGGAGGAGTTTCAGGTGTCTCCCTTGTGAAAACACATACTGCGAAATTAATTTCTGAAGCTCCACTCAGAGCTATGGAAACCAGTGTTTTAAGGCACCTCTCATTGAAAGCAGCATGTGAGGGGCTCTTTGCCCTTTATCCTCATCTGCAAAGAGCAAGATGAGATTCAAGAGCTAGCATGAGGAAATGCTACCACCTCTTTCTCTCTCCTTACTCTCCATTCCAGCCGCTGCTTCAGACTCACAGAGTGATGATTCCTCCCTTCTCACTATTCAATTCGTGCTGCTTTTTATTTGGGCCCTTACTGGAGGCCAATATCATTTACAGTACAATCAGACCACCAAAAGACCCTAGAAAACAATTTCAGAACATGACCAAGCCACTAAACTAGACATGCACTGCTTGTCACACCTATTACACTTCTATGAACCTGAACAATCCAATTCCTTAGCAGCTATCTTCCTAACACAGTGAGGGCACACAGACCAAAATGAATCCTATTTAACTTTACACAGACAAGATACCCTCAGCTTGGGAAAACAGAGAGAAAGATGCCTAAAGAGATCAATTCAGTCTCCAGAGAGCTGAATAACTGGAGGTCATCAGCTTACACAAGATGGTAGATTTAAACTGCATCTGCAAATACATACCACGATGACTTAAGTTTTAGCTTTCATATTTTCCAGATTCTGTACTGCATTAGCATATAACTCTGAACTTCCTATAAAGTGTTAGCAAGTTCTCTTCACAGTGTAGTTGATCAAAACAATCCTTTTCCAGCCCAAGAACCAAGGACACCGTTGCAGCTTCAGGCCCAAAAAGTATAAACAGTGAATTGAGGAGAGCAATCTGAGAGGATGGGACTTCATAACCTGAAGCTGTAATTGAACAATTGACCCAAATATGTAAATGCACCAAAACTTAGGAAAGTGTGAAAATTCGTGCCCTTTGTCCCATCTTGCGTGTAGCCCCAGCCAGACTCTTGTACTGCGCAAGGTGTATCCTCTGAAGGCCTTTTTAATAAATACCTACTTTATCCCTTTAACACTGTCCAGTCTTTCAAAGCATCAACCAAACCACCAGGTAGGGGGGAGCAAACTTGTAGGGTATAGTATAATACAAAATAGTACATTAAACACCCTTCATTGTAAATCCAGTACTTCCTTTGTATTCCCATATATTCCACTTCATTTTTGTTGTTTTTTTTTTTTTTTTATTTTAGTATCTGTTACCCCTAAGTAGAAAGCACTCTGTTCAGAAAGAGATAAAATTAAACATATTAGAGATAAAGGAAAAAAGTGGCAACTAAACTCTACTTCACATATCCTATAGCTAGACAAAATTGAAAGAAATCTTTCAAAAATGGGGCAGAGGAAGGACTCCCCTGATAATTAGCCAATTTTTTAATTCTCACTAAAACCATGGTACCACTAAGATTATTGAAAAAAATACAAAACATTTTTGAACACTGACAAGGCTATCGGTTTTCATTAACTAGTCTTTTTTTTTTTTTTTTAAGGAAAACAGAGTTCAAAGATACAATTTTAATGAAACCCTCAAAATTTGGCTTGAGGCAGAAAACCAAGAATGAAAAAACTTCCGTAGCTAGTAACTGCCAAAATTTTGAGGTACTGATAAGTACAGATCAAAAGAAGCCAAAGGGGAAGACTGCAAGCAGCCTAAATATGAATTTTTTTGTAGGATCACCCTGTAACAGGCATACATATACGCACACTTGCAAAATAGTATCTGGCATACCTGTCTGAAACAATGCAGAGGGGCAGCTACTGATTCAGTCTCTTTCAGATAATCATCCCAATTAAACTGTTCTGGAAGACACAAGATAAAAAAAAAGACCATATATACAGTTTTATAAAAGGGAATTTAAATTAAATGAGGATTTGAGGAAAGAAAAGGACAGAAACCCCAATTATCTTGTAGAATACATTTTTTTTTCAAGAGCAGAATCATTCTCAAATGGAAACACCATCTGTGAAATACAGACCTTGAAGGAGCTTCAAGAGTAATGTTAATTTACAGGGGTGAAGACACAATAGGCAAAATCAATATAAACCTTCCTTCAATTTTTTTGTGCTACACATGCAAAATGATCCAAGTCAGAATATCTAGATTCAATTCTCTGCATAAGGATCTCCCAAGCACCCTTATATAAATCACATTAGCTGTGCTGTATCTTAGTTCCCCGAACAGAAGAGTTGATGTGATAACCTCATGAGTACTGAGACAATATACATTGAAAAACACAGACACATGGATACTGTTGAAATATGTTACGAATCCACTAGAAAGCAAAAAGATTAGCATAGCCTTCCAACTGCATCTTTGTCTCTTTTTTATCTGAAGCCACATAAAGGGTTTTTTTTGGTAGAATATCATATAATATGGCATATATAGGTAAATATTATGGCAACATTAAGTAACCAAATCATGGTCTTTTTTCCAGTGTTAACAATGTCATTGCTTATGTGTATGGGCAAGGGGATTCTGCATTTGATTTAATTAGTGTTATCAGTTTTGCATGAATGGAAAAATAGGAAGAACCAACATCAAAGATATAAGCAAGCATATTAATTATTTTAATATAAAGTGTAAGAGAAAAGCTACAATGCACAGCTTATTATTTTGTTACTAAATTATCTAAGTGAGCTCTTTCGCTTTTTTTTTCTTGTTTGGGCAGCTGGCATCTTTCTGATGCCAGCTGAATAAAGCACTGATGAACCCAAAATGATGCAGTGATGCCACCCAGCGGCTCAACAACAGCCACTCACACCACCCAACACAAAATTCTTGGGGATGATGGAGAGCTTGCTCTGGGTGTACCAGCAATTCTTCCAAAAACGCCACTGGGCACAGACACTTAAACACATCTCTGCAGTTTTCAGGAGAGAGGAGAAGCAAAGAAACAACCAGAAATTGGCAGCATCTTCCAGCACTCGCACACAACTTCTCTGAAGGATGGGTGGTGGCTCAAACCCAGAGTCTGCCTGCAGTAGCACAGCATTCAGCTGACAATATCAAGTGCCTCAGGCAAGAGGGAACCATCCCCTTGGCCTGCTGAGGTCCTGGGTTTTGGTGAAACAGATTCAAAAGTGTATGTGTCGTTTGTCCTTGGCACTGCAGAAGCCATGTGCTTGTTAGCTATATGAGAAGTCAGTAAGAAGTCAGCAAAATGTCAAAAGCTGTTAATTTGGTGGTCTGGAATATATGCAGGCTGGTAACAAAGACACTTAAAGCACAGTATCTTGGAATTCCACCTATTTTGGAATGAAAGTTTTATTCACACATTTATATAGTAACACTGGTTTTTTATTACTAACAAAAGGCAGGATACATTAACTTAAGCATATATTTGTATTTCAGGAAGGCAGAAATAGCTCTTCAGATCTTTCCCCAGAAAGTAGCCTCCAGATTTGCTGCTCTTTTCATCAGCAGTTTAAGGAGGGTGCAAAAATTAAATATTATTAACTGGTAGCAAGGTTTTATCTTATAAAAATTCTTCCTGGACTCTAATAACAAAGCTGCCATTTCAGGTCGCCTTTTGCTTTAAAAAAAAAAAAAAAAAGAGAGAAAAAAAAAAAAGGTTTTTTAACCAGAGCTTACCTTCGTAAATACCTAATTCTACATAATTAAATCTAGTCAAAAGAAAGCATTAGTTGTGTCCCAGCTGTCTCAGATCTAACATGATGTAAAGGCTGTAGTCATACATCATAGCCTCATTGTGTTAAGGACTGTACAAATACAGATACTTCAGTGACATCAAATTTACCAGGAGAAACCGTTATTCACCTCCTCCAAAAAAATTATACAGAAACATTTCACAAATTATCTCAATTTTAATAACAGGATGGTAAATTTTGTGGGATGACCAAAATACAGAGGGAAAAAAACAGGTTTTTTTTTCAAGGGAACATTTACTAGAAGGACACAGAAGGTAACACAAGCAGCCAAGCTGCAGATAAAGCCAAGAGGAAAACAACACTGACTAGCTCTTCGCTTTAACTTGTGGCTATCAAAAGCTCTTGCATCAAGCAGAAGTGTTGTGGAGTTAAAATTAGAAGCTCTCCACCTGTGAAGATACCGTATTAAATTAGAGCCAAGCTCTCAGAGATGGTGCTAATTATCACTTAATTACTGCAGTTGCAGAAATATGAGACACATGTATGTTTGCAACATGTAAGATGCATCTCTAGAAAGATAAGCAAAATGAAAAAATACACAAAAGCTTCTCTGTACTCTCAGAATGCACAGGTAAATAAGCAATTGTATTTTACATATTTTTAATTCTAAAGACCCTGGAAATATGCAGCTTCTGACAACCAGAAATCCTTAAGAAAATTAGCTCATACTAAATAATTTAATGTGCATTTCTCTTCACACTCAAATCTGCAGGCTGAATTAAACAGCTTAAGAAAAGACCATTATACAACAACCACAACTTTATAACTCACCAGGACAGTGAAAACTAGAGCGGAAAAGAAAATTTCATGCTGAAGAGCAAACCATATACTGGAAATGGAACAAAACAGAACCCACACCAGAAGGTAACTAGAGCTTTTTGTAAATTAAAAAAATGTTAGTTTATAACTGGCACAAGAGTGAGGCTCTTAAACAGTGATTCAAAACAAGCAGCAATGGCAAAAAGCCTGACTAATTTAAAAACAGAGGGACTGAGTTTATGTCACAATTGTTTGCATTGCTGGCACTGACCCATGGGTCAGTGACCCTTAATGTTCTCTGCAATGCTGTATCAATACCCTATCACCTCTTGTCAAACCTACCAATTCCAAAGTAACTCAAGCTGGAAGGGACCCCAGGAGGTCTCTAGTTCAGCCTCCTGCTCCTCCAGGGCTCCATCAGACTTAATGTGAAGACTTCCTCATCGAGGAGGAATGTCTTATGCTCCAGCCAGTATTGTCACTTCTTCTTCCACAATAGCTCTGAGAGGAGCCCAGCTCTGTCCCCTTTCCATCCACCTGACAGGTAGTTGAAGACGGCATGACCATCTCCCCTTAGCTTTCTTTTCTTTTAGCTGAAAAAGAGGCATTTCTTCTGGTTTCAGTACCAGTTTTTTGCTTACATCTTGCGTTCCGGCTCGTTCAATTTTTTGCAGCCAGCCTCCTCCAGTAGAGCAGTGCCTTCCTTGCACTGTGCCGCTCAAAACCGAAGGCAGTTCTCCAGATGCAGCCTCCTAAATGCCCCAAAGCAGCGAACGCCTCCTCCCGGGCTGCTGCCCGCAGGATCCCTGTGCAGTTGACGTCTTTGGCCACAAGAGCTCGCTGCGGGTCCACACTCAGCTGCTGCCTTCCACGGCCTTTCCAGCTCAATTCCTTTCCAGGCAGCCAGCTTCCCGTCTGCGCTGCTGCGGGGCTCCTGCCATTTCATTTCCCCAGCACTGGCAGGTCCATCTGATGGGCAGTCCTGCCTTCCAGTCTACTGGCTACTCCTCCCCATTAGATGTTGCTAACAAACTGGTCTGGTGTTCTGTCCAGCCGTCCCCATCTGACAGTAAGGCATAAAACAGCATCAGCCCTAGTACTGACTTCTAAGAAATGCCACTAGCTACCATCTGCCAGGCAGATCTTGCACTGCCTGACAGTCCAGTTAATTTTTCCATCTACCTATCCAAATCACACCTCATCAGTTTGGCTGAAAGGGCACTACAGAAATTGTACAGAAAGCCTTGCTGAAGTAGACACGAACAACATCCACTGCTCTCTCCCGCTTCCAGAATAGCTAAGCACAACAATCATGCACAGTTCACACTTGGCAAATCTACCTCCACTGCTCCTAACCTCATCGTTGTTCTTCATTTGCTTGAAAATGGTTTCCAGAAATATTTTCTTTATAGTCTTCCTGAAGATTAAGATCAAGCAGGCCAGCTTGTAATCCCCCAGGTACTCCGTCTTCTCCTTCTTGACAGTGTGTACTATTTGACTTTTCCAGTCATGGTGAAACTTCCTCAGTCACTACAAGTTCTCCAAAAGGAGTGAGAAGCTTCCTTGTGACATCAGTCCCCTGCCTCAGCACCCTGGAGGTGTCATATCTGCTGCCATGAGTAAGTTGAATGCCCAGTTTGTTGAAGTGCTCCCCATCTTTTTTCTCCAGTTTAGTGTAATTCAAAAGTAAAATGTAATTCTCCAGTTTAGTGTAAATCAAAAGTTTTACAACAATTTAACTGAAGATTTAAACTATGAATTATCACTTGAAGAATTTAGGGTCCTGGTTTACTTAGATAATAAATCTAGTTTTAAACACTGTTTGGGCAGATGGAACATGTCACATCTTCTCAGATCACCCCTAGGCTCCCTTGGCACGCATCTGAGACTTTGGACACGGAGATGGATCTTTTCTGATCTTCATCTCACAATCTCACTTCTTCAAACATGAGATTTGCTTTTAATTTCTGTTCACACATTCTCGCAAATACAGGAGTTTAAGTGTAAAGTATTTCATACTCCATTTTGTACCTTGTACCTCTTTCTATGTTGTGATCCTTCAGTTAGAATTTTTCTCCTCCTCATGTCTTTCTCTACTCACTTTAGTCTGTTTCTTTTTTAACACATTCTTCTCACACCTCTCTGACTTTTCCTATCACACATTCCCCTGGAAACTCTGGAGACTTCCTAGTTGCTAGCCCAAAGCATTGTATGCCACTTTCTTCATCTAGCATCAAGACACTCTTTCTGCTCCTTTGTCACCAACAAGCAACAGCACAGGATAAAAATTCTCATCTGCAGAAAATCAGAGACCTTGCAAGAAACTCCTCTCTATTTAACAGAGCTGAGCCTAGATTTCATGAGGAAGTTCAGTTTCCAGACACTAGGTTAACAGCACAGACCAAGTCAAGAACATGAACTCAGAATAAAGCCTGTTTGCTTAGCACCACTTCTCCACAAAGCTTTTTCAACACCTTGCTCTCAACTGCAGGAGGAGGCAGGGACATTTTCCAGTGACTCATGAAATATGGTTATCTTATCCACATATGAAAAGCACTTTGCTGGTTAGGGGGTGACTTAGAGCGCTCCGTCTGTCATGTCAGACAACATTATTTAAAACAGACATGCTGAGTCCAGTTTGACTGGAGCTCCTTCTACACTGCAGAAGAGGCAAAAAGAGACAAATACACTTCCTTTTCTGGCTCAAAGTATCAGGGACAAATAACAAAGATGACATGTTGCCCACAGAGGTTGTGGATTCTCCTCCTATGGAAATAAGTTTTCTGGATTAATCCTGATTAACATGCTCTAGGGGATCCTGCTTGACCAGCAGCTCAGATTAAAATGACCTCCAGTAGTTGCTTCCAACCGTAGACATTCTGTGATGACCAGAATCCCAACAAATTAAAAAATTAGCTCTGGCAAATGTAACAGCTGAAGGCTGTACTATGACTGGCATTGCATCTCTTATGCAAAGTCATTACCTCAATTACCCAGCTGAAGTGTGGCTGTCCTGGCATGTTTGATCAGTGACTATGCTACTGGTCTCCACTGGTACCCAGGAAGAACCAGAGCCTCTATCAGGAGTCAGAGGGCACAGAAAAGTGAGCAGAGTGAGAGTTTAAATAATTCAGTGTAATTTTTTCAAGAACTTCTGAAGAGATTTTGTACTTTAGTCAGTACTACTCATGACATTTCTTACTGTCCCAAACACAAACAAACAACATGAACATGCAAAGAGTATCTAAGGATGTTGCTGTTGTCTCAGTGCAGACCACAGAACCTACCCTGACAGCAATCTCATGTATACACTGCCTTACAGCACCTGCTGAGGATGGTAGAACCTAAGTTAGCTAAGAATCTGGATCCTTTCTGGTAATTGTGTACTTTTCCTCAGTTTACTAAAAAACCCCACAAATTCTGTTTTCAAATCAATTATTTAAAGTAAAATTAGAATCCCAGGCAATTTAATCTAGTTAGTAATCCTAAAAACGCAAGACTATTAAACTAAAAATCCTTCTTCTGACACCAGGAAACACATTAAGGAAATAAAAGTTAATTGCAGCAGAAAAGGCATGAAACTGAGAAATATATGATGACAAGAACAGACAAATCAGTAATGGTTTAAAAATAATAATGTTTACACAGCATTTTTGATTGTACATACAAAGAGTATTTATCTTGGCTAGTAAAACTAGCAGGTTCAACTCAAGCAGTTTCAACCATCACTTTCTATATCAAAACATACTTTCCTAACAGCTAGACAAAAGCAAAGGTATGTTTTTAACTACCCACTAGTAATAACCCAAGAGATTCCAACAAGGAAAAAAAAAAAGGTCAAAAAATAGTACAATCCAAATACACACTTTTTCTTTTAGAGTACCTTAACTAATAACCTGACAGCTGCAATACCTACCACTTTTTAAAGATGGGTTGTTTGCCTGCTGATTCTTTCCATTTTTCTCTTTTTTAATATTCTTTGAATCTAAAAGACAAGATTCCATTACATAATAAATGTAATATTCACATCATAACGATAGCCAGCATAACACAGAATGCTTTCAAACAATACAGAGTATCTTGTTGACTTTATTCATTTCAGTGCATAATCAAAAAGGTATCTATACTCTTAATCACTACACTATTTTCCCTTCAAAATATATTGAAAAGTACAGCACGAAAAAGCAGAGCTCTTGACTACTTTATATCAATTATTAGAATAAATCTAGTTGCAGAATACAGAGTATCAGCTCCACAGACAGCAATCCTGTTCTATTTTTTAAATTTAACTTCAACCTACACGCAATTTGAGATCCTAAAGATCACTGGATATCTTTCACATCTGGTTATACACAGATCACTGTGAACTGAGAAACAAGGAAAAAAAACAAACCCATCCTAAAACCATATTTCTGAGTTAAAGGTTTCATTCTGTACTGAGATTCTTTAATACTCAATATTCTCAATATAAAATTCTCAAATACTCGAAGTGGCGATCTCAGTGCATACATCAGTTATTTAAAAGAATTATTCAGGAGAATCTACCTTCTCTATCATTAATCTTGGCACACACTCAGAAAGGGGTCTGCCATATTTCATTTTTGATGGATTTCAGTATGCATGAGACACAGGAGAACTGGGCAGCTATAACGGAAAAGACTGACAGAGATAGTTCCACTCATTCCTTTTAAAATACATTGTTTGGTGACCTGCTTTTGACACTCACGGACTCCAGTGCAATTCAAATAAGATATTGACCTGACAACAAAAATGCAAGTACATTTTCAGATTTAAAAAGCTTCTTTGTTTTTACCACGATCTGCGTAGGAGAATAATTCCTTTGGTCTGCAAATGCCTCAAATGTACTGGGAATGGGGCTGCTCCTCTAGTTCTGCTTGTGCCTAGCTCACACCTTGGGTTACCCCACTTAGCCTGAACTGGTACAGGTGAAGGGAAGGCTCCCTTTTACTTCAAGATTGCATTAGTAGCTGATTATTAGTAGCTGTATTCACTCACTTTTAAATCTCACTCACTCTTTTAAAACTCACTACTGATTGGCTTGCTCTTAAAATAAAAATACTCCTGACCTAGAATGTGCAGCATTTGGTGACAGAAGCACTTGAAACACAAGGAGTTTTTCTGCAGCAAAGACTAAGCATTAACAAGTGTTTCTTTTCTGTAAAGTAAAGCATTTCTTGAAACATACTGACAAGCAACTTGTGGTGTTCAGCACTTCCACCTCACATCTTTCATTATCAAGGAATTACCACATAATGCAAGAGCTGAGTCATGACCATCTTCTGTCACCAGTCCCAAAACCCTCCCTTACCACTCAGTGAGGAGCGGATAAGCCATCCACGTGGCTCTGTGCTTGGTAGGATGTGACACTCCTTTGGCCAGAGCACAGCAATGGCCAGGGCAGCTTGCGTGTGGCCAGGCAGGGCCTCACCATCCAGAGCCACCCCATCACTCTGTCCAGGAGCTACCAGGGGTTCGGCTCTGGGGGCAGCCCCAGCCCTGGGGGCCATCCCAGGAGACAGGCTGGGGCTGGGATGGGGCTGTGGTGATCTGGAGACTGGCCCTGCTGCAGCATCACTGGGGCAGGGGCTGACATGGGGTCCTGGGCAGGGCAGGTGGAGGCCCCAGGTGAGTCAGGGTCATTAAAGCCTATTAGTGTACTCAGGACCACAGCACCTTCCAAGAATAACCCAGATTTCACAGCCCTACAAAATCAATGCACAGCTACATAACTGCTCAAAATACACTGCAAAAATACACCTTTTTCTCCTAAAGCAGACATGGGCAGAACTCCAAGTCCTCTGAAAAGGAAACAAAATGCTATTTTACTCCTCGACTTAATCTTCTTTCTTGACTTATATGCTCTTTCTTTTGGAAGAAGTTTGATTCAGAAAATTTTCTATTATAAAGGTTCCTGAAAAAAAGTGCTTATGAAGGTCAGCTTCAGATGGAACTGCTGAAATTATTTGGAACAGCGCCTACAGAGAGTTATCTAACCCCAGTACTTCCTCAGAAGAAGGGCTTTAACCCACACAAGTGGATACCCTACAACTACCTGTGGCAATCTCAGAAGGGATAATGCTAAAACTAGTTCAGTAACACTGAACAGATGCAAGGCTAACATCCACCTTCTCCATCCTACAGGTCAAAATATATTTCATCCAGCCTCTTTGGGACTGACCTGAATCCAGGTAATTTTCTACTGGGAGGCAGCAATCAACAGCAGGACCTTTTGCCATGTTCTATAACCTCAGTCAGGTTTCCCCACAACCAGTCATGGTACTATTGCAGACATCAGGCTGTCAGCTTTCAGAACAAATAACTTCCCAATCTGACTGTGTCCAGAAAGGAAATCAGTAAGTCTCTTATGTGGAACTCCGCTGAAAGAAGAGAAGTAATAACTGCTTCCTGCAAACACCCAAAGCTTGAAAGGACAGAGTCATGAAAGAATATCTAACCAACAGTGCCAGATTAAAAACAAGATGACCGCCTTTCATGATGAGAGACATCAAGAACAGGTGAAAGAATGTGAAAAACTGGAGCCTGGACACCATATGTGCTCTTGCTGACAATCACTACACGAATTATTTATTCCCTGTACCAGATAGCTTTAGTGCCTCTTTCAAAAATACCACAGCAAATATGAAAGTTGAAACAAAAGACTCTTGGCAACATACTTTTCTTATCAGCCATTAGAAAACTACAAGAAAAGAAGAGACAATTCTATTAATGAGAAGTGGATTTCTCAAAAGCATTTTAAACAACTATTTCATTTGAGGTGGAGGCATTTTCTTTCACAGAAAACACAAAGCACTGTCACTATCACTTGCTTTTGATGGTCGGAAATCAATCTTACCCAGCATAGGCAGAAGCACCCAAGAGTAAGTCTGAATAAAACCAAGATTGCTTTCAAAGGATCCTCTTGCTTTTATGCATTCCAAATTTCTTCAGTGGGAAGTTGGGAATACCATTACAAAGCTAGAGTGCTTTGTCTAAGCAGATGCAATGCTACTAGCAGGAAGAACTGCCAACTCATTTCCACGTGAGATACCCTGCATCTACTGCCACCCCAGAAAACTTTCCCCCAGTCTGTATTTGACAGTCACTACTTCACAGTCTATACTTCCCAGCCTTGTTCAGGTGTGCTTTTTTTAACATTGGTAGTTAGGGTGGAAAAAAATTATGGTTTATTTTCAAAAAAACTATAAAGTCAGATTTTATTAAAGCAAATTTTATAAATATGAATCTTTTATAAACATACGGGGTTTTTTAATGCATGCCAATCTACATTTGAAATTTTGATATTTTGTATTTTAATAAATTTAGTTTCCCAAGATCACAGAAAAAAATTTAGCAAGAAGACCATTATTCCAATCCCTGGGCTGAACAAGATGACTCTCTCAGCATATGATCCTCAGCTTGGTCAAGCTTTGAGGTCAAACCTCAAAAAATGAGGTAATGAAAGACATAATATGTACCTGTGAATAATTGTACAGTACAAGGAGTATTTTCTTTTCATCCCCTTGCACATTTAGCTCCTAGTCACATTCAATAGCTAATTCCTTGAAACCTGCAAAATTTGATTTGCAAATAGGAACTCTATTTATATATTGGAGACAAAAGAGACTTGTTAGTCCTAGGGTCTTGAAACTCATGGTAACAAAAAATATGGGTCAGCTTAATTCATCATCTATCTTCCCCTGTCCATTTTTAAAAGGGAGAAGTTTCAGTTTATTTCTCAATGTAAAACACAGTATGTGTTAGATCATTTGCCAAAACAAGAGGTGTAATGAAATTCTGCTTAACCAAATGGACTTAATTAAATGCTATTCAGCTCCCTAAAAAAACAAAGAACAGAAGAGAATTTCAAAAAAAGTTTTGAAAATAAAGTAATACATATAAGTACATAGCATTTTATATATTTGCTGTGTATCTATAAATATTTAGCCTGTACCATGTACAGGCTAAATACCTCATGAAAGATTTCTTTTTTTAGGGTAGCAAGATTAGAGTACAGCATATACCAAAATTTTAAAAGCAACATTTTCTATTGTTCACCAACTATTTCTCTTCTAGAGTGCACATCACAAATTAAAGCTTTAGATACAAGCCAAGACAAGAGTAAGATTATTTAACATAGTGCTTTTTGCTTGCTGATTCAAAACCCGATGTGTTTACATTACTCCCACCCTATCTGTAACCACAGAATTCTGCTGATAAGATTACTCAACAGAAGACAGGCAAGAGTAACCACATCTATCACTTAAGAAATTAGAGACAAAGGGAAAAAAAAGACAAAGCTATCCTGACTGACTTGTGAATATCAAACAAAAAAATAACCAGAGAAGGCAGTGGTAAAGCTCTAGGCAAAAATAATCCTGGTGACCAATATGTATTTCCTCTAATAAGCTCCCATACTGAACTCTAGTTTCTTGCCTGAGATGCTTTAAAACTCTGCAACTTCTTTCTAGAAGACTTAACCTTTCAGCAAACTAGATGATTATTTTTTCTAAGTGATGGCAAGCATCATGTCTTTTAACAGTAATAGCTGTTATTCCAGAACGGTGTGCTATATAGGAAGGCATGTATGTGCTGTCTTCTAAGACTTGTTATTTGTTCGTTGTCCAGTGTGGGGAAAATGAAGTCACAGTCATGCTTTCAAGACTTCTGCAGCTATTCCTTAGCCACCTTGAAATCTTCAACTCTTCTGGCTGTTCAAAATGTGGCAGGATACCACTCTTCTCAAACAAATCCCTCGTCTCTTCCTGATGTATGTGAAATACCTTTGGGTAACAAAAACTTTTGCTCTTCCCGTGCCACGCAGTTACTCACCCTCAAATGAAGTTTACTAAAACAAGCCCAAGACTTCCCATTGCTCAGCAAGGGGCCTTCTTCTCCCTCCCTACTACACAGGGTTGTGAGCACCTTTTATCTACCTTTCACCATGCCTCAGCGCACACAGCTGAGGATATCCAGACGGAGTGAATATGAAATTTCTCCTTTCCTTTCTTTTTGTGCTTCCCTAGTGGGAATCTTATCTGCTTGGAACAGGGACTCTCTTTGACTATATTTAGACAACAGCCATACAGAAAACCTACGAGAGAAGGGGACAGACTTCCTCCATAAACTCTTGGTGCAACAATTAAACGGATGACTCCTGCCACTACAGAAAATCTATTCTAGCAAAAGACAATTATTTACCAAGGGAACACACAAGCACATAAAGCAGCTTGGGTTGAAGGTGGAAAGCTCAAGGAAAGTACAAAAGTGCTAGTAGCCTTTTATGGGGGAGGACTACCAATGTGGAAGCTTCCAAAGACGCAGCAACATGGTTTCAGACAGTGGATCTTTTGCTCTTTGTATTTTTTTTTGTTTCACCAGCCCAAACACTCTTGTTTCTTCTTAAGTCTTACTCTCTATTTTAGGTCTGAACTCTCAATTAACATCTGCAGACATGATACAGCAGAAATCACACCTTTGCAGTACACCGTGTACTTGTGGATTAATTTCTTCTAAAATGTTCCTTTTATCTTCAAGAGACAGTTGCTAATGCCATTCACTGTGATAAAATTTGATTATCCGTACTACTTAGTTATTATCCTGCTAAACTATAGGCATCTCCAAAATAAAGCCCTACATTTTATTTAATAGCACATCAAGACACATTCTTTAATTTCAGAGTGCAGTAACGGTTTCAAGGCTGTCACAGGACAGAATTCTTTTCATTAGACTTGTAGAACTCAAGACAGCCAAATTCAGCATATGAACTCTAAAACAATGTGAAGTCTGACCTTACCTGTATTCAGTAGAGTCACAAACTGTCTTCCTTAACCTAACAGTACAGCAAATTGTCATGTTGTATCCCACCAGCTCCAAAAAGAGAATTTAGCAGGTTCCCCACTTCCTTTCCTCTAGGATTAAAGCTACCAGGCCTTACCTTTCGCTGCTGTTCTCCCCATGGTAACACTTCTGTGATCTCCCCTCTCACAATAAAAAGGCTGAAGTTGAAAGACCGCTTAATTCTTCCTTTCAGCACAACAGTTTCCTGTGGAGCAGTAACACAACAAGTTAGGGGGGGAAGTTGTTGTTGGTGCTTGGATTTTCTTTTTCTGGAAAGGATAATTTTTTTGTATTGGTGTATAATTACCTTGCTGGTTTTAAAATGCAAATGTTTAACAAACTATCTGTAGGAGAGCAGTGTGAAAACAAGAGTTAAATAAAAGTAGCAAAGTATCAAATGCAAACTTTCATTTCCTTGTTTTAGACAGTTCATTGTCTAATGACCTGCATTTTCTGTGGATTTCTAAAACTAAGAAAGATATAGAATGTGCTTTATTCCTTCCCACCCTCCCCCAAGAAACATTACTGAAAAATGTAAGACTCTATATCCATAACCTACTCACCCTGCCTCACTTGCACAAAGTTAAACAATCATCAACTTCAATACCTTTGGGTAAAACACATTATCTTGCACAACTACAGTTGAGAAAGGAACAAAAAAGTAATGTAAAAAATCTGTACAAGGCCCAAGTGCTCACTGATACCCCTGCCCTATGATTTGTAACAGACTTGTAACAGCGCACAGAGAACTGTTAGGGAAATGCTAACTGCAGATAAAAGCAATGAGCCACATTCTTGTAGGGTTTAGAAACTGGAAGGGACGGATTGGTTAAACTAGTGTAAAACAGCAAAAACAAACTTTCTTTTTTTGTGTGTGTTACTGTGATTTTCTACTCCAGCATCTAGTATTTTGAACTTTGACTGTGTTCAAGTCAAACTCATTTCAAGCATTTAGCCCTGAAGCAACAAAGCCAGCAAGTTTATTATCCTTCTCCATTAACTTTTCAAGTCACAATGGGTAAATACATTCAAATTTCTGAATTATGTTCTTGGATAATTTTCTTTCAAGCAAATTCCATGAGATTTAAAGCTGACATCACCAAAAACTTGAGTTTTTAAAATACATGCATACTTTTTCCACAATTTTGTCAAAGCTAACATTTTTAGAAGCTACATCTTTCCACTGTGACATAGAAGGACTAACAGTTGAAAAGCAAGTTATCTACTTGGAATTTCTTGACTCTTCTACTCACATGTAAAAAAAAATAAATTAAAATACACATATATATCACATATAAAAAGAGAAGTATCATACAGCTGAGTGATTCTACTGAAACTTCAAGAAACTTGCAGACTATGATGATGGACTGGATGATGAAAACTTTATACAGTGCAAGACCATGGCTAAAGCTAATTAAAAGGGTTTTTTTAAATGCCAGTGACTGATGAATTCGTTTAATGTGTGTGTTGTCTGTGAACATGCTGGACAGATATTAATACAACTCAAGACTGAGACTTGAAAGGAGTTATAAATAGAACTGAATACTACCATAAAATAAGCAGGTTTTGCTACACAATAGCATTCATAGCATAAGTGATCATCAAGATTAAGAACAGAAATCCTTTTAAGCCATCAAATAAATTTGAAATACTTTATACTTTCACAGACTCCCCCAAAAATTCAAAGCTTTTCCACTGCCAGTAAATAAATCATGGAAGGTGATGCAGAGTCAAAGTAACTGTTTTTACAGATTACTTTAGAACAGCGAATGGTTTTTATCTTTTTGTTCCAAGTACCAGATTGCACTTGGTGCAGTAATAAAGATTCCAACCCTGCAGTGATAGTCATCAAGTTTAGCACAACCGGAGCGTCTGTGAGAACATAAAAAGGATTCCAGCTTTTCATTAGCTTGTGTTGTACCAGATAGGCTGTTTTACAGCATGCCCACCAGCCTGTTAAAAATATAAGACAACTGAAAGTTCTGAAAGAGCTGTTTGAAACGAGGCAAACCCAACTGCAGGAACACAGTATATTATTGTTTCAAAGAGGTGCTACTTAGAACTCAGTTATACTTAAAAATTCAATTTAAAGCTGCTATTAAATTAGCTCATAGATTGTCCTGTTTGTCACAGAAATCATTCAAGAACAGTATTTCTGATCCTCTATCTAACAACCACTACATGTTGCTGAAAACAGCAAAATTAAAACCAGCTACCTCAAAAACAGGACAGGGTCAACCTGAAACAAAGTGTAACTTCTGCAGGGGCAGACCTATGAACTACTTTCCTACACCTCACCTACTTAAGTGGCAAACCCTAAGCAAAGCAGCTGTGTCCTTTGCTAACCAAGACAGAGTCCCTTAGCTGTACTCACCATCCCCAACCTGGCCCAACCCACAGTACACCCACCACAGAAGAGAAGAAAACCACCAGGAAACACAGGGAAAACACCTCCAGGGCACATTCTAGCAAAATTACATAGCAAGGACAGATCTCAAGGCACTCTTGTACAAGTGCCTTGGCAAGAAAGCTGAGTGAGAAGGATGGGGTTAAGAAATTAATCGAGCAGCCTCTAGAAATGAAGAGACAAATGAAACAAAACAAGGTCAGGAATACATAAGCAAAGAAATGCAATGACAAGCCTGAAGTGCAATGGCATTAGAGTGCACAAAACAGCAGAACGAAAACCAAAGTTGCTGAGACTGAGATAAGCATAGAGGTTGTCAGCCACAGGCAGAAAATAGCCAAAGTATTTAGGAGACTGTCAGTGCAGAATCCAGTGAGAAACTATTTGCTGCAAATTAAGGAAAAAGCTAGGGAAAAAACCCCCACAAACCTAGGATAATATTGGATTAATCATCAAATATCTTCAATCCAAAGAGCACTCAAAGGATATCCACACTTATGAAGTGTATTATTTACATCACTTACTTTCAATTCATTCTGTAAACTCAGTTTTAGTCTTTCTTTGAATAACATCTCTTACACGAGTCACTTCTAAAAAAGTCAGACGGAAAGCATTTATCTGTCTTAATTCTTTACTGAAGTTTTTATTGTTAATCCCCAAATCACTTCTACTAGCCACCTCCCACTGTGCAAGTCCTTTGTCAAAAAGCATTATATCAGTAGACAAGCCTAAGTCTTCACCCTCTCTGCATTGCTAGTACAAAATACTAGGTGTCAGAAAACAGGATGGAAAATATTTTTCCTGCCTAAATTTGCCCTATTTTGCAAGAATGACTCAAAGAGCATGCACTGCTGCATTTCAAGTAAGGTACAACTCTACAGAAAATGCCAAAATCACTCCCTCTTTTGTCTGCCATGCATCTCCGTTATCCTTCTCACCGTTAGCCAGGCATCAAAGTAAGCCAAAAGTCCTGGAAAAAAAGAAATTATGCATATCTAGGGCTTCCCAGTGGAAGTTTATCTTGACAGCATGCCTGCTCATAAAAACACACAACAGAACCATGGAGATAAATGTAACATTTAGAAGGAGCCTAAGCAAAGAGGAGATTGTGGGCTCAGTCCGCACAAAAAAGATTAAGGTTTTTCTCTCAATGCCTCTGCATCCAAGGCAGGACAAGAGCCAGCAATTTTAAAGCCCATTAGCTTTTTTGACCCTTCCAGTGGTACAAATGCAGTAACTCATACCTCACCATTGGCATCTTCATAGGTGGGACAGTCGTCAATGGGCAGTCTCTGCTGTGTAAGGACTGAGGCTATTTTACACAGACACACTGCACGGAGGAGGAATCTAATAAAACAGCCACTTGGAAGCATTGATGAAGTTCTCTGTTTTAGTTTGAAATAAAGACAGACATTTTTCAGGCTTAACGTGAACAAGGAGTTATATTTTCCCCCTCTTTTCTTATACAAATGCTTTGAGATTAAAATTCCGTATTCAAGAGTGAAAAAGAATTACAGTTTCTTTCACAAGGGTGAAAAAAGAATTATAGTTTGAACAGCAAAACCAGTTATAGACAGAGAATAGGTACAGTGTAAGCTAATAAATATTTCCCCCTGCCAATTCTTTCATTTGTACAAGTCTTATATTTGCTTTCACCACCAACATTCATGTATTATTACATTTAGAAACACAAGAGACATCAGCTACAACTGCTGGCCATGCTCCCATCGCTCCTCTCCTCCTTGCTGTTTGTCACTGGCAGTGCTGCACAGAGCCCTTCGAGGAAAGGACCTGTGCAGCCTCCATGGACACACAGTCCAGCAGCCTTAGCTCCCACTCCAGACTCCACACACATGGGGAACATGTACCTACAGGCACTAGCTGCTTCCCAAACAAGGGTGACTAAACCTCATTACTTCAACACTATCTTTCAAGGATATGGAACACCTAATAATTTATTTCATCTGTTGTCTCTTAAATAAAAACCCTACTTCGTACCATTTCTAAAAGTCTTTAAGGGGGTGAAAAGAGGCAAACAAGGAGAGTAAAACTTAAAAAGAGTTTTTAAATAATATACAGTATTTTATGAAATAAAATTTGCAATACTTAAAAATAATTTCCAGCAAACTACCCAGCACACTGACTCATCTAGTATACTTGAAGACACAACAGCATACTTCCTTATTCCTGTAATAGAGATAGTCAGTTTACCTCTCAGTGCATACTGTAGCATCATTACAGAAAAGTAAGATCTCAAAAGCTAAAGGAAGAAAAATTATGCAAATGTATCAGAACTTTAGAAAATGTAACAAAAGCTTGGAATTTATAAACTCAGAATTACTTAGCATTACACATATATGACTTTAAACCAAAACATTAAAAATCAGGTCTTCTTTCATTTATGCATACAAGTACTTAATGAGTCGGTGTTCTGACAAGAAATTTGATCTGAGGTGGACTCCCTTTAGTTCACATTCTTTGTATTTAAAAAGTTAAATTCTTTTAGGAATCCTTCTTCAAGGAAAGGAAATTAAATTTCCACATTTTCATACAGCTGAACTTTTAATAAACTGATATATCTGAACACCTCCTCTACTCACTAAAAGCAAAGCTAGGACAGACAGATTTTAATCAAATGTACAGGCTTCCAAACCAGCAAATATTAACTAGCCATAACTAGCCATATATATCATTGCAACAACTAAGCTTGAGTATTTCTTAAGTTGTTAAAGAAAGCGAGCGAGTACTTAGTGCTTCACAAATATATTTTTGTAATGTCATTTGCTTTAACATCAGGTAGAAATTTTCTGCACTTGCAAAACTGCTTGGAAAGTCACCAGTGATGTACTATTTATGAAGTGATTAGCATAAACAAACTTTTAAGCTGTCAGCAGTAAAATATTGCCTGTAAATGTTCTGCTCTCTCTCCAGGTAAGTTTACGACCTGCTTTAGAATATAAGCAACTGTAATTACAGTAAGCCATACATTTCAAGAATACAAAACTCTCACTAACCTCTCAAACTCTATTAAGTGTGTTATTCAGTACAGAATAAGGCATTGTATATCTTAAAAATAAACACTAACAAGGTTTAGACCAAAGATTTGTCCCAAAAAATCCTGAAACAAGAAATCATACTTGTAAATGAGAACATCAGAGAAGTAAGGTCTCCAAATTAAACAGCATAGCTTGTACTAATGCACAACAGAAACTATTCATGTCATGCAGATTTAACATTTACTAAATTGACAGTAATTTTTAAAATTGCAGTTTAGAGCTGCTCTATGGCTACCAACAAAAAATGAAAAAGCCTTTCTCCTCCTTCCCTTCCTCCCCATCCTGCTTTAAAAGTCAGAAGATGTGGGGTTGTAAAAACCTGAAAAAGGAAATGGTATGTGTGAAGTCAGCAGTTCAGCAAAGTGGCTGACTGGCCATTAACAGCTTCAAATATTCTTAAAATGCCAATCTTCCCACATGAAAGGGTATTTTAATGTTATATTAAAATAAATAAAAAAATACAGTATACATTTCTATCTTAAACAAAACCGCCACTCTTAGTAGTTTACTCGTATGTATTTACAGTAGCACAAGATTCTGACAATTTGTTTAAATATTTTAGTGAATTCAGCACACAAAAACCTCTGTGCTGTTTTCCACTTCCCCCTTCAAGCCTGGAGTACTCTTCCTGAAAACATTCACTATCATTATTCAATCTGGCTTTGTCCAAATATCTCACTCAAATTTTTTTCATAAAGCAAACTAATTAAATTATGCAAAAAAACTGCACAATTAGCCCTAAGAGCTACATCCCAGCATGAAACTGTCTCTACACTCAGATACCTCTCCTCTGTCTTCAGCTCAGCCTCCCTTGACATAGAAGAGAGGTCTCAAACTACTTGTTCTGCAAAGCACTGAGCTTCCTTTAACACAGTGTAAATACAGCAGGTAAGGGAGAAAAAAAAAAAAAAAAAAAAGAAATTGCTGTTGCAAACATAGCAAGAGATGCCCAGACACTAAAGAACCCTATACAGCTTTTCTGCACTTGTCTTTAGCAAACAAGAAGCAGCACCACCAGCAGCAGACAGAGTGTGTAATACAAGGGCACAAGGGGGAAAAAGACAAATACACACCCAATGGCAGAGAGGGGATTTTTCAACCTTTTAGGCAACTTTGGCTTCCTCCCTTCTACACTGCCTTCACACTGGAAAAAGACTATAAAAGCTCGGCCCAGATATGATCCAACAGAACTCTACCAACACAGCACATGGTCGGAAATTCATCCCCGAGGTCCATATTTTTTATTCACAACAGAGTATCCAGAGAAACACACATACTTTCAGTCTGATGAAGAAATCTACAGAAGTCAAATAGTATGCACAATTTATTTTTTTCATTGAAAGCACGGAGAACAGCCTTAGGATATTTCTGCACAGGTTCTGACTGCTGTCAGCACCCCAGATGAAGTTACCTGGTTTCAGAACAACGTTTGTCTCCCCTGGCTTGTACTCAATGCCAGCAGCAACATACTTCTGCTACTATCTCTTCTAGTGCATGAAATACCTGTTTCTCTATCCCACTTGAGAATCCAAACAACATAATGCTGACTGGGACTCCCTGCCACTGTATATTAACAAAGACACAATTTGCCTCAACTCACTTTACTGCTGCTGCAACACTCCATCACTGTAGCCTGGTTTATATAATAGAATAACTACACTGATCTCACATACTGGTGTCCAGTCAGGGAACAAAACCAAACCAAGCAGAACTAAACAACCCTTAAGCAATTTCCTGATAGCTCCCCTGTGGAGACAATGTTTCTGCAGGAAAAAAAAAAAAAAAAAAAAAAAAAAAAAAAAAAAAAAAAAAAAAAAAAAACAACCCAGAGAGCTGCTTGCAGTTTCCAGGCAAATACACTCGACTCACCTGTTGCTGGTGCTGATTGCTGTGCTATTTCCCCAACTCAAAAAGTCCCCTTACAAAAGGGATCTTTGTGCAAATGCCACCAAAAATATATATGCCCACCTAACTGGACAAACATTATCATTTAATCACAGAATATCATGAGTTGGATTGGACCCACAAGCATCATCAAGGTCCAACTCTTGTCCCTGGATAACCCAAAGAACCACACCAAGTGCCATTCCAAAGGATCATTCAGTGCTGCTAGACATTTCTGTAGCTAACAAAGCACTGACAGGTCATAAAAGACATAACAACTCCTAAATGCTCAAAGGACTAGACAGCTGCAAATACTCCGCTGTACTATTTGCTTCACTCTTCAAACACAGAAGAATAAAGACTCAAAGTATCAGGAAAATTTGCAGCAAATCTGTATCTCTCTTCCACTTTCTATAACAACTTTCCAATTATATTAAAAAGAAAAAAACCAAAAAAACGACCCAGAGGTGAAGCAAGCTATAACAGGGCAATCTCCTTCACCTCTTCTCCAGCATGACAGCACATCTGTCACTGGTTGTATGTGGCTCTGGCCCAGGACAGAGGCAGATGTCCCTTTCTGTTGTTTCTCGAGATCCCCTTTCTGAAGGGGATCTTTCCTCCCCCCCTCTTCCCTCCACCCAGTGCTACACCATTGAGCACTAGAGAATATTCAGACTAGGCAGGATTTTCCTACAACAAGCTGAAAAATAATTACATACCATATTCAAAGTTTTCCATCTAACCATAACACTGCTTATTTTGGGATTAAAATCAGTTCATATCCTCTGACCTTCCCAAAAAACCACTGTCTGCCTCTTTACAGCCCTCCAGTACAGGGTACACATACAAGAGATTTGGTAGGGGAAGTGCCATCAAACATGCAGCAGCCCTTTTAATCTCTGAGCCCCTGACAGACATTAGTGACAATAAAGAGTTCCACCAAATTTAGTAGCTCTGATACCCTTTCACATTCCTCCATGCACAAGACTCAGTTTTACAAACTGCCCCTTTTAAGTGGGCTTTTATAAGTGCCCCAAGAACTGCACTCCTTCCACTGAACCTGCCTGCATTAATCTCTGATAGATTCCACACAGTACATAAATAATGGTACATGCTTCATTTAAGGTATGCACCTCATTAAAATGGTGCTACTCTCTTACAGGTTTATAAACTTCAGCTGCTCCCTGAACTAATGTATGGTAGAGGATGAAAGGCTCAACCTCATCTTTGCCCTACACTAAAAGGAGTCTCATATTACCTTGAGAAGACAACTGACTTAGATTTCCATCAAAGAAGTTCATCCCTTTTATGAAAATTGATGGAAATGAAAATGACGGAATTCCCTTGGTATATTAAATAGAATTTGACCTGAATTGTGAAGTTGAAGGCCTAGAACAAAATGATCTAAACAGCACATCTACCTTTAATACAATGTTTTTTACTTGGGTTTAGATAACAGCATACTAATAGGAAGAATATAAGCCACTTATGGGTTTAAAGAAACTCAGTAATCAGTCAAAAACACTGCTCATGCTTAAACTGGGTGCAGCATTATTCTTACAAAGCCAAAAAAGTAAATGTACTTTAGGATTAGTTTGGACATAAGATATCTAGACAGTATCTTACCTGTGAAACAGAAAGGCTATCACCCTGCTAAAACACATGAAAGAGCACTAAAATTCTGCTATAGGTGTAATATTTCAGAAATCCTTTGATATTACACTCTGCAAGTAATTCAGAAAAACAAGAAGAGAGCACACATAAGAACCACAGTAAGCAAACCATCGGTACTGCACAGCTTGGATCCAAACTGATGAACCACTACCCATAAAGCAGGTGCCTTAGTTAAAGTCCAGAACTATAAACCAGTCTTGAAACAAGACTGCTGAAACAAAAGAAACATGGGACTTAACATCACAAAGAAGAAATCTATACTTAATTTAGATCCAACGTAAGAAAATAATGAATTTTTGGTCCTATCCAAAAGACACAGAAACTAAAGCTGTTACTTTTTCTGACAGGGATCTTGGGCAGAGAGTTGCTAAGGGTACATACACAGCATATCCGTGCAGACACACAGTGCTAAGGGTGTAACACATTATATCCCCTCTACTACAAATGGTTTAGTTGTGTGCACTTATGCCAAATGTCCATTGTATATAAAAGAAACTATCAGAGCAAGCCCAAATAAATAAAAGTGGTAACTTGGCTGATAGAGACAGATGTTGCTTTCTGAATGGTTATGAGGCAGCTCCTGACTTTCCTCCAGACCTACACTCTTATTGACCAAGCAGGAAGACCAACAAGGACAAGATAAAAGTACCTCTGACCATCATTGGCACCATTTATGCAGCAGTTACTCTTTGTGTACAGATCTGCCGCAGATAAAAGGAGAGCCTGCTCACTCTTGGCTCAAGTACCTAAAGCCATCCTTCCCATCCCAAAAGATGGTCGTCTACTTGAAAAGATCACAGATACAAATATGAGTTTTAGGCAATGGAGTGAGTTTACAGAAACACACCTGGACTGAGCAAGTGACTCACCAAATCATCTCCTGCTGCTTCCAGGAGCGAGGCAGCACTGCTGCTCCATGGCCAGCACTGTAGCAGGAGCTGGGTGCACAGACACCCTCAGCCCTCACTGCCCACACATGTCAAGTCAGCCAACAGGTGCATGAAGATACAGAAATAGTATTTACACAGAAACATACTTCTAAAAAACCCTACAGTTCACCTAAGTATTTAACTCCCTCACTTTCCAGTGACTTTACCCCAAACAAATTAACTGCATCTCCACTTAGACATAGTAAGAAAAGCTGCTCACACACACATCATTACAATGCAAAAATAAACTAAACTGTATATAATAATAATATTAAAGCTTCTTAACACCTAATTATAGAGCAATTGGACCTTACAAGAAATCTCCAAATAAGACGTACAAATTTTCTAGGAAAAGCACCCTCATATACCAAAAGCACAAATCACAGTAAAAAAGAATTATTCATAAAATTGTATTACAATGTTAACAAATATCCTGGAAATTTAACATTTCCATTGCTTCTTATTTACCCACTGCTCTATTACACCTTGACAATTTTGTATGGGCTTTTCTGGGTCTTTCCACATGCTAGAAAAATCTCATTCTGGGCAATTTATGTTGCATATCTTACACTGTAAAGAATACAAACAGTATAGTCCTTTACATTTAAGATTTTAATCTCTGAAAGAAGCAATCACCACTAAGGCTGGGTGCCTAAGGCTATTTCTTTCAAATGGGAATGAACAGAACTTTAAATGCCCTGCAGATGTGGAGCTCACAAAGTTGGTTAACAACCTTCCTTGTCTAGACTCCTTGAAGCAGTGTCCCGGTCACTACCTGTAATTTGTTCTGTATTAACACTTAAAAAATATCACAACAGACTGCCAAATGATATTTCTAAGGATTTCCTTCAAACATGAAAAGAATAACTATAACTACTAAAGTATTTCACTCACCCTTGTTTGAGGTAGATGTATCCGGACAAATAAGAAAGCCAGCTGCAGTGTCCTGAACAGTTAATGACAAATGTCTTTTCCTGTTAGTGACACTGTTTAGTAGCAGTGGATAATTGCTGAGGACTTCTTTTGTCCCTATACATTCACTCAGCAAAAGGAGTAAACAGGACTCACAGCTCACGATCCCTTTGGAATATCAACAAAGATAGACACCTAGGTACAACAGACAGAAGCAGCTATCTGTGTTATCTTTGAGTTTCTTCACATTCTTTCAAGTAAGCTGCATTTTAGAACAAATTTTAGACAGGTAATGGATTCAATACTTTCTCAGTATTACAGATTTCACACTAGCAAATGCCTCTTTTGAACTCAAGCAGCTACTCTAGAAGACAATGCCTTTGCCTCAAGAGCACACTATCTGGTCACAGCAACAGCAGTCACAGCAATGGGGGAAAAAAACCATCTGCACATTCAATGTAGGAACACACAAAGTCAAAAGAAAAATATTTTAAAGTACTACCATGGCTTGTTTCTTAAAATTCCTACACCAAGATTTATATATGTTTGAGTGTTAAGAACAATCTAGTTATGTTATGTTCTCATATCTACACGGCCCCTAATTGTTGAAAGTAGTTTATACTTTCACTATAGCACATCATAAAAAGCCAACATTCGTTTTTGCTGTATCTGAACATTACTACAAAAATATAAAATATTGAGCAGCCTGAAAGATATCACAAATATTGCTACCTATTTACACCAAATAGAAAAATAGAGCTTCAGCTCCATCAACTAAGTTTCAAACAAAATTGGTAAACTCTATTTCCACATTCAAGACCAGACCATGCTAAAGTTAAAAGCCATATGAACATTTCACAGTCTCAACCTCAGTTTAACCATACACTGTTTCCTACTGCCTCGCACTTGCACTACTGTGTGACTTCCCATAAATAAAATACTAACAGAAGTGAGTGTCTCCAATGCACTTTTTCTTTACATCAGTTAAAGTAATATCATCCTTAAATACTATTTATTTACATTTTATGGTACCCTAAGGGAGAAAATCAGCTCCCCCTGCCCCCCAGCGCACAGTCTGGCTGTACAAGGAATTTCTGTGGACACACTGTAAGCACAACCACTCCCGCAGGCTGGGGGCTGCTGCGGGCTGAGCAGCACTCGCTGGTGGCCCGTGGAGAGCTGGTCCAGCACAATGCATTCGCTCCCCTACTTACACCGTCACATTAACGGGACAGCCCAGAACCCAAAGGTAACGCAGCAAACGCCTTCCTGCAATATTGCCCCCATCTGCACCCGTGCTGCCTCACCAACCGCTTTGCTCTGCCACTTCCAAAGGGGAAGGGAAAGTAGGAATGCTTTTAAAATCCAAAGGTTTAAGACTGTTACTCTGTATTATAAAAAAATAAAATAAAATCATAACCAGTCAAACTTGAAGAGCTGCTTACAGGTCAGACACAGCATGCTCTGAAACTCTGAAAACCTACTGTCATATCTACAGTCTATGCTTTTTAGATTTTAATCACCTTGTCTACATTAGTTAGGCTATGCATGAGTCACAAGCAAAGTTTACATTACAGAAGTCACAAAAATATCAGTATTTCCCATTTTCATTAAACCTTTTAGGTCTTAGAATTACTTTTTGCTATCTCTTATAGTCTAACTCATCAGTGGGAAACACCAAATAACTGTAGGGAAAGACTTCAGCTTTAAATTGCATTAACACTTAAAGCATGCCTTCACTCCTAAAGAATAACTGAGCATAAAATTTAACTTGAATATTGATAAACACTACAGCACTGCAACGTGTTTTCTAGGTTAGCCTAGCAGCTATAGACAACAATGACGCACAACAAGGCAACAGAACTTTCCATGAACTACTTTCTCTGGACTGTCCAAAATTACGACTCCCCATGCAAGACACCGGCTTTAAGTCGGCAACCAATATATGCTACATATGCTGTTTAACTGTAAGGAAAACGGGAACAGTTCCGCAGTGCATCGCAACCCGACAAGTGCCCCACAACAGGCCACGTCTGGCACCACGCTGTCTTCAAGCGGGACCCCCAACCTTCTTACCCAACGCAAGTGAGCGCTCCGAATTATATGATTTTTAACACGCAAGCGGCTTTTCTGGACGACGCCCGTTCCCCAGCACCTCGCCAGCCTCAGCGCTCGCCGGGCAGGGACGATCAGACGCGGCCCCGACCGGGAGGGCGGGGAGCCACCGCCGCCGCCGCCGCCGCGGGGGAGGCAGCGGGGCCGCCCCGGCGAGGGAGGCGTGTCCTGCCCGCGCTCCTGTCAAACACCGCCGGTCCCGCCGCCCGTCCGGGACGCACCGGCGGCTCAGGGACCTCCCGTCCCGCCCTTGCTCACCGTATCTCCGGCTATCCGGGAGTCGCGGCCACTCTCGGACAGAGAGGGACGCTGTTAGAGCCGGGGGACAGAGCCGCCTCGCACCTCTCACACTCGCAGCTGCACTCGAACTCGGCCACTCGCGGGTCCCCGCGGGCGCGGTCGGCGGGACCCGCCGCGCTGGGAGTTCAGCCCGCAGAGGAGGGAAGCAGCCAGCGCCAAGAGACCGGGAGGCGGCGCTGGAGCATGGGGCAGCCCCGGCTAGACCCGGTGCCGCCCCCAGCGCAGTGGTGTTGCCGAGGAGGGGAATCCAGGACCGGAGAGCCCGGCGGCCACGGCAGGCGGAGGTTGCGGTGCGAGCCTTAGGAGGGGGGGCGACCTCCGTCTCACCTCCCTTTCTCTCTCCGCTCCTCCCTCCCCCGGCCGCCACCGCGGGGAGCGGGAAACGCCGCTGCCGCCACTCACCGGGCGGGCGGGACGCGAGTCCGCGGCGTCCTGTCAACCGCTCCTGCCGCCGCCCGCCTCACGCCGCCGCCATGTTCCGGGGGCACCGCGCATGCCCGGCAGCGGCACCGGGGGCGCGGGGCCTCCCCCCCCCACCCGCCATCCCCCTTCCGCCCGCCGCGGCGGGGGCGGCACCGCTCGGAGCTGCGCGATGTGGGCATCCCGAGACACCGGCATCCCCTCACCGCCGGCATCCCCGCACCCGCCGCCATCTCCGCGCCCCGCCTGCATCCCCTTACGGCCGGCATCCCCGCACCCCCGCCATCCCCTCACAGCCGCCATCCCCGCAAATCCCCGCCATTCCCGCGCCCCGCCGGCATCCCCGAGCCGTCCGCATCCCCGCGCTGTACCCGGACCTGCGGCGGGAGGGACGGAGGGAGGATCGGGATTGGCGCGGGCTGCTGCGCCCGGGGAGCGGGACCGCCTTGTGAGGGGGGAAAATGAGCCTTTGGCAGGTGTTTGTGTAGGAGACGTCGGTGAGAGCAGTGAACGCCGGGCGAAGGCGAGCGGGATCGATGGCAGGGGATTCTGAGGGGAAGCCTGCGGCACCGCGGTGGTGCTGGCGCCGCCAGCGCACACGTGGTGAATAGTGCCCCGCATTGTAGTGCACGGGAGATCACGGGGTGTGCCTGTAATTACAGATAACCACTCATAACGGGTGATAATGCACGTTATTATCGGTGCATATCCACTTGCGAGATACCACACATTTCTTTTACAGACATCCACGCTTGCAAGTACTGTATAATAGGAAAAGCTCCTCCTTGGCATTTTGGGAGGATGCGGTCCGATTTTATAAGCTTTGGGTGTTTTAATTCAGACCCCAAGGGGCGAGTAGGCATAAGCATAAATGGTAAAAAAAAATCATACTCTAAATGCTGCCAGCATTCAGAGGAGTTCGTGTCCAGTTTTCATCTTCACTGTTTACCATCACTTGGAAGTTAAATTTTAAATGCAAAATTATGCTAAGGTCACGCGAGTGAGATTCTATGAGTTCTTTTAAAAAACCCAGACCGCAGAAAAGAAGCCCCAAATATCTACCCAACCCCTCTCACGCTCTTCTGTATGACAGTGAAATTCATACAGCCCACTTTAATGTCCTGCATATACTCCAAGTTAGTACTAACAATTTATTTTAAGCACTCTCATAAGCTGTAAATGGCTCTTTAGAAACAAGGAAAATGAGTCCTTGACGTAATTATAAATATTTAATATTTAGACAACAGGAAAGAAACAAATAAAAATATGCTAATCCAAGTAATTAAAATACACAAGACGAAGAGAAAGAAATACTTAAACATGCTTACAGAAAGCTTTTATATTGAAGTGTGTTATGCTCATCACCAATGCAGATAAATGCTGCTTTTAATTTGAAATATATTCCCCTTTCTGTAATATTGAACTTTTGCAGGAAAATGAGAGATTATGTTCATTGTAATGATGGATACAAAAACATGCCAAGTGTCACAGAATAAGTCCCTGTGAAACACAGAGGAAATGAAAACATATTTTTAAGCTATTCTTTAAACCCAAGCCAGTGCTAAATACAACATCTGAGGAATCTGTTCCCTGGGAGCCAGTTGAGCACCATATCTTGGTTCGCAGAACGGTCAAACATGAACTGGTGCAGTCCTATACCTGCTCGTAATTTTCCCAGCCAACAATAGTCCTGCTTCTTAGACCCCTGATGTGATGAAGCAGAATAAACAATAGTCATAAGAATAAATACCTACAAGATACATCACCAGTAAAAAGAGCGGAATAGAGCGGAATTTTAACACCCTCTTCTAATCCAGGAGTCAAATGGATCTATAATGCCTTCACATGTGTCCTTCACCTACAAGCTATAGCTGATATAAAACAAAACAAAAAAAAATTCTTTACAGGATTATTAGAAAAGGAAGAAGAAATTCTGACTGCTTCTATTTTCCAGTAGAATGATGAGCTTGTTTTCTGCTGACTTGCCCATCATCTTTCATTTTCTTTTGTAGGTATTGAACTGAAATATTTGGGTCAGGAAAACCAGGCATTTTTTAAAGTTCTCAGTGTTCTTCACAAAGAGAGAGACAGACACGTGTCTGCATGTATATCTAAGTAGGTATGTATACATAGATCAGTATATGTATACAGATATAAATGTATGGCTTCACAGTTCTTTGCAGGGAGATTCTGTGATTTTAGAAAAAAGCAACAACATTAAAACACACCAAAAAATACATCTTATGGAGGTAGATTCCCATGAACCATGGGTTCCCATGACAAGTGGTCAACATGATGTTCTGTTGCAGAAGACTGATGCAGACAAAAAAAAAAAGTTTAAGAATTGTCACTTCCCCAAAGAAACAACACTAGAAGTATAAGTAAATGAAATATCCATGCAGAAAAAGCAACAGGGAGAGTAAAAGATCAGCCTGGCTGTCACAAGCTCCTCCTGAGTGTCAGATAGGAATGAAGCATCCAGAAAGGAGAAGCTGGGTCAGGTTACTTGGAGGAGCTACAAAAGCGCAGCCTGATCATGCAGGGATAAAGTAATAAAAGGCAGCAGAAAATGAGACACAACTAGCAAAGGATATTTGGGGTAACAGGAAATAATTTTAGGTACATTACCAGACATGGAAAAGAACCAAGCAAATGATTATGCCCATATCAAGCAGAACTGGTAAGTTTTTAATAGTCATCACTAAGAAAGTCAAGCTTTTTACTATTTTTGTATCTAATTTCTACTTTTATACATGTATATATATCAGGCATTGCTGATAATTGGGAAAGCAGACAGATTTCAGATTTGATAATGAAAGGACCAAGTGAAAAATTATTTGAACACAATTTGCTGCTTTTCCATCACCTGAATTTAAAGGACTGGGTGATGAAAACTAATGGTTATCATTGATAATTTACAATGAAGGAATATTACAGAACAGAAGGGGAGAAACTGTATTGTTAGAAAGAAGTAAAGAGGATATTATATACCAATCTGTTTGACTTCAGTACACAGAAAAGATACTGGAGCAAGTAAACAAGCTATCTTTAAGCAGTTGTAACACAACAAGTAACAGCCAACACAGCTTTGTCAAGAACAAAGGATGTCAAATCTAATCTCTCCTGCAACAAAGTAAGAGGAATCATCAGCAGAGGAGAAACATTGAAGGTCATGTTGGATGTCACTTAAATAAGATTTTTGACATGGTTTCATATGATATTCTTTCAGCAAACAAGGAAAACAATGTAGAAGAAGTTATTTGGGGAGCGCGTACAAGCAGCTCGTTGTCAGAAGGATGTTAATGAACTCAGCGATGGTTCAGAAAACATGTTTACATTACTGGAGATTATACCAAACTGAGGGTCTTTAGAATGCTGGAGGACAGATGTTGGGTTTAGAAGGATTTTCGCACACTAGTGGTTTGGTTTGGAAAAAGGAAGGTTCTATTCAACAGGGATAAGTGCCTGCTACTGGGCGGCGGCAGATGCGATCAGCTATACAAACAGGAAAAGGGAAACTTCTGGGTGTTCTGCAGGGGAAAAAATGCTGCAATTATGTGACCAAAAAAAAAAAAAAAAAAGTTCTGGGTTTGTGTGAATCGCAATCTGTATAAAGGAGATATTGTCACAGAGCTGCAATGAGAAAGTTAAACCACATAAAACAATACAGAAAAAGAAGGATGGACTCTTTGTGAATCAGCCTTATTTACATGGCCCTAGGAAAACTTAGTAGCCATGGTCTGTTTGGCTTCAGTAAATATGTAGCCCATGGAAAGAGAAGAAAAGAATTGAATCTGAATGATCAGTTATCTTCATAAAACATGAAGAAAATAAGAAAATAGAAGAAAATTTTTAAAAAGTCCCACAGCCTGGAATTTACATGGAAGGGATAAAGCAGAAGAAGGAGAAACATACATATCTATGCAGTACTGATATGAATGTGTATTGGGTATATGTAAGTGCTGTAGAGAAAAAGGATGAATTTGCTCTCCAGTAAGATTTAAAACAAAGCAAGAAGGATATATAAGGATAGGAAGAAGATTGGCTGGCTGGGTGTTTGTGCAGCTACCAACCTCAAACCTCAAACTGTACAAGAAGAGCTTGCACCACTGTTCAGAACTGGCACAGGTAGAGTGGCCCTTAGGCAGAGAGTGGACTCAGCTACCTTCCATGGTCCCTGCCAACAACATGGTTCAATGAATGTAAGATTTCCTTAAGGCCATTGGAAAATATCAGCTTCCTTAGGGAAAGGGTTTTATTTTTTCTGCAAAATGTGTGCCACTGTCTTCCAAAAATAAATTGTTTCGATAAGAATTTTAAACTGCTTTTCTATTTTCTGAGTCCTCCTCCTTTCAAGCTGTCACAATATGATTATGTGACTAAGTATATCACAGATATCTGAGAGGATGTGCAGTTTCACTAGCTGAAGAAAGCTGCAATTTAGACCTAAAGAGGTCTGCCTTAGTATTCAGTTATGTGAATTCAACAGATACTGTAGATTTTTTTATCTGACAGCAAATTAACATTTTGTTCTTTCTCAAGAATGAAGTTTGCCTGTTCCAGAACAGCCTCAGAAGTCCTTCAGGGCCTGAAGTGTGACAATGACATATGCTTTTAATAACATCTTCTTTAATGTTTCTTTTCCTTTTCTACTGGCTTATAGAAAATGCCATCACCTCCTTCACAATTTTTAAACTGTGTAGATTAAGAGCGGGAATAATTTCAGATGACAAGTGTAAAGAACACTCACTGTGACTAGAGTAAGTAAAAACATTCAGGCATTCTGAAGCACTTTCATTTAATGCTGTAATGTTACAGTATATACATAAGGTGTTTAGACATGCATGTAGGAACTGGTAGCCCTGAAAGAAAAGGAGTTATGTTACTTCTATTTGCATAGCTGCAAACCTGAAAATAACTTCTCTGAGGTACAGGAAGCTCACAGAAATAAGTGGGAACAGAATATTCACCACACAGTTTTGTTAAAATATTTGGCTGTATTAGTTAAAATTTGATTTTTAAAGGAAAAGCAGTGAGAAACCGATTTCATGTAAGATAGACTTAAGCTATGGCTAATCTTTTGCCACTGGATGAATAGTGATTAAAACTGCCCCAGCAAGGAAAAACAGATTTTTTTTTTTTTGATTTTTTTTTTTTTTTGTATTATTTTAGGAGATTACTTCCTGCACAATGACAAACAACAAAAAGAAAAAAAAATGTTTACTCCCAAAATCTTGTGGACAAAAACATGTAATGGATTTGTAATACCAAAAAAGACAAAATTTTAAGCAGTAGTTTTTTCTATAGCTGAAGTATAAAAATCCTGAACATGTTCATAAACTGACAAAATAAAACTGGTTTTTATATGGAAATTATTTGTTTCAGTATTTCTAAATACCTCATTGTGACCCTTTCTTTACTTTGACATAAATTGCATTGTGTTTGTATTCAAATTATGTGAATCAAATGTTTTCAGTTCTTCTAGCTCTAACTATCTCATTTTGAGAGTTAAATATCATGCTTGTTTTGAGGTTGATTTTTTTTAATTCAGGAAAAGAGAAAAACAATCCCTCTACTGGAGACAATTTCAGTGAATCCAAACTACTTGTGTAAATGTAGTACAAATCTTTCCAGCTAGGCTAAAAGAAATGAATAAATGATAAAATCATTTTTGATGAAATGGATTTAAACATGGGACAAAGCAACAGCACCAGGAAACAAAACTATTACTTCTGGGTCATAATAATCCAGATCAGTGGTTTGTATTAGAGGTCCAAATGCAAAAGCTCTAATAAACATCCTGCCAACCAATCCTGATATGTCAACCAATATTTTAGCAATGCACTTGACCCAAATTCCAATTCATTTTGCAATAGTAAAAATTAATGAGTAATTATTGTCGTTCAGTTGACACACTCCACAAAACAGTATAAAAGGTGGCATATCTTACCCATTTTCTCTTAATGTCAGTGGTTTCTCTGCATGTCTAGGTAAGAATTAATTTCTCCAAGGTGTACTACAGGTGTCATCCAACAGGGCAGTAATAAATGTTTGAGCTTTTAAAATTACCAGAGAGGAACTCTTCTGGCTCCAGGTTCATATTTTGGCAAACAAAAGCAAAGTCTCCTTAAACGTGCTGACATTTCTCCTTTGGATGTTCTTTGGAAGTGGAAAGGAAATTCAATTAAAATAGAGCACCCTCATCACTAAGAGTGAGAGCAAACAAGATGAAGTGCTAATAATCCCTACCCTTGAATTCAGCAGCTGCTGCAGAGCCTGCCATCTCCCTGCTGCTAGGGCTTATCCAGCTGCCCCAACTCAGTCCCACGTGAAAAAAAAAAACCTCCAGCTCTTCTGGCTGTGGGAAGGCTTTGAGAAAATGAAAACTTGAAGCAAATTCACTGTTGTCTCCCAATATTTTTAGGCAATCTGGCAGAGTCATACAGATACACGTAAGGGGTGATTTTCTCTCAAATGTAGCCTTTGGACCCCATGGTCCCACAACTTCCGAATCCAGTCCAGTTTCTGTGATGCTACTGAACCGAGCACTTCTGCCATGGGATTTGCCAGTTACAGTTGACAGTTCCCTGCCAGCACATGCTGGCAGCCTCCTGTGGCCCCTTGGCTCTGTGGATGGTGGGACAGGCAGAAGGAGGTCAGGAGCAAGCAAGGTAGCAAGGAGGAGCCCAGCTGGCAAGAGAGCGGAGGGTGTGGGCCATCAGCTGGATTAGCACAGGCTGGCCACCACCTGGGCTGCCTTTGGGGCAGGGTGGCAGCTGTGACCTGCTGGAGCCACAGAAGGAAACTGCCCTGGTTGGCAATGTAATCTCAAATCCACAATCAAATGAATCAGGTCTCTGAGTGATGGGTGTGCAAATCCTGCTAGGGCTACACCCTGTGCTGAGCATGCCCTGGGAGAAACAGAGGTGCCATGGGGTGGGCAAAAGGATAACTGCTAAAGAAATGTGCTGCATAAGAATAAAACCAAAAAGGTGCTTTCTTTGAAATCAAGAGTATCAGGGTGTTTGAGCCAGGTTGCTATTTCAATTAGTACCCTAAACCCAAAAGAATTAATTGATAGTAATACCATTAAAGCACTCTTGGAAATTTAGTTTCAAGTCATGCATTGTTTGTTTGGCTTGATGTGACCAACCATGTACCTCCCTGAGAGGCCACCACAGGCATGAATGATATGACAAATGCCATTCTTTGTGTGAACAGCACTTATTTCCATTTCAGTGCAATGAAACCTGAGATGCCAGAGTGGTTAATCCTGTTTAGTGCTACTGCCAAGTCAGAGATCTATCAGCATTATGTTTTCAAATGATGACAGAGGCAGTTTGCTTGCAGCTCTCAGCTTGCAATCTCACAAATGCCAGTGACTTCTTCTTTCCTTAAAGCATTATTCCTTGTGAACAGAATACCTTGGTTTAAATAGGGTACTTAAATTGCTGTTTCATTAATTCAGCTTCTCAATAATTTATTTACTCATTTATTTATGTTTTAGTTTACTTGGCTTTATTAAGAATAGGTGCTTCTGCCCCACAATACCCACCTTCAGAGCAACACGGGCACTGGTAGCATGCAGGGGTCTCTGCCAAGCACAGCTTTTCTCAGCTTTCCACCAAGCGCAGAAGACCCCAGGGGGAGCCTTGCTGCTGGAGAGTGTGACAGGAGGGCAGGTGGCCAGGGAAAGGGGGTTGGACAAGGGCCACAAGCAGCAGCTGTGCTAACGCCTCTTTCCCTTTCTGCAAGGAACGAGTGGTCATCTCCCGTCGCCCACCCCTGTCCTATTAATAGATGAACCCAAGTCAGCACAAAAAAGATGTAATGGGATTTTATTTTCTCTGTGTCAAAACATTACTGTTAAAGAGTTAGAACAAATACATAGTTTTTTAGTCTAAGAAATGATGTTATGGCAGTTGAAGTATTTTTTAACAAAGATACAAAAATAACGTACTTTTCTTGTGGAAATACCACCTTACCTTCAGCTTTCAGTCTTTGGGTGAAAAAAAATGAAGCATTTCAACTATTTGTTTGCTTTCAATTTTAACAACATTTTTGCATATGTTACTTTTTTTAAAAAAAGTATATAAATGTTCTTTGCTAACAATATGAGAATATGAGAAGAGGGTAGAAACAATAAGAAAATGCCAGAATACCCCAATACACAATTTCTGTTCTACCTCTAGACTGAAGAGATTGAGGAATCAGAGGGAGAGTTGGTGAAACAACAGGATGAGGTGAAGGATAAGTCCTCAGGTTAAACAGTACATTCAGAAAGTATTAAAATACATCATGGAGCTGCTAAAATAATACACATTCACTCTGAGGCAGACAAAGAGATACTTCTCAGGAACGTGTTAGGAATACTTTCTCTGCCTCAACTGCAATAAAGGGTCAAAGATGCTCATGGTCCCTAAGGCAAATCCTCCTACACTTAGAAAGCGTCTACATAAAAGGATCTTTATCAAGAAAGGTGTCTATAAGCAACACTGAAAATAACTCTGACAATATCCAAGCATTATTTAAATCAGAGTTATATTTTCAATTGTGTTTTACTTTGTTCTCTCCATCTCAAAAAAGAATGCAAACAAAATTATTTCAAAAACAGATGATGAAACAAATTAGAAATTCTCTTGAGACTTTTATGCAAGGAGGCACTGTATATGTGGGGCTGTTTAATGCAGAGATGAGTGAGGGGCAATAAATAAATATTTTCAAAACAGAAAAATACAAATAATATAAACTCACAGACAAACATAAGAATGTATCCTGAACTTGAATATCAGAAAATGTGATGAGCTAAAAGAGAAAAATCTGTGAAACTCCTTAACACAATATAATATTGCTGTTACCAACAGCTCACAGAATACCACAAAGGGATAGACACATAAAGGTTAAAGTAGTTCTGACTTTCTTATGATGATAATAATAGAGATAATTTTAAATAAAGATCATCCCTTTGGGTTTTTCTTTTGTAGCTGACAGACAGATGCTGAGGATAAGAAAGAAAACTCTATTTTTTGCCTGTAACAATTGCTTTACTTTTTATACAATCATTTATGTTGTCGTTTTCAGAGAAAAGTCATGGGACTTCATAAATCTCTGATTTTATAAAATACAAAAAATCCTTTGTTCTTAAAGATGAAAAACTCATGACCAAAATACCAGCTGAGCAGGAGGCAGGGAAGGAGAATCATATTTCTAATGGAAACACCAGAGGTGTAAAGAAAATGCATTGCATAAGAAGTAAGACATCAAATATGGGAATTATCAGAACAAAGTGGTTTTTTCTTTCTAGTAGGTTTTTTTTTTGTTTGTTTGTGTATTTTGTTATTGTTGTTGTTGTTGTTGTTTTACCAAGGATGTAAGTTCTTACATGCTTGGCATTAACAGCTTTTTCTTTATTCTTTCAATGTTTATTAATTTATTGTTCAGTTTCTTGTGAGGCTATTCCCAAAATAACTTCACAAAGTAAGCTCTAATGGAAAAATTCTCATGCCTTCAAAGGAAAGAGAAAATGAGCACAGAGTCAAAACCCTCTTAAAATAAGCCCTCTATGCTTGTACCCAGTCATTTGTGCAGAGATTGATGTTCCCACCACAAATGCATCCTTTCTATACGTGCAGTAAGGATTCTTGAGCTACTGAATTAAATGCATTCTCCTCTCCTTGAGAGGAGAAATCCTTACAGCAGGATGCTGCTGCTGCCTGGGATAGCAGCAGTGCTGTATAGCTATTTAAGTATTGGATATAAATACACACAACATAATACATGTAATATTTTATATATTTAAAGTACATATAAAGTTGAAGGGAGCTGGGAAAGACCAGAATTAGGAATGGCTGGAGGGTACAATGGAAACTGAGAAATGGAGAAAGTATGGCATGAAAACATTGTGTAAACTGGTATAAGATACTAGTTTTTGCAGTGCTAAATCTGTGCTCCACTCCTGGTGATATTACCTGAGGTGTGTGCAGCCTGTTGGAGGCTACTGGCCACTGTTGCCTGTTATGGCAAGTCTGTATGAGCTGTACAAGTAGTCAAAGCACCCCTACTGTACTGTAACTACCCCCTAAGCACTGTAATTACCTCCTGGTCAACCCTCTCCTCTCCAGATGGAACTTCCAAGTATAATTTGGGCCCACTGATATGGCAATTCTTTGTGTATACAAGGGGAGTTTTGCCCACTGCCTGTTTAAAGGACCCCAACCCCTTAGAAGGAATGTGAAGCATTAGCCCCTTGGCCACAGGCTGTCCAGAAGTGCATTGGCCTCATCAGTCTTGCCAGCAATCTGTGTGACACAGTCTTAGCAAGAGGTGAGCATGTCTGAACACAGTTGGGAGATTTTTGTGCTAGGAATTGTCTAATCGAGGGAAGAGGCAGAGTAATGGGGGGGTTCCTGCTAAGTGAAGTGGCAGGTGTGATCCTATACCTGTTACAGGTCTTTTCCTACCTCTGTGGAATACACAGAGTTAATTTCTGGATGTCTTCTTTCTTAGATTAAAGATGTCAGTAGCTAAGGAAAGAAAAGTGATTTACCTTCAGATAGTTCAGATGACCTTACACATTTATCACTTTACAGGATTTCATTTTTTCAATGGACTCTATTGTTTCAACACCATTACCTCCACTTTTAGCAAAGACAATTACAAGGGCATTTATTTATACACCGGAGACACATTGCTTAGATTTTTACATTCTTTTCACCCAAAATAGGTCTGTCATGAAACAGTTGTTTGTCTTGAGCAAATATTTTTTCTCTCAAAGTTTTACTTAGAAATGCTCAAATGTCTTTTTATTTGCACAAGACAAAGACCTTTTTTACTACCTGTGACAACTGAAGAACAGGTTGAGGTAATACACTGGCAGGACATGGATTACTTAGCTAATGCCATACCATTTTATGGACAGACTTTATTTAAGGATTGTTCTTGGGAGGTTTTTGTATTCTCTTAGTTGAGCTAAAAGTTATCTTTCTATCAGACTACCATTGTAAACAAATAATAAGTTACTAATGTCCTATTTACAAGTACTTAGCAACAAGGAAAAAACTTAGTTATTTTTGATTTTTAAAAGATGATTATTTAACATAAAGATTACTTTTTATTATTTAAAAGACAGATGATTATTTTAAAATATTGTTACTTAAAAAACTCTCTACTTCATCCTAGTGCCCTGCTACCAGCCATGTGATAATTAGTGAATGCATATGATCACCTAAATAATTCGAAGATTAGAAAATCCCCACTTTTAATTTGTTTTTAATTTACAATGTGGCCTGGTTCCACGTGCAAGATAGGGCCCTCTATGCCCCTGACCTGTGTTCATCACTGCAGTTCATGGCAGTGTTATTATATTCATTCCATCTGCCTCTCTGGGCTATGGCCAGCTGGCTGTGGTGATGCTCTGTTCAAACACACCACGGCAGCAGAGAAGTTACAGGACCCTCTTACTTCATAACCTTTGGCTGAAAGCTGTTCCTAAAACACGTTTGTAAAATCCCACACATGCTGGAAGTGTGCCAGGACATTAAGCCCTAGAAACCATGGGGACTATGACCAATTTTTCTTGTTGGCCTGAGGCATGAATACCTTGAGGTATTTTATGCTTCCAGCTCAAAAGTGCTCACCATGGAATAGCAAATGGCTGTGATTTGTCTGGTTGACTTTTCTGATCCAATGTAGATACTCGAAGGAGGGATATTGAAGGACAAGGAGAGAGCTGTACACAAAGGAGAAGGACAAGGAGAGAGCACACCCAAATAGTGCTTCTGAGATCATGGAATGAGAAAAATGCCATTGCACTGTCCCTATCCATGTATCACTACTCTATCCAGTCCTAGTCATAGGAAACTCCTTTTGAAAATAGGAAATTTTCACTACTGAAGAGCCTGTAAATTCAGTTTATTTTAATATACAAAATTGGGAACCTTTATATTTTATGATTCTTGGTGCCAATTCACTAATAAAACATCCTTTACAAAACAGTGCCTTAGACTTCTTTGTTGAGTCAAGTTTAATAAGCTGACATTGCAAGATGCCCAAGGCATTTGGAGAAATGGCTACTGCATAGAGATGACAAAAAAGTGTCAATTTGTCTTATTTTAGTTACAATTAAACCCATGGACTACCCTTTAATGAAATCTGTCCTTGTGGGCATTTTCAGTGCTTCAGTAACTTTAGGTAACAATGATCTAAAGAAAATATAGCAGTAGGACATAAAACTGCCTTACACCAAAAAGGCAAAGTACTTATGCAGGAAATAGGAAGGCAAACACCAAACCCAAAGATTGGGCTACAAGCTCTTGTGAGATGGTCAATGCTCCAGCAGATGGAAAAAGCAGCAGACTGAAGAGAAACAAAAGGTATTATTGTTTTTTGCAGCTTTGGAAAGCCCCCAAGCTTTAGCTTAGCCCCTGCAAAGCCCTAGTTTTGCTAAAAACAGGAGCCAAACTAGGACTGCAAATCTGTAAATCTGACTATAAAGTAGCATCTGAAAAACACATACTGAATTTGATCAAAAAATATATTTCAACTAAGATATATTCTCAGGGAGGATAATGGGATCCAGACCAAATGATTTTCTCTCTCCTGTGATTCAGGACCGTGTTAACATTGCCTAAAATAACATTGAATTTGAATTGCATTGCTCTGAACAACTTTCACGTAATATTAGTTCTGGCATGCATGATGTTGCAGGTCCAAATGACACCGCCTTTAGTCTACCTTCAGTCTAAGCCCATAAAGAAAAAGATCTCTTTATATGTGGTGTGGTTTTGGGGGGTTTTTTGGGGTTTTGTTTTGTTTTTTTGGGGGGGGGTTTGTTTGTTTGTTTGGTTGGTTGGTTGGTTTTTTGTGTTTTTGTTTGTTTGTTTGTTGGTTTGGTTTTTGGTGGTTTTTTGTTGTTGTTGTTTTGGGGGGGGATTGTTTGGGGTTTTTTTGCGGGGGGGTGTTTCTTTTTTTGGGGTGGGGAGTTGTTTTGTTATCTTCAGCTATTTGAGGTTTATGTTCCATAGTAGATTTTTGTACGTATTGATACTTTTATTATGTTTATCGAGACACTTCCTGGCTTCCTTGGAACTTTGATGGCTATTTCCACTAGTAAGAAAGCTAATTACATCAGTCATTGATTACAGGAGCATTTCTGTCTTTTCTGGTTTACAGAGGCTCTTTGCACATCCCTGTTGCCCTGAGCATATGATCGTATGCAGAATAATCAAATAAATGTGCAAACCCCGGACAAAGATATACCTGTTCAGAGCTGTTAATATCCTTTGCAATGCAGAATTCTTAACCTTGCCTTTAAATCCAGCACTGTGCAGATTAAATGGGACATTTATTACTACAGGCAGTCTGACCCTTATGTATCCAGCACCACCTGAACACTTACGTGCTCAGCTCCTTTCTTCCCTCTGTTCACATCATAATGTAATACAGAATAAAAATGCTTATTATTTTAGTATATACTGGATTTGGCTACTTTAGTTCTCACAGGAGTCAAAAATTGGAAAATGCTTCAAAAAATCAATAAAAAATAATTTTGGACAATCTTTCTTTAAAGGCTTCTAGACTATTTTTCTACACCACTACAAAATCCCTCCAGAGTACAAGATGCTAATGTGAAATGAATTGTCCATTGAAGGCACAATCACAATTACTAAAAATAAGGCATGGAAGAGAGCATCAGAAACATCAACTGGTGTATGATTGAAGTAAAACAGAAAGATACCTTCCAGTTACAGTGTGAGGAAATATGTCAGATGGAAAATGAAAATTTCTCCACATTGGTTGTGCTAAACAGAAAAGGAAGTCCTAGAACTGTAGTAATACTTATATTGTTAAATAACACTAGGGACTTAAGATGCTGAAAAGGGTTTCATAAATATACATCATTATCTAGAAACATTTCAACCTCATGAAATTAGCAGGAACAAAGAATTTAATTAAAACAATCATGATATAGCTGTGGCAGTAGTTTTTAAATTTTTTTTAAGTAAAGTAGTTCAGTGAACTAAACAAGCCATATTTCAGAGGCAAGTTTGGTATGAATGAGCCACTATGTCAGAAATGTCAATAGCCACTGCCTTTAGGCACAGGTTAAAAAGTCCAAAATACAAACCAACATGTATGCAGAATCCTGTTAAACAAATGCTCAAGAGGGAGGTTTTAGAGATCTGACTTAAGTCAAATCTTTCCCAGCAGTATACACTAAGGGAGAGTGAAGTTGGACCTTCCATGAAATGAGCACATAATATAAGGATTTTGAATCAGGCTGATTGTATTTGCAAGATTACTAAGAATTTTCAATGTGCTGTATGCAGTGAATCAGCAAAACAATGCAAACCCAGAAAACCCAGGAAAAGGCATATGATACTGGTAGGAGGTAACTATAAAATAAACAAAATGAAATCTCAGGAAACTGCATAGCTACAAGCTATATCTAACATATGGTTTTCCATGAGAAAGGCATCATCAAATGAGAATACAATTTTTAGCCAGTATTTAACATGACTCCATACAAAGAAAAGCAAAAGAAAGAGAGGGTAACCTTAAAAAAAATCCCGATCGAACATTTCTCTCTTCCTGCAGTCAAGGACATGAAGGCTCAGAAGCATTCATCTACCAGCATCACTTTGGCAATCCTCCCAGAACTTTCAGGGTCTACTTGGCAGAAAATATGTAGCTGAATAATTTTAGTCTACTGAACATCTTTCATCCCATGCATCACAGTCATCTTCATGGAAGCTCTGCTTAAGCTGCAGGGGTGTAACCAGGAGCAACCTCTGTATTTCAGCTTCCTCAGTGATAGGAAGGAATCACTGACAGCCTCTGGGCTACTGTTGTACACAGCAGCCTAAGCTAGGTGTCAGATAGCCTCAATCATGTATGTGTGGGAGCAAGGAAGAAGGGATGCACATATGTCAGACCAGAGGCAGCAATCCTCATCACCTGGCATTGGTAATCAATTCTAGAAAGGGTTATGGCCAACACAACACTACCAAGAATGTAGTGACCTCCTCTTCTTGAACTAACAGGTCAGTATCAGCAATATCAGTATGGCAAAGTCCATCATACCTAAATGAATTTGCTGATCTTAGAGCAGCCCACAACCAGTACTCAGGACCAGCATGATCTTGGTTCTGTAGCAAAGAAAAAACTGAGCTTGAAATATACCTTAACTGTAGCTGTTTTCTTTCCCTCACAGAGAATTTGTTCCTTTACTTCTCTTTGCCTGAAAGGATATCTCCACCTTGTTTGTGCTGAAGGGGAACCCTCACTCCAGCTCAGGTGATGTGCATTTTCCACCCTGAGATCCTCATCAAAATGGAGCATTGCATCAGGCCTTCCTCCTGCACACCTCAGTCAAGGTTTAGAAAATGACATGTCAGCAGCTTGTACTTCTCTGGATGTTAATTTCTTCATCTTTCCATACAGCCTGCTTAGAGGTTAAGTGATTTAACCTTTTCAATTTAGAAAGTCTTCTTTCTCAAAATTAAACATAGCTGTAGTGTGGGAAGTCCTTGTGTGACTCCTGGGGTATGTATCAGACAATCATATTGTGGCACATCCAGACCAACTCCAGAACTAGCCTACAGGAAAGTCAAATGGCTGCTTTCTCAGATGTCCATGTGATAACTGCACTAGGTTTAAAACTGAGCTTATTACCATAGTGCCCTCTCCTGTGATTGAATACTACAATTAAAAAAAATAAGATAATGGTCACAAAGAGAAAATACCAAATTTTGGAAGAGAGGAAACTGAGAAAAAAAAAAGGCTAAATGGGGCAAAGAAGAACCTAAAGGAAATGTTCTCAGAAAGTCAAAGGCTTCCATGCCTAAACAACAACTTCAAAGATAAAAAAAATCCTTTGCAGACTTTATCAGTAGGTAAATAAAATGTCAGTCCTCCTCTTTTGCATAGAAGTTTGGAAGGTCTAATCAATACATTTTTTTAATTATTTAATATACAAAAATTATATGAAGGACTGATGGATCATTACATATATTGGGTGTAATCCACAAGCCACAGGGCAGTTATGGTTTATTGATTGACAAGATTTATTTCCACATTTTGCTGTTCAGACTGTTACAGAGGGTTTGCATGTTTTTATTGCTTTCCACACCTTTCCACCCCCTCACTGCTAATTTAGGAGCTGTTAGTCTCAGTTCATAGTAATTGTGAGAAAATAAAATTCCATCTGTTTCTGTCAGGAAAAGGAAAGATAGGGAAGGGAATGAGAGAATCAACAGAAAATTCCACTTGCTAGACATGCTTTGCTGCTAGCTATTACTTTTCTAAGAGATTCCTTACACCAAGTACCTAGAACTGAGCATATAAATTGTATTTTAATTTTATGTACGTCCTTAAGTTAAGCACTTCCAGGAATATTGTGCAAAGCACTATTCTTTGTCTATTCAGCTAAATCCATAAATATGACTCCCATGTGCAAATAGTGCTATACAGAACTATTTAACTAATAAGCAGCCTAGAGCTCATTTTTTCCCTTGCTGGATTTTCAGTTCCAGAAATATTTCTGATAGGAATGTGTAGGAACTCATGCCAGAGCTGTAGAGCATAATAGCAAAATTCAGGCTTCTGTCTTTGCAATCTGTCTTTCCAATAGTTTTGGAATGGCTTAAAGGTGAGCAAATAACGAGGAGGAGAGACAGAGATGAGGAGGGAGACACATATGATCAGAGAGAAGCAGAGATAGATTTAGGATGAAAAGCCATTAAGAGTTAAATGATCTGCAAAGAGTAAAGCCTTGAAATTAAATTTCACTTGATATCAAATCGGAGATTTAAGAGTGGTATGTTAGAAGAGGCTCCTCTCATAAAAATGCAAATAGCAGCAAGCTGTTTTAATTATAGGCTGTAAGTGTTGCATGATGGAAGACCAGAAAAAAAATGCAGAAGGGAGCAAAACTATAAACCCTTCCCACTGGTATTTTCAGGTATTTTTTACAGAACAGTAATCTCAATCAAACAATATTTTGCAGCTACATGATGCTTTTTTTTTTCAAGTTCATTGATAGTTTGGCACGTGAATACAATGGTGGGATTTCATCTGCTTGGAAGTATCCCTTCAAGGAGGATCTTGCAACTAAAAGGACATGATATTGTCTGCTTCTGAGGGATGGAAGTGCAGGCATGAATCCTATTTTCCTCCTCATCTAGAGACCTGCATACACTGCTGCCAATGGCAAGAAGATTAGATCCCATAATCCAGTTCCCTGGAAGAAAGAGATGGAAGTGTCTGGATGAGGCAGCTATAAGACCACAAAGCTTTGCCAGCAAATGAGGCAGATCTCCCCTACAAGCAGCTGTACATAATGCAATCCATTAGTCTTCTGCAATTCATTAGTTCATTTCCAGTATAAAACAGTGCTTTCTGGCAAGAGGAGGGCATAAAGAAAGCACATATTCAAATATGCTCTACCTAAAGGTAATAAAAATAGAAGCAGTTCACCTTAGTAGCAGAAGCGACAATTCTCTTGTACTTTTCACCTGCAGCCACCTCTGCGTGAACAATATTTATGCTTGCCAGCCCCCTAAATTCTAATCTCTCCCCTCCTCCAGTGAGAAAAAAAATACCTTTACTTTCATTCTCAAATGGAGAACGAACTAAAACTAAACCACAATCTTCCAGGAATTAAGTATGTGTATACAAAATAGGTCACAGAATACATTAGTTAAGTATGTGTTTAAAGTCTGGGAACATAGTGGTGATGGGTGTTTCATAGCAAAAAGATAATAAGAGCTCTGAAGTTGACAAAGGGAAAAATAGTAAACCTCTCAGTATTCAATAATATATTAAATCCCTGTTGCTTGTATTATGTTTTAGAGAGGCAAACACTATTTTCCCTTAGCTTCCCAGTAAGACATTTTACTTTCCTTCAGTAGATGTCACTGCAGTACAGGATAACCAGTTCCAACACAGTTTGGAGAAAAGGCTTTAAGTTTCACCAGGGAGTGGTCCACAATGGAGATCTGCAGCCTTATGTTTTCAGATTTTCAACAGCGAGTATCAGGCTGCACATCCAGATTTTTTTATCCATTTTTTTTCTTGGTTGGAGACCAATCACAAGAAACTGTTCACTCTTGTGGTTGGATGCTGTTAAAACGATACCAGGGAAGCTAATCAGGGACAACCATCACTCTGAACCAAAACCAGCTACTGTGTGATTCATTCATTTTGCCTCTGAGGATTCAAATAATCACCTTTTTTCTGATGCAGCTTCCAACCAAGTCATTAATCTCACATACTCATTACTCTGATCAAGACTTGAACTTTTTTATCTGCATTCTTTGCTATAACTTGAAAGCAAAATCTCCACCATACTAGCTCTTAATTTTTCTGATTTAATATATTTCACTTTTAAGATGCTTACATAGTAAAAAAAAATGTTGGTTTTAACCAGGGTCAAGGGGTTTTACTCAAAACAAGAAATCTTCAGACATTAGCTGACAATGAAAATATATGAATGTAATAGGGTTACTAAGTTGAGAAAATTCATTTGAAAATATTTCTGGAAAATCCTGTATGCCAAACACGGCAGGATTGAAGCCAAAAATGGAAAATAACATAAAGTATGTGAGAAGTGACATCAAAAACTGAGGAGGGTTTTGCAAGATTAAAAACATACTTTGAGCAAGCTCCTGTACAGTTAAAGAAATGTGGTTGCTAACAGAGTCATCAGAATTTAGTCAGAGCATAAAAACTCCTCCTCTCTTAGTCATTCCTAGAAAACAAATCAGAACCTCAGTCTGCTGCAGCTCTCCAGGCCTAACCAAATTCCTTCTCAAAAACAGGAAGGAGAAAGCTTCTCTTGGAAACAGGCTTTTTTGTGGGCATTATAACTTAACACCAATGCTGGTGGAGAGCACCATGGTGAGCACACAAGAGATGAGACCAGCAGACCTTTCCCCAGGCCAGATGAGAACAGAACCCCCTCACCTGAGGAGCCCCAGCTGCTGAGCTATCACAAGAACTGAGCAGTGTATTCAAGCAAGATGGATCCCATCCCAAAGCTTTGCATGTAAAAACATACACTTTGAATTTCACAGGAGCCAAAGCTGCCTGCCAGGAACATTTGGAGGAACTCACTCAGCCAGTGGGTGTTCTCTGCTCATGTGGGGAAGCTCCTTTTTGATCTCTGGGCATGGTCTTATGGACTGTTCTCTGCAGAAAGCCAAGCTCCAGGTGAGAGAAGCACAGCAAGGCCCATATCCAGGAGAAAAAAAAAAAAATCCCAAAAGATATCCAATTCGAAACAAAGCAGAAGCAGCTGCAGAAACAGGAAAGTCCCTAAGACAGAAACCAACACTATTATCAAGCAGCAGAGCCCTCCAGTGCAGACTGCTGAAATAAACCTGGTCTCAGACATAGAGTTTGCATTCAGGCTGAAGTCTGTATTAGGCATTAGTACAGGCAACATCCAAACAGATCTGCCAAATGTGGTGAAACAGAAAGATCTAAACTTGTTTAGAAATGGCACTATTAACATCTATTCCTTCTCTCAGCTAAATGAATCACGTGATACTTTATTAAATATAGTTTCTATCAGCCTTTCCAGCACCACCTAATGAACACACTGAAGATGACAGAGTAGGAATCCATAGTTCATTTCCTGCTGCTCTCTCCAGAGAAAAGCCCACACGTCTGAGAAACTGTTTGCAGATGATGTCTGGAAAGAAAAAAGAAAAATATTTTGAGGGACTCTGCTTTAAAGCCACCTTCTAGTAAGATGGCTAAGCAGAATTTAGGATCATTATTTTTACCATTCAAGTTTGAAAATTTTGTCTTTATGCTACATCTTCCTTTCTTACTGCTTCTACCTGTCGTGTTCCACAGCTTCAAATTTCACACCTACACCCTTCTTTCCTCCCACTCTCTTTGTCTGTAAAAAACCCCTGTCATCCATTACTTTTTCATATGTCGTTTCTTTCACCCTCACCAAGTCTTGGATCCTTTTTTTAATCTTCCCTCTCTTTCAGAAGTTTCTATTTTCCATTCTTTTCTATCTCCCCAGATACATTTCATGGCAGTCACACTGGCCTTTTGCTCTTTCCCTGTCCATGCCCCTCCCAGGCTACACCCCCTTTTACTCTTTCTCCATTGTTAGCAGCATTAAATATTACACTTCTCACTTCCCCCTATAATTTTCTTTCTGTCTGCTCTCCATCTTCAGCCTTACCCTTTGATTTCAGCCCAAGGCACTGTATCCTGTGTAAGTCTTTACCAGTTCACCTGAGTCCTTGGCTGAAGAGCCCCATGTCTCCCTTCTGTGTTCATTCCTCCTTCAGTTCAGCCTATACCAAGGCTTACAGCCTTGCACTGATTTTCATCAGCCATATTCTTGAACCTCTGATGCTGTGTTCCTCCCTTTTAAACAATGACCCCTTGCACCCTCATACTTGAGGTCTTCTCCCTCAAGCCTTGTCAGTCAATCCTTCCACAATTTTCAGATGATCACTAATTCTTGTTGTCTCCCTTCTCTTTTTTCCACATTTCTTCTCTTGTTTCTCTTTCTATCTCAAGGATTGTTGTTAATTTTCTACCTCCTTCACCTCACCCCTTTTCTCCATTGCAAGCCTATCTATCTATATTTCTTCCTGTTTCTTAGTTAAGTAATTCTCCATTCTCCAGTTAGGGAACATCTGTCATCTCGAGCAGGATTTTTAGCTACCCTGAATCATCCTCCCTTTTACTCTGCTCCTGCATCTCCTTCACTCTCCACATTGGGATCTCACTAATGTCTTCTACATGAAGACATCTGCTTTCCATCACTTCCCTTTCTGTAACTCCTTTCCTTCTTCCATGTCATATCTTAAGAATTTCTCTTCCAACTCCTCCGTTTGCCTCAGTTCTTTCATCCTGAGAAAACTGTTGTTCACTCCTCCTTCAGTTGTCACGCTCCCACCAAAAACATTCTTTTTCTGATCCCCTGTTCTCACCAGCTACAAAATGCTCTGCTCCTCATTCCCATCTCCAAGCTCATTAAATTTACTTCTTCTCCAGTTTCATTCCAGAAGCTCTGTAAACTAGGTTTCTCCCTTTAGACAAAACATAATCTGCTTTTACTTTTGACTGGTACTGGTATTGAACTGAAGTTGAAAAATAATAATCCATCACTGAATCCATCACTTAAGTTTCCATGATTTTTCTTTTTTTCTGTTGTTGCTGTTGTTTTCTCTCTGTGCATCTATCCATTACCACTTCATGTCATTTGGCATTCTTTCAAGACCCACCTCCAGCATTTATGAAAATGTGATCCTATGATGATTTAGTTATTATTTTGAATATTCATCTCTTCTCTGCAGATCTGACTGTTTTTATTCAAAGGAAAGCCTCCGAAAATTTGTCTCAGATTTGTTCTCCAGGGACATGACCCCAAGAATGATGTGTTTAAAACAGCACATTCAGTTGCATCTCCTTTGCAGCAGTCACCATGATAAATCATATCTAGCCTGCCACTTATCTGTACTTTCCACCTCCATCTTTTTTTTCATAGCCAAATTATGCTGAAATCCTAACAAGACTTTTTGCTAACATTTCTAGTAGAGGGATTTTTGCATTTATATGCATACTTCAAACTCATCCAAATTTTCATTATGCCACACAATTATTGCTGCAACATCTGTTTTCTTACCCTTGCCATGAACTACCTTAATAATTCATTATCACTATGGGAGATGGCAAGTTCTAAATCTAAATCTAGTTCTAAATCTTGCTTCCCTACAACCCTCTGTTTCCTCCATCTTTATAGCACCAGGATAACCTGTCTTCATTTTGAAGCCCATTTACATTTTGTCCCCACTATATCATCTCCCAAGCTCTCCCATCCACCCTACCCAGGATGGTAGGCATTATCTGCTTGTTAAAAAATCAGGAATGCACATCCATGTGATCTCCCGTGTACTCCTGTGTGTTCTTGCTGAGTTCCTCAAAAACATCAGTAAAGCCACTTCAGTATTTTCCTCAAAAATCTCTGTTTGAGGTTCACCTGTGCCAGGATGCTGCAAATTTGGATACATCTAGCCAACTGCCTATCATGTGTGAAATAGGATGATCCTATTACTTTGTATTTGTATGAAACCCGATCCATCTAAATAGGAATTCTGTCCAAGAGTAACACTCTTCCTAAGAAAAAATGTGATGATAATACATGTTACAGTAAACAAAAATTGTACCATCTCAACTGCAGTGATACTGTTGTAAAACCCCTCTTTCGCTGCTATATTTAAATTCAGATTTTAGAACATAACCTTTTGTATGTCAGGCTACAAAAACACATGCACATCTTTCCCCTTACTAAAAATACATTGGAAGAAAATTGTATTTTTGATTTAATTGGAGATTACATTTAGTGGTACATCAACCTAGGTGCAGTATTTCATATATTACATCAAGTTTTTGGATTGTATATACAGACACTAAATGTAGAAGCACAGACTCTCCATGAGGCTTGGCTTAATAGGACAATTAACAAATCCTATTTCTTATAGAAGGCAGGGTGAGTCTTCTTTTCTATGGAAGCATTGTCTCTTAAAAAATAGGCCAAAAGATCCCCCAAATGAGGGATACTGCTGGTACGGTTGAAAACAATAGTAACTACATAGTTTAAATGCAACCAAGAGAGAAAGCAGTAAGAAGTCAGACAGTGAAGGAAAGTATAGTATTTAAATATGATAAAAGGGACATGCTTTGGGAAGCTGTTTATGTAAAGCTACAAATGTTCTGAAAAAGGAACTGATTTTAAGAAAATAATCACTACAAAAATATGCGAGCTATCCTATCTAATCTGTCATCATCACTAGGGACACTCATTCTGATATCATTGCTACCAACACCAGAGCTCCATGGGGGAAAAATTGGTGGAAAACAAAGGGATGTGTAAGTCTGTAATGATATATTGTACCATTGTTCTGAGATGAAGGTGAGGACTGCAGCATTGAAGGGTCTAGACAACCAGGAATTGCCCTCAAGAGCTTTACACAGAGACTACTGCAGAAAGCCACCCTGTAATCATGTCATCTTACCCTTGTCTTGTTCCAACCAAATGCTGATATAAAACTATGAATTATGCTCAAGGATGAAATATGTCATGGGCAAAGCTACCTATGTGCACACTGAACGTGCTTATTACACACAGTAAGATGTATTAGGATGAATGAAATCCATTAACCACAACTGGTTATTATTATTGAAATACAGATGTGCAGCTCTTAAAATGTCAGATTTTCTAAATTACTATAGTCTGGCGAAAATATTTTTAAACTTTATTTCGTCTACTATTTTCTTGTCATAGAGAAATAATAAAAACACACTGATTTTAGATTTACAAAAAACCAGCAAATGTTCTTACTTTGCTAAAATTGGAAAATCCAATGCAAATGATCGCTTGCACACATAGGTCATTTTCTTCAGGTATTAGCACTGTCATAAGTACAATAAATGGAAGTAAAAAGCGGACTGAGTCCAGAATATCTAAAATTAAATGCCAACAACTCAGTTATTCATCTTTGCTTCTGCAAGTCAAAACAGCCACATTCTGATCTCAGGTTATAATTAGGCTGAGTCCTGCCTCTGTAAAAGCAGAATGTATATCTTGCAATCTACCCACATATGTTTGGGAAGCCAGCAGAAAGGGCAGTGCTAATGCAGAGGGGGAGAATAGAGCAGGTGGTTAAGCAGCACAGAAAAACTATTTTTAAACTAAGAGGCAGAGAGTAGGTAAGCTCTAGATGACTGGTACTTTTCATAGCCTAAACAATTCTTGTTAAAGTAGACAGTAAGACTCTTTCCTAAAGACCAAGTACTATTTCTTCTGTTATTTTCCTGCTCTTGGAAGGACCTCATCTGGCTTAGAAGTGCTGGGCAGAGCTCCTTGTATTTCTGTCAAGGGGATGTGCAGAAAACGCTCATCCCTACTGGCACACACACCCCACCCATACCAGGAAAATCTTGTGGAGTAAACCACTTACCATTTTGGTTGCATCGCTCACCAAATGAAGGAAGAATTGGTTTGTAGTCCTTGTGCAGGAAGGAATAACGCCATACCTCTTTGATCATGAGCCTAATCTTCAAAATTAAATGATCAAGACCAATACTTGCAAACTACACATTTTAAAATATACATTTTAGGAAAAAGTTTGTAAAAGGATGTCAGTGCAGACTCTGCCACCTGAGAATTGTGACTATTCTATGTATTAAAAGTGCGACACTGTATAGGAAATTCACCATGAAATTATGTTAAAAATACTGATTGCTCAACTGGGAGCTTGGTTCCCAGGAACCAGTTCCCAGGTTCCCAGTTTGTAGAGAACAATAATAAAACCAGCATCACTCCCTTTCGTTACACTATTTTCTCTTAAGACTTTAGCAAAGAAACAATAGCTATTGACTATTTCATGGTTTTTCTTTCTTCTGTGTGTAGTGAAATGTCATTGCAAGAAAGAAGAAGTGAATATTCTGCTACTCCTCATGTGCCAATTTCTGCACTTTTCAACTAAGAAAAACTCCCATTGATTTTTGCCCTTTTAAAGGCTCTTCTAATGCCATGATAATATCTTGGCCCATTTATATACATTTATACCTCACCAAACTAATGCTCGTTACTCAGTGTCCTCTTGTCCACTTCCAGTTATGTCTATGTCAAACTTATTCCTACTTGGCTCTTAGTGTCAGTGAAAATACAGGTGCAATGGGTAAGCAGGTCTCTCCTTCCAGGCTGTATGACATTGGTTGGCCACCAAACCAGGAGCTGCCTTTGCACCCCTCTGAGGTGGTGACTCACAGGTGCTCCAGAGAAGAAGACAACAAGCGTAGGACTTGTCACTTCTCGCCACTGCCAGGAGAACTGCTGTGATCTGTACTGGAGGGCCAGCCTGACACTGAGCCAGCTAGTTTGTAGGACCAAAAAGGGAAGCCAAGACAATCTGGCTGCTGCCTTCAGGTGTTGGTCTCTGGCCTTGATCACTCCACAATCCCCTTAGGAGTTCCTAAAGGAAACACTTAGGTGGCCCTTGGGAAACTTGGGTGTTTCCCTTTTTTTATTTAACAGGAAGTTTGTCTAAATAAAGGTATCTTGTTATGAATGAGGCCTGCTGCTTCTTTATATTCAGAGTCATATATGCTTGCTTCACCTGGTAAAACATATTTATTTTCTGTATTTTGTTTTAGTGAGTTTGTGGAATGTAGTCTAGCTTGCCAAAACAAAACCTCTATAATTGATGTGAGTGTCAGTAAAAAAGGGTTTGGCCTCCACATCATGCCTGATTTGAAGGGTTCACACTAGAAAATTTCGTCTTTATAACTGACTTAAATTAGCCTTACACTTTTGGAGAAAGTGAACGAAGATCCGTTGTATTTTAACATTTCTGTTACAACCACAAGATGAGGACAAAAAATACATTGATGAATATGGAAGTAACCTAGAAGACAAATGAGCTATGGTGTTTGATTTCAGACATGCAAAATTATGGACTGCTGTCTGTAGTCAAGCTCCTCAAGATTAAAGTTTGTAAGAAAGTGTTTTATCTTAGCTATCAAATAACATACTTCTCTCACACACACCTTCCAAAAAGTAGACAGATCTCAGTAAAAGGAGTAACTACGTCATGCTAGTGCATGAAACTGTTGCCTGTGAGAAGCACTGCAAGAAAAATAAATTTATTTTATGTTTAAGAAAAAAATCTCTCAGCTCTGATTTTGCTGCCACAGTGGTTCTCTATATGATTTCTTAGAAAAACACTATGTGTGCAACATTTCTTACAAGCTGGCCTCATATTAAAACGATAGGATACACTGATAGAAAAAAAAATGTTTTCATTGCTAACAAATGTTATTGGAAGTTCATTCAGTTATTTTTAATCATTAAACCACTACCCATTTATTGTGAACTTGTAGCACCACTGCCTTCTATCTGTTGCAGGTGTAGGGAGATTAACAAGGACCACAAAAGCCATTGGCAATATCTGAAACAGCAGCAGTGGTAGCACATTTTTTACTTCAGTTCAAGTTATCCTTATAGCTGTGGACGATGTGATGTACTCCTGACACAAGAATATGGGATGATCCATAGATGAAGTGGGAGTTCTGGCAGACTTTTAAGCATCAAAGTTTTTAAGTATCGATTGACTGCCAGCTGTGAACCAGGAATCAGGTCTTTCAGATGCTACACTAGAAACCCCCTGGGACCTTCCTTCTGAACTACAAAGCTCCAAATCTTCAACTACACTGGTAAGCACCAAGGTCTAACAGACCTGTAGAGTGCAGCCGATGGTGCTGTACTCACCTCAAGGGTTCCTGGTGTTTGACTAGTTCACTTTGAGTCCCACCCAGTGCTCATTTGTGGCTGGAATGCATTAGTTTAGCTTTATACAAAAGGGTCTATTTCTTGTGCTCCAACACCACTCCACACTCTGAGTTACAGCACTGTTAGCAGAGATGATGACAGCATTTACTTCAAAAGTGCATCCCTGATCCAAACTAAAACACTTCAGTGCCCCAAGGCTCATGAAGCAGTCTGTGTGGAACAACAAGCGAAAATGAGATGCCTGATTTTTATGCACTGCAATGCCTTAAATTCTGCTATCTGTCTGTGCAGATTTTTCTAGGATACATATCCTTAAAGAAGAAATACACTTTCGGTAGCAATACTGAACCATTGCTGAATTCTGCGGCATGTTATGTCCATTGGGCTTCATAACACTTTTCTAATTTAAATAACCATTGAAGCATACTAAGAAAATGGGAGTCGAGTTCAAGCATCCAGAACTTGCAGAGCCACATTTTGCCGTGATACAGCTGATATGGCCGGAGAGTGGCTTTTAGTTTAAAACTGCTATTATGCGTGAGCAAAGCTAAACGGTGGGAAGCCTTATAGGCACCAGCAACGGATTCTGAAAGCCCACTTTAGAGTTTTGTAAAAAAAGGATGGAGAAATGCTTAAGGGCTGGAGGCATTTTCACCGTGCCTGATATGATGTTAAAAAAAAAAAAAAAAAAAAAAAAAAGAGAGAGAAACAAAAAAGAGGAGATACTGACTTATAACATCCCCGCTCCGCTTCTCTCCACCCATCCAGCAAAAGCAGCAGCAGCTCCTACGGCGCTTCTCCCGCCTCCCCGCCCCGCACTCGGGTGACAAACGGCTCTGCGTGCCGGAGGCGGGGACCAGTTTCCATGCCAAAAAAAGAAAAAAGAAATTAAAAAAAAATAAAAAGAGGAAGCGCATCCGTTCCGCGGAATCCCCCGCACGAAAAGCCCCCTGCCCCCTCCCTGTCAGAGAGGGACACATCTCTCAGAGGTGCCCTGCTGCCGGACTGGCCCCCCGTCCCTCCACCTGCGGAGGTGTCCCCCTGTCCCCCATGACCGGACCTGCCCCCGGGACCGCCCAGCGCGACCCCCGGGCCCGCGACCCTCGGGACCGCGACCCCCGGGACCGCGACCGCGCCGCCTCCCGCGCCCGCTGCGCGGCAGCTGCGCCTCAACCGAACCGGCCCCGAGCGGGGCGGTGCCGCGGGGGGCGGTGCCAGGGGCGGGAAGATGGGCCCATGGCGGGCTGCTATTGGTCAAGGTGGGCGTGGGCGAGGCCTGTCGCCAGCTCGCTCCTCTGCTATTGGTGAAGGGAGACGTCAGTGCGGGCCGGGGGTGGGCCCTACGGCCAGCGGGGTCGGCCGAGCGCGGCGGGCGGGGGAGCGCAGCGAGGGGGCGGCGGCGGGCGGGGAAGTGCCAGCGGGCGCACCGAGAGCAGCGGCAGCGCCGGAGCGCAGGTAGGGGAGCCGCGCCGGGACCTCACCCCGTGCCCTCTGCCGCCCTCACCTGTCACCGCCCGGCTGCCGGGCTCTTGCCGCTGCTGCGGCGAGGCAACCTCGTGCCTCGCCCCTTCCCTCGGCTCCCTGTCCGTCCGTCCCCTCTCCTCCCCAGCCAGTCGCGATTCCCCCGCCGCCGCTGGCAGCCGCCTGGCGCCCTCCTCCCATCCCGGCGGGGCCGGTCGGTGTCTGCGCCCCGCTCCGCTCCCAGCCCAGGTGCGCCCGAGGGGCCGGGAAGGGCCCGGGGGGTGAGGCTGCGGTGCCCGGCGGGCTCCGGCGGGGCGCGGGGTCCGCGGCCGCCCCTGTCGGGAAGGGGCAGAGGCGAGGGGCGCGGCCCGCCCTCGGTCCGGCCGGTGGTGCCCTGGGGCGGGGGGAGCGGCCGCCCGTGGGATTCCGCCCGCGGGATTCCGCCCCTCAGCCTTGTCTTGCGCGAGCTCTCCCCCTCCCTCCCTAATACCTTCTTCCGTCGCACTGCAAGGGCTTAGGGCTTTTGCTAAAAAAGATGCTCCGTAGATTATTATGATTTGGGGGAGGCAGTGTTTCTCCGTTGGGTGGGTTTGGGGATTTTTTTGTGTGGTTTTGGGTTTGTTTTTTATTTTAATCGGTCGCCCTGTTGCTGGGCTTCTGCATTGTCGGTGCCAGTTCTGAGAAAACGCACTAGTTGTTCCAAGGTAGGCAGGTGGTGATGGAGAGCATCAGAGGGGACAACACCCAGGAGAGAGGCTGTTCCTCACCTCCAGCCGCTAGGAAGATGAGGGATGCCGGGATTCCCATTGCTGGGCTATTCCTTGCTTCTGCTCTCAGCTTTCATCTTCTGTATTGGTGGCTGAGCAGGGAAACCTCGGTTGCTGTCCTTGGAGTATATGGAAGGCAAAAGGATTTTTTTTCAAGCAGGGTTTTGTGCATCTGCAGCAATGCCTCTCCTAGGTCTGGCGGAGCAAGAAGCTGAGCTCCTATTCCGTTCTCTTTATGAATGTGAGGGCTCTGCACGCTGTTGCTGAACTACTCCAGCCTTGCTCGCAGAGATCCTCCTCCTGTCTGCATCGTGCAGTGCCGACCATGGCTGCGGCAGGTACTGTCTGAGGCAGCAACAGCCTGCAACTGCCATGCTGAAATTAGTAATGATCCTGCATATTCCTGGGTGCTGTGCCTCGGGCCAGGGAAGCTATTACCTGACTTGTACTCAGTAGGCTTGTCAGGATGGTAATACATTAGTCATGGTTACATCTGGAAGAGTCATTTATTACAAACACATGTTTATCTCGTAAAGCTTTGCCAGGTCTCACATAGGCTGGAGGAGAATGTACAACAGAGGAGGGCTGCGAAAATCCAGTGGCTCACTGATAAATCCATTGACACGCGGATCACAAGTGGCTCTGCGGTATTGCGGGAGAGAAGTTTAAAATTGTCCTCTTAGTTTCTTTTGTTTTCCTCATGCCTCTCTGATGTTTTTCAGAGAGTTGATGAGCACCACCAATTTCCAGTGTAATGAGTGATTAAGTTGTATGTGGCCAGCTGATAGTGGCTCCTTGGCTAGTAGAATCTCCAAGTCCCACTTTATTTTACTGTCTGTGTGTCCACTTAAGTATTTATTTCCCAGATGCGGTGTAAGTGTGTAAAAATTTAGCATTTCAGATAGTCTTTTGGGTTTGCCTAAAACAGCGTGATCATTAAGATTGTTCTTAATGTGTGATTAAGATTGTCTTAGTGTGTGTGTTTTTAACAGCAAAAAGATCTGCAGTTGGCAAAAAAGCGCAAGCTTTTTATAAAATATATTCGTGTGTAGTAGAAGCACGAAGTGCCATTTTTAATAGGTGGATTGAATAAGAAAAGTATTGGCCTTTTCTATTGTACAGAATTAAATACTACCTCTAGTTGTGTGGGTGTTCAAAATTTCTCTCATTTTGCTCATTTGGCAATAGGAAGGAAAATCTCCCCCTCTGTACTTCTGGCAAGATGTTCTTCAAGGAGAGATCTCTTGCCTTAAGAAGCCTCCACATTGAATAACTCTCAGGAATATGGCCTTGTTTGTCAGTATTTACCTAAAACTGTACTGTTTAGGTAATTGCGTCAGAATTGTGTCAAAATCTTGGTTGCCTTGATTTAGCTCCTTAGATTTTTCTAGCATGCAGAAGAACTGGATGGCACATTACAAGTGGTGAAAGACCATATATTATAGAAGTGTGGAAAAATCTAAAGCAGGAGAAATCAAGTGTTGCAGGGAGCAAATGCTATGCCATGTTTTAAATATTTTAGAATTAATTTCAGTTGGTGTTGGACCTGCCGTTAAAAGCAGTTATCTTCAAAAATAGACATGTAAAAAATTACTTGCATTATGCTTGTTTTTTAACTTAATGTGGACAGTTTTAGTGAATCTGATATATAATCCATGGTTCGTTTATGTTAAAGGTTTTCTTTAACATTTTAGATTGGTATTTTATGGAAGCTGAAACTAGATATTGTTTTAATTCCTTTTGTCTGACTTTAAAATGAGAGTTAAAATAAACCTGTTAATGTTGTAGCTGATGTGCCCTGGCTTAGCTTTCAAAACTTGGTCTTGAAACAAAGAAATTGCAGATCCTTTTTAGTGTTCTCATAGATCCTATCAGTTTAGTTTAATAATAATGGGAGAAAAATAGACTTGGAGATTTTAGTACTGAAATGCATACTCTATCTATATGTTCCTAACAAAACCCTTGAGATTATACATTTCATAAGACTTCTTTACCAGTGAAGCAGCTACAGGGAAGTCTAAAAAACTGTATGATCAGTATAAAGAGAGCCTCTTTATGAAACAGAGGTTTGGGTTAGTCTGGTGGAGACTGTTCTTGGAGCAGTGATCTAATTATCATCATGTTCCAGTATTAAAAGGGCAGCTTCAAAGAAGATGGAGGCTCCCTTTTGCAAGTAGTCCCATGGAAAAGATGAGAGGTGATGGATAGCAGTTATTCCTGGGGATATTCCAACGGGACATGAGAGGAAAATTTTTCACAACAGGAGCAACCAGCTGCAGGAATAATCTCGGGAAACTGTTGGATTCTCCAACACTGGATACTTACAAGACACATCTCAAGAGGATCCTGGGCCATCTTGTCTAAATTGTGCTTTTTCCAGCAAAGGTTGGGCCAAATGATCCTTGAGGTCTCTTCCAACCTGGTGTCCTGTGAACCGCAGTCCCAGGGTGGCCTTACACTAGCAGTGGCTATTTCTGTTGTTGTAAGGAGCAAGACCAAGTGGGTGGAAGGAGAGCTAAGACTGAAAGTACAAGGTAGAATAACAGGATAATTTCTGTAGGCAGAAAACACCCTCTCTATATATGTTGAAAAGTTGGTTCCATGCTGCTATAAAAATAACTATTTATAATACTGACTATATATGGAAACTCTTGAAAACTGTTCACATGTAAGCACTGGGTTCACTCTCTCTCAAACGTACAACAGCAGTAGAAATCTGGACAGAAAAGACCTAGCCAGCAGTTTTTCCTAGGTGCTATTTAAGTTCTGACTAGGATATGAGCTCTTAATTATGAAATCTTTTTTTTGTTATATGCTTATTGTATGTGAATTATGAACATGGGTCGTGAAACAGTGACGAGAGAGAACTGCTCTGGAAATGTGTTGACATGGAGGATAAATGAAGTCATTGTGTACTATGTACTCATCATGTGAAAGGAACAAGAATGCCTTATATTTGTCATAATTTCTATTTGAGAAATTTAAAGAATTTTAGTATTATCCATGAGCTAAACCTATAAACTCTAGGTTATTATATTGATTTTTACTTCAGAACATGATGTTATTTCTAACATGAGAAGGATGAGTGTTTGTAATATAATGAATAAGAGAATTCATTTCCTGGCTCAAAATTCTGTATTTTAGCTCTGATACTTTAGTATCCAAGATTAATACTTCAATATTAAGATTTGCTTGTGAATGATTATACCAACTTTCTGTATCAGAAGCAGTAAGCATTAATTTTATAATATAAATTAAAACAAATATTAAAATAATACATAAACTGGGGAAATCACTGTTACAATATCAGCCCTGTTGCTGAGTCTGTGCAGTTTCATAATATTAAATGTGGATGAAGGAAAAACGTTGCAGTTCTGAATGTTCACAAGACTAATGTATTCAGCTTCTACCATTTTTTTATATTTAGAACATGATAATATATTTCTTTGTCACTGCTACTGAAGATATTTTAGCACAGCAAAAATAGTTGTGTTAAATATCTTGACTAAGTCACAATGAAAGAACAAAATAAATGTAAAAGGTGATGCATGTCTTAAACTGTGTTGCTATAGAAATATTGCATATATTTTTTTCCTCCCTTCTCTGAAGCAACTGTGAGAATTTCATTGGAAATAGGTTAGCTTTCAGAGAACCTCCATGCCTGTTTCCTTTAGGCAAAGTAACTTGCAGAAGTGAATGTATGGGGTCTCAAGTTAGTTGTGTTCCTCTTCTCAGTCACATGACATTTAAGTTACATTTAGCTGATGTGGAGTAAAAATAATCTATTGCTGTGTTTTAAAATGAAAATGCGTATGGATTAGTTATTATGTGATGAATTTCTTTGATACCGAACTGTTAGATTCCCAGAAGCTTTTAATTCTAGCTTTAGTGTAATTAGATTTATTTTTCTAACATTACTTCAGCAGAGATGTTTGTGTGTTCCAGCTTGGCTTCAAATTTGAATTCCTAATGCAGCCTTTTAGTGTTGGAATTGCCTACTAGTGTCTTGAAATTCAATCCTCTAGTTATTTATTAATAATAATAGGATAACTTAATTTAACACTGACACTTATTTGGACAAAAGAATGCAATCTTAGCATGGTCATGTAGTTGGCATTTACAAGAAATACTTGCCCGGCAATATTATTTAAAAAAAGAATGGGGGGAGGAGGAGAGAAAAACCTCGAAATGTGAATCAATTTTTAACTGAATCTTCAGCTACATAGAGCTCCATTGTTTTTGTATATTGTGTCACTGTCTCTGTTAATGTGTTCTTACAGATGACTGTAGTAGTACAGATGTTGATCGTAACACACTGCTGTATTCAGCTGAAGGAAAGTGAGGATGCAAGGTTCAGTAGAATAAAATATTTATTCAACTCTTAAGCATCAAAAGAATATTTCTTGGAGCTCAAATATGAAACCAAAACTTTTTCCACTCCTTTCTCCTCTTCATAATTAGGTGTCAGTGTTTAAAAGTCATCCTGTATTGTAGGAACTGTACATTTCTTAGTGAATTTGGAGAAACAGTTTACACTTAGTATGATTTCTGTGTAGAAATATGTTTTGGCTGACTTCATCATCAAATTCATAGAAGCTGGGATCCTAAAATGGATTTTTTTAAGTGCTTACTAAATTCATGGTTCTCTCTGGTTGCTATCTAGTGTAGAAACACCCGGAGTTTTCTAGTGTGTTTAGTTTACTTTGAGTTAGTGCTTATGAAGTGAGCAACTCCTCAGCTCTAAAGACCCACTTTATATGCAAAGTAAGTGAATGTACATCATTGAGGGCTTTTCAGTCTCATCACTTCCTGACTTTGAGAGGATAGATCCTTTTGTTTGGCCTGCATGTGATATTCTGGGTAATATTTTAACTTTTTAAACCAATCTGTTTTCATGGCTGCAAAATAACTGCCAGCATTTTAAGCTTTGTACTTCTATATATTTATCTTTAAAGCACAGAATCTTTTGAATTAAACTTGATAGCATAGTAACTTTGTGTTTATAAGCTTTCTACTTGCTGCTATATTTCCTAATCTTAAGAAGGTCATATTTATTTTTTGTGTATTTTTCATATAATTCACTTCTCAAAAGCTGCCTGTGTTTGCCTCAGCATACATCAGCATTCTGCTGGTGTTGGAAGGGCAGAAGGTCCAGTGTGCCCCAAGTGTTGTATTCCTGCATACAGAAATCATGATGCTTGGTGGTGTGTGCTGCTCTTCTCTCCTTTTTCATCTGGATGCACTTCTAGGTGATGGTGAAGAAGATGGTGTTCTGGTGGGAGATATGTAGTAGACAAACTTGAAAAGTCTGCTAGAAGGATTTGGGTATTACCCTCTGCAGGCTCTTAGTCTTGCCAAGCACACTGGGATTTAATGTATCTTGCATGTTGCAGCGCATCATGTTAATTGCAGGTTCCTCAGGGGCATTTTCTATGAGTAAGTGTAGTTTGGTCATTCTGCTTCTTTCAAGATGGTGAGAGTGGGGGAGTTTGTTTGTTTTGTTTTGGGGGTTGGTTGGTTTTCTGGGTTTTCTTGTTTGTTTTTTGTAGGCTGCATTTTTGGCTATTACCAGAAATATTAATAGCAAAACTGAGGTGCATGGAAGGTGGGGGCATGGCATAGTCAGCTGTTCCTAAAGCTCTTCTTGTCAGGCATTTTACACTTGTTCAAAATTCCTGTTAACCTGCTGTGTTCAGTAGAACTTTCCAGTAGTTAAAAACAAATTGCAGGAAAATTTTCCTTTTTTCTTTTTTTTTTCTTTTTTTTTTTTTTTTATTTTTTGGTTGGTTGGTTGGTTGTTTTGGTGGTGTTTTTGCAGTTTGGTTGTTTGTGGTTGTTTGTGTTGTTTGTTTGTTTTTGTTTGTTTTTGTTTGTTTTCTGTTTTTTTTTTTTTAAACACTTGGCAGCATTTTGTTTATTCCCCAGAGTCATTTAAGCCCTCTCTACAAATATTTGTGCACATGGTGAGTTCAGCATGTGTTTAACTTCAGTTGCATTGCTTGTACAGGAGTGCATGCAGGATTAAGGCCCATCTGACTTTGTGAACCCTTTTAGAGTTGAAGAAATCTTCAAGTTGTCAAAACATATAGCAGCTTGTATAGTATATGAAACTATTTTTAACACATCTTAATTGATATTTCAAGTTGATGTTGTTCAAAGTAGTTGGTAGGCCTACTGGAAGCTCTTCAGTGTTTTCTGTGTTGTGTAAATATAGATGTAGTGATGATGAACAGGAGATGGGCATAGGTTTGTAATACATTACAACAAGTTTGCTTTTAATTCCATTTGAGATGAAAAATGGTTTATTGTGCTTATTGGTTGGGTTATTTATATATTGGATTATTCATCCAAAAGTTAAAGCTGTTTGTTAGTCAAAAACTAGGCAATTGTCATAGCAATGAGAGTAGCTGTTACTAATTTTCAGTTGTGAGCCTTAGAACATACACTACTTTTAACTATAACCTTTTCTATTGCAAGATGGGTGTTTACTGAAATGAGGCTGAATCTATTAATAAATATAGAATACTCCCTCTCCAACTTTCTACTGCTGTTTTTACTAGGATTGCGTAGGGTATTTTGAAGTGATAATTAACATCAGTGATGGAAAAGGGCCCTCAGGAGGTTTTCTAGGTAAACCTTCTGCTCAAAAGCAGTATTTTCCTAAAAGTATGTTTTTTCCTAAAATGTCAGTTGGAAGAAGTCGTGTGAAATTAAATTATTATTCTTTTTCCGGGGAGCACACACTTGCCTGCTCAGGTCATTTTAATGACACCATTGCATTTTTTTCTCTTGAGCACTTATAAAGAGAATTCTGACTAAAACAAAACAAATGTCTTTGGTGCAGGCAGGCTTTTTTTTCCCCCGTTTCTCTTGGCTCTGATCTGCCTCTGTTTTTGATTCTACTCTTGATCTACCACATCCACAATGTTGACATCAGGTTGTTTGCTTAACCTCTGCAAAAATGCTTCCGGTCTTCCTTGCCTCGCATGTTGGACAGGGATGGAGTATTCCACTCCAGACAAGTACATATAGTATGCTGTTACCTACCTACATCTATCAGCTTTTTCCCAAAAAACAAAGAAACCCCCAAATCCCCTGACCTTAACTAATCCTTTTATGAAAACACCTACAATGAATCTGTGCTGGCTTCAGAAGTTACATGCTTTAAAAACTTGAGTCTACCTTATGGACCTCTTCACACTTTCCTGATCCATCTGTTCATCTAGCACAGCTTCTTCTCTATCCCTTCACACAATCTTAGGCTGTTGAGATGCAAGACGCCTTTGCAGATCCTTTAATTGGTAGTAGTCTTTATTTTTACTTCTCTACTTCTTTTCGTACTTCTTGAAAAACAAAACAGACCGCGCCCCCCCCCCCAAGAAAAAAAAAATGGACAACCTGAAAAAAAACCTACCCTAAAAGCTCCTGCTTTCTTTCTCCTTTCCTTGCTGGATTATTTCAAAAGATGTTTCAAATTACATGCCATATAATGTTTTTATGCAACCATTCTTTTTCTCCTTAACTGTGAAATCTTGTTTGGGTACAGCTTGTGTTTAAAGACAGTTATTTATGGAGCGCTGTGGCTGTACATCGTGATGTACAGTCAGTAATGTGTTGATCTGGTAAGTCTACAGACTAAAGCTACTACTTTATGCAGTATAGCCTATTATAAAACAGAAAACCTTGGAGTGGGGAGTGGCTAGTGCTGATGAAGTGCTTTGTGGAACAGGTGGGACTTCAAAGTTTTATTTTAGTTAGAGGGAAGGTTGCTTATGCAATTGTTCCATCTGTCCATCCATCTGTCCATTAGCCTGTCCTCCCACCCTGCCAGTAACTTCTGAATTGCTTGCCCAATTCCTAGTTGACTTTGGCAGAGGGGCCGTGTTCTCCAGCCCTGTTGCATGCATATACAGGTCTGACAGAGACAGGCAGATGGTTAGAGAAGAGATTGGGCAAGAAATGGGGAACCCCAGTCTATGTGACTGTGACTGGGCTGTAGTAATAACCACCCTGGCATTTGCTGCCTTTTGCTAGGCCAGTGTGCATAGGGAAGGTCAGATGGAAAGTGGGAGAGTTGATGATGCTGCTGCAGTAGGTTATTGCATGTGCATAATGGAAGTCCCAGGGATGATAACTGGGGGATGTTATTCCAGGTGGGAAGCAAGGGTATGTATTCTCAGGGATGGTCATGGGACCCAGAGTTACTGTGGGGGACCTGTTTGATGGTCTAACTTAGGTTTTTAAAGATTTTCCTTTAATTTTCTTTAAGGCAGTTTGGGAAAGAGCTGCTCAGCTTAGACCCATCATCAAGAACAAGGAGGAATAGGTGGCATAGAAAACATCATCTGATGTACGTGGGTAAGAGGTTATGCATATCCTATAAAGTCAGTGACAGAAATATGAACTTGATGAAGGAAGAAGACTGTCAGCCAGCCAGGAGGAGCCTCAAACATAGAACTTCATATATAGAAATGAGGGGGATTAGAGAGAAAAGAGGTGCTGTAGCACAGCAAATCAAATTGAAATAATCGAAGTCTTTCTTAAAAAAATTGGAGGGCTCAAATGATTTTTTTCAGCTTAGGATTTAAAGAAATATGTAGCTTCAGTGCAAGAAATGTGTTGCTCTCTTTAAAAACTTTACTACTGGTATAAATAAAAACAGATTTCAGTACGAAGGTGACAGTGTGGGATGCCCACAATAATAGTAACAAAACAGTCTTTTCAGAAGGTGAACCGTGACTCTGCTTTTCCCAAGCAAATAGCTGTTCCTGTCATTTGGAGATCATTAAATCTGTTTCAGTAAATTCTATACACATTGACGTTTTAGTTGCCTAAAGCTCTGTGAGTGAACAACATATCTGAAAAAAAGAAAGGCATGGCCTTCCATCTATTAACCTAGTTGTTTTTCAGTTGCTTCTGCTGACTCAATAATGTGACTATCAAATATGTGATGTAACTCACAGAAAAAAAAAATCCATGTATATTTGTAATTAATGTATTTGAAACTCAAGATTGTTTTAACTGTAAGTTTGGGTGCTTGGAGATGTTTTTGTTTGTTTTTTTTTTCTCCTGAGATAATTCACATTTGTTTATATAAATCACTGTAAAATACAGTGACCAAAATTGTATTGCCGATAATACGTATGGATGAGGGGAGATAGGAAGATACTTGTATTAAGGTCAAAGTCTGCTTGCCTTTGATCACACAAACTACTGAACAGCCCTGGGAGGCCTATCCTGTATTTTTCCATACCAGTAAAATGGGTGACCTTTTGTTTGACTGTTCCAGTTATAGTCACTTAAAATAACATTTGAGCTATTGTTGGCTATTTCACTGAGAATAATGGAAGGCAGATCAAGCTTGTTATCTCGCTGCTCCTCAAAGAAATTAACCAAGAGGAGGTATGCTGTCCTTAAAGAATTAGTCTACATAAAGCTTCAATGCTAGTGAGAAAAGATTGTTCAGTTATTGAAAAATAAATAAACAGATTACACTAGCAAATTTACTTTCCCACTTTAAAATCAGTGGGTAATTTTCAAAAAAACTAGTTCTTACACCTTTTTAATGGCTCAGATTTTAAAATAATTTATTAGTAACAATTGTAATTTTGTGACTATCAAACTGTTTTGGAATTTTTCTTGCCCACTTAATGATATTTGGATGATTTTTTTATCTCTTTGTAACTTGTGTGATGCAGAAATAGTTACAACCTATCAGTTCCCCCCAAATTGCCAGGTCCCGTGCACTTTTAGCAATCCAAAACCATTCAGATCCCCAAGTTTGGGGAATAACTTTTAATATTGAATACACAAGGTTGATGGTGTAGGGCATGAAACTATTGCAATGAATGTAATGCATGAAAATAAGAATGTGTTTTTACACTGTTGAATCTCAAAGGTAAGGGCTGCATGATGGGACCCCCAGGTAATTTCTGCTTCTGGAAGTACAAGTGAATGACTTGACCATTTCCACTTTCTACAACCTGTTGTGAATGTAACTAGTACTTAAAAAGGAAAACATGGCATATTTCCTACCCTTAGAGCTGGTTTTGCATGCAGTGCTGAGAATGGGATAGTGGAAGCTGGCTTGCAGTAGTGAAATGGAAGCAGGGATGAAAGTGAGACTATTCTGTTGAGCATATTTACAGATCTTTCATCTGCTGTGGAGCCCTGACATTAGAGAGCCATGTGTTGGGTAATCTGGAAGACTGTGTGCATTATTCTGGGCCATGTGATGGAGAAAGGTCTGGTACAAGGCTGTGGTGAGAAGTTGCCCCTGTGGATAAGGCTCCCACTGACCTGGGGTATTCCTGCTTGAGGTGGAACACAGGTCAACATTACACCACTGTATAATGCAAGTATGGCATTGCATTGTTTATAGCAGTCCTTGTGCTGTGTTGCTAATATTTGAGAGGATATATTGTGCTAAAGATTTAAACTGAGGAGCTGAAGATTCAGTTTGATGTTTAAACTGTGGGATTTGACAGCTCGGTATGTAACATATATATTTGTGAATGTTAATTTACATTTTTTAAAATAATTTCATGGCTCATTCATACCTCTTGGGATGAAAATCCAGTCCACCAGTGCAGCTGAAATAAGTGGATCTTATTTGAGGTGCAATCATAGATAAAGATTAAAATGGACCTCTAGGATCAATTACATTTGTGTGATGCGTGGTAAATTTTTTCCTAACTTCCTTTTCCTTCTCTAATAGACTTTGCCATTTTATTGAGGAACTGCAGGACAGATTAAATTACATATGGCTGACTGTGGTGGTGAAATTCTCTGCTGTAGATCAGAAATAATTTTGAACGTGATGTGAATTGCTTAATGTTTGCTTAATGCCTGGTAGTCGCATAGAACAGATTTTTGGCATGGTACCACAGTAGAAATGGCATTGTAGTATGCTTTCACCTGAAGTTTGAATCTGTAAGGAAAAGCTGGGATAGTTTTCAACATTTGATACCCCTGCTTCTGTCTAGTTACATGCTGCAAGCAAAAGCACAAGGATATTACTGCAGTGTAGTGTGTGCTCACATGTAGGTTCTGTAGGGCTACTGGTGGAACAGTAAATGGTGCTGAGCACCTAAGTGTCTGTAGGCTAGATAATGTCCTGTGGTGTGTGCTTTAAGATTGACATTATGAGTACAAAAACATACAAAATATACTGTTAATGCTCTAGTTTTATTATAAATCAAGCTGTTAAATTGTTTTTTACAAGAAATCAGATTATTTTAAATTACAGAATGCCTTAATGGAATATTTAAGTAACAAATAATACAATGCTAAGAGCTTATTTTCTCCTGATTGTTTTTATTTGTTTGCTTGGTTTTTGTTGTTGTTTTTTTAAATATGCCTCCCGAATACGTGAGCTGAAGAGAAATTTTCCAAAAGGCATAGGGATTACTGGAACATGAAGAAATGTTTTTAAATAGTGTTCAAGAAAGTCGTCTGGAGTATGTACATACTGAAATACTTCCATTTGATAAGTCTTTTTCCATTTTCTCTGGTTAAATGAAGACAAATAGACATTCTCTTTTAAATATTGTTCCTTAACAATACAGAATAAAGTAATGGATGTTGTGTTTATCACTTTTATTATAACTCAAGATGCTTTCTAATAATTCCATCTGAGGAAAACAATGCTGCCATTTAATTAGAAGCAAAACCAAAGGAAGAGGAGAAACAGTTCAAAGTAATCTAAAAAAAATGAAAGCAGGGATTGATCAATTGCAGTGCAGTACCTAAGAGAAATGTAATGCTTCTGAAGTAGAAACATATAAAATAAGTTTCCAAATTGATTTCAAATTAAGATGTCAGTAGTGGGGAGGGGGGGGTGGTGGGGGCAGAAAACTGTGCACGTACCAGGGCTAGCTATTTATGGTACAGCTGCAACTGGAGTGCTAAAAACAGGTTGAATGTAAGTCAAGGTAGCAACTGGACTAAATTCCAGATGAGTAATTTCTGGGGTGCAGCCATTGACTAAGGCTTATTTTGGTACATTACTATGCTCCTAAAATACTGTGAACACAGCATACCTGAATTAGAGTCTAAACACTGTTAAATAGACATCCTTATGATCCTTTTCCTTTCATAACAGAATATTTAGATGAAAACACGAATTTGTCCTTTAGTAGTGAGAAAAAGATTTAGATAAAGTGTTGGGTAATTAAGAGTTACTTACCTATATTTGTTCTATGATGAAAGCTGTATATTTTCTATCAGCATTTTTGAGAGTCCATGTTTCCTAACTAGTAGTCTGAGCTTTTTCATTTAAAAGTGTACTAGAATTGTGGGATATAATACACTGCCCCTGTTTTTTAAAGTAGTTTATGTAATAAAGCATTGTGTGCTGTGGTATAAATGACTGACCAATTGTTCAAAGTTATTAAGTGGAGTAAATAAAATATATTAAATTTGGAAAGAGTGGAAAAAAAAAATCTGTGCTGTATAAGTTGTGCTGAGCATGACCTGAAAATATACTTTGGGTTCCATGAATGGGCTCATCTAATTGCTTTGTCTTCCTTTAAGAGGTTTGTGAAACAAGTAGAGAAATACAAACTGGAGCAAACATTGAGAAAACAGAAATCTGTAACATGCTTCTTGGTATAAACTGTGAATATTCTGGGCTGTATCTGAAATTGCTATGTGGTTTTCACCTTTATTGCTTGGCTCTCATCAGGGTGGCACCTTTATTCTTTTATTCCCCACTGTTGATATGCTGTTGCCTGTACAATTTTAAGGTAAAAAAAGTGGTCAATATTTTTTTTTTTGGCACTTATTTATCATGATTCTTTTAGTTAAACAGTCTAATAATCAAGTAGCCCTTTTTGCAAAATAAACAACATCATTTTCCCCAGTTACCTGGTAATTTTATTAACTGTCCCTCTGTTGTAAATATGTCTTGCAGCAGGGACATAACTTAATGGAACCAGAGCTGAAGGATGTGAACAATAGTTTTCAACTATTCTACTTGTACCAGAAGGTAAAGTGGAAATGAGTTTTGCTGGTACCTATACTGAGAAGACATTTTAGATAGATTTTTCAGCTTTGTCAGTGATGTGAGGTGAGATGTTCTGAGCACTCCTCAGTGTCCCTGCACCTGTCTCTGTACAAAGGAAGTTGTTTGGAACTCGTTCATTTTCCCCTTTTTGATAGTGGAGTTCTTAGTTCAGCATTTAAGAATACTGAATAGAAACCAAACATGGAAAGTCTCCCTGGGTTGTAGACTGCTTTTAAGGTAGAATACTGAGGTAAGCTGAGCTCTTTTATTCAGCAATAATTGTCATTTCTCCCTAAAGTTCTAGTAATGTCCTTCACTGTTTTGGCCATTTGTATTAAAGAAATTAAAGCTATTCAACTGCACAATGCATTTGTTCTTCTAACTGGGACACAAAGCCCCACTATGATTTCAATAGTATTTTTCTCTTGAAGTCTTAAGGCCTGGTAGTAATTAAAGTCATAATTACATAAAATTTACACTTCTAGCTTTGCAGTTCTGTTGCACTTATGTAAAAACAAAGAAAATAAAAAGCAAAGCAATAATTGATGAATGAGGTGATAGGATGTGGATGTACCAAGAGGGGAAGCATTGAAGCATTGCTTGTGAGACATGGAGGGGGAGGAGGGGGAAGCGTGTTGCTGTAGTACATCTATAAACACATTTTAAAATACTGTAATTCAGAAACAGTAGGCTAACTTGCTTTTTCACCAGTGGGAAATACACCTTTAATGAGATCTGCTCTTCTGCTCTGTTTTACAGACAGCCTAATCTCTGTAGTTCCTGGGTTTTCCAGTGTGGGTTATTCTGTTTGATAGGCTTCTACAGTTCTGAAATTTTTGGGGAGAACTTCTGCATATGTTGCAGGAAATTAGAGAGAGGAAAGAAAAAAAATCGTGGTTGGGAAGAAATCCTGAAATATCAAGATCTACACTTCTGTGGGTTTTTTTACCATTTAAGAACATCTGTTTAGATGCAGTTGTGTGCTGTATCAATTAGAAATAGAAAAAAGTCCAGTCTGCACATCTTTTATGTTAATTTTCACTAGAGAGAAAAAAAGCTTAAACTCAATTCAATCCATTCCTGTTTCTCTGAAGTTTCAAGCCCTGTGTAACCCTGAAGTGAAGCCTACCTCTTTTAATTTTTTCCTTAACAGTGTTACATTCTTATAAATGTCCTTATTCTTATAAATAGTCCACTTATATGACAGAGAAATACTGTGCATATGGTATATATAAATGTAAGATGATCTTAATAGAAGTCTTTAGTATGTTATGTGGGGTTTTAATCTTTTTGGTTTTTTCTCTGCCTACTTTTATTCCTCAAATAGGGTTTCGAAGCTCTTCAGTTGAACAATTAAGAAAACATCTTTTGAAAATTGTAGTGAACTATGTCTTATCAATTGAAAAAAAAAGAAAAAAAAGGACTGAAACTAATTAGCTAATTCTTTTATTCCAGCTGATGTTCTAACAGTTACCTTTAGATATTTGCAATACACAGTCACATTTTGAGGACTAAAAAAACTCTAGCCTTGGTACTTTTGTTTAAAGGTGTCTATGATAGCTTATCTATAATGGTGACAGTAATAAAATGAAATACTAAAATAGAGCTATTCCCCAAAGTCTTATTTCCTGTCAAATATCCCAGAAAACATAGAATAATGCAAGGTGTCTATCCCAAATTAACTGATTTGAAGCTGATGCTTAGATTCTTGTTTCAGATGAGACAATAATTCATTGATCAGGTACTCTGAAAGAGGGGAACATGCAAGAAATCATTCATCTCTAGAAGACTGATACCTATATGTAAAATTCAAACTATTTGCTAGGCTCTGCTGGTGGGTGGGAGGTGTAGGAAGTTCTGCTTTGTTAGTCATCTTCTACATATGGAAGCTCTACTGTTATTCTGCTGCACTTCCTGGTGGTTAACATCTTAATATATGGTAGAATTAACACCAGATTTTAAGATTTTAAAGCTTATTGTTTTTTGTAAAGGTCTATGTCATAAGTGGAAATCATACACATATGAACTTGTGCTATTACTTGCCTGAAAATGAAAAGTCACTGTTACTGCCTACAGGGTTTATTTTACAGCAGAAGATCATGTGACAGTGTCTTCAATATTAGTCTTTTACTTATGTTTTCTACTACTGGGTCTGTATAATACTTGTTCATGTTGCATATTTATGGCAGGTACAAGATGTAGTAAAGAAAATACATTATTTAGGATCAGTTCTTTTTTTGCTTGGTGGTGAGTGTAGAATTCTGTTGTTAATCATGTTTGTGTGCTAATCAATAGAAATAAATTGAAGGAGATCAGAAAATATTGAGGATGGTAGTTCCATATTGTTCTATGCTTTTGTATCAGGTAAAGAAATGCTTTCAAACCAGAAATAAATGTCTTTGCCTTCTCAGGAAGACTTCCGTATTAAAAAAGAATTTAATTGTAACTCTTAATGAGTGTTGAGATTAATGTATCAAGTAATCTGCACTTCCTAAACTACTGAAAACACCCTATTCAATTTCCATTCTAGTTCAATTTAAACTGATAAAATTACACTTAATAGCTATTAGATCAGTTTTACAGTAGTGTATTTCAAAAGACTAATGTCAAAAGGTAGTAGGGTTTTTTTGATGTTACAAATCTGTAACAGAAAAAGAAAGAGGCAAATTAATTGTTTGAAGGCATAAGCAGACAGTGGATGTTCTGTTTCTGCTAGTAAACTTAAATGAGAATTTCACAGCATTAAAAGCTGCTCATTTTTTAAGCAGTTGAAAGGAAGAGAGGGAATTACTAGAATCATAAAATGTCCTGATTTGGAAGGGACCCACAAGGATCATCGAGTCCAGCTCCTGGCCCTGCACAGGACACCTCGAGAATCCGACCATGTGCCTGAGAACATTGTCCAAACACATCCCAAGCTCTGTCAGGCTCAGTGCTGTGACTGCTTCCCTGAGGAGCCTGTTCCAGTGCCCAACCACCCTCTGGTGAGGAGCCTTTTCCTAATATCTAATCTAAATCTCCCCAACACAGGATTGCCCCATCCCAGGTGCAGAACCTGGCACTTGCCCTTGTTCAACTTCACAGGATTGCCCAGCCCTCTGATTTGAGCAGATCTCTCTGCAGGGCCTCTCTGCCTTCAGAAGTCAGCAGCTCCTCCAGTTTTGTATGATGGGCAAACTCACTTTGTATACCTTGAATAAAAGTGCACTAAGTGGGATATTTTCCTTTCTCTCCCTCTTCAGCTCCCACAGTTCACATTTTTCATTATAGCTGGATCTCTGGTAAAAGGAGAATAATCACTCCTGACTAGATGAAGTCATAAGAACACAGATAAGTTGTGAGTACAGCTATAACTTAATAGTTTTTGAAATCTCTGAATTCCTGTGTTCTTTCAGACAGATACCACTTAGCAGTGTTTTCAATATTCAGTGAAAGCAGTCTGAAGACATGGTAGAATGGAATGCTTTAATTGTTCTGCACTTCATGTGAGCCATTGTGGGTGAAAAATCCTTTTGCCCTGTATTAGTTTCTCTGGCATCCTAACCTTTTCTGTTAACAAGTGCCCACTTTAGGTTCTTCAAATAAGGTACATGCTTTGTGGCCTTTCAGTAATGAATGTGACATTTTTAGAAAAAAAAAAAATCTTGAACATATGGCTGATTTATTAGTCAGTCATTTTCAATTAACTGTTGTGACTTTTGGTTAGCTAAGGCAGTTTGCTTTTTAGCTTGTTCTGTAGAGCGATATTCTTTTTACTGCTAAGTAAGGCTAATAGATTTTAAGACCTTGAGTAACTACTGTAATGAACAGCCTTAGTCTGCCACAAATCAGTTTATGGTCCATCCAGAAATTTGTGTGTGAGGATGATGACATCAAGTTTGAGTTAAACTAGGTTTCACTTGCAAATCTGTATTTGGTAGATTATTCTTGTATTAAATTACTCTTCTTGTTACAATCGTCTTGTTGTCAACATGGCATGATATTATGCTCCTTTTAGTTTCTGGAGTATTTTGTTAAATAAACATTGGTTTGTCAAAATGTTCAAAACAGGGCTGTACTGAAATCTAGATCTGAGAAAGCGATTATCTCACTCGATGACAGCGAGAACAGTACTATGTTTGGGGGTTGTGTCTGTATAGGGAGAGTTTTGAGAGAATATCAAGGGTTGTTCTTTCCTGCTTGTAGCGATTTTATGCTATACTCGTTACTGCCTCCTGGCTGTTGACAGAAACCACATGCTGGATTTGGTAGACTTGTGGTCAGTCAAGTGTAACCTTTTTACTGTTCTTGAAAGGTTGGATCTTAGTAAAGCTTCATTTTTTAGGCAGATGGCAATACTTCATATAGACTTCTACCGTATCAGTAGAGCCACAAATATTTGAAATACCTGTGGTCTGCAGGTCTTACTGGTGTTAATGATTCACTTTAGGTTTAAAGAAATAAGAAGCATCTAAAGATATGTAGCCTCCACCCCTTATTTTAAAGAAACAGATCCCAGGTTAATGAAAAATGCGTAATACTTTATTTGAACACGCTGCCCGTATTCTTTCGTATCAGGGAATATTTTGGAAGGATTTGGTAACCTAGCTGTGTTGATACCTACTCTGATTCCATATTCAGCAGGTATATTTTTTAGTGTCACAGATTAGGGTTTTTACTTTCTTCATTTAGAGTCTGCATTGGTATATGTGAGGAAACTTTTTGGCTTGTGTAAAGCACAAGGTGAATATCAAGGGAAGTAGAAAAACCAGTACTAGGAGCAAATAGAGGAGGAACAGTGATGGTCTCTTTCCCTGCTAATTAATTGGGAAGTGGGTAATAAAATAGGCATTTGGCTTTATTTATTTTTTTTATTAAGAGATTTGGAAGTACTAATGTTAGCCTTTGCTTAGGCTGTGAGTCTTATCCCTAGCTGTCCATTGTGTGAATTACTGAGTTTATGATGGTTCTGTTTTAAATGGGAAGATTTGGGTGTTTGTTCTCATCTGTCCCAAATATTTGAATGATTGAATGTGATAGCAAGTTACTTTCCTTTTTCTGATGGTGAACAGTGTATTTGCCTTAAAAAATCCTCAAGGAATTCTAGTTGAGGAATTCCCTAATTGAAGTTATTTGACTCTTAAATGAGATTTTGCATACTGCATTTATAACATGGACTAAAGCAATGTGTTTTGGACAGATTCATAAACTACGGGCACATGATGATGGGAAGAGGTTTTTACTGTTGCCTCTACCTGCTCTAGCATGATTTTGTATTGGGACCATGGTGCACTGAAATAATTTTTTTGGATACCATCCTGTCTGTCAGCATCTAGCAGATGCCATAAATAGATCATATTTTTTGAACACAGTGGGAGAATTTGAGGTTCCTGAAAACCTCAGGAATTCTGAGAAAGAGAGAACATTAAAAAGATTCATTATGATGAATTAAATCATCATGATGGAAGAACCGTAAGCAGGTCAGAGGCAATTGTTTCAATGCCAGTTATACTCGATTATGTACCTGGGAAAAGGACTGCAAATATTAGCTCTCTCCCCTGATTTATATTCTTTTATTTGATGTAATATTAAATGTTATAATAGGCACATGATACCTACAAAGGGACATGCTTGTACTAGGGCTTTTTCCTCCCCAAGTGTCTGTCTGTGAGGAAAAGCTGTTGAGCAGTTCTTTGATATGTGGATGTAATTAGGTAGCCTTTGAATTGTACCATGTCAGTCTAATTGTAAAAGGTAAGTAGTGCAGGCATCAGTTTTGAAACAGAGTTAAAAAACTTAAAATTAATTTTCTTAGGGCTGTGTTTTTTACTGTGCCAGGGCTGGCTGTCCCTGTGTGCTGAAATGGGAGAAGGATATGAGAAGGGACCTTGTAAGCAAGTTTTCCCTGGAGTCTCATCCAGTGTGGTGAGCAGGAGAGAGAACAGAATCCACTCTTTCTTCCTTGATTATAGGAGACCAGCCTTTCTAATCTAAACAACTATTGCTTAGTATACTTGCATACTCCAGAGAAATCATAATTATGGGTAGAGTTAAGCAAGCAACAAAAAGGCTAAAACCTGTTGTTCCTGTGGGATTGGAAATGCATAGTCTAGTCCTTTTCAGTAACTTCTCACTGAAACCTTTTCTCTTCTTTGGTGTTCTAAGTGGTAAACTTTTCTCCATCCATTCTGCATCTCCACAGCAAATTAAGACTAAAATCCTATGGAGAACCTGAGTCAGTGATGCATTTTTATGTTCGGTTTTAAGTGTGATTATTTTCCTGCTTATAGGTCTGAGATTTTGTTGTATGTTTTCACTGTAGTCTCTTAGTTACACTCCACAGTGTTCTGTCTTGGCTTTTTAGACTTGACAGGGTTGTTTTTTTTTTTTCTAATATGGAGTAGAGGATAAGCAGCTAATAAATCATTTGCTATACAAATGAAACAAAAAAATGAGGTGCAATCCAGTGGTGAGGCAAACACAGGTAACCTAGAATGTCTTGAAGAGTAGTTTCAGGCTGTATGCAACTTCTTCAAGGGGAGTTAAAGTCCATCTTGTATCTCTCTTTCATTTCATTGTCCCAAAGGAAGATGGCAGAACTCATATTTCTTTTTTACAATAAAGCAAGCTAGCCTGGTAAAATAATTTCATTGCTGGAGCCTCTGATAGGGATTTTAATAGCCTATTGCTTTAGTATTATTAGCGCTTTGGTGTTGGGTCACTGAAACTATTTCAAAACCAAAGTTGAAATTGCTGATCTATCCCTTGAATTCTCAGACATTTTTGTATTTCTGTTTGCTAAAGTAACTTTGTAAAGTAGCTTTGACATAACAAATTGGTTAATTTAATGTAGCAGGTGTGGAGAATGAGGAAGCAAAGTTATATATTTTTTTCTTTTAAATTTTTTTTGTTAGAGAGCTATAAAGACATCTGAAATTCAGGAAACACCTCATGCTGCATTGAAAGAGGGAACATACAATTCACATTTTGCAAAACAGGCATCTGAGCCATGATTAGCAATACAAAGTTTAAGAACTCTCTTAATTTAGGCACATCTGAAGGGACTATGTATGGATAACAATGTTTAGAAAACTGCTAGCTGCCTTGAAATGCGGGCAGGAGTGAAGGAATATGTCAGGGCTAAAGAGGATTGTGGCAAATGAAAATGTAGGCATTAAACATGGACACCACAAAACAGGCAAGAGATAATAAAATTTTTCACTCTTCTCTTGAATTTGGATGCTTGCTTCCTGTTGTTGTGTAATACCCTCAGACACATTGTGCCCTGTAGTTTGAGTTAACTCAATAGGTGTCAAAGAAGACAGAGTAGCTGAGGCTGGAGGGCACCTCTGGAAAGCTATCCCCCCCTCTCCAATAGGGCCACACTGAGCAGATTGCCCAGGCACCATGTTCTGATCATGTTTTGAGTAGCTCTGACATGAGACTGCATCCTCTGGGAGCAGCCTGCTCCGGTTCGGAGCCCTCCTCAGCGCCACAGTGTTGCCTTAGACAGGCCTTCCTCTGTGTCAGTTCATGCCCACTGCTGCTTGTCCTTTCAGGGACACCTCCAAGAAGAATCTGGGTTGATCTTCTTCCCACCCTTGTGTTAGCCACTTAAACACTGAGAAGATCCCTGTCTGGTCACCTGTCTGAAGTCCTTGACACCCTAGTGTAGGGTATTGGAAAGTGGCGGTACCTGCTGACTCATGAGGCCGCCCTCAACACTCCAGCATTCCTGGAGCTGCTGTTGCACATGTCAAGCTGAGGGCTTGTGCAGTCACAATCTGTACTGCCTCTCAAGTTTTTGATTCAAAAATTTTGACTATTTTGATTCTTAGAGCAATTAAGAAAAAGAAACCTCTCATTATTATGTTTTGGATGTTTACTAAGTAAAGGTGTTTTTAAAAGTGAAAGTTCAACATATTTGTGTATAAGAATACCTCACAAAATCCCATAACTCTCTTCAAATAACATTGAAAAGTTATCTGCATCTGTACATCACTGAACTGGTTGCTATATTTCATTTGGTTTTCATAATTGAAAGAAAATTTCTGTTCTGCAACTTAAGATGAACCCTGGTAATGTTGCTTGGATTCTGCAAGTGCTTTGGATAACTGAGGAGAATTTTGAGTATTTTTTCTCCCTCAGCCTTGAGTGAAGTTCACAGATGTTGCTCAGCAGTTCCTAATCTGATCAAACACAGTACCATATCCTTTTCAGTCTCATGAATGCATTGTTCAGCCTGCAGTTGGTTAATTATCTCTTGAGCAGTTCCTCTCTAATTCATTGGTAATCTCCTGCTTATTTTCTATTTCCGTGGATTAATCTTCTGAATTAACAAAATGAAAAGAAGAACATCAGAATTTTACTGATTTGATAATGATGATAAAGAAAGTGAATGAGAGTCCCTGACAGCAAACTTTGTGCCTGTTTTTCATCTCAGACATGTGAGTTGCTAAAGATTCTAGTCATGAACAAGCCGTGTTATTTTTTGTGAGATTGCCATGGTGATCAGGTGGGTTGTGAAGCACACTGAAGAAATAAATACCTTTTCCCAATTTATGAGCTTAGAAGAAAAGGGGAATTTGGGAACTCCCATTAATTGGAAGCTGTCAGCATTCTTCGTGTTTTGCCACTACCACTCTAATGCTGGTAAGACTGCAAGGGGAGGGAGCGCAGTGTTATCCTTACAGTGTGAAATTGGCTCACTCTTGGTTTGCTCCTGTTTGAGTTTATCGAGTGTCCTTAGTTTGCAAGTGCTGGTGGAGCTTGTCCAAGTAACTAGGAAATCTCTCTAGCCTTCTGCCAGTGTCTCGATTTTTATCACAGGACTTTATAGCCATTGCTGGAATTGTGGAGTTTCTCAATGACCATTTTTTTACGAGTTGACCTTCTTTGCCATTTCTCCTGTATATCCAAACTGCACACAAACCAAGTAGCACGAAGGGAACATGAGAAAAATTCTTTACACTCAGTTAAACATTTTTTATGCTCTCCTCCTATTGCTATAGCAATTGGTCCAAGAACTCTTGGATTATGCTGTTACTGAAATTTGCTTGTAATTACTGAGGCTGACATGCAAGGCATAATGTCTGTTTCTGCAAACTACGGTGTATTTAAGGTGGTCATTATTAGTGTGGGGTAGCACAATGGTCTGTTTTTCAGTTGTTGCTGTTGAAAGAAGTACAGAAAGAAGTAATTCATATTATTCTGACTGCAGCATTGGTTTAATCTGCTTAGATGGCCATTTATTCATGCAATACTCTGCTGTTTAATCCCTAAAGCAGAGTTTAAAGCTATATGGAACTGGATCATATGGAAAGGGATTTAATACAGTAAAAATACTTACTATATATAGAAGCAATGAACTAGACTTGGGAGGTTGTGCTGGAGTTGCTGCAGGGAATAATACTATATCTGTCGAAAAGTTCATTGTTATTGCTCTGTATAGGCAAGCTCAGCACGTGTGGTAGAAACATAAGCCCTTTAACTTTGGTTTGCTTTCTTAAAATGAATGCTATCCAAGTTAACAAGACCTTAATGTCTTCCCTGTGAAGTATATAGTTTGACCTGTAGAATTAGTAATTACATTACTGAAGTCATTAATGTGATTATTATTATTGTTATTATTATAATCCTTGTATGCGGGGTTTTAAAGGTATCATGCCAGAAAGGGAAAATTTTTAGTTATTTTGAAGAAGATAGGTGATTATTTGGATTCCTCAATTTTATATATTTTTTCAGGATAAAGCTATGTAGAGAAAAATATAAACGCTGAAGAATCTTCTGTAAAAAGTAATGCCTGGATGGAGTACAGCCTTAGTGCCTGTTTCCTTGTGTGCTCTGGTGCAAATTGATTTGCCTATCAAGTTGTTGTGGCCCAAGAAGATAGGAACTAAGAGAGATATTAGTGCAGTACAGATTGAGATACAAATATAACTCAGGATTTTGCTGAAATCTGGATAATGAAAAACAGTATTGCCAGTATTTAACTGGTGTAGATGATCAAATATCTTTTTTTTCTTTTTTCCAAGGCTTACATTTCAAGTTTAAATTTAACTAAACTGCGAAACAGGTTCCATGTTCTATATTTAAGCAATATTTAACAGCTGAGGATGCTGGTCCCAAATACCATTCTTTAAATGGTTGCGTAGCATTTCCTTTTTCACTGTAACACAAAGGTAGTTCCAAATTTGAATCTGATAACTTTAAATTACATAATAACAAGCAGAATTTCTAAATTTTATTAGGAAAATGTGCAGTCGCAAGTATTTCTTTTGCTTTCTTCATTTGCTCTAGAGAAACTCTTATGAGATCCCTACTGATCATGCTAATACAGAGATTGATGCTAAACCTTAAGAGAAATAAGTATTGTGGATGTGCACTGAATCATATTTTCTTGGCAGATATACAAATCCAGTTATCCAGTATTAATCTGCAGTGTTAATCCATGAAACAGAATTGGTTAGTGCTTTTCAGGGTCATGAAAGGCAACATGGCATCACCCAGAAATGAGTTTTGAAGGTTCTGGTGGGAGAATGTGCTGAGTCTTTACTTAGTACAAAACAGAATTAAGTATTTCTTCTTGAGCTGTAATTTTATTTTTCTTGTGACAGTAGAAAACTCCATTAAGTAAAAGATTTTAGAACCCAAGAATCTGTGATAAAAGTGGATATAAGAGGCTAGGGTTTTCTGGGGCTTATCCCAATACCAATTTTACTAATGAAACTTCTGCTCCCTTCAGGTAATCCTGAAAATGTCCTACCACGTAAGCATTGGTAGGACACTGGCATTCTTAAATTACATTCACATCTGTTTTGTGTCTGTATCAGTTTGCTGATATAAGTTTTGTGGTAAAGAAATTACACCCGTGCAATACCTAATGAATTGCAGTACTTCAGAAGGGAGTGGTTCCCCCACCCCATACATAGGATTTGAAACACTTTCCTTGGGTAACTGCCTTTCATTTTACAGCTAATTATCTCTCAGTCTCTTTTTTTTGTTGTTTGGGTTTGGTTACAATTCTCCTTTATTTCAGTCTTTCCTGTTGCACTAGAAACAACCAATCAGTTCTTGATTGCAGATCTCTCTTCTTTATTAAAACTAGCAAAAGCCTAGTATATCCATGATACTGCATGAACTGATCTTTTGATTTAATCTGCTTTCTTTTATTTCACTAAGTGAAGCTTGTGAAGAAGAGTTTTTTTGCAGGAAAGAAATGCTTGGGTAACTGAAATGGGTTTCTTGATATGGCCTTAAACTTACAGACAGACAACAGTTTAAGGAATTTACAAAGAAAACAAACAAACCTCACAAACAAAAAAAAAAAAAAAAAATCCAAACAAGAAGCCTAGGTCCTGGTTCAGCATTTGTACGAAGTGTGGGGTTTTTTAGTTTTTTGTTTCTTCAAGACCACTGCCTACAATCCTTAGTCTCATTTTCAGTCTTTTTTTAAACTTAATTTAAAGATCAAGGCATATGCATTTTAAGCAGTCTTTTTTTTATCTTGCTGTTCCAGTTTTATTTGTTACTAAAAGGAGGAGCAACAGCAGTTCCACATTATATATCATACTGAATCCTTCCCTCCCTGTTTGTCTCAGGTCTCTGCTCTAAATGGAACAAAGCCTTCATGAATATCATGGTTGTCAGCTTGAAATTTGTAAATTTGAATACTGAATACTGTATCAGTACTCATGTTCTGTGATATATACAGATCTGGATATAAAAAGTGAGATTTATTGGTTTAGAACAGATGTTGATATATATGCGGGAGTTTCTAAGCTTACTTTTAGAAAGTGATGTTTATTTAGCAAAGACACAAAAAGAATAAATTGAAACATCTGGTCTTGCCAGCTCTTCAGATATTTTTGGGGTTGTTGGGTTGGGTTTTTTTTAGTGCACAGGTCTGGAACTCTATAATTAAAGTTTCCAAAGCTTCCCCTTTGGATCCTACTTTTAAATTGCTTATAACATTTGTCAAATGCATCTGGGCTTTTTTTTTTTTTTTCTTCCCTCTACCCTCCCTATACTGGATGACTGCCTCAGCCTGATTATGTTATGGATTTTCATGTGGTTTGGTTCTGACTCTTACTTAATTCAAGCCAAAACAATTAATTGTTGAGAAAGAAGCTACTTTAGAAGTTAAAAAAAAAAAAAAATCAAAGTTTTCTTTTAAAGTGCTGTTAGCTTATCTAATAAGGAATAGAAGAGTCATCTTCCCATGGTTACACTCAAGATTTTACAAATAATGATAAAAACTTTTCCAGGTTTATACATTTAAAAAAATACCAAAAAAAAATCCTCTTTGAATGTGATTATGGCTCTTTGGAATTTAGAAGTTACCAGTATCTAAAGATGAAAAGCCTGGTAACACTTTTAAACAAATTGATTTAACTTAATAGGGTGACTGATCATAAGATACAAGATGATGGTGTGGGAAGGGGAAGAAGAGATGGTATTTGAGGACACGGTAAAGATCAGTTACTGAGAAGGGGATATAAGAGACCAAAGCTGAGAGCAAAGGGAGTCTGCTGTAATGCCAGGTTTTTGAAAAGGAGTTTCTTCTTCTTCCTCTGCTGTGTGGCTTGGTGGCAAGCAATGTCTCTTACCCCCTTCTTGGGATCTGATCACGAATTCACTGAGTGTCTGAGGTTGGAAGGGGATTCTTCAGGTAATGCAGTCCAACCCCCCAGCTCCGTCAGGGACACCTAGAGTTCAGTTGCTCAGATCCATGTCCAGGTGACTTTTGGGTATCCTCCAGGGTGGACACTCTGCAACCTCTGTGGACAAGCCTGTGCTAGGGCTCACTCACCTTAGCAGTGGTTTCCTGGTGTTCAGAGGGAGCCTCGTGTTTTCCAGTTTGAGGCCATTGCTTCTGGTCCTGCTGCTGCGCATTACTTAAAAAGTTCTTGTGGAAACTGAGATTTCAGTGGGAGCAATTTTTGAATGATAGTGATAGGTCTGGGTCAGTCAAAGGTCTGACTGGCTTTTGAACTATCTATAGATATTGTGCAGAATGAGTTCATCTGCTCCTCCAGTCCATACACACCACGTGCAGAACCTACACGGAGGTGTATGAATGTGTCCACATAGGCAAACTGTTAAAAGTACTCCTGTGTTGAAATAGAAGAGAAAAAAATTAGAGTGCCTGAGTCTTCTTAATTTGTGGCCTGTATTTGCCCATATGAATTCCAAAACCATATGATTGCATACCCACAATAAACAGGAGTTTAAAAAATGACATATGGAATAACTGATTATTAAATGAGCATTATACATTCTGCAGTGTGAACAGAATCAAAAAGAAAACAGTGTTTGCAGTGGTTGAGCACTGATAGGAAAGGAGGTTGTTTGCTTTCTCACAGGCTCTGAGTGTCTTTTGATCACTGTAGGGTACAAGGGCTTGGTTCAGCTCTCTGATTTTGTGTTCTGCTTGGAAAGGTGAGTGACTTGAGTGCATACAATGTTTAAAATGTATTTTAGTGTTTAGTATCTTATTTTAGGTAGTGTAGTTTTTAGCGTTTCATTTTGTGCTTCAGCTTTTTACTCTTCGTGAAACTGGTTGTGGCCATAAGTGTTGTACATGGTTGGAAAATCCTCCTTAAGTTATCAAGATGGGAACCCAGAGTAGAATAACAGAAGAATCTTTCCATGCTGTACAGGCTTTTTTGATACCATATGTTTATGGAATTCAAGTGTATTTCCATTTGGAAATAATTAAATGTTTGTCATGATTTGGAAATAATTAAATGTTTGTCATCTGCTAGAACTTAATTTCAGAAACTTTCTAGCCATGCAACTGGCTTATTAGTACTGACTTCCTTTGTTTATTAGGATGTATAGTTAATTAGTTGGAGAGAAGAGATAATTTAATTTTTCTTAGATGACTTTCAGGAAATTTGGCTGCACCTTAATATGGTTGGTTGTGGTCCCAATGGTGGTCCCAATACAGTTCTTTCATATGGTAAAATGAAAAAAATATTATTGTCTACTTTTTGAATGCTGTAGGGTTTTTAACAAAACAAAATGTTATATTTATTGTCTTAGGATGATTTATAATGCTTCAGTGTACTTATGTCATCCTACAATTCTTAAAAATTGAACTTAACGTAGGAATATTCTACCTCAAGTATTAGAATAATGTTGTCCTTTACACTAGAAAGGGAGGGATGGATAATGACATTGTAGACATATATTGTATATTTTTGTGGGGATGCTATTCAGTGTTATGCTTTCTTTTTGCTTGTTCAAGTTCCCTCATCACTGTAACTTAATGATCTATATTTAGTATCTGTAGGCATTGAAACAGTACAGGGTAATGATATACCCCGATTTAAGTCCGTGACATGGCAAACACATTTGCAGCTGTTAAAAAACTAAGTGCATTTACTGCTTTTCAAAAGAGCTTCTTTAAAATCTTTGTTCAAGCTAATCACTGTTGCATTGGAACACAAGCAGTGAATTTTTCTTTTTGTTTACACAACAGGTAAAACTTTTACCATTCTGATTGCTGTGCTCTGAAAAAAAATTTGTCATGCTGCTAATCTGTTAGTGATACAGGACAGACTTAGTCACCTCTGTTAGATAAAGAGTTGGAAGACAATCTTGAATTTGTAGTGTGAAATCTTAAAATGTTAACCTAGGCTAGGGTAAGAGGAGATGTGTGAGAATCCATGTATTCTAGGTAGCTTGATCTGTGAATTTTCTTTGCTGACATGAGGCTGCACTTGTCATCTAGCAAGAGAAAACAGTGGCAGGATTCTGTAAAAGGTTTGTTGTCTTTGCTTGGAGTCATTGTTTCAAAGAGCATTAATAATTTGGCAACCTGGAATTCAGATGGCAAAGCTACTCTGGAGTGTCCCCTTGGGCCTGCTGTGATGGTGACCTAAAGGGAGAGAAGAGGTTTTTTTGGAAAAAAATAATCTCTACACACTGTCCTCATTGTGTAAAATCTTCTGTACCACAAACAGAGTATAGCAGGTTTATTGCAAAGATTCTTGCAGGTAGTATCTAGTTTCAAAGAAGAAAGCTAAATAAGTGTGTGGGGATTTCTTCTTTAAAAAAAGTTGTGTGTAAACAAAATAAATTAGTGTAAAAACTTTTAAACTAGAACTGGTTTTTGACCCTGGACTAGTAGAGGTGGTAGAAATAGGGATTTGTGATTGGCTCTGAGTACTTGGATTTGCAGGCAATTTTATCTGTATCAGGAGCAGCTAGAATTGAGCATCTGGATATATCCGGAAACATAATTATTGTACTCTGGCAATATTTGTGGACACTTTTATTTTTGTTAATCTTGATTTTCTATTCAATGATGTTCTATGAATGCAAAGCTTGTGGTGTACTTTACAGGCTTCTGTAACAGTAAGGAAAATAACAAACGCATATTTAAACACCATAAAATAATATTAGGGTGTTTTACTCTTTAAACACATGGTGGGCGTATTATGATAGAGACCATGTCTTAAAGGTGAGGCCTCAGCCAAGTTCTGTTGTCTTCTCTCTTGAGTGAGCTGACCCCTACAAGAGCTACTTTCACAAACCAACAAACTCTTGTTTTCTGTGTCTGCAAGGTTCATAAATTTTTATTGGATTTTCTGCCTTGGTTTGAGATAAGGGCTTTTTAGGAGGGCTTTTATTTTTCCTTTAAGGAATAGATTATCTTTTCCCATTGTTATTTGTGATGTTACATGGAAATTTTCATGAATTAGAGCCCTGAAGAACTTTAAGTGGAAAATATGTTGGAGAAAGAGGAGGGCAAATAACAAAGGTTAAGACATGAAAAAACTTACAGAATCACCCAAAGAATCTGTTGAATTAACTTGAGAGTTAATATTAATTTTAATTAATTAATTAAATAAATATCCTTTAAATTACTGCATGAATAATGTGTAGATTTCAGTCAAAACCTGCATAAACTGAGAAAGGGGATGTGTTCCATCATATTTTCTCATATTAAAAAATGAAATATTAAAAACTGTAGGGTCTTGGAACACTTTTCTCTTAGATGAAGTCAACAGGGATATATTACAGTTCAGATGGAATCTTTTGGTGATATTATTGGGTACCTTTTTGCCTACACTGTACTGACCTGACAGTCATTGCAGAAATCCAAAGCTAGTTATTTGTTGCTATTTCATGTATAATGAGATTTTTGGGAGATTTGATTGAAAAGATAAAAGCTACTCAAAAATTGGCATATGCTTGCATTTTTTTCCTTCTCTGAATTCGGTAGTAGTTTTGGTCAAGGCTTGTTCTTTTTTTAAAAGATGCTCTACACACCTGTATGACTACTGAATGCTCTGTTCCACGTATAGTATGTTCGTTATTTGAAAATTGCAGTCAATCATTTTGTAGCTGCAAAAATAAATGGTAAACTGTACAAAATTAATATCAGCAATACACCTCAACATAAAATACTGCGTTATTTTAAAGAAAAATTAGGCCTGGAGTATTATTGTATGACTAACGCATAAAAATAAATATCATATGTCTTGCAAAATATCATCTGTTCTCTTGTAATGAAACTTTGTCATTGCCTTTAGCTTAATGTACCTATGAATTTAGTTGCCTATAGTCCCTCTGTAGTCCCCAGTTGTCGTTCTGGCTAGTGATGAAGTTATTTTAGAGCATAACCCTTTTTTTTCTTTTCTTTCTGACAGAACAACATGAAAATACTTGAAGGCAGATTATTTTTCTTGGGCCTGTAGAAAGCACAGGCTTTAAAAATATGGCAGGCAGAACTTCCAGTCATCTATTTCTGTTGTGGGTAGTTTGGGTGGATTGAGCTGCAAGTTCTTTGGAAGTTTTGCTAGCAATGGGGGAACACCTAAGAGAGCATCTCACAATCTCTATGGATCTTTTTCGATTATTCAGCTCACCTGGACCCTAGCTTCTTCTTCTAGAACATGTTTTTTGTGTACTGACCTAATTTAAACAGGAGAAACTAAGGAAGCACAGGGCTTTTAGAATGGTAATTTCTGTATCTTGATTTGCAGATTTCAGGAGGTTCCCAGTTGACTACTGAGGTCTTACCTGAGTGCAAGAAAAGAAGCTAATGAGCCAGCATGACACTGAAGAAAATAGATGAGACTCCAGTTCACTGCAGAGAAAAAACCCTTGATTTTCCTTCAGAGATTTTTCAAAACTTAATTGTGTGCCATTAGACAAGCAGTTAAGAGGATGAAATGGAATGGAACTTAGAAGTACTTTTGTAGACTTCAGTTTTGTTAATATAGGCATATTGTAGTAGGTTTGTTTGGTATTGGGAGGCAGTGCCAGCAATTAAAAAAATCCAACCAGTAAAAAGCAGCAAACTTTGGGCAGTTGAATGTCTTAGTGTTAAATGTGAATGAGTAGTGTTCAGTACAGAAGCTCCCTTGAGACTGTTGAATTTTTATCTGCTCATCCTTGTGCTCTTAAATTTGTTGATTTGGCTTGGTTTTGTGTGAATTCTTTTCTTTGACGTTGCTCATTTGTGCTGTAAATGTGATACTGGTTTTTTTGTTGTTTGGTTGTTTTTTGATTTGGGTTTGTTTTTTTTTTTTGCTCTGGATACTGCAGTCAAAGCACGTCTGTCATCATGTTATTCTAGTTTGTCTTGTTCAAAATGCGTCACAAACATTCTAAGGATTATAGCCTGAGTCCCGAGCAGTCTGATTGAATGACTTTTGCCCTATTTTGAACTAGAGCAGAGCAGGCTCTGCTCTTCTACTTACTCCCTTCCAGCCACGTGTCTTCTATGGTTCTAATCTAGTGCACCTCCTTGTTATAGCTCTGATGCTCACTTCTGGAAACCAGGTTTTTTTTCACAGTCTGGGTGTGGTTACAGGTCTGCCATCGAGACATTCTCAAAGACAAACACTTCTTTACATTTTCTCTCATGTTATGTTTTCTTACTACTTACTACTACTTACTAGTATACTGTGTATACTATAAAGTATGTATATATTTTTTAGAAATAGGTATGTGTGTGTTTAAAAATACACACTGTTGGGAAAACGTGCATTGCTGTTTTACTGAAATGATGGATTGTTCTCTGTTGTGTAGGGATGCCATGAGCTAGATTGGACAGTATTTCTAAAGGTGCTGTAAGACTACCACTGTTGTACTCCCACTACCCAAAACTTTTGTTTATATTTCTTTTTTAACGTAGCTTTCTGGAGGGAGTATTAAGATTGTACGGCTTCTCTGAGCCAGGTTTTGGAAGCTGTTTTTCTTTACTGGAAAAAAAAGGAGGTTATACCCCTAGTAGGACATGGGACTGAGACCCTGGGAAGGCAATGCAGAGAGCGGACTAGAGCCTTGGGTTCTTATTTCCTGTTGTCTTGAGTTGCTATGTGAAAGTTAATGGGTTGGTGTTAACTGAAGACTTGTCTAGGTTTTGGCTTCATTTTGTGTGGAATTTAATAAGCATTAGAGCCTCTAGTGACACAGCAGTCCTTTGCTCATCAGTGGTCTTCTGCTGGCAATCCTCAGTGGTCTCTTGCTGATTTATGTGCAGAGTACGTGACACTCATTGTGTGAAGGTTTTTTTAGGGTGAACATTTTTTATCACCTCAAAAACCTGATTTGGGTTACATCCAGAAGAGAAACTGGAGTAGTCTTGGAGGTTTTTGGTTGTTTGGCTTTTGTGTGTGTGTGGTTTTGTTGTTGTTTGTTGTTGTGGGTTTTTTTGGGGGGGGTTGTTTTGTTTTGTTTTCCTTCTATTGTAGAAGTTCTGTGAGTGAGGATAGCATGGTAATATACTTTGGTAGGGAGTAGGTGCTGGGATCCTTACTGTACTGAGGATAGGGAATTCTGTAGTTGTATGCCTGTGAATTGAATGGAAGATACCACCAGTGGCTGATGCTTTGTATTGTGGTGGCTTTGCTTTGTACACGTTTTTTAAGTAGTTTACATAACCTTACTATAAAGCATATTATATTTATTGTAACCATTTCAGTACTAGTACAAGTTTCTACTTGACTTCTTATAGCAGTAGACTTTAAAAAAATACTCTTGATTCCTTTAAATGTGGTATAAATGTTACTGGTGAAAGTCTTGATTTTTCGTTTAGCGTGAATCTCCCATCACAACACTTATTTTTTGGTAATTAGATAGAAATTAAAATAAATCAGACTCTACATAGTAAAAGCATGTTTCCCTTGCCAAATTCAAGCTGGCACATTCAGTGTCCAAACAATTTATATAAACTAAGCAGGATAAATCTAAATTGGGCAAAGAACTGCTAAAAGGACACCGACTGAATTGGCCCTGGGGTTCTGTATGAATTACATTTGCTTAGTGGGCACTTGACAGTGCCTCTGTTACAAGTGGAGTAAGTGTTTAGTATGCTTAAACCTCTAGTTGCCTATATTCCTGAACTCTGAAAGTTTTAATGTTTTCTCACTTTAATTGGATACTTCAGATGGAGCTAAATAGTATATCTTCTTTTTACTAAACATTCATTTCAGTATTTTCCTCAAGTAGATGCAAGTTTTCAAAGAGCTTTGAGGTGAGCTTGCTTGTATACTGTGTCTTGGGAGGGGATTTCCCTTTTCTCATATGAAAGAAGAGGATTCAAACTATTTTGGATGGCATGCTGCATTTAAAAACTGTGTGGAGATAAGAAATCCTTTACTTCTGCTTTTAGAATCAAGTATTGCAAGATCTCATTGATTCAGGTTTTTGGTGCAAATGTATTTGTCTTCTAATAATGTCATTTTACATCATGGTTTTTAATTATTAATAAAACTATACACTAAACATAAATTAATGTAGTCTTACTTAGAGGAAGTCCATCAACATTTTCATCAGGCTTAAAATAGTTGCTTTTGTTTGCAGTGTGAATATCTGTGCATATTTCATTAACCTTTATCTTGCTTGATGTGTTAATGTGTGCTGAGGAGACTTTGAAAAAGAGTGAAGTTAACCACATTCCATGTTCTATTTCTGGTGTTCCTTAGCTGCTGCTGCTGCTTAGAGGCTGAACTAGAAGTAAGACCATTGCATTTCACTGCCACTGGAGTTAAGAGTGCAAAAGTATGTAAGTTCTCAGTTGGCCAAGTTCTCAGCTTGCCAAGAAGCAAGTTTCTGATAGTTGGAAAATGTGCTGATGGATTCCTCCCCCCTTCCCCCCAATTAATTGAACTTCAAGAGCTAGAATATATTTCTGAAATGAATTGAGAGCTTGTTATTGGAGCAGATTCAAGTACTATATGAAGTTCTTCTAAGAGAAAAAAAAAAAAAAAAAAGGCTTGCTTTTACATAAGTAAAAGAAGAGGGCTGATACCTCCTCCTCACACCCCCAAACAAGATCAGAATGGTATTAGATTTTGCCTCTCTGGTTTTACTTGCAAATTAGCAAAAATGGCAGTATAATTTGTGTTCACATCTCATGGCAATAATGACAGACCTTCTATTTTGAGAAATTGACTCCTTTAGTGCTGGAGACAGTTAACATTTTCCTTACAGTTGTTTTATAAAAGTGAACATTGTTCTCCAATATGCTGGGCAAAGCGTGATCCATGTATCTGTTTTACCCTCATGTGGGTGACAGTCCTTTGTTAATTCATGAGCTGCTGTCTCTACAGGTTTGCAAAGTGTGTAATTTCTTCAGTCCAAAGAGTTGCTTTATTTTACAAGTGTTTTCTATGTAGAGCTTTCAGAAGGCAGTGGTCTGTATCAGTCTTCCAGTCCACTGGTATATGAGAAATCTGGTTTTCTTGGTGCTTTTTCTGCACTGCACAAATGTCACTTATTACTCTAATAGCATAGCCTTTTATACAAAATCTTCCAATCATGGAAGAAGATATCTATCAGAGCATTTCTTCATTTTTGTAGAGTTTACCTTCTGAACTTAGACTGAAAATAGGAAGTAAATTACCTTTTTCTTGCTTGGGAATCTAGGATCTGTTTGAAAGTGCTAAAAGGAGAGTAAGTTATGATTTCAGTGAATCTTTTGGCTTATGTAGAAAGACTTTCTAGAAAGTATAAAGAGTAGAAGAGGTAATCCATTTAATTCACAATTACTTCAATAAAGACAAGAAAAGTGGTCATTTAGTTGAACTTCTAAGAAATTAAATTTGCTGGAAAAAGGACTTTGTCCCCCATCATTAGAAGTAGGTGCACACATATGTACACTTCTCTGTGTGTATATATATAATCTGCAGAGATAAGAAAAAAATGTTTGACCTTGAATGTCTGCGTAGCAAGGGTATTTGCAAGGAATTTTGGGCAGCAGTTTGCATGAGAACCAGTTAAAAATTTGCCAGTCTTATCTCTGGCAAAATTGGTCAAACCCTTATTTTGTTGAGCTGAGTGAAGTGTAATCTTGTTTGAAAAACCCAGAAAAACTTACCCAAAATACTCCAGTATAAGTATGAGGTACTGTGCTGGGGAGGGTGAGGAATTGGGGAGTTTTAAATGAGAGGACAAAGCAAATGGAAGGAAAGCATAATAAAACTGGACTATTGTCTGGACTAAAAGACCCATAGTGGAAAGATATGTTTTGTTACAACTTTTTCTTGTTGAATTTCTTGAAGACAAAGGTATTGCACACCCCCACCCTAATGACAGCAGTAAGTCTTTTTGCTCCCTCTTTTTTTTCCCCTCCCTTGAATTGTTTTATTCTCTTTCTTCTGAAGTTAACTGTTTCCGTGCTGAAAAAGTAGTTTAAATTTCTGAAATTTTACTAAATAAGAAAACTGTTACTATTTTTTCTGTATTCTGGCTTTGTGGAAAAAACCCCAAACACACACAGCAATAACATTCCCCCCCCCACCCCCCCATAATCTCCTCCCCTCCATATTCATGGAGTGACAATAAAAATTTTTATGTCCATTTTACATTACAGGCAGCTAACTAGATTTATTCTTTTAAAACAATAAGAAAGCAGGCAGAGAATATAGCCTTTTTTTTACCTTTATTCGGTATTAACAAAAGAGAAGAGAAGGTGGCTTCTAAAGTTGGGTACTTAATGCAAATTCTTTCCCTTGCATAAGCTACAGAGCAATAGAACATAACACTGTCATTAAAACTGACTCATAGCATTCAACAGAAGGTGTGTTTCAAGCTTTAAAAGTGTTAAGAGAATTACTGCAGTCTAGTAAATACCTTGCAGTGGGAAAAAGTACTTGAGCTGCATTTTGTTGCAAAATGTTGTGCAAATTACTTTGAAAGTATTTTGTTTTTTAAAAATATCTGACCATGCAAGCAGAGAAATAGAGTTATTCTAAACTATTAAGTATTTTGAAAAATTTATGCAAATAGCCTGTGACATTAATTTAACATTCATATTTTAAATTTCAGCTCAGGATGGAGACTCTTTACTTGATTGTCTTTTAACTCTTTTCATTGTGGCTGTGGGGGGATGACTCCTATTAGAAAAATCTCTCTGCAGAAGTAGATGTTCAGCTCTGTAAATCAGTGGGTTGGTGGGTTGTATTTGTTTGGGCTTTTTGACATATTAGTAGAGAGGAGCATAAAATGCATATCTAGCATCACAGAAAGGCCTAAATATTAAACTTATATTTAAATTGGTTTAGTATGTAGTCTCAGCAATAAATCAAGCAGTATAATGCAATGGAGGTTACAAGAATTGTTTCTGACTTTTTGTCTGAGCAAATAGCATATGAGCCATTCTATCTGGATTCCAAAGGAAGGTGGAGATTATTCTTCTAATGTTAGAAAGGCATAAAGAGAACATTAGTGGAAAGAAATAAGATGGTGCAGTTAAAACTGTAATCTTGCATGTTGTCTCCCTGCCTGCTGAGCAGTGGCTGCCTTGGTTGGATGTGGTGGGTTACGTCTGGGTTCAGTGTGCTTCTGCTCTGTGATTGCTGCCTGTGGTGGGTGAGGAAATGTCTTAATATGCATCTATCTAGTTCCTTGATGACCAGTATTTAAGCCTCTCAATATATGTGTATGGTTTGCACAGCTTACTTGCAAGCAAAAGACAGCTGTTTTATCTTTGATTTAGAGTCCATCACTTCAGCATCTCCCTAGCAGCCTTTGTCAGTGGGTATAACTGAATTTCAGGAAGTTCTGTTTAACCCTCTGAGACATGATATGCCCTATATTGTCGCCAGCCCTTATTTTCTTAGTAGTTTTTACTTCTCTTTTGCAGGAAATAAATGGCAGTGTTTTTATGGGTGTACACTTCTGCATTCATATCTCCCAGGTTACTTTTATTTCCCTGAATATTAGAAGCCTGTTTGTACAAAAAGTAAACTAGATACATAAGAAACAAGAAAGTTATGCAAATACTGACTTTTGGATGCTGCAAGTCTGTATTTTTTTATAAACTAATATAAATCTCAAATATCGTGATGAACCCATTGCTCATGCCTGAAGCATCTTATCCTTAGATTTATGGTTTTGTCTTTCATTTCAGAACTTCTCCATATGCCAGCCTTTCACTGTCTTCTCCCGTGACTCCCTGGAGTAGTTTCTTTTCTCTTTTCTCTTCCTCCCTCACCCACTCTTCTTGCCCTTTGCCAGGAGCATTGCCTTCCCTCTTTTCCTTTCTCCTCCTCCCACCCTCCACACTCCATAATTAAACTTGGAAGACTCAAAGGGTTGAAAAACACATGAAGGATGAAAATCAGGACTATGAGGTTTTTTTATTACCTTTCTTCTGGTAGGTCTGCCAACATTATTTACTGTTTAGATGCATCTCCTTTTTCTCAGGACCTGTTTTTCAGGTCGTCTTTTGGGTCACTTACATATCCAGACATGCTTTTGCTGTCATGGGAATCTCTCATGCAAGAAGCTGTCAGCATAGCAGGAGACGCTCTGCTTGGCTTGCCTTTCTCTGTGGGAGAAAGGCCATGTATCTGCCATCTCCTGTTCATGTTTAAATATTTTTCCATTGATACCTAAACTTCTAATCTGGATGATTCTTCTCTTTAGATGATAGTGACTATATTTCTTTTTTTTTTTTTTTTTTTTTTTTTTTGAGGTAGCCTTCAGTAGTAAACTCCTCTGTTTACTTTAGAGACATTTTTGTCAGACTAATAGTGTGGACAAAAATACTAGTTAAGCAAAGTTCATTGGATATGAATGTTTTACCAGTGTATTGATGTGGTTGATGAAGGTATAGAGCAAGTACAGACTGCATTTGTGTTAAGAAAGTTAGTCTGAATGTTTGTACTTATATGAGGATAGTTTTCATGTTATGTGAGATTTAAAATATTTTCCTTTTTTTTCTTTTAACTGTTAAATGGAAACTACTTGGCTGAAATCGGAAGAGGAACTATTGCTTCCATTTTTTTTAAGTGATTATAGAAGCTGGCATTGAAATAACATTGTTTATTATTAAAATATATATATATATATTAGTATCATTCCTGTTTCCAGAAATGAATCAAATTGCCTCCTAGATTTTTGAAGTTTTTTTCCTTAGTTTTCTGGTAAGACTGTCACTTATCTTAACTCACCTTAAGGTATTTTACCACAGCAATGCTGTTCATGCAAAGAACCATTGCCATAGCATGGTTTCAGACATTAAATCTTAGTTATTTTATAACACTGCCAGAGGCCTTAAACAGAGGAAAAAGTTTCCTCACCAGAGCTTAACATCTAATTAAAGGCAAGACCTAAGAATGCAACTACCAATTGAAATAAGCAGGAGAGGAAAAGAGATAATCATGGTTATGTCTTTACAATTAGGAATCTGTGAGGGGTTGACCTTGGCTGTCCACTGTCACCAGAGTCACTCTGTTTACTCTCCTCCTCAGAGCTCATGAAGGGCTTGGGTTGGATGGGACCTCAGCGATCGTCTTGTTCCAATCCTCTATGCCCAGAGTCTTTTCAATGCTGGGAAATTGCTCTCTCAGCTTGTCTGTAGGAAACATGCTCCAGCCCTCTGACCATCTTTGTGTGTGGCCTCCTCCATACCTACTCTAATGTGTTCATGTTTCTCTTGTGCTGAGGACCCCAGACTTGGACACAGCACCACAGCTGGGGTGTCTCATATGAGTGGTGGAATCCCCTCCCTTGACCTGCTTTTTCTGCAGCCCGTTGTTCCTGAGTGTACACTGTTGGCTCATGTCCGGCTTTTCATCCACAGGAACCCCCAAGTCCTTCTCAGCAGGGCTGCTCTCAGTGAATTTTTCTCACAGTCCTGTATTCATGTCTGGGTTTGCCCAGACCCAGGTGCAGCACTTGCACTTGGACTTGTTGAATTTCATGAGGTTCTCATGAGCCCACTCCTCAAGTTTTTCCGGGTCCCTCTGGATGCCATCTTGTCCCTCTGTTTTGTCAGCTGTACCACTCAGCTGTAAACTTGCTGAGGTGCACTCAATCTCACTGTCTGTGTCATTGATAAAGGTATCAAAGTGCACTGGACTCCTGACAGAGCCCTGAGGATCACCACTGATCACCAACTTCCACCTGGAACGTGGAGCCATTGACCACAACTCTCTGGCTGTATCCAGCCAGCCAATTCCTTATCTGTGTCCTCGATTGGATGGGGGAGAGATAGTATAATGAATATTTATTTTTCTGCTGCTTTTGGATGAGACCACAAAATTAAATTTGTGCTTTTGTTTATCTACTTTTTTTTTTCTCTACTGGAAAATTGCTTGCACATACTGCAAATTGAGTTGGTCACCTTAATTTATCTTCCAAAAATATTTGCAGTAATTTAGCAAACTGAAGTTTGCCTACTTGAAGGTGTTCTAGGTGGCTCAGCACAAGGACATCTGTCATCACAGCACAAGTCAACACTCTGTTGCTGTACTTTCTCTGCAGTGGATTTGCACTGAACACAAACTTTATTTCAGAGTTACCAGTTTAATGTTCAGAGTCCTTCCTCAAGTTGTCTTTGGTACATGATACGTTGCTGCAGCTGTTTCTGTGGTGAAGCATTCCAGAACACTCTAAGCTTTTATCCTCTGCTTCAAGGAAGGGTATGTTTATAAGTTGTTACATATTAACAGTTAACAATTAAGAAATACTGTTAGTTTAGGAGAATTGTTAGTTGGTTGGGTTTTTTTTCTCTTCATCTGGAATGTGAATCTCTTTTATTGAACTTCATCTTACTGTGATGGTCATAACCTCTTAATGCAGTCTGAGCCACTTTGGAGATTAGTTGTCTTGACTTGGGTTTTACTTAATTGATTTATTCACCTGTGTAAATTTAATGGGGTTTTTTTTTCAACTAGAAAGCATAGCAAAACTCACCTTGAATTTAAACATGGTTAGTGTTCAGTTACGCTGATAATAAACATCTTAAAAAGCCTAACTATGAAGTGTAAAATAAGCACATTGATACACGTTTAGTACTGATCATACTCAGTTAATTCCCAGCTGGTAAAATTGGAGCAAATGCCTTGTAATAGAGTTTCACACATTGAAATAGTAGCATTATCTTCAAATTCAAATGAAACTTCATATGGAGAGATGTTTCTATAGGTTTTTGATTTCTTTGGGGTTTTTTTTAAGTAATCCACTATGAGATTGATGGAATTAGAGTCTTTTTCTAATTAAAAAATAAGTACAACCTAAACAAAATTATTACAAAATCCTCTAGCACTCTCCCACAAACCCCACTGTACAAGATTTGTCCACCACGTGGTTTAATCACTTGTAATGACTTAAGTGACAGAAGACCCTATGATAAATCTTTTGAGTTGTTTCTTTATACATGCTCCTGTGCATATGCTTGCCTGCTAATATGAATTTATTCTTGAAATTACCTGTCTCTGGATATTAGAACCATTAGTTATTGAGTGGCTTATTTTTGTCCTTTTTTAAAAAACTTTTGATGGCATTCTTTTCAGGGCTAACTTTGTATAAGGTGGATCAGTGTTATTTATTTAAATAAAATGTTTCTAATTATTTGCTTGGAAAATACATGAAGAGGCAAGGATAAATAATTTTATAGTGTAATTAAAATGTAGTTCTGTTTATTTGTATGTAATGTATTTTATTATTAAGGTAGTACTAAGTTTTTGGCCCCCCTCCTCATTGTTTTGTTTGTTCTATGTATTTGGTATGCCCTTTTTAAAGAAAAAGGGATTTCTTGTTGTTTTTTTTTTTTTTCTATTTGGTTCAGATAGTGAACCAGTCATCTGTATTTAATTATATGCTTGAAGATTACAAGAAGAGTAGTCATTGCAGTTGTTTTGATCGGCATTAGAATGCCCACAGAATTTAGTTTCAGCATTCGTTTGCTATTTATAAATACTTTTTATTCACCTTTACTTTTCTATAGTCTTATGAGAAAGATCCATCTCAGCCAAATACAGTGCAGAGAGGAACATCTGACTTTCAGAATGTGAATGGGAGTTATTTTTAGAACAATGAAGACAAAACTGGGTTGGAAGGAGGGGGCAACTTTGTCAGATTAAAAGAATTTCAGTCTCACTAAATCACCAGTATGCTTTGTGTGTGCACATATACAAGATTCAGTGGCTGATCCAGTTAAGAACACACCAGAGGACTTTTCCTGAGGTGGCCAGGTCTTGTGCATCAGTTGTTTTGTCTGCTGCCAGCATGGCAGTGCAGACGGCAGGGCTGGCTCGGGGGTGCTGCTGTTGTGGAGAGGAACCTGGCGGTGCCAGTGGGTGCCAGGGACCGTGATGGACACGCTCCGGAGGCCCCTTCTTCCCACAGCTACCCTGCTGAGCTCAGACTTCAGAGCAGACCTACAGCTGACTGGCTGCTTCTAACACAGCCCCTTCAAGGCAATATATTGTACTCTTCTTGGACAGGAACCCCTCTGCCCTTGTGCCTTTTTTTTTTTTTTTCCTTCTTATTCCTAAGTATGTATCTTCAAACGCTGGAATTGAGCCACAAAGTGAGTCCTGGTGTGTAACTGAAAATAGCAGCTTTCTTTGGGCACTTCTAAAGATGAAAAAATGTCTACAATATTATTTTGTAATATTATATTGAGGACTTAAAGTCCATGGCAGATTGTCAAAAATAATATGGGACTAAATCATAGGCAACATGACAAATGAATATAGGATATTACTGGAGACTGGTGTTCTGAGAAGAGAGAAGGAAAGATTAAAATCAAGAACCAGCTTGGAAGGAGACCACTACAGATACTGTGTCAGATAAAGAAATATTAGCTTCTTCCACAGCAAGGTATTCTGTTACGAAATAAAACCTTCTATTATCTTAAAAAAACCCATTTCCCCCTCTTTGCCTAAGAATATATCACAAACCAAAGTGTGCTTTTACTTCAGCTAAAAATGTTGGGCACTGGGATAGAAATGAAAGCGTAAAGTGTCAGGCGCCTTGTGCCAGAAGAAACTGCAAAGGCTTTGGATTTTACTGGTTGCTGTTGAGAGTGTTATCCTCTGCACACTGACAATTTTCTTCGGGGCTGCCACAGGTACAGTGAAGCCCACCCAGCACACGCAAAGACCGGCATCAACTGCGTAAGGAGCTGTCACACCCACAATAGACTTACTTGTTAAGGTTCTTACTGGAGAGCAAGACTAAAATGGAAGCAAAATTGTCTTTCCTGTCCTCCTGTTATGACTCATGGGAGATGCTTTTGTGCTCAGTGCTTTCATAATCAGTCTGCTTATTTGTCAGTATGGTCTTAGAAGCATCCTGCTAAGCACCCACTCTTTTTGAGTTGGCCACAGCTGTTAGGGAAGATCGTGAATCCTGCGTTTTAACTCGGAGAAGTTAATTTAGTTCATATATCCAGGATGAGCTGAATTTATTTTTGAATCCGTACTTGGATACAAAAGGAAGAGCAGTCATAGAACAAGATAAAACAAATCATTATTGCTGCCCTGGCCTTCAAGCTCAGTTTTCCTTTAGGAATTTAACCAAACAGGTATCTTTAATAGTAGGGAACTGATGCAACCTTTTTCTAGTTGTTTGCTTGCTGTGGGATGGGAACTTTGTTCAGGTTCTTCCCCCATGCACTCCTGGCCCTGTGGCCATGGAGATCTGCTCCCTTTAGGCCAGTTATGTGACGATGCCTTCCCTTGATGTATAATTATTCAGATGCATTTGCAGATTTCAGTATTTCAACAGTTATTAAAAAGCCCAAAACCAAAAAACCCCAAGCAAGTTCTCCAAAAACCAGCAATGCTGAAGTCATATGTGTTGATATTAGCAATGTCAAGAAAAGCTTTCTGGAGCTGAATTTTAAAATCTGTGAACCTGTGCAAGGTTGCTTTTACATAATTTGTTCAAGTTTGACAGTTTTCTAAATTTTGTGTTTATTTTCACCAGCTGTTATTTTCATTCCTATTTTTTTCTTACGAGCAGAGGAGGATCAATGGAAGCTTAGAGTATGAAAACTGGCTTACTGTGATTGATAAGTTCTTGTTGCTTTTTATCTCTTCAGCTTTTCCTTTTTTTGACTTCCTCGTTGTGGATTTCTTCATATTGTGAAATCTTGATGGCTCTTTCTCCAGGATCTTGTCTCATTTAGAAGGTCTACTGTCCCTCCACAAAATGGAAAAATAGAGTGCTAGCTTTTTTCCAAATTAAGGAGTGAGACAGGTACAATGTCACTAGCAGTATGATTGTATTATTTTTCTCTGCATTCCTTAAGTCAGAATGTTACTGCTAATTTCCTCCTTGCAGCTTCTCATATACTGAGTTTTTTCTTCCTGATGAGTAATTCCTCATAATAATCCTGACACATTGCACTGGATCGATAAATCCAGAAAAAAAAAATCTCACCTATTTTCTTTACCGTGTCAGTTATTTATGCTGCTAGAACACTGAATTGGGTGCTTGTAACTCTCTAGGGATTTCCTGGAAAACCTCAAAGAATAGAGCTGCATGCATATGGGGGAGGAAAAGTAAAAGTGCTGAATGATGCATCATTGCTAACAGAAGTGGTTAATGCTTCTTTCATCCATGTACCTTGTTAGACAGAAGACATGCCAGGGTGTGGATTAACGCATAACCATCAAAGACTGATGGTATGGTATAAGTTCTTTACGTTTGTGTATGGACCTGCTGGTCTGGTAGTGCAGAGAGGAAAATGTAAACCAACTTCTAGAAATTCCTAGTTGTGTCCTCTTGGTGAGTAAACATGATAAATAAATAAATAAACAGATTAAGTTTACTTGTTTTAGAAGAGCAAGAGGGGTGTATTGTCTGTTGGCAAGAAGCTTGTTTAAAAGCTTGTGGATGACTTGAGAAGTCGTAACTAAGTTCAGCAGGATGCAGGTCGCATTCTTTCTCTCATGATAAATTAAATTAACTGAATACTTGATTTTTAACACACAGATATACAGATTTAACTGTATTTCTAGGACAGTTTTACTTCTCTGCATTTTGTGACGGCAAACATCTACCTCACCTCAACTCAGTGTTTCATAATTCTCACTAAGTGTCTCTACTAAAATCCAACTATGAAAAAGTGCTTCCCCTCTCCACAGAGGTATTGATGATTATGAAATAATGAATAGTATTTCTACTTTGGATTTGAGGCTTTGGATTGAGTGGTTAAATCTGATGCTTTTGGGTGATGCACGAGAATTCTTAATGATCCTGGAGGGAAAAGGAGTTGTGGAAAAGCTAGGGTTTTTCCCCACTGCTTTAATTTCAATTCAAATGATCAGGTATCATAATGCTGTAGTATTCTGTATGCTCTTTCCAAAAATATTTCTGTTTTCTGGGATTTACATATAAGCCTTACATGCTATTGCAAAGCAGCTACTTTTGTATTAGTCTCACACGGTTACACTTCTGGATTAAATAAAACTAATTTTTTTTTTGTTCATCTCATGACGTTTCATTCTGCTGAGTTGACTCTGTGTTTTGTAGAACATCAGGGTGATGTTGAGAGCATCTCAGGGATCTGTTGGTTTAATTCATAAGTTGTTGACATCCTTTAAATCTGACTGCCTTAGAAAGGGATATTTGGAGAATGACTGCCATTTCCCTACTGAAGGCCTTTGAGAGATAAATGATGGCCTTATTTCCACTTTTGCAAGGGTTATTCTAGCCAGCAAGCAACTTAGGAAAACAGACCAGTGTTGCACTCAGTGCAGAGAATGAAATTGTGGCAGCTATTAGGTTTTCCTTGCTGTTTCCAGTGTTCAGCTTGAAAGAACCCAGCCTGTCCTCACTAGTTCTTGCTGTGGATAACTTTCTTGAAATTAGATTTTTGTTTGAAATTTTTGTTTAAAGCTTCTAGGTGTTCTTCCTTTTTTTCATTATTACAGTTACTCACTGTGACGTTCATAAGACTCTGTGTCGTTCATGGAGTTCTGAGTTATCAGATTCCCTGCAACAATCAGTGATTTTCAAGACAAGGTCTTTCGAAAAGCAGAAAAATCCCCAAAAGTGGGTACTGCCACAAAAAATACTTTTAGCAGCTTGACTTTAATCTTTCAGCAGCTTTTGAAGGCAAAGATCTTAAACAAGCATATGCATTTTGTCTAGAAATTAAATGGGTCTAGCTGGTCTGACTTCACTAATATTTGAATTTGAGGCAAGAGAGTTGGGGCAAAAAGTGTTTGGGTATGAATCCATACTACTGCTGTGTGCCACTAGTCTTTAACTAGCTTTCCTTTTCATTTCAAGATTAAGTTCTCATAAAGTGCCTTCAGCAGAATTGGCACAAATCTGCCTGGAGCTAGTGCAAAAGAGGTGGGTCACTCAAGTGCAGTTTTCTTTTGGGAGTTCCCCTGTATTCTTCTGTGTTACCTGTGATGTCAGTCAGTCATGATGCACTTGGGGGAGAATTAGGGAAGCTGGTTTGTGTGTTTCTTTGGGCCAGTTGAAGTGTGTCACTAAGTGTGAGTGAGCAGCAGTAAGTGAATTGACAGGGTTTTACCTTTAAGGAATTACATGCAAATGCTTCTCCAGGTGCTATGAATCCAGGGGTAGCAGGGGATCAGTTTTCTGTGCCTCTTCTAATGAAGTGAAAAGGGAAGATGATACATCATCAGTGGGAGAAGATGCACTGCATGTATTTCATAGAATCATAGAATGTTGAGAGTTAGAAGGGACCTTAAAGATCATCTTCTCCCAACCCTCCCTGCCATGTCCAAGAACACCTGCTAGTCAGGATGCTCAAGGCCTTATCCAGCCTGGCTTTTAGCACTGCTAGGATTGGGATCCCCAACCTCCCTAGTTAAGGGATTTCAGAAAGCAAGGTTAGCTACTTGCAAGTCTAACCTTTATTCCCAATAAAAAACTTGATTCCATACTGAATAAACTTGCAGAACTGAAAATAAGAAATAAAAATAATGGATCACAAGCTACAGGCCTGTATAGCTTTAAGTAGTTAATGAGAAATTTAGAAGTTATGAATGAGGGACAAAGGACACTACATCTGAATTTCTTGAGTTTTTAGTACATTATCTTGTAAGTTTCTTCACTGTTTCATTATATATTTAGGAAGTAGTGTGAACACTGTAAGGCAGAATGAGTGTAGCAGATAAGTAATCAATTTATCACAAATTAATTTCTGGAAGGACTTGTCAGTGAATAATTTTGGGAACTGAGGTAACATTTGGTGATGTTACTGAATAGTGCTAATAGAAAACAATATATGTTTTCTGACTTTTCCTTTCTTTCTGGCAAGTAATTTTGCTGTTCTGAACTTGGCTGACCAGTTTTGTTGTGTCTTGCTTACATTATGGTGGCATTAATGGCTGTTTCAAGGTCTCTGTAGCAGTATTTCTGCCCCTCAGCTGCAGCATGGAGAGTCAGCTGCGCCCTGTGCCTGGCACCAGCCTGTTTCAGCAGAAAGCTGAAGCAGCTCAGTGCAGGCTCTGTTCTCATGTTGATGGATGCAACTGAGCAGATGCTCCTGTTTTTCCAGGACCTCATCTTTTTTAGTTCGTTACTGTAACCAGAAAGTCTGGACAAACAGCAAAAAGGCTTTTGTGAGAAGGAAATGCCAAATGAAATAGGAGGAGAACATATGGAAGGGAAGGGAAGGAGTATTTCATACAATTCACAAGTGGAGAAAAGACTGATTAATTAAAACAGTAAATTAAACCACTGAAATAATTAATAAAGGACTGGGCAGCTTTTTTAAAAAAACAAAAGCAAACCAGAAAACCCTAACCGATCCCTTTAATTTGGAACTCACTGCTTTATTTTCAAATCACTGTGGTTGGTTAACTCTGGAGTTGCTTCTAAAATAACAACCCCTCCCCATGTGATCTGCCTGTGTCTTGCTGAAGCAAATGTCATTGTGATTCCCCTCCACCCTTGGGTTGTCCTTTTGTTGCGTGTGACCTGGTCAACACTGGGCTTTTGGCCAGCACCCCAGGTTTATAGTGAGGTCCCATTTGTGTGAGCTGAACCCAGCACTACTGGGTCACACTCACCCTCACACATAACTTAATTAAATGTATTCATTTCCATCCTCTCATCTTGTTCTTCATGAGTACTTCTGTCCTTGAATCACTGAGTTGTAAAGATGATATATTTCCAGTCCATGGTGAAACCATTTTAGGGTTTTTCTTTCCCCATTTTTGAATGTGGGATATATGCCTTTAATAATAAGGGTGCAAATGCCGTCTGAATTAGTAAAACCAAAATTTGATGGGTTTTGTTTATCAAACTTCTAATAGGATAGCAGAGAAGTGGTGAGCCTAAGACAGGCCAAAAAACTTTGGTTTTTACCCTGTGTATAGTTGCTTGATTTGAAAAATTACTTCAGTGTTTGGGGAGCATGGAAAAAACCCTTTGAAAACATTTTTTTCTGTTTACCACATTTCTTGAATAAGTTGATAATGGAAATAATTTTTAAATCTCATTCCTAGTCAGCCTAACAAGTTAATTTCCTTTAATTTTTTTTAATAATCACAGAAAATAGTAGTAGAAAGCGATTTTCTCCTGTAATTTTCTCCTGTAGAGTGTTCTTTCTGCCATATCCTTTGTATCATTACAGTGGACAAATAAGAAATTAACTAAACAAAATTTGTTTTTGTCAATGTATACCAAGCAGACCATAAATAATTGTAAGCTTATTTTTGCTTACTGTGGTAGTTCCTGTGTCAACATTTTTGTTTGCTTCTGTTCTGTAGAAAATTACTTTATGCCAGTTAGTTATTATTGTAATAGACATCCTGTGTATGGGATTATCAGGCCAGGTATTGTGTCAGATGTATGGTCTCAATAGGTTCTGTCCATTATAACTGCTGCTCAGCTCTCCTGATCATAAAATGTGGAAGTAAATTAATTGTCTGTTAAAATTGTTAGACCATGTTGGTGTGATATCTGTATACCATTGCTTTCTCTTACTGAAATAAATCAAAGTACTAATTATATTTTTTTCTGTTTTTCCCCAGGAAGCTATTGATTGCCTAGAAATTCAGCAAGGGTGTGAGAACTCTGATTGATCAAGGTGGAAAGTTTTTTTCCAAGAGCCTTTTCACAACTGCCTTTTGCAAATCTTCAGACAGTCCTGTTAGTGCCATGTTTTGTGGCTCTCACTGTAAGAGGAATTTGTCTTGATGAAGATTCCTAACATTGGTAATGTGATGAATAAATTTGAGATCCTTGGGGTTGTAGGTGAAGGTAAGTAGTATCTTAATAAAAAATTAATTAGAATTTTATATATATTTTACATAGTCCTCTTGATGATAAGAGGTTACCAACTGCAGAATTTTTCTTGTATGTGTTTATTATCTATAGCTTCTGCTAATTATCTTGTCAGATGGGTGGAGAAGTTTGGGAGCTGAAAGGAAGGGAAGAGAAACAGAGCAGTTTTGTGGGAGCTTGGGGCTTTTTTGTGTAGTTCTTTTTTTTCTTTTAAAAGTTGGATATATTGATTTCTCATTAGTGGTACTAGGGAGGTTCAAGTTACCAAACTAATCTACAAGCGTATTTGTTTTAAAAATAATTGTAATATTTTAAAATCCATTTACTTTTGAGCAATTTTTATGAAATTGTTTTGTGTACAGAGATATAGTGCCCATATAGTACTCTATTTGCATATAGAGTATGTGCAAGCTCTGGGTAATAATACTGGGAATGTTTCTTCTGTAGTTAGGAGGTTGCTGAACACTGTTTTGTCTCATCACTTTTAACTTTTTTCTGCTTTGAGATGGCTTATCTCTCATCCTCTTTGTTTCAGGAGCCTATGGCGTTGTACTTAAATGCAGACACAAGGTAAGTGAATTGCTTTGAAGTCAGAGGGAAATGTTGGTGTTTGAGTGAAGCAATGACTTTTAATGAGAACTAACATGTTAATATGTATGAGACATGGCATCTGGGCTGGATTTTTCTTGCAGTCAGTTACTTAGCAGCAATCTTAATTGCAAGTTTCAGAGGAAATGGCTATATCTAGTACCAAATCTCAGGGTTTTGTGTTTAATATTTGTCTGAAATATTACTAATGTTTTATTAATTTCAACTATGAGAGTTTTTAAGAAAAAAAACCCCAAAAATATTTTGGAACTCAGTATATGCTCAAGCAATTTAATTAGAATGCCAAACTATTTGCCAAATACTGCTGTAGAAGCACTTTGCTGTCTTGGAAGGGGCAGGGGGGAAACAGGGGAGTCCATGAGGGATTTTAACATCTGTAGGATGATCAAATGGCACTAAGAAGTAGTGACTTTTTTTGGTTGTTGATTTTAATTTGCAAAAGGAAGAAGTTAAAAAGGAAGGAAAAAAACACTGATACAAAAATGAAGTCTGGCAAACTGTCTACACTATTTCAGTTAGTGTGTGAGTTGGATGTATCTGAACTTGCTGCTCATCAACCCGGAACTGACATAAACTACTTTGCTGTCTTCAGAGCTGCAGTGTAGTCACTTAACAAAATATCTTCTCTGAAGCAAAACATTTCCGAATCACAGAATTGTCGTGATCCAAGAATATATAAAAGTCTTCTTTTATGTAGTTCATGCCTTTTTTCTAGAAAAAGTTAGGACTCTGCAGAGGATTTATGTTCTAGTGGTGGGGTTTTTAGTGTGTACGCAAAAAGGCTTTTGCACACTGTATGGGTCTGTCTGGAGTTTTTACAGTGTTGTACTGACTTAAAAAAGGAAAAGAAAATTGGAACTTATCTCAAGCTGAAGCCTTGTTGGGCTTGGGGCTGTATAACAGTCAGTAGAGTGACTTGGGTAAATTGGGTCTTTTTAGATAGTTACGGTATGAAAGTTCAGGGCAAGTAGTTTGAGATCACCTGGGTAGTGATTATACAGTTTGTACTAGGCAGCTCTGTCTTTCTGGAAAGTAACCTCACCCAGACTCAAGAAGTTTCTAGGATTTCCTGCATTGCTGAGTGAAATTTAAGCTGTGCATGTCTATTCATGCTCATACAGAAGAGCTCAGCACTCTAAAAGTACAGTATATTGGCAGGGTAATCTGTTGTCCAGGTTCCTATGAGAATACCTTGCACCACACCAGAGGACTAGAAAGGAAAGGCAGATGAAAGTCTTCCACCAGCCTATGTAAGACTGCTGGCTTCCTAGTGAGCATCTAAATTTTTTGGTAGTCACACCATTTTTTTTGTACAACTTTATCTTAATGGAAACATCTGTGCTGGAAGTTTAAAACAAAGTGGTATTTCTTTAAGCTTCTAGCAGGTGGGTTTACTAAGACCTAGGGTTTCCAGGTTTTGGAGATCTAAAGAAAAGATGAGGTATGTTGCTGTTTCCAGCTACCTGATTTATGATTCCCACTTAAAACGTTGCACTGAACCTCTGAGAGCAAGTAAGTTTAGGAGCTATTTATTTTACAAAAAGAAAAAAAAAAAGTAACTATCTAAAATTTAAATGTTGGCCTCTCCTGCTTGTATAGGAAGACAAAGATTAAACACGTTTCTTACAGTCTTGACAGACTTATCTGGAAATGCAAGGATGTATGGTTTGGGCGTTTTTATTTGCATTTTTGGGTGAGGGCTTTTGTTTGTTTGTTTGTTGGGTTGTTTTGTTTTTGGTTTTTTTTTTTCACTGTTTGCCTGCTGGTGGGCATACTTTTGAATGTAGAAGTATTTGTATTAATGCTTATAAATAATGGTAATATGCCAGGATCAAATTCCCAGCCATTTTAAGTCAATATATCTCTACTGTATTGTTGAGAGGGTAAATTTTGTGTGAAATGAGGAGCCAGCCCCTAATTGCAACAATTTTCCAACATATAATCCACTAGTGCTTCAGTAAATATGTAGCTTTTTACCTCAGTGCATTTCACTGACATGTGTATATAGATCTAAGTAGGAGAGAATGGCATAAGAACAAATACCTTGTCATTATTATATGTGTTTTTCCTTTGCTAGGGGAACATTACCAGAAAAGCTAAAGTAGCTCCTCCAGAATGACTGTGTTTACATTATTATACAGCCTGGTTTTATCCCAAATCCTTCATTGCTAATTGTGGTTTGTGCATAAAGATTACTTGTTTATCTGAGGGATTTTTTCTGATGCTAAGATAATACAAATAATGTTGAAAAAAAGTTGAGATGATGTTCTGAAAGGCTTTTTCCTATTTTTTCATTTAATCAGAGGATGTTTCCTAAGGAAATTCACTGAAGTGCATTGTGTTTGAAAATACTGGAAATACATTCAATAGTTACAAACTGTTAAAAAAAGACTGTCTTGGCTTATTTGAAGCTATTTTCTGAAAAGAAACGCCACTTGAGCAGTTCAGTAGTGTCAGAGATCATTGCTGAGGAAAAGAATCTTTGCTAACGTTTAAGACTTGTCAAATGTTTGCCCTTTAAATAAAAAAGTATGTATCCCTTTTACTTCACAAAGTGGCCTTGCTGCTTCATGCAGAGTTATTGGGCAATAATATGATAGGAAGATGCTGTGGTGAAGCCATAGGTCTCCAAAGATGGGCACATGGAAAAAGAAGTCTAAAGAAAAAGATTAGGCCAAAAGACAATGTGGAAAGGAAACACTGCACTGTGAGACAATAAACTGTGTTTATAGGAGAAATACTGACAATTACAGCTGCAAGTAGAGTTTGTAGAAGTGTGGTGAATACATCCTTAGATGTCTGAGATAAGTGGAGACTCTCTCTAGGTGGAGAAGATGATGACACTTGACAAACAGGGATTGTTTCTTAGGGTGAGGCAGAGCTCACCACACAGCCAGGCTGGAGAGGAAGACAGGTTCATATGAGCAGGCAGCCAAACCATGAGAAGCATTTGGACAATGCTTCAGGCAAATGCTCTGATCCTTGGGGTGTCATGTGCAGGGCCAGGAGTTGGACTTTGGTGATTCTTCTGGATCCCTTCCAACTCAGGACATTCTATCATTCTATGCCTGTATACATATATTTGTATGTATAAATTGATGGTGGTTTTTTTAGGTTAGCCAGGTATGCAGGAAGGTGTGTGGTGATGCAATTTCTCTAAAAGCGTAGTTGAAATGGATGAAACCTCCTTGATTTCTCCTTCTCTTGCAGGGTGCTGTGTTTTACCAAAGGCCTTGAGCCTGAGGGGATATAGTTTAATGATTTGGAAGTTTGGTGCCAGGTGTTCTTATACGTCCAGCATCTCCTGCCTAATGAGATGGGGTTTTTTTGTCTTTTATTTTAGAAATGTGTCTGGATTTGGTTGTTCTCAATAGTATGAGGACCTTTTTCTTTGAGATAAGCACTACTCAATTCCCATATTAAAAACAAACAAAAAGAAATGTTAGTTAGAATTATTTGACACATCAGTGCATTGAAGAATAATGAAGAATCACCTCTGTAATAGGTTTAATACTTCTAGGCAATGTCTTCTTAGTCTTATATTTAATTTTGTCTTGTTTGAACCTTATATAATACTGTTGCATTGTGTTTGGTAAGTTGTTTGTCTCAGTATGCATGAAAGAAATATTTGCTGACCCCTTAAAGAAAGGTACATTTTACTCATTAGAAAATATAGTGAGTATGCATACGTAGCAGAGTCATTACATTTCTTTTGAATATCTCAGCTTTTTTTCATGTCTTTTATTACTAGAACCCCTATGGACCAGCAGGGTCATGGTTTTCTTAGTTTTCCCTTTGATACCTTTTGTTTTGAAATCCAGATTTCCTTTTGAAATCTTTTTTTTGTTTCTACAGGTAACCCACTTCTTCACATTTCACACCATTTGTTTGTGTTTGAGCAGAGTGATGCTGGCCAGCTTAAGAAAATTTTCCCATGGCCATCCCTGTGCTTTGAGGAAGTAGTTCTTGTAGAGCAACCGGCCCTCATAGACTCCTTTGCCTTTCAGGGCTGTCTCTAAGCAAATCCTAGAACAAGGTGAAATCTGTTCACCAAGTCAGGGTTGTATTTCTATTGTCCCTCTCTTTAATTCTTTCAGAATCTTAAATTCCACTGTTATGGTGGAGATACTGGTCTGTTGTAATAGCCATAAGAAAGGCACTCAGGTTCTGTAAGTTGTATTTTAAAGTGGTGCTTCTTTAAGTGAGTATTATCTTCACTATAATAAAGTAAAAATGGAACAGGTGATCTTACATCTCTTTAATTGTTGGGAGTCTTCAGTTGTACAGCATCTAAATGGCTTTTGATCAAAGTGCAGCATACTGTGCAGGCCAGTCTGTAAGAAGTGGGTTTTCACTATTTTCATTATTCAAGCTATTACAGGATTCTTTTAAAAGAAAACTCTCATCAATTCAATTGTCAAGCAGAAAGATGTCCTCAGGAGGCCTTCTTGCTATGTCCTTAGATAAAGGTAAGGCCAGGTTATGTAGCTTCAGATGCTGAGTGGGAGCTGCTTGCAGGCTCCTGTGGTACAATGACCTGGCTAAGTTTGTCCTGCAGTCCAGGCAGCTGAGCCCGGTCTGCCTGAGGTGAGCTCTGATGTGCATCACTAATTTCTCCATGTACAATGGTCTTCTGCCAGGGTCCATACACATTGCCTCTGAGGTTATCATCAGCCTTCACATTCCAGTTGGTTCATTGATCAGTGTCAAGCAATTGCTTTCTCTGTTTTCCAAAAATCTGATTGTCTTCATCATGCTATATTACCCTTGCAGCAAATGTTGGAGTGCTCTAAGTCCTCTGTGAAAACTGGACTGCATTGTAAGGCTTCCCTGAAAAAGGGAAGCTTTCATCATAAGGTGCTTTGAAGCAGGTGTTCCCCCTAATGTAACCTATGTTGTTCTGTCTTCTAACCCTTGTGCCAAAATTTTTGACTTTGGTCTTAGCTGCTTGAAAGCAAATGTACATGCATTACAGCACCCTCTCCTCTCAAGGATCTCCTCGCCTTCCTAGGATATTTAACAGAAGATGAGCTGTGTCTGTTGTGGCAGAGCTCTGGCCATGCAAGCTATTCCACTACATTTTCTGTAACCCTGAAGAGTTAGGATGACAGGTGGTTCAGATAATGCGTATTTCTAGAACTGTGTACTGATTCCTAGTTCCTCCTGGTCTTTTCTCAGAAATTTTATGTACAGGCACCAGGAACCTGGTCATGCTGCTTTCATAGAACAAGTGAGAACTTAATAGTCGTAGAAAATTTGGGTTTTCTCTAATACCGTTGTAAAAGCAGAGTTCTGAATTTCTCTGGTGGATTTTAGAATCCCATTTCCAACTCTTGTGTCTGCTGATGTTATTAACACCTTCACACTTTAAATCTGCAAGCCATTTTTGTATTGTTGAGTTCCCCTTTAGTGTCAAAATTAAAAGGTAAGTGTACTTGTTTGTAAAAGTTGCAGGTTTTTTCAGTGTGTTGTATTTTTTCATGTACTTTCTTTAGATTTGGCTCTCAAGGTTCCTTAGCTCCCCAGCATGTGTTAAGTACTTGGGCTGAAGAATACAGTTATTGCAGTTTAACTTTAATGGTATTATCTTTCATATTGAAATGGGTACAGCTCTGTTTTGTTTTACTTTGGATGTGACTGATATGACAGTAGTTTCCATTCAATTGATTGAGAAATTAGACATGTAAATGAAAAATGAGTTCTCAAAATGAGACCAGATTGCTGCCTGTGTTTTTCCCCAGTCCTAATTTTTTTTACTAATTTTTTTTGTATGTAATTGAAAGCACTATGCTAATTTTCTCAATTAATCAAATTTGGTTTGTCTTTGTGGCAAGATTTTTGGTTTTAATTGTTCCCAGGGTAAAATCTCTGTGCAGCACACTGTTTTCTTTCAGTAATGGCAGTTTACCTACGGAAGATTATTCCATTAATGCTGTTGTTCCTCGGGCTAAAGCATCATTATCACTGGTGGTTTTTGTGCCAAAACTTGTGTGAAACACATACAATGAATGTGAGACTTTTTGGACCTTCTGGATAAATAGAGTTTGCTAGTTAGTAAATGTTTGCCATAGTCAAAGTTGAGATCTGTCCTAAGTATTATGCGGAAAATAGAGCTATTAGGCAAGTGGTAGTGCTGAAAGTCATGTAACTTTTTAATTACCACTGACTTCAACTTCACTGTGAGGCAGTGAATAACCTTTTGAATTCCTTACAGAATTCTGGTGTGAAACGTTAGATGTAGATTTGTTTTGTGGACTTCGAAACTCCATTTCCATGGCATTCTCTTGAGTGCAGCAGTGAGAGGCAAGCTTGAGTAGTGCTGATTCACTTCAGGTATTGCTTTCTGTAGATGTAAGAGACATACAATGAACATCTATAACTGCTTCCTATGCTGGGTAGATGTGAATATGGTATTGACAGTTCATAAGGCTTCATTTTTCATTGATGCATTGTGACATTTGTCTTTACCTGAACCTCTTCCATAGTCCTCTCAGTCCCCTGTGGCAGGGGGAAAAAGACAATCATATAGCATTATATTAATGTGTTTTAAATATGATTGATGTCAATAAAGTGCTGATTTACATTCAAGTAAGTGGAAGATTCATATGTGTACTGTTAGTTCTCCAAAGATTGGATAGCTGTGCAGAATGGAGCATAGAAACTCAGAAAACTTGCTAAATTCCCACAGCTTGAACAAAACTACTACTAATTCAGTCTCCCCTCTCACTCCCAAGGTAGGCTATAATATTCTCCATATCACAGTACTGCTGCCTTTGTTTCTTTTTTTCCTTAAAATCTTATTCCCAAGTCTCTCATTCTTCAATTATTTTAAACGAGTTTTTTCATAATACATTTCTTAATAAAAACCATTAAAGCACTAATTTTGAGGGAACTATCAGATTCTAAAGTGACTTACCCACACTACTGGAAAAAAAAATCAGATCTCTGTTTGGTGTTGTCCTAATTTCCTCAAAGTCTGAGTCCTGGCATTAACTGAAGTAAACATTTGGATTCACACTTACAAGGCTATGTAGGATGAGGGGATGAAGTAAGGTAGTCCCAGATCTTTTTCATTTGTTGCTTTTATTGTTTTCTGTCTTGTTTTCTGCTTTTCTTTATTGTTTTCTGTTACTTCAGTTATATGTTGCTAAGATATGCTCTGTTCCAAGGTTTTATTTAATTTGATGTTACATAAACCCTTGCAATCTTTATCAGTCACATACAGTGGTTTCTGTAAGAGGGCCTGGCCAGGGTTCAACAAAGTGGGCATGAATGCATTTTTTAATGCATTAAATTCCCAGAGGGAATGGTAAGGATGGATATTGGGAAAAGGTTCTTCACCCAGGGGCTGACTGGGCACTGGAACAGGCTCCCTAGGGAGGTGGTCACAGCACCAAGCCTGGCAGAATTCCAGAGGTATTTGGACAATACTCTCAGGAACATGGTGTGATTCCTGGGATGTCCTGTGCGTGGCCAGGAGTTGGACTCACGGATCCTTGTGGGTCCTTTCCAGCTAAAGATATTCTCTGATTTTATGTAAGTTAAAGTTTTTTGTTAATAACATCAATCACTTTGTAGCCATATCAATGGAATGATGCTGCTTTGATGTCTGCAGTTGTGCTATGTTGTTTCCCTTCAAGTCTTTTCTGACAATCCAGACTGGTGTTTGAAAGTTCCCTTATAGGATACTCCATTGCCTTACCTCCTCCTTTGTGCTTGTCATGTTATGAACCCTGCTCAGATATGGATGGCTTTCAGTATTAAAAATTCTCATTCCATCCCTCCTTTGCTCCCAACGGCCAGTATTTAGAAATGGAAGGTGCAAGGCAAAGATAAGAGACAGAGCTTTCAGAGTAGAGTAATCAACTTCCTGTGGAGGGGGATACTAAGAATTTTTTTTTCTGATGTGTTCAGTTTAATGCAGTACAGTGTGAGGGTGTTTGCTCTCAGTACCACAAATTAGGATGGCTTAAGTTGGCTTGTCCATTTTAACATTCCATACAGTACAAAGCTGGAGTGCAGAGACATCTGATGCTGCACAAGATCTTCAAAACAAGAAGAGTAAGGGAGACAAATGAGATCACCCTTGTACTTCAGTAATGCAGGTAGCTGAAAGCATAGAAGCCTGAGTTAAAAATAACAAGAGTGATTAATCTTGCTTTGGAAGGACATGTAAAATGTATTACTGATGGTTTTCAATTTAAATAAAGTCAAAGATAAGCAATTTGTTGCAGTCACAGTATCTCAGATTAGTGTTTCTTTTAGTCAGACAGTTTCTTCCAATTGGTCACAGTAACAGCTCTGGATAAACCAGACATTTTTGCCCTTTTTCTTTTATTTTTTTAAGAAACTGTATGTATTTCTGATAGTATTTTACATAATCTTTTATATGAATGCTTGCTGTGGGTACTGGGGTTGCTAAGTGAAAGGTTACTGCTTATGCCACAAATTAGAGCTTTGCTTGGAATATTGCCAGTAAATAAACAAGCCCCCTAGTAGTTGCTGCAAACTCCATCTGCAAAGGGATTATATATCATTACACTTGTAATAATACAGGAATCATATTCAGAGCTGCAGCAGTGTGTTCTGTGGACGCCCTTAATGGCTCTTAATTGCAAACAGCTTGTAGAGCTGTATCTCATTTTAAGGTCCTTGTAAGTGAAATCTTACTTTTAAGTGTGGCTGTGATGAGCACCCAAAGCAAGACTATCCATACAAATTACTTCTCCTTGAAAAAAGTTGAAAATGTTATGCTGAAAATTAAATTTGAGGAACATGGCTACAGTATTTCTTAGAAGCAGTAGCAGAAGAAATTGAAATAGATGAGATTTAGAGACCTCATGTAGGGTCTTGGATCATTAGGAAAGTAGTGGTGCAAGTGAGGGAATTTATAGTTAATGCAAAATAATATATGGGAAAGGGAACAGCATATGGCTAATTATAGGACTACATCTGTAGTAGTATGAACTTGGTTGAATATTGGACTACAATCTGGTCTTGTCATCAAATTGCAAATTACTGTGTAGCATAACTGATGCAAACAAAATGGTATTTCTAAATTTAAGGCTAATTGTTTTCCTGTGAGGGATTCTTGTGGAGTTTTTAAACTTTTCTAGGACACATGAGCAGTTCTAAGAGCACTAGGTTAATCATTGATTTCTGAACACTCTGTGTATTTAAACAAAGGCCACTAAAAACATAACTCAGTGTTTCAGAAGATTGTTCATGTAGATAATTAAGTGTACCATGGTAAAAATGGGTCTGGATCATCTGTCTGGCTTTCAAAATTATTTGTAGCAACCAAGTTGATCTAAAATTCAAATACGCTAAAGTGTCTTGAATATGCCGTTCATGTGATCATATTTTCTTAATTTTTTTTGTGAATTTAAAGTCCTTTTTTTTAAAAAAGTCAGGAGTCCTGGAAAATGAGCATTTGACAGTGTAGGTAAAACATTGACAATACAGTGAAAACTTTCCTATTGTTTCATTTTTTTTCTGAATTACGCAGGCTCTTCTTGGCACTGTATTTTTTCAATAGTAAAGATTACAGTGTGTTTTTAATTAGTAAGTTGTCCCTCTGAATGTCCTGGCTAAAGCAGGTTATATTTCCTTCGTTACTCACTTCTACGTAATTCTTATCTCATGGAATACCCTTCTGAAATATAAAAAAAAATTCTATTCTTTTAAAATAAAAATTCTTGGAATTTGTAACTTGTTTTATAGTGGTATTTACTTCTCATTCAAAGCCTGGATAACTATAAGTGGGGGGAAAGGAAAGTAGTTTCCTTTTATACCATTACAGCTGTTAAAATTTGTAAAAATTTGTAAATTCTTGTGCAAAGGACCTAATAATTGCACACAGCTAGAAGCCTAAGTACGGGACTAGACAAAACTTTCATCAGAGTGTGGTGATCAAGAAATTTTAGATACAGTGGGAAAGCAGACTGAGCTCTTGAATAGAGGCCACTTTTGCTAAGACTGCTTTGTGCTCTTTCTTCAACCAATAGCAGTTGTTAAATGCTTGCACAGAACTGGAGTCATTCTTTATGATATCTACGCCTTATACACGTGTTAGAATTCTGAAACTCTTCAAAACACATACTTCTTTTTGCTGTGTGTAGCTGCACCTGCACCTTGACAATAAAGCTTGATGAGTCTGCTGCTTGCTTTTTTTCAAGAATAGTCTAACTGCATGCTAGCTTCTCCTTTTCTAAAGTTTATCTATTTAAGCTGCTTCTGATTTAAGATAAAAACTAAAACATCGGCTGGATTTATAAAGTATTTGCATTTTTACTATCCCTGATTCATTTTAGTTTTGCTAAATTAGACCAATCTCTGTGCAAGTTCCTTGTAAGCCCTAATACCGTAAAACATAGTGGATTTACTTCGCCCATTGTGAAAAATCACACGCTTTATGCAATTCTATTTTCACTCTTTCAGATGTGTAGCAAAATGTGGGTTTGTTTCTTTAAAGAACAGGTAACTTTTTTTGAAACAGATACCAACATTGCTCTCCAATTTTTTAGTTGCTTGCACCTTAAAAGTGTTATAAGGCATCTTCTGTTTCTTCCTCCATGTGAAGTATACTGTACCCAGTACAGTACTGCGTGTAGAAAGATTGGTATAATGAAGTTCAGTGTCAGTCTTGCATAAAGGGAAGGGTGAGTATTTGCAGGTCTTGAAATGAAATGACTGTACTCATGGATGCCCATTTCTTCATGGTTTCATTCACTTGCACCCTCATACCCACATGCTTAGAAGTATAAATGGATGTGTGTGCATGCTCATGAGGTGTCTGATTTGGGCAGTATCTCCAGTGTGCAGGACGGAGGATGAGGGTAAGGAGCTTTCAAGTTTCCACTTCCTCTGGGTGGTGATGACAGACTAGTTCTTACATCTTTTGTGCATATATTATGTTTAGATATTGTCTGTTGTTGTGGGATGGTCCTTAGCTTCAGTCTTGCTGTCTTCAACTTCCATGGGTCTGTTTTCTGCTTTTCCTTGGTTGGAGTTTGTGTTGGAAAAGTATGTTTATAATCTGTTTCCTTGATGGGCTAACAGAGGATAGGCTCATATTTGATAAGCTGCAACCTTTGTGGCCACCCTCCTGTTGGGGAACACATGGTCTGCTTGTGAATCAGCTGTGCTGCAACCTTCTGGGCTTGAGGTAATATTTGACGCAATTTTACTTTTGAAGCACCATCCCATGAACAATATTCTTGAATATCAACACTGTTTTTTCTTGAAACCTTGTGCAGTTTCTTCTCATGCTCGTGCATGCTTGTGTGTGCACTCTCTCAGTGCTTCTCCCCAATATCCTATTCATACTTACCCTGATCTATTACACACTTCTGCAGCAGAAACAAGATGCCTATGTTCTCTGAAAGGGTGCTTGTTCTCTTTCCAGTTTTTGACATAGAAGTGAGCTGCCTTATTAAACAGCTCTCCTCATCTTTCAGTCCAGAAAAAATCCTTAAAACATTAGAACTCCTTCCCAAATGCATATTATGAAGCGTATTTTTCATACAGTTCCAAGAACAGAGGATTACCACAGATTCCAATGTGCTGAAAATTATTTGAAAACCAGTTTTCTTAGATTTAATTTTGGCTGAACAGGATTATCATCACTATTGATTTTCCTTTGTGTTATAGATGGGCTTTAAAACAAAACCATGGTTTGAGGTATGACAGAGGTAGGTGATATTTGTAAGTGTATTAATGCACTGAGATAGGGAAAGATAAAATTCTGTAGGACCTAAAAACTGTGACTGGTTACACCTACCTCTTCTTTTGACAGTATGCATCTTGACCAGGAGGGAAGCTATCTTCTTGAAATCAATTAACATTTCCAACAGAGATAGAGTAATGCCATGTTTATGCACAGAAATATGTTGCAGGCAATGCCATCTGCAGAGCAGAGCTGACTAGCTGCTGCTTCTACAGGATCAAGTTTTCAGTCACTGACTGTGTGAAAAACTCATCTGAGTGGTGCCTACCATTTTTTTTTCCCCTCAAAGCATCAGCCAGTGAAGAATGGTGTTACAAAACATGTAGAAGATAGTATCTGATGGACTTGCACCCTGGGCTCTGAACCTGTTCTAATTTTATAAGTCCTTCCTGCTTCCACTGCTATAAATGTCATTGTAGTGCTAAGGAACTATTCGGGGAACAAAAGAGAATTGGTTGGGGCTTCCCCAGTGACTTTTTAAAAGGCTAAACATAGACTAAGCAACATCCACCCATGGGCTCTAGCAGGTTTAAAAAAAAAAAAAGGAACTGAGGCAGTGGCATTTCTCCTCAGAAATTCTGGAGAGCAGTGCTCCCTTCATCCATATTCCTCAGCATAGAAGAGAATGCAGAGTAGATGTCTAGATGAGGTCAGGATCAGAGAAGTAAATCAAGGGTGATCAGCATCTCTGTAGTATTTCTTGGTTTCTATTTAGTAGCATTCTCAATGAAATAGATAGTATTTCATTTACATTTCTGAAGATGAGCTTCTGTTCCTTTACCAACATCATTCCAATTACACATGTACACGTGTACAGAGCTGTGCACAAGTGTGTATGTACACACACGTTTGATTAATTATTGCGTTACAGCATAGTCATCTCTTCTGGTCAGTTTTGGAAAATGCTACTGGCCTACTCCTTCTGTTGCTTCTACAAAGATTTTTTTTGTATGTGCTAGTAGCACACTGTTACACATTTCATTTTTATAGATGTAAGGAGAACTGAACACTTGTGTCTCAGTATAAAATATGAATGACAATAAATCTGTTGTTTCATCGAAGTATTTAGCAGGCATGTACAAGGCTTTAATGAAAATATGAATAAAAATTTCACAGCCAAAGTCTTGTGATTATATTTTCTCAGCTTTCACTTGTCTCTCCATTTGAGGAATGTGTTTTAGGAACTTTCTGAAAATTTATCCTTATTGCTAAAGTGTCTTGTGTTTTTTCCTAAGTATGTTTGTGTGAAGGAAGACAATCTCTTACCACTTCTGAGCTATTAAAAGAAAAATGAAAATGAAAAGTCTGTTTCATTTTATAGCTCTGTATCTACAGTAAACAGTAAGACACAGAAGTTTTCAATGGAAGAACATGACCTTTCCGAACAGATCTGGCTAGGGATCACATTATGAGTGCATAGTTTATTCTTGCAGAGAACAAATATGTGGAAAGACAAAAGCAAAGGGATCTCTTATCTATGGATTTGTTTGAAGTTTTTCTCTTGGTTTTTAGACTGGGGTAGGTTAACAATTAACATTCTTCAAGGCCACCTTTTTATTTTTTGAAGAGGTAGTGATTATTGACTATTCAAACAGTACTACCTGAAACCTGTGTGATGAGACTAATTCTTTTTCTTTTTTCATGATCATTTCAACTGTATTTAGAATAACCAATTTATTAATTTGATTTTTTTTATTTATTACTACGTATCCAGAGCTATTGCTATATAATTTTATACTGCCACGTTGTGGAGTTAAAAAAAAAAAGAAATCACACCTAAAATCACGTTATGATGAAACCAAGTCAGATTTAGCACATTCAAGCACAAATGCTAGTCAACAAACTGCTGTTAGAACTATTGTTTACTCTCTGTACCACCAGAAGGCTTGCTACTATATCAGTTTACAAAGGACAGAAGGCACCCTTCCTCTGAGGAAGCTTTGTTTTCCATGTCTGCATCTAGTTTAGACCAAGTACTGCAATGAAGCTCCAAGCTTACTTGTACAGGTTTAGCTTTTGGATTTTTGTAGTAGTCTTAAATCTGAAGCAGGAATCCTGTTATTAAACATTAATGAGGAATTTTGCTAAGTAAAAGGTTCAAAACCTTTACTCCACAAACAATCATAAAGTTTTTCCAGTTGTTACTTTTTCTTTCACCTCTGTTTAAATGAATCTTTGTAATACCTTGGAACTGAGAGAAATGTGGCTCTAGCATGTCAATATATGACATACATTCTAAATCCATAATTTTCTTATGAAAACTTCTCACATTAAATATTTGAGCTCTTGTTGAAGGATCTGATATGAAATGTTCTTCTGGAAATTTAACATAAGGAGAAAAGCTACATCTAATGTGGCCTTTTTTGCAAGTTATTTAAAAATTTTATTGATCTCAGGTAGTACCTTTAATTATATCAGAGAAAGGAAATTCAAAGCTCATAGCAGGGATGTTTATAGCTTCATGAAGATCCTCACCAGTGAATATATACTTTATTCTCTAATATGCAGGTGAAAGAAGAAGGATGAGCTTCAGAAATTCTGGTCTTGCTGCTAGCTATGCCAGATTGCTTTGTGGGATGTGAGAATTGACGCTGCAGTTACGTTGGCAATGGAGATGTTCTTACTTCAGTAGCACAGTTTGGAATACTTTATTTGTGTCTCTAGCATGTTAATTACGAATACAATCCAATGGACTGTGATGATCTTTATGTAGCAATGCAACTCAAAGAAGAATAGTCCAGAGAAAGTAACATCCCTGAGGTTACTAGTCTTGATAAGATTTGGAAATGTACCTTAAAAACATGTGCATGCATGTAAGTTTGTGCATGCAAAAATAAAACGTACAGACAGAAGGCCTGCAAAGTTAAGTAACTTGGGTGGAATTAATCTCACCCACTGTTTCAGTGCTTAGGTCTTGCATAACCAATCTCCCTCGTTTATGTAAGTTGAGAGAGTCCAAAATCCAAAAAAGCAAACTCTTGCCATCTGGAAATTATTAAAATCAGTAACCTTCTGGCCAGATCTTCTCTCCCTCCCCTGCTTTTACTAACTGTGTGGAAAGCCTTGACAATTCACACTGATTATCTAACTCTTAGATGGCTAAAGCTAAATGAGATAGACTCTACCTTAGGAAATATTTGACATTTTATATAGATTCATTGAGTCTTTTAAAACACAGAACATAATTGTTCTCAGTTTAAATTTATCCTTGGAGGTTGCTGTTTCTATTTTAGGCCTGGAGAAGGGCTTCAGTTTCTTTTGCATATGCTAGTATTTCTAATGAAAGAAGGCTGCCTTTTTCCCTCAAATACTGCCTTGCTTACATACACTGTGATAAACTTACTTCTCCCCCCCCCCCCCCCCCCCCATAATTTTGTAGACTTCTCAAACACAAAAATCATCACGGAACACCATATGGAAACCCACGCAGTTGTCACACAGCTGTCAGCTTCTAGTATTTGAGATGGCATAGCTAGTAACCTGTTGCCTTCAACCCCCGTGCATACCAGAACACTGTGGAATGAGACTCATCTGTGGTTTTAGTGGGTTTGCAGCTATTTCTGAATTCTCACTGTTCCTCTGCTTTCAGTTAAATTGGGTTCCACTAAAATTTTAATGTTCACAGATTCACTTATTTGTTATGCTGGCTTTAACACTGAGTGGAGGTGCCTTACCCCAGTTCTCTTTTCCAATCTGTTTTCAGGCTGCATTTGTCTGCCTTGTTTTCCTAGTTTCTTTAGCCTATGTATTCCCTGGCCCTTAGCTCTTCACTCTGCACTTTTTTATCCTCTCTCCCCACATAGTGTTTCCACTGTTTATGATAATAAACTCCATGAGATCACTTTTCCTTCCCCTTTTTCCAAGAAATATTTGTTTGTCATGCTTGGGCAAACTTTCACAGTGAACTTAATTTTTTTTTTCTCCTGGCTCAAAAGTACATGTGTTGTGTGTAAGATCTGAAAGTGCAAAATGTTAGTCTTATTGGTAGGGGCAGTTTTTGCTAGAAGAGCTTTTTTTAGTTTTCTCAGAATTTCTGTGATATTTAGACCTTTTTTTCTCCTTACTGAGATACAAGGGAAAATTTACTGATCTAGCCACAACTTTTCAGATGCAAGAAACTGTCTGAAATAAGTCCACAAACTCTTTTTCTGAATTTAGCTCCAAAGTTGAAATTCATCTGCAGAAAATGCTATTTTTATGAAAACTTAGCTGCCATATCTTCTTCTTCTGTTACTAGCAGCAGAAGTTTTCCTTGTATGCGGATTGCTTTATTTCCACATGTATTTTGGCTTCTCAATTTAGCTAAATTGCCATGCAACTTGTGTAAAGGCAGCCCTCCTGTTCCTCTGACCTCTGCAGCAGTGATCAGGGTTTAAGGTATGAGTTTTGCCTGCTGTCTTTCTTTTAAGCACTTTGAGTAAATTTTAATATTAATGCTGTTCTATGAAAGAGAGGAAATCTCTAAAAGGAATTCACTTTTAAATGCTTCAGAGAGAAAAATGGCAGTTTTCTTAGGAGGCGTGAATTTCTCTTATTATCCAGAGAGTGGACTGTCTGTATAATCCCAGACAAGAAAAGCCTCTCTTTTTTTTCCTGCAAATTTGAATGTAGAAACTTTGAGAAGAAATGGAGGTCTCCACTGAAATATGCATCAATATACAGATTGGAAAAATGCTTCTAAAATTTCATTTGCTTTGGTAAGGGCAAAATGTCAGCAAAAACATTTCTTGATGACAAAGACCTAGAGAGCAAAAAGATGTCTTGTAAATGCCACAAAATCATTAGGCAGAGGAGGGTGTTATTTTCTTTCTGTAATACTGTTGGCTAATGTGAACTGAGGCTTGAAAGTACAAGTGGCATTTCTTGTTCATATTTATCCTCCCCTGGAGAGCAACACCAAAAATATTCTCATTAAAGACCTGGAATAACTGAAAGGGAATGACAGAATTCCTAGGGTTAATGCAGACATCTGTGAAGTGTTCCATAGCCAAATGTAACAATGAGCTGACACCAGAACACCAAAGATGATGGTTACATTAGGTAACAGCTTTTAGGTACCAAATTGCATGAAGAAGACAGTGTTACGGTGTTACACTATTTTGTGTGCCCAAAATGGGAGGAAGGAAAGTTTTCAGTTTAAAACTTTCTTCCTTTTTTTTTTTTTTTTAATTGTTATTATTAATGGATCACTAAACATAAAAGTTCTCATTGGGATTCTAGACAGGAAAACCATTGTAGCTTGAGGCTTTCCCCCCAGATGTGGAGAACTTACCAATACTTACTAATTAATATGTTAAAACCAAAAATAACTTATACCTTGGCTCTTGCTTTTGCTCAAGAACAGATCTGAAATGGCTGCTTGGTATCTGAATAGGCAATTGCCTCCTCTGGTTGTTTAAGGCCCACTGCAGAATACAGAGGAGTTGTTGCTACCATTTGCACATGAGAGGTGTTAAAATTAGGGCAAACCCCTACTTCTGCAGCTTGGAAATTACAGTAACTGCTGCTATGTTTAGGTGTTTTCCTTCAGCACTGAGAGACAAATTTTTTTCAAAGTTAGTGTTAAGATGAGTAAAGTAAGTTTGAGAAATCCTGTTGTATCTTGCACACTAAAACGAAAATTTAGTTGATGTACAAAAATTGTTGACATAAAATTAATAGTGGTACTTTATGGTGGATGGATATATGAATAAAGATATTTCAGAAAAGATGGGCTTAAAAGAAAGGGGAGTGAAGCTTCCCATTGTGGGAGGGTGTCTCAGATATATTGGTGGTATTTTCTGGGATGGTGTGATGGCCCACTCTTAAGGCAAAAGTGGGTCACAGCAGATGGGTGACAGTATGATTGAGACCCTGTGGTTCAGAATTAGAGATGAGACCAGAAGCTGTGGCATTATATTGGGTCTTCATTGTAGACCACCTGATAAAGCTGAAAAAATTGGCAAAGCCTTCTTTACACAGCTGATGATGTTTCTGAAACACTTGTTTTTTTCAAGGGGGACTTTAATTTCCCTGGCATTTCCTGGAACAGGGAGTGTGGTGGGATATAAGCAGTCTCTGAGATTTCTGGAGGGTATCAGGACTTGATGCAGGTGATGGAAAGACCAGCCAGATTATTAGAATAATTGGCTAGTATTGCAAAATAGTGGAGTTCAAGATCATGAGTATATTGAAGAGAAAATGTTAGAAAGTACAGACCTCAAATAGAGAGTATTCAAAAAACTGATATGTGAAGATTTCAGGGGTGGAGATTGTCTCTCTGACAATCCCATGTGAGTGTTGTAGATACCTCAGCAATCTTAAATGCTCCTAGATGCCCATGTTTAGGCTACTGAATCATGACTGGAGTGACTGATCAATGTAGAGCTCTCAGAAGTTTGAACACATAACTCACATACAGGGATCTCAGTATAGATGTCAATCTGAAACTGAATTCCATCTGAAGAGTCTCAGCCACAGGAACCTGCTTGACAAGTTTGCTTTTGGTTCACAGTAGGTCTTGTTTTACAATTTAAAAAAAATGCCTGTTGGATTGTTGATGAGAAAAAAGACAACCCCCCAAAAATTTAAAATGTGAAAGTACCAGATAAAAAAATAAATTGTATCCACTGCAGAAATAAAGATTTCAAAACTACAGCTTGAGATGTGATAAACTTCAGAATTTCAACCAATCATGTGGAAACTATTTTGACTCTGAAACTTAGGATAACAACACTGAGGACTTGGAACTGATATATTTATAAAAAAAAAAAAACAAAACAAAACAAAAAAACAAAACAAAACAAAACACCACAAATCAACCAAAGTAACTATTTTTTAATAAGTTCTACCTACTCTTGAGTTACAAGGTGCTCAGGAAAGGAGCATTGCATTAAAATGGCAAAAAAAATTAGGAAATACAGTGTAATTATAAATGTCTTGTTGACCTCTGAATTTATGGAGTCAGTGATATCTTAAAGGAAGCCATGAAGGTAGTACAGTTTGCCTTTCTACATTTTCTGCTTTGTTATCACTTGTATTACAAGTGTCAAGATTATGCTATAAAAAGTAATTAAATAATGCTGTTATCTGCCAATGCAGTATTAAGCTATTTATAAATAATTTTCATTTTCAGAATTCCCAGTGTTATCAGACAACAACAACAACAAACCACACAACAAACAAACAAACAAAACCCCCAACAACAACAACAAAAAACCCCCAAACAAATAGAATTGGAAGAAGACTGAGGTTTGAAACTGAAATTACTATGACTGACATTTCAGCTTTGGAAGAATTTTATAGGCTTTTACAGAATTTGGTTTCTGTTTTACATCCATGATTTGGATTAAACAATACTGTCAAATTGTAAAATTATATGGATTAGTGCTACAACAGAATGAAATGAAACACAGATTATTTTTAAAATTGCTACAATAGTATGAGTTTATCATGAAAAGCTAGAATAGCTACATTGATCGTGTTTAAAGCTGTTTTTGATTCCAGATCCTTTTCATTACGTTATTGTATACATTCTTTGGAGATGCATACTTACTTTCTTGCTTGGAGAAAATTGTGAATAAATATGAAAAATCCACTTGGAACAATGGAACTTCTGATGCTAACCACTGTCATCAGCCCAGTAGTTAGTAGAGAATACTGAGTGGGTTCATTTCCTTTCAAGTGTTCTTTTCAGGGTAGTATTTACACCCTAAATTAGTAGACTGCAAGTTCTTGAAGTATGTAAAACGCGTGCTTTGTAGAGCACTTCTTAGGATTCAGGTGTGCCTCTTCACAGCTGCTCAACAGAGAGTCAACTACAGCACATTGCTCCAAATCTCATCCTGGTGACTTTTGAATGCCTTGAAGGCTGCTCAGAATCCCTAGAAATGGGGACCTTCAAAATGAGCAGGAGTGCCTTCCAGCCCCAGCTGTCCTGTGAGCCTGTAAACATCCTGCAGTCTGGAGAGTCCCTGGCATTGTCACTGGAGCCTGCCTCTGGGGCTGGAGCCCCAATCTGGGAGTCCATGGACACAGATGGGCCACTCATTTGGCTTATGCCTTCATCTGATCATTGGATGAGAAATGCCTGGTGTTTATGACTCCCTTTACTACACTTGATTTAAAACAAATAAGTAAGATTGGTAATGCAAGCATTTGCTCATGGCATCTGAACAAATAGTAAAGTTGTTGCAAGTGTTTCTGAAGGAAATAGATAAAGAAATAAGAGAAGCTATTTCAGTCTGCATGCATTTTTTAAAAAAAGTCTCTTTCCATCATTACCTGCACTTACTGGTAATTTCCTGTCAAACTTGTAGCTCCAGGTTTCAGCCTTTTCTTGTGCTTCTTTCTACAGTGGAATAGCTGAGCTTATATGGCTGTTCCCCTTGAAAACCTTTTAGAGTGGTTTAAGCTTTCCCTAGTCCTCTTGTTCTTCCTCAGGAGACAGTGTGACCATCTTCCCTAAAATGGCACATCAAATATAGAACTCTTTGTTCTGTTAGGAGTCTTCCCCTGCACTTAGGTGGTTAGTAAATAACGTTCTGCTTTCAAGAGATAAAAAATTGATTTGTGGTGATTCACTCTAGGTGCTTCTTCTCAACTAAACTCTCACATATATGTGTTGGAAAAATTCTAAGCAATTTTCTAGTAAATAAAGGCATTGTGATAACTCAGACATACTCTTCTATCATCCAAAGACTCTGTCGCTTTCTAAAAATAAATAGGAGTTTTAGATTAGGAAGTAATTTCCTGAAAGTTCTCCTATGCTAAGAGTTATATTGCTTAGATAAAACAAGTGTGGGGGCTTAGCTGATAAATGGAAGAATTGCAATTTTCTCAAGGGAGAAATAAAAGGTTGAAACAGTGAAACAGCTCTTGAGGAAAATTCTAAGTTTTTTGGGTGTAGAAGAAGACACAGTATGCTGTGACTTATGTTTCGCATTATCAAACTGTTTGAAAAAAAGAAATTGCATCATCTTGCACATCTCTCTTTCTCTATTGAGAACATTTTAAGGTATTATAGATTTTGAAAGAAATTGCCAGCTTGTAATATCAGAAGTGTTGAGACAACAGGAAGCAGTGTTCTAGTCTTAGTACAGTCTAAAGGCAGTAGCAGTTTAAGGCAGAATGGAAATGGAGTCAAGACAGTGTGTGGGCAAGGACCTAAGGACCTGACACAATTGCAGGTAACGATGCCTGTGAGCTCTCAGAACGTGCATTGCTTGGCTTAGTTAAAAAACTTTGGTAATTAAAAATGTTACATTTATGATGCATTAATCTGACCAAAATGCTGATATTTTATGTTCTTGTTTTAAGAGTAAATTTGAAAAATTATTTGGTTGGGTTGTGGTTTTCTTTAAGCTTTGTTTTAAGCAGCTCATGAAAAATGCTTTACCATCTTCTAATGATTTCCTGGGCTTTGCTGCCTTGAGGCTGACTGCTTAATGTTCTTTGATTTTGCTAGAATCATGGTTATTGAAAAATCTGTTCTAAATATTTTAATGTTGTAGAACATTTTAATGTTTATGCAAGTCAAAGTAAAACTACTACTTTGTTCTGAAAAGACATTAGCCATTGGATATGTTTGGCTGAATTTTGTTGATTTTTTTGCATGTGTGTCTTTGTTGTGGCAAACTAAATTGTATAAATGTAATAATAGATTGATGAGGATCAAACCAGGTTATTGTTCACTTCTAAATAATTTTTATGACATGTAAATGTTCTCTGTGAGTAGAGAATGGGATTAACTTTTTCTAACAGAAATTGAGTTTGGGCCTAAACAGCCTCACATTTGTACAGATGGAAATGATGAGCCAATCACAGAACATGCCATACATATTGTGTTTTATTGTTTCACTTACTGTATCAGTGTAAAACCCTGATGTGATGTACTAAATAGTGCTTGAGCAGCACCACCTGAGTAAAGGCAGCAATATGCTGCGTGTTCATGGGATGTGCTCAGTGTTGACCACTGCTATCTCTGCTCACATTTGTTGATATTTATAAACATTTGTTCTTTCAGTTGCTTAAAAATTCCGTGCTTGAGAAATTCTTGTTCTCATACAGGGTGAGGCAGTAAAATGATAGGTGAACAATGTAACTTTCAGAAGGTCAGAATCTTATCTGTTTTTCAAAAATCTTGTTGTGTACCTGTGCTTTGTGTCATATTTTCCATGATATGCAAAAGATAAAGGAAGAAAAGTCCTAACAGAAATCTTTGAAATCAAATAGGGACAAATATTTAAAGAGGTTTTTTTGGTAAGATGACATTTTCAAGAATAGCATATGCTTTATCTTTCCAGACAATAATGGTTGTAGTTCTAAGACCTTGATTTATCTAAGCAACATCTTTTTCCTTGAGTACTCCCATCAAGGATCTTTCAAGAAAACAACAGAGATACAGTACTCTGCTGTACTGACACTTGTGTCTTGTGCCATATATAATTACATATAATAAAAGTGACTTCTCTCATATAAATTTTGTAGAGACAGTGGAAAAATAGGGACCTCTGTCCTTTAACTGAGATAAAATTAAATGGTTTTGAATTGGGAACTCTTCTAGTTTGATGGTGGTGACAGGAAACACCAGCTATGACAGTCTTGTGAGGAAATCTCAGAGAGAAACTTGTGGGTGGCAAGGAGCACAGCAGTGAAAATGCTCAGCTCTCATAGCCATACTCTCATCTGTGGTTAAATGGGCAGACAGTAAAGCATGTGTTTCCTCCAGAGGCAATTCCCACACATATTTTGAAGTATAGGAAAGGACTGAGCTCTAATATGAGGTCCTTCATCTCTCCAGGGCTGGAGGTACCCTTTTCCCATGAACAGGTATTTCCTTTCTCCTCTCTATCACTATATTTATATGTGAAGGAAATAGAACAGAAATTTTTGTCTTAGCCTTAATAAAAGATATTTGCAGCTTTGTACATGAAGAAACATATTTTGCCCCAATTTAGACATGTGTAATCATGTAATCTGAATAACCAGTTTTTGTACATCCTTGACTTCTACTCAAAGTCTTTTCAGTAATGTTCCTCTGTCATTTTATGCTTAATTGTAAAATGGTGTTCTTCCTATAGTTTTATAACATAGAATGTTTATAATATACATGCTTAATAGTCAGAGGTAATGCCAGCATTGAGATTTGACTTTCATGTTTGCTGTTGTTGTAAAGTCAAATACTGAGGCCATATTTTTTTTTATTAGAACATGGTAATGAGGTGCTTAGTAATAAATGTAGCTGAGTGAAGCAAAATTACAGCTAAGCAAACTCAAATTTTCCTACTTCATGATATAAGCTGGTAGTAGTAAGTAGTAGAGATCAGAAAGCATTGTTAGTTTTTTGTTTCTTTGACATTCACTGAAGTCAAACACTGAATCAACTTGTTCCAACTTATCTAGCTAGGTGATACATTTAATTGTCAATGGCAATTTTCATGCCAGGAGTTGGATATGAGCAGGTTTCCACTGAACATTGTTTTCAGTACTGTTCTGTGTCATAGTACAATCTTGAAAAAACACCCCCTGAAATGCAAAAAAATACATTTTAGTGAATGACAATTCTATTTTGGAGAATTCCAATTTAGCCTGTTTTTGAAGAGCAGAAAACCAGATCCACAAAAGAGCTCAGATCTCCAAAATGTCTTGTAAGTAGACATTTAAGTAACAAACTCTAAATTCAATCTGTAAAGAATGTTCAGAGTTGCCCATAAGTCTAAACCCTATTGAATTTCTTCATTTCTCAAAGCTCTGCTTTTTTTTGTATCCCCCATTCTGTCCATCTTCTCAGGGCTCAGCAATGTGGTGCCTGTCAATACTTGTTGGAAACTTCAGGTTTGGCCTGCATCTGACCAGCATGTCTCTCCTGATCCAGGAAGTTATATGCCTCTGTTATATGCCTGCTGCATCCGTCCATATACAAAATTTATTCCATGTTTTCAATTCTGTATTAGTTTATGTTATTGAAAATTATGCACAATGGCTGATTGCATTGCACAGTCTACATATTCTGCTGACCTGCAACATCATACAGGGTAGAGGAGACTGAGTTCTTGCTGCCTCCTTCCCCCAAGGAAGGATACTCTGCATACAGATGACAAATTTGAGACTTTTTTTTTTCAAATTTCCCCTTTTTGTAATTTGCATTTCTTTTTAAAATTTGGTGGAAACCAGACATCTAGTTCAAAATTGGTAGGAGTAATGAAAAGAGAGGCACATGGCATTTCAGGTGGGTTCTTTCATTTGAAATTAATTTAAAATTATGAGGAGCTCTTATTTTTTATGTCACTTTGTATAAACCATTTAGTTTATTTAGAGCATGTGAGCAAGAGCTGAGAAATGTGCACTTGGCTGCAGTTTTCACTTCTGTCAGATGGAGCACCCCAGCTCTTTTGGAGGTGTTCTGCATCATAGGGAAGCAACAGACTTTTTTTTTTTTTTTTTTAAGCAGTGCAATGTATTTAAAAATCTGTGAATAGTAATCTTCGGTGTCCTTGTATCCATTTTGGCCTTGGCTTGACTGCTTCACCAATAGCACATTCCCAGAGAATATCATTTACATAGGATTAGATTTTTCAAGAAACTTTATGTTCCTTACTAAGATGGAACACAATGTTGTTAGGGCAGCTCCTTAAAGCACCTGCTGTCTAGTCTCTCATTTTGCTGCTGTTTCACTTCAGGTTATTTAAATATTATTTGTTGGGTTTTTTTCAGTGATAGGAAAAGTGTCATGTATACTTCTCAATTGCTTATGACACCATTAATGATCACTTCTTTGCTTTTAATTAAATAATACTAATGACAAAGCTTTTTAAATGAAAATTTCTTAAATGTTATATTTTTTGAACTGTTCAGGTAACTTCTTCATCCCTAAGTGGGTTCTTGAGGTTTTTCTGTTCCTGTTATTCCTAGAACCACTTGTGCTTTAAGTACTGTAAAAAGTTAGAATCCTCCAGGATATTTGATAGCATATCTTACCTAAGTCTTTGAAAGACCTTGACCCAAGAGCTTTTAAAATTTAATTTCCGAAGTAATCACATTCACTGTAAACATCAGGATATGGCAGAGAAGCTACATGGACTCGTTTTCTTGAATGAACCAGAATTGCTGTCTGTGTGACGATACATGCGTCAAATTCTGTATTTATTTCAGTATATTAGCTATTACTTTGAGAATAAAAACACAGCCTTTTTGTGGTAGCTGAAACATCTAGAAATTTTTCTTTTTACCTCATGTGAAATAGGCATGTAATAGTGATGGATAAATTTGGGTTATCTGCAAAGTAGTTGCATGTTGTCTAACCATATGAATATTACAGTCAGCAGAGGCTTTTAAGGGCAATTACAGTGTTCCTTTTCTGAAAAATCTTTCAGTGGCTTAATTAGCCAGAGCACCTACCAGTAGATACCTGAAGTCAAATTAACTACATTTGCTCACCCTCTTAATGTTCCTTCATAGTCCTAGTAACTATCACTATTATTACTAGAATTAGAATTAATAAACATAACAATACTGTAACTCAGTAGTAGAAATATAAGTAGTAAAATAGGTTGTTCAGTTTATTTCAAATCATTCTTTCCAGGTGCTTTTATTTTAATTGGGATCAGGTATTTTACAGGTTCATGTGTTACAATGATTTGAAATGAAAAATGGAGTAAGTGTTTGTGTTACTCAATAATTGGTTATGCCCGTGTCTTCAGGTATTCCAGAATGGTTTCATTTTTTATATCCAATCTGGCCTTTGTATGCTGTTAATAGTGGGATATTGCTGTTTGTGTTTTAAAAACTGTGATGTTTGGTAAAGGTGTATAAGGTAGATGTAGCTCATCAAGTACTCAGGTAGCCTCCTGCCTGTCTGCTTGTAAGCCTCACCCCATGACTTTAAGGCTTCCTCCACATCCTGTTGCTGAGGTTCAGTTGCTGCATCATTGTATGAGCAGACCTGGACTAGGCTATATTTGTTGGCTACGTTTTGTCCATGTGCTAAATGCATTCCTGCTTGCACAACAAGAGAGAAACTTAAGAAAAATATGTGACCTATGATTTGGTGAGTAGAGAATGCTAGAGGAATGCAAAGGCAGGTGGACATTAGGAAGTTAGCATGACTGTAGAGTAAGCATGGTTGAACTCTGCCAAATGCAATTACTGATCCCTGTTTTGGATAGGTTTCCCTTAAGGTGACAAAATTTTTAAAAGGAGGCACAGAGGACCTGCTTTCCTAATACTGTGTTCTTTGTGGATGTTTGAACTTTTAAGCCCAATAACTTTTGGTGGCCAAAATCACAGGTCTAACTATAAGCCTTAGTCACATAATGGCACAGTAGTTTCAGTTCACATCATAAAGATAAGCACCCATATTCATACAGTGGGTAGATGAAAGATTGCCAGAACTTCAGATTAACTAAGAAACAAGAGTCACAGGAAGAACACTTCTGAAAATTTCTCTGTGTATATTTGTATATATACAAATATATACATATATATATTTTTATATATCATATATATGTATATATAATATATATACATATATATTATATATTTGTATATATTACACAAAGCATTTAAGTATGAACTTTTGGCATTTAACTCTAGTGCTTTTGTACTGGGGATCCTAATTGTGACATATTGCTGCGTGTGGGTTTGTATTGCACTTGGCCTAATCACTGAGGTATTTACCAGATTTTCAATTAATTTGTTTGCATTGAGAAGTTCCGTTTCCTTTTGGATGCTTTTTTTTTTTTTTTTTTTTTTTTTTTTTTTTTTTTTTTAATGTTCTCTGATGCTCAAGGAAAAAAAAAGTCAAGAGAAAAGGCACAACAGATCTTGCTCACTTCCATTTCTTTGCTTTTATTTTACAGGAGACACATGAAATTGTGGCTATCAAGAAATTCAAAGACAGTGAAGGTAATCTTTTTTGCTGCATGATCTTTAATGTCAGTAACTACACTGTTAGTATCTATCCAGTTAAAATGAGAAGTCTCATGTAGCAAGATACGATTTTGAAAAGACAATGATTTATTAGCTCTGTAAATATTTAAGACACTTGATCATTCATACTTTGCTACAGACTGCATTATACACTCTAATTAGCTGCATTATACACTCTAATTAGGTAAGTACCTTTCTTTCTTGATGCATCTGTCTTAATATGGATGAGATTGTGGTGCTCTACATGGTGGTAAGATCTACCATTTGGAGATTAAATGTGACCAGAAAGTGTAAAAACTCCTCTTGTAATAGTGACTTGCAGGGTCCTTGGGCTTTATCACCCTTCATCTGTGAGAGGGGGTCTAAATGTCAGGGCAACTTGAAGTTGTAAATGGAGGAGACCGAACAAAGTTGTTGAGAAGTTCAGCCACAGGAAAATAAATCTGAGAGCTCTCAAGGATCCGTGGGGGGAGCTGGGTGGTGAGGCAGCAGCTCTGTCCTCACTTCAGTGGGCTTCAGTCTCCTGAGGAAGTTTGCTCTTTGCCCTGTCACAGCAGACCTCTGCAGCATCGCTGAGTTTGCTGAGAGGGAGGAAGAGCCAGCTTCTGGAAGGATTAGTCTTGCTGGCAAAGAGGGTGGCAGAAGGCAGGACACATGGAAATTACTCTGAGTGCTCCACACACACGTTCCTCACCCAGCAGTAAAAAACCCAAAGAACTGTACAAGATATGGCTGGCTCTCTGACCCAGGCTTGTTGGGGGACAGGGAATCACTGTATCCTATCATGGGCAACACTGGCAATGGACCGTGAGAGCAACTGTGTGTACCTTGTGTGCATCCTAAATCAGCCATGGGCCCCAAAGGTCTGCACATACAGAAGGATGAGTATGCAGTGGGAGAGGAGCCATCCCGGCTGGTGATGTGGTGCTGCTGTGGTTTGCCGTGTGCGGAGGCTTTAGCCAAAAGTTAGCAATGTTATTTAAAAAAACAGCAGTCAGTTTATTTTAGCAAACATTCTTTTTTGCTATCCCACAGGATTGCTGGTGGTCATGAAGGTGGTGTTGGTTACAAGGGCTATGTTTTCCAGTCAGTCAGACACAGCAAAGTCTGATTTGCATCTTGTTTTGCACAGTGCAATCTCTGCTCGGCACGTCATTTTCCCAGATACTTGAAGAGTATATTTGATAAATGTTTTAGCTCTGCTGTTCAGAAATCTGTTTTAAATCCCTGTAAAGGATGTAGAAGATAGTTTAACTGTGGTGACCGTTTTGACCAGGTCATGAGAGTATCTCAGAATTGCTTTTTGGAACTTGCTGTGGCTATGCAGTACAGATCCTAGGAAGTAAATCTCAGTACTAAACCCTAAACGGGATTATTGTATTACCTTGTCTACCAGGAAATGGAAACAAAAAATGCAACATTGCCATTAGGTCTGGCTTTCCAAGGGTATTACATAATATCAGTTTACATGACTGATGACTGCTTTTCAGATTTGTAGCTAGTTGTTTACGAGTTTCTGGAAATATAACAGAAGCTCTTTTGATGGATTTGATTCAGCCCATTTCACATCTGTCTTGTTAATATGGTAGTTCATTAGAAGTTTGAATATTCTGTAATTGTTTCTATTGACATTTTTGTTTCACTGAATTTTTGCCGTTGTTTGACATATGAATACTAAATGTGCTGGAAAGTGACTGTCTTGTTATAGATGAGATTATGCAATCAGGCTGATGCAAGCCAACATCAAGCACTCAGTTTTAAAATGAAAAGATTTAGATTGCTCTAAATTATATATTTTTTAATCAAAACATTTGTGATTATAGTATTTTGTTTTCCTTTTCCCTCCTGCTGCTCTTCAGTTTTTTATTTTTCCCCTCTCTCTTCTGATGATGATTAGTGCGTTTGCATGACCAGTGTTGTTCGCTCTCCACTGCAAACATCTTGCCTTTTGCCTTGGAAAAACAATTTCTCTTCCTTGTTTCTTCTTCCTCTGTCTCTTAACTGTCTTTGTGGTACAAGACCTGCAAATGTGATTTAACTTTGAATTTATGCAAGCATATTTAGTAACTCTCTGTTGTGGATAAAAGTTCTAAGAGATTAAGTATGCTGTTTCTGTATGTGCCTGAGCAAATTTACTGAATTAATGGATATCATTTTACCAAATGAAAAATAAAACCTAATATAGTCAGGTTTACTTCACATATTGCTGGTGTCCTTCAGAACCTACTTAGTTCAGGGCCTCTTAATGATAAGCAGTGTATGAAGCGTTAGTGAAGCTCTCCTCCTTTCTTGAGCACCTTTTAGACAATTAAATTGTCAAATTTAAACTAAATGTATTTGACAAAACAGTTAAATTTCTTGACTCCTCTGAATTAGATTCAAGACTGTTGCATCAGTACTTTGCTGCCTTCTGTGGCTGCTACACTGGTCTGGCATTGCTGAATTTCTTTTGAAAGCCATGTGGGGAACAGGGAGAACTTAAAAATCTGTGCTTCAGTCTTAAAATTTGTCATGGCTTTTGGAAAATGAAGTTATTGCAGAATCAAATAGATTTGTTTGGCCTTGTTCAAAGATAAGCTTTGCATTCCAGTGTTTCAGCTGAGGACAGCCTTCCCGGTGATTTATATGTGTGATGACTCTTTATGAGGTAGAGCATGTACACACACATGAATGTTTTTTGAAGCATGTTAGTTCTCTTCATAATAAAAAAGGATAAAAATGCAAACCATTTGTTTCTTATGGCTATGTCTGCCACAGAAAACCTTTATGGTAGTGATGGGAAATCTGTAAGGGTTGCATAATAAGCACAGTCATCATTGACCTCTCTTCCAGTGCAGAAGTATGCAGACAACAGAAAGTCCACATTGGAAAATAAGCTTTTTTTTTTTTCCTCTGTAATGTCTAAAACCAGAGAATTTAATCAGGAGTTCAAAATAAATCTTTATAACACTTTGTACTTGGAGAGTTTGTTTTGTTTTTTGATCAGCTTACTCTGTCACTTTCCTTTTACCCTCTAGAAAATGAAGAAGTCAAAGAAACCACTTTACGAGAACTTAAAATGCTTCGCACTTTGAAACAGGAGAACATTGTGGAGCTGAAGGAAGCCTTCAGAAGAAGAGGAAAATTATACTTAGTTTTTGAATATGTGGAAAAAGTGAGTTAAGTTTGTATTATCCTTGCTACAGTTAAATCATCAGCTTACTGAAAATGTTGTTAAAATTGCTTTTATTTTTAAAAATTAAGCTATACTAATCTCTAAAGAGAAGCAGCAGAAACTTTAATACAATATGAGTTTTAATTGGATGTCTGTTGTGAGACAGCAACACTTATTACTGTTGTTTTTATGTCATTGTTGGTATTTAAAAAAAAAAATTCTTCCATTTGTGAACACCAACATGTTAAAAATTATGCAGACTGGAATACATATGATTTGAAGAAAAATTTCCATCTGAACTCTTTAATCCAGTTTAATTGTAAAGCTGGATAACTGTCTTGTGTTATGTTGTGTAATGAGTCTTGACATAGGCTTTCAAAACAAGATCATAGACTTTTGACCTTGGAATCTCTTTCAACTTTCTCCACCCTTCCCTGTTAAAAATAGGATTTGTTTGTGTATTTCTGTAACAAGGCCACTATCAATAGTTGCTTAGAGGGATTTGGCAAAGACCACTGTCATTAACTCCAATCCTGACCTCATTTTGAAACTATTCCAAAATTTCCTTAGATTGGCCTGCTACTGCCAAGCATCCTGGTCTGTTTCCAGGGAGAAACAACCTAGAACTTTTGCAGCCTGCCTGATGAAGGTAGACCTTCCCTCTGAATTCTAACCATTTAGCATTTTTTTTGTGGAAACAGATAGTGTTCAGATACACAGAGTCAAATAAAATACAGGTTTAAATATGTCTATATCCTTAATGAGATACTGTTCTTTTGATTGAAATTTAATTCCCTGCCAGTGTGGTGTTGCAGTCTAGCTGAGTGCTAGTCCTCTGCAGTCAATTTTCTCTCATATAAAAATTTCTCACCTTAAATGCTGTCACCTTTACACCAAGTTGACAACTTATTTTGTTGTATAACTTGACTACGTAATGTGAGGTGACCTATATTAACCCACAATTTGGCAGAAATCAGTTTTGGTTTTCACCAGGAGATCAGCAGCTTCTAATGTGGTGGATCTTATTTGGATCTAACATTCAAAGCTTGATATGTTTCACCCATGTTCCTTGTAAGTGTTCCAGACACATGAAATGTCTTTGATCACACACCAACTTAGAACATACATTTAATTTTCTGTTATAGTTGACTTGGCTAAGGTATTTGGAGAAGTGGGTTGAAAGAGCAGCATAAGTAAAAGATATTTAATTGATCTGACAAGGGGTATGTATTTCAAAACTGGTTAATATCAGTAAAAACACCAACTGCAATATCTAATGTTATGTGCATCAGAATAAAAGAATTTTGTGATAAAGGTAGGCATAATGTAGAGTCTGTATGTAATGTCATTTCTGTGTTAATGTTCACCTTTCTTTTCAGTTAAACTTTGAATTAAATGAACAGTTCTTAATTTCAGATATGTTAAGGAGTGTTGCCCATAGTTTCTTTGAAGACCAGGATGTTTCTGTATTCTTTGGATGAGGGGAGAGTAGAAAGAATTAAATAAAATGTGGTGGAATAGACTAATTTTTTTGTTTAACTGGTAATGAGCACTTCATGTCCTTTGGGGAATGTTAACTCTGCAATACTGAAAATCCAGATTACTTAAATTCACATTTAGTCTAATCTCCTTTATTCATCATCCCCTTAGTTAATGTCTTCATATAAGATTATGTCTTCCTGTGTTGATGCTATTATTTTGTTTTGTATTTGTAACACTAACTTCTTGACTTACTTATCCAGATCCACAGCCTTCTGTGTGGACAAGCATCTAACTAAAATTAATATGGTTTCTTAACAGAAAATTCCTTACCTCAGATCTGAAGTGCATTTGTAAGAAAACTTAAACTCAAGCACATAAGTTCCAGTATTTACTCCCAAACTGCAAAACTTAGAAATGTTTTCAAATATCACCAAAATCTCTACTGTTCATTAAAACATCTTTCAAGAGAAACATCAAAAAATTTACTGTACAGCTAAAGAAAATGTTTTTCAAAGACACAGTAAATTTACTTTCAATGAAAAATCAACTAATGCTCAAATCCATAATTAAATGAGTTGTGTAAGGCAAGATAGCCAAAATACTGCTATTTTGGTGTTCAGTAAATAAGGCTTTTTTTCTCTCTTCAAGTGGGCTGCTGCTGCCCATTATTATTTCAGAAATCAGCATACAAACTTCATTGTACTTCTAATTGTGCAAAATTAGAGACATTTGCTAACATAATGGGAATCTAAATGTTCTTTTTCAAAGAGGAAATGTACTAGTGTAAACAGTAAGTTTATTTACTTTACTATTTATATCCCAAAAATAGTTGATATGTGATGCCATGATTGCTGTAGTGTAGTTGCTGTAGTGCCAAGGTGTCCAAGATCACTGTAGCTGATCTGTAGCTGTAGGATACTCCCTCGGTTTCTGTTTATGCCCCTGTGAGGCATTTTTATATCTCTTACTTTATGTGCACTGAGAGGCTTGTGTTGTTTTGTACCCATCTGTATGTACAGATACAGTTGGAGATTCTTCGTGGCCCTGCAGTGTCAAAGTGGCAGAACTGACTTAATGAAGAGAACAGTATGTTAAAGCATCGTTGAATATTTACAAAATGCTTTGATTTGCTAAACTTTTTGTATGGCCACACGCCTGACCTGGTTTTTCTGTTTAAGCAATGTTTTGTAACAAAATGACTTTTTAGGTGTTTTAGGGAAAGTGGTTTGATGACAGTCTTTGAAGGGCTTGTGGTTCACCTTTTAGGATTATTGTCTTCACAAGTGTTTTCTCCAGAATGAAAACAGCTAGGAGAATGCTTATGATTAAAATCCACTCCCCGGATGTTAAACTACTGATTTTCCATAGCTGACCCCTGTAGCCCAAATCCGTTGCTTCAGAAGGCTGTGAAGGCATGTTATCTTCCAGGAGCTAGAGCATAGCTCTTATAAATAATCTGTCTTTTAAACATTTAGAATATGCTTGAATTGCTAGAAGAAATGCCAAATGGAGTTCCACCAGAAAAAGTGAAAAGCTACATCTACCAGCTAATTAAAGCAATTCATTGGTGCCATAAGAATGATATTGTTCATAGAGGTAAGTGTGTACTTCTCCACATGGAATAAGGGCCTTTCTAAAGGGAAACATGTTACAGCTTGAAGTAATTTGCATTTAACAAAAATAATAAGCAATTGCTTTATATCAACAGGAAAAAAAAGCAAAAATTTTTTTAAGGCTGGGTCTTAAGTCTGCTGCATGGCTCCAGATTGTTTTAAAATGAAATTAATTTACATAAAAGGCTTGCTGTCCATTGTATTTGGGAAGTGATAAGCACAGCAAACTGTAACTGCAGGAACAGACATTGTCTAAGAAAAGGGATTTTTTTCAACATTTCGTGGTGCTCAGTCATTTCACTTTTGAATCTGATAATAGAACATTAGAAGAAAAATAACCTTAAACTTTAAACTTGGTCCCTCATGTTTTATTCCTTAAGGCAGTTCCTCCAAGCTCCCTTGAGTTTCAGCTCTGTGTATTTACTTTCTTCCAAAGCTTCAAGCACATAAAATACATATCTTGATATATGACCTAGTGTTATGCATTTTATCCTGATTCAATACAGTTGTATTTTGCTTTATGACTTTGCAAGAGTAATATTTTTAATTAATATTTCCAATAAGATAAAATTTTCACGTAGTGTGCTTTTTTATATTTAAGATCAGCATGATTCTGAAGATATTTTCAAAATGTAATTTGAAAAATGTACCATGTGTATAATATAGGAATGAAAAAAGGGCTTAAAAGTGGGCAAGACATTTTTTCTAAACAAATTACAAGAGGTGATCAAATGGTCATTATATTGAGCACAACATATTTAATATTTTATTGGTTAACTGGGTAATTGAATATCAGTCCTTTCTTTTATTTTTCAATATGACATATGGAGATTGGTTTTCTGCTTAGGAATATCTGTAAGCACATTTTATCTTTCCATATTTTGTTGGGAAACACTTTAAAAGACTTCAAAAGGCAGAAAATTAATTCTGCCTGTTCACAAACTGAATTGCTGGAAGCTGTTTCAGCAGTTGTTCTTGTAATGCTTCATTTATGATTGCATGAATATCTCTAAATAAGTTATAATGAAATAATATTTGTTGACAAAGGCCAAAATTAAGAGAAGTTAACAGCTTCTTTTTTTTTTACCCACTCTCATACTTCAGATATCAAGCCAGAGAATCTCTTAATAAGCCACAATGATGTTCTGAAGTTGTGTGACTTCGGTAAGTTTGGAAGATACCTGCTGCCATATTTGTAAAGAAAATCTCTTGCAGCGCAGTTTTGCCTTATTCTGTAAGAGTTCTACAGTATGTGCTGTTCAAAAGTCTTCTAGCAATCAGAGTTGATTACTGCTTCAGGGGTGGGGCTGTTATTTTAAATTGAAAGATTTCTGGTCTTAATTTGCATACCCTGTGAAATACCTGTGTTAACCTGTGTCTGTAGAAACACTGCATTTCTCTCTTCCTGTATTAGACAAGGTTTCTGCTTTTGATGTTGCTGAGACTCAGCTGAGAAGAGCACAGATGATGAGCTGATTAGGAGGCTGGCAAAACTATAGGTTTATCTGGCTTGAGCATTAAAAGAAAAGATAATTACTGCTTGTTTAGTAAAGACACAGTAAACTTGTACTTTTAATATATTTTTTGAATCATTGACTTTTGTGGAATGTTACGTGTGTAGTTACAGGTCCTGTAGGAATAGGAATTATGTAATTAAGGAGTACATACTTACATATATTCCTGTAGTTGAGGAATATATATAATTACATATTCCTTAATTAAGGTAACGAATGTTTTTGTTATATTAATTGTGAGTCACATATCCACGTGTGATCAGTGACTGACTGGAGGTCGGAGTTGTACATGTTAGGTTAGCTCTGATGTTTCCTGACCTACCAATGCCTGTTTAATGTCAGCTTTAAGGCTTTGAAGAATCATCATCCAAGGACAGGGCGAACTTTGCCCATGTGAGTAATCCAAGTAGACAACAGGGCAGAACGTTCCAATGATCTGTATTTTTATTCTATACGCTACATAAACACAGAATAAAATATTGTTCCCTCTGAAAAGCTTACAGTTTGGCTTGGTAAATAAAAGCGAATTCCATAGTGTTACCCTAAGGGTGCTTTTCAGTAAGAACAGTTTGAAAGCTGTCATTTCAAACTTCTGCAATTCTAAATGAAAAGAAGAACTGCTAACAAAATGAATCAAAATAGTTTTTAAGGAAGACAAGAAAGGTGTTTGTCATTTGCAGTGCTGCTTATTTCTTTTAATCTTAAAGGCATTTTTGTTTAAACATTCAGAAATAGCAACTGTTCTAGGAAAAACCTTAGAATATAAGTTCTTTTAATTCAGTGCCATTTATTCTGCAGTGTAAGGTACTGCACAGCTCTGACCGAGCATCAGGATACTCTTGTGTGGTGCCCTTGTTGCCTTTGCCTTTTTGGCACCCACAGGCCTCCTGTCTGCACCTCTGTGATTGCCCTCCCTCCCCTTACACTGCTTATCAGGCCCTGCCAAGCAAACCCCACTGAGGGACCAACCCACTGCCCTGTGCAGGGCTGAACAGCCAGCACAGGCAGTGCCTGTCCCTGCACAGTGCATGCCCCAGTCTGGGCTAACATCATCCCAGGCAGGAGCAGCCAGTGGGAGCATGGAGCTTGAGTGGATGCTCCTGGGACCTGTGCAGCCCACACATCCTTCCTTGGCCCTCCCTCTCTCCTTTTTTTTTGGGTGAGGGATGTCCCTGCTTGAAAGTAATAACATTAGAGTAGTCAAATGACATCAGCCAACAGATCTTTGCACGTGAACTTGTGTCAACATCCTCTGTGCAGCAGAACGGCAGGAAAATAAAAAGCCAGACAAATGGTATGGTGGTGTTTTGGATATCAGTTTTGGCACCAGATAGAGGTGATGTGAATTCTGCCAGCAGTGTTCCATGTGGTCTGCTGGCTTGCTCACGCTGTGTGCTCCAGCCACACTCTCTTTCTGCTGTTGGAAAAGATGTGCAATCACAGTGTACTTACTCAGAGTGATCAGCTTAATATCAAGGAAGGCAAACGGTTACGGGTATTTCTGTGGTTCTTAATGTTCATGTGGGTTAGTTTTAATTTTAATTGGCCTTTCCGTTTTAGTTGAATTTAAAATTCTGAGCAACCCTTGTATGATGGAATCAGTTTCAATTTTTTAGTGTTATTGCTAATTGACATAATTGCTAGTAGCTTAAGCTATGGCTGTAAAATACATGTCAGAATGGTGTTAACCACAAGTCTTTCCTGAACGTGCAGAGATTAGGATATAAGAATTTGCCTTGTAGCATGATTTAACATATGTTTTCTGACTACCTTAATTCATGTTTTGGAACATGGGTACTTGCCACATACAACATCATGTTCCTCCTACAAATAGAAAGAAATGGATAATGCATCCATTTCCAATAGCCCAGTAGACGAAACCAGTTTGAACAGGAAAGTTCATAAATTTTTAATGAGATAATTCTTCATAATCCTTATGCCATGTGTTCTGTACATACCGTGCTAAATAAAATTGAGATTGGTTGTTGTGCTTGCCTGGACACATGTTGTGTGGGCGTCATTTCTGCCAATAGAAGTGGAAAAAGAGAACAGTACAAAGTGCCGATTACAGCAGATGTATCTGACTGTTGGAAATAATTTGGTTTTCTGACTAGAGTGTTTGCTGTTTCAACATCAGGGCCTCAAAATTGCTTGTTTTAGCAACCTCTTAATTTCTGTATGGTGTGTAAGCATAGAAATCGTGAAACAGGGGACTGGAAAAGACCTCAAGAAATCCTCTAGTTTTTCCACCTACTCAAAGAAAGGATTAAGAATGTCTGTGTCATTCTTGACAGGTGTTTGCTTAGTATATTCTTAAAATTCTGAATAACAGAGGTTCCCTAGTGTTACATGTCATTAAGATTAGAATGCTTAACCTTATGTCTAACTTAAATGTGCCTTGTTTCTCTGTAAGAAACTAACAACCTCCTCCTTTTTTTTTTCTTACATCTTTTTCCTTGACATCTCTCCTACCACGTTCTGAGTTGTTTAAAGTCTTTTCCTGAAATTTCTGATTTTTCTTATTACTTTCTGCAGCATGATGCCTTTACAAACGCTATTGTTTTCATAGTTGCTCTCACCCAAATCTCCTCCTATCTCCATCATCTAATCTGTTCCTTCTCACTCTTTAGAGTTTGTCTAATCTCCCTAGCTTCCTTCTCTTATTTCTGTATTCCTGATACCTCAGCACAATTTGGAAGGAGGAACAATAAGCAAACTTCATCATAACCAAATAATTGTTCCTGTAGAAGGAGTTGCTTTCCTGAACTGTTAGTTCTGTCCATCATCTTTCTGCATGGTGTCATAGGGTCGGAGCAATATTGGATCTATAAAATGCATCACCCGACAGTATCAAGGTGACCCTGAAGCCCATGATGACAACTTTGCTTTCTGTCTTGCCATATCAAATCTATGTAGCCTGTAAAGTTAAGGGTTGATTTTTCAGGGTGCATTAGCCTGACAGGTTTCTGGACATAATAGCTCCTGTCTGTGACCAAGTTCTGATAGACTGGCCTGGAGAGAGGAGGATGAAACTTTGATTCTTCTGATGCACAGGAGCTCATGTGCTGCCAGGCACATGTGTTACATCAGCACCTGTTTATTTCTATTATGGGACAACTTTTTTCATTTCTTCCCCCTTCTCTTTCAGTCTGGGGTTTCCCACGTTTTGACTGTCCCATTTCTTTGGTACAGCTCCTGATTATCTTCCCTCTGTTCTTTAAACACATGAATGAAAGATTTTTCCACTGCCAAGATTAAACAGATAGCTCATAATTTGAAACAGAATTGGGGATGCCTAAGCAGTTCTAAATATAGTAGTGTTTCAAAATTCACTCAATTCCCATGTTAGAAGTAAAAAAAAAAAAATTCCTTTCTAGATTTCTGCAACAGCACTAGTAATGTTCATTAGACTTTATGGGAACAGATATGAATTCTTATGTTCAGATCACTTTGAAATATCCATTCCTCATCATATTCATCCTATCTTTTAGTTTACTAACACTTGGAATTAGAGGTATCTTGCAAAAAGTAACAGCTGTAACCAATGTCATTAACAAATTTATAATTGTTTTCTATGGTCACTGCTCTAATAATAATAATAATAATAATAACAATAATAATCTGCATCCAAATTTTTACTTCAACTCATAGTAAATTAGTATTCCACAGGGGTGAGTGGAACTGGGCTTCTTCACACTAAACTTTACACTTTCAGAATAATAAAAAAAAATTAAAATTTTTGAATCTATAACTTTTCATGACATAGTTAAATGGGAAAGGCAATTTTGGCAGCTTTTGCAAGGAACTCAGATATAAAGAAAAACATCTATTGCATTTAAGTAGCACTTACTGACTCAGGAAATAAAGTTATGCCTTATTCTTCTGCAACACTTCCAAATTTTTGCTATTTCTTTATTGTTCATGCAATAATGGAAATACTTATAGTGATTTCACTGAAGGGAGTTTTAAACTGTGTTTTAATGCCACATCCCAATAAGAAAGTATTTTTGAAATGCTGCTTCTGCATTTCAGTCCCCAAATTTGTCACAGTTTGAGCTTTAGTAAGGAGCCGACACATGTGGAGTCTTGCTGCTGAGATCTGTCTGTCCTGTCTCACCTAATTGTTAATTGTTTATTTGAAAACAGTAAGACTTGATACTTTTTGAAAATAGTGTCAACATATGTCTGAGAGTAGTTCTACATGAAAAATCCAGTGCTTGGCTGACTTTTAATGAATGGAGGAGAATGAAAATAAAAGTTCAAATTATTTCTACAAATGGATTTTCCAGTATATACACTCATCTCTCAGCCAGTGGTCATAATTGTTATGCCTTAAGACTGTAGGGAATTTTTGGTACAATTGCAAATAAGTATACATTTTAAAATTTTTTTGTTTATTCTTAAAAAAAATGATGTGGATAAAGAAGTTAATTTGGAAATGCTTTCTGCTCCTAATTCATGAAGAGCCTTGTTGTGAATGTGATGCTAAGGCAGTTGGGAAGCCAAAACATGTGGAATGAGCCAAGTGCAGATATAAACGGTTTTGCTGACTTTCCTAGACCTCCTGCATTTTATAGTTTTGAGGAGATGACCATCTTCCTTTCCAAGACCAGGAGGGAGTGTCCTTAGATGAGAATACCACGTAGTTTTTTTGACCAGTTTAAAAAATCAAAGACTGTAGTAGTTAGGATCAATGACCAGAAGAGCCTAGTACACATGCATGTGTAATGTTTCTAAAGTTAGGAATCTTCTTCTGCCAACAGCAGCTCAGTGAAATTTAGTGTAATATTCCAATAGCTGACATGGGATACTGACAGTTAACTTTTATCAGTCTGTTTTGATTACATAATAGCATACAGAGTAATAGCAAAACCCACTGACTTGTGAGGATAGTACACAAGTAATGGAGTCATTAAAGCAGACGTGCTGACTTTCACTGTTGTATCAATAAAAGCTTGCATTTCACTAGGCAAGCAGTTGTTGGAGACATCATTCTGCAGCAGGGGTTGTAAACTATTTGCTTCTATATGAATAGACATGACCTCTTACTGCCAAAATCAGTGGTGATACACATACTGTTTTTAAAATGGGATATAATCTTTCACACTGTTTCTCTTGACAGGCTTTGCTCGTAATCTCTCTGAAGGAAGCAATGCTAACTATACAGAATACGTGGCTACCAGATGGTACCGCTCACCTGAACTCTTGCTTGGGTAAGTACAGTTTGAGAACTGCCACAATAAATCTTTACTATTCTATATGGTTTTTCAGCACGTTTTGTAAGCTTTGCCTGTGGAGAGCTGTGTTGGATTTAAAGGCGAGACTTCAAAAGGCTTCCAGATTTTCATTCATTTTTTTGTTCATTTCCAGTAAGTCAGTATGAATCACTGACATATTGACCTGTCTTGAGCTGAGCAGTGTTTAACTGATTAAAATATTAGGCTGAATTATAACAGATGTACTTCCAGCTCCTGCACCCCCATTCCCAGTTCTTTCAGAAGAGATTTCCATGGTAGTCATCAAGCCTGGAATGTTCCATCAGCCCTCTGTGGGCATCACATATCACTGTCAGTACAGCTTTCACAATGCAGCATTCCTAGTTATCTTCATCCTTTGAGTCAGAACTATATTAGGAAGAAATTTTTTGCTCAGAGGTGGTGAGGCTCTGGAACAGGTTGCCCAAAGAAGCTGTGGGTGCCCCATCCCTGGCTGTGTCAAGATCAGGCTGGATGGGACTCTGAGCATCCTGATCTAATGGAAGGTGTCCCTGCCCAGGTGAGGGGGATTGGAACGAGATGATCTTCAAAGGTCCCTTCCAACCCAAAACTTTCTGTGATTCTGTGCTTCGATTTTTTGTAGTTACCTTTTGCCAGCACTGCTGAAGTTGCTCACATGGATGGTGCTAGGGTTTTACTAGTTAGTAAGAATTTATTGAAGGGGGCTGTATAAATCATTTTAATAAAGCGCTGAGAGGTTAGCATTGCACTGACTACAAAAGTATTAGTTACATGAGTAGCCTCAGCCAGAAAATTAAGTTTTACTCCTTTATTCTTCTGTAAAATGAGAATTTTAGTACCTCACAAGGTAAAATAGATTTTGAGATCCTAAATGAACAATTTGTAATACCCAAAAGGGCAAAGGAAAAGGAAAAAAAAAAAGTGGAGATTTATGATATGTGATCTCCTCATTACAGTCAAGTTATTAGAGCATTAATCTAAACTACGTGAATGCTCGAATGGAATACAATTCTAATATACTGTGCATGTGTATTTATATATACATATTCTTAAAATAAGGAGCTATTAGCCACAGGATGAGTCAAAAAATTTCTGGTCACTCCTAAGAGTCTTTAAGCACCATGTTAAGTGTTCCTGGGAAACAAGTCTTTGTTGGAACCTTTGACTAACACTGAACTAGGTATTTTTTTGAACAGGTAAATAATTAAGGAATAATTATTCTGTCAATAAAGTCATCCTGGTATTCCCAGAGCTGTGCTAATCTTAATCAAATTTGTTGGCAGTTGTTTTCTTATGTGCATAATAGCATCTTAAAGTTGCCATTAAAAAACTCAAAACTCAATTTTTCATGTTTTGTAGAAAACAGTAAAGCTTCCAGTGAAATGTGTATGTGCATATGTAAGTATAAAAAAAGACTTGGAAAAATAGCATCAATTGTGGCCTTTTTAGATACAAGAGATGTTTTCTGTCTCTGGTAATAATGAAGATTTAGGAGGAAAGGCATGAAAACCTTAACAGACTAATACTAATAATAGTATTAGTCTGACCTGCAGTTCTTGAAACTGTTTTGTTGGCAGAGGAAATTTAGCAGGAATTATGTCTGTTTGTAGTTGACTAAATCTATTTGATTAGCTTCTAGAGAAAGGGAGGGGATTTGTGTATTTAAGGTTTCAATTGTGCTGATATCTGTTTTTAAAGCCAAGTTTTTCTGGCAAAGTTGCCTGTTTCTTGGCAATCCTCTTCTATTTCTAGACATTCATCTTTCCCATTCCCCCTTTCCTTACATTTACCAAGTCTTTATAAGCATCTAATATTCAAAAGTCTTCACAGGTTTATTAAATACATTCAGTTTAACAAATACAGTTTTACTTTTTCAAATTTTAAAATGTGTCCCGGAGAGGTTTTTGTTTAGTGATAACATTCAAGACTTAAATTTCAGGAGAGGAAAGAAATTGCTCCCTAATTATTCACAGAACATCTAAAGACTACTCACTTTGGAGAGCCTCAGGTAACTGCTGTTAGTGGAGTACTCTGTACCCTTTGATGATAAAATATTGCTAAAAGCAGTAGATTTTAAAGCATGCTAAATTATTAGGTAGGAAGCATATTTTGGAGAATCTAATATGTGCAGGCATAGACTGTAGTGCTTCTGAGGTATGGTCTATCTGTTCTATAGGAGTTATTTCATGTACAAATGAAATAACCCCTATAGGGACAGATCTGACAAGACTGATCCTGACAATCAGAAGAAAAGAAGTCTCAAATTTGCCTTTTCAAACAACAACGTTGCAGTTTGTGCTACCTTAAAAATTACTATTTTCTGGTTTGTTTCTGTTTGACTACAAAGTAGTAAAAAGTTCTTAACTGTAGTTCAGCTTCCTTTATTCTTGAGAGCAAGGAAAGGTAATGGTCCATACCTCAAAGGAGTTTTAGCCCATCCCTCAGTTGTAACCCTAGCTTATTCTACAGTACCCCAGTCTTCAGCAACTTTTTCTCATCTCACATTTTAGTGGAGAAAACTGTGTATTAAAGGAGTTGCAAACAAAGATGCGTTTAAGTTTCTGTCATAACAAAAGGGTAGGATTTTTACCTGCACTCTCACTATTTTGCCTACAGAGCCTCAGTTTCCCAACAGAGGCTCAGAAAGAGCAGATCCTTGGCCTTGGGGTCCATTCTTGCCTGTGTTGCTTTGTGCACTGAGAAGAATAACTAGGCCTTCCTTGTCATTCTGACCTAATGGGTGGGTTGGACTAGCAGCATCCTAGAAAGCTCAAACATTGAGTCTCTCTGCAAATCCACAGGGTGCCATTGTGCAGGATTAGAAAGCAAATTATGAACCCTACTGAGTAGTAGTGGTACTTGAGGAATTGTAATATGGTCTGCTTTGCCTCTGGTGGTTTCTTGTCGGCAGTCTCTTCTTCCAGTGGGGCAAACTTTTGATTTTGGGATGGTTCTTGTGAGAGGACTACAGTGTCTCATGGCACATTCTCTAAGGCAAGTTGTTCTTGTAGTTTTGATGCCCTGCTTCAGCTTTCCCAGCTACCAAGAGTCCTGCAGCAGTCAGCTCAGTGAGCCTGTGGTTTCAGTTGTGCTGTTGCCAGCTAGAAATGCGTTCTCACCTTCACCTGGCCAAATCACCGTAAGAGTTTGCTGTTCCTCCCCACAAGTGAAGGAAATAATCATGAGTAATCAATGGGGAAGAGTCAAACTTTTTTTTTAGTTTGGGGATGTTCTTTCTCTAAACATCATAAATCAGCAAGCAGCATAAGGAAGGAGACAGATTTAGGATAGGATTTGTCACCTGCAGCTCTTGGTGCTGTCTTATTCCAGAAATCTATAACTTAAATCTCTTGAAACAGAGTCTGAGTTACTGGATTACAAGTTTCAAAAAGAAGAGACTCAGTGAAATATGTTTTCAGTTCAATCTTTATTCCAGTCTTTATTATTTTTATATGCTATTTTTTTACATGGAAAGAGTTCTACAATCATTCAGTTCAAAATCTAAACATTGGAAAGACATTATTGGAATAATATGACTGTTTATGAATTTGTTTTACAAATTCAACAAGCAAGAATTTGGGTGTATAAAAAAGAGTTCTCCCCAAGCCCCAAACTGTGGCTTTGCTCCCAAGCAGGAATTACTTCATGATGCTTTCACTGCTTCCTCACTTGTTTTTTCTAAGGAATAGTTTTCAGGAGCAGTCACTGTAGTCTCGCAATTAAAATTTTGTGTATAAATTTTTCATATATATTTTTTCATTCTCTAATTAATTTTTGTGTGTATAAATGCTGAAATAAAGATTTCTTAGAATATCTGTTCTCCCAGTGGCCAGACCCAATATGCACATCCACCTATTATGCACAAACAAGAAATGTAATGCAGGAACAGAGTGCAGGCATGAGCTCTAGAGAGAAGGGAAGTTAGTGGTAGTTTAACTGTGAGTGGAGAATGCTTTGTAGTTCAAAAAGATTATTGTGTGTCAGATTTTTCAAAAAGAACAAGGTCCCTGGAGGCACTTGAGGATTCCTCTCCTGCCTTTTCAAGCAGTGATAGATACCTCAGGAAATCTAGGGCAGGAACAGAGGGCTTGGTTTATGAGGTAGTTTGCTTAATAACAAAGTTTATTTTTCTGTGTTGTGAGGAAGTGTGCTGTGGCCAATAAATTGAAGCAACTCAGTAAGAAGGTAGCTGTAGCCCTGGTTTGTGCCTGAGATGTTTTGGTTTTCTGAAACTCTTTTCCCAGAGAGTTTTCTGTCAACAAGAGACACGTTTTCCTAACTGTAACCTTTGTTTACATTCTTTTCCCTAGGAGGGTCTTCTTCTTGATGTCCCTCTGGTTTGACCAATGTGACTGAAGAAGTTTGTCTTTGTTTCACCAATTGAGTTGTTCTCTGTAGAATAGCATAAAAAGGAAGAAATTGCCGGAAATAAACGGAGTCATTGTGAGCCTTCTGAAGTTGGAGTCTGTGTGGTTGTGGTGTACAACAGCATCAGGCAGCAGCAGTGGGTGACAAACATTTTATTTTCTCCTCCCAGAGCCCCTTATGGCAAGGCTGTGGATATGTGGTCTGTGGGCTGTATCCTGGGGGAGCTGAGCGACGGGCAGCCCCTGTTCCCTGGCGAGAGTGAGATTGACCAGCTCTTCACCATTCAGAAGGTGCTGGGCCCACTGCCAGCTGAGCAGATGAAGCTCTTCTACAGCAACCCACGCTTCCATGGCTTGCGGGTAAGAGAAAGCTTTGTTCTTTTTTCTTATTTTTCTTATTTACTTGTGTGAAGTGCTGCAGAGGTTCTCTTCATTTACATTATGCATTATGTACTGCCTACGTTTGTGAGTATAGGATATTTAGATTATAAGGCATTCATAAGTCAAAGTAAAATTGTGATTACACCAGAAGTGAGTATTATAAATACACTTGTTTTCTTGTTAGAAGTTGTTTAAAGATTTTCTTTTGTTTCTTTGATATTTTTGGCATGCAGTTTACCTCTTATACCCAGTCTAATGTTGCCCTGTCAGGTTTGCACTGTAAAGTTTAGTGACAAAGTTCTGTAAGGTCAGGTTGTGGAAATTTCAGGACTGCTGTCTTCAAGCTAATTTGTTGGGAAAATCTAGATAAAAAAATAGATGCTACTCTCATGGCAGTAGAGCTTTCTGCCTTTTGACTTGTATTCCTGGGGAGTTTATGTAAGTCTCATGAGTAAAAAAGCTCTTTCTACTGACAGCTTTGTTCTTTTCAAGGGTTTGCCAATATAACATAGTGACAAAGACTCACTAGTGTGAGGATCTACGCAGTCTGGGATATGCAATATGACAAAATACCAGAATCAATAAATAAGTAATAGCTCTGTTACTTTTAACAATACCTGGTCAGTGACTGTACTCATGTTGCCTGGTAATCAGGTTGTCCTTTCTTTATTGATGAATTTTGCTTGGAAGGTTAAGTTTATGATCTTGATAATATTCTGAATTCATTATTGTAAATCATAAAAGAAAGAGAAAATGTGAGAATGTGAAAGAGAAGGAGTGGGGGTCTAGTTCTGTTAAAACATGTTCAAAGTTGCCATAAATTTGGTTTAGCTGTCAATGATAGGAAGAGAGCTGGCTTAAGGTGTTAACGTAATTATTTGAGGTATAAGGATAACTTAGAGTTTTTGTTGAAGTTTGTAGACCGTTCAAGAATGGAGGGTTTAAAAAAATTATTAGACAAGCATTTCTTGCAAGGTCCCATTTGTATTTCACCCTGTTTAGAACAGGGGACTGGATGGGGGTTTTGTATGAGAAATTTATAACCCTTTATTAGGAAAGCAGTGCTTGAAAAATTGTAAGCAAAATGAATTACTGCCTCTTCAACGTTATTTTACAGCATTTCTGATTGTGCAGTGTAATCTTGTTTGGATAAATGCTCTGTGATGTCTTAAGATGAGGATGAAGTATCTTTGTTTTGTAGCTTTAAAATACAGTAATTCAAGAAGACAGCATGGACCTAATGTGATTAGCACAAGGTTCAGAGTTATGAGTCTCTGTTCTCATCCTGGATCAGTGGTTTATTGCTTGGTGTTCTGCCTTCTTAGTCCTGTCTGTAAAGTCAGGATACTGCTGATGTGGACAGGGCCATATGGCTCCTCATAGAGAGTATTTTTTAGAACTGAAGTAAAGTCTGAATAATGGCTTAAACATCAAAAATACTACAAAAATTATTTGTTTGAAATATGTTATTTATTAGTTAATTCATGGAAAAAATTATCCTGTGCTATAAGACAACCTTAAAAGTACATTTTTTTTCTGAATGTGGTGTAGTGCTTAATAGTGAAAGATTTTTTGTTGCAGAGCAGATAGTAGGTATGCTGTCATCAAGGTAATTATTACTTACAGGCTGGATTTGGTGCTGGATATTCTCAAGATAGAAACTAGCCCATGATGTGGAATTTTTTATCCATATGCTTAGACTTCATGAATTTCACATTACCCTAAGTGAATAGTACCATATTGTGAAACAGGATTAAAGAAATTCTCCAGCATGGATTCAAATTTGCAAACTTTGTCTTTTCTTTCTATTCGTATTCCCCCTCTCTCTCTCACTTTCTCTCTCTCTCTCTCACTTTTTCTCTCTCTCTCTCTCACTCTCTTTCTCTCTCTTTTTCTCTCTTTATATATATATATATATATAACAGAGTTTTCCTCGCTCCTGAGGTTTAGGGAATATTTAATCTTCTCTCTTCAGTTCTTTTGAGGGGGAAAACATCCAGAGTATGTTGAAGACATAAGGAAGTAAAATAATATGGGATCAGAAATTACCAATAGGTTCATGACTTTACAGAGAAGTGTGAGCAGCAGTGCAGGGCTATAAATATTGGTTCTACCAATAAGTTACATGAAGAATCTGAACAATTACAGTGAAAAGCCGCTGGTGCTTTGCACAGCTTCAGCACCTTTTCCTGTTTCCCAGATCATTGCTTCTTTAGATTGTCACTCTACAGGAAGACACAAACATTTTACAATTTGGTTTGTATTAAAATTGGAGGAAGCTTGGAAGCCTTGGTTTACCTAAGTTACTGTTTAAAATCAATATAGCACACTTGGACTTTAAAAAAACTCTCAATTATTAGTAAGCCACTTCAAAATAAAGCAAAGTCAAGAGAAAAATACAGAGATTATTTAGGAATAGAAGCATTCAAAAGCATTCACCCGTTTTTCTTCAAAGTTCACATAATGTAATTTATGAAAAGCAATACTAGTACAACTAATGGATGCCCCCAGCAGTGTGCCCTGCTTCTCATGGTGTTGCCAGCAGCATGACCACAGCAGTAACCCTGAAACTTAAACCTTTGAACTTCAGCTTTTCTTCACTAAAAACACTTGGGAATTCTTGTTTAATGTTTAATGTTTAGTATTTAATAAGTACTTTATATGCACTCTCAAATTCTCTCTGAGCTATTTTTAACCTTTTTTTTTTTAATAAATATGTTACTTATATTAGTTCTGAATCTATTTTAAACCTGCTGTCAGTCATAATGCCACAAAAAAAATTTAAGTTGATTATTTCTCACTTGAGAGTGGTTTCTTGGCTGCCCTAATAATCAAGAATACTTTCTTTAGTTGACTCGATGCTTACCACACATAAAGAGTTATTTGTTTCACTATAATATTTGATAGTTTTTATAAACCACTATTCTTCAGTGCTTATGTGATTAATGATTCCCATTAATTACATGCCTTGATTCATTAGTTTCTGGTTTTTGCAACACTGTATTCATGTATTACCTTTTTTACATGATCAGTGTATTTACAGTGTATTTTTTACAGTTTCCAGCAGTCAATCATCCACAGTCTTTAGAGAGAAGATACTTGGGAATTTTAAGTGGTGTATTGCTTGATCTTATGAAGGTAGGAAAATGTCTTTTATTTTCTGTCTGTAATATGTTGGAAAATACATAAGTGATTTTTTACTTTTTTTTCATAATATAATGCATCTTAGAAGGAATTGGGAACTCCCTTTTGAGGCATTTTGGTTCCACCATTGTTTGTAGTAAGGCTTGGTATTTCCTAGGAATCATGAAAATATCCCTTGCAAATGCCAGGAGAGTCTGTTCAATTTAAACTGATTTGATAAAGAGTACGTAGCCCAGACAAAGCATCATCACCATCCTTTGCAGGCTGTGCATTCACACTGACATCCATGCAGGGGCACTGACTGATGAGAGTGAGCTCTCATCCTGTCGTATTTAGATACATCCACAGAGTATTGGGCTAACCTGAGTTGTTTTTCCTTTGTTGTTGGGTAAGTGTGAGGATGTGGACAGTTGTCACACACAGAATTGTTACATTAGAGTTTTGGGGTTTTACCCAAACTGTTAATCTGCTTGCTGTCATCTCTACACAATGTCTATGTTAGGTTATTCTTCAGTCCTGTTTTTTAACAAGTCAGCTGGTTACACATGGGCTGACCAGGTTATGGTCCTGAGAGTCCTTCTTCTGGGGAATCAGGAGAATCAAGAGAAGCTCATTCCCCACAAAACTATTGTGCTATGTATGCATTCATGCTGTGTTCCTGGGTACGGAACACATATTGTCCTTACTACTCTACTATAAAAACACTCCCGTGGTAAGCTGCAGTACAACCCTCACATCATCTCATCCCCAGTAAGCTGAAGAAAGAAGTTATAGTATCCAAAAATAGGTTTAGAATCACAGAACCACCTAAGAATTAAAGGCAAAATGGGACACATATGAAGCGTGGATATAGCTAATCAACTCTAAATGAACTGTATGATCCTAAACCCCTCTGCACCAGTTGTCTTGGAAAACAAAGATGCTTGGGGATATACTTGGGTGTTTACTTGCTTTTAATAGTATTGTTGTAGCCAGCAGAAATCCACCATATCTGCTCTACTCTTCCTCAACACAGCCAGTTCAAATCCCTTTGGTCTCCTTGCCTTATGAAGAGAGTCAGCGTGGCTTTTATCTTGGTTTCAAAGAGTCTGCAACATGGTATACTCCAGTGTATATAATTACTATTTTTGGTATTATACTTTCTCCTGTATGTTCTAATTCACAGAAGCTTTTTTTCATAGTTAGCTGTAGCTCAAGATCTGGTAGCATATATTGCAGAATGGAAGCTTCAAGATCAGTATTAAGACCATTGTTACATATACTGGGGGAGGGTTTGTTTTCATTTTATCCTAGATTTTATCTTGTATCTCAGTGTATTTTAGGTTCTTTAGATATGATTTAAAAGTTGCAAAGTTGTGAAATGAAGCACTTGAGTTTTAGGGAAACACAGGTTTCCAAATAATTTCATTCTTTTCATCTTTTCTGTCCGTGTTTTGCCTACAAGAAAAAGGTCAGGAATTCTGTAAAGGGGATATTTTGTGTTTGACCTGCATTTCTTAATTCAGGAATTGGAACCTTGTTAAGCAATGAGCAAAAGCCTACAAAGAGAGAACAGAAGGAACTTGTGGTTAAATTGCATGTTGCAAATGCTGCACATACTTTGTTGTGTGCCTGTCTCTTCTGCAGACAATGGACAGTCTGACACATGTCCACACTTGTTGTGCTCCTCATTATCTGCATTCCTAGGGACCTCAGATCGGATTACTAGATTACTGAATAACCCACACTTCTACTTACGCCAACTGAGGTCGGCAGTTATTAATATATATCTATTTAGAGAACATTTCTGGACTAGATTAATGAAGAGACACCAATTTTACCTTGGTGCTTTGTTGTTGCTCCAGTCCTCTGCTCTCCTTCATAAGTCATGCTGGTTTGCAAGCATTAGGGAGTGGAGAACTGGTTTTGCATATTATGACTTGGGAAAAAAAGACATTGAGACTCTTTTTTTCTATCATCTGCCATTCAATGGTCTCTGCCATTCAGCACCAGACACGCATTTCCTCTGAGCTTCTGTTTGCTGAAGAGAGTATTTGTAGAACCCTGTCTTTTTACCCCTGGTTTTCTGCACTTGCCTTAGCTGGAGTTTGGCCTTCTGAAGTGGCCTAACCTTTGTGCTACTACAATGCTTTCATAGTCCACCTTTGTATCCTGTCCTTCCTGTGTGTGTCCTTCTCACACACTTCTGTTTTGCATTTTGTTTCATTAGGAAACTCCCTGTTCAGCCAGCCTGAACCTATGAAAAATATTTTGTTCTTCCGTACAGTAAGATACTTTGTTCCTGAACTCTCAATAAATTTTCCATAAAAATCAATGGCTGTTCTGGACACCTTTCCCCTTATGGTAGTTTTTCAGGAGATTCTGCCCAGTAATTCCTTATAAAAAAGAGAATTCACTCTTTCAAAGTCCTGGGTCTTATCTCTGATGTTTATCTTCCCACCTCTTCTTTCAGTCCTAACTGTAATCATCTCATGGTTGCTACAGCTCAGAGTATCTTCTCTGATCAGATTTCTCACCAGCACTTTACTGTTGTTGAACAGCAGCTCAAGTTAACTGAAGTCCCCACCTTGGCTAATTTGCCTCTCCAGCAGCTGCACTAGGAAATTTCCACCAACAGAGTCTAGAAATCTGGAGCATGTACACAGGCTAGATGTCAGGATAGCTGAATTCTGCTGTGAGGATGAGGATCTGTTACCAGAAGACATTATTTTGTTGTTGTTGGAGAGAGTTTTCCTCTTCATCCTCTTCATACTCTTCAGTGCCTTGTTGGTAGCAGACTCCCACCATAACATACCAAATGTTGCTTTCCCTTCTAATCCTGAGATTGTCAATGGATAAACCTTTTGTTCATGCTGATGTTGGGTATGATCCAGGAAGTCAATTACATGGAATGTCACTCTTCTTGCTCTCTATCCCCTTCCTTCTGAGACCGGTTGTACCCGTCAGTGACCATGCCTCAGCCATGAGCCCCGTCCCACTACTTCTCTGTCATTTCAGGCAGATTCCCTTGTGATAACCTATGGACTTCCAGTTCTCCTTGCTTGTCATCCAGCTTGTGTGAGAAGCCTCAGAATGTCCCCTCTTCTGAGGGGGAGTGTAGGAGTCACTTGTGGCCTTCTCATGTCTGTTTGGCCTTTTGAGCCATTGTAGTGATGAGCACCAGAAAAAAGGGGGGGGAAGTAAGTTGTTAATCATTCAGTACAGTTTGTCACTTGAGGAAGGAAGATGCAGCATACTGTATGACCAAACTGCACAGGAGTTTGGTTTGCCACTTGCTGTGTTTCCTGAGCATTTTCGTTTTTGAAGTGCAGAGATCCTGTGGAGGGAAAACCAGTTTGTGGTCAAGTGGCTGAATATGGTGTTAAGTAGTGTGTAGATTTGATCTCTTCTTAAACATACACGACCCTTAAGAAGTAGCTGTATTTTTTGCTTCATAGCCATTCAGACTTTTAACCCTAACAGTCACACAATATATTGAATTGAATATTCCCATGTAAGCTTTGTATTGCTCTTGTCCTGCAAGAAACCTTTCAAACTGCCCAAAATACCAAGCTCATGTTTTCAGTTTTGTGATTAAGTATTTTCTACATGACAGGAAGTGTCTTTGTTTAGAATCACAACTGAGCTTACTGAATTATAGGGCAAGTGTTATTCTGAATGCACTGTAAACAGTTTAGGGAATTCTTTAAAAATATGGGTGGACTTGAATCCTATAACCTAAAAAACCTAACTCTTACATTTGTGTATTTTTAAAAATACTGACTTTAAAATTATGTTTGTTTCTGCATAAGAAGGTTCCCATATAGGTGTTTAGTTTGTTTGTAAAGCCTGTTTCATTGTAGCATTTTATTACTGGTAAATTTAATATTTTTGATTCAAAACAATGTTGTAAGGTATATCCTGAAAAATATGTTTAAAATACATATATTTAAACCATATATAGATATATATATACATATTTTAAAAGTTTTAGGTATCTTTGTATTTAAAACAAACTGTCATATATGTGTACATAAAATTATACACATATAACACAGATATGTGTTTATTTTGTATCATATGTGGTTTAATGCACCATGAAATTATTCTAGCAGTACCATCTAATCCCAGAAGCTCTGGAGATTAAAAAAATATCCCAGTAATTTTCTTCATTTTCCTGTTTTTTTGTGGTTTGTTTGGTTTTGGTTTTGGTTGTTTTGTGGGGTTGGGGGGTTGGTTTTGGTTTTGTTGTGTTTTTTTGTTTTGTTTTGTTGGGGTTTTTTTGTTTGTTTTGTTTTTTGTTTGTTTGGTTGGTTTGGTTTTGGTTTTTTGTTTTGTTGTTGTTTTTTTTTTTTGCTAATGTAAATACAGATACTAACATTTAAACTTTGGGATTTGTTTTTCAAAGAACTTACTGAAGTTAGATCCAGCAGATAGATATTTGACAGAACAGTGTTTGAACCACCCTTCCTTTCAAACCCAAAGACTCTTGGATCGCTGTGGAAGTTCACCTTCACGGTCAGCTAAGAGAAAACCTTACCATGCTGACAGCAACACTTTATCGAACAGGTAAATGTAGTCTTGTCACTGTTACCACTGACACTTGCTCTGCCAGTCAGTTGTTGTGGTGTTCACATGCAGCATCACCTACAAGAGAGGTGGTGGTTTGACAGCATAGGCACACTGAGACATCTTCTATGCTGTTCTGTGTTGCCTCACTGAATAAAGGAAGCAGACATAGCATTTTACAGCTACACAAGCTGAAATTTTTGCCAACTTTCTGCATCAGGCTGAATGCATGTTAAAAAAAAAAAAGTTTTGAAGCAGTTTTTGTGTATTACAAAGAAAAAAAAAAGGCTGGTCAACTTTGAAAAAATGTTAGCCTTTTTCTTGAACAATAGGAATTTTGTGGCTTGGAAGATGCCCAAGATTTCAAAGGAATGCTCTTTTCTTTGGAATGATACCATTGCTGTATACGTACAAATCTGTCCAAGATTTTGATCTTTTAAAAAAGCTTAAAGTTCACACAGATTTGTAGCAGCTAAATGTCCTGAAAATTGTACACATTGATCACATTCCAAATTGGAGATGAACACAGTTTTCTCTGCAGTTGCAGTTGTGGATATTTGTCCTCAGACTCAAAGCAGGATATGTTTGTTCAGTGACTCCCTTGCTGGACCCACGTTGCTTGAGAGAAGTCACTTAATGCCTCAATGAACCAGGTTTACTGGTGGATAAAATACTTTAGTTCAAAAAGCTTCATGTTACTGCTCTGATAACTGCATTCATAAAGGTCACCCTCTGAAGTATGCAAAATATTTTAATATTCTATGTACAGGCTTTTAATCCTGGCCATGTTTTTCTTTAGTTTATTTTGTGAAATTAAAAAAATTTCTTCTCTGTTTTAAGACTTGGGATGATGACATTCACAATCTATGCTTTTTCAAAGATAGACGCCAGAAAGTTTTAGCTGCCTTTACAGATGCTTAGAGTAGAAGTTTTAACATTAGATATGTGGCATCAGAAAGAAAAACCTACATCCACTGGAAACTTGTCCAAAAGGCTTGCCTAGTAAAAATACTATGTTCCTCACATCTCTAAGTTTTTAAAAAATATACTTTCTGTTAACTGAAAAAATATTTTAAACTGCCATTAAAATTTCTAAAATTTTAGAAACTGTAGTGAAGTAGATGATGAGATCACTGGAAGTAGTTAATATAAAAATCTTAGGTATAAAAATAGCTTGCATTATCCAATTATAATAAACAAAAAGATCAACAAAGGTACAGTCACACTTCAGCTCTCAGTAATATATCTGAGTTACATCATAGATTTGTTACAGAAATAAGTTAATTGCTTATAGCCTGCCTAGGTCCATCAAGGCAAACAAGCACAGTTCCAGCACTGCTCAGTCTTGGCTAGTTTGCAGTGCCAGCCTAAGTCCAAAAGCAGAACTGGTTTGATGCCAGAAAACCTGAGATAATAAATCCTGCTCCAGAATAATTAGGCTCAGGATTTGCAGGACCAACTCATACCTCAGTCCTGTAATCCCAAAAGCAGAAGAGTGAGGAAGTAGAGTAGAGGTTAAGGATACAACCAAGTAGCTCAGCACCAAGTCAGTGCAGAGTGCTCTGGTTGCAGAGCCTTTCATGAGCAGCTTTGGAATGAGTTAATGTACCAAAAACTGGGATAGTGCCAAGTTCCACAAAAGCTGTCTTCCTCTGGTAGACCTGGTTTTGGTGTTACAGGGCTTTCTCAGGCTCACTCCATCTGAACAATAACCTCTTTTCCCCTCCTTTCCTCTCCCCTCCTCCTCCATACCAGGAGTACACTAGATAGCCTGGAGCATTGATTGTATCAGGGTTTTTTGTCAGTGCTGACATATTTGATTGTTCTACCTTCCTTTGATATGCCAGGTGTAATTAAGATTTTTTCGATGGAAATACAGCTAATTTTCATAATGTAATGCTTTACTTAGTGATGTACTCACATAGTACACACATGCATACATAAATGTGCAAATATATGTTGGAATTTCTATGATTAGATTTGATATCTTCAGGGTTTTTGTCAGCAAAATCATTAACCAAAGCAGAGTTTGCCATCAGATTATAACCAGAAACAACAATGTGTGAACACTTGCAAATCTGTTATTTTAGTGAAGCTTCTGGTGTCTCAGTTGGCAATATTTGATCTTACTGCAATTAAATTTTGTGGGTTTAAATGGCAGCTGAAATGGGTGTACTTTTTTGAAGTTATTAATACATGAATAAGTAATCTGGTATACTAATGCTTCTTTATGCATTTTAATATAGAAATCAAGCCAGCAAAAGTTCTGCTTTGCAGTCACACCACAGATCAAACAGCAAGGATATGCAGACACTAGGGGCTGGCGGGCCAAGAGAAGAGGGGCTTCCAGCAAATGAAAGCTTTTTAAATGGAAACCTTCCTGGACCTGCACCTAGTCCAATGCACGCAAAAAAACCAAGCAACACACCTGGATCTGGCAACAAGGATATAGCCAATAATAACATGCCGCATCTTCTCAGCCCAAAGGAACCAAAGGGAAAAACAGAGTTTGATTTTAACGTGGACACCAAAAGTTCTGATGGTTCAGGCACAAAGTACCTGAAGTCTAACACCAGATCTCAGCAGAACCGGCACTCCTTCATGGAAACTTCTCAAAGCAAAACTGGGACGCTGCAGCCCGGCGACAAGCACAGCCGCCACAGCTACATCGACACCATCCCGCAGTCTTCTAAGAGTCCCTCCTATCGGACAAAGTCCAAGAGCCATGGAGTTCTGACAGACTCAAAATCCGTGGGCAACCTTTCTGAGGCCAGGGCCCAAGCTGCAGAACCAAACACCAGTAGGTATTTTCCATCCAGCTGTATGGACTTGAACTCTCCCACCAGCCCAAGCGCTCCCCGGCACAGTGAAAACAGAACTATGCTCAGTCCATCCGCGAGGAATAACCGCAGCGAGGGTACCCTGGACACCCGAAGACCACCAACAAGACACTCCAAAACAATGGAGGAGTTAAAACTGCCAGATCACATGGATGGAAGCCATTCCCACTCTCTGTCTGCTCCACATGAATCTTTTTCCTATGGTCTAGGTTATACCAGTCCTTTTTCTTCACAGCAGCGCCCTCATAGACACTCTATGTATGTGAGCCGGGACAGAGTGAGGTCAAAGGGCTCAGAGGGTGGCTTAAGCGTAGGGCAAGGGATGGCAGCCAGAGCAAACAGCCTGCAACTGTTATCTCCACAGGTGCAGCATAAGTCACTCACAAGGTCTGTTGGCTCATCACGAGAAGACTGTACGGATGATTCTAATAGGGTTAGTCCAAAATATTGCCTCTTATTTGAAGGTTTACCTTCCTCGTTTTAACTCAGTGTGGAGGCAGTGGCCTGCTTTCTCTCTTCTGTTTGTTTCTTTGCAGTTACTCATTTATTTGTCTTGTAAAGCATGGGGATGTTGTTGGGGGCTTTTTTTCAGAAGGGCTGAATATTTCAAGGTACTTTTGAAAAATGGTATGAATGCCATTATCTTAAAGTACTAAAACGTGAGAATGGAAAAATTGTCTCTGAAGTTAAAATTTCATTAGTTGTTTTTAGTCCTTGGTTACATGGTCTGATGTCATTTTTATTGTATCATTTTGCTTAATTATCTTTCTCATTTGTGTTTTTATTTAGCTTTTCCTATATGTATTTCTGTTAAGAATGCTGATGTTAATTTTTGAAGCCAGTGTTTCATTCGGGTATAGCAGGACATTATTGCTGAAATACCCTGATTTACTAGAGAAATATCAAAGCTTGCAATATTTCTTTAGATTGGGATGATACGTAACTGGGGTGGAGATTTTGTCATGTAGTGGCCACTGGTAAATTGACTCCTCACAGTGGTTACTGTCAGTGGATAGCTGGTTGTGTTTTGCTGTGAGCATTAATTAAAGAGTGGAGGACGGGCTGGTTCTGGTGTTGATTTACATTCGTTACTCAGCACTTCTGAATTATCTCACGTTTTACACATCAGATATGTAAGGATGACTATATTTGTCCTCAGAGTTTTTAGTTCCTCAATTAACAAAATGGTGCAGAGACAAATACAAAAATGAGTGTTTATTTCTCTATGCCTACACCTGTGATAAACTGACTTCTAAGGAGAGAACATCTAGTTCAGATTTGTTGACAAATTAAAGAAAGTTAAAGAGCTGCAAATAATATTTAAGGTCCAAAGATTATGGTTTACTCTGAGAAACTAAAATACTCTGCCTACTTAGTAGTTCATCTAAGAAATGTGTAGCTGACCTAATAAGGGTCTATGAGTACCATAAAAAGAAGAGTTTCAGGTAGTGGTTGTCTCCTCAGTCCCGTAGAGAAAAAAAGACATTATATGTTTTTTCATTTGTAGCACATCTCCTCCATTCAAGATTATGTGTTGTCAAACATGAGAAAATATCAAAATAGAAGTGCAGTGGAATAATAATTTTAAAAAAGCTACCTAGAAGGGATTACAGCAGCTCCATTTCAACCAGTTTTTTCCTGTGTGCTTATTTTTTTGTCTCTCTCATTTCAGTCAAATTAAGCATTACTTATTCTTCAGGATATTATTTGGAAGGGCAGTAATATCAGCATTTCAGTTTTTGATAATAACAGGTCACACTTTCGTGTATTCTTCAGTTCATTTCCTGCATTATGCAGCAGATAGTAATTTGAAGTAATTTTATTTCCTACTGTTTAGAGGCCAGTTGTTTTTATTGGATCATTCTTTGTCTTTGAAAATTAGTTGACAGATTCTTATTTTAATTAGCGAAATCAATGTGTATTGTAATGCTTATGTTTTTGTTCATTTTCATTTGCTTTGGAAAGTCTGTTCATTCAAGATAGAGAACTTGCCTTTATGTCTTATGGTCAGTATTTTTAAAACTTCAGCCTTCACTTAGTGCTTTTAAATCTGTATTTCAACCATTAGAAGTGTGAAAGGAAAATGACTTTTCTGAAATGGATGCTAAGTCTGTGAATTCACAAAACTGTTTTTTATTTGTTTATACTGCTCTAAGTAACAAATCAAATTGTCAATCATCCTATGCCTCATGAAGGTATTTTCACAAAAGTCATTCTTTGGCTCTTTCCTAGCCTTGTTTTTTCCCCCTTTTCTACATTATGCATTAGGAATCAGAAAATTTCACTCCCCTTAGGATTAGTGAACTAAAAAACTCATTAATAATATGTGTTCTCATAGATTCTTTACTGTTTTCATATTTATTTTTTCTGATCAGTTCTTCTGGTTTTTTTTCTCTGCTCATATTTTGTGAAGTTTCCTTACTTCCATGTTTCTAGTTTCTCACTGATTTCCTTTTTAGCTTTACCAAGTCTTTTTAAAGAAAAACATTCTTTGTTTGCCAGGCTTTAAATCTTATTTAAAAAAAAATCAAGAAAAAACTCTCATCTGGTCTTAGTTTTAGGACTTTTCAAGTCTCAACACAACAGTTTTGTTTTAAGGGGTTTTTTATTGCATTTAAATTAAATTTACATAAAAAGAATCAAGCAGAAGAAAATCAAATACAAGTTGCTGTTACTGTGTCACGTTTGAAATTTAACTGCTGATAAATAAGAATTACCTAATACAAGTAGTAATTTAATCAAGTGTTTCAGCCTCTGGTAAATTTTAGAAGAATCTGGGATTTGAAGCATTGTTTTAGCTGTAGTTCTGGTCTTGGTTTCAAGGTTTTTTTTTCACTGTGACAGTGAGACCAGATCATCATTTGCAAAAAGCAAAGTAGATTTTGCAAATCACTTGTGCAGTGAAGTGAAATCGCAGTTTCTAATTTTGGCTAGGTTTTTTGTTTTTTAACCTTTGTCCTTCTAGGACTTTCTGTATTTTAGTTCATACAGGAGTTTCAGTAGTTTCCTCTGTGGTCTTAGAGAGAGCATTAAATTTCATGTGGTCAGTCCATACTGAGGGAAAAATTGTAGTTTCTGATTCATTTAAGAGCGGGGTTAAGTCATATTTGGTGGCAAATTATGTGCATAAGGATGTTTCTAAGGGCACACTTAAACTTTTACTTGAAGTACTTCCAGGAAGTACTGTTTGTAGGAAAATAGAATAAATTAGAGGTAATGATACGCTTTTTGCTATCCTGTCTGACTAAAGTACTTTGTCTATAGAATTCTTAGTCCAGAGACTTAGTATTTTGCATACAGTAGATTTTGTGACTATTGGTACCTCTAGGTAATGATGATAAGAGATTATAAGAGATGATGGTAGTTTGGTGTTGCAGTTATCACAAATTAGATGCATTCCTGTCTGCTTTTTAAAGTTTGCCAGTAGGAGAGTGACCAGATTCCATCAGACATTAATTTAACGAGCCTCCAGTAAAAGATTCCTCCACAAATGTTACAGCTGCATTTCATTCAGGTTGAAAATCTGCAGGCCTGAATCAGATGCATGTCTTTAAAGTTACAACTTAGAGGCAAAATTTTGTTAATGCCATTTTTGTCATTTTGGAAAGAAGCAAGGAAGCAGCATAACCAAATAATTATTGATTACATAGTCTGTGATTTGATATTTGCAGTTATTAATAATATGAAAGGAAAATTGTATGGTGAATTTTTGAGTTTTCTTGCTTATGTATGTTGGTTAAAAATTGCGAATCAATTTAAAATCTTTCATTTTAAATAATTTATTGTTCTTTTGCATAGGGTGGAGCATATCATGATCCACACACAGAAGATGGAGCATCTACTAAGGAGAATAGAATTCTGTATAATGACCCTGTTCTGAGAAGAGTTGGCAGCTTTTACAGAGGTAATGTCATGGTGGATCTTTCAAATTTAATCAAGAATTTTAGCATGGAATATAAATTAAGTAGTAGAAATTGATCCAGAGAACTTAAATGAACAACTACAAAAGTTTATTGAAAAAAGAATTGTTTCTCAGCTTTCACAGGATGAGTTTACCTGCTAGGTTGTTTGCAGGAGCTGCATTGGTACCATATTGTTTATTTGTAAATGATAGCTCACTTTAATTGGAAACTATATCCACTGCAGTACCTTGTACAGCAGAATATAATTTATCAGGCCAAAAAGAACAGTTAACTAATATAACCAAAATAAGCAGTTAATTAATGTTTTTAATTTTTGTTTTCAATTCTTATAAATACTCTATTTACACCTATGCACTTGTAGCACATAGACATACTTACTGATCTGTTTCAGATACTGTGTTACATGGAAGTGTAATGCTATTCATGGCTTGAAACCTGTGGCATTTCTTTTGTTAAGACTTACTGAAGATCAGGGTTTCCTACAAGCAAGAGCACACTTACATAATTCCAGCTCAGAATAAATAATAAAACAGGTCTGTGTATGGACACATACAAATAGGTACTGTTCTATTATGGTGATTTCTGAGCAGCTGCCTCATGGCTAAACCTGGGTAATTGTTTTGAAAAGGATGATAAGAGGCTAATTACTGTCCTACAAGTGTTAGGAGGCTTGTGGGGCTCCCCTGAACCTTAAGAAGTCCCAATCAGCTGAAATTCGATTATGAGTCAGCTAATAACCTTAAGCAGAGTCACAAATCTCCCTCTGATCCTCTTCAGGTTGGTCGGTTGGCTGATGACCTGATTTAGACACGTTAAAATCTGACAATCCTTGCAAGTGTCCCACTGCAATATTAAAACCTGTGAGCAGAATTAAAGCCTGTACTGTTTTGAGTGATGCTTTTGAGTGTTCTTGTTGCAAATGCAGCAGAGGATCCTTAAGAATTCTCAGTCCTGAATTGCTTTCATTAATCTCTAAAAAGCTTTTAAAAGTTGGACATGGATTATCCTTCGTTTTTTATACATAGTGAAACAACGGTTATAGAGAAGAATGACTTTCCATAAGTCATGTGCTAAAGAAACTGTTTAGGTCTGGGACGTATTCATTTCCTTATTATAAACAAGAAGGTTTTTCCTCTTCCACTTTATTAATCTAACAAATATATTTCATATGGACTTAATCATTGCTTTGGGAAGATGATATTATATTTAAAATAATACATTGATAATTGTGTATTTTCAAGTTATTGTGAGAAAGGTAAATCCTTATTTATATAATGTTTAACCTTTGTATTAGAACAGTATTTATTAGCATGCACTTTTGTACTATAGCTTGAACAAAAACTTACAGCTGGTATTTTGATAGATTGTGTAATGTGATGTTGCATTAATCTTCCAACTAGTATCTGGTCAATATTTAATCCAGTGCAAGTATTTCCAGTGATATTCACAATTCTAATAAATTTATGTTCTATATCTCTATATAGTTGTGTATTCTTAAAATCACAGTATGTCTGTCAAAAATACATAATATCAGATTTTGATGTTTTAATTTTTTAGTGCATTATCTCTTAGTTACATTAAAAATAAAAAAAAATTCCAAGATGGGTACAATTTTTTTTAAGTCTGAAGTCAAGATGAAGTGAAAACTATAGTATTTCATGTCTTTAGTAACAATGTTCTAACCTCTTATTCTCTTTCCTGTGTTTAAATATCAATCACACTTAGAGCTCCCTACAAATTGAAGTGTTCTCCAATCTAAAAACCATTTACCCAAGTTCTGATGGTCTCATTTTACAACCAATATTACCCTGCAAGGATCTCAAAAGTCAGCTTTTTGTTTTTCAATCATACACAAAACACAACCGTCTCTGCTCTCTTGTTACTGGAAGAGGCAGAGAGGAAGCAGAGAAGTGGGAGCTGGGGTTTTTGCAGAGCTCCCTGTACATTGTTTGCTGTTTCTCTGTTCAGTTCCATCTCCGCGTCCAGAGAGTACCTACATAGAAAACAATGTGTCCAACAGAGCCTCGGTGTTACCAGCAGACAGCACCGCCGTGACAAACCATCCCAAGAGACAAACCACCTTTGATACCTGGTGAGTTGTAATTTGCACACACGAGTAGAGAATGGCAGGGATAAAAAAAATGCAGTTTTAACAGGAGGAAAACACCTCACGGTTTTCTCGAGATTTGCAATTGTGCTCAATTGCTTCCTCCAGCTATACTGGCATAGCCTGGCATGTTTTCTGTCCCCTTCTGAGCAGCAAGGAGTCCTTCATTGCACCCATAACATGAATGCATTAAAGTTTATGTACTTTTGTCCAGTCCTTCACAATTTTTTTCCCCGCTATTGGTTTTTAACTGAAGATAGTACATAGTGCTTGTTTGTGTAGTGTGTATAGAAATTTGTGGATTCCAGAAGCATGAATTGTTAGACAAGTGGAAAAAATATCAAAATGCATGTTTCCATATATAAAGTAATACTCTACTAATGAAGAATATTTTCACCCTGCAATGGGGACTGCTGCTCTCTTTGTTTACACACAGAAGGAAATTAATACATTCCATGGGAAAATGGACTAAGCAACATCTTAATGGTGTATATTGATTTTAAAAGATTAAAAGCATCACATGGCTCCATTATATAACATAGAGCACCTTAATTATGCTAATAAAATGACAGCACATTTCCAGGACTTAAAGGGAAATACCTTAATTTTGTTTCTCTGAGAGCTGTTTGGCTCTAAAATACTCACCTTATACTTTGTTAAATCACAATAAAGCATACTGAATAAAAATAAGCAGATGGAGCTTCACAGGATTGGTGGGAGGAATGGACTGCATATATTTGCATGGTTTAACTATGTTTTGTACCACTCACTAAAGCACTTCTCTCTGAAAGGACCATGAAGTCATGCTATCTAAACTGTTTCAGTGGTTTGTTGACTTAATGTGTTTTCACACAAATAACCAGTGAATTACGTGCTTAAAAGAGAAAGGGGGGTGGTGGGTGGTGGACAGTTGCTATTTCAGTTTGTGTTCAGGTTTTATACCTATGTCAGTAATAGAAGATGTTTACTCCAGAACCCTTCTCACCTGCTCTGATTCACTAGAGTCTGCTTCCTGTCCTTCAGTAGCTCCACCTACATCCATTTTCTGGAAGCTAGCTGAGGAAACCGGTCATTTATGTAAAAAGGTGGTTCTTATGTTGTGACTTATGTGGCTAAAGAAGGTATTTATTCCTACTGTTGAACCCTTTTACCGTTTTACACTGTCCTTCGTATCTGGATCTTTCTATCTTGCCTATAACATAAGACAACTGGAATCTTGTTTTGCTTTATATATCATTCAGCAATATATTGTCTTGACTGCAAAGAAGCATGTAATGTTATTTGAACTCTGAACCGAAAAAAATAGCATCTGTTATTAGAGCTGGTTGGGAATGTTTTTTATGAAGCACTTTTTTTTTGTTTATAATGCCAAATTACCAAAACCAAAATTTTTCAAAGAAACTGGCTGATACTCACTAACCTTTTGTTTTGAAGATTCTTCAGCTCCAGGATGACATTGCCAGTCAAAACCAGAGATACTCTCAAAATAACAAATATTTTGGAGGCAGCATTATTTTTTAGAATGTGAGGAACTTGAATGCAGGGTCTTTGTTATTTAAACCAGAGGCTTGAACCAAGATCTTAGATCTAAAAAGTGAATGCCCTTAACCAGAAGTTAGAGGTTCTTCTGGAGTTCATTGTCTGGTTCCCTCAGTACATTCTTTTGAAGCTGTTTCATTGTGTTAAAACAGTGAGGGGACCACAGAGGTGCTGAATATGGCCTTGTGAAAAAGGCCCTTTGTTAAATTTGAGACAGTTAGATTTAAGTCCTTGCTCGAAATTACTCAAATGTTTTCACAAAGTGGAACAGCTCCATTGAGAGAGGAACCCACAGAATAAGCATTTCTTCTTATGAAATGGAAGAAATAGCAGTACCTGCAGCACCAAGATACTGCTATTTTGGCATATGCTTATCTTTCTCTTTTCTTTTCCTACTCCCTATTTTCCCAAAATGTTTCCTGCCCAGCTCTACATGCTAACTCTGTTGAAGTTGTCCTGGCAATGGTCTAATGTTGTTGCAAAATTGTTCTGTGCCATGAATGCAGCTTAATCAGATTCCTAAGTGGTGAAGAGTCTGTGTTCCTCTACCTAATTTTCTGTATAGAAGTTGTGTAAATGCTTATGAAAATGTCGAAAGCTCTAATGCAATGTGATTCTGCTTACATCAATTTTATGATGAAGTAAACATTTGATGTTTGACTGACATACCTAACTGGTACATGGCAATTCATATCGAATTATGAGTGACATGTATTCCACCTGGACTTGCCACTACTGTAATATATTGCTTCTCATACTATTGCTCTGTGTTGCCTTTCTTCTGTCAAAGATTCTGTGAATGTTTGCTAGACTGAATTGTCACAGATGTTCCCTTGTCTTTGTGTGCATTTTTTGCTCTGTCCCTACTGTCCTGCCTTTCAAAATAAAGATGTTATAAACTTGACTTTTGTCATCAGATTTTACTCTTAAATTACTAGATCATTTCTGAACTTCAGACAACTTGATTTGAAAAAAGGCAATTTTTTTATCCTTCTAGAAAATCTTTTCTTTGCTAGAGTTTAATTTCCTGTAAATGACCTTGAACTTGCTCAATTTTTCTCTTATTGATACAAGAATAGATGTTTTATTGTCTTCTACTCATACAAGCTGTGTCCTGAGCTGGGCAAAACCAGTAGGTATAGGCAAGATAATTGTATTCTGCCAGTGTGCCAGAACATTGGCCTGAGTTATCTTTACCACTGTCATAGTTCTAAATGCCTCTTTAGAATCAATTCCAACATGCAGTGGTGTATCTCACATCATATTGGAAGTGTGTGCATTGACTACTTACAAGATATTTGGGGGCTTCTGGAAAGCATTTTTGTTTAGACCTTTTATGTCCATACAAATGTAGTCATGCAATGACAAGCAGCTTGTCATATCTTCTCTATCATATGTCATACATTTCTGCAAAAATAATAAAAATTAAGAACTATACGTATAATATTACTATCTTTATATGTATATTATATATATATAAACACACAAAAAATCTCTGTCATTCAAGAAAAGAACAAAAAAAAAATCTCACTCTTACAAGAGTAAAAGGCTTAAAACTTTATCAACTATTCAGTTTCAAGGTTCCAGAACAATACAGTATTTTGTAAACAGGACATGACTGACTTTTATACTGCTATGTCAGTATCAGTGTAACATTATAATCACACTTACTATTCCTGAAAGTAAAAGGTTACCAGCATCTGAGCAAGTTAGTTTAGAGCATGTTCATCTGTGTGTGCAGCATGACTGTTGTTGCATTATAAATACTTTCCAATTCTTAAATGGAATTTGCAAAAAATCAGGAAATTGCAAATTCTGAACAGTATCCTGTATATGAGATAATAGATCTCGGGTTTATTTCAATTAATAATTCCTCCTTTTCCACATGAAAAATAAAAAAATTGCAGCTCCTAACAGAGTTCAGATTTGATCTTTTGATTTTTAAGCTTTCAATGCCAGACTTTCAGACCATGAAGTTTTACTGTGGGCTTCAGCTTGTGGGATTGAGATTCTTATCTTGAACTATGTGTTTGAATTGTTTCATTAATTTCTGACATTTTTTGCCTTTGCTGAATGGTAACTGTGTAACTGCCCCTTAAGGGTCTTACTTTCAGTAAAACTAAAAGCTAACTTGGAGAAGTAGTGTTAGTCATTTATCTTCCAAAGCTCAGCTATTTCAGTAACTCCTTTGTTAGACACAAACCTTACTCATGTAATTGTGATTGGATCAGTAAAGGGAGTAGTAGAGGGTTTCCAAGCCAGACTGCCTGCTGAGATTAGGGTTGCTGAAGAATAACTAAAACAAATATGAGAAATTGCCTCTCAAAAAGAGCTGTCTGCAATACGAATCTCTCTATGGCAGCATGAATGCAACATGCTTCCTATTCTTTCTTTTTAGTTAATGTGAAACCACATCAGCTTGCTTGCCACATGCATGTTTGCTGCTACACCTCATTTCACCTGCATGAAACTGGATACCTTTTCCTACTAGGGCCAATAAATAAGACAGATAATCACAGAATTTCTGTTTGTACTTAGGCCTTTTCCAAGTGTTTCAGACCAGAATAACAAATGTGTTCTACATTATATGTCCTAAGCATACAAAAGGTACACAAAGATGAAATAACAAAGCACAGCACATTTTGCCTTTGGTTTCTGCTTGAGAATGAGTTCTCTGAGTGGGGGCTCTCTAAGGCTACTCGTACTTGCTACTAAAACAGACAGCACATAAAAGATTCTGGTGGAACTGTTTGCTTTCAAGAGCTGAAGTTTTCTGCAAAATACCAAAATACTTGCAGTATGTTTGTAAGAGTTTCATGTTGTGTGACGACTTTACCATACAGATTTTTTTGATAATCCTATTTTTTTTCCTGCACTGTCCATTATCTGAAAATCATCTTTTGGGATGCTTAAAATATTGCAGTGTTTCATCATCGATCAAAATGTTCTGCTCTATTTTTACTCAGTACAAAATCCTGGTGTTGAAGCTTCCTGCTATAATGCTATATATGTTCACTCTCTTCACATAATGAGCATGTGTTTTGAAGCAGTTGCTTTTCAAGGTCAATGCTTTTTCAGACAACTGTACTGCAATATGAGTCATAGGAGTTAATGACATAAACTATTCGGTATAAAACCACCGGCTTTTGGGTAAGCAGCAATTGAAAATGAGCAGTTCTCAGCCCCTTATTTTCCAATTCTCTCTGGTCACAGTAGCCATAAAGAGGAAATCATGGTGCAGAATTTCATTTCTCTCCTCTCTGCTCAGCTGCTGTGGAGAGCAGTTTTCTTATCCAGGTTCACTGGGCCAAAGAAAAGAATCACACTTGAGTGAATCTCTGTCTGACAAAAAGTCTGGCAAAAACTATCCCAAGCTTCACTCTGAAGATTAACTTCACCTTTTAGAATATAGCATCTCCATTTTGGAATAGACTTTGTAATAGAAAAGCTTTAGCAAGACATTGAAAAAAATTAAAGGATAGTGTAAAGTAACCTCCTGGGGTCTTGCTTGTGATCTGACACTGGTTCCTCAGTGGACAACAATCATCAGGTTGGTAATTTGCATTGGGGCTATGCTTTGGAATATGCTTGCAGATGTGGATGCACAGGAGCTCCTTTGGGGAAAGGTTTAGAAGATTCTTAGCACCATTTACATGACTCTGTGAGTACAAGCAGGATACTTGGGGTGTATGCTTTCCTCCAATTTTTGTAACAAATCAAGTAAAAGTAATTTAATAAATAATTCAGCAGGTGTTCTGTCTGTGTTAATTCAGACTGCTGAGTTCACTGAATCTTAAGCTATCAGTAGTCTTTACTCTTTTGCTTTCTCTTTGGTGCTTTAAGTGACTTGTATAAGAATGCCTTACACTGTCACTTCACTTACAGTAGTACCAAATACAGGGACGTGACAGCAACAGCAATCCATAGTGATCCAGTATATTTAAAATATGCGTTATCAATATAATAATTACATTAAACTAGAGTTTTTCCCTGTAGTAGTGTTTTAATGTCCACATTAAATATATATTGTCATGCACCTGAATGTATTTTCTGCATCTAGATAGAGGTTCCCAAAAATCTAAATTAGGAAAATTTCTACCAGACTTCCTGCCTATGAATCTTTTTGTTAAGACCATTCTCTTAATGAACAATTGCACTCTATTACAAGATTTAAACACTGCATGCATTTATAATTAGAGCCAGGTAACATTTCAAGCTTGAGGTGGTTTTGTGTAGAAATTGAGGAACTGATACCGCCTACTAGAGTAAAGATGGTTTTATCAATAAGGAGAATGACTCCAGTGATTTCTACCCCAATTATGTTTTTCACATTTATTTAGGAAAAAAAAGTCAGCCTGGCATGTAGTAGCAGCTGAATCACCAGCTGATAGCATAGCATTTAAAGCCAGAATTAGAAGCCAGTGACAACTATATTAGACAGTTAAATGTTGCTACATTACAGTCACTCCAAGAAAAGCTGCTCCTGTTTGTGAGCCCTTAAAACAGTGGCTTTGCTTTAGGTTTTCCATCAAGACAATGGAATAATTTCTTTTTTGTTTGCCTGCAGTTTAAGGGTAAAAAGGGACTATTAGATGACCCAGTATGACTTTCAGTATCTTAGTTGCCATTAAGTGTTGTCCATCCTCTGGGACCCAGGCCCAGAGGCAGACCTGCTGGCTGTGTTTCTCCCAGATGAGTATTAGGTCCTGATTTGAAATGTCAAAGATGGGAAATCCACTTCACAAAGGAGTTTGTTCTGGCAGTTAATGATGTTATTGTGAAAATCACTGCCTTATTTCTAATATGACTTCTTTGGCTTCATCATCCAGCTACTTGTTCTTGTTATGTCTTTGCCTGTTAAAGATTTTTATAGTATTCTGTAATTTCTTTCTGGAGAAGTAGTTGTGCATCATGATCAAGGAAACTAAATATTTGGGCTGGTTTGGCTGTGTTTTTAAACACACTAAAGAGATTGAAATCTCTGAAAGTATTTCTGTGATGCTTTCCTGCACCATTTTCAATTTTCAAGCTGTTTTTAAGGGCACTAGAACTGCATTCACTTATGTCTCACCACTGTCCTTGTAAACCATCTTTTTACCCTGTATAAGCACTTTACATACATGGTTTACTGTGTATATTGAAAGTAAATAACATGTTATTTATCATCTGTAGTTGCTTCAGACATGTAAGTTAAGAGTTAAAAGGCAGAAATTCAGTCTTCAGGCAAGTCACCTGTTCCCTTTTTGGGTCACCTCCTTTTGCCAGCACTGTCTCACTCACGCCTAACAAACTAACTGAAGGTTTTAAGTTGAAATGGACAGCAGTAGATCCCCAGCTTCCCCGATGATAAGTTTGGAACCATGTCAGCAAGGGTCAGGAAGTGCAATTGAAAATTGTTCTCTCTGGCCAACTTTGCAACTCCTGGTTCTCCGGCAAGCAATGGATAAAGTGGACCTGTGCTTTATAGCTCATCGCCATTTGTATGTTCTCTCAGATACGCTTTTCATTTTTCTTAAAGACCTCGTGTGTGGTATTTTGGTTTGAGTATTAAATTCTGGCTTAAAGGAGCACATGCATGCTTTCCTTTTCCCTAAATAACTATTCATTGGTTTAAACTAATCATTTTACCCTAACACTGTGTACCCCCTATCCCTTGTAATAAGTTTATCTGGTATTTTTGTAGTAACCCTGGAACCAATGAATGCTAAAACATTAAGTATCTATTTACTTTAATCAATAATTTGCATTCCTTGGCATCAGATCTCAGTATTACAGAATTTACAAAGTAATACCATAATAAAATTCCTCTTACAATACCTTATTTCATATTTAGGAAAAGTCCTGAAAACCTTAACAGTCACTCAGAACAGCTCAAGGAGAAAGAAAAGCAAGGTTTTTTCAGGGCAATAAAAAAGAAAAAGAAGAAATCTCAAAATGTAAGTATGCAACATTTCTAATAGAATTCTTTTATTCATTTTGAATTATACCCTTTTAATGTGCTGGATTAGTACAGTGCCTTTGTATTATTTATGATTGTGTGTGTATACACTTGTTCTTTTATTTTCGCTCTTTACTATATGAAAGTCAAATTCTTCTCCCATTGAGGGTTGATTTTTCTGCCTTTTCACATATTTCTTCACTTACTAGTCCTGTGCACCTTTGTTTACATTCAGACCCTTTGAGAGCCAGTTTTGATGCAAGTTTTAAGATGATATTGCAACAAATTCCTTTTCAGGATATGGTGATACCACTCCAAGAATAGTAAATTCATTGTTGCAGGTCCCCAGAGCTTGAATAGTTTCAGGCACCCATACAGAAAAAATGAGATTGTTACAAATGAGAATTCTTTCCAGTTTTTTTCATGGAAGTGTCTTGGTAACAGCCTCTGTCTTCTTGCTGCATTCCATGACTGGAATAAGGATGATGTGTCTTAACTGTTCTTAAGTGTTTTATGTTTTGTTGAAGGAATGGATTGTGGCTTTTGTTACTCAGTGTAAGTCTTTGGTGTCTCAAACATTTTCATATAGTTTTGGGGAGAGAGAAAGGACTTTCTTTTATCATAAAGTAGTGGTATACTAACATTTCACGAAGTTTTATAATAAAGATATCCCTAAGAACTGAAGTAACTTAACCATAATCTCATTCTTAAATGACAGCTCTGGAAACAGTAAAACATTCAAAACTGTAATGTTCCTGTAAGTGTAAATGCAGTTAGAGTTTTGAAGATTCTCAGAACTGAGTAAATCATGCTTACTCCTGACAAAGGGAAGTGACTTAATGAAAATATTTACTGTCAAGGAGTAAGGTGATACGACTCTGAATGTTAGTGGAAGGCTGATCTGCTGAAAATTGGGAGAGAGGAGTGATTATTAGGTTTTTTGTTGTTTCGGGTTTTTTAAAAATTTCTTTGAACTATGTGGAACATGTGCATATGTGTATTAACGAGCACTCAGAAATGCACCTCCACCTTCCTGCTGAGAGGGATTTACAGCAATGGCATCTACCTCTCCTTCTGAACTTGTTCACCCTCATACCTGTATGCAGTTCAAATATGATCATTTGTATTAAGCAACTGAATTACAGGTCTAGATTATAGCTCTGGGACTGTTTGATACCAAAATGTCCATGTAAGGATAACACACCTAAGGTCATTGGTTCCAGTGATTCATTTTCAAGGGGGGGAAGAAGAAAAAAAAAAAAAAAAAAAGGTGGTAAATTTACATTGCTATACTGTACTCTGATTCTAGCCATCCAGACATGGTGGCAGATAACACTCCAAGTAGCTCAGCTGATAGATGGTGTATTAATTACACATTAAACTCTGTGAAAGAAATACATACTGGATTGTACTGCCTCTCAAAATCTGGCATTTTACGAAACATCTAAATCAAAAGCTCCCTGATCTATGGCTACCAAAACCATTGCTGCTTACAAGCAAAGGCAGATTTATATATAATCCTTACTCCTGTTTCTTCTCACTCCTAAGAGGGGTAGAGGGGAATGGAGAGAGAGAGAAGGGAAAAAAACTGTAACTAGAGCTGGTTACATCTCACAGAAAGACGAATATATTAGTGAAATAATATAGTGATACAACTCTTTCACCCTCAGCTAGAAACTTGCTGAGATCAACTGAGTTTTGGATCAAAGCAGAGCTGGAAGAACCTCCTTTCGTTTCTACTTACAGCTGATTACCAGGACAGTACCTAGGCATAGACTGATGTGTGTGCAAGTGTCTGTCTCAGACACTGTTCTTTTTTCTTCTTCATGTGTTATTTGAAGACATCTACCTAACAAATATTGGGACAGTCTTAAGGATCTTTCAGCACAAAATAAAATTACTGCCTTCAATTCAGCACCAGATTTGGTGTTAGTAGTAAAAGCTGTTCACAGCTGTAATATTAGTTCTTCAACTACACATATGTTTTCTATGAATTCCTATTAAAAGTCACAGCTTGTGACTACCCAAAGTTTCTTTCTGAGACCTACAATTCATGTAGAGTCCTACAAGTATGAAATTCCAGTTATTTACTCAAACACAGACTTTCAGCAAGAAATAACAAACTAGACCTGAGGACTGTCACAGAGCTAGGAATAGCTAATAGCTAGCTATGATTTACTTCTGATCTCCTTTGGCAAGTCTCATTTTGCTGGTGATCATCATCACAGGAGTCGTAAAAGATACCTGAAATTGGATTGAAGACATCTTAGTAATGTCATTCTCAAAATATCTAACAGCCCAGAATTGATCCCAGTTCCTCACACTTCTTCCTGCAGGTTGTTCCCATGAATCATTCTCCTTAGGGTTCTCCAGGTGCAGTGCCTCGTGGGGTAGCAGTTGTTACTGCCTGTTATGGGAATTCTTTGGAATATTGTTTTTGCAGAGCTGTTCTTGCCCATTCTCCTGTTCATCGTTTGAAGTGTTTTAGTAATGTAGCAAAAGATTTTAAGGATTGTTAGAATCACAGTTTTATGTCATCTGCCACCACACAATTTGATATCCATGAGGGTTGTACACAGTGTCAGTAGGCACTATCTTCAGAGGAGCCTGAGTTTTGCAGGTTTTGGCACTTATTTCAAGCTATGGGTCTGAAGAAATTATCTTCTTTGGGAAAAACAGTTGCAGGTGAGCATTTCTCTTAGCAATGTTTTCATTCCTTTTTAATTTACTGAATATGAAACAGGAAATTCTTCTGACCATAAAGTTCCCAAACATAGGCTATGCTAATTATTGATTTTCATTAACTTGGATGGAATCTAGAGGCTGAGAAAGCTGTTTGAAAGCTTTTGCTTTTGGTAGTGCACTTGTCATTGTCTTTAGTCATGTAACAATTCTATTGCAAAATAAATATTTCTTCTGATAGACAGGAAAATGCAAGGCACAATGTATATGTCCTTTGCTTGTTTGCACCTGAGCAGGGGAGAAATAGACCCGTTTATAATTCTAGTACCTTATAGTTCCGTTTGTTGTTCATGCATCCACTGGTAACCTCTTTGATTGTGCTCCAGAAATTAAAATAAAACAGCCAGTGTACTTGCAGCTATACATGAAGTTGCTAATGGCATATTTATGTTAGAACTGAAATAATTCATCTTGGAGCCTTAGCCCTTATTGCAAGTTAAAAATAGAATGCCTTTTTTTTCCCTTAGAGTAACTATCAACTGCTCATTCTGAAACCAACTCCTATTATTGTTAGTGTATCTTTAATATTTTCTTTATATAAAAATAAGAAATGTCATACTGCTTTAGGTCATTATCAAAAACAAAAATGATTGCCAGAGTTACAAGATTTAGTTCAAAGCTCAGTAAAGTCAACAAGAGCTACCAGTTATTTCCAAAAGCTTTTGAAATAAACACATTCTGTATTCCTAATGAACATGGATATTAGGTGTGCTGATCTTTTTTTACATGCTTTCTATGCACTGAGTTCCTTGAATTAGTTCCATAGGCTTTTTCCAGTCATTATTGTATTTTCCGAAAGCAAATTATAGGCTTGATAACATGTATTGTCAAATTACATCCCCCCCCGCCCCCCCCCCAAAAAAAAAAAAGAAAGTAAGAAAAACAGTTAACATAGTACAGGGCAAATCTCTTGAACTGAAATATTGTGCATTTAGTTTTTGTGTCTTATATTGCAGACAGACTCAAGCAACGGCGAGAATCCAAGCATCAAGAAATCCCTCTTTCCTCTTTTTAATTCAAAGAATAATTTAAAGCATAGTTCTTCTTTGAAAAAACTTCCTGTAGTCACTCTACCAATGGTATTAATTTTTAAGTACAGTAACACTGTAAAATGCTCCAGTAAATTTGTTTTACTGACTACAGCAGCATGTGTTTTATTTTCATGGTATCACTTCCTCTTCATGCCAGTTAAGTATCTTGGGCCAGTTCAATAAATTTAAGTAAAATTGGCAGTTTTGTTGAAACAGAGTGTGCCTAAAAAACCTTTTTAAAGTATTTAATATAGTGGAAATGTAACATACGTGGTTCCGGAGAGAATGAGCCTTGGGAGTAAGACTAAGGAAGGGAAATAGTTGTGAAATTACGTATGTTTAAAATTAAATTGTCTTATTATGTTTCATTCAGGAAAAAAAAATTAACCTGGTTTGGTTTATATCATAAATACACAATTTTATACAAAATACTCCTTTATATATAAATTAAAATAAATCAAATACTAACAGTGGATTACCTGGAAAGAACTTTAGCTCATGCGTCTGTTGTATTTTTGTTTGTCCTGATTGTTCATGGTAAAAGACAGCTTGCATTAAAAACAGATTATATTTTGACTGTCCTCTTTTTACTTAGAATTCTTGAAATGAGATAAAAAACTACATGTAAGTTTTAAATTACTTTTCTGCCATAAAGTTTCAACTGTTGCTTAATTTTTGCTTTAGTTTGGGATATTTGTGGAAGAGAAGAAAGATGAGAATAGAGGAAGCTCTTGGTTTTGTGATGTCAGTCAAGACATCAGTTTAGAGGGATTTTGGTCTGCTTCACTCTGGAGCAAATTTATAGAACTGATCCATGGTCTTAACTGCAGTATGGAATGCTTTTTAAATGAAGATGAGGCTCAATAATATTTTGTTTTTAATTTTATTTTTGAGGCCTTTTTTAACTGCTCTTTCTTACAGCAAATAACACTAACAGCATGTGAATGCTTTAAGGGCTAAGGGTAGAGCAAATCTGCATGATGTCCACAGCCACTTGCTCTTACTATGGGGAGAATTATTGAGAGGTCATTGCAATTCTGCTGCAGTAATGGGCTTCACTTGTGTTCTGTAATTAACTGTGGGAAATTATTTACAGCTACTCTTAAGAAAATATTAGGAGACCAGTATTTAATATTCTGTTGCAGATGCCTAACACTGAAGGTCAGGATCTCTTGGCATTACAGAAAGCCATTCATTCTTCCAATCACCAGAGCAGCAGGCAGAAGGATTGGCATCCTGAGAAGATGACAGAAATCCAGCCTCATGTGAGTGGCATTATCAATTCTCTGTATATTAATATCACTGATGTATCTTGACAGCTTTTTCACTGGTGAATTGAAAATTGCATTTGACATTGTTTCCCAGCTTTCTAATTTCTTGCTCACTGGATGTAAAAAATCGTGTACCTACAGTCCTGCATGTTTTTTTTTAAATGTGGACATGAATGACAAGGAAATGAGAGACTAAATGTCCTGTGTCAGTCTTTGAGCCCTTCGAGATATTGGTTATGTTTTTGTATTACAGGCAAGCAGTCTTTCAGTGCACATCTATGGTAGCCATGCAGTGCTGTACAAAAGCCCCCAAGTCAGGTCTGTAAGGAATGGTGAATCCTGAGGGTTGGCTGCTGCTCAGCAGGGTTTGATATTTGGCACAGACTGCAGTTTCAGCTGGCTACAGTTTTGGAGCATAGCACTGCACAAGTACAACTTTATTTTCTCCAGTTCTAAAGCCAGCTCAGTGGGCAGTATTTGGGAGGGAGTGTCAGTGCAATGCTCCATTGTTGTCACATTGGAAACTGGAAAAGAGGGTTTGTTGCAGCTGCAGTGTTCGAAGAAACAAGTTGCTTTGTGAGCTGTGGAATTTAATGAGACTGCTTTCATACCACTTTGTGTACTCAGTCTTCTCCAGGCTCTTGCTGCCCATTTTCAGTAACCCTGTATCACCTTCAACCTGCTCACCAGTGAAAGAAGCTGCAAGAGGCTAGAGCTGTCTGTCACCCAGCTGCCAGAAAACTCAGTTCTGCCAGACCTTGTTTCAGTGCAGATGGTTACTCAAGACTCTAACCCCTAATTTATGTTCACAACATTTTTAAGAACTTGTATTTCTGAAATTTGTTCCTCACAAAATGTGGCTGAGGTTCTTAAGTTAATAGCAGGAGAAGTGACAGATGGACAGCTAATGCAATTGTCTATGCCTGTATTTTCAAAGGAAACAAGGATAAAATAGTTGATGGGAGCAATTTTTTTTCGGAGGGAGAAAAGGTTCCATCTTTTCAGGTGGCTAATAGATTGGACTGTGATGAGAAGACATTTTCTCAGGTGCGTAGAATTCATTCATAGCTTGGAAGGAAATATATCAAACAAATATGAACTAAAAGTGAAGGAGTCCTGTAAAGTTGCAGATGTCTAGTTTAGTATAGGACAGCTTTCCTATGGGAGTGATCCAGCTGGTTGCTGGGGTCCGCAGCCTGGACCCAGGAGGCTTCGAACCGCCCCGAACGGTACCTCGTTAGAGGCACCCTGGGGGGTCCCTCCTTAGCTGGCAGAGAAAATCTCAGCAGAGGGGCAGAGCAGTGATTCTCAGCTCTTGTGATTTCTCAGCTCAGTGATTGTCAGCTCCTGCCCTTGCGAGATGTCTTCTCTCTTAGCCAGCCCAGGGAGGGAGAGAGTGAGGGTCCGTATGGCAATTCCGCATAAGGTAACTTTATTAGCAAGTCCCACGTGAAGGGAGCCAGGGACGGATACCCTGGAGACCAGGGAAAACCCAGGGGTTTTTATGGGGAACTCAGTAGGAGGGGAAAGGGGTACAAAGCCAATAGTTTGGAACAGATCTACATAAAATCTCGTGGGGGATTGTGGTCCTCTTTTTGGGTCGCCGTAACTAAAGAGCTGTTCTTATCTTAAGGCTTCTGGCAGAGGAGGTTGTGCAATTCTTATCTTCTCCAAGGCAGGGCCACTGGAGCCTTGTTCACCCCCACATGGGAGGTCTGACATGATGGAGCATTTGTGTGTGTCTTTCAGAGCCAGCCGTTAAAATCTCTGCGGAAGCTCTTACACCTCTCCTCAAACCATCCTGTCGCTGCTGAGCCCCGCTTCCAGCCCTTACCCAGCCAGCCAGCCAAAGCTTCTTTTCCTGAAGTGCGAATCCATCCCATGAGCCAAAGCTCCAGCAGCAGCAGCAGCAACGTGCGGCCGGAGGCGCAGCCGAAGAGCCGGCCGACGCTGCAGATCCCCAGCCAGCTGGAGCCCACCTGGCACGTGTCCCCCGTGAACAGGAGCGTCAGCGATGGGCCCCCCTACTCCGAGCAGCTGCCTTCCAAGAGCGGACAGAACGGGCACACCTACAGCCGCACGAACCGGGCGCGGATGCCAAACCTGAACGATCTCAAAGAGACAGCCTTGTAATTGCAAACAGCAAACAGAGACCGCTGCGGCTGGGGATCGGCGCGGGGGCGCGGTGGTGGTGCTGCTGAGGGTAAGACTGCGTTTTCAGCTTTATAAAGGCGTGCAATATGTACCTGTGGAGCTATGCTGTTCGGCACCACCTGAGAGTCAGGGATTATACAGGAACACAAGTGGAACTATGAACCGCCAGTCGTCAGAAATGTCACTGGATGCCAGGCAGAGTGTGCCGGTCAGGGAGAAAAATGCACTGTCATTTTCTCTCATTTACATTCCAGCTTAGTGCACGTCTCTGTCTGAAAGCTGGGAAACTTCTAGTATGTATTGGCACTTATAAGGGTGAAAACATTGTCTAGGCCTATGCCCTTACTACATTTTTTGCTGCCTAGTTAAAACAGTGGGGTTTATGTGATAAAAGTGTATCCCTGTTAAGGGTTTAAAGTTAAATTGTATGTCTTAAATTTGTTTTTTAAACTTCCATATTTGATAGGATTTGTAATATTTATTTATGATGACCTAATATCGTACTGTTATAATCATATCTTTTATGTTATAATGTAAAGTTATTTTGAGCTGTTTGAAACATTGTGAAGCAGTGCAACAGCTACAGTAGTTTCTATAAAAAACTAACGGTAACATTTATATATTGCATCAGGAGTATTTTATTCTATATATAAATATATATATAAATGGAAAATAACTGTCTGTTTTTTAAATATACTCATTTAAAAGAAAAGTATTGTTATGACACTATCTGCCATATTTTTTATACATTTGTGATATAAAGTGCAGTATTATACTTCTAATAAAAGGAAGTTGAATGTGGATATAAACGTGACTGTAACAGTATGAATCTTGCTTGGCTATGAGAGCCCAGTATTATAGGCATTATTGGTAACAAACAAAAGACAACATTCGATTCCAAGCTTTATTATGGGCTATTTTGTTGGAAGTATTGGCTAAATGTAAGAGACTGCAGAACTGTACAGTAATCTAAATGTGGTATGTTCTCCCCTGTGTCCTTAGCTTTCCTAGTAATATTAATGGGATTTCTGCATCTGCAGCAAGAGCACAGAGCCCCAGTACCAAATTTTTGTTTCTTCTAAAGAGATAAAGTGCCCCATGACTACAAGCAAAAGCAGGTGCTCTTCCACTTAATAGCAGGGGTGAAAACCAAAGAAACACAGCATGAATTGCAAGTGAAATGCAAAAACTTCGACACTTAAGCATAGCATGGCACTGCAGATCATGGTATAAGCTTTTATGCATATGTGTATTTTACATCTCTAGCAATCTATTAACTAATAAGATAAACACTGTATTAGAATTTAAACTACTCTTGCACTTTTTATTATATTTCAGGATGTATTTAAAGCTACAAATCTGATATTTGGATATTGAGGGAGAAGGTTGCCATGCAACTTGATTTCTCCTTAGGTCTTACTATCAAAATGTTCCCATACCCAGTTCAGCTACCAGTCTCAGCAAAATAGTTCCAGTCTCCTGTACAACATAGTTAAAACTGCCTTTACCTTGGTGAATGTCAAGTGTAGCAAATACACACCGTGATTCCTCTCTTGCTACCAGTAGAGTAAATCAAAGGTGACCAGTAGGAGTCAAAAGAGTTATGCCAGTCTAAACTTCGTGCAATACAAGGGGAGCCAGGCCTGTAGTGTCAGAACAATACAATCTTTCCTTTTTAAACACATTAGTTCTACTCCCTCATTACTCTGCAGCATAATTTGTTTTCTAGATGCTGTCCTCGTAAGACACCTGTACTTGCAAATACACTGTCTTTTCCAAAAAGAGATTAACCTGAATGTAAATTGAATGATTTAGCCATAGATGTAGTTAATAGAAGCAGCCAGGCAGTAAAAGCTGAACTTCTGACTTGGATAACAATGCAAACTGGACATGCTGTTCAGTACCTCTTGAGTCATACCAAAGTTCTAACAACAGCAAATTCGGCACCACTACTGTAAAAGTTGTTGTCAGAAAGAACAGTATGGAAGGATGTTATATCAGTTTTGTCCAGGACTAAAAATATGTCTACTAAATTTGAAAAATTAAAAAACTTTTCCTTTGTCAATTGCCTGCAAGAAATGTGCATGTGATTTTTTTTCTATAGATAGATATGATATATAATATTCCTCTATATATGATATATACTGTATTGATATATCATATATATAGCATATATAAATACAATAAACATGAAAGGGTTTTCAGTTTTTTTCTAAGTTCAGTGGGCATCCAGGAAAGATATTGTGATATTTACTTGTTGTCACTGTCAGAGTTTAGCAGCTTATTTTAGCAGTCTCTGTTAGATTCATTGCTTGGTCACAGCTACATGAGCCCTTGAAAAGGGCTGATGCCACTGAAATCCCTCACAAAGCACTGCCTGAGAGAGTGGGGCTCTAAGCAGTGCAGTTTGAATGTCTCTTGTAGGGCAACAGAGCTAGGGAAGGACCTGGAGCATCAGTCTTACGAGAGTGACTGAGGGAGCTGGGGGTGTTTTGTCTGGAAAAAGGGATCTCGGGAGGGACCTCATTGCTCTCTACAGCCACCTGAAAGAAGGGTGTAGCTGGGTGGGGGTCAGCCTCTTCTCCCATGTCTCAAGTGAAAGGATGAGAGGAAATGACCTTCTGTTGTGCCAGGAGAGGTCCAAATTAGATATTAGGAAAAAGATCACTGAAAGAGTGTTCAGGCATTGGCATAAGTTGTCCAGGGATGTGGTGCAGTCACTGGCTCTGGAAATGTTTGAGAGGCATCTGGATGTGGCACTTGAAGACATGGTTTAGGGGTGACTGGGGTTGTTGGTGGCAGGACTGGATGATCCTAAAGGTTTCTTCCAGCCTTGATGATTCTGCATTCAGTCTCACAGGGAATGTTCAGTCTAGATTCTTCTGTGCTTCGTGGATATGTATCCTTTTGCCTCTGCAAGGTTGTTAGCTTGCTGGTAAGATCTTCATGCTAGGGATGATCATACTGGGCTATATGTGGTTGTTATGATTTATAGCAAGGAAAAATGTTTCTAAAGGATTTTTTTTCTCTGTACCCATTAAGTTAAATCAGGGTAATCCCTGACTGTACATATAGTTGTTTAAAGTAGTTAGCAAATCTTCAAAGGTGGCCCAAGGAATGTTTGAGTATTTGGTGGCCCATATTTACAGAAATTTGTTTCTACTTCATACTGCATTTTCCTCTTGAATTCAACAAACTGTAGTAGCTTTCAGTTGAATAATAAATTGTGTTGAATGTATGTATTTTCTTTCTTCAAGAAATTCCAGCAGCTCGGCCAGCTCTGCTGGGATGAATTGTGTATTTCTAACTTGATCTAGCTTCCCAATAGTTAGAATATGGCTAATGTAATTTTGTCAAGGTTTTCTAAGGAGTCTTATTATAGTGACTGAGATTTTCTGACTTAATAAAGAGGAAGAGAATTACAGAGCAAACTGTTTTGTAAGTGTGAGCTTTCCTTTTCACTGGTCTGTGAGTCCTGTACTACATGCTCTATAGATTTATTTAGTATAAAGGATCCTAGTTAAACTGCATTTTATTCTTTGGCAGTCTTTTGCCTTATGGCATCACTGATGATGTGAATAAAAAAGAAACTAAGTTTCAGAAATTAATTGTAGTCGTTTTGCAGAACTCAAGCTGCCTAAACTTGTCTGTATGTTTTTGTTATAGTTCTTGAGCTCTTCTAAATTGAAAAAAAAAAGAAAAGCACCTTAAGTTCCTCCTAACTAAAATTGTGTAAGTGTCTAAGCTGTCATTTTAAACTGACATATAAATGTAATAACCTACAACAACATCTATTTTCAATAGACCTGGCCACAGAGAGCAGTCCCTTTGACCTTTTTAACGCTTTTACTCCGTTTATTGCAGTCCAAGGTTTGTTGCCCCTCTGAGAGGCTGCCGGGAGAGCACTGGGCAGAGTTCTTGGCAGGAAGTCAGTGATCCCAGATTTGTCTCTTAAAACATTCCCCGAACACCACTTGTTCTTTTAGATCAATATTAAAGCAGGCTTCAAACTTCCGAGTGCATGAGGCATCCTCAGGTCTTCATTTGGCTTGTCACCTTTCTCTCTACCAGACCAGCTTATTTCTGGGACCAAGGCTGGAGTGACTCTTCAGGAAGCAGTGGCCTGTGGTAGGCTCTTCTTCACCTTCCTTGTCATTGCAGTTAGATCTCTTAGGAGATGAATCTCACTTGTTTAAAAAGCTACATACCAACCTTTTCTTTTTTTTTTCAAAAGCTGATGAGGTGTTAGCTGAGTAGACTCATGGGTTCACCCAGAAAAACCTATGTATTAACAATTCTGTAGACTTCCCTGTAAGAACACAGGGAACCTATGGGAATACAGATTATACAGCTCTGAAAGCACTGTTGTGATCTAGGTAGCTAAGGAAAAACCTAGCCACTTTAAAGAGGAGCTGTGCTCTAAAAGTATTGGGGGTTTATTCATGTTTAATTTTTTTGTTGTCTTGTAATGATTTGATAATGAGACATGCTTCAAAATACTTGCATGTAATTAATTCTGTATGTGTTGATCACTGTCAGAGTAGAGCTGGGAGAATATTTGCATCCTAGTCACACAAAGAGTATGAAAAGGATAGCCATATATGATATACTGCAAATTGTGGGGTGGCAATGAATGTTTAATTTTTTCATTCCAGGTAGCATACATACTACATCTATTAATGGGGTAATACCACAAACCATGCATCTAGGCTGTTGTTCATGTTAGTAGGCCCACCATTTGAAATAGGAGTGCCACAGAAGATGGTTGGAAAGGTGATGTGCCCTATGTAACCATTTTTTAATAGCCTTCAAATCAAGACACTATTTAAGAACAGGTGCCTTTCCCTACACAGCTCTTTCTAATGGCATCATGATATTAACCATTCATTAACTGGGTTTATAGTGAATGAGGAAAAAAGCCATTTAACTTCTGGCCTTTTTTTAAAAAGGGGTGATTTGAGTAAACCCTTTTAATATAACAAAGCTTGGAAATTCTAGATGTTGGCACGTTTTTCAAATGGTCAAGCAGCAGCAGTGCATCAATGCTTAGGCTCATCAGACAAGTGAAGGCTTGTGCTGTTCTGAATGTTGTACTGAAACAGAAGATTCCTCATTTTGCAATCACAAAGCAAAATCCATTAAAATTAGCAAAGCAGATTTTGTAGGACATCCTCTTTCAATTGTAAAAAAAAAGCTGTGTTAGGTCATCTGTTCTCTCAGTGCAGTGTCTTAATTACCACATGAGACAGCATAGGTAAATCTGATTAATTAGGTCTGAATTTTACTTGTTCTAAGTTCTGCTTGGATACAGATTTGTGACCTTGTGTGCAGCCAATTGTTCGATGCAAAAGCTGAGGTTTGACCTACTCATTGGAAGATGAATGCGAAATGTGAGAGGACTGGCACCACTGTGTTTGGATGCTTTCATTCCACCAAATCAGATTGCTTCTCAGGCTCTTTTAGAACATAACAAAATATGCAGCCGGGCAAAAGTGACTCTTGAAACATGGCCCAAGAGCCTGAACATGGAATTTGTGTCTTAGTCTAAGAATGACTACACATCTCTTGTCTTCTCTGCAAGTCAATCTACCTCCTCTCTCTTGCAGAATGTGGTTGAGGTTGGGTTTGTTTATTCTGAGCTTATTATTGACTCCAAATTTTGAAAAGATAACTAAAAAGATTCTTCCTCTAGGTACTGTTAGCAACCATGTAATAAAATATTGTTGGGCCTTCATCTGAAATACTTTGAAACCTCCAAGCCATCTGAGCTCTCCCTCTAGAATCCCCATGCCATCCTTTGCACTGCTTTGCAGTCTTCCCTTGGCCTTCCCCTTGTGGTTCTCAAATATTGCAGTTGCCTTGTTCTTTGTTGTTTCTCTAGTGCAGATTTTCAGGGAGTTAGAGGCCTTATCTATTACTCCACCCTATTTGCTGTTTTACTCAAACAGCTATCCTTAGACTTGCTCAGGATTTCCTTCATTTTAATTTTCCATTTCATCTGGGTGAGATACCTTACTTCATTGTGCCCCCACCAAAACACGCTGCCTACCAGGCTTTTCGTTCCACCAGGTCTCTGTTTTTTCACAGGGCATTGTTTCTCTGGATCCATGCTGAGAAATGCAAGGTGGCATCTTAATTGTACAGGCGTAGAAATGCGTTGTGAAGTAGCTGCTGCCGTAGAGCTTTCCATTAGCATAAAGATAAAGCATGTTCATGGCACAAGGTGGAAGCCGCTGTTCAGTTTTCCTATAGGATATGAACCTCTTGGTGTAAACTCCTGACATGTACATCCAGTGGCAGAGCTTTTAACTCTTCAGTTACAAGGCAAAACTTTTAAGCATAGGGAACTATCTCGACTTTTCGGGGGTTTTTTTGTTTTGTTTTTTTGTGGGTTTTTTTGTGGTGGTTTTTTTTTTTTGGTTGTTTGTTTTTGTTTTGTTGTTTGGTTTTTTGTGGGTTTTTTTGGTTGTTTGTTTTGGGGTTTTTTGCTATTGCACATCTTAGACTCGTACTACTGAAGGATGTGACTAACTGAAAGAAGTAACTTTATATTTGGATTATATGGAACTATAAGCTAAAATCTTCCCAGAAACCACAATTTTGTTGGAAATTCTATGCAGGCATTTAAAAATCCGGTTAATCTGATAAGGAATTCCAGGACTGCTTAGGTCTCCACTGTGGAATATTTAATTTTAAATTTGTGTCTTTTGGAAGAAAGAAGGAAAAATGAAGTTTAGGAAAATATTTTATTTTTTTCACTATCTGCCAGTACAGATTTAACAGGCTGGGGAGGCAGCTTTCAAAACTTCTAAATTTATGGATAAGATTCCCTGATGTTTTTTAACAGCTACTAGAACTCTAAAGCGCACAAACTTTTAAATCTACCATGCTTTCTGTTGTGGAAGGGATATGTTGTGGTGTTAGCCTTTTTAATCCTGGAATACAAATTTATTTTAAAATGTGTTGAATATTTAAGGATGACTTCATGCAAGTTAATAAACCATTTGTAAAGTGTTTGTATACAACCCTTTGTATCATGTTGTTGGTACACCTTACCAAATTTTTTTTTGAGCATGTATTCCATTCTTTACTTCTGTACAATTTCTATTGTTGCTGTAAATATTCTAAAAGAGAAAAAAAAATATCCTGTGGTAACCTAATTATCAGCATGGAAATGTTTAATTTTTACTGAGCACAATGTATTTTTGAATGGGCCTTCCAAAATATGTCTTTAATAAAAATGCAGATTTTGCACTAGAACACTGGCATTGTTCAACAGCTGATCTTATTCCTGACACGTCTCTTCCAGAGCACCTCTCCATAGTTAGCTTGGCTCAGATGAGTGGAATGGACCAGAACCAGGACTCCTGTGCCCAGTGGGTCCTGGCTGACTCCCCCATCTGAGAGGCTGCTTGTACCTGTCCACAGGCCTGATGTTTCCACGGGATGTTTCCACAGGGCAACATCCCTGAAGCACCTTGTTGCCCACCATTCCTCTAGTCTCATTGCAGGACTTACCTTCCTTTCAGGGCAAGAATCTCTGCTCTTTGAACTCTTTTGAACAGTACCAACCCACCAAGTCCCTCAGCAGGCACTACCAGGAATTAAAAGGCCCTGAAAGTTTCCAGCCCACAGTCTTCGCCACAGGAAAAGTGTCATGATGGCATTTCATCATTGTCACATGTAAACTGAGACACTTGTAGGCAAATGTTGAGGTGTCAGCAATAAAAGTTTCTGATGGCTTCCTCTTTAATGTATCCTGGCTATGAGTTTTTTTGTTACTGTGTGCAGATTTAAAAAAAAAAATTAAATATTTCCCTGCTAGTCTCTCATTCTTTGGGGTAATTGGAAACAAACTGAGGAGTAGGGACCGCTTTTCCTGGGCCTCCCTTCTTTCCCTCTGAGCTCCAGAAAGACTTGCTGAAGCCAGGACTTGCAGTCTGTTAGATCCCTCCAAACAGCTGCCTGATGGGTTGTGCAGCAACCACAGCCTTGGTGAGACCAGGCTGACTCCAGTGCTTGCACTGAGCTGTGCCCATCACCTCCCCAAGAGGGAAACTTCTTAAGGCTTCAACTTCCACCAGGACAAGTACTCCATCACTTTAATGTTTCCATCCAGAAATGGGATTGAAATGCATTTCCTCAGGTGCCCAGTGCTCTGGGGGGCTTGGCTTTACGCTTAAAACCTTACTTGGCTCTTACTCTTCCAACAATCTCGCTTAGTAACCCCTTTTCTGTACCCTGTGCAGAGCCCCAGAAACTGGAGTGGCCATCTCCTTGAAGAGGTTGAGCACCTCGATGTGGAGTCCCCAGTGTGGTCAGTCTCAGACCCCCATGGGATGGAGGGCAGAGTGACATTTTTCTCTGGATGGAAATGAAGGGATAATTCCTGCATGAAGCCATTAAAATAAAGGGGCTTACAAAGTAAGTTATTGACTTACAAATAAAGTGGCTGGTCTGGAGGCCTGAGGCAGTCTCTGATCATGTAACTTAGGCTGGGCACAAACTTCTCAGCACCCTTTGTTCCCTCACTTCTCTCTCTGCATCCCATCCTAAAAATCCAGGTCATAAAGCTGAAAGCTTTTACTTCCTGTTTCAAGCCCCTTGTGTTTTATGCAGTTGCAAAGCCATACATTGGTCCCCCCATCTCTGCAGGTAAATGCCTGCAGGACTGTTTAACATCTTTGTCAGCAACATGGACAGTGGGATTGAGTGTGCTCTCACCAACCCCTGTTGTGCAGTTGACACGCTGGAGGGAAAGGAATCCATCCAGAGGGAGCTGGGCAGGCTTGAGAGCTGGGCCTGTGCAAACCTCATGAAGTTCAACAAAGCCAAGTGCAAGATCCTGCATGCGGGTTGAGAAAGGAACAAGCAGAAATACAGGTTGGAGGAGGAACAGCTCAAAGAGCACCCCTGAGGAGAAGGACTTGGGACTGCTGCTGGATGAAAAGTTCAGCTTGAGACAACAAAGTGCACCTCCAGCCCAGAAGGCCACTTGTATCCTGGGCTGTACTGAAAGCAGTGCGGGCAGCAGCGTGAGGAACAGGATTCTCTCCCTCTGCTCTGCTCTGCTCTGCTCCACTCTGCTCTGCTCTGCTGCAGTGAGACTCCACCTTGAGGGCTGTCTCCAAGTCTGAGGCTCCCAGCACAACAAAGATGGAAACCTATTACAGCATGTCCAGAGGAGGGTCACTAATTTCTTCACAGGGTTGCACACCTCTTCTGTGAAAACAGACTGAGATTTGGGTCTGGAAGAGAAGGCCCTGGTGAGACCTTATAGCACCTTCCAGAACCTCAAGGAAGCTGCAATAGAGCTGGAGAGGGACTTTCACAAGTGAATGTAGTTACAGGACAAGGGGGGTTGGCTCTAAGCTAAAGGAGGGCAGGTTTAGATTAGATATCAGGAAGAAATTCTTTACCGTGAGGGTGATGAGGCACTGGGACAGAGTGCCCAGAGAAGCTGTGGACTCCCCATCCCTGGAGGTGTTCCAGGGAACACCTGGATGGGGCTCTGAGAAAACCTAGTCTAGTCTAAGATGCCCCTGCCCATGGCAGAGAGATAGGAGCTAAATGATCTTTAAGGTTCCTTCCAACCCAAACCATTCTGTGATTCTATGATTATGAAGAAAAGATTTTGTATTTATGTAATTATACTTCAGCTGGTGCTGTCTCACTTCCATGATGACCTCAGTCACACTGTTACTCCAACATGCTGAATTTATGCAGAAGTGGAAGTCAAATGCAATTCTAAAAGCATTTTAGGACCACTTAATTAATTGAGCCTCTCAGCACTCTTTATATAAGAGGCAGAGGTTAAGTGAATTGCTAGAGGTCAATTAGCAAGTGAGCTGCATAGCAAGGATCAGAACAGAAACTCCTGCTTTAGCAGGAACCATTTAGTTGCAAGTCAGAAGTAGGTCCCTTCCCCATACAAGCTGGAGAGGTGAACTGCAGACAAAGGACAGGGCAAGGCAAAAAGCAAATGAACTGTGAAATGCACTGTGTTCCATCTTATGTATTGCCATACATTTCAATCTAGAAAAGGTCTAGTGATTTCTTTGAAGATGGGAGGCTGGAAGAGTGATAGAACAGGTCCTTTCTACCTAGAAAGCATGTTCTTCCTCCAAGGTTTTATTATATCCTCTATGTAGGACCAGTCATGTGAGGATATGTAATTTGGTGTGGTGCCTTGGTGTATAATGGTGTGTGGCCCATCCATTCAGACTGTGCATTTAAGCCTGCCAGCTCTTCCAAATCTCACAGGAGTTTCCGGCCTTTGCCATTGGGTGCATTTCCAAAACCAGACAACCAAAAAACCCTGGACTGTGCATAGGAGCTTGTCAGAGGCCAGTCACAGACAAGGCTTTGACTAGCTACAGTCAAGCTTAACTGCTTTGAGGTGATACAAATATTCTTGTGCCCAGTTCATCCTTCTGCCCCTCGCAGCCACCCCTCCACTCCTCAGTCATGCAGGAAAACATCAGCAGCAAGGCTCCTTCCCCCATTACCATCCATCAGGACATGGAGCAGAGCTGTCTGTGGTGCTTTTAGGGCAGGGAGAGCTGTGTGTTAACATGTTGGCAACTGCATCCAGGGCCTGGAAACGCTTCAGCTTTCAGTGTTGGTGTTAGCAAGACAAGAGCTGTGATGGCTGCTGGGGAGCCTTGTCTCCCTGGTGCTGGATGTGCAGTGTCTCCAGGGAGGCTGCTATACCATGCTGCTCCCACAGCTTGGCTGCTGAGGAAGTGCCTTGAGCTCAGTGGATCTTCTCAATAGAGCTTGCCCTGACTTTTCAGCATTAACAGAACCACATAGTGATTTCATACTAAGAAAATGTGTCCCTAGACCAATTAGTGGATAGGCAAAAATCCTACCCATGGATGAGGAGGTGGGAGGGAAGCAAGAGAGGGCTGGTGTATAGCAATCATCTCAGCAGATGGGAATTGGTCTTTTCTACATCTCTGTAGACTTCATACTGTTGGTTAGTGGAGCAGCTTTCAGATTTGCCGGAAGAGCTTATTTCCCTGACAGCTATTATTTGTCTCTATGTACAGGAATAAAACAAGGCAGAAACACCTGCTCTCACAAATGAATGTGATGAATTGCACAGCCATCCAAAGGCTTTTTGCATGTTTTTTGGTCACATCTCATTTGTTTTTAGTCATATCTCTATTTCTGCCCTGCACACCGAGCATTCACCTTTCTGCCCGTAGGGATAAGGAGAGGATGAGAGAGGCAGACAGGCTGCCTCAGTGCCACTGTCATCATGTCTCTCCTCTCATCCCTGAGACCGTCCAGATTCTGATGCTGTGACTCTTTAGGATCGATGCACAGATTGTTAGAAAATAGGGAAAAGGCCAATGGTGCCTGCCAGGTTTGTGCTGCAGGTGTGTGGGAAGGCAAACCAAAGGCATCCCTCGAGAGCTCCCCACAGCCCTCCCTCATGGGAGCTGCGGGGGCTGCAGTTCCCACCTAGGCTGTGTTGGGCATCAGTTCCTGGGCTGAGGCAGGGACATGAACCTTAGTAATTGGCCTGTCACCCCAGGAAAATAGGTCCATCATCCACATGCCCCAAATTCCTTGGCTAAACACCCACTGGAGATTGGGCCATGGAGATCAAACAGTTATGAAGAGTGAGTCCCTGTATCTGTGCCCAGACATCCAGAGGAAGCAAAGTCCTGGGGTCCCCAGGATGTGTCAGTGCAGAAACAGAGAGGGTTTGTCCACCTGGTGCTCAAGGCACTGATGTCTGTCCCAAAACCAGCCAGAGCAGCTCAGGCCTGTGCTGCAGGAGGAGATTTGAGAGTGTGAGGTTCAGATGGGAGCCCTTGTACCAGGGACAGGCCAGATCTGGCCCCAACCTGGCTCAGGGCATGAGGGTGAGATGTCTGTCCTGGCATGTACCTGCCCTCCCAAAGAAAATCCAAGCCCTGCCTTTGGACCCCATCTGCACGTATTTCCATGTTCACAGCACATCGTGATGATCCCCAACCTAACACCCAGGGCCAGAAGCGCCGCGTCTCACAGGATCCAAGCCCTGAACCTTCCTCCTCCCCAGTGCGTGTCCCACAAGCCCCCATCAGCTGTATCACCAGGCATGGTGCGAAGTAACATTTTATTCAAGCCAGCCCTTCCCTTTGCAGGCTGGGCCCTCGCACGCATGGCAGGAGCGGTGGCGGGGCGAGGCCGTGCGAGGGCAGACAGAGCCATGGAGCGCCCTCCGGACACAGCGCTCAGCCGCACTTGCCCAGGCACTCGAGGAGCTCCATGCGGATGGCGATGCGCACGTGCCAGCCCAGCGGGATCAGGCGGACGTAGCGGGCCACGATGGGCGGCCGCAGCAGGTTCTGCACCGAGGACGAGCGGTCCGAGTTGCCATAGAAAACCTGTGAAGGGAGGGGTGGCTGGTTAGGGGGCTGGAAATCCTGTCCCATGTTTGGGAGTTTGGGGTACCTGTGCAGAGCAGAGGAGGAGGCTCCTTCCCCTCCACTCTCAAAAGACTTTAAGATTAGCCAGAAGTAGACAATTTTTGTCACGCTGATTAAGTTTTCTAAGTAGGCCGTTTCCCCCCATCAGTCCTGCACTTTTTATGCTTAGGCCAGAAAATCTTACCCCATTCTCATCCCATTCTCTCTCATTTGCCTTCCTGTACCAAGGCACTGCTTGTTTGTAGTGAGCATGGTTGACTTTGGCTCTTTGAAGTTCATGAGCCAGCTCCTACACAAGCCAATATAGATGAAAAAAATATATTTCAGCGCCCTTTCTCCATTCCTTGGCCTGGATGTCACATCTGCTGCCATGACCTGTTTTTTTTTAGAAAGCTCAGCATCCCCCCAGGGCTGCAGGAACTTCAGCAAAGCCAGCAGAGCCTCCTATGCTAGGACAGGGCCATTCCCACACATGGGCATTGGGGACACCTGGGAGGCAGCAGCTGTGGCAACCCCCAGCCCAGCTGGACTGCACAGGGATCACAGGCAACTCTGTAATATTTCCCCAATGCAATGTTTTGTTTCAAGTTAACCAGTAAGAAGTGCAGCATGAGAATGGTTAACTAGTGCAACTTAACTAGTTGCAGATTTTGTCTGAGGGGTTTTTCTGCACCAGGATCATGCACTATCCCTGGACATGGCAATAAAAGAAATCCCCGTGCAGTGCCGAAGCATGGCTGGGGCTGTGTGGCCACAGTTGAGAAAGGGGTTTTATCATGGAGGTGCTGCCTCCTCTGCAATGCCAGCTAATGCCTCTGAGCTTAATCTGGACTCCAGTATGATCATTATAAAACACAAATAATGTATTTTGTCCTTCTGCACTGGTCAGCATGACCCACTCTCACCTCAGGGGGAATGGCCCCTCGTGTTCTGCTCCCTGACACAGAGTGAGCACCAAGACCCATCCACCCTGCTGCTCCCACAGGATCCCCCTTTAGATGCACCTTCCTCTCAGACCTGTTGTCACCAAACATGCCACCCTTCCACCAGTGGCCAAAGAGCGGAGGTCACTGACCCGGTTGTTCCCGGTCTGGTCCTTGTAGTACACCCAGTTGAGGTTTTCGTCGGTGCGGTACTGTACGCTGTACTTGGTCATCCACTCGTCAGCGTCACAGCGCCCTTGTGTGAGGATCCCCGAAATCACCTTCACCTCCTTCAGGTCGATCTGCAGCCACTGTGCAGTGTCCTGGTACTTGGAGAGCCACGCACACCTGGGGGGACACCACCAGCCCTGCTCTGTCCTCCACCGTGCCCTCCCAGGCAGACCCTGTGCCCCCACACGTCCAGGGCTCCCCAGCCCCCACAGCCACAGCCCCCAGGACTCCTCAGGGAGGCATTTTTGAACTCACCCAAAGCCTTGGCCGTTGAGGCGGGCCTTGTTGGCTGTCCAGGAAGAGTACCAGCCCGTGTACTGCTCAGGGTTGGAGCAGCTGATCTGGTCTGGGGTGACGGCACCAGACTCAAAGCCAAGGGGCTTGTGGTAGGGACACTCTGAAGAACAAGGGAAAAAACACTTAAGGGGCAGAAGTGGCTGTTTCCTGTGTGTGTTTGCACACATACTGTGAACACTGCCTGGGGTTTCACTGCTCTCTGTTCTCCTGATTAGGTTGCTGGAAATGCTCTTATCCCAGACCACAACCTGCCCTGGGACCATAGGGTCTTTATTTCTAACCTTCATTTGTGTTAATTTCTAACTCTTCTTTCTCTCTTAAACTCACTAGACTTGTTCTGACTGGAACCTTTTTGGAGAAAGGCTTTATTCAGTCTGAATCTCCCTCTTGTAAGCATGTGGAAGAGGAGCCTTACTGGATCTAGCCTCCAGGCTGTCAGCTTTTGCCTGATCCTTGAGTAATTCTGGGCACTTTTCTTGCTGGGCTTTACCTCCTTCTGCCCCTCTGACGACTGTCTTGATCTATGGCTCTACTTGCATGGCAAAATTGCTGAGCCAGCTCTGGTCATCCCTCCACAAGCACCCTCAGATCTGCATTTTCTGCTATGATAGCCTTCTCTGCGTCTGGAGGTGGCCTTCCCTTGTGGAAAACTTGCAGGTGCTCTGGTGCCAGTAGGGTGTCATTCTCAGCCCTGCCGAGGGCTCAGGGATTTCCATCTCAGTTTTTGACTGCAGATCTTCAGGGGAACAATCCTGTCCCCACAACTGCCTTCTGCAGTAGTGAGAAATTCAACATGACTACCACTGGCTGCAAAACTACTGGAGAATGAAATACTCATTTGTCATTAAAACTTTCTGTGGTGGGTCACCACACAGTGCTCTGGAAGGCAAGACTTTAGTGATGCTCAGCACCTTCATGCTACCTGGACCTAGTTGCAGGTTTTTTTGTTATGATCTTTTTTTTATGTGATCAGGTTATCATTGTGTATCAACCTACACAGAATGAAGGCACTCAAGTGTCACATAGGGATTGCCTAGGCAAACATCTATATCATGGGCAGCATTTTCTGAATTTGCAGCCTGTGGAGCCTCTGGAGTCCCCAAAGGTAATTTCATCCCTTTCTCCGGTTTAGCATAGTCTGTTTTGTGGGTCTCAGCAATAAAGGAGCAAGCAAAGCTCTGTGCAGCTTCACTTGCAGGTAAGAGGTTTCCTTGCCTTATCCATGCCTGAGGAACCACTGTGCTGCCTCGTGTTAAAAAAATCAACATATGGGGAGCATCAGTGGGTGCCAGAACCTGGCATGACTGTGGCCTCCCCAGTGCAACTTCCCAGCACTGCAGCCATGTGCTCAATGTCTCATTAGCAAGCTCTACTAGGTCAATATTGCATGCATCAATATCTCATTAACATATCTTGCTCAGTTGGAACCTCATTAACATGTTTTTCCCCATGAAAACATATAGCCACTGTCCTGCCTTCCTCCAGGCATGGAAACATCATGCTTTTCCACCACATTAAAAGCCTTGCTCCCCTTGTGCAAGAGTGTGGCCCTGTGTGTTTACTATGTGTCAGGCTTACCTCAAACACCACCCAACTTTACTTTTAGCAACACTAATCCGCAGACCACACAACCGTAATGCAATTAGCAGGTCACCTTCTGGTGAGTCCGTTTGTGCCATGCACAGGGACCTGCCAACACAGCTGCCTGGTGCCTGCCCAGCCAAAGCAGCTGAACCATTGAACACTGTTACTGCCAAGCCAGAGAAAAGTCATGCAGCGTTTGTGAGGCCAGCTGCTCCCTTTGGCCACGGCAGCTCTGCATGGCTGCTCTGCAAACTGTCCCGGGCAGCAGGGAATGCCAGGCCACACCACGTTAGCTGGGCTGGGCAAAGGGAATGCAAAGCCCCTCTCTGGGGATAGTGACAGCTGGGAGTTACAGTCAAAACGTTCCTCATTCAGGAGAACAAGGGAAATGCCCAGCAACACTCCTCGCCCATGTGTTCCTTTGCCATGGACAGATAACCAACCCTACCCCCCTCCCCTTCCCTTCCCTTCCCTTCCCTTCCCTTCCCTTCCCTTCCCTTCCCTTCCCTTCCCTTCCCTTCCCTTCCCTTCCCTTCCCTTCCCTTCCCTTCCCTTCCCTTCCCTTCCCTTCCCTTCCCTTCCCTTTTAAAAATATGCTGCAAAGAAGGAATAAACTGTCTTTCTTGATCTCTAGAGAGTCCAGAAGATGTCAAAAGCTAAAGTGCAGCAAGGGAGAATGAGCCTACATGGTACAAAAGGTTTCCTACAGCAAATCCTACACATGGCAGTAGCTTCCCCAGCCAGTTCCTGGAAGCACCAGCAGCAAGGGCTCCAGGGGGAGAGAGACAAATGCCCACTGTCACCGGCCAGCATGGGCCACCCTATGTGACCTCCCCAGGCCCAGGCATGGAGGCTGCCTCTGCCTGATGGTGCAGGGTCATCCCCTCACCTCACAGTGGTTCAACTCCACCAGCCCCATCAGCAGCTGGATTTGGAATGTGCCAGCTCTGCAGCGCCAGGTGAAAAGGGGAAGTTTCTGAAGGGCACCAGACAAACACAGCTAAAGGCTCCCTCTGTTACCTGGCATGCACTCTAAGCCATTAGTCTCGCTGGACCACACTGAGTTGGGGCCTCCTTGGCAATCGCATTTGCAAGCCTTGCTGTGCCACAGCTCCAGTCTCTCATCCTAAAGGAAAGGTAAAAAACAAGTAATAAATCAACGTAGTCATCAACAATAGTGACACATTTCACAAATGCTTGTGCCTGTCTGAACTTCTGCACCTTGTCTGAGACTCTTTCCTGTTGCTAGCTTAGCATGAAGCACAGAACGACCCGGATCCCCTTGGATTCAGAGGTCAGAGCATGTGCCTGCTTGAAGGCCCAAGAACCATCCCTTCTTCTGCCCCAAGGCACCATGGCTGGGAAGTGTCAGACCCCCAGCATTTACCTGGTAGCTGAACTATCCAGAGAGACTTACCTCTCCTGGGGAGAGAGCCATCACAGCTAGGCAGTGGGCATGGAGGGAAGAAGAGAGAGAGATCAGAAACAAAGATGCCATAGGCAAACATCAGGAAATACAATCAACATTTACTCTTGAGACAGAGACAAATAAACAGAGGAAGGACTGACAAATCTACCACATTTCCCCAAGCTGATTGCCAGGAGAAAGCAAGAGAACATGGGCAGGAGCAGGGCACTGCATGAGCTCATGTCTGTGCTACTCCTCCATTGGGTTTTCCTTCAGATGCCTTTGGCATTTCCTCTTCCTGATCAGATACACCTGAATCACCCTGAGGCAGAACACATGCTGGACCCCTTGGTCTCTGCTTTACAGCTAATTTTGCCCTTATCTGTTTTTCTGCCTTTCCGCTCCACACTTTTCCTGTCACATTTTCCCCTTAAAATGTTTCAGCTGATGAATTTCAAGGGTGGAATCCTAGCCTGGTGCCACTGCAGATCCCAAGCATCTTTGGAGGAGACAGCGCATCTCACAAGGTGCTTGGCCTGAGATCACTCCCTCTGGATGTGATGAAAAAGAAAGAAATGTAAATAGGCCTTCCTAATCTGTCTTACAGACAAGACTCCCTTTTTTCCTTTCTTAGGGAAAACCAGTAATTGTGGCTGTGGAGGAAGAGATGCTATTTTTGCAATGTCTGACCTGTTTTATCTCCTGCCTCTTACTGAGCAATGGCTTTTTTATGAGGCTTTTTCCTTACTGAAAAGGCTCTTCTTGCTTTACAGTGAAGTCCAAAGCAGAGTATGTTAACAACTTTTGGACTGGTGGAATATTTCCCAAACAGCTATGAAAATAAAAAAATAATTCCATTACTGCTGATAACTCATCAACACAAGTTAAATGTCCAACATCAGGTTTTCAAAGATGTAGGGAATCTACAAGTCAGTAAGGAAAAAGTGATTGAGCAGGTAAAAGCTTGCCTACAGGAGCCATGACAAACCTGCCATCCCCAGAGGTTTTGTGAACACAAAAAGATGATCTTTTTCGCCAAATGAATTAGACTCTGAATTATTCACTGAAATCTAGTTATGATTTATTCATTCATACACTGTCACTTTGCTGAGCCTAGGAAACTCCAGCTAATGCTGGGAATTTACATCTTGCATTACTATAGCAAGTTTCATCTCAAAAGACTCACAAACACAGAGCAATTATAATCAGCTGAAATACAAATGATATACAGAGCTCTGTTTATTACTGAAATGCAACTGCTCCTTGGGTGTGAAAATGAGTCTAAATGTATCAAGAGTCTAAAAGACTTCCAAAAGCAAAATGATAAAGAATTTTTTAAAAAATTCCTTTCTCTAACACAGGGATAGTCTCCTATGCTTCGTTGCCCCAGAGTAGCACTTCTGGCATCAGGAACTTAACACATTAACCCATGGCATTGGCCCTGGCAGAAGAAGTAAGCGCCAATCTACAATAAAAAGTTGTGGCTTCTACTCAGGCCCAAGAGGGAGGCAGGGATCACCCAGAGCCCAGCATGCTCAGGAGGAAAATGCAGGTGCCTGTTCCAGGAGCACCAGCTGCAAGGGCTTCCTTACCCTGACATCTGGGATGGCTCCCCAGCCATCACAGCCTGCTGCTCCCATTGCTGCTCCCATTGCACAGCAATCCCTGGCTCACAGGGCTGCAGGCTTGGCTCCTTCCATCTGCTTAACCAGTTCATTTTCATCTTTAAAAGATGAAGATTTTTGTGAAGAAGACTTTTGTGGGGGTTTTGGCTTTTTCTTATGGTGGTTGAATGTACTTTAGCCTGGAAAAGGGATTGGAAAAGGCTTCTTTTGGATCATCAAGTCCAGCCATTAACCCAAGGAAGTTATGTTCCATGACTGTAGTGTGGTGAGGCCTGTTCTTGAGCACTGCGTGCCTGGGGTAGGGAAAGGGGAGGTGAGTTACCAGGATGGTGTAGGATGTTGCCTTGTGACCATGCTGAGCCCTTCAACAGGCCTCCTGAATCCCTCCCTTTGAAAGCCAAGATCAAAATTTAATATGCCATTGACACATGCAGCTGGAAATGCAACAGCTGTGAGTGAAACAATAGGCAAAAAAGGAATAGATTTCAGGGGGGTGGGTGTATGGTAGCATCAATTCAACCACCAGGAATAAATCCTCCTCCCCAGGTGACCCAGCATTTAGTGGGTGGCTGCACCCACTGCTGCTTTGAGGCACCACTTTGGACTTCACTGTGAAGCAAGAAGAGCCTTTTCAGTAAGGAAAAAGCCTCATAAAAAAGCCATTGCTCAGAGTGGCTTTGAGGGCTTTTAGCCTCATCTATTAGGGGGCACCACTGCAAATCAAGAGTGTGAATTTCAAGCACAAAACCCCTTTTTTCAATGCAATGTTTCATTGGGTCGGTCCCACAACACACAGTGGTGCAAAGGCAGTGCCAGGGCACAGGTGCTGGCATGCTGCCCCTCTGCCTGTCCCAGCTGGGCTGGGCACTTCCACTCCTCACTGCATAACTTGCTGATTCAAACACCTCAAAGAGGAGTTCAGCTTCCCCTCTTTCAGCTAGGAGAGGTGAACTGCTAAGGGCTCACTCCTACATGGGGCTCAGCCATCCAGCCATGGTACAGGGGAGCAGCAGGCTTGGCATGGGCTAAGCACAGCAGTGGATGGCCGAATGTCCTGCCTGGGCAGTGCAGCCTGATAGCCCCTGGCCTTGAGAGAGGAAAGCAAATGAAAGATGCCCTTGCCTGCAGTTGGCCACAAAACATAGTAATTGATATATTGGTGTGTTTACAGCTGTGACAGGCCCTGTCCTACAAAGGAAATGAAGAGGAAAGCTGGCTGCCAATAGTCTAAAAATGTGATGGGCAGCATGCTTTTATAGCGAGCATGTTTGCCTTCAAGGAAGGTTACAAAGATAATTGGTAATTGTAGGTCAGACAGAACGAATTGCTGCAATTCAAAGGAGAGCCACAAGGCCTGCACGGCCGCCAGGGGCTGTTGTTTTAAGAGCACAGGACTGACAAAAGCCCCAAAACATTAAAAAGGAAAGAGCTCTATTTACAGCCCCCCCCGGACCTTCAGCAAATCATCAGTTCAGTGAAATAAATTATTATTTGTGTTTGTGGGAGGCAGGGAGATAAGGCATGCGCCTTTCCTGTCTCTTCATCCCTCCTGCAGTGTGGTGTGTCCAGAGCACTGCCATACACAAATGCTATCCCATAGCACAGGATTTAGGGACTAGGGCTTGGGACAAGATCCAGAGGATGATTTTGTGCCAGGGAACCTGTGCCGGTGAGGCTGGGCTGGAGCCCAGCTCCTGAGATGTCTCCACTTGGCACTGAGCTGAGCAGGATGAAGGGGAATGATACTCCAGGAACTGGTCCAGGCTTGGGGCAGAAAGAAAAGAGCTGGCAGAGGTAGCCCTGGGGTGCCAGGATGGGGTTTCCTGAGGTGGAAGTTGGATAAAGCAGCAGCCACAGCTTAAGGCTACTTGGGAAAAGGAGCAATAAATAGCAAGGAAACTCAGCTGCTGGCATTTTAATGACAGGAACAGGGGGCTGTGTTTCTCAGAAAAACTGTAATCCTTAGGAATGTGGTTAAACAAGAGACAGAAAGGAGGAAGATAAGTGTGGGCAGAAGTAACACTGCCAAAGGCTCTGTTCAATACAGTAATCCTGAGGAATCATATTCACTATCCTGACCATAAAGTCACAGCAACAAGTCCTCTTTTAGTGTAGGAATTAATGACAGATATACAAGCATGAGAAAGCACATTTAAAACATGAAAAGGAAGAAATAAAATATAACACAGCATAAATGTCAGTCACTCAATTTACTGGAAAAAAATTCACATAAACTTGATCATTGCAGGAAAACTATGTGGAAAGTGTTAATATCTTTATTTATTTAATTTATTATATAGGTGTCCTAGAAGCTTCAGTTAAAATATAGTTGATTTTTTTGTCTCATCTCTGTAAGCAACATCTCAGTTTAACAGATCTCATAGAGGTAAAATTATTTTCTCTCCTCCCAGGGGACAGCAATGCCCCCATGATGCAGCAGCTTCCTGGGCACAATGGCTCCTTTCACACAGGGAGTCCCCTGCTTCCCTTCTGCACCTGTGGGTTATGGGGTAGGGGAAAGGAAAGCATCTTAAACCCCAGAAAAATACAACTGGAGCCCAGAAAAGCTCCAAAAGGTCACAAAAATGAAAGGCATGGCTGGAATGGGTGGCAGTGGTTTTATCATGCTTTCTGAAAGGCCCCCTTTTCCCTGAGCACCGCATTAGGCAGCATCAGGACGCAGAGTTAGGTAACAGCCTGTAAGCAATACAGAGGGTTGAGACACTGAGAAAAACATCGCAGTGCCTCTGCGCCCATTGGGTGCTAGTTTGTATCTTGCTATATTATTAACTTCGGCTATTTTTACATCCCAGCCCTGCAAATCGTGCCAGGGGACTGAGGTGACTCACATCAGGTTGCACCAGCCTCTGTAAGAAGGCGCATTTCGGGAAGCTGCCGCATTTGTGGCGTTCTCCCCGTCTCTCCCTGCCCCTGTGCCAGAGGCAATGGGCCCAGGGGCCCTGCTGCAGCTGTGGCCGTCCCCAGGTCCCCTTGGCAAGCACAGCCCCCCTGCCCACACGCTTCGTGATTGCTTTTGTTGATTTTCCCTCGGGGCTTTTTCCATGGCCATGCTAGGCAGGCTCCATGGGACTGTGTGTCGTGCAAACAGCACCTTCATTTCTAAAAAGGGTGGGCTTTAAATGGTCCGTGAGAGCTGTGCTGGCAGGCAGAGACCTCCAGCACAGTGCAGATCTGCAAAGATCTGCTGCCCAAAGACAGGGGAAGCCAGGCTGGCCTGGTGAAAGCAGGGTGCCCATCCAGGGAGTCCAACACCTAAAGCCACGCTGGGCCAAATGCTCAGCCTGTTCCTCCTGTAGATTGTTTCTCCTGTAGGTGACATTGTGGCCCCATTGTTTCTCCTGCAGGTGACATTGTGGCCCCAGCAGCAGCCAGCAGAGCATCAACACCCTGGCACACATCAGTGCCTGTGAGCACTGATCTCTGCTGATCACTGGCAGCCTCGGTCAGAGCCAGAAACTGAGGGCAAGAGGACATCAACCTGCAAAGGGGAGGTCTCATATTTTGTGTATAAGCTTCTCTCTCAGGCTTTAAATTGGCTGTTCTTTTCCTCCTTCGTTTTGTGGGGATTCTTCACAATTTCCATTTCATTTTCTTTATTTGAATTATTTTCCTTAGGTTTTCCTTTTCATTCTTTTGTATTCTGGTACATTTAATATTTACTGGTATTTATTTGAAGGCAATAAAAAAACATATTTAGGTAATCACAATTACACCTATTTAATTCACATTAATTTTTCTTTTTCCATAATGCTTCCACTATTTTTTTTTAATGTTGTGACAATATTTGAAAAAAGCAAAATTAATTTGGAAAAAAAACCAACAACAACCCCCCCCAAACAACAACAACAACAACAAAAAAACCCACAAAAAACAAAAACAAACAAAAAAAAACCACAAAAAAACCCAACCCTACCTTTCCTCCCTTTTTTCTTAAGAGATGTATAATTAATTATCTTTTATCCCAAAGCATTCCTTAGAAATGTTCAGCATTTTCTGACCTTATTGACATGTTTTTTCCTTCCTGCTTGGAACTATGCAGAACGTTGCCTGCATAGTAATTTCATTAGATGCATTGATTATACCAAAGGGCAGCACTACTAAATATGTTATTTACTGGGATTCAAAGGCATGTTTGAGCCTTTAACATTTTTATTATTAAAAAATAATAAAATACATTTTCATTATATTTAAATAATAAAAATACGAAAAATATATTTGTTATATATATTTATATAATATAAAAATATATATTTATATATAAAACCACATATTTTTATATATAAAAATATATATAAAATATAGATAGATAGGTAGATATAGATAGATATAGATACAGATATAGATATATGGATACGGATATACATATACATATACATATACATAAACATAAACATATATGGGGGTGTTCTTGTTTTGATTTTTTTTCAAAGCTACAAATGAGACATAGATTTTAAAGAATATAGGATTTTAAAGAAATTAAGATTTTAGTTAGAAATAAACCTTATGGTTGTCGAAGTTAATTAAGAGCTTTGTAGTTAGCTAAGGAAGACTAGGCTTGAGTTAACTTTTTCCAAATGACTGATTGCTTGTCAACCTTATGTTTGCTTAGCTGTGCTTGCAACAATAAATAGAGAACCTGATAAATAAGCTTAGGGACACGGGACAATTACAGAGACTCCCCAATCCTGAAACTTATTGAAAGTCACTGTACCTAAGGCAATGGGAATTCTACCAACACCCATTTGTCACCATTTGCATTGAAAAGGTAGAAAGTTCAGAGCGATGAAGAGTCATTTTACTTCCTCATTTTAAACCCACTCCTCTTAAATGAGACCACCGACCCATTTCAAAGGACAAACTACGCATGCTTGTTTTTTTGCTAATTACCATACAAAGCGGGGAATGGGATGTACCAAGGTTATGAATATGCATTTGTACTTTGGATATTCAACAGTTTTGTAAATAAAATAGCTTTGTGATTTTCTGTAAGGCGGTGGTGTGCTTTTGGGGAGCTATCCCACATGCTGCCCAGCGCTGCAATAAACACACACTTTCTAACTTCAAACTGTTAGAGAGTTTTTGTCCGTCTCAGTTGGATATCGGTATTAGATCGATATTCATATTTTTAATGAAAAAAACAGGTGAAAAAAAGAGAAATCTCCTGTCTTGAATCGCTGAGGTGTGCCTGTTCCTGCAGGTGGAGCAGGGCGGGGCGGGCGCGTCACCTGCAGCGCGCTGAAAGCGCATCCGTGTCCCCCCTGTGCACCTGCAGGGGCCCGGAGCTGCCTCCTGCTGCACCATTGCTGCTGCTGCTGCTGCTGCTGTCGCTGCTGGGCTCTGTCCCCAGCGAACACGAGCCCAGCCAAGGCTCAGGGGCCGCGGGTGCTCCTCTAAGCCACTTGCTCTGCCAGGGAAAAGAAGCTAAGCAGCTTATCACGGCATCAGTGCACGTAGCTCCCCGGGCTGACCTAGCGGCACCTTCCTGCTGGGAGAGGCAGGGGCCTGAGGGGCACCTGGCCTGCTCTCTTTTTATCCACAAGAGGACCGCGAAGCAGAGAAAACCAATAAATTAGGAAATACAATAAATTAGGAATATAAATTAAACACAGAATGAGTGATGCCTGGAAAGTGATCTTGCAACTTATTTTTCACTGCAGGCTCTCCAAAAATATCCTGATGTGTGGGTGTCTATTAAAAGCAAGCTGGAATTCAGAGCAAGGTATATGAACTTATTCCAAGGACTAATTGCAGTTATGCCACCCATAGGGGAAAAAAAATGCTGGAGTCTATATAAAAACACTCTTCCTAGAAGCTCAGGCACCAGTAACCTTCCCAAGGAAACAAAGGAGAAAAGATACATGGAGAACATACAAATCTTGGTGGGAGATTAAAAGAAAGACCTATTAATTAGGCAGAGCTGGGTACAGCCAAACATAGCAAGATGAAATGAAGGCATGGCTAGTTGAGGAGCACTTATTTTCCAAGCCATGAAATATGGTAGGGCAAAATATTCAATGGAAACAGAGAAAGACAGAAAAAAACCCCAGACATACAAAAACACTGGGAATTCAACACCCACGGGAGAAAAGTTGGACTGTTTGATTAATCTGTTCCTCACCCTGGCAGATCATACTTGATTCACCACATTCATGTCGGTAGACACTGCCCACCACTTACCAAGAGCAACCCTCAGCCTCATTTAAGATAAAAGTAGCTTTGCCATTGGCTTTGATGAAGTCAGAAATTTAAATATGGACCAGAAAATTATCTCCTTGTTCTTCAGAGTTGGGTGAATTAAAATGGAAGAAGTGACCCTGAATTGTGACCCTACATTTTCTGGCTCCTTCTAGCTCCCACTTTCGTTTTCTGAAAAATGAATATGAGAAAGCCTCAAAATTGAGAAATACCTTTCCCATTTTCTAGATGTATGAATTGATTTTTGTTCTAAAAATATCTTTGGAAGTCTTTTCCAGGCCAAAACACCTTGAAAGGCCTTAAAAAAAAAAAAAAGGCAATCTTCATCAGCAAGGTCTTGCTGCTAGAGAAAATGATCGGTTTTTGATTAATCAGGAGTTTTGATTAATGAAGGACCAGTCTTTCATATTATACTGTACCTCATTTTTCAAATCAGCGTTATTATCTACACACTGGCTCAGCTGCACTACAATTTTCTTTGCAAATTCATATTTTGACAAATTATATGGCAATTTTTTTACACTGCAATTATTTTTTTGAAACAGAGTTTTACTACTGAATATTCATAGAGCTGTAAGAATGCTGCTCCCTCATGTACATAAATTACACATCTCCTCCACATTCTGCCTTTCCCCGAATTATGATGTTTCCATGAGAATGTAGGGAAGAGCTTGCTCTGTACCCCACAGTCCCTGGCAGAAGAAAGCACAGCTGAAAGAGAAAACACAAAGATGGATATCCGAAAGCGCCTCTCAGGAGGCAAAGTGCCTACCTTTGTACCAGAAAAGAAGAGACAGCAGGACGCTCCCCATCTTGAACTGCATCTTTCCCTTCCCCTGTTGTGAAGAGCTCCTTAGTGTACTGACTGCCTGGCTTGATGGGAAGGCATGAGATTAACTTAAGCGCTGCCTAAGCACCTTACTCTCCCCCATCCCCATGAGTTTATCAAGCACCACCAAGCCAACCACACAATTGTTACTTATAATTGCTGTCAAACTCCATCCTAGAGGCTGTGCCATCTGTAACAGTTTTTAAAAGGCAACAAGTACTGAGGTACTGACACTCTGAGTGTGAATCTGATTGCCCATGCAGACATATGTCCAAATAAACCAGGAAATACGTACATATAAACCAGAAATACACACCCTACAGAAATGCAGATGCCTAATGCTTGTAGATGTATAGTATATATTGTCTATTGTATACAGCATGTATTCATTATCTTCCACCCCAGCAATGCCTTTCCTAGCAATAGCTGTGTGTAGAAATCTGCCCTGGCCTTACTGCTCTTCTAGTCACCTAATTGCACAGGGCTGAAAACTGCAATTAGTAGATCGAACAAAACCAGAATTTTTCAGTTGTTTACTTGCTAGGCTGCAAAAATCTCTAACCAAAAATGTAAACCTCTCTTTGCTAACAGTTCTACCTGCAGTATTCTCTCAGCCAGCCTACATCAAAGATTTGATTTTAGAATGACTGATTGAAGATAAAAACAGATCGCTAGTGATTCCAGGGGATCTTGCACCTGTTCCTCCAATCTCTGTTGATTCTGTGAAATTAGCAGTGAATTTTTAATGAAGGTTTTTGAAAGCAATTGCTTCAGAAGCAGCTTGCTTTGGTTCAAGAGATCTCAGATTGTATGCACTGGGAATAGATTAAGGCACTGCTTAGATCACATAGGCTGCTGTTAAGTCATGGCTCTACTCTTCTGGTTTATATTCATTCAAAAATGCTGTGCAAACAAGGATGCTGGCTTTTCAAAAAGAGTCCTCTGGGCAGGATTTATCTCGCTTTTGGATACGCACAAATTTGCAATGCCCTGTAAATTTGTTGTCATGTACAGCATCCCACTGCAGTTGCACCTCCAGCATTGACACATCCCAGACTCACCAGGGTATGTGACATGGATGGGAGGAGCCTCCTGCCAAGGGGGCTCACTGCTTTGCTCAGCCTCAAGGAGTTTAATCTCCTCAGCCCAACACTTTTCCCACTTTACCCTACCTACATGGAGAGGAGGGCTGTCACAGGCAGACCCCTGCAGCACAGACTGTGCCACGGGCACAGACATGGCTACTCTGCTTCGTTGACCTGGGCCAGCTCACCCCAAACAAACACTGCAGGAGAATCAAAGCATGGCAGGGTGAGCAGGCGGGGCAGCTCATCCCAGGCACCAGGAAGGGGGTCATTTTTCTAAGGGCAGGGGACTGCTCCTGATTTTTTGCCAGAGGCCTCTTGTTCATATGCTGTTCCCATCTTTGGGCAGTGAGACCCACCAGAAAGTCCAGCTAGGAAGTAAAGAATATGAGACCCACTGAGGGTGCCAGGGCAGGCTCTGGGCATCTGCTGCAGTGCAGCTTCTCACTTCAGGCTCTAAACAGTATCCTCTTCATATTGTTCAGTCTAAAATAGGCTGCCACAGAGACAGAGATTTCCAGAGCTGCTGAAGACACTCTGCATTGATGAGCAGTTGGTATCTAAATCTCATGGGTTTGAAAATCCCAGCTTAAAAATCCCTAAATACCTTCATCCATGTATCTCTTGGAAAACCAGACCTGAGCTTCAGCCTCCCACCTTATGGTCTCATAAGGACAGGTCACAGGGAAGGAGAGCTACTCACACAAAGAGAAATCACCTATCATGTTTTAAAGAAAAGCAAACCAAAATTCTCTCCCATCACCACATGCATTTTTAAATCAGCTTGGTTTATGGTCAACCCCACCCTAAAAGTACATATTGATTTTCTGTTAAGGAATGCCCAGTAGCTCAGGGAACATGTTCAGAAATAGCACAGCTCTTATCAAAGAACATTTCGTCCAAAGGGATACTCTTAAGACTAGTGGCTGCCCAGTTATAAAACTACTTCCACACAGAAGGAAAGGCAGCTTTTGTTTAAAGAATTGTCTATAGCATTCAAAAAACCAAACTGTTCCACATGAAGATTAGAAGAGCATTAAAGTCTCTATATAAACAGTACACAGTTCAGACAATCTATGTCTAATGGTGTTGATAGTCCTTCATTTTAATAACTGTAAACAGAAAAACATGCTGCCACTGCAGACAGCATTGCTAAATGAATCAAGCAGTTAATTCTTATCAAGCAGAGAAGTGTTTTCAGGTACAGAAGGCAGAAAAATTTTAATGGCCAGCACATAGCACAGCACCAGAATGGCTACATTTGCCCTGTATAAAAAAAAAAAAAATACAGTTTCAAAAAGGATAGAGATTAGTCTGGCATTGATTACAGAACAAAACTGAGACTAGTAAAAAATGGTCCAAATTAAGACAGTTTGGTAACATTCCCACTGCTATGTAAAACAGGAACTGCCTGGGCAGGTTCACTCTTTCATCCATATACCTTCTCCAGCTCTTGCTCATGTCCCATTGGCCCTAAGACATTTTGCTATGTTTTCATAGCCCTCAGGAACCTTGGTGTGTTTTCTTCTGCCAGATTGTGGGAAAAGACACAGAGATCACCCTGCACTATGGAGATGCTTCTAGTCTGACTGGCAGCATGTGTGTGGCCTCGGAGGGGAAGCAGGAGGCAAAGGTACTCGTGTGAGAGAGAAGTGCAACTCCACACAGCAGTGTCATGTTTCTCCCCAAGTCAGAGTGCCAGACGGCTCAATCGGAGCAGCACGCACAGATCCGTGCGTCTGCAAGCTGAACGCACGCGGCGAGCAGTGTCTCAGCAGAAATGTGTGACTGGCACACTTTTGTTTTAGCTCAGTAAGGGAACCTACAAAACACACGTTTATACATGTATGTGTGAACCACAGACATCTCTCAGAAGCAGGATACTGATGTGCAGACAGGGCAAGGCTGTCAATGCTTTTAGAACCTGGGTCAGCAGCTGGATCCCCTTCAAATGGACAGAGCTGCAGTAGACTACACATTTAAGATATGGCTTTTGGAATAAAATATTCTTTTTACAAGTCTGAAGCGTGAGCTTAAGTCATCTTCTGAAAAGGAGACTTTTGCCTAAATGTAAGAAAACATGAGGCAGGTAATTACCCAGTGCTGGCCACTAGGCCCAAGCCCATTCCCTGTAACTCATGCACTTGGGGGTGCTGGGGCTGTCGACGGCAGGATAGGCACCATGGAATCACCGCCCCTATTAGATGGTATGTACCTACACCAAAGGCTTGCATATCCTACATTAGGAGAAGTCTAGCTATGTCTGACTCTGCTTTGAGCCTATATCCTGGAAGCAGCCAGTCTGTGGAAAACAGCTTATCCCAGATGGGGACCACATTGCTTGGGCTTCACCTCCCATGGGCTGCGCACACACTGCTGAGCAAACAGGCAGAGGGAAGCCAGACCTGAGTACTTCTGCACTTTCAGGGTGTGGTATGCACAGGCCCTTAGTATCAGTATGGCATTAATGTTGTAACTTTAGCCTGCCACGTCTCACTACGGGATGTACAGCTGCTTTGCACCCAAAAAAGCTTTTGTAACCTGGCCCAGGTATCCTTGCATTGGTCTGCAATCTGTATCTGCAATCTCTAACTGCAGCTTGCCCGTACCCCAGAGTGTTTGTTTAGTGAGAACAAGCACAGACAAAGGTTAATAGTTTTCTCAATATGATGATGATTAAGGAAAGTTTCTTAATAAATCTCTGATTAAAGTAAGTTAAGCCAATGTTTTCTCTTTAATCTTTAAGATAGGTAAATCACAGCCTCCCACTCTGATCCTTCAAAGATACTCAAGAGCTGACTCCAGGTCAGTGGAGCTCAGGGACTGTTCTCCTCCTCCTGCAGAGACATCTTAGCCCCAGCACTCCACAGGACTCCCACGCACAGACAGATGCTGTGCCAGCACCCATGCCCAGAGGTTACCCCTTTCTACAGCCTTGCACGTGCAAAATGAGACAACATGTTATAATTTATAAGTTAAACTGCTCCGAGGCAAGCTGAGATGGCTTTTTCTTTACCAGTTAATAAAAACGATATGCATAGTACAAGGGAAAACAAGGACTGAGTTAACTGTGCTTGCTAGCTGTGTCCTGTGAAAACCGCCGGCCTTTCCCCAGCGCTCAAACACGTCTCCAAACACAGAGATGAAAGGACCCATGCTCCTGTTTATTCCTGTGAGACTCCCTGAGGATGCATGGGGCTGCAGACTTCGCCACTGCCTCTGTCCCTCGCTGCTCGGGAGGAGGCACGGGCTGCTGCTTCTCCCCACTGCCTCTGCTCTCTGTGGTCTCCTCGGTTACCCCTCCGACGGACCACGGTAAGGTGGGGGATTCCCCTCCCGCGCCGGCAGGGAAAGGCTCCTCTTGCAGGCGGGCGTCCCCAGGCAAGGCTGCAGCCAGGGAAGGGATCCCGTGTGGCACGGCTTCCCACTTGGGGCGCCTTTCTGCTCCCCTGGAAACAACGCTCCGCCCCTGCCGCACGCAGGGCCCGCGCCCTCTTTAACTGCTTATGAGGTTCCCCGTCTTGTGGGGGAAACAGCTGAACCGAAACTCATGGCGGTAAAAGAAATCGTGAAAACCTCAGCGTGAGCCAAGGGAAAGAAAAGGAGCATTTTTGGCGCTGGTTCCACTGGGGCTCGAACCCAGGACCTTCTGCGTGTAAAGCAGACGTGATAACCACTACACTATGGAACCGCCACGTATGCCCCGTCTCACTGCACTGCCCCTATCGATGAGACTCTGACCGCGCCTCCCTCCCTGGCTGATGAGGGAAGTCTGGTATTTTCTCTTTAATTACTGGTTGATAAAAAACAAATGCAGTAATTAAAAATGGCCCTAGCGCGTCTTCTGCCCTTTGGATCACTACAGAGGGGCATGACGGGGTAAATCAGGGCCACGTAAGGTTCCTGTGCCGCTGTGTGTTGGGGCAGCGGCGGGCCCCGCTCTGCCCGGCCGCACACGGCGCACGGGAGCAGGAAACGACCCTGGGGGGTGCGGGCCAGGCTAACAGGGGAACGCTCCCTTCCCCTGCGTGTATTCGGCACACGGAATGTGTTCGGTAGATCTTTGCCTTCAGCCCGTGTGCTCCCAACGCCATTGCCACTAGCCCCGCTTCGGGGAGGGCTGGCAGCCTTCCTGCGCATTCCAGTGCTCCTGAGACATGCTTGGATTTCCTCTAAGCCGGCCACGGGAAAGGCCTCGCTGCTTTACTGCGGCGCGCTTTAGCTCTCTTCTTAGCGGGGGAGGGATGTGTAGGCGATTTCCTCGGTACAGGAGGCTATTTAAAAAAACATGAGGCAGTGAGAGGCAGGAGGGCTCGGCTCATTCCGGTGCCCCGGGAAGGACGGACAGCTCTCCTCCCGTCTGTGGCCGCCCGGGGGCGGCTCCCGCCTCAGCCCGCGCCGCCGGCAGGGGGCGCCCCGCGCTCGCCCACCGCCCCCGGCCCCGCTCGGGCCCGGGGCCTGTGCGGGAAACACCTCCGTCAGTTTTGGATATCCGTCCATCCAGCCGTCCATCCAGCCATCCATCCATGGACCTGCTCACCCCTTACCCCCACAATAATTGCCGTCTTCCCTCTGTTCTGTTTTACCCGCTGTTTCGCAGTACTTGCACAGCCTCAGTCCTCACCATACTGCGCTCCGCCTCACATCTCAAAGGGAGTGGCTTGTAGGAGCACAAATTAAGGCACCTGTATTTAACCTGTTTACAGGTTAAAAGTTACAAACAAGTTATTATTTGGAATATAAAAGGTAAATTTGGGAGAGTATGGAAGTGTGGTGCTTGTAAGCAAAATGGTATATTGTTTGTAGCTAAATAGCATAGTTGACATGGCTTTTGAAATTAATAATATTTTGCTGAAGCAGCAGATTTATTTACTCTAACAAAGTAGAAAATGTTGTCCTTTTTTCATTAAAAGAAGTTTAATAGGGATTAGCTGAAAATAGAGATGAAGACAATTTTTTCCATAGACTTGATGACCCCTTACTGTGTATGTAGTTGCAGTAATTAGTTGGTAGATTCCATTATTTAAAAAATAATTAAAAATATTTTTTAAATCCTTTTACATACTGATCATTACTATGTTTGTCAAATCTGTGTGCTCTCCTGACATGGAGAACCTGATTTGACCTGGAGAGCCTGATTTAAAGGCTTTACCCCTTTAGCAAAGAGACAGTCTGGTAGGCCTGAGGCATCAGGATGTAGGGTTTGCACTGTGTGCAGAGCTTCTGGTTCACCAGACCAACAAAATGCACATCAAGCCTTTGTTAGGCAATTCTTATGCCCATTCCTTTTTCCTGATATTGCTTTACTAAGATCTGTCAAACCCTGAGTGCTGTAGATAGATAGCTATCATTTCTATAAGCTCTAAGTGGAGGTTGAAGCTAACATCAGGGAGATGGAGTTGTGCAAATTAGGTCATTAGTCATTGCTTCCCAGAATAATCTGCATTCATCTGATAATTTGGGAAACTTTCTTTAAAAAAAATTGTTCTCATTTTTCATAGAGAGTATCCTGATTGTTTCATAGTGTTCTGGTCTAGTTTCTTGGTCTTCAGGAGCTCTGAGGCCCTACTGCTGCCTTTCTTTCATATTTCTGATTTGGTGTGCTTTTTGCCAAGGATGCTAATTTTGATGTCTATTATTCACCTCCTCACCCAGAATTGTCAGTGGGGGAACGTTTCTTCTTATGTTGACACAAATTCACCTACTTCTAATGTGTGAACACAGATTTCTGTCATCTCACTGACTGAGTCAGAGTTTAAGTTTGTTCTGGACATTAATTTCTCTCTTCATTTTTTTTCTGTTAGCTTTTTTTTTTCTTTTTTTCTTTCTGTTTCTGATTGGCCATCCAAGTTTCTCAGGCAGGGATTTTTTCCCCTGTCTAGTACTTTAAAATACTTTGCTGGGTCATATAAAAATACTTCTTTAAGCTTGGTAGGGCAAGAGGGAAACCATGGTCAGAGCTTAAAAGGAGCACATTCCCTTCAACTATGATTATCTTCATCCTTTTTGAAAAATATCGGTTACATCACTTTGTAGTGGGTGCTTCTGAGAAATAAGCCTGAAGCAGAATTTGAATTATGTATGTGGAATGCCTGCATGAAGACTTGCTCAGGAGGTTAATGTTTCCAAAGTATTTGGAAAACAGAATATGTGCTATTACATCACGAAGGGCTGCTTTTAGAGGGATGCCCTGATTTCTACACTAGCACCATCACTGGGTTTTTTCTTGTCATGCTGGACTGCTCAATCATATATTGTCAGAATCTTTTGGCCTACTTTCTGTTGCAGCTGTTGATGCTAAAAGTCTGTTCAGCATGTTGTGTGTGTGTGATACATGACTGCTGAGCAAAAAAGCACTAGGATGTGTGACCTTGTTGATGGGACTGATATGTTCTTTTTGCCCTTCGTAGAAAGGAAAATGATGTTATCTCCTTGGACTTGAACGGGAAAGGTTAATTTGGAAAGGACATTTGTGTTTCCTCAAGTTGCATGTTATTGTGATCCCCACAAGTAACTGGAGAGGTGGCTCAGTCCAGCAACACCGACTCTTTATCAGGTTGCTTGGTCATGTCAGATCACTGAGACAGAAAATGTCCTAAAGAACCTGACTGCTAAGGTTATCCCTCTCCCACTGATCTTGGATGAAATGTTTCTGATGGATTTATTGGCAATTGGAGCAAACCCCTCATTATGCAGAGATCTTGGTAAATGCCAATATAGATGAACTTATCAGGTACAGTAAATGTTTATAAATAATGTGTATCCCAAGAGTGCAGTGGAAAGACGTTGTGATGTATTTTTGCTTGCATGCATTTTGGCAGAGCAGCGTGATCATACATAAAAGATTAGCTGCTGTAACTCAGATCAGGGAGAGTGCATCCTGCCAGAAAAAACAAACATCAGAACTGTTCTGGGTCATGCAGAATTATTGCGCTTGGGATGCTTTCCATTTACTGTCTCGTCTCACAGGAGAGGAGCAGCTTGGAAAGTGGAAGCTTGTGTCTGGGACTCCAGAACCTCAGAGGACTAGCTCAGTCAATCAAATGCCTTCTGCTTTGCTGGTTTGGCATTTTAAATACCTTTTGCACCTTAAAAGTCTGTTTCAAAAGGGGATTTGATCACTCTGTCCTTCAGAGTGGTGGTTGATGCCTTTAGAACTGTCACCACACTGATGGCAAAAAAATTCTGAAAATAGCATGTTATGGTACTATTAGACCTTTGGGGAGAGGCAGGAGCATGAAGATATTACTTTGCCTCTATTCCCAAAAATCTTGTTTCTAGCCAGTCCTGGTGGGGCTCTGTCACCTGTAGAGGCTTCAGAGCAAGGGCACAGTGATCTTCATCTTGTGCCCATACACATAGAGCTTTTTCCCACCACAGCATGCTTTATAACCTGTGATCCTCTTCAGACCCCCAGGCCCTGCCCTGACCCCACAGAAATGGCTGCTGTGCTCTGTTCCATCACTGCACAGCAGCAAGCTCCCTGGCTTTTGGAGTGGGGCAAACGTGATCTGATGAGCATAATGTGATGAGGACTGGGCCCAGGACTGTAGGGCTGATATTACACTATCATGCTTCTACAGACACCTCCTAGTTTCAAGTGGTTTGGTGGGGTATGTGTTTGAAATCGTTGTGTCCCCATGCTGTCCATACACTGCCAGAGGAGCAGATTCCTCAGGGGCTGTTGTGTGAGCAGTGGGCACTAACAAATCACCATGATGGCTCTGCCCTTCCCTAGGGATCCTGTGCAGTTCCTGAGGGTCAGCGTGGCCAGGAGCTGGGTCAGACATGTGGGACATGCTGCTGGGGGTCAGGGTGTGATTTCAAATCGTGGCTTTCTGACCAGAGCAAGGCTGAAAGTGTTGTGGGCTTCTCCAATCCCATCCCAGCAAGGAGAAGATGAGCCAAAACATGAGCTGAGTCCCCAGAATTCCAGTCACACGTTTATAGTGAGAACATGTGCATGCATGAAGAAATGAACTGAAGGCTTTAGCACAGTGCTTCCCAACATAAGAGCTGAGTGCTTCATGCTTGTGCCATTATCTGGGTATGACTGAGATACATCACTTACATGCAGGTGCAATGCCTTGTGGTAAAATCAGTATTTCTTTCCTTAAGGGCTTTCATAACCATGCCAGTCACATCAGATAACCAAATAACCTGGGCAGCCTTATGTTTTTTTCTGGTGTGCTAGATCTGCTAAAATGCAAATCATTGCCTCAACACAGCAGAAAGGCCAAAAGAGATCATGTGACTTCAGATGCAAGGCAGATAACTTCAGCCCATCCCTTTCTCTGCCTGAGATTCAGGAGGCATGGTGACAAGACAGCTCTTCAACACGGAAACAGCACAGCTGGAGGGCTGCAGCCATGAGCTTTCACATCAGGTTGGACGATGAAAACAGCATTTTCCCCTGACTGTTTCTTAAGAGCAGCATTCAAGAAATTTCCTCTCAGGAAGCTGTATAAATAGGTGGAGAGCAAGTGCATTGCAGCTCCTGATCTCCAGAGCCCCAGAGAGAATTGGAGCACCTGTTCTGCAGAGCTGCACCCCTCAGGGGTTACCTTCTCTTAAAAAAAAAGAATTTTCTGAAGGTGCTCTTGTACAAAAAATCTCGGTATTGCTGAAGCAGAAAGAAAAAAGGTAATGTCTTTGGGTGGGGTATATGTGTGTGTGTATATATATATATTTAGCTCACTTTAGAAGAGCAAATTGACAAAATGACAGATGTACGTGGCATTATTTATGATTTTTTACCATAAGAAAAATCACTGTGCTTCAAACTATAATGTTTGACCTGGACTGAATCAGTTATTCAGAACTTCTGAGTACAGATGAGATCAAATAGCTTTGAGACTACTGTATGTCATGTCATTTTGTTTTAGAAAAAAAAATTTATATTGTATTTTGAACCTTGTTCTGATGCTTAACTTAAATTTTGTGAAAACTATGCTGAAACATGAATTTACTTTAAAACTGGCTCAGATTTCAACACATGTTTATTCCAAAAATTTGTTTTTTTAGGATGTCATTAAGACCCTGCTCATTAACTGCAGGACAGTATGTGATACAGCTTTTTGCTTAAAGGGTGTTAACTTTTGTGCTTCAGTTGAGTTCAGTTTACTAGAACCAAATTTGCTTCAAGATTTTCAGTTTTGCCTAAAGGAATCTCCCTCTAGAGGTGTTTAACATTTCTGGAAAGTGATATGATGGGTTTGCTTATTCTTCAAGATGAAGAAGAATGTGTACCCTATTTGCCCACTTGTATTTTTTAAAAAAAATCTGCCTAAAGTCTTGCTGCACAAAAAATGAGTCTGCATGCTTTTTCTGTTTATTTTCTGCACGAAAAAACCACAAAACAACCCAAACCCAAAAAACCCCAAACAAACAAACCAAAAAAAAACCCCAAAAAACCAAGTCAAAATGTAAATGTACACTTTATTGATTATAAGTAATATGAACTAGTATTCTCCCACCACTTTTTCTACAGATTCTCTTTAAGTTTGCATTCAGTTCCTGAGCTGAGGGATTGCTTGAATTACCTACATGTTCACACCTTTGCTACTCTTGCTTTTATTTCTTTTTACAATGCATTTTTTGTGGCTCAGGAATATGAGTCCACCTTAAAACTTCATCCTATTCTCTTCTAGGTTTTGCTGGCTTTCTGCTGTCTTGCTAACATTTGGCCAGTGCTCAACCCACCACATGCATCCCATTCCCTATTGATTCCTGGCTCCAACACTGAGGTCTATCAACATGGCCACTTGCAGCAATCACTCCATCAGCTCTATATTGAGCTGAGCCTTGCTTCTCTGAGCAGGCTGAAGAAATCATCTGTTAACAAAAACCCTTTCTCGTTTCTGTCTTTCACAGATATATATGATCACTGAAAATCACTTAATAGAAATGTTAGTTTGTTCCATGCATGTAAAATGATGGAGACCTAATCACACATTGATTTGTCTATGTTTGATGTTCTCATGTCAACCCCTTGGCAGATCAAATTCAGTGTTGGTGTCAAAACTGTGCTCCTGTGCCATAGCCAGGTTCCATTTCACTCTGCCTGTTGACTGTGACCGCTTCATCCTGCTTTCTGCAAGGTGGGTCTTTTAGCTCATAAGATCTTCAACTCATCTCCAGATTTCCATCCTTGACAATCCCAACAAGAGAGTTTTGGAGACCTGTCCTTCTGCGGGTCCTGGCCTGAGTGTTGTGATTTAACGTCTGGGTTCTCCTCTCTAGGGTATTTTAGTCTTTCCAGCTCCATCCCCTCAACAATGCACAGAGGCAAATCCCTCACAAAAGCATGTTATGGCATTTCTACATTCTCTGCAGTCCTAGTTTCCAAAGGAAAACAATTCTAAAGGAAATATGTGAGTCACAGTGAAATTTAAAAAAAAAAATATAACAAGATGGCATCAATGGAAAGCTGCTGTCATTAGAGGCATCCATCCATCCATCTGATCTTTAAGCAGAAAACTGTCTCTATCTCATCACCTCTCCATGTACATGTACCTCCTAATAAATGTTATAGGAGGAGATCATAGCTACCTGTTCACAAATATGATTGAGAAAAGGGATGAATAGCAAAAGGAGGCACATTGCTGGAGAGAGCTGTTGGAACAACTTCTAGGGGAAGTAGCATCATTATGGAAACCCCATCCCAAAAAAAAAATCATTTTTGTTTATCAAAGGTAAGAAACAAATGAAAACACAGAGGACTAAGAACTTAAATCCTAGTGGCCCTTATTCGTATGGCTCCCATATCCTCAGGTTTAACCTAGTTTACACTTGTCTGCCAGTAGCACAGCTCAAATAATTTTAAAAGATAAGGTGTGCTTTAAAGGATGGCTCTCCGCCCAGAGACCCTACTGTCTGATTTCATTAAAAGTCAGCTATAAATCTTTACAGGATTTCCATTTTCCTTGAGGCTGAGGCAGCCTGGTCTTTATGTGACTGACAAACTGGAGACATGATTGCTTTGGGGCAGCACCTATTATATCCGGGCCAAATGATGCTGAGCCATATTCTCTGTAAATCAGGCTCTCAACAGTTCAGGTTCTCAACCCCAAATTTTGGAGCACTTGCTGTGTGTAACCTTCAGCGACTCCTGTCTAGGAAAGAGCAGCATGTGCCACTCTGGCTTAGCTTTGTGCATGTCCATTGGCATGATTGCAAAGACATTTTATTTCACTTCAGTGGATGGGCTGTGCTTTCAGTGCCTGTCTGTCACAAAACTGGCTTTTTTGCTAAACTGGGAATCTAGCAATCTTTTGAAGTTATGTCTAAAAGTGGGGCAGATCACTGACTTGTAGAAATAGAATGCCTGCTTTTTAGTCAACATGACAGATTCTCTCTTAAAGGTAAGTCAGTGATATAAAAACCAGAATAACACAGTGTTATATTTCAAATTGTCATCAAGCTACCTTGTGTCTCTTGCAATACCTTGGTAAAAGCCCAACTTTCCATTTCAACATTTGGGGGGAATTTTGTAATGGTCAATGATTCTTCACCAGACACTGCTGCACTGTATAGTAAGTAGCTGACAGAAGTTACTCTTCTGGCATGGAGTCTGAGCATGCATGTTGGCAGTGAGGATGGCTCCATAGCCACTTGAGAGGTTGTCATGAAAAGGAAGTTGAATGTTCGTTCTGTCCATTTTAGAATGCAGATATTTGGGACTGAAGGTGATGATTATTCCCCTGGACTAGCTCTTTGATGGCCAGATTTGGCCTTTTTCAGAGCTTTAATGATGGGATATATCTATGCAAGTTTTCCTCCAAGCTCTGAGTGTATGTTTGAGTCTTCATTTACTACTGTAACAATAACATTTCTGTCTCTATGCCTCTATCTTTTAATTTCTTTGCTCAAGGAGGTTCTATAAGTCCATGGGTTTAGAGGTATGTGGAGGAGAGTGGTGATGACTGGTGATGACTTGTTAAAAGCAGGGTATGATCACAATTCAGCCCTCCATTTCTTGGGTCAGGCCACTGTTTTCTGTGGTTTGGAGGGAGCCCTGAGAGGTGTGATGGTTCTGTTTGGGGCTCCCATTGCCCACTTGCTGGGCACAGGCTGACCTGCCCTTTAATCAAGGGTCTTTCTGCAGTAGAACTTAGACTGTAAGATCTATTTTGCCCTTAGTGCCAGTCTTCAATTCAAGTAATGGCTGGCTTGTTTGAGATGGAGTAATGAAGGCTTGATATTCTCTTAAGAGAGAAAGTGAGGAGATGATAACCAGGAGATCAAGAATTGTTTGGAGAGAAGACAAAGTTGAGCTATTAGCAATATCAATGCTGTATTTAATGTTGCCAAAGCCATTGATTGGTTAAAATTAATGTAAGAGCATTTTTTTTTTTGGATTTCATGATAGCTTCTTCAGAGGCAAGTAAAGCAGACCATTGTGGGGAAAAAACCTTAAAATCCTTCTTTCCTGAAATAATTAGTGGCTCATAAGGAGTCAGACCCAGCTCAAGTGTAGGATACCCTTGTTTTATGGGATCCTGAAAAAAAGCCCCAGAACTACAAAGAGTTGTGTTATATTAACATGACAGGATGTAATATATAATAATAAATGTCAAAATCTGCACATACAGACCCACAACTATAAGTGTTTTCTAATTATTGAACTTGAAAATCACATAGTTATGCATTTTTTCTGTGTCCTTCATTTATTTTGATTTCTGCTAGTAAAGCCAAAGGAAAATAGTAGCTAAGCATTTATTTTATGCTGATGAATTTCTTCTTTATTTTGAAACTCAAGTTAAAAGAAAAGGAATATCAATGAAGCAGAACAACAGATAAAATAATTCAGATGTCAGATGTATCCCTGGAGACAGAGAGAGAGAGTGGTCAGCATGATCATGTAAGAAATCTTTAGCTAAAACAAAGTTCAGTATCTAAGAGCATCAGTGAATTTCTTGTTGCTTAGAAATGGATCCATTTTGTATCTCAGAGGAATTGTATTCATTTGAATTTGTTGATTAGAGAGTGTATTGCATTAGCAAATGATACGATTTAGTGAAGAGCTGAGCAAGTGCTAGGAGAAAAACCCAAAAGAATTCACTTCAAAAATTTTTTTTTCATCAACAAATGATTTCTTTTTCAGTAGAAATGCAACAGGAAATTGGATATTTTATTTAAATGAAATCTGATAATGAAGTGATTTATTATGGTACTGTCTGTCCTGGTAAATTTGGTGGTGGTGATGCTGAGCGATAAAGTGATAAATGGGGGGTGGTAAGGCAAATTTCAAATCAGTAGAGTGTTAGGAGGATTGAGGGTTGAGGTTTTTTTAGCAGTACTATCACATGTAATTTAAAATCTTTAAAATTCTGCAGTTCCAATTTTCAAACCATAAGAATGAAGAGTAATGTTTCTCCACGCTCCCTTGTCCCTAGTACTAAGGCTTTAAATAGCTATTCTTCATATAAGAAATCACTGTGGCACATTAACATTAAGCTAACATGTAAGAGTAAGCTGTATTAATTACTAAGTTAATTTCTCTTGAGTGCAAGTTGATAGTAATCAGATGTGGGAAAAAAACCCTAGTGTGGTCCAGTTTAGGTAGGATGAGCTGTACAATAATTTACGTGCTGAAGGTACTTCAGATTCTGTGTTGTCAAGCACCATTTTTTTTCCTCCCTATCCCTCCTTCCCAATCTCATCCCTGTTAGGAGTACTAGGAAGAGCCCAGGAGCCCAAAGAAGTGTAGCCCTCATCACTGAAGGAGCAACACAGGAAATGTGTGTAATGCCAACAGCTGAGAGAAACATGCTTCATAGCAGCAGCAATTAAAACGGATGGGCAGCATCATTGGAACCATGGGGTGCAGCAGTTCTGTAGCTGACAGAAGGTCAGAGAATGGTGAGTGTTGCCTTTGTCTTCAGGGCAAGTGGTTGTTCTCTCTCTAACACCAGAAGAGAATTGCAAGGTAATGTTTCCCACTCCCCCTTCCTCCCCCCCCCCCAAGTCCTGTTGTCAAAATACTTTTTCAGGGAAAATTATTTTCTAATTATTTTTATGCATAGCTTTTAGATGCTGGCTGAGGTCAGGAAGCAGCTTTAGAATACCTCTAACATTGACAGATTGGGTTGTAAAAGATTCGCAGCATCTGGGACAGAAGCTAAATTTCAGAGGTTTTCTGCTCACTCTGTCAGTGGCAAAGTTTAGGGAGTAAGGTATTGAGTGGGACCTTTTATGGCTTTTCACACCACAGGATTCCTGGGCAAACTGCCCCAATTTCCCTGCTGTGTGACCCCAAATATGAAACAAATGTAATAAAGCAGAGCTATTACAATTACTTCAAAATCAGTTTTCTGGCCTACCAAGGCCTACCAGGCCTACCAGCCTGACATTCTCCCTGGCAATTACTGAAGCTGTCAGCTGAAAGTCTCCACAGGACCTGGTTAAATGTTCAATTAAACTAATGGATTATCACTCTCCTTTTAATCATACCCCACCCTGGTATGAACTCTTTGCACAGGCAGGTCGGTTCCAGGATTCACTCAGACCTTTGTTTAGACCCTTTGTGTTCTCTTTCAAGATTTTTCATTAAAGCACAATTTATTGGTCAGCAGAGAGCCATGTTACATGGTACTGTGCATAGTCTTAGGACATTATTATGCTGAACAGCCATGGTTGAAAAGGAAGGCTCTTTTTGGCTACCAAGCCAGGACACGAGTGACTAAGAAGCAGGAGCACTTAGTCGTGGCTAGAGGGATCCCAGCTGACTGGTTTGAGAGCAGCCCTCAGCTTTGTGTGTGCTACTCCAAAGCAGCATCAGTGCTCTATCACAGCAGCGAAAGTAAAATGGAATCATCTGGAGTCCCAGACCTACCTGTAACTGGGAGGCAGCTCTTCCTCTTTGGGTTTGCATGCTATGCCTACATGTGCCTTGCAAGACCTTGGGGATGTGCTACTTGGGAATATTTCTGAGTGTGTAAAAGCTTGGAGTGGGCCTGAGGAGTTGTACTCTGTCTTGATCAACAACCATCAACACACATTGATGTGGGGCTTAAGATATTGTGTGCTTGCTGGACTGTGTTTTGTCTTCTGAAGTTGCTGGGTGGTTTCCCTTCTGCTCTTCAGCAGCAGTCAAGTGATGCTGAGCCATCATTCTGTCTGCAGCCTAAGGCTGTACATTTCTCTAATGCATTAATAACATGAATTTAACAGATACTTGTTGGTGTAGAGACCTTCTGGAACTGATAACAATTTCTTTTAGAGATGCAGTTTAGCCTAGTGTGAAAATCATGTTCTGATTCAGTCCTGAGAATAACAGTGCTGTAATAAGTACAATTAAAAAAAAAAAAAAAAGGAAGACAGGAAATATTCTGTTAGATTTGCAACATTAACCACTGTGATTGATATGTATCTGTCTTATGTGATAGCAATGGAACTGTGCCATGGTTAAGTGCTCAGGACCATTAAGCAACCCAGGGGGCTTTAATGGGAAGTTTAATGGCTCTGATGCTGGAAATCTTTTTCTGTGCTGGTGATTGTGCTTTGCCCCTTAGGTACTCTTCTAAACAGAAATGTTGGTGGCAGCCTTGCTGTAATGTCTCAGGCTTTCAGTGATGAGGACTTCCAGAAAGGACAGAAAATAAGAGAGATCTCAGAGTTTATGTAGGGTCTGAAGGATGCTCTCAGTCATATAAGGATCACATTTCCTTCAGGCGGGAGGATTTTTCTGGGATGGATGCAATATCTACAAAACGGGAGTCTTTCTGGATTTTGGTCTTGCCTAGCTAGACTTGAAAATTTTACCACTTTAACTATACTATATACTCTTTAATGGTAAAATAAGCAAACAATATATTGTTATGGCACCTGTAAGCATTTTTATGAAAATGTTTCATTAATTTTATATTCTATTAATAGAATCACTTTCCCGTTAATATTTATCCTTACCTGCATAATTATCAGCAAGAAAAAAAAATCATTCTCACTCAGGTTCCACTCATCCTACGATAAAAATTCCTGGTATTTGTGATCAGTTGCAATAATTGACTGGGGTAAGCTGTTGTCCCTGTAGTACAGAGCTTGCAGTGCAGGATAGTGCCCATCCCAGGACCTCTTTCTGCCACCAGATGTTTCTCTGCTTAATGTATTTTATCTGAGCAGTTAAAGGAATGTGATCTCTTTGTGTTATGAATGAGGCCTAAAGGCAGCAGGCTCTTTCCTCCAGGATGCATCTTGGTGATTTGTCCTTCGGTGAAGTTTCCAGCAGTTTTCCAGATGGAGACCATAGTAGACAATTTCTTAAAGTGCTGAGTGGAATGCATATTCAGCACATAGTCTAAAATGCTCTTCTGGCATGTTCCAATGACTTTTTGGGGTGAGCTTTCTTTTTTTAACCAAGCTAGCTAAAACTATACCTCATTACCTTTTGGCTCATCTATTTAAGCAACATATTCTACCCTTCAATACCATTTGTTAAGTTTTTATTCTAGGATTTGAATTTTGCTGGCTTGCTGATGCAGCCTTGCAGGCAAAAAACTTTCTGGTAGAAGAGGCTGTTGCAAATACTGTTAGTACATAGTTTTTCATGTCGCAGTTGCAAAATCAAAGCTTTTTACTGCAGCTTGATAAGGAAATACATTGTTGATAGGCCAAAGTGTTCTTCCTTTCTTCACCTTCCCAAAATCCATATAGGACCCATCAGCTGAACGTGGCTGACTTCTTATCTGGGTATTGTCTTCAAGATTAAATAGGGAAGGTTACTAATTACTTAGGCCTATGCAAGTCAGCTAGCTTGGGATCTGTGTCAGAAGACAGAAACAGTAAAGGCATCATGTATTTTTTTCAGTTTAACTTTTACTGGGTTTTATCTCACTGTTTGTTGACTGTGCACGGTGGACTGAATTCATCATCTGATTGCAAAGTTCTGCCAAGGCAGCATGCATATTTTCCTTGTAGATTACCCTGCATGCAAGTGTACTCCAGTGCTTTCTGTTTTGACAGTCATTAGAGCTGCAGTCCTCATCCAGAAGTGGTACCGCTTCACCATGGCTCAGCTGGAGATGAGGCGCCGCTATTCTCTCAGTATCTTTCAGTCAATTGAATATGCTGATGAGCAGGATCAACTACAGGTTTGTAATCTTCCATCCTTCCCTTACAAGCAGTTGTGTTATCCCCAGGAATGTGGTTGCACAAACAGAATGGGTGTGTGGTGATTTCTTCTACAAAGCTGAGTCTTGATTAAGAAAAGTGTTTCCTTGCCTGACACATGATTCAAATGAATGTAATGTCATAGGCATCAGGACACCATTCTGCCCATACAGCATGTCTAGGGTATAGGTTCCTGTATAGCAGCTCTGTTAGCCAGGGATTGCAGGTCATTTACAGATCTCTGTGGGTGATCTTAACTGTCTCTGAGGCAATATATGTGTAACAGAGATATCAGTGTTTCAGCATGTCAGCCCAAGCTTCCTTTAGGGTCAATATAGGAAATTTGGAACTTAGAGGCCTTTGTGTGCATCCTAGCATCTGTAGGTAAAGTCAGTTCACTGCATTGTAGAAGTTGTTTCTACTGACTATGAAGGAAGTCTAGGCAAATAGTCTGGGTGGTGGGCAGAATGAATTACATCCAGAAATATCAGCAGCACTGAAATAGCCCTGAAATATTTTATGTATTCATGAAGTGTCAGCTGTGAATTCATAGCAAAAAAGGAAAGGGGAGGTATTTTTGTAGTAGGACACAAACTGTGTCATTATTGCTGGCTGATACTATGGGAATATACAGTAGTGACTTATATCCCCCTAAATGTGAGATTGCAAGTAATTGAAGAAGAAAGATGTTAATGCTTGTTGGATCATCTAAACTGATCAGTGTGTTTGTTATTTTCTTTTTTATACTCAGCTATCCAACTTTTTTACATTCATGCTGGATCATTGTAATCATCCTGATTCAGGTAACAATAAAAATAAAAGTAACGTGGAGACTGTGTTTGAAAAACTTGTTGTGAGGAAAGTTAATTTTCAATGTGATATTTACAGCCTATGCCATGTGCTGAGGTTTGATGTCCTAAAAACTGTAATATGAATTTGATCCTCTAAGCGTTGACACTGCTTACTGTCTACTTAGTGAGTCAAAGCAGTCAGTAAGTCAGAACAGGTGTCTGTTGTGAGAATATTCAGAGGTGCTCAGAGTGCTTTCTTGTATGTTACTGCCCTTCCTACGGAATCCAGTTTTTACAGCTTTATAAGCATGTTTTCTTAAACTATGAGATGTGATTCTTCAGAAAGATTGTGTTCAATTGGTTTAAGGCAGGTATAATCAAAAAGGTTGCTCTTTCTCCCCCACCACCTCTGGCAGCTCTGGACCACTTTTTAATTTAATTTGTTCTAGATTTCATTGCAACATGTATGTGAATGATAAAAAAAGAAAATAAATTTAAACTGCAGGAGATAAATATTTATAAACCATCTCAATTAAGCTTCAGTTATTCAAGGAATAACCTTTAATTTTTGAAGTATTTTGGGATCCTTGGACATAACTGACTTTTGAGGTCAAGCTCAACACAAGGACAGACTGAAAGTGATTTCTAAGTCCAGAAAACAAACATGACTTCCCTGAACAAATTCAGAATAGATCTAATCCCAGCAGAGTTATAAATGAGGCTGTCTCCTTCTTATTGCATTACAAGAGAATGCCTTTTCTCTTTAATCTGGTCTATCCATGGGTTATTCCAATTAAAATTTGCACAAGATACTTTTATAGCTGGATAAAACCACCATCAAAATCTTAAGTGGTTCAGTGTTCTAATGACAACCGGTGGAAATTGCAATTTTTCTCTCTTAAATACTTTAGAGTGCCTAATGCTCTCTGTGCTCTGCAGAAAAATAAATTACATTTGAGCCTTGCTCCAAAGTCAAGGCAGATGATACAATAGTCCTCCCTTTGTGTTTTGGTGGTGGGTTTTTTTTTGTTTTGTTTTGGTTTTTGGTTTTTGGGTGGGTTTTTTTTCCATTACTGCCATACTCTGTGAAAAAAAATCTGCTTTAGTCATTTCACTTCCTGGGAAGGAATTGGCAAACTCAAAGAAAATCAGATACTGCTCACTTCATCTACTTCTTCATGCTGATAGTGCACCTCTGTTCAGCTTTTCCACCTGAATGGGAAAGAAAGCAGTAGTGCTCGATCTGATATTTTGCCTGAGATTTGGCAAAATATTTTTAGTCACTACTTTTATTATAATATTAAAATGGAATTTTACAGCTGCTTGTTGTAGATGTGATTTATCCACCTTTATTAACTGTGTCTAATGACAAAAGGAATAAAGGTGAGGTGTCTTGCTAGGGCTCAGGACATTGCAAGCACACTGCTACATGCATAGGCTGTTCATGTGCAGGTGGAGAGGTAGGGAGATGGAGGCTCCTGTGGGCTGCCCCCCATCACCACTGCACAAGTGACCTGTTTCTTGGTCTTGTAGATATTGGGGATTGCAGATGTGTTTAAGGCTGAAACACATGATAAAGTGTATATGGTTTATGGTAAAGCATCCCTTTGTCTTGCTGGCTTAAAACTTCCATCTTTTAGGACTGACGTTGTTAAGACTTGATAACTGCTCCAAAGGCTTTATTTTTGTCTTGGCTTTTTCCCCTTTTCTAACATTGTGTGTTACAGATACCAGAACCCTAAATGAAACAGAAAAATTCTGGTGTATGTTTAATAAAGAGATGGCCAAGCTGCCTATGCAAAGGAGCTGACATAGATTTTTTTTGAGGAATTGCATATCAAATGTGTATTATGTGAACTGTGGTTATTTTGTCCAACTGCTGGCTGTGTGCATTCTTTGCTTTAAGGTCTTGATTGCTTGCCTCTGGAAGTGACCTTTGCAGCACTCATGCTAGCCCCACTGATGTAAGCAAAATCAGTCCTAAATAGAGGGATTCTTAAAGAACTGCTTCCACTTCTGCTGAATCACCATCATGATGTGAACCACAGTGAATGTAAATATAACAACCAGAGAGACTGCAAATTGACTTTGCTATCGTCAAACATTTTCTAAACCTTGCAATTCTCTGGCTTTTTCTTCTTTTTTTCATCACTATGTGCTCACTTAAATTAGAATGATAGCATATGGTTCAAAAGCTGTCTTCAAGAAGACAGTATATAATATTATAATATTCTTACCAAAGAATAAGTTGCCTGTTTTTCTCAGCATGTGATAAGAAAGCTACCTGAAAATTTTGTGATCATGGTTTTCCTTACATTATAAACTACTCAGCCTCCACCGTTAATCTTGTTACTTTCCGCTTTTTAATGTTTTTTTTTTCAGATTATGTTTTTCAAAGAAAGAAAGCAGCTGCCATCTCATTAACACAGTAGTGCTTTTGATGTGATTGTTTATCTGTTACACCCTAAAGCTTTTTTCATCCTCTCATTCTCCTTAAGATGTCAGTGTAGTTTGTGATTGGGATATTACATAGCTGAGTGCCTCACTCTGCTTCTTATTAAAGGCTATTTTCAAGGGTTTGTGGAAAATAAGAATAAAGCCCTTTTCTGCCTTATACTTTTCTCTCTCATTTTCTGAAAAAAAATCTTCCTACCTTCTCAGCTTTCAATGGAAAGTTCTCTGGTCAGAGAAAGCTGGAAACTGCTTTTCCAGCAAAAGATGACCCATTTACTCACTCTTTTATGGGCACATTGAGGGTGAGAAGACTGCAGACACATCCTGAGAAAAATGGTGGGACTGGGAATCAAAACCTGTTCCTCTCAAGGTCACCAGGGCACCTCCTGGAGCCTTCCTTCAAAGGGGAACCAAAAAAAAAGTGTTGTTTTCTGCAGTTTCACTCCCTGTGATGCCTCCCTTACAGCTTTAACACCCTTCCAAGATGTTTTGCACAGTGATTCTTCCAGTGGGGAATAAGTTATAGCTCCTTGCAGTTTGTAGCACCAGGAATGGTGTGAAGGAAAAAACGTTTGAAGCACTTTGGAAACCTCCTTCCTCTTTGTAGGCTCAGTGTCCATTTGGCTTTGACCTGAGGGCTGTGGATCAGTATCTAGCTTATGTAAGAGCACTTCTCAGGAGTCAGAGGTGCTCTTAAGTACCCCAGTGGTCAGGCTGAAGGCACACAGATGGTGGCAGAACAGAGGAGTGATTTCAGAGCTGCAGAAGTAGCTGATTCCTGATTACCCCAATAGTGAGTACATCCTTGGCAGTGGCAGCTTTGACTTGCCTTGAAAAACTCCCATGGCAAGGTGATCTAGGCAGGAGAACCAGGTCTTTGGGCTTTCTGTGGCCAAACTGACTCCACTTAGCTCTGGGCATTTGTGTTTAACATGGAATATGGCTGTAGGGTAGTTGTTTGGATTTTGTTAACAGTGAAGGCTCAACTCCCTGAGCCTGGGCTAGAGGTCTGGTGTCAGAGTATAAAGCAGGTCATTGCCTGTGCTCCCTCTAGTCAGTGGAGAGATGCAGATGCTGGCAGAGGATGTTTCATTCTGTCTTGACACATGTGCCTGAACCAGGCATGTCAAGACTTTTCATCCCTGTCTTTCAGTATGAACTGAAAGAGCCTTGACAGCTTCGACTAGAACAGCAAAATGCGAGGGGTGCTGAATCCTTCAGAATGATCCTGCATGGGGCATGTGGTGAGCTGGGGTACTTGCTGGACAGCATGGTGGTTCTCCAGGCTGCATTAGGTCATCCATTATTGACTGTTCAGAGGTGGGACAGTCATGCCATGTAGGAAGAAGTCTTAAAATCCAGCTGAAAGACAGCCTGAGGAGCTGTAAGCACTTTCTAAGGGTTAATGATCATGAGTGGCTTTTGACAACTCATCCAGAAATGGAAAATGGGGTGTGCTTTGCAGAGATATGCCCTACAGGGAAGGATTGGGTTTCCCAGCCTGAACATGTGCCAAAGTGGAAGTGAGTCTGTGAGGAAGGCAATGTTCAGAGGTAAAGTGATGGATAGATGGCCTGTGTGCTGGAAGGGAAGGCAGGAGGAGGAGCAGGCATGGGCAGGTGTCTGCCTGGCTTGAAATGCTGAGATCACTGACTCTGAAGGAGTCAAGTCAGATGAGGACAACTGGTTAGAAGAGGCAAGAAATGAGGCATTTGGGTGGTCTGAGGAGTTGGTTCTGCAGTCACCCACTTCTTGGGAAGTAGGGTGCAGAGGGAGGTACTGTCCAGATGCCTGCTGCTAGAGCTGGAGCAAGAATTGGTGCAAATGTGCTTGGCTGATCACTGTGTGAGAATCAGCAATTTTAGTTCTTAGTGACATTCTGGTGTCTAGCCAGACAAAGCTGTAACTGTGGTGGAAGACTGCAAATCAAACTGCACTTGGTAAAAACAGTGAACCCCAAGCACCTTGCTGTTACTTGATGCCTTAATCCATTTAAATGGCTGAGTATAATGTTGCATTAGCACTGAATGTGCTAATCAGCTCACAGCTGAAGTGCTGATGGTAAAAGGGGACTTTTTAAAATCCAGATTACTTTTTTATCTATTTATTTCATTAATATGGATTTTATCTGGTTGCAAGACAAGTTGGCCTTTATGAATCTCATAATTTATGAGGCCACATGCTGGTTTTGGCTACTGTGAGTTTTGAGTCACAGCTACAGGTCAGCTGTAAATCAGCAATAAATAATACAGCTACACAGCTGTAAATAATACATTTTTATTTGCAGTTGCAGGAAATCAGGGTTACAGAAAACTTAACTGTAGCCCAGCAAAAAATGTTTACAACAATCATCTCCCAAGAGCAACTCTGCAACAGCATCTGCTAGAACACTTTCATTTTGGGCCTGGTTCTCTCTTTTAGAATAATATATGACCAAGACAGTCTGCAAGAAGAAAACACTGAAATCTGCTGATCAGTCAATTACATTTCAAATATTGGATTGAAGCAATTAGCAGTGTTCCTGCTTTCTCCATGTTCCAGGAAAAATGGAAGCTATGCTCTACTTTCACCACTCTGTTTTTGTTTACTTTATTTTATCCAGTAGTTTTTATGGCAGCCGCCCAAAAGCTGGCATTGTTTCCTAGCTATATCAGAAAGGAGGGATTTGCAGTCTGCTGTGAATAAGTAGAATTTTGTTGGTGACTTTTAAAATAATCACTGTGACCTGCTGGTATTTAGAAAAAAAAATTAAGTAGAAAATAAAAGCAATAGAAGTGAATCCTCAAAACATGTATTGAAAGTGTAATATTGAACTTTAAACAGATGATGGTCGTTAAATGATCAGCCATGACTTTTGTGTCTCCTTGCATCTGGAGGAAGGAGAAGGAAATTTGTACCAGGTGATGGTTCTCCTTACCTGTGAGCAGGCTGCTCCATAACTTCAGTGCAAAATGTTTTGTACCCTGACCACAGCTACCAGCAGTGGGAAAAGAGTTTTTGCCTGCTTTTAACTTTGGTTTGGTCTTTTTTTTCCTTGTGCTTGATCAGTTGGTTGGTTTTAGTATTGTGAAACAATCTGGGGAGACCTGGAGCTTTTCCACTTTAGGAGGCAGAAGTCAGCCACTGTAATACTGCAGCAGTTAAAGCAGTTACATTCAACCAGTTTTGGCCATGCTGTTACAGCTCTATGGGGGACTGGTGGAGTTTCTACATTTTTGTTGTCCTTTTGTCTTGTTCCAGTTTCTCAAATTTTAACCAGCCCTAGTGCTTCTCAGGTGGTGGATGAAGACTTATGTTTAAAAGAATTTGAAAAGAAGATTGATGTTCCAGACTCCTATTATGGACCACGACTCACATTCCCCCTCACTGTTGAAGATGCCAATGCTCTCCTTCATGCTTTCAGGAATGAACAGGTAATTTGCAACCAGCTTATTTTCTTTTTCTAACTTATTTTACATCTGTCAAGTTGTAGTTACACAATCCAATGAAAGGCTAAACTGGTGCCCAAAGAGATATTTCATCCTTCTTTTACATCTCATTGCTTTTTTTCTGCTAGCCCAGTGTGATCGTAAGTGTGCATGGTAAGCTGCCTTGGGAAATTGATCTGGCTGTAAGCTAACACAGTAAAATCAAAAGCAGACAGTTCTCAGACAGATGAGTTCCCACATTTGATTCACTACTTTGCTGCATGACCACCAGGCCTGGCACTGGGAAAGAGGCAGGGATTAATGAAATGAAATGAAATGGGAGCCCTTAGCAGCTGCAAGGCAGGGGTTCTCAGTGAGAGTGCAGGACTGGGGAAGGTGTCCTAAGCTAAAATAGAAATTAATTACCATATTTTTATGGGTTAAAAGTGTTCATTACTTGGTCCTCTCTCTTTTGTCCCTCACCTCATTCTCTTAGAGGAATTGAGGTGTAAGGGGTAATCACCTCATTGCAGGGTGCAAGACTCCACCATAACCATGCAATGACTATAAAACATTGCTAATGTAGCAGAACAGAGTGATGGCACAAATCTCTGGAGCTCAGGCTGCAGCTTCCAAGGCAGAGGAGGCTGTTCCTCATTCTCTGTATCCCTGAGCAAGCCCTTTTGTTGCCCATAAGATGAGGGTGGAGCAGGGAGGCATTAAATGGCAGAGCTTTGTTTGAAGTTGTAATTAGTTGTGCTGAACAATATGCTGTATAAAAGGGGCAAGGGTCAACATGCTTTTTAATTTACTAAATAAGAATATTTTTCTCCAGTAATTTTCTTTAGAGGCTGACTTTAAAAGTACCTAATATAAGGCACATGATAAATGAGCCAACCCAGACTTCACCTTACTGTCCACTCTCCCTTCTCTTACTATGGCTGGCATTTTATTAGGGAAATGGTCATACGTAACTGGCCTTTTTGTTTGCTTAAAAGCATGAATCTTAAAAAGTCATTCTGTAGCTCATCTATCTCCTTTAGCAAAATTCCTCAGATCTCTGTTGGAATTAAATGCTTTAAAAATCACCAACTGACAAAATTTTCATAAAAAACATTAGGAGAAAAGACTAGAAACTTCGATGTTGCTGATTGTTATAATTTCTTCACTGTGAACAGGAAGATAATCCTTACCAAGGCAGCAGCCCTTACTGGAGTTTTCTTGTCATTGTTTTTGCAATTTCCTGAAATATCATTTATGGCTTTTGGGTTAGGTTTTTTTTTTTTTTTTTTTTTTTTGTTTTGTTTTGTTTTGTTTTGTTTTTTTGGGTTTGTTTTGTTTTGTTTTGTTTTGTTGGCTTGTGTTTTGGAGGTTGTGGGATTTGTTTGTTTGTTTTTTACTCACACCTAGAATTACATCCTTTTTTTTTTCCCCAGTTACTTTAAACAGATGGCCTTATGCAATGATTCTGAGTGTCTCTTCTTATCTCTTGTCATCTTATCTCTTCTGAAAAACAGGAAGATTAGAAACAGTACAGTATAAATAAAGTGGAAAAATCTGTAAAACAAGTTCAGTAATGCTCCATGTCCATTCACTGGGAAGCAAATGCAAAGCTATGAGCACTCCTAATTCCCAGCACTAGGTCATACAGCCTGTGCTGATGTCTGGAGGTCTGCACTATAAATAACCTTGGTACAGGTACATGTCTGATATTAATAAAGCAGACAGAACTATTGCTCATTTAAAGAAGTCTTCCTTTTCTACCTGCTTTTTCTTCTCACAGCTGCTTCATGCCCGCTATGTGCTGCAGCTGCTAAGTGAAACTAGGAGGGTTCTCAAGGAGATGCCAAATATCACCCATCTTTCAACTTCCTACTCCAAGGACATAACTGTCTGTGGTAAGGTGCCAGAGAAGATAACTGCTTTGGGCTATGGGTTGATATTCTAAGTGGTTACAGAATGATACTGACATTTCCAAATTTTGCCATTAGAAGAAAGTTCTCAGTACCCTTTAAAAATTATTTATTTATTTTTATTAATCTCCCCCCACAAATGCATAAATTGGAGCAAACAAACAAAGTCCCTGAGTCATAGTAAGTATATTTTAAGAAATTCCCTCACCTCCTCTTTCCTGTTCTTGTTTAACATTTCTGAATGAGTCAGTATTAATTCAGCTAACACTACAGTGCAGCTTAAATACTCCTGCACTTCCACCACTAAAATGCCACCAAGTATTTTGATCACAGGCTGTAAGTCTCACCTCTTTCTCCTCTCACTGAGAAAAAGACCTTACTCAGTAATGATTTTAATGATTTTAATCATAATTTACTCCATAATGATTTTAATGAGGGTTTAATATGGGTGGCAAAAAAAGACCTTTCATTGACAGCATGACTATGTAGAATAAATTGAAATGATAATAACCCCTCATTTCTAGGGGGACCCAAGAGGATGGATAAGTCTTTATACAACCAACAAATTAGTCTCACAGAATGATGTGTCACACAGTAAAGAACTAAGAGCTCTTTGCCCATCTATTTTGTTACACTTTTGTAAATTATGGATAATAGGATGCAGTATCCTGTTGACACAGAATGCAGTAGCTGCAAAAAGAACAATGGTGACATAACTCTTGACATCTTATCAGTGTGTGCTGTGTGTAATGGTAAAGTGGTATAAGGGAGGTACTGTGAGACATGCAAAATAAATAATGCTTTTCAAGATGCTGTTATGGACCTCTTTGATTGCCAGGAAAGGATTTGTTTAAATTAGGGTTTGTATAAAGAAAAATTCATTAACCAAGCCAACAAGACCCCTTTCTAAACCAGGGAAACACAGATTCATGCTTGTTCACAACACTTTCTCATTAAAAAAAACATTTCTCTTCATGTTTGTATTGCATTTGCACTATGTAAGCAGCATCAAAAGGGATCCCTCTCCTGTACTGAAACTAAAAGCTTTTGCCACCAGAAAGAGCCTCTGCAGAAGACTGATAACTCATTCTTATGCATAATCAGTCCAAAATGTTGATTTCCTTAAGGTATCACTCTGCATTTCTTATAATTTCAATTAATAATGCAGATTAAATATATACCTGAAATGTGTGCATCCACATATGTGATAAATATCTATCACAGCTTGAAAGATCCCTTAGAACAAATTCAGCAGGTTCATAATTAATCAAAAGTTGCACAGAAAACGTACACACATAAAAATGTCACTTCTCTTTTCCTAATCATTGGTGGTAAAAGCATATTATCAAAAGATAGGTTTTGAAACTTCTGCAGCTTTCTGGTGGTGAGTCACAGACATGAGGAGGTTGGCTCTGTGAGCATGAAATGCAGTCAGGTGCACAGGGGATCTGTGCTGCAGTGATGCTTTGTGTTGGGGTGAAATCCTCCTGCCTGTTCCAAACAAACCTCTCAAAAAGAGCCAAATCTGTCACTCCTGTGCCCTTAGCATTGAGGAACACAGGTGTGGACAGTTCTTGACACTCTCCATCACTTCCTGCTGGTAGTAATCAAAACTTGTCCCTGTTCAGCTGTGCAGCATAAAATTTACTTTGGTAAATTTAAACCCGTTAGTATGTAGAAGTCTATTATATTTCAAAAGGTCTTTTAGTGGCTTTTTCTGGATTTATATACTTAAGGAAAACATGGGGAAAAACTTATTAGGTCCAACTAATTCTAGTTTTATAATTCCAGTTTCTTCCTCCTCTGTGAGAAAATTTTTAAAAATGTTTTTGTTTCCTGTAGGAGATTTGCATGGAAACCTGGATGATCTTTTGCTGATATTCTATAAGGTAAGTAGGTACTCTGTGATGTAGCATTTTCACTTAACTTGTTATTAGGAACAAATATTTATGTGTGACAGATTTGTCACCATTAGAACTGCTCATGTGGTGTGCATACACCATACACACAAATCCTGGAACAATTTGGTGTCTTTGTCAGAGCTTATCCTTCTTCATATCCTCCTGCTCACTGTGAAGGAGATAGAGGAGATGATTATTTTCCTGAATGCTGAACTGCAGCATGAGCCAAAACTGAAGAGGACTCCTTGCAATGTCTCCAAAGTTCTGCCACTGTTTTGAGTTGCACATTGAGTGAAATCTGCTAAAATCAGGAGCTGAAGGAGTTCCTGATGTAACACTACACCATGGATAATTTTGACACTCAAGAAAAAATGCAGAAGCTTTCATTTATGCCTTCCACTGATACCTGCAGGTTCTGTGGTTTGCTTTTGGGCTGATTTGGGGTTTTTTTGTTGATTGGTTTGGTGTTTTGTTTTATTTTGTTTTGGGGGGTTTGTTGTTGGGGTTATTTTTGTTTATATTTTTAACAGGAAACAAGAAAGAGTGGTGTTTAAAAGCTTCATAAGTCTTGGAAGCAATCACATGGTCTGCACAAAACAGAAGTACTTTTGGCACCATTTACATATCCCTTTTTATCATGCTAAAAAAGCATTGCTCTGTTTTTTTTTATGTGTAAAACAAATTAAGCTCCAGGCTAGCTTTTCCACAATTGTATGTTTAACTGAAGATGCAGGAAATGTTGTGTATTTAGTTTCACATTTATCTTCAGGATGAATCACCATCTTTGATTGAGCAGGTACTCTCTTTGATTTCAGCTTTCCGGGGCAGGGAGGGAAGGGTTTGTGTCAGATCCTTACACATTCATCTGCACTGAATGGAAACTGAAGTGAGCTAAACCAGGTGTTTAAATGATGTGATTTCCCCCTGCTTCCAGCTTCCTTACACTTCATCTGACACTTGTTGAATGCAAATGTGGTTGTTTTGCCCAAGTACACACCTGAAGTCTGTTCAAGTATAGTTAAAGTACAATCAGACCTTTATAAAAAGTCCTGCTTTTCTTACTAATCAACCATCTTTAACTAGTCCTTGGCTTGCAGTCTTTGAGTTGTTTAGCTCCCTTTTTAAAACTGGAATAAGAGTATGATGCATATTGGTTTCCTACACAGAACCTGACACAGGAAATATAACTATTTTGGAGATATATGCTCAGATATAATTACTTTTACAACTGCAATCAGCCTGCATTTTTTTTTTTGAGTAAACAGATGCTGATTCTTCCCCCACCCCCCCAACAGGTGCTATAAAGAGAAAAAAAAAAATAAGCAACTCTCATCCTGACTTCAGTAAATTCAGAGCCAAAACTCCCACTGACTTCAGACTAGAGATAACATTCAGTTGTTCTCTGTTAAACTTCTAGGGGAGTCCCTTCCATCGAACCAAATAAAATGGGCAAATGTTTTGTCATTTCAAAGTAGTTGAGAATATGGAGAGCATATGATAGAGCTGATTAGTTATTTAGAAGCAAATTAAATGACAGTATTTTCTGTCCCCTCTGAGCAGTTTACTCAGATGAGCAGTGAACCCATTTGGCTGCGGGGATCCATTTTTTTTTCTCCTTCCCAAACTCTGTTTCAATTGGAAGGGATTTCATCCTCCAAGTTGGTACAAACTACTTTAAACAAGAGGGTGCAATCCTAAACAATGCCATGGGAGTGATCTCAGTCTGCCCAGGGCTGTGCAGAGCTGAAATGGATTCTGGAGGCCTGCATGCAGACCAGGCTTGTCACTTCCACAAACCACTGCCAGTGAACACACAGAGCTGGCAATCTACAGCATATTGGTACAACGCTGCAGATGGTGTACAATCCTTACACCTGGTTTGGCTGAAGCTAAGACCCTTAATTTTTTTTCCTCAATAACCAGTTTGTAAGTCAGATCCTGCATTAATCTTTGTTAAATTATAGAGTGTTTCCTGATATTCCTGGAAACACTTGAATTTTAAATTATGTATTGCTAAGTTTGATTTTTTAAAGGAATGCTATAGATAGAAATAGCCTGAAGCAGTAGAAAATGCCAACAACAAACGGAAGTTAATTAATCACTAACCCAGGAGATACAGTAATGATGCCCAGCAGCAAGTTGCTAATCATTAAAGGGCTTTGTTTGCCTCTCTGACATGTCAGAGGCTGCAACAGCCTTTAATAAATTTTGCTCTCGTTGGTTGAGACCACAGAAAAGGACAGTGCATGAGTGTGGAACAAAACTATAATGTCACACTGAAGTTGGAAGTCCAAACCAAACTTGTTTAAAACTTAAATTGTGTGTAACCTTGTCCAAAACAGGGGTGATGGAGTCTGGAGAGTGCTCCAGTAGATGTTCCTTTCCATGAGGACTGCAGTTAGAGTGATTGTGTGTAAACTCACAATCTGCTGGTGAATTCACATGCCTATTGGTTTTAAGGCAAAGCTTTTATTTATTTATCTTTCCAGAAACTGCTGCTGAGTTTCTGCTGTCTGTTCCACTACTGAAATCCATCATCTCCTTTTTAAAATCACTTCAACCCACTGCATTGGAAGAGTCTCATACATTGTCACTCCTGTCAGCACAGAGCAGGCAGAGACCCCTTCTAAGTTAACTTGGGAAGGGCTCAGGACAGGCTGTAGCAAAAACCAAGGAAGCTGAATTTACAGCAGCCAGGATGGAGAAACCAGGGTTCACTACTTCATCCTAACATGAAAGCACAGGACACTGGGACAAAAAAAGATATTCTCATAAGGATTCAAATGACACATTTCATTGAGTGCCTGGCCACATCACACATCTGCAAGAAACCCACTAAGGCAGAATAGTAGTAATGCCACGGGAACACAAGAAAGTCTTGACACTGACACTGTAGGTATATTCAAGAAGTGGGATGTCTTGCAATGCTGCCAAACCTTTTAAGTGTGGCTTCCACAGTTATAATGTAATTTCATAGATGTTCTATTGATATTTCTTGTGCATATCAATTGAGAAAACAGAGGTTTCCTTTTCTGGCAAATCAGAGTTGAAATACTATTTCTGATACTCATGACTGGAAATGATGAAGCTACATACAGGTGGTGCTATATTTTCTGTAAGCTGATGGTACTTGTTGTTGTATTGGTAATTAATCAAATAATACATACCATCAGTTCAAAATACTTGTTTTTAATAAGTCATGATTTATAATAAAGCATTTCTTTGTATCTTCAGAAAAAAAGAAAAAAAGGTAAGAAATACCTCTCAGGTTTGTGAGCTTTCAAGTATATCTTGGCTCTTGTGAGTAAAATTCAAGTAGTGCTTTCAGGGTTGAAGCAACTGAAATCAAACTCTTCAAAGTTGTGTCTTAAAGATTTTATATCCCCTGGACTATAGTCCTTCTGTTTTGGAAGCAAACAATGCAAACAATATAAATATATGAAATCCATTCAAACTTACATCAGAAGATAATTTTTCATGTATTTCTTATCATCCATTCAAACTGAATTACTCCCTTCTGTTTGCAAGTGCATAATTTCCTGGCAACGGTTGCAATAACAAAAACGTATATTTTACTACAAGACTGATGTTCCTTTTGGTCCATTTCATTTTAATTTAATAGGCAGAGGAAAGGATTGGAGATGGCATTTTAAGAACAGCCAAAGAGGCCCTCATTTCTCTAATGGCTCATGTTGTCTGATATGAAGGTTTTTATTCTAAGCAGTGGAAATAAAGAAATGCTGCATTTTAGATCTCTGTATTATGCAGAGGTTTTTTTTCAGAATTTCTAGCAATGGGATCTCATTTCAATACTATTTCCTTTATTACAGTAGCATAACAGCCCCTCTGAATGTCCCCCCTCCTTTTTTTTTCTTTCTGCAGAATGGTCTGCCTTCAGAACAAAACCGCTATGTCTTTAATGGTGATTTTGTTGACAGAGGGAAAAATTCTATGGAAATACTTATAATCCTATTTGCATTTCTTCTTATCTATCCCAATGATTTACACTTGAATAGAGGAAACCATGAAGACTACATCATGAACCTGAGGTAGATTTTGGGGGTGGGGCAGGTAATAACTGGCCTATCACTAGAAATATTTGAGTTTTTAAATGCTACTTTAGCCATTGTGACATCCTAAAACAGAAATAATGTTTTATTAAGTAGTCAAGTGTAGCTTTGCCTTTTCAGTGTGTGTGTGGGGAAGGAACATCCTCACTACACACAGACATTTGAATGGGAATCATGTTTTCTTGTCTTTGATCTAATCATAATCCATTGAAGTCAGAGGGCTTAGTGCAGCTTCCAGAGTATCAAAATTGGGGAAGGATAGAAGTATGATATTTTAGTTAAAGCACATATTTAGCAAAACCTGATACTTTAGTTAACTTTGAACTAAGATTTCACTTCTCTAACACAAGAGGCATGTCAATATCCTACCTTCTACTCCGAGGAGTGTCATTAGTTGGAGGTGTCAGTGCAGGAAAGCTGACACCCTGTTTTCTAACACAGACATTTGCACTCAGCTGTGCAGTGCAGCCAAGGGAGTGAGCACAGCCTGTGGCTCTGGCTGTAGTCAAAGTGTGACTTGGAGACAAAAAGCATCTCAGAGATGTGAGAACTCCTCAGTCCTACTCCACACAATTCTAAGCTGCCCCAGAAAGCCTTTGGGTGACTGACTGGTGGGTGACCTGCTGTACTCCTTGGGTCATTTGATGTGTGCACACAGGATGTACTGATGTTTTAACACAGACCTCTGTGTTAGCACCTGGGTCAGAGGCCCATAGGCAGCCCTACTAATGGTCCACAAAAGAGAATCAGTTTCACATGATAGTTACTTTTTCAGCACTTAATTGAAAACATCCCAACAAACATAAACCAAGATCAGTTACTTAATCTACAAGGTAGGAAAATTCCTCCCCAAAAGAGCAGAAAAATACTTTCTAACTAATTTTAACTAAGTCTGTGATGGTATGGAGTACACAGAGGTATTCCTGTCTATCACTCTTTGCTTTGCATTTTGATTAGCAGTGCTGCACATGGGTAAATTTGAAAGCTGAGTGCTGTGGAAATGCCCCTTGATGAAGGATATCTTGGTGTTAAAAGAATGAGGTATCAAAATCCTTGTCGCTTGTGGGGGAAAAGACATGACAGTTGGATGAAGCTCTGAGCAATCTGATCAGTGGAAGGTGTCCCTGCCCATGTCAGGGGGCTGAAATGAGATGATCTTTAAGGCCCCTTCCAAACTAAACCATTCTATGATATGATTCTATGATGGATGATATGATATTTAAGACAAAAACTTTCTGAAGGTTTTGTGGGAATTTTTGCCCATCATCAGGTTCCTTTGGAAATTTTCTCTGGTATCTAAAAGGTAGAACTGGCAAAAAGGCCTCCTAAAAAATATTGGGCTGGATTCTGTTCCCTCAGTTATGTGCAAGAAACCAGTTTAACTCAATTGTCAAGAGAGAGTGGAGGAAAGCACATTTCAGCTGAGGTGAGATGGAATGGCAGGTGAGAAAGGGGGCTCGAAAACTCCAGGAAAACACCATAGCACAAGAAACAGTGCAGCAGGGGCATACTGAAAACCAGTTCATGATGTTGTCCTGTTTTCAGATACGGCTTCACAAAAGAAGTTTCGAAGAAGTACAAGGTAAGATTCCCCTATTTTTTTTTTATTATTTTTATATGTTCTTTTGTAGTCTTGCACATGTAAAATGAAACCTTGTGTAAACAAGAAAACTTCAAACTTTAGGTGTGGCAGGAATTACTTTAATGATGTAGATGAAATTATTTTGGCCTATCAATGGAATAACTGACAAAACAATTTTAAGTGCTAGTCTGTTATGCCCAGAGATCTATGGGATGAAATAAGTCACATCCCTAAGACCAATCAAGGATACAAAAAGAGGTGAACATGAAAGAAAAAAATAAATGCTACAGAGACAATCAAATGGCCCTGAAGTCAGAGTATGTTTGTCAGGATTGCAGTTCAGGATATAACCTGAACAAAACTGTTCCTATAAACTGTACCAAATACTTCAGCAAAATCTTGAACTTAGAAGCAACAGAACCTGCTAGAACTAGGATCTAATGTAAGAGTGTATTTTACAGGACCATTGGAAACAGATTTTGTGTCTTCTGCGAGATGTTTTTAGCTGGCTTCCCCTTGCCACTATAATTGATAGCAAAGTTCTTATCCTGCATGGGGGGATTTCAGACACCACAGATTTGGATTTCCTGAATGCACTTGAGAGAAATAAGGTAAGAGATCATATTCGTGTGAAGATAATTTTGTTTTCTTTTAAAAATTTTGTGGTACAAATGCTAGGATCAGGTTGTTTGCATTAGGAAAGGAAATGGCAGCAGTACAAGGCATGTAAGAAAAACAATAGTCCAATTTCTCTTCAAAATCAGGACTTAAAAAGGAAGGTTGCAGTAGATGTTGAGAGCCAGTTGTCTGGATCTCCACAAAACATAGGTCTTTTGACCTTAAAATAGTTAAAGCCACTTTGGATGCCTCCTCCTGCAATGATGACATATTAGCCAGAAAGTATGAAAACTGCTTGATTTTGGGGCATTTCCTTTAAACACTTTCAAAATCAATCTAGCCACATATTTCCAGCACTGCCTTTTTTCCTGGGGCTGTGCTTCTGCCATCTGTTGTGTGGGGGAAGTTCTCCACCTGTGAGGTGCTCCCTTGGCAGCAGCTGAGCATTGTACATGTGGGAGAGCCTTTCCAGAAGGATCAAAATTCAAGAACTGGCCTTGATAAAACAGAATCTACTGCTTTTCAGGGATTTAAAAGACAGAAATGTTCATGTTTTTTTCTGAAAAGATGAGCAAACAGATCTTTCAAATCAGCAGAAAATGGTGTGGGATTTGATCTTATTTGGACAACTAAATCAAGATGTCTGCTTGTGATCAGGGTGCTGAGACTCCTTACAGTCAATGGAGATCCAGGAGATCAGGTGGAGATCATTACTTAGGCACACATCTCCAGTGCTGTTCAAGGAAGTGCCCCATTGGCTAAGGATGTCCCCTCTGGCCTTTGCCTGCCTCCAAAGAAAGTCTTCTCTGGTGTCCCCTCCACTGATTCACAGACGCAGTGGAGCATCTCAGATGGCATAGGAGATCAATGTTTGAGCAACTTAGTGTACCCTGCCATCAGTGTCAGTGGAATCTGTAGCTATTTTTGTCATCCTCATATTTTCTAAAGCAGAGATAAATGCTTTGCAGGACAGTCAGTTGTGTCTCTTTTTTAAAGATATGGAAAAGGGCATGAATACCTCTGATCATTGGAGTCCAGGCTCCGTTGGCTGCGCCACCATGCACTAAAACTGGGTGCCTAACTACAGACAGAGCTGTCCTAACCATGAGCTGAGTTCTGCCCATGCTTTCACCAGGGCTCAGCTCTGCATGTTTCTGATGCAGTCTGTGAAATGCAGAATTAATAGGTCAAAGGTGCTGCCACAGGAGAATGTTGCTAATGAAACATGTGTGGGCCACAACCCAGGGCAGTGTCACTCAAGGCCAACTGATGTATTTTAATTGGTACAGCTGGCAGCTGACAGGTTTGAAATTCTGGCCAGTGTACTGGCAAATAACCCTGTGCTGTGTATTTTGTTTTGAATTACTCCTTTTCTTTGTTAAAGAGTAAAATCTGAGGGTCTGTGGACAGTGGATGTTTTATTGGTTGGTGGCTTTTTTGGTTTGGGTTTTTTTTGTTTTGCTTTGGGGTTTTTGGGTTGGTTGGTTGATTTGGTTTTGGGGTTTATATTGGCTTTGTTCTGAAAACAAGCTAGCATGTGAAAATTTCAAATGAGAAGGCATTCCCTGGAGAAGAATCCATGTTAATGGTCATTCATGGAACCATAGCATACCACTCCAAAAAAGCAAATGCCCATGCATGCTGCTTAAGTTTAACAGTGTAAGGCCTGATGTAATATTTCACCAGTTTCACTACTGTCTTCCTGATTCTCGGTTTAATTTAGCCAAATTAATCCAACAGTGTGGTACTGCATCAGAGCAGAAGTGAATGGAGTTCCACCTTCAGTACAACATGAATATATATTTAGTTTCCAGGGAAGCTGGGCACTGAAGTGTTCATATAGGAATATGAAAGCAGCTCTGAAGAGCCTGGTTGCTGATAGGTATAAAGCAAAATTTCTGCAAGTCCAAATACTTGCAGCTTCTCCCAAACCTGTGAATTCAGGACATTATGAGAGTTAACATTAGTTGAACTCTCAAGGAGTTTTCCTGAGTACAGGAAACATGAGCTGATGTGCCTTTCAGCCAACATCTCTGTATCAACATTTGTTGTTGTGATAGTAACTTTTTTTCTTTTTTTCTTTTTTTTTTTTTCTTTTTTTTTTTTTAAGTTGAAATCTTTGATGAGGCCACCAAAGTCAGTGAGAGACAGACAGGACCAAACAAAGAAGAAAATTCCCACAGCCAAACCCAGTAAACACATTGCCAACCAGAATGTTGCAGGGAAGCCGCAGCACATCTCCTCATCGGGCTTCACTGAGCCTTCAGGCTCAAATTTGCCTCCAGACCCCGCCCTGAAGGAATGGAAACAAGTAGGTGAAACCAAAGACACGCTGATAACAAACCCTCTGCACAAACCTAGCAGGTGTTCTGTTCAGGCACTGTGTTTATGGCTCTGAGGGAGCTGTCCCTTAACAGGAAAACAGTCACTCTAAAGAGTATATTAGATACCTGTTAGGTTTTTGGGATGCTTTTTGTAGACCTGGTAATAAAGGCTTGGGATTTTATACCTTCCAAGTAAAATTCACCCAGTATTTTCTTTTCTTAGCCGTTAGGAGGAGAAAACTGTTCAGTAGGAAATGGGTTCGCCTGCCCTCATGTGGTTGGATCTGTTGGTACATAAATGGTTGTTGGTTTAAACAGGTCAGACTGCAATTGCTGGTGAGATAAAGCCTTTTTTTGGCTGTGCTTTTGGCAGCTGAATGCTGATATAGCCCAAAAAATCACCCAGCTCCTGAGACCTACAGGCAGATTACTCAGAAGTGGGAAGATTTTGTCCTCTGGCTGTTCATCTTGCATATCAGAGCCAATACAGAGCTTTTGTTATACTGTCATTTAATAAATTGTGACAATTTGGAAAGCTTAATTTCTCTGAAAATCTGATCACCCAAGATATCTATCTGACCTACAAACTAACATAATGGCCACAAGCAAGGCTTCTCTTTCTCCCCCAAATCTGACACTCCCCCAGCTAATCAAGCATCCACTAAGCCATGCTCACAAACATGAAGTGGAACGTGTTAGTGCAAAACTTGCCCAGAAAAGTTTAAACAAACACATTCTGAATAATGTTTGCTACTCACTAGAAATAAACCATGATAATTCATCTTCATGTCTGAACTCTGCTAAAATGCTAACATGTAATATGTTGGTTTGAAACATGAGCTAACCGAAAACAACAATGCCAAGGGCAACTCTTGTCATGTTTAGAGCAGGTACTCCCAAGCTTAGGTAAAACCAATGACCAGTATGGTTATCCAGTCTGTGCTGGGAAGTAGAAATTGCCTCTCCTGCCTACATGTGAAGAAGGCAGCTTTTGTTCTCTTTGAAATAGACCAGGTACTGTTCCTGATGCACCTGCCCAAGTCTGAAAACCTCAGCTGTGAAAGGAGGTACATTGCTGAAATGATATTTATTCTGAAACAAACAAACAAACAAAAAATCCTCAAAAATCTAGATAATGTTTCTTAAAAAAGTAGACCAAAAGTCTCAACCCAAAAGAATATGTTCCTGAAAGGAAGGAAAAACCCCAGGACCTACATGTTAGCTCGGATGTGTTGTCTCCCTGTACTGTGGGGGCTTTTGCTGTGGCCAGGACTTTAGACAGCCATAGCCTATCATTCTTCCCCTACTATCAGTCCTCACTTGCTTGAGTTTGCTATTTATAGATCCTTGACATTCTGTGGAGTGATCCACGAAGCCAAAATGGCTGTACACCAAACAAGTGTCGAGGAGGAGGCTGTTACTTTGGTCCTGATGTCACTGCCAAGCTGTTTGAGAGGTATAATCTGAAGATGCTCATCAGGTCTCATGAATTTAAGCCAGAAGGTTATGAGATCAGTCATGATGGGAAGGTAAGATGCTTCCATGTAAAGTAGAATTCTCCTGTGAATTTCACAGGAACATCCACAGTAGATTTGTCTGCAAAATTTCTTGTAAAAAAAGAGTCACTTCGTTAAACTGGGTTTGGGGGAACTTTGTCCTAGATAGATGTTAAAACAAATTACTGAGTTCCAACTATCAAAATTCTTTACAGCTTTAGGGAGTGGGGACCAATTTATTACTTACATGAAAACAAATGGACATCAACAAAATCCCCGACACGAGTTGTGTGTAAATACAGTTTAAGAGATGCTTTAAGGCTCTAGAAGCCTTTTCACTTACTGATTTCTCTTCTGGCCCTGCTTTCTAACATGCTCTATTGGGAGGCCAACGAGAATCCTGAAAACCAGGTCTCTCTTAGAAAGAGGTTTCTGTTAAACAGCATGTTATAGCTCACTGTTCTCTGAAGTCTGACAGGTCAAAACTAAAGGCCCAGAGCTCTGGCTCAAAAGGCAAGAGCAATTTGGTGAATGACACAGTTTTACACGTAGACACATAACTTTGTAACCTGGAGTTTTTTTTCTCAGATCAGTTTCAGAAATAAGTGTCAAGAAGAGCTGTTCTGGCCAACCCAGTTTGTTTGTTTCCTATGGCAGGTTATCACCATATTCTCTGCCTCTAACTATTACGAAGAGGGCAGTAACCGGGGCGCTTACATCAAGCTGAATCCCGAGCTGAGCCCTCGGTTTGTGCAGTACCAGGTCAGCAAGCTGACGCGCAGGCAGAATCTCCGGCAGAGGTAACGCTGTGTGCTGCGTGCAGTCAGCGGGGACTCACCTCACACCTGACTGCACCTGCAAAGCAGAGCTTGACTGAGTGACTGAATAGGCATCCATTTGCATTGATTCTCACTGGTTTTCTATTTTACAATTTAATAATTAATACAGTAGACAAAACATGTTCTAAGTGCTTAACTTGGTTTCTCGAGAAACTCCCAAAGGTGATTAGGTGAGGTAAGCAGTTAGAACTGACTTTTGTCAGGGACTCATAAATGGCCTGTACCTGTCTGCTTTAAGGCTGCAGTGTTAATCTGGACAAATCCTGTTATGAATTGAGACTCAAAGTTTATCGTGACAGCTTTGCCATGCCTAGTAATGTGGTCAGATTACTAAAGGAAAGCAGCTTAGAATTACCTGCATAAACTCAATTATCTCATAAACTCAGATTATTCTTATGGAGCAGTGTTGGTTTTGTTTGGTTTGGGGTTTTTTTCCCCCAAATGTTGCCTTACACATTTTAGTGTAAGATTTTGGGTTATCCTACTTAAACATACGAAACCCTAAACATACTACATGTTAGAGGATATAAGAATTTTATAATGAGTGTTGAAAAGCATAAAACACTAGAGAATTTTCATCCTTTAATAATCTGCTGATTTTCTTTCCTCCTAGGGTAGGTACAATTGAATCATCTGCCTTAAAGTCCTTACGAGAGAAGATTTATGCTCACAGGTCTGAACTCACCAGTGCTTTTGCACAATACGATGTAAATGGCACAGGTACTACTGCCTCTCCGTCCAGTTGCCACCGTGGGGAAAACAGTTTCCATGTGTGTGGGGGGAAGAGGGGACAAACTCTATGGAGATGAGGCCTGCCTGCCTGCCAGTGTCAGGCTGAGGGCAGCAGAGGCTGGTTGACCCTGTTCTTCATGACCCCAGAGGAGGATAGGCCTTGGGAAGGGCTTAGCCACAAACAACTTGAGGGGATGAAGCTTCAAGTAGGAAAAAGAAAACTGAAAGACACGGGCAAATAAAGAAATTATGTTTGCTGTTGGGTAGAGAGTTTGAGCAGGCAAATCCAGTTCCAGAAGCTCAAAGGTCACCACCACCTTCATGTAGGAGTGTCTTAAGAATGTGTCAAACAGGGAACTGGGGTCTGGAGGTGGGAGTGGGGGGGGATGGGTCTCCTTCTGACTCTGGGAGATATCTGAGGAAGGTTGCCTGCCTATGCCTCCAGCAGACACACATACACTCACCCCTCAGCTGAAGAAAAGTCAGTGCTAAGTTAATAGATGAACATTTATGTAGAAGCAAGAAGTTGTTTTCTGCCACAAATACAGCTTTTCCTTGCGATGGCTTCTCACTTGACTGTGTCCTTACAAGGGCACTCAATAACATGATGTTGCTTCTTTGGCCACTGAACAGCTGTTTCACATATTTCTGTCTGGTTGAGTTTTCAGCCACATGTCACTCTAATTGCAACTCAGCTGAAACTTGAAGTGGCATAAAACTCTTCATGGCATAATCCAGCTTTCTCAAAAGGTGTTAAAACCTGCTGAACATCATAACAACATCACAACTTTGTGGCTGGAAGGGACCCGTGGAAATGCCTAGTCCAACCCCACTGCCCCTTTGTTACATGAGGGTTTTTATCCCAGGGTTCAGAGAAAAATCCTTGTGTAACCCTTTGTGCTGGTGACTGATGTGTGCTGTGTCTTGTACTTTTAACCATGACGTGACCCCTTCTGGCAGGCAGGATTTCTGTCAATGACTGGGCTGCAGTGATGGAGTCTGTCCTACAGCTGGAACTGCCCTGGAGGATGCTGCGGTCTCAGTTAGCACAGATGGATGCAGATGGAGAAGTTGACTTCATGTCATGTTTTTATGATTTGAAAATGGATCAACCTATAAAAGAGGTAAAGAAGAAAACACCTCCTTGCAATTCTTGGAGGAACAACTTTTGGTGCAAACTGAAGCACAAGACAGTGGTTTGGCCCATCAAGTAGACATCTACATCTGAACTAGTTGCTGAGCTTCCTTTTATAGTCACTGGAGGAAAATGAGCACTGCTAGGGTACGAATCATCATTCCCTGCTAAGGTAGATGCTTAAAATAGGTTGGATGAATCACATGCTAGAACTGCTTCTTACTTTCTCTTGGCTCTCGAGGGCGTTTAGATAACGGAGCTGAGGAGATGTGACAAATCCTGCCCAGAGCACTCAACCCTTACTCTTTGAAATGAGCTTTTCAAACAAGCTCCAGAGGCAGTTAAGGCCCCTGTGGGAGGAAGTCACTTTTAGATGACTTTTAGATGGACTTTTAGATGTTTATAATGGTATCTGAGGTCACTTCTACAGAGCCCAGTTGTTACCACATGGCTGCACAGTGCTTTGGTATGGAGGTATCACCATAACTTTCCTAAAGAGCAGGATCCATTCACATCTGTACAGTGAGTGCTTTGTATGAGTGCATGGTCTATGCCATCTTCCCTAGATTATCCACAATTATTTCCACAAATAATTAGTGAAGGTAGGAGGTGTGAAGGGCTCCTTTCCCCCCTTGCCCTGCTGTCTGAAAGTGACGGGTTTTATCTGATTGTTCCTCAGGGCAAGACACAGAAGTGTCATTCCAGAGAACTCAAGCATAAAGATTTGGTTTTAACATTTGACAAGTTAAACTGGGAAAATGGAAATTGGATAGTAGATATTCTGTTGGTTAAATTAACTCAAACCTAAGTCTGAGTAGCTTCTTGTATGTGATTTCAAAACCAGGCTCAGCCAGCTTTGGCAGAAACACTGTGCAGATACAGAAAGGATCTGGAGATCATCTTTAACATCATTGACAAAGATCACTCAGGTAAGTCCAGGTAACTTCACAGTGTCAACTCTAGGGAGCCTATACCAGTTATCTTTTCCCCACTGTGTTTCCTCCTTAAAGCTTCTAAATATAGAGGGACCAGAGGTGATGTCATTTCTCCAGTTTAGTGGAAACTATTTTAAGCAGTAAGGCTGCAACCATATAAGGGACAGTGCACAGAGCTTAACAAGAAAAGATTCTCACACACCCCAGCTCCAGTATTGGCTTCACTCTTCTGGGTTTTTTTCTCCCTTTAACTCTGTCTTACTCTTTACTGCTTTCTTAATTCCACTGTCAAAAGAATTCATTACCTAAAGTAAAAATATGCTTCAATCATCAAAGCACTAACCCCATGGTAGGCAGGTAACTTTGTTGCAGGGAAGGAGTGTGCACCTGTGTGTTTATGCAGGAAGGGGAAACAACACTGCAAAAAGCAATCTATTGTCTGTCTCCTTTAGGTTTGATTTCTCTTGAGGAATTCAGCCAGACATGGAGACTCTTTACTTCTCACCTGGGCATTGATGTACAGGATGACTCCATTGACAAGTTAGTCCTCAGCATAGACTACAACAAAGATGGCCACATTGACTTCAATGAATTTTTAGAGGCCTTTCACGTTGTTCACAGACTCGAGAAAAAGGCAACCTCATGAAAAGGCAGAACTTCTTGTGGGTTGTCTTGGAAGCTCAGCTTGCTGTCATTAGTCATAAAGGGCTGCTCGATAGGGTCACTGTGCAAACCTTTATTTAGCCCTTCCTGGATGATCTGTACCTGCTAATAGTGGGACAGAGGAGATGAAAACCCACACTGACAGTATTACTGTGTCACTGCCACACACTGCCAGGACCTTACAATTCACCCCCTCCTCTTGGTGGCATCTCCCCCATCAATCAGATCCCTGACCAATGCCAAGGTCATGCCTACAGCTGTAGAAAGAGAGACTTTGGTATGTGTCTGTCAGCAGTCCTAAGTGACAGCTGAGATAACCACAAGGAACATATCAGACCCACTCTGATGAACAGGCACGAGAGAGGTTGGCTGCGGGGTGTCCATTGCAGGAGAGGAAAACAGGGAAGAAGCATTTAGTTAAAATGGGTAGTCCTGCATTTAATCTTGCTCTTTGCATGATTCAGAGGAATTAAATCATTCCAGGTCAATCTCTTACCCTTCCAAAAGTTTACAGGCACAGCTTAGAGAATCTTGGTTGAGAGGTGTTTACACTTGCACTAGATTTCCTCTTGCCTCTGGTTACTTCCCCTCACATTTGCTGGGTTTTGGAGCTATGAAACAATCATAACTGTTTCTGAGATGGAGCCAGGCTCTTCACAGTGGTGCCCAACAACAGGACAAGAGGCAAGGGGCAGAAACTGATGCACAGGAATTCCCACTTGAAATGAGGAAGAACTTTTTTCCTGTGCAGTGACCGAGCACTAGAACAGATTGCCCAGAGAGGGTGTGGAGTCTCCCTCACTGGAGGTATTCAAGAACCATCTGGATGAAGTCCTGTGCTGTGTGCTATGGGATGACCCTGTCTGAGCAGGGAGGCTGGAACAGATGATTCATTGTGGTCTTTTCTGACCTGACCCATTCTGGGATTTGGTGATTCCATGATAATCTGTCACCTTAATGAAGGCTAAGTCCACAGCATGTTAATGCAACACGTAATAGATCACAGAATAAAGCTTTAGCTTTCTGAGAAATGCCTAAGTGGGGTGTCTCTTTGCTTGTGTTTTGGTACCCTGCCCCAACCACCACAGAACACTCTTCCTGAAGATGAACTGGGTTTCTTAAAAACAGAGATAAGAACACAGGAGTAAACATATTTTGATACTATCAAATCTCAATATTCTTGCATATAGTTAAACATAAATTCTTTACCAAGAAAAGGAAACTGAGAAATTCTGAAACTGAGTTTTGGGAAGGCAGCAAGATGAAGACTCTTTTACTCACCTTCCTGTCTCCCTGACTGCAAGTCAGTATCCCCATTCCTGCCAGTACCACCCTGTCAATTCCCAAGGGGGACAAGTCAGGAGATCTGGACCTAATTCTCTTGCATCTTACATTCTGAAAGCAACATCAGGTCAGGAGCTTTTTAGTTACTGTATTACCTCATTCAGCCTCAGTAAATCCAATGCACATAAAGTGCTTTTTGGGTAGGAAAAAGTTCCAACCTACTCCCTCTTTAAATTTTAATAGCTAAAGATGAGCTAAGTAAAGCAGCTTGGTTTCATTTAATGGAAGTGTTGAAAGTACAAAAAAAGCATCCTTCCAAGTTTATTGTCCAGAATGTAACAGCAGCCCAAGCTTAAGGCACTGTTGTCTATCTTAAAACTAATTTTCTACTTTTAAATACAGAACACTTTTCCAGAAGTATTCTGTAACTTGACAGATGAAGGAACAAACATACACACACTTATTTCTGCCTTGGGGGAGGGGAAAGAAAAATCTTCCATAGCACAAACAAAATTTACAGCAAAACTTTAATGGCATTGGAAATACATAATGTATAGTTTTAACATGCAGTTATTCTGATCTATGCACTGTGATGATCAGGCCCACCTTATTCCAGTGGAGTGACAAAAAGGCTCCACTTACAATGGCCAAATGTGCTGTGTGCTGGGATCTTGCTTCCCACTGTTGGCTTCCATGTGGCGGGTGTGAAGTGACAAGGTGGAACTGGACACTGCAGCTCTGGAGTCCCCCTTTGCCACCTGTCCCAGTGAAGAGGACAAAGCCAGGCTGTACAATGAGACACAGGGGCTCTGAAGGATGGCTGGCAGCCTCCAGTATGGATGTCCCCCACTAAGGACACATCCCTGAACCTGACATGAAGGTGACTGGCCTGGAGGGATCACTTCCTGAGAGGGGATGCCAAGGTACAGTCACAGCACAGCTTCACAGGGCAGCAGGCAGTGAGAGCCTTTTGGGGATGCAGGACTGCATGAGAGGGGCTGAATCATTGAACCAAAAAAGAAAGCACTGTCCTGTCAGCTGCTGGTGGCACAAAGAGGCCCCAAACCCCTGACAGAAGGAGGGTGGCAGGGGGAGTAATGGTGAAACACCTAACACTGGGAATAAATGCCTCTTGAGACTGAAACTGGGAGTGGGAAAAAGCCCTGCTGCTTGTACTTAAATCCAAACAGTTCGAGCTGAAGCTCTTCTATAACCCCCATCCTCAATCCCTTTTTTTCAGTCATGATTCTATGCAGCAGCCACTTAAAATTCCAGATGGGAGTGGTCCTTTAAGCAGTGCCTGAATCAGCCTGCAGATGAGTGCCAAGCTCTCACCCTACAGCTACAGATGCCACCACTGGTAGCATCTCTCTCCTGCTTTCCGGGCAACTCTGCTCCAACCTGCCAACCACTCCAAAAAGTGCCCAAGGTTGGACTTGGACTGACTCAAGCCCCCACTTCACTCAAGTGAAGCTACTGCCAGAGGGGTGACACATTCCCATAGTGTCCCATGCCCACATGAGCCGGGCCACCTTTTTAACTACCCCACAGAAAGTGGCTGCCCCTTTGCAGGGCAGCTAAGGACTGTGTGGCTCACCTGCACCTTCCAGGAACAAGCAGGACTCTTTCCCTGAGAAAGGAAACTACAATTAGCAGGAGAGAAGCCAGACAAGCTTTGTACTCCACCCATTCAGTTTTCACAGTTACCTGTGGGACCAGCAGCTGAGGGAGGTCAGTGGTGGTTTGAGCTGTTTAGTTTGACAAACCTGGGTCCCTGTCAGCAGCAGGGAGAAGGCAACAGCATGAGCAGGGGGAACACTGGTCTGGGGGAGCAGGCTAGGGCCAGCATGTGGTATGAGCTCTGAGCTGGACACAGATCCTTGTTCTGCCAGTTCCTTCCCCTTGCCTTGCCTGTCTCCAGGAACACCCAACTGCCCCCAGCACTGCATAGGTGCTCCTGACCCCACAGCTGCAAACTGCTTGGGGCAGCAGGCCCATCAGGCTGGCATGAGCAGCTCTCAGGTGAGTCTGTTCTAATTCACTGATGCCCTTGTTTCTGAGGCACAGGATGTGTCTGTTTGCCTTTGCTTTCTTTCCATAAATGATTTTCTAGGGACTGGGAGCTGGCAGTGTCATCCTCTGCTGGCTCCCCAGGGAGGCTGCACAGCCAAGGAGAGCCTCTGCCAATGAGCTCAGCCCTGCACAAACTGCAAAGTCGTCCTGTGTTTTCTCTGGGTGCACACCCTGGCCACTGCCAGCGCCAGCTCTGCTCTGCAGCAGCCTCACACACACAGGGGATCCTCAACAAGGCAGGGGTCTGTGTAAAACCTTATTTGCATAATTGGGTCTGCACTGCAAGGCAACTCTGCTGCAATGGTTCTTCGCTCTGAGCAGTAACACAGCACCAAGGTGCAGCTGTGCCTGACCCTGCAAGTAACAGGTTTGCCTTCCACTGGCCCTGGGTTTGAGTACTACCCTTCACCACCAGATACCTAAACTCTTCAAATTACCAAATACATACTTTCCAATTGCTTGCACTCCACATGGTAATTCATTGTGACATCCTGAATATAGCATAACCTAGGTCATACTGTGAATCTGATATTAAAGATATCAATGAGACTCCCATTTAAAAACAAAGAAGTGTTAAGGGGTGTCCAGGTATGTTAGGCCACACATTTCGTTGCCTTAGACTTCAATGCAGGTGCTGCACGGAAAACCAACATCAGCCTTCTTGGTTCTGAAAACAAATTCACACAGTAGGTTAAAAAGAAGAAGTCTGAGCAAAAAGTCATCTTGCATCTCTCTCAATCTAGAATTCAAGAAAAAAAGCAAAAAATAACTGCTGCTATGTTTTGTATGATACCAGGTAGAATAAAAAAAATCACCTTGCTCTTGTGCTTATGCTCTGCACTGTCACATCTGCTTAAACTAGACAAAGGATTTTACTTCCTTTTACTGGGAAACAAGCCAAGTGAGTTCTCACAATACATATGAAAAGTTAAAAAAAACCAAACCAAACAATAACAAAGGCAAACCCTTACAAAACAGGCACCATACCAATAAAATAACTTCCACACCCAAGTGCTAATTGTACCTGAACTGTCACTTTATACTGGCCCCTGCACAGGCCCACGGTTCCCATGGTGGTTAACACAGAGCTCCTGGTCCTCTGGACTACCAAACTCCTCTGGTCTCTGAAAAAACATTAAATCACCTCACACTGAGGCCTCCCACACCTACACTCCCTTGAGCCAGTTCCCAAATGCTGCTACAGCAGCAGTGGCTGTGTAGAGGGACAGCAGGCAGGGTGTCATGGCCTTTGGTGCTCAGACCTCCTGGGACCATAAGGGCTGGCAAGTGAGATAGGACATTACTTCTACTGGAAATGAAAACCTCACTCTCAAAAGCACCACACACTCTTGTTACAAAAACAAAACAAAACAAAACAAAAACAAAAACAAAACAAAAAAAAACCCACCACAAAAAAAAAAAAAAAAAAAAAAAAAACCCACACACACACACAAAAAAAAAAAACCGAACAAAAAACAAAACAAAAAAAACCTCACCAAAAATCCTATGCAAATGGCACAGTTATATTTTGAAAACGTGGAGGGGGGGCTCACAGGCACAGCTTATCAGGCTTATATATAGCTCAGAAAGTACTTATTTTTACAGGCCTATCTGCTCTTTTCCACTCTACCTGGCAAGCCAGAATTGCTCTGATCCTTTCTGCTCACCTGGCAGCAGTGCTACTCAGGGAGCCTTTCCATGGCCATGGGATGCTGATGCTACTGCCACTTTCCTAAGCTGTTAGCCAGATGCTGACATATGGCTGGTGGCAAAGCCAGCAGCACAGGCACATGGAAAACCATAGTCAGTGCCTGGGGTAAGGCAGGGTTTTCCTCTCCAGAGCCTGCCTATCTCTGTTTTCAGTTTAAATGGCCATGGAGTCATTTCCATGCAGGATGCACCTACTCCCTGCAGCACCTCAGAGCTTCCAGTTGACAGCATTAACCTGGGAACTGTCTGCAGGGAGATTTCCAGGCAGCCCAACCCCTAATTACATGAGACCAGTATGACTTCAAACTAAAAAGAAGAAAAAGAAAAAATGCAAAAGGAAAAAAAAAAAGAAAAGAAAAAGAAAAAAAAAAACCAAACCAAACCAAAACAAAGAGAAACATCAAAGCCTTCCATAAACTCATGCTACACTGGAAAAGCCACAATTATGCCATTCTCAATTCTGAGGCTGTTTGCGAGGGAAATGATCAGGAGGCTTAGAAAGGGTGCTCAAGTGGAAGAGGTTTATCTTGCTCCATTCAGAGGAAAGGATTACAGGCATAAAACTGTCTGTCACACTGGCGAAACTGGAGCCTTGAGATTTTGTCTCCAAAGTCTTGGGGATGCAGGGAAGGAAGCTATTCAGATAAAACACAGATGTGGCTCCTGACAGAGGCTATCCTCTCAAATTAGTGGATATTGTAGGATGTTTGTGCCTACTGGCATTAGCCCTGCACTCACTAGGTGCAAATGAGAAGAAATTTAGGAAAAATGTGTATAAAAATATCACCACGTTATTTCAAGTTATTCTTACTCCTCTAATTTACATTTCCCTGGATGTTTCACACTGTGCATTAGTGATTCACAATGATGTACTTTTACACACAGCAGGAGAAAAATTAATGAATTCCATCACCTCCCTTATTTGTGAGACTCTGTGCCTGAGATGCAGCTCCCTCATTTTATTATGCCTTTTGATCACCACAGAGTAATCTGTTTTCCCCTTGGCAGAACTGTATGATTCTTGCTAATTTAATACGAATTACATTTATGCACGTTGGGTAGGATAAGCCTCATTATTTGTTATTTCTTGCACACTCTCCTAAAACCAGGCCAATTTCCAGCTCCCTGTCCCCAGCAGTAGGTGTGCACAGAGCATTCCCAGCAGTGCCAAGTGTTGAGGGAGTGCATGGCACACACAGAGGCAGCAACCAGCCAAGGGGTTTGTGACAGGAACTGGGGAGGAGGAGCCCCTGAGCCTTCCCTCCCATGCGAGGCATCATTTATTGCATTGCACAGCCTGTGCTGGGCAGGAAATCGTGTAAATAAATAATTATGGCTTTTGTTAGGTAAGTCATGGTGCCATAGGCTCCACTGGGAGCACTGTCATAAAAGAAGTGGCAAATTCCTGTGGCTGTGTCTTTCTCCAAGATACTACCAGTAGCTCCAAATGACTTCTGTAAAAACACAAGCAAAGAAGTAGAGCAAGTTAGACATGCATGCTGATTTATTGGGAAAAACCCACCACATTACAGTTTTTTATTTGTGCTGAATACTGAAAGCAATTCTCTTTCCTCCCATGAAAATCTTAATCAGGATTACTGTAGGGTTCACATGACTTAGTTGGATCAGTGCATGTAAATGAAGAACATAAACTTCATGGGTTTTTGTCCTTTGGGGTAAATGGGTGGGATTACTCAAATGCTGGTAAATAGTAATGCCTTGATAAAGCAGGACTTCAATCTACCCTTGCACTTCAGAGCTTGTTAGCCACTACAGTTTTATTCCCTTTAAATCTCCCACAATTCTTACATTAGTTTTCCCAAATATATTTCCAGAAGATACTTAAGTGATTTGGTCTGTCTTTGTAGGAGAAAGACAGGACAAGATCAAGTTCATCACACACATTAAAAAAAGAGCAGGAGATAATTCTGAAGGGAGGAGGCTTCCCCCCAGTGCCCTTTGAGCTCACCAGCTCCTGCAGAAACAGGTCATTGGCCATGTGCACGATTCTGTCCACGTGGATGATGCCCCCGATGCTGTTCACCTCGATGTCGGAGAGGAACGTCAGGACGAGGATGGCTTCCACCAGGAGCTGCCTGTACTCGGGCTGGGGGACGTGGTTCAGCACCGACTCCACGTGCACCGCAAACTTGATTTCACACGGGGTCATCTGGCAAGTTTGAGTGGAAATGGAAAGACAAACTGACAAATCCAAAAGACTAGCTCCTCACATCCTGCAAGCACTGAAACATATGCTCCTCTCCGCACGTGGGGGCAGACTGACTGAAGGGAACAAAATGTTTGTGCAGCCTTAGCACTTACAGAAAGTTTTCGTGTCGCTAGACCTGATTCTGCAAACAGTTACACAACGTCCAGAAGCCTACTCCAGCTCTGCAACCCATCACACACACATCTCACTTACATCCAGGGCTGCTGATGCTGAGCTGGCACATTAACTCTTTGCTCCTCAGGCTGTGCTCTCGCACGCTCTGCCTTGTACATCTCTTGCTGGCATTGCAGGTTAGTTGCAAAGCTGAACTTACCACTGAGTTTTAAAAACAACCACCTGCTTAGAGGAGTGATTTTTAAATAACCCCTGAGCTTTGCCATGCAGGAATATCACTATTCTGTTTGCAAAGCAGCTTAATTTGCACTGGCGTAACTCTGTGGATGTTATGCTGCTTTAGGAAGTTTGTGCTTATGTTATTCAACTGCTTTAAACAGCTAAGTTAGATACTGTCCAGGTCTGACAGGCTAAAAATAGAAGTCTCTTCATCTACACAATAGGGATAAATAATGCTCTCCTTTCTGAAAAAAAACCCCAAAAACAAAACAAAGGCACAAACCCCAACATTTACATTTGGCAGAAAATTGCAGTTCCTCTCTTCAGCTGTTACCACAGTTCCTCAGAAAAGAAGGAAGCCAGAGACAAATCTGAGGGAAACAGTCAGGAAAACAGTCTTGGGCACACAAGCACCACTCTTGCACTGATGGATTATTGTTCACAAGAGTTTGTTTTATAGATGTGAATTCAAAATTTGCCAGAGCACCTAAAAACAGAATCCAGCTAAGAAAAAAATGCAAGAAAATATTATGTATTTAGAGAGCTAAAGCTTTGGTTAGAAACCATCATTCTTAACTGGTATTTACTTTTGAGACTGTGAAGCCAAAATACACTGCCTGCTGTGGCAGCATATTAAAAAAATAAGTGGCAAGCAACATGTGTGCTTTATTCCAGTAAGTCTGTGCTGCCTCACCTTCCCCCCAAAGGGCTGCTGTCAGCCACCCTCTCTGGAACCTCCCAGTGGGCACAGGGGGACAGTGAGGCTGCAGAGGGCAGGCTCAGCAAAGGGAAAACCTGTCACAAGCCTCCTCCCAGGCCTGCCTAGCAGGAATTCACCTGCACAGAGCCAGGAAAGCTGGCAGAGGTGCCGAGGGAAAGTGCAGATGTTCCAAAAGTAAAACCAAGGATCTGAAGCAGAGGCCCTGCTGCATCTTGCACTGTCAAACCAAACATTCAGCTATGTGGCTAGAAAAACGTGGGCATTTTACTGTACCTCTCTGGTGGTTGAAGAAGGAAGGACATAACCATCAATGGACAGACCATGGCACTGAAACATTTCAAAAGTGAACATAAATTACAGTTCTGGCAATTCAATCTGAGGGTTCTCTGCTCTAAGCCAGTATGTAACAACTTTCAGTTAGGAAAAAAAAAAAGGCAAAGAAAAACCCCCAAATGACACAGAAAGCCCTGTTCAAAAATATTATTTTATCCTTCCTGAAGAAGTTATTATGTAACTGGCAAAGATTAGAAATAGCCTGACATGACACACCAGAGCATGCTGTGCTCCAGCCCAGCTAACAAAGCAGAGCACTTCAGGAGCCACTACAGCAAAGGCACAAAGGAGGGAAACAAATCGATGGGAGAATTCTTCTGGAAGGAATTTGGAAATAAAAGATAACACAAAAGCACGACAACAGACCACAAAAGCAAAAATATGTTTGTCATTTTTGCTAGAATAACATTTAGTTATGTGTCTCAGATCCAGGACACCACACCTCAGGATGTCAACCTCTGGGGGAGAGAAATAACAAGTGGCATGAGGAAAAGAGTGACAAAACCTAAATGGTGAAGAGGGAGGTTAAGGAGGGACACATCTGGGTATGTGAGGTATAGAATAGAAACCCACCAAGAAGTGGGGACAGATTTTATGAATACTCCAAAGAGATTTTAAGAATGAAATACTGAAGACAAGCATAATTCATTTTAACAGCCAGAAAAAATACACAATTACTCCCAGCTATTTCATTAGGTCAGAAGTGACCCTCACTCTACTGGAAGATCCTATTAGTAAATAGCCAAGAGGTCATATATGATTTGTCTTGGCTGACATCAACCCTAACAGCTTCAGTGTAAGGGATTTTAGAAGGACAAACCAGCCTAAATTGGTGATGCACTCTTTTCCCAAATAAGCAAGCATGAACAGCTCAGTGCTGCAATGTGCCAGATGCTGGCCTGTATCCAGCAAAGCAGAAAAACAGGTGCATAATCACTTTGAAATAAGTTAAAATTTGTAATTCCCCTCTCCTTCTTCCTGGAGAGTTTCTTTTTTTTTGTTTGTTTTACATTTCTATACCCCTGATATCCAAAGTGCTTGCAAGGACTTACTCTTCAAAAATAAAACCAAACTATCAAACAAAAAGGGTTAAGAATGCCATACAGCTCAGAAGAGCCAGCAAGAGGTCTCTAAACATTCTGGAAGAGTCAGAGCAGTTTCCTACTTCATTTCTCACAGCCTTTCTGACCTGGAGCACAGAACTCCATTGCACTGCAGTGCCCTTTAAGTGCACTGACAATGTGCATTAGGCAAGGGGATGCACAGCAGGCAGTGGTGGAACAGAATCATTCAGCCAAAATTCAGCATTGGTGGTTTTAGAGAAAAACACACTTTCAAAGAAACACATGAACTTGTGTTAATGGAGCCCTTTTATGTTCAAGAGACACCCTTGTACCAGTGGCTCTGGTTTCCACCTGGCAACCAACTTCCACTCCTGGCAAGGTGCCCCCCTGGCCCACCACCTCCTCGAGTTACAGCTTGCTTGCTTCCTCCACAGCAGTCAGCTTACCTTCTGAAGGATCTTCCACACTTTCTCATAAAAGCCAACAGGAACTCTGTTAATAGCACCATCAAGCCTCCTTCTGCGCAGCCACTGCCCTTTTCTGTCACCCCAGCTCATGTCTCCACTGGAGCCAGTTGGAGAAGTGCTGGTGGGAGATGATGGAGTACTGCCCCTCTGTAAGGACATTAAAGCTTTGGTTAGTTGCTTTCTACCATGCCAAGTGCCACTCCTGACCAATACATTTCTGTTATAATGCTACCTCAGAACCAGGGAAAAAATACAGGCCTTGGTGTCATACAGGATGATGACAGGTAGGCTTGATCCTTCATCCCCATCTCTTCCCTTTGCAACAAGCTTCATTTCTCAAGTACTTCCACCATTTCTCAACAAAACAGGCAAGTACTTCAACATGGCATAACCCAGTGAACCTCAGTGCTTGTTTTAATGCAACACCTGACTATTTTAACAAGCACAAGCTGCTCCCAGGGCAGTGTCACTGCTGTGCAAAGTGGGGGGGATCTGCAGGTAGGTCTGATTCACTTGGACATGGGGCTCGGTGTTGTAAAATATCAAAGGGTTCATAAGTCTAGCAAGAGAGGCCCTTATGCAAAAGTTCCATTAAAGTAAGCAGATTAAAAATTGACTTAATGAAGCTATGAAATCATCATGCCTGCCTCTCTGTAAGTATTAATGTTGTCTCCTTTATTACCCTTGTTGCTCTATTATTTTACTCTACCAGGTCTGGACACTAAATTAGGCAGCAAATCATTTTCAAAGCTGGGGCAATACCACCATGTTGCTGCTGTGATTTCCACACACACAGTCTGCCCATTCCTTGCACTCCCAGAAATTTTGCTTTTCTGTGTTCTCCTTCCTTTTTGATAGCAGCTACTTTCAGCCTAGGAAGGACTTCACTGAAAGTGCCATCTTAAATCCCCTTATCTCCACGTTAGAAGCCACCTGAGCAATGTAATGGGGAAGGAGGAAAATGACTGCAAACTGCATGTTTGGAAGCTGCAGGCTCATAGACTTTACCTAGCCAAGCTCTGCAAAAACATCCCCAGCAAACAGTCCATTTCCACTGCTACTAGTGTCCATGAGGCACACGTGGTGTTCCTTTGATGTTCCTTTCCACTGCAAACTGACCATGACAGACAGAACTTCCTGCTCTGTAGCTGTGTTTTTAGGGCATCTGGGAGGTGTGTCACTGACAGTTAAGTCTGAAGCTGTAGACAGTGAGAGCTTAAGAAGAGCTACAGTTCTCTGCCTTGAAAGAAGAGGACTTTTTGAAGATATACCCATGCAACCCCTATCTCTGCAACTTGAAACTATTCTGGGTTGCTCACTGTCCAGAGACTGTCCACATTTATCAACACTACATTACTTTTACATGCTGAAGATACCTACAAGAGTCCCCTATCAAGTAGCTAAGTCTTCTACAATTTCTTAAGCTTCAGAAGAACTAAGGGGATCTAAATGCAAGATTCAACTTCTATAAGGACATTACTAATGAGAATTGGTTCCCAATGGAGACAAGACAAAGAGGTAGGGTTTGAAAACAAGGTTTTAGGAAGAAGAAGACAGAGGAGGTGTCTAGAGCCAAGACCCTTGCACACAAACACACACAGGGTGAACAGCAGGTGCAGAGCTACAGATGGTGTTTTACCATGGAAGAAAACATGCTGCTGGACATGGAGTGCCCCTCATGAAAGAACTAGGAAACAAAACCAGACACCAACGTCAGACAGCCAGGAGCAAAGAACACAGACAAGGTCAGATAACACAATGATGCAAAGACAAGAAATATGGAATAACCTCAGGTACTCAGGAAAAAACTGCAGCACCCCTGGCCTCCTGCAGTGTTGTGCTTCAGCTGATAGCAGGGCAGCTGCTGCTGATTCCCAGGGTCACCATGAAGCAGAGCCCTCCATGCCAGGAGCCTGTTTGGCAGCCCATGCCATCCATGGAGCTCCCAGCATGGCCAGCACAAACCAGCAGTTTAAGATGCAAGCAAAGCTTCCCTGCGGCTCGGGGCCAAGGTAAAAACTGAGCTCCCTGCTTCCATTCCCCATTTGTTGCAATGCCACCGATTTCTCTTTGCATGAGAAGGTCACCTTGCTGGAGAGACAGCAGGCTGCCAACTGGATGTGCAGCACTAAACAAAAAGCTGCAAGGCAAATTTTTTGCTGAAATGTGGATGCAGCACCTCAGACTTTAAGCCCTTTTCTCTAACTGCCCACCCCAAACCAAACCTCACATTCAGTGTTAATGGTTCTGACTCAAGAAAGAACAGCCACAAAAGAGGGAGCTGCAGTTGCTCAACACTCCAGAGATGTTAGTACAAGTACTTGAAATATTCCTTGTAACAACAAAGTGTATCCTGTACCACCCCACCCAACCCCCTGCCAAAATGACATTACATTAGCTGCTAGTCAACATTAGCTGCCAGTCAATTATTCAGAGAATGCAGTGAGATGTGGCAGGAAGCAGCAGGAAAGGCAATGGGGGTGGGCGGTACAAAAATAAACTCAGTCAGCTCCTCCGCTGTGCAAAACATCAAGTTTCCGTGGAATGTGAAAGCAACAGAGGAACTATGTTTCTAATGTCAAGAGGTCCAAGTATTCCAGCTCAGGCCCATCTCTGTATTTCCAACAAAATAATGCTGCCATCTAGTGCCTTGTGCCTCCTCCTTCCTGGAAAGGCCCCGAATCCAGACACCCCTGTTTGACTGGGAGCCCTGCTCAGACCGAGCTCCAAGGCCAGCTCAGGGCCAGCCCAGCACAGTGGGCAGCACCTTCACAGCCTCCCCCTCATCTGCAATGATGCTCTGGCAGTGGCACAGCTCAAACACAGCAACCAGGTCTCACAACAGACATCGTGCCCATGAAGAATCATTAACTGATCTTTACTGCCACCAGCAAATGATTCATGTTAAGACCATGTAAAAATGGCACTCCTTTCTGAAAGCTTATTCAATCTGTTTCTTCAATCAAAGGAAAATATCAAATGTTTCCTTACATGAGGCTGCTCAACGCCCCATCCAATCTGATGTTACGCATTTTCAGGGACAGGGCATCCACAATTTCACTGGGCAACCTGTTCCACTGTCTCTCCCCCTTTATAGTAAAAAAGTCTCCTTGCATCTCATCTAAACCAACCCTTTCAGTTTAAAACTGTTGCCACTTATCCTGTCACTACAGGCCTTGGCAAAAAGCATCTCTTCACCTTTCCTTTAAGCCTCCTTTATATATTGCAAGGCTGCAAAGAGGTCTGTTGGAGCCTTCTCTCTCTAGTTTTCTAGAGGAAAAATAGAACCATTCTTACAAATGTATTTTATTTGACCACTACCTTCCTATTTATTTAAAGCAAAAGAAAATTACTAATAGAGACACAAAATAGAGAAATCAAACCACTCCTAACAAAACCATCAGTCACATTCATTCAGAGCATTTTGGTTGTGTTTTCTGTGATCTCTCCATATACTCAGCTGAAATTAATTTAAAGTATTAAACTTGAATATATATCTAGCAGTAATCATCATCCACTCCTGAAAGAACAGAACTGGAGGAAAACAAAACAAGATTCCTTTTCCACATGTATCTTTTCCAAAAGGCATGTGGTCCAGTTTTGCAACTTGGGCCAAGCACAAGAACGAACACTGCATAAAAGCTTCTCTTTGCACATCTGACTTTTCCTTAGCTAAATGTGACAGAAGAACTGTTTTTACAGTGGACACCATGAATGCATTACAGTTTGTTCAAGTTCTTCTACATACAGCATGTGAAACTAGAACAAGAGAGGAAGAACAGTTTTGGAGGAAACATCCCTTGACTGCCCTCTATTTAGTGATCAGTTTTAAAGCGACTTTGGAAATTTCTATTATTCAGCAAGAGTAAAACTAACATAACACAGTTCCATAACAGCTGTACTTTCTGATAAGCATTGACAGAAAACCCTCACCTGCTTCATCTCACTCTTCAATTTAGTAATACCACTTCTTTCTGTTTTGGTTGCTCCAGAATGCCCCATCTCATGAATAGAAATTGCAGGGCTGGATGAAGAGGAATCTACAGGTCGCACTAAAGAAGCAAATGGGCATTTTTAACATTCTAGAGGTAGAAAAATAGATGAAATTGTATTTAAGAAGTTAAACACAAATCATTTCAGAAATGTGCAATGCTCTTGGTGACAGAATCACATCAAGAGTTCAAACCTGATTGTATCAAGTAAGGGGCCTAAATCCATTCTTGGATATCAGAAACTGATTTTCCAAGACAGTGAGCAATTGTAAATTTAGTCAGAATTGCAATGAGTCCAGGAGACATCTGATGTGCCAGTAAGGAATATGTGGGCATCAAAGACATGCTTCTTGAAGGCAGGTTAGATATGACCTTTTAATGGTTTTTGTTTCAGTTCCATAAAATTTCTTCATTTTAAAAATTTGCTTTCATATTACTGAAGACTTGGTACAATCTTATTTCAGTGCAGGATAGCTTCCATCATATGTGTTTTATTTCACAGCACACATACACATGTACTGGCCCCCCGTTATTAATACATTACCTACACCTTAATTTTAATTTTACATGCAGAAAGAATAGATCCCCACTTATAACACAATCTAACTTAACATACAAAAGTGAACAACTTACAGCTTCTTTCCACTCCAAACTCTTTCCCACTGAGAATATGATGTAGGAGACTTTTCATATCAAAGGGGCTTAGATTCATCAAGCTCTCTGAAGCTTCTTCACCTAGTTAAACAAAATAAAACAAAACAGAATGACAAACGTCTCTGGGAAGACAACAAGTTATAAAGCCAGCTAAGGAAACTGTGAATGAAGTCCAATCACATTTAATTCGTTGGCTAGCCCTTCCTTTAAAAAAATTAATATATAGTCAAATTTCAAAGAAAATATATTTCAGGACTAAACAACAAACACTCCACGGAAACACCACTATTTGCATTAATCTTTATTATGTCATAGCTTATGCAAAATTTCACTGAAGCTCATGACGAGAAAGCAGTTGCTCCCTTATAGAACAAGATCACTTGGAAAGATATTACAGCCATCTCCCAACAGCAGATGACATGAGGATCTAAATTCCAGAGACAGTTATTCCATAAAGAATATCCTCTGATATTCTTTGAAAAACTGGGTGCTGGGGGGAGAGAAATCTTTCATTAAGTCAAAAGAACAAGTGATTTTTAAGTTTGTAACTGCACATATGAACTAAGAGGTTAATAAAAGGATTTAACACACATAACTGAGATGAGCAATCACAAAGAGTGAAGGAGAAATGATACCAGAAGTACCCTGACAATAAAACTGCTTCCTACCTGAGCATTTCAGACTTCGTGCCAGCTCAGTGGCCATCACCTGGATTATCAGACCAATGCGGAGCCTGAGCATCTCCACAAAAAGACTGGGCTGTGACCGGACGTACATGGCCAAGTACATCATTATCTCCTGTAGGGACAAACCCATAAAGGCACCATCAGAGTGAGTCTTCATGGCTTTGAAGCAAGTCTCAGAGCAAACACTGGCACAGCACTGGGCACAGTCCAAGAGGCCTTTTTGCACAGGCTGCATACCTGTGTCAGGACTGCAATACTGATGTCTTGGCCACTGGCTTCGTAAATGAGATCTGTGAGCTCCTCAGGTGGCAGTGGGCTGCAAGAAGACAAACCACAGGCAGCAGTGACTCAGCACAACCAGCTCTTAAATTCTTGAGCAAGCACTGGCATCAAATCACCCAGAAGAAAGGCGCCTACAATTCAACCTGGGTGGCTACAAATGCTTTTGAGGGCAAGGAACAAGGTTTAAAAGAAGGTAATAGCAGCAGAATGGTAACCAGCAGGAAGTTGAAAGACAGCCTGTGCCTGAGGCAGAGCTCCAACTTACGTGGTAATGATTTTCTCACGGGGTTCTGGTGGCAGGCCCACTGTAAGTTGTTTGTGGTGTGACAGAAGGTCTGTGCATGCCTATCATAAGGGGACAAAAAGCAAGAGACCTTTTTCTGAGTCATGTGGAAGTGAATTAAATTAATTCAATTTCTTTAACATTTTTAAATGCATTTCTATTAATTATCAAACATGAAAATCCAGCTGAATGCTGTTAAATAGTTTCTGAAGATCTCCTGAGGTCAACAGGGCTACGAGAGTTTGCCCAAGCTGAAAGTGGCCTGTTTCCCTGCTCAGTGAAATCAGCAGCATAATGATTAGATTAGGAGCTCTGGTGGGGCTGGCAGATCAACAAAGGCTTTAATCCTTTATCATAAGATAAACTTTTGTTCTTTATTTAAGACAACCATATTTTTCATCAATGAAAAGTTCAGCAGCGTTAGTTAAAAAAATCCTGTGTACTAATATATCTCCTAAAACAAACACTCAGCATACTTCATCACATTCCTGATACATTCTGAAATAGGTACTTTCCCCAGTACCACAATATTTACTCTTTCATATTGACCTCCTTTAAATATGGGTGTTCAGTTTACCTGTTTTAACATCCTGAATCAAAAAACATCACAGAACAGTGTTCCTCTGATTTTGAAGAGTCTATTTTCACTCCCTTAACATGGAAGAAAACAGATCATCCCTATTCTCCTGCTCCCCAATTCTTTGTCAATACCTTCTCAAGCTAACCTACATGGCTTTTGGTGAGCATGTCTGCACTGCTCGTCCATGGTGTCCTGAGAACAGAAGTTCTGTGCTTAAGGAACCACCATGTACAGTGACTATCACAAACTGCTCCCCACAGACAGGACTGTCACTAAAATAAGGCATCCTAGATGTGACACAGACCCTTGAAAGTGGCCAGGAATTACAGAGAGAGCTCCTCAGAAAAATGCAAGGGATTACTAGAAAATCAAACAAATACTTTTAGAGTAATAGAGAAGAAACCTTTTTGTAATGATCAAAATCACATCTGTACTCTTAACAGTGGACTTTTGTTGTTACCGCTTAATAGTCATGGAGATTAAATGGTTCCAAACATCCATTCCCAAGGCAGACTGTCCCCCCACGGGGATGGAAATGGGCAGAATGTGTTTTTTTGTCATCACTAGCACCCTGACATAGTACTCCAAAAGTGTTCATACCATCATAACAGCCATAACATCACAACCAGTGACAACTGCAGCTTTCAAAGCACACAATTAAGCTTCTCCATTTAAGAGAGATGAAATGAAGCCTTCACAACTATTTACAGTGTGACATTCTCAGTCCATGTCAGCATTAGCAGAGTTTGCAGTACAGACAAAAGATAAAGATGTAGTAAGACTCTAGATCAGAAAAACAACCATTATTTAATAAGATCGCTGCACTATGCATGTTGTAAAGTAAAGCTAGAAGAAGGGCAAGCAAAAACCCCAACAGAAAACTGGTAGTTCTACCTCTGTTCCCAGGCAGGATTATTTGTATTTCATACCTCAGCCAGGACTTCAACTCTCTTTTTGAGTATGCCAGAAATGTAACGGATTAAGCCCCATTCCTGATTGAGGCCTGCCTTTCTGTAGAGCTCGTTGAGGAGGCAGTGAACAGTGACACCATACTGTCCATCCAGCTCTGTGTCCCAGTCAGCACCTCTGCCACAAAACAAACAGGAGGTAATTGTCATCAGGCAAGATGCTAAACTTTACCCCACAGCTGGATTGTGACTGCCTTGCTCACGTTGTGGTGACGTTTGGTCCCACACCAAATGGGACATCTGTGCCTTCAACACAGATTGATTATATGTGGGCAAAATCCTCTTGATACCAGGAACTTTCACACTAATTTGAGCATTCACTCAGCTGTGAGCCAGCAACTTGAAAAAGAAGGATGATTGAAGGATTTCCCACTAGACTTCAAATTGAGCACTCACATGGATAGTCTGCTGGAGGAACACTCCATGTAGTGCTTTTTCAGAGCAGAATTCAACAATATCTTCAGTATTGCTGAAGATATTCAGCATCCATTCAGCATTCATACATCCATTTTTCAGAGCCTTCAGGGGAATTTTTTAGCCTTTCCTCTTTCTTAGCTATTAACTAAACTTCTGTGTTGCTTATGCCACTACTGAAAATAGCAAAGGAGCTTTCTGTTCCTGGTTTTGAAATTCACTGCACTATGGCTTCTCTTCAGTAATTTTTTGAAGTGTCACAGAATGACTTTTCAACTCCTGCTGACAGAGGCCACCAGAGGTCCATCTGCCTGCCCAACAGAGTCTCCCTTGGTGAAATACTGGTGTTAGATGCAGTTAAACAACAAAATATATTTTTTATAGGATTTCCTTTAGTCTTTAAGAGAGGAGGCTACACATTTTGCTTGTGAAATCAAGATCAAAGAAGAGGTCCTCACAGGACATAGACTAAAATAAACAAAAATGTAGTAAAAATGTAGTCTTTGTAGCAGTAGGGAAGACCATATGTGATTAACACATACTTGTCTTTGCACCAAAAGCTATCTGCCTAACAGGTTCCAGCAGTATTGTCCTGCACAGCAAAAAAAAAAAAAAAAAAAAAAAAAAAAGCAGCTTAATAAACACACTTCAGAAGATGATTCTGTTGTTTGTATTTGCATTTTGTTCCCATCAAACCAATTTAAATAGCAGGTGTTTACTAACCCCAGCAGGTGGGTCTAGACTGCTTCCAAGAATGTTTTAAAAAGTACCAAATTGTAGCCAGTTGTGTACTTAAATATGCAAAGGGATTAGAGGAAAAATAGTGCACTCATAAAAATTGCATTTTGCCTTTAGTTTGAAAATGACAAGAATTTTCCCTCCACATTCATTCTTGTGTATGAAAATCACACCAAATCTTTGTGAATTTTAAATGGAGTGCCACAAATAGAGCAGGTTGTGTTCTTATTCATGGAAAGGATTTGTGCATCTAATTTATGAGCTCTGGAGACTTTATGTATTTGCAGCTGTGTGCCAATCAACTCTAAAACGTGCACAAGTCTTCTTGTGTATCCAAATAATTCCTGTAATCAAACTAACTGAAAATATGCCTGTTAAAGCACAAAATATTTCCACTGTCCCCTCAAAACACAACCTGAACAGTGGAAGCCTTTTGCACAAGAATAATCAGATAGCTGTGACCAAATTTAAAGATGCTGAAGTTCATACTCAGGCAACTTACTTGAGTATATGCAAGATATATAAGATATCTGCTTGATCATGGAGTGTTGGACATTCCTTCAGCTGATCAACAAGCTTCCTGCAATCCAAATCACCATGAGCATCTTTAGGTAAGTGCAAAACATTTTCACAGTCCTGATAACAAAGATGGATGAAAAATCAAAAAACATGACCTTGAAAAAAGTAGCAGATCTGTAACCTCCTGTAACTTCAAACTTCCCATTAAAAAATCACAACAGACTTGCAACAAAGCTCTGCACTTGAAATACAGACACATCACTTAGTTCTTGCCAGGATACTGCAGGCACAGAAAGGAGAGAGTCCCAAGAAACACAGAAGGGAATCTTATATCTGCTTTTTTTTTTTTCTTTTTTTGACAGAACAAAGAAATTGAATTATCTGCATGCCTCTCCTGTCACTTTATGTTACTTGTAAAGAGAAAAGCAGACAGATACTACCCTTTCTTGTTGAAATAATTTAGAGCTTTTTGGGTTCCATCTCTAACATGTATATTAGTGGTGCTTTATGAATGTAAATATTGCTATTATAAATTTTCCAAGCTTATAAAAATAAAATGGTAACTAATCAGAAGATGTAATCCTATGGTGAATTCTTGGATGAGAAGTTTTGTTTAACATGCTGTTCAGCAATTTATATAATCCCAAAATACCATTCCCACAAACAGAGCCTTGTGCAGGGCAGAATCCTTCAGGAGACTGGATACAAACTCCTTTAGCCATTCTCAGCAGCTGGTCACACATACCAAGACAAAACAAGTGCCCAGCACAACCTCATCTTTATGCCTTGAGATGGGATTTGGCTGGTGCCTTAAGGACATTCACACATTCCCTCTTGCCCAGATGTTACTATAAGTAGCATTTCTTGGAAAACATCTCTGAAGGCTGTGAACATCCCGTCCTTCCCCTTGTGTTCAGCTAGAACTAAAGATGATGACTTAACTTTTGGATTTTAAAAATAAAGCAACTATTATGTTCTTTTCTGTTTTGCGCATGCAATTAAAAACTTTCCACTTGATGGTGTCTATTTAACTAAAAACCTTCATCCAGCCAAAAAAATAATTTCCAAAACAAGGGAGTGCCTTGGACAGAACGGCTTGTCTGTGAAGAGAAATGAGACCTGGCATCGGGTTTGGAAGGAAAACACGAGGAAAGGCTACAAGCATTGCATCCTAAAACCACCAACAGCATAAGAATTCCCACACCTTACCTTTGTCTCAAAGAAATGAGGATTATCAACAAGATTCAGAGACTTCCGGTGTGTGTTCAGAACTTTAGTGGGAAGAGACATAGACACGGCTGGAAAGCAAAGTTACCAGAACAGAAAGAAAAGGAGTTTGTTTCAGTAACATGATAATCAAAAACACCTACATGAAGCAGCTTGACTAGGCAAAAACAACAGAAATGCCTCCAAGAGTCAAAATACAGAGGCAAGCTTCTGAGATGCCTGAAACTCTGAGACAAGCTCGTGTTCTGAACCTTATCTCCCTGCAGGTCTGCTCTGAGAGTTTCTGAGATCAGCATGTCAAAGGCTCCTGCTCAACTGATACCTCGTATTTGGCCCATGACTCCAAAATCCTGCAGCCCAGTGACCTGATACTGCCAAGTCCTTTAAACATTTCAACAGGAAATGAGTGGAGAAAATGGCCTAACTGATAAGATTTCATAATTAAAATCATAATACTAATTGCCAGTTAATTCCCTATTAACTTCATATGCTGAATTCAATGGAGGATCAGATGATGGGGCACATGAAAGATGGCAGAAAAGACTAACAGAAAAGCTTGGAAGTTATTAATTTACACTGAAGTTAAGCAAAGTCTTCCATGGACCAAGGCATTGAATACTACATAACTACATACAAAACAATGCATATGTTGGAACCTATTTAGAAATTCAGCCAAAGTCTTATTTTGGTGTATATCCTCCAATCAGACTATCAGGAATGTAGCATAATTAGAAAGATTGTGCTTCCTCTCTACTCCATTTGTTCTTACAAATTTAGGAAGTATATGTGAATATTTATGTTTTTCTTGTATTGAAACATTTCATTTCACAGCAACTTTATTAAAATAAAAAATTACATTTTGTCTGCCTTTATACAAGCAAAGACAAAACGATTAATTAACTGATTTGGGTTCTAAAATTCTATCCAACCAAGAAGCTTACATAACATTAATTTTGATTAAATGTTACACTTCATTGCAGGTTTTCTGTGCATACACCATGACATGGGATGCAGTGGGAACAAGACAGCAACAGCTTCAGTCATTCTTACTTAAAGAATTTATTTTTTTCTCTATACAGAAATAACTAGTGGCAAAATTATATCAAAAGGTATAATTTTTAAATACTTGAACTTACCCCTTGTATCAGCCAAAGCAGGTTATTAATTATTATCACTAAATAAACAATAGGGAGAAATACCTGGAACTTCCAAGCCCTTTGTCTTGGCCATTATTGACAGTATCTCTTCTGTGGAATGGTTTGCACTGAACACAGGTGGTTGACTCGTTGTCTTTGAAGTTGGAGGCAGGTATGACTTCAGTGCTGTGCTCTGCAGGACATCATTTATATACTGATCCAGCTCATCCTGGCTATCTAGTGTAACATACATTAAAAAAAAAAAGGTTTCTTAAAGGTAAAAATTACTATTTGTCATCATCACTTTCTTATTCAAACACACCACTATATCCTTGCTTATTTATAAGGGCAGTCAAATATGCAAGAATAGTGTAAGGAAGCGATTTTTAAGCCAAACAAATTGGAAACAAAAGAAAAAAAAGCATTTTTTGACACTGAAAACAGATTTAGAAGATAGCTTTGCTTTAGAAAGGAATCAAAAGTGGTTTTATCTTGTTGGTAGATCATAGAACACAGCTGGACTTAATGTTTGTGAAAGTCTCTTCCAACATGATTCTAAGACTCTATCATCTCTTCCACACAAGTTCTTGTCCAAGACTTCTCACCATCCTCTTCCCTCTAACCTCTTCCACACCTCCCTACCTGCTGACTCTCCAGACTCAGCTTTGCTGTAGCAGCCAGTCAATGCCATACTACAAATGCAGGAAGAACACACACAAATTCATTCTCCAAACTGATTCATGCAGGTCCTGGCCTCAGGTGGATGCAGGAGAAAACCAAATGACCATCAGCTGTGCACAGAACATACTCTGCACTGTAGGCAAACCCTGGCGCTGCTGATGGAACTTGACAGAGAAAAAAATACCATGTGAAAAAAACACTACTACCTTTTTCACAGAAATCTGCTGGGTAGTCTCCATATTCACTGTCAGGACTATTACAGTCATCATTACGGTCATCAAAGAGTTTTAGGTCACAGTCTGGATCCAGGAAGCTCAGATATGTATGAAAAGAGGTGGTAAGAAATTCTGATAGCTTGCCTATCTTCACCCTACAAAAGGGGACACATGCCAAAGAGCATTAACATCCACCATTCTGATACTGCTTAATGGTCACTTAGCTTTCAGAAACTCCTCCAAAATTTATGAAAATTACTGTTCAATCCACCTTTGTTAACTATAAAGCCACAGAAACTGACTGTGAAACACTGAAAAATAAAATAGGAAAACAACAATTGCAGATCCAGCTGGCTACTTACTATTCTAGGTACTAATTGATTTTAACTGTGTTATGGTAACAGGCCTAACTCAAAGCCTAATTATGCAGAGTGTTGTATGTTCATATGAAGAGAGACCCTGAACAAAGACCTGAGCTCCAAGGACAATGCACAAGAAACTGAGGCTGAGAAGGCCCCATGAATGGCAGAGTCTTTCCACAGAACTAGAGGCTGTCAAACCATTTGTGCTTGTTTTAGGGATAAGAGTTAATGATGGGGCTATGCTTTGGATTTGTGCAGAAAACAGTGCAGGGATGTGTTAGTTACTGTTAAGCAGGGCTTACACAGCCCTGCCTTTTCTGCTTCTCACCTCACCCCACCAGCACAGGCTGGGGGTGCACAAGGAGCTGGGAGGGGACACAGCTGGACAGCTGACCCCTGCTGACCACAGTGACATTCCACACTACAGTGTCATGATGGAGTCCAGCTGAACAACTGCCTGCTCATGGTAAGAGGTGAATTAATTTCCCATTTTGCTTTGCCTCCATGTGTGGTTTTTGCTCTACTTACTAAACTCTTTACCACAACCCACGAGTTTTCTCACTTGTATTCTTCAAATTCTGTCCCCGAGCCCACAAAGGGCAGGGTGGGTGAGTGGCCATGTGGGGCTGAGTTGTTGACTGGAGTTAAACCATGACAGTATCTGACTGTTAAAGGAAGATACTGATTGAGAGGGCAAGTAGAAAAAGAATAGGGAGGTACTGTGGCATCATATTTTACACACAGATGACTGGAACACACCAGCTTACAAGTACTACATATAATCAAATCATGTTTAAATCATGTCCAGTAACTGTGAAAGTGATTTACTTTTTAGTAACAGAAGCCCAGCCAGAGTCACAATTTCATATTTCCAAAGATTTGACACTTGTTTTCTTTATCCATTAACGGCAGTCAGTGATGGTACACTTACTGGGAGACAGACAGATCTTTTCCATTGCACCTGAGGTCCAGCTACCATTTGATTGCCACATAATAATTAAAGCTGAAGCTTCCTTCTCTGCAGAATTCTAGTTCAAAGTCTGTGCACTACACAAGTTCAAAACTGAGACTTTTATAGGATTTAATTTTAAAAATCATGGAGATAATAATTTGGAGATTCTTACATTACCTTGCACCTCCAAAATAACCATCTTCTAACTTTCTTATTGTGGCAAGAACTGCTGGATGAATGTCAGTACCATCATCAACTAAAAAAGAATAATGTAAGTATTGAAACTCACCAACACATTCATAAATTATCACATCTATACACAGTGAATTACTGGGTGCTGTCTACAATGTAAATCAGGCAAATTTGAAGCAGAATTAGCTTATTCAAAAATCCCAGACAACAAGCAAACAAAACACAACCCCTAGACAAGTTCTGAAGACAAACACCAACCTGCTCAAGACAAGTTCCAAAGGAATTTCTATGAAATTTCTTTAGACAGAAACAGCATGGAGATGATGGGGTGATGGAAGCATATGAAGAGGGAGTAAAACCCAAATTTAATATTACCATATTAAATCATCCAAATTCAGCATACACTCAAAAAAAAAATAAAAAAACTGTACTTCTGATGTTAGAATTCCTGCTACCTCTCTCCTCTCAAACCAATGCCCATCCTGTTCTCCTGCAGTAATCTACTCTGCTTGAAAGAGAGAAAATTAAGTTTACCAAGCATTGTGTGTGTGATGGGAAACGTCAAGGTTGGTCTCCCTGTCATCCTCCAGCAAGAAGTGAGGTAAGCCAGCTCTGTCTTGAGCATCTCCACAATCATCTGATTGTCTAGAGCCAGATAGAAGTGATGCTGGTCAGTAAACTAGAGAAGAGAAAAACACAACGTGGGGGTAGTTGTCAGTGCTTTCCTTATTTTTTTCTATTTCTTCCCTTAAATCATTCACAAAAGGCATATGAGCTACTCCTGACCACAACACAAACGACCTGAATTAACCTAAAAAGGCTTCAGACTGTGAAAAAGAAATCCATGCTTGTGCAAGAGTCCATTTTCTGATGCCTGTAGACTGACCATCAAAGTAAGCCATACAAACAAAACCTAGGCCATCACAGCCATGAAGCAGAATCTTCCCAATGACCAACTCCACCGACCTATGACCTGGAAGTGGAAGTACTCTAAATGTGGGAAAAAAGCTAACAGTAGTAAACAGGTTTAAGTGCACACTGGGAGCCAGTATGTCTCTTGGAAGCCATCTGAAAATCCAGCAGAATACAGAAAAGCTGGCAGCTACTGAGGAAAAAAGGTACATGAAGTGTGCAATGGCAAAGTGCTGCTCCCACTGCAGCAGGAAGCCAAGAACCACAGGAAGAGACTATTATGGCTACTTCAGGAGCTGGAACCAAAGCAGCTGGACAAAGAATGGAAAGTATTGTCTAAGTAGCCACAACAAAAATTAAGGAAGCCCATAAGCCTTGGGGAGGGGTAAGTGCATAGAGAACATAGAATTTCAAGCTGACAAAGTCCAGAGAAACTTCTTCACAGAAGTGATCAGGAACTAGCCAAAACAATCCTTGAGCCACTCGCAATTAGCTTTGGTAATTCAGGAAGAACAAGTCCCAGAAATCCAGAGACAAGGAAACACACTGCCTGTCTTCAAAAAGGAAGAGCCATTTAGAAAGTCAGGCCAATTCCACTGCGTGAAAGCAAAGGAAAACAAAGCCAATTTGAGACAGCCCAGGTAATTACAAAATTATAAAGTAAGATAGTCAAAAACTAATCTCAACAGATTAGTCCAATTTCCTTCTTTGGAAATGGCTGACACCTGCCAGCTTCTGCAGATTTTCACACTAGTGAGCTGAACAAAAACATTCTAGGAAGCAGAACTACTTTACAAATCGTTCTCAAAAGGTAGTTATTAACCATTTTTTCAGAATTACTGTATCTGAATGAAGTCAGCCTTTGCCCCACACCTAATCAATGTTTTCACTAGAAAAGAGAATGAAATACAAATGACAAAATCACAAGATTTGTGGACACTAGTCAAGATCAACAAGATAATTTAACTGCTAACCTTAGGTAGGTGACATTAAACATTAACTCCATCCACCTCAAAAAAAAAAAGTCAGGGGAAGTGTCTGGCTTCAAAGTACAATAGAAAATGTTATGGAGGTTTTAGTAAAACATGAAATAAGCAAGAACTGTCACTGTGTTGCTAATGTAAAGATAAATGCCATTTTGGAATATCCTAATAAGTATGTCCTTATTTGATACATGACAAGATTTCAGTGGGAATATTGGGTCCTACTTACATAGTAAGATGTGAACTAAGAAGTACTTTGAAAAAAATCACTTCTCTAAGGATTTTTTCCCTTATTTGCAGAAGTGAAAATTGGTACAGGGCAGTTACACAACTAACATTTTATAAGCTGCTTATGATCAACTGACATGGGGAAGAATGAGAAAGGATCTACATTTTTTGCAGTAAATCTGATTTGTCTGGACATTATGAAGCAGTACAGAAGCCTTCTACAGAGTCCCCTGAATGCCTTTAGCTGGAGTTTAAAGACTTCATTAGTCAAACATCTATTTAGAGGGTGGATGCATTCTTTATCCTGCATCAGTTGTACATGCTTGGAGCAGGTGACACCCTGGCAGGTGACTCTAGTACCAACTGCAGGAATAATTCTATTGAAATAAGTGTGTTACATTTCATTAAATGTATAAATAGGAGCCATTGATTCTATGAGGACACAAACTTCCAGCAATGTTGTAAAAACATGCTAAAGAGAAAGAAAAGACAGAACATCCATTTCTCAGCACTACTGACACTTTCAACAATACAATGAAAAGATCACATCTTCACCTCCTAGTGGTGACAGTATTTGGCACACTTGTGTGGTACTGAATTTTTCATCAAAGCTATCAGTAGAAAGCTACATCAAGTGATCTATTTTTGCAGAAACTATTTCATCAATTAGAATGTTGGTGTGGGCAGAGATCAGTAACAGCTTTGTACTATTGATTCGCTGTGTTCTCCTAAGCCAGAAGTCAAAGAAACCAGACTCTGTATGATAGAAAAGAGATTAATCAGCAGTTCTACCATGCTGATCATCCCATGCTCTTAAAAACCCTACAAAGTAAAGCACATCTGCTGTGTCAGCCCTGTTCTACCTAAGGTACAATGACAGCAGGGAAAAGCAAAGTGCCTCACTAATGATTCACCATTAAGAAAGGAGTGATTTTCCTGCCAGCTTTACATGCTTACCTGAGGGGTAAAAGCAAATATTTGATTTCTTATCACATAGAGCTTGGAGGTGCCCAACACTCCGATGTGTCGGTGTGGTCGGCCACTTAATTTCATCTTCTTGTTCCGGCCTGGAGAGGGAAAGAAAAGAGTCTCAGGTAACATTTTCTGTGCTGTTTTCCAAATAACCACTTTAGACAGGAAAATCTACTCTGCTAATACCACTAAGGCAGAAAACCAGTAACAGAGTGAGAGGCTACAAATTGGTTTTATAGCAAGCAGCAATATAATAGCCAGAGTCTTTCAAATGCCTGATTAAAAATTAAAATTTTGGCTTCACTGACCATGGATTTGGTCTTATAATTAGAGTAATTACTCAGCACCCAAAGCTTCCCCACCAAGAAGGGCAGGAGATGTGATATTACAAAAAACAAGGCGATCAACATAACCCAGAAATTCCAGTGTTTTGAAATATAGGACCTTAAAAACTCAAGCCTGCAGGCTAAATCAACACACAAAGTACATCCAAATACAACAACAGATTTTCATCAGGCTTTAATAAGCCTCACTTTTCTCAGTAGAGCTTATTAGCAAATGATCCACACTGCAACCTTTGCACCAGCAGCCAGGAGCTGACTCGAATCTTTCTGACGAGGAATAAGAACCAACAACCATGTGCCAGAAAAAATACTACTGTGAACATTCCCAAAGAAGTCACTGTTAAAAACAATGTATCAAATCATCCTACTCACACCCCCCACTAGTGAAAGAAAGCTACTATGAATTATAATAAAATAAATGTAAGCCTCAGCAAAGCCCTGCAAATGTTTCAGTTTTTTTAAACAACTTTGAAATGAAGAGCCAGATTCTTTTGCAGAAGCAACGTATACAATTTCTCTGTGTATACTTTCTAAAATTTATCTGAATTTTTATTTTATCTTATTTTTCCTCATTACTTTGAATGATTAAAAAAAAACTCCCTATTAAAACAAAAAACCAAACCTTACAAACCAAAACCATCACAACAAAAAAATGTTCTTCCATGAGCAGCCTCAGCATGTAACCAAATTGCCATGGGAAGATGATCCAGACTTACAGAGAAGCAGGACACAGCTTCCCTTGTCCATACAACAAAGGAATCTACCAGTGCTGAGTCACCCCATCTCAATTTTACTTCATAGCAGTATCCACAATTTTGAGTCATGAGTGGCATGCTGGCATGCCTGAAGAAGTAAAACTAAGTTAAATTAGGAATACATGTAACAAACTTTCCACCAAGACCCAAATAATTCCAGTTATAAAAAGACTTAACAACTAGAACCAGTCAGAGCTTTAGGGCATTTATTTAAGTCAGTTCAGGCTCTGAGGAAAACAGGATTTGAGAGCCACTGCTGAGGAACTGGAATGTATTTCAAATCCTGTGTTTAGAAAAGCCCTAAAGGCTTCTGGGTTTGCAACACAGAGAGCTTCAGCAGCTTATCTCAGCTCCAGGTTGGAAGAACTTTATCAAGAACCTGATAGCCCAAAGATGCTCTGATAGCAGCACAGCTTCCCTGATTTGGAGCAGAAAACTTCCCAGACTGCCTGCTGGGAAGATAAAAATCATACTGCCCAGTTTTCAGACTCAAATGACATTTTGAAAGCAAAATACTTGATTTTTTTTCTTCTGTGTTTTTCCAGGCATTTTTTTTTCAAAAACCAGTCTCTCTGGGGAAGTAGTTTCTGGAGGATAAAAGAAGAGTCAGTTTTTGTCCAACTCCAAGGGCACAGGGAAACTTGTATTTTTGTCACCATTGCTAACAAGGTAATTCTTTCCCCTCATTTGAGTCCCTTATTTAAGACAGAAGTTTTAAGCTGGTTAAGCTTCTTAAAAAACCACCTTGCCTGGCAGTAGAGAGGCTTCCATGTTGAAATACTTACCCAGCATGGTGTAGAGGTTGCTGAGGATGCGAGCTGGCTGCACTCTGAGTGGATGGATATCAGCAATGCTCTGAACATTGATTCCACGGTCTTGCAAGAGATTCTTAATTTGATTAGATTCTGCCAAAACAGTTACTGTGTAACAGAAAACAAAAGCACAAGTAAAAAGCAATGTTCTACTCTTTTAAACTGTCTACTTTCACCTGTCAACAAATGCATTCAGCTAACTAAAAATGAACAAAGGCCTTTTTTCTTAATTTACAGATTCATGAAATCAAAAGGGATTGCAATAGGGCACCTGACAGATTTTAATTCTCTGTTTCTCAGTATTTCTTGCCATTCCTGTCTACTTTGGACAACCACTTCTGGTGGTCAGAAGGGTCAGAAGAGGTCTCTCAAACATCCTGCTCAAAACAGGATCAGAGGTGCTGAGGTTAAAGCAGGTTCTTGGGGACTTAATCAGTTGCTTCTGATTTCTTTGAGTATCACTAATTTGGATCACAAAGTCTCTTTTAGCAGAGAGTCTCTTTTAGGGCTTTCCCTCCATAGAACAAAGGGAAACATGACTTGAAAGTCTTTGTTATTTTAACACAGCACACTATAACAACGCAGCCAAGTCACTGGGGAACAGGTGCTGTCACTTGTACAGCAATAAATATTTTGGAAGACACAAAATGGCAGAGGTAGGGAGAAAAAAAAAATCCCTAATGAGAGGAATGTATAATCCAGAACCTTGTCTCACTTGAGGTTTTGCCCATGATAAGTGGCTTATTGATTTGGGACTAATAATGCAGTACTCTTCTTTGTATTGTGAAAACTTGCCAAATAATGCTAAAAAATAAGCAAGCACTTATATTTCTACTGGAAATGAAACACTTCAGAATAATGAAATGCTACTCCCATGAGGCACTAACAGGGGGTAAACAAGCACCAGCCCAGGTCACAGGATCCTTGAACAAAGGCTGCTCCTGATAAATGAGCTGGTCGCTCCATCAGAGCAGTCCAGGCCCCAGAAAAGTCTTTAAGACCTGATCTGCTGGTGTTTGCTCTCTACTTAATTTCTGATTTTGGCTGTTCTTGCACCAGCTAAAGAGGCCACACCCTGAAGCAACCAAAAGCTGGTAACTCTGGCTGCCTCATCTCTGTGTACAGGGATTCTCTGCACTCAGTGCTCCCTGGTTCCTCTGAAAAGGGGCTACATGAAACCTGATTAACCTGATCCATCTCCTGTCAGTCCTGCTTCTTCCTTCTAGAAGCTGCCAAGATTTTCCTTTTCACTACAAGATTAAGTTAGCCACTCTCCAATTCCAGACAGGTCTTAAAATTTAAACAAATGTATTTTTTTTAAAATGTCTAAAACCTGATCTTCCCTCCTGGAAAAAGGCAGCCAGGCAAACAAACTCTTTCTCCATCTCACAGTGTCATCAAAGCATCTATGTCGCATGCAAAAAAAAATACACATTATTTTTAAACACACCTTTCATCTCTCCTGTAGGGAGAAGGGGCTTTGCCACCACATGATTCAATTCACACAGAATGTTCACAAAATTCCCTCACCTTGTACCACAACATCAGGTTTAAATCCAGTGGAAAATCTCCTGTTTAAGGGATCAATTTCACCTGCAGCAAGAAAACCCTAGAACAAATGCAAAATAAAGAAAAAAGTAAGGAAACCAACAGAACTTATGCAAAGGCTTCTGATATATAGAATAAATCCTAACCAATTTTCATATTTTTCCAGGACAGCAGGACTTAAAGCCTGGTTTATCTACCCTGTCCACTAAGTAGTACGTTCAGTAAAAACAATGGATGCAATATTTTTTGGAACAACAAGAAAAATGTTCTGAGTGATACAATCTGCATTCAGAATTCCTATTTCAGAGTTACAGCAACTGACATAATTTCACCAGAGAAGTGATTTTTCTGTAGCTCCACAGAGATATTTGTGCTTCTTTTAACTAAAGCTGAAACGGCCCAAAATCCTGGCTCTGGGACAGCCAAGTCAGCCTGGGCATACTCCTCTACTCTAACCATATATCCAGACCATGTTACAACTTCCTCACCTTAATTAGAAACAGACAATTGCATAGCTTTATTAAAAAAAATAATAAAAAAAAAAGATCCTGAAAGCACTGTCCTCTACCTGTCAACAAAACTGTACTTCAAGCCCAAGCCATCTCAAAGAAAATGAAATACAAGTTTATCTACTAAACAAGAAATAATCACCTCTGCTAACAGGCAGCTCAGGACATACAACGATTGGCCCCAAAGATGTGGCAACTTTCCCACGGGGACACGATCCACCGAGTGAGGATTCTCATACTCCTCATCCACCTGAAAACAAATACACAAGCAAGAAAAATTTGAGGTTGTGAAGAACAATCAATAACATGTAAGTTATTTGCAGACATACAGTCTAACAATAACCCTTTCAAGCCTGCCCTTACTACTGTCACAAAGATGTCGTGGTTTCACTTTTAAGGCTACACATTTTCTGGGACAAGAACTATACTTCCTTTTTGTACCTCTTCCCACCCTTCAAAGCTGGAGGATGAATGGGGACTCCACATGCAATTACAGCTTTGGTATTAGCTCTTCCACTTTCTTCTCACCATGCCTTTGCTGCCTTCCCTCTGGGCTGCTCAAAGGTAACTGGGTGTCTGCTTTCCAACCCCTTCCAAGATGATGCTTTAACTTCACTGATGTCTACCCAGCTTTCTGAAACAAAGGTGCTTTCCAATACTAAGATTATTCCACCTTTCCTTCGTTAGCAAGGATGGTCAGTAGAAAAATTAAGAGTAGACTTACTAATTTAGAAAATCTGCCTTAGTTTTGCAGTATACAGGTCTATTGAGGGTAGGGAAAAACCTTCCCTGATTACATCTTCAGGCAGCCATTTCATATTTCTTTTATAGATAGACAAAATCTACCCTGTTTATGTGGCATGTCTTTCAGATCATTATCATCATATCAAAATTCACAAGAAGGCTCTGGACTCTTACACGCTTGTTCCCACTAGGAAGGCAATTCAGTTTCCACCTCAGATCTGCGAGCAAGGCATCAGCTGTCGGCTGAGCACTCAGACCAACCCAGGAGGCTCCACACCCTTAGTGAGTGAGGGCTGAGAAGTCTGGAGTGGGAGAAGAAGTTGGCAGGGAGGGATACAAAGGCAAATAGCATGGAAGAGCACATAAGCTCGTCTGAATTTCTCTGTCACAACGGGAGAATGAGATAAACAGTAACAGCAAAGGTGGGGGAAAATACCCAAACAAACCAAACAGAAATCCCAGCCCAAACCCTATGACCCTGCTCTAGAACAGTCCATCTGTACACCACAAAAAACAATCAGGTACATACTGTCCCAGATAATCCAACTAAAGTCTAGAGACTGTTTCAGGAAACATGCCTCCCATACATGCTCTGGAAAAAGGGCAGCACGATCAATCAACAAACTAGACAGGCAGGACAGTCTGTGCTTTATTTCTTCTTTGAGCTTCAGTTCCTAAGTCAGTGTCAACACTTCTTAAATACATGTCTTGCTCTAAGGATGTAAAATTTTAGATCTGCTGTAGTATTTCCACAGACACTCAAATTTACAAGTAAAAAAAATGTGACCATTTGGAAGCCTAAAGTTTACCATTTCTCAGCAGGAGCTGTGAGAAGTCTCTTAACTTTCTAAAATAATGTGCAATAGTCTTTTATTGGTGGTTTAGATTCATCAGACACAGGAAAACTATAAGACTGACATTCCTCTCACTCTCTCTGCTTTGCAAATTGAAGTGGATGCTGCATTTTCCCAATACCTTTTCTGGAGGGACTGCGTAGAGCTCAGGCATTAGCACTAATCCATTCTTCTCTCTAATAAGTATTCCTTCCAGAGCCTCTCTGTATTCTTGTACCTGGAATTATTTTCAAAAGAGAGTGAGAATTCACATTACGGTCGGCAAAACTGAAACAATAAAGTACTTTTGAACAGTACTTTTTTACTGGAAGTTCATGTATTTATAAAAGAAAAAAGGGGTGGAGGAATCATGATTTCCTGATGGAAGAACAGGGTTCAAATTATCAGAGACTTGAGCATCTCAGTGTTATAAGAAACCTGAACACTTGTCTGCAATCTGTAACACATTGCTGCATATATTGCTAAATATATTCCTATTAAGAAGTTACTGGAACAGATCCTACAGGGAATTTTCAATGGATGACAGTGCAGTGACACAGACATCAGACTGCCAGTATCTGTCAGAGTGTAAGGTGTATAAATTGTCAGCTGTATGCCATGAACATTCTTCTGTGGCTTACTGAATTCTGCTTTGCAGGATTGGGAAATCAGTTTCTCTTAATTGATTTGATTAAAATTTTGTCACAAGGAAAGGTTAAAATAGATTCAAATGTTTAAAAATATCTAAGTTCACTGAACAGCAAATCCTCTTGTTCTTGTGATATTAGACAGGGTATTAGGAATAGGAATAGCAGACTGATAACATGTAACACATTTTCTTTTTACTAGATTACTTACTTTGTTTCATTTATTAACTATCCATTCCAAGTTTTTACTTAGAGGGGGACTTTTCAAGCACTACCAGCATCTGCCTCAGAAATCCTTTTTTTTGCTATTCCTGAGTACTCAAAGCACTCAAAGCAAGGTACCCATACACTGGAATACCCAAGGTTCACATACACTGACATTTTCAGTATTCTGTCCCACTCCACTTTTTTTTTGAGTCCTCAGGGTGCTTATTTTTCTAGCAAAACCATTTATTTTCAGCAGTAACTGGGGACTAGACACTCACCTGAGTGTCTCAGTGACTCATTTAGCTATGTTTAAACAGCAGAAACTGGGAGCAATCGCCCTGACCATGCCCTAGAACAGTCCATCTGTACACCACAAAAAACAATCAGGTACATACTGTCCCAGATAATCCAACTAAGGTCTAGAGACTGTTTCAGGAAATAGTATTTTATTGGCAGGACTGAAGTTTCAGTAAACTTTCTGATTTCTCCCCTCACGAAATAATTCCATTTATCTCTTCACTAGACTACTTTTACTGTGTTCAGGAAAGTATTTTATGTGTCTATGTCAGGAGGAATTTTCACTTGGTTTGCAATATCTGACACAGAAAGAGGGCTCTTTGGTCTGAAATTCTCTGAATTGTTTCTGATGACAATTCATTTTTTATGGAGTTTAGCAATCTCCTATCCTTCTGCATACTAGGCAATTTTAAATCACACATATTTTTAATTTCTTTCAAGCTACCAATCTGCAGAACTTCTGATATGAATGCATTTAGTTCTGGCTACTTGCTGCTCTTTAACTCACCAACATTCCCCAGGTAGCCCTTTGCAGGGCTACAGTCAATTTAGTTCCACTGACCACTGGATGTCTGGCACAGTAATGGCATGAAGTGACTTAGGGAATCACTGAAAATGAAATTGCCCCACATAAGCCAATCCCAAATCTCTCTGAATGTACAAAAAGACTGAAACTACTATGAATCTTGTTCTCAGCAGCCAAGACAGAGAGGCTGAAGAAAAAAAAGCTTGTCTCATTCTGAAGTAATTGTGAAAGGGGCATCAAGGTTGGTGAAAAGACAAAACCAGGCAAATAAACCCTGTTCAGCCCAGTTTTATCACCCACTAACAGAGCCACTCAACCTGGTAGGGAGAGGGCAACCAGGCCCCAGTGTGCACAACTGCTGCCTCTACCATGTCATGAACTGCCCAGGAAGGTGAAATTGGCTGAAGGCTATTCCACTCTGCTAATGGGGTATCCAAATAATACCAAGAACAAACATGGAACAAAGTTACAAAATGCTGTGGGTAAATGGTTTTGCAATTTGAAAGCAATTTCTTCTTTCCTCACCTGGATTTTGTCCTCATTAAATATTCCATCAATTAGGAAGTATGTCCAGAATACTGGCCACTCACATTCAATATTCTCAAAGAGCTTGAGCTCAGCAGGATCATAGTGCAACCTGCTTGGATCCTAAAAAATTCAACCACACTCATTTAGTCACAGTGCTAAATCAGTCACATATATTCCAATCACATGGTAGTCTATTTTATACAAATTAAAACATGTAAACCAATAAACCCACCAGAAACAGTTTCCATGCAGTCTCTTGACTTCATTGTCATATTTACTCAAACTTACTTAATGGTTCTCTAGACAAATCGATCCTGCCTAGTCTCAGAATCTAAGTTTCATCCAAATGATTTTGGCTCTGCCTCAGTTGAAAGATATTTTGGGATGTTTCAGAGATACTTCATCTTAGACACTATAAGAATATCTAAGGGTTAAGTTCTTACAGAATTATGAATAAAGGTCTGTCCTTAATAAGTGGTTTTTAAACCCTTAGCTTCCCTCAAATATGTGTCCTTTCCAGGGTGGATACCTCGATTACCCCTAAATCCACTAACATGTCTTAGCAGTGATGGGGAACTTCACCCCTTCCTGTAAATAAACAAAATACGTCTACAAAGAAGAGATAAAACTCTTCCCGTGTGCTTCCTGAAAATATACATCATAAATATACATCAGAGGTACCTCTCTGGGTGTCTTGTAACCATCTCGGAGAAAGCGACAGCAGCCATAGCGGCCCTGTAAAACAGACAACATTGTAGGAAACTTCCCATACACCTCTTCCTCACAGACTAATAGCAGCATAAAGGTGTGTGCTGACTTTCACAGGTACTTAGGGATATTCCTCCCTCTCCTCATGCACAGATGAACCACGTCTGGAAATCCTTGTTTTTTGGTTTTAAAAGAGGTTCTGTTTCTTTCTTTGGAAAACAAAAATGAAGTAAATCCTTACCTGCAATTTGGATATGATTTCACTCTTGGTTACATTAACAAGGTTTACATCCTCCACTGCAAAAGCTGGGTAAGAAATAATAGACAGAAGGCCAGCATCTATCTCCTTTGACGTGGATGCCCTTGGCAACATGGAGTACAGAATAGACTGAGCAAAACAAGCACAGGAGAGAAGGATGTAAAACGATTTGCCTACTTCAAAAAACTATGTAAAGTGCAAATGAGACAACATTATCTGCAAACTGACAGAGAAGTCTGTGCAGTTATTTTTAACTGAGTTAGAATGAGAATGCTTCCCACTATCAGTTTCATATGATTTACTAGGAACAGAGTGAGCAGCATAGCCTGAAGCCATCCTTATTACGTTAAATTCTTGGCTTAGTTAATTAACATTTCATTTAAAAACAAGGGGAGAGGGTGTTAGGTTTTCCCCTAGTAAAGCAAAGGCCAGACTAATATTTACCTGGCAGTGTTCCACTTCATCAGGAAGAACATGAATCACTGATTTGTGTCCTCCATGAGCACCAAAAAGATCTAGTTCATCAATTGCTTCCAAAGCAGCCTTCGAAGAAAACCAAACCACAACCCAAAATCAATTAATACCTTTTAAACCAAGTATACACCCTAGCCCCTGTGCTTAACCTCTGAAAGAAACTACGTAAGACCACAGTTTGCCCCACCGATATTTTTTTCATCTTTAAAGGGAAGCTTGGCAATATTTTAGAAAAAGTAACTGTTTCTAGTTTTCAACTAGTAGGATAGAGCATTGATGTACTGGTGATCCTTCCTGCAATTTAAAGGCAATGCAAAACAAATTGGGAGCTGGGTTTCCACTGAGACATCATCTAAATATTGATGTACTTAGTAAAAAATGCTTGTCCTGTCCTATATTCCAAAATATCCTCCTATACCAGTGTGGGGCCAAGACCAGCAGTCTCTCCCTCTTGCAAGTGCACACAAGATCTAACAAATCCTGCTGAAAGGCAAATACACCTTTGACCTTAATGGTATTTGTCTTCTGTCTGTCCCTCAGACACCATGTAGTGAGGTACTTGTCAATTTCCCACTTACATTTTATGGCCTTCTGAGTTCATTTAGTATCCCTGTAACCTTGTGCTCTGAGGGAATCAGAAATATCCACAATATCCACTTTTTTCTTCATTTTTTTAAATGAAGAAATAAATCTTCACTTATTTTTCTCTCTAAACTACTTGTAGAAATTTTTTAAACTGATGTTCTGCTGTCTTTTAGAATTTACATCTGACAATCTTACCATGACAACATCATATATGACACTGAGGCTGAAGAATTAAGGAGTTGGGAAAGAAAACCAGAGGCCACTTTGTAAGACTGCATCTCACTGAATCTGTCAGATTCATGGTTCAATTAATCTGGTACCCTTCTTGTAATCCCTGGAACAACTGTGCTGAGGTCCTTCAATAAGAGCCATTATCTCAAAGATTTTACATTAAAAAATACTCACACCTAAAAAAAAAAATTCTTATACAATCAGCTAACTATTGCAGCGGCCAAGAAGAACATGCAAAGGAAGCCATCAGTTTTGTCAGAGCCCTTAAGCATAACACAGCAGCCATGAAGGAGGTGTCAGGGAGACATTCTCACTTTGGCCATCCCTACGGAGCTCGCGTTCAGTTCGGGGATTCCTTGGTTTGTCTTGTCACCACGTTCCCAAATTCCATAATCCTGCAACAACATCATCAAGAAAAATATGGCACGATTATATACAAAAGCAATGCTTTTCCCCCTGTCCCACAACAAATCCCCACTTGTACATGAAATTATTTGCCTTCAAAAAAAAAAAAAAAAGAAAAGAGGCTCCAAATCTCCAAATCTCAAAAGAGACCTTTCTCATGTTTAAAAAGTAGCACATAAAAACACACCCCAGGAGGATCATGTATACAGTCACAGATCACTGCCTTCACAGAACACACAAAGCCCTTTATCCCTCCTCCTGTGCACGTTTCTCCCCAAGTCCCTTCAACTGGGTTTGCTAACAACCTGCCCTTTCTAGAAAGGCCCGTAAGACTTATAATTAGACATCAGGAAATATTATTGATTATCAATAAACCTCCCTATTATTATGATAGAGCAAGTATACCTCACCCATGCAGCACTAAATCCTCCACAGCCCTCTCAACATCTCCAAAGACACTGCTTGCTATGTAAAGTACTGACAGGTTCTGATATCTTCTTGTGGAAAAAACAAGGCCCTATTTTGCTTCTCCAGCAATAAATAATTTTCCACCCACACTTGAGCAGTGTTCAGATGATTTACTAGTAAGTAATTACTTACAGCAACTTTGTAGGCAGCTTCTATGTAAAAAACAAGATTCTGGATAAAGGTAACTTCATCAAGGGTGAAGATAATACGTAGCCCTGATCAAAAGAAGGAAAGAGAATAATTATATTGTATCAGAACTGCAACATCTACTCTTCAGTGGGTTTCATGCTTTTGTTTATTTGCTACCAACCCCTGCCCACTGAAATCAAAGGAAAAACTCATACTGATTTCCAAATGTCAGGCAGCAAGCCTTCGTACTTGCTACTGACAAATTACTTCAAACCCCACCAACACAGGCTGTTTCAAAGACCAACCAAAAACCACCTCTGTGAGGGTGACACTCAGGCCATGGGTATAAGGCAGACAGGCACCTGGGCCAGCTCTGGCTCTCCAGAGCAGTGCATACCAATTCCTGCTGCTCTCCTGCTTAGTGCTCTACCTAGGAACCTTCAAGATGACCAAGTCCCTGCTCTGCACAGGTCAATTGCAAGGGGCTTCAAGGATAGAAAAACATGTAAGGAAACAAATCCCTATCCTCACAGGAGGAGTACAATTAAGAAGAACACAAGATAAAACAGCACCAGTAAGAGAAGAAACACTGATGGCACAAGTGCACTTGACTTGATGTTGCCACTCTGAAGAAACGTGGTTGTCCTCTATGAAGTCTTTAAACATGAGACATCTCTGACATGACTCTAAATATCTCATGTATTTGATGCTTTGATTAAGGGCATAGACACTGTCAATTACTATAAACATGAAATTCCAAGTAAGGCATATCTCTCTTCCAGGGAAACATGACTTGCTTCTGAGTAATAATTATGTAAAGATCTCTGAAGCTGGTTACTACTTTTTTTTTTTCTTTGTAAATAAAAGCTGGAATAGAGAAGGCTGCAGCAAAAGGCAAAAAACATCTGCTTACCTGATGCAGTCATCTGTGCCAAGAAGAGCAGGTAGAGGGAAGTTGCATCCACCTGCAGATGCCCCCACTGGTCGTCCCCAACCACCGTGGCACAAGTTGCAGAGTTATACTTGGCATGGAGGCAGTCTTTGGTACTCTGAGTGCGTTTGAATTTCTCGACCTTATCTACCTAAAAACATCACAATCTCAAATCTGAGACATTTTGGGAGAAATTCTCCAAACGATTTCAAAATTAATAACTTTTCTTAGCTGAGCAGAATCTTGAGGTCTTAAACCTGTTACCTCACTCAGTTTTGATTGATCAGAGAGCTTAAACACAACCCTGACTTTAGACTCCAGTTAAATCCACATCTCTACAGGAAAAAAATACGATTAAATTACCTTGTTGAGTTCAAATCTAAACTACAGGCATGCATCTTGGTGAAAATCAGTTTGCAGAAGCAAAATTGTGATTTGCTACAAGCGCAATCTCAAAAGGTTACTTGGACAAGAAGTGGAAGCAAGATCAGTGTTTTGCTCAAGACTTAAGAAGTCACCCGACACCATCATCTGCATGGACACAAGGTCAGCCACTCCACAGAAGACACAAGAACTACACACTTCAATGAAACACTCTGCAGATACAACATCTAATAATTCAACCTAATCCTGAGGCATTACCTGTCTCATCATGCACTGCAGGAGTCCCCGCATCAGCTTCACAACATTCTGCAGGAGCAAAACAGACCAGTGACACTTTCAGCCTCATCAGCTCTTACTAACAACATTCAAAAGTGGCAAATTCCACACCCTCTTCTAATGTCCTGCCAAAGGTAAAAAAGAATGTGTATTTGCCCAAAATGTTTTGCATGCTTTTTTTTTTAAAGACATTGATCAGATTTTATTCCTTCTTCCCTATCTAGGGGAAGTCTTTTTCCAAAGGTCCTCTCTAAACAGTGGAACAACTCTCCATAGTCCTTTTATCCAGTTAAACGAAATAAGAAGAAAGCTATGTCTTGTAAGAATATTAACACTAATAATAATTTTTTAAGTGACAGATCTGGGAAACAGTGGTAGGTGACTTCAAGACATTGACATGACTGCAAAACATGTAGAGCTTCTTCAAGTCAGTACAACAAAACAGTACAGTACAACAAAAATCAAGTGACTAGTAGAGAAAGGGCCATAAGTGTGAATGTAGAGAAGTGCAAAATTGTGCATTAAATAATCAATGTAACACTTTTACAAAATAACACCTTTTCACCCCCAAAATATAGCCTCAAAATATGATCAAACTGAGTCAAGGTTATTGTGTCACCATGGACCTCCCTGGTTTGAGCAGGACATACCAGCAAAAAATTTACCCAGTGACTCCAAAACAACAGCAGGACACCAACAGTCCCTCACTTCCCATTTAACCCACCTGTCTACACTCTCATTTCTGATACTCACATACCTCACCCATGCAGCAGGAAATCCTCCACAGCCCTCTCAACATCTCCAAAGACGCTGCTTGCAATGTAAAGTACTGACAGGTTCTGATATCTTTTTGTGGAAAAAACAAGGCCCTATTTTGCTTCTCCAGCAATAAATAATTTTCCACCCACACTTGAGCAGTGTTCAGATGATTTACATGTAAGTAACTTTGTAGTTACTTACAGCAGCTTTGTGGGCAGATTTTAGTATTTAACTGTGTGAGTTATATCCCAATTCTCCAGCACAGATCTTATCACTCTGGAGATTGTTACCTTCTCTGCTATGATCAAATTCACCTACACGTAATGTACAACCTCTGTGCACATTCCAGAAACTTCTACTTTGAATAGTATGCTTTTCTTTATGGGGAAGAATGGTCTAGCAGATAATTTGCTGCAAGATTCAAGCAGTCTAGGCCTGTTTTTCTGCTCCATAACACACTTCATGAGGGACCTCAAGGTTTAATCACAGAAAGGCTTGCAAATCAGGGCAGAAAATCTCTCAGAAGCCTAATTTTCAATGATCAGCCAACCAATGGAAGTTTGACTTCTACATAGTTTTGTTTTGTTTGTAGCTAAACTCAGATGTTATCCTCTCTGCCATCCAGTTCTTCAAACCCCCCCTGCCAGAAGGTTGCCAGGGATACTGCACACCACGCATTGCACGGATGTTGCTGCCTTTGGAACAAAACACATACTCCAAGCTGGGAAAACCCTGCCAGACCCCAGACACAGCAGCAGTGTGAATGCACTCTCGGAAAACACTACAGTAAGAAAACCCAAAGTGGTTTATGCTGGGCCTTGACACACCTGCTCGAGCTCGTAGGCTTTGGCTTTATCCTCATCCCGGTCCGCGTTCTTCCGATAGGCCATTCCCAGCCCCCAGACGGCCAGGATGCTGTAGATGTTGTCCCGTACCCAGGCATCCTTATGGTCCGCCCCGGCTGAAAGCAGCCCCGTCACTGGGTTCTAACAGAAGGAATAAAGAACAAACATTACCACCTCAAGTCCCATCTGCTAAGAAGCATTACTTCTTTCTGTATTTAAGGGTAACAGACTAAAGGTGATTTCATGCTAAGTGCACACTGCCTGCTCATGATTTCTCTCCCAAACTCATACAAGAGAAATGCAAAGTTTATTTGAACACTTCAGGTTGTAAAGTTTACAGCATCCAGCTGGACATCTTCATCCACACAGGGTTAGTAGCTAAGTCACTGACTGAAATTCAGAATACGTCAAGGAAATGGAAATTCAAATTTCACATATTTATAAGGAAAAGAAGGTGCTGAGTTAACACTAGAAATTGAGTGTGGGATATATGCTCCTCTATGTAACTGGTTTGTGGCATAATCTTGAGAAAGTAAAAAACAACCAGTGATCTTTTAGGAGGTTAGAAAAGTACTTCTATAAATCTGCCCACTGAGTTATGACAGCTAAATGAATGCAATACCTTTTTTATATTTGCTTTTGGAAAATGTACAGGAAAAAAATTCTGAAGGTGTTGAAAAGCAGCACTGTCTAAAAAGCAGAGCACTGAGTAGTCTCCTGCATCCCAAATACTCCATTCAATTTTTCATTGCATCATTAATTCCCATCACTTTGCTATCCTTAATTTTTTTAGACCATCTTTCTTGGTTGTACACTCTTCACTAACAAAAAAATGAGAAAAAGAGGCAAAAAGTCAATAGTACTTGCAATCAAATCAAGCCTTTAAAGAAATTTCAGTGAATGAAGACCAGTTGGTAGGGCTGGAGTGACAAGTGGCAAAGATTACAATAGCAAAGACTACTTTTATGAAAGTTTAAAAGGATACATCCACCAATTTTCATTTCTCCCACACACTGGGTCACTCAACTCATTATTTTTAAAAAAGCTGTTTTGAGGAGGAGAGGAGGGGCTTTAGTTACAATTTCCTGGTCTCTGCATGTGACTACTGAGCAGCACAGAGGTGACAGCCTGACAGACATGACCTGGCACAGTCAGCCCTGTTGCTGTGGTTTAATACAGCAATGCTTAGTGGCTCACTCAGAGTAAAAATGAAGTTCTGCTGCAATAGCCCTGCCTCAGCAAGGTTTTCACAAACTAAGTAACAGCTGAAGGACCCCTATTCACCTCTTTGACAGGGAAAGTAGCACACACGAATGCAAACAGCTTAAAAACCTTCTTTTTGATCTTGCAAAGTCAAACAAGGAGTAACAGAAGTCCCAATTCAGCACAGTGCCCACATGACAAAACCAGGGTGTCAAAAGGCATGCTCCCAACATTTGTAGAAGACACTTTGTTTCCGTCTCTCCAATGCAGGACAACAAATGTCTACTCACCTGCAATCCTGGCTTGATAGAGACCACTCTGCAGTCTGAGAAATTATCATTTTGGTTTCTTTTTCCCTGCTCTCCATGCTAGGCTAGCTGCCAGTTGAAAAATAAAAATGTCTGTGTACCAAAATGGAAATCCCAGAGAAATGACCCATCCAATACTTTAAAAGCCTATTCAGTTCCCAGGGAGGGACTTGCCTACCTCAAGATGTTTTATTAGACACATCCACAGGCAACTATCACCATTTCACCACCTTAGATTCCTCTACAAGTTGGTCCCAGCTTTTGGGGCACACTCTCATGGACTGGCTCTCATGGACTGACAGCACATTAATGTCTTCCCTCATGCACATTCAGAACGTTAGCAGAACAATGTAATATACTAATTAACATTTTGAGTGGCTTTTTTAGAAGTGTTTTCTCTTAAACACTACAATTACTTTCTTCTCTTACCTGCTGACGCCATATGAAAACTACAACGCTTACAAGTGCTAAAGAACCCACAGAAACACTGAGTACACTTAATCCCACTGATGTCAAAGGGATTTTAGCTTAGCTAAAGCATTCCATCTATGCAGTGATGGCTAATTAGACTAGCAGGTCTCATCCTGCAAATCACACTGCACATAAGATCCACGGAGCAAAGAATTTTATCAGCACCACGGGCTGCCAGCTGAGAGCACTGCAACAGAAAGCTGATTGCTGGACTAAGACTTTGAACTGTTGTATCGTGCCCAAACCTATTTTTAAATCTATCTGTCAATCTGGAGACAAAAAGGCCTCCCCTAACAACCAAACCACAAAACACACCAGTTCCCACAGGCAGCAGGTGTCAATAAGAACTTCTGCAGGACAGGCACAAAACCAGCCGGGTTCTAACAAGAACAAGTTATTACAAGCAAGTAATTTAGCATCTTGCTAAAATGTGCAAAGTAAACAGATAGTCTCATTTTTCTGTCAAGTAAAAACTGAGGTAAGCTCTATCAAAGCTTGTAGATTTGCTTGTGGAACTAGATGTAACATGGTGTGAGTGAGTCGTGGGGATGGTCCCATGCAGGGCCAGGAATTGGACTTGATGATTCTTGTGAGCCCCTTCCAATGTGATTCTGTAATCCAGCTGGGGTTACCCATGAAGGTATGAACTTCCCTTATCAGGTCCACGTGCTTTTCACTTATAGTACCACAGCAATACTTAAAACATACAGAGATGTCAAGTTTTACTATTTCCTAATCTTAAGATGCACGGGTTTTTTTCCTTACATCATTCAATTTAACAGGTATAATAAGCAGCTGAAAACATCCTGCTAGTGGTGCTTTTCAATGTCTGCTCTGCCTCAGCACCAAAGCATCCCTCTGACCCCCATCCCTGGGGTGAATGCAACAGATGGTAGGCCCCTCACAGACAGGAGCCAGGAGTCTGGTCTTATCCTCCTTTTACAACATATGATAACTGGGATGATAACTATCACTGTGCATGCTACAGGGACTGACAAGGACAATGCAACATCTGCAAAACAGGAAGAGATTTGTTCCCTGATATTTGACTTGATCCTGCAAGGTTCCACACAGAGAAAACTGTCAGCCCTGGTGCAGTTGAACCTGCTCTTTGAACACATCTGCCTGGTAGCACAGATATCCTGCATTAAAAATTGCCTCTAAAAACCACATTGATTTAGAGTGATTGGAATGAGCACAAGATCAATTGCTGCTACTGACAAACCTAGCTCCTAGTGTGTTAAACACCTGATCAAAGCCCAGTGTTCTGTGCACACTTAGTGCTGCCCTTGCTGCACCTCACAGGGGTGAGTGTGTCAGTGCCCTCTGTCAGGGCACAGCAGCTGATGTGCCACGCTGCATTCCAGCAGCTGTGGATGTGAGGTGCAGGGTGACAGCCACACATCACCCCCTGCTGAGCAGCAGCGCCCCAGCACTTTAAACACCTTGTGGTTCTTCTGCCAGGCTGCTCCTGGGCAAACCCATGGCTAAAACTCACCTCCCTGGCTCCTTCCTGAGAGGCACTAAGAAGGCACCAGCAGCAGTGAAGCAGCAGCATCCAAGCCCATCCAGCCACAGACTTTCTGCTCCCAAGAAAGACACAGCTGCATGTGGCCAAAAGACAACCTTCCTAACTTGCCCAAGTAAGCACTCTTCACCTGGCTGAAAACAACATTTTCAATCTATGCAGTGAAAAAAAAAAAACAGAAAGACTATAAATATAGGGAAAAAGAATCTAGAAATGTGCCTTGAGCATCTCTCTAGGTCCTCTTGAGATACCACTGATCCCCTGCCTTGCTGCTAGCCTGTGACTTGCTTTCCACACAAAGAAGAAAACTTACCTCCTTTCCCCACCTCTGAATTCTCCCAGACACTGAGCCCTTAGTGGAAAAGGCAATACACAGTCATGAACACTCATCCCATTGCTTTAAATACCAATTACAAAATTCTGGGTCACCAGTATGAACCCCTGTATTACCATTTACTTACCCTTTTTACTATTGTTAAATATTAATTTTATCAAGGCTTTCATGGGGCATGTTTGAGCTCTGAATCTCAGAGGCTCCATATCTCCCCTAATGGAAGCTGTTATCAGCATCCTCATCTTATAAACAAGGAAATCAAGGCAGGCACTGGAAGCCAAAGTGACTTGCCCAAGGTCATCTTGCTGACAAGAGGCAGAAATGGGAACACAACTAAAAGCTTCTCCTGCACCCCAGCACAGCAAGAGCCAAAAATTATCTTCTCACACCACATATACCAGCCCTTCCATTTGTTTCTACTGAGTCTACAATAACTAGAACACTAACACCAACTCACAGATGTTTGAGCTGTGCCCAAAATAACAGCAACAAAAATCTTACTGACAAAGTGCATTTGGGTCCTGGCCTCTTCTTTCACTGCTTACAAGTTTCTTGCAACTCTCATCAAGAAAACATATTTGGTAACTGATCCGTGAAAAAAAAAAAAAAAAAACAAAAAACAAAAAACAACAACAACAACAACAACAACAACAACAAAAAAAAACCTGCTGCTCATCTTTATATACTGGATCGTTTTAACCAAAGCATGACACTACTGAGCACCTTCTGAGTCCTCAGCGCTCACCTTGGTGAAGCAACCACACTAAGCAGAGAAAAACACGGGATGCGCAACAACCTGCCCCAACCATCCCTGCTATTTCCGTTCTCTCGCTGCTCGGCGGTGCAGGCAGCCCCGCCTGACGCTCCGGAGCCTCAGCAGGGCGGACAGCGGGAGAACAGACTGGAAGCTCCGGGACGTGCCCCGCGGCACACAGGGATCCGCACCGCGCTGTGCGGACAGGCACGGCACAAAGTCCTGCTCGGAGCTCTTATGTCACCGCGGCGTAATGCTGCCGTTACCATGTATGGGTGTATATATACACACCTAGTATATAGTGTATATATAGTGTGTGTGCACAACGTGTGGGCGTGTATCATATGGCCATGAAGATACTGTGTACGCAATACTATTACTATTTACAACCTCCGACTCGCTGTGTTTTGCACACTATTTCCAAGGTGCACTGCACATCCAGGATCCGCACCGCCTCAGCATTCCCCGCGCTGCTCCGCAGGCGGGGGCGGGCCCTGCGGACAGGAGGCCGTGCGCCGGCCGGAGGAGGGATGTTCGTGTCCCCGCTGCAGCCCCCGGCCCCGCCAGCCGCCCCACGCCCCCGGCACGGCCTCGGCACTGCCCCACCGCGCCCGGCGCCCCCAGCCCCGAGCAGGCGTCCCGGGGCGGCGGCTGCTCCTCACCTGGTGGCAGAGGATGGTCCGCTGGACCAGGCGGGCGTAGCCGTCCAGGCGCACCCCCGAGTTGCTGCGGCTCCTCATGGCCCCAAGGCCGGCCCGGCAGCCCGGCCCAGCCGCGCTCGGGCGGCGGTACCCGGAGATGGCGGCGGCCTCTCCCCGCCCTCACGGCGGAGCGGGGCGGGGCGGGGCGGGGCGGACAGCGGCCTCCGCCCTCAGGCACCGCGGGGACACGGGCACCGCGGGGCACAAGGACCGAGCAGAGGCGGTGCCGTCGGGCGTGACAAAAGCTCGGCTGCATTTTGTAAAAAATAATGTCGTTTTTATACAACCTCTTTGTAAGTTCGTAAAATAAAGCTAAGAATGCCAGGATACTTGTTGGAAGCTTTTTTCCCCCTAGCCTCAAAAAAACCCACCGTTTTGAGATCTCGTCGAATAAAAGCACGGAGCAGATGTTGGAGAGTAGCTGAAGGTGTGATATTCACTCAAAATTCCGAAAGAATTTTTTCCCGTTGTTTTTTGGTGGTTTTTTTTTTTTTTTGTTTTGGTTTTGTTTTTTTTTTTTAAGTGAAATAGTAGCATTAACAGATTTACTATTTTAACCTCTCCCTGCTGTTCTTCCTTCATTGACTGTCCCTGACAGTGGTGGTTGAGAAAGCAGCCTTCACAGACCCGCTCGTTCCGCCGCTGGCGGTCGGGCAACACCTCCGGAGGTCCTGCACAGCAGGAAAAGGACAGAGCTCGGAGGTTCATCACCTCCCTCTGCCAGAGCCGTGCGGTGAAATCTGCGCCGTCACAGAACATGGACCAGCTCACTCCTGCCCTGAACACCGCACCAGCCTCCCGCTTCAGGACACTGCTTCTTAGAGACGCTGAACTTCGGGACCAAGTTTGCTGAGCAGGATGAGGCCAGCTGTACACGGCAAGTTGCTGTGCATCTTTGACTAAGCTTAAAACGTAATTCAGATCCCCCGAATTAGCTTTGCAGCCACAAACTAATGCGCAGCATTTTATTTTGTGCTCTGGGCAGGTGTTGCAACTTTCCCCGAGCTCTGGGTGTCCAGGCTAAACAAAGTACCAGAGACCAAGTACCAAAGGGATACTGGAACCAATTTTACTGTTTTACCCAATGAAAAAACAAGTTTTCAGCTAGTCTGAGGATGAGCTAAAATATTATGCTAGTGTAAGTGTAAACTTTTACTATGGTATGTGTGTGCTATTAAGTGGCAAAGCCAGAAACTACTTCTCTCTCCTAGGAACACATAAAATAAAAATTATTTCAAGAATCCTAACATATTTTAGTGTGCAAAAATAAAAAAGAAAACTCCAAGCAGGTCAGTGGAATATGGTGATTCATAGGAATTTAATTACTGAAGCCGAACTCAGCTATGTGCTTTTGCTTACAGCATTCCTGTGGGAGAGCTTCAGCAGACTTGAAGGCAGGCATTGACTGGATTAATTTATGTCAGGGTTTTCTCTGCTAAAATCCAGATCTGTTAGGACCATGCAAAGTAAAACAGGTAGCAGACAATAAATACAAAAGCTGGGTCAGCTTTTTCTCCAAGAGGTTATGTACTGTTGATTCTGTAATCTGAAGAATTGTAACACAGCCCAGTATTAATGATACATTTCTCTAAAAGAAAAAAGTTTCTATATTTTGTGTTGTACTTGCGCAAATTTATTACTTTTTTTTACAGTTGAAAATATAAATATAAGAACATTAAATAACTTTACAAGAAACACTGCAAAGGCAATCAGCCAAATAGTTAAAGCATTCACAGAAATGTATCTCAGCAACTAGCATTCCAGGATGGGCTTTTACCAACATGCATCTAAAACCCTGTGGATAAACACAACAAATATTTTAAATTCTCACCTAAAAAGCATAGTCAGAGTAATTAATATTGGATGAAAATGACTGAAAGAACCCATGTATTGCCCACAGAATCACAATGGGGTTTGAGCACTGAAGAGGTTTAATTGCTAACTCCAACAGAACCCCAGAGAAGAGGCATGTAACTGATGCTTTTTGTTGAGAAAAGTGTTTTCAGGGCACCCCAACTGAGCCCTCCCCACCGGGAAAGCAAAGCCCTTGCTCCCCTTCAGCATGCACCTGCTTCATGCAGCCCTTTACAGGGCCTGCTACTCTGCAGTCTGGCACTAGTTCATCCTAGTTTGCTTTGGGAACATCCACCTTTTGCCCAAGAATGCAAATTGGAAAAGCAGTGGACACAGCTGCACCTGTGTGATGAAGAAAAGTAAAACCAGGGCTTAGGCCAATTTCTGTTCAGGAGGGATCTTCACAATGTTGTATGGACTTTCAGCTGTTGTACATGAAGAGTCAAAATCCATTTTTTTTCAGGTAATTATCATAAGAGGAATGAAATTTTGCTTCAGCAACTACTGAGCTAGCGCCTCAGTATTTGGTTTGCCATGCCAACCAAGAGCCAAAGCACAAGCAGAAATACTCATTAGAATAGCTCAAGAGCTGCCCCTTAAAAAACAGCTATGCAATGAAACAAATGATTTTTCAGCTACTAAATACAGCAGCTGTCATTTATTATTTCTATTTTTTTCTTCAGCTTGCCTCCCAACCTCCCTCCAAACTTCTCTACTTTCATCATTGCAAATGAGAAATGGCAGGGTCTCACCACTCAAGAACAATACTGACCCTGGTGAAATCAATGGCAAAAACTGATGAGTTCACTCAAGCCCTCAACACAACTTAGTGTACTTAATAATCTACTGACTGCTTTATTTAATACTCCATTCATGGCACTCTACTTGAATGATACCCAATTTCTGTCTCTCTGTGGTGTACTAAAAGGTAGCTAAAGGTTCAAGACCGATTGTGTTTGTTATTTACAGTTCTGCATCTAGTGAATGTATTCAAACCACTGTAAGTGATCCACTTACAGGACAAATTAACTTTTGTATCATTCGATGGTAAAGTTAATTAAAGAAAAATGCAAACTTACAATAGAAGTTACAAACCAAATACCAATTATTTTTCTATACATAGGTATATTTAAATTTATATTACAAGAAATAAATATAAAAGTACCATTGAGATGCTTAAAGGTTGATATTTTCTGCTTATGTACATCACTGCAGAGTTTGCTACTAAAACGTACAAAAAGATGAAGCCAGTGTAGCTAACATTTTAAAAGTTAACATCGTTTGTATGCACAAGTTGTAACTTTCTACATTTATACAATACTAGTAAGCATTATATCCAGATAAACTTAATTGTAATGAAAAAAGTCTAAATAAAATTTTTGTTTAAATGTAAAAAAAACTCAAAAAACCCCACTCTGATGAAGAAACAAAATGTGAGTGTGCCAGCTGTAATCTGACATCCTTGTCAAAATAGTAGGTTCCTTCTTTCTTTTTTTTTTTTTTTTTTTTTAAATTGTCCTTGTCAATCCATTGCATGGCTGCCTTGAAGTTCCAGTACCGTATATTAAATAAAACCAGTTCTTGGTCTGCTCACATTATGTAAAACTGCTAAGGTAAAACTCTACTTCACACTGCAAAACAATGTCCTGTTTAAAAGGAAATCACATTTTCTCCATAGAATTTAGGCTTCCTCTCTTTGAAGTCCTTCTGAGTGAGATTTGGCTTTCTTGGCTGCCAGTATCATCCTTGTCTTGAAATACAAGTTGTTTGCCTGAAAAGTCATGGAGACACACATCACCATTCTGCACACTGAAACAAACACCATTCTTCTCACTGGAAAGATGGCCTGTTGAAACAAAAAAGTGCATCCTCTATCAGAACAGTTCAGAATCAAGCCTCCCATGTTTTTTTAGTCACTGTAGGGAGCTCATACAGTCATTTTATCCCTGCAACAATTTTAAAACGTGTATTTTTGGTAAATATTTTGTATACATTTCTCTTCTTGTGTAAAACCCTGATATTTGAGAGATGTTAATCATATTTCAGTCCTGAATCTGGAATAGCATTTCAGTAGAAGCAGTGAGACTGAAACCATAAAGTGTTTACAGCTAAGTATATTTATGACATAGGTCTTAATTTCTAGATTGTTCTTCGTTTTGGAGGTCACTTTTTAAAATGATGTGTTGCAATGTTATTTTCAAGTTCCAGCTTTGAGAGGAGAGTGATGAGGTGCAGCAAATTAGAAGTCCCATGTTCCTATCTAACAGCAGTCAAATACCTTTTGGAGGCACTAGCCCAGCTCTTCCAAGATACAACTGCACCATGTTTGGAAGATTAGGTGTAAGGAATTGCTTCCAAGAGCTTTGCTGGGAGCTATCCAAGCATAGGTTTAGCCTCTTCTTACGGAAGTCCTGAGGACCCAGAAGAACTATTTAGTCAAATTATGCAGGCAAAGTATCATACAACCCTCCTGATATGAATGGAGGATGTGGTACGAGGTTCACAACACTCAAAATAGACAATAAAATAGGAAATGAGGTGGGTCACCCAAGATATCAATGTTTGTAAGTGCACAGGAACAAGGTTTTAGGAAAAGTTCTTTCAGTTGTTTTTGTCTGAGAAGCTTTTGGCACACGACACACTGAGACAGTGGTGAATATAGTAGGAGAGAATTGGCATCACTCAATGGTTTAGATTATCCATTTAGCATCTCATTCTAAAATACCCAAAATAACAGAACCTTTTCCAGAAAGCCACAACAGGCTCATTCACTCGGTTGCTACAAAAAACAAGTTCAATAGAACATTTCTGCTACCTTTCTGTTGAGCAAAGCAGTCAAAATGCTTTTGTAGCTATGTATAAGCATGGCAGCTGTTGCAGGGAGAGATGGCTTCTTTCATCAGAGCAATTAACAGGGGAAAAAGAACCCTACAAGACATGCAGGCTTTTGCATCTGGAAATTTCTCTCTTCTACTTAAAAATAGAGCCTTACTTTGTATTTAATTATAGTGAGTGTTACTGATTCCAGTTCTCAACTGATCTGACTGATCTGTTAGATAAGAAAGTATGTTAATTATTACATTCTGTGGTGTTCAAACACCATAGAGATTTTACAAAGGACTGCAAAAAAAAAACCACAAAAAATCAATTTGGAAAGCTGTTCAGGGCAGGTCCAAATGTCATCTCCCAAAGTGTTGTGATTTCTCTGCAATATGCAGTTAGTACACTCAAAGGAACAGTAACATCTAACCCACATATGAATTCCATAGCTTTTACACTGTACCTCTGAGAGGCTATTATATCTGCTGATTTAATCCTGTTGATTATGTGCTGTCTTCTGACAGCATAGGCCAAGAAATGAGGACAACACAGCCTCTCCAAGCATGTTCAACAACTAAATAATAAGCATTCTAGTTGATGACATGACCTCTTTGCCTCAGCTCTTGATCAGTTGGGAAAAATACCTCAGGTACACAGAAGTAATGTCTTCTGAGTTTTGCTTGACTTAGAGTTTTATACATTACAGATTTTTAAGTTATTTTTGCTTGAAAAATTGACTGTCTTTATTGAGAGCTCAAATCAGCAGCATGACATGTGCCTTGCAAGAGTTGTGAAGAATTAGATTATGTTCACTGAAAAAAGAACAGTTGTTAATAAGTACATTCAATGGTGATTCATACCTAGTTTTATGAACAAACAAGCCACAGCAAATTGCAAGTGAAATTGAGCACAGTGCTACTTACACCTGCATTTCAACTCCTCAGGAACAGAGCAGAGGGCAGCAGTGCAGAGGACAGTACTATGTTAGAACAGGAAGGATGGAGAATTTTACTTCTGAAGAAATGATATTTTGCATTATACTTACCATTTCCATTTGCATGGACTGAATAATCATTATTCATTAGCAGTGTTGTAGAGTTAGTGGAGTTACTGTTTGATTGTAAGGAATTGGAAGAACTGGATACTCCTTGATTTACAGTCTGCTTCTTTAAACCATTGGTAGCAGTTCTGCTCCAGTCTAAAACAGAAAATAACACAACTCATACAAGCACTATATAAAAATATAGTTAATAATGCAACTGAATTGATATAAAACCAAGGCTTTACACACTTCTTGCAGTATTCTAGACACAATTATACTCTCCTAAGAATTTAATGACTCTTGATGTTTAAAATTATTTAAATCTAGTTCCTTTTATTTTGTCCCTTTTTAAAATACAAGCAGCCAACTGTCGTAGTTTAACAACTGCAGACCAGATCAGAAAAATAACTAAAGTGCAGTTGATCCCCTAAGTGAAAATGTATTAAAAGAATATGGCTTTATGAGAGGACAACTTCTTAGTAACAAAACAACATGAAGAAATTAATGTCTTTTTTTGGTTTAAACCACACTTCACTTTGTTTTTGCGGAAGTCACTGGTAGAACTATGGCTGACCCAGAAGCTGGAACAAATCTTACCGTTTCTAACTGACCAAAAGTCTTCTGCAAAGACATGCCTTTACCCTGCAGTGGAAGAGGTCAACTCTTAGCAGTTAACAGCTTAAGGCAACAGCATGTAAACATGCAAGAGCTGCATCAGCTACCACCTTTAAAGAGTATAATGTTGGAGGTTTACTGTATCTTGGACAATAAATTAGAACTGCAACTGCAGCAACATGATTAATTGCCTTTTTTTTTTTAATTATTACAAAATGCCAGGAACTTAACACTAAATAAAAGTATTCAGAAGTTAAAAAAATATTTACCAGAGTTTTCAGCCAGCCTGAATTTCCCACAACAAAGATACCTTCTCCACTGTTTACGGACATTCTCCTTTGTTACACAATAGAAGATGAAAATGAAGAACCCTGCAAAGCAGTAACATAGAAGACTGTTGCAAATTTCACTTTTACTACTTCCTAATGGGCAATTTTTTGGTTTTCTTTCATTTCTTTTAAATTTCTAATAAAAAGTAATGACAGCTTTCTTTGCAGAAAAAGTTTACACCTGTGAACACTGTAGAGCACTTTTTCCTTAGATTAGAGGAATCATACACACAAAAGAAAAAAAAAACCCAACAAATACAACAAAGTGCATGAAGTGCATAAAGTTTCTTTCTATCAGATTTCAAGTTGATCTTGAAATTTACTTAATGCTTTTGGGAAAGAATTCAAAGCAATATCATAGAGAGAGTGTGATACCATACTGTCAGACCATGAAGCTTTTTTTAGCACATGGTATGACACATCTTTCATTAGCAGCTAACCCATTACCACCAATGCTACAAAATTTTGAGCACTCATACAAAGAAGATAACTTATATCTAAAATAATAATAATTTTACCACAATTTCAAATATTTTCTAGAAGGGATAATGCTCATCCCAATCCCATCTCCTACCAGTGCCACATTACAGTTTCTTTGTCCATTTCTCATTCACTACTAACTGACACAGGGTGACATCTAACTTTCCCTGCTTAAAAGTTCATCACAATTCCCTTTAAGGGAAAGTGGCACTCAGTCTTTGCAAGGTTTCCAATCTGCAATGGGAAACAGTTGTATTAGGCTTATAATGAATAGTAAATAATAGTAAATCAACACAGGAAATAGAGGAGAGGTGTATACAATGAACTGCAATTTTCATTGCTTTAGTCTCTCTGGGAAATCACCCAGCCAGTCATCTAAGTGCTATTTAAGCAGAAGTTTGGATCCAAACTTCAGAAGGGCAATTCAGATATATTCAGGACACTGTGGACAGCTGCAATACCTCCTGTTTATATAAAAGTCTTTGTAGCAACTCTGCTTTTGGATATGTCCAGTAGCCCCCTGGCCTTTGCAAAACTTTATGTTTTCATATCTGCTTCCCATATGTTCTGAAAGACTATATGGGCCATGCTTAAGAGTTGGGTCACTAACTTTTAGATGTTGCAGCCTTGCCTGTCTCAATGACCCTTTGCTGAATGTCAAACCTCCCCTAGAAGCCTTAGGGGAACTGAAGAAATGATACTATCTTCACTGCATTAATTGCATTATAACATGAACACTTAGAATAACTGCCCATTCAAAATTCATCTGCTTTTTTTTAGTGAAATAGTCACTTCCAGGGATATCTGGTTTGCATACACTTTTTAAATGACAATATTTATAAATACACCATACCTATATGAATAGTATCTAGTTTTTCTGTACCTTATCATAAAAAAACTGCAATTTAAGATTACTGTAAAGCAGTATCATCTCATCTCTAATATAACTAACATGTTACTGCACATATAAAAGTTAATTTTTTATTGTTGAATCAAGAAAATGACGTTTCAAAATGTTTGGTTTGTTATACACAGGGGGCTGTTACACGGAGGACAAACCTACCTTGCAAAGTGTTGAAAATGGTAAAGAGGTAAGTAAATACCTCATTTACTGTGAAGAAAGCAAACCCCCAAGTAATTCCCAACAAGAATGTGAGGCCAGCAACACTCCTGAGGTCTTGGATAGTGGTTTTCCTTTGAGCACCGAGTTGCTTCTTCTTTTTGATACGACAGAGCTGGATCAGCACAACAATGAACATGCTGATATTGATCAGGAATATCAGGCAAAAGTATCCCACAGCAGTAATATAGAAGACAACTCTATTTTTGATCCAGCAGCTAAAACAAAAGAACAGTCTGTCAACCATTATCAGAAACAGAAATTAAGTGAAATAAATATTAGACAAACTTGTAGTTTGTTGCACATGCAAACCATTTTTGCCTTTTTACAAGGAAAGTATTCTTTTTTGGCCAAAGGATATGAGTCTTCATATAGGCAATAACCCTAAAACACATGAAATACTCTGGTATTATACTACTTCAAAGCACTACTATTGCTTCCTTGCCTTCCCCCGTTTTACTTTAAAGAAAAGCTATTTGTAAGACCTTCCTCCACCCCCCACCCTCATCTCCCCCCAGAGCACCTCCCTTTAACTCACAATTCATCAGGTCCATTTACTGAAACCTTTCCCGTGGTTATAAGTCCATAACTATCTGGTGATATTGACAACACAATGGACACAAGTACTGCTGGTAACCCTAAAAGATTATGAGCAAACACAGACATAAAAATTCTAAGAGACAACATTGTTATGAGGACTTAAAATTATTATATTTTTTTACAAAATCTACAACTTGTTTCTGAAATTTGGCTGTTGAATTCTGCTGACTACTAGCTGTCTGAAAAATTGCAGTGTTCAAACTGCTCAGGAACACAACTTGCAAAGAAACAAGAGTCCTCCTCCACAGCCAGCTCCAAAACTTTCTGAATAAACCAACAAATACCACCAGTCTTCAAACTGATTCAAAATATATCTTACAGGATAACTGATTTTCTTTCTTACATATATTTTAAGAAACAAATAAAAATCAGAATCTCTTTATCCTCTATCCAGTTAGATCTGGTTTTGCTGCTTTTTGTTAGCAACAGTGATAGTCCAGAAATGGAATATATATACTTATTGGCATTTATTCTCAAAATAATGGAAGCATTCACATTCAAAACTGGTTCTATTGTACTAGCACAAGGAAAACTTATTATCCCTTTGCACTGCAGAAGCTTCAGTTCCGCAGCTGGGGTGTCTCCGTGCCTCAGAAAGGTGGAACATATAACATTTAATGATTGCCTGATTTTCCTTTCTGACCCATGTCACGTTCACTGAATTACTTGATGAAAGGAATTATTTATTTAGCATAAAAAAGGGGAAAAAATACGTACCCCAACCAACAACACAAAATTTAAGAATGTATTTCCGTACATAGGTGTTAAAGACTTTTACAAGGGCCAGGTACATGTGGAAAGCCTCCAGGCCCATCCAGGTGAAGGAAACCAAGAGGAAATAGTGAAGAAATACTGCAACTCCAATGCATAGGCCTCGTGTATCATACAATGCAATCCATGAGTCAAGGAGAAAAACTAAGTTGAGTAGAAGTAATGCAGCACACAGCTGAATAAGTATTTTAGAGGGGTAGTCTCTCCGGATTTTCCTAAGAAAAAAGCAAATTTGTGAGATGACATCAGTTGTCCATGGATCCCTGGCTTACTTCCTCTCCTGCAGTCCTTGGCATTCATATTTTTGCCAAAGAAAAAATATTTCTCATTTTCATTCATATACAATGCTTCATGTGTTGCATTTATACATGCATTATAATGGAATAATGGAATAATTTACAACATACTTCCAAATTAACCATCTGTATATATAAAGTTTTTTAGAAAAGGTTACATAAATACAAGTAACTTGGAAGTGTTTAGTACCACGTTTTTGGGGGTTTTTACATTGTGTGTTGGACTTCTTGTTACACTGCTACCTAAACCCAAAATGTTTCTGTTCTTTATTGCTAAACTGGATCAAGCTTTTGACTGGGTGTCTAAAGCCTTGACAGAGACAAATGCAAGTTTTAGAATAATGAGAGAATAAAGAAAGAATACAAATGCTTTTAAAAATGCTAAAATTCTGTACTGCTTTTTTGTATGTTGTATCTTAAATGCATTCCTTCACACTTCTATTATGATAATCCATTATAAAATACATCAGATTGCTACTTCTTCACTTCTTACTGCCTAGAACCTCATGATAATTCACTTGTTCATAAGATTAACATTTCTGAAGATTGAATCAATACCTTCCTGTGGAATTGGCCAAATCTGTGCATTATTTGTGGAGACAGAATCCATAACTATTGGAACGTGAAGTCAGTGAAGACTATAATCAATCACAATTGAAGAATAAAGGGAGGTCAGCTGAATGGGTACTTACTCAAAGGCTATGTAGGTCACAAGAGTAACAGAAAGGAAAATTGCTGAGAGGCCACAGCCTATATATGATATAAAAGTCAGTACCAATTCTTGTGTGGGATTCAAAGGAGTATTTCCATACAAGTCCTAAAACAGAAACAGAAGCTATTTTCAGATAATAGGTTTATTTAAGGGAAAACAATAAAACCCCCACCAAAAGAAATCAAAATGCACCTTTCCCTCTATGCTTATAAACAAAAAGGACTCAATTCTTTGTATCATGGCTCTTACAAAAGAGTAGATGAAAAGAAAAACCAATCTAGTCTTGTAAAGAGCAGGGAGCTGGGATCCATGATCCTTATGGGTCCTTCCAACTTGAGATATTACTTTATAATTCTATGACTCTAATAGTGAAAACCCATTTGATTAAAAACCTGTTTTAAATTTGATTTTCTAATTTTTTTTTCCTAGAGTATAAACAGCTGCCTAAATGTAAAAGCTGCAGCACTTAAAGAAATTTTTCCTCCAGTGGAACCCATGGATTCCTATTCAACAAGGAGTTTAAGCCTTGACTAAGTGACTAATTGTATGGCTATCTGTACTAACACTAAAGTGAATAGAACCTGAGTATTATTTATTAGGTCATGTGAGTTTATTGGGTCCTCACTTGCTTAAGACAACTCAAGGTTAAATGAGCTCTTGAACAAGGATAAGATTGCATAATTTTTAAAATAATTACCATCAAAACTGCAAAACTTGTGAGATGGTTGCATGAACAGACTGTTTCATTTACTCTACTTTCTTTAACCATGCAACCTTCGTATGACCAGCCTCCATGTCCACCTGTTAAGAGAAACAGGTTTGTTATTCATAAAAGGCTTTATTCATATCAACATGAATTGACGTAGCTAAAACAGCATAGCATCTTGGGTGATCTCAAGTACTTACCATTTTTTTTAAAGTCCCAAAAAACACATCTAACTGTTGAATTATCCTGTTTAGGAGTAAAAAGAAAAAAGAAAAACCTTACTAAATTCTGAGTTTAAGATCAAATGATTTATGAGTGATCTACAAAATTCAGGCAAGAATAAACACTGTATACAGCAAATACGCCTGTTCTATGTGAACACAAAATTAATTAAGATGCATAAAAGGATTAATATTGCAAACTGCATGCAAAAATATGCTGAACAAATTTGAAGTCACCAGACAGGGGCTAGCTCTTGTGCTTATACAAAAATTCTGTTCTTGGTAGAACCTTTTGAAGGCTCTTTCATTGTCTTCCCACACCATACAAATTCTTGGGATTTCTCCTTCCAGACTTTGTAACTTTTGAAGTCATGACCACACAGAAACGGAAAAACCTTTTCATTTGCAAATATTTGATCACTTCCTACTATTACAATGTTAAACATTTACATACAGATTTCCTCTCACACATGCAAATTCTATAAATACCAGCAGCAATACACTATATTCTATAAATACTAATACTTCCACAGTTATATCTCAAAACTTATTATTATGTCAAAACAAGTAAAGATGCTACTAAGCCAGCTCCTGAAAAAAGTTCCAGGTGCAATTAGGGGAATCTCTAAATTTTTCAGTTTATAATTATTGAGTATTTTAATCTCTCTTAAGATATGAGATAGAAGACTTTAATCCTTGATGCTCCTTTGAGAAAGAGATGGTGTGTAAGAATCTAATACTTCCAGATGACACAATCCTGTGCTTCAGTTCCCCTAAGAAAAAAGACTTACATTATTTTCTGGCCGTGCCACACCCACAAAAGTCATAAATGCACCATCTACCATAGCAACCCACACTGTCAGTCAGCCCTCTGAGAGTTTTTATTCTTTGTAGAATAAAACAGAAGGGTAAGTAAGAAAGACAAAAGCTGGATGAATTTGTGATAAAGCAAAATTACCTTACACTACTTGAGAACCCAAATTTATACCAGTGGTAAATAAGCTAACAGGACTGTTCTTTAATGTCTGTGTGGAGATGAAATGTCCACACTAGTAAGGCAGAACAAGCTGACCTGTACCCTTAGTAAGATGTTTTCACTACAACAACTTCAGTGGAGGCAACAAAGCTGTACTTTAAGTCTGCCAAAATGTAAATTTTACCTGATTAGGCTTGATATTCTGCAAAATCACAGTAACATTTGCTGCTAAGTTGCTAATTGTGAGGTTAGCAACACTTGATGATATAACGTTGCTGATTAAAGATGCATTCTTCAAGGACAGATCCTGGAATGACAAAAAAGTGCCAGATTTTAATATCCTAAAGAAAGCAATACTAGAGTACAGCACCCACAAGCTCATTTACTATGTGGAGCATTGGACAAAAATAATTACTTTTTAAGTCAGAAGTTTTAAAATGTGTTATGTGGGGAAAAAAATCCATTCATATTTTTCTCTAAGCTTGAATTTAAGTTCCTTATGAACAGTGGGCCAAAAAAATACCTGAAACACAGTGGTCTTTTTAAAGAAGTTGAATATAATTCTAGAAGCCAAGTCCAACTCTTCAGTGGGTAAATTCTTCAGCAATGATGAAGGAAGTGTAATTGATCCAAGATTATTTAAATTCTGAATTGTCTGAACTCCTAGAGAGATCTGAAAAATAAACACCAGAATTATGCTTTGTTTCAGTCTCCAAATAAATAAATTATTACTTATTTTCAGTTTTAAAGATCAAAATAAATCTCTAATTACTGTCACAAACCCACTGCTGCTCTCATTCCTCTCCTGCTCCAATGCATAAATAGTACTTATAGGACTGAAAAGGATGTATCCCATTTCAAGTCTGCCTAGCATTGAAAATTATCTGGCTATAACCATTTCCCTACAGGAACAATATACACCACTGTGTGTTTTGTATTGATTTGGAAAAGGTGAGGAGCAAAAACCCAGGTAGCTTTATGTAACTGTAACTGTGTAGGGAGATCAACATTTCACAGCAGGAAAGCCTGCAAAGGCAAAAATTTTATACCCTGTTGGAAGTATGTCAGAGTTCAGAAAAAGTGTAAATAGCCATTATTTCTCAATACATTTTTAAGTTCAGTAGGTTAAGTTTATGTTCTTAGATAAAAACATAAACCCCAAGTTTTTGACCATCTAGCAAAAATTACAAAAATAAACTGGATAAGCTAAAATTCAGGTACTTCAAGAGCTTAGTGATCTAGTATTGTACAAAAGGGGATCTGAGCTTTCACCCATTTTATGTGCTGTGCTTACAGGCCAGGGAGCTTTGTTTACTACAAAATCTCTCAACATTCCTGTTGTACATTAGGCCTTTCCATACAAATATCATCACCTCAGAGTTCCTGGGAGATGTGAAACGTTAGTAGTACTGCAGAAATTATCTGAGTATTGAAAGAATGGCTGTAATAAGAGTAACAGTGTGCACTCCCCAAAGTGCCCTAACATTGTGGTTTAACTCATCTGTTTAGACCAGTGCACTTCCAATGTTTTTGATCATGCATCCCCTGAAAGTTTTGCAGCATGAACCCCAATATATACCTATCCATAAGTTCCATGTACGAATTAGTGCACTAATAGATTACGCAAGTTATAAAATATTAAAAAAACCTAAGGAGATTAAAAATTACTTTTAAAAATTATTATTTTTTTTATTTATTAATCATATAAATAACATTTTCCACACTGCAGTGGACTGTCATGTGCACACCCTGGGGTACTCAAACCCCACTTTGGAGATGGTTAGTGTAGACAGCCACCAAAGAAATCCTCAATCATTCCACAAAAGCACTCCTACTCTAGTTTGAAGTAGATGATACTTATTGAAAATTTTCAATGTTTCATTGCCAGTGCCAAGAAATAACAAATCATTCCTTAGCAAATATCTGCATGTCAGCACTACCATGTCCTAGTCATCTCACATTCATGCACTATATATTGGTAAGAAATAGAAAAGAACTCAAATGTTAAACATTTACATAATTTTCAGTAACACAGAAAAGTTCCAGTACTACGTATGGCTTACGATACATTAAGCTATTTTCTTCTCTGAGGAGGCAGAATGTGTCAAAATTGGTCCAAAACTTTCCATCTCTCCTTGCTTAAGCCTCCAAGGCTGGTATTGTCCATTATTTTCTCTGTCAGGAGGGAGGTTTTGAATGAGATAAAGGGGATCCAACCAAACTTTCTAAGCACTTCTTTCTTGGTGAGATGCCATTAGTGACAAATGGCTGAGCATCATTATCCAAGCAACATACATAATAGTTCTTTCCTGGAACCATCTACAATTATTTCCTTCTAACAGATGAAGCCATCTGGCAACACTCCTTGACAAATTTCAGCATTGTCATGGTGGTTGAATAAAAGACTCATAATTCAGGGGGCTTGCAGCAAAGTTATTCTGCCATGCACTTTGTCCATTCTGGTATTCTAGCTGTACCCTCTCCAACAGCTTATTAGTTCTGCCAGTTTCTGCTAAGTCAGCTCTCTTTTACACCTTTTTACACAGTTGAAAATTAAAGGAAAAACTGTGAAGGGCTCAAAGAAAAATCTGAACTTAACAGGAACTGATCCTGAAACTGACATAAATAAAGAACACACTCATGTTCCTATAAATATAAAACCATAAACACTTGAAAATAAATGTTTGACAATTTGTAGGTATTGTAAGTATTTTGTAACCTGGAGATCAGCTGAGTCCTGGACAGCAAAAGACATTTGGCTGGAGCGGATTCTGTTGGTTTTGACAACTGCCAGAGCCAAGGAAGGCGAGACAAATGCGGCAGATGATGTTGTTAAGTTTAGTTTAAAGCCAATATAGTCCACCAGTTTTATAATTCTGTTAACAAAAAGTATATTTAGTATTACCAAGCACATACATCCAAAATGCTCAAGCAAGTTATAGTTATGAAGCAATAATCCGAGTCTAATGCAAAATGCTCACTTATTATGGTGTCAACAAAAAAAATCCCCAACGTTTTCCATGGCATTATGTTATAGTAGAGCTGATAACATTAGAATGACAGTCCTTCCATTTTGAATAACTACATTAAAGAATAATAAATATTCTTCTGGATTATGATTATGAGAAAGTGAAACTTGCTGAAGCCAATTTATCAAGACAGTAAATACAACACTTCTGTAATCTATTGCCAAAATTACCTACCTGTTAGAAATTCGTGGTGGTAATGGCTGAGAAGCAGTGAGGATACTGCTCACCTCGCTAACCATCCTTTCTACATCTTTTGGCTCTATTTTTCCAGCTGCTAAATCATTTTCTATTTTGGACACAATTTGCTCAGCTGTGGCGATACTAATGCTGGTGTGTACAGAAGTTATATTTGTGGTAGCTGAGAGGGTTTTTCCTGTGACAAATGAAAAGTTAAACATTGTGTTCAACAAATGATGTAAGCTTGGAGAAGCAGAAAAATTAAACAGCTCTCTTGATTAAAAACTTGTATCACTACTTTTAAGGTTTCTCAACAAGTTATGTGATTCCTCCCTATAAGCTACTTTGTAGGAGTGGTAATTTAAATCTCATGAAAACATAAAGCAAGGTTTCAAAGCAACATTAATTTCACGTTTTATTGATTTCAAAATTCCTCACATCAATCCATTAATATATTAAATTACCTATTATTTGAATTTTTAGCCACTGAATGCCTGAATGTAGAGTAAAATCAAGATAGTGTCAGGAATTTGTAAAGATGTGTACAACTTTCATAGGAAAATACCTAGCCACTAAGAATATTCCCAGTCAATAACAATATTTTAAGAATGCCAACAATTATTATGCAACATTTTAAATATTAGGTTAGTTTAAAAAAAATCTACCTTGCTCTCTAACTTATTTTTTTTCCTGTCCAAAAGACATTTGTTCTAATGGGGATTGAGCACTGTACCTACCTAGGACAGTTACAAACAATGGTGTAGGGTGAGGTATTGCTCACCATGCCCAAAGACATCAGAATGTATTTTAGAATACGTGAACATGAAGTGAAAGTTGTCTCAGGGTTTTCACACCGAATAGAATCACAAAATCATTTAGGCTGGAAAAGCTCTAAGATCATCATGTCCAGTCTTTGACTAAATATCACCTTGTAAACTAGACCAGAGCACTGAGTGCCATGTCCAGTTGTTTCCTGAACATCTCCAGAGGTGGTGACTCCACCACATCCCTGGGCAGTCCATTCCAATGCTTAACAACCCTTTCAGAGAAGAAATTCTTCCTGATGTCCAACAACCTCCGTGGCACAGCTTGTGGCCATTTACTCCTATCCTGTCACTGGTTGCCTGGGAGAAGAGGCCAACTCCCACCTGGCTACAATCTCCTTTCAGGGATTTGAACAGAGTGATAAGGTCACCCCTGAGACTCCTCTTCTCCAGACCCTTCCCCAGCTCTGTTGCCCTTCTCTGGACTCACTCCAGCACCTCAATGTCTTTCTTGTAGTGAGGGGTCCAGAAATGGACACGAGGTGTGACGTGTGGCCTCACCAGTGCTGAGTAAAGGGGACAGTCACTGCCCTGCTCCTGCTGCCCACACTATTGCTGACACAGGCCAGGATGCCATTGGCCTTCTTGGCCACCTGGACACATCCTAGCTCATGTTCAGCCACTGTCAGCCAGCACTACCAGGTCCTTTTCCTTTGGGGTGCTTTCAGACACTATTCCCCAAGCCTGGACCATTCCCTAGGGTTGCTGGATCCTGCACTTGGGTCACAGCAAGTGACCCCTTGTTGAGCCTCTCATACAGTTGGCCTTGGTCCATCGATCCAGCCTGTCCAGATCCCTCTGTAGAACCTTCTTACCCTCCAGCAAATCAACACTCCCATCCAAAGTAATTCACAAGAGTTGTAAGGTTACCTATCATATACCTATATAATATTGTTTAATGAAGTTTAAAAGCAAATCCAGTATATGGAATTCAAACAATACAAATTATTTACTTGTCATATTTACCTGAGGTCCCATGGCCGTCAGCAGTAGAATGAGGATGTGAAGCTGAGACAGAATGGTTGACAGGACCAACAGTAGGGGTCAAAGATATTGTGAAAGGAGTAAGGGGCACAATAGGTACTGTACTGACATTTTTGTGACCAGATATACGTTGGCTTGTAGCAGGGGGAATTTGTGCAACAGATTTGGTGACAGCCTCAAAGTGGCGATTTATAATTGGAAGTTTGTGAGGCTCAGAAGAAGAAAGTGAAGAATGTTTAGTGAAAGCTAGAGAAGGAGAAGGCATTGTAGAAGTCTCGTTAAGGTGCGCAGCATCGGATTGAATTGAGAAAGCAGTATTAGTGACAGACTTTGTAATGGGTATGGGAACAGTGATGGATTTATTGGAAGTTATGGAAGAAAAAGTTGGCATGGTAGGTTGAGCAAGAGACTCAGAAGAGGAATGTGTAGTGGTAACACTGGTGGAAGGCATAGAATTTTCAGAGAGAGGGTTTGTAAGGGGAGATGTGGAAAGAGTTCCAGAAAAATAGATTTCTGTTAATGGTGGGATCAGTGGTCTAACTGTGGGGCTTTGTTTAACAGAAAGTATAGTGGGGGCAATAAAAGAACTAGATTTGAGGAAAGTCTTTTTAGGGAGAGAAGGAGAATGAGGGGAAGGAACCCATATAAGATGAGGTGGCACTTGTATAGTACTGTAAAAGAAAAAAAGGTACAAAAATGTTAAATTTAACATTTTTTCTATTTTAAAGAAAACAAGTTATAATAGAGGAATATATACAAATTATATGGACATACTAATAATAATGTCTATTTTAAAATCAATCAGATTGGATGTTTTATGCTCTAATATTTAGAGGGTTCTTACATTCTATTTTGCAGTAGTTGTTAACTAGCAAGTCCATAAACAAATACTACTACTGCCTTTGCTTCCTGTTCTGAAGGTGAGCTGTTGTTCAACAAAAAAGCTAGATGTATCACGGAAAAAATGAAAAAAAAGGGATAAGAAGGGAGGGAAGGGAAAGAGGGAGGAAAGAGGAGCGAGCTACATTGGAAAACGCCTGTCAGCTTTTTCTTGTGGAGTCCTTACACTGAAGTGTGGAAGTTGACTCCAGCCATGCATTAGAAAATTCAGGAAATAAGCAAGTCAAATTTTGTATTTATACTTACTACATTTGTAATTCTTCAGCAGTCAAGGAACAATACTTCAGTGATGAACAGCAACATCGATCTGAGATGACAAAGAAGCATTATCCTTAAGCATAACAACTGCTAATACCATTAAGCAGAATACTTAACCATGCGTATTATGTCTTTAAACAACAGTATATACTGCATAATTAATTTTGACATTTGTTCTCAAATTAGTTTTGCAAACCCAAGGAATCTTGATCAGTCAGAATATTGTCATACCCCCAGATTTTTGTTCAATGCCTGACAAGTTCAGTTTTCTTTTTTCTTTTTTTTTTTTTTTTTAATTTTTAACAAACCAAAATGCATCACTACAGCTTTTGAAACAGAGACAAATGGTATGAGCCAGTACTCCATCCTGTCACAATATCACTAAGAAAGCTTGGCTACTTAACAACCCTTTCAATTCAGATTGTCATTTCAGCAAGACATTTATGTTCTCAGCTTTTTTTACACCTAATCCTTTCAAAGTGTGCTCTATTAAAGTAGATGGCAATTTTATACCAAAGTGTTTTAAAAAGTTATTTCTATCACATACATCCCCAAAAATCAGAAGGCTGCATTTTTATGTATTTTTATTGCTCAAAACTGAAAATATTTTCATCTACATGTAACTGTCTTATCTTTTTAGCTACCTGAAGACACATGTAAGAACACAAAATTTTGATGAGACGGTGTTTAAAGCATAACTTACCAAGTTGACTTATTTTTGCTTTTTCTGTTAAACTGCTTATATTCTCTCTCTCAGCCAGCTTCATTATGAAACTGCAGCGTGTACTATAATAAGAAGAAAAATACTTAAGACTCAAGAAACAGAGAGCTACTGCACCTTTATAACATATGGAACTAACATCAAGTGCTAAATGAAAGCACATTAACACAATTGCTAAGTGTGAAAGCACATTTTTCCTAGGCTCTGTCAGATTTGGGCATATTTTTAATGCATGTAAACCACTATACCAGGCTGATGAGAAGCATAATCCATCAGTTTGTGGCACTTATTGTCCCTTATCTCTACTATGTCAATTCTTGAATGGGGTCCTCTCTGATAAATGTTGGTCATGAAAGAGTTGGTAATTTTGTAAGGATAATAATGTAATCTCCACTGTTAGTGTAAATATGCCAGTGTTTATGAAACCTCCATCACCTGGGGAAGCCAGCATTCTCTCTTGAAGAGAGAATTTCAGTGACCCTTTCAAGCATGTAACTCCATCTTTACGACTACAGTTTGAGGACTTGAAACCCTGCCTAAACTAGGGTACCTCCAGTAAAAATTTTTCATATTCAGCAAATGCAAACATAGAGATGAGTGAAAAGGTTTCTTTCCAGCTCATAAGCATGAAAGATTACCCTAGGGACTGCCAGACATGAAGGTGTGATCTGACTACTTTCTGTCTATTTTACTTTGAGTGTTTTGGACTTTTCTTCCATCCTAAACCAGGAAGATAAAGTCCAGATTCAAATATTTGGGGAAATGAAGTTTCATATTTTGCCATTCTGATAATCTGTGGTTTCCAAACTCTGAACTGGTTACTTCCTCAGGCTCACCCTACCCCAAGGATGGTTGGTTTCCCAAGCTGAAGAACAACAACTTGGGATGTCTCAAGCAAATCCCTCACAAAGATTGCATTGCATTCACAAGTTCTGGAATTCTGGTGCTCCCAGTTATGTGACTCAGGTAATACCAAGATGCAGAAGAAATATGGCAGGGAAGCCTGGGCTTCAGCAGAAGACTAATGAGAAGCAATCCATTTGGGTTAAATGAAACCAACAAACTCTAGAAGGTTTTTTTCAAAATCACTGATGCCAGGACAATAATGAAATCAGAATTTCTTTGTTAACCCATATATATTTCTCCAGCCTGTTTCCTGAAATTCTCAACTTCCTAGACAGTTTTGTCTTTTTCTTCTGTTACAGAGCCATGCATACTTCACATATCACAAGACAATATATGAGCTTTTAAATATTTTGTCTTTAAAAATTTAAAAACAAACCTTTGGTTTTCTGCACTGCATTCCATAACAGAGGACTGTAACGACAAATGAAAATAGAAAAAATTGGTTTATAAGAAGAAATCAGGAGTGATGCTTTATCAGAAGTAAGTTGGAAAAAAGATTTCCAAACAGTAACAACAATCAGTAATCTTACCTCACTTACTGCTCGCAAGGTTTTGTTGAACTCTGAAATGCTTTAAAATACAGTATTACTGTTATGTAGGATTTTTACTTATGTTTCTAAAAACAATTACAACAATTAAAAAAAATCACAGAGAAAAAATATTGTCCAGGTAATCAATGATTTTTTGAAGTCAGGCCAGTTCTAGTACTGTAAAATCACTTTTCAGAGCATTAAACATTTGAAGAGCTGACTTTTATTAGTCACTACACAAACTAAATTTAAACCTCTGTCATCATATTTGAACATCAACCCATTGTAAATGTTATTTAAAGGAGCAAAAGATAAATCTTAATGTTGCCTTTTGCCAAGCAGTACTTGGAATAGAATTCTAAATTTATACTCAAAGCCACAGAAATAGAATGAGTAAGAAATATGGATTTCTTCTACAAACAAGGTTTGTTGGCCAACCACACCTTTTTGATTTTCAGGGCAATTTTGGGAAATATTCACTCACTCAAACCTCTCCTTATAAAGAGTGGGAAAGAAAAAACTACACCAAAATAAAAACATAGATATGATTTCAAGAATATTTATTGAAGAACATACAGCTACAAAAGTTCTACCAGACAGGCTGAATAATTTCCAACCAGACAGGCTGAGTCCTTAAATTCTAACAAACATTTGGTGTACCATTTTTTAAAAGAAACTCCAATCATACATAAACTAACCAAGAATATTCTAACCAGTATGAACTTTATGTTGAAGAGCAAGAACTTAGAACTTGTGAAATTTTTAAATGTGCAGGAATAACACAAAGTCTGCTCAACCCATGGAAAGTCTCCCTTCATCTTTTTAGAATATAAAAAAGATTTCAAGCCTTATTCAGAATTACTTACCTCAGCTCTTGTGGGGTATGTGCTGGAATTTCAATTAATTTTTTGACTTGATTGTGGGTGGTTATGTTATTAATCTGTTAGGAAAAAAGATCCCACAGCTAAGTACAACCAGTAATTTTTAGTCTTAGAATAAAATTGTTCATTTCACACATTTTAATAGGCTAAATTACAAAGATAAGAAGCACATTTTCTTAAGAATACACTGCAGCAAGTATTTACCATGACACTGCTGTCACAATTTATGGAAGGAACTGTTTGTAATATCAAACCCCAAAATCTTTGTGAAAGACAGAGGTAAAAGAACAGTGAACTCACCATGCCTTATGCTGAAAAATGAGGAATTTGGCTTAGTTTGCAACAAAGAGAGCTTAGTCCACACATTGAATGAATTTTTTAACTCTAAGTGCAATTATGGGACAAGCTCCATAAATGACATAAGTAACAGATGACAGAATGCCAGCAGTGAGAAGTCAAGAACTGTACAGAAAGACATGATAGAACTGAGCTAAATAAATATGATCTAGCATTAGGATTTGGGGATACAATGAGGTTTATCTAAGAACCCTTGCTATATATGCACTCTTACGCTTTTCTGGTTACCAGTATTACTGGTTATCTTTACATTTCATGCAAGCAGCAAGGGCCATGAGCAATGGCCCTTGCTGCTTGCATGAAATGTAAAAATAACCATGTAAAAATGACCACATCTAATACATGTGGTATCGACTTCCCCTAACAAAAATTCTTCTAAAAAGCAAAAGGATTTCAAGAGACAGAAACCAGTTTTTCCAGAAGCTGTAGGTGTAACATTATCATGCTAGGACAGTTTCAGTAGGCATTATCACCACTCAAACACAACAGAATGTAGAGGTGGCTTTTGCCAGGGGCATATCCCTGCCCAAACTCAATGATCCACGTGCAGCTGTGCAGTAGCTCTTCTCTGTGGTTACACTGCTGACTACTCTCATGCTTTCAGGGACTGACATGTGCAATGTCAGGCTGAGGACTGACACGGATGTGTAGGATAAAGATATAAGGTCCTTCCTTTTTCCACCTCTCAGTGTCCGTCTGTAACAAACATTCTTATCCTCACAGTATTATCTTGGTACTGGATCATCTATATGGTTCTTGCTGTGCATGACACTGTCCTCCTAAACCTCTCTTGTGTTGTATAAATGGACACACTCATGTCACATAAGCCTACTGCAAAATTAATAACTCAGTAACCACAAGCCAAAAAACATGGAATGGTCATGCAAAAGCGTAATCAAAAAAAACACAAAAAAAGCACAGAACTATCTATGAGAATCTCAATATTAATTATTCCGGGATATAATCCAACTTTAATTATGCCCAAGTAGTTGCCATCTAAGGATGCTCATCTTCCAAAGGCAAAAGTGCCTAAATTAATCTCCAAAGGAAGATCCTGTGTGCCTAAACGTAAATTTTTGAGATTACCCAGGGCCTCCCCCTCCTTTCAAAGGCTATGTAGAGAATACAGGTCCTTACTGGAGGAAGTTTACTTAGCTGGAATTTTAAAATTTTGGTGCAAAGCAGTTGTTTAAAACAGAGCTGTTCCATCCACTGCAAACAGTATCTTGCACCACAAACACAGTAAGAGTCATGATACTTATTTTAAGTGTAGACAACAAAACTCACTTCAACCTTCCTTACAATAAAGTTTTAAAAGAGAGAATACTTACTATTTCTACATTTAGTGATGCATTACTTTCTTCGCTTGCCCGAAGTATTACCTTGCCCACATAGAACACTAAAATCAAAAGTAAAAAAAAGTTACGAAAATCAACCCTGAAATACAGAATGTAAATTTTTTTGAGAACTGAAAAATTTACTGTCTTCTGTTTTGATAGAAGGGAAATAAGAATACTTGCACTAGCTTATCTACTTTTGCAATTGTTCTTCCATCTTTTCACCTATTTCAACAAATGAACTAGTCCAATAACTTCATTATTTTCTATATATTTAATTTTGATGGCTGTCCCTAAATTCCTTCTAGTTAATCTTTTTCCAAAACAGAAAAACTGCACTTCACATTAGTACAAATAGAACTCCATAGCTCACTGGTTTCTTGGTTTTTTTTTGAAATTCTTATCTGCAATTGTGTGCTTTGAAGAGAAACCAAAGATCAAAAGTACAGGAGTCTAAACACTTTCTAATCTCCCCACTTTTAATATTTTTTGAATTCGTATAATATCTCCCTAAATTTACAAGGAAATTTATTACAAACCTAGATTTTACATGGCAACTAAACACTGCTTCATTACTCAGAGTATAAAGTAGTTGGACAAGATTTTTATTAAAAAAAAGGGAAAAGGAAACTACTAACCTGAATAATTACAGGCACGTGTTACGTTGCATACAATGGTTTCTCCTGCTATAGATTTTTTGAGGGAAAAAAAAAAACCAAACAACTACTGAGTAAAAAACTTAAACTTAAATCAAATATTATAATATGTATTTACAATCATTCCAGTGTTTGAAATGTAGATGTCTTTATATTCTGGAAGTATTTGATATACTGTCTAGGCTTCACCTCTCTAAAGCACTTACCATGACATTTTCCAAGACTTAGTATTCAGAAATATGCTGCCTTTGATTAATTAATTTTGAATAAATTTCTACAATTGTTTTGACAAAAGACTTACAATGCAAGTGGTCTCAATTTTTTCTTTTTTTTTTTTTTTATTTAAATAGAAACAGAAATCAGCATATAATTGATAAGCTCTTTAATTATCACAGAATTCAATCACTAGGCAGCATATTATCTCCTTCTAAGGATCCTACTATGGCTCCATATGATAGCATGAAGCTAAAACTGTTGATGGAATTCAAGCTATGACGACAGCAACCATGTCTACTCTTATCTAGTACAATATGCTTTCATTTAGTTACAGCAAGCTTTTTGGCTGATCCATATTTTCCATATTTTTAATACAACATACACTGCTGAAAAATAACACTGATCCTAAATTAGGGTACTGTAAACAGATGGCTCTGTTGTATAATTTCAAAATAAAGCACTGGAAAGATATTTGCATCCAAGACAAAACTTGTTTAATAAAACAACATTCCTTACTTAAGCAGATGGATTGGCCTCCATTAACAGAAAAAAAACCCAAATTCTATTTTTTCTGCTGTTATCATTAGTTAGTACCAAATGAGAAGGGATTTTTTTTTTCACTTTCCCTGTGGTGCAAACATTTGACTGCAAATTTTGATGCTTTATTAATTTTATCACCATCAACAAATAAGCCACCAGATATTACAGAGGATACGCTGCTGGCAATATTCAAATTATTAGAAAAAAAAATTCAGACAGTAGTTTAGAAACAAATAAATTTGATGGTTAGACTTGATTATCTTAGAGCTCTTTTCCAACCTTAACAATTCTATGACCCTAAATTTGCCTGCCCTTTTGTTGGCAGTGAAATAGTTACAAACCATGTAAATACTGCTTTTTTTAAACAATCCTTAAAAAAATAAAATGCTCATAAGTAACTGATAAACAATAATCAAGTGCCAATATAATAATAAATTATCAAAATTATTTACTACATAGAGAGCAACTTATAAAAATCTAACACAAAATCCAAAAGTGCACAAAAGATTAACATCAGCTCCTTTTTCCTTACAGAGCACCTGTTTGTGTGTCCCCTAGTCTTAAGATCTCTGCATGCCACCAAAATGCACAAAATAGATCAGCAGTGTGAGACTGCCAGTCCCTCGAGGGCATCAGACAACACAGCTGCAGTGTTTCTGCAGGTCATGCTCCCACAGTCAAATTATCCTTGTCAGTAAGGCTCCAAGCCACTTGCACTAACTCAGGACAAATCCATTGTAATGGGGCTCCTGAGCTTTTACATGGATAATTTAAAAATAAAATTCAGTCTATTCCTAGTCCGACTGGGCCTGCCCTGAGGTCAAATACAATGACTGTATTCAGTTTGCTTCAATCTACTAAAAGGCATGAAGATTTCTTTTTAAACAAACATGGTCCCTGAGACTGTGTTTGTTACATTTTTATGGTAACCCACTGTTCTGACTTACAAAATAACCAAACTCTTCTATATGCAGCCATCTAAAAAAGCACTGCAGAATTAGTCCTTCTACCAGACTGGACATTAATATGAGGTAAGGCAGAGTGTTAATATGACACACCACAATATCAAGTAAAAAGCATATTAAAAAACATTTGGGAGCAGACTTCCTGAACTCACATACACTTAAAATTTGAGATGTACAAAAACGTATCAGTGGTGATGGATGAATCCTACCTGGTGTCATGGTGGAGTAATAATCAGTTGTTGTAAGGGCTTCTGTTAAAAAAAAAAAAAAAAAAAAAAGTCAAATGTTTTCACATTTTAACTTAAAAAACCCCATAAAATACATGTCACAAAAACAAATTCTTATTTTTCTTATTTCTATTTCAGACTCTGTCTTTCCAGGAAAAGTGTAAACATCTGACAATTTATAAGAAAATGAAGTTACTTGCAGTGTGGGAAATGCAAAAGCAGCAAGTGGAGTAAGATCCATCCAATTATATTGTTTGTATCCCCACCTGGGCCAGTGACTCCTGGCTCCCTATTGTTCGGAGAAGAAAGTGGTGCTTTTGAGGTGATTGCTATTTATCCTATTCTACATGGACACTTCAGCATAGGAGGAATCCTATTCTAAAAATTTCAATCAACCATGAAGAACAGAAGGATGTCCAGCTCCTACATCAGCCACACTGATATGGAGTGAACCTGCTCCATGTTTCAAATAGGAAAATCAGGAAAGGAAGGGGTAACAAGTTCTTCTGATTGAGTCTTTTCTGATCCCATTTGACAACTTGCAGGAACATATGTAAGTGTCTTCAAGGAATGGGGTGTACATTTTAGTTCTGTAGAATAGCTTAAATTGTGTCACAAAGCATAGAAAGCATTCTATATATAAATCCCCTACTTGCTAAAAGATATATCTGCCCTGTTTGGGGTTTGATAAGCAATACAATATTTTGAATGAAAAAGAAAGGTTTACAGCTCAGTTAAGTGTACCTCAGAGCCCTAATCATGTAGACTTAAAATACAGATTGCAGACAAATACAAATTTTAAAATCATGTAAGAAAATAATTTGGACTAAACATATCCCAGTTACTAAAAAAACCCAAAAAACCAACAAACATGAATGCAATTAACATCTCCCTTAAAACCTTACTCTCTTCATGCAAATTCTCACCTGTACTTTGTGTAGTCTCCTCTGAAGACATATCTGAAATAGAGAAATTTGTAACAGTAAAATCTATAAAAATAAAATAAAACATAAAAAAAGCCCAAAAGTCTAAATCTAGCAAAGCCCAAATAAGAGAAATATTAATAACGTGTTGCCTGAAGAATTAACAGGATAGGTGATAAAAATAACAGTAGAGAATTCTAGGGAAAAAAAAAGATAAAAGAAGTAAAAATTGTATTTTACTTCTACGAATTTTTGAAAAAAAGATCAAGCCCACAAGATTTTACACAGAAACAGAATATTATTTATCTAAGTCTCATTTTAAGAACAAGTGCAAAGCTTGTCAGGACTGTTCACATTATGTCAATAATAATAATTGAAATAATGTTCATGTTATTTCAAAAATCTGACTATCTGAACACAACCAGCTGGGAATCAAATTTTCGTCAGGTAAATTCCTTTTGCTGGTTTAATTCTTTCAGAAGATGCAGATAAATTTTTTGCACATCCAACTGCAATGACTGCTTAACCCCAAGGACCTTTTCCTGCATGAACTCAAGACATTCATAATCAGAGAAGACACACTAGGCTTGGAAAACTGTCTCTCAAAAAATCTGGTTTTGTCAATAACCCTATATGAATAAAATAATGATGCAAAGTTTTTTTCAGCTACATCAGAAGGAAAATAAAAATTAAGACAATAGATGAAACTTTAAAGGACTGTGCTTAGTAAGAATATTTCAGAATATTTTAGGCACTTAGTAAGAATATTATAAGTAGCTAGAAGACCACTTTGTATCATTTCAATATGACAACTTAGTGAATTTTTAAATGGACCAGAGCAGATTCACAACAGAAGAAATTTTCTGAGGCAACTAGCTAGTCATCAAAATATGAGCAGAGTGAAAACTAAGTGCTGGTTTCATCTGTATTACTTGGCCTAGTATATCCTACACAAATATTGAATGTGATGCAGTTGTTAAAGATGAACCATTCCCAAAGAGAGACTGTATCTGTAAAATAACAATATCATGTATGTTTGCTTCTGTACTATTTCTTTTATCCAGAGCATTCACTCTGTCAGTAAGCAAGAAAGCAACTGGCTTTCACACAGGTTATTTCTGTGTGTCTCATTCTTAATTTTTTAAAATGCTTTCAGAGATGATGCTTATCACCTCTGGTTCCAGAAATTGTTAGAGCCTCATGTGTGTGTGTTGTGTAATACAGTGCATGAAATGCCATGTGCTAGAGTGGGAGGAGATGTAAAGGAGCTCTCACTACAGTTTTCCTCCTCTGCTATTTCTGAAAACTCTTCAGTGTTCTGAACAAAAGGCTCCTGATCAAGCAACATGCACCTACTTCACCCTAAGCACCACTGCCACAAGCCATGAGCGATCCTATAACGTAAGCTATTTCATTACAACGTAGAATAAAATAAGTAATTTGAAATGGAAATACTTTAATTTTGGAACTCTATTATACTACCTTTCTGCACTACCTCAGCTAAAAGCAGATTTACCTAAGAGGAAATAACAAAGACTGGAAAAATCAGTAAAGTCCTGATTTTCTTACCAAAAACTGTTGTTGCAGCTGATTCTTCTGAATCTGTGGATTTTATTTCAGATTAAAAAAAAACAACAACAAAACAACAACATTATGACGTTTCAGACACATACATTATCACATTATCATCCTCTACAAGTTTGTCTTATATTATCAAAAGTTTACTGCATTCACCAGAAGAGGGCAACACCTGCTATTTCAAAACAACACTCCCAGGTTGTCAAAAAAGGCAGATGTAACAATCTCTGGTTTAAAAAAAAAAAAAAAAAAAAAGCCACTATTTTATGCACTCAAAGAGAATTCAATGCAAGACAATTTTTTTTTTCTGAGAAATACTGGACAGTTTGAATTGTATAATGTTACAAAGCCACAATTGTATAATGTTAAAGATCCAAGATACGTGGCACACTAGCCTGAAAGCTTCATGCTTATCCTGAGTGTTTTGCTAATTCTGGGAATGAGAATCAAGCACACACAGCAAGATGGCTCTAGCTGGGTATGAAGAACTCTTCTAAGACTTGTCACTTAAAATTTATCCCATTCATATATATTCTCTTTTCTATCCTGTAAAAAGCAGCAATAAAATAAAACTCGAATTAATTTCAAGTTTGAACTCTGATCTTAAGAGGAACCAGCCAACTTATATAGCAAACACTAGCTATTATATTTTTATATTGTTACAGTCAGTATTTTGATCAAAAAGAAATTTGGAAATTTGATATCTTGTTCACGTAGCAACTTTAAAGTTGGCCCTTTCAGTCCTTTCAGTCACTGAGTGGTTTTTGATACTGTTGGAGAAAAGTCAAGCTACAGGTCATAGTTATCACAGAAATATAATCTAAAGAACAGCTGGATACAAACATGAAGCACTATTTAAAAAATACACTTAAGGTATTTCAACATCTCTCAAAGGTCAAAAGTCATCCTATAATGTTACTTACAATACACTGCTTTTATTGTAAAGCCTTTCCTACTGCTGCAGAAGACTTAAATCAGGGACACCAAAAGTCCCTGAGGAAAAACAGATTTTTTTCTGAAATGCTGAACACTCATGAATTCCTCGCTCCAGAAAGACTATTTTGCTTGTGCTACTGAAAACTAGCAATAGTTTCTTTCAAAAGGATAAATGTGAATACAATTTCTGTAATGAAGAGAGAATCAGAATCATCTCAGTGACTTTATTTTCATTTTCTCTGGAAAATTACTGATGCTATTTGCAGCACAAAATTAGCTAATAAGCCAAAAGGATGATATGGAAAATTAATTTGCAAATGTTTGTACATGCTTAACTATCTTCAAGAACTAAAAAGTAACAGCAGCAATCTTACTACAGACTTTCTAAAACAGAAGAACAATGGACAAAATCCCACAGAACTCCAACATACCTGTTATTGTTCTACTAGGCAGTGTAGCAGTAGTTTCAACTGCAAAATAAGAAGATTTTTTAGGAGCAGAAGATTTTATATCTATTTGTACACACGCATATACATACACAACACTTTTTTAAACACAACCATTTTAGATATGGTACTCACCTCAATTCAAAATGGTTTGCAAAACTACTTTGCATCCATTGAGAAATACGTGTCGAGACTTTGTGAAAACTGGAAGCTGAACGTTTTTGAGTTCAGTTTTTTCCTCAGTTTATCTTTTTATACTTATGGAAGATACAGACTAGGCCATGAGCTTTGCTACTTCTCTTCATTGCCAGTGTCTTCAGAAACCTATTCAGCAGATTTGTTTGAGTGAAGATGAAGAGGACTAAAATAGCAGCAACTAAAACTGTAACAGGTATATGAACATCACGATGTGCATGCACATCATATAAATACTCACATGTGCAAGAGCTGCACCACCAAAGAACATCTAAACAGTGAAAGATCAGGCTGCCAGAAATGAAGCAGCACAGGTGGACATGGGCTGGGATGAAAGGGTGAGCTATTTCCAGCTCAGTGGGCCCATAAAACATGTTCTCAGGGACACCCAGGGAGAGATGCAACACACAGATGGGCTCTTGATCAAGGGGTGGATCTGACAACTGAAGCCATCACACTCATGAATGTGCAATGTGACATCATCAAGTGAGCCAAGTGACTAAAGCCTCCATGGAATAACGATGGTGGTTGGGCTATCAATGAGGAGGCCCAGCAGATCGATTAAATCACACTACTGCAGCAAACCTGCCATCAAGGCAAGTGCTATGTGCTTCCTGTGGTACAGGAAAAGTAGCTTCAAATGTTCCCTGCAGCCTGTCACCATTCAAAACACCATCCTGGGCCTTGAAAAACAAGTAGCAACACAGCATCACCTATACTTAAAGCACTGCTACCTATTTCAGCACCTTTAATAGATGAGACCTTGTCTGAGCAAGGAGGAAGAAATCTCTTCTCAAGTCAGTGAACCTGGTGGGACACTAAGCACAGTGTCCCATGATTCAAGCCCAAGGGTAGCAGAAGAAGAGATTCTCTCCAAATGGCTGGAGTAGGTGGGACAGTTTCTCCACAGGTAATGCCTTGGTATCTGGCCAGTCCATCTGCCATGGTGTGACTGACATGTCACACTGGTGGGTACTAAACTGTGCCAGACAGCCCATGTGCAGTGGACATCGCCCACATCCTTGGAGACCTCGTTGTTGTAGGGGTTGCTGTGGATTACCTCCACCACTGCTAATGCCCTCAGATACTGACACCTTCTTTCTTCCTGCTGGAAGATCACTGGTGGTCCACTTGCACCTGCAGTCTACATGATCATCCTCAGACCCTGAATCCAGTCCTGCAAGCTCAAATCTCTGTGGGACCTCCAGTAACTGATCACTTGGAGACAACACACAGAAAAGTGCTCTGAGGGAACAAATTCCTAGGTAGCAAGGTATGCAGGAAAATTTGGGCAGGTGCCTGGAACTGCACCTCTGACAATATGGGAGTTTATACCCAAACAGCCAAAGAATCCTGGTGAGAAGGCAGACCTTGCAGGATGGATGTCTTGCTTACACCAAAGACAGAGACTTTTGGTACTGCGTTGGATCCTGGCATACACCTACCAGGCCTGTGTCCCACACCCTGGAAGGGGTAATAGGATCTCTGGATCTAAGGAAAAAAAAATGTATGCTGCAGCTGAATCAGAGACTCAAGTGGGAGCTATGGAAGTGGAGGTTGACTCAGTTAGGGAAGGAGGAAGAAGATCCTCTGGAGATGCAGGAAGACAACTCAGAAGAGGCAGCCTGTTCTGCAGCAGGACAGCCACAAGAACAGGAGTGGCAAATGATAGAAATCATAAATGAGACAGAAGTTAACCAGTCCCTATTCCTGAGCAAGGTATGAGATGCACAAAGATGACAGCTGCCAGCCAGGTAAGCAGTTGCTGCCTGGCTGCCTCAATGCTGGGATACTGGGACCAATGATCTGAAGTCAGAGTCAACATGAGAGCTTGACAAGATGAAAAATGTCAGTTCATTTTTGTTGGATGTCATACATTGCATGAAGCTAAAAGCAGGAACTCTGAAATGAAAATAGGATTAATTGCACTACAATTTTTAGGAGATTTCCATCAAACTGTTAGCTTTAGTTAATTTACATCCTGAGTAGAAATTTTCTTATGTAGAAGAAAGAGAGAGAGAACTAATATCCTAGTAAAATAGTACTTATAAAATAATACCTATCCATTTAGGTTAAAGCATAAGCAAAATCCATACCTTTATACATATCAGCTTACTAAATTTAAACTCCCTCAGTAAAGATAAAACAAAGTTACATCAAACATCTCTTTTGAGACAACTAGGATTCTGCCTACAGAGAAGTAAGATTGCTCTTCTTGACAACTAAAACTGTATGAACTTGATAGATCATGAAAATCTGTATATAACCCTAATTTTACAGGGTTCAGGACTTCTTGCTATATGTTAAGTTCAGATAAAATACATATTTACATATTCCTGTAAGGTATATGTTCTAAAGCTCTTATGTACAAGTGCTGTTACTTTAACATTGTATAGTGATGAGGAATTACTGATGCTATAAAATTATTTTCTTATCACCTAGTGTAGGCTTGGGGAAGACCTTTAATACAATACCAATACCAACTTCATTATGCAGAACTGAAGCAGTAGTCAAATAAATCTATTCTGTATTGTTTAAACAGTATATCATTTTTAAGGTAGAAAGGGGTAAATAAAGATAATTGACTGAACTTATGGTTAGAGAAGGAAGCATCCTTCCACAGGTGGGCAATCTGACTTTCCTACCACAGAAAGTGAATTCTATCTCCAAAAGTTTACCTGTTACTAATCCTGTCTTAATCAGTGCAAAAGCCAAAAAAAAGCTCGGGAGGAAAATAAATTCTCAAAAGGAACTGCTGAATATGCAGCATCTCAGAGCAAACACCACCACACTGCTTCTTTTGCCCATTTAAAATATAAAATCTGTACAGGGAGTCTAAGATCTTTCTCACAAACTCTTGTGGATTCAGAGGAGACAGTCTTGCTGTATACAAGCTGCTTTTTGCATCCTCCATATCCCTTCAACCATATAGTGAATTTTTGAGAATACAAGTAGTACCCTGAGGTAGGTACAAAAATTGTTCATTAACAAATTTAGTTTTGTAGGTTAGTAAAAGGACAGTGAACTGTAAAAATGCCAAATGCTTTTAATAGCACATCTAGCAGTACAGGGAGCAAACCAACCCAAACACGAGCAACTGATGATGGCATGCATAATCTGAGAGGCACTTTTTTATGGACATCAGTCTAACCATGACTTCTCTTACAGCACAATAGACACATGCCTAGAGTTGCTAGAAATTACCCATGAGACTTGTCATTTATCAAGGTCCAGCTTTCAGTTCATTAACCAAGTCTTTAATTGGAATCACTTTTGCATACAGAAAGGAGGAATGAGAAGATGTATATAATTTATTGGTTAACCCTCCTCCTTTGTTGTGTTTAAGAACAAGAAAAAAAATGAATAGATTTATTTGGAGAAGGATTAGACTTCAATCTAAAATATCCTTAGAGCTGGCATGTAAAAAGGAAAGTAAAATAACTCAAGATGTGTTAGTTAAAGCTAACAGAAAATTTATTGCCTTGGGTTGTTTATTATTGATAAGAGCATGAAAATCCTCACATATATGAAACTTCCATTTATTTGCTCTATGGATTTTCATTTGCAACACTGTTAGTTTAGGATCACCGTTATCAATATACCTAACCTAACATAATACACTTCCTATTCCAAAACAAAGGATTACACATTGTAGTAATACTTTGCTACATTTTATCTAATTGAAAACATTCTAGGAGATTCAAACAATAATAAATAGGCACAAGGTGTATTCTATTTCCCTTTTGTTACAAGGGAAATAGAATACACCCCCACATGATTTCTTTTCTGATGGAAACGGCAACTTGATTAAATGAGATAAGCATCAGTTTCTGTTACTAACATGCATCATTAGAAACAAAAGCAGCAAGTCCCTTACTGTCTTCACATCACTTTGTACTGTTCTGACACAAAGAGCCAGCTAAGCCACGACCTGGGTGTAGGAAAACAGATAAGAGATGAAGCAGGGAGCACGGTGGAGCTTTTGAATCAAGATATCTTAGCCTTGGTTGGGGACAGGCCGTGGTGCAGAGAGAACACAGATATGAAAAAGAATTAGAAAAAGAGTTGTATATGTAACTATCAAGATCTTTAAAGCTATGTAATTTTGTAAAAGCTGCCAAAATAATGCAAACAATAAGCTGTCTGTAGTTTGTGGGGGAAATCTTGTGACTCTTTAGGGCCGTGGGCTATTTTGAGCTGTAACAAGTACATAACACTGTACTGTGAGAATAATACCTGACTTCAATTCCTTTCACCCTGACTTCAATGACCTCAATAGCTTCAACTTAGACTTAGACTTTAATAAACTTTAACTTCAACTCAAACTGACCTTACGCTTGGACTTAAGGCTCTGTGCCTGGATTACTTTTGAACCCCTCTTTGAAGTCCCGTCTCTCAGTTGCACGGCACCTGGGAATCCCATCTGTGTTCCACAGGTAGGAAACCTGTTCAGCAGCTCTCACCACAGCTGCAAAAATTGTGGCAACCTTCATTCCCCTATGACTTTGTCTGACAATGGGAACCAGTTTAACCTCAGCAGCTCCAGACTGGCAGGAGACTAAACCTACTAATACTACTTAAGATTAGGTGCACAAGCTGATGTAGCTCTGAGAGAGACCAGTACCTGGCCCTGTCTAAAAAAAATAACCTTGAGCTTACAGCATTCCTTAACATAACAGCTTTGAAATCTCAGGCTACTGGATCTTTTAGGATGGGATAGCCTCCACAGGTCCTGCTGAGGCTGTTGCACCAAGCAAAGCAGAAATGAAAATTAATTCAGTGAAAGGGAAAGAAAGGCAGAAGAAGGCTTTGTAACACCATGGTCAAGATGGGACAGATGGTTCTGGTGCCCGCAGCAAAAGCACTGTCACTCAAAGTATACCATTTGTTCAGTAGCTCGGGCACAGGATAGAGAAAAAGCCCTTAAAGCATGAAAGGCACACAGTGTTCTATCTCAAAGTGTGATAATGATAAAAGATCCTTTTCTTCTCCCTACCTTCAATCTAATTTATGAGCAGTACACTCTTTCTTAATTTTTTTGGAAAGGCAACACCCTTTCTGATTCACCTGTCTTCAGGCAACCCAACCTGTGAGAAGCAGTTCAGTTTTTCCAGGGTGGAGAAGTGAGAAGCAGCTGGAACCTGGCTGCCAATAACAATTTGGTGCAAGAAGGACATTACTGGCAGCAGTTTTTTGTCCCCTTGTCTCAGAGGAACAGGGCTGCTGCTAACTAATTCTGTTTTACCTAACGCCTCATCATCTACTTGAAACCTTTGCAGAAAGCATCCTCTGAGCAAGCCTGAGACTGGGCAAGCAACTACTGGGCTTCCTCCAGAGGAGAAAGTCTGAAATTTAGTCAACTCAAGTCTCCCCATGGACACTCCCCCTGCCAGCCTGTGTGAGGAGGGGTATAGGACAGCACAGAGAGAAGGGCTGTGCTAGTTGGCCTCTGTCACAGGAAACATGTAAGAGAATGCAAGGGCAGCTGCTTTCTAGTCAGCTCCAGCCACCAGACAGGCACTGAACGCTAAGGAGCAAAAACAGCCCTGCCAATCTGTAGAAGCACAACAGCATTCCTGGCAGAGAAATATACATTTATGGACTAATATGTGTAGGACCTAGAGGAGAGATTTATGGAATAAAGTGATTAAAATTTTACTTATATTAATTGAGAAACCTGCCAAAAATTAAAACAGTTTGTATTAGCACCTAGGCCTCTTCTTTCAAAGTACAGGTAGTCTTGACTATGTTCAACTTTCACAAACAGATCAACAGCAAATGGAAGAATCCCAAGGGACACCTTGGTGGCTATTCAATTTGGTCTCCTGAAGCCACAGTACTTGGCTGGCATCACAGAATGACACGAAACAACCACAAGTGTATATTGCTGCTAAGATCAGTTTTGACTTACACATAAAAGTACAAGGACATTTATAAAAATCAGATTTTCTAAATAAGAAATTACAGCACACTTACAGTGCTAAAAGTTTTTTCACCAAAAATTCAACTGATTCAGTCAGTGGGATTGATTTCCATTAAGAATTCCCACCAGAAAGGCCGAAGTCAAACTTTTAATTCCAAACAGATATCTAGTACCACTTTCTGGTTTCTGCAATTACAAGCATTTAAGACTTAAAAAGTCAATTCTACATTGCATTTTTAAGTCTATGGAGATCCTCTTCCAAACATTTTTACAGGCAACAGTTACCTGTTTGCTACAGCAGTTACCAGAACTGTGCAGCAACCACTGCACTCCATTTGCATTCAGTGAAATGAAGATGCCCAGCACTGATGCATTTTACAAGACTTGATCATGAACAAACCTGAGTAGCTCAAACACCAAAATTTCAAAATGGTGCTGTTCTACAACCAAATTATTTACAGAAACAGGGACTGAAAATATGACATTCAATTCTCCTATTCAAATTAAATCCATATTTTCCGTTAAGAGATTGGGTCCCTTTAACATTTGATAAACCTTTCAGCTGAATAAATGTTCTGCCAAAATTAACCATCTTGTCACACAAGGCATTAGTAACAATAACATAAAAATCCTCCACAAGTGAACAGTTGTTAGTTTGTTGTACACGGGAAACATTAGCCTACCTTGACTTTCTACGTAAGGTAGTTTTTGAAGAACTTTGTATATAAGTTTACAGGATAAAACTCAAATGCAATCTTAGTTTTATGTTTGAATCTCTGACTCCCTGTGGTGGCACCATGGAAGAAAGGGTGAATTATCACTGGCCACTAGACAGAAACAAATGTCAGAGCTTGTTCACATCAGTTCATTTTAGTATCCTTAACAGAAAATTTATTCTCAATATTTTTTAACTCAGCTTTGATGTTTCACTGCTTATAAGAAATAAGGTTATACATACAGTTTTTATCTGTTTGTGGAAAGCTGTACATTAGATACTGAGGTGAATCAAATTACCACTTCTCTGGAAGGCTGATTTCCAAAAAGTCACTTTGTTTGGTATCACAGGAGAGGGAGGGAATGAGAGCAAAGAAAGGGAAGGTCAAACATGTATTCTGTTAATAGGTACAAAGTAAAGTGGCACATGACTCATCAAGAAGGCACTCCAGAGTTAGGTATTTTTTCCTATCACATTTCCTTCAAGAGCTTCTAGAGGTTTCTTTAGTATTCTGTCCTTACAGTTTTAGAAAAAAAAAAGGAAAAAAGGCATTGGGGCAAATAATTTACTTTTTCATCTTCTGCTTTCATGATCCACTCAGTAAATGTAGTAATACAGCCCAAGGTTTGGTACCAACACACTGGGATGCAGACTGGATGAGTGACAGCTGCATTTCCACTTCCTCCCTGGGGATGCAAAGCCTTGAGACTCCACCCTCCTCCCAGGAAAGGTGATCCTGCATTCAGAGGGGCACACAGTTGGGAAATCTTTAAACACGATTACATGAGCCTAATACCTTCCTTCTACTGTCCACATCTGCAAGCCAGAACAAAACCTCAAACTGAAGTTTTCCTCTATTGAGAATGCAGAGGCAAAAGAGTCACACTGAGCAGGGCACTGGTCACTTCCCATTTCTCCCATCAGCATTAAATCACTCTGTACCCAGAAGTGTGGAAACCCCCTCCAGCAAAACCAGTAGTGAGCTCAGCAATATTGAAAGTCAAAAGAGTACATGAAAATGAGAAGGCAACATCTTAATCTTGAAGGTTGGACAGGTCAGTTTAGAGAGATCAAAAATGCCACAATATACTCACTGAATTTTAATTAGGATAAAAAAGCAAGAGGCTAGAGGTTACAGCACCAGCATTGCAAATGAGACAGCAGTGCTTTATCATCAGTGATACTGTTTATATTTATGCCCCAAATCATCTATTTATTCACTGAAATTTGTTAAAGATATCCCATCATATCTGTGCTCCTTGCATAAATGCACAGCATAACAGTTTGGATGTTTGTATTTGGATTAAGAAAGTTACTGTTTAATGTATAACTGGAATGATTAATGTTTAAACAGTGCTTTTCACTGTGAAGTTATTATTAAAGGCAACTTAAAAAAATCCCAAGTAAAAATGATAACTGAAGAGCTGGTCCTTAAAGGTGAATAAAGTTTCTTTTCAAGGATTTAGCACTTAAAACTCATTTATCTTCTTGTGTATTTATTCTCTTAAATCATCCCAAACTTTAGATTACTTAGTAGACTTTTTTTCCTTGGATTATACAGGGACAAGAGTGATATCACTCATATTGTCCACATTAAAGTATGTAGCTACAGAGGAATCATTCATCAAGGAGCAAGACAAAGAAATTTTCCAAGGTTAGAATATGGAATAGTAAGCACATCTTGATTCATATTTTTACAGCATACAGCATTGTATTTACATATTTTTAAATACCAGGAGGTGATCTGTAAAGTGAGAGACATTCAACTTGCACTTTTCCCTCTGTATCACAGGTGTTACACTACTTCTCACTCTTAGCAAGAGGGGAATTATCAAAGAAACATGAAGAATGTACGTGGAAGGCCAGTGATGCACCAAGTGCATGGCCTCCTTCCCTCTCTGGCCCTGCCTGCAGCATTTACACCTGCTCAGTATGCAGTGGCCACACCAAGCAGGAGGACCAGAAGATTGTCACTGGAAGGAGCAAGAGTTTCACCTTTAACTCAGATCTGAAAGTTCACTATTGAGAACTATTCGTCCAAGAAATGTGATCAGTCTCATCACAAAGTGGGAAGCAGCCAGATATGTCCTTTCTTGCAAATCTTCAGATGCATAAAATATGTAGCTACTGCAAAGGTAATTCCAGCCACTTCTGGGGAGTGAGCTACTCGGTTAAAGTTGAGCATATCTTTAAATGACATGCATGTGTGTGCATCTTACCACAAATCAGGATTTTGATCATTATTAGACCTCAAGTGGTTAAGGGAAAAAAAAAACTGGTAATTCGAAAATCTTTCTCAGAAATAAATTATAAAAGCTAAAGTAAAGGAATCAGAAGAGTCAGCAAAAAGAAAGGCAGGAAAAGAGATGCTAAGTAAATCTAGACTTACTAATACAATGGATCACTGCCAATGAGACACCAATTAGACAACAGCTTACACTGCACAAAGACTTGGAGTGGTTAAGCAAAGAAGAAATCACAGAAGTTACAGTAGCTTTTGACAGAACATTTTACAAATAATTGTTTTATGTAGCCACAAAATGCCAATCACGTCACAAAAAAAATTCTGAAACTTGTCCTCTGGCATAATTATGATTGTAATGAACCACTTCCTTTTCACCTTTTGTGCCTGCAGAGGCACAGTTTCCACAGTTTCCACTTTAGCCCTTTACCAGTGACGTTCATTGCAGATGTAAAATCAGACCCTTCTGCAGACTTACTACCTAAAGTTCTTCTGTTTTAACAAAAGACAGAGAAGCTTCCCAAGTCAGGTAATTTTTACACAGGTGTTTGGAGGAACTTACAGAAAGAAATCAGATTTTAGTAGTAGTCGCAACATCAATTAAAATCACCTGACACAGATTATTAGATATTTCTGCTGTAAAAGCTTTGTTATCTATTGGACTGGTATTTCCTAAATAAATGCTTTTCACAGGATGGCTTGCGGGGGTAATCAGCTAAAATGCATCTATTACTGAAGGGACGCAAATAAACTGTAAAAAAATTCCAGCAAGCTTCTCTTCGAAAAGCTTATTAATATTCCAAGTTATCTAGAGGAAATAACTTGTATTTGGCAGTAGAGATGGTCTCTGCACTGAAACAAACCCCTATCAGCATAGTTATTCAGTCTGGCAAAGCAACAAAGCTTTGGAAACAATGCATCTTACACACTCACTAGAGAGCTCTTGCAGGTAGACAAAGGATTCCACAAGCTGCTAAATCATGAATTCTGAAATTATTAATCAGTTTGGGCTGGAGATGGGCATTGCCTGATCATTGCCCTGTGATGCTCAAGGATACTCAATATTTAGGGCAGAAATTGCTGGAACAGAAAACAAGGAGGTTGTCCTTTCTGTGCATCAGTAAGAGGCAATAAGATGCTCCACTCTGACCAAGATTTTCCCCACTATCCAGACATACCTCTCTCAGACTTCCTCTCTACCAAAAGTACATCTGGTAGCCAGAATGTTCCTCCTTTCAGCCTTAGGACTGTGTTCCTTCAAGCACAGCCAGACATGAGTAAAAAAAGATATCCTTCCCTCAGCTCCTTTCCCTAGTCACACAATCCAACAAAGAAGATGTGCTCCCAACTACATCATGAAGACCAGCAAAGGTGTTTCATTGATTACAAACCAGTGCTAGCAGCATTCTCCAAGAGTCCTGATTTGTTAGAGAGATCTCCTTCTCTCGCAGAAAATCTGGTCACCTTATTTTACTGCCCTTACCAATACACTTTTTCAATCTAGTCCAGTCAGGCAGTGGTTATAAGATCACACAGATAAAAGATATTTTTGAATCTGCATTAAATAGATAGGTACATTTTTTTAAGGATAAAGGTGATGAAGATTAAAACTGTTTCATGGTTAAACTGAATCACTGATGCTATATAAAAATTTTAGGAAACAATAATTGAACTAGTCATTGAAATCTCTTAGGGGATAATATAATTTCCTATGATTAATGAATTGTATTCCATCAAAAGCTTGATTCAAGTTTGTATTTTTTGCCAACAGATGTGATAGCAAAAGCTAAAAATAGGGTTATTCGCTTGCTTGAACTCAGTTCCTCGGAAAATAAAATCTTAGTTTGGTTTGATTTAAAGGTTTCTAAGGTGCTTTTTCGGGGCAGAGGGGAATTTTGAGAAATGTGTGAGAAACCATACAGTCATTTTAATAAAGGAGACATTACTGATACTCATAAAGAAGAAATTGGAACCTCCTATAATTTTTGCAGATGTAGACCCTACCAGCTGGATTTGGTGTCATGTGCCAGTGAAGCAGTGAAAAGTTGCACTCACTGAAATTCTGGCCCAGCAAATGTGCAGAATGAAAACCAGCAATGTTTTCCTCTGTATTTATTCCCTGAACAGAAGAGATGTAAATAAATTATTTTAAGATGACATTGATACATGCTCCAATACTCCAAGGAGTTTTAGTTGAATGCATCCTGCTCTCATATTACAAAAATGGTTGATAGAAAAGTTGAAGCAAGTAGAAAGTCTTGAAAGGATTGATGATATACCTTCTCATTTGGATCAAAACTGGGAAAAGCTGCAGATTCTCACATAAGCTCATCAAGAATTTAGCTAGAAATGATTAATAGACTAAGACTTAGTAAAATCTGGAAGAGAAATGTTAGACACACTCAGATCATATTTGACTGAATTACTATTTCAAAAGCAATGCAGTGGTACTTACCACATTGTAAAGAGTTATCCTCTTCTACTGTTGTGTTATAAGTCCAATCCTCCTTTCTCCAGCGTATAACACCACTATCCTGGCAGTCCTTAGATTGTGTTATATTTGCCTTGTCCCACATTCTGAACAGGTACAGCTCCCCAGTCATACCCTGGCGAGGTGACGCAGCTGTACCCTGCAGCTTTGAACAGCCAAGTAAAAACTGGCCTTTTCCAGGCAAATTTACTTTCCCATTTAGTTTCTTGTGTAATTTTACTGTTCCATTTATGAACAGCTTCATCTCCTCATTGTCACTTTTCCACTGGATACATATTTGGTTCCAAGTGTTTTTACGAAGTCTTATTGTAGTATTTATTTGTTTTCCAAACAACCATATCTTCAATTTACCATGATCTCCTGTAAGTCCAAGATCATAATTATTTGCAGAGAGATTGGTGTGAAGAGTTTTTTCAGCATATACATATGCTGTCCACGGACCATTTGAGGAATATAGCTTGAGGTGCACACAGACAAGGAATTCTCTCAAGGGATGCAGAGAAATTCTTGAAGACATACTCCAAGGATCTTCACATGCAGTCTTAAAGACGGCTTTGTATCGCCCTAGGAAATCCTCCTGATCTAAATAAAGAAAAGGTGATTTGTAAAATGATTTAGTCTTAAAAAAGATCTTTTATACGAAAGTTATTCTTCCATATAGTACTGTTTCTAGGCATTTTCCTAGGAGATTTCAAAACAATACATTAAGAAACAATCTTGTAACCTACTTCCTTAGATTTATTTTTGTGGTGAGAAAGTGACAAATTTGGAGGCAGTCTATAAATCCTAGCTGCTCATGAAAGCTTTGAAGTGAAAGTTATGCACAAGACCAAGGATGACCATGTAGCATCACAGAATCATTCAGGCTGGAAAAGACCTCCAAGATCATGGAGTCCAACTGCCAACCCAGCACTACAAGTCCACCACTAAACTATGTCCCCAAGTGCCACATCTACACATCTTTTGAGCACGTTCAGGGATGGACTCAACCTCTTCCCTCTGCAGCTTGGTTCATTGTTTAGTAACCCTTTCTACAAAGAAACATTTCCTAGTATTCAATCTAAACCTCTCCTGGCGCAACTTGAGGCCATTTCCTCTTGTTCTGTCACTGGTTACTTGGAAGAAGAGGCTGAGCCCCATTTTGCTACAACTGCCCTTAAGGTATAGAGCAATAGGGTCTCCCACGAGCCTTCTTTTTTCCCAGCTAAACAATCCCAGGTCCCTCAGCTGCTTCTCAGAGGACTTATGCACCAGACCCTTCACCAGCTCTGCTACCCTTCTCTGGACTTGCTCCAGCACCTCAATGTCTTTCTTGAAATGAGGAGCCCAAAAGAGAACACTGGATGTGACTTGTGGCCTCACCAGTGCCGAGTACAGAGAGACAATCCCTGCCCTGGTCCTGCTGGGCACACTATTGCTGACACAGGCCAGGATGCCATTGGCCTTCTTGGCCACCTGAGCACACCGTGGCTCATGTTCAGCAGCTGTCAATCAACACCTCCAGATCCTTTTCTGCCATGCAGTTTTCCACCCACTCTTCCCCAAGCCTGTAGTGCTGCATGGGATTGTTGTGACCCAAGTGCAGGACCTGGCACTTGGTGTTGTTGAACCTCATACAACTGAGGTTTCACTCTGCTCTTCATCTCTGTCTCCCAGCTCAAGGGGCTGGGTATTCTGAGACTAAGACAAAGAAAGCATGAAGTACATCAGCCTTTTCCTCATCCTTTGTCACTGCATTTCCCACTTCATCCAATAAAGGCCGGAGATTCTCCTTAGCTGTTTTCTTGCTAATGTATTTATAGAAACATTTTTGGCTTTTATGGCAGTAGCCAGATTAAATTTTAGTTGGGTTTTGGCCCTTCTGATTTTCTCCCTTCCTAACCTTAAGGCATCCTTGTGGTCCTCCTGAGTTTCCTGCCCCTTCTTCCAAAGGTCATAAACTCTTCTTTCCTGAGTTCCAGCCAAAGATCTCTCTTCAGCCAGGCTAATCATCTTCCCCACTGGCTCATTTTTCAGCAGGGGATGACCTGCTCCTGCCTCTTTAAGAATTCCTTCCTGAAGAAGAATGTCCATCCTTCCTGGACTGCTTTGCCTTTCAGGGCTGCTTCTCAAGGGACACCGTCAGCCAGTCCCCTAAACATGCCAAAGCTTTCCTTCCAGAAGTCCAAGGTGGCAGCTCTGCTGACTCCCCTCCTTAAGTCTCCAAAAATCAAAAGCTAGTAATTTTTTGATTGCTGAGGCTCCAACCATCACATCATCCACCAGCCCTCTCTGTTCATAAACAACAGGTCCAGCAGGCACCTTCCCTATAAAACAAGTAGTTCTAGACAATGTCCCAAACACCGAAACTTGATCATAACTGTTCAGTCCTTGTAGGTGCCTTGTTTCCTCCATTGTCCCAGTACAGAAAAGGACAGGCTTTTGTGGTTATAGATGTAAATTCTTGGGAGCTGACTCTTACTTTGTGCACACTTCAATTGCATAATCATTATCATAGTTGCTTGCTTTACAGTGCACACAGCAGCAACAAAATAAGAAAAAGTTCCTTTGGAATATGAAATGGAACAACAGAAAAATGAAACAACCTGTCAGATGTTCAGCCAGTGCAAGAGAACACACAACTGACACCTATAAGGAGGTAATTATTTTACCAATATATGCAGAGCTTTTATGCACGCTCCAGAGGATGTATGGGATTAATCATGATTGGTCAAGGTTGGGAAGGAGAAAAAAGATCATCCAGCATAGGAAAAAACCTTTTCCATTAGCTCCTCTGTAAGAAGACAAACTTCCAGGCAACTTGGATGGGGTTTTTTTTCCAGGGTAGGTTATTTTCATAGTCCTAGTTAGCTGTCAAGATCACAGCCAGTTCTTCTGTAATGTTCTCATGCAACCAGAACACCAGCTTTCATCAGGCCAGTTCTGAAAACTTTTCTGTCTCTTGACCTCCAGGCTCTCAAATTTTTTGTTGCTACTTTTCAATAGCAACAAGGGAAAACAAGGAGAAAGATCCTAACTTCCAAGTGCAACTTGATAGGTACAAGCTACCAGAAATGTAGAAATTTTCTCTGAAACAGAAAATATATCAATCCAGTTTCATGGAAAGTCATTGACACCTATTCTTGTTGCATCCTATAAATTTGAGACTCTCTTTGTGATGCTAACTAGCAGAAGCTTGCAGGCATTTTTCACAGCCTAGAATCATTACTGAAGTTCAGCATATGTGACAGAAGTGCCATGCAAGGCCATAGACCAAACAAAAACTCTCTGGGTAGAGGCTAAAATTAGGTGAAAATCCTAACTAGTTGACAGTGGATTTTGAATGGTGAGTTAATACTTGATTGGTATTAATACTAGATTGGTTCTAAATGGCAAAGGAGAAGAAAGACATACTTGACCCAACAGCAAGCCTCCCCCACCTAACCCTGCAGCATAAATTTTCTCATTCAGTTTGGCCACTTGTCAGAGTCTGAAAGCAAAATCTGGGATACTCAGCTAAGAACACGTCAAGAAAAGAAAACTAAAAACGTCAGTCAGGAAAACTAATTTTTAAAATTACTTAAAAGCTGGATGCGGAAGACTGGGTGGGAGGGGAAAGTGTTACAGAATATGAGATTTTTCAAAATGGGGGCTCAAATATACCTACCTTTTTAAGTAAAATTAAAACAGATCTCCACCTTACAGCATGGACAGATCATAAGGAAACCAGTTTTATAAAGGAAATAGCCAGCTAGTTACATGCCAACACTGGTGACACAGTCTTTCCAAATAAAAAAACAAACCTGCTCAACTCCTTCTATATTAAGTAGAAATTTTGCTGAAAGTTTTGAAAGACTTGATGCAGCAGCTGTTCCTCAGACAGTGTATGTCAGAATTATACTTGTGTGACTCATATAGCCTGAATATAGCCAAAATTCCTGTAAGCAGTCTTGAGCATGCAGAGATGGCCAACTGACTGGTAAAGGAAGTTTCCTGACACAGCTTCAAAATTTGAAATCACTGTTAACTATCCAAATTGACAGACTGGAATTTCATTCCTGAGCAAAAATACTAATCAAAACTTGAACTATCATCAGCAAACTTGGTTTTGGAAGTGAACGAATTCTGAGAAAGGCTTGATTTCATGTTAAGCATTAAATCAGTGTTGATTTGCCAATAGTGAATTAAAGGGCTGCTAAATTCTATAACATTCTCTAGGGGAGTTATTACTTCAAGGGAGCCAGAATGGACACAAACTTGGAGATGAAAAGAGTTGTAAGACAGGTAGCTAACAGAAATTATGCAAAATGAGATGAATCTGTTCATGATTGTCCTGCTCTGCTTCATATAATCCAAAAAGGCTGCTGTTGATCAGGTCTGAAGGCCTGAAGAGTTAATTTAAACTAAGAAAAGTTTTTTTCCATAGAATGCTCTACCTTTCTGGAAACTGGAAAGCTGGCCCACTTTTCTCTAAACAGCCATAAAAAAAGTGCCAAAAAGGATGCCAAAATTACGATAATAGATATCAGTACTATCTGAATTGTTACAAGAAAGGCTGGAAATTTTAATATCCTTTATCTACCCAAAGAATGCTGAAAATGCAGAAAGGAAATCATAATCATAGTCAGAAAATGCACTTTGTTGTTCCAAGTGAGTGCAGTACAGCATTACATTAGAAATTAATAATCAGTATTGTCTTCACTAAGTCTCCTTGACATGTGGGTGGATACATTGTAAGGAGGAGATGACATTACAGTAAAGCCCTTGGAAGATCTGTTAATCATCACTTATTTTCTCTAGTAAGGGTGGCTGGAACCCACTCTTGACCATGGAAATGAGGAGCTGGAACTGCCTGTGCTCTAACAGAGGCATTCCTGTAGTTTCTTGCATTCAGACAATAAAATACATGCAGAAAAGTAGCCATGAACACATCTTTATCACCACAGCACAGAAAAGGGAACGTAGTGGAAAGAATGCTTCAAACAGCTCCAGAGTAAGAAAAAACAGGAAAAAATAAATAATGATAATAGTTAAAAAAAATTTTAGAAAACCCCACAATTTGGAGTGAAGGAAACTCCATTCAATAGTAATCATGGGCTGACTTTTCAATGTCTTTTGCTGTATTTGGGCACATAAGCCTTTTCAGAAATGCAAATTCTTTCTTCTTCTTATACTTATCTCTAAGAGATGCAAAACCTGAGTGTTTTTCCCTCAATAAAACTAAAAGCATGTACTTAATAAGCATGTTCTCTTAAGCCCTAAAAGATACCCTGAAACGTATGCACATACTTCCAAATGTTTAAAATTAACTTTCTGAGAATGACAACATAAACCAAAAATGCAACACTTTCTTTTTTTCTACATGTATTTAGACAGTAATAATTGGTATCTTTACAAGAGATAGCCAACTGTAGGTATTAAGAATTAGACCTACAGGAGCAGATTCTCTCAGTACATAAGCACCAGTGTTATTTTCCTTTTATTACTAATAACCACTGGATCAGTACAGCTGAGCATTAATACAGTCAGGTATTCTCTTGAATAAAAATAGCCACAAGTTTAAGTGTCTGCACAGTAACAATAGTTATTAATTTCCTTGCAAGTGTTTGCCACCTGTAACACATTTGGCTTGCTACAGTCCATTAAAATGAAGTCAAAAGACTCTCATATACTCAGGTATTCCATCTAGAGCTCATAACTATTTTTTATAGAATTCTAAAACTCGAAACCTTCTACATGTGGGTCACTTGATCCTGCTGAATATTTTGAAAATCTGAACCTAAGAATTTTGTTTCTCCAAAATCAATTTCATCCCTCCTTTTCATTCACAGTTCTATTTGTTTAGCTGGGCATAAACAGCATCACATTATCCAGCATCCTGAGCAAAAGGATCACAGGAAGTTCTCTCTTCACATTTTTTTGGAGAACACAAACATACTTTGGCACCTCAGATGAGGAGAGAACTGAATAGAGATGCTGCTTACAGTACTAACTGCTGACAGCCTAAAACAAAAAAAAACCCAACAAAATAGGGGGGAAATGTAAACACACACAGTTTAGCTTTCCTTGATGATTACTGACAGCTGTAAGTGATACAAAGGTGAAAAATCCCTCTTTGCTTGCTTCCTCAGAACCTTAGACACAATTGAATATTCCTTGGAAAAACTCTTCTATGGCATCTCTCCATCTGCTGAGCAGCTCTGTCCTTTTTAATAATTTAAAGTACAAGAGGTTAACACCTCTCCATCTTAGTAGCAGGTTTATCACCCCAATCTCAGATTCTGTCTAAATAGAAACATTTTGTACAAGTTAGTGCATCTGGAGAATTACAGTCACAACTATTCTAGTCTGTAACCTATGAAACCTTATTGGCTATACAACGTCATTAAGCAGGCATACTTAAATTTTAAAAAAATCAGACAGTAAATCTGAACTGCAAGAAGTTCTGACCTAGAGTAAAATAACATGCCATGACACAGAAAACATTCTGAAACTAACCCTTAAATATACAGCAAAAAACACTCTGAATTTTTAATACACTAAGCACATTATTAACACAATAAATGCGTTACACACCATTGATATAAGGAAGCTTTATGAATGACAAGCACTGTTATCTTTATCAGCTGAGGTCCAGAGCAGTAACAGACTAACCATCAGTTTACAGAACAGCCATGAAAAAATACAAGTTATTTTACCTCACTTTAATCTACTTTACCTCACATAGAAGAATCACCACATCAGTTTATCCAGAAGAATCTTATGAATTTATTTTTCATTTACTGTTACATAAAGCATAAACTGCCAAGTTCAAATATGTAATTTCTGTTACATGTTTTGGACCTTATTATCTTTTCCTTAGGCATATTCAGATCCATAACCAAGATCAATGCAGGAGATGTTCTACACACACATGCCCTAAATAAAGCAAAGCTCAAAGGATCTTGTGGTGTTTTTGCAAGAACAGTGTAAATGATGTAACAACATGTTCTAAAAATAATAACATTCCTATCTCAAGAAAACCCCAGCAATAAAATAATTCGTCTTGTTATTACAAATTTTGTTTTGGTTCTCTACTCATCCACAGCCTAGAAGAAGTTACAATCAATGATATTTATGAAAATATATAAAGCATCCAAAATTCTAAGCACTGTTTCATTTCTTGTTAATGACAGTTTTTCCTCTTGATTTCAAGAGGCAAAAACTTGCCTGTTTGAATATATTCAAAAGTCCTATTCATCGAGACTAATGTAATTTATTTGGAATACCAACACTAGACAAACCAGGAAAAAATTCTCTTACCTTTGCTTGCTGTAGCCAGGAACAACTGCAGTAAAAGGACTGCTTGAACAATCCTGAATCTCAAGAAAATGTCCTGTATTCTGCCAACACAGCAGTGCTGTTTTTCCCAGGCAACCATTCTAGAAGAAACAGATAAATAAATAAACCACAATGACTAGAAAATGTGTAGGTGTGTGAATATTACAACAAAATATGTTTCCAACATGAGCATAAATCTTCTCAATCCTGTTATACTATTGGGTATATATTGCACAGAAATGCAATATGGATACTCTGTATATTGCCAAGACACTGAGAGAGAAAGATGTTTTATGAAAGGAAAAAAAAAACCCAAACCAAAAAACCCCATCCAACTCTAATTAAACTCTAATTCTCCAAAAACTACAAATACATCAGTGCATGGCCATGACTCCTTGCACAAATAAGATTTTCAGCATTTGAAAAAACAAACAAACCCTTCCAAAACATTCGCACACAAAAACAACAAAAAACCCAACCAAAAGCTGACAGAGCAAGCATGGAGAGGTTGTCCAAAAGCTTTAATAATCTCAGTATGTAGAGAAAGCATCTCTTCAGTCCACTACCCACACATTCTCTCATGTGACACTTTAACAGCAACACTATGACCAAAACAAGTAATTTATACCACAGAAATGAACTAAGTAAGAAGCAAGATTTTGATTCCCCATCTTCATCTCATTATCAAAGGAAGAAGCTACTGAAAAAAAAAAAAAAAAAAAAAGACAAACGCCACAAATCTCTGTGGGCAGCAAGCTCATGAACAATATAATGAAAAACTGGTTTAGCCCTTAGAAAGGTTTGTCCACCTTTCTTCCTAGTGATGGTTATTTAATGTGAGCAACAGGACTAAAGAAAATGCATAGGAAAAAGAATTTGCCTCCTATTGTAAGAGATACCAATCTGTGAAATGGTATCTTAAGTGGTTTACTTTTTTAAAGATCTTTCCAAAAAAATGTGCATCTGAATATTTTGCATGGTGAAAGAAACAGGTGTTTTTTGCACACAATTATTCTTAAATAAAAAAGTTTAGCTACACAGTGGCACAATCACAGCTGATTCTTGAAACACGCAAAGCAGTAAACTTTACATATTGAATATTTTCCAAGTATGAACTGTAGGCTAGTTCAGAGCACTCTGCCTGACACCAGAAGTTTAACTTGGCCATCACGAGTTGGGTGCACGTGCAAGTGCATTGGTTAGTACTCCCACTGCTCACCAGCTGCACCCTACTTCTGCTCGTGCTGTGTCAGGCTGCAGGAGCTTCCCTTCTTTTCAGGCATCGTTAAATGGGGAATTCTTTCCAGAGTTTTAAATGTTTTTAAGGTTAGGGCTAAAACATATTTTTTTGCAAGCATTCACACAAATGTAAATATTTTTTAATTTACAATGGTTACTATGAGCTGAAGTCTGCAAGAGAAGTGCCACAGGAATAAACTAAGAAACAGTGAAGTTGCTAAGTAATTGAAACTTTAGAAATTGATTAAACATACATGCAAATAAATGTTAAACATATAACAACATAACATAGAAAGCATAAAGCAAAGGCTTTTTAAAAATTAATAGCATTGCAACATTGTTGCCAATGTTTTCAAGAATTATGCAACATGCAATACTTCTAAAAAATAAAAAAAAGCTGACAAAATAAATCATATGCTAAAACAATGGTCATATCTAATATACAAAATCCTATGCAGGAACAGATCAAAATCAAAATCAAACAAAAACAAGTTAAAAAAGGCAAGAAATGTCAATGGTGGGCTGGCTTTCTAAAGATCTCCAGGAAACATGTTCAAACCTGTCTGCAGCTTGCTTCTGTGAATGCCTAAAAATTGTGTATTAATAAAGATTGTTCCATCAGCAACCTAAGTAGCAGAATTAAATTAATTATCCTAAGAACATGAAAATGAAAATTTTTGTGCTTAAATATATCTGACAACTTTAAGGACTGTGCATTTACCATGTCATTTCCTAGGGTTAAAAGAGATACTCATCCAAAAACTGTTTCCTTTCTTTGCTTACTTACATTTCCCAGTCTAGTCTCAAATTAAGTCACTTCCCAGCAAAACTAAGCTGCATATTATATCTATATTATATCTGTAATATCTATTCTTCCATTTTATGGGTAAATCTTTTGTACACTAAACCATCCATCCACAGTGATGTATTTAGACAACAAAACAAATACAACTTTGACTGAAATGTGCTGGGATGGAGACCAAAAATACTCAGTGGCATCCACAAGTGTAGCCACTGATACTGGCAAGTAATGAGGCAAGCTGCTTGCTTTGTGTCACATATGATGGTGATTCAGAACACTCCTACATTCCCTGCTTTTGGTTTTCTCCTTAAGCCTCTGTCCTGCAAACAGACATGAAATGAGCTGACTAGGACAGATGTTTACTCCTGAGCCACAAAGCATGCCTTCTGTTTTGTTTGGCAGAGCTCATTAGACAATGATGTTAGTGTCCCATCCCCCAGAAATAAAAACTGCATTACAAAAGTCTGAATTTGAGTACAGGAGCCAAGAAAATCCTGGTACTGACTCCAGCCCCGTCTGAGCACTCTGTAGCCCTGAGGAGTTTGAATGGACCTTCCCCTAACTCTGGCATTTCAGAGTCAGCTTTGCTAATATTTTGTTCAAACAAAAGGCTGTAATAAATACTTTCTGTACATTTAGGTTTTTATCTCATCTGGGGTTTTTTGACATTGTTCTCACTTCCACAGATGGGCCTGGCAAGACAAGTAGAGACAGAGTCAGGGCTTCTTGTTGACTGAACACAGTCACATCAAGAATTCCAAAACTATTCAAAGCTATGAATGAAAATTAATGATCCCAGGAAAAGCAATAAAATCCAGAAAGCAGGAAACTGAGTAAACGTATAAAATGAAATACTGACATGGTCACAGCTCAACTGACTTTTTGCAAGACTTTGGACAGTTACGCTAATTCAAGATTTGTTCCAATGTCCAGATAAAATATACAATTAAAAGAGTTGGGGAAAAAAGTTTGTGTTCCTTTCTTTTTGTAACAATGTTGTTTAAACACTGTTTAAACAAAGAAAAACATCTTTGCTATATATTGTTTTAAAAAAAATTAAGATATAAAAAACAGTTTCACCATATCTATTCAAATAAAGATCACATGACATATTCCAAAACATTTGGCCATTATGTTCTTCTTAAACTTATTTAAGCCCTTTTCCGTATTAGAATCCTAAATCTTTACTCTTAATGATCTGGAACAGTAATATAATTGCAGATATATGGTTGTGGACATTACAGAATTAGGCATAAGGGATTCTTTTCCTTTGTTATTAATTTGCTCATGTGTTCAAATGAACATTTGTATTGTTCTTCATAATAGATGAATACAGCATGACTCAGGGAGCCCATCAAAATTATGCATAGTTTTTACAGCAGGAGGAAAAACTTTCACATGTATATCAAGCAAATTTAATTAAGTACAACAGTTACTGAGCCACCCAAGTGTGGGAAAGAATTCTATGCACAGACTACAGGTCAAGATGTAACCCACTGGCTTCACTTTCTCAGTTACAACTAAGAGGTTTTTATTTACAAAGAGTTAAGTGTCTGAAATAGATGACAATATAAAACATTTCTTTATGGTCAGCAGAAAAAATAAAGTTCAGAAAATAGAAATTAAAGGCTCAGTCATAAATCTGCTGTGTCCTGTTTGCTCTCCATGAAGAGTCTTATTTTGACCAATGACAACCTTGTACCCAGGTCTCACAACAATTCACACCATCATATTAATTTGAAAGTCAAATTATAATTGGCAGTGCTTTTCTTAAAGAAAATGAACAAACATACTTTGAAAAATTGGATTTTTTTTGTCTTTTGTGTTATACATGTCACAGTTCTGCATTAATATCACACTCTTTGCAAATTAAAGAGGTTAGTGGAAACAAAGACAGGAAGATGGTATTAAAAAAGGAGCCTGTATTCCTATCATTAATAATAATTAGCTCATGCCCTGCAATTTTACTTTACTACTTTCCAAGTGTGCTCCCATAGGTGACATATCAAGACATTTAGCACTTACCTTCAGCAACTGTTTGCCTTGTAGTACAGCAGATATATTTTCATTGGATTAAAGATGAAGAAAGTGCAAAACATAAATACAGCAGTTGTGTTCTGTAACGTATTTTGTTAAATCACTTTTGGAAAAATTTCACATCCAAATTTCATAATTTCTGTTGAAAATACATATTTACTGGCAGTCTTTAACATTTAATAAACTATTAGTTCTTTTATGCCAAGTTTTAGCCAGAGCAGGTTCTCACTGCCAACACATGAACAGCTGGTTACAGAAACTTATGCTGGAAATCATGGCCCAAAGCAATCATTCATTTACTTCCAATCATGCTGTCTCCTGCTGCACCTCAAATTGCTTTGTTCAAGCCACAATTATTTCATCCATAGTCTTTGGGTCTCATTCTGTCTTCTGTATTCATCCCCCACTAAGATTTTGGATTTCAATAAAAACATTCCCCAAATTTATAGAAGCTACTGATGAGGATAATAATGGATGGTAAGCTTCTGGCTGCTCTGCTGTGACATTCTGCCTTATTCAAGTCTACACCAGGTGATAAAACACTACAACAAGGAAGAGAAACACATCATACTGCCCATGAAAACTTTTTGATGTCTTTCCTTTCAGAAATATAAGACTGTAGACTTCTTCCATCAGGTCCCTATATTTTCCAGACTGGAATCAAAACACAGTAAAGTTTTAATGTTATTTTTAAATTTTGGCTGAAGCAACTTAGATGTAATAGGGAGGATGCTTATGTTGGAAACTCTTGTGTCACAGTAAATCTTGGCACATACAGAATTTACTGACTTAACAGCAGAAGTAGCACCATTGGGTTTAAAATGTTGTTCCATGGGGGGTTTTTAATGTGTTTTTCCAGAAGACAGTAATAGGATTATTACTGTCTGGTAATAATTTGGTTTTCATTAATTTTCTCAAATGTTAATCATGTCTGTAAAAACTGTATTGTTTATAGTCATCATGTTGATATAGCCACTTTGTGTAAAACACCAGCTTTTTCTAAGACTGTAATGGTAATGCTTTCAAGAACCTTCCTCCTGATATAAATCTTTACTGCTTTCAAAGATATTAAATACTTTACATTTTAATAAGTTGGCTTACAGAGAGCAACAAGCCACTTAAGCACAGACATCAGTCATCTGCAAAATTCATAGTTGGTTGATTGAGTTCTTCAGAGAACTGGAGGATGAACTCCCTGAGAAATCCATCCTTTTGTTTAGCCTTTCAACTGTTGCAGGATACTGGCATTAGAATGACTTTTTAATATATTTTATTTTATAAATGTCCAGCTGTGCAAGCCAAGGTCTGCCTTCAGTTCAACTCAGATCTCCCCTTAGATTCATGTAAAAGTGCAAACTTAATCACTTAGGCCTGTGTAAGTGGATTCAGACTGGAACATGCTATTGGATGGCCCTTCATTATGGACCTCAGAGCCAAAAAAACCTGCACTTTTGTTACTTAACTCTCTTGTACAGTAACTTGTGCTCTATATAGTGCAAAAACAGGACAGGGGACAATTACAAGCAAGTTTTGTTCCCTCTTACCCAGACTGGAAATGTTTCACCTCCTCATATCCAATTGTCACCTGGGAGATGAGAAAGAGGCCTTTCTATAGCTCTTATAAAAGTTTTACACTATCCAGGAAATCCTTCTCTGCATGGTGTATTCCCTCAAGAGCACAGTTTTAACCCACCCTCTATTAATTCCAGAGCAAACTAAAAAGCTTTCACTGGCAATGCCCGAGCAGGTTTCCTCTTAAAAGAGTTTACAAAGTATTGATGAAGCACGACAAGCAGAGACGCAGTAAAAGCAGTTATGTTTGCCACAAGTCTGATTATTTCAACTTCAGATGATTGTTTACATTTTCCTTAATATTCTGGGGTATGGCAGTATATAGGTTTAATAGAGGGGGAAACAACAAGATGTGTTCTGCAGAGTAGAAGACCACACAAAAGTTGGCACGTCAGAAAAGATTAAAAGAACACTACACATGCACCTTGAGCCATATAAAAGCATGAGAAAGGGTATACAAAGATATAAGCAAAAAAAAGTACACAAAAAGTTTTCAAAAACCTTTGTATTCGGCTACAGGACTTAATTTGATGCAGAGAGAAAGAGGGAAGGACAAAGACTTTTTGAAACTCAAATATTCATATCAGTAAACAATGTAAGTAGGGTGTGAGGAGTCAGGTGAGCACCCAGACATGCCAAAAAGAAGACTGTCCAGCTCATGCTTTCAATTTTCCTACTTAAAACAAAACAAAACAAAAGAAAACAAACAAAACCACCCAAAACAAAGTTCTGAAAGTTTCATCTTGCTGTAAGTGGAGGGAAATAAAAAGTAAATAGCTGTTTCTTCTCAGTTTACACTTTTCTTCCCCACTCTCCTTTCCAAGCTCTCTTGGCTTGAATAGCAACACCCTAAAAGAGAAATTATACTGTGATTTCATCGTAAGCTTCACTTTATGGACTTAACAGGTCTCTTGGATCTTGCACTTGGAGCCGTTAAAATTTCCCCGGAAGCTAAGAAGCACAATATTTGGTGGAGGTTTTTGATTGAAAGCGTGGGGGTGGGGGTGGTTTGTAACAGTCTCTCAGACTCTTTCAGTCAACAGCCCAATGACCAGAACTAATAGTTTGTATCACAGAAATAAAATTCATCCGTTTGGAAAGATGGCTGCACTGAAGCAAGCATCTTCCAAAGTCCCACTACACCTCTAATACAGAACACAGCATCACTACCCTACACAGCCTAAGGAAATACAGTCCTGTTGGCACTTCAGTCTCCACATGGGGTAAATCTTTAGAGAACCTCTATTAAGACATTCTAGGAAACAGGGTTATGCCTGAACAGCATTCTGGGCCTCCTTTAGCACTTCTCCTCCTCAGGGTTCACTGTGTCTGCAGAGGAACAGGAGATGGTACCATTGCCCATGTTAGACTACTACAACTGCAACAAGTGAGTCAACAGCAAACATTTTTAAACACTTAAAAGCCATCACACAGGTGAGTAGATGACTTGAAAGCAACTTCAGAAAAGTTTATTTAAATGTGAACCATTCCTGTGTGTACCCCCACAAATGTATCAGCTCAAAAACTTTACTTTGTACAGCTACACTCCAAGTGGCTTTTTTCACCATCACCACCTCTATAAAAGAATGATCAGCCTTCTCAGAAATAAACCACAATCACCACATTGCTGACTTGCCAAAATATAATCGGGGGTGAAAAAAAGAAAGCATTTTTAATCCAACTCACATGAACACATGGGCTATACTATGAATAAGTAATGGAGAACAAAGTCACTTCAAAACATGAAGCCCAACAGAAACCCATTTAGTCAGCTTATGTCCATAATTAATTTGGTGTGAAAGAAAAAAACTATTCGAAGTCTGGTTGGGAACTCAAAACTTAAACATGGAATTTAGCAGTATTCACAATCAGGCGTGCCCAAATGTCTAATAAATGCAGGCAGAGAGGCACAGTCCTTTTTTGTCTAAAGAAAGGGACTTACTAAGAGAGTATATTGACCACTAAAACCATCAGTAAAAGATGAAGAATTTTGTTATGTGTACACAATAACATTTCCATAGTTATCATAATCACATTACTCACTGTCTTTCTAATTCTACCTTTTCTAAAAGTGCCACATCTTGTCAAACATGACAACACCTGCCAAACCTTCTGATGGATCTCTTAGACCTTAACTCCTCAATGATTCCTTTAAGGAACACCATAAATGAGAAAATGGTGTTTAATTTGTGAGGTGTTGTTCTTTTTTTGGTAACTAAGGCATCACTTGAGGTACTCATGCAAATTTCAGAAAACAGAAACACTGTGATAAATTCTAGTAATTTTCTATAAATTCCACAGATTGAAAAGGTATTTTAAGTAGACTGATGAACTTTATTATAAAGTATTTCTTTTCTCTCTACTGTCTCATCTAGTGTGACATTCTACGGTTTTCCTCTAAAATAAAAAAGCTAATCGTGTTACTAACTACACTTTTTCAATGAGCTGTTAAGAATACTGTATTTAAGCAGCCAGCAGAAGAGGATCTAGAGCAGAACAACAAAATCACATTTTATAAGGCACTAGCAGAAAAGCAGCTGTTGTGTCAAACAGCATTTATATTCCTGTGCTACAGAACTCGTCAATAAAAGAAAGACAGAAAATGCTGAGTCTGGGACTTGAACTGCCAGACACACTTCTAAAATCTTGTATCAGTTCCACTGCATAACACCTGCAATAAAGCTGTCCTGAGTCTGATGTAGGTGGCACTCACAGGTGGAGTACCTGTGGCATACAGAACATTCAGCTCACAGCAGAAGACAAATCCATGTGACTCATGCAGGGAGGAGTTTGAGATGGATTTTGTCTTTGATTTTGTCAGCTACAAAATCCCTTTGTCCATCCTGAACAACAATAAATTTCAAAGGTATTTTGTCTCAAAAGAAATGAAAGACTCCCAAGTAATTGAGTCCTATTAATTACCATATAGTTATACAAGCCTATCTTTTTCATAGAGCAATTATAGACCCTTTCCAAAACATAACTCCACCAGGAATTTATGACTGGAAAGAGTAAGACCCTCATAATCATGAGCACCTGCCTAACAAACGAAACTGTCAGCTCCATTCATGTTCACAAGCTGAGCAGCACTACCAACAAATTAATATTCTCTAAATCCTTGCATCTAGAAAAGAGCAAAGCTTTTAACTGAACCTAGATATATAAAACCACTAGTAGACTTACCATTTATCATAAAGCTAACATTTCAGGCCAAATAACATGATTTATTCATGCTAATTCTTACGTTGAAGTCTATGAGATTACTTGCATGAGCTACCCTTACTTTGGCCTTCAAATAACCTAATCTAATATTCCACTAAAAACATAAACCTCAAGTGTAGTGGTCAGTGTCAAAGCTAAACTGCATTTGCCAAGGCCAGTGATGATGTTACACTTTAAGAACTAAAAATTGTCCAAATATAACAAGAGTTATTCTCCCATGAACTCCCAAAATTTCTCAATCTGCCAGCACTCTGCAGTTACTAGTGGAAGACCTGACTAAAAGCACTCACAGCACAAAAACTGTATAAACTGAGTAACTAATTTGAGAATGGGAATTTAGTCCTTCATCTCTCTCCAACTGGCCCTAATATGAGCCAATTTCCGTTGATCTATTAGAAACAGAAGGTTAACATTAAATTTGGAAGGCACTGAGGAAAAAAGAACACACTAACAAACTCCATTTGATCTACAGAATTACCTTAAGATACTAAAGTAATATTAATAAAGATACCAATAACACTAGTTCACTCAGTACCATAGTAGAAATGACATAACATTATCTTACAGTGTGAGTAGAAAATTTTGTGGCCTCAATTTTTATCTCAGCAAATTTTGGTTTTTTGCAATTTCTTTCCTGCATCTTCTTTCATCATTAAATTGAAGACAATTTAATGATTTGTCTTCATCATTAAATTATAAGTGTGCTTCCTCAATGAACACAAGTACTTGGAGATCTTCCTAAGCAAAAACATGTTTTTTGTTCTTTAGTTTAACTCAACAAACACACTACTGGTCACCTAGCAAAGGAACAAATTTTGTTTGTTTCCCCCATGGAAACAGTTACAGAAGTCTGCTTTACACTTGGGAAAACCCTTAAGGTCCAAAGCTTAAGAACAGGAATATCAGCTTGTGTGGTTCTCTTCTAGTGATGATGTAAACTGTTAGCCTATGCAAGCAAAAGGGAGGAACGTGTTCTGAGCAGACACACACACACATAACACCAGATTTACTTGTTTCACTACAAGCGACAGAACTGAAGACACAACTAATTTGCCTTGGGATTGATCTCTCTTAGATCTGGAGGTTGTAAACTGTATTTTGGTTCATTTCGAAGCCCATTCCAACACACCTTCAGCATTACTCTAACCGATCTGAGCATGGAGGTTGCCCCAGATGAGCCACTGTGGTTCCTCCCAACCTTACCAATTCTGTGATTTCATGTAAGTCAAAACTAGCCTAGGCTTGTACAATCACACATTTAATTTGCTGGATAACACACCTTGAACTAGTTTACAAACATTTATTCTCTACTTCCACATAAATCAATGCAAGAAAATAACACAGTAAAAACAACAGAGCTCAGTAATGTTACAAATACTATCCATGAATGAGGAAAACCATGTGTTTCCAACGCAAAAATACATTTAGTCAGGAAAGGATGCTTCCAGTAAACTTAGCCAGGGAACATGAAAAAAAAAAAAAAAAAAAAAAAACAAAAAAAAAAAAACAAAAAAAAAAAAACCAATAATTATTGTGCACAAAAGGTGACTCTGAAGACATCTCTTTCAGCGACACAAGTTCCTTTCAGAATGTATGCGAAAGAAGCAGGGAAAGCTTTTAAACTGAATATATTCTCAGCACCTGGTCCCACAGAAAACGGGTGTGAGAGCAAACCCCGACCCGGTCTAGCAATCCTGTCCCAATGGGACACTACCCTGTCTCTTCGTCTACAAACCCCACCAACGCCTCCACCAAAATCAGTCACTTATTTGGCCAATTTAAACACGTTACTAAATGCTTCTCGCCGTTGATTGATTAAGTACTTAAAATAACGCTGGAAAGCTGAAGGAGAGCTTTCCACCAGCAGCACCGAGGGCTGTACCTGGTGAGCAGCGCGGCGCTGCCCGCAGCCCCTCACGGCGCCCGCGCTGCCCGCAGCCCCTCACGGCGCCCGCGCTGCCCGCAGCCCCTCACGGCGGCCGCGCTGCCCGCAGCCCCTCACGGCGCCCGCGCTGCCCGCAGCCCCTCACGGCGCCCGCGCTGCCCGCAGCCCCTCACGGCGGCCGCGCTGCCCGCAGCCCCTCACGGCGCCCGCGCTGCCCCGCAGCCCCTCACGGCGCCCGCGCTGCCCGCACCGGCCCGGCGCGAGTCCCAACGGGCCCGGCCCTGCCCGCGGGACCTCCCCCTCAGCCCCCCGGGCCGCGCTGTCCCGGCCGGGCGAGACCCGCAGGGCTGCTCCAGGGGAGGATCCGTGACTAAGCGTGAGCCGCGGGACTTGCCCGCGGAGGTCAGAGCTCCCTGACCTGCGCTCCTCCGCCCACCACCGCCGCCCCCGCGGGACCTTGCCGCACTAACCTCGCTCGTCCCTGCAGGAGGAATCGGCGGGAAAGCCCATCCCAAGCGAGCCGCGCACCTCTGCCGCCCGGCCCCGCAGAGCCGCTCACCTCCACCCGGCTCAGGGCGACTCCCGTTCCCGCAGCTGCCGCGCTGCCGGTCCCTCCCGCCCTCGGGAGACACCCCCCTCCGGCCGCCTCTGCTCCCGCGAGCCCGCAGCCGCTCACCTGGCGCCGGGCGGCCGCCCGTCCCGTCCGTGCTGTCCCGTCCGTCTGTCCCGTCCGTCTGTCCCGTCCGTGCTGTCCCGTCCGTCTGTCCCCGCCGTCTGTCCCGTCCGTGCTGTCCCGTCCGTGCTGTCCCGTCCGTGCTGTCCCGTCCGTCTGTCCCCGCCGTCTGTCCCGTCCGTGCTGTCCCGTCTGTCCCGCCCCGCCGCTCGCTCAGCACTGGGCACAGCAAGCGCGCCGACGTCCCCGGCAGCTGGGACAGGCACTGGCCGGGGGGCGGAGGCAGGCGAGGGAGGTGCTGCGAAAAGCCGAGGGAAGCCGGCGCGGGGGCCCCGGCCCCTCCCGCCCGGCGGCCCCGCGGGTGCGGGCGCGGTCCCGGGCGCTGCGGCAGCGTCCGGGGCGTGAGGCCGGCCCGGCGCGGGCTGCAGGCAGCGAGCAGTGCCGGCTGCGCTGGGACAAGGCTTGGGGACACTTGGTGGCTGCGCACAACCGTCTCGGGGGAAGGAACTATCGCTGCGAGTAAACTGTTTCACATCCCTTGGTGAGCAACGTGTTCAGGGTTAAACCATCCTTCTCCCTTGTCAAGTTGACTTCACCCTTAAAACAGACTTAACTACATTAAGCCCTAATGTTAACATAGATTTTGCACATTTAGCAGCCTTCCTTATATTTCAATGAGATTCATACCTGCAGTCCGTTCACATTATTGGTAGTGTAAATGAGCTTCACTATTACGACGGCAGAAAGCTGAGGCTGTGGCACTCCTTTTCCACTTTTCACTTGCTTGGAATGAAGCATATTCTGAAAAGGCAGGGTTTTCAATGACTCGTTTTATCCCAAATGTTTAGGATCTGATCCTTGCATGTAGGCTGGAGGTTTGGTACCTAGGCACTGCTGAAAAGAGACAGAAGCCTGGCTCCAGAGCATAGCTGGGGAAAGCACATCCAGAGTGAAAGGCTGGAGCTTTAAGCGACAGCTCTTCTCAGTGTTACTGAAAAGATAAGACAGGGACAAATTCTAGGAACTCCACAGACAGGAGGTCTTCCTGAGGATGCAAGGTGTGATGAGTCCACATGATAAGCATAGTTTTGTAGAGAAATACTTGCAAAGAGGAAATGGAGGTAGATGAAGAGGCTTGTTTCATTTTGCTGAGATCAGTGGTGTCTTTGGATACTTTTGAGCTGGCATCTAGTCAAACACAAGGCCAGTGCTTTTGCAGTTCCTCACACAGGAAAAAAAAACCAGGAGGCATTTGTCTTTCTCTGCCTTGCTTAGTGGAATATCTTTCACTTTCTCAAAGGCTTAAGGACCACAAACTGTTCTCTTCCTAGCTTAAATTACCTGTGAGAGTTATAACTACTTCACTTCTGATTCGGTCTGAGATCAAGGAGCAAGAAAAAAGAAAAATTGTCCTAAAGTTACTGCTAAGGTTGTGACGTATAAGAATATCATTTGTCCATGAAGAGACTTGCCTAGTGATTCTACATCAGTGCTGTTTTGACACATCCACAGAGTGGGCTTCCAATGTGGCTTAGCAATGTCTCCTCAGAAAGGCTAAAAGGTTCAACTAGCCTGGAAATTGAAGCCCACCTTACTCCTGGGTTACCCATAGGTAGTGCAGGGTTAGGAAGCTTTCTGTGTTGCTTGTTGTGTGAATAGTTACTGGTGTGCAGACAAATGGAAGTCTGTCTCTGTCTATCCAACACCTCTGACAAATGATGCAATGTTTTGGGTAAAAATCAGCCAGTTGCTGAATTTTCAAGCACTGAAATGTAATTGCAGGCAGGGGATTTACCTCAAAATACTTACTCTCTTTCCACTCAGACCAAGTTAATTAACAAGGAGAAATTTTTGTGCAATTTACAAAAGGAAAACACTCAATTTATATTTCTGTTTATTTAACTGTATATTGCAGTATATATTTAAATTGTATCTATAGCTGGGTGGTATCCAGTAACACACAGAAACCAAACCAAATTGATTTGGAACACACAGAAACTAAACCGAATTCATTTGTAATGACATAAAAACTAAATAAAGAACCTAATTCCCGGTGTGTGTGTGTATTGCTCTGCTTAGCTGCCATCTATGCCATCTATACAGTTCCAGGACAACTCTGGGTCTGGGCAGTATTGCATGGAAGCCAAAGGCAAACTCCTATGTACTAACCAAGAAAACACAGACTTGAGCAGGTCTGAGGAACAAGCACGGATAACTGAGTAACAAAGAACTTTTCAATCCCACTAGTTTTGTCATGTTTTTGAGAAAACGCCAAAAAGAGGTTACGTTAATTCAGATTGCTCAATGCCTCCTTTATTGTGCTTGTGCAATACTGAGCACTTGTTTAGTAGGAACAGCAGGTGATAAATGCAGGTTTAAGAAAATGATACTTCCTTGAAGAGAAGGAGTCTAATCTTCCTTCCTCAAACAAAATGATCATATGAAAACATCTTAAATATAATTATTTTGGATAATTTTATCTGGATCTGAAAGACTCTCCAGAAAATGGGAGCACAGATACCATGAACTGGTGTTGATATCCAGTTTGGCCATGCATTCTTGTAGTGGGAAAATGCTGGATTTCAAGGGTTTAGCAACTGAAGCGTTTTATTTTCACCTGTGTTCAACAAGATTGAATGTAGAAACCCCAACAACTCCAACAAAGTTAGTAGGAGTCACTAAATTCCCAGTAACTTGACCAGAATTTCACATTATTCTTTCTAAATGATTTGGGATTTATTATTATTATTATTATTATTATTATTACTGCTACTACTACTACTACTACTACTACTACTACTACTGCTGCTACTTTAAACTCTTTCTCTATTTATGTTTGTGTATGTATACATGTTTCCTAGGGAGATAAGACACAGTAACGTGACAGGTTGTGGTATAAATTTAATGTTTATAATTTACGTATCCAAATGGAATTTGTTCTAATTATATAATTCATGTCTTGGTTGGAAAAAATCATGTAACTGACAAGAGAAAGAGGAGAGGGGCGCTAGTGGGAGAAGTAAGGTCTGTTTCCCTATTCCTGCTTGACAGGACTTCACTATTTCTAAGTGGGCAGGACTGAGAGGTTGCTTTGCCCTGTGATGTGTATGTGGCCGACCCTAGGGAGCATAAATTTAAGGGACTGACTATTTCAATGAATCAAATTAGTATAATACCTTTTATGTCAAATCTAATTGGTCTAAAAACAAAGCAAAAGAGATAATTTCTGTAGCTCTTGATTTTGTGGGGTTCTGTCTTCTTCTCTACCATGTGATAAATTTTTGCAAACTCCAGAAACTGACTGGAGGTACAAATAGCAGTTAAAATGGTTACACTTCTCTGTTTCATATATAAGTATGAAACATATTTACAATATGTTATATATTGTAAATATATATATTATGTATGTTTAAGAAACATATATAAATATTCCCGAAAATCACGCCTGTTCTATGAAATCATGTACTAGTCATCAGTCACATAAATTACAGATTTTTAGGTAAAAAATATGTTACGGTTTTTGTTTTAACTAATGGTAGCACTGGAGATTAAATAAAATTTTCGATGAGTCCTTTGGCCTATTTTCTGCATCCAGCATTACAAAAACATAAACAAGTGAGCAATTTTAGGGTAAGGAAGTGATATGGACTAGCTGTGATGCTGAAAGGATTTAAATGTATCAAGAGAGGAGGATCTAAAGCCAAATCTTAAAACTGCACATATCAGGCACAAAGTTGAGAGCTTGATTTGTGAAAAACAGCTGCCTCTCATAGGAGTGCCTGACCAATAAATCTGTATCTTACAAAAGAGCCTTGGAGTAGATACAGTTATCTAACATTCTAATAGAATAACTATTTACTAGTATTCTTTTGTCAGAAAGTAGCATATAAGTGTGGGTACCATGAGCACAGTGTTTGCTGAATGTTAACTGAGCCAATATATATAAGAAATCTCTTAGATATGTAATCATTCAATAAGGAGGTTTAGCCTGTCCAGCTGTGATTTTACATATGTTGTCAAATACTAAATACAAAACGCAGGGTAAGATTTTCTCTTGACTAGAGTAGTTCATAAAAAAATGAACTTCCGTAGTCTTCATTAAAAAAAAAAAAAGGTATCTTCCTTACTGAAGGTCCAGGAAGAGTTTTAAAATGGTAATAATAAAAACAACTGTATCTCTGTGATTAACTTCTAGGCCTCAACTCACCAATGAAATATGTATTTCTCTACTTGTGTCATTACTGATGACAAGTGATATTTATGTTCACCACGCTATTTGGCACTGCTGAATTCCGTGTTACAGGCTGTCCTGCTTGCAAGCACGCAGCCATGTCCTGTCAGACTGTATTCCAGCTATGTGTCCCTGTTGCATTTACATTTCAAAATGGGGTAAAGATGGAGGAAATTTGTTGGGTATGGAGGCCAAAAGAAATGAGAACTCTTTGATACTGTTTTCTTTGACAGAATTTCATGTACCTTCCATGATGAGTGAATGATTATATGTAGCAGCGGGATGAGCATTCTGTTCTTCAATACTTCTCCCTCTGCAAATCTTCTCATGCAACACTCCGTTCTGTGGAATTGAAAGCCTTCATTATTACCTGCTGGACTAAAAGGTGAACAGAGCATGAACTCAACTGCAAGAAATGCCATTTAAACATAAGAAAGATATTTTAGGGTGAGAATTATTGAACACTGAAGCTGGTTGCCCAGAGAGTGGAATCTCTACCCTTGGAGATGTTGAAAAGAGGTCCCGATATGATCCTGGGCAACTGCTGCAGCAGCCAATGCTCTGAGCAAGAGTTTGGACTGGACTGTCTCCAGAGGTCCCCTCCAGCCTCAGCTGGTCTATCACACTGTCTGCTAACACTCTGCTTTCCCTTGGAATAAAATACACTTTTGGCCAAGCAAAGGACAATAATCCTCAAATTGTGAAAAACTTGAGGGTGACGAAAGGCTCACATACCCAAAAGCCCAGACCAAGGCGGTAATCAACATTAAGGGAAACTACAAGAAAGGGTTGCCAAGGAAAGCAATTCTGAAGAGAACACCTGGAAAGGACAATTAAACCTTTCAATTCTCTATTTATGGCACTCACTCTCTTTAAATTGTACTGACATTTATATTTCCATTAAATAAACATTTTAAAGGAGTTGTAACTTGTCCATAAAAAGTAAGTCTATGTGGATCTTGGCAGGCAAATTCTCATTCTGGGAACATTTCACGTTTTTGCTTTTCTTTTTTTAAAACTTTACAAAAAAAAGCTCTGTTAACCTCTGAAAATTGACACCGACTCTAATGGTTCCACATTAAATGGTCCTGTGTAGTAAGACTTTTATCATAGCATGAACTGTTAAAATAAAGCCAAGGAGGTTACTATACCCCTGTTGATTCCTACATCTGTGTAACTGGTAAAGCAAGAGAGAAGGATCTTTTTTTTTTTTTTTTGTCATGGGACACTTTTCCAGTGTATGGTCTGCAGTGTGTATCTTTCACGTACTAGGGAAAGGATTTTAGCTTTCATTCCAAGTCCTTTCACCCCTGACAACACTTTTTTTCTTCTTTTCCTGAGAGGAAAATTTGTGTTCATAGTTGTCCTGTCTGAACTCTGTTCTTGGCTTTGCTGTATCTTTTAAACAAAGGATGTATATCTCAGCTGGAAAATAAGAGATGGATGGTGGAAGATGCCATGATGTTTTGAGGGAGACAATCTGCTTTTGGTGTAGCAAAGGAGAGGAAATTCCTCCTCCAGTTTACTCTATAATTTACTCCCTTGTTTTACAGTGTTGATATCTGCCCATTTTACTGTAAGTGACTGAATCAGGGAGTGTGGGGAGACTTTTGGAAACTGTTTCAGTACTCCTCAAAGGCCTTTCTGATGAAGTTTCAACTTCTTCTTCAACCTTGTCCATTTTTCAATCTTTTGCTAGTTTGGAGGAAAGTCATTCTTAAAAGGTCAGCCAATGCACCCTGCCTTTGATTTTACAAATCTGTTTTACAAAGTTTCTTTTTAATCATGCTAAAATGCTTGGGAGGAAAAACAGAGTTTGAAAAACTTTTTTCAGGAGAGACTTTCCTCCCTCACTCTGCCAGGGGTGTAGGAATATATACATATATAGAAGTCACAAACCTGACTGTTAATACTGGTATTCTGCAGAGGATTAAGACAAAGGAAGCATCTAATTTTCCAAACACGTGTATGTAGACTTTGCAATAAATTATTTCTGAGTTGAAGGCTGGAATTTCAAGTACTATTGTACTATTTCAAGTACATAGCTTGTCCCAGCTTCTGAGACAAGCTATGTGCAGCTAGACAACTTGCTACAGGCTGACTCTGTTTCAACAAGCCTTGCATGTGGTTGGAGGCAGATGCTCTGCATGGTGGGAGCCATCACATAGCAAATGGCTGATCTGCACCTGGGATGCATTGCAAACACTCGTAGTATGTCTGATGGAAAGGGACAATAAAATCGTGGATGGCAATTAGATTGTTCATCTATAGAGGAGAGATAATATTCAACATTTTTCTGTATAAATCTGTTGTTTGATACTTAATTTTTTATTTATTTAGTCTTTTAAAATGTTAATAATGATGCTAACATGTGGTGGTGCTGGAAATCTTTGTCCAAGTGTACCACTGGAGTTTCAATAAACCTCAGCACTGCCATTTGTTGTGATTTGACTGACACCCTCAATGCTCTGTGCAGAAAATCCACATCTACCTAGGTAATGTAGTTATCAATATTAAATATTTAACAAACTATAATTGAGATAAAAAAGAAGATAATAAAGCCTCAAGTGCCAGAAAATTAATGTTTCTTTTAGTCTTCTATGCCTGTCTCATCAAATAGTTTGGAATGTATTTTTATAAGTTGTACGTCTTTCACAAAACTTGTTTTTATTTTTTAAGAAATATATTTTCCAACTGGATTTACTCAATTGAAAAAACACTTTTTTACAATAGAAGTGTTACATTTTGTGTCATAACCTTGTTTTGCCAGGGTTACCTTTCTGTAATCCTTAAACTTGTCTTGGAGATTTATTTTGGGGAGAAGTTGTTTCCTTGGTGTTTTTTTTTTTCTTGTGAATTATCTTTTATCATCTTCAGACTTAGCCTGGTTCTGCCACAAGTTTAGATGTTACATAATTTTCTAAAATATATTGCCTCCAATATTAAATTGAAATTTATCAATGGTTCCTGAATGTTTACATTCTTCAGTGTAAACAGATCCCAAGTAATAGCATCTGTATTTCAAGTGTAGTTCATTCCTGTTCAGAAGGTCTAAAGAAAGAAACTCTACACAATGTTTTTTTGAGGACTTAGGTACTATTTGAGTGATTAATAGGTCCTGTGGAAATCTTCTGAACACAGGTGAAATACATTCTTTGTATTTGTCGTTTGGATGTTGAGTTGGACCTAGTCCTGTCTTTCAGAAAGACCATGACTTTATTTTTAGGATCTTTTCTGTGTGATAAATTATTTTCTCTTAATTATCTCATCCTTTGGCCACTGTACTGATTATAGGTTAATTTTAGCAAAGACATAAAATACCCATTACTAATGTTGACAGAAATTTGTCCTGCCTTTCAGTAAAGGCCCTATGGTGGTGGCTTCCAACTCTGGGAAAGTATTGAGCAGAGACTTCTTAATTCCAACTTTATTAATCTCTCTACTTAAGAGGAGTTTTATTTAGTACTCTTTTTTTCAGAATGGTCTATTCAAATGGAAATGGATTGGAAATGTAGCTGATTATACTGGGTTGTTGGGTCAGGAAATGACCATGGCCATGGTCACAAAAGTAAATAAACAAATAAAAGAGACAAAAGACAACTGTGCTACATGTCTGAAAAAAATATTGCCTAACAAAGTCAATGAGCAGCTGAGATCATTATGTCAGCTGACACCTGGAATTTGCTTCAGTAAGATGCAGTTTTGCTGAGCTTGGCATAGGGAAAGTTGTTTGAAGCAAACCAGGATAGATCTAAAAATGGTCCTCACTTCTCCAAGAATACTGTGGAATAAAAGGATGGTATAATGAAAAACTATGCAAGAATATGGATGTCTGTATTTATACTGTAGAATCTATTTTTTTTCTCAGTCATTGTGTTTGGCCTTACATTCCCAATTATTTTTAAATTCATTGCACACTGAGATTCATATATAGTTTTTGGGGACCACATATGACATTTCATGAGGTCTGGTCTTGCCAGTTTTCCACAGATAGTATAAGGGCTAACCTTATACCTTCTGATGACCTCAGGAAAATTGTATTTGAAGTCTTTGGGCAATGCAGTCTTGGGTACCTTGTATCTTTTTTATCTTCTAAATTTTTACTTAACCACTTATTAGCTGTGGTTTCTTTGTGTGCTGGTATGTACATTTTTTCATTTTATTCAATAATTTAGTACGTTAAAATATTAACCCACAGAAATATTTTAATTTAAAATAATTAGTCATTAAATGAATGATTAGTTCTTTAAACTATTAACTCAGCTTTATGATATCTTCAAAGACTTGTCTTCAAGGTTTGTCTTTCATGGTATTAAAATATTTTAGGCTGAACAAATTGCAAATGTATGACATCTGTGAGGTAATTTCTGGGATCTCTTGGTTCCAGAGATTGTATCAGGCATAGGAAGTGTAAGAATGATTAAAGTCACTAAGGACAAGATAAAACAGAAGTTACAGAGAGCATCTGGCATGTGTTTCTCTCTGCCTCATCTGCACAGTTCTCAAGTTCCATATTTTGCAGCACTGTGGAATGAGAACACTATCTGAACTGCACTAAAAACATTTAAGAAGTGGGAATATATTGTAAAAGAAAACAGTTACTGTTGCTCATAAAACGGAACAGAAACTATCCTAGAGCATGAGGTGGGTTGGCCTCCTCCAGCTGCCAGGCATCCACCCAGCTGCTCTCTCATTCCCGCTCCACAGCAGGACAGGAGGAGAAAATACCATGGAAAAGCTCATGGTCAAGATAAAGGCAAAGACATCAGTTACCAATTACCATCACAGGCAAAACAGACTCAACTCGAGTTGGGAAAATTCAGTTTATTGCCAAGTAACATTGAGTTGGATGGTTAGAAACAAAGGAAAAAACTGAATTATCTTCCTCCCACCCCCTGTTTTTTCCAGGCTCAAATTCACTTCTTCATTCCTGACTCCTCTCCATTTTCCTCCCAAGTTCTGCTGGGAATGGGGCATGGGGACAGTTCTTCACTGCTGCATCCTCTTCACACTTTTCCCTGCTCCAGTGTGGGTCCTCTCCTTGGGCCACAGTCCTTCAGGATAAACCTGCTCCAACACGGGTCCACCAAAGGATGCAGTTCCCATCAGAACCCACTCCAGTCTGGGCTTCCTATAGACCGGCACGGATATTCCTGCCTCCACAGGCAGCAGTGTGGATATTGCTCCACTGTGACATTCTCCATGGGCTGCAGGGGCACACTGCAGATCATCATGATCTTCACCAGAGGCTGCAGGGCAATCTCATCTTCAGCACCTGGAGCGCCTCCTCTCCTTCTTCGCAGTCCTTCGCTGTCTGCAGAGCTGTTTGTTTTGTGTCACTGGTCTTCTTCATTCCTCGCACTGCTGTGTGGCCTTTTGCCCTTTCTTACACACTTTTCCCCAGAAGTGCCACCACACTGGCTGTGGGGCTCAGCCTTGCCCTGTGGTGGGTTGTTGGAGCTGTCGGAGTCTGGCATGGGGCAACTCTGGCTCCTCCTCACACGGGCCATCCACATCCCCCTTTGCCACTAAAACCTCTCCACCAACACACAAAGCATTGCATTAAAGTTCAGTGTTGCTTTTTAGGCTGTGGTAAATCAGAGTTTTTTGAGCCCTGTGGAGTTAATTGTGTCAGTTTGAGAACAGCTTTGAATGAGCACAGACCCCCAGAAGTCCTCTAGTGAGAGGTTGACACTTTGGAGTACAGACTGTCTCCCAATGCCACAAGATGTTGCTGAGACAGCAGATCTATTTATGGCTCATGTGGCAGTTGCACACTGCACTCACTGGTAATAAAGTTCCACCATGGACTAATGAAGTATTTTCACAAATTACCTAAATTTAAAGAAGCATGATGTGCACATCCTAACTTGATTCTTTTGCCAAAAAAATATGTCAAATTCCTGTAGTTACATTTTGTATGAAGAAAATGGCCCTTTGTTTTACACGGAGCCATAAAAAAATGGCCATTTTGCAGCAAAGCTGATAAAAACATATTTCTCAATTTAGTCAGCTATCTCAAATTCCATTTACTTTAAATATGCTGAGACTTCAAATTTCTTTTGTACATACTGATTCTCCAATGTTCTGTTAAAGATATAATTGTAGTTTAAAAGATACAGCTATTGAAATAGAAAGATGTTGTAAGAATACAGGAAATGTAGATTGTTTAGGCTCTGGTTACTCATCTAATCTTGGTAGCAGATATTTCAGTTCTGTCTTCAAGCTATTATTGAAATGTTTCTGGTGGGACAAAAGGCGACTTCAAGAATTCCTGTATGATTGGGACTTATTTTCACAGTCGATAGCTGGAAACCAAAAATCGTGAAAGTGCTTATCTGAAGATACAAATAACATAACAACAGAAAAGTAATTTGCTGGGAAAAATGGAACTTGCTGCCTAGATTCTTTTTCTGACTTGTTTTGCAATACTGTAGCTCTTGACTTGTAAATATCTCTCAATTTATAATGTATATTTATATAATACATAGTATATAATATGTAATTAATATATAAAAATATATAGAAAAATGTCTCTATCAGTCTGAAGAATATATTTTTAATGCCTGATTCTCTTCTCAGTTTGGTTTTGTAAAAATGTAAATTTATCCTGACTTACAACCATGAAACATCTATCACTCCTTGTGTGAGGTATATGCAGTATTTAATATCTATATGAATTTATGCTTATCTTTTAACCATGTGTATATGTGAATAATAAATTGTAATTATCAATGTGATTAAAAATCCATTTTGGCTTTAATTATTTAGCACCATAAAAACAGAAATTCATCAACTTTTCTGAAATGTAAAAGTTAGTTTGATTTCATATGTAGCTAAGAGTGTATTCAACCAAACTTGAATTGTGAAGTACCCATTTAAGTGATTGTTCTCAGCAAGAAATTTTTCTGAAAACATTTCCTTTGGTATGAAAAGTACTTTTTAATTTGCTTTTGAATTCTTTTCAATTATTAAGTCACTATGATTCAAAAGAAGTAACGTAGAGTGTCTGATTGTTGAGTAATGACATTCAGTTTGTTTAGACAAATCCATTATCCTTGCAGCAGTTTTAAGTATTGCTGGTGAAAGAAGGAAGGAAATTCATCTGCCTGTTATCACTGTGTGAGCTAAACATCCAAGTCTCCACTAGCTGAGATCCATTGAACTCTCATATCTTCACTGACTTCATTGTCAGTGTAAACTGGATTACCATGCCAAATACTTACATGCATTGATACTTTCAGGTACTGTATTAACAAAGAGCTTAAGGGCCAGAGCAGGAAAATGAAAATTAAAGCCTATCTTATGGAACTCAGTAAAATATTTAACTGTTCATGGTTCATTTTGTTTTCTGGTAAAACAGGTATGTGATACTCAGCTCTTTGTTGAGCAAATTGGGGCCTGATTCTTCTCAAATACTGAAGCAAATCTGGCACGATACTTGGCTAGATGTTATGCTCACCCCTCTTCATCCTCTTCTACTGAAAAACAAGCTAAGGATTTGGAATTTGCTGTCAGACATGCTTGAGTGAAAGCTTTTTCACAGCTGCTGGTTTCTTGCAGACTCTAGATATTTTCCAATAGTGCTCTCCTCAGGGAAAAGGCAGTGACAGTCCATGACACAGGTTATAGCATGGGTACAGTAAGTGATTTTATCAGCATTATTAGGAACCACTCTGCTCAAACAATTTTAATCTGAAAGATGCTTACATTTCCTTATAATTTACAACCCCAATGTATTTTACTCTATAATTGAAACATAAAAAATATTCCCTTGCTTTTTGCATACACGTTGATAACCAACTACCATATGAGCTTCAACTGCTCTGCATTTTAATCAGGCTCCACATTTTTTGACTGACTGAAGTTTGGAGAAGAGGATGAAGCATTTCCTAGAGTTTAACAAAATATCTCTTTGACACATGTGATTTTCAGAAATTTTGTTGGAGATTGAATTACAAGAGTTTGAATTGCAAGCAAAATGGGTGGAGCTGGGATAGTAATAAAAGTGATCTGGTTTCTTTCTAGTGGGTTGCTAATGGTAGATGAATGTATCTTGACATCATTCAAAGTGTATGAGAGAAAATCTCTTTTTGGTTCTGGCAGGTTCAGACAAGATCTTGTAATGGAGGCACAAGAGGGCAAAAAGCTGAATGAGAAGCTGCCCAAGACTTCCTGGACATAAAGAGATGTGGGCAATGCAGTACCTACAGGTCTTGTTGCTGTGAATTTATTTCAGTTTGGAAGGAGAAAAGGATGTGAAATATATCTCAATGTCAAATCACCAGAGCAAACACAGAAAGGATGATTCTCACTTTGCAGACAATGAGCTACATGGAAGCAGAACTTACAGAAAATCCACAAGGGTGACAGAGGGATCATTTGTCTCTCCTGTCTCCTAGCCCTGTGTTTGGGTGCAAGAGAGTAATTTTTCATTTATAAAATGTATTTCTGAGTGAATAAACGAAACTTTCCTACAAAGAAAAAAAAGTACTTATTTGTTTTTTGTTCATTAAAAATCTTCTGCTGTCCTATGCCAAAATTTGTCATAGATTGAGTCAGATGTTTGGCAGCTCTCTCTGATCTCTCCCCCTGAAAATTCTCCCCATTGTTAAATTATTTGAGCAATAATGAAATAGAGAGCTGGGAGCTAATACTCCGGCTTTCAACAATACTTTGAATGAGAATCAGAGATAATGGCATTTTTACAGATGGCTGAATAAATGAGGATTAATAGAGACATAACTGTGAGGATAAAATAATTGAGAATCTCAATTGGATGGAGAAAACTCTCATGAAATGTGCTAGGAAAATGTAATAAGCATTTTAAATAATGATTATCAAAGATAGAGCATGTTTTTAACTACAATGCCTGGAAATTCATCCAGGTTTATTAATATGAGTTATTCCATATACCCAACTTAGGTACTGTGGCCTCCCACAAGAACAGTAGGTAACTGTAAAGGCTGAAGGTCCTGGCAAAATCTTTTACAGGAAAAAGTAAGCAATGAGAAGCCATTACCATTAAGGACTGTTTAGAAAGTCTCTGCAGGTAAATTCATTAAGAAGGGCACGTGTAAATTCCCCAGGCATAGCTGCTCCCTATCCATGGATATTCAGGCTGATCATACTTGCTGCAGAATCCTGTGTCAATGGATGCTAACCAAAAACTACAGGATTTTCAGACTCAAAATTGAATTTTGAATGGCACTAATGTTATTGCTCCATAACAAATAACTGTGAAAGTGCCAAATACACCTGAGCTTCCTCAGCAATAAATAGAAATATCTGATAATAAAGAAGACAGTTATAAAGCAATTCAGTCCCATCACGTATGAAGCAGAAGCCAGTGTTTGCTGCTGCAGTTCCCTGTGACATCTTAGACAGGCTGAAGTAAGTGTACCAGATCCTTCACTTTTCTCAGCGGTTCCTCCTCTTTTCAGATCATGTCCTGCTTTGTACCAGCACAGCTCATGTGCCCACCCAGTCAGCTGGGGTTGTCTGCAAGGGTAGCTCTCACCCAGGTTTGTGCCTCAGCCCACAGCACTCAGGATACTCCTGCGTGAAGAGTGGAGGATGGCTCTGGGGCCGGAGCTGGGAGCAGCAGGGATGGGGGTGATGCAGGGTCACTCCTTTCAGTGGCAGTCTCAGCCTGAAATGCTCATGGGAGTGCTGTGTCAGTTAATGAAATAATTTCCTGTCCTAAAATTAGTGAAAGGGGTGATGCCAGAGATCGCTGTGTGGTAACTGCTAGCAAATAATTAACACCAAATGTCAGCCAGCTAGGTGTTTGTTGTTATTCATTCAAATTTTGTTGAGGGCTCAGTCACAGAAAGAGATATTCTTAGCAAGCCAATGGCACTTGTTTTCATTTTGGTTTTGGTGATGAAAATGCATTATGTCTTTCCCAGGAGCTGGTGCTTATGTCCCAATATTTAGAATACAGACTTTTTGTATGGAGATTCAGTTTAGAGGACATAAGATATCCATTCACAAAAGGTGTTAAGATAAAACCATTCAGTTATGTATGAATGAGTGATTGAAAGGTGACAAAATGCCCACTCTAATCTGTATGCCATGTAGTTGCATCCCAAAGAAACAGTGCCCAAGCTGCAAACCCTGTAAATCGCTATTGGGTGCTGAGAAACTTTGTCATCTGCATGGGAGTAGAAGTTGGGCAGGACTTGATGCCTGAGTTGAACAAGTTTACTAATATCTAGATATCCAAAAAACAGAACAAAAGTACATTTTGTACACAGTGGTCTAGAACAGGTGCTTGAAAAGAAGATGCTTGCCATAACACAGTTTTTACTACATCTCTTTCTGCTTAACGTGTCCTTTTTTTTTTTTTTTTTTTTTTTTTTTTTTTTTTTTTTTTTTTTTTTTTCCTGTGGAAAGGTGGCACCTGAGAGGGTTTTCATTTGACTTCAGTAAAACAAAAATGGAAGGAGAAAATACATGTTGTTCAGGCTTCCTGTCTGAGGACATCTGGGTCTTTATTTGATTGCATAAGTCATTGGCCAAAAGTAAGGTTAGAAATCAGTTGCAAATTACCATGTTATAATAAGAGGCTGGAACTATATATTGGTTAGGTTAATAGGTAAAATAGAAAGAATTTTGGATTATTTGTGACAAAAGCATGGGAAGATTAATGATAATCTGAGCCTGTCTTTCAGTTTGTGGACATGGACATAAGAAAAATGTTGTCTCCCATGAGAAATGAGAGACAACAGTTTCTTACGGATCTAATGAAAATGTTTTAATTAATTCACAGAAAAATCACTTAAAATCACACATATTTGGACTATACATGTTAGGAGCTTCTCTTCTTTAAATATGACAATGCCCTTCTCGGCCTTTACGAGATAGAGACTGGTTCCAGGAGCTCATTGTATATGGTGGTGACTTGAATCCTGATAAATCTAGTCTGTACCCATAAAACTCTTCCCACTGTATTTTGGGTAGATTGTAATTCTGTGTGGATTCTGCTTCTTGCTAAAATAAGACAAGATTTGTTGGGAAACTTCCGTGAAGCCTATTTTTATAATATCTGAATCATCACATGTAGGTGGGAAGGTAAAGAGCAACATCAGTGAAGTATTTTCTCATGCACAGCCCTGCCCATGCAGTATGTACACAAGAAATCAAAAGCAGAAAGGATTAAAGACAAGGAGCCACTGGGGTAAGAAAAACAGGTTTGGGCAAATCAGGGGCAAGGAGGCTACTGGAGATAAGGAGGTTCTAGAAGAAAATTCCCCTTTACTCCCATATTTGCTGTCCACAAAGCACTGAATGTTGTGAGAGAAGTGACTGCAATCTACTCCTTTTTTTTTTTTTTTAATTTTTAATTTTTAATTTTTTTTTCCTGTGGGCATCTATTTTCTGTTTAGGCAGAAACAAAGCACTGGGAAGCCACTCAGTCCCCTCTGAGAAGAGGTACACTTCCCAGATGAGGTTGTCAGCACATGGATTGATGCCAGTTTCCAAGAGCAGCAAGATCTCACCTACATGGTTTAAGACCATGGTCAAGGGTGGCAGGCCTGGACACAGTAATCCAACGAGTGTCTAGTGAAGGAACCTTTACCATGGGACTGGAACTGTTGCCAAAGTTTCACCAAACTCATATCAAACTTCAGCATAAGGCCGTGTAAATACCTGGAATTCTTACACAGAAGATCTACAGTCACTATAAACTCAACTATTCTTTTCTTAAATTAATGGGATCTTTATATTTTGATGATTTCCTAGCCTTCTAAATTAAAGTTTTTAAGAAAGCGCAAATTGCAAGCTTTTTTTTTTTTAAATAACTGGTGACTATTCCAAAGGTATTGTGAAACTAACTGGGATCTGCACAAAATACCAGTTAGTTTATTTCTAGTGTATTCCAATTATGACATCTTCTTGGCTTAGTGATATCTCATGGTGCCAAGATAACTGCTAGCATTTTTTGAATAATTGGATGATTTCAGAGTAACGTCTAAAGCCATCTGAATTTTCTTGGACAACTTCCCAAGATTTTTCAAGTGACAAAATAATGACTTAACTGCAGATGTAATGTATATTGCCTGCTTAGAGATTGTATTCAAAAACCTTATTAAACCCCACTATCTTGAATTACTTACAGAGTTTTCAGGAGACTGGGGAAGTTGTGTTACACAGAGGATAAGTTCCACTCCATCCCCCAGTAGAATTCATGTCTTAAACAATAGGTCCCAGGTATTTCTGTGATCACTTGTGAATATTAGTCAAGGAAAAGGATTATGAACCTGATCCACAGATGAAGCAGAACTGGTTTTCAGTGTAAGAGCTGTGAGAATGAACAAATGAAGTTCTTCTGGCATTTTCACCGGGTAGACCAGACACTCTTCTAAAATAAAATGGGCAAGGTGAGCACCATGGCAATTCTTGTAGGGTCAAATAACATATTCTGCTAAATACTGATCTGACTTTTCAGCTCTGTGTGTCTGATTTCAGGCATCCATACAAAGATGGATCTTTGAAATGGCAAATGCTCCCTCTTACCATTGAGCCCCAAACAAAAAAAAACAGGCTGTTTGACTTAGACATCTAAAACCAGATGTGAATGCCAAAGTCTGTTCTGTTGTAGGAATATGACTTTGGGAATTCTGAAAATTGTTTTTTTCTTAGTTTTAGGATTTTCAGGATTTTAGGACTGAGAGGAGTTAAATTATCCAGCCCATAGAAGGACATTTCAGTTCTATCAGCTCATCAGATACACATGAGAGGGAGATAACAAGTCATGGATGTTATTTAAAGTCAGCAATAAATATTGGTGAAACCATTAAATATTTTAAAGGCTTCTATTTGATGTGGCATTGTAAAGAAAGCTTTAAAAATAAGAAACTTTTTTTACCTCTTCAATCAATAAAAAAGTGAAGGATGGTAAGGTTGAACCTATGCTTCCTGTAAGATGTAGTGTTCCAAAATAACTGTTTCAGTTACCTAACTACATGTACACATTATTTTATAAATCAATCATCTTAAAATTAAAATAATCCTTTTATAATATTTTTATTTACTTCACTATTTAAAGAAATCACTCAATGATCATAGTATTTAAAATTATTTTTAGGCATGTTAATTGTATTTAAGTTTTTGTCTAAATGCACCTTGACATAATTCAACATGAATAAAAATAGCAGAAGAAACCTCACAGAAGGTTTGTGGTGCTTTCTCTTCTGAGCACCACCAGCAGTTCCAGCTGCAGAGGGGGCTGCTAAAGATAGGGTGGTTCAGAACAGCAGATTATTTTACAGAGTTTTAAATTGTATCTTTGCTTTCTATAACTTAGGAATAATAGCCATAATTTCATGTAACTGACATTTTGGTAAAATAGGAAGATCATATAATTCCTTTTGGAAATATTACATGTAGTGCATCTCTCTTGATGTCTGCTAAAGTTCCCAAGAACATAAAAGCAAGGTAAGTGTTTCATGGCTTATTATGGTCACACTGGTGAAGTACTAGGGAAAGTGATTGTCTGATTTGGAAGTTCAAAATTATATATAATTTAACCTAGATTCTAGCATGCCAGAATGTCTGAATTGTAAGGGCCGTAGCCTTCTGCTAAATAAAATAGGAGCTGCTAAAATGCAATTTATATTTCCTAATGAGTTACCAGCAAGCATCCATTATGAACAGTGAAAAGTTTATAAAAAGAACTTTCCATTTCTGAAACTAAGCAAATTGGGTTTGCAATCTGATTAGGTTGAAGTAAAGCATCCCATAATTACCAAAGGAAAATATTTTCAGAGACTTTGTAGTGTTTTCTGGTTACATCAGAATATGTAAATAAAAACTGTGAGCCAACATAAAAATATTGATACAAAAATGTTGCAATACGAAGGAAAAACTATTACGAGATCACAGACACTATAATTATCAAATCGTATTTACAACTCAAATGTGTCAACTTCAGTTCTTGTTTCTCTAAAGCTATTAAAATTTCCACGTCACAAACACAGCTGCAAAACTCCAACCCCTCAATGATTTTAGGAGAGTGAGACTCCAGCTGCTCTGTTAAACTGGATACTTTACCCCAGAACTTTGGAAATTAAATATATAATCAATGTTCAACTTCAATAATCTTGATGAGACCATTTTGTTTGGAAAGAGAAGTTGTATAAGAGCAGAGGCCCTGGAATTTTTTAGCATTGATGTATCAGTCTTTCCATTATAAATCCTTACTTTGAAGTGTTTAGTATTCTATAACATTTGGCAGAGAAACTTTTAGAACTGGGGAGAGTTTTTTTAAATAAAAAATATAAAACTATTTTGACTGTTCTATATTACAGGACACAGTAAAAGAAATGAATGTCATTTCTATATCCCCCAAGCTGATTGCCTTAAAAAGAGCCCTGTTTTCAATACGTTATAAATCTCTGTCATATGGGCTAAGATATTTAAGGTTTATAGACAATGAAAAAGGATAAATGATAAGACTAAAAGAGAATTGCATTTGTAATAAGCAGCTATTTTCTGTATTTGTAATGAATAAATGAATTAATTTATTCAACACGTATCTGTGTTTCCAAGTGAATCAACATTTGATAAGGGCCCAGAGTCAGTGTATCATATCTGAGCTAGGAACATGTTTTGCAAAGCTGCAGCAGTCTCTGGGATGCATTAAGGAGTGGCAGAGCAGGGCTTGCCACTGGACGCAGCAGCTGCATCTCATTCCGTTTTCCTTGGCGGGCGCAGCTGCTGCCTTCGCAAAAGCAGCCCGAGGGTGTGGTGTCCCAGCCCTTGGAAACTGCAGCCAGCCCACGCACTCCCCCAAACAAATGAGGCCTTTTCAACACCTACTTAGCATCAGCCAGAGCCCTCCCTGGTGGCCTCGTGGCCAGAATCCCACACACTCATCGCTGGGTCTGGGCTTCACTTCTGCTCTGGGACGGGTCACAAAGGTGCACCAGCCAGTGTCCAGCCCCAGGGAGAGATGGACCAGCTCATGAGCAAAGCTGCAAATGGGCTCACAGCTGTAGAGTGGCACTCAGGAGTGGCTTGAAGCCAGTCAACCATGTGCTGCATGATTGCTGCTGCCAACACCAGCAGGACGGTAAGAAGCCATAGCCAGGGCAACAGGGAAGGAAGGGACCCATCAGCACAGCATGGCCACAGGTCAGCTGGGTGAATGGGAAACTTAGCCTGGGGGACTTCTCATCCCACCTTTCCTGACAGCCTCAGGAAAGAAACTCAGCATACTTTTGTCAGCATTAACTGCAAAAGAAGCCCGCAGAAATGAGAATGTAATAACCATCAACAGTATTTGTTTGGTTGAAGAAATCCAAAGACTAGATTTTTTTGCTTTTAAACTTTTTAAATTGTTATGCTAAGTTATTATGTGACATAGCATTGTTATCAGTTTGGTGTAAACATATAAACAATGAGATATCCTGTGGCTAAGTAGACAGCAACAATAGACTACTGCAATGAAAAATTACTTGTAATAAAGAAGTCAAACACCAAACTCACCACTATCCAAGAAGTTTCAAATCCATAATGGATCAGAAACTGAGTGTTGAGAAAGCTGTTCAAAAGTAAACAATTTGTGCCAAGATCTGAGGAACAGTCCTTTCTATGGGTTTATTTTTTCTCTTTACCTGACTGGCCAAAAATGGAAGAGCATGGCCCTCAAAAATGTTGTATTTCTTCAAGAACATACATAAATGTGACATTTCAGGAAGAAATATTGTAAGAAACCCAATACTTCAGCCTAAAGTCTACAACACTTTCATTCCATTAAGACATGCATTCAGCTAACAATTTTTAAAAAAGAATCACCTTTACGTTTTTAGGACAACACAGCATAAGGGAGTTGGGGATATGGGAAATTAAATACCAGCATGGTTCCAAGAAAACCCAAACATCATTCCAGCCTAGTACTGGCAGATTTATTTTAAAATTCTCTCTGGAAAGGTGGTGGGAAATCTTTTCACCTTGGGCAGGCCACCCAGTAACTGGCTTTGTGCTATCACTGGTCTTATCATGTGACCTTAACCTATATCTTTCTGGTGTTTCTTTGCCAGTTTTGCTTACCTTTCATGCTTTCTTATCTAAAGTTACAGCTCAAATGTTTCCCTGGCACTGTTCTCATTCACCAGGCAGTATCTCTAGTTAAGCACTACTTAAAACTGAAGGTAGATGGTCATCAGCTGATGCTCAAACTTGGGGATGATGTTTAGTCCAGCAGATTTCAGACAGGTCAGCTGCACTCCTGGCCAGACCAGGATGCAGCTCTTTCCCCAGCTGGGATGGCTCACACTCCCACTGAGCTAAGCCAAGTGGGTTGAGGTAGCTGCTGAGCACACAGGACACTGCTCTTACTGTCGCATCCGCCTGGGAGGTTCTCGCTCTTATGAGAATCATGAGGCCATGTTTATGGCCAAAAAAATCTTCTTCCTACCTGTGAATAATTCACACAGGTAGGAAGGTACATGTGAATAATTCATAGGTTCACCATGATCACCGTAAACATATTTTGCTGTCCTTAATCTGTGCCAAAGAGCTTAGGAAATTAATTTCAGGTTGGTTTTGGTTTGGGTTTTTTTTCTAAGTATATCTCATTTGACTATTGGTTCTTCACTGTTAATGGTGATTAATGATTAGTCACATATGTCTAACAACTTTTTCCAGTTGACTGCCCAGATGTTTGAGAGCCTTAAAGCAGGAGGAAAAAGGAAGGATGGTTACTGAATACTGATTAAGCAAGAAAAGTGCATTCTTGAGTTTCTTGTTGCTGTATGTTATGTTATATTATATTAGAGCAGGTACTCTGTAGAACAGGACACTGTGAATCAAAATATATCTACAGTTACATTCTAGTGTAAAAGGAGTTTTGATTACAGCTGAAGTTACTTAAAAGAGTATTTTCAGAGTTTTACTCTATGTAGAAATTGCACTGTGTGTGTTTTGCAACACACCAATACCCGTGCTCTTTGTCTTTCCATCTGAGTGTGCACAGCTTCTTTGGGTGTTCCCAATTTTGACTAAATGGCTTGCTCATGTTGATTATACAATGACACATATTTCCAAGGCTGTGTTTGGGTGCAGGTGCTAAGGTCAACTTCTTGTGTTTTGATTCTCAGGAGGATCTTCAGAAAATGAAGCATCTGTGGTTACATTTATAATTATAAATCATGCAATGAGATCATTGTAGACTTCTTTGTTTTCATAATAACAGCATGTAACATTTTAAAGCACACAGATTGTATACTGGAAACAAGATTTAACAGGAAACATCCAAAGGTAAAGTGCTCAGAACATTTCTCAGGCACTTATTTTTATATACTTGGAGATAGATCTAAGGTACTCACTTCTTTTTTAAGGCAAGTCCTTCACAGCTTTTTCCAACACTCTTCAAAGAAGTATACAAACTGTACTGGAAACAAAAGCAATGCCTAAACTATGCAGTAGTAGAAGAGTCCTTATATAATAAGTGAAGCTAAAGCGTGAACAATATGCAACCTATTCTGTAATAAAAATCACCTTTTATTGGCATTACTAGCTTTTTTCCTTATTAAGGAAGTGGCAGTTGGTACACAGTCTGTTTGCTCTACATGATACGAATGGAAATAATAAGCTAGTGGCTAAATATTTACTTATTACATTCTTCTCCTATATGCTATTCACCAAGTCATGCGACTTGCAGTTTTGCATAGGAAGATGATCAATGATTAACCACAGGTTACAACAAATTCCCTGGACAACCCCATAGAGATTTCTGCAAAATGGCTACTGTTTATTTAGGTGGATACACACACAAAGATTATGTCCTCTTTTTTAGGTGAATTCATTTGTGTCCAAATTAATGAGGGTTTTCCCATGTTTTTTTCTGTTCTGCATTATTTGGTAGATATTGGGAAAGAAACTTGGCAGTCCGTGTATCAGAACATTAAAAATAATCACAAAATTATTTAGGAAGTAGAAATACTTTTTAATTATCCCCCAAAATTTTCAGTCAAAACGAGTAGTTTTTTAGGCTTGCGGTATCCTGGAAAATATCTGATTTTCTTGAGCAAATGTTTCCCACAAAATACTTTGCTCATCCATACTATTTTGTATGGAAAACAAACAAACAAACAACAGTTTTAACTCATATTTCATGCCTTATAGGGTGGGAACAGCTGATAAAGGAAAAGGTGTGACTGCAGCATGACTCACGTAGGGAGTCCTGTGTGCCAGGCAGAGATCACCTCGATTGAATTTCTGTATGCAAGGACTGTTTTGCCACTAACTGCACCTCTGGGAGGCATGGAGGTGGTGAGAGTAAATGGGAAAGGACAGAAACATGTCTTAAGATAATTTGGAGAGGAATGGGAGCCCAGTACAGGCAGGTGACAGTGTTGCCCAGAACAGGGAGAGGATATTGTCCTCTGCATTCTGTGCATTCTAGCTGGCTTCACTGTGCCATTCAGTCTGTGGGAAAAGGATGAATGTGCTCTGCATCATCAGGCAGGGAAAAGGTCTCTGGTGAGCCAGAAAGGAATAGGATAGAATCATAGAATCACAGAGTATTCTGAGCTGGAAGGGTCACATGAGGTTTATAAGGTCTGGCTCCTGGCTCTGCACAGAACACCACCAGAAATGACACCATATGTCTGAATATACAGATTTAGTCTCATCAAAAATTGTCAGCTCTGCAGAGCTTGTTGAGAAGTTTGGCCACATCTTTTCCTGAGTACATCCTGTCTGGGACTTCATTTGCTATTAAGGATATGCAGGCCAGGTTCACTGTGAATCTCTCAGCTACCTGAACTCAGTGTCATGTCTGTGGATCACTTTCTCTTGCTGCATCTAGGAGGAAATCATCATCATCTTTTTCAGGGAGTGATCCATGGGAAAGCTGAAACTTTTATTTGCTTCATGTCTGCATGCATGCTTCACTCATTGATGCCCATGTAACTCTTTATATGTGACTGTACTGTACCATGAATACCACAGAAATTCCTTCTGAAACCCAACTAACCCCTTTGTTTCTTAATTTTGCCTTTACTTAAAAGTCAAGGCAAAATGAAGCAACATGTCTGCAGATTTTTTAATATGAAAATGAAATACCTTTCATCTACTTCTGTACATGCACCCACATTTTAATATACCACACTAAAATGCCTCTCATCTTTTCAATTTCAGCTTCAATTTCTGAAGAGATTGTTCTATGTCTATTCTGATCACAGCAGTCCCTGTGCCACAACTGCAAATCAGCTAGTGATGGCAAAGGTGAATCTGAAAGGGGTATTTTGCTTCCTCATTGATTTCTACATTATGTACTTGTCATATCATTCTTGGGAAAGAAAGGATTCTAAAAATACCTAGAGTTAAAAAATAATTATTTTAAAGGCTACAGGAAGAAAGCAAGAACTCACTGATTGTTATGCAGAGTTCTAGATATTTATCTGATTCACTGAGTCACAGAGTTAATGGACTTAAAAGATAGCTCATCACGTCAACATCACTGCTAGTGTGAACCTATTTTTATACTACTTTCTCCAGTGCTTAAATCCACTCCTATATTAGTATTTTCTATTTATACTTATTTTCTTTAAGTACATTGATTTTTGCATTTCAGCACACCACAAAGACTCCATCATTATTATGGTACAGACTCAGCATGCAGAAAACTCCTCAGAGTCCCAAGTTTAGAGGTTACAAAGTAAAGCCTCAAAATGCCATGTAAAATTGTAGGTAATTATCTGGGAGATTCACTGAGTCATAGACTTATTAATGAATTAAGTCCCCCTCAGTATAATGAAAATGCTTCTCTTGGTTCTAGAAGCTGTTGGTGTTTAAAATAATGCTTCATCTTCTTTGATTCTCGAATCATACAAAACATCCTCCTGTTGGCAATTGGTACCTACACTCCCCTGTGAAATTATCTGCCTCTTCAGATTATGAAACTGCTGCCATGAATTTTCTAGTAAGCTCTATCTCCAAAAACTGAATTTCTCTTATCAGTAGTTTTCTTCCATGTTGTTTCCAGTTTGGTTACCAAGAACAATAAGGATATGCAGTGTGTGTGTTTTTTCTGATGTTTGCATTGGGTGATTCCAAAAACAACTTACAAATTACTTGACACCAACTGAAATGTTAGGCCCTAAAGATGACTCAGTTTGCAATCACAACTCATTATTAAGATTCCAGGGAGACAAACTCTCATAGGGAAATATTTGTGTGTCCATGTGACGTTTTCTTCTTGGAAAATCTTGAATTTTAACGGTGTTTTGCAGACTAGCTCCTAAAGGTTTCTGCTGACAGCTCCAACCCTCACTGAGGTGTTATGCACTCATTTTGCTATTCTAATTAAAAGTCATCACAGTTTGTAAAGAATAATTTTTTCATTTTAATTCACATTAAATATTTTTTCTTCTTAAATTAAAGCATTAGGTTCATAACCTCACAGTGGCTAGTTAAACATCTGAGCTGATTTTCTGCAACACTTAATACAATTACACAACTTATTTGAAGTTGATGTACGGTACCCCAGATTTAGTCAGTGAAAAACAGGATTGGCACTTGCTAGAGTTCAGTTTGTCTATAATTTCCACTGGTGTTTTCCTCAAGAATAAAATTACATAGTCCTTAATTAATTCTTCCATATTTGTGCAAAGAATTAAACTGCACAGAAGTCTCCAAAGTAATGAATTTTGTCCTGTAATGGTCAAGAGGTTCAGTCTATCAGAAAGGTGACTTTAACTTCATCATTTGTTTTGTAACTACTCACAGAAGGGGCACGAGGCTGAAGGACAAACACACCATGTGCTTATCTGGGAAATAACTGCACCCTTGAATGACCTCCTCTCCAGCTAAGCCTTGTGCTTGGGAGCATTATGCCATCTTCTTATGATGTGCAAGTGTCCCTGGCATGGGCATCTGTTGTACAAGCTGGCAGTGAAGTCTTGCAGGTGTGCATTTCTGCTGAAAACACCTAAGTTTAGAATGGAGCAGAGGAACTCCAGTCGGGAGGTAAGCTCAGGGTTACTTCTCTTTACTTATTCCCCTTCCTGCAGCCCAAGCCCTGTGAACAGTCAAAGAGATATCTCATCTTCCAGGAAAGAATTCCCATCTCCTGTTCTTTGTCTTGCTGGAGAAATCTCCAGTGTTTGGCAAAGGTATGTCCTCCCAGCTCACAGATGCACAGCCTTGCACCTAGGATATATTTACACACTGATGCCTTTCCTTGGGAAGTGGAATATAAAAAAGGTATCCCTAGAATAATGCATATTATTTTCTTCTTTTTCTACATGTTCCTAAACCCAGGAATTTAAATTACTGTGTAATGATTTGCAAACAGGTTGGTGTGTTCCTTCTCATACTTTATTTTGTTTTGAAAACACAGATTTTAAAAAAGGAAAATAAAAATAAGAAGAAACCCAAAAAACCCAAAGAATAAGTAGCATTTACAAGACAACTGGGAAAATCAGATAAATACTAACAGTTTGGTGGATACACTATCAGAAACACAGAGGCTACTATTTGGTCAATAGCTATTGCTACTTAGTTTTAGCAATAGCACATTTAAATCAATAGCTCCTTTTTAATAATTTATGTCCTCCTACCATTAGCCTGTTCTTGTGTCCCTTTTTCATTGCTAATCAAAGCTTTTGGCAATGACCTTTACATTTTTGTAGGTTTTTAGTGGCTCAGGTTTCACTTAAATTAGCAATCATGGGAACAGTTTTCTGTTGATTTACAACTCACCTACATTTTAAGAACTTCAGTTGTATTTCATTATTCCACTTGCAAGCAATTCTGTAATTTTTATTTGGGAAACAAGGCTTAAATTAAAATGCTTTTGACATTTCTGTTTTCATTTTTTACAGTATCCAGGATGTATCAAACTGACTTCTTATACATACCTGATTACGTTTTATGATTGCAGATTGCCAAAAAAGAATTTCAATATTCTTTTGTAATAATCCAGAGGAGCCGTTGTCACTTTGGGTCCCCAATTTGGATTTGCAGGGGTTTTTTAAAGGATATTTGAAACATTTTCTTGTTTCACAATTATTCTGTAGCTGTGGTGGAAGGTATAGAAATTCAATGGTAAGTTTTTCTGCATTTCATTAAAAGTGGAACATGCTTTTAGCTCAAAAATTCTAATTTTTGGGAGCAGAGTTACTGCACAGTTAACTACATCTCAAGCATTTCCTTCTATATTCAGACCAGCACCTGGTAATATTCTCTGTGACACAGAAAAGCACACATCATCCCATTATTTAAATTAGGCAGGTAAGGTTAATAAACAAGGATCTAGAACTGAAGTCACAGAGAAATTAAATAAGCATCAATCCAACACTGCTTTTTCACACAGACTACTTTCCTGTAAATGGCGTTCTAGCAATTATCTTATCAGTTGCTACTAGCTCAGCAGTGATTTATGTAATTCAGCCTGTGTAGTTGGGCTGCTGTTAGATTATATCCATTGTAATGAACGTAGCAGTTGCATTAAATAGCTCATTTACTTTTCAATGAGTCACAGGAAATACTTAAACCAGTTTGCCTTGTACTAGCAGAGGCTTTGTACCCAAAGTTAAAAAAAAAAAAAGAGTATGATCTGATCCAAAGCTTGCTGAAGTCCTTTAAATCTTTCCACTAGCTACAATCAGTCTCTTTTATACATGTATAATATATATATAATATGTGTGAGCCCTCTCCTTCTGTAATTTCTCCTGTCTGCAGTGACTGCTGCAGTTTCCAATGTCTCTCACTCACTGGAGCTCTCAGCTCCTACTCGGAGCTGGGCCGGGAGCTCAAGGTACACCTGTGGTTAATCTTCCTCTGTGCTCGGGGCTGCACCTGTGCAAATGAAGCCCAGAGGGGGCTTTCAAAGCAGGCTTGGCTGGAGGCAGACTTGGCCATCTTCCAGATGTTGTGCAGTGCTTTAGCAAGACACTGAACCAAGCAGAGGGAAACATAGGTGCTGTTTGCATGAAGTTTACGTAGGTTCAGGAGGGACAGAGCAAGTATCTGGAGAGGGGGTCCTGGGAGTTTCTAAATAAGCCACCAAGCAAACCACTTGATTTCAAGTGATTTCAAAGCTCAAGAAATCAGTTGAGATGTAAATGAAGTCTGTGAGAACACAGCTGCAGGGGAGAAAAAGGAAGTTTGCTTTGACCCATTTTTCAAAGGGATCTACTTCAGGTTTTGAGAGAGAGAGAGAAAACTGAGCCACATGGCCCATCAATATTTCCTCTCTTATGGAAGCTGCCCTATGGCAACACATAAAAGCTATTTTCTCCTCAACTCCCTGCCTCAAAGCAGAGTCTTCCTCATGTCAGAGTTCATCTCTTTCACTTCTGCTGGGAAATGGACAGAAGGCTCTGGGCAGTGCCTGACCAGCTGCAGCTATTGCAGCCCAAGAGATACAAGGGTTACAGAGCAAGAGAAGTGCCTGGACACTGAATGGGGGAGAAACAGTTGTCTATGGTCTGCTGTGTCTCAGACTGAGGAGATCCTGAAGAAAAAGTCAAGATAGAAACCTTCTGGATCTTTTGCAGCTAGAATATAGATGAGCAATACCTGGTCTGTGCCTTAGTAATGGGACTGGTGGCATTTCAGAAATGCTCCCACCAGGTGTGGTCACACTGTCTACGCAATGCTCTCCCTCGCCTATCCCAAACTTCAAACAGATTAAGTGCACTCTTCCTCTCTTTTCTTCACCTCTGTCTTTTGTAAGCTTTTTGGGCTGCATGGTCTGCTTGGTTTTGATGAATGAATGCTTTCATTTGCATCTTTGGTTAACTTGACATGCATTAAGAGTGATTTCAAAATGACTGAATAACAACAAAGCATTCTCCACCCAAATACTCTGTGAAAACATAAACCGCAGCACCTTAACAGTGCTGTAATGTGCACCTCCTGTGCATCAGAGAGTAACGTGTTCCTCACTGGGGCCAGGGCATGAAGAAATGCCAGTGATTATTGAGTAACAGGGAAGGTGCTCTGCCAGGCCCCAGACACCGGGAGCCATGGCTGATTCCAGAGAGCAATCAAGCCATGTCTTCCAGAGGTACTTCTGAGACGGGATTCATAGCGACTTCTAATTAGCAGAAAGCTGTGTTTGCCCTTGGCAACAGCAATAAAAGTTTCAGTGTTATAAAGACACTTTGTTTCATGGAGGACGGGGGGGTGGGGGGTGAGGAGTGTTTTCTATTTTGTTGGTTGTTTTTTATAAATTGAGTAAAACGAATTGTGGAAGGAGGGACAGGACATTTCCAGCAAGAGTGTTTTTGGAGGCTGGACTGTAATTTCATACTGACTCAGAAAAATATTGATGTGGAAACCAATGATTGTAGGGGGAAAAAAAAGACACCTTTCTCTGGTGAGGGGCTTTTTATCTGTTGGGTTTTTGGTTTTTGTTTTTTTTTTTTTTTTTGCATTTGAAGTTCAATGTATGCATGGGTATTTAGATTTTCTAGGGAGAGCCTCAAGAAATACAGTCCTGTGTCCATTCAGCACTCTGAGGATCACACAGGTAAAGTAACGTTATTCTCAGAAGATCAGCTCTGTTCTGGGAAAATCAGGGGTACTCTTGAAGCATAAGTGCAGCTACTCTTTGCTGAGACAATTGGGAAAGACACAGAAGAAGGGAGGTAGAAGAAAGGAAAAAGCAGCCAGGAGAGGGACTTCATGGCCATGATGTGTGTGACCCAAGAACCCAGGGGGTCATTTGACTTTGGAAGATTCTGCCTCTAGACTCTCCATAAGGGCTGTTTGTGTTTAGGCATATCTTGCAGTCTTTGACAGTTTATTGAAAAGCATAAAGTAGCAAAAGAGCACCAGATGTCTGCTTCACTATCAAGCTGCTGGAAGAATGACGTTCTATTTTCAACACTCTCATCAAGAATGAGCTTCAAATTACAGCCAGACTAAGAAAGATTTATAAAAAAAAAAAAAAAAAAAAAAAAAAAAAAAAAAAAAAAAAAAAAAAAAAAGACTTGCAAGGAAAGGAAAACTGATTTATTCATGGATGTGGTTGAACTGCTGGAAAACCTGCATTAGATTAACCACAGATGTTAAGAAATTTACCCCAACAGTTTCACTTTTGTCAGCATGAAATATTTGACTGTAAATAAATTTTGTAAAGCTGTCTCTGTAAGGATTGTAGACCTCAGCTCTGCCTTTGGTATGCCTGGAGGTTTGTCATCACTTCTGGTTTACTCTGCAGCCACAGACCTGAACTAAGAGATTCCTCAGTGCTATATGCCACTGTTCTCTTTTCTATGAAAAACAACAGAAAAGAACTTAGTTGTTTAGTGTGAATGCTGAGATGGTTGGGTTGAGCAGTCTCAGACCCTTAAAAGAGGGATGTCACCAAAGTTCTACTGCATGGGTAATATTTTGGTTGATGTTGAAAATTTGCTTGGATACTACATCAGTGGGCTTTACAGAACATGCTCCAGAAAAAGAATGAAACCAAATATTTGCACACTCTGGAAAGAGAGTGAGTCAGCAATTGAGTGGGAACATTAATCAAAACTCAACAATGAGCAACATTGTGATGAGTCTTGCTTCATTCACCAGAAATTTCTCCCAAATTTTAAGAAGTGGATTTATCGGGAAATTCTTTTTCTCAAAAGAAGTGGAAAAAATAGGTGGTATAAAATTGTTATTGTATTAAACTGCAGTTTTATTCAAAGCACTAGAAGGAAAACTCATTCACTCCTGAGACCTCATTTGGCTGTATGTATGCTATGGAGAGAGGTTAATTAGCTAAAAAGACTCTTGGGCCATGTTATAACTTCTGCCTGGAAAACTGTTGCTGTCCATACAAACAGAAAGAAGGCAGTGAATGGAATTACGGACGGGAGAGCCAGGAGAAATGTTTTTAAAGAATTCCAAGAGTTCAGACTAATCAAATAACTCAGTTTTCATGGTTATCTGGGTAGTCATTTTGATACTCTCCCATGTTGCACATGCAAACTAGTAAAATTAATATATCCTGTTGATAAAATAAAGCCATCAGTCACACAGCTGTGTGTCCAAAAACCAGATAAACAACATTGTTGGAAAATTAGTGTCAGAAATTATGCAGCCTTCTGTATCAATAGCATTATGGAAGAAGTCCAGACCTGTCAACAAGGAAACATGCAATATGATTTAATAATGACAGCAAAAAAGTTTATGTCCAACCCATCTGTAATGAAGATGGAAAACTGTTAGTGTTTAGGCACTAAAATCACAGGCAAACTAAACATGTTACATGCAGAATGTAACATGTTTAGTTTGCAAGTGATTTTATTCTGAAAACATGTTTTAGCAAATGTTTGCTAAAGAAGGAGTACATTGTTCATATTTTTACTGTTTATTCATTGAAAATTTCTGGACAATGGTCCTACTTGACTGACCCGATCTCCCTCTCTGGTAAGGTGATGAGCTTCACAGAGAAGGGTGAGGCTGAGAATGTTGTCTACCTGGACTTTTGTAAAGCTTTGACACCATTTCCCACAGCATTCTCCAGAAGAAACTGACTGCTCATGGCCTGGATATTCTCTTGGCTGGGTAAAAAACTGGCTGAATGGTGAAGCACAGATTGGTGGTGGATGGAACACAATCTAGCTGGTGGCGGGGCACTAGCAGTGTTCCCCAGGGCTCAGTACTGGGGCCAGTCCTGTTCAATATCTTCATTGATGACCTGGATGAGAGGATCAAGGGCTCCCTCAGTCAGTTTGTAGATGACACCAAGTTGGGGTTTTTTTGTATTGATCTGCTGGAGGGTAGGAAGGCTCTGCAGAGGGATCTGGACAGCCTGGATTGATGGGGTGAGGCAAATTGTTTGAGGTAAAACAAGGCCAAGTGCTGAGTCCTGTACTTGGGTCACAACAACCCCAGACAGTGCTACAGGGAGACAAGAGTGGGTGGAAAGCTGGCCTGGGGAAAAGGGGCTGGGGATGCTGAACATGAGCCAGCTGAGACAAGGTGGCCAAGAAGGCCAATGGCATCCTGGCCTGTATCAGCAATAGTGTGGCCAGCAGGAGCAGGGCAGGGACTGACCCCCTGTACTGGAACTGTGAGGCCACACCTTGAGAGCTGTGTTCAGTTCTGGGCCCCTCATTTCAGGAAGGACATTGAGGGGCTGGAGTGAGTCCAGAGAAGGGCAACAGAGCTGGGGAAGGGTCTGGAAAACAAGTCCTGTGAGGAACAGCTGATGGAGCTGGGGGTGTCTAGCCTGGAGAAGAGGGCTGGGACAAGACTTTATCTCTCTCTACAACTGCCTGAAAGGAGGTTCTAGCAAAGTGGACGTCGGCCTCTTCTCCCAGGTAATGTGCCATAGAGCAAGGAGAAATAGCCTTAAGTTGTGCCTTGGGAGATTTAGACTGGATATTAGGAAAGGATTGACAAACATTGGACCAGGTTGTACAGGGAAGTGGTTGAGTCACCATCCCTGGAGGTATTTAAATGTTGTGATGTTGCACCTGGAGACATGGTTTAGTGGTGGAATTGGAAGTGCTGAGTGCTCAATGATCACATTTTCTTCCAGCGGCTTAAAAGTTCTTGTTTTATATTTGAGAAAAATAAGTTTCTTCCTGTGGAGTGGGCAATTGTTTTTGCAGTTTATGGGTGAACATTGCACAAAATCAAATCTGGAATGGTCCCACAAACACCAGAGTAAGCTACCACAGCACTTGGTGCTACAGTATGTACAACAACATTGGACCTAGAAGTATTAATAATACTTTATCTGGAAGAGTCTCAGTCTTTGTTGTACTTAATTAATTGATTTAAACCAAACTGAAGTGTTTTATCTGAATTAGTATATTGTATCTGATTATATGTCACTTTTGGTGCCTTCTAGTTAACAATAAATAAAGGGAATTATATTCCAAAATTATTGTGATGAAATATTTCATATAAAATAAATAAAAAGTTGGGAAAGAATTCCTATTTCCTGTATTAATTTAGCATCTTTTGGAAGCTGCAGCTATGTGGTAGTGATGTAAAGTGAATATTGATCCATCCTATATTCCTGACAAGCTTGATCATTATATAATATTTGGAGAACTACTTCATTATAATAAGGAGATTTTTGCCTGACACCTCTCTTTCACAGACATTTCCAAACACAAGACAGATTTTTGTTGGTTTTGTTGTTATTTTGTTTTATTTGGAAGCATGAATTGTTTTTTATTGTTGTGTTGTGTTTTGGTTTGGTCTTAAGAGGCTATGTATGGCTGTTCCTCATTTTCGTCAAAACCAGAGCACCCAAAATGACTTGTCCAAACTTGTAAATGGAAAAGGTACAGCACAGACAATTTTTGGTGCCCTGTTACTTTTGATCTAAAGGAGGAGTTTAGAGGCTTGTTACAGTGTAAATCAGATGTCACCAACCTGTTTCAAGCAGCTGAAACACAGATCACCAGTTACCCAAACCCCGATATCCAGGAGAAACCATCAGAGGCTCTGGGGTGTTTTCCTGGGGCTTCCATCCATGCTCCTGGTGTGTGCTGCTCCCAGCACTCACCAACACTCACTGCTGTTCCTGGGAGCCACAGGCAACTTCTGCTCATGACTCATGAGCAAAGCCTCCTTTCCCCTCCAGTTCCTGTGGTACATGGGGTTCTCCTCACAGGAGGATTTCTGATGCATAGCTAAGAAGGGGCAGCTGCTTCTGATGAATTTCACCTCCTCCAGCACCTACTCTCCTCTGAAACATCAGAGGAGGACCCTGATGATCTCTGGAAGTCTTCTTTGCACATTTCCAGACATTTGATACAGTTTATTTTCTTACAGTAGAAGGAAAGGAAAGGAAAGGAAAGGAAAGGAAAGGAAAGGAAAGGAAAGGAAAGGAAAGGAAAGGAAAGGAAAGGAAAGGAAAGGAAAGGAAAGGAAAGGAAAGGAAAGGAAAGGAAAGGAAAGGAAAGGAAAGGAAAGGAAAGGAAAGGAAAGGAAAGGAAAGGAAAGGAAAGGAAAGGAAAGGAAAGGAAAAAGACATAGGGGTGGCTGTGAACATGTAACTTCAGAAAAACCCAGCTAAATTTGCTGCTATTAATGGGCTTTGAACCCTATGGGACTGGAACAACAACAGCCAAATAATTTTGTGAAGTGTATCTTCAGTAAGAGGTTGATGTTGCAATGGCTTCAGTGGGTATAGGCGGAAAAATAAGTGTTTTGGAAAATAAGAATGACACTGTTCCAAGTTGTTTGTTCCACCAACTGTTTTATTTTACCCAAGGAACTCTCCAAATATCTCAGCCTTGGCTAGTAAAAGTAGCTGTTGAAAAAATACTAGCAGAGCTTTGGGGAACAATGAACCAGAGCAGTTTGGCACAGAAGAGAATGGATGGCATTCTGGGAGGTGTTTTCTGCTTCACTTTATGGAGTTCATCACTATGGTAGTTACACTTGTTGATATCAGTAAAGGATGGCAGCTCTGATGAGGGAATAGCTTGTATTTGGCTATTTAGGCTGTGCCTTCCAGTGGGAAACACAGTGAACTAAAAGGAGAGCAATAAAGCAAGGGAAGACATTAATCCTACATAAGGGAAAAAAAAATCCACAAATATTTCAGGAAGTAGCAAAAAATGCCCATATTCTCACCAGAACAGATAGATCTTTATGTTGAGTACTATCGAAACAGGACATAAAATTTAAAAAGGAACTAAAAGCAAACAGCTTTTAGTAATGGCAAAATCAGATATGTTATCTTTAGATATAGCTAGTATTTTTCTTTTCCATCTTAGGTGCTACTGCGTTTTCATTTTGATCCTCTGCAAATATACATGAATGAAACGGAGATCCACAACATATCTGGTACTGATTGTTTCCAGCCTTTTTCAGGCATTTGTAGATGTGAAACTCTGTTAGCCTAAAGCTATATTGAAGGTTTATGGAGCAGAAATAACCCAGAAGCTAAGAGGACTGTTCTCCATGGTAACCCAGATATTAAAATGGAATGATTTAGATCATTTGTATGTGGAATGTGCCCTCTGCCACAAGCCAATATGCATTAACATGGTGAAAAAGCACTGACAGATCTTTTGCTGGTGTTGCAAAGAAAAGAGTTTGAGAATTATTGGGCAGTATTTTAAACAGACACAGAACTGGCAAGGCAACATCTTTTTGCTGGCATCTTCCTTCCTCTGATAAGCACAGCCCTGTCTGTAACCCCTTCATGGAAAATAAATTACACACTCCAGGAGCCTTTGGATCCTCAGATGAGGACCACCACAGACTTCTCAATATCTCTGTAAGTGCACCCTTCTGGCAGTCGTGTCTTGTCTGTGCTCTGGATTACAATGCTAAACATAACCATTGAAAAAATTCTGTAATGGTTCCAAAACGCCAATTTCTGTCTTCTTTTAGTATCATGACAAATGTAAAAATTAGGCAATACTATAAATAATTGCATGGAAGCCTTTTCCACGCCAATCTCATAAGCCCTGTTTTAAGTATCCTCCCAGGATTTTTCTTTCCACACTTGCCTTCTCCATTAATTCACAAATTCCTAAACAGCAGGGAAGAAAGGACTATGAAGAAATCATCTGGTGTACTTTGGCCCAAAGCAATATCAAATACACCTAAATCATTCTAAATGGATATTTGTCTGACATCTGTTGTAGATTTTTATACTATTCAAGCAAAATATTCCAGTTCTTCAGTATTCTATCAGAAAGATTCTCAGTGTCTCTAACTTATACTTCCCTCCCTGAAAGTCCATTGCTCTTACATAGAAGAATGTGTAGAATATGCTATAGATGCTATATTTTTTTATATTTATATAATTTTATATTGTGTTTTCCATCTCCCTCTCTCTAAATTAAGTCTTTTTCTCTCCTGTAAGTCTCCCAGAGTTCATCTTGCCCAGCTGCCAAGCCAAGGAAGGCTCTCCTAGGCTCTCTTATATTTGTCTCATGTGTTTATCTGATCCGTGTTTGTCTGTTTTCTTAATAGTACAGATTTCATGTCAAGTGAAGCAATAGTTGTATTGTTTTGGTCTATGTCTATTCTTTCCCTAGTAATGTAAATTCTGACTTACCCAATGTCCAACAAACACTTCCTAAGTCTGCAGTGAAATGTCTCTGCCCACGTGCTACTCAGTGTGTTTTATACAAGGAGGTGTGAAGCTCCTTTATGGCCAAATAAGATAGAGCAACAGGTGCCAGTCACTTTTATTGTCATTTATAAACCCTTCCAAAGTGAATATGGTATTTTATCTGAGGCCCACTTCAGAAGCAATTTAGACTATGGATTTCCCTCCCTCACAGAGCTCTGCTACATTACACTGTGTTCATTAAAGAAAAGTGAGTTTTACCTTTAGTGATACAAACCCAATTTCAATGCTTTCAAGAACACACCAAAAAGAATTTCACTGTAATTTGTGATGATGGGAAAAGCATGATAGTGATATGTGAAATTTATGGTGCCTTTTGTAGGATGGAGCTGACAGGTGGCTTTGCCATTCTTCTTATATATGCAGCCCTACAACAGAGACACACAATATTCCTAAAAACTGCTTAGCACCACCAGTGCCTTTCTGGTAAGTGAGGATAATTAATGAAGAATAAGGACATGGACACACACTGTCCTCTAGTAAGCAGTTGTAAGAAAATAAGCATTGTTAACATTGAGTCATCTACAGTAACAAACCATAAAATAATACAGGCTAGAGAGGAAAAGACCGATTAAGTCATCCACTCCATCTCCTGCCAAGGCAGGCTTCTTTTCTGCCATATATTATTAAGTGCTTTGTCCAGCCTAGTTTTAAATTATTCAAGCAATTTGATATCCACTATTTCCTTTGGGAGACTACTCTCCAATCCAGTTCAGAGGTATGTTTATTTATTCCTTGCTCTGTAAATAAAATCTTCTTTGCCTATTTGCACTAATTCAAAAATTTATTTTCAAATTCTTTTTTTTTAAACTTATTACTATTGGAGCTGAGCTGTAAAATGGGTGATGTAGAGGACTTTGGATGAAACAAAGACATGAAGTTCTCCTGGAAAAGTAAATAAAGGGAAGGTATTTCCTTTGGGTTTGTTTGTTTGTTTGTTTAATCTTGCATTGTATCTTTATACACCTCACAAACCAGAGCCAAATAAAATAGCAGCTTTTGCACACTGTTGAATAACTTCTCGTCCTGCCAGCAACAATCCTGTGGCAGTAGGCATCCCAAGCAGCAGTGGGGGAGATATTTTGGGGGCCATGCAAGAAACCAAGAGGAGAAAGGCAGGGAGGGATGGCTGCCCAGCACGCTGACAAGTGAGCACACTGCCCACGGACTGTCCTCGGCAGCAGCAGCTTCCTGCAGAGCTGTGCATGTGGTGGTGCAGTTCTGACTCAAGTATGCCAAGGGTTTCTAAACTTTTAGGCTGCTCAGAAATGTAAGATCAGCTCAGGAAAGCCCTGCAGACCTTGTTGGGTCCTGTGGATTGCTGGTGAGGTGTCGCAAGGGGAACGACCAAGCACTAAATGTGCAGGACAGCAGAAAACACAGGTAAATGATTACAAGGAATGATTAAAAGGCATGTGCATGGCATAAAAAGATAAATAGCAAAGAAAGAAATTTTTAATCCCAGGTGTTCATCTGTGCCTTGTCAAGTGTTCCAGCAAGCTCGTCCCCGGCCTTATGCTCCGGTACACTTTACAAGAAGTTTTCAGCTAATGGGAGTTTAAAAATTAACTGGTGCACCCTGTGCTGCACGCTCATGAGCCAGGGCCCTTTGAAGTGGGTAGAAAAATCCCCACGATTTCAAAGGGCTTTGTAGGTGGCCCTGGGCACAAAGAGACAGTGGTTAATTTTACACTTGGACACAGAGGAGCCCTGCAAGCGAGTGGTGCGGTGGCTGGGACAGCGACGGGTGTCACCGCTGCGGGAACGGCTGCTGGGGACACCGCAGGGACAGGGCCCAGCCATGGATGGCGGGCAGGCAGCCAGCACAGCATCCATCCTGCAGCCGTGCCCCTGGCTGGCACCTACCTCCTGCTAGCCAGATTTAGGCAGTGCAGAAGGACAAGGGAAAAGTAATCTGCCTTTCCTCTAAGCAGTGCAAAGGTTGGGTCTTGGGATAAGCAGCAACTGCAAAGCACTCCCCTGGGAAGCCACCTTCAGCTGGCAGTGGGAATGAAGAACAAGTTTGGCATGGACTAGCTGAAAGCACTGTGAATACTCAGAAACACATTAAAGTGTAACCCAGAACTGGAGCAAAAAGGACACAATGTGGCATCGAACCGCTGCTCTCTCTGCAGCTGCAAAAGAAAATGGTTCCCTTTGAGCAATCGTACAGAGGACTCTGAGGTCTGGCAGCAGCCAACAGCAGCAGATCTTTTTCCAGATCTCCTTTTCCAATCTTCTGACAAAAGAAGAAGGGATCAGCCCATGCCTGTTGGCACAAAAGTACAAAGTCCTGCTCCTGAGCACCCAGAGGGCACTGCAGAGGGAGAAGGCAGATTCCCAGCCAGCACTGAGGTGCAGACCCAGTGAGGCATCACCCAGTGTGGCCACCAGCCTGGCACATCCTCCTGCCTCACCCAGCAGCTCCTGCTAGGGACAAGCCAGGGAGCCTACCAGTTGCTGAGACACCCCAGCCTCCCCCTGTGGCTCCTGGGGAGCAGGACAGCACGGGCTCCATGCACCCCGGCCCACTCAGGCCTGCCTTCCCCATGCTGCTGTATCTCAGCCCCAGCCCTGCGTGCCTGGGGTGGCCTCACTCCAACGTGCTGGCCCTGCTCAGATCACAACTCCAGATCACAGATCACAACTGCTGAGGGACTAACCAAGGCCAGGGAGCAAAACCTCAGCATCACCATATGGATATTGCATTTGGACTCTGTCGCCAGAAAGGATTCCTTGTAGACTCCTCCTGGTCCCCTTGCACAACAACAAGGCTGCCCTGGAGTCTGAGCACACCCACCTCGAGACTCAAGGCTTTTTGTAAGCTGTTTTTCTTCATTTGGAATCACTTACACTGTTATAACAAGGTCTTTTGCACTGTGTTGTGCTGTTGCAAGTGTCTGATTGTACTCCTTAGAATAGGTTTAGAAGGAAAAAAAAACAAGATATAACATCATGTTAAAAAAATTAATTCATAGCATAAAATTCAGAGACACATGAAATATTATGCCATCTATCTTCAAAATAGTCATATGTGTTACAAGTTTCCAGTTGGAAAGAAACCACAGATATTTCTAAAGAACTTGGTCATTTTTCCAATTTTGTGCCTGAGTACATTAATCACAATGGTGGATTTTACACAAACAATACCTTCTTCTTTTAACCATATGAGCTCTATTTACCATTATTCACCTGGATCTACACAATTTGGTGTGTGATTCTACAAGGACAAAGACACCACATGAACAGCTGCATTTAAACAATCCAGTTTGGGATTCAGGAAAGTAAAATTCCCTGAACAAAGTGTTTCCCATTCCAGCACCTGAGCTGAAGATTAATAAACACTTCAAGCTGTTTTAACTGTAATCACTTCTTGCTTCCTTGGCAATTATTTTAACTCCATTTATGTGAAAAACACACAGCATAGTATAAAATGGTAGGAAAATTTTTGTTAAACTGAGAATGGGACTGGAAATAAGAAATCCATAGAAAGCTCACACAGGACATGTAAAAATTTCCATTATTAAAAAAAGTATTCCCTCAGAAATAATTTGAGAATAGCTCATCCTGTCCTGGAAGATGGACAACAGTGGTGCCTTCTTGGCACCTTGGGCTCTCTATGGGGCACAAAACTTGACAGCAGAACAGGCTGGAGAACAAGCAAGAGAGAGTGCAGTGGTTGATGGGCATTAGGAAAAACAGTAGAATACTTTGCAAAAGATGTTTATTTCTACTTGATCATGAAACTTCTCTACTCACGCGTGTTTTGCTCAATTCAAATATGTTTGACCATTTCATCAAAAGAATTACATGAAGTGTATTCCTGGATTGGTTAGTGATTTTATATTACTGACAGGCTATCCATAACTTGCTTTGCATTTTAAATGTGCAAAGTAAGCACCCCCTAGATGACAAAAAAAGCCATTTTCAGCTACTATTTGAAAAAGAAGTCATATTTGCAGACTGTGTTTCAAAAGAAAAAAAAAATATTCCCAAATAGTTGAAATGTTCATTACTTTGTCTTTTATAGTTGGACAAATATTTAGAGTTATTGTAATTAAAGATTCACCTCACAGTATCAATCTTATAACTGACTCTGTGAGGCACCTTTATATCAGCTTCAGTGATTTCCTGTGCTATACAAATGTGGGAGGTAATTACTTTTTTTTTTTTTTGTGGCGTGTATACTCAAATTAGGCTACCAGTTGAAGAAAAATGTTTTAATTATTGTCATTAGTTATATGAATGTTAGGACTACAAAGACCTGAAAATATAGTTTTGGAAGCCACTTGCACTTTCCTTGACATCTTTGATGGCAACAAAAAAGAGAAGAAAACAGCATTTTACCCTTGACTGGAGTCTGCCACAATGCTGAGTAACACCTTGCCCCTGGCACAGGAAGTGCTTTTATGTGGAGTAATATTTAATATAATCATTACAAAACCCAGCTCTGACATCGAGGGAGGTGAAGGTGTACAAATGACTTGGCCATTTGAATGCTTCAAGGTATCACTGCACATCACTGCTCACTCTTGGGGACTGAAGGGCAATGTCTGTGCTGTGCCATATGGTATGGAGCAAAAGCCTCTAAACTATCACCCAGCATTTCTAATGCAGGGGTGTGGCTTCACAGGCTCCATAAAGCTCTGTACCTTGCAACACTGCCCCTGAGCTAAATTAGCACAGCCAATTAACCTGAGCCCACATTGACACAATACTTTGGTCCCAAAGCCAGCTGAGTTGCTGCTGGCCTGAGGATGTCCAACAGCTGTGCTCCATCAGAGTTTATATGGACCTGGATGTGAATATTTTCAGATGTGAATACTTTCAAATATGAATATCTAAATCCAGTGCCAGTGTGATTTAGCTGGTGGGTTGGGAGATGGAGCTGAGAGGCCAGGCCAGGGACAGCCTTAGGCTGGGATTCCAAGGCAAATATTTGCAATGCTATATCCAGTACCAAGAGAATTTTATTTTTTTTCCCTGCAAAGCAATTTATTTTCACCTGGTCCAATGTTTTTGTGGAGATCAAACAGCTCAACTGTAGCGGCCAATGGCTCTCTAACCCAGCACTGCACTGACACCAGGGCTGACACCAGGGGACAATGGGAACTGCTGTCTGAGCAGGAGGGCCCAGCCACCAGGTGGGAACTGAGTACCACCTTCAGACTAACACGTTTCTGTTCCTTCCATTACTCCTCCTGAGTGGGGCAGCTGTCCTGAGTATCCAGAAGAAGACAAACCCAGCAGAGTGGCTTACTTGTGTACTCCAAGGCCAAACTCATCTGCTAAGTTACATGGATGTAAGAACACAGTTAAAGAAAATATACATACTTTGTACCTGGAACAGAGATACAAATAATTTTAAATGGAAAACATGAGCTGGTGGATTCCACCAAAAGAGAGGCTTTTCATTTACAGGAAAGTTTCCAATTAAATCAAATTCTACCCTCTTCTGTTTATTAAACAGCATTTTCAGTGATTTTGCAGGGATGATTTATGTTCTAAAATATCTTGCTCTCCTTTAACCTCCATTGTAGTCAAATTTGAGACATCATATTTTGCTATAGCAACAGTTTGCTTTCAGAAAAACAAAATTTCTCAGGGATATTTCACTTCCCTACAGAATTAAGGATTTGTTAAAGACTGAAACAGGAACATCTGAAATCACAGGTTAGGGAATACAGAAGCATGATGTACTGCAAACTCCAGAGTATTGCCAACTGTCACAATTATTTAGTATCTGAAATCCCCAACGTTTGGCAACCTTCTAGTTGAACTTTCCTTATTATGTTTTTAAAAAATCCAAAAACAGTTTGAGGAGAAAATAAACACATGATCCTTTGAAATTGAATTTGCTGTTTATAGGGAAATATTTGCCTTGTTAAACTACCTGAACAAGCTCCTTTGAAGTACTAGTATGCAACGATGACAACCAAATAAAGAATAAATATAATATAAATGTGTTTAAAAAAACTGAGGACTTGACTGGGAAGTTGATAGATGATATGAGAGAAACTGTTATAATGAATTCCAGTGGTTTATACAAAAACACACAACTTGAATTATGATTCATGCATACGAAATACTTGATGTATTACTTATGGAGAGTTAGTGGGTGTCACACACCTAAAATGCATGCCACAGAGTTGAATACCTCAACCTTATGCACCTTTCTCACCCAAAAAATAAACACTGTCTCTGTATCACCTAGCGACAGATTTTTTTTTTTTTCAATTACAAATGTCCATAAACTGAGCACAGTACTGGTGTCAGAAAGCTGTAGTGTATAGAGATATGTTTCAGGCACTGACACAGAGAACAAAGCACATTTTGACTATAATATGGTAATTATGGTCACCTGGTAATCAGCTCTAAAAAGCCAGCAGTGAAAAAAAACCTTGCCTGAGAAAATGTAGACTATGAGTGCCAGAGCTACTGAGGAGGATGAGACACAGTAGCAAGGAATGGAGCAAACACTGGCAGAACAAGGAGCTCACACAGTGCCTTCATAGACCCCTGTCAGACTCAGAAGGAACAGCCAGTCCCAGCTGGAATCCCAGTTAAAAGCACCACGGTGGTGATGACTCATTGCTGCAACATGAAAACATCCACAACCATGTTTCAGGGGAAAAAAAGCATAGCTAAGAATGGCCATATGTACCTATACATACACCTATCTACATGTATGCTAGGTTTCATACAAACATTGTGGACAGCTTCTGTCGTGTTAAAAAAGAAATAAGGAATGAGGTAAAGAAACTTAGAGAATTCAGTGTCCCTGTGTCTTGGTTTGGAAAGACAGGTATCTGCCAGGGAAAGCTGGAGTTTCCCTTGGAATGGAGAATGTAAAACCCTCACCCCCTCCAAATTATAATTTTGCAATCAAGGGCTTTCAGGCAAAGATTTGGGAATAGGAATAACAGCTCTTTACTAGGAATATTAACAATACAAATGTAGTAGTAAAACAAACAAGCAAACAAACAAACAAAAATCCTAGAAACCCTGACAGAGTCAGAGCTACAACCTGACACCCTGTTGGTCAGGGTGTTGGAAGCAATCCAAAAGTGAGTCCTCCTGGAGTGGCAGATGTGGTTCTGTTGGAGCAGAGACGATCCTGAGAGAAAAGGGTCCAGTGATGGTGAGAAGGGTCCAATCTTTCTCTGGGAATCAGGTGAAGCCAGATACCTTGTGCTCCTACGTCTCAGTTTTTATCTGGGTAGGAATGGTTGGCTCTCCCCACTGGGTGGAGCATCTCACAATGGGATGATGGAATGTGTCATGTCCTTGGTGAGCCTTAATGGCCCATTAGCAGAAGATATCCCCCTGCAGGGATGATGGGTGGTAAAAGAGATAAGAAACACTGCCCCACCTGGTTTTAACAGCTGCCCCATTATCAGAAGGCACCCAACCCCCTCCCCCCAGAATAACAAGAGATAAAGAAAAACATCTCCCCAACTGCTTCCAACAGATGAAATAGAACACACATTTTTGGTTCCATAACCCAAGACACCCTGATAGCCTTTGGATACATTTTACCCCAGTACGCTTGGGCACTGTGAACAATCCTGTATTTAGTTGCATTTGCAAATTGGTTAGTAGCTTTGTTTTGGGTTACATGTGTTCTGCGGTTTGCTGACTGACAGCGTATTCTCTAACATCAAAATCAAGTCCAAAAAAAATAGATCATTTTAAGCTCCATGCTCCAGGCTATCAAACAGCCTCCAAACTGCCATACACTCTCCTTTCTACTAAGGCCAGGGAAAAGACTTTTCATAATCTGGGCCATGATGGAGTTTTATGATTTTGAGAGAAGTATTCCTGGCTTCCAGAACAAAATGCATCTTTAAACTTTCTAACAATGGAGCATATGTAACTGAGAGACCTTTCTCCAAGCTCTCCTCTTCTGTTTCATTCTGTCTTCTATGTTTCTTTTCATTAGTTATATATATCGCTTTTTTAATTTATGTTTTCTATATGAAAAAGATTTGGGCAACATAACTTTGGTATTTAGTCTTCTAAATTCTTCCTCTTTTTGGTTTGGACTAGATTCTTTTCTCTGCTGGAAAAGATCAAGATGAGCAGATTTCCAAAGCCAAGTCACATTTATTTTTCCTTCATTGTCCTCACATTTTAAGATATGTAATCAGTCACGAAGGAAAGTGTAGCAGTTAGAGTAACAGGCGAGGCTCATCTGCCCATGTGGTACTAGAGGGAGGTATGGAGTGGAAACAAGAACATACTGCCAAAAACCCTGTCAAATGTAGAGACAGAGCCAAGCTTGTGACACAGCAGAGATTGAAGCTTCCTATAATACAATGTGGGATCTTCTGAACTGGGATTGACAGTGAGAGAGATGAAGCAGGTATCTTCACTCCAGAAAGAAGGGACAGGATGGCAATAGCAGAGAGCAGATTTTGTTGGAAATGTGTGAGGGTTTTCTCTTTAATTTTAATTGAGCTGTTCTACCAAAACACCTACTTCAAAGACCCAGAGATAACAGAGCAGTTAGTATGAACCAACACTGAATATCTGGAGTTATTTGTTGGTGACTCAGAGGAGTTTCACTCAGCTGAATCTTTATAAATATGTAAACTTTTCAAAACCTCTTTATCTACTGATATATATCCATGTATATATAACTACTCTACCTCACTCTCTCCTGGACTTCTTCTCTAACATATCCTTTCTCTTCTCTTTGAACTGCCCTTTAATCTTCTATTCTTCTTTTCTCTTGACATTTTCCCATGAAAGTCTTCTGACTTAACCAGACTTCCTTCACAAATCTCAGATCCTCTTCACAGAAGACACCTTGATGTAAATAACTTTAAAGGTGTGGGAGGAGAAAAATCAAGACATAAGTCTGAAAAGAGAGCTGTCAGGACTCCTCCCATCTTGTTGCAGTAGTTATGATGGGAGTGATGCAGCAGGATGTTTTGTCTGGTGGTTTGGTAAGAATCCAGACAAGACTTTTACTATAATGGTTGTTCTCTGACCTAGAATTTATGCATCCATGGATCTTCCCTGGATTATGTTGCCCACACAGAGATAACCCAAGTTTTTGCTTTGTTCTTTTTCTGCTGTTCAAAGAGTGGATTACCTTATCTTTCTTTCAAAGTAGTGTAGGATTTCCACAGTACCAGTCTAACTGATGGGATTTTTTTCATTGCAGTGAAAATTCCTAGAGACTTAACACTCCTAGTTTAATTTCAAAACCATAATATTAAATTGGCTTTGGTGTTAGGCAGGGAGAGTCTGCCCAGCCAACTGTAAATACATGTAAAATGCTTACACTTATTCCATTACAGCACACATTTGTTATTATATTAAATCGTTAATAGAGTTACATTGAAAGGCTCCTAAGAGTGAGACAGAAACTTCCCACAGAAGGAAAATATTGAGTAAGTATTTCTGCTGTCTTTAATTCCTTTTGTCTAGACATCACAACAGCCGTTGGGCTTATCCTGCCAATGTCAGTATAGTCCCTTGAGGATAAGTGGCAAATTAACAAATTTAGCAATAAAAATAATGGGCTGAGAATTACCTAACAATCTATTAATGAAATACACAGACACAGACATGCATACAAATATACATCCTTGCAGGCACAAATATGCACATGTATCACTTCTGAGCCAAATTCTCCAACTCATACCATAGCAAGTCTGTTTTTTCCACATTGGTTTTTACGTGCACAGTTTATCGTGGCAGATGGATCTGACAGTTAGGCCATTAAAATGGCAACAAATGAGAATAACAACATGGATGCATAGTGCCAGATCTATGCACAACCACAAAAGTGCCCACACACTGCAATAGTCACTGTCCTCTGAGGTGAGTGCACCCAGGCATCCCCTAACTCTCAGTGAGTTCCTGCATGAAGGTACCCATATTCTTATTTTTGTGTTGTGTCCCACTTCTGTCTGAGCTCAGGTGGCCCACTAATCCCCAATGTCCTCCTTGCAGATGGAGCACACAGGCACAGGAAGAGCCCTCTGTCATCTCCGGGCTGGCAGTGACGTGGCAGGACATTCAGATGAGCCCCTGAACATTTTGTGGCCACATGTTGTTGGCTGGTCTGGTGGGGTTACCTCGAGCCCCCTCCACAGGTGCTCCTGCAAGCAGGCAGGAACTAAAGAGCCTCTCTGAATACTTCAATACTGGGCTGATGAAATAAGGGAATTGCACCATTTTAGGCTGAACATTTTCCTGTTGGAAACAGGACAGTGGCTCTCACTTCACAAGGAGATACATGGAAAAGATGGGGTTGGGGGGAAGGGATGGGACACACAAGTTGATCCAGCAGAGGTTTCATCTTCAATTAGTGAAGAACTATCAACCACTGGAACAGCCTCTCCAGGGACAGGATGAAGTACCCATAGATGGAGGGTTTCAATGTGCAATTGGACAGGGTGCTAGATAATCTCATCTGGGCTCCCTCTCCCATAAAAGATTGGGCCAGATGATCTTTCAAGATATGTTTTAGCCTGGGCTGTGCTGTGGTTCTGTAGTTTGGCTGGAAATCTTGAGTTCTCCTGACACCTCCAGGAGATCTGGGAGTCCATAGCCAGAAAGAGTTTTTCATGAACAGCTTTAACTACAATATTCCTCTAAACCAAAATGCATTAAGAGAAGAAGAGAAACTCTGTTCTGTCACAGTGTGATGGACAAAACCATATTCCCAGATTCTAGCAGTACCCTGTGAGTAGATGGAACAAAAAGGCCAAACTCACCTGTAGTGAGATCTTTCCTTTGGTTCCTCATTCCTCAAACTGAACAAAGTAATCGGAGGGAAGAGAACACAATAATCTCCTCCTGATACACAAACTCCTACTCTTCTATAAGAGCCCTAAATAACATTTCCCCCCAATCTCCATCTCCTTTGACACAGAGCACATAACAACTCAGCATCCTTGCAGTAATTTTATACCCATCTCGTTGTCACTGGATGGTATCTGCAGATCTAAACATTACCAAGGTCAAAACTGAATAATGGACTTGTAAAATATTTTTTCCTCTTTAAAATAAGAAATCTCCACTTTTCATAGACAGCATCCCACACTGTGCCTTTCTTGAAATTGTTAATAAGACCAAATACTAGAGCAATAATGAAGATAGTTATGCTTTTTACTTTTGGTGAATTTTTGGTGAGTTTGTGCCTCTCTGAACATACTGTAATGCTATATTTATCCTACATTATTTTTCAAACACCCCCATTGAACATTATAGTAAATTTCAGGTTATTAAAGTACTGTACAGATTTCAGAGCTAGATGAGTATTATCCATACCAACAAGCTCAGATTGTGTCTTCACATAGCTCTCCAAAAGATAGTTGGATTTCCCCAGGTTTAACTGGGAATCAGTTTGTTATTAGAGAAATAAACTCCAGATTTTCTTGAAAGGATGGCTATAGATTGCAGTCTCTACAGCTTTGAAAATTTAATATCACAGGAGGAAACATAAATGTCCTTAGAATGATATTACACCTTAAATCTCCTTTTAAATGAGAGCAAAACAAGGAAGTTTTACACTTTTAAGCATGGATACTGTCATTAAGCCACTCTGACCAGTCCTGAAAGAGTTCATGATTTTTTTCTGTTTGTTGGTTGCTGTCACCACAGCAACTAACTGGTTCTACATGAAGTAACAGCACAAGCCAGCAAAGCTGTAATGGAATACATTCCTTAGCATGAGTCAACGCCTGCGCTGGAGAGAAAGTACACTGCTTTGGAAATAGGCTCTAAGATGGTGTGTTGTGGTCAGACTGGAAATGAGCCACTGTCCAAAATCAGATTTCTACCTTGTCCATGAATTTTTAATGATAAGTACTTCAGTTATGCTTTGTGGTGGGTTGGGAATCCTGGTCATTCAGTGTGACTAGAGCAATGGGGAGGAGGGAGCTGAAGCTGAGGCTGTTTAGTGCCCTGCAGGACACACACACACAGATCTCTATCGCTCGCAGGGGAGGCTGGCAGATTATTTCCTTTGGTTCGGTGATTTCCACACTCTGTCCCACAGACCCCTGGGGATTTGCTGACTGCTTCTGAAAGGTCTTTCAAATGGGACTAAAAGACACAAGAGTACTGGAATTATAATTTAAATTCACTATCCCAGGAACTGTCTTTCCCTTGGAAAATTATAGAAAGTCAACAACTCATAAAACATTGAAAAGCACTGATATGTATAATACCTACTGTGTGAAGTGAGTCTCCCTCAGCCAATATAAAACCAGCACCAGAGAAATTCTGATGGCACTGAGAATTATACTGCTGCAGATGCAGAAGGCCAAAACTTTTCACTGGATAAGCTGCTTCTGTTCATGTTGTGTGAAAAACAGTAGACATTGATTAATAAAGAATCAAATGTATTTTGTCATGTGATTTTCAGCGGAGAGCTATGTATCAAATGATTAATTATGAAGGCAAATTCAATGAAAAGTAAATTCAAATTATATTCCAAACAGCAAATCATAGTAATGATTAAAATTAAATAAATCATTAACCCAAGGCATTTAATAAGATGCATTTGAGGTTATCAGTCTGTGAAGGGAGTTGCAGGAATTTTAGATTTTTGTTTTAAAGCAATATTGCATTGTCCAGGTTCATAAATCAGCAACCAGAGAAAACCTAAGAATGGATTATTTTTTCACCAGTGTAATTCTCTGTGCAGTCAAAGCTGCTTTGGACATTTTTTTTCTGAGAACTTTGCATCATAACTATACATCATCTGTTTTAAAAAACGTTTTTCTAGAACTCCAACCACAGGCTGGTAACCTCAAATGTAACCTGTCACATTTGTCCTAATAAATACCATACATTAATTATCAGTAATTTAATAATTATAATGCTTTCTTCTTGGAATTCCAGTCTGTAATATGATTTAATGCTATTTTTTTCAACATTTCCTTAAAAACATTTTTATAGATGTCTTAAAACTAAGCCACAGCTTCCTTATAATAAATCCAAATGACGAAATACATTTGTTCCCATAACAGTGAAGCTTATTAAAGGTTTATGTGAGATATCAGAGTTAGAAATAAATTGATCGGGGTATATTTTTGTTCTCAGTTTAAAGTAACTGCTTGATCTCATTTTCTGATGCCCCCCCTTCTCCCCAGATATATTTTCACATATGACTATAAATCTTGACAGCTGTGAAGCTTATTTTTATCCTACCACTAATGGGCAAATTCTAACCACAGAAACCTCATGAATATTTTCAAGCAGACTTACAGGGCCCACCCTAACAAATTGTGATTCAGCAACACTCACAGGTGTAACAGTTGCTCAGAACATAAAATGCAGTGATCACTTTGCCTTGTCTCTTAAAACAGACAATAGAAAATTCTAAAGAGTAGAAAATAATTTATAATTTATTCCTGTCACTTTGATAAATATTAATAATGGTATTGAAATCTGCAAGGAGGGACACAGGAATAGCAGAGTTCAGCCAATAAAATCTTGTAGATTCATAGATTAGTAAAATCATTACACCACCAGCCTGATTTCCTGCATAATGGGGAATGGCATCTGGCAGTTCATATATTGAGTTTAACAACTTGTGTTCAGTCTGGAATCACTGCAGACAATTTCAATTTAGAGATGGAGAGCCCCATACTTCTCTTGGTAATTTTGGGTATCAATATCACCACTGTTAAGTACATATGCTATTTTCCAAGTAGCTCAAATTTTCTGGCCATTGTCCTCGTTATGTTTTTCTCTATGAGATTTCCTGGAGTGAAAGTATCAAGGATGATATTTTATATATGAAAAGCTTATTTTGTGTAAATAAAAAGGCTGTACTCTTTTAATTTATTACTTTATTTTAACCATTTTGAGATACACGTGTTTTCACTTTCTGCAAAAGGATTTCAGAACAGTACACAGTATTCCAGTATCTACACTATAAACAAAGATAAAATAATTTTCCTCATTCTTCACACTACTTCGCAATTTATACAAGCATGGATTATCATAAATATTTCATGTATTTCATATTTCATAAGTATTTCCACTTTGATGAATGAAACCTCACTCAAGCCTTCAGGGTCACGGCCTCAAAGTACAAAATTTGCGAAGGTAACAATTTTTCTAACACTACATTAACAATAGTTTCAAGTCTTAACATTGGTTTTGCATGTTTCTTTGCTTCTAGGAAGTAGTTTAAAAATCTGAACTCAAAGCTTTGACAAGCTATGAAATACTAGATATTCCCACAGTTCTGCTCAGTCATCCAAGATGATGCTCGAGTCTGTTCTGTATGTTTCTAAATTTTCTCTTACAAAGAATGTTTCCTGTTCAAAAGGACAGCTGGCTCTTCTCTGTACCAGAAAGTGAATACTAAATCATAACTAGATTGGAGCTCTCCAATTGTACACAACTTCTTCTTTCAGGTAAAAACGCCAAATGCCAGGAGTTCCGTAGAGAGTGCTATCTTGTGCCAATCCACACATGTAGAGCAAACAGGACTTCTTGAAGGTGTTGATGAAATTCATTCTGTTGCAAATTAGACCATATGACACATGAAAAGCTCTCTCCAACCCAATTTGTAAATGACACAGTGAAGGGAACTGAACCAGTTTAGGATTTCCTTTCATCCTGCCTCTCTCCTTCTCTGCAACTGTGCACTCACCAAACACTTGGTTTTGCTAAAATCACAGGCCTGTAATGGGGTCTGCTTTGCTGTATGTAAAGCTTAATTACTGCAAAAGTATTTGCAGGATTGAGGCCAGTTTGACTGGCAAGTAGAAAACCTTGCTCTGTTTTCTATTATACTTCTTATCTACCAGAGGCTGGAAACATAAAGATTTTTTTAAATGGTGTAATCATCAGTTAAAAAGTGCTGGTAGCATAGTTTCATCAAATTGGAAAACCATGAACCAGACATATCCTGATCTCTTGCTTACTGGCCCTCTGGGACTGGAATGACTTTATTTCACAAAGTACAAGCCTAAGGAGCCAGGTCCAGATTCGAAACAGGAGAATCACCAGAATAACAGTATTCCAATGTATTTATTTTGGAGAGGGAAACATACACGTTGTACAATGTACTTCAAGCATATCTTGACTGCAAAGTGCAAAATAAAAGCAACAAATCAGAGATAAACGTAGACTCTTGCTTTGGGCTACATGGGAAAGAGGCTGTTTCAAAAACAGTGCACATAAGTCCAGAGAACCAAGATTACCTTAGGTCAGCCTTCCATAGATCTATTTTCTGTTAAGGATTGGACATGGAGGATATATGTAGTAATACTTTTAATTATAATAAAGAATGAACAAGATTTCACTATGCCTAAAAACTAAACCAAACTCCTGTGCAAATTTCAGCCTGTGTAGCATTTGGCAGGGTCAGAGCAGGAAGAGATGGCAAAATTCCCCTCCTTTTTAGTATGTGTTAAAAAATCCACTAGAGGTATCTGCATTATTTCAGCACCGGCCACACCAAAGAAAAATAATCTCTGCAATTAATGTGGAGTGCAGCTGAAAAGTTATTGTGGGTTTTGCTTGTTTAATAGGAGCTATGGAAAATGAAATGAAAATGATATTTCAGGAGCTGTTAGAAGAGGTAAAAGATCGGTATCACCAAATTTCTGGATTTGTTTTCTGTTCTGTTTCTCCTGAAATGAAAAAGAAATTGACAGCATATATGATACTCTAATGCACCAATGAACTGAGAGTGGGGAAGCACTGGGACAGGTTTCCCAAAGAAATTGTGAATGTCACATGCTTAAAAGTGCTCAAGGCCAGGTTGGAGGGTCTACTGGAAGGCTCCCTGCCCATGGCAAGGGTTTGGAACTAGATGATCTTTAAGGTCCCTTTAAATCCAAACCATTCTGTGATTCTGCTATTCCCCCCCAACTAACCTTTCTTTGCTCTGAACTTGCATCTAATCCTAGATGCATAGTAGGCACGCATAGCTTTGAAGATATTTGTTTTTTGTGGTTGAGAAGGTTCCTCTAATATTTGCTGGTTTATTCTACTTGGTATAAACTAACATTTAATACCCTCCTTTCCTGTCTGTCATGATCACTGTTACAGTGAGTAAGTACTGAAAGGTGGGGTACTGAAAGGTGGGGTGAGAAGAATCACTTTGAGTATGTAAGTACATATTCAAAGACAGTCTTTTCCATAGGTCCATTTATTTTACCGGTTATAATTCTGTAGGATTGTTTACCTCTCTTCAGTGGCTGTAAAGTCTAAATAATGAGGTCAGCCAGGATGACTCACTTCTGTGTCTCACCTCCTATAAATGAAACTATGAAAGATGACCCCACCATTTTTCAGGTAAACCTCTGAATCCCTTCATTTGACATTATTCTGATTTCTCATTTGCATGCCTTTTGTTCCTATTCTTAAATTGTTGTCCATAAGTAATTTTAAATTTATTTTATATTTCACTCCCATTTAAATTTTAGTTCTAGGTTGAGCTTTGGCATTAAATTACAGGCTTTTACTGTCCACAGTGGATGGCTGTGGTCACAGAAAGACCCCCAAGAAAAGAACACATCATCACACATCAACCTTTTGTCCTTGTAGGTGTTATCTGATTTCATGCAGGGTATGCCCTGTGTGCTCATGTGCCTGCCTCTCTTGAGGCACATTTTGTAGGTGTGTCTAATACTGGCATTCTTTCTGTTTTGCATGACTGACATGTAATAGAAACCTGTTCCCCCTGTGCCTTTGCTCTGACTTCACGCTCTGTCTGGAATGGGACCCTGCTCTTGCTTCCCTTTGCTATTATTGTCTCCATTGGATACTTATTTGAGAAAGTTTGTTTACAAAAGCTGGAAATTCATCATTATTTAATTAATAACATTTAATTAATAACACCTTCAAACTTTAATTTGTTAGAGGGAGGTTTATACTGTTCGTGAACAATTTTATGTACACACACTTGCATCCACAGATAAAGCACAACTGCAATGCAAAAAATGCCCAGGCTAACTCAAACAAGCAAAACAGAGCCATTTTATCACATCTGAATTTCTTCTGGCATGCAGACCACTTGATATAACTCTAGCTCAGTATTTCTACATGATGTTGCATTTCCATGGCAGAAGATCTTTTTTAAAAATCTATTCAAAATATGGATTTTCTAAATTATTCTTAATGGATCTCCATTTGAAGGAACAATATAAATCAAGACATGCCAGCATTGCTGGCATAAAATTTCAAATCGCTTATTCCCACCAGCAGAAGTCCAAAACCATTCCCCCGAATGAAATTTGACAGATGTGAAACCACTAAAAGAAAGAACATCTGAAAAAAGGCAGTCATCTCAAAATCAATTTTCATTAAGATGTGAGTTTCTCCCCACTCTCTGAAATATGTGGCTTCGGGTATGCTGCTTTTACATCCTCAGGTACTCATTTCTCCTAGAACAGGTCCAATTAACATCATTATGGCCTTAATTGCAATGGGGCTGTTTGCACCAATATTACTACATGATTATGGCTTTCCAAAACATGCATGGTCACTTCTAAAATTGCTTTTAATTATGTCAAATTTCAGTTTGACAACATTAAATGTTCAAATTCATTAAGAACCTAATCAACTGGCTACCTAGTTATTTTCCAAGAAGCCTTCAGGGCAGGCTGACATCCACAGCTTTTTTTGCACATAAACATTCCACTTAAAACAATGCAGCTTTTGTGCATGTAAAAAGAAAATGCAAGCCTTTGTTTTCAGAATTCATGTCCTTGTAACAAGGGCCTGCATAGAAGTATTGTCAGGAACTCTCATTTTGAGGTCCTTGAGATTCATTATATTCTAAGATTGGTCATCTGGTACTACAAAGGGTTACAATTAACTGCAACTTCCCTAATGCTGAATGATAGTCTGGTTAACAGGAATCTTTCCTCTTCCACTCAGTTACAGCTATTTTCCAGCTATGGAAGGAATAACAGCCTTGCAGAAACGAGGTCTGGTAAGAAATAGTACCAGAGCAACAGTCTAGATCAGAGAAAGCAGCTGGCAGCCTGAAGGATGATTTTACTCAGCCTCTGATGGTTTAAACTTCTTCTACTGTGGTTGCAAATGCAACCTTTCTTTGATCAGCAATGATTCCATCCAAATTGAGAGAGAAGCACAAACGGACACAGATGTGCCCAAATCTGGCATCTGTCCCACTATGGCTAAGAAGCCCTGATCTAAGAGTCAGTGAGCCTCAGAAGTGGACACTGTCTCATTCTGGTTTCCATGGGGCCAATATTTTATTTTAAAAAAAATAGTCCTTAAATATAAAATGCTACAATAGTTCAATAAAAATAGCTTAAGTGCTTATTTCAGTGTCATTATGGGACTTGTATTAATTCTAATATATTAACAAGAAAATTAATTACACTTATGAGGGCAAGATGGTACCTTTAATGTCAAACATTTCATTTGACCCAAGGCATACTGTTCCCTGCAAAATGTTTTGGTTTTCCTAATGGTACATCTCTTGCTGGCATGGGCAACCTGCAACAGAGGCATGGCTGAGTCAAGACTACATGCACTGGGAGAAATGAAGAAGTTATTCCTATCTACTGTCCAGGAAAAGTCAATCCAGAAGCAATTTGTTAAGTATTTTATTCCATTTCCTTCCATTTATGCTCTTGAACATTCTTTAACATATAGCTAACAAAAAGCTTCAGACTTCATAAGACTTAATAAGTATTTCAGTTATAGGCAGGCCAAGTGCATAATCTAATTACTAAAATCAGTACCATGTTAAGGCAAACCAGAATGATCACTTTAATACAGCTGCCTGAAGCACCACCATTTTATATTTCAAACTCTGGCCTTTCCTCCTCTGGACAAGTGGAAAGAAGTATGCAGGACAAATGAGGGAGTTCTTTAGCTGACTGAATGTACGTGTTCAAAAAAGTTTGGAAAAATAACAGGAAAACTCACACTGGCTCAAATTTCATTTGCTTCTATTTTCTGATCTGTTCCTTCAACTAAACTTCTCCTAGAAGAGCTATAAAAAAATCCACTCTGGAAATCTACAACATTCATACCACTTTGGGTCATCCAGCTGGGTCATTTGCCTCAAACACTTTTCCAGCCATTGAGAAATGTTCTCTCACAAATTCTGTTTGCCCATCTTTCCAGGTCTTGTCTTCTGCTGTCCAAGTGAAAAAAAGGTAAAAACAATATTCTAATATTGTGCCTCCCTTGGTTTCATGGCTGCCTACTCCTCACAACTACCCATGACTACCATCACTGAGTTTTCTCTCTTAGAACTCTCTCTGGATAAACAGTAGAACTGGAAATTGATATGCAGTCATAATGGTTCTGAAATGGGTTTACCCAATTCTTTGTTCCAACATAGGTCCAGCAGATTCTTTAAAGCATTGGTCAAGCTGAATATCTAAATAGCTCACTATATGTTGCAATTAGAATGGTTTAAAATCTTTTAGGAGTTAAATTCTGAAGAAGAAAAAACCATATAAGGTGTATATATTTTTTAAAAAGATCAAGGTATATCTATCTAGCCACACTGCAATCTGAAAAATGTCTGTTCCAGCTTTTGTGGAAACCAGATATTCAGTCTGTGTGTCTATTGAAAATTTGAAAAGTTAATGCAAAAAGAAAACCCTTTTCACAGGACACTAAAACAAATTGCTATGAATCTTGCTGAAAATTACTGTTGGACATGGGTATAAAAATATAACACATGAATTTTCCTTATCTGTACCCATTCCATCCAACTTACATCGTGCCCTTCTTCAACAAAATGTACTTGCTTCAGATAAATGGACTAGCAGAATGTTACCAGTTTGTTTTAATTGCCTAATAAATACATTGAAATAGTTAACTCGCTCAATGTATCAGCTTTGTTTGAGGATTAAAAAAAATTAAAAAAAACCTGCAAAAACAACAAACATAATTTGAGTTTTGACTATTGAGGTTTCTAATGGAAAAGAAAATTTGCTGTCAATTGCATTACATGGCATCAGCTAGAGATTACTGGATTCTAGCTGGTGAGGGATCTGGGAGAACACTGCCTATCATATGAAACAGGAGACAAGTGATTAAAAGAGAGCAAAGAGAGGTGGTATCACAAAGTAAAAAGATCCAAGACATAATTGTATGAAGTAATCAGACAATAGCAAATAAATTCTGCCTTATTTGGCAGAGACTGTAAAAATAACAAACACTTAAAAATAGTTCCAAACATGAACTCTTCCTCATGTTTACTCATGGTTTAAGTGCAGCTGAAGTTAATCATGCTTCCGAAGTCTGAACATAGGATACACAATCTTCAAATATTTTATTGATTTTCTGGGTTTTTTTCCAACCATTATAGGCTTGTATTTTTGACTGCAAATATGCACATATTGATATATTTGAAACCTAATGCACAGTGGAGTTGACTGTAAACATACAGGAACAATAGGAAGCTTCTCATTGATTTTGATTGAGTCTGGAGAAGACTAGTGATCTGAAAACCAGTATGATAAATCTTGTTCTCATAAAAATAATAGATACAGAGACAATCCTTCATAGCCTCCATTACTGAGAAGTTTTGGGCCAGTGCTACCTTTGGCCTCTTGTTCAGGATTTGCCTGACTGACCACAAAGCAAGAATATCTGAATGTAGAGCAATAATACACTTATAATATTCTGAGTTTTAAGGACAGAAATTGTATGGAAGAGCCTATTTAATACCAAGAGAATAAGGAAAAAAGGAAAAAATTGTGTAGTAAGTAGCCCTTGCCCTGTAATGCTCAGGACCAGGGGACACTGAATTGAGCTCTAAAAAAGCTGTACCTAATTTTCAAATCTAGGAACAAAATAATAATACAGGGTTTGTTCTACTCATGCAGATTGCCAGAAGAGACTCAGTAGTCTGGTGAAAGTTAGCCATGTTTCCTTAACAAATTTTTACATTTAAATATTTTTCAACCTTCCTCAAGAAAAGGAAAAACCTGGATGGAAGGTTGTCACACTGAAGGAACTACTCTTCACCACTCTGAAGTTTTATTTGTTTGTTTGTTTTTTAATTCTATTCCCCAATCTATTTGAATGCATTTAGTGCAGTCTTAGTTGCATAATTGAAGACAATTTTGAATGCCCTTAATCACACAGAAGAAAACACTTCTGAAAGTGTGAGATTAGAGAGATAATTTTTATTCCACAGTCCTCCACAAAGGGGTAAGAGGATATTTTAGTATCAAAGCTCAGGAAGCCAAATCAAAGAATGTCCTCAATTCTGTAACTTGATTGATCTGCTTTCATAAGTGTTCTCTCCTATAATTATTTGCAGGGTTCCTGTACATGGGTCCAGATGCACACATGCTAAAGCAAGTGGCATCATATCATCCCAAACTAGAGGAAGGAAGGGATGAATCACAACCCGCTAAGGGCTGTCAGGATCAATGTGGCTTAGTGCAAAACGGCTTCACATCGTAAGAGTTCACTATAGAATTATCATGAGACATCCCTCAGGGTGGGGATTTTGTGGTACATGACCCTTTCTGTACATCATAGCATTGGCTTGGATTTTGCAGAAGTTAAAAATAAACTTTGCAGCCGGTGTCGCTGTGTTTCTCTGGTGTGGGGAGGAGGGTGGCATAGATTTGATTCCTCTCAGATGTATGACCTTCATTCAAACCAGATAAACATCCAAGTTATTAAAGGACAATTCTAAACTAGGTATTCCTTCCCCTGAGGGAGCACGGGTACTGGGAGCAATAGCACGGAGACATCCCCTTCCTTGTGCTCAGGGAAAGGAAATAAACACCACGGACACAACTGGGGAAGCAATACCAAGTGGTCACACCCATTCTAGTGTAACCAGTTTATTTTCAGTTTGTTCCCTTAATGCTGACTTTCCCAAGGAACGAGGCAACCTCCAGTGCCCCGCTGCCGAAATGGTTGGCTGCTGACCGCAGGGGAAAGCGCCGCTGCACTCCCATCCCTGGGCTACACTGCCGCCTCACGGCACTTCTGCTGCACAGCTCTCATTTCCACCCTCTAAAAAAGCCCGCCATCAAATAGTTATCTGTGATCCTGCTGGTAACACAATTCTGACAAATTGTGCCTTTTTTTGTTCAATTGTATTATTAGGACGTACAAGGAAGCACAGAACCTCCCATTTAGTTCACGAGAGACACAAACCTGAGAGGGGCAGAGGATTGGAACTCAGTTATTTGTAAAATTGGAAGAGTGGTCTGAAAGACAGGATGTAAATCAGTGCTTTATAGCTAGCAGCAGAGAGCGGGAGCCAGCAAAGAAAAGGCAGGCAGTGAGCAAGGGAGCTGGCAAAAATCCTGCAGGAAAGAATTTGCACTAAAGTGGCTCATAAGTGAGTGTTGTTCAAAAATATTCCGGCTCTGTGAAAAAAGAAGGTGTTACATAGAGCTTTATCAACAGAAATATTATCTCTTAGTTGCTGGAAAACACAACACAGCAGAAGAAGGACGGCTGTATAAAAAATATTAAGTAGAAACAGTTGGTTTCTTTGCAAAGCTTTCCATGAATTCGGGTTTCACGAAAGTTTGTTTAAAACATTTGCCTAAGGCTTCTAGACACAAAGCCTAAGATCCCAATTTTGAATAAAACTATGCATTCATATATACTTGAAAGGCATACAAGAAAATATCAAAATGCAGAAGGACTGAACTGAGCCTCAAATGTAACTTCTCAGTGAGCTACAGCAACAACAGAAAATATGCCTGGTTTCTTTTGCTCACAGTTTTCAAGCCAATCAATGTTACATTCAAATAACTCTACAGTAGCTGGACTTACACAGAAAAGTAAAGTAAAATCTCTTTTCCCATGGATTTTAGTATGTAAATGGGTAGAACCTTTTCCAGAGCAGTGCTTCTCTGTATGTTGTAATATTAATTGTTCCTGGGATTAAAAACCCAAGAAAGTTAACATAACAAGAAGCACAGAGACATAAAAGGATAAAAAATTCAAGCCATATTATAACTTCATTATCATCTTCCTCCTTCAAGATGTTGGTGTTTCCCAAATAATAATTCAGAAAAGCAATCAAATGAAGAACAGAAATTATACTTTCCTAATCTATTTTTCTATCCCTACTAGAAGCAAAACATCTGGAAGAGCCTAGAAAACTGCCTGTCTTCCAAATTCCAGTGACTCCAAAGGAAGCAAATAATCTGAAGGATTTTGATAGTACAATGAAGTGTTCTAATTCCTCCATCTATGTTGCTGTCTAAAGCCAGAACTACTGGAACATGTAGGACTAAATAGGAATTAGTCAGAAGGGACAGGAGACATAGATCAAAATACAGACATTTCCAGTGATAAATGCAATGTGGACCTGAGAAATGCAAGAGAGGAATACTGAGAAAAGAAATGTTTGGATAAGAAAATCAAATGAGAATGGGGAGGACAGGAAGAAAAATGGGAGGAGATGAACAAATAGAAATGCAAAACAAAGACTAATGAGAGAAAAGATTGTTCCCTCTGAGCAGTCTAAAACAGAGTATAATGTATTTATTTATGTTTAGAATGGCAGAATGCATCTGGAGCTGGTGATTTTGGTATTAAATATGGAAAAGGAACTAAGACTACATCTGTTCTGTTTGATAACTTAATTCTTCAGCACAGTCCCAGGATCTGGTTCCTTGTCATTCACATCTGAATATGTTCATGCACTTGTGTGCTCTCACTTGGAGTTAATTGACTGCTTCCCATCAGGAAGTCAGGGCAGGGACCTGGAGGCTGCTCTGTGACCAGCACAGATAAAACAATGCTACCATGCTCCCCAGCCTGTCCTCCAAAATGAACAGAGCTAGCTCACCATCCACCACAGAGGTTCTCACGCCGCCGAGCACGCAGCAGAGTCCCCCTGTACTGCCACTCAAAAGCCACTCAGAAGGGCTGCTACATGGCGTCAGTGTACTTCAAGCATTTTGAAATAAATGAACATGAAGAACAGAGATCACAATTTAAGGGGCCACCATATGGTGCCGCCCAGGAGACCTGGAGAAGCGTGTCACAGCAGGGATCCTCCCACGGAGGAAATGAGGCTGAAGCAATGCGGCCACAAGCTGCTCCCTGGCAGCCACCCTGGCTGCCTGCTGAGTTAGAGCCATGGTGGCACAGGAGGAAGAAAAACCGTGCAGCAAACTTCTGGCTCCTGGAATGAGGTGGGCATTGCTCTCACCTGGATGCAGACAGTCAGCTGGGAGGAGTCCTGGATGCTCCCATCTGCTTTCAACCCAGCGGCAGACATTTGTAACAACAGCTGCAACCCGAAAAATAACATTTTGGGATCACACCCAGAACAATAGAACACAATGAGTTTTGGCCAACTGCCACGCAACACACCCTTGATGTAATACTAAAGTCACACATGGCAAGGTACTCCATTATGAAATCTTACATAATCATCTTTCATCAAATTATTTTCTAGTGTCCTTCTCTGCTTATGATTTTATTATGTTTTCCTCTTCACTGTTTACCTCACTCATAAATTAGCTTTCCGCATTAATTTTCTGTAGGACAATTTAATAATTTCAGGATGTTTTAAGAGCTTTTAATAAAGGAAATATATTAACATTAATAAAATACCATGAAAAGTAAAAAAAATTGGCAGAGGTGATATAAATCAGTGCTTTATTGTATTTCCAGGGAGAACAAAAAAGGATAATTTCCTATCTAAATAACTATTTCCAATGACTTTCCAATTAGAAGTGTTGATAACATCTGTCTATGATTGCATAACTATAAAAATTGCTCTGCTTTTTTTTTCTTTCATTAGGAGAAGGAACAAGTAACGACACTAAACTTGAAACCATCTTGACCACATTCTTTTTAAATAATAATAATAATAGTAATAATAATAATAATAATTTTCCTTTGAGCAGGAGCAATTGTCCAGCTAACAGTTGTTCAGTGATCTCTGGAAACCTTTATTTCATAGTGTTGCTTGGTGAAGTTGGCATGTGAGTTTACCAGAAGCTTCCTGTCTTACATACAGATGCCAGTACACTTCGTTCTTTTGATGAACCTCATTTGGAGAATCTGAAAAATATTAAAAGTAGAAGGTGAATCCTTGTTTTGCCGTGCACTGCAGGAAATTCTGCCAGCCTCAGCATCCTCCCATGAGCAAGTCATCCCAGCCCAGGTGCCACTTAGCCTTGCTATAAACTTGAGCTGGGTGGGAGGACAGTCCTACGTGTGCTTCATGAGCCCCACAGATGTAACTGGTGTGTGCATGAACACCATCAATGTGCATGAATCCATCAGTAATCTCTCTGGCAATGTGCAGACTGACTGACAGAAAATGCAGGTTGCAAGCTTCCAGACAGATGGCTACACTATTCAGAAGTGTCCTGGGACCTCTGGGGGTGTCACGGCACCTTGGAAGCCCTGGGAAAAATCACACACAGTCCTTCAGGATAATGTTTTCTTTCACTGCAGAGCCACTCCCTGCCTGCAGAACAACATCTCCAGCAAGTCTGGTGGAGCCTGCCAAGTACTTGCTTTCCAAGCAGTGAAGTGCTACAGACTAAAGACACCCTAGGAAAAATGCCTTTTGAGACAACAGATCAATATTTTCACTTTGTCCTTTATTTTCCTGGAGGTCAGCTGCTGTTGCTGCAGTTGTTGCTTCATGAAGGAAGCCTAAATCTGCTTAGTAGTGTAGAACTGACTTGTAAAATTCAAATTTCCAACAAGTTACATGCCAAGAAAAATATTCCGCAAGAGGCTCCTGTAGAGACTTGCCTTTATCAGCGTGTTAGCAAGAACTGCTTTATCCCTTGGGACACTGGAAACAGCACTATCCGGCTACTCCTGGATGGATTTCATGATTGCAAAAGTGATAATATATTCAGACCTTTTTCTTAGATGTGGAAATCAGTAGCATTATTTGTCTTCTTTTATACATCCCAGCCTATCTAAAGGCAAGGCATATGTCAAGGAACTGCAGGGCAGCAGCACAAAAGTAGGATGCTGAGCATCCAGTGCCTGCATTGTCACCTGTACTTGAAGCTGAATAAAGCTCAGTTAATTTTTCAGTCCTCCAGCAAGCTGATACCAAGAACCTGAAAATATGAACTAACCTGAAAAAATGAACTAACATGAAAAGTTAGGCTTCTTCACAACATCTCTGTGAGAGGAGAGATGGCTAACCTTTTCCTACTCTGTGTTACAGACGAGGTGAGGAAGAAATCCCATTAGCCACGAGTGGCCTTATTAAAGGAACAGGGGGGAAGCCAAGGAAGGAGTTGAACAGTACAGGGGGGATCCAGATGAGGCTGTATTTTGGAAAGAGATGGCGCTTTCAGTCCTCCCTGATGGAGGCGAGGGGGTAGTTTGAGAGGCACATTATCAGTGGAAATTATGCCTAAAACACTGATCACTTGTGCTGCAAATGCGCTGAGCTTTGTGCACCCCGCAGGATTCAGCAGACACAAGCGCTTGTGATGCCAACAGGTGAAGTTTCTGGTTTTTTATCGGCGAGGAACAGGAGAGAAGTGCATAAACCATCAGCTGTATCTGTCCATGCGCAGGGTTATGCTGATGCCGGCACAGCCCAGGGGAGCAGCGCAGGGCCAGGAGCGGAGCCAGGAGGGCAGCAGGGGTGGCCGAGCGGGATGGGGGCTCGGCAGAGCCCGGTGTCCCCGCTCGGCAGAGCCCCGTGTCCCCGCTCGGCAGAGCCCCGTGTCCCCGCCCGGCAGAGCCCGGTGTCCCCGCTCGGCAGAGCCCGGTGTCCCCGCTCGGCAGAGCCCGGTGTCCCCGCCCGGCAGAGCCCGGTGTCCCCGCTCCGCAGAGCCCGGTGTCCCCGCTCGGCGTGCCCCGTGTCCCCGCTCGGCAGAGCCCGGTGTCCCCGCCCGGCAGAGCCCGGTGTCCCCGCTCCGCAGAGCCCCGTGTCCCCGCTCGGCGTGCCCCGTGTCCCCGCTCGGCAGAGCCCCGTGTCCCCGCTCCGCAGAGCCCGGTGTCCCCGCTCGGCAGAGCCCGGTGTCCCCGCTCCGCAGAGCCCGGTGTCCCCGCTCGGCAGAGCCCCGTGTCCCCGCTCGGCAGAGCCCCGTGTCCCCGCTCGGCAGAGCCCCGTGTCCCCGCTCGGCGTGCCCCGTGTCCCCGCTCGGCAGAGCCCCGTGTCCCCGCTCGGCAGAGCCCGGTGTCCCCGCCCGGCAGAGCCCGGTGTCCCCGCTCGGCAGAGCCCCGTGTCCCCGCTCCGCAGAGCCCGGTGTCCCCGCTCGGCAGAGCCCCGTGTCCCCGCTCGGCGTGCCCCGGAGAGCTCGGCTGAGGGATCAGCGGCTGTGGTACGATGGGAGGGCTCTGCACCATGAAGTTAAATCTTAACTTCGCTGTGTATTTCCCAAGGGATGGATGCCCGTGACGTTAAAAGGAAACCGTTTCAACACTTATTTTATGCATTTAAAACCCGGGGAACGCATTCGCACACAGCAGAACATTAAACACTCAAACCTGAGTCACAGAATCAAGGAGGTTGAAGACCTCTGTTATCATCGAGCCCAACCCATGATCCGACCATCACGTCAGCCGGACCACGGCACTGAGTGCCATGTCCAGCCTTTCCTGAAACACCTCCAGGGACGGTGACTTCACCAGCCCCCTGGGCAGCCTATTTCAGTGCCTAATCACACTTTCTGGGAAGAAATTCCTCCGAATATCCAAAATTCTTCCCAGCCTCTAGGCTGCACAAGGTGCGCAGGAACCCGTCCGCGCCCCTCCGAGGTTTCCCGAGGGAATGGGATCTTTCCCACATCCAATGACCTTTACTGACATTTCGGCTCTGGCGCCCAGCAGGGGGCGTTGCCCGGGCCGCCGCGGTGGCGCAGGCTCGCGCATGCGCAGGCCGCGGGGACACAGGACGGGCTGCGGTCGCGGCTGAGGCGGCGGCGGCTGAAGGAGAGCCGAGGCCGGGGCTCCGTGCCAGGCGGTGCCGACCCTTCCTGCTCCATGCGCAAGATGCTGCTGGCCGCGCTCTCCCGGTTGCTGCAGGCCCCAGCGACCGCCGGGAAAACGGTGAGTGGGGCCGATGAGCGGGGCCGGTGAGTGCGGCCGGTGCCGGCCCGGCCGGGGCTGGTGCGCGCCCGGCCGGGTGCGGTGTGGGAGGGGCGCACGGGGCGCGGGCGGAGCTCCGGGAGCTGGCCGGGAACGTGGCTCCGGCAGCAAAAGAGAAAAACTGAAGAAAAATTAAAAAAAAAACCCAAACAGGTTGTTTTTTCTTTCCCCCGCTCCGCGCGACCATCCCGAGTGACAGTAAAATGGTCGCCGCGTGCAGGAGCTCGCTTTTTAAACCCCTAATGGCGCAGGGCTTTGCTCGTTGTTGTTTATGTGTGCTTGGACTGCACAGGTCGGGTCCCTAGCGGGGTCTGCTCGGCCCGATTGGATTTCAGCGTCTGACTGAACTGCTTGACCTCCCTTTGCTCAGCCAACAGCCCCTTTCAATCTCTGCATGAATTTTCTTTCAAAGTTTGTTATTTTTTTGTTATTCGTGTGAGTCATTTGTTGTATTTTCTCTTTCTTGTGTGATAAATCGTACTTTTACCATTTCATTCTGCTTATTCCACTGTATTGACTGTGGCCATGAGGAAAAATTTACCGTGCTGAAAAAAATTTGTTGGCAACAGCAGAGTTAAAGGGTGCTTTTTGGTAACTTGTTGGAAATCAGCTGCCTTTCTGCCATGGAGAGCAGATGTGTTGATGTACCCACATTCTGAGGCAGCTCTCTCACCCAGGAGTTCACTGCTTACATGACCGGGTCCATCAGAATGACACAGGGAGAACATTTACTGGAAGCTCTTCCTGTCTGTCTTGGGGCTGCATATCTAGGAGTATTTTGTAATTAATTCACAAATAAAATCTCTAGATTAAGTTTTGCAAATACAGGTGCCTAAAATCAGTCTCTTACTACAAGTACTTGGCCTGCTATGGAAATACTATGTTTTCCTGGAATGCCAAAGTAGATCTGGTTCAGATATTTTAATAAAGGTTTTTGGATCCTACTGCTTACCAGATATGTAAATATTTATCTTGAATTGTTCCTATGCCTCTGTAGTGAAGGCATAAATTACCAAAATAAATAGAGGTAGACTTGATCCATAAAGCAATATCTCATATATACTTGGAGCGTTTTCCATAGTGGATTTCCTTCTATGGAAACTACCACTTGCAGTGTTCTGTTCTAGTTGGATAATAATTTGCTGACTTCTCCTCCCTTCATTATTTGGTACAGCTACTTACACTTCTTCCTTTTTTTTTTTTCCCTTCCAAATGCTGCTAACCTAGGGAGCTGTTAGTGAGGTAAGATCTCAGTTAGTCTTTTCAAGGTTTATTTTTGATAAGTGTACTGCCCACATATCAGTTTTGTTCAGACTCCTCAGTGAGCTTTTGTGTCCCGTTCAGGGCAAGTTTAACCAGGTGGCCTTAAGAGATCCCTCCCAATCCCAGCCATTCCATGATACTGGGAATCCAAACTGTGGATTTACTTCCAGCTCTAGAAGTAAAATAGCTTTTCTTCACCAATAGTACTGATGCATTGTGGTAAAATAGTGTAGAAAATTGGTTTAAGTTAATACCTCTAAATATTTAATCTGGCAATGGCAGGGTGAATGGGGGCAGTGTTACTGATAAATCTGATTGATATGCGACAGTAACCAGGATGGGCTGAGAATTTTCTCCCAAGCTTCACACATTTCAGTCAGACCTTTTTTGGAGATGGTGACCTGAACATTCTCAAAATTTTGGTAGAATGTACCTTCAGCTAAATGTATGTGAATTCCCTGGCTGAAGGAGCTGCTGAAGTTTTTGTGTAACTTAATCAGCAGTACAGTTTTGCCACTAAAGATATAATTCCTTATGCTGTGGCCACAGTGCATGCATGGACATGGCCCATCCTGGCTGATGCTGCAGTGAAACTTGCTGAAGTCCTCTAAAATCATCACCATTCATTAGTCAGTAGCCTGTGTTCATTCTTTAAGAGGGATGTATTGTATTTTTAAACATCCTTCTTATCTCTCCCCTACCATGCCACCCTTTCTGTTGCCCTTTCATGTGTCCTTAGGTACCTTCTGTGTTTCCACATCATTTTTAAGTAGTGTCCATGCTGTTACTGAAATGATGCTCTCTCTCTCTCCATTGCTATGGCTTTGAATCCCCCCAGTTTCTCTTCTATTGAAAAGAGAAACTGAGCGTATTTTATATTTCAGATATAAAATCTGCTGGATTCTTTTTGTTTGGTTGATTGTGGGGTTTTGTTGGGTTTTTGTTTGGTTGGTTTTTTTCTCTATCAAGGCAAAACTCCAGTCAGCACAGAGAGTCAGTAATCAGAGTCTGCATTGGCTGTCTCTGCTTATATTCAAGGGTATTACCAGTTTAAATTGTCTTTTTGTAATCTTAATTTTAAATACTGGGTTTTAAAGGACTTTGGCATACAGAATAAAAGTTCCCTAGTTTTATGGGATATACCGCTGGTCTAATTTATAAGTTATTTCAGTTTGGGAGTACTCTTAGAAATTACTTGACAAGTCACATACTTTTACTTGATAATTACATTTACATTGTTCATGCTTTGGTTTTGTCTTTTTTTTAAGGCCTCTCGAGTGATGGTAACATCACGTAACTATGGAGACTTTGCAAGTGAAGCTACATTTGAGATCAAGGTAAAGAAGAACATTTAATATTGCCATTCTTTGTAAGCATTTGTTACAGATCTTTACCTGATGGACTCGTCCCCATATCTCTCTCAATTAGAAAATACAGTTTGAATTTCCAGGGCCAAACCCCTCACTGTCTGACCTGATTACTGTGTGCAGCTGGAAGTACTGTGCTGGCAGTGTGTGGTGACGTTACTTGTTTCTTGAGAACGTGAAGTTGTGATTTTTTGCAGCTGTGATATTGCAATGCAGCTGTGAAAACAGAGTCAGAAAGGAGCTAAAGAACCTTTTCTGTTCTGTTCTGCTGTTTCCTTAATGCTTTTCAAACAATTAGGTTTTTGCAGCCTATCCCAAACGTGCAGCTGGTTGAGGTCTGTGTGGGTTTTTGAGGAAAAAATATGGCATCCTTTCAGTGTTTGACTTGGTGCTGCTCAGAAAATGTGTGTTTGACAGAAATATTCTGTCAGCTTTCAGCTGTGGCTGGATCTTAGGAAAAAGTGATGTTTCTATTGGCAGTTGTTTTTGTGTTGGTGTTTCATTCAGGAACTGATAAAAGAAAACCTGAAAGAAATTATTTGGATTGTTTTTCACCCTCTCGCTGTTTGGCTGTGCCTGTGAAGTATGAAAATTGTTTCAGGTGGAAGGGAAGGAATATGTTTATATGAAAAGTCTTTTTTGAGTAGGTACAAGGTTTAATATTTAGTCTTGTGTTGATGACAAGACTCCAGATTTTCTGTTGTTCTGTGAACTTGGAAGCAGAGTTGTCTTGAGTAGTGTGCCCCGGTGTTATATCCGATTCATCGAGGTGTCAGTGGATTTGCTCTGGAGTGACTTTTGCTTTGATATAAACTGTCTTTAACCTATATAGGAGTATTTTGGCCGTTTAATCTGCACTGCCAGAGTAAATTGTTTAGTAATTTTTTTTACAACAGCGGTAGCAGAGATGAGGGCCAAATCTTACAAACTGTTTAACAGAGGACACTCTTGATCTGTCTTATCTCTTCCCGAGGCTGCTGTGGCTCTTACCAAGTATTTGGCGTGCAACAACCATGGAAGTGTGCTTTTTTGCCATATTTCTGGAGGACTTTAGCTTATCTTCTGCTTGTACAAATAATGAGGCTTTATTTTTTGAGTAGAAGTCTGTCTTTATTAAAAGTAGGGGGTTTATTTCCCTGAGTTTTGAAACAGAGCACAGTTGTCTTGACCTATGAGTTTAGATTTTACCGGCTTTCTTTTTTAAAAGGAATTACACTCTGAATTTGAAAATGGCAGATCATTAAAAAATTAAGTAATACAGGTAAATAGGATGAATGATTTTCAGGAAATAATGACTTGTTTGACCTTGCAGAAATGTGACCTCCATCGGCTGGAGGAAGGGCCAGGCACCACGGCAGTGATGACTCGAGAGGAGGGGCTCCAGTACTACAAGACCATGCAGACCATCCGGCGCATGGAGCTCAAGTCTGACCAGCTCTACAAGCAGAAGATTATTCGTGGCTTCTGCCATTTATATGATGGTCAGGTGAGACCCTCTGGCCAGGAGGTGTTGTATTGTCTTATTTAATGTAGGCATTTTAATAGAGTGGAGAATGTAGAACTGAGTATCTGTGCACACTGTGAGAGAAGGAGCAGGATGGGGGAGGAGGGAGGAGGAGAGACACAAAGACAGGGAAGGGCACAGTGCAGCTGAAGATCAGCTGAATGTGAGGAATGAGCACATTTGAAAGCCTGCATTTTTTCCCTCAGGTTTCATTGATGGCTTTTGTTTCTGTATCTCATGGATCATGTGCCCACTAAAAAGCAATGGTCAGGAGAAGAAACTTCATTAACTTACTGAAACTTTGCTCTCTGTCCTTTATCCCTTAATGTTTTTAAAATGTGATTGTTAAGACACTTCATTGTGGGGGAAGGTTCTTCAGATTTTTGTAGAATCTGGTTCCCCTCCCATGTGCCCTTGCTAGTCAATCAGGTTGGAATTTAGAGCCCAAGGCTGTTGTAGCTCCAGGCCTGTCACCAACCCTTGGGATTTAAGTCAGTCTCCTGTATCTGTGCTCTTCCTGCCAATATTTGATGTGTGTGGGACCAGCAGTGTGCCACAGTGCTGCTGACTGCAGGAGCTGTGTGCTTTTCTTCATTGCTAAGCTTTTGTCCCGTGTAACAGGAGGCTTGCTGTGTGGGGATTGAGGCTGCCATAAAGCCCACAGACCACGTGATAACAGCGTACAGAGCCCACGGCTTCACCTACACCCGAGGAGTGCCTGTCCGGGAGATCCTCGCGGAGCTCACAGGTTTGCGCTCAGCGGGCTGAGGAGCACTCGCTGCTCTGCTTGTGCCAGAATTTTTTGCTCAATGTGCTGTTGGTGTACAAAGTATACTGGGCCTTCAGAAGCAGTTTAATGACATAGCAGAATGGATCAGTTGTTTCAGTTTTATGGATCAGTAATTTTTACTGTGAAAATTAATGAACAAGGCGTATTTAAGTGTTGGTACTCCTAAAGCACAAATTTGTAAGATTTTTCTCGATACCATATGCTGTATTCATTGTGCTGCAGCGGTTTTGAATTTGCATTTGCTCTCAGTGGGACAGGGCATTATCCTCCCTAGGAGACAGACCTGGATTTTCAGAATTGCGCTGTTGAAGTCTTAGGAAGACTGGTAGATGTTGCCTATAACGATTAACTGGATGGTTTGGGGAAATTTGACTGTAACAAGAATATTAAATGATAATTGAGACAGAGATTTTGCAGACAGGAGACCTGGCTGTCCACAGTAGGGGTGAGGATGGAGCAGGGAAGGGAGGGTCAGCCTGGTGAACTCTTAAGAGATTTGTGACCAAATGCCAGAAGTGAAAAATGAGCAAGGAGCTTGAAGGCTTTATGAATCACTGGTATAATAAGGATTTGATCTGAGAATCTGCATGCTTGAAATGTTAGTACAGGGAAGGCTGTTTGGGGGTTAGACAAGCGGTTTGATTTTGTAAACTAAGAATTGTGTGTGCTAAGAATGTGTATCTGTAAGGTGAACAAAAGCCCAGAATACAGTGGTGACTGATTTGCCAAATGTCACTGGATACTGGTAAGTCAGAAAGTGAGTGGGCAGATTGTCATGACTGTCCATGTCATCCCAACTATGGGCCCTGAAACTACAAATATGAGTGATAATGTGGTGGGATTTTTTTTTTTCATTTCATGACATGCATTATTTTCTATAACATTATGCTTGACTTTATTTGGGCTCTTTTAATTGTGAAGGAGTGTCTGTGGTAAAGAGACTGTTCCAGAAAATGACTCTTGGGGGAAGTTCTTAGAGAGAACTGCTGCTAGAGCCCATTCTTGCAAAGAGAGATCTTGACTACAAATGCCAAACTGAGAGACAGCATGAGTTACAATGACCAGGAAATGACAATAAAAACTTTGAAGGAGAAGGAAGCAGAGTCACTCAAAACAAAACCAGTAGATAAGATTATAGGAAACAAGCTATAGAAAAGGACTTTTCAGGAGAACTGATAGTTACATGGGAAATGAGTTTGTGTTCTAAGAAAAGTAGAAAATGTAGCAAAAAGTAACATTGGTTAATCAGGAGTTCTTAAATACATTCTAAAATACAAGAAGCGACTGTACAAAAAGGGGAAGGAGCTTACTAAAGATAAATTACACTTATTCATAGAACTATTTTTCATAAAATTAGACTCTTTTTTTCTGTGGTCCTAGGTGGCAGAATCTGTAACAGCTCCCACAAAACCAGTTAATAAACATAGGAAAGATATGAGAAATATCAATGATAAAAATGACCCACTATAAAGTAAGAAAGAGAAGTACAAATTTCAGAAAGAAACACACTTCTAAAATGAACACCAAAGCTAATGTAAAAAACAAACAAACAAACAAACAAACAAACAACCCAAAAAACCAGATAAGCTGTGCTTATTAGAAATAAAATACAATCTTCTATGAATAGTAACAAGACAGGTAAGGATAGGTCTTAGATGGGTTCATTTAAATAGGGTTTGTTGTAATGCTTCATGGATCACTGGTTATCTTCAAACTACCCCTTGGACAAAGCTGGCGTGGGTGACTAATATTTATATTGGGCTGGAATAGGGAGCTGGTAGTTGTTGGGGTTTTTTTTTAGTGTCCTGTTGGTAATTTTTACATGTGGTTATTGTCAAAGGGAAGGCAAGTCTAAATTATTGCTACTAATTTGGAACTTCTCTTGCAGAAGCCAAAAGTAATAACATACTTCTTGCAGATTATGTATGTGAGCCCTTGTTATCTGTTAAAAAACCATCCCATATTTATCTGCAAGGCTTTTGTATAGTAGGACACTGAAACTTTTGGTTGGTTTTAAAATTTCATAATCTCATCCATATTTCTGGAATTCTGCTTTCATTATTGTTCTCTCTTTCCCCCCCTTCTCTTACTTGTTTTCCTGAGATACTTAACTGTAAACCTGTATGAGAGAGGCCATCATGTCCTAACTCCACACAGATCTAATGACAGAGACATGATCTTAGTGTTAATACCTTTAGGAACTGAATTAGATGTTTCCATTTGTGTAGTATTTTTCCTCCAAAAAATTGTTATTCATGTTTCAGGTCGAAAAGGAGGCTGTGCAAAGGGAAAAGGAGGATCAATGCATATGTATACCAAAAACTTTTACGGTGGCAATGGTATTGTTGGCGCTCAGGTATATACACGACTTCTGTTTTAAAGCACAAGCTGAATTTAGCTCATGTCCTGTTGCCTCTCAGTGTTTCCTTCTCAGTTTTTGTGGTGTGTAAGCTTGTATGCAGATACCATTTGCTCTTGGCTTGTATGTCTTACTGTGGTGTGCTCACCGTTTTGTAAACTGTAGCAAAAATGAATCAACTTGAGAATACGGTTCCTGTTTGTATTTTGGCTGTGATAACATTTGTAACAAAGGGAAGCGGGTGGGTAACAGCTTGTTTTTAAGGAGGTCTCTAACAGCCTAAATGTCTCCTTGAAGTTCACAGGCTGCCTATCTTCAACTCCTTTAAATGTCATTCTAAAATACTTTGTCCTGTGCTCTGTGGCAGGTTCCTCTTGGAGCCGGGATTGCGCTGGCCTGTAAATACTTTGGTCGAAACGAAATCTCCCTGGCCTTGTATGGGGATGGGGCAGCCAATCAGGTAAATGAGCATGGCTGGGGGGGAATTGATTTTCCTTCTGTGCTCTGTGAGCTCTGCCTTTACTCCAAGGGGTGTAAGAGCACATTTTGCACTCCCTGTGTACCTGCAGCCCAGGCAGTGTTGATGAACTCCATGGAGGTGGCGAGGCATGTTGCAGATTTTGGACACGGCCACCTCTTATTTGAGTTGTCTTAGGTGTTTGAGCAGGGATGTGTTCCAACAGCTGTGTAGTCCTTAGAGGATTCTCAGTGATTCAGGCCAACAGTTAAGAAGTTAATTGCAAGGTGCTCTTTATGTATCAGGAACGTAGCATGTGCCTGCAGTTTTTTATCATATTTTGGACCTGTGTAAACATCTGTCCTTCACCACCTCCGTATTGAGCTTGGCCCTTGTCGCTGTAGTGGAGGGAAACTTCTGTTCTGGAAAACTGGATACTCAGGGAGTGAGTGAGGCTAATGTTAATTACGTGAATAGTGCACAAATTTTGGGAGGAGGGGTTTCCAGTTACTCTTTACTCTCTTTCCAGTTGTGCACAGCTCACCTAAGTGTGAGACCCTGAAGTGTCTGTGCTGTAACGAGACCTCTGAAGGATGGCAGTGAAGATGACAGTGCTGCTGGATAGGGAGAGATGTGTAAATCAGGTTTCTGAAGACAGAGAAGAGGACAGAGCATGCTGGCAGAGCCCATTACTGTTGATATTCCAGCCAGTCTCTTCAGGTTATCAGCTGAGACAATAAGCCAGATAAGCAATTGGTGATTTAGAATGTACCGGTGACAGTTTCACTTTCAAAGCACAGGGTGGAAATCTCAGTTCATGGTTTTCCCTGAATTTGACTCAGAGCAACAAGGCTGATGCAGTCACTGCAGTCAGACTTAACTTTGTTGGAGCAGCATCCTGCCAGGTTAATCAATTGTCAAGTTTTTTTATGATTGTTGTTGTAATAACTGAGTTAAAGTTGAAGGTTTTGTGCTAGCCTAACACAGATACTGATTCAGGCTTAAAAATTAACTTCTATAAACTACTGATTGAGATGAAAATTACCTTATATAGTGTAGCTTCTCTTTTATTCCTTCTGAGCTGTAGCAAATGGCTGGTTTCAGATCAGTTTTAGTATTAAAATTTCTAGACCTCTGCAACAGAAGGATTTTCAGTAGAGCCTAATGCTTGAAGGCTGAACTCCCTGATGAGATGTAACTTAATTTTCTTTCAGGGCCAGATATTTGAAACATACAACATGGCTGCCTTATGGAAGTTGCCTTGTATTTTTATCTGTGAGAACAATAGGTATGGAATGGGAACATCAGTTGAAAGAGCTGCAGCCAGCACTGACTACTACAAAAGAGGATACTTCATTCCAGGGCTCAGGGTGAGTACAGCTTATTTTTTTCAGGGGGAATGTGTGTCCATATACCTACACAATGCATACATTGGTATTTCTTTTATTTCTACATATATTTACTTGAAGCTGAATTCTATTCCACTTGTGGAAATACTGAGATTGGAAGTTTGGAGGCTGGCATTTTTTTGCCCTGATGTTCTTTTCTCGTTACCAGGTGGATGGCATGGATATTCTCTGTGTCCGAGAAGCAGTAAAGTTTGCAGCTGAGTACTGTAGATCTGGAAATGTAAGTCTGTAATGGGCATTCCTTCTTCATGAGTGGAATTCTTGCAAGCTATTGCTGCAAAAATAGTTCTTCAATTTGTGTTAACCAAACACTCAATATATTATTTATACTGTCATTTTTTCCCATTTCTACCACAGTTACATTCTGTTGTGAAAGGTGTTACAACTGTCAGGCAGTTGTGATCTTTGTGTTTAGTTAGGGGAAGCATCAAGAAAGTTAATAATCATTCTATATTTACAAGAAACGGAAAGTAAAATAAAAGTTTTATGAGTCAATGTTAGTGTCTGTCACCCAAATATGGTAACACTGGTTTTGAAAATATTTAATACTTGCAGTAATGAAGGTTCTGTGAGAAACAACAGGTAATTTGAAATATTCTGAGTAATGGTGGAAGGAAAGAAATTCTAAAGCTGCTCAATCAGAACATAAAAGTAAACGCTTACAATATCAGCACATGCTTTCATTTGAAAAGAATTAGGTTTCATTTTATGGTGTGAAACTATGTGCTAATATGTAAATTAAACTGAGAAAGACCTGTTGAATAAAAGTGATTGATCACTGGTGGAACTCAGCTCTAGCAAATAGTTGCTGCTATAACAAGTTGGTCACTCGTGGTGGCAACACTCCTTTGCTTTTCATTTCAAGGGTCCTCTTGTGATGGAGTTGCAGACATATCGTTACCATGGCCACAGTATGAGTGACCCTGGAATAAGGTACTGTCACATTCTTTCTTCTTTCTTTTCACTGAAAAGAAGTATTGATAGTCAAATTCTAAGAGATTAAACGGTGAAATTCAGTGTTTAAATCAGATGTCAGATGCATTTAAAGGTTACAATGAAATTGCTGTGAGCAGTGCTGCTCACTCATCTTGTTGCTCAGCTGCTACATGTGGCCATGTAACACACTTGCTTCAGTGCAGAATTAAAAGATGCAGGTTTAGAACAAGCACAAAGTCAGTTAAATTTCTGTGCTCTCTATTAATGAATTCTGCTTTCAGTGTGACCTTATGGTGTGTCCTAATGAAGGTTTGTCTGAAAAGCATCATGCTTTTCTGGGGTTTTAAGAGGATTAAAGTCCTGGAAGGTATAATCACAGGAACAGTTTGGACTGCCCAGACAAGTCAAACACATCCTAAAAATACAAACATCCAGGTGCTAGAGATTCAGGCATTTCTCCCACTGACAAAGCTGAACGTGTTTGCATGAAGTAGAGGTGTATCCCAGCTCTCCATTGGAAACTTGCAGTGACTTGGAAGCGTGTGCAAGTCATGCAGCCCATTCCCTGGAGGGGAGGGTTAGGAGGAAATACGGCCCCTCAGGATAACTGTCTCGGGCTGGGTTTGCTCCCCTTTCCCTTGAGTCTGGAGCTACTTCTGCTCATTTGGCATTGGCTGTGGCTGCGCCATCCTTTGGGTAATGAATGTTCTGTGTTGTCACTGCATCCCTGACAACTCCGCGGATTCTTTTTCTAAAAGTGAGCTGCGTCCAGAACCTCACTCTGCTCCAGGGTTCATGTTTTGCCTGTCTTGTTCCTAGCTATCGTACTAGAGAAGAAATTCAGGAAGTGAGAAGCAAAAGTGATCCCATTACTTTGCTGAAGGACAGAATGGTCAACAACAACCTTGCTAGCGTTGAAGAACTAAAGGTATGGTTTTAGTTGCTATGTAAGGGAGCTCTTGAGCAGTCACACACTGATGATCTCCAGAAGGCACATCACTGGGCAGCATGCAATGATGCAGCTTTCTTTCAAGTTCTTTAAGGTTTGCTTTAAGATCACTTTTATAGGTGAAGGCAAAGTTTTCTTGCAGACCAGCTCTGAAGTTGTGCTCTGCTGGAAAGGTCTTTTGCTTTTGTGTGCTAAGTAAGGCTGTGGGGTGTCATTTGCTAACAGATAGAAATCAAAATTACTTGGTCTTTCTTGACTCCCCAGGAAGGGGGTGAGTCTTGGAAAGGGAAGTAACCAATAGTGAAGGAGTGAGGAGGCCTCTAAGCAAATGTATGTAATGAGTCAACTGTTGAAAAAATAAAAAATAATGGCACTGACACACTCAGTATTTCACATAATCAGAACAGAAGATGTAGAAGCTCAGTGGGATCATGTTCCTCTGTCAGTAGGGTGCCAGTACTACCCAAAATGATGCAGTTTAGTACAGAAGAAGTTTTTAAAGGTTTTTAATTTTATATTTCTAGTCATTGTTCACTAATTCTGACTGATACTTTATCATAGCATTTAAATTCAAAATTGTGATGCTTTTTTTGAGCTGTCTTCTAATAAGCATGCATTTCTGCTTTAGGAAATTGATGTGGCAGTAAGGAAGGAAATTGAGGAAGCTGCTCAGTTTGCTACCACTGACCCAGAGCCTCCCCTGGAAGAACTGGGTTACCACATCTACTTCAATGAGCCACCCTTCGAAGTGCGTGGCCCAAACCAGTGGATAAAGTACAAGTCTGTCAGCTAAAGGCCTTTTTGTTGGTGTAACTTATTCTTATGAATAAGTGAATGTATTTACAGGAACTATAATAACTCTTAAGCTTATTTAAGAGCTCTTTCAAAAGAGGAAATGTGTAAGGAAATCCACCTGAGTATGGAATTTCTTAAACATGGTGAATGTTTCAGAAGAAATAAGGTCAAGAGAAAGTGGTTTATTTAAAGTGCTATATATTTGCTTTACTGACTTTCTTTGGATCGCTGTATGTGTTACGTACAGTGTAAAAAGAAAAATAAAAACTAAACTTTACCAACCTTTATCTAATGGTCTGTTTGGTTTGTTTCATGAACTTTTTCCCAGAAACCCCACCAAAAATGTAATTTACATCCTCTTGTTTTGCTGCAGAAGACTCACTAATTGGAAATATCACACCGGGATTTTCTCTGTCGTTCAGTGAGAATAGCTTTAATACAAAAAGCTGTATAAATCCATCTACAGTGAGGTGACATGCTCTAGCATCTCCCCTCCCTGCTCAAACTAGCAGCCAGCAGAACTGTAATGCATTTTAGGTTCACAGTTTTCACAATGCTGAAGCCAGTTCAGGTGGGTGTTTTCTCAGCTAATGTTCTGTATTCCATTGACAGGCATTGTACACATTAACCTTGTCATAAATAACTTAAACACATTGATGCTGACTTAAAAGCTGTTACTGTTCACTGTGTATCACATTGATAGTCAAACAAGCTACATAACTGTGCAAAACCTGCAAGGCCACTGTACATATAAATATATACATCTAATAATTTAAGTGCTGGGAATGTATGTCATTTGCTTATTCCCATTTTGTGTTCTTCCAAAGCATTGGCCTGCGCTGAGCTCCTGCCAGATGTTTGTCGGTGGTTTAGGATTGCATTCCAGATTCTGCAGCGAAGACCACCCCTGCATGAAGGGAATGGAGAACAGTTAGGGAAACCTCCCTCATCTCCAGTGCCTTAAAGTGAGCAAGAAGTAAAACCTAGAAACCCCAAGGATAGACCAGTTATGACAGTACATAGCAAACGACACTATTTTATGGTTATATCTAAAACTTCTTCCAGGTCAGCCAGGGGTTAACAGAATGATGATAAAAGGACCCAAATCAGTGGGTAGGAAAAATACATTCTTCATGCCTGTTTATCATATGATTACATCATCATGAACAGTGCAGGAAAAGGTCCCAACCTTGATAAATGCCAAAGCAGATGGCTCGAAGCATTGTCGGTGTAGTTGTGTCAGTTACGATGTGAAAACCTTTATCAGAAAATCTGAGATGAAACATGGCAGTTGCCCCTGAACTGTCACTGACCTATTTGAATAACCAAGCTTTAAAACAAAACACATTAATTAAGCTCTTAACAACGAACTAAATAGTATTTTCTTACCGCAGCTGAAGATACCACAAGTCATCTTTGGTGATATCATTAAGGACAGCACTTAGTGTGTAATCTTCTTCAGCAAACTAAAAGGCAAATTTATTCATAAATAAATATTCCTTCTTTGAAGCCCAACTGCTAATTATGACTAAAATTATGGGGGTTTTTTTTAAATGTGATTTTTTTTACCCTTTTAATGGTATCCAAGTCTGCTCCTTGTTGTTTCAGCCAGTTCATGAGCTCAGGGTCTGCATTCTCTCTAAAAGTTGCTGCAGACCACTGGGAATCTTTAACAGAAAACAAAGGTTAATACACTTCAAAACTAAGGCAAACGTGGTTGTTTTCAGGTAACTGAAGCTTAAGCTATATGGTTTTGCATCCTTTCAACGAACACATGATCCCATATGTTTTTGTGTAACTGCAGTATCTTAATTCTGCAGTATCTCCTCATACCTTTGGGTTTAAGTTTTAATTGAAGCAAGTGTAATTCCTGAGTCTTCTGCTCCAAAGATTGTCGTAAGAGGGCCTGATACTCTTTCTCCTTCTGAACGAGGTTTTCCAAAAGCCTTGTAGCATACAGAAGAGATCAAACAGAACCACACAGAATAAATCTAACTGAAAAAAATACCATTTTTAATGAGCACTACAGGACAGAGGCATTTGTCAGGTACTGTCGTAAGTAACATCTCTAATGGCTTAGAGATTCCATTTCAGTTGTCTGAGACTCAGGGGTGCCACTTGAAGGCTTTCACCTACAGAATTTAGTAAATAGCTCGTGAATTCTGTTCCAACTATTTTGCAGCCTCCCTGGGCAGAGTTGCTGCCTTTATACTGTAATTTACTACAGAACAATGCAACACTGATGTTTTACCAGGGACTTTCTGATCACAGATCTACATCACATCCATAAAGAAGAACGGGAACTTCAGCTGTTAACATGCTGGCAGCAGCGTACACATGTAACCCATGAGAAACAGGGCAGGGCTCTGCTGGTGCTCATTAGTGTACATCCTGTCCTGTGAGCCAGATAGAGTTGCTCTGGCCTTTCCTTGCAGGAACAGCTTTGAAGCACTGACTGAGTCAGTGGACATCCATTCCTTCCAGTAGGAAGGAAACAGACACAGTTGCACAAACCTAATTCACTGTAGAAATCCAATGTGACATTCTTCAATTAATAGATTAATTACACAGAAACAAAAGCTGTACTGAAGGATGTGCAGTTGCCATACTGCATTGCCAGTATATTCCAAATCCACTTGTGTTCCTGGAAGGCTTTATCACAAGGCAATAGGTGAGCAGTACTATGGGTAAGTACTACCCATCAGTGTAGAAAGCATGGTCTGAGTGCTTTTCACAGACTGCCTGAACGTGCAACGGAGTCTTTACAGGAGGGTTACCTTAAGGTGTTGTGTTTAAGTCTGCCCAGCTCCTGGCTGAGCTGCTGCTGAGCCTCGTGGGACACCACAGAGCTGAGGGTGCTGACCCCCGACGTGATGGCAGCGTCCTCAGCCCCGTTTTGCTCAGAGGGCTGGAAACTCTCCTCCACTTCATCAGCATCCTTGTCCCCACCTTCAGTTTCTGATGCTGGCTCAAAGTGAGTGCGAAGCTCTGACAAAAGGAAGGAGGGGAAGAACAAGACTTTTTGGTAATTCTGTCTTCAGAGGTTGTGCAGTTTGTTCTTCACTACTGTGGGTGGGGGAGACTGTTTGCATAATGAGTTTTAATGCAATACTGAGCAGCTCACACAAACCCTTGTGTGAGCTGGAGCACAGGTTCTCTGGCATTGGTTCTACATGAGCAATGCACCAGCAGAGGTAGAGCTGTAGGTCATAGCTGTACTGGGGACAAGTATCATGAGATGAGTAATAAGACAGTCAATAAAATATATTAAGGAGAAACCCCTGAAAGCTCACATTTTTCCTAAATAGTAAGAAGAAAAAAAGAAGAAGAAAAAAAAAAAGGTGCTTTTTCCTAATGCCCTGGGCCAAAGAGTTCCTCTTCTCCAGGGAGAATTTCTAGCCCCAGTTATCAGAACTTGCTGCAGGTGGCCACCCGTATTACCAAAGAACAGTTGTGATTTCTCCCATACAAATGAAGTCCTAAAAAATTTGGCTGATTTGGCTTTAAAAGCCATGGACTGAAAGGGATCACTGTCACTAAGTCTCTCAGAACATTCCTATACTGGAGGAGGTGCTCAGCATTTTAAACAGTTACAAAACTACTTGCATATTTCCAACTTAACTCTTTGCTAGACAGTACTTAGACATTTATCTTCCTCCTGGTGGTTTTCCCTATCATCTATCTATGGGCCAGAATCATCCCCTTCCTCATATTATTGCACTCCCTTCTACACATCCGTTCCACAGTTTATTTATAATTTTCCAGAACACAAAACCAGACCTGTGCAGTGTTACTGACCCTGGATGTCATTAGTATGTACAGAACAATCTTCTTTCTTACTAGAAAATCTCCAGCTTGGACTGAATTTAATTTGCCTTTTTTTGCCATGGTTGGACCACACTGGGGATGCAGAACCACTGGTTATTTCCTCATTATGTGCTTTTGTACTGCAAGCACAGCATTAATCCTCCAGATCAACACTTCTTTCTCTGCAACACTCTGACCCCACGTCTTTTGATAAGTGGCACATGGGGTGCAGCTAATGGCATGCTGAAAGAGTAAACATCTGAACTGTTCCATTTGCTACAGCTCTTTGATATGTGGAAAACCTTCTTTTTAAAGAAAGGATTCTTTTCAGCTGCTTTGATTTACCTGGAATAAGAATAGTGACTGCTGCTTGGACTGCACGGCGGATGATGTTATCCATTGCAAACATCCAATGGGGTCTTATTAAGTGATTTCTTAATACTTTGTTCACCTGTAAAAGTAGCAGCAAACGCCCTTTGCTCACACCTTAGGAAAGAGAATCTTGTTTTCCAATAGTCATAGTAAGCTTTATAAGGTAAAAACTGCATGCAGCATTAACAGCCTCCCACCTTTCAAAGTCTAAACAACAGATTTGACAGTTTCAGGCTACAGCTTTCAAATGTTTCAAACCAGACTGTGACATTCAAACCTCCACAAGGAGGGAGAGGAGTGAGGAACAGTGGGGAAGTTGCAAACCCCTGGGATTAGCTTTGTCCAGGAGCAACCTGATGTAGTGGAAGGCGTCCCTGCCTACAGAAGGGGGATTGGAAATAGATGACCTTTAAGGTCTCTTCCAACCTAAACTGTTCTGTGATGCTTCAAAGAATTCCTTTGCCCCTGCACCAGGAAAGGAACTCACCGCATCCTGGAATCCAAACAGCACCAGGTGAATCTGATTGATGGAAGTGCTGTCAAAATCCAAATCCATTTTCAATTTGGATATTGTAGAAGCCATCACTCTCTGCTCAGGAGAGTGTATAAAGTCCCTTAAAATCCCAATAATCTGCTTGATGTGGTCCACTGAAAGTCGCAGTTCTTCAGAGCTCTGAAGAAAAGATAATGAATGCATCTCAAATGAATCCCAGAGTCATCAATTTAGTAGCATTAATATTCTTAGGGTAATATATGCTTATGTATATTTCACATTCATGAACAGAATCACAGACCTTTTGTTTCTGCAAAGTCTCTACTTTCATCTTTTCTTAAAAAAATTAAAAATTAAAGAGTAATTTCTGTTGTTTTAAAAAAAAACCTGTAAATCTACTGCTACTGTGGCTGTCACAAAGGGAAGAGGTTCCAAATTATATCTACAAATTCCTGCAATGTACTGCAGAGGGCAGCTCTCCTCCATGAAAACAGCAAAATGAGAGACCCAATTTTTTTAGATGCTATCCTTTCAATAAGCTGAATCTGGACTTCTATCTAATCATGCAGACACTTGATTTCCTTAGGAATCTAAAGGTCTAAAATGACACAATGATTCACCAGCGTTTATTCTATGATTTTCAGTCCATAACCCCCACAGTTAAAGCCATCCAAATGTCTATAAGAGCAACCTCTCTAATTAAAAGGTAATGGGAGTATTACATAAATTATAGAAAAGAGATGATTACAGCAGTGCTACAAAAAAGCTGGGGACTGAACCAGGACTTATTGCTACTAAATAATCCTTCATTGTGGAAAGTACTTGGAGCCCTGATTGTTTCTGACTCTGAATTTTAGTTGTTTGTAAGGCTATCAGCTGTTTTGCAGTTTAAGAGCAGAAATGTACCCCAGCTGCTTCCCCAGGCTGAGTTTGTGGTCTGTAGAGCCCTACAGGAGCCCCTGTGGTGCAGTTTGCTGGGGAATGGAGCACAGGGAGCAGCAAGTCCTGGGCTGTGCAGAGCTGACCATGGAGCAGCAGAGCTTGAGAGCCAAGCCACAAATGTCAACAGCTGGCTGGGGACACCACGCCAAGAGTCAGCATGCTCCCCTTTATGGGAGTGCAGTCCAGGTGAAAAGCCATAGCTTCAGTAAGAATAAATAAAAATGATGTGTGCTGGAGATTGCCCAAAAATCACTGACAGGGGTATGAGGAAAAGTCAGATTTATCACAGAGAGGCACATCAAAAGCAGACATTAGGAAGAAAAGGCTGTTACAGGTGTGTGGCAATGTTTGGCTGTGCATTAACCATTCTAGGATTTTTTTCTTGCTCCTCTTCACAGTAACTAAACCTTCCCACCCAACCTTCCCCTCTCCAGAAAATGTACCTTAGCTTTTTTAAGATTCACATACTGCGATCTTGGCACCTAGTTAACAAACATTTTATTAAAGGTTGTTAATCAGGTCCCTACCTTTAAAGCAGAATATACCTATTACTATGTGATGTTCTAGCTCCATGTCCTTAAAAGCCAAAAGAAAAGACAACATTAAAACTGCCCAACCCACCAACCTCAGCCCTCCACAATCTCACATCAAATGACCAAACCTCTCCCTCATATAAAATCAAAAGCCCATTAGCAGCCAAAAGGTGGTGTTTGCTACCCATTCACACAACAGCAAACAGCTCACACAGTTACAGGTCTCAGAGATTAAAGATACTCAGAAGGAACAATCGAAGCACCTTCATTTATTCATTTTCAGAACTGGAATACGACTTGGCTCATTATTTTTCCCTTTGACATGAGAAAAGGTGAGCTGAAGTGAAATTACCTGTGCAAGACACTCCTGCAAATTGGAAGCAACTTTATCCTGTTCCTCCTTAAGGATTTTATACAGGATTGCTCGGCGTTCACTGTCCTTGCGCAGCAGGAACAGCCCAGAGTCCTTATCCTCCACGGATGGCGAGGCGCTCCTGTCCTCCGAGGCCAAGCCCTCATCAGGGACGCTGTGGCAGCCACCCAGCCCAGGCACAAGAGAGACCTCAGCATTAGCAAGGCATCAGGGCTGCCAGAAGGGAGCAAGGACACTTCTGGGGTTAAAAACTCAGTTCTAACTACAGCAGCAGATTGATCAGACTGGTTCATGCTAATTTTGAGACAGAAGATGGCTCAGATCCTCTGCTGACTCAAAACCGACATGGCTGATTTCCCCTGCTAAGAGGCTGGCATTAATGTCAGTTTTGGGGAGGAAAGCTGAAACTATTAATTTTTTTCTAGACCCATACTGTAACATGCTCATTTGAATGTATTGCTTTGTACATTGGGGGAAGCAGAACTGTATTTCTGCTTCCCCTTTCCCCCATTTTATCATGAGCACATGGAAGGGTCAAATCCTCACTTAACTCCAAAATCCATATCCACTCAATCAGTACGACCACTGACATTTACTCACTGGAGGAAGGAAAGTGTAGAAGTACATGGAAACCTTAAAGGAGAGGGATGATTGCTCATTATTAAATATAGACAATGTTTACATTAACTGGTAATCTGTCTATGCAACTTACTGATTAACACATGTGCTTACCTAACTATTATGTGAAAAAATTGCCCTCAGATAACATAAAATGTGAATTAAATCCACAGAATCCCTCAAGGGTGTCAAGTGAGAAGCAAATATTTTACCTTAGTAAATGAGAAATGGGATGCTTTGCCTGAATCTCTGAAATGGATCTCTTTGGCCTTTCAAAAAACACGTCCTGCTGTACATCAGAGTCTGGTGAAACAGAGCCATGCTCACTGCTGCTACTGCCAGCCTGTTCCCCATGGATTGGCAGGGGAAGGGATGTGTTCCGATTATAATCTAGGAACAGACATGGTAAAATGTGTGTCAGAACTAGGCCAAAAAGGGCAAACAGCTGTGATCATCTTCACTGATAACAAGACCTCATTTTGCAAAATGGCTGAGGGAGAAGTAACCTTGTTGATAAAAAGCAGTAACAATTCAAAAATCATTGCATGCATAAGCAATAAAAGGTTTTAACAAGTTAACTGCTAAACCCAAAGACAGCACAGATACTCACAGGAAATGCCATTATGTTACTCTTTCTCACACACGCACACAATCCCCTTGGTGCTGGCCCCACAAAGTGGCTCAAATGGATATGAGCAGTTTAAAGAACCTGAATTGAACCAAGAGGTTCACCTGCTGCTTCACTACAGCCATCTCTCTAAGCAGAGAGCACTCTATGTGCCCTCCTCACCTCTGTGTTAATGGGCATCAAACTGCCCTCTCCACACCTGAGATACCTTCCTCACTCACATGTGCCCCTGCACTTAGCAAGAACTCTCCCTCTCAGCACTGGACTGAAGGAAATCTCTTGTCCCTTTTCAATTCATCTTGAAAGTAAGAAAAAATTGAAAAAAAACCAACCCAAAACAAAACAAAAAAAAACCAAACCAACCCAGATGTTGAGAGTTTGCTGTAATTCTGATTGCCAGTTTGCAGCTGTGTGGCAGGGAAGGTAAAGAAGTTCTCTCAACCCAAGGTGAACATTCCCATGGAGCTAAAATACAACAAAAGTTTTTGATGCTTGTCACTACAAATTCTTGGAGGTGAGGGAGGAAGAGAGCTAGAAGTTGGAAGTTGTTCAGAAAGCTCTGACATACTCCATGGCACACGACTGATGTTCAAATGGCTGAGATTAAACAATCACAGAAATGAAACAATACATGTCACCTCGTGAAACCTAGTGCAAGGCATCTCAGTAGGACAGAAAACTGAGAGCTGTCCCAAGAATAAGGGCTGAGATTTGTTCTGGGCAGCCTTTATTATTGGAAAGAAAAAAGAGATAGGGATGGGATGGGATGGGATGGGATGGGATGGGATGGGATGGGATGGGATGGGATGGGATGGGATGGGATGGGATGGGATGGGATGGGATGGGATGGGATGGAAAGATGGGGACAAAGCTGGAGAAATTTGAGCTGAGAGAAACAATAGAAGAAGATGTTGAACTGCTGCAGCTGGGACTGTGGTAACTGCTGGGCCAGGACCTGCCTTGGGCCACCAAATTCCCCCCGGGGTTGTCTGCAGCAACCAGCACAGCTCTCCCCAGCTCTGGCATGGAGAATCACACACTCAGCTGCTGTCAGGTGCCTTTCCCTCTCCTCACCCAATACACAGTTCTCACAACATCTGCCCATTCTGCTCATGTCCATGGCCAGCACTGAGCTCACTCCCTGCAGCACCTGCTCCATAACCTCACCAATGAGAGGGAGAAGAGAAGAAAGGAGGAAGGCAGGACGAGGGAAGGGTGCACCTCCCCTGATATTTGACAGAACCTGTTGCTCCCGAGGCTGCTAACAAGGCAAGCTCCAGCCTTTCTAAAATCATGCAAAATTTTCAGGAAGACATCCTCAAAAAGTGAGCTGAAAGGCCACAAGAGAAGATAATTGTTGTGGGATAGAAAGCATGACAACAGCTCCTTCATGCAACTGCCCTGGCTGAGCAGTAGGAGCTCCCCTGTAATCCCAGTGTCACTGCAGGGACTGGAGTTCAGTTCTCAGTTCCTCTCAGGACAACAGGTGATGCCCATTTTCTTGATGAAACCAATTCAGCTAGATGGTATAAATTCCTTGCAACTTGTTCCCTTCAGAATTCCATTCTTTCAAAAGTTATTATTTGAGAGGGGTAGAGCTCAAATAGGAAGAATTTCAATTTGCATTGGGAGTGTGTGTGCAGACAGATGAAAGAAGCAGCAAGACCAATGGCTTCCCCTGTTTTGAAACAGGCAGTTCCCTCATATGATTTATTTGGCAGATCTATATTAAGGTTCCTTATCTTATCACTGAGCAAGTGGCTGATATATTTTGGAGGGGAAGAAGAAACATGGTATGCAGATAAAACAAAACAACCCACTAGACAGCTACTTCGGCACCTTTGTGCCAAATTTCAATGTTATGTATCAAGTTTGAAAATGCTGACCCAAACACCTAATAGACCCACATTTCCAGGTGCCAAACACCTACTCAAAATGTAGAACTGCTCTGGAAAGTTCTTGTCAAATGTCACTCTTCTAATTTTCATTTACTACAAATGAGGCATTTTTTTCTGGGGAGAGGAAAAATTACCTTGGGAGGTTTCAGCAAGCAAAATACAAAATAAGCAAGTCACTTTATTTTCTGTGAATTATTAAATTTAAATGCATATAATCACAAATTACACACACTTTCAATAGCTGTGTTCCTGCTGTTTTCCTGGCACAAGAAATGTGCCTCTGTAAAAGAAAATGCTTAATGATTCCAATCTTTTATATAACACTTAATGATGATGTTGACTTGGATTTGGCTGATAATTCCTTACCTGAAGGCTTGAATGCAATTTTGCTTTTCTTGCCCTTGTTCACTTGCTTCAGGAAAGAATCTCTGAGCAAATCAGATGCTGTAACACGTTTACTAGGATCAGGTTCAAAACAGAGCAAAATAAAGGCCTTTGTTTCAGCAGACACTGATTCTGGAATTTCAGGATGAATCTTAAACATCCCAACCTGCAAGTAAAACACATATACTAATTATTTTTATGAAATAACTTCAAGAAGACCACGGGCTAAAGCTCTTTTAATACAGGTCCTCACACTTCTCCTGACTCTTGTAGAAAAGGAGTGATCCAGGTACCCACATAAAGCAGTGAAGTGACAACAAGGTTCTAATCCTGCTTTATTTCATGGCAAACATGGTGTAAATATCCATGTGGTATTACATAAATGTCAAGGCATGGATGTATCTAATCATCTGCTTTCAGGCAATCTTGGAATTTGGGCATTATCGACACCGAGTGTTTCAAATACTCCTTCTCTGACCAGCCACAAACCCCTCCAGCTAAAGCACAGGCTTCCCATCACCCCTGCTCAGAGCTGTGTCTCAGTTGCTGACTCCTCCAGCACATTTGTGCCCAAGAACAGCAATAATTCCCTCCTCTAGCACCGACAGCCTGGGGCTGCACCTGTTCTGCTTCTGCCACTGCCAAATTTCCTTGCACAAATACCCACAATGACCTTGCCAGACCTTGTCACCACCCCTGCTCTCGGGCCAGATGTCTTCCCTAGTCTTTCAGTGTTGTTTAATTGAAAATCACACGATGTTCAAAGGTTTAACAAGATCCTTGTTAAACCATTCTTTAAGTAATGATTTTTATTTAAGTCATTACTTAAAAGAATCTCTTTTAAGACTCGCTCTTTAAGTAATGAAAAATGTGCTTCTACAGGTTACTCCCCAGTAATTTCTTCCAGCTCCTCACTGCCTTCTTATTCTTTAATGTCAATCTGGTGGAACTGCTTGGCAGCCAGAGCTGTATAACCTGTGTGCACTGCATGCACGTGTCTAGAGAGATTATGGTTTGTAGTCTCAGCATCTTTACACAAAACACATCCTGGAGAACAAGCACAAAGATAGTGTCCACAAGGGAGACAGTAGCCCAGCAGTTAAACAAGTGCCATCTGCTTTCAAATAATCTCATTACAGAGCTGCATTAACACACTGTGGCACATTCACAGGACTGGTTCAGCTTCAATACAAGCTGAAGCAAAAAATGCTGAGCAGTCCTGTTTCTGTTTGAATGACAGTGCAGTAAAAAAATGCTAATAGGGCTTTAAGGCCTTCCAAACCATGATCCTAAGCATATTCAAGACTCGGTGTCACAAACTGGCAGCACTCTGGTGCCAGGTTTCACTCTTATGCACTAAGCAAAAATCAAGGAAAATCCCAAACCAGGACAAGGAAGTTTGAACGCTTGGCTCTGATTTTATCTTAATCTCTGTTGCTCAAGGGGAGTAAGTTTTGTCACAACCATCTGCAAATTCTGTGGCAACACTAGTGTACTTTGTCTCCACTGAATGCCATTTGTTTGAGCTCTTTTCTCACAGACACAGATGCACGTTTTCTCTTCTCATAGAATAAATACCATGCAATGCACACCCAGGCAGGACCTATCCAGTTCCTGGTTTGCTACAGTGCCTTTTCCCTACTTGGCCCAACTCTTTGGTCATTTGCTATGACAGGGAGACTTGGACCTTCCCTTTCCTCACCTGCCCTATGTTCATGTGTGGAGGTAGGGACCTCAAAATTCTGATATTCTTTTTACATGCTTACCCAGCCAGCCTGCTTCAAATTCAGCTTCAGGCTTGCTTACTTTCATTACACAGAAGAAGAAAACATGGTTTGTAACCTATGGTGCCTAGCAAGACAATTCCACACAGAACTCAGCAGAGCCAAGAAACAGGAAACAAAACCAAATGCCTGCCTGTAGTATGTTAACACAGTCTGCAATAAGAATGCTAAAAACTTCCAATAAACTGTGCTGAAGAATAAGATGTGTAACTCACTGAACAGTTCAACTACATGCCAGGTACATGAGATGAAAAGGCATCTGCCAACAGAATTGTATTTGACATTTACAGTGATGTGGAAAATAGTCTCTCTCCATGACTCCCTCAGGAAAGCTTTAGTGAGCCAAACCACGTTCACCCAGGCAGCTTCTTTTGAGGTATGCCACAAGTCGACAGCACCAAGGTGACCTATTATACCACTGAAATAACTGTATCAAAACCCATAATCATCCCTTTTTGTGCCTTTTAGCAGTGGTGCATGGCACAACTCACAGGCCTAGTATGATGTATGGCATTAGATGTCATGCTGAACTGCAGCCCAGATTTCTATTGATAAAGATCCGATTTTGCCACCATGGTTGCATTAATGATGATACTAATGCTCACATAGTGGCTTTCAACAAGATGCATGAAAAAAATACAACATTGGTAATTTAAAGCAGTTTGCTGGGTTATGGATGGAATATTTTCCCCACTATAAGAATGAGAAACCTCAAGCATAACTGAAAACTTAAGTGCTTTACTAAAGGTTTACTGCAAGTCAATGGAAGAACCAAAAATTTTCAGTCTACTTATTTGACACATCATAGTTATTACACTCCTATTAGTTACACAGCTAGGACAAGTAATTTTTAAAAAGAATTATTATCAAAACTATCTGAAGAATTCTCAAGTGTTAATTTTTGCATTTGAAAACAGATACACTAAGAGAAACAATGTAATAGAGACAACAGCTTACTGAGGAGGTAGCTATGACCCAAAGAACTTGGAATGCAAAACACACAGTATTTTACTCCTTTAATATATACTGAAAATCCTGGAATATACTGGAAAGCTATTCCCCTGCTCTTTTCCACCACATCTTCTTGCATCCATTTTGCAGAGACTGGGCCTTTAAAAGGTTTTCCTTTGGGAAGGAAGCTTACAAAAATTACTTCAAGGAGCAAAAAATAACTTGTTCGGCATTATTGGGGAGACTGGTTACAAGAAGGAAATCATAAAGCAAGAGCAGGAGATGAAAAAAATAACACAGAGGATATTAGTTTTCATAAGTCTTCACTCATTTTTTAGATTGCTGCTCTGAGTCATGACCTATTTCCAGCACAAAAATAACTGATCACCCCCTAGAGCAATGCAGCTTAGAGTAGGGAAGGATCTTTCAGTGAGAGTTAAAAACACAGGTCAGACTATGGCTTTGTGCAAAACAATGCATGTAACACCATGTTACTACCAATTAATATCATGAAATTAAGCTGCATTTTAAAACTCATCAACTGTAAAGCAGAAAAGTTTTATTTACTTTAAACATTGCAGCTTGAGGCTCCCCTAGTTCATGAAATGGAGGTTTGCCTGTTGCCATCTCAATAATGGTACAGCCCAAGGACCAGATGTCAGCTGGAGCACCATATCCTCGTGGTCCTTTATCGATGATTTCTGGAGCCATGTACTGCAAGGTTCCTGGTCAGGACAAAAAGAGCAGTCAAGTGTATATTCTTCATTCTTATTAAGGAGGATTAACACAACACTCAGCAAGCCAAAAATTGTCAAATGCAACCTGTATAGCCAAATATGTTATCTCCTATATAGCACTGAAAACTAGACAAAATCTTATGTTATAGCATCTTTTTATAAACTATCATTTTGCCCCTCCTTTCTAACACAAGGCTGAAACTGCTGAAAGTCTATTCACCACATAATCCAATAGCTTTGCCAGAAAATAAAATTATATCAAATTTTTGCAGACAACAACTTTTAAAGATTATGCAAGTAAGAGATGGCAAAATCTGAGAAGTGACAGATAGTTTTCATGAGAATAATTTTTCATATTTTACCCCAATAATGAGAACACTGGCGACAGGGAATTTCAAACACTTAGTTTGAAAAAAAAGCTATTTTTGGAAATATAGAGCAATAAATAAGGCAATCCATCATAGTTTGGCTAGAATTCCAGGATGTCTTGCATGTGCTTGGGATTTCTGACATCCAAGGTTAGCAAAAAAACCCCAAAACCAACCAAAACCCAAAACTGTTGGAACCCTAGTCATTGAGAATTTTAGATTTTCTGTGCTGACAGGCACTGACCCCCAAAACAACACTGCATTTGGCTGAGGCTGTGGAGAAGGCTTCCAAAACTGACTGATAGCACTGGGACTATGGCTGTGTAGTTTGAATAGAAGTGTGTAATATCACAGGGTGGAAAACTTAGGGTTTCAGGTTTTAGAATATAGTAATATATATATAAAGCAAGATGGAGGTTTTATGGTGGAGGCTAGTCCTTCTTTTCCACCTTCTTCTTCATGGTCTGGGTGGTATTTTATAATTGGATAGAAGAGTCTGCATTGCAGGCCATGGGTGGCTGGTTATTGGGTTAACAGTAAAAAATAATTTCTCAGTTGGAGAGTTTATCCTTAAGAGGTCTTGCAGAGAGGGAGATACAGCTCCATTTTTAGTTTGTTAGCTAGAAGTGTTGTAGAACTCACAGTTTGTGAGACTGTAATACAGATAAGAATTAATAAACATCTGAGTCCACACAAGAAACACCGTCTCGAGCATTTAATCCCAACTCTGGCAAAAAGAAGATAAAATGCAACACAAAACAAACAAAACAAACAAACAAAACACAAAAAATTAGGAAAAAAAACACCACCACCACCACAAACCACCCCAAACCACCAGCTGGTTAGAATTTCTGAAGTTATACATATTGGCAAAATAAGATCCTGCCTGTAGAAAATCTGAGTGTAAGAGTAGTAATAATACAGATAAAGAACAGTACAGTAAAAAAATTAAATAAAAGATGGTCAATTTGGTACCACTGTTATTGAACCATTCACTAACACAGCTAATGAGGTCTTTACAGGAAGAGTCCACACCACCACCAGCAGAAACCTCTATATGTTCAGAGTATTCTGAATGTTACAGTTTTTTTTCTCCACCTGAATTTCTATCAGCTTTGTTAAGACATCTTTAAATTAAATTATTTTTCTTCTTAGGAATGCAATAAAACTACAGTGCTGTAGAGCTGTGAACTATCAAGTAATGGACATATGGTGAAGATAAAAGGGTCTCATATGTTCATTGAGTGTGACTGCTGCAGAATGAAGGTTCAAGCCACAGCTTTGCCCTCAGGCTGTGTGTCTTGAATGAAGGGATGTAATGTTTAAACCACCAGAAGTCTGACTCTTCAAACCATGTGATTTTGTTACATAATGCCTAAAATCTAGGGTTTATGTACTGAGTAACAGAACAAAACCAAATTCCTAAAGACCTTTTAAGGTCCTCTTCGGTATAGCTACCAGCTTTCTGACTTAAAATGATAACTTAAGTATTTATTCACATGGCAAATTACATCTCAAAGGCACAAACAAGGCTGAAAAATTGCAGGAGAAAAAAGAAGAAGGGCACAAGGAAAGAGTTATTTCCTTTTATTACAGTATGGTGACTTCTCTTAAGATATCATTTCTCCATATATCATCCCTACTGACAATCAGTTGCTAAGAAGTCACTGAGGAATATGTAAAATACAGGCAAAGAGAATGATAATGAGTAACAATGAGATAATGAGTAAAAATAACTGAGAAAGGTAAGTTACTTCAGAACCTTAATTCTATTTTCATAGCTTCCTTTTGTAAGAAAGCTGGAGGAATTGCAGACACACCACTAGAGAGGTAAAGGGAAGTCCTGATTTTCACTTAAGTGAAGGTTGTTACCTTTTGTCTTCCACTCTGAAGCCATCCATGACTAATGGCTTTGTCTGTCCATTTATTTAAACTGCAGGCAAGTAAGAGGCTTGTGATATCAGCCTTTGCATAACAAGCAAAAACATTGTGTTACCCACATCCACTGATCACAGAAACAATGTGACCACATATTAATTTCTTTAATGTGGAGTTTCCCCTTTTGCTCAGCAATTCTTGTTTTTCCTGAATATTACAAGTCTTAAAAACCTTGTCCTATTGAAAGCTGTTCTGTAACACATCAGCCTAAAACTTTTCATGTAAACTGTTCTTTTTCCTGTTGTTAGCCAGTTGGTTGGGTTTTATAATTAATATCTCAAAACTGAAAGTGTTCACCAGTTTGAGTTTGGTTTTCTGCACTTTTAAACATACATCTAGAAAGTGTGCATGTGTGCTTGTGTACTAATATCCAGACTGTTAAATGAAAAAGTTGCTACATTCAAGTGTTTCCAGATGTAATTGCAACAATCAATTGCTACTTCATGAACACTTCGAAGAAAAACTTTTACTCCCAGAAAGTAAAATGGAAGAGGGCTACATTTAAAAAAAAGTGAAGAAAGCTATCAAGCCTATGTTTATGGTGATCACACTCCCATTTACTCTCCCCTGCAAACAGAGAGCCAATAGTGTTTTCATCACTAAGCCAAAGAGCCCCCCTGGCTCAAATGCTAAAGCTGTCATGAAAACCCTTTTAAACTCTGCTAGATTAATCTTACCTGTAAATGTTTCAGTGCATGGATTGATTCCTGCCAGCCGTTTGGAAGTGCCAAAATCTGATATTTTAACCACGCCACTGTAGGTGTTCACCAGAACATTGTCCCCCTGTGGTTTGGATAGGAGAGGGAAGGAGGGGAGGGAGTGAGGGTGGAGGAGGAGAGAGGGAAGGAGGGAGGGAGGCAGTGAACAGGGAGGGGAGACAGATAAATACAGATGCTCAATCTCAATACTCCTTCAAGTTTGCACTTATCTCTGTAATGCATGTTTCTACAAAGTAATATTCCAGGAGCACCAGGAGAAGGAGTTGGTTTATGCTTTCCTTTTCTTTTCAGCTTCCATGAAATCCTGTTAAAAATTCTACTTCAGATTACAGCAAAACTAACAGAAGTAAATAAGACAAAAAGCAAATCAAACAAGACACACAAAAGGAAAAGTTACCTTTATATCTCTGTGCACAATCTGGTTCTCATGGAGATACTTGAGGCCTTCCAGAATCTGCTTGGTGTAAAATTTAATTGTAGGATCTTTCATTGGGCCCCACTTAGATCTTAAGAGAGCTGAGAGGCTGCCTACGGGAGTTTAAGAAGAAAGCGGATCAAGATAGCAAAATCCCCAAAGTAACATGAAACAGGTAAGTCTGGATGAAGCCTTTGCTCAACATCCTAATGTAAAAGAAAAGCAGTGCCTATGATTAAGCCAAATTCTTGCTAGATCACTTAAAGCAAATAATTTGCTGCTGCTCTGGACTGGTTATTTCTTACTTGCCAGGTCAGGTTCTACTCCCACAAGAAGAATAAATGTTCTGACAGAGCTGGATCCCTCCCCTGCACTTCACTGTAACAACTGCTGAGACTACAACCAGCACCCATGTAGCCCATGTAATGAAACAAGGACTCAAGGTAACACTGCCTCCTGTTGTACACTGTACTGCATGCACCACAGGAATGGGCAAAGACAAACTGATTTTCTTGAGGCAGGGAGGGCAGAATCCAAAACAGAAAGAGCCTTCTCTTTACAAATATGGGATCATCTTCTGGCAATATTCAGAGACAGGAAAGAAAGCTCCTGAAAAAAACCCCCTGAATGGATGTTCAGAGTAGGAGATAGGCCATCCACACATCCCCAGTTCTAATAAAACTAATCTTTGAATAACACAAATATTAAATAATGAGGCAAAATAAAGAACAGTTTTGCTTAGTGAGTACAAAATAAGTAGAGTAGTACTTAAGGCCTGAAAAATTCAGCTAAAGGAACTTTCAGTCCACACCAACAGCTTTCTAAAGTAAAGTTTCCTCAGAGAATTTCACATAATCTGAACAGCTGGCTCCTTTTTAAGACTGGCTACAGAGTTTAAAATATCTAAATCAGTTTAGTAATATCTTGCCATTAGCAACTAATCACAGCACATACTACTGTGCACATACAAACAGGAAAGAACACCAGCTGACACTGTTAACAAGTGTGGGAAAACAAGTGGAAGTATAACTTCATCACACCTGCAGGCATCATACAGGTCAAAGTGTCTCAGCTGTTAGGTGAGAAGGTCACAAGGATTCAAAAACTAAATAATTTCCCTACATCCCTAAATGCTCTGGATGTATTTACTTACACTTTGACTGCTTGTCTGGACCTTTCTTAAAAAACCTGAACCTTTCCCCCTGTTTTTCTTATTTCTGTTTTTACTTTGCAAATTAAATTAATGCAAAATTTAACACTCATTTTGATACATTCTTGATGCTGAAGAGTATATAGCAAAATGGAAATGGAAACAATGTAGAGAGGTTACAAAGAGATTTCACATCCTCTTCCTCCAGTGGAAGGAACTACGAACAAGGAACACATCTCACTTTTATCTCTGATTACCTGGGGAATAGCAGTCCTTTGTACACAACAGTTAAAAAATAGTACTCAATTGTTCTATCAGTGTTACTGCTCAAAGAGAAGCTTATACTGAAAGCTCCAGTCATCATTCAGACACTTGAGCTCAATGGACTATACAGCTCTAATTCCACTATACTCCACACATGAGTATTTGAAACCAAATACTTTTAATGACTTCTCTATAGGTTTAGAATTATTTCAAAAAAGGGAGAGGGTGCTGAGACGTATACTATTCAAATTTTCTCTTTCTATAAGAAAAAGGACTTAACAGTTAATGTCCCAACAGAAAAGCCGTACAGAGTGCACAAACACATTAAGTGTTTATCTACTGACTTTCAGCCAGTTTGGAGTCCCAAATGCTTTTCCTTTGGCAGACCAAACTCAGTGTGATACAAACCTCCTGGCACCTGCTCCATAAAAATCTTAATGTATCCATTTTCTGAAACAGATCCAAGATACTGGACAATGTTTCGATGCTTTAAATATTTGTGCAGTGCTATCTCTTCATGAAGAGGTTGAGAATACCTATTAAAAAAAACCACAAACAAACAACAAAACAAGGACTGTTTCATCACACAGGAAAAGATTCTAGGCTATGCTTAAATGCTAGTTTGACAACAGAATGGATTTTAGGGATACCACTCCAATCCTCAGCAAAAATCTTGTCATGTCCTTAAAATGCAGTGTGATTCACTGCCTATTCCGAAAAAGTACAGAGACAGATCTCAGAGGAACCCTGGTGGAGAAACATGCTCTCCAAGAATTTGTGTGTATCTTCTGTATCAATACACAGCACTGTCTTTGACTTCAGAGCTCCTCTCATGCTCCCCAAAAAGAATACAAATGAGATACAACTGCAACCTAAAACCAAAGATATGTCTCCTAGAATGTAAGATACATAGATTATTAAACTGTCATACTTATGACATACAACATATATTTTCCCCAAAATACAAAGTCTTTATTCTCAAAAAGGTACTTTTGGATAGCAGGAGGAAATAGTAATTAAATTTCAGTATATTGGGATTTTATAAACAAACCACACAGTAACACATACTAAGAAGAGCCAAGTTTTCAAAAAACAACTGCATTTTTTGTTCACAGTGTGTTTATAACAATGAAGTAGGTCTTACCTGCTGTCTCTCTCCGGTATTTCTTTGATGGCTATTCGGACCTGGTTGCTAAGGTCTCTTCCAGCATAAACTATTCCATAAGTACCTTTCCCTAGAACTACCCTGTCACCATTTTCATCATAATCATATTCATACTGCAAGCAGAAAAGATAAAGCAGCACAGAAATTGTTATCACTAACATTTGACATTACAGAGAGCCTTAACCCCAGCTAACACAGCACAGAGGGGTTGCTGCAGTGCAGCTGCAGGACAGCAGGTTACCCACCCACCTGGTGCTTTACATAACTTGTAAAACTTCCATCTTACTTGCTTTGTAATACAATGTTCCTTTACCAGCTTTGAGAAAGATGCATTCATCCAAACAAGGAACATACCAATAAACCAAATTCAATGAAACAGTGCTGTCAAAAGAACTCATTCATGTATCATCTCTAAGAACTGCTGACAGAGCCTTCAGAACATGTAAATATATGGAACATAACCTAAAATTTTGAAACAAGTGGTTTAATGAATAGATAAGAGTAACTGGACCATACAGTTGCCCCAGGACATCCCATCTCCCTATGAGATTTTTCCAAAGGGCAGAAAAAAACGTTCATCTTGTCCACAAATTATTAAATATAATGGTGGTTTCCACTGCTGCTGAAACATGCTGGGTCATATTTCCAGCTGAATAACTCAGTGCTGGTTCACTGACTTCAGTAAAGCTACACTAATTTACACCATCTCATATAGTGACCTTGTGACAGAACTTCCTACTCTAAAGGAGTGAATGATGCTTAATGAAAGTGTACCCCAGACACTATATAAAACCAAATTTCTTATGGAAGTTGGGTTGAACAGCACACCCATGATTCAAATCAGGGAACTTATAAAGAATGAAAGGAACTGGAAAATTTCATAGTCTCAGATATTGTCAGGAGCACACACATCTCCCCTAATACCTTCCCACATCCAGGAGGATGTCCTGTATGGGAAAACTGCAGGGTATTCTCTGTGGCTTCATGTGATTTGCCTATTATAAAAATAAACAATGAAACTTTTTACAATGACCACAACCACTGACTTTTCTGTCAATGACCATGTTTTCTGCATTGTCCAATGTGACTCTCTGACACAGAATGCAGCCTTGGAGAATTTCACTGATGTGCCTTCCCAGTTCACCCTGCAGCTCTGCTGCTGCAGTGCCCACGTGTCACTGACACTCCCCCCTTCACCTCGGCAAAGACGGCAAGTTTCATGCTGCTGTATGGAATGTGCTAAAGGAAACCCGTCTGTCGCTTATCCTAACAGCATATTCTGCTCAGTGGAACTAAACTGGAGCAAGCACAGCTTTAGCACAGCTCCATTTACCACATTTCAGCACTTCACAGTTCACAACATAATCTCGTTACACGATAGGCATAACTGACCCAAAACGCCATATGCAGAACTTGTCGGGTTCTTTGGTAGGAGCATATCCAGCTTTCACAGCTATCATATGACATAAAACTGTGCAGAAAAAAGACAGCAGTCACATTGCAGAATTTAGGATTGACAGCAACCCCATCTGCAACACACTGGTCCTGAGCCAACCCTTTAATTACCGTGGAGAAATCTATGTTCTCCACTCTGGGTCTCATGATACATGAAAATTGTCGGGATTTGAGTTCAGTGCTAGTTAGTAGACAGCTTAATAGACTTGTATATACTTGATGTCACTTTACATTTGCCTCTTCTCATCCCAACAGCTACAAATATTGAATAAAACACTGTTGGTTGCCAAGAATCTGAATAAGCAACCCACTGGCTGTGAAATCCAACCAGTAGGTACAAGTAAACTAGTGTTCATATCTGACCTTCTGTAGGGCAGAGTGTTCTCTAGAATATCCTATTTGGGGTACAGCAGGTACTCTTAAAGTGACAGGAACTTCTCCATATCAATATACAGAAGTGAATACCCCAAGCCCAGAGGAACTGCAACATTCACACTCCTTCAAAACATTTGCTAGCTGTAAAATAGAGTGCAGTTTATACATAAAATATACAACACCTTGCGACATTCTCACAAGGATTCTGACTAAATCAGATTTTCTTCTCCCAGACCTTGAGGAGGTTATTTCTTCCTCTTCCCCAAATAAAAAAAGCTGTTTTATTAACAGTAAGAACTGTTTTCTCTGTGCTACTGGAGCCCATCAAGACCACACAAAGCTGCATTTTCCTCATTGTCACTTCTTAAATGTAAGATTTCAACCTGCAGGAAGGCATTAAGTGTTTTTCTTAGTTTATACACTAATTATTTCTCCCCTTCAGAAATCTTGATTTCTGTTTCAGTGTCTTAACCTACAACAGCAAGTAAAAGGTGACAACGGTGAAAACTTCAAGACATAGCTTAAAGATTTAAAATTAATTTCTGTAGTCACATCTCCATGTGTCATTCATTCATGCAGGATTGCTTCCTGCTATGCCTTGTCAGGTGATTTTTAGCTTTTAAAAGGCTCAAGCCACCATGAGCTCACATCCTCTGACAGACTGTTATACAGCTGAACAGACGGTGCTGTGTGGAGATTGTCTTGCTATTAGCTGAGTACATAATTATGTAATATGAAGATCTGCAGCTATAGATAATACCCTGTCTGTACCAAGGCAGAGCCCTGAAGCTGTGCCAAGGCCACAGATGGATGTATTAAACTGGGCTTAACAGATGTGCATATTTGTCCTTTTTGCTTGGGGAAAGAGTTCTGTGGCCAAACAAACTCCAGTGCAAAACTCATCTTTCTCACTATATGTAACTACATTTAACAGTACAGCAGAGAGTTCTGTACTTTCTTTTTCCTCCCCTGAAGCCCCAAGTCCTACAAAAGCTCACTACCATGAAGAGCTGCTCTGAACTGTCAGCCTAAGAGAACTGCTGGAATGAGACACAATTAGAAAGATGCCCAGCTCAAAGAACCCACTGGAAGGTTTTCACACTCATTCATTGGATTTATTTAATTTGCTTGTTTGCAAATAAAACTTTCAACCTACCTTCTATGGTGGCTTTTCAGATTTCAAAACAAATAAAAAGAAGATTAATAAATACAGAGTATGTATTTAATTCTACAAATGTGGACATCTGCTATGAGTCATTTTCTCTTATGAAGACATGGATTCACCTATCCCACCCTGAGGCCAGATGAAATGTGAATAATCCTTTCCAAATTGGTTTTTTTTTCCTTTTTTCCCCTCTGTACTAATTACAAAGAAAGCCCCTAACATGGATATTACAGTGATAAGAGAAAAGCACATGTATTAACCTGATCATAAACACCTACAATATCTCTGGGACAGAAACCTGTCAAATGAAATTACTTGGAGTAGTAATGGTATCCAGGTACTAGGTAGAAAAACTAAAGTACCTTTTTCTTAGCATTTATTTAATATTTTATTTTTTTTATCCACTTGAGCCAGCTGATAATGGTTGATTCTTATCTATACATTGTTTGCAAGAGAATACAAACACAGTAACACATTTCATTAAGGATTTATACAGTTTACAGTAGTAACAGGCCCAGTTCATAAAAATGTGTGTTTTTTCAAATGAATGCAAATCTCAGGAACAAATAATTTTGAAAGAATTTAAATTTCATATACAATTAAGGAGTTTAAATGCTATTTATCTTTCTACTATACTGATATGAAAGTGCAGGAAAGACTGAGAACAAGTTTCAGAGTTCTTAGATCTTTGATCCTTGACATACCTCTAATGTGTCTCCATCTACTTCTCCTTCTAGCTCCAAAGTACTGCCAACTGCATCAGACAAAATTTCTTTCACCAAACCACAGAATCTAAAACCAAAATACATAGCACAAGATCAAAGAAGAATACTCTTTTGGAAGCAGACTAAACAGATTCTTGCAAGCTGGGCATTACTTTCAAGCTAATAAATGGACTAGCATGTTTACAGCTTTCTTTCATTACTGACTTTCTCCATACTTATCCTATTTTAAATGATGAAGAACATCAAACACACACTGAAAAGCCTCATTATTTATACAATTATTTTATTTGCTGTAGTGAACCAAATAGTTACTTATTGCAATTGCATAGTAAAATCTTGATAGATTCAACTCAAAGACTTTTTCAGTACATGTCTGGCTGCAAGTCCGATTAGTCAGCATTTCAGAAAATCAGATGTAGCTTTTTGTCAGGCATTCAGAAAGACAAAAGTATAAAAGTAGTAATGTGGCTGCAAGAACAGGGTTTTAACTAATTTCTATTTCTCTGGGGTGGTGATACTTAAGCACAAGAACATTTTTTCCTGTAATTCCCTGCCTGAGCCACTCTTTTTTTTTTTTTTTCCAAATTCTACAAGAAATGGTTAACAATTATCTAAAAAAATTATAAAATATTAATTATTTCATACATCCTTTTTGTTAAATCACAGAGACACATCTCTTGAACTGCCTCCTGTAGCACACTGAATACAGCATGAAAAATGTGACCATGTTTCATGACACACAAATTGCACTGCCAAATAAAGGCTGAGGAGGTAACATTAATTTTAGTGTTTCCTACCTTTTATGCAATGCACTCTGCAAAGCTAGTAATTTTCTTTAATCTGAGTTTATTCCATGTATTACATAAGTAGTAATTATTGCAAGAAATAGTGAATATACCATTACATTCCAAAACCTAAGTGTATTAACAACTCCCTCCTACATCATTCAGAAGGTGTATTTGCAACTAACAGTCACAAGGCAGAATTTAGTCTGTAAAGATTTAGGCCTAAAATTCACTTAGCCTGCTTACTTTTTAGAGACAATAGATCATCAGAAAATATTTAATTACAGGTACAATCAGTAACACGGATCTGTGACACAATGTAAGTTAGAATTTCTCCTTACACTTGGATACTCTTATTTAAATCAAACTGAACAGACACAAAAGGGAACCTGAAACAATATAGCACTTTACATGGCATGGACAAGATAAAGAAAAGATAATAGCTGTAATTTAGATTAGGCTGGTTAAGCCTTTTTCAGACATAATGATTTGTAGATAAACTAACCAGAGTCACACAGGAAGTAAAACGGGTGCTCTAATCACCTTAAGCATCAGCAAGTTTACATTGCTTTTTCATAAAGAAAAAATAAGTGAAGAAATAAATAATCTGTTTCTCAAGCAAAAATACTGGTTTTCAACCTTTATGAAATCAATTTGATATAGGATATAGATGAGGCATGCAACACCCACATAAACTGAACTCACCTACTGCACTGGTTTTCTGTAGAAAAGTAGATTTGAAAGTCATCATAGTTATCATGGACATAAAGAAAACAACATCGTTCATCAAACTTGGAAATGCTGTAAAATTTACATTAGGAAAAAGTTACTTTTGATATAGCTATTGTAAGAAATAGGGCAACAAGGAGGGTTTTAATTATGAACACTTTAACACCTTTTTCACAGTTAATTACCTCAGAGAAGCAGTATGTAATGATACATATTTTCCTTATAACTAGGGCTTTTCTAGCTTCTTTATGTAGTCTATAATCCTATCTCCATTGTGATAAATAAGCTGCTGCTTACTTTGGTAAAATACTAGTTTATCTGAGGTACATTGGGGTTGGTTTGTTGTTCACCTCCACTACTACTTTTACACAATTCCATCAGACTGCTTGGTACTCGATGACACCTCAATGGGAAGTGAATTGCTCTGACACTAATTTAGCTATCCAGGAAACCTTTCCTTAAAGACTGAAAGGTGCTTCAGGTTTTTATAACTGCATTGCTTCTACAATAAAACTGAACTGGGAAATACCAGCAGTGTAACAGATCCTTCTTGGTCTATACTTTTTATGGCCTTAAAATTGTTACACAAGTTTTGGGATGACCAATATTTACTGCAAATTGCAGTGATAATTCTGAAAAAGGGACTATTTATTGTATCATATCTTGCCAGTGTCATATATATCCCATCTAAATGCACTGAAGCAAAAAGTGAAATGCCATAAAACACAGTATCAATATGAAAATAAATCTAAGAATTAACCACTTACCCCAACCATTTGCACTTCAGTATTTTGCTACATAATCCCAAGTTCTTAGGCTTCTTAAAGTACTTTTGTGCCATAAGTTAATAACATTTTTTAGCTTCTTGCCTGATCTGTTCAGTCAAACTCTTCTCTTTTACTTATCTTCTGCTGAGCCAATTACTTAAAATACATGACTACACTGCAGTAAAGTTGCCACATGTTACATCACCAATTGATGTTGCCTGTTGAAGCATCATTAAGGGCTACATGGAAAATGTTAAAAAAATCTGAATTTTGCCTGAAGGCTTTTCTAGAAATATGTGAAAATAACACTAGATAATTCTTTAATTTCATTTAGTATAGCAATTTCCACTCTAACAAGTCACACAAGCACACATCTGACTTGAGAACCAAGAGACAAAGCAAGACGATTCTTCCAGAGGCAAATACAGGATAGACAAGACAGGATCTAAGTAATTATAAACATTGCCATTTATGGGGTATATAAGATGAACTGGTTAGTATAAATACAGTTTAAGAGTTGTGATAAGAGTGTATTTTAACTGAGACCACATTTTTTTAAACTAATGCAATTTCTAAAGTATAGTAATTTAAAGCTGTCACATACAAAGCAAACATCCAACTCCACTAAATTTTAAAAAGATTGCCTCTTTAAGCACTGTAATGCAGTGATTTTTTTAATCACTCAGGAGTGATTAAAAATCAAAGCAAATGCAATTAAATGCTTGCTTCCTTTTGATTAAAGTTATCTTTCTCAAAGATTAATTTCTGTGCATTGTGTTGACTGAAGGTAATTAATGTGGTACAGAAACTTTATGCTGAATTATTCTCAATCAGTTCCACAGACTTCAGTAATTCACATTGCATTGGAGTAATAGAATAAAATACCATGTAAAATTCATTTAAACCAAAGCCTGCTTTTTTTCTTTAAGAAGAACTTAAGTTATGATAGAACCTATGTCCAAATCCACAGGTTTAGGTTTTCAACCACCACTGACATTAGTCAGAGAAATACCTCTTCACTGAGTTTACTGGCTTAGGCAGATTATACAAGCTCAGGGAAGGCAAACCTGCAACCTAAAGCTTTAGGCAGGGAGTCAAGATCAAAGCCTAGAAGCCCTCTCCTTTCAGAACTACAGAACCCATTAGGTATCTGAATTTGTACTTGAATAAGAACGTTTGACAAGCACTTAAGCTTATGCAAGTGGCCCCAGGCAACAGTCATTTATATCCCTAGAGAGGCCAGAACGACCAGTGTGGAGACTCAGCAGCTCAGGGAGAAGGCAAAAGCCCACCTGGTGTTCCCTGTACTTACAGTTCCTCTGGTTCTTAGCTGCAGCCTGCATAATTCAGAGAGGAGATAGGTTTAATTTTTTTCCTCTGTTGGTGTCCTGTCTCTCACCCTTCTGGCAGCAAAGCAGCCCAACTTAATATACATAATCTTCCTTCTAAATGTAGCTATGCATTTTGGAATTATTAACACCAAATGTGAATATTTTCTATCCTTTCAGTTCTCAGAACAATCCTGTTCTCTCTATGTATAACATTCTGATCTTTTTTGGTACTAATATTTTGACCTATTTACTTGTAACTAGTATTTTCATTAATCTAATAATCACAAAATGGAACTGTCTTAACTATTTAAAGGTTTGTCCTTGAGAAACTCCACTAGTAGTCTACTTCCAGCTTAAGAATTCTTTTCTGTCCATAGCAGAAACTACATTTATGCCTCATTCATTAGTTCTGTAATAGTTCAAGTTTTAGCTAGCAGTTATTTAAATAAAGCTGTATCAGAGGCATTTCTGAATTCCAAACAGAAAACAGATACCATGGTTTCCTTTACTTAAAGGAAAATGAAGTCTTCTTTCCCTTATGGAAGGAAGCAAGAAGCACTAAGGGCTGCTCTTTCCTTCTGCCCTCCATGTTTCTAAATGCAGAGATGGCAATAACTTCAGTGAAACATTTAGAAAAATCTACAAAAATCAGTTATGTAATGGAAAACCAAGAAGTCTACCAGAGAATACAGACACCCAATACCCCTCTCAGATCTGAGTGTTCCTATGAGAAATGCACAGCTCTGCCCGTGCATGGAAAAGCAAACTCTTCTGTGACATTTCAAGGCAGGTTGGACAGAACAAGCTTTTATAGCAGGCCATTGAAAGAGAAAGATGTAAGGCAGAATCCAGATCTCCCACTTCAGGGAAAATAAAACACACACAAAAAGACACTGACATACTGACATACCAACCTTATTCCCCTAATGGAAGAAGCTGTAAAATTCCATTCATGAATCTGTTTCTGTAAAGAACAATGGGATAAAATCAACCACAGTTTAACCTTGACTTCATATTGGAAACAAAGTCACAGCATGGCAAGCAAAATAAAGGTTTTCCAACACGTCTCTTTCTTTCTTCCTTCCCTTCCACCATATTTTGAAATAATACTAATACATGGGTAAAGAACTTATACATACATTGCTATTTAACTCACTTGAGAAAAAAATGAATAAAAACGGCACAGAGTGGAAGCAAAGGCCACATTTCCTCATGTAAATTCAACTTGAAGAATAAATTGTGCAGCACAACTTACCAAACATCATGTTTTGAAGCAATACATCTGTATTTAACAATAAACATGGACACACTATGCCCTACTCTTATCTAGGCCCAAAGGTAAGGGCAGATTCACCCATCTCCCTTAGAGGTTTTCAGCCAACAGCTTTGGCCCAGGGAACACACTGGAGGCAAACCAGAGGAAAGACAGCCTGTGTCTAGGACTGCAACCCTACATAAATCTTATTATAGCTTATAGCTGGAACTTATTTAGCAATGTCAGATATGCACCAAAAATTTGTTCCATAAAGCAAAGTTGTGTCAGACACATTCACCTGAAACAGGGAAGTAGAACAATGTATTGGAAAAACTGTTCACAGATCCAGGTAATTATGTGATCCTGCCCTGCTCCAACTTTTCCACACTTTGGCTCTCTACAGTTTTAGTCTATTCTCCATCTATGTTGTTCTAATACTAAGAAAGTGTGCCAAAATACATTGCATATTTCAAGTCTTTCAATGTGAAACTGAAATTATTTCTCACTTTTAGGAGCTGACACTGTCCATAACTGCGCCTACTCCTTTCTTAATTTGCTGTGCCTTATCCAATAATCCAAGACACCAAATATTTTATTTCTTGACACTTGTCACAGACTGCCATTTTTTCTAGTTTCTAATATTACAATTGTAAAAGCTTAAAATGCCTAAAACAATCAACAAAATACTGGGCTTTATCTTCACTTTTTTTAATCTTTGACCTGCATCTTAACTAAAATCACAGAATTCTAATGAGAAATATTATGAGCAGACCAAATAACCCATGCACTTCTAAGAGACACGGTCAAGATAAGTTAAATCTGAATGACATCAAAACCACTTCATTTCTAATCTTAGTCACTCCTTTTACTTTCTCTGTAAAATGTCATATTTTGTATCTGCACAAAAAGAAATACTGAGGCTTGGGTTTCACAGAAATGCAGCAAACTTTAAATTATTGTAAAGTGCTCCAAAACCTACATGTAAAAAATACTTTATGTACAATGAATCAGTACATTTAACACATTTGTTAACGGTTTTACCATTTCAGGGGGAGAGACATGCCACAAAGACAGAGAGCTCTCATCTGCTTCACTGTTGATTGAAACATAGGCAGGCTGGTAGACTTTAGTTGGTTCTATCACCAAAACCTGAAGAGAGAGAGCATTTTTCCTTAATAAACCACTACAGTATCTTCAGATGCTCAGATATAGCCAAAAGGTAATTTTGAAACAGGGCCTGAAAAATTTTCGAGACAAGACAGCACAACAAAGCAAGAAAAGTCTGTGTTCTTATGAACAAGAGAATTGCATTATTATTATAATTTGTTATTGGAGACTTGCAAGTATTTCTTAGAATGCTTTTAGATTGGTGGATTAATTTTTTACAGCATAAAGACTAAGAGAGTACAGGGGTTTGGTTCATGCAGTGAAATAACAGGCAGTTAAGTTTTTAAGTATTATGTTTAGAGTCTTTCTGTTCTTGTAATATCCTATCCAGAAACATAAGACATACAAAACTTGTTTGGACATAACATCTTACTGGAAATCTCAGTCCATTAGTTGTTTCTTTCGTTGCCTCAAAAATTATATCTAGCCAGAAAGTCAATCTTTCTTGTTTAGGAGAATGTTCTATGGTGAGCTTCTTGAAACGCTGAATTAACATCAGATTCTGAACTAATGATTTCAAATACCTAGAATGTATTGAATCAGTGAGTTAACAGAGAGAAAACAAAATTTGACCAGATTCTAAACCCACTTAACTGACTTAGACATCCAAAATAAAATGTGTTTTAGAAGCTACCACAAAGGAAATGGTAGTGTTGATTTTTACAGATTTCTGGAAAGAATAGCAAGTTTAGACAAAGCCTTAAGTCATAAGCTCACATGGATGTTCATGAACAATGGCTTTTTGCAAATGGGTATAGTTACACAAATAGTTACATGGGGATTAGACAGGATATGATGAGCTAGGACATGGTAGGGGAGGGAAGCAGTAGCTAGCTAAACTCTGAAAACATTGGTTTCACAATCTTTTCACAATTGCTTCACAAGGAATCATTACTAATATCCAAATTCCTTCTTCTAAAATACATGCTTCAATGGGATATAACCTGACAATGTCGGACAACTTAATTTCGTACCTTCCCCCTTCCTTCTCATAATAAAAGAACAGAGCATAAAGTCAGAGTTGCAAACAATCTAAGATGCAAAAATCCAGTTAAGCTATCCATGTGACTAGAAGACTTTTTAAATTGGTTTATTTCCCCATAGCATAGTTGAGTACTTGAGCAAGAGCCTTCTATCACATACCACACTGGAGGTTTCAGCTTAAAAAGCTTCTCTGCTGCTTGTACTGCTTTACCAACATCATTTGCCAGCATGCTCACACTGAAGAACTGTCCCACATCCCAGTAATTGTTCATTTTTTCTAGGCTTCCTTTTCTTCCCAATAAACTGTTTAACCGTACACCTGTAAAATTTCAATTAGAAACCAAAATTTTCTATCAGTAAAAAATCACTCCTTTATGTTTTTTTCTGTTAAATTGATTGGTAAAGGACTAATTTAAGATTTGATTAAGCATTACCAACGAAAATAAAGAGGAGTAAGTTTGCCCCAGAAAACAACATTGCACAATACAGAGGCAGGATCTGCAAATCATACACCTGGTACAGTTCAGAAAACCAGAACTCCTACTACACAGTGCTGTCTGGGCTATCTGCCTCCTGATTCCCAGTGTAAGATGTACAAATCAATGCCCTCGTCTGCATTTACTGCAAGAGATCCATGGCTAGAGGTTCACACAAGTCCACCCCAGAGCAGGGTCAGAGGAACGATTTAAAGCCACCTTTGCATTCTTTAAGGCTCAAATATGCATTTCAGACAAGACCAGAATCCAAATATAATGTTCAACTATCATCTCCCTGGGAAGATGCATATCTATTTCTACTGTGGGATTTCTTTGTAAATGTAAAGTGATGTGTTTTAGTTAGCACATACATGGAAGATGTGACTGACTCTAGGTAGACAACAAGGAACTGTCCTGGTAGATCCTTCCAGCAATACTTCTTGTGGATCTCTCAACACAGTGACAAGAGAAACCCTTTGGATCCTCTCCCAGCATTCCTGAGGAGAACTGAGCCACACTGTCTCCTCCTGTCTCTGTGCCCTGTTGGCTCTGCAAAAATGGGATAACGTCTGTGGTGCAGTAAAGACAGTTTACAGATGGTGCTGAAGTTGGTCCTTTGCTGTTCTCCCATCCCTAGGGCCCTTTAGATGGGCAATGTTACCAGAAAGCTGCTCCAAGGCAGCCAGAAGGAAAATGTGCCTTTGAGATCCCTGTGCTTCAGACTGCCATCCAGCATCCACCACAAAAAAACCTGCACCACCTTTCTGTCTATGCAACCCATCACTGTAAGTGTTTTCTTTATAAGGAGAGAGACAGAAAACTTGTCTGTGGCACTGTGTGTGGTATTTACCTATTTTTCTCAGCTCCATTGAGCTTTCAAACTGTTGTCCTGCAACAAGCAGCAAAACTGCAAGGTTAATTCCAGAATACAGAGTCGGCTGGAGTTCAAAACCTTTGCGATACCTGCAGAGAAGAGTCAAGAACTCACACCTCTTTGTTTAGGAGAACTGAAATATTGCAAAGTTTTCTAGGTACTTTAAGCTACTGATTTACTGTAAGCATTATATGGCTAGTTGGCACCAATGGCCCCAAATCCTTTGTTTTAAAGCTTCATATTCGTTAAAGGTAACTGAGACACAGCTAACACAGGCTGAATGCCTGCCACCAGCTGCTGCAGGATCAAGAGATCCACCTGAGGCTTGCAAGTTCACTGCTACCCATCCATATTGCAGAGGTGGTGGGGGAGAGTATTTCATAATTACAGTTCAAACCCACATTGCTAACATTATTGTACTCAGAAGTACGATTATACAAACATACCTATATGAGCAGTATGTCAGTGAGAGCCTGCATGCACATGCATGCCTTAATGTCTTAAGAAAATTTATAACAGTTTATCACTATTTTTCCTTATATACAGTAGATCATTGCATTTCCTGGGGATCCAGCACATGGAAACCACCCCCTGCACAGAGGACAAACATAACTCCACAATCTCACTAGTATTTCATTTTGGCCTTGAAACACATTAATTATATATTTCCTCAACAAAGACACAGATTAATCAACATCCCTCCCAATAAAGTGTATCATTCAATTTCCAGGAGAGTTTATAAAGAGAAGCAAGGAAATACACATACAAAGATCTGATACTCAGTAAACCACTTCTCAGGACTCTGAGAAATAGAGTTAAGTAGAACAACTGATCTTCTAATTATTACAGCCCTGCTTTTCATATTTTGAAGTAACAAGTCTGAAAATGTTTTTAAACAGAATTTTGGTGGCTTTTTTGTTCTGTTACCATTCAATGGAATGATCTCGACTATTGGTATCTTTACAGTCAGAATCAAGAAACATATCCTTGTAGATCCTCCCACATAAGCAAAACATGTCTGGAGCAGGGTGATCACATGTCTGCAGGACTTGAAGCATAACTTGTAGTGCCTTCTCTCTGTCACCTGCATTATTTCTTCTGAAATCAAATACAGAGAATAAAATAAGTGAGTTCAGACCTGAAACAGTAACTTCAAGATGGAAGAACAAGAGTATCCCTCATTCTGTCCATCATTACTACACACACACTTGACTTTATTTAGACTGAGGCATGGTTGTTGGTTGACTGATAAAACCCAAATTACTCTCCTATCATTGGTCTCTATGTGTAGCTCACATAAGAACTGATGCAAACCCAGACTCCTCTATGATAAAAATCTGCCATCTAACTTGATTCCTTCCTGTGTACACATTCTGCACAACCTGCAACGAGAAAAAAAAAATGCTTGTTTAGTGTTCATTCCTCATAACACTTAACAAAAATGGCCATTTCAGCATTCAGTGTGACAGATCATTCAGCTATGTCCAAGACTTGTAATCTTGAATCCAGAGGATCCAGAAAGAATACCAGGAAATACCAACTAATTGCAGGAGAAGCCAGGTCAATCCAATCTTACCCAAAAGAATGACAGAGCTCAATATGGAGCCTTTGAAGTGCAACAAGAATAAAAGGCTAAAATTGAACTATATTTCTTAATTAAAATTCTTCAGATTAGAAAAAAGATTTGGAAAACAAACAGCTGTGGTATGGCATCTTTTGACAAATATTTAACAATTGTGTTAATAAGAAAATAGTGATTAAATAACATTTCCATTCCTTATTACTATTAAACAACCAGAATTTTTGCCTCCATGTACCTTGCTTTTTTTCTAAGTTTAGAACTCAATATTTACTGCAAAAAGCCACTTAGAACAAACAGCAGTGTCTATTTGCAAGAGTAATGCAAACACGGCTTAAGAGTTTAATAGCCTCTCCAACACTTTTTTCATTACCAGAGATACTTAAAATATTTACCAACCCCTTTTTAGAACTGTTTACAATTTTCCAATCCCTACCTTGAACAGACCTACGAGGACTATGACTACTTTGTCAGCAATACCAGTAGCAGATAATGGTTTCTGGTAAATTTATTACTTGCATGCCCCAAAAGGATTAATATTTACTGTAAAGGGGCTCTGTTCCTTAGGTAACCAGCTGATGCAGTAAGACCAGCAAAAACACATCTGTAGCAAAATTCAGGTTTCTATGCATGTTAGGTGATGGAGAACATCTAATAAGATTAAACAATTTTGCAGCTGGTTGTGAAGGCTTTATCCTGCCTTTGATGTCACTGCCACAGCATAAACTTTCACAGCAAGTACTTGAATATTTTTAAAGCATATTTTCTTCAGATTAACTGCTCTGAAATAAACACTGGTCTTCTCTAAAGACTACACAAGGAGAAAGTCAGTATCTTTTTTTTTTTTTCAGTTTTACAAGAAATAAACAGGAGGAAAAAATCGTGGGGGTAAATCCATCACATCTAACCAAACTTCTTCTGAACAAACCAGATTCTTTCACTAGGAGTATTCAAGTTTCACTGTTAACATTAAAGCACAGAAAATTGAGTAAACGGAGCTTAGAACAAAATCAGGCCCTAAAATTAAAGTCCAGCAGTTCCCTGGTCTTGTACATTGTGATCACAAAAGTTGGCATGTGTTCTGAGCTCTTCCTGAAAACACAAGAAATGCACAGCTAGAATGTAATGAAGAGCACTTTTGCATGGAAATAGAAAATCTAAAAATCACTGTTTTCCCAGGCTTGACTCAAATCTGCCTTGTGTGAAAACAGGCTGTTTATTAATGTCAATATAAAGAGATGTTAGGTACTGATTGAAAAAAGTGTAACTAAAGAAAAAATACAATGAACAAAACAAGACAGTGCTTAAAATGGGACATTGTGCAGATTAACATTTCTGGTCATCAAAGGATGAACCTGTACACACCAAATACAACACTAGGAGAGCATTACAAAGGACCAAACCCTAAATAAACACTGTACTAGAGAACTTGAAAGATGTCTCTCTCTTATAAGGAAAAAAAAATATTGTTAAAAATAATTAAATTCAACAAATTCTAGCACGTGAAAGTATACATAAATCTAATAGAATATAATTAAACAATAATCAGTTTAGGTATCTGTATATTAGACCCCGTTTTTCACTGCAGCAGAATCCAATGTCCATTGGATAATACAAAACCCACACAGTTATAATAATTTACAAATTTAGGAAGTTATCAGCCTCTAAATCCCAGTAAGAGAGGGCAAACAAAGAAAAAAACCCAAACAACCTGAAAGATCACATAAGCTACAAGCAAGTTCTCTGAAGTCAGTACGAAAATACTCTGTGGGCTAACAAGGAGAACCTGTTACACTTGACCAAGACAGATTTTCATTTCTTATTTCAGACCCCACACTTTGTCAGGTCTGCATGCCTGACAGCTCATTATTTGTTTCAAGGTGCCTTGAAACAGATCTGTGGTGTCAATATCAATAGAGCAGAAGAGATTACCTTAAACCCTTAAGGCTTAGCACTGACTTCTATTTTTTTTCAAACCAATCTCAACTATGTTAGCTTCCCCATGCTCCCCAGCCCCCATTTAAAGCCACACTAGAAGAAATCACAAAAGACCATGTCATAAAGGACTGCTGGAGGTCATCTAATAGAATCTCCCTCTCAGCATAGCCCAGCACTAGACCATGGCAGCCTTGGCTGAAAAGCTGAATTTATTAAACCTCCAAGGATGGAGATGGCACAGCCTCTCTGAACAGGGAAAGCTGAAATACTGTATATGATGATGCACAGGCATGAGAAGGAAGGCAGAAAATATTCTCTTTATGGATTAACTTGGTGCACCAGGTGAGATTTGCAAAGTTTATTCCCTGAATATGAAGTTTTATAAGCCAGAGCAGAATCCCAATAGGCTGCTACAGAAAGGACCCTACCAGGTCATTTTACTGCTCCTTTGTGGTTACCTTGCACTGAAATACAAATGTCCCTCATGGTATCACACAAACAAGTCAACTTGAAATAGAATGAAACAGAATTTTGAAATAGGCTTTTTCCATAGTGCTCTTCAACACACAATCTGTTAAACTCTCCACATCTGGGAGAAGATATGTCCCACCTTAAAGAAGTTTTCATACAGAACACAGAAAATATGAGCTACTCTTCATATTTTTTCTGGGTTTAGGGGGCACAGTTTTTAGAATCACTACTCACAATCTGAAAATCCTTTCAAAATACAGTTTCAATGGTCAATGAGGCAAGAAAAAAGAGTACTACTACAATTTATTTAGAAATTATATTAAAAAACCCCACAGGCCTTGGAAAGTGTCTCATAAACCTTTTTTTTTCCCTTACTGGTTTCTTTGTTAGCACATTTTAGTCCTCTTACTGCAAACCTTACCTTGTGAAAACTTGCAGAGAAACCAAACCAAAAAAATCTACATTATCTGAACATGACAGCAGTAGAAACTGTTAAGAAAGATTTGCGAGTTACTTCCAAAAACTAGGGCAATTATGAAAATATCCTAGGGCTCGATAAAATACTGCCAAGTCTCCCCAAGCACAATCCTAGGAATTAAAAGGAAATGAACAAGGAGCAAAAATTAAAAATCATTATGTCTTTTACTAGTACCCTGCACATTAATCTTCAGTACTGTGTACAATTTTAAGCTTTATTTTAAAAGGAAGCTAAACTATTAGGATTAGGGAAAAAATTGAAATGGAGGGAATGATCAATGATATGGAATTGTTTCTATATGAGGAAATCTTCAATAAACTAAAGTTTTTCAGACAGAAAGAGCTACACAGAAATAATTTTTCTTAAAACAAAAGTTGTCCTGCAGGGCACCTTTATAGCCTTTAGTCATTTCCTTGAAATTTGTGCCAGTGTTCTGCTGCCAGTTTAGTTTTGTCTGACAGCTTGTATCCTGCAGAAACTCCTGGCTGATCCACTTGCCAATTTTCTAGCTTGCTCACTGCAGTTTTGCCACGTGATTTATCTGTCTGCTGACTCTACGTTGTTTCTGCAATCACAGAAGCAGTCTTCTCACATCCCTGGTCTACACAAGCCCCTTGCATCTATCTCCCTGTCTTACCCAACTATCCACTCCACCTTTACCTCTCTGAATTAGTCTGTAGGGCTACAAACTCTGTCACAGCATCTCACCTGGAATAACACCTGGAGCACGCAGTAAAACAAAATGTTCTTTTTTTTTCCCTTTCTCTTTGATATCATAGCTCCTTTCTTGCTCCCCAAATCCATCCTCTTGATGGTGAATCCTTCTCTACACTCCAGTCTTTATACGGAGGCCTAGTTTTAAATATCACTAAGCCAAAAAAAGTTTTCCTGCTTCACAGACTGGTTTTACCAGCTTAAAAGAATTGGCATGGTTACAGAGCCAGAGCTACACTCAGTGAACCAGGCCTTTGCCCAACAAAGTTAACAGGAACAGCATGGACTTCACTGGGACAAGAACTAGTTCACTCTGTTCACCTCTGTAGGTAAAAGGTGGTTTAATCTCTTTTTTTCTCTCAGCTTTTTGTTCACATCTTCCCCTGTATGGCTTGTTTCCATCTAGCTAGATGGAGAAGACAATATATGACAAAAAACTCTTGTGTTAACGAAAAGTATTTTCTCAAGGGAATCCACATTTGGTTTCCTTTTTATTTCATGTCTTAATGACTCCATAGCAGATGATCTGAACTACTACTAACTGCACAGAAACCTGCAGCAAAAACATTTTAAAAATTTCTTAACTATTAAGAAATACGAGAACTCATTTCATTTAGAGTTTATACACCTGCATTCTCACTTAAAACCAGAAACTAATTTTTGAGTTAAGCTACATCTCACTGAGGATGTAATTTGCTTCTAGAAGCTTCAATATTCGAAACAGTGAATGAGGAAAACAAGACCCTAAATTAGGCTTTGACAAGAACTAAATTTGCAAGCCTCCCCACAGATATGACAAAGAAAAAAACTAGCTTTTTTTTCCTCTCCCTCATATACACTTCAGGTACCTCATGAAAGCCAGGCATATAAAAGGAGGCCCACAACATGTTTTTTTACTAAATTTGAGTAATCACAGAACAGAACATTTTAAATACTCCAGTGCTTATCAATGGGAACAATTTTCTGTGGCTACTATTATTCACAATTACTAGTATTATTCACAATTACTAATGATTTTCTACTTGCACCCTGTTACACCCTTCACTTGTTAATTGCCTTCTTTTATTATGGTATTGGAATATGTTGCTCGTTAAAACACAGCATACTGAGTTAAATAATAGTGACTGCAGCTGTCCTCAACTTTAATATAAAGGAAGACAGCAGTGCCATGGAAAGAGACTGAAATTTTTACAGTTCTGGCCTCATGCCAGGACTGGCTTTGGTTAAAAGTCTACTCTGTTTTGAACAGAACTTGGCATACCCTTGGGCCTCTTTGCAAGCTTCCAGGACATTATAACTCCAGCCCTGGTAAATAAGACCAGTTAGAAAATTGTCCTTACACAGTGCTTGCCTCCCAGGCAAGGTGTACCCATGGACTGAAACAAACAGCCATCCACATCTGGAACACCCAGCCCACAATTGCACAGCATCCTACTTCATACCACAGCTGCGAATACAAATACTGAAAATACTCATGTTGCACATTTGGATGGAAATTATACCTAAAGACGCCTAAATTAAGATACAATTAGACTTGTATCTCAGCTGAGAGGCAACAAGGAACAATGTCTTAAACCAGCCCATGTCTGTACAGAAGACAGAACTCTCTGCTCTGTTCCTATGTTATATCCAAATTACTTAGCTGAAGACACTGGAAAAGCGATAGCCCTTTGCTCCCTAGGACTTCTAAACAAGGATGGTGATGTATTCAGATTGCCCAGGCTTGGAAACAAGGACAAGCCTGTCATTGCAAACATCCATTGTTAGCCTCTGATAATAGACATGAGAGATGACATACAAGATGCTCTCAATTCTGCTCTGAAATAGCAACCAGAGGGGAAGACAGCAATCTAGGAGAGGGGCTGTGCTCTAACACCTGCCATATGAATCAGGGTTCCAGAAATCAATGAAAGTGTCTGCCTGCCCTGCATCTGACAGTAAGTGCTTTAGTACCTGTCTGCACAGTAGCCATCAGTGAGGCCCAGGCTTGCTCTGCTTATGATCCAAGCCAGGTCAGACCCAGGCTGGCTCTGAGGCAGAGGACATGCAGCTAGGCTGGAATGGCTCAGAATCTAAAGTAAAACGTTCCTTTGCCTTGCCTTAGCACTACTTGTTTACCTGGACCTGCACACAACTGTGCTTCAGACTGGGCTTGTGTCCACCTGCTGAAGCAGCAGAGCCATGAGGTGCCCAGAAACAGCCCTGCAGCCCCTCCTGCCATGGCACTAGAGTAACTCTGACTGGACCATGCAAGTGAGACTAATGGCCAAGAGAACTGCTAGAGAGTCCAAGAGGAAATAAACTAATTACTCTCTCTGGATCACAGTCACTTTTTTTATGAAATTAAGCACACATTAACATTCTGCAGAGTCAGATATTCTCACAGCTGCTCATTCTGTTCTGCATATGATGTGTTTTTTTCCTGGTGGGCTCAATCAGCTGTACCAAGCAACATTAATACTGTTCTGTATGTTGAAATTAATAGAATATGAACTGAAAATACAGTTCTTTATTTTTAAAGATAGGTTCTGATAGAAATCCCTAAAAATAATTTGGTTTTAAAACAGACAAAATCAAGGATTCAAAAATTGAATGGAAGCACAATGCTAAATGCAACATTTAGGGATCATTTTAAACTAAGTGGACTTGCTTAAAAATGTTTAAGCCTCAGCTTCTGAGTTTTGTTCATCATTTTGTTTGAAGAAGGCAAAAACACCTGCAGAAGGTACATTCTGCATTCTTACAATGAAAAACCAGCCATTTTGTTCTGAAAAACCTTTTCTATAGAAATGTTTAAATTGTTCTCAGAAGAAAACAAGGAGAGTCATGCTGGTTTGCGCTAATAATCAATTTAATTAAAGCTGTTGACAGGGAAAGGAGGTTCATGTGCAATTAATTTTATCTTGTCTTACCAGGGTGCTATTGGCATTGTCAAAACAGAAGATTTAATGGCATGGATTTCACATGCTGCTCAAAATAGGAAGAACTAGAAGACCAAGACAGTAAAGGAGCTTGCCAATTTTGTTATGCACATCTAAATGAAAAAGTTTTAAATACTGATTATATGAAGACATCACCTAAGGACAAGGCATGATTTTTCTTACTGGCAAATTTAAACATTTTGAGTCAAATTCCTGAAATAATTTTTAAAAAGTTCTGAAAAATAGGGCTAAATCCATATGCAGTATTTTTCTGAGCAATAGTTTAGTGTTTACTCTTGTGTCTGATGAAGCTGTCAGATAGGACCGGACTTCTTACCATTTTCCAGAAAATGCCATAGGAACTGCGTTTCCTGATCTATTATTAAGCTCTAAATCTCTTTGATTTGTGCCATCCTGATGTTGTCCAATGCTAATTTTTAGTTAGCTTGTAGGTCACAATCTTAAATAGTATGTGGACTGCATCTAGCCAGTTACTTTTATTATTACATGTGATTTCATTTGCATAAGATTTATTTTCTCTGACAATCTTCATGTAAATTCTTTAGAAACTGAGTAATTATTATACATAGGTACTACAAAAATCTGTACCTAACTAGAAGAGTTCAATAATATTTCAGTGTTTCCTAAAGTAATCATGTGCCTGCAGACCCTGATGACCATCCAGCCTTCCAAGGAAACTCTATCATGAATGTGTATTCATGATTCAAGCAGTGCTTGTTACCTATTACTTTAATAAATCACTCATAACTCTATCACACTAAACTTTTGAAGACATTCAGAATAATCAGTGACTCAGATTAAACAATCTCAGACTGATCAAGAACCCCTTGGTATCACTGGAGCCTTTTGCAGTTAGTCAGGTTGTCTTTGGAACAGATCCACTCTTTCCTGCTTGTTGACAAAATGATGGTTGTTAGAAAACAACAATTCCAAATGTTACAAACTGTTTTGGTGCACAGTAAGTATGGGATTATGAAGAGATGATTGTGATGAAGATCAATGTGTACAGAAAGGAAAGGGAATTTGACATTACCTGCACTATAAATTCATGTATAAGGCCATATGGAGCAGCAATAAAATGAGACAACTTCAATCAATCATCCTTACCGATTCAATGCAAAAGCATAATGAAACTTAATGTTGTGTTGATCAGCCAGATCACAGGTAGGAAGCATTTCTAGTGTTTCTACCAACTTCACCATAGCGTCATAGTCCTGGTATGAAATTAAAAAAAATAAAAAGGATTGAAGTGGAATAAAATGAAAGGAGGAAAGCATCACTAAGCTAAAATGTTTGATGATCACTAGACAGTTTCTGAGGTGACTGCTCCTAAGAGTCAGAGAAACAGCCATGAAGGCTGTGTAGGAACACACAGGGATTTTGTCTATCCATGTCAGTGCTTGCCTCTTCCTCACCATGATGCCCAAACTACTGAATCCCTGTAGCCAGTTTGATCAATTACACTCCCAGCACCAGAAGAAGGGATGACAAGCCTGGCTTTTTCAGGCCTTATTAAGATCTGCTGATGAATGACACCTCACCAGGTCACCGTGGACTCAACTCAGCTGTCTCTGAAGTACATCAGCCACTTGTGCAATCATTTTGGTTTCTCAGGGGTAACCCACATCTACAGTGCTGAAGAGGCCAGTTTACTGACATTTCAAAGGGCCTTGTGTTACTTAATATTTTTGTTCAAAACATGTTTTGAGACGAGTGCATTTCTCAAGGGAGACCTTTCATGATCACCAGAGCCAATCCAAATGGAGCTGGATAAAGTGCTGAATGAAAATATGCATTTCAGAATGGAAAGTTTGGTAATGAAGGATGATGTGGTCATCCATTGCTCTCACAACACATTTATACACAAAAAATAACCAACTCAGCTCCTGACAGGAAAAAAAAATCTATAGAATGGTTGAAATTATATTTGAAAATGGATGTTAAACAGACAGACTGTCAATTTGGAAAGACAGCACACAGGCTGTGTTTTAGCAAAAGCTGGACTTATTTTAAAAAATTAAAACAAGAAAAAAAAGGTGCAGCTATATTTTAAAAGCAAATTAACATTTTGTTGAATTATAGTTCTCAATTTGGGCATCTCTTGCCAATACAATGGTCATAACAAATGCATTTTCTTAATATATTTAACTTTATCGGGGGAAGGAGGAAAGGTAGGGGAGAGGAGGGCGAGGCAAGGATCTTGATTTAGTAGGGATTTTTGCTTTTTTCTTTTTGAGGAAGTTAAAAATTACTGAAAACAAAGGGAGAGGCCTCGGGAAGTCACCTAATCTGAGCCTCTTGCACTCAGGCAAAATAAGTAAAGAGTCTCTATGCCCTTAAACTACCCAGCAGACAAGCCAAACTTAAAGAATGTAACAATTGCTCCCATTTAGTGTCAGCTTTGAACCATTGCTTAACAAACAAGGAAGCACAGGAGAATAAACAAGAGCCCAAACTGCACAGTAAAACAATCCACCTTGGTCTTTAAGCACATACCTGAATATCTCTGTAAGAAAGCAGCAGGTTTATGACAATGTCAGAAGTCAGCACTTCAGTATTATCCATACGGAGTTTAATCCTGGCCAGCTCCTTAGCCAGTTCATCTCCTTGGTACTTCTCTCTAGCTTTTCTAATGTCATTTAGCAGTGTTTCTTTATAATAGGCACTAAAGAAATAAAAGTTAGTCATAGGGGAAGAAGACTGTTAGACATTTCTTATGAAGCATGGCTAAGCTTCTAATAAAAAGTATAAATTCTAATAAAAATTACCACTTCCTTGGAGTGAGGTCCACATCAAATGTTTCCATACACTTCAATAACTATTTACAAATATTCCACCTTGCCCCATCTCTGCCTGTAGGGCTATGTATATGCTTATAACCAGGATCATGAGGCAACTTTACCAACACAGGAAAACTGGAGCATTTCTTTGCCCCATTACTGACCCTGACAGATGTGGTACTTTGTACCATAAAGAAGGCTGCATCTGGGATAAAAAACTGACACAGAGAAGAAACACCAGTGTGATGTAAAAAGGAGGTATTTTATTTTATCATGAAAGTTGGAAGGAGACTTTCAAACACATAAACTAAAACAAAAGCAAGCCAACAAAAGCCAATTTAGATCTCTTTGATGAACTAATACATAATGTGGGCAGGATCTCTGTAAAAGCCTCCAGTAAGTGCATCTTATTTACACAGTGTACAATCCAACATCAGTGCTGTTTTAAATTGAAAACCAATATATATATTTCCAGCATGACAAGTATGAATAGCCTGAAGCCTCTACTTAGGGGTAAATTTATCCTGGAACAAGTTATGGAGTCTCTAGTCTGGAACTTACCAGGTGCCACCTGACAGATACTCCAATGCATACAATCCCTTTCTTGTTTACAAAAGTCTTTCAAAGTATTAAACCTAGCTTAACATAAGCCCTACACAGAGCTAAGAAAATAAAGTTCTCTGTCTCATACACATTATAATCAAAGCAGCAAGGTCACAGTAAGCACTACTGGCAAGCACAGCCTCATACAGTGCAAGCACAGAGATGAGGCCAAGAACCGGGCATGGAAGCACCCAATAATCCCCAAAGACCTCAAACCCATTTCCAGAAAGATCTGCAAGAACAGACTGTACATAACTATCTTGCATACACAGTGAGAAACTGGTCTCCAAGGTGGCAGAAAACTTATTTATAAAAAACGTATCCCAAAAAATTAAAGGGTGCTTGCTCTGCATACGCATCCCAGGACCATGGCAACTCCAGCTGGATTGACACTGGAGCCAGGATGGGTGATCTCTCTTTCTTTCTTTCTTTCCTCCTCTCTGCCCCTCTTTAATTAATTCCTCTCTTTCCCTCCTCTTTCACCCTAGCCCTTTATCCAAAACCCTCTGCTGTGCGTTACACTAGGAGGTCAGGGACTAAAACACCAGTTTCCATGCCAAGTGTGTAGTTTACTTATAAAACTTGGCAAACTTTTGCAGACCCTCTGACTTTTGTCATTCCTTTCAACCACAAGCATCTAGGAATCTTGGGTGGAATCTAGGAATCCCTTCCTCTTCAGGGTAGGATGCAACAGGAGGGTCATCCATGGGACTGCAAGGATGGGACCATAAAAGAAATTTAGTTTTTTAGGCAAGCCTTTCACTTGGGTGGGATGGCAATGGGGAAACAAAGAAATCTGAGGGCCCTCCGTGCTACCTCATGCTTCAGACATTAGGAAAATTAAAAACCAGAAACTCAGTCTCTCTGAGTGTTCTCCAGAAACACATACAAATCAGGAATAGCTTCAGAATACAGGGTGAGCAACTGAGAAAGAAAGACCTCCTTCTCCAGCCCCAATTCTCAGAACTCCAACAGTCCCTTGTAGAAATGGCCAAGCAGTATCATGTTTATTAAGTGATACTAGAAGGTTAATATTTAAAAACAAAAAAAATGAAAACTACAACTGAATGCCCACTTTTTATATTTTATCTGATGACAGAAAAGGACAGTTTCTGGCTTTGAACTCTATGAAGAAACTATGAGCTTAGCTCCTATTACAACCTTATGCACTGTAATTTAAACTTAAGCCCTTTCTCTTACCCATGGACTGCCTTTGCTTTCTGGAAAGTAACTATAAATCAAATCCAAATAACATGGTTAGTTAACTGCAACAACTGCAAGCCAGGAATACAATAAGCAGTAAAATTGGCAGCTTCTTTTAACACTATATTAAGTGCAGTGAAAAGTAAAAAATTAAAAATCAATGCTACTAGAAATTCTCCATCTCCTTTTTTTAATAACATCAAAAAGAGACTATCAAAGGTTCTGGAACTATATGTGTTGTAACATTACCATGATGTAACATGGACATCCTTGAGAAGGCTGAGAAACTTGTCCACCAGTGGGACACAAAATGGCCCCAGGATATTGTCCCAGCTGGGTTGCATGTACTCAGAGGCTCTTCGCTGGGCATCACTTTCACAGCAAAAGTAGTCAGCACAAGGTGTAACAATGTATGGAATAAAATAATAATTGCCACTTGAAGCCTAAAATAAAAACAGGCAGAGTTTAGAAAACAAATGAAAGTGGAAATACGCTTGTGTATACAGAGAATCTTTTGCTGACAGAACAAACAGCTGAAGTAGTGCTGGTGTGTAGGAAGTTTTAGTGTACTTTTTAACACAAAGTTTGCAAGCATTAAATTCAAAGAAATTTGTGTGGATAAGTTGTTTTATTATTATTATTATTATTATTATTATTGTCGTTATATATTAACAAAGCTGACGGATAAGAGCCCAGGTCTGTTAAGTGACAATACAACACCACTGTTCAGTTTCTCCTTTTAATGTAATGCACAGACCCTAGTAGGGTCTGATAGTTAGCAGCTAATGTTCTGTTCCCAAATTTTTGGCTTCAGAGATGTACTTGCATCCTCTAAGCTCACCCTGTGCTAGGAAAGATATGATGCAGAGCTCCCCACAATGACAGAAACACAGAAACACAGACACTGGAAGGATTTTGAAGAGATGTTTAATCCAGAGGAGCCTGGAACAAAACATCTGCTGGATGCTACCATCAAAAACATAACCGGCCAAACCCCAACATCTTGAAATGTTTTGTAGTAGATGTAGGACTTATAAAATTCTAGAAGCCCAAAAAACTTAGTATGCCACATAAATTGTGTAAATACAATCAAGGTGCTGAAATGGGTGAGGACACACAAAATGCTCTTCAGAGCCCCAAACCAGCAAGTTCAGAATTTTCAGCCCTGAGCAAGACTCCAGAAATCAGGTCACTGTGAAGGTTTCCACAGCTGGGAGAAGCACCTGTATCCCATTGGAGCTATGACAATTATCTGCTTTTTAAAAGGAAGGTGAACTTTATATTTGAGAGTAACTACATGGGAGCACTGAGGCATAGGTCAGCATGCTACATCTGCCCTGATCAACTACCACTGCATTGGAGACATCATGGTACTGAACATGGACAGCAAAATCATACCTGTCATTTTTTCATATCATCTAAGCATGCAGAAAAGCCATAGCCATTCACAGACACCTTGAACAATGGGAGAATGCTGAGATGATGAAAAGAATGGATATGAAGATGGCACATTTTTGAATGTATTAGTAAACTAGACAGGAAAAACAGGAAGTTAAAAATGTAGGGCATGAAGTTACTAAAACTACAGATAAAAAACATGTATCAATATATCCTGTTGTTGATCTGAGTAAGGATTTAGAATTTTAAATTATTTCTAACAGATAAAGATCAAGTCATATTCCCTCCTTACAAGCCCTAAGTTACATTATCCCTGTTGTAACAATATAATTACCGGTTGGATTGTTATCTTTATTCCCAACAAAAAACTCAGAAAAACTGCAACCCAAGCCACCAATATGGCAGCAGAGTTTTGCCTCAGGTTTATTCAAATGAACAGTAAGTCCACTGCAACACAAAAGCTGCTTGCCTAAAAACTATTCTTAAATCTGTAACAGCAAATGAGCTCTTCCTGCAATGAAAAAAGCCCATCCAATTTGAAAGGGTGATGCATCTTAAGATGCAAAGTGCTGAAGTTATCTATTGCAGAAGCAATGAAATTTTCAGAAAAAAAATAACTACACATGTGAAATACTGAATTAATCTCATCCTCCAACATTGTATTGTTATCCAGCCAACAGATAATCTATTTGACTTAGATTTCTTGTCCCCTTTTGCATAGTGAAATCTATGTAATTAAACCCTCCTAACTTTTTCTGCCCAATATTTACATATAATAAATTATAAAACCCTTTTATATAAACTGCGTGGCCTAAGAAAGTCTTTCCTATCTTTATTATATAGAAAACCAGCTCATTTACTTTTCTTATGCTAACAAGAATTAGAGATGGCTTAAAATATCGCCCTTGCTTCTTCTGATCTTCTGTTCAGGATGCTGGTCTCTGATACCAAAGGTAAATAAATTTGAAAATTACTGTCTTGTCATACACCAATTATTGCTTTTTAAAGATAATGAATAAATGGCTTAGGTTTATGTAAAATATTGTACATAGCAACCCTACCTGCATACATAAACACATACATATAACATCTATAAACTATTACTTATTTAACTGCAATAGAATTATAACTTCATAGCCCATCAAGACAATACGGTGAGTAGGTTAATTTCAGGATTAGAAGCTAGGGTATTTTAATTGTCTGATTTGGGGAAATTTTAAGTTAAAAACTGCAGCCAAGCAGGCCAAAAAAATTCCAAAACTCAATAGCTCATCTTCCAGCATATAATGTACACCAGCACCAAAACTTTTGTATATAATCACAACATTTAAAAATCTACCACAAAACAAGCCACAAATTTAAGAACACAAAAAAAAAGAACCCAGAAAATAATTGCAAATAAGTTGAGAGAGGGCCCTGTTCTTTAGGTGAAATAGTTAAAAGAATTAAGCAGAAAGGCATGCCTTTGCTGAGAGGCTGAAAGGGTGAGGCCCACAGAGGCCATTTTTAGGCTCTAGGCAAGCCAGGCCAAATGTAGAGTGTTTTTTGTCTTAAAATATTTTCAAAATATTTTCTTAATGCTGTTAAAAGTAAACTATTGATCTCAACAGGTTTTTCAGTTGTACTGCTAAAGTTATTCTGGTAGAACTGTCACTTCGTGACAGAGATGCTACACTCAAATTAAAGGTAAGGGTGTTTTTCCAAATAAGTAACATGGAGTAAAAATATCTGTGTTTTCAGGGAGGGAATTATGCCTGCCTAGCTAATAGCACAACTATTTCATTTGAGCCATGCTATTAATTTTGCCACTCACCCAAGTATCAGGAATGCTCACCCTACCTCACTAAACAGTTAGAAGGAAAATACCAAAGCTAATAGAAAAGGAACTGCATTCACTCCAAGAGATCACAAACTCCTGAGTGTCTGGGGAGTTTAACTCACTCTTGTCTTAAGTATTAGGGTTTTCACTGTTGTTTTCTGTGACATTCCTATCCATCTGCCATATAGGTATATATAGGATTTGCATGGCCAGGTTTTGGTAGCAGGAGGGCCTTGGGGGCTACAGGAGTGGCTTCTGTGAGAAGCTGTTGGAAACTTCCTTCATGTCCAGCAGAGCCAATGCCAGCCAGCTCTAGGACAGATGTGCTGCTGGCCAAGGCTGGGCCAATTAGAAATGATGGCAACTCCTCTGTTATAACGGATTTAAGAAGAAGGAAAAAAGTTATTGCACAGAGGTAACTGCAGTCACAGAAGAGTGGAGTGAGACTTATATGACAGGAACGCTGCAGACACCAAGATCAGTGAAGAAGGAGGGGCAGGAGGTGCCCAGATGCTGGAGCCAAGATTACTCTGCAGCCTGTGGTGCAGACCATGGTGAAGCAGCTGTGCCCCTGCAACCCAAGGAGGATCATGGGGATGCAGAGATCCACCTGCAGCCCATGAAGGGGCCCCACACCAGAGCAGGTGGATGTCTGAGAGGCAGCTGTGACCCCATTTGAATCCTCTGCTGGTATGGGTTCCTGGCAGAGACTTGCAGACCCATAGAGAGAGGAGTCCAGACTACAGCAGGTTTCCTGGTACGACTTGTGACCCCAGGAGGGACTCACACTGGAGCAGGCTGTGCCTGAAGGACTGCACCCCATGAAAGAACAACCCATGTTGCAGCAGTTTGTGAGAACTGTTACTTGAGGGATGGGCTCACATTTGTGAAGCTCATGGAGAACTATCTCCTGTGGGAGGGACTCCACACTGGAGCAGGGAAACAATTCCTCTCCCTGAGCAGTGGGAGAAACAACTTGTGATCAACTGACCATAACCCCCCTTCCCTGTCTCCCTGCATTGCTGGGATAGGAAGTAGAGCTTGGAAGGAGAGAGGGGTGGGGGTAAGGTGTTTTTAACATCTTACTTTACTTCTTATTATCTGACTTTGTTACTAATAAATTCAATTAGTATCTCTAATTCAAGCCTGATTTGCCCATAATGGTATTTGGTGACTGGTTTCTCCCAGTCTTTAGCTCATGAACCCTTTGTTATATTTTCTCTCCCATCTGGCTGCAGAGAGGAGTGAGAGAGTGGCCCTGGTGGGTGCCTGAAATCCAGCCAAGGTCAACCCAGTACAATGACTAAAATATCATAAACTTCAAAAAAATACCTCCTCTTCTAAAGTTGAACAAATGCAATATTTTTTATGTAAAGACTATGAAGAGAGATTATCATGAGACAAACACTTTAAACACTTTCTGAGCAAGAAATTGCTTCTTGAAAGAAGCAAGCACTCCAATCACCTTAAAAACCTTGCCAAGCCCTATTCTTAAATCATCCTTATTCATTTTTACATGTCTAGAAAAACAGTGAAAGAATGGCATATCTATTCAAGAGAAAGCAGAATTAAAGTGATACATACTTTGCCTATTAGATTACCACTGTGGTATTCAGGAGGTACTTGAACACGAAGAAAAGCTTTGAGGTTGGCAATCTACTCCAAATTGAAATACAACAACAAAGAGGAAAACACCACCACAAAACACCATAAGAATCAGAAAGACACACATGACACATGGATAAAGAAATAATTAAAGAAAGAAACAACAGAAAATGAATATAGATATTTACAGCAAGACTGTATTTACAATGCAAAGAAAACAGTTCAATACTTTAGCATTTCTCTTATCTATTTTATCTTTTGGATTTCTCTTATTTACATGATTTATATGTCTATATATCTCCTTGTGTCATCATTAAGATGTTTTCAGGTCTTATTTTTATGAACCTGTCATATTTATCATCTGATTAGTTAACTATAATCCAACACTATATATTGCTTGAGATGGTACTATTTCTATAAAAATAACTTTCACACAAAAGTTTAAAAAGCCTTAGCTTTCACTATCTAAAGTAACAGTGGCATATTTCATTATTAAAAGCATTAAAAGTAGCATTTACTTTGTTACCCATTGCCTTTGTACTATTTTCCACCCAAAAAGAAAAATTACTGAATTTAAGATGATCCTGTTCTTTCATTCTGTGCCCTTTTACAATCCCTTTTGACACTTCTGCTACCTCATGCCTTTTTAGAAATATATCATTAGAAGATCGTATCATATAAACTTTTATACATTGTAAAAAATAATCAAAATAAAAAATGGAAAGCTACCCCACAATAAATACTTCCTTGGATTATTAAGTTCATGTAATGTAATCATACTTCAGAGTCCTGGCTCTCATTTCAATCCACTGGGACTACTTAACTGGAGAATATGAGTCCAAGTGCCAAAATCTTTCTATTTAGTTTTCTTAAACATTCATTGCCTTGAAACAGTACATACAGTCGAATTTATACAGCTACTGAAACCTCTGAAGAAACTTTCTGCCAATTACAATTAAAAAAAAAAGATCTTTCAACATAAAAATTCCTTGTGGCAAAGATAAATTGCAATCCAGTTCCCTTTAAATCAAGGAGAATTTTTGCTAATGACTTCTCCATGGCCCAGACATTATTCACTGCTTATTATAAGAGCTGCTACAGGATTTCATGAAAAATAACCACTTAAATCTCTAAAAACACTTCATCAGGGCCACAGGCCTACATATACAATGATAATAAACTTTCGGTGTAACAGCCAGCCCACTATCCTTTAAATACCTTCCCTGAATGCAATTAACAGGATTATTAAAAATTCTTCAGGTATATTATAAACTAAAGAACAACTAACTAGTCCTTCTCCTTGTGTTCTGTACTTCATATAATAATTTTTCCATAGTGGAAAGTTCTGGTTTGTTTTTTCAGTGCCTCATTCAAACAAATTTAATGGATCAAAGTATGCATCTTAAATTATGTGCAACCAATCCTAGAACTACTGCCCAAAGGACTGATCATTTTGCTTCCTGACTCTAGCAGTTTCCTGAAGCCCCTTCTTCACTCTTTTCTTCACTCAATCTTGAACTTTTTTTATTCATAATTTCTTAAGATCTTGTAACAGCAGATGAAATTTCCTTCCTTAAAAAAAAATCCAGGATGGCAAAAAAAATTTAATCAAAATAGAAAAACTTCCCAATAGATTTTGTCTATTACATTGGTTTGGGGAAAGATATTTTTGAGCATTTTTTTGCTTTTGGAAATCCTTGAAATTTCATTTCTCCAGTAAACTGATGTTTATCTGACATCTAAAGGCATTTTTCCATAGGTAATTTTCTTTCCTCTGCCCTTCAGTCCATTTTTCCACAATAGCACTTGTTCTGCAAGACTGCATATTTGCCATTTATTTTATTAATAATATTTTTGACAGAAGCTAGGAAGCTGTGCAATCTTTATTAAAACCAACAGAAATGTCCTTAAAGCTCAGAGGAGCTCCACAGAAGGAAATCTAACTCATGGGACAGAAACTTGATTTTGAATTTCATGCCAGGGCAATTCCTCCTTGGGAAGTGAACTCCCACAGCCAATAATTCTTTCCTTTCACATCCAAGTATACAATAAATTATCAATACAGAATTTTAACTGCTTGTTTGGGGAAGTGAAGTAGAACTGAATCACATTCCTCCATCTTATCTGTGAGGAAGGAGGGAAGGAAGGAGGGAAAGGAGGGAGGAGAAGGAGGGGAGGGAGGGAGGGAGGGAAGGGAGGGAAGGAAGGAAGTTCTCCTACTCACACTCTTTTTTCAGAGAGTAAGCTATTAAATCTCTCAGGCTTACACCACTGCAGCTCGCTGTGGTATAATTTTCACTGTTAGATCAGTTATACTCAGGCCAACTCTCAGTTGAATTGCTGACTTTTTTCTCTGCATTGTTTTCAGCTTCATGTCGTTTCCTTGCTCTTGCATCCTCCTCAATGCTGAATTAAAGAATGTTTTCTCTACAAGGAAAATATCCATTCTCTTCAAGGCTTTTTTTTGTGATACACAAAGCAAATTGCCCCAATGACACACTAGACATTCACCTTCTCTGCAACTTCAACACAGCTCCACATCTGGAGATTGCTAAGATATCTGGATATGCTAAGATTTTTCTGCACCTTTGTAGATGATAGGAGATTTGTAGGATAAATAGGAACGGTGAGGGCAGGGGAGCCTCAGAGAAAGCTCTGAGCTACAGCAGCCAGCCCAGAAAGTTTCACTCTTGCTGCTGGAAGAAAGGTGTGCTGTGCCTGGCAACAATCTGGGTTGTTCTCCTTTCCTTACACACCCTGCAGATGCATGGACACAGAGCCTGTAAAACATGAAGAGGACTTCTCCAGCAGTGATATTCCTATGGCTACTACTGGGCTGGAGGAAGGCTTAGGAGATGTCTATCCTCTTTCCACCATGCCTTCAGCCCCTAATAAAAAGTGTATTTAAGCTCTGCTATTCCAGAGTTACGGCAGAGGCACACCCACATTTTTCACAAGTGAAAGGAAAACACAAAGCTCTACTACAGGGGAATTAACTATTGCATCTAATATCCAGCAATTAAACCCAAATGGTTATCTAATTATATATTTGACTGGATATGATAAATTCATACCAATTATGTACCTACTTAAGAAACACAGCAATCCTGATTAGTAATTCACTTAAAACAAGACATTGCCCACATGGTTGTAAAATATTTAACCAAGCAATGCAGCAGTAGCACCATATTGGATCAGTGGTAAACTGCAAACCTCTTGTCACAACTCACTGGATTTGAAAGGAGGGGAAGGCAAGTGTCTACTTGAAGTCAACTTTGACTTAAAAAACCATAGTTTTATCCTATGAATTATTTAGCTTGCTCGTGAGTTTGTTCTAATTCCTGAATAAAAAGTACTGATAAAAGAATGAAATATGGGAGTACACTTATCTAACAAAATAAGGTATTTGAACAACTTCAAATAATACAAGGAAGTCAAGAATCCATACTTGGTATTTAAAGTCATTAATTTTTTGCCTCACTGCATTTTACTTACAATTTTTTTTCTTAATTTAAGCATTTGAAGAAAGTGGGTTAGTCAATCCCTCCTTTTTAAAGGAGGAATCAGGATCCTAGCTTAGGGATGTCTCCCTGCCCCTCCTGCTTGCCACAAGGTGTTTACAGGTCTAATACCAGACCCTACCATAGAAACCATGACACTAGAACCAAAGGTATGAAGCTGAGTCAGGAGAGGTTTGGGTTGGATATCAGGGAAAATTTGTTCACCCACAGGGGGGTTGGGCACTGGAACAGAAGTAGTCACAGCAACAGCCTAATAGAGTTCAAGAAGTGTTTGGACAACACTTTCAGACACATGGTGTGACTCAGGAATGTCCTGTGCAGGGCCAGGACTCAATGATCCTGGTGGGTCCCTTCCAACTCAGCATATTCTGTGATTCAATTTTGTCTTCTCTTCAGTGTGAAGGGAAATACCTCCCTTTCTGGAGAAAGAATCTGCCAAAAGAAAGGGCTGTAGGCTGCTAATCTGATTGCACTAGGTTGAACTTGCCACCCTCCCCTTTGTTGTTTACTCCATTTCTGGTATTACCACCAAATGGCTCATTCACAATTCTTCCTCTTGCTCTGGAAGGGATAACACATGCTCCTGAAATTCTGGTCACCCACCAGCTGATGGGTAGTAGCATTCACAGGCAAATCTGCCACATTCTGAGACCCCCTTCACAGAGATACAGGGCAGTAAATGTTCCCACCACACAGGTCAAACTGGTTCATAGGTCCCTGAGACAGCCAGGAAGGATGACCTGCATTTACATGTGCCAAACCTGATCTATCTTTAGCCTACGTGGAGCACTGTGGCCAAGTCAAAACAGCAGCTCAAAATAAACTTCTGCGACGAACGCATTTTTTCTTCTAGTTCTCTTTAAATTTACTATCAAACTCTAAGACCACTTAATTATCTTAATCCTGCTCAATACTATTTAGAAGAAAATAAAAGTGTATGGTAAATGGGAGGAAACAGAAAGGATAAATGGAGGTGTAAGAGGTTTGTAAATTCAGTCATCCTCAAAATAACAGTGTGGAGGATTTAATGAAAATAACCACTGAGATGGTGTGAACTATGGCAAAATACACAACTATATAAGATATCATGAGATATTCAAAAAGCCTTAATAACTCCTACATTTTATATTGTTTCAAACTTATTTGTTTGGCTTTACCTGCATTAAGTGTAAGAATATTGCTACTTTGGGAAACAAGCTTTTCTAAGAAATAAGCATTTCTAAGTAAATCTCTGAATTTGTAAGTTAGAGGAATAGAGTTAGAGGTACACAGAAGCCAAAGCTGTTTCAGATACAAAAGTAAATCCCATTAAAGCATCACAAACATCTACATTTGCTCAAATGGGTGACAGTGGTAGAGGGAAAAAGAGACTTTGAATTTCTGAGTTTATATTTGGACCTGTCAATCTACAAATAAAACTTATTTACTGGCACTTTTCTACAACTTAGAAAGGAATTGGTAAGGAAAAGTAACTTTAAAACCTCGCATTACTATGGAGTGTCAACAAGCTTTCCAAAAGTTTGAATTATAGATAGGTAAAACAACTGTCTTTAATCATACAGAGCATATGTATGCTTGGCAGCTTTGGTATTAAGAGTTGCTTCAAATGTAGGATCTTCATTATATGTTTTAAAATGAATGTGGATTTAATACTTACTGTGTTTTTCTGAGATACCATATCCTGTGGGTGGGAAAAAAAAGAGAAATGTTTATTTGTTTTTACTGGGAATTATTATTTCCCATAAAAATCACTGCTATACATACATACATACATATATATATATATCTATATATCTCTGTATATACAAACAGATATGTTTTTCACAGCATAATCCAGATTTCCTGCCACAGTAAAGGGACAGAACTCCTGTCCCTTGCACTCCTTCTTTGTGCAAGAAGAATCTCAGTAGGTCAGGTGAGGAAAAAATTCATTCAGAAACCTACTTACTTTTTAATATAAAGCTGTACTTAGCAGTAAGGGAGTTTCTTTGACTGGGCACACTCTGAGCATTTGTGAGACAAAAGCATTCAAAGCTGGAGGGTTTTTTTTCTCTGAAAGAATATCCTTCAGATACCTAAGCCCCTTTCTTACCCAGATTGGTACACACCAACACATTCCTTCTACACCTTAATTCTTCTCACCTCAAAATCTAACCAGAGCTATTGAAACAATGAAGCAGATGATAAACTAATGGGCATGTAAACCAGACGTCAAAGACTTCCAGTTGCTGGAAAGTAACCTTCTCTTCTCTTGGGTGACGGATTACATGTTCAATAAACACTGCCTGGTCAAACTAAAGAGGTCTCCAGGTAAGCCACACTACAATCATTAGACATAGACCTGTCTCTAATCAGGGTTGTCAATATAATTGAAATAAATGTGCTCTGACAACCTGAGATGATTCTGCTTGAGCAACTTCATATCTGACATCCTGAAATCCACTTGGACAACCACTGCACAGAAATGATCATGCCCATGCACCCCTTTCCTCAACAACAGGCAAAAATATCAGGGGGCATTTAAGAGGTTTAGCTTGAACTCTCTTGAAACTCAGATTATATATTCTTTTATATCCTCAGAACTAGGCTGTTTTGTAAGAATGTTAGTGAAACTGAAGATATAACTCTTGAAGACACAAAAACTGAAGACTGAAGAGATGATTTCAGGATGGCTCCTAAGAGATAAGCTGTATAAAGGTTGCCAGAACTTCACTGATCTTCAGCAGAAGTAACAGCAGTAACATCAATACTGCCCTTATAACACTCAGGCTGTGCATCACTTTTAAGAGTGTGCACAGCAACCTAGGTCCAAGTAAAGTAATACAATCCTGAATGGAAGTGAAAAAACCCTGACCAAATTACTCATAAACTTCAGAATAAAGAAACATCATCAGAGGGTCAAAAAGGTACTAAAACCTAAATAGAATTTCTAATTAGCTTACACTCCTTAAGCCAAATAAAATACTTCATAACAGAAGTGATGGAAAGCTTAGACTTCTGAAATATTACATATCTGAAAATTAATATCTACCTAGCTAAGCGAGTCTCTCCAGTAGACCTTTATCTACTGCAGTTAAATATATTTCTCAATAGGGAGGAATTAACTCTTCCAAAACCATCCAGCACCTATGAAATGTGTTCTTTCCTGAAATGCCCCAAAAGAGTCCCCACCTACCTTCTGAAAGTTCCTTAGAAAGGTGTATTAGTATATTTGAATACAATCCAACACTGAACTGGGGCTCAATTGCTGAAGAGATAGCAACGACAAGAGGAGGACTGAACCCTCTCTCAGTGCCCAGCTTAAACCATTTGATAGAGAGGATCTCTCCTAGCTGGTTCCAGCAATTTCAATCAAGTCTTATGATCTCATCTAAGATGTGCTACGGGCCTATTTAGGCAAAGGTGGTTATGCAAACAACTGAGAGATGAGTCAGGTATCAGTGCCACTGACAGAGTTCCTAGAAGAAGAAAGGTAAAGGGAGATAACAGTTTTTCTAGCCTTATGTGACCTAGTCACGTTCTGGAGTTCCCTAGACCCTAGACTTGAGCTTTACATTACTAGAAAAAAAGGGTTTAGAACTGACAATGCAAAGACTTGCAAGTTCTGGCAACAATCACTCTGAACATCCAATCACAGATGGATGTAATCCTGGAGATCCTTCAACACTCCCTTTATGGAGCAGGGGCTTGAGTATGTGCTTGGCACAAAGTGCAGAAATCAAAGCAAATATCCTCATCAAGGAGCAGCAAATAGAAAACAACTAGCCTGTGCTTCCCAGACTAGGGCACATCCTTGGGAGAACCAAGTTGATCAGAACATCTGAGTGGCAGCATAAAGAAATATAAAAATGTGTTAATGAAAAATAAGAATGAAGTATTTCATGGCAGTCAGGTATATTACCAGTAGTGGATGAAAGCAGTTGGGATGCTAACTGGGATGCCTATCCCAATTAGGTGGAGGAAAGGAGGACATGTCAGTAATAATCTCATTGAGCAAAGAGTGTTACAGGCCCCAGCTTTGAGCTCTTGGGACTCCAGGCCACACAGAATGTGAACAGGTATGTGGGCCACCACATGAAGAAAGGAAGTATGTGTTACAGACACATGAGAGTAAAGTCAATGACATTGAGAACAGAGAAGAGGAATGAGAAACCATGACAGAACAGAGCTTTTCTGGGGAAAATGGAGACTTAATATTCTTAATATTCTTACAGGATCAAGAGAGGCTGGAGAACCCCAAAAAGGATTTCTGGACACTAATGGTATGAAAAAAAAAGCAAAGTAGCAAGGGGCAATAACTCAAAATAAGGAAAGAACAACACAACATGAACAATGCTTCTCTCAATGAAGGTAGCAAGAAAACAGATGATATTAAGAGCAGCAATAGATGATACAGAGGACAAAAGCCTAAATGTGATATAAACTTAAGAAACCTGCACTGAGAAAGGCAGAAATATCCACAATATATGACTTGCATCCAGAACAGCAGTTTCAGGACTTAAGTGTATAGCATGCATTATCCTACTATAAAAATGAACAATAGCTCTACAGAAAGATTTGGTTTTTCTATCTTCAAACAGCATTAAAAAGGATATTCTTAGCTAGTCAGCACCTAGGGAATACAAACCTCAACTGATAGAAGTGCTTATATAGGAGGAGGCTGCAATACAGCCCTTGTTCAAGTGTCCTTATTATACAGGCCATGACTTTTCCTTACATGTACTCCAATTAAAAGAGGGAAAGGAAGGAAAAAAATCAGACCTGCACTCTCAATTCCAAGTCTAACTACCTGAAGCAAAATCAGTACCACACTATGGATCTTTTCTTACAAAAAAAAGGCATTTATTTATTCTATTATTACTCTTTTTGCTAATAGTTGCCTTTTCTTAGCAGGATTTAATTATGTAGCTATCAGGAAATTACATTAAATGTAAGTTTCAGAAAAACAGAAACGTCTGTAAGATCAGGTATTAAAAGATATTTCGGAAATGAAGCAGATTGTGAAGTGAGAACCTTACTTTTAGAGACTGAGCAGTGTCAGCATCAGTGTCATGGTAAAGAATTACATTATTGGCCATGTCAAAGCTTTCACGCACGCCAAGGTGGTAGAACAGTGATGGTTGCTTGGAAATATCACTCATGTCCACAACTGCAACATCTGAAAAGAGAGAAGTGGAAAAGAAGAGAAAATGCTAAAAAAATAATAATCTTAAACCCAATTTTATTCTTACATGGGATTTAAAACAAATCCTGAAATTACACACACTGGACAGACAAAATCAACATTTTCAAATAAGGATCATTTTCTTCTCACATTATGAGAGAAGTAAATTTTACCCTTCATATAAAAGATAAGAGCTGCTCATGAAATCATCACAATTACATTAACTAGGAGGCTGAGTTTACCAATCCTGCTTTAGGTTTTGAAATCACAGCATCAGGAATGCCTCAGGTAAAAAGGCAATTTTGCACTTGCTCTCTGAGGCCTGACAGCATGAATACCCATAGGACAGAGACTTCCAATATTCAGGACGGAACCTCTAAAAATAATAACGTAAATTAGGAAAACAGGGAAAACTGTGAGACCAAGTTCATTATAAGAAGCTGAAGTTTGAAGAATGGGAAATTCCTAAAGAGTAGAAAAAGATATGACTCTGAAAATTGACTCTTAAAAACTACAGGCAAGATGTTCAAGATGAGGGGCACAGCAATCAGGAAATTCAATCACAAGTAGCCAGAGCAAGACTTCCACTGCTCTTGTTTAGTGTTCCAGTCAAAAATAAAAGTCAGAAATGCAAGTAAAAACATTTACATCTGTGCAAGACGAGCTATACAGAGAGCTAAAGAGAAATATCCTATACAGCTGACATACAGACAAAAGGTTCTGAGTTGAGAACCATTGAGAACCATTTTGTTCTCATATAGACCTAAACAGCAATGCAGGAAGAAGGGGTAACTGGAGCAGAGGACACTTAAGCTGAGTTTTTATTTCTTGACCCTTATATCCTATGTATTCCTAAGAAAACTTTGCTTTAAAGCTTTTTGGAGGTCTGTATCTATATGTCCGTCTGCTTTCACCATTTTGGGATAGATGGATAAATTGAAATCCAAAGTATTCATAAGAATAGAGCCTTGGCATTGAAACCACAGAGAAGTCTGAGGCTCAAAACAGATTCCAGAGACTCAGTGCAGCTGGACAGTAAATTCTGCATCTCTGAAGGGGTAACAGGCAGTGCCTGGTACAAACGGGGAAAGGCAGAAGGGCTTGCTACTAGTAAACAAGAAATCTAAAAGGTCTGATGCTGAGACCCAAATGCAGCAGCCAGTTAACCTTGGTTGCACCAAGGTTACACATCACAAGAATCAATGCTCTGTACTTAGAATGCAGTTTCTTGGAAAAACCCTCAATGAATATATGTTCCTGCACAATTCCATCAGCCTATTCTGACACACCACATGGAGGCCAGCCAGACCCTTGGATTACTATGAGACTCATGTTCAAGCATAAGGAACATTTTGAGTCTGAGGACCTGCCTTAAGACCAAAACATTACTGTTCAGGAGCAAAACCAAACAAACATAAAAAACCCCAAACCCCAAAATATCCCAAACCCCAACAAAACACACAAAAAAAAATCCAAATGCACCTCCATTCCCCACCTAAGAAACAAAACCCCAGCACAAAGTCATGGCATAAGAAAATCCCCTAATTCAAATAAAACTCAGATTCTGCACCATCTACAAATGATCTTTCCAGTTCTAATGTTTTGCCAGCTGTCTGCAGCATGGCTAAAATTGTTAGTGTATTGCACGCTGTAGTGTCATGTAAACTGAGAGAGATTGAAGAAGTAAACACCAGCTCCATAAACTCAGTAGAATCTAGATTACCCTAATACTACAAAATCCTTTTGGAAAACATAAATTATCTACAGAAAAAAATTAAGAGAAACTAACTAGCAGACTAAGAATCAAATACCATCTAGGAAAAATAGCTTGGATGGTTTTTAGTGGTTGCATAAGAGTATTTCTGGGAAATCAGAGTACTGTGAAATCAAAATCATCATGCTGGTAAGACTTTCCAGATATTGCATTCTTATAGGGTACAGATATTGCATTTTACAGTACAGTGTGAGCAATGATTTGTAACAGAGTTCATTGAAACAAGGCTATACACAAGCTCACTGCCACATCTGGTCTACAACTGAAATTTGTCTTCGATTGCTGCTCCATTGCAATGGAGATATGGAGCTCAAAAACACATGAACTGGAAATAAGAACAGAAGTAAGCACCTTCATTTAAAAGGGTAGTTATTCACCCTTTAGATATTATTTCATACATGATAAAAAGGTTTATGAGAACACGTTTTCTTTGCCTATTCACCTCACAAACGCAGGCACGAGTAAGATAAAAATAAAACAAAACAAAGAGTAGCAGAGATGAAGATGTATCACAAAAATATGCACGCAAGTTTTAAAAAAGCCCCAGGAAGTGGATTCAGTTTGAGCATGGGAGTCAAGGAATGACACAGAAGTAAATGACAGTGGACAGAGGCAGAGCATCCAAAGTGCTCCTGGCTGTGGGCTAGAGCAGACATGAGAAGCTGCATTCCTTTGGAGCTCTCTAAGCCCTCCTCCAGGAGTAACAGCAGCAGGCTTGGAGCAGGGAGGAAAAAGATCTACTTACAAAGCAGCCTCACTAATGTGCTAGTGAAATGCAGCACAAGCACAGAGGGCCCATGAAATTAATGCAAATTTGGGTGGAGAAAATATGACCAACAGGTAACACTTTTGAAAGCAGCAGATCCCTGAGATGCAGCCAGTGCATGGGGTGCTGAGAGTGCAGAGCTAAGTGTCGCTTTTGGCTGGGTCTAAGCACACTCCCCAGAACAGCTGCTTTCAGGGGTACAGCTCTCTTCTTGGAGTAAGGCAGTTTTGTGAGTCATGTAATGAACTAATCTAGTATGTGACACCACAAATACTTCTGTTTCAGTTATCTTATGTTTTTCTCATGATTTACACTAAAATTCTTCATTTACAGTTCTTTAAAAACAAGACGTGGGGCCCTGCATTTCAACCATGCATTTAGAATGACTGATAAGAGAGACAGGAATTTCCTTAGACTTCCTTAAACAGAGACACATTAAAAGAAATAACTTCAATACTAGTATGTGCTTTGCAAATCTTGATTTATGAATAGAAACTTAAGTCAATCAGAGTTCATTCTCAACTCCCATCCTCCATAACAAAAGAGTCTGGTCAGCCAAATGTACTTCTGAACTTCCTCTGACAAATTTAGGTTCAGCCTCCATTACAGACAGGGGTGAAACAAAAGCCAATAGCAATTTTTATTAAATCTTATCACGCATGAGAAATCTTATGTGATAATGAAATATTTCACACAGGTCTAAATGACCAATGGAGAGGGTTTCCTATGTTCAGAAGGAAAGAGAACAGGGGAAGGCACAGCCCCTCTGGAGAGACAGAAGGCTTCCAAGTGAAAATCTGTACAATGCATCCACCAGAATCAGTGGAGGGGTGAGGATGTGCTTAATGTTGTGTATGACCAATTTAGAATGATTCTGGAAGAGAACATTTAAACTCATGGCTTCTTTTTTGCAGTAGAAACTCGTGCTCAAAAGAGCATAAAAATGTGTTCTCCCTCATTTCTTCTTATGCGTAGCATATATTTTCAACTCTTTTTGTTCTCTAGTAGTTGCCCATGAAACTATTTTCATCCTGAAAATAGTTCATTTTTGTCATAACCCAAATCTGATCTCAATTTATTATGTGACTGCAGTTCATTTGTCTAGGCTTTTGTTTCCACTGTAAGATGATTATGGTATGTGTGTATTTGTAGTGCACTAAGGGTATTCAGCACTATTGTTTATACAGTGTTGATTAGGTCTCTGCATTGTTATAGCAGATGGCACATAATTCATTTCTTATATTACAGTTTACATATTTTAACACTAGTGTGTCTTACAAAACCAGAGAAGAGACAAATAACTGTGCCAACTGAAATGAAGATTAGAGATCATTAACTGTGGTAAAACAGAAGACTATGAAACTAATAAATAATTCAACATGAAAAACATTATTAAACAGTTTAAGACCAGAAGACTTATTTCTCTACCTGAAATGCACCTGAAGACATCATGTAATGTAATGACCTAAGTAAATCACAAGTCTTCACATGGCTTTTTTACGATTTATACATTGTTAGCAAAACCAAAAGGACAATTTTGGTATCAGCTTTCGGGATCTGTAAGTTAAAAGGTAATAAACAGAAGAAAATTAAGAAATAGCCTGAAATATGTTGATAGTTAAATAGAATCTAGGAGGCCTAACAGAAGAAAAAGGTCAAAAAAAACCTGCACTGCTTTCATTTTCTAATCTAAGACTCACCTCCACCCAGCCTTATCCATGTGCAGAGATAGAACCTTACTCCATTATTTTGGATTCATTATTTTTCAGCATCTGGAATCTTTCTACACATAACAGATTTCAAAAACAGTCCCAAACTTAACGTGATAATAGAAATCTTATTGGAGGAAAATGCAGAACTCAGCCTTTTGCTATTCACTAGCACCCTGCATTAGTATTGCTTCAGTTGATTGGCTATCTGCATCATAGTCAGTAAATAAAAAAACATGCAATTCCTATAAAACCACCAAACAAAACTGTCAAATTCATCAGAAGAACAACAATACTCCTAAAGAAAAATAAATAAAACATCCTTAACTTCAGGATACATATTAATTTTGATTTCTGCACAGCCCTTTAAAGAAGACAAATACCAAAGTTTTTACAGGGAAACAATTATGGTAAAATCTGCTGTATTTGAAAACCAGGAACCCTTTGTAGCTTTCACTTAAGCTAAAACAAAAGGCACACCACTCTCAACTTAAATACACCCCATACTCCCAGAAACTGGGAAGCTCAAGGTAATTAAGTACATTTGTAGCAACTACCAATAGAACTGTTGAGGTGATTTTTCAGCACAGTCTGTTACACCTGCAAATTGTCAGTGCCCTCCATTAGATCCTAAGCATAAGCCAATGTTAGTGTAAAAATACTGTCGACATTTGTGATGATATCACAGCTCTCATAATGAATCAAATTTCATTTAAATCTTACTGCTTTATAATTGTGGTATCCTGCAAAAATCTGCTTACTTTTCTCAGAAAAAATAATCTAAAGCACCAAATTAAACCCAGATATTGCCTTAGAAGCTGAAAGACCCAGGAGACAAAGCTCTTCTTCGAAATTTAGGAATTTCTGGTGTTTCAATTCAGCCTTTTCAAGTTTGCAATATTATAGCATGAACTTTGCTAACATCACTGGTTTGCTATTGGGCCAGAACTGGTAATAAAAATAAAGAACAACTAATCAGTAATGATTTGTCCTGCGATATAGATTTGTATATGTTATAATCACATTAAATAACATTTTAAAAACAACTTCATATATTTCAGACTACACTTCTTGTAGATTAAAACTAAGTGCTGCACTTCTGTATAAATACTAAAATTAAATTTAACTGTAATAGTTCAAAAATTGCTTACAAAGCACCTTTAAGAAGAAGATTGCTTCATAAGCTGCAATCAGCTTTTCCAAGAGAGTCCAGGAGTGGCTGGAGCCTTGACTACAAATTCCAGACTACTGCCTACCTCAGAAAAGGAAACACAACCATGCACACTGGATGTCTAAAACTTTTTGATGTATGGAGGGCACTTCCTTTGGAAAGGGCATTTAGTTCACAGGCAAAAGGAAGTGATTCAAAGGACAGGAAAAATAAGAATTAAATTAGGTATGAATCCTCATATTAGTGTGGGAAAGATTTTTTCTATTCACACATAGTAAGCACTGAAAAAAAGGTGACATTATCAGGTTTTATTAATGACACCAACCACAAATTGGAGAAAGAAGAAAACTTTAATACTAGCGAAATAATTTTTAATTCACTAATTTAAAATAATTGTTATCTTGAGAAGATAACAATATGTACAATTATAGTACATTTTCCATATACACACACTGACTATAAAATGAAGCAAAATTTGAACTTAGTTTTATATCTTGCTTTTGACAGCTCCAATGGACTTGTTAATTGTTTTAGGAATTCTGAAAACCTGGGCATCAAATGTCAAAAATTCTGAAAGGTGCTTTTCCATGATTTGTCTGTTTGCTAAGGAAAACAAAAGGACTGTTGTCAAGTGGTAATTTCAGACTTGTGCTGTTTTATAAAAACAGAGCAACATCTCTAATCTTTCTTAGGCTGAGCTTGTTATTTGCCTTTTACTTAATTGTGGCATTACATCTGCCAAAGGTTTTATGTTATAAAGTGATTTACTAAAAGAAAGGCCACAACACCACAAAATGTGTCACTTCTGCTCCCACCAAAGTAAAACGGAAGGCAACCACATAGTGCCTAACAATTACAAAAGCCAGCTTTCTTAGAACCACAAACATGGGATGGGGGGGGGAAGTCAGACCTTTCTTTTGCATTTCCTCCTTTCTGTGTGTCAAATCTTGCTCTGGAAACCAGTTTCACATCCTTTCCTGTGAAACCACAGTGCTCAGTGAATGTGAACACAGCGAGTGCTGAAGATGAACTATGTATTAGTTGAGCAGCAGCAGCATTCTTGACTAAGGAAAGTTTGCTGTTAAATAACTTTATTGAAAGGACAGGGCAAATCCTGAGCTCTGCTATTACTAGGAAACCAAAAAAAAATTAATTATTTTTCCACCACCCAGAAGCATTACTAACTGTAGCAATTCAAATGATTGCTTTGCTCCACTTAAAACATCAACACTGGCAATGTCCCACCTCCAGAGACAATTCTGGGAACAGCTGTGTTAAGCCAAGTGGGCCAGCTGGTCTTTGCATGGAAAGCAGACACATCCATGTGGAGGAAGAGGAAGAGGAGGAGGAGGAACAGCTGACAACCAAATGTGTTTCTAACCATAGCATTTGGGTGATGTTAGAGTGTCCTTTCATGTGGCCCAGCAAGGCAGCTCCTCCTTCCTTTGCACATGAAAAGTTTGGAATGCTCAAATTCGATCCTCTCAGCTACCAGGGCAAAAAGCTGGAATAATGCAGGTTTTAAACTACCAGAATGGCTAAAACTTACCAAGAAAAGTTGTAATGCTTACAGTCTGAAAGATTACAATGAAAGTGGGGGTAAGAAAGCTTGAACTTATTTTTCACGTATAGATATCAGAAGTGTCTCATACAGGTTCCATTGAAAGCCCTGGGAGAATGCCCAGCAGCCTGAAATGGCACAGGAATGAGGACTTTTTGCAAAGCCATGCTGCAAGTGACGAAATGTGAAGTACAAAGAAACAGACAACAGAATAATCCAGTGTATCAAAAACAGAGGCACATGTAGCTGGAGTCAAACTAGAGATGAATGCAACCAGCACGGCACCACGTACAAGTGCCTGACAGCATTTTAATGTAGGTGAAGAATACAAACCCTGTATTTATTTTAAATATTTTGTTCAGTCACAACTAGAGAGAAACTTCTTGTTCTCGAGATTAGTTCTCACCTGTAATCTTTTGTCCTTTTGGTTTCAAATACTAGCTTTGGCAACATCTGGAAATTTTAGTCATAGGCTATCTTAGCAATGTATGAGATTGTAACATTCACTGGCAATTCCTATCCAGTAAAATCAACTCTCAGATGATACTGTGAAAATCAGACAACCATCCAAAACAACAGAACGGATAAGACTGTGGGACCAATGCTCATCTCTGGCTTTTGTAATTCTGTACAGAATCCCCCTTTCATACAAACAGCTCCACAATAGGGTTACATTCAGACCTGAACATTACAGCCAGTGATCACGTTAGTGCTGTGGTGTTACTTTACAGATACTGCATCTTTCATCTGTCCTCTGGTACATGGAACACACACTAAAAATAGAATTAGAACATATTTTTCATGCTTCAGTAGCATTTATTGCAACTCAGGAGAAATTAGTATCTAAAACCCACTCATTTTTCTAAACCACGACAAAGTATTTGTGCCATATTTATAATTAATACACATTCCTTAATATCTATATGCCTGTTCCAAAAATTACATCACCCAAGAAACTGCACTTTAGTTGAAAAGACCAGAACAAATTACAGCAGGTGAGCAACACTGCTGGTACTAGGAGTAACTTGAGTTCTCATTTATTTTTATGTGTTGGGGTTTTCTTCATTAGATACATCATCTGAAGCTTTTCAATTCTTTGCCCTGAAATTGCCTATTAAGAACTACTTTGTTAAATGGAAGCGAGGACTCTTCCAAAAACCTTTGACAGCAAAAGCTTTAAGAAACATTTTATTTACTTCTTAAATACAATTAAATTCACAGCAAAACTAAGATTCAAATAGGACAAGACACTGTATCAAAATAACATGGCAATTCTACTGATCTAGAAAAGCAGTAATTGTGCCAAGAGCATGCCTATGCTTATTATTTTTTTAAACTGATCTTCAGGGAGAGTCTTTCAGACTCTGCCAAATCAGAATACAACCAGCACCCACAAGAACTGGCATGAGAAGAAAAGTAATGCAGTTAATGTAATACAGAAGGCATCCAAGCTCAAAATGTGTTTTTAATGCTTTTGCACAAGTATGAAGAAGAAAAATATTGTATGATTGGAAACACCTGAAAATAACCTCTCTCAGAAGATAACATAATTTGTGAATTTTTTTGCCCCCCCCTTTTTTTTTTTACAGTTGGCAGTCTAGGGAAAGATGGAAACAAAGAACTAATCCTCAAAGAACTCTTCTTGAAATATTGAATTGCAGAAGTTAGGAAATATATAATTCACTGTAAATAGTGCATGCCTAGGCTTAGAAATTGCTTAATATTCTCTGTCGCACACGACACAAAGAAATGACACTCACACATTGAAATGTCCAAGGCAGAAAAGAGGCAGTTTATTTACAAACTCCAACATTTATCGATTTCCAGCTGTGACCATGGATTGGAGGAATAAAATCTTCCCCTTCAACCACACTGGGCAACCCAACAGTCCATCAACAGTCTCCTCCTTATGAGAAGAATGTAAACATGGTAACACCATTACAATAACAAGAAAAGTTGTTTATGTAAAATTGTATCTGACTCCATTGCAAAAGGTAAACACAGAAGGCTAAAAAAGAAGTTTAGAAAAACTTCTTAAAGAGACAGAGGAGAACAGCAAAAACCCAGACAACAATTCTCCATGACAAGGCTTTGCTTTCGGTCCTTTTAAACTTTGCCAGTCTTTGCTTCAGGTCGTTGGGTTTTGTTTGTTTCTTTTTTTTCTATTTAAGAGATTTAATTAAACCAACTCAAGTCACTTTGAGACTGTATTGGAGAACTTATTTTTCTGGCCACTGTTAAACACAGTCTCATGCCAAATTAAGAAGACTTACTGCTTTCAAGTACCAAACCAGAAATTTGTCAGACGGGTGAGGCTATCTGGAATTAACTCATCTTAGCCTCATGAAATGTTGCTCGTTCCAAAGCAAAGTCATCAGCAGTAACAGTGAGCTGGTCAGAGTCATAAGGGAGATGTTTGGTCTCAGATGAGCCTGTTGTCACTGTCTCCATTGTCAATGCAGAGAGAGGAAAAGCACTTTCAGAGCCCCATTCCTCTGAGCTGTTAGAAACCTCCTCCAGATGAACTGCAGCCCAGAAGCGCCTGTTTCTCTCCAGTACCTGTGAGGTGAGTCCAAGCAACTCCAGCCACCCATGCTGAAGGTGTTCAGTGCCATGATGCCTCTCCACAGAGCCTCACTGCTCTGCTTTGAAGAATTTCATTATCCATTAAAGCATTTCAGTCAAGAATTATACATCAGCAGATGTTTCCCTGGACACATTCCCACCAGTTAACCAACAAAATGGCCAATGGAGAAGGACTAGAGATCTTTCTCTACAGTACTTTACTCCTGTTTTCTCTGTCTGTGAGAAAGGAAGGACTGCCACAATTCAAACCCTCACCTATAATTCCAGGGATCTCTCAAACACCTAAGTCTTGCCTGAGTTTTCTATAAATTGGGTGTTCATTTGTGAGTCCTAGTTTACAATGTTGTTTGTTTTGGCACTCAGTATTATACAGCTGTAGGGATGACTGTTCTTTAAGAGGTGTTTTTTCATGTACTGTCTCAGCCCAGGGTCTTTTACTCATAAAACCCGACTGTTTAATTACACTGAAGCATTGACTATAACCTCCCAGCCTATGGATGAAGATTATACATGAGTTAAATTTTCAGCAAAAATACCTTCAAGCCAAACATAAGCATTACATTTCCCTGCAAGACAAAGTCATTAATATAAAAGCTAGTAAAACACTTCACCTTCTATTTTATTTTTTTCCTTTCATAGCACAGCTTGTGAGGTCCCAGGAACAACACAACCTCAAGTCTGAGAGAGTTAACTCACAGTAGCGTGAGAGGTCAAAGTCAAAAATATAATGTCCACACACACAGTCCCTGGAAACTCACACAGCACAGACCCCTTTACACAGCCTCCCTTCCCTGAGGAAAGATTGTAAAAATTTACTCATTCTGGGACCACAGTCACAGATCTTTAGTTAACGACCACAGTCACATCAGATGGATTACGCCAAGATCTACACACTGGTAATAAATGCATTATAAAAGTTGTGACATGCACAAGAGATCAATATTTATACCATTTCTTTGTAAAATTACACTGTTCAAGCTCCCAGGCTAGGAACTGAGAGAGATCTCATTGCTTGCATCTTGGCCTTTTCAGTGGTTTCATGGCTCAGGCAGAGGAATGCTTATGGCTGCCTGGAACTCCTACCTCTTTCACATGATGCACTGAGTCTGTCTCTCATTGTCCTGTTCTGTCCTTATCGCTCAACCTATATTTAACTTGGCAATTTCTGGCTAACTCAGTGCTAGAACAGCAGCAGACAGAAGCCCTGTCACTACAGCTAATCAGTCCTGTGAGTTGATATCAACTACCAGCTTCACACTATCATCATGGAAAAATACTTTAAGAAACTGTTAAACTTTTTAAGAATTGAAAGAAATAAAGGTTAAAAACTTAATTTCGGGAAAACTCACTTTTTACATATCGTAGAACATAAGACATTTGCATTCGTAACTAAAAAATCCAATTCTGTAAGTAGTAAAAAAGACTCTAGGCTGAGATGGTACACACATCTAATAAACCATATATAGTTCAATATATCAGAACTGATATAGTTCAGTTCTGCACTGAACTATAATCATATTTTCTGAGTGCTAAAACAAAGTATTTACATTTAAAATTACTGTTATTTAAACCTTGTAAGCATGCACTCATCAGAAGTAAAATGGGAGAAAAGGACAAATTAAAGCAATTTGCTATTTCAGGTTGACATCAATCACTTGACCATGTACAGTGTAAAAAGCAAAAACTATTAATCACTAAAAGTTTCAGGATAAACAATACTTCCTTTATATATACTGTGAAATCTCTATCACAGATGGATAGAAAGGCAGTGATACTAGCTACCTAACCATTGTTAAAATACACTGAGTGATCTTAACATTCTAATAAACCTTTTTCAACACAGCTGTGCTGGTTTTGGCTGAGATAGGGTAATTTTTTTTAATTTTTTTTTTAATTGTCATTTTAAATCCTATGATCTGGTCCAAAGGGAACAGGGCTGCAGATTTTAATAGATACACCTTTATATGCTTACAACCACGATTTGAGTTGCACATCATAAGAACTGCTTAGAGCAGGAACCACTGGAGGAGAAGCCTTACAAGAAGCAGTGCAAGTGCTGCAGTGACCCAACCTGAGCTGGCCTTGATGCCAAGTAACACAACACAAGCAGCTTTTGCCTTACTTCAAACTGCCCTTTTCTCAAGTTGTTTCACTTTTACTCTTCCAGTCCTCTCTCCAACCCTGCTGGTGAGGGAGGGAGGGAGTGTGTGGTGTTTAGCTGCCTGCTGGAGTTACCCCAAGAGAACAGCCCACAGCAGACCAGTGACTGTGGGGTATGTGGGGAGCAGAGCAGTTCCCATCAGCTCAGTGGCTGCTGACATGCAATGACACCATGACAGAGGCTGACAACACTGCAGGAATAAAAAGGGCATTATCATGGCTTAAGCAGCTGAATGCTTGCCTGTGAAGCTGAATTCCATATCTGCTCCCTCCTACTCCACAGCTGCTGTGTGATGCTAGTCTAGCCACATAAACTGGGACTTCAGAGATGGGCTTGCTGACCATGCAGTTGTTAAGATTCTGAATTTCACAAGGAAAAAAAATACCCCACTGAAACAGAAACAGTGACTTTGAAAAATAGAGTCCTCATTTTAAAGGTACTTTGTAATAAACCAAATGCCTTAAGAGAGAAGAAAATTCCTAATATTTTACCTAAGCAATTCATTTCTATCACCCTTTTGTACCCTGGTATGAGTTGGAACTTGAATAGTCTCTGATTCAGCATCTACAGTCTTCCATCTGCAAAATAGCTAAGCATCTACAGAACAGTCAGTATGCCTGATTCATACCTCAAAAAGACAGGTATTTCCATTTTTCATTTAACCTTTATACCCAAATGAATAGTAAAGAAGCAGCATTTTAAACTTCTCAAAGAGTAGTATTTAAATAATCCACATTTGTCTCCTTTTTTAAATTCACAGATGTTAGAGAAATGAAGATCCCAGAAGTTGCTCATTTCTTGCTTTAAATCTATGTACTCAGAACACTTAAACACTTATCAGTCACAGCTGATCTGAGAAGGACACCTGTTCAATAATTTTCTCTGTTTATGTACTCTCAGCATATCAAAATTTTTGATACAGATGCTAGACAGGCATAAATGAGTAACTGTCTCACATCATACATACTTTTCACTATGCCGAGTCATTAAGCATAACACTGTTTCCTAAATCTTTTCTGTGAGCCAAAGAACCTACTAACCCTGTAGGACATTTTTCTGCCCTATGTAGTATCAGAGAAGAACAGAGACAGCAGAGTAAATTAAAAGCAGGAGGTTCACACTTTCCTGCTGCACTAGCAGTGTGCCAAGGCTCACACAAGACCATTCCCACTGCAGTGCACTAGAGTGGAGCCAGCCAGCTGAGAGCACGATGGAAAAACACCCCAAGCCTGAAGCTAATTTGAACTTTGCCTGTAATTGGAGGGGGGTGGGTGTGTGGAATGAGAAAGGTGAACTTTATTTAACTTTTCCTGCACCTCTGCACTGGGTCATCAAAGGCAATCAAGGGGAATGAAGTACAGAAAAAAAGGAGGTTACATAACTGGATAACCTGGCCTAAGTGAAATTAAGAGAGTAAGAAATTCAACAAGGAACGTTGTCCCTTTCTCTCCAGCTGCAGTCAAATAAATTTTTAGGCCAAGGAGGTTAGATAAGCTTCAACCTTTTAGACATTTATCCAAACTAAACCATTGGAGAACTACCCATCATTTAATGTTGAATACCTTGGCTGGGGAATGTAAAAAACCTGCTAAATCTGCACATCTCCCAGCCAACACATACCAGCCAACAATACATATAAAAAAAAAATTAGAGAAGTAAAATTATGCTGATCTTTACCTTCTTATCAAAGAGATATAATAATAAGAAAATTAATCAAAATACAAGGAACTAAAATAGAAAAAATATTTCAGTGCACTAAAGCTCATAAGTCTGGGTTAAACTAAGACCTTTATTCCTTTTTTATTTAAAAATATAGCATGTAAAAAAAAGTGAGACTTTCTTAGCCTGAATCTCTTATTTTTTCTCAAATATGTTTCTTAAAAACAAATATCAAGAGACATTTCCACCACTATCACTGGGAATTTTTATGTACCAAACTGAAGTATCCCACCTCATAACTATATTATAGATTTCCTCTTTATGTTGACTGTCATTTAGGACCCACATAAAGCACAGTAAGCTATACACAGAAAAAATGTTAATTGAGGGATGGCAGTATTATTGAAGTGCAAATGCAGAGAAAGTGTTCATAAAGCCAGGGCATCATCTGCAAGCCAGGAGACTCACATGCAGATACAGAGCCCTTGATATAATATTCCGGATGCTGGGCAGATGTGGATTCACTCTGCTATTTTTATCTTTCCTGTAAACAGTACAAGCTTTACGTGCCAGACTAAAAGACTACATGTGCTACTGAAAAAATCCTTATGTACCACTCAAGGCTGTAATTTAAAAAATGGGCAGCTTCCATTAAAAAATGAGAGAAATCTGTATCAAGACACTATGTGGACATCAATAAAATCTAGAATTTTAGTAGAAGCTGGTCTTTCTAGAGTCATAGCCATCATTTACTTAGTCTTTAACCATCCTATAAATACAGCACACTTCAGCATGTAGACAGGGAACATTAAGCATGAACACAGACTCTTATCACAGGGGAACCTATTCCCTAAGATCTCTACAGAGTCAGAGGAATATTAGTACTTCCAAATGGTGATTCAGACAACAATTAATTACATGATATTGTGATTTTACAACAAATCTCTAAACATGGTCCCCAACATTTAGCAGGATGCATCACCTCAAAAACATGGAATGGTTTAGGTTGGAAGGGACCTTAAAGATCATCCAGTTTCAAACCCTCTGACAGAAGGTTGGGCAGAGACAACTTTCACTAGTCCAGCGTCCTCAAGGCCCCATCCAACCTGGCCCCGAACACTTCCAGGGATGAAGAACCCACAGCTTCTCTGGGCAGCCTGTGGTAGTGTCTCACCACCCTCACTAAAGAATTTCTTCCTTATATCAAATCTAAACCTGCCCTGTTTTACCTTAAAGCCATTCCCTCTTGGCCTATCACTACAAGCCTTTGTAAAAAGTCCCTCTCCAGCTCTCTCACAGCCCTCTTTAGGTTCAGCAAGGTGCTATAAGGTCTCCCCAGAGTCGAGTCTTCTCAAGTTGAACAGCCCCAACCCTCTGTTTCATGGTAAGAGCTGCTCCAGCCCTCTTATTATCTCCACAGCCTCCTCTGGGCTCACTTACACAGGTCCACATCCCTCCTATGTGGGGACCCCCAGAGCTGCAGGTGGGGTCTCATCACAGCAGAGGGAGAGAATCTCCTCCCTCTCCCTGCTGGCCACGCTGCTTTGGATGCAGCCCAGGGTGCAGCTGGCTCTCTGGGGTACTGGCCCATGTCAAGTTTCTCATCCACCAACATCCCCAGGCTAATCTGTATCTTGTCATGGTAAGACTATGCAAGAAAGTTTAGATTTAAGATTCTAAATTCTGAATATTCATCTTTTAAATTGTTCAAAATACACAAAGTTATGGAAATTAACTTGTTATCTTTCTCAGAATTTGTATTATGCCATCCCAGAGGCACTACTGCAAAGCTAGCAATCTGAAGAGGCATTAAAGGGTAAAAAAAAAACCCAAAAAAATAATCAAACATTCTTTTTTTGACTTGATCACGAGCCAGAAAGTCTAGGCAGTTTCTGATTTTCCCAAAACAATATGAAGACTTACCTAGTTTTGTTATTATAATAAGCAAAAAGCTAAGTTTATCAGTTCCACAACTTAATTATCATGAAAACAGTAAATCCATCTCAACCATTTTCAGACTGGTTTGAATACTTTCTCCAGCTGACAACAGCCCATAACTTGTCAGTTATCTTAAGCCCCACAAACAGCAGTAGTAAAAACAAGCACAGGGCCTGGCTTTGAGCTTGGTAATCATGTCCTCTTTTCAAACTGGGTTTTAAAAGACTGAAGCATACCAAACTTCCATTGGCAAAGAAAATATCTGAAACAGCTGTCTCAGTTCCACAGAAAGCAGAGCTGATGCTGATAAAAGCTGACAGTTACTGTGTGAAACAGGGTTGTGCACACAGAAGCTCTGCTAAGTAAGGCAGCCCAGTACCAAACAGTAACACCAGGGTAAACATTAGCTTTTCTCCTGCAAATTGTTATTATCTACTAAGATTAGCACAACAACGATTACTAGTATTGCACTGTTAGAAAGCAACACACAGACAGAATACGGCCTTGTGCTGTATTCATCCACCACTTCCCAACTCCAGTTTCACCTTGTCACTCTCCAAGCAAAGGCAAAACTAACAACATACAAATTAGCAGAAAGAAATTTCTTTCTTCAGCTTCTGTGAGCGAAAGGCAGCAACAGTAGAGTTAATGCAGCTAGTCTTCAGCTGAGTGAAATTATTACAGGCAGATATTTTTCTGCAATTGAAAAAACCTGCAGCTTTTCTGTGACTAAGGCAGAGACACTTGATTCAGCACAATTTCTTGTGGCTGATCTAGCTACTAAATAGCTGTAACAAATTCAAAGGGAAGGAAGGAGAAAGGACAGCACTCAAGTGGCAAATAATTCACTATGCAAGTTGAAAAAAGTAACTTCCCTGTTACTTTCCCCCATAATCAGTTTCATAGAATCTACCACTGGTTTTGACTTGCCTGGAGGCATCAAAGTACCACTATTCATGGAAAACACTGCCAGCACCAGTAGGAAATGGAAGTATTTTAGAGAAAGCTCATTATCATGCTGATTTACATGGAAGTTTGTTTGTTTTCCAGAACTAATGCATTTTTGGCATGCACTTCAAATGCTTTAGAAATCATGTGAAAAACACTTATCATGTGATAAACACTTTCCAAATTATTGAGAGGCCCTTGACCACTCAGGGTTGAGCTACAGTTCCGTGCATGAAGGCTTGTTTTCCTGAACAGAAAAAAAGCACAAAAAATACAAAAAATCCAGGCACATTTTCTTCCATAACATGACACAAAATAAAACAAAAGGATGAAACAGGATTTAAAAAGCACTTCAAGATTATTCTCCTTGTGTTTTGCTTTAAAGAACCATTGAAGACTTTTAAAAGATCACTTAAGCATAAAAGCAGTATATACTAGAGTAGACCCAGCTGTATTCGCCCAGGTTCTGCTGTGATAAACTGGAGTACTTCCCTTACTGCTGGATTTAGCTGTACCATCCCACATCAGCAGAAGGCTAGGGATGTAGTCCTAATAGTGCCATTACTGTTTCATTATATTTCAGATTTCTGCCTGTAATCAGAGCCCACAGCAGTTAAAGAAAGACTATGCTAACCAAGGCTGGGATCATACACCTTCAGTCTAATAAAAGCTGGGGTGCATGTTTTAAAGTTGTGAATGCCACTGGGCTTTGAGCTCCAAGACGTAGCAGCTGTTGAACTACTGACTTAGACAAAACTTTAAATGCTCTGAAGCATTACCAAAGAATATCTGAGAAGTTTCAATTCTACCACCTTGAACACCACAGCAGAATCACTGACCTCATCAGGCTGAGTACTATGAAGGATAAAAAAAGCATGAGTGGTTTCCCATGACACAGCGATCCAGTACTTGTGTCAGAGTTCATGTCTCCTCCTTGCAGACTACAGTGATGCAATTTTTGCTCCTGGCATGTTTCTATCACCAGCCCAACCTCCCAGGAAAAGGTGAAGGTATTTGCAGCACTTCTGAAAGAAGACAGGTCAGGTGACATTATACTGTGAGACACGTTTGACCCACTGGCTGCCTGCTGAATCCCCTGACCTCATCTGAGACTGGAGCTACTCTGTTTATATCCAGCTTGTGCCAGGGTGCAGGGCAGAGCAACAGCTGCAAGCCCACTCTTGGCTCAGCCTCAGGCACCCATGTTGCTGTTCAAAGGTAGCCTGAGGCTAAAGCAATTCACAGCCCTCCCGAAGTGCATGGCAACCAGAGTCTACTGTGTTCACAGATTTCACCTGCAACTGGCAAACCACACTGAAGCCCTCCTAAGAAAGACCCTACACCCATCTCAACTGCCAAATTTTAGCCACATAACACTCTTGCAGCTGCTCCTCCACAGGCATGAAAGTAGCAGCATGCCCCGAGTATCTCCAGAGCACAGGTTTGCAGTCAGAGTTTGAATTTGAGGCTTGTGATGCTGACAAAAGATAGTTGGGTCATTGCATGTGACCTCCACACACAGCCCCATACCCTCTCCCTTTCTGCACTCCCTGATGGCAATGGGACTTGTCCCTAGGATTGGAACACCAAGTTCTGGTGCAGGAGGAACTGTTTGAAGGTATAATTAATGCACTTTAGAGACGGGGGAGCCAAGATATTCAGGATTGACTTTGGGGCATGTTGGCCTGCAGAAGGGTATAAAATGCTGGCAGACTGGGCCAGCTGGTCTTCTGGTGTTGCAAGCAGCTTCCAGGTGGAGCCCCCTCCCAGCATGGAAGCCTGCAGCCTGAAGGTGGGAAACACTGACGTTTTGACAGTGAGTGAAAAACACTAAGATCTGGTTACATGTGGAGATAAAATCCAAAAGCAGCTACATAGGTGCTTTGTTGTTTTAGAATGGTGAACTCTCCAAAGCTAAAGATTGTTAACATGTACTTTTCTAGCCAAACCTGCTTATATTATAAGCCTTTAGACATAAACTGTTGACCAAATCTGAGACTAAGTGGACCCAACTACACCTAAACTTCTCTGAGTTTAGAAAGCAAGGGGGTCTCACTGAAGCTCATAACTGGAGCGACCATGACCCTATTTCACTATTATCTGTTTTAATACATGATAGAGTTATTTACATACTGCATTACAGCAGTATTTAGACAATGAATTAGCAATAAATCAAATAATCTTGCACATAATCACCGTATCCTACTTCTTGTTCCTGGCCAAGAGCCTTCTCTTGATTACTCTGACACAAGTCCACCTTGAGGAGACCTGAACATCTTGAGTTCTCTACTAGGTTTTGCACAAGTCCTCACAAGTCGAAAGAGCTTTACCTCGAGGCAAACCAGGAACAGTGGTTACATTTTAACTAGAATGTGGAGGTGTAATTTAACAATTAAAAAAAGCAATGTATGATTACACTGATAAAAGAAGAGCACAACTGCAGAAGATAATATGAGCTACCACATATCTACCATAATTTAACTATTTTATGGGAGGATGGAAATTAAAGCAATGTAATTAACCCACATAAGCAAACACTTCCTTTATTTTTCTTTAACTTAATTTTGTGACTTCAGGTCTAAGAGAAACAATTCCTAAACCTATTAAGAATATGTTACCCACAGCACAGCAAGACTGAGCAAGCATGCAATCACTGCAAAGGAGATGAGTGGCTGGGAGTCACTGAAAGTCAACTTGAAATGCAAAAAGGCAGAACCAGAGATCTGCTTGCCAGCATCTCACAGTCAAACAGCACAGTAGATTCCTTCAGAACAACTGAGGAATGATATGAAAAATATGCTTGCATGTAATTAAAAAAAAAAAAAAAAAAAAAAGTGGCCTTTAGAATTTGCAGACTGGAATGCACAGCCAGCACAGTTCTTTCCTCCTATCAGAGGAAAAAAAAACTGTATCAATCAGAACAACATTCACTGATATGAAGAATTCCAGAAAATGCTGCAAGTTTTCTTTAAAAAAAATAAGTTAAACAGTATTAAAAACAAACAACCAAAACTCACTTTAACTGCAGTGTTTTCAAGGGCCATGTGACAATAATTGGTCTTCAGAACTAAGACAGTTCAACAGATGCAGTTGTTCCTCTTTTCAGAGCAATCTTACATGATCAAATTTTTGAAGTAATTTGTAGTGGTTGTAATGGGTGTAAAAGCTTCTAAGTCTATTTAGTGAGACTCAATAAGACTTATAAGCACACAGTGAAAAATATTACTTGCAGAGAAAGTTAAAAAACCCAAACAAACCAGAAACACCATTTATATTGTCTTCAGAGAGATGATTCCTTGTTAGCTGATTCAACACCTAGAAATCATCTGATATGCTTCTGGTTACAAAACCCAGTCACATAAAGTTCACAGTCAAATTCTGGGAAGCCTTCTCAAATTTAGTATTTAAGCCCAGGAAGAAAGAAAGACGAGAAGAGAAAATGGACAGCTGTAGGCTGGTGTCCTAGGGTGACTTTATGATGCTTGTATCCCCAGCTGTCAGATCTTATGTTGGTTTATGTTGGATATAAAGCCCTGCACCTTTCAGACTGGTTCTGAGAGTGAAGGGGAGAGAAGCAGCGCAGTTTGCAGACACTGCACTCGCTCCCCTGTGTTCTCTCTCACAGACTGTGCTCTCTGCAGCACAGACAGCAGGAGAGAGTTCTGCTTTGCCTTCTAGTTAGGTTTTTTTAGCTAGCTGAGGTGGAGCTCCCCGGACTGTGGCTTTTCTTTTTCTTTGAGCTGTTCAGCCCTGCTCTGAGCTGAAAACCCAAAAAACCACTGGGAGCTCCCACCTGTGACCCACCAGGGCCCAGGACACGGCACTTTCCAGTGCAGGAGGGACTGATAAGAGACTGAACGAGCTGAGCTACACCCCACAAGGACTTTCTGAATTTGCCATCCCTTCAGAACAGCAAGTTTTTACTGTTTAATGTTACTTATTTTTTTATGCTTGTGAATACTTTGCTTGTTAAATAAACAGGTTTTTTCCACTTTATTCCAAGGAAATATTTTCCCAAACCAGCAGGATCTGCTTTCTAAAGGGACCCCTTTGGAAGTTTCCTCTCAAATTTGCCCTAAACCAGGACAGCTGGGTTGTTATGTAGTTTTATTGGGGCTTTCTCATACAAGAAAGTTTCATGCAGAGGAAACCTGCAAAAAAAAGAACTGCATTCTTTTTAGTTTTTCATTTTTCCAAAAGTCATGGCACAGAAATGAGTCACTTCACTGCATCTATTCATAATCTCACCTTGGAACAATGGAAGAAGTCCAAATTTGGAGGCTAGCATCAGATTTTTAGAAATGCAAATAACTTCATTCAAAGCTTCATTAAAAGGTAGGACTCATACTGGGTTTGGATTGTTGGTATACCCTTCCATATGTTGGTATGTCCTTCCATATGACCCATCACAGCTAAAAATAGATGTTCCAAAAGTATAAGTAATAAAACAGAATCTCTCCATCAGAGAGAGATTATCCATTTCTTCTTTTTGTTCTTAGTGTCTTCCTTTGAATATAGCTCTGATCTTGCATTTGGCCCATGGCAATATACCACAGAAAAGTAAATGAATTCCACCTAACCTACTTACGGTTATTTATTTATCTAAGCCTGTTCAGCTGACATTAAAGGAGCTTCACAGAACATATGCAACATGAATTTCAGGTTACCCACAGGAAGAGCAGAAGGGTTGACTCAAAGCCATTTTTCACAGCTGACACTTGGGATATGTTGACTGCAATGGACAGGACAAGGGGCAATGTTTTAAACTGAAAAAGGGCAGGTTTAAGTTAGAGGTTACAAAGAAATTATTTTCTTGGAGGGTGGTGAGGCACTGGAATAGGTTGTCTAGAGAAGTTGTGGATACTCCACCACTAAAGTGTTCAGAGCCAGGCTGGACAGGCCTTGAGCAACCTGATCCCACAAATCCACCACGTGGCAGGGCAGGGTGGAACAAGATGAGCTTTAAGGTCCCTCCAGCCCTAATCTTTCTATGATTCTGATTATGAAAATAATGGTCTCCACTGTCAACATGCAAATCTCTGAATGCAAATAAGCATTTCTGAAAGAAATGTTGGAAATTGACCCCAGCTAATATAAAAGCAAAATACACCTCTTGAATGCATCACATGTCACAGCACCTGAGATGTATCATAACACAAAAACAAAGCCTACAGAGGGTAGCAAGGACAGGTAGCCTGGGAGGAATACAGAGAACCTGTCTAAGCAGTCAGGGATCAGGTTAGGAAAGCTAAAGCCCTGACAGAATTAAATCTGGCCAGGGACATCAGGGGCAACAAGAAAAGCTTCTATAGGTATGTTGGTGATAAAAGGAAGACAGGGGAAAACATGGGCTCTCTCTAGAAGGAAACAGGACAGACACCTGGTTACCCAGGACATGGGAAACACCGAAGTGCTTAGTAACATTTTTGCCTTGGTCTTCACTGGCAGGTGCTCCAGCCGCACCTCCAACATCACAGAAGGCAAAGACAGGGACTGGGAGAATGAAGAACTGCCTGCTGCAAAACATGAGGTTTGAAACCATTTAAGGAAGATGAAAGTGCATGAATCACAGAATCAATCAGTCAATCACAGTATTGATTAATGAGGCTGGAAGACCTCTGAGCTCATCGATCCAACTGTGTCCTGTGCTTCATCAGAAGCAGCAGGGCTGGCAGGTCAAGGGAGGGGATTCTCTCCATCTACTCTGCTTTTGTGAGCACCTGGAGTGCTGCATCTAGCTCTGGGGTTTCCAGCGTAAGAAGGGTGGGGACCTCTTTGAGAGACTCAAGAGGAGGACTATGAAGATGATTGGAGGGCTGAAACACCTCTCCCAGGAAGACAGACTGAGAGGGTTGGGGCTGTTTAGCATGGAGTAGAAAAGGCTCTTGTGAAACCTTTATAGCACCTTGCAGTACCTAAAGGGAGCTGACAAGAAAGCTGGAGAGGGACCTTTTACAAAGGCTTGTAGTGATAGGGCAAGGGGGAATGGCTTTAAGATGAAAAAGGCCTGATTTAGATTACTGTGAGTAAGACACTGAAACAGGTTATGCAGAAAGGTTGTGGATAGTCCATCCCTGGAAGTGTTCAAAGCCAGTCTGGACAGGGCTTTGAACAACCTGGCTTAGTGGAAGGTGTCTCTGCCCATGTCAGAGACTGGATGATGTTTAAGGTCCCTGCCAACCTAAACTGTTTTATGACAGTAACATATAGACTTGATGTATTGCATCAGGCTTGTTACTGTCATTTAAGACCGGCCTCACACACTTGGATATAAAAGGACTACAATACTGGTATAGTAAAGGGTTTTGTTATCAGAATATTTGGTTTGACATCACAATGCAGAGCATTGCCGGAAACACCTGAAGTTGCTCTAGATGTGCACCACACAGAGATAAAAGATCAGGTCCCACCAGCTCTGCCATTTTACAAAAACAGCACAATATCCAGCCCAGCCTCTCATCCACCACCTTCCTGTTCTGAAGATGGTTGGTTTGCTTCTCTTTGTACTTTTTGTTCTGTGGTATATCTATCTCTTGAGATTTAAAGCAAATACACTCCTAGTCGTTGAATGACCTGCATGGGAAAATGAAGGAAAAAAAAAAAAGAAAGGGAACAAAAGATTTTAAGTATTCCTCAGAAAAACAGCAAACCCTGCCTGCTGAAGTAAGCATGAGAGCACTAACTTAACTGCTTAACTCCACCACTGCTCACTGTCACACCCAGGGGCAAAGATAAACTGCAGCAGGAAGGTATGATGAAGTTTGTTTAAGAAGTTATTGCCCTCAACTGTCATTCCTGTCAGAGACTGCACTCCCTGCAGCAGAGTCAGCAGTGGAAGCTGTGCCTCCAGCTAAGCTACACCGGTTACCACGCTGTATATTATCCTAAACCAGTGAAAAGTGTTTACTGCACCTGATACACTCAGCCTTCAGGCTGAAGAAGATGAAGCATCCCTGACAATTCTGAAGTGGGGACACTGGCCTTCCAGGGCAGAGCAGCTGGGGGACAGGCAACAATGATTCCCCCAGCAGGTGTCAGAGCCTGAAAATTAGGATCCAGCAAATATATTTCCTCCTTCCCCTTTTACAGTGTAACATGAAGAAAAAGAGTTTCAGGGACAAGAAATAAGGTTTAAGAGTGGTTCATCTATGGTACAGAAATAAGGAGGACCCATGTTTCAGTCTCTGTTTGGGCTCACTCACAAGCCTTGGCTCTGGATGAAGTCACCTTCATCTGTCTGCAGAGACAGGCATCAGACCATGCATTTTGGGGCTGCCTTATCACACAGGATATTGATTAGAGAAGTTCATATATAGCAAAACAGCAGAAACAGACTTCAAAATATTCCCCTATACTCACAAATTATCTGACAGTTTCCTGGATTGTCAGAGGAATTCTCATTTATTTCAGGTCAGCATTTAGCTCTATTTCTCAGTACACCACTCTCTCTCCAGCTTGTCTTCCTTTCAGCTGATTTTCATCCTACTGACTGTATAACTTCTAAATACTGTGGTCAAATGGTCAAAGAAATATTCCAAGCCTCAAAAGAGATACTGCACATCCCTCATGAGGGAAAAGTATGATCAGCAACAGAGACAGGATTTCATAAACCAAAATGGGAACACCCAAAATCTGTATAACTGTATTTTGTACACTCCTTCCCATAACATTGTAGCCAAACCCTATTTCCTGGCACATCAGGCACCAAGACTTGATAAAGTTTTAAGCAGAAAAGGAAAAGCTACACTTTTTTTCTATCTAACATCACCCTTCCAGAGGTACAGGTCAGACATCTGACTCTGACATCATGTTTATTTTCTTAGTACATTCAGAACAGAAAGATCCTTTGCAGCTATGAAGCATTCTACCTGTAACATCACTATAGCCAAGTCCCACCTCTTCATGGTGTTTCTCAAGCTGTTTATGAATACACTACAGTGCCTATAGTATGGGATAATTCTGAAGAATTCTAAAAATTCTCAGCTCCTAGGCTCACTGTTCCTAGGGAAAATTGCTTTTATTTCCTGCAAAAAAGCTTGACACTACTGCCCTGTGCCCAGTTTTAGTCTAAAATTACTACCTTTCTTCCCAGAGAAACAGTCAATGTATGCAAGCATCCTTTTTGCTCCTCTGTTAGGTAGATATCATTGCCCATTTTTGAAAAATGTAAATTACTTTGCTGACAGCTTGTTTCTAGCACATACTGAGCAAAGAAATTTTATTTTTTCTTTTACCAAGTTCTTGTTTCACAACTTGTAAGTTTGCTGTCTAAAGTGCTGTAGTTCTCCTTTATCAAAGCAAAACCTTAGAAAGCTGAGTGATTTCTTAAGATCAGGGTCATCCTGCATTACCTGCAGGTCTGCAATATTTACCTAAAGGCATAAGTCATGCTTCCATTCACAATAAGATTTCAAATGATGAGAAGTCAGTAATGACTACACTCAAGGAAAAATACACAAACACTCTGATTATGGGATTTAAGTGGGTTTGCAGCACTTTTCTCAGTGTTCTACTAAAAATCCATCTACCAGAAAACCTGCCTGCAGAGAGGAAAGAGGTTTCTGATGATGTTTTTCATTGCACTCTGTCCTTAAAGTTGGCTGATTTTGTCACAAAAGGTACTTATGGATTCATACTATGGAAGGTAAATAAACTTGCTTTGGAGGGAGTTGTCTAATGGCTGAGTAAGGGCTACAATTTCAGGCACAGTCAGGGAAAAGGCTAATGGACAACATTTTTAACAAAGAGCCATCGATACTACTCACAATGAGATAGTCTTTTAGTCTTTGCTGCTCAGTCATGAAGCATTAGTAGATAGTTAAGGTTCCACTAGTAAACCAAGAGATGGAAACATGCAAGCATCTCCTAGAGACCCCAGCACTTGTTACAAACCAAGAGGAAATGCTTTTCAAGGTTCTGCCCCTCAGCTACAGAATGTAAAAAACACTGTAAGAGATATCTTCAGTGTGGGAAACACCTGCTTAATATCTTACCTAGGCAGCAATAAAACTTCTTTAGATTTTTTTTCTTTTTAAAGTAAACACACAGGAACGTCCTAATACAAAGTTCATCATGAGCCATAGGAGTGTTCACATTAAAACTTATTCTTAATGGTGTTCTTAAGAACTGAATAGATGCCAGAAATCCCAGGCACACATTACACAAGCTAAGAAGTTGTCCCCTTGGCTGATCTCAAATTGTTGCTACTGGAAAGAAATCCACAAGGCTTTGGAACAATTCCAGTTACAATTTAACTATTCAATTAGTTTTTAATTGAAAAAAACCAGGATATAAGAGTGTTGAAGATGTATCCAGTAAAAACACACTTTACTCTTACAAAGTGGTATTAATCAGTGATAAAATTATCTTGGTCCAACAAGATGACTTGAATCAAAAGTCTGCAAAGTTAGGACACATTCCTAGAAAAGAGGCACTCACCTCAGAATGCAGTAATTTAAGAACCCCTTTTAAATAGCTGTTTCAGACTCTCAGTACAATGCACAGCAGGTGTGTGTCTAACACATTAAAAGCACTATTAGTAGAAATGGAGGAATAATTTTGTGTTGATGAGTACATTATTATGCTTACCTCCAGAAGGGCTATAAAATAAATTGCTAGGTTGTGTTTGTGTACTAAGACAAACAAAGAATATATTACATACTTGTCAACCTTGCTAGCAGAGACATAACAAAAAACCCTGCCTGGGAAAAAAACGGACAAAAAAGGACGTGAGGTTCCTTAATATTTGGATGACTTATTGGGATGAAATGGACTCACAATCACATGAGAATTGAAAATAAGACTACAGTTTTTGGAAATATCCTGTAATACATCTCATGAGCAAAACAAAGTTCTTGTGAAAGATGACCATCAACATGGACTTAAAGAGTACTTTCCATCTTTGGGGTCTGTGAATTTCTGGCATTTCCTTATGTTGGCTTATACAGCTAGGAGAAAAAAAGAATGTCTGCATGCCAGCAAAACATCCACATATCTTGATTAGTTTATAATATATATTGGGTCAGAGGCTTCCAATGTGTGCACAAAAAGCTCACAGTTCTCTGCCATAGTGCCAGACCAGCCAGGTGGTCTTGAGTGGAGAAGGACAGCAGCTTTCTTTTGAACCATGAGACACCTGTCACCAGCTGGAACCTGAACAGAGTGGGCAATACCCACGAGTCTTCCTCAGAGTCCTTGTTCAGAGCAATACAGGATCACTTTGTTCAGATCACAGTTCATTTTGGAGTGAGAGTGGTGAACACGATGCCCCTGGCCAAGCTAGACCAGAAGCTGGTGCATCTTCTGCTGTGTCTTGCTCTAAGCTCCCCATCAGGCTGGGAGCTGCAAGAGGAGGGTTCTTAGCAAAGCACCCCGGAGGAGCTCTGCTACTCCTCAAGATTCTGTTGTTGCTGTAGGATCACAGTCCTGCTGGGGCAACGCACCGCGGCGATTCAATGAACTACTGCATGAGCCTCAACTTTTTCTCTCACCTTCTCCCGCTCCATGAGGATCCCTTCGCACCCATCTCCCTGTGCCTACACCCCTTGCCAAGAGCCCCGCTCCCCCTCTTCTCCGGGCACCATCCCGGAGCGTCCCGGGCCCTGCCGGCGGTGTCCCTGCACGACCCGGGAGGGCGGCGCCGGGCAGGCTCCGGCCTGAGCCCCCGCCCCGCCTCCCGCCTCAGCCCAGCCCGCTCACCCGCGTCGTAGAAGGCGTCCAGCACCGCTGTCTCGCCGAAGTCCAGCTCTCCGAAGTTGACGGTGCTGAGCTGGGCTCCCTCGGCCTCGCATGCCCTCAGCAGGCACTGCCGCGCCCCGGCCTCGGGGCTCCGCGCCCCGGCGCCCGCCTTGGGCGGGTCGTTCAGCACGTACACGGCCCGCAGGCAGCGCGGCCGCGGGGCTGCCGGGGCTGCCGAGCCCGCCTCCGCCGCCTCCGACTCCGCCGGGCCCCCGGCCGCCGGCTCCGGCTCCGCGCCGGGGGGCGCCGGCTCCGCGGCCGCGCTGCCGCCCGCGGGGCTCTCCATAGCGGCGTCGAAGGATGAGGGGAGCGGGGCGCTGCCGGCAGGTGCTCAGGCGGGGCCGCGTCCCATCGCCAACAGCTGGGCGAACCCCCGGGCAGGCGGCTCGGCTCCCTCCCTCCTCCTGCCGGCCCTTCTGCCCGCGCTTCTCTCCGTGCCTGGGACGAGGCGAGTTGAAGGCGGCCGGCACGGAGCGGGGCTCGGCTCAGCCGGGCACCGCCCTCCCCGGAGGAGACGGCCCGGGGAGCCCCGCGCGGGTCCGGCTCCACCCCGCCGTGCCTTCCCGGGACAATGCGCCCGCTCCCGTCCGCGACCTCGGCGGCTCTGAGCGGGAGCGGCGCCGTCGGGGCGATCGCGCCCCGTTTATCTCTCGCCCTGCCCGCCCCTCGCCGGCAGCAGCGCCCCCGCGCACCGCCCGCGGCTCCGCTGCCCGTGGAGCGAGCGAGGGCAGCTGCCGCCCGTTTGTCTTCCCTCTGCTCCATCGCTGCTTCTCCCCTGCTGAGTCCCCCGTCCAGTTGTTCACGCGACTTTGGCCACATTTAGACTGTGTCAGAAGTTTGGGTAATAGTTCATCCTTAAAATTCCTTCTCTTTTCTTAACAATCTCCCACGATCGTGACAAAATCAGCTTCTAGTAACTCCGTGGCAATTCCTGGCTTCTTTATAAGAACAAAAATTATTTTTGATTTTCTAACACGTTTTTCTTATTAGCTGCACTGGTGATGGCAGCCTGGGGTTTGGCACTGCTACTGGTCCAGGCACTGGTGCATGTGCCTGGATAACTTCGTATCTCAGCCTTGTACCCCAGCTGTAAAAAGTCACTCTGTGGAGACCACAACCAACTAGCGATCAAGGGAACAGTGGAAAAGCACGGTCCTCCTGCAAATTTGTGTCTGAAGTATTAAACCTATCTGTAAAGATTTTTCATTTTATTTTCCACTCACGGTGACAGATGAGGTTTTAAACAAAGAATGTCTTCAGCTTTTGCTGCAGTGTGAAGACTGTGTGGCTATCAGAGGCAATCACAGAAACAGAGAACTGTTGATGTTGGAAAAGACCTCTGAGGCCATTGAGTCCAACTGTTAACCCAGCACCACCATGTTCAGCATTAAACCACATCCCCAAGTGCCACAAACACACGTGAACACCTCCAGGGATGGTGACTCAGCCACTACCCTGGGCAGCCTCACTATTACAATGCCTCACCATCTTTCAGTACAGTAATACAACAAAAGCAATGATCAAAGTCTTACAGCATGGTATTTTTCTCTCTAGGTGTCTGTTTGGGATTAAAATAAATTTACTTATAGAATATGAGAAATGCATAGGCTTAAATTTAATTGTAACTTGCTTACAACTTAGCACAAAACACTATAGGTGAACTTGAAATGAGCTCCCTTTGTCAGCAGGGCTGGCTCAGTAGGGGAGGAAACAGAGAAACCCAGGATACTTTCAGATAAGGGCTGAGACCTTGGTACCCAGTAACACAAAAGAGGGTCCCAAGGCTGCACCAAGCCAGAAGATAAGAGCAGTTAATGGTCTGTCCATGTGGACATGGATAAAGAATCCAATGATGTGTTGGAAGATCTCAGACCATAAATTTCTGCTGGATCTAGAGGCACACATGGGGCACTTGAAGATCTTGTGCACAGACTGTGAGGGTATGAAGGCACAGGGATTTCTTTATTCAGAGTCCCTGTCCAGGATCACGCAGCTCAAGTTAAAATAAACTGAGTCTGCCTCAAACCCAGGGTCTGATCTCTGTGACACCAGGGATTGTTAGTAAGAATTGCAGTACCCAGCCTTTCTAAGAAACACTCCAACATGAGGATAGCATAGTGCTGTGCAGTATTCATGTTTGCTTAGTGGCTCATAAAGATTTTAGAGAGAATGTGGATAAATAATTTAACAGGCAAACCTATTTCTCATTTTGGAAAGTTTGTGGCAAATAAACCTTTGGACTTGGTCCACAGGTTGCAGATGTGTATGTGCTTTTTTGACAGAAGCACTAGAATATGAGACTTTGGAGGAATGACATGGCCATCAGAGATGCCTGCCTTGCCTCTTTAGGCAAGAGTAAGCTATTGTATGACACACCATGTCTATTAGCCTTGATCCAGTAATGCACCAATTACCTGATATAATAGGAGAAAAACTGAAGTCTGCATTTAGAAGACAGTCAGTGTGCACACTGAGCCTTCTGTCAATAAAAAGCACTAGCACATAAGTTTATGATCCTCCCCAATACCAATCCTGCTTTGTGTTTTTTGAATTATAAAAAAGTTTGGTTGAACAGCTGTTATTAAGAACTGAAAAGTACAGTGCTGTCAAAGTTAAGGGATTATTTGCACAGGAAAGCTTTTCTCTTATTCAAGAACAATCTCAGGCTTTTAGCAACTAACATGCAAAAAAAACAAATTGCAGTTCAATGTGTTTAGAATAATATATGCATGGTGTGGTGTTTTCTGTAATCTTGAAAATTGTTTTAGTGTCAATTTTCAACAAATAGGTTGGGATTGCTTAGTGGGATGCCACTGAGGTATAGTAGATAAGCCTTTTGTGCCTTCCAGAGATGATAAAAATTTAGGTTGTTTTAGGACTAAGACGTCTTCAGGCTTCATTTTGCAGTTTTTATCATTTGTTACTTTTTAAAATTACTTGTTGAGAGGTCTGTCTCTTGGTCTTGAAACAGAGTGATAGTCTCTTAGTAGATATTTTACATGATGATAAATAAGAAAAGGATATTTTCCCCTTGTCTTAATTTTATTTGTCTTTCAAACAATATCCTTACTATTCCTTGGACATTTTTCTAACAATCTATCATTGATTTTCAGTAGTTTAACCAGGTGTAACTTATTCAGAGTGTGTGTACTTTCTTTCAAGCTAGAAACAAGGACTATTTTTAAATGAAAAAGCTTCACTTTATAGACTGTGACTGTCTTCAGAAACTGTGGTTCAGTGCTGGCATGCCTGACATTTCCACTGAGCAACAGTATCTTCAGATCCTGCAAGTCACCTGAGTGAGAATAAACAGGAGATTCAGACTTTGGGGTATTTGAACTCTTTCTGTGCAAACCAAAAAGTGTTAAATGTAGAAGAAAAAAAGGTGAGTCTTGCAACACTCTTTCCTCTTTTTTGGAAAAGTGGTCCAAGAATGAAGTTATAAAAAGCCACTCTGCCTTAGAGTTGTCCATTTAAATGTCCAGGTCAGAAGTGAACATTCAGCTTCTATTCACTTTCCAAGACTTTCTGTCTTTACATAGAACCCAGCCTAACAAAATCAAGCACAATTTGTGAAGTCAACATTTGCTCTTGTACAGAACTGTAAGGATGATGGCACAATTTTCTCAGTCAGCACTTTGCACCTGTCAAATCCACTTAGTGCAGAATATTAATTACCACTTCTGCAAAGAAAATAGATGTCCTTGAAACCACCTAACCACCTTTTTTTTTTTTTTTTTTTCATTTTGTAAATCCCTGAGTAGCATAACTGGGCTAAGGGAAGTGAGTCCTTCCTTTTATCCCAGGGCTATCCCAGTTTTTGAACTGAAAGTTTAAACCGTAAAGGTATATAAATTTCAAACTGTAAATTTATATAAAGTTTGACTCCACAGGCAAATGTGCCACCTCTTCCCCTAATGCATATACCACTACAGCATTCCTTTTATTAAAAAATGAAAACACAGACTAGAACTATCATAAAGGTCAGGCTACAATTTAGTTGTTCTCTGATATTTTCACCTATAAAGAGGCTCCTCCCATTTTATGCAGTGTCAGGGAAAGCCAAACTCTCTTGGCTCAGGTAAGTAGGTGTCTTGGTTTGGAAAGACAGGTATCTGCCAGGGAAAGCTGGAGTTTCCCTTAGAATGGGGAATGTAAACCCCTCACCCCCGCTAAATTATAATTTTGCAATTAAGGGCTTTCAGGCAAAGATTTGAGAATAGGAATAACAGTTCTTTACTAGGAATATTAATAATACAAATGTAGTAGAAAACCAAAACCACCCAACCAAACCAGCAAACAAACAACAATTTTGGAAAACCCTGACAGAGTCAGAGCTACAACCTGACACCCTGTTGGTCAGGGTGTTGGAAGCAGTCCAAAAGTGAGTCCTCCTGGAGTGGCAGATGTGGTTCTGTTGGAGTAGAGATGATCCTGTAGAACAAGGCTCCAGTGGTGGTGAGAAGGAGTCCAGTCTTTCTCCAGGAATCAGGTGAAGCCAGATGCCTTTGTGTTCCTGTGTCTCAGTTTTATCCAGGTAGGAATGGTTGACTCCCCCCACTGGGTGGAGCATCTCACAATAGGATGATGTCATGTGAATAGTCTATTTTGGGGATGTGTGCTTTTAGGAGTGTCTTAATGGTCCATTAGCAGAAAATATCCCCCTGGAGGGAGGATGGTGCACTGCCCCCTTGGTTTTAACAGCTGGCCCATTATCAGAAGGCACCCGCCCCCCTCCTCCCAAAGTTACAAGAGATAAAGAAAAACATTTCCCCAACTGCTTTTAACAAATGAAATAGAGTACACACCCCTGGATCCACAACCCAAGACAGTAGGAAATAAAACAGAAGACATCCAGGTCCATGGGGAACCTGCAGATTTGAGCTGTTCTACTGAGGTGCAAATCCACCTGGCCATGCCCTGGCAGTACTTGCTGAAGGATGCCCACCAGCACAGTGTCCAGGGCATCCATCACACCTGCTGTCCATCCACAGGCACTTGGCACTGACCACCTCAGTTATGGGCACATCCTATGGGCCCCTCAGCCATGGCTACATCTCTCCTGCTCTTGTATCTCAGGCAGAGAATCACAGTTCAAGCAAGCAGCAGCATCCTGGACAAACTTCCCCAAAGAGCTCCATCAGGGTGACAGCTGCCTTGCATGAACATGCATCCAAAAAGCCTGAATTCTACACCCTAGATGTGAGATTTTTTTTTTTTTTCTGTATTGGGAATATTAGGCATTAGGGAAAATATTTGGATGTCCCGATTGTTTCCTGACAAGCCACTGCACCAACTTTCCACAAGATAGTGCAATTTGTGGTAGTTAAACTATTCCAAGCAAACATTTTGTTAATGGACCTTTTGGTGTTACTGCTACTAGTGTGCTACCCCATTTATTTTCATTCACAGTGAGCAGGTCTCCAGGTAGCCCTACAGATACTGCTGTCACGTGATGACAAGGAAAAGAGTTGATTTCTTTACTGAACAGGAAGAATATTTTTTTTTTATGAAGTATAAATCCAGACAAAAGACATTTTAATTTTCAAAGTCATTATGTAAAAACTTCACTAGCTTTTAAATAAAATTCTGTGAATTCTCCTTAAGAATAATTCTCCCTAATAAACTGCTTGGATTTGTTCAAAAGTCAGATTAAAAATCCTAACTCTGTATAAATGCAATCTAAACAACAGGGATAATTCTTGAAGGAAAAGTTCATGAAGATGACTTAAAAATGCTATAATGCTTTAAAAGCTGACTTGCAGCAAAGCACACCTCTTTTGCAAGGGGAAAACTTGGATGTCTCAGAGTCATGTGAAGTCAAAACACCTTGGCCACCAGATCATCACTGGAACTGGGTTCAAAGATCTCAGGGATTCCTCTCACTTTTACTTCAGTGGGCAGTGTGAGACCTCACAAGCTCATTTGGCCTGACAATGAATGAAGGCAAAGAAGGTGACTGCTGGGTCTAAGAATATAATCCCTAGCAAAGCTTTCTGTTCAGATCCACTGTTTTGCACAGAGAGGCACATTGCACACAGCATCTGCTCCTCACCACCCCTTGCAAATGAAGAATGACACCCTGTGTGACAGACAAGGTTAGTCAAAGGGGGATTGTTCCCTTTCTTTGCTCTCTACCCGCCTTGGAGGACAATGACTTTATAGATACACCTTGTGCGCTCACACACACACAGAGCAAAGTGTGATCAATTCAAAATTGGCTTTGACTCCAAATTCATAATCTTCTTTCATTTTTGATACATCTGGCACCCTAATCAAAAATTCTTGCCTTTGGATTTTGAGTTGTTTTATGTCAAGACTTTGGGAGCAGGGATGACCAAGGAAAGCAAGGTAGCAGTGAAAAAAGTATGCAGATATTCTTAATAGCTTCCATAAAACTGTAATTTCACTTTGAGAGGAATGCCTGCATTTGAAATAATAAAATAAACCAAACCAACAGACCACCAGTAAATAACAAAGTGGAGGAATAAAAATCCACTCAGCCTTTCCTGAATCTCTGTCAAAGCAGAACTCACACTTTCTCTATATCTGATTGTTGACATTTCTTTCTATCAGACAGCTGGATCATATCAATGACACAAGACTTGGGTATGTGCATTTATAAAATCTGGTTAAAAACTTTATTCTGATTTAGGTACCTAAGGGTCCCTGGACTTTCTCAGTTCATCAACTGAGGAGCAAACAGCCAGCTCAGAGCCAGAAGTTGATTCAAGTTCTCTAAAATACAAGTTTTAATCAATAATCAAACAGAAAACCCAGTTTATCTCCAGTTTTCAACATATTACAAATAACTTTTAGTTTTTATTTCAGATGGGAGAAAACCAAACCAGGCCCCCATTCAGAAAGACCTCCCTCGGACCCTGAAATTTCTGAACTCTTACTAAGATGACCAATGTTAGAGAAAACCTCAAGAAAACCTGGGGGAAAAGTAAATTTTCAACTTAGGAGGATGGAATCTTCATCTGACTGCCTATAAAATTCTGAACATTTGTATTCAGGTACTAGATATTAATAAATAACAATATAAGCTTTAAATTTCTTCACTCATACAGCATCTTGGCATGATCAGTGTTTTCTCCTCTGCAGTCCTGAGTGTGAGAAATACACATTTCCCTAGGGAAGAAGCAGCTGTTTACAAGCATCAGCTTCAAGAGGTCTGGTTTAAAATGTTTGTATGGGCAGAAGATTAAATATTCTTTCCAGGACTGATACATTTTCTTGTTTTCAGATTGATCGAAGTATCTTGACTTCTTTATGTGTCATGGCTCAGTGTTTTTCATACCATTTTAAGAAAATATTGTCACTTTTAGCCATTCTCAAGTTGTTTCTCACTGAAGAGACATTCATGGTAAAGACTACCTGACTATTAATTTTTATTCCAACAAGCAGCTCTGTCTACTGATTAATGAAAGCCCAGCAAAATTGTATCTATGGCAGGGAAGATAACCTGGTTACACTCCTATGGTAAAAAAAATGGAGAGAACTAGAATATGTGGTTCATTTTTATTGATACTGACTTGTGGCTTAGAAGCCTGGCAAAAGCAAAGCTGTCAGTGCTGTTTGAAAATATTTTAAATATTTGTAATTACAATGGTTTTGCTTTACCAGTTGGGACTCTGAACAGCAAAGGAGTCCTGAGGAGGCAAGAACTGCTTTAAAGTGACAAATAGAGGAACTTATCTGTTATGTCAATACCCACTTTTGTAATAGGTACTAATGAAAGTTTCGTACATTTAAGCGAGTTGGAAATTTAGTAGAGCTTCAGTAAGAATTCTTTACTTGCACCTGCATTTCTCCTTGTTAAAGCAGTCAAGAAATTGCAACATTATTAAATATGAGCCTGATATGTGAAGAGAGAAATTCACCCATGTCCAAAATCACAGCTTGTTTTTTAAAAAAGTACTGTTAAGTAATTCACCTTCATGAAGTAGCAGTGTGAAAAGTCATGGGAGAAGCAGGTAGTAATATGTAGGAGCACAGCTAAGGCACCTAGCAAGACAGAGTCCAACATTAACCTTCTTGAAATTTCTGGCAACTACTTTCTCAGCTTGCATGAGCTTCAGAGCTTGTGCTCTGAAGGTGTGAAGTCATTAGCATTGGGTCTGACTTTAATATCTGGGCTTGGCTAGGTGGAGCTCTCAGTTCTTTTAATGGTGGAATCCAAATGTGTGTAACTCTCAGCAATCTGGTCCTGAAGCTCTCCTGGTTACACAGTGAGAGCTATGTGTGATGCCAGACACTTTGCCTTCCCTGCTTTGTCAACTTGAATTACATTTATTCTTTGCTAGGGCAGTGTCACATGCTCGAGATTATTAAAGTTGCTGCCAAATAACACGTCACTCCTGTACACTTAGAAAATTTAATGGCCAGACACATTGTCACTCAAATGCAGTCCCTTTTCAGACATCTATCTGCCAGAAGGATAGGAATCATTCCAGGAAAGTTTTATAATGCCGTAAGCGAGACCCTCAGCCCATCACTGTGTCAAATCACATTTCTGTCAAAATGCCAAAGAGTTTCTTCCTGCACTTCACAGTAAAAAGCAAGTTAAATAATAACCTGCTTCCTGTTCTAATCCAACACCCCTATAGAAAGCACTGAGAATTCCTGACCTTTTTGCAGGAACAAATAACATTATTTGCTAATAACCTTGTAATGGAAACACCTACCTCTTTTATTTGGGAAATTCCAAATAACAGCTCTTTGAGGAAAAGAGCTGAGTTGGTGATAGCAGTAAGATTTCCAGTAGCAGTAATAAAAGGTGTCCTTTTTGTTACCTGACAGTCCTGTTTCCTCTAGAAGTTTAAATCCAATTGTAAAACTGGGAACTATTTCAGTATTGCTCTGGAGAGTTCTCAGCTATTCACACAGCAACAAAGTAGTAAAAAATCAGGTTAATACTTTGGTACTCACAGGCACATAGGACAAACATCAGATATTCTTTCTTACATCCCCAAATGGAAAGACCAACAGGTTGCAGATTTCCATATGACACACACACACTGCTGCAGTGTGAAACCAACCTGAGGAGAGTCCCATTTGTTTTCTGTTTAACAGAGGCACAGCAACATCTTGGTCCAGCCTACAAAATGATGCTAGCCAGAACCTGCAGAAGGCAACCAGCTTAACTGAGCAGCATCAGCACCTTCATTTAGGCAGAGGTTGTGGGCTGTGTCCTTAGGTGGGCAGTTCCTCTTCTCTGTGTCACAGGGTACTGGGACATACGTTTCTGTATGAGCAGAAGGTGACAGATTTGGGACAAGAGGAAATTTAGAGTCTGAGATTGCTGCTTTTTGTAATTATGCAGGGGAAGGCTGAGGAAGCATGAGACCTGAGTCAGGGCACACAGAAGGTGAGTGAAAATGGGGACAGGAGAATTCATGCTTACCCCAGACTTGCACCCAGCTGGAGAGAGCACACTGGTGACATCTGGGAGCTCTGAATCAGCACTTAAACTGTATCAGCCGTATTGACTTTAATATATCTCAATTAGATCAAGTCCAATATTGAAACTGTAGTTATTGCAGTAATGTGACATCCTTCTTGTGTTAAGAGCTCCCCAAGCACAGGTTACAAAGCTTATTTCTGAGGTGAGCAGGTTCTTTGGGTTAGAGCATCAGTTTTCCACTCCCCTGGATCAGTGACACACCAGGCACAATGTGTAATCATGGCACAAACAACCTGCACCTCCCACAAGAAACACGCCAAGCATTAATGAGGTAGCTTTCTCCACCACTGGTTTGCTGGGGTCTCAAAATTTACATTGTCTCCCCTACCTAGTACTTTATTTGCTAAATAGCTGCATCTGTGCTTCCAACAGTAAATTTGGCTGAGCTCAGTAGATTTGGCTCTTTGAATCCAGAGCAGCCAAATTATCTAGCAGTAGCAATTTCCATGCAGGTGTATCTTCTTTTCTTCTTATCCTGCATTAGCTGTTGTTCTCTGTTTGGTGCTCTGTGGTAGGAAAAAGAGCATGGTGCACAGAGTGTGATTGAGCTTTCTCCTTTACTTGATGCCCTTTGCAGTGAAAACCATCCAGAGAAGGGGGTAAACCCAGGCCCAGGTAATGGGTCATTCTGTGGCAGGGACAGCTGCCCAGCTTAATTTTTTACTAGCTCTAAGATAAGCCCAAGAAGTGCTTTCACAAAATCCCAAAACCTTCATTGCTGTTACCCAGGGAGGTGGAGAGCAGCCTGATGGGCCCCTTTGCTAAGAGGATATTTGCTGTTCAGTAGCTGGGATGAAGGACATAGGGAAGGGCTTGTTGTACTGAGGAATATGATCTCCTATACCAAATGAAAATGCTGGGTCTGGCTCAGTGAAGTGAAGTGAAGGGGTTTTACCAGACACAGTTTCGAGAACAGATGTTTCTTTAATGTCCTGATATTCAAAACTGGTTTTGAAGTCTGCTCATTCTTATATAATTTATTTTGATGTTCCAATTTTCAAGTTTTCTCCTCCAAGAAACAGCCTATTAGATGTTTAAAGATCATACACATAAATGCCAATTTTGTTTTCCTGTGATTATCATCAGCTATATTCTCCAGTTGCTTTTCTTACATGAGAAAAAAGAAGATAACAGAGTTCAAAACCTACTTATCTGAGGGGGCTGAGAGAGATTGGTAGGCCCTGCCTCTCTATTGTAACCTTTACAATGTGTCAGGACAATTATTCTCATTAATCTAGTGATTTGTCTAAATTATAGTTACCATGCTAAAATATACTAATCACTCCAGTTTGCAGGGTAGCAATTCAATAAAATTAATTTGAATCTTAAATTTTTCATCCTACAGCGATAACACATTTAAAAATATGATTTAATTCCTAATACTTTAAACAAAAGTTCTCAGGAGCATTAAGCCATCTTCAGCTGTTTGCACTCCAGCCCCCCACACTGTTCAATAGTGGAACTGTGAGCACTTCAAGGGGCAACTCAGCTGATCATTGCCTCAAGAAAAGCCTGACTGAGGCAGCAAGCATCTCTTCCTGAGGCTGCCTGTGGTTGACACTCACTATCTCTAAAAGTCTGTGTCTGTGTTGGATTGGAACTCGTCTTCATTGAAAGAGAGAACACCAAATAGCAACATGTGGGGTGGCTGCAATAACCTTTGTTCCCTGAATAGAAAGCAGAGGTGAGGATGGCCCAGGACTATTTACTGGCTGGAACCCAGCTGGTGGTGCTAGGGAAGGAGCAGCCTCAGTGCCACCAGCCTGGTGCCACACAGCACCACAGCTTCCTGATGGCATTTAAATGATGTCTTTTGCTTCCTCAGTTCCTCTTTTCCAGGCTGGGAAGGGCTGGCACCCTCTCACCTTCAGGTGTGGTGACCTAAAGAAGTTGGTTACCTTCCAAAGGCTGGGAATGGCTGGAGTGGGGAGGCTACAGCTCAGGAGGAGGAAGCAGCTGCAGGAAGCTGGGAGTGAATGGGCCGGATCACACACAACCAGCTGCTAATTCCTAGGCCAGCTCAAAAGTCAGCTGAGGCAAAAGGTGCCAAGCACAATCTAAGTTCTGCCTGAAGGGTATTAATAACCATGGATACAATTACCCAATGTTTTGTGTGGGGAATTCAGCTCCACCGCTTCTGGCTCTTTTTAAGTTAAGGATTGCCATGAACAGAAGTCAATGCTTGGAGAACCCTGTCCTTGCCAAAGCCTCTGGGATTTGCTGGTGCTCAGCAGCACTGCCATCCCCACACAGTTCAAAAGCCTCCTTAGTGCCAAGTTGTAAAGTAGGTGTTTCTACTTTAAACAAAATTCCTGCCTGCTTTCGAACCACAGCTCTCCTGTATGAAAGGTATCATCTTTCTCACCAGCCTTCACACTTTCCTCAAAAATGTGCCTCTGTCCGGCTTCCAGCCCCAGGGTCCTTATTCAGAGGAGAAGCAGACATTGGAGTCCTCACACCCCTTCCTGGCCCTGCAGACACTGCTGATCATTCCTGCAAGCAGGAGCCCTGCTCATCACCCCCACCCAGCCATTCTCTCTCCTTGGCTTGCAGTGCTTGGAATTTGTGGGACCAAGAACTGCAGAACCTCCAACCACAGCCCCAAGCTCATAATGCAGCCCCCTGGAGCATAAACGCCCCAGACAGAGGCTAGAAGTGTCCCCACAGTTGTGATGTGGCATGGCCAAGGAAGGCACAGGACCACCAGACCTCCAGCCATGCAGCAGCAAGCCCAGGTCTGTGCCGCAGGCTCCAGGCGCGGGGATGCGCAGGGAAGCAGCCGGCCAGCCTGGTGGGAGGGGAGCAGGGGAGAGAGGGAGCTGCTCACACCCCAGTCAGCTCCACAAGCAGAGGGAAAGGATTCTGTAACTTCAGCAGAGCACGAACTTCTGAGGGTGTTTTACGGCGCTGTCTCACCTTGTTTCGTATTTGCAAGTTTCAGTCCTGGCTGTCACAGAGCGTGGCGCTCATGGACATTTCATACACAAATTAGCCTATAAAAATTACTGCATGGAGTTGTGTGTTTCAGTCCTTTGACCTGTTAGCATAACAAGAAACTCATCTGAACCTTTTGCTCATTCACAAATGAATTAATAAGAAAACCAGAGAAGATGAAAGTTAAAATACACTTCCAAATATTTGGCGTCTTACTTCCACGTAAAACTTTTAAAAAGTTCCAAGTGCTATGATCTCCTATTAAGAAATACTTGCTCCTCTTAGAATTGAAAGGAGAACAAAAAGAGAACACAAAACTCTTTTTATAAAATTTACCAAATCAAGAATTTGGATATTATCATCCAAATGATAATTCACACCTGACTTCTACACATAAACAGAAGGACTGGTATGTACATATTCATGAAAAGTCATTTTACACAACTCTTCAAACAAAAATATTTATAATTCTCACAACAAAATCACTTTGTACCTCACCAGTGTTTTCTGATTTTCTTTAAATATAAAACCAAACACTTTTAAAAGCAACAGTTTATATCTACATGTTTCATGCATATTTGATATTCTTTAGAAGGAGAAAATCCATAACTTATGTGAAATACTTTGTATTATTATAATGAAATGCAGCAAGAAGTGTTTATATTTCTACAGTGTCCTTTCCCAGAAAAAACAAGTTGCAAAGCAAAGAATTTTCACCAAAACTTATCTAACCATGTTCTACAAAGCATGGTTTGTTGGAGTTCCAGCTTAGATTTATAAAATGGCAAGTTATCATCTCAATAGGAGAAAAAAAAAAGAATGTAATTTTTTTTTTTCTTTTGGAATCTAGTTCCAAATTCAGACTTTTATTTTCAGAAGACGGAACACTTCTGAGATGTCTGATATATTTCTGAGGCACAGCTGAGGAATCGATACTTTATTTACCACAGATACAGAAGTTTATCTCTTTCCAGGGAATTGGGAATCCAGAGCAGTTAATTTGTAATCTTTTTCCATTTTCTAATAAATACGGCAAATATATAACTACAAATCCAAACAGAATTCTTTCTCCTTATTCCTTCATTTCTTTCTGTTCTCCTAGCTCTGCTACCAAGTTTACAAAAATCATGGAAGTAACGTAGAAATTCTCATTACTGGAAATCTATGGCAGGACTCTAATTCTTTGTATAAAAATATTTTAATGTAGATATTTAGAAATGTTACATCAGAGCATTTCAGTGATAAAATATTTTATTAGTGTTTCTATTTGAGTACATTGAGCAATGTATTGTGACTAAAAAAAATTCTCAAGTTTCACTACCCAATCTTTAAATCTCAGACATCACTGTTATAGTAGAAGTAGATGCTGTGGAAGAAAAAAAATCATCCCAACAAGTCAGGTTCTGTGCTGCCAGTTGAGACCCATGAAGCCAGATTCAGGTATGGCTGAGTGGGTATTTTATATATTTGTGCATATCAAAAAGTTTATGGGAACTCTGCCAACCATATGTGAATGTGACCAGCCAACTGCATACTACATATCTCACTCAGCTCCTGGCAGGCAGGGTGGTTCATGTTGATACAGGGTGTGCTGCTGGAGCCAGCTCTAGCATTTGATGGGATGATAAGTACATCCTTTGTGTGTGGGGTTTTTTTTACTTCAAGTATCAACAACATCACTTACCCATTCACTCCATGCTATGCAAAAATACCTGTTATTTAAACACTTTATAAACTAAACAGAGATTGCTGACAAGATATGAGATACTCTGTGGTTAGTTAAGAACACATGAAACCACAACCAGGAAAATGTGAAATTTTGAAAGAATGAAAGCAAACAAAGAAACTGAAGTAAGCATCAGGTTCAACAACATGTTGAGAAGAAAGTCCTGCTGCAAAAGTAGGACTATGAAGTGTATCAGACTGTAGGTGTACAATATTGTATAGCAAACAATACCACGTCAACATCAAATGAAACACTGTCACACAGCAGAGAACCTTGTGCATGAAATAATACAACTTTTTATTCATGTTTTATAGATTACTTTTATTTATTTTTGCTTTAATAATGCATATTCTGTTCACTCTGTGCAAAATTGGGGACAGAGGTGGGTGTTTAAATCATCTAATGAAAATCAAGCGGAGATGAACATTCAGGTTGAGGGAGAGGCCTATCCAAACCAGGAAAGCTAAAAAGCCACAGCTGCTCAAGACAAAGCTGCTCTCAGCTGTGCCCTTTTGTCCTGCCACCTGGCACAAACACGCTCTCCTGACCGAGCAGCTGGGCATGGGAAGGTGACCTCCGCCGGACACCGGGGACAGGAGTCGTCGTGGTAGCTACATAGGGAGACCTGGCCTCAACCAGCTCCAGTCAGTGTGTGGCAAAGAAAGGCACAAATCATTGCAAAGACCAGACTTCTCTTGGTTTGTTTCCTTCTTGTAAATACATTACTGTACACGATGTAAGCTTAAGTTGTAGGGGATTGGGGGACATAAAATTGCATATTTAACAGAACTTAAAACCGTAACGAAAAGTAGGCTGTTCAATCTCAAAGCAAAAATAATCCCTCCAGCCCCAACATTAACATTCATTCCTGGCTATATGAAGTACAAACATTTTAAAATCTGTGACAAAAGACAATTAAAAACCAAAAGTCAAAATCATAAAGCTTGTAAACAGATAATCTGAAATACACTTTATTTATGGAAAAATATCATCAAAATAGTACCACTATGAACTAAACTGCCTGAGTTTTCATTTCACCTAGGATCTTGAAGTAGAGAGCCTTTAGCACAAGATCATCAATTTCAGTCACAACTAGTGCCGCACAGCACGGCTTTGGGTAGAAATTTTGTTCTCGTTGATATTTTTGTTGTGCTATCAAAAACTGTTGTGCTAATCCTTCAAATAAAGGGATGTTGAGGCAATTCTTAAATCATTTGGCACAAAGTTATTTTGGCTGGGGCATAAATTTGAGTCTCAGTCATGAAGAATAATGCAACATTCCACCTATCAAGTATTCACTTTGATTGAAGAGCTTTCTTTATGTCATTAACTTCCATCTAAAAACAAACAGAAGAAAAAGTATTTGATTAAATTAGATGCTTTAGCAAACTGAGGCACAGTTGGTGCCACTTGAAAAGCACGTTCCCTCTTGTCCAAAGGTGTCAGCTACAGGTTTTATACCACTCCTATTTCCACAAATTTCACAAATTGAGGTGCTTCTCAACTGTGTAAGATGACCATGCAGAGCTTCATCCCTCAGACCATGACAAGTATAGTCATTGAATGTACTGCAAGACCTTTCAATCTCTTTAAATTACAACTTTTACAAACCACACAGCTCACTGCCTGGCATTACTGCAGAATGAGCACCGTGTCCATGCACCAGCAGCTGCACTTAGAGCCAGCACAATAAACTGCACTGCTAGCAATGAGGACAGGTAGCTGAGGGACAAAACCCACTGTCTCTCTCCTGCAGGGAAGGTTCTTGCTGTAAGAAAGGTGATTGCCTTCTACAAGCATCAAGCCTGTGCCCAGGCACCTTAAGGGCTCTGAAGAATGTACAGCCATGCTTAAAAGGATGTGGCTGAAACCATCAGCAGCTTTAGCTGTACACTTGGTCTCTCTGACAGACACTGAAAACCCTAAGGCAGGGGTCCTAGATTTATTCAAACCCACCTGTTTCAACCTGTGTTCAACTGCACCATCATCAAGGCAGTCTTCTTCAATACGTGGACTGAGAGCTGTGCTACTTCATGTCTATCAGAGCACTCTGAAACTAATGCTGCTTTTTTTGTTAGCTCTCATCTTCGTGTAAAGATAATAATGCCATCTTGCCTAGCATCTGAACATATACCAGTATAAGCAACATTTGAACTGGAGTAAAAGCATTCAGCTCTAAGATGATAATTTTAAACCTATCAGTGCAGGTCTCAGCATAGAGATGTATCTCTGTTATCTCTGGATAACTCTGAATAGTCTGGCCTGTTAGACTAAATCAACAAGGGCTATTAAACTGAAAAATATCAGTCTTAGCTGAACAAGAATTGTGTATTAATAGAAGCCATGTTGCTATGTGGTTGGACACATACAGTCCTTTATGTAGCCCTGGAGCACAGACAATGAGGATCCCCAGTTCTGCCACCCTTTGCCATGTTCCCAAGTGCTTTACAGAGGGAACAAGTCTAGTGAAATTACAATTTGACTTTCTAACCCTAGTTTGAAGTACAGTTGTCCTATACCATAAAAATATATAATCAATACCAAACCACTTACCAGGTACATGGAATAGGAGAGCATAGCATAGCATGAATTAGAATAGAATTATTTTGGTTGGAAGGGGCCTATAATGACCCTTTAGTGTAACTGCCTGACCAAGTTAAAGCACATTGTTAATGACATTGTTTAGATCACTCTCCAAAATCTCTAAAAAGCAATTTCAACATCATTCCACATCAAAGCAGCATTGCTAATGATTTCAGCAAAGGCCAAGCTCCATGAATCCCACAAGCAGGGCAGCAGGATACCTGGCAAATGACTAAGCCAGCACAACAACATCTGGAGCTAAGGTACTGTAAAAACTATGGTAGCAGTAACTGGGTTCTTAATCAGAGCCCCTTCTTATATATTGCTCAGGGTGCTTTAGTAAAGACACCCTGAGTCAGTCTGTAAAGCAGACATTAAAATCTTGCTATATGAAATAATATTCCAAGCATATTAACACTGAGACAAACCTACTACAAAATATAAAGCTTTGGCAGAAAGCAAGTAACTTAAAAAGGCATAATTTCATTTGTGAAAAAAACCAAAACTGAGATGAAAAAAAAAATCATAGTTTGAATCTTGTGTTTAATTTTTTAAAATTTGTCTACTTGTGCTGATAAATTTTTGGATAATTATCAGTCTTTTCCGTAAAAACACGATATTGCAATATATACGACACAAACTTGCAATGCTACGAAGGGAAGAGGTATATCCCTTTCAGAAATATTGGTAGTTTTTGACTCACTGGAATCTAACTATCTTAGCAGAGCTTTATGTCCCATGTCAGGCTAAATCAAAGCTGCCAACACATCCCCAACAAGAAAAATAATTTAAGTACCTGCAATCGTAGACGGATCTTCTTCTCTTCATCCAACTCAGAGAGCAACTGTTTAATCTCTTTTCTGTTAAAAGAATGCAAAAGAAGCTTGGGATGGAAATGACCACACTAGTAAAATACAAAAGATTATCTCTTGGAGACATATTTACCCCACTTCACTAGTTTTGTTTTTTTTTCCTCTGAACATCTAATTGAAGTCAGCATACTCTTGTATACTCTAGGCTATAGTAGAGAGCAGTAAAACTCACTCTGGGACAGTACCCGCCCCATCCCACATGGCTAATGCCTCCTAACAGCCCTGCATCCACAGGCTTTGCTCTGGCCTGGCTCTATCAGCACTGTATCAGCACCCAGCTGCCTTTTTCCATACAAAATGTTACTTAAGCCACTTAAAAGCTGTGTATGCCAGCAATACAATGTATCCTTCAACTTTATTTATAAGACTTAGTGATCCCAAATATGGATTTTCTGCCATTCCTCCTTGTGGGGAAAGGGAACATAGCTATAAGGAGCAGACACGGTTCTCATGTTCCCACTGAGCAATCTCACCTTAGGACAGATACCAGTAGGTGGAAGCTGCCCTTGCAAGAAGGGCCGGGGAGACCAGAGGAGCAGGGTCAGCCTGAGAGGCGAGGCCGTGGGGCTTGCTGGCTACATCCAGCTTGAACCATGCCCTCCCGCATCTTCTCCCAAACTCCGCACACCTCTGTTCCGCCACAGGCTCTGCACGCTGCTTGCCCTTTTCTTTTTCCTGCCTGGGCTACACACAACTGACAATGTAAGTGAAGGTTTAGCTTCCAAGGCATTAAATATTCTCAGGAACATCAAAAGTTACACGCCAGCCCCAGCTTCTCCTAAGAAATGAGCCATTTAAAGAAAACAAAGATGTCCAAAACTAAAATAGCAAGATTCAGGGCCATAAACACGAAGGCCTTCAGACGACCTAGTCACAATTCAATTACTACTTTTGTAACATGAGTTTCCTGGGAAAATGTGCTAACAGTCAAATAACAAATTAATTTAATAACTTCAGAAGCATGAAGTAATTTGTACTACAACTATAACAAAGGCACCCCTTTTATTATGATCAATGCACATGAGTTCCTAGATAGTGATTGACAAATGAAACAACATTCATTGCTTATACCTTGCAACTTAACTTTTTTAACACCCCGTAATCATCTACTTGTGTCATAACACAGGAAAAAAAGCTGGTAGACAGTGCAGGTCTTTTTTGAGGAGGTTTTCACCCCTGAATATGTTCTGTCTCGTGAAAATCACTTACAAACACATAGGCCAGCTGTGCAGAGTAACATCCATGAAGGCAAACTCAATCAGAAGCTGCCACCAATATGCACAAATGGATCCATTCCACCTACAGCTGTGATTTGCAGTACTTACTTTTGCTGGTCTTTCATTGTTTCAATGATGGTTCTTAGCTCCCTAATTTGTGTTCTCAGCTCTTCCAGGGCAGTCTGACCTTGGCTCAAGTGCTCAGTCTTTGGCTTTCCTTCAGTACCAAACAGGGATGGGGAATTTGACCTGTGGCCTGTTGTTCCCATAGCAATTGAGTGAAATCCAGGTGACGGTGAAGGGGACAGTGATGGTTGTACATTACTGCCACTAGCCAGACCTCCTGGCTTTGGAGGCAAGGAAGTTTTGTTATCAGACACCTGCAAAAAAAAAGAATAACATTTAATGTCTGCAGAAAGCTTTATGATAATCAAACCTATAACCAAAGCTAAGTATTTAGCCACTCTTCAGTAATGCTGTAATTCCAACACTCAAACATGGACAGTCTTGGCCAAAGCAAGATAAATACAGCAATTAGTCATCATCTTTATACATGTACATCTGAGAGGGTCTAGTTGTGATGCAAAAGTTCAACAACAGCATTTCCAAGGTCTCAGACTTAGCAGTGAATTAAACCAAGGACAGATGCTCAGTGTTTCTCTCAGATGTTTGTGAGAACATATCTACATCCATGAATGTCTCCCATAGAGCACAAAACTACACGGTCAATAATCCAAGTTGCATTTTTTTTGTAAATTAAATTTATAATTTCCCACCATCTATTAAGGAATCTTCCAAGTTTTTCCAAAAATTTAAAAATGCATTACATGTTCCCCCTAGCATTATGAAAATAGAAAAATATTCATTAGGCTTGCTTGTTGGTATGATATATATATAAAAAACCCCCATGGCTTCAAAATTATAATATATTCATAATAAATAAATGTAGTGTACATTTATTCCTCCAGGAACTTGACAGAAAAACACACCCTTAACCTACAATCATGTGGTTAGCTAAAAAGGATTCCATGGTTCTTAAGTGTGATGCAGTGCTCTACTTATTAGACAAGCCTCTACTCATATGTGCTACATAATGTAATACATGTATATAATGCAATATAATGTAATATAGCCTTTTATACTTCTGAGACAATTGGAAAATCTGAAGTTTACCAACCATACATGACCATCTACTTCCCTGCATACAGAGAACAGTGTACAGGTACAGTTGTACACTGAGCAAGGGTACAGTTGCTCTGTACTCACAATGGCAAGTAAGGGGAATCTTTGCACTGTTATTTGGCAGTGCTGTGTGTGCATTACATGACAGCTGCTAGGCATGTTTGAAAATCTGATTTGGACAGGAGTAAGAAAAAGCACTAGGCAACTTTCCAACTCCCCTTGGAAAAGGGATATTGAAGCTGAATGGCAAAGAGGGCAAAATACTGAGAATAAATGGTATGGAAATGGAAGGAGACACTGTAAGTGAGGACTTGGAGACTAGCAGGGTGGCATTAGCTGAACAAAGTAACTGAGAGAAAAGTTAGCAATGGGATTAAAATCAGGAAAACTTGTGATGGGGAGAGAAGGATCCACCAAGCTCTTCAAAAAACAGTCTTCCCTACTATACAACTATGATTGAGCACAGAACCTGATCTGGGAAAACACTGAATTCAAGAAGTGTTCTGCACAAAAAACAAGTCTGATCATAAATATAAATAAAAATAAAAATGGCATCACAAGAATGCTGAATCACTGTAGTGCCTTGAAAATGACTCAATGACCTGAATAATATTCTTTTAACATTTTATCAATTAGTTTGTGTATCTGGGTTGGAAGGGACCTTAAAGGTCACCCAATTCTAATCTCCCTGCCATGGGAAGGGGCACCTTTCAGTAGACCAGACTGCTCCATGCCCCATCCAGCCTGGTCTTAAACATTTCCAGGGATGGGGCATACACACCTTCTCTGTTTTGGCACCTATTCCAGAGCCTTGCTACCCTCACAGTAAATTTTTTTTTTCCTAATATCTAATCTAACCTAGTCTCTTTCAGTTTGAAACCATTCCATCATCCTCTCCTATCACTCCATGCTCTTGTAAATAGTCCCTCTCCATCTTTCTTGTCAGGTACTGGAAGGCCACAATTAGATCACCTCAAAACCTTCCCTTTTCCAAGCTGAACAAGCCCTATTCTCTCAGCCTTTCCTCATAGGAGAGGTGCCCCATCCTTCTGATCATCTCCGTGGCTTTATCTGGACTTGCTCCAACAGGTCCATGTCCTTCCTGTGGTGGAGACCCCAGAGCTGAATGTAGCACTCCAGGTGGGGTCTCACCAGAGCAGAGTGGGGTGTGAGTAATGTGTATCTATACACAGACCTTGCATGGACAATGACCCCATGTATCAGTAGATGGGAGTTTCCTTCGGGCTGAAAAGAGATTTCAGGCTGAGTTCAAATCTGCAGCAGGCAAGCAAGGCACAACTGGAGTCATTGATCTGACCATCTTAATCCAGATCTTAACTGGCTATCAGCATTAAAGCCTCAAACAGCTGCTTTCTAATAGCAGCCATCTCATTTTACAGGAACAACATCTACAGTTTTGTCATGTAACTTAGAAATGTTGGCCCAGCAGTATTCCTTGGTGCAAGTGCTCCCAGAAGAGGGAGCTACATAGCAAAACATTATCCTTATAACTTGACCACAGAAGGGCATAACTTAATCTTTCAAATACCAGTTAAACTATTAGAATGTAGTATTTTTATTATTAAAAGTATCCCTATGTACTAAAAAATAGTTCCAACCTTTAAAGCCTGACCTACACACTCCTTTTGTAATATTTGATTCTGCTATAGTAGTCTACCAATATACAATAAGAATGGCACAGGCCTATAAAATGAATAAAAAGTGATATATTTGCAAATTTAAATTCACTATTACAGACTATTACAGTGTGTCACAGAGTTGTATTTACTCTACTCACAGACTCTTCTAATGTAAACTCAGTTTGAAGTTGCAAAAAGACAGGGTCTCTTTTTCTAAAATTTATTTCCCAGCCTCTGATTCTGTGAAATGCATTTACACAAGAAGGATTTTTTTTTCACAGTAGGGTTATTTGAGACATTTTAACTGTGCAATTCACTTTCGACTTGCCTTTCAAGCACAGAACAATCTTTAGTAAACTTTTATCAGTTTAAGCTTCTTTAAGTGGGCAGCTACCAGGTGACTGTTGAATTAAATTTTAAATATTTCAGTACTGCTTTAAAGAAAGAAGATGCACGTGTGATAAGGTTAAGCAGAGGCATTCCAATTAACTTACTTGTGATATTGTAACAGTTCTTGCTTTTCTTGACACTTCAAGAGTTTTGTGAGTAATGGAAACATGCTCTTCCTTCTCATCTTCAGGACTTGGTGAGTCAAAGAAATCAGGGCTTGAAAGGGATGACTGTGTAGACGAACACGAACCACAAAAGAAGAAGAAAAAGAAAAGCACAGATATTTTCATTGTACAAGAATTTTTAGCTATCATTTTCAAAGTAACAATACTTTAAATCAGAACTCTTTGTCCCCCTACTCCCCCTTTTTTGCAACTTACTTTCAAAGTTAGACTGCTTTCAAAACATTCAAGAAATAAGATATGCTTAAGAGTTGAATTCAACATTAATTTACAGCTTTTCACTGCATGATATCACAAGATGAGAGCAGCCTCCAGCCCCAGGCAGGACGCTGAGTGCTGTGCCGTGGGGACCCCAGCTCTGTCACCGGGGTGGCTCTGCCATGGCTCTGCTCAGAGCAGGTCTCACCCTGCTGCTCTTCAGAGGCCCCAGCCATTGCCAGTGCACGGTGCTGGCACTGCAGGGCTGCCTTGTGCGTGGCCTCTTGGTAAAGGCATGGAAAGGGAAGGTTCTTTCCACCCCCCAATCCTTTCCTCATAGATGTGACAGGGGAAGGAAAACCTACACTGCTCTTTTATATCTCTATACTAATGATAGCAGTCGATTTTGAAAGCATTGTCTTTTTTTGAGTTCTATGAGTTTTGCAATAATCCTTTTTGCTTCCTTCCACTTGGTTTTCCTTCAGCAACACGGACCCAGGTAACCATCAGTAGTTGCTCTCATTCTGATGTTCCAGAGCACAAAAAGCATGGAAACAAACAAACCCCAAACCTCAAAGAAGAAGACACTGAAAAACTAAGCAGTGGTTTCCAAAGTATTTTTTATGAGACCAACTTGTCTAAAGATAGATACTAGAGAGTGAAATTTAAATCACCCTTGTATTTACAACTGTGACCTTAATGAGAAGAAACACATGATAGCTCAAGGAGGGCTGTTGAAGACTAAATGGTCTATATGTCCTCAAAAGCTGGTAAATGTCTTCAAGAAACCAAGAGAAATGCTTCTTTTGGGAAACCCTTTCAAAATCCTCAATACTTTGCACAAATTAGTCTATTCCAAAGATTTTTATAAGGGATTTTTCTGGGCTCAGTCATGGCTGGCAAGGAAAACTTGGCAGCACCCAAATAAGGGGGTATAAACCTTAGAAGGAAGGGAATGTTTTAAACATCAGTATTCAAAACACTGGCAGCCTTTTGACAGTAATTTTCCCAATCTGCATCTCTCTGCCTCATTGTAGGTGTGAAGGAATGGCTGGGTAAAAGTAGCAAAAACACCAAGGAACACAAGTAGGAGGGGGGGAAATTCAGAAAAAATATTTTTTAAAAATAGTTTTTAAAGAAAAGGAAAATTAACTTACAGATGTTAGAGACTGGGAGGGTGGTCGCCTGCCAGTAGCTTTTGGTCTGGTTGTAGTTGGATGATTAAGCTTCTCAGCAATTGGTATTACAGAATCAAAACCTTCCAAGTCTTAAAAATAAAATAGAATTGATTTGGTTTTCTGGCAATTGTCTTCAAAGGGAAAGAATCACATTTTTTTTCTAATTTCAAAGAAATGAAATCCCATTTTCCCCAATGTGTCACAGTGTTCTGAACATATTTAGCCACCACAATGGCACTGAAAAATCCTGGAAGTCAAAGGCAGCTGTAATCCAGTAACCCTTGCCAAGAACAATTACCCTTCCATCTCAAACACAATAAAGCAGAGGGGGAACGTGTAGAGGAGCCTTTGGCTTTGTTTTCAGCATAGTGAAAGCTAAATGACATCATGGGTTCTATGGCATGGAATAAACAGTTTCAGAATTTCCATCTGGCTACTGAAGGGGTTAGTAATTTCTGGAGGCATAAGACTGTGCACACATTGTCTCAGGAACTGTACTGTCAGCTCTGCACTGCAGTAATTGCTCAGGAGAGTGCAGAATGAGCATGATCAAGCTGGAAGTGATCTGCAGGTTCCTGGACACCTGCAGCTGGAGGCACCATGGTTTCCAGGAACTGCAGATGAGAGCACTATCTCCCTCCAGTAGTCCAGAGGCTATGGTAAATAAGAGCTCCAAGAGGCTCCTGAAGCTGTACAAGAGTCCAGGGAAAGCAGGTCTGCTTGAATGCTGTACCAACTATCTCCAAGGCCAGTGAAAAGCTCTGGGGAAGTGTTTACTGAATCCAGCCACAGAGTAACATGTTTACGTGAAAGAACGATGTGGAGGCTCAAGGAACACCACAGCTCATGATTACATGGATAAATCAAATGGCTTAATACCATTCATCTATTTTTATGGGTTGTATCAGTTTCACTCACCTTCATTTCAAAATGCCCTACAGCATATGTTGAGCAGGAAGGAGTCAGAAAACACACAAGAGGTACTTTAGACAAGATAAATCATAGTTCTTCAAAATTACTTTCAGATATCAATCAAATACAGGAATGATATTCATTATTCAGAGACTATTTTTTCATTGCACACATGTAGGAAAAAATAGCTTTTAAGTTAATAGCTCTATATACTAGGCACTTCATTTTCCAAACTATTACAGAACAATGAATCTCTGAAGATCCAGTTTTGTTGCCATATTACAGCCAACCATCATACAAAATTACACAATGGAAAAACAAATTAATTAATGGGCCTGTGCAATAAACTATATGCACTGAAGGACATTTAAATTGATTTCAGGTATTCATGATTTGTCAGCTAGAAAGTAAATGGGATTGGAGATTCCTTATTCAGCAATGTCCTTCCATCTCCAAGAGATAAAAAAAAAAAAAAAAAGAAAAAGAAAAAAAGAGAGAGCTCTTTCAATAGCCCTGAAATAGTCTAAGGTTATTCACCTCCAAATACTACTCTATTTTTGGAGTGACTCTTCCTATATATAACCAGTGACCCCACTGTCCTCTACCATGTATTTCTGTCATTGCTCTTTTTATTGACTCTTGCAGCCTCTGTGCAAAGGTAGGTCACCCACTCAGTCTGTCAGTGGGAATTTGGCAATCTGAAGCTTCAGTTGTACCCAACACATCAGGTGAAGCCACAGTGTTTTGAAAGTTAAAAAACCTATCTGGAGTCCTACAGAACTTCAGGATTTCAGGAAAAGAGAAATAGAAGGAAAAATTTATTTTCTGGGAAAAAAAAAAAAGGCAAGCAAGTGTAAGAGCTGGTTTCCATTAAGATCCAGTTTCAAGCTGGCCCATAACATAGCTAAATGACTTAAGATCACAAAGCAAATCAGTAATCAAGACATTAACATATTGTCTGATTTTAATTTTCACTACTGGGTTACTTTGCTAAATTGCACAAGAAAAACATAATACCATCAAAAATACACACTCCCCTCTAAATGGGTGATACTCACGCACATGAGCAGAAATGGAGGCTGAAGCAATCCTTCCATTTGCCTCAGCCACTCTCTCCCACTTTACTGTTTTTACGTTTTTTTTTTCTGAGCAAGCTTTAATCCAGGTGATTTTTCAGTGGCATGTGCCAACCCATGCAAACACTTGCACTGAAGGAAGAACCAGGACCAGTACCACAGGACTGATTCAAGCTGCTAAAACTGAGGGGAAGAGCAGACTTCTGCTTTGGGGGGACAGGAAATTGGCTGAAGTTATTTTGCAGCCTAGGAAAGCTGCAGTGAGTGACTTCCCTCTCCTCATTTTCCATTTCTGTGGTCTACACAGGAGTATGAGGAGGTTGAGTGAGGGGGGAGTCACTCTCTTATCCCAGGTGACAAGCAACAGGAGAGGAGGAAACGGCCTCAAGTTGTGCCCCGAAGTTTAGTTAGGGGAGGTTTAGATTGGATACTAAAAAAACCTTCTTCATTGAAAGTGTGGTTAAGCATTGGAACAGGTTGCCCTGGGAAGTGGCAGAGTCACTGCTCCCCAAGGTATTCAAAAAATGTGTAAATGTGGTGCTTAGAGAGATGGTTTAGTAGTGACTTGGCACTGCTGGGTGGACTCAATGATCTTAGAGGTCTTTTCCAACTTTAAAGATTCTATGATTCTGTGAGTGCCACTGTCCCTTTCTCTGCTCTTACAAAAGGTATCTACACTCATATGGGAAACAATCAATGAAAAAATAGTGAAGTCAATTAATTCAATGTGTTTCTTTGGCTTAAATAAACAAGTAAATACCTACCTAGAGTTCTACATTTGATTAGAACAATAAAATAGTCAGGTTTAAATTGTAAAATGTATTGATAAAAAGAAAGTGTATGAATTTGCATCCTTGAGACCCATAAGCATTTTGCAGACATAATTGCTCCATGCATTTTATAAATACCATGAAAGATGAACATTTATGGTCAAAGCTTCTATTATCAAGAAATATTGGAAATCCTACATTTTTTCCACTTCTGAATGCATTTTTGATAGCTAGAAAAATACACTAAAGCAGCCTATACCTGCACTAAATTTTAAAGAGAGTAGAACAGTCTATAACAGAGGCTATCCACAGATAGTATCTGCTGCCAAACCAGTAAAATCACAGCCATTCAGTTGATACTCTAAATGAAATGTAATGGACAACACTTGGTACAGCAATAAAATAGTTAATCCAGCACTCCTATATGCTGTTTTCTCTCCATTTGTCCTCCTTATTTAGATGTTGTTCTTCCTCCCAAATCCAATCTGCACCTAAAGCTATCACCACCTTCCACAATCATGACCTGTGGAGATACTCACTCAAGAAAATTCCCATCCAGTGAACTGGTAACTAGGAGAATGGGCAACAGAGCCACTCAAAAACCTTCTGCCATGCTGTCATATCTGCTGTGGATTCAGTAACTCACTCATGCTGGTTATTTGATTATTTTTTGCTGGTGGAAAGCAAGGCTGGTTCTGACTATATTAAACTCACTGAGGTCATTAAATGCAGACATTTGATTTTAGTTTGTATTTCTGCACCTAAGAAACTGGGAGCTTAAATTTACATACTAAGCAAAATGTACAGCCTTCCTGACAGGGCCCAGATGGAATGTCATTAAAGAAAAAGTCCAGTCTACTATTTTCACAGCCACATTAATTGCCAGTACAGCAACAACAGCACCCAGGAGACCTGGACTCTGCACTGGTCCAGCTTTCTCTTTGTCTGGTTATAACAAACAGCAAGGAAGATTCTATTAAACATGTAGAACATAGAGATGGCACCCATCAATTAACTAACTAACTAACTAATTAATTAACTCCCTAATTAAAAAATAGTTGTTATTTGTTCTACAATTAAACAGATGCATTCATCATTATTACTGTCTCACTGATCAGGCTGGTAATCCATGAAGTAATTCATGAGATGGGAAGAAAGGCACCAGAATAATTTTAACTTATCAGTGTAGTACGTACAGTCTGGCTTACTGAGCAACCGTATTTCATAAACACGAAAAAAAATGTTGTGCAAGAATTATTCTCTGGTATCCTTCCAAGCCACTTAAGAACAGAATATTTCTCCCCATTGCTATGTTCATTTAGAAACACGATTATTTAAAGGATGATGATGATATTTTTTAAAAAATGCCCAGATCCAGGAAAGCAATTGTTTAGAGAAAAAGTTATAAACTCATTAGACTTGTACCTTCCTAGAAAACACCCTTCAGTCCCTGCCCCCCAAAAGACCCCAGAAATAAAAACTTAAGTTGTTACACTTCCTTCCTTATTCCTTTTATCCCCTGCATTTACTATTCTGGCATAAAATGTAGCTAGGCTTTATCTTCCATTTAGGTTTTCCAGTATTTGGACAAAGTCATTTATACATAATGATGACAGAAAGTTTTTTTTAATTAGTAGAGAGATTTCACCTTGAAAAAACTGAAATGGGAAATGATATATAAGAGAATCAACACTTTCAGAATGCAAATGATGTTTCTGTTTCACAGAGCAGAAATACAGCAGGGCTGAAGGAAATCAGGCAAAGTTGGCATTCAGTTCATTTGAAGAAGATTATGTCACAAATAAAATGGTGGAAATTAAGTGATTAAAAGCCAGAGGTGGATTTCATTTCATAATCATCTTCAATAAATTTAACAGGTTGACAACAGGCATGTGAAATAGTATGTACACTGTCTTTAAATGCAGTAATCCTTAAAGCTGTCAAATAGACACACACTGCAGACAAAATCTTTTACATTAGTGCCCATTCAATATATAGTAGAAATCAAAAAAGAACTCAATAATCTGAATGTTACTGGGAATTTTCAGAAGACTACAATTATTTTAACTACTTCAAGCACCCATGCTACTCTCTCCATGCTGAACAGCATCATACCCTTTGAGGAATACAGCCATACTCCCAGCCAGGGTTCAGGCAGCAAATCTCACCCATAATGAATCACAGACTGTTTTTTTAAGATTTGGGTAATGCAGTTGTAGGAGGAGAGCTCCCTGGCTGCAAAGTTCCTTTGTTCAGGAGTGCAAGAGTGACATGCCAGGGAGGCCTGGCCACACGGTTCTGTGCCTTGGAGCAAAACAGTGTAGCTCACCTGGCTTCCCAGGACAGTCACTGGACAGCTGTGACTTTAGGACAACCTTTCCTAAAGCACCCAATTATCTTCTCCCCTTTCGATCCTGACTTTTATTGCTTTAATAGCTGAATGTAGAAAGCCACCATGAGCAGCTTTTCTAACCACTTGCCAGTGCCCTCATAAGGATTTTATTTTTAACAATTTGGAACATGCCAAGAAAGAACTGAAAGGTCAAGAAAACTGAGGAGCTAGAAGAAATGGATATGCACCTCACACCGTACACATGGCAACCAATTTAAATGTCTCGTTTACTGCTTTTTTCTGGATCCCACAGGGCAAGAGCCCTACTTAACTTATTTAAAGAACCATTACCATATTCCTGATTACAATATTTACAGTGCAGAACTATGCTTGTGGGGGATTTTGAGTCACTGATGTAAATATTACAACTTAAACCAGTTGGGCAATTCTGTTCCTTTGCTTTGCCCTATTAAAATGAACATGAATAGCAGCATAGAAAGAGGTTTAGGCAGATTTTGATCTTCATTATATAAGTCACATTTTGTCCTCCAAACCCTTGTATTTACCAGTATTTTCTGATTTTCCAACTTTTATTCTGTGTTTTCAGGCAAAATATTTTTAATATCTCACAGTAAAACAGCCTGTGATTTCAAGACAAACCTGCTCCATTCCACAACCATTTACTGGAAATATTCTCCATCTCTTTCCCTAGTGTGGGCCAAATCTTATTAGATCACTTTTTCTTGCAGAGGCACAGCGATCACCTCTCCTGACAAATACAGCTCTAGAACAACTGCAAATACAGTCCAAGGAAACATGATATACTGAGGATTTTTTTTTTGTTTGTTTATTAGATATTTTCACGAGGGTATTTTTAACCACCCTTTCAGGCAAGCTAGTGCCAGTCTTGCAGGGAGGGACAGAAAAAAAAGAACGGGTAATCACATGGCTTTGGCCAGTACTCCATGATCCACCAGAGCAAATACGCTGCAGATTGAAGTCTGAGGAAATGCTAATAAACAGACTTGCACTAACCAGCTTCCAGGAAAGCTCTTATGATATTTCATCTAACATACATTGGATGTTTCAGTAGGAATCAATGAAGGCATATGTGCCTTATGTTAGTACTGGTGAAGATTATTAACTGCTTTCATAAATACTAAGTAAAATGTGTAAAGAGCCAGGAAAAATATTGGAAAGATATGTCCACTTGGCTCTGTGCAATTCAGTCTTTCTGCAAAGCACAGAAACTGCTTCTTGTGGGGATTAACTGATCATTTTCACAGTAGATACATTATTTTTAATTCTTTGTGGCTTATTCCTTAAATTACTTAGCTTAAATCCATATGGTTTTAAGTACTAGATGATGGCAAAGCAACCCTGCTTTGGATAGACAAGATTTGTTTCAGGATTCCAGGTGTGTATGTGTGTGTGTACAGCTAGAAGACTTAGGATTGATCAGGACTTGCAAAAGTAACTCCATACCATTTTCTGGAAAGCATTAGTGTTTGATCCACCGTTTTGGTAGGTACACTGGCATTTGGCCAGTGCTCAGTCCACTACATCCTCTAAGCTATTCTGTGTGCTAGATGTTTCTGTCATCACACTGGCACTCATATACAAAATTCTTTATGAAATTAAAAAGAAACACGTCACCTAAAGAAAGGTCAAGTTATGCTATAGGGCATGAATTGAAGCTGCTGAAATCAATGTAGTTCTATGTAGAACAGCAGTTGACTGTTGAAACAGTCATCAGTCTGTAGAACAGGGTTTATTTCATTGTCAGTGTAGCTTGTGTTGCTTAAGAAGCATTTTAAAAGCTCAGAAAGCCTCTGCCAATCCAGACCAGTTTTTGGTAGAGATGTAGAACAGACGTAAGTAACCACTGTGATTTAACCACAGCCCTGGGTACCACACATTTTCCACTGAGTGCCCCTGAACACTCTTCAAAATTTTACTGTATGTTTGTTGTGATTTTTTTTCCTCTTTCCAACTAAAATACCATACTAGTATGTCTCTAAATGATTTTGCACAATGAAATATATCCATTACACTTTGTGATGACAAAATCTGTCTGTAAGAACAGGTTAATGAATCCAGAGCATTGACAAACACCACATGTAAACTGCACATGTCACTTCTGTCACTAAAATTTCTATGATGCATTAAATGATAATGATTTCTCATTTCAATACTATGATGCAAGATTTTCTGCTGCAGTATGCTCAATTTTAATTTTTAATTAAAAAAAAATCTGTAATATCCATGTAAACTTTGGCATTCTACAAAATGCTTCTTTTTGTACTTGCTTCTTATGCATTGTGAACTAAACAAAGACAGGCTAGAAAAGAAATGGAAAAAAAAAGCCTTTCCCTCATGAAATGAAAAATAGTTAGCCATGGCAAAGTGATGTAAAGAGGAAAAGTTGAATGTAAGATGTGTGGAAAGGAAAGACATCACTGAAAACAGGGAAAAAGAAAACCAAAGAAAAAGTGAGGAGGAATGGGGAATGGTTCCTCTTAAATAATATATTCTGAAGGCTAGTTTTCCAATGGCTTTTGTAAAGATTGTGAAATGAAGTAAATGCACGGACAACAGAAATAAGAGCTGCCATTTTATCTACAATCAGCAGTGATGTTGCTAAGCAGAATTTTCTCTTGTCAGTGCAGTTTGGAAAATTGTAATCAGTACTGAACAATCATCAAGAATTTTACATGTGAAGTAACAGCTCTGCTGAACATGTTAAGGAAACCAAGACATGAGCTAATATCTACATAAAAATAACTTTTTAATATATGCAACTCACAGAACATTATTAACAGTATTACACATCACCTCAACCTTGCTCAAGCATTTGTGATTTTCCCAACTGGTAAAAAAAGTTTTTAACAGTGTGGGGTTTTCTGGTTAGAGAAACTGATCCACTGGTAGAATATTACTCAGACAATAAACAGGAAAAAGCCATTTCCAAGGGACCTAGACAAAATGCAACTTTTGAGTCTGGATTCCCAATTCAGCTCAGCATATTGCTGCTCAGTTGTTGATGGCATTACTGATTTCACTGTTGCTGATCACTTGTTTGCTTTTGAGAGATGGCATAGGGAAGAACCTTGTATCTTCTCCTCCTCTATCACAGAGGTTTTGGTTTCATCATAGTAAAGAAAAGAAATCAACTCAGAAATCCTTAAAAAGGCTTCACAGAATAAAGAACTGTTCTCCATCCAGCATTAGTTTGGTTTGTTTTGATAACCAAAACTGTCTCTCCATTGTTTTTGTCCATCTCTCTGCTCTGCAGGAAAGGACTAAGAGCTTTAGACTGGCTACAGGACTAAAACAGTACCAGTCACTACCCAGCTTAACATCTCTAGTGCAAAGTAGCCAGGAGGTGCTGTGGTACTCATTTTCAGTGCACAATTCACCACCAGTACTTAATACAGTACATCATAAGCATGAAAGAGGGTGTGCAACTTGCAAGAGATCACTGCTTCTCCCCCTTCTCTCTGAGAGCTCTGAGTGTCTGGGAATGACATTGGACTAATGGAACAATAGAGGAGCCCAGTAACTGGAATGGTCATGCATCCAAGCTGCTACAAAGGCCATTTAACTTCAATTTTCTTCAAAGGCTACTGCTAAGTCACACCTCATCTGTCACATAGGTCCATTCTAACTTGTTATGTGAATCTGGATTTCTGAAAACACACCAAATGGTAGATTTAATCAAATCCATTTTGACAGGATGGATGAGCCTCAGAGAAGCTGAGTTTGTCCTTCCTATGGAGCACATGGCATAGTGGCAAAACCAGTAAGACATATCACTGTTAAATATTACCTGGACTCACACAGCCAGATCCACCAGTGTTTTGGAATATACTGGACAACTCCACTCACACATTCATGATCTTTTCTAAGAAGTCATGTAGCTGCAAGACTTGTCCAACCCCTTGTTCTCTTTGTAAATAAATTACGCAAAATCACACACTTACCATAAATCTCTATAATTACATTGCACCATAAACTGCTCTGAACTCCAAACCTCTCCTCACAGGAAAAGACATTAATCTACTCTGAATTGGTTTTCTTATTAAGCCTTGATTTATTGCTCTGCCCTCTCTTAAAATGCTTTTTATTTATTCGACAATATTTTACACAAGCTGTCAAAAGCTGCCTGAAAATTTATAACAGTTCTGATCTCTGGATCTCCTTTCAATTCAAAACCATAATTTATTATTTTTTTTCTTTTAACAAGTTGTCTAACAGGCTAAAACGACATGATTTGCCCTTGTAAATGCCATTCTGGTTTGACCCTATCAAGTTATACTTATTTAAGTATTCACACTATTTTATCCTTGAGCTCAACAGGTTCTCTGTGTAAGTGGTAACAGGGGGACATCAGCTAAACCCTTTGCAGCACGTTGTGGTTTGGTTTATGGATTCTTGTTGGCTCTTATTCTGCATCTAAAAAGAACCCCAAACAACCCAAATTCCTCCCTCCGCAAGCCTCCTCTCCCCTTCCATGTTCTGGAAATGAACAAGAATTCCTATAAATCAGATTTCCTGCCTCACATGTTAAGAACAAAACAAAATAAAACCATAACCAACAAAACTAAAACGTAGAAAACACTCCTAAGCTTTTATCCTGACAGTGATTCTAAGGAAACTAAAACAAGGAATAAAGAAGTTTACCTCTACCACACACAGGTAGCATATGCTACCTGCACTCATAACTTTCAAGTAAACAGAGGCTTGTGCTTTGAAGCAGATTTGTCAACATGGTTAAGAAACACTAAATGGTAGAATTTGTCTGCATTTCCATACCATTCCTTTCTAATAATCTCTACAATAAAAATGTTCATGCAATTTATCATGAGCTTCTAGCTTTCCATGTTTAAGCCAAACGAACACCTGGGAGAAACATACTACCTGCTACTCCAGAAGAACAATAGCAACAGCAGAAGCTTTACAAAAAGCAGATACATGTACGCTGGAAAGCTCACAGACCTATGTGAAATGCAATTAGTGTTCTATTGTTACGTTGCAATTAAAATTCCTTTATAACCTAAAGCTCTGCTTCCAAATCTGAAAAGACATGTTTGGCTGTTAAAAGATGCTATTGCACAGAAGTGCTTTACTAATGAAGCGGTCTGGGTAGACACCACCACACCATTTCAAGATGACATTTCATGGCCCGGTGAGAGGCAGCAGTGCTCACACAGGCAGGATCCCAGGCTCAGCCTGGGGCTCTGTGGGTGCAGCTGCGAGCGCCGAGAGCGACGGCGGCAGCTGCGGGGCTGTGGGAGCACAGGCAGAAGATGGCTCTGGGCTCGTGCCCACTGCCCAGGACAGCGCTCACAGCACCCTGCTCACAGGGGCTGCACGCTGCAGCACCCACCCAGCAAACACCAGCGCTCCTGCTCTGCCGGCTTGAGGAGGGAGGAGGGCGAGAGAAGACCGAAAAATAACCGGTTGTTGCTCCTTTCCAGGTGACTTCCTCATTAAACGGTTCATGGGCCAGGAACGCAAGTTGTTTACAATAGAAGTTTAGACTGCTTTTAATTGGTGTATGCAGTAAAATTTAGCCAAATTGACCTGAACTGGGTTTCTGTTCCTTAGTATTGGAAAGTGTAAAGATTGCTAACTGCACCAAACCCACAATCTTTTGCAGTATTAAAACCATGACAGCGCTGTTACATCAATTAAACAAGTATGCCTTATTATTGTTGGCTTTCTCATTTGTTTCAGACTTTTAAACAAAAATAAAAAGAGCCTTCCTATTCAAAATAGCTCGCTATTCCATATTTGCTTTTAATTTTTTTTAAACAGAAAACCCCAACAAAACTATTTTAAGTAAAGTAGAAATGATCCTTTAATCCTGCAGTTAAAATTTGATATAAAAACACTCACATTCATTGCCAAATCCTCAATCTGCCTCTTGAATCATACAAAAGTCACTAAAAAGCAGAAACTTGCACCATAAATTTCTTAGGCAAACTGTAGAAAGCACTATAACTTACCGATGTCATTGCTTCTTTCAGAGGAGTCTTTCTCTAGAGTGCCGGGTACTGTACTGCCCACTAATTCCACTTTTGGACTATCACTCCTGCATGTGGATCAAGAAGAGGAGATGCTTTATTGGGTGTTTTTGTGTGGGTTACAGTAAATTGATAGCTAACTTGCAATTAATAATGAGAGAGCAAAGTATTCTTCCTTTGCAGCACCAGAGTAATAGCAATGTCAGCGAGAGCAGTCTCTAGCAAGTCGACATGCTGTATGGATTAACCTTATCCCATTTCTCCTTAACACCTGTCAAAAAAGCCTATTTTAGACACCCCAGTGTCCGGAATAAGTCTTCAGACGTTCACAGCATCTCAACGCGAAGGAAACCTAAGGGCAAGGGCACATTCTTCAACAACTTCTTTGTAGTTTTTTCTAATTAATTGGCTTGCACAAACTACAGCAGTGGACTACCTGGAATGCTGCAGAAAGCGAGAGAACCTCAAGCTAGCATTGTGTGCTTCAGCAGTTCCCAGTATTTACTCAAAAATGCAAGTCCTCCACCATGTTTTTGAACTTCTGAGACTAGACTATGAATACTGCTGCCACAGTCCAAAGAACCAAGATCACCTAATTTGTCAGAAATGTCTTTTGAGTAGTAAAGTATCAGGAGTTATGGTTCTTTATAAAGAGGAGCTATTTTAAAACCAAACTGGAGATCAAACAAAAGCAACAAAATTGTCCCTACTTTGGAGAACATTCTATCCTGCAAGTACTTGAGTTTACTCAAAATAATCTATCTACCTATTGAAAAAATATTAAAAAAACCCCCAAAAAACAGTGATAGGCAAGTAACTCAGTATTGCACAGTATATCACTCTGATATTTACTGTGAAAACAACTGTTCAGTTAATGCAACACATTGTACTTGCCATCATTATCTTGGTCACTTGACAAACACAATAGTTTTTCCACAATGACTATTCCCAGCGTAACACTAGAAAGAATTATTATGTATGTAAGGTATCCAATGTGAAGATAAAAATATAGATCTGTCCCAAAACAACCCAGGCAGATATGTACTATATGATACAATAATTAGCAATAATTAGCTGTTAACAGTAAAATATGTAGTGAGCTCACAAATCTTGTTGATTTTTTGTTGGTCTCTGCTTTTGATACCATAAGCTGATGACAGATGGCCTGAACCTCAACTCATGGCAGCAGCTTATGAGCAAAACCAATGTGGCTGGAAACCCTATTTCAGACTTCAGGAGAGCTAAACATTTTTATTAGAACTCAGAGGAAGTAATAGTTTAAGTAAATATATGTGCCATTAAACCCTGTGATAAGGTGACAAGTGAATAAAAAAATAAACAATCAGATTAAAAGCACACTAGTCCTCCACAGCTCTCAATATGGCAGGCAGTCTGCACCAGGAAGGACACAGAAGAAATTTAACATATGCATAGAAAAATGTATTAATTGGCAAGATGATAAACAAGGGTATTTCCAATTGATCTGATTAATTAGTTTTCCTATTTTTTAGTCTTTAACTTTTTCTTATATTGCTTACATATTTGTAAGCCTATAAGAAGCAACATAGATTCTTGGCTGACAGAGCAATGAGCATCTGACTGCATACTCTGTTTTGCACACATACATTTCCCAGCAATCTGAGAGCACAATGTGAGTTGGAAGCACTCTAGGAAATGTGTGAGTATGGCTTTGGAGAGATTCTTAGAATGGCATGATTTAGGGCTGAAAGTCACAACATTTACCATTTGCCTACAAAAGATACCAAGATATATGGCAACAGCCCCATAAAAAAACCCCAATCCTGTTGTCAGAAGAGTCAACAGGCTTATTATGCCATTCTGCATTCATACTGTTGAGAAAGGAGTGGAGCCCTCCCTTCTCATTTGCAGTGTGTCCCTCTCTGCTCGTGCCCATACAGACAGGCTGTCAGCCTGACCAGACAGATGATCAGCCTGAGAGAAACCCCACACTAATAGAAGTCCCACTGCAGACTGATTAATTGCCATCTGGAGACACTCCCTGACCCATATGGCTGCGCAGCTGCACAAATGCTACTGCTAAACAAGGGAGGCTGTGGGAATGGGGTGCCAGGACAAGGAACCCTGTTAGCAGTGACATGGACATGGATTGGTTTAAACTGATTGTAAAGATGCACCTTCTATGGGTGTCTATGGCTTGCCTACTCCAGAGAATTGACTTATCTGTGAATTGTATAATCATGGTATGTCTAAGTAAGGTGTGAAGCCTTCAGAACAAACTGACAGCTATTCACTGTCCCACATGGTTTTTATCTGTCCTATTGCCCTTGAAGCCCTACTCTGCTTCCAGTGAAGGTGGATTATATTTAAATGGAAAAACAATCATCACTACAAGAAGTCAGTGAGATGCACAAGATGCAAGCCACTTACTCAGGACAGAAGAAAACCCTCTTGCTTAGCAGCTGCCATGGAGATCTCATGGGACTCACTTTATAACTACAGCAATTTTCCCCTAAGGATCATGTACTGGGTTTGGCTGGGATAGAGTTAATTTTCTTTACAGCAGCTTGCACGGTGCTACGTTTTGGATTTGTGCTGCAAAAAGCGTAGATAACAGAGGGGTGTTGTCATTATTACTGAGCTGTGCTTGCACAGAGTCAAGGCCTTTTCTACTTCTCCTGTCATCCCACCAGTGAGGAGGGTGGGGGTGGACAAGGAGCTGGGTGGGGACACAGCTGACCCCAACTGTCCAAGGGATGCCCCACACCACACGGTGTCATACTCACCATTAAGAGGTGAGGGAAGAAGGAAGTGGGGGATGTTTGGAGTTACAGCTTTTGTCTTCCCAAGTCACCACTGCAGCTGATGAAGCCAACTTTCTAGGGGATAGCAGAATGCCTGCCTGCCCATGGGAAGTAGCAACATTCTTTGCTTTGTTGCACATGCATCATTTGCTTTTCCTGTTTAACTGTCTTTGTCTCCACCCACTAGGTTTTTTACTTTTGCCCTTCTGATTCTCACCCCCATCCCACTGTGAGGGAGTAGCTAGTGTCTGCATGGGGCTCAGCTGCCCACCAGGGTTAAACCACAACAGGTCAGCAAAAGTTCTGCTGATACAGTTGTTATTCTAATTGCTTTAGGTTTTTCATATTTTGGAAATGGATACCAGTAAGTCTTAAAATAATTACCATCTTATCAAACTGAATGGATTTTAAAACAAAACATCTTTATTGAAGTGACTGCTTCTACTTGAAGTTTCATATTTCTTAATTATCCAAGCAATTAGAAGTATTTTCCATTTTTTCTGTACTAGACAAAGAAAAGTTTGGACAATTAAGAAGGTTACTGTTTAGGTTGCCTTTTTGCCTTTGATAACATGAAAATTGAAATATCTTTAAAAAATGCATGGTTACTTCGTACAATTTTGTACCTAAGAAATAAAATGAAAACACAAGAGCAGCAAAATACTCTTCCAAAATTCTAAATGCTACAAATTTATAGTATGTTTAAAATATTTCAGGCAAAGAATAGAACAGAACAACAGCTACTCCATTGCATGCCTCAGCAGTAGCTGAACACTAGGGTATGTATTGGTCTTTCCAAGACATCACATAGCTAAATCTGAAGATTGGAGAAAATACTTGTTTTTCCAAGTATGCCCAGGTGATCAGCAGGTATGGGCTGTATTTTGGAGCAACTGGGAAAGCATGTTCAAACCCAAGTCCAAAAGAAGCTGTGGCAGTAGCATCTGGGTAGAAGGGTAAGTATTCAGAGAAGTACAACCAAAGCATTTCAGTAAGATGAAAGTGGGAGCACAAGCCAGATGCCTTTTTTCCTCTTGATTTTGCCCAGATTTCTCACTAGGAGCATTTTTTAATTTAACTGTATGTGGAAGAATGCAGGGAATCAATGTCTAGCATTTCACTCTACTCTAACCTATAATCTACTCCAGTGTTTAACTCACCTTTACTCTACTTGAACTCCAGTAGATCAATGGCAGCTAATTTTCCTAAAAGTACAATAGTAAAAATATTTCCATGCCTATTCCAGTTTTTCTAGCCATATTCTAGTTTTCCTGCAAGATGCACAGCCTGCCCATTTTAGGCAACTGCTTTTATTCTGGTTTTCATCTAACTCTATTCACTATGCATAAAGAAAATCTACAGTGCACAACCCCAATGCTGATGACTAAAATGTAGTCACCTAGACTTGATTAGTGGACTACAGGAGGCCTTTAATTTCTGCAACCTTTGCTCTAGTAGAGAATAAATGGACTTGTGTTGGGAAGTCCAATTTCTCAGTGCTCCTCAAAGGCTGTAACCACCTCTGACAAAAAGCATCATGTAACTGCAGAGTAACAACCAACATTAGAGCATAAATACTTGACAGCACTATTCTGCAGTGGCACCAGCTAAAAGAGCATTGAAGACGTGTATTTTGCTAAAGTTTGATCTAAAATGTTCAAAAGAAAGCAGGCTGAAACCAGGCTGACAGTATTTGAAATGTGCATTGCCTAATGCTATTCCTAAGCACAATACAAGCTTTTGCACTGACTTAGTGCTCAAGCTAAGCTGCAATAAATAATTCGAAGTAAACTAAGAAAGTCAAGATCAGAGCAACATTCTGATGCAGGTATTTCCTACACATTCTATACTGTTGCAGTAACAGTAGAATTTCATCAGTAGAAATGAACTAGTCACAAACAGTCTATGACTGCTATTATTGAGAAGATAGTTATGATCCAGCCAGATCACTATAAGGATTTTCTTTCTTCTTGTTGTTCTTTAAACACAGCTTACTGTGAAATAAATTGGGACATAAAGTTCAAAACCTAAATGCTTTAAATGTGTGGTTTTCCCACTAATCCCAGAATCACTGGATGGAAGAAAAACAATACCTTGCATGGGTCACAGGCACAACTGGTCTTTCTGGTCGTCTCGGGGGCAAGGTCCCAGGTCTGTTCACAGCATTGGCTTTGGGTGGCCGAGGCTTCTTCGGAGGTATGGCAGGAACTGAAGGCTTCTGCAGGTCTAACTGCTTTTGCTCTCTCTCTGATCTTTCTTTAAATCAATCATTTCCAGAAAAAAGAACAGGGATATTATTAAGTGGAATTCATTTGCACTCACAAGTCTACATTCAAATAAGAAATCTTAAACTGTAGATAGACTGTATACAAAAAAACCCCTTTCCATTTCTGTTCTAATTCATTCATTTGAAAAACAAATCTGTTCTTCAACCTGACTGGCTGTTCTGCCTGCAACTCCTCAGCCAAAACATGTGTGCAGTGTCTTAATGGGAATACCATTTTTTATTTTAGTAACTTACTGATTTCTGACTGTAAAATACAAGAATGGCAAGAAATTACATGCCATATGGTACAACTCTCCATGAGCACAACTTATATTAAATTTTAATATGAAACAATATTAATTTAGGTCACAAAAATAATTATGCTGGATATTATCTCTTGAACAAACAGAGAAATACCATTGGGGGGGGGAAGCATGTTTCAAGTGAACTACAGTTAAGTGAAAATAAAATGAAAGCACAAAAATTTAATAATGTCTAGCAGGATGTAAACCCCTCAGAAAAATCAGACCTATTATTTAGGTTTTAAACACAGACTTACATGCTGAATTTTTCAGCTTGCTGATGAAAACCTACATCATTTGCAGAACTGATTCTGCATAGTTATGGAGTGACACCATGCTAATACCCAATGCCATGCAATGCCTGTACATGTAAAGTACAAAACACATTAATAACTCTTCTAAATAATACGCTCTAAATTCCCAATACAAAACAAACATGGAAGCATGTTTTCCAGACCAGAGAAGGCCTGATTTTTCTTAAAGAAAGGACAAAACTCTCCAAGGAACTGAAGTTCTGCTCTCTATATCCTACTGTTTAAACACTCCACTTCCCTTGACAATGCTGCCTATGATAGACCATATATGTTACACCTGTGTGTGTATATATAAGAGGTATTGGGAATGTTACAGGGTATTGCTTAATTGGTTCTTAATGAGAACCAGTTAATGAGAGGATCATGAAATAAATCCCCAGAAATGCAGTCTGCTCTGATGCAGTCATCGAGTCCTCAGTAACACTGAAGCTTTTCCAGCACACTGTGTAATTTTTATACACTTAATCCTATGACAATTTCTACTGCGTCAGTGTCCAAGAATCTAAATTGTATGAGGGACAGGCTGGGCAGTGTGCCAACACAGCTCAAAGGACATCCCTGTGCCACCCCTGCTGCCACACCACATGAGCGATTCCTGCCACTCTCTGGTACTCCTGAAATGTAGGCACAACTCCCACAGCCTCTTTTCAATGTTTAGAAAAGTTACAGATATTTATAGCCCAGAAGAGTAACATATTTAAATTTCCTCTGCTGTTTTAGCAGTTGGTTTTGTAAATCCAAAAATGGAAAGCAAAGGGTTTTTACTGCTAAAATAACCACGGGAAGCAGCACACATAACTAAAAGTAAACCTATGTAGGGGAAACAGCTAAAACACCTGTCAGATTGCTAAGATGTATATCCAGAAACAGACCTTGGTGTTGAAGGTCTGTCTGAAAGTCTGAAGGTTCTGTCACTAAGTTTTAACTGCATATTATGGATTTAGTCATGTGCATACACGTGCCTTTTAAAAGGCTGCAAGTTCAAATACTTCGACATTAAGAAATCCCAGAAACAAACTTGTTCATACAATCTAATAGTCCACTTAACATATGAAACTTGACACCATCTTCAATTAGAGAATAGATGTAACTATTTTCCTGAGATTATTCCCCATTCACAATGAACACAATGAAACCATTAAAGGTTTAATTTGCTTGTCCCTGCTCTGTGTGGTACTGTGTCCCATTTCTAGCAATGTTCAAACATGGCTTTGAAGAATTTTTTCATTTCTTCGCTGCCTTGCCTGTGACTTTTGTGGCTATGATAATGGGGTGATTCATAAGCATTAATGACTATATCTCCACGAAGTCCCTTTGTGATGCAGGAAAACCACCAACCCAGCTTTCAACTAGAGAACCAAAGATGTTAAGAAAAAAGTACACACTGATCTGGGGTATTTTACTCAATTGAGCACCTGGGTTTTACAGAGCACTGGGCTTTAGACAGCGTTTCATGTATTGAGAGCAAATCTCCCCTTGACTTCAGTTGTGGCTGCATGTACTCAACAGCTCTGGATGGGTACAATTGAAGACCCTGAATTTAGTCCATAAGCAACAATGAGAGCCTTTCCAAAATGCCTTTCATCACAGTCTATCAGAGTGGAAAACAAACAATACACTTAATGGAAACAGAGAGTGGGAAATGAGGATGTGCATTGGTTCCATTTCCCTCATCTCTCTGCAGAGAACAGGCAGGAAAGCACATTTCATACCTCTTTCTTCTGTTCGATTAGGAAGACATTCTGGCCTTTCAGGCGGAATTTTCTTGATTTCATGCTTTCGATCTGTGGTCCCTGTCAAAGCCAGAAAAATTTGGAATTCTGACTAAGCCAACAAAACAGTGACATAAGATTTAATTCTGCGATTTCTTAGGCTTTTTCTATTCCTCAATTTGAAAATGTCTTGCTAAAACTGAACATAAATTTATTTCAAATTTTTGCCCTATACCATAATGACAAAAAATCAATTGGATATTTATATCTCTATAATCAAGTTCAGAGTTTCCAAAGTGTGCCCTCCCAAAGAATAGACACTCTCAGATTATTCTATGGGGAAAAAATTTGATAACTGCAGATTTTATCATTACAGACATAAATGAAGAACAGCTCAACAGTGTGCAGAAACGTTAGGAATAAATCAATTAACTGAGCAATGTCCAGAGAATACGTGATAGAGCTGAATATACAGAGGTTATTTTACATTAAATTAACACATCCCTCCCCCTTTTCTCCACTACTAGTAACTGCTCACTTCCACATATTAGAAGGAGGAGAAGAGCAGTGCTAGCAGCATTCTGCAATGAATGACTATTTGCATGACTATTTTGATTGACAGCTTTTGCCCTGGAGGTGTAAGCCCTCAGCATCTTCTGCCTCTGTACTAGAGGCCCTGACATACAGACTTCTGCTGCTCCAAGAAATATGGGAACTTGTGGCACCAACAACGGGAAGAGTTTGCAAAAATTTCCTGGCACATGCAAGATAAAATCTTCTAATCCCCATGTCATAAGAAACACTTTATTGAATATTGGCTTTGCTGCATTGGCTAACCACTAGGTACTACTGCCATTTCAACTTACTAGTGTTGAAAACAGCTTTAGGTAACACTATTACCATTTCAATACAAATTACAGTAGATGAAATCCAAGAAAAGCAGAGGAGGCAGGGCAAGGAGCACAAGGCAATTTTTTGTTTCAATCTATTCTATTATATGCAGTTCTCAAGTGCTCAATTTACATTTCTTGAATATGCTGTTGCAACTCCCTTCTGCAGCCGGTTCCTACAAATCAGTACTCATCTGTGGTGATCACCAGCCATTGTTCCTTTACCTAAGTGTGCTGTTGGACAGGCAATGGTACCACATACCATGTCAATAAATAATACTAAATTCTCATTTATGGTTTGATTTGATAATTTTAAGGGTCTTTTCCAACGTAACTGATTCTATGAGTAAGACTTCACTCCTGAGAGGAGAAACTGCTGCTCCAAAGCAATGAAAGCCTTACAAAACAGAAGTAATGCAAAGCACAAGTCCACACATTGATAATCTTGCACACACTACTGTGTTCAAAAAGAAAGACACAGAAGTCTATATACCTAATTACAGCATGATTAACAGTCATCATTAATACACAGGGACATTCTCAGGTCTAGAACAATGAGCCTACAGCCACTGAGGAGCTCCCAGACTAAGCTGTTCTTTCTACTTGGACTCTGACCCCCCAAATTAATCAACACCCAGGCAGGCACCATGATCCTGCCTTAGCTCCCAGGTGACAGTCACCTTCAAGGAAGCTTTGGGTAGCTCTGTATCACCTCCCAGAGGAACTCAAGAGTATTCCCACCCTTCAGTCTGGACACAGTTGTGTTGCTTACCCCAGCTACCCAGCAAAATGCCTACTGGTTTTAAAGAGTATTTATAAGGAATTTGTGCTCCTAAATTCAGCTCTCTGGTTTTCACCTTGCTTTGTAAAGTAGTGCAGGACAGATGGCCCTGGCAGTTTACTGCTGTGGAGATTATAAATTTCTATCTCTACTGTAATACAGACACCTCTTTACACATATGCCACTTGTACTACAAAGATAAGTTTTAATTCTCTGCTCTGATTTTATGCTCTGCATCAGAACATTTAAGGGCTAAACCCTTAGCCTGCAACTAACAGTTTTAAATTTATACATCACACTGTGACTGGTCAAATAAGCAGAAGCATTATGGAAGTTCTTACCTACTATCTACAGTAAGACCTGATGTGGAGATGTGGTAAAATACAGTGTAATCTCAGTGAGGAAATAATTTGACAAAGTAGAGGATGTCAGGATGGTAATAAACATAGGATGGTTTTCAGCTCTAAACACGTATCAGAAGAAACTTTTGTGACTGATCTGCCAGTATGAAAAGAAAGAACTGCAATAGTCTTGGCTTTGACATAGACTTATAGAAGGTCTTAATCAAATTGCCTGCATCCTTTTTGCAACCATTTTTCCTTCTGAAAATGGGCACATTATCCTGCTATGGTGACACTAGCATTGTATGCAAGCAGGTACCTAATAAAAGTGTTATTCTCTAATTATAGCAGTATAAATTGAAATAAATATAAATTTTTAAAGAGTTTTTCCAAAACATGTCAGGCTTTAACATGAGTGGTCAATAAGACATCGTTGTTATACAACCACCACTAGATGGCAAAGTCATACTGCTCTCTCTGGACACTATTACTGATTTAAAATCAAATTTCTGTTTCCTTGAGTCTCAAGACAGAGCGAAGAACAAACCAGGGATGTCAATAAGAAACACAAATATTTATGGTCATGATTCTGTAGTCAAGAACTGCATAACAAATTCAAACTAGTTAAATTATAGCATATTGATTCACAGTAAATAGTATATTGGTGTAAGTTGCATTTCTACTAACAGTTTAAGTCTGTAGGAGAGGAAAATTGACTTTTTAAAGCACCAAAAGCTGGAACACATCACACAACAAGAAAACTATCTGGAGATTGGACATATTTGTTTTGGTTTTTAATGGGTGCCTGCAGTGGGAGAAGCACTAGTGCTGCTGCAGAGTCTTTACAAACTGACTGGACTTAAGGGATTAAAGAATTCCAGCCACAGTTATGTTTCCACCACAACTGCAATACAAATGAAAACTCTGAGAGCAAGCCCTGCCTTGTGATCTGTATTTTTACATGAATGGAACTGGGATTTGGTTTCTGAGTTCAGGACTGTCAAGTGCATAGATTCTTTAACTGTTTCTAAGTTTCATGATAAACATAAATCATGCAGGCACTTTTGAAAATTAGTATGGAGAGGTCATTATAAAATTACAAATAGAAGTATCTTTCAGTATCTACAAACAATTCAGTGTAACATATAACAAAATCAGTTTTGCTAGCACTCATCTGTTTGGAAAGCAGAATCAGCCCCTTAATGTATCTGCAACACCTTTATCTACATAACCATTCAGGGTAACTCCTTTTAGTTTCATCCTTAGGGCTATAAAAGTATTGAAAACCAAGAATCTATGGCCTATAACCTGGAGCAGCCAGCCAGATCCAGCATTCATGCAGATCTGCAAGACTTAGATTGCAGCTCAGAGGAGGCCACTGTATGACACTGTTTTATAGATATTCTAAAAAGCTTTGTGTCTCTAGAATAAATCACATCTGTAGTGAATGCAGTTTCCTCCTGCAGGTATTATCAGACTCCACATACTGTGTCTGTACTGCAAGGATATGCACATAATCAACTTCAGTAATGGACAAAACCAAAAAATCTGGAAAACTGAAGTATCACACTTGCCCTGATTTAACATGATTAAGGGGCAAACCAGGTTATTTTGAAATGGTATAGATGGTTGACTGCAATACATTTAAAGCCCACTACAGTCTTTCAGGGTTACCAACTATTTGCATTTTGATTGTGATTTATTAGTTGTTGTCTAGACATCTGCTTGTCCATTTTGATACAGATTAATTCTATATAAATTTAAATACACTTAATTTAGACTGAGATGTGCTCACTGACACGTGCTGTAAAAAATCAACTGCACTTTACCTGATCCTTGTTTGATGACAGGAGCTGATGGAGGTGGTGGTTTCTTCGGTCTCTAAAATTTAATAACAGAAGAAAACAGGTTACTTCAAAAGGCCTATAAATCTCATTCATACAGAGGTTAATCATAAAGTGCTTACATTAATAATTACAAGTCACAAGACTAGAGATGTGTCACATATTTCTCCTGAAATAACTTCATTAAAATTAATTTGAAGAGAGAAAATAGCATTGACAAATAAAGTATCATTTTTATATTTGCAATTGATATGTCCTGCTGAGGGGTTAAAAAAGTTCATTTTGTGTACCTTAAGGCTGAAGGAATACATGAACTTTGATCTAATGAAGAAGTCTATTACTTTAAAATTTAACCTTGTAAATATTCCTACACATTTTGGAAAAAAAAACCCAAACACAAAGAAACTCTGAGATACACGAGGCAAAACCCGAGGTATTTTCAGACCCATAAATGAGGCAAAAATACAGAACCCAGGAAATACAGCAAAGGTTACTCTTTACTCACTTACTAGGATATATTTGGAGTTCCAGTTGTGAAAGACCAGAATTTCAGATGTTTGGTGAAATTAAACAAATTATTCCAACTAATCTGTCCTTTTTATACTTTTACCTTCTCTGTTATGATGATTTTCCTAAATAGATCTGAAATGGTAAGACTGAGAAACATGACCACCAACAGTTCTGGCAGTGCCAGAACAATTTCTCCTCGCCTGCAGGTTGGGGGACTGATGGCTTTTGTTCTGTGCTGATGTGTGTGAGTGCATGCACAGCACACTGACAGGCACCACACGTATGTTGGAACGAGAACAAAACCAAATGGAGCACCATGCTAGATCAAATGACATGCTTTATCTCTCACTTCAAAAAACCCTCAACAAATGATCAAGATTATTGTAAAGAAATACTAAGCAAAAAAACCCTGGGTTTTTTTTTTCCATATGTTCATCCTTTTTTTTCTTTCCTTTGCTACAGATTGATCACAATCACTTTCACTGTATTGCTGGCTATGTAGCAATGTATATTGTCTTGTGGAACAAATGTGTAATAAAATGATTTTTCCAGATATGCACAGCTTTGCCAAACTTCAATCAGCCATTTAGGCTAGTATTTTCTCTCAAACTCTTATTGATCCCTGCCCTCCCCCCAATTATTTTTTATCTATTTGCCAAAGCTTTTGAAAAAGATCAATTGCTTTGTTCACTTGCAGTAATTAGTTCAGTGTCTGCCCTAGGACTCCCAGATCTTGGTCTGAGTATTGAAAGAGAGCAGCTGTGAAGGCTGAGTGCTTGCCACATACCCTTCCAAGGGATCTCTCTCAAATCTAGCAAATGTATTCATCTCTGGAGAAAAAAATAATGTAAATTTTTGCCCAAACAGGGTAAGTCTAACATCCTGAATCTCAAAGTTGTCATCCAACAACCTTCAAGTTTTTCCTACCATCTTACTCTGGCCATATCACCTTCCACCATCAACCTGAGAGAGCTGTGGCCAAGAACTCAGGAGATCAAAATGATCTTCTACAGCCTGGCTGCCTTGGGCCATTGTCCACAAACACCGAGTCCCTTAAACCCTCAGAGACACTTCTACAAGAATTTGGACAACGTGGTTTAAGATTTAAATGCAGAAAAGCGAAGAAAAATTTGGAAAGGAAATGACACAGAAACAATGAATGTCCTGTGATAGGCATTAGGAGTTCTGTTGATAACGGCTGCAGAGTGAATAGTTGATGCTGAGGATTCAACAGCACAATACAGACATTTGGGGTTTTATTGTGGGATGGTGTGAGACTGATCCCATTGACTGACCATACATCAGCAGCTGGAATACAAGAGATGCACTCCCTCAGCACATCTTTTGACTTACTTCTCTCCTGTAAGGGGTCTAAGTTATGTCCCCTGCACTTTGTTTTCCAAAGCATAACAAGTGCAGACGGACAAGTGACAGATTCACTACGGTCACTCCTGATTAAAACCAAAGCACTTATGTAGACAGACACAAAGGAGAAAGGGTCCTATGGCTCATCTGACAAACTGGTTTTAACTGAAAGCTGAAGAGGGAAATAGATTGTTTCAAAAGGACAGATCAAGGTCAGAACGGGTGTAGTGTGAAGGAGCCTTAAAAGACTCCTTAGGGAAACATGGAGAAGCTCATGGGAAGGATTCACAGACAAGGGTCTGTGGCTGGATGAGATGACCAAGAAGGTGATGGAGACAAGACTAGAAATTAAGCCAACTGAAAGGAAACCAGGACTGGTTGGACAAGAAGAGAACAGAACTACAGAGCAGGGACAAAGAGTAAAAAGGCAGAGGAAAAAATGCTGTATAAAGAAATTTGGGGTAGGGATAGAAAGTAAATCCAGATGGTGATTTGGACTCAGATAGTGAGCTCTGGGGAAAAATCCTGTAATGGAGACCACCTGAGAGGTGGAGATTGGGACTAGGCAGCTTTCAGAAAAGGCCTGGAACAAAGGCATGTGTGGAAAAGAGTCAGGCTTGGAAAACTGGGGACTGAACAAGGAGACGGGAAGAGATCCCAAGCTTTTGTTGAACAGACAGAAAAACTACTGCAACAAATACTTTCAGACATGGGATGGAATCCAAGGTTTCTGGATCACATCAGAAAATACCTGACAAAATCACTGGTAAAGTATTTATGTCCCTCCCTTTTAGCACTGAATCAAGCAAAGAGAAATGGTGTATAGTCCTACCAGTTACTTACTGAAGTGGCTAGATCTGTGGCATTTCAAAAATTAATAAAATATTACTCTCCACAGTTAGACCAAACCTAGATGCAATTTCCAAGTGTCTGAATATCTAATTTGCTATACAAGTTGTATTCATTTGTACTCTAAAAATCACTTAAAAGATAAATAATTTTTAAGTTCAAAAAGACTGAATAATTACACCACAAAAATGGATACCAGTAAGGATTTTTTTTTTTCTTCTGTAATAGGCTCACTATGTCTTAAGGTGTTTGATTTCTGCCTCTTCTAGAAATCACCTTCTTTTACTTTTAGGCCTAAAGCCAGGATATGCACTCTGCTGTGGAATTGTCTTTTCATTTCCCTCAGTTTTTGCTGCTCTTCTCCTTTCCTTTTCAATAATTATCATGTTAGCTTCTGTGAGTTAATAGTTGCTTTATTAAGCTTTCCAAGTTATTTAATTTTTGCCTTTGGCATCCAATTTTATTGCCAAAGAGTGAAGCTAGAAGTTTTGGTTTCATCAGAGAAGGCTTACACTATCACTGTGAAAAGCCTGATTGCAAGCTTGTAATCTGATGACTGATGACTCAAAGGGTTCCTAAAAATGGAATGCACTTTTGGGGGACGCAATCCATTACTTTATTGCAGGAAACCACAAAATTTTTAAATATTTTCTGGCAATGCCATCTTTTTCAAATAAATAGGAGCTGAAAAAACTTCTGCATAGGTTTTATACCTTCTTTTTTAGTAATTCTGAGAGGTAAAGAAACATGCCTGTGAAATACCAAAAGCTTATTATTTTTCAAATTTCACAGTTAAAATCTCACCCTTTCTGTTCTGGAACAGTGCTTGACTGCTGTCCAGTAGCATGCAGGTGATACTCTAACTTTTCATATTCCACCACAAAAACCATGGAGAAGATTAAAGAATTCTGGATATCATGGCATCACATGACTTAGTCCTGGGACCTCCAGTTCTTCTCTCTCGCTCAAACTCATAGGACACAGGACAGAGGCCTTTTAGAGCAGCATAATGGAGGTGGGGTGACTAGATGGACAAATCAAACCCTTCAAGGAAGCTCCATAATATGACTTTGAGTGCTACACATTCTTTTCATGGATGCTTTCTAACCCAGAATTTTTTTCCTTTATTTGCTTGTGTTATTATATGAGAAGCAAAACTTTGTAAAAATCACATATCTGAATGAGGATTTATTTCAGCTCTACTTTCAGTCTGAATTTTCATGTGAAAATGAAAGAATTGCTTACCTCTTTTTCAAAATCTGAGGGGAGTAGCTTGACAAAGTTATCTGGAAAGACACCTCGTCTGCCATTGAGTTCTCCTTCCCACCAACCCACATCAATGCAATCCTACAAAACAGTAAAAAAAAAAATGAAAACCACAGTGTGCTTGTGCACTGAACAGATTTTTGAGCTGAAGTACTCTCTTGCATAATGTCCTCCCTGTTTGCTAGAACATGACAATTTGCTGGAGTGCCAGGTTAACAGGGTAATCTATCAGACAAAAACTTCAATAACCACCCTGCATTCCATTATCACACGGAGCAGATACAATGAACATGCTGTAAGAGCTCAAGACCTTGTCTGTGTCTAAAACAAAATGTTAGTTCACCATTTGATCTATTAATCAAGTCAGCATTTTGGGCATGCATGACCCTATGTCTCTCTGACTTCATTCTGCAGAAAGACAGTAACTTAATCAAACATCATACATCAGGGGGTAAAAAAGCTCCCTTATTTCCCATACTTTCAAAAAAAGCTTGACACATTGGAACACATTGGAATTATTAAATTCCATCTCACTCCAGCTAATAAGGCATCATGCACCTGATTAATATCAGGCATCCTCTTTTTCTGCAGCATTTCTGTGCAGTACAATGGAGTGTATAGCAAAACAATGTACAGATAAATAAGTGAATAAGTAACAGTGAGTCTAAATGCTAAAAAAATTAACACAATTATTTTTGTTATGAATAATAATAGAACAGAAGGAACAACATTTAAAAGATTGAAATTGTTTCATAAGTCCTCAGTGCTCCATAGTTACTTTTTTGTGTGTTTTTGTTACATAGAACACTTCCTGTTGAGATTTTCCACATTCTTTTCTCCTGAAAGCTCAAGCCGAAACAGCTCAGCTGTTCCAAAACACAATTACAGGAAAGTCACCCATTGTCTGCTCAGTCTTAAAACCACTTCAGCCAGTTTTTACAGTTGGCTCAACATCAGGCTTGCCAACCTTTTGTGACTTCCATAAAATCTTTTATTTCAGCTGCTAAATGGATGACAGAACAATGCAGGTTAACTTAGTGAGGTCTTAATATCAAGTGTTAAAAATATTGTTCACAATGACTGTGCTTGATGGTATTTTTCTGTAAGTTACAATAGACAAACACTGGATGATATTTGAGAGAAAACAGACTGGCATTAAAGATGACTGCTTTTATGCTTTGGGGGTGGTTTTTGTTACTTTTCTGTTCTAGATTCTTTATTTAGCTTATTTAGTCCTCCTGGTCTCTTGAATATGAGCTAACTAAACACACCAGCAGAAGAGCCTGGTTTCTTACATCATGTCTGTTTTGGTGCGTTTGGCTTTTTCCCCCCTACTATCTTCAGTATTTTTCTCTGATGTAATTCAGGCATGAAACAATCCTTTCATTCTTTTTTTGATAATCTTTCCTCATCCCTAATCTTTGCTTTTCTGTATTCTCCCTTCTCTTTAGCAGGGAGGACATTTCCTAGGCCTTCTCACAGTTATTTAGGAGGTATTTACCAGATCTCTAAGACCTTTGTTAGTGACCAGGGCTGATTCTCGACCAGCTGATGTTTTCAAAACATCTGCTGAGTACCTACAGGGCTGTCAAGGGCTCCATGGAGGACCAAGATAATCAGGCAGTCATGCCTGGCATGGGCAGGCAGTGTGCAGGATTCTCCTCTTGCTGCAGAGCCAGCACCCCTCATTCCTGGTGTGAAGGTGCTCTCCCACTTGGCTCTATCTACTTGCACAGCCTAATCATCAGTGCACTCAACTGTTCTATCACATGGTGTGTTTTATAATGCCCTCCACCCCCTACGCCACTAATCTGAAACTGCCTAAACATTTATGACCCAATTTAGATTTTGAAAAATATTAAGAAGAATTCAAGCATCCAGAGACGAAAAGCTTGTGCTTCAACTGATTGCACAGCTTAGCACTAGCTAATAATCCTGACTGAACAGCACAAGACATCACATATATGCTTTTTAGGTAGGATTTTTTATGCTCTTAGGAAACACAAATATTACTCCTACTTCTTCCTTTTCTTAATACACGTGAATTTTTTCCTCAATGCTTTTTTTAAAGCTCATTTGTTTTCATGAAGCTGCTGTTTGTGTCACACATTCATAAATCCCAAACAGCTGCAGGTTTGCTTTTTTCCCCTCTCCAGCTTGTCACTCAGGCTTATGCAGCCAATCACCACGGTGGATTTTCATACAGTAAGTAAATCTCTTTAGGCAGTTTCTCTTTAATTTTCTCATTTACTTCACTTGCAAGGGGAGGCTTATGGGTCACTGAGAAAAAAATAAAGAGATTTCGGAAGTTAAAAGCTACTGAAGAAATCTGGTGAAGAATTTCCACGGTGGTGCCCTCCTGCTACCTACAACTGCAGGCTTGCCATGCCCCAGCAGCCTTGAAAGGCAGCCTAAGGTGCTGGCAGAAAGGAGGTGTTAACTGTGGGTCAGAGCAGCACACAAGCACCCCTCAGTTACAGCTGCACAAGCTGCCACAAGTACTGACAATCGGCAGAGCTATGAAGCACAATCAAAGCAACGTGATTAAAACAATGTATCTGCTTGTGAATACTGAGCAAAAAACACTCCAATTCCTCCAGATTGCCATCAGCCATGCAATGTTAACCATATTGTCTTTTTTAACATATCTTGTGTTCATGTGTTCAAGTACAGCAAAATGTAATTTTTGTAATTTCAAAATGCAAATTTTATAGAAAAGCTATAGAAAAGCAATCCAGTGTCAAGATTAACAAATCTTTATTAATAACTAAAAATTTCTTAACAAACCAAATGGATCTCTGCTTTATCTCCATGTTATCCTGTCAGACTCATATAACAAGCAAACAAAAATCAGATGATGAAATATCCCCTAAGTCCTATGAAGAAAATGCATTCCAAGTACTAGAAATGCATTTTGGTTTCCTTTAAGAAAAAAAAGTCACAAAATATTTACAAAACTGAAGGAGTAAGACATGGCAAAAAAGAAACTCCAGGTACTGAAATTCATCAAGTTAGGTGGTAGCTGGGTCACCATTTAGCTACTGTAAAAATCAGCTCCTATCAAAATTTGGATTTGGAGACTATACCCATGTTCTCATTGCAGTGACAGTGCAATCAAAGACTTTAAAGAAATCCACTTTTGATTCACATTGTCAACCCTGCTTTGATTGTTCAAGCAGAGACAGATTCATGAAACAGAGAAATTAAAAGTCTTGAGGGCATTTTCTCATTAAAATAAAAATCTTGGGTTTATCCTCATTTCTAGTGAAGTAAAATCATAAGAACAGTAAAATCATAAAAACAGTTTAGGATGAAAATGACCTCTAAGATCATCAAATTCATCTCTTATCCCAGCACGGTCAATTCCACCTCTAAATCATGTCCCTAAGTGCCACATCTCCATGTCTTCTAAATACCTCCAGGGATGGAGACTCAGCCACTTCCCTGGGCAGCCTGTTCCAGTGCTTAACAACTCCTTTGATGATGAAGTTGTTCCTGGTATTACCTAATCTAAAACTCCTCTGGCATGCCTCGAGGCCTGTCACACTTGGGAGAGCCTGACACCAACCACACCAGGGCACCTGGACAGGTGGGCAGTCCCAGAGGAGATGCTCCTGCTGTGCTGGGCAGGAACTCCCTGCCATTGCCCCTGTCCCTTCAGTCACTCCAGGGGACAGGGTGAGGATAGGGAATCCTCCATGTCATGTATCCCACCTGCCTGCTGGGCCTGCCCCAGGGAAGGCAGGGGGTGATTCCAGCTGTCACATCCATTCAACATCTGTTCTCATTCCAAGCTCAGCAGTTCCCAAATAAAGGATAAAAACCCTGAATACATTGGATTTACTAGCAACATTCATTTTGTGCTAAATATTTGGGAAAAAAAATTGGACAAAACATAGAGAAGGGAAGGACTAAAGTGTTGAGGAATTTTTGAGATGCTTAAACTTTATAGGAAATAAATATTACACAAAATATTAGGTACTAAAATGTCAGCCTAGGCTGGAACACTCACATAAGTCAGAGGAAAAGGTAAATCTGGGAAAAATGGAAACTACTAGAAAGTCAGAATATAGCTAACTTTCGTCAATATGTTGCCAAGCATTTTAAGAGTATACACAAGTGAACTAAAAAACATCAGTCCTTTTCTTGACATGAAGAATAAGAAGAGCTATTCTTCACAGAATGAGCAGTGAGACATGCAAGCTGTGAATAAAATTGGAAGAGAGAATCATCTGGAGAAAACAGACTTTTTTTTTCAGAAGCGAAAGAAAGAAAACAAAATACAAACTCAAACCAACAGTAAAACAAGGTAAAAATACTGTTCTACTCTGAAGTGACTAAAAGAGTAGGGACAGAGGAGAGGGGGAAGAGAGAGATACATGAGTAGAGAGACCAGCCAAAAGCCATGCAGAGATATTTTAGCATAGGCAAAGAAAGCTTCCATTTGGAGCCCCAGATTTATCACACTGTTACTGAATGGAAGTGAAATACAGTGAGATACATAAGTAGGGTTGACAGCATAAGATCATGGCTTAGTCACCTTTTAGCAACTGCAGTGTTCCTACAGCCACTCTCATACTGATGAAGAAAAGTCATAAAACAGTAGAGTCAGGCTTTCTCCTCTTCTAGGTGAAAGAATCATGACATTGCTTGGTCTTTTATACACACAGTATCCAGGGTTTCTTAGCAGCAGAACTACTGCTCTGTACTAGAGCAAACATTGTGCTGTTCCTTCCCTTGGTGCTCTCAATTCAACAGGAAAAAAGCAGAAGATGGTGGAGATTGAACAAACAGCCCAGCATAAAGCACCTTATGCTCTGCAGTCTGACAAATACTCCACTCTGCACAGAAGCAGCAGTACCCAGACAGACACCACTGACACGACACTGACCCATGTCACCCTCCCAGCACAGCAGTCCAGCTGCTCACCAGCCAGGAACACAAACTTCCCTTTGGTCAGACACCATCACTGGCTTTCTTTGGTGGTAAAAGAGGTGACAATGGAGGGGGATAAGGCAGAGCTGTCAGTCCCCTTTATTACCTGATACCACATTCAGGACCATGAAATTAAAAAACTCAAGTTCATACCCAGCAGGTGACGTGTCTCTCATGCCAAGCTGTGTCCCATCTACAAACTTGGTGGTGACTGATTACCCCACTACACTAACATGAATGAACTTTCCCTGCTGGAAATGGTTACAGCTTCACAGCCTTTCCCTCTGCTCCAAGGAGGCAGGAGTTTCATATGTCCCAAAGACGGAGGGGGTTTTATCCCATATAAAGCTTTCTCTCTTAAAAAAGCAAACTTGGTTATTAGAGATGGGTTTATTTCTAGCCCACACTGCTATTTGCACTCCAGGCCTGAGCCAGATAAAAGGAACATGAAGGAAACCAACATTTTTGCTGAAAATGCAAAGCAGCACTTTTGCTTGTGAACATATTTATAATAAAACTCCACTATTTAGATTTTTTTTCATTATTTTACCAGAAGTCAAGAAAGCATGCAAGATTACTATAATTTAAATGTCAGACATGCTCCAGTGTATGCTTTCTTCCAAGTACTATGCATTATTCTACCCTTTTATTTTTTACTCTTTTTCATTGAAGCCACTTCCAGGAGAGTTCCTGCATGCTATGAGACTGTTCTTAATCACTTAAATAAAACCCTGTAGCTACTTGGCTCTATGTACACATTATAATGTGTTCAGAAGCCCACTGGACTTGCAGCCGGTTGCAAGTGCCTCAAGATTGCTCTCTCCAGCATTAACAGCCATCTGATACTGGGAATCTACCAACAGCTGAGCAATTTCTGCAGCTTTACCAAAACCCAAGGAAGCCTAAGAGGGAGCAGGCATCCACTGCTGCAGCCATGCTTTCCACTTTAGGGGCAAAGATGTTTCCTGCCTTTTCCTCCAAAGCAGTCAGGCCTTCAAGGCAGCACCTACTCCCTCATCTCTTGCCATACACACAGTATCCAGGGTTCCTGACAATTTCAGGAAGTGCTGTGGCCCAAGTTCATCTCTCTCCTCCCTAACCTACTTTCCAAGCTGCCCCTAGTGAAGAGGAAGGCTTTTGTCAGTATAAGTAAATGAGAGATATTTTTTCTATTCCCCAAGGTCACAAAATGAGTAATAAGCTATGTATTTATCTTCTCTCCTATCCATGACTTGAACTGCAGCTGTGTAAACTCTTGAAGAAATACATCTGAAAAAGGCCAATCTTCTCATCTGTAAATAAGACTTCTGTTTTTCTGAGGGAGCTGATTGCTGCATAGTCTGGTCCTCTGAACATGATGGTAGTATGCAATACTGCTGAAATATGAAGCTATAGTTTAGACATCAACCCACAACTGCTTGATTTTTTCAGCTCTTTGATTAAAAGCTTTGGATTCAGAAATATTCAATCACACAGATCTCATCATTACAGCTAAGCTAGAAAGCAACACTAAGAACAAGAAAATGCAGGCCCCCAGAAAAGTATATTTGAAGCTTATACTGTAGTATCTGTCCTGAGATACCCCATAATGGTGCAGGGTTTGAGAAAGTAGTATTTTTCTGGAAATCTCCATTAGAGGACATTATTCTTTACAAAATAATAATAATAATAATAATAATAATAATAATAATAATAATAATAAATACCAGCAGTTGGCATTTGCATTCATTAAATCTGCTTTCCTTCTGCCATTCTAAAGTTGGTTCTCATCAAGAAGAATGTTGAGCTGGAAAAATCACATTATTCAGAAAGCCATGAATCCCTCTTATGCTTGCACTGGGAGCTTTCACGTGTCAGCTCTGCTGTGCTGCCAGCCCCCCCATTAAATTACTGCTAGCCCCATTGGTAAGCATCTCTCCAGAAGTCTTTTGACAACAGTTAGCTAACCACCATTTGAAGAAAAACAAACCACCTTTAATACAAACAAAATGTGTCTGTTGAACTTTTCAAGACATCAACCATAATACACAAAGAGATCCATGCAACATATAAAGGACTTTGAGGATTAAAGGCCTCATAGAAAGATAAATCTGGAGGACAAGCCCTCTGCCATTCACCCCACCCTCACAGGGCACCTGTGGGGCTGCAGCGCTGGGGCCGAGAGGTCCCAACTCTCACAAACACCAGAGAAGGCCACAGGACAGGCTCTGTGATTTTCCAAACCATCATTAAAAACACATTAGGTCTTCATTAACACAACTTGGCATTTGGGGGAAATAACAAAAGTCATGTTAAGCGGGGTGAAAAAAGCATTTTAATAATATTAAAATGTTTCTTTAGAAATTCTTGCTGCATTCAGTGTCATGGCGCTGAAAACAAGACAGATCATTCTCAAAATCCAAGTTTATTTTAAGAGTTAGAAAAAGAATTGATTTTTGAATCTTCATCAATTCTTATTAGACTTGGTAAACTATGAATGAAGGCAAGCATCTCTCCAGAGGCTTATATTACACTGACATTGTGCTACCTAAGACTTTTCCAAATGATCAAGGTTTTTTACTTACTATAAACTCAGTTACTGGGATTGAGACCTTACAGTACAAGAAAGTGCAAAATTTGTTAAAAAATCTGTTAAAGAAAATAGCTGTGATTTAGAGCATCTGATTAGTAATCAAGTAATCCTTGGCAGAAACACGATTTTAAAATCTGTCAATAGGACAAAATGAATCTCTCAACAACTACCTAATACGAGATAATTTTTAGATAAAAGAGAGAATGCAATAGACAATAAATTTGTCTTCTGAAGCATCTTGGAGAAAACCCATTTTCCCTTTACAGACTTCTTGCAAATACACGTAGATAGTGATACATTGAAAGAAAAGCATTAAAGGAAACCCCCCAGTCTGGCCACCTCTGTTGGGCCTCTGACCCAGAGGTTTATCCTGCTCAAATCCTTAATGTATCCCAAAAGCCTCCTGCATGGATCCTTCCCAGCTCCTGTCAGTTCTCATGCCCAAGCCATACAGAACCTTACATCTGATAATGCCAATTGCATCTTTCAAAGCTTAAGGTGTCAAACAGAAAAAATTTTATTTATCAGCAAGCTCCAAGGCTCTACTAAGAAATCCTTGTGTCAACCCTGTACAGAAGGAAACAGGAGAGATAATCAGAAATTAGACATTTCAGCTCTGGTTACACTGCTCTTTCCAGACTCTGGTTATTACTGGAAGGCACAACAAGAAGACACCTCTCCAGAAGACTAAGTCTGTTCAAATATTGGCCCAGGTTATTGAACCCTGCAGAAAAGACACTGACTGGGAGCAGTGAATGACCTGCAATACCCAGGACATTAGAGCAGACGATCTAACAGAGCAGATGTATTTTTTTCTGTTAAATCCGTTTCAGGCTAGGTCTAATCTTTTGACTTCACATTCTCTGACTAAATAGTTTAATCAGTAATGAGGCTAAAAAGCTTTGATGAAATATTTGTACAAACAGGAAGAATTAAGTTGCTTATTGAACAAAACAATGTCTTCTGAGGATTCACTTCATTTCCAATGTTCAGTCAGCAGTATTATCATGGAGAAATAAATATGTTCCACATCATAAAACTCTAACACTCCAATACTCAAATTAAAACTAAATTAGCCAACACAAACATGAAAGGTGGTGCTAGTAACAGACATAATTTATGCCTCTGATGAGCTGAGATAAAATATTTACCTAATTACATTTTCTGTATTTAGAAAGATTATAAAAACCTAGAACAAAACATTTGAAAGATTATTTAATGCTATTATTACTTAGATTGAAGACATCTTAGGACCAGGGTCCTAATTACAATTACTAATTACTTGGCACTGTATGTGCATTTTTACTTCCCCTTGAAATAGCTTTCCCTGCTCTGAGAAGGCTGGACCTTCAGATAATACCATCAAATCAGCAGGTGAACCCAACATCCAGAATAAAAGAAAGGATGAAGCTAAGCAGTGAATCTAAAGCCCACACTGTGAGCAATAATCACAGTTTTCCAGACACCTCAGCATTTCAGCAATATCTCTTCTAAGTAGAAAAAAAGATTTTTTTCCTTTTTTATCTCAAAATATGTCACCTTTTTAGATTAGCTTGGCTGTGTTAAGCATACTTACAAACAAAACGCCTTTCCAAAGATGCAAATCTTGAAGCATTGCATATATGAGGGATCCTGCCACTTCACCTACATAGCTTGGCATGAACTTGCCTTTGTCAAAATTCAAATTTGGGACTTCCCACAAACAAAAGAATCGCCTTCTTTTGAAGTCACTGTTGTAGCACCACAGTTGGTGGTAACAAGAACAGGAAAAGAGAACTTCAGAGTGTACTTTAAAAAACTAATATTATAAATATACTCATGAGATCAGCATTCAAGTGCTGGCTGTTCCACTCTCCCTGGACTAATCACAGGCTTAACAGCTTATTTAAGTGCTTAGCTTGAACATATGTGTTTCAGTAATATTTCTAAAGATAACAATGAAAAGTAAGCTGCACCTGGTTCCTGATTAAACATTGTCAGGCTTTGTCTCTACAGAGACCTTAATGCCCCACTGCTAATCACAGCAGCCAACAAATGCTGCAAGATATGAATAAGTGTTGCAAAATTATTTATAAACATTTAAAAGTCTTGGCCAAGGACAAGGTTCAAGCAAGAGGAACTACACAGAGTCTATCTTCCATAATTGACTGAGTATATAACATAATTTCAGAAAATGAACACTCTTACTTGACATCAGTGTGCCCACAAGTTTTATATAACTGCTTTATATCACTCATTTGAGGAAGCACTCATGCTTCTGTACAATGACACAAGTTTTACCCAGGCACTTGCTGCACATATTTTGGAGGTATGTCAAACAGGGCTTGTTTTGTAGGACCTACCCCAGCTGCCACCCCTCATGGCACCATGGCTTGAGACCCAGAAAGAATCCAAACCTTCTGATGCCCATTAGTCAAAACCTACAGAGGACAGTTTCAGGTCAGGGAAAAGCGACCCTACTGCTACACCAACCTCTCAGCAAGCTGCTGGGACAGTCCCACTCCTCCATCACCTGTCCCCGCTCACATGCCCCTGTGTGTCCTGTGCTTGCCAGATGCAAGGTGAAAGGGAACCATCCCTTTCAGCAGCCACCTACCATCCATCATGTAAAACTGCACCCTCGGCATGCACAATGTGCAAAATAATTTCTTCTATGGAATCAGCAGCGTGATACAAGCAGGTTTCCCAATCAGAGAAGGAGGCAGGATGTCCTGAGGGAAAACTGGTGCCAAGGGAAGTAGTGAAGGGGAAGAGACAAGGAACACAGAAAGCAGATTAGGTACGGCTATTAGGTCTGGCCAATGATGAATAATTCATGGATATCTCAGGAGCCTTTATGGTATTGTTCTTTCTGAGGGAAATACCTATTTATTTCCAGAGGCAAGAAGTAAGTGCCTTTATTGCTTACATGCTTCTCTTTAAACACAGAACATCAAAAAAGCTTTCTTAAAGCTATCATAAAAGCCTTCTTAAAGCTGGGCATTATTAAATGCTTGCTCATTGTATTCCTTTCAGTTTCTGTATGCAAGATTGCTGCAGAAGTTACAAATGTGCAAAATATCTTGTATTAAAACCCCAAAAAGGGGCATCTGCATGACCAAATATGTCAACAAAAGTCCATTTTGTTGCTCTGACAGAAAGCCATATTTTTCTTTTATTAAACCATTAAACCAAGATCATACCCTGACTAACCTAAATTTTTTGCATGGTATTTTTAGATATTAGTAAACTAATTTCTAAAAATGAGCTAAAAGCTTTATTTTAGTTGTTAGTCAAAGAAAAACAAAACTACCTGACTATCACGAAATGTGACTATGTTCTTCCTTTCTTTCATAGGAAGAAAGAGACAATCTTAAATTTTATTTTGAAAGAGACAGTCTTAAGCTACCACATTTCTGCTTGGAAAAATTCTGTCTTCTTGCCACTTAGATGTATTTTTAATGATCTCAAATATTATCACTCTGTTGGTTTGTTTGTCCCCATAGAGGGGAAAATAGTGAAGATTTCATCTTAATAAGGAAGAATTAGTGATACCTACCTATTAGCTCATATTTAAAAAAGAAACAAACCTAAAGTTTTTAATTCCTTCACATATTTCTATAGCCGAGGTTTGTAAAATATGTGTATGCTGTTTGTAATTAAAGGTGTACATTAAAATTCAGCAATGAATAAAACCCTACAGAAACAATTTCTGGTAACCCTAGTGACTCCCCAGCTCAGCGAATTGTTCGATTGAGTATCAGCAAGTATCCACTGTCACACTGTCTGCATCCTGCTCCTTCCCCTGCTCACGGCCTCAATTCACTGGCAAGATTCTTTAACATAGCACTTACTAATTTCATCCCTTTAGGAGCCTCCTGCATCCGTCAGAGCAGCTGTTTTCCTTCACAGCCCTGCCCAGATGAGCTCCTTGCCAATCGCTCAGCTAACAAAAGTGCTCTGGACAATTACCTCCTGCACCAGGATGAGCATCCAAAGATGTTGTAAGAGAGAAAAGCAGTCGAATTGTTTTGGCAAAAGGGCCATGCTCCAGTAACTGCCTATAAATGCAGTCAGGGTTAAATTAACTGCCTCGTGGCTACCCTAAGGATTGGGCAATGCTTTGCATAAGGCCAGATTCCATGCTCTTACAGGGACAAACACACAGAGCACCACTGCCACAGCGAGAAAAGGACATGATGAAAGAGACCAGCAAGACTGAATCTCACTGAATTGTTTCCTTATACTCTTCTACTCACGTATACTTACTCGTCTGTCTTATCACTCGACTGCATGTGCTTCAGGGCAGGAAGTCGCTAAATGCACAGCATTTTGAACCACTTAGCTTGCAAATCTCACACGTATTAACAATAACACCAAGAGCAAACATGAGCTTTGTAAAAAGTGATTGCCATTATGCTTCTTTTTGAAACTAGGTTTGTGGCTCTTTGCCCCTCAGGACAGAATTAAGATCTACAAAATTGGGTTGCCATTAAATATCAATAAATATCTAGATCAGATAAATGGTCATGTAAGTTTTTCATTAGTAATTATCCTGATGTGTCTTTCATGATACCAATGCAGTAACTTTATCAGTACTATTGGTACTAATAGCATCAGCAAAACCACCTTTTAAATTCAGAATTAGCAGAATTGCCATTGATATCAGTGCTGTCCATTGATAGTTAGGGTGCACACGAGCATACCTTTCTATTGCTGCCAGCTTTTCAAATTTGCAATGATTTTTGAAGCAGCTAATTTTATTTATCCAGACGGTTTTCATTCCTGGGAACAAAGTGGTCTTTACTGCCTAGAGCTCAGGTAGATTGATGCACTGCAATGAAATCTTCTTTACATCCTTGCAAGTAAAACTGCTTTTGAATGAGTGCACAGCTGCCAGCGTGTGCTTGATGTATTTGCTTTGAAATTATGCAGCTATTTCTATTGATTCCTCACACAAGTCATTTTCTGTGTGCCAGTAAAGTCTTCAGAATCCTATGCACTTTGTCAAAAATTTATCAAACCTATTAATAAATTTCTAGAAAAGTAGCTTACAATAGCTACATATAAGAGGGCTGGAATAAAAAGTCCTGTAAAATTTTCATGATGACAATTGAAAATGTCACATGAATCTTCTGCTACTTAGACAAAATTGTATTTTTTACAAATACAATCTTCAAAATGAATATTTGAGCACGATAAAAGACCTGTTTGCACTCTCCTTCAGCTGCAGGGTGCAGTCATTACCAGTGTTCTTGCCCATACCCAAATGCTGTCAGGAATATTTTGAAGACACTAAAAAAAACCACCTAAGGAACACAAATGTTCAACAATACAAAAATAATCTACAGTGTCAATCTCATGGACTCTTACCATTCATAATTTTAACCTTATGAACATATCTAATCATCCAAATGCACAACCATCACCTTAACTGTAAAGTAAAATTATTGCAATTTTCTTTTTATTCTCTCTCTTTCAAAGGTGTATTTTTCTTAGACTCCTTTTTTGCAAAGCAAAAGGTACCAGGTCTATTAGTTTATTGCCTTGAAAATTAAGTTTTTACCTTCTGTTACAAGTCTGACCAATATTTTCAGGGTTTTAACATTGTTCTGCATGAAGGAATTAAAGGAATAACATTTGCCCACTTTTATTTCCACTTATTAATAATAAATAAAATCTTTTCTAGGTATTTACAAGGGGATTTGCTTCACTGGGGAGAAGATGGAAAGAAAAACCTTTTCCAGAAATATTTGGAATAGATACATGTGAAATTTCTGCTTTTCTTCAGTCTTTTAGGAACATTTTTAACTAAGATATGTTTGGACTCTCTCTCATAGTGTATATTTCTCAAATAACTGGCAATTATTTTTGGTTATCAGTTTTGCATAATGCCATCCTTCACCCAATATCTCCCCAAATACATATCACTCTGACCCATAAGTGATCAGCTTCTGCCAACTTTTTTCAGTACTTAAATAAACCTTTCCAGCACATTCTCCAGGTGATTAGGGAGGTTACTTGTGATTCAGCAAATCTGTTCAAAGTATTCTTTAGCTATTTCAAAGAAACCTCAGATATTCAAATTCTCTTATCACAGAGACCCATTGGGAAGTTCTGACCAGCTTGTGATTCAAAATCTCAACATCCATCAAAACAGTGAGAACTTGAAACAGTCTGCAAAGGCCATGACAGAAAAAAAAAAAAAAAAGTTTGCTCCTTATATTAGAGAGATATTTTATGATCTTAACAAAGGAACTTTTGTAACTAATTCAATGGAATAAAAGAGAGAAATCTGCTATACTTTTATCCCTTTTATCTGTGGATATTGTTAAAATGGTGACATTGAATTCTGCATTTAATGATTCTACACCTTTCCATGAAACTAGGTCTTAGCATTTCAAGATGAATATTAGACTAACAGCTTCCTCATGTATCCATGGGCACGTGTGTGTGCACCTGTACACAGGCTCTTGTAGGAACTTCCCATTTAGCTTATTTGATCCCTTTTGTCTTACCACCTATCAAATGCTACCTCATCTTTGTGCTTTTAAGATTATTGTAATGCATTATACATTCTTTTCATGAGACTTCCATTCTTCTGTCACTCACTCATTACTTCAGCCACTCCCACTCACCAATGCTGCTGTTTTCAATTAAAAGCAAATTCAGAATGAGTTAAAATTACAAGTCTTCCAACACTTCTATGGGTTTAACTGTGGAAAACCAGACTAGTTTAGTGACAGAATTTTTATGCTGGGAATCTATATCACTTTTTGGTTTTAGTGATTTCAACAAAATACATTATTTTACATTATTTTATGGTATGCATCTGTGTAGGAAGTACTGTGTACTGTGTACTGTTGTAGGAAGTACTGTGACACCCATCTGTTTCCTTAAAATACCAGTCTTCTCTCTTTGAGTCTAAATAATTGGGAAGAATAAAAGTTGTCTAATGCTTTCCAGCATAGAAAGCAAAACCTGAGAAACAATTCATTACAAATAAATTAAAAGAAACTCTGTAATCTGATGATGATGATAATAATTTCTGAAGCATTCCATATGTTTCTCTTTGATGCCTCTTAGTCAGCATGGCTCACTAACTGGTCCTGTAAGCAGGGTGATTTGAACTCCAGGTACCTCTCTAGCAGAAAGGTAACTGTCATTGCTGACCAAAAGGATGACAACAGACATCTGCTTCAGAAGATCTGGACTAAAATAAAGTTACTGCATTATGTGGTAGAGCATAAAGCAGACCTCGCTGTTTTCAGAACTCTACAACAAAGACCCTGACTCCACATAGCCTGAATTTTATTTTTTTAAGTGTGTTAAAAACTGATGAAGAAACCCCACCAGTCTGACTGCAATGAGGTCTGCAAAGCACAAAAGGATCTGCAAAGTGACTGCTTGTTAAGCACCATTTCTTCAGTGGCTCAGAGCAGTTCAGACACCGCATAAAAGGCATCCAGAGAAACTCCAGGCTTTTGTGCACTGAGATCCCCCTCTCTCTAGAGGCATGGGTTTATGTAAGTGTTCATAGACGTGACATGACACAGAAAAAAAGAAGAAAATTAAATAAAATGTCTGCAATGGCTTGATACCACTGGAGAGTAGAAGCACAGAGCTAGAGAATAGTGCATTTACTATTCCAAACCATTCTCTCTGCATGGTTTGGAAAATTGATCAATACGGTCAAATCATCAGCTTAGTTATTATAAAAGACAAATATCCTTCAACTGTGAGGGCAGAGGCAGAGGGAAGAAGAAAATGGGGAAAAGCAAGCAAATTAAATCTCACACAGAAACCTCAGTAATGTAATTGTCTTTTTATCTGTGCTTGCTGCTGAACACAGCTCCACCCAGAGACCAGCCATCTTGGGGAATTAAATCATTCTGGTCAATAAAGCATAAAGTGGACAGGAGCAACATCTTCAAAGCCATTTTCATGATCAGAAACACTGTTAAATACTCACATGAGAACATTCTAAATCAGGCAAAGATACACAGCTCTACAAACAAGCTAAACAAAAGTCAATGAGGGCAAGTCATTAAAGGATATTTAATGTACATAATTTATTTTTATATTTGCAGTTTGTCTTCCTCCCAAATGTCTGATTACCTTTCTTTGGTTACATGCATATTGCTCAGGACAAAGAAGATGTCCTCTATGATTGAAAATAGCTTACTATGTGGCAAACACTGCTCCAGATGTACTTCCCAAGATTTTGGTTTGTTGGGGTTTTTTTTGTTGGTTTTTTTTTTTTTCCACCCAGATTGTTCAGTCAAGTAACAATTTCTTATGACACATCAATTACAGAATTAATTATTTTACTTTCATACAAGCACAAACAAAAGCAGCAGTATTGTGTACACTGTTATGATTCATCTTCCTCATGGAAAATCCACAGCCTTTTCTAGTTTATAGATTTTTTTCCCCACAAATATTTACGTCCAGCAATCAAAAACTTTTAAACAAACTGTAAAGTCTTTAAACAGGAGCAGGAAATTAGGTGCACCTAAACTATAATCTGTTTTTTGTAACACTGGGCACAACTCTTCTAAGGGAAAACCAACTGTTTACTCACCATCTCACTCTATGGCTTTTGAAGATTTAGTATAAATCATGGCACTGTTTATTAATTTCTAATCTTGAATAATTTCACATAATTTTAGAAAAAAACAAGATCTAAAACCGTTTCTTTTCTGTTCTGTCATGTTTTTCTGCTTTACCAGAATGTTAAGGGTGGCTAATTTTTAAATGTTTAGTTCAGTAAGTTAATTTAGGCACATTACCTCAATCTAACACAAAAATCCAATTCACAATTCCTACAAGAAAAATAATTCTCTCACCAAAGAGAGATATTCAAAGCTGCTGCTTTCTTGCATCTTCCAGTTTATTCTCTAAATCATTATGTTTGTTACAGGGATCAATTTACAATTTATGTTCATCTGCCAGCAGATTCAAATTAAAATTAATTGTATAAATTTGTAGACACAAGAGTGCACATTGGCTGTTCTCTGCTTAACATTCATTATCAGGGCAAGGCTCTAAAGCACAAGAGGAAGGGAGATGTAGGGCTCTGAAGTCTGTGTAACGTTTCACTGTCAAACCAGCTTTGGTTTAGCAACAACACTGTCAAAGGCACAAATACTAATTTTATGGCAATTAAATTATGTCAATTTTAAAAACTGTATCATTGCTTATAGGAGAAAAATATTGCTTTTACCTTACTGATAAGTGTGACAACATCACCTTCCCGGATTGTGAGTTCATCGTCGTTCTGTGCTTCATACGGAAATATCACTTTGCAATACTCCTTGTCTGAAAGGAAGAACATTCACTGTGATAAATTATCACTTTATAACAACTGCTAATTCAAGGGTGAATAATCTTCATAAAATATTCCATTAGTGTCTCTTTGTGCTGCCTTATTTCCTTGCCATCTTCCTCTTTGTATTTTAGGCCTTCATAAACAATATGAAATATTTAAAAAACTGCATGCTGATAAGCATTCCCACACACGTCATCCAGGGAGTCAGCTCTGTAGCTCCTAGAACCATCATCTCAAATTAAATTGCTCCAGACAGCAACCTGCCATAAATTCTTTCCCTTAGAGTAAGTCTGTATCTGGCACTGCCTTCCATAATTCCACTGGTATGGCCTCCTACCAGATTGCACAAAGGATGCCATAGGTTGACGTAGCTTATCTATCCCCTTGTGTGCAAGAAAGCAGATATTTATGCATCTTTAAAGATGGTACAAGAATAAATAATACATTAATAACTGTTAATGCCTTAATAACTAAACCACCTGTGCACTTGGTGTAAGAGTTTTGAGTATTACTCCAAAGTTTCCTCGACCCTTTTTCCTTTACTGTCTATAAATAAAGGCATCATCTCAACTTTCATCTGGAAAATGCAGAAGCCAGCACTCCTACTCAGAAATCATGAAAAGCAGTTACTTACATGTTGCTGTGCAACAGATGAGCATGTCAATGTGCCTTATAAATAAAAAGGGAATATGTTTTACAGCTGTTAAACTATGCATAAAAATATGTGACTCTAAGACAGCAGGTCTAAAGAGATCAAGTAAACTACTTGACTGTTTGTAGAAGAGCATGTGATTTTGTAGAAATGTGCACCTCACTTTAAATGTCTCAGTTTTGATGACCTCTGTGTCTAGTCAACTTCCATATTCAATGCAGAGAAGCACTGTCAGGCCACAGAAATACAAATTAATTTGAAATAACAGGACTTGTTGTTTTATACTTACTATAAAAAGAGCCTGCATTATCACACTTGAGGGTATCTGAGGCTCCATCAGGGGGTCAGTTCAGCTGCACAGACACTAAGTGCCTTTTCAGACACTTGTGGGTATGTAAGACCCATGGTATGTCTGAACCTATGGAATTGCCAGGTCCCTCTGGTCTGACAACTGGAGGCAAGTCAAAATAAAATACCCTGGGGGTATCTCAAACAGCTCCAGATGCAGGCTACTGATTTCAGCTCCCAACCTTTGGTCTTGTGTCTAAATTTAGATTCAGGCACCTGATGCTAGAAACCAACCTGTTCAGTGCACTACAGCCAATGGAGATCAAGTCACTCCTGACTCCAAGAGCAGACACCTACGTTTGATTAGCTGAACCATGATTTGAACTCCCTGGACAGCAGTGAAAGATCTCCAGTGAGACTGTCCTGGGTTGTAAAGCCAGGGGTTGTATATTCTATTTTCATCTATTAAAAAGCAGTTGGGGAGATGCTTTTCTTTATCTCTGGTAACTCAAGAGGGAAGAGGCCTGATGCTTTCGCCTTTGGATAATAGGCCATTAGCACCTTCCCAGGCTATGCCTTCCCCCCAGAGCTGTGCATCTGCATTTCCATCATCCTATTGTGAGATACATGACATATCCCCCTGGTAGTGGGGGGTGGGGGCAGTTTTCTACCTGGATAAACTGAGACACAGAGACAGGAAAGCTGCTGGCTTTCACCCGATTCCTGGGAGGAAGACCGGACCTCATCTCACCAACACCAGATCCCATCTCACCATCACCAGACCCTCTCCTCACCACCCCTGGACCCTCTTGCTACAGGATCATCCCTACTTCAACAGAACCATATCTGCCACTTCAGAAGGACTTACTTTTGGACTGCTTTCAACATCCTGACCCACAGGGTGTCAGGTTGTAGCTCTGACTCTGTCAGGGTTTTCCAAAATTGTTGTTTGTTTGCTTGTTTGGTTGGGTAGTTTTGTTTCCTGTTACATTTGTATTGTTAATATTCTTAGTAAAGAACTGTTATCTTTGCCTGAGAGCCCTTGATTGCAAAATTATAATTTGGCAGGGGGTGAGGGGTTTCTCCACTCTAAGGGAAACCCCAGTTTCCCTGGCAGAAACCTGTCTTTCCACACCAAGACAGGGACCACCCCCACAAAAGTGCAGATACCAAACTCACATGGTTATAACCCAACCTAGGGCTCTGAATCATAAGTTCCATCCAAACTTCTAAAGTTTGGTGAGAGGAACATCAACTGTAAAGAAGCAGGCCAGAAATGTGTATCTGAAAGTTTGTTCTCTGTAAGCACCATCAGCCTGAGAAATTAAATAGTACTAGTAGGGAACAGGAAAGCTCTTCTTCAGTTCACACACTGTCACTCAGAAACAGCATGAATTTTTCATGTCACTGGTTCAAGAAAACAAGAGCTTCTTAGGCTTCACAGATTTCTTATTCTAAACACAAATGTTTGAACTTACCCATGACCATTACAGCTGGTTTTCCGGCCATTCCCTGTATTAGGTCTGGCTGAGATGGACTAAATTTTCTTCACAGCACCCCATATGGTGCTGTATTTTGGATTTGTGACTAAAACCACACTGGTAACACAATGGTGTTTTGGCTATTGCCCAGCATACCTACACAGCTTTCTTTTTTTTTTTTTTTTTCCCTTTTCTATTCCCCAAGTAGACCAGAGTGGGCAAGAAGCTGGAGGGAACACAGCAGCTGACTAAAGATGAGTAAAGGGATATTCTGTGCCATATGGCCTCCTGCTCAGCAATAAAAATAGGTGGGCTTTGGAGATGTTGGTCTAGGATGTTTCCATTCCTTGGAGGCTGGCTGGACATTGATCCACTGTAGGTGGTGAATTAATTGATCTACTGAATGGTGGTTGCCTTTGTGTTGCCTCTTTTTATTTCTCTTTCATTTATTTATCAAACTCTTTATTTGTGAATTTTCTTGCTTTTGCTTGCCCTGCTCTCTCCTTTATGGGGGAGTGAGAGGCTGGGTGGAGCATAGCTGCTGGCTGGGGTCAACTCACCACACCTCCTCTGGTGTCTCTGAAGAAACAAAATTCAAATGAAGACAATGAAAAGAAGTTTTGAGGGAAAAGAGGTGAGCAAGGAAAAAAAATCCTTTGCCCTGTTCTGAAAGCAGAGAACACTATGAAATAAACATTTGGTGCCTTTTCCAAACCCCTGGGCATGTGACAAACACCAGGTCACAACTCAGATTCAGAGTGGGGTGTCTAACTGTTGCTTTAATGCACTCTGAGGAGGGGTTGGGATGTCTCTTTGTGGACTTGGCTAGGATGTTCCACCTGCTCACTGCCTTGTCTTTGAGACAGTATAACAATATTTGATGTAAAAGCTGGTAGAAAGCTGACACACAGTAACTTAGGTGGATGCAAAGCAGCAGGTAGATAAATATGAGATTCTGCACATCTTACACTTCAGTGGCATGCTACCTTAAATTATCATCGTGGGGTTTTTTTCCTATTCTGAGTATATCCACACTCTGAAAAGCAGCTGTGCTAAATAATAGATTCAGTGAATTAGTCCAGGGTTGTTGTAGATGTAATACTGCACTAAAGAAGCTGAGTGCTGCATACTCAGGCAAGTCTCTAGTTACTGGGAACAGGCTTAGCATTTCTTTTTTGAGATACAGAACTGGCTGGATTCTCAGCAGTAAACAACACCTGAGCCCAAGAAGGATCATTCCAGAACATCCATTCTCAGACACATACATTGATCTTCCATTCAATAACAGCATCAGCTCAAGATTAAGTGGGAAGCCAAGCACAAAAGCTAAAAAACTGCAAACAGCAAACAGCATCACACTGACAGGATGTCTGCAGTGCAGCTTCTGCTCAAGGCATGGATGAATCCCATGTGTTTCAGGTTAAAAAATGCTTTGGACAGCAAAGCGCTTTGGTATCCTGAGTCCTACAACAGATAAGCTTCCCTCACTTGCTATTTGGAGACTGGGTATTTGAATTTCAGGATGAAGACCCTGATAGACAAGAGTGGAGAGAGGGCTGTGGTTTCAGCATCTGAAATATCAGTTGATGATCAGAAAGTAAGTTCTCTCTAGCAGATAGCTACACATCTTGTCCTTCTAGTTTTGATGTAAAGAACTCTGTTGTCCCATGACCTGTCCACCTGTCCACTCTCCCCACCAAAATCTTAAACTTTTCTTAAAAAAAATAACAAAAAAGCAAAGCAGCCAAACGAGGAATTAAACTATAGAAAAACATCAAAAATTAATCAAATGATGATGTGGTTTATAAAGAGCCAGGAGACAAACTTCTGAGAGGCACAAGAGGGAGCTGGGGGAGGCTCATGGCCTCCCTATGCTCTGAATGCTGGCACAGGAACACAGAGCGAAGGAACAGCCATGGAAAAGGAATATGGTTTATGTCCAGTGGAAGTCTGGACTTCTTGAGTACAATTCAGACAGACATACACTAAATCACTGAACCCATTGGATCATGATGCAACAGAGGTCTCAACATCACAGATGGATTGGGAGCAATGTAAGGAACTGGACAAAGTCAGCTTTCAAACTTTTCCTAAGGGACAGGTAGACCAACATGATTTAAACAAGCAAAAACAAAGCCAACAGAACTAAAAAAAAATTAATCTTTAAAAATCTTTAAAATCAGATTAATAAAAGCAGAGAAAAATCTAATAGGCTATGTCACATCAGTACTGAAACTGTCCTTGCTCAGCAGGGCACAATACCGCAGGAGGATGTAGAAGCACTTAATGTCAACAGTCATGTTTAGATAGGAAGGAAGAAAAGATAAAAGAAAAAACTGATTTCAGACACAGCATTGTATGGACCACAATGGAATTTGCTGAATTTGGGATTTTCCAAATGAGAAAAAAAAAATAACACAAAAATACTAAAAGTCAAAACAATATATCCTATTATATGTTTGGAAAATAAGCTTAAGTCAAATTAAAACTGCAGACTAAGATACCAATACTAAGTATCCCTCAGCTGTAGATGATAAATCTCATTTTTACATTTGACATCCAAAGTTGGGCTTATACATCACAGACGGTTCTTCCAGAAGCCATTTTTTCTCCTCCTGACCTGATAAAAATATATCTGTTAATAAACCCCCAGCAGCAGATATCTTGGAAACAGTGAGGGAGGAAAAAAGATGATACTCATGAGCTTTTCACTCCTATTTTATCAATTCAGCAGTATTTTACTCTGTCAGACCACAGCCTCTCACTGCACACTCACAGCTCCTCCCAACCACGGGCAATGGGCACTGCTCAAGGAACAGAGCCAATGGATAAACCTGAAGATAAACCTAAAGAGAAAGAAATGTTTTATGGGAGTTGTTACCATGTATCCTTGGGCAACTCTGTCCCCAAGATGAAAATGTGGCCTTTTTGATACAGTCTCAACCCCTCAAAAAATCATTGCCTCAAAGAGGGAGAACAACAGCAAGGGATAGCCTTCCTAGAGAACAGGGCTGCTTCATTACCCAGGCCATTCATTGCAAGGACAGTATTCCACTGACAGAGTTCAGCAGCTTGAGATGCATTTACAACTGCAGGGTAAAGAACTGATGTCGATCTACAGAGCTGCTCCATGACCCGGGGTCCTGCAGTAGTATAGCAGGTAAATTCATTTGTTTGTGTTTTGAGAGACTGGTTAAACATTATACTGTTCCAGCCAGATCTGAGCAAACTCCATTTACTGTACCAGTGAACTCTGTTTCACTTCAAAAGAGTGACTCTTCTGTTTGTTCTCCTGCCACACTCTTAGGAGGAGCAGAGACCTTCAAGAAGGCAGTCCACAGACAAACATTCATTCAAGCTTAAATCTCAAAGGGGACTGTGACTCTGGAATTTGCTTTTCCTCTTAGGGCAGGATGACACAATTCCTTTTACTTCTAGTGTTGCCTCTTCCTATCAGTAATTTTTGAGGCCTAAAAATTTCCCCATCAGCGAAATCTAAATCACAGAGCAACCAATATGTATACAAACAGTAATACTAAGCAAGAAAAAAAGCAGCATTAAGATAGTATTCCTTGAGCTTAAACTTCCTCTCTTTGATTGTCACTCATAAAATGCTTCTGAAATGCAGCAGAACATACAAAATCTAGTGAAAAATGACATAATTATTACCAAAACCACAAACCAGACAAAAAACCAAATCCAAACATTATACTCAGCAGAATTTAGTTTTACTATTAATTGCTACACTCAAGACTCATAAATAGATTCGACTAACAAATATTTTCACAGAACTTAGTCAGATGTAAACTGTCAAAACACCACTTTATTAAAAAAAATAGAAACAGAAGTAACTATGGCCCTATTAATACATATTCACTATTCCTTACAGCTTCTGCATAATGCAAAAAGATTAGTTGTTTGCTATGATTTTGGTACTTCTATGCAATAGCTTAACACAAATTTTAAATAGTGAGTGGAGTAATCAAATTAAGTGCTGTGGTCAACGCACTCTGTGACTTACTGCCTTCACTATTTTGTTGTGTGCTTATTTATACTCCATTAGTGCAGTCTCAGTAATCTGCAATAACTCTCAGATGTTGTGGATGTTTTTGTTTTGCTGAATTTTAGAATCCAACAGAGCTACTTCAAAGCTTTTATATATTTTCTACAACGTATCCTCTTCACCACAAGCCATTCACACTGAAAGTAAGCTATTTCATGGAAAATAATATATCTCACCCCAGAAACAGGATCATAAACACTCATGCATTAATCCTATCTACATGACAGAGATGGAATTTCAAGAGCAGAATACTCCTCTAAATCTAGGAACCCACAAATCTAAACCAAACAGCTCTCCCCTTTTCTCTCCAAAGATGCATTCCCTCATTTGTAAAAGGTTAGTGATGTTTTCCAAGGGATCACTCAAAGCCTGTAAAGATTTGTGCCTTCACTGTGCTCTTCCTTTAAGCAAAAAGTCCTCTTTGGCCCTGAAAAGTCATCTGTTTATCCCACAAAATCTTAAATCCATTTTTGGGGAGATTTACAGAGAGTATTGTTGGGAGATGCACCTTAGAGAATACACACCTCTGCCTTTTGCTTCAACCAACTCACCCATTGCAGAGCTTAGCCCATCTTGCATGTTCCAAGAGCAGATGGCACATCAAGTGCCTCACTGCTGATCTCTGCCCTATCACATCAGAAAAGCTATAGAAAAGAGCAGACTGGAATTGCAGTGTGAGAAAAGACATCAACCATCCCTCCTCGCTGAAGCCCCATGGGCAGAGAGGGAAGATGCTGTTGGTACCTGCTTCCTTGCTTGCAGCATTCATCTCCAAGAGCAATCCCAAAGGAATCTAAAACATGTATCCAAAAGCTCCCTCTCTATACTGAGCTTTTTCTATGGATCTTCTGTTTATGACTAATTTCTTGGAGAATGGCAGAGTATCTGTTCAGCAGTTAAAGATGGTACTTGAGGTCCAAGGTGGAATGATACTTTTGTGCTGAACACAGCATTTGGAACATTCACCAGTTTTCTGAGACTGCAAACATCCCAGGACTGAATGCTTTTTCAAGCTTATTTGTGGTAAAAAGTAAAAATTGAATTTTTGAGAAATGACAAATACTAGGCAGATTACAGTCCTATGCCAGAGTCTGAACATACTCCTCATTTCTGACTACCAGACATTAACTTTATTACTAAGAAATTATTCCTCTGCCTATATTAAACACCAAACCAGACTGAAGCATTTTTCATTGGCACTGAAAGGTTTTTCAATTTAAGTGAAGGACAATTTCAGCTGAATGAAATGTGTCTTCAGTGATGTCATTTGAGCCTAAGAAAATTATATATAATTACATTACATCAGACTTTCCTATAGATGTGCTTCTCCTTCCCAAGCATGAACAGAGATGCCAAGAATTCTACTGAGGCCTCAGAGATTCCAGGAAAGATAAAGTAATAAATAATGCAGTTTAGTTAAAAATCAACAAGATACTGTGCAAATAAGTAGCCCACCCCTCTCATCAACTCTGGTAAAATGGATGTTGAATGAAGACAGCGACAGAAGAAGGATTTTTCTGGTCAGAAAGGTGTGTCTGAGGGAAATAATGAAGAGGTGAAAGAAGGACAATCTAGAGCCCAAAAGTTTTGATGGAAAAGTGTCTCTATCAGTCAGAGCTCAATGGTTCACAGTAGAAGACACAGTTTTCTAACCACTGGTCAAAAGGTTTCCATACTCAGTTTGTAAGTGTGAAAGTTTGAACCTCCCATTTGCTGGATGGGGTTTAGTGAGCAGCTTCAGCTGTCAGAAGTATGAGCTGATGTGGAAAGCAGCAGCCTGGCTCCCACACAATGCTGCAGGTGGGAAAGCCCCTGGACCACCCCTTCTGATGGCACCTGCACTCAGGTCAGCTTGAACTGCTCAGCCTGCAGGTTGGCAAAGGTAATTCCAAAACATGCTCAGGAGCTCTTTTCTGCATTACCAGTTCACACATTTTTCAGTACTCCAAGTTTTCACTTCCTCAGGGCAATTGGACTCTTGCAGTGTTTCCCATCAGAGCTGCTGGCACAGAGGCACAAGATAAGAGGATGCAGCAAGTCAAGGATTGTGGTGGAGCTAATGGACAATAACTCACTAAAAGCTCTTCTAAGCTGCTTTTGCAACTCTGAGCTGAAAACCTGTACAAACCAGTTTGTAACCACACACTTCCCTCAGACAGACCCTGCTCTGCTGATCCAGATGCTTTCCTACAGATGTCTGTACGTGTTTCAGTTCTGAGACAAAACGTTATCCTAAACTATCTAAAAGGATAAACACATCAGGGAAGAAGGACTGTGCAAGATTTTAAGAAAATCAACTCTGTTATATTCAGCTTCTTTTCAAGGTATGGCTATGTTCTCTTCCCTCTTATTCTTTTCCACCAGAATCTGTAACATTTAGTTGTAGCTTTATAGAAATAAAATCAAAAGCTGGGGAATATAATATGTATGTTATTTGGTAAGCTAGTTACATATGCCTCCCTAGAACTGCATAGAGACCTGAAGGATTTAATAATTACTTTTTCATTGGTAAGCACTGAAGTTATGAAAAAAGAACTGAAGGTCAGAGAATCAGAGAATAGTTTGGGCTGGAAAGAAACTTAGGGATCATCTGCCATGATGATGCCCCCAATGCCCCCTGCCATGGGGACACCTTTCATTAGACCCAGAGCCCCACCCAGCCTGGCCTTGAACATGGCCAGGGATGTGGGCATCCACAGCTTCTCTGGGCAATCTGTTCCAGTGCCTCACTACACTCACAGTAACAAATTTCTAACATCGAATCTAAACCTGTCCTCTCTCAGTTTAAAACCGTTTCTCCTTGTCCTATCACTACCTTCCCTTGTAAAAATTCACTCTCCAGCTCTCTTGTAGGCCCCCTTCAGGTGCTGGAAGGCTGCTGAAAGGTCTCCCCAGAGCCTTCTCTTCTGATTTCCCATAAAACTATACCATGCATGTAGTTTATTTCTGCTACATAAAGAAATAGAAATAAAATAATTAAAGTATTTTTAAAGAGGAAAAAGTCAGGGCATTCAGAATGAGAGAAACTTTTCTATGACCTACCTACAAGTTACAACCTGAATTTGGATCTTATTCAGTTCTGATTAATTCCAAAGTATCCTCAAGGCTGAAAGTTGATCATATAATTTAATTTGATTTTGGTGGCAGAAAACTTTGGTGGCCAGAAAACTTTGGTGGTAGGGTCACAAGAGCAAAAACAGTTCAGAGGATTCTGTGAAACAAAGCATTTTGTCTAGGTACCACCTACTCAAAGTTTATCCTAAATGTATCTATCTGCATCCTCGCTTTTTTTATATACAGCACACTCTTTTAACCAAAATCAGAGAAAAGCATTCCACTTGCTTTTAATAGCACAAAGTGCAAAAAAGAAAAACCTATGAAACCTACTTTTTGTTCTGCTGTCCACTTCTATTTTTGTTGGCTCCTGAGTTGCTGTGGCTGGAGGTAATTTCTTCCCAACACTCTGAAAAAAAATAATTATTCTTCTTTAAAATTTGCAGGTTCAGTTAAAAGTTGGACAACATAAAAAATAGTAATGGAAATACAAAAATATAGGAGCAGAAAATGGACAGTAAAGGAAATGAGACAAATTATAAACTATACATATGTTTGTTACTGGGGATTAACTTTTTAAAAATTATAGAGAACTCATAAAAACGTGATCCTCCAATTTCCCTTTACTAATGTTTACTAACATTTTTAAATGATAACCGCTTAACACTTTCCTGAGTTTCAGGAAGACCCAGAGAAGTTCCACTGGTAGATTGAATATTAAGCAATTTATTAAATTAGGGAAAAGTGTTATTCAGTACCAAAAGTAAAGCTGAAAGAAGCAGCAGGGAGGAAGCCAATTGACTTTGAGGCTCAAGTTCACACCAGGAGCATTCATTTCAGTCATGCTACACTGAGTGTGCTTTTTTATATTGACAACATCTCTTTCTTGTTTTATTATTTTTTATTTCTTTTTAGCAAAAGTAACTAATTTACAGTGGACTAATTTATAATAAGCAATAACCTCCCTCAGACAGGTAAGCTGAAACTGTAAACAAATACTATCTGCCCCCACCAAAATAAAATAGAATAAAATCAGTGATATTCATCTTTATGTACCTTCTCCTATTATTATATGCATGCCTTCTCTCTCTTCAGCTTGTCTCCCTATGAAGAAAGTTTTCGATCTTTAAAATCCTAGCAATGTGTAGATGAGAAAATAAGCCTAATTGGTTCTGAAAAGCCCTAGCTGCCATTCAACATCCCTTCCTGGCCAGGTCTGCACAAACACCACAAAGCTCCTCCAAGCTTCCATGACCACCTGAGTGAAAGCTTAGAGACCAGAGTGCTAAGATCGAGTCTGGGAAGTACTCAGTACCATAAGGACCATAGGAAAATACTGGTCAATATAAGAATCAACAGGAGCAGAGCTCTTTGAGTGGCTGAAAAATTCCAAGGTGTACAAAGAATACTGAGGGCTCCATTTCAATAATATGTAATCATGTGTCAAAATGTATCTATGAAAAGGACTCAAATACACACAGGAATTTCAGGCTGGTAAAAAGAGCAGGTGGGGAGGAAAGATAATTTTGAGAGTTGTGCACAAGACAGTCATCAAATCCATGTTGACAGCAATGCAGAATACAAATTGCAATACACAAAAGCATCCTGTTGCAACTTAATTTGCAGGTGGAAGCAGAAACACCTGACCTTCTGATGAGCTTATAACTCTACTCAGAATCCAGAGTTTGTGACTGCTATGGAAGAGAAATAAACAACAAGACTCTACAGAATCTCCCAAATTCTTTTCTAAAGTGGGAGTGAAAGACAAGAAGCATCAACTGAACCAGTGATTAGGGAGGTAACAGGAAAATAGGAGATGACAGATATCTGCAAATCAAGAGAGGGCAAAACTAAGAAAGTGCATGACCTGGTTGTGCTGGAGAAGTTTAAAGTCAAGAAAGATGATGATGAACCTGAGACCCATCTGCAAAGCAGTGAAAATTGTACTAAAAGAGATATAATGAAGAATTTGAAACTACCAGGCATTTGCATTTACGCTGAGAAAAGTACAGAATACCTTCAAGATGAAAGTGAGACTGGGAAGGCAGCTTCTGGTTCAGAGGCGAACAGGGCAGTTGAAGATAGCTGCACATCACAGTACATGCTCAGTCATGATCAAACCTTTATTCACAAAATTGTTTAGGAAACTGATGAAAGCAGATACTCTAAACTGCACTGCAATCAGCTCATAAAGACATGCTCACTAAAGGAATATGAAAACCCTTTAAATTAGGGGAGGTTTTGGTTTTTTCAAAGATTAAATTATTATGCAAGACCAATCTATTAAAGAAAATATTTTAGTAATTGCTTTACCATACACGAATCATGGATTTTATGCCACGAAACCAAATACCATATAAACCCACAACAGGCTAAAATTTAACAAGCTACAGATCACAACAAAAGAATCACGGGCAAAAAGCAAGATATTTGTGTATCCTAGTGGAAAATCCATTATGCAAAGTAATTTCCTAGTGTATAGAAGCAGATGCAAGAGCAATGCTTGAAAACATTAATTCATCTGCTCATTCAGAACAAATGCCTGTGCAGGTGATAAATCAGTACTGTGATCAGAGAAGGGAATACTATCCAAACAAGGCTGCTATTTTATTAGGAGCTAGGAGGAACAAGTTTAATAAACTTGGTAAATATTTGACCTGTGTGGGAGTATGAGTGACATAGAACAGTTGGAGAGACAGTAGGAAGGTTTCTGGCTTATATGGGAGATGTCACTGTCTCACATTTTTGATTTCTCGTCAGAGAAAAGGTAGCTGTGATAATAATATTTGGTCTGGGACTCCCAGCACACAAATCTTAGCTATACTTGAGGTTTTAGCCTATTATAGCAGAACCATCAGACTTACCAGATGTTCCAGCTAGGAGGAATAATTCAAATAATTTTTATGAGGGTTGCATAGGACCCACTCCAGTGAGAAGGGATACCTGAATTTGTAGTGGGACAGGGAGAGGAGAAGACAAGTATTAATGCTGGGGTCAGTGAAGCCAGTGGAAGGACAGTCCAGCACTAAATAATCAGTTCTGTGGCCGTCGATGGCATTTTGGTGCACTGCAAACCTGTGTCACTGCAGACCAGTTTCCTCTGATAACTGAATTAACAGTGATTGTAAAAATGGTGGCACACAAAGTTGGGTCAATGAGGTCATGGTATCGTCTGAACAGTCTCATTTTCTTTCATTTATGTATTTTGTCTCAACTGCGATCCCTGTAACAGCAGGGAAGGACACAAGAGAAGCAGAACATGAGAAGGACAGTATACAAGTGAGGTTTTTTTCACCTAAAGGTACTGTGGTTGTTCCCTACAACTACTGAGCTCTGACCAGAGGGAGAAAAGTAGACCTGTAACCAAGTTGCTTCCTTCAGGATATTTTAGCATTGTACTTCAGGGGTTTCTGTTGTGGTTGAAAACTGACTTGTCTATTTACTTTCATTATTCAGGTCTAGTGTGTCTAGAACATTTCATCTGAAACTTCAAATTGAATTGTCATTTGAGCACAGATAGATCCATACAGAAGGTTCTGTTATACTTTGCACCACAGTAACATACTTATCCATTGAGGCTCCTTTAACAGTATAGACTTCTTGAAGCAATAGCTTATTTACTCAGGAATAAGGAAAAAAGGTTTTCCTCAGCATCATTATTTGTTTTGGAAAGTGTAGTGAGGTCTTTATCCTAGATACAATGTTTTGGAACTGCTATTTGGAATATAACTCTACAAAGATATTCTTAAGGAGTACATCAGACATTCAAGAATTCATAGAAATGGGCTGTATGAGCTGGAAATTAGGCTTAACATAGTTTCTCAGTTGGAATAGTGAAAATACAACAATGTGCACTGGTGCTTTATACAAGGGAGGAGAAGACAGTTACATATCTTTTGAGCTTCTAGAATTTCAGAAAACCTCAATGACTGGGTCAGAGAAAAAAACATGTCATGTTTCTTTTGACCACAGTACTTCCTCTTAACACTCAATTAGTATATTTAGATGTGGCTTATATGCATGAGAATTTTCTAATATATAGGTTTATATGCAAATCCAGGGCCACTGTTAGTGAGAGTATAAAAGCTGTATTCTTCAATGTATCTTTAACATTCCATTTTGTAACTGAGAACATTTGTTCACAAAGAAACAGAAATGGTTATTACAGTCTTCTAGCTCTGGATGAACAGGAGCATAAATGATCTCACTGCCTATGTATAATGCTGGTGTTGTGAGGGAGCAGCCAAATTAATTTTTTTTTTCTAATATGCATCAAGTGATTAAGGAATGTCATCATCCTATCCATCCTATCTGTTCAGCCTTAAAATCTAAAAAAGAGCCAAAATATAAAAACCCCAAAGACTTTCAAATGTCAAAACGCTCTCACTCTGTCAGAAACAAAATAAATGTCCAAGGTTTCATTTTTTTCCCATGCTACCAACATTCAGCTCCACATAAAGTCCTTTTTGTGACAGCATGATCAAGCATTGCCATCCTGAGGTTTCCCAAAAGGACAGAGTTAACACTTTTCTGAAAGGTCACCACATGAGACTTCAAAGAGAGTAATGGGAATTTTAAGAAACATTTACAGAGAAAACAAAAGTTCTTGAAGAAAAGTGAACTAAGTGCCTGTCTACACATTTGATTGCCTCAGTCATCTACAGCAGCTTCCTCCTCTGTAACTACTTTCCCAACAGCTTGGCTTTGCTAGAAAGACTATCCATGTGCACGTAGGATTATTCGTGTTTGTTAACACCAACCAGTTAGGTACATCTGCCCAAAGCACTCCCAGCTAATACAGAGAGACTCAGTTGCCAAAACTGCACACGTTTCTACAACAATGGGCCCTGCTCAAAGCCTGGTGCAGGTGAACTCCCCTTGGTTCAGCAGGGGAGGAAAACAAAGACTGGATTCCTTCAGAAAAGGGCTGAGGCCCTGGAGGGCCTCAAGTTGGAAGGTAAGAGCAGTTAATGGCTTGTCCACAGAGAGATGGAGAAAGAATCCAATGAGATAATGGAAGGCCCCAGATGAAAATTCACCATTGGACCAAGAGGTGCACGTGGGGCAGGTGAACACCTTGAGCACAGACTGTGAGGGTGTAAAGGCCCAGGGACTTCTTTGTTCCTGCTCCAGAGGCACTCAGCTTGAGCTTAAAAATAAGCCAACTCTGCCTCAAACCCAGGGTCCAAACTCTTCTTCAGTAGTTCTTGCCTTTACATCATTCAAAAGTTGAAATGTGATCACTTGGCTCTAAATACCAGATGATGCTTCCCTAAAGAATGGTGCCCCTAACCACAGCATCAGCACACACTCAGAGAGCTTTTTAGTGGTATGTTTGGTAAATACTCCACAGAATGCAGACAACAAAGCAACTAAAGTATTTTAAGCTTCATTTTACAGTTTCTTTTCACATAGTCAAACTGTATTTTCCTCTATCTGACAACCTGAAAAAGGCACATTTTCACACTTTGTCCATATTCCAGCAGATTTAAGTGCAGTTTTTCCCAATTGATGTCTATATTAGATGATTCTTGGACTTGAATGAGCATAGGCCTTCTTATTTACAGCATGACTTTGTAAAGAAATAAATCCCTTTTTAATTTTGAAAAAGATTTTGAAAACCTTTTGAAAAAGGTTTTACCCTTCTGCAGCAAGATTGCAAATCCCTGTATTTAGATGCTATGAAAGCCTCTGAACTGCTGGCACCTTAATTCTTTCTGTCTAGACAAAATCAACAATCTCTAAATAAAAGATGACCCTCCAAATAAACATCCTGTTGTTACAAAGCAAAAGACTGAAGCCTCCATCCCACTGGAGCTCCTTGAAAATGAACACAATTTCAGCCATCAGCATGACTCTTACCACAATTAACAAGTTTGGACCAAGCAGACAAGTCAAGAGTGAAGAAGTGGAGGCCCTATAAATGCTCATGTACATCAGTCCACCAGGAATTGGCTACAACACCACCAGTGCTTTAGAGGAAAGCAATATTCAAGTAGCCAACAAGAATATGCTGCTTGAATGTTAACAGTTTTTGGAATTAGCATGCATATGCAGAAAAAATAAAGGTATCTGGGGGGAAAATGCTTTCTAGTGTTTAGTTCAGGGGTTACTTCTTGAAAACAAAGAAAAAAAAAAAGGAAGACAATACATGCTATAAAAATAGCAAGTCACTCTAAATCCTACTACAGTGCCCATTGCAGAGAATGGTAAACAGGTTGTGATTACAGGACACCACCCTTAGTTCACTTGGTGCCCTAGAAATACAGCACTGATTGTCAGAGCATCTTGCAATTACTGTATCTGTCATCCACTGTCACGGCCCTGGAATCCAAGCAGACAAGCAAGCAAGTAAACAAAGCAAAGGAAACAGAACTGAGGTCCCCAGACAAGGGAAATTTTAGAACAAAAGATGATTTTTCTGGAGCTTTTTTTTTCCTGATTCATCACTGATGTTTATTCTTCTGTTACAATTCTTTCTTACAGTTGACAAGAAGCAGAACAACATTACTCATTGGTTAAAATGCTTAAACTACATCAAGCCTAAGAATAAATTCCTTGTATCCTTGAGGAATAGTCACCTTTTTTTTTTATTAAAAACGATTTTATTTTTCAAAGTAACTGTAACTTACGAAACATTTAATAAAAGAAGTTACTGGTGTTTTACTTAATTACATCAAAAAGTATTTGAGAATCACTAAAGGGAAGTCCTTGAAAATCACCTGCTGGACAAACAAGGAATTATTTATGCGATTCTCAATGTTTGTGGCAAAATAAAGATAACAAGCCTGTAGTACCTTTGGCATCCCACTGTGAAGGACTGCATACAAAAGAAAAGAGAAGGAGAAAGGAAGGCCAGGATGATTTAATCAGTATGTGCTGACACGCCCTATGGGCTTAGAGTCTGTTACTCCAAAACTAAAGATGAGACTAAGTCCTTTGGTAGATTTTCCAGGTGTTTATTTTCTTCAGGAGAAGGCACTAGGTCCTGCAATTAAACTTAATTCATTGCTTTTATCTCGTATGAATATAATTTTATCTACTGAATATGTTACTCACAATTGTTTATTATTTTAGTAATTATTTAGCATGATTCCTTACTTAACCACTGAAAAGCTAAGAAATCTTAAAATTTAGGGTTTCATACTGCCCCTTACTCTATTGTGGCTACATGAGCCTCACAGTTTACATGTAATCTGCTTATACTTCTTCATACAATGACATTCAGCTGGTTTTGTCACTGAGATATAAAAAGACATGATTTAGTGTTCTGATGTTCAAGATGGAGTTATATAATTCAGACATCAACTGTGAGCCAGATGCCAGTCACTGCAGGCTTCCCTTTTGTCACTGGAGGTAAAACAGTCCTTTTAGCATTTAATTCATCTTTGGGATAAAGAAAGCTCCTGTCCTAATAATGCTTTTTAGTCTATAGACTGTGAATAAAGACTGCTTCTTGTCTGCAAGCAACATCACAGACACCTAAATTCAACCACCAGAATCTCATGATAGTTGCTATTTTTAAATATCTTTGTTGTGTAGTCCATGCATATTTCCTGCCAGGACACCAGCCAGGTAATCTATCTAAAGAACTGTCCTTATCTATCTGGATCTATGTTGCCCTGTTTTTCTCTGTTCTTCTCTATTTTTCTGAAGTTTTTCTGAAGTTCCTTCAGCCTTCTATGTTTACCTTTTAAAATAAAATTTTCTCACGCACTTTTCATGTAAACAATAATTGTTTTGCATTCCTTTCCGTAAGAAAAAAAAATGAATAAACTATTAAATTAACCAGTGTGGTTAAAGAGGAAGATTTTCTTCCTCCAATCCATAGTCACTGTTAAAATTCTATAAATATCAAAGTCTGTAAATAAACTGCCCCTTTTTTGCCTTAAACATCTCAGTACGTGTTGTTTTTTTGTGTCGTATTGCGACAGATCTATATATCTACAGACTAGCAATCAAGCTGTAAGTCCACCTACCTAATAACTAGATGATTAAATAATGATGTTGCAGCACACAGTGTTGTCTTTATACAAGTCCTATATTATCTTTTCCATTTTGCATAGCCAATTCACAGCAATTTTCATTAAAATACATGAATTTAAAAAGTTGCTTGTTCTGGCTCCAGAGGAAGATCAAAATTGTAACCTCACTGCACACTCAAAACTCAAACTGAGATTAGGAAGAGTTTACTGTTCAACCTTTAAAAAAAAGAAACTAACTTGGATAAGTAACGTTTTTAAAGACAGAAAACAAAGAGTAGGATTTCATTGTGGTGGTGAGTAGAGTTGTTCAGAGATCTAGATCAAGGCTCTTGTTTTCCACACCTTCACAGATGACCCACCAGAGGGAAAGACAGAAACTAAGTTCAGGTAGAAATAAAATGACCCATTTGGAGGAAAAATGCTATCCTAAGATAGAAATGACAGGCTTTGGAACCCATAGTTTTAATACTTTGGAAAGCAATAAAGAGCAACAGACAGTACTATCAAAATATTGCCTAAATTCATCCAACACCTTGACCGTTGTGTGAGGTTCTCACCTCCTTTTGTCCTCACACACAAACCACTTAAGTTCCCAAAGGGGCTGAAAAAGACAGAAAGTCACCAAGAATGATCAAACATATAGAACAGATCCCTCATTCTGGGAAAAAAGATACACACAGGTGACACAAGTCTATAAAAATCAGGAGGGAGGGTAGATAGGGAGCAGTCACTCATTACCTCTTCCAGTAATAAAAATTAAGGACTCACTCATCTCTTCCAATAATAAAAATTAAGGGCTATCGTGAAATTAGCAGGTGCTACATTCAAAACAAACAGAGGGAGCTAACTCCTTCCCACAGTGTGTGACCCAGCAGACTGGAACGCTTTGACAGGAACTACAGGTGCTAAAATGTTACATGCAATGAGAATGTGACTACTTGATTTGCCAAGGAAGAAAAATCCATTACGGTTATTAACACAAATTTCAGAATTATTAGAGGCTTTTAAGACTCCCCACAGGAATTTCTTTGTGCAACCTGTTCCAAGAGTCTTCCCCAGGCTTCCAGTACTGACCTCTCGTGAAGGCACAACGTGAGCCCAGGCACAGGCCTGACCTGAACTACAGATTTCCCAAGATCTTCCAATTTACAAGAAATATCATTCTTTAACATATGCAAATGGAATATTAAATACAGGACTCTTCAGAAAGTAAATTTAAATAAAGCAAAGTGATGTAAAACCGAAGTGATAACTGAAACTTCAAAGGATTACTCCAACTCTTATCTCCCCCACAAATATTAGAAGCAAAATCATAGAGAGAACAAAGATATATGGAGAAAATAATTAGAAAAGCCCTCAAAATTATCTGCAGTGTCCTCTGATAGGACAGTACAGAAATTTTCAATGGAAAAATTCCAAAACTAAGAAATGTTTCATGGTATGGATGTAAGTCAGCTTTCCTGGGCCATCTTTTGCAGTTGCCACAGAAGTGAAAAACCCACTATGAATCTAAAAGATTATAAAAATCAAATATTGGATTGACAGTCAGCTATTGCAATGAAAAAGACAAATCCACAGTACAGAAATGTATATTTACATTTCCTGTCTAGCCACCTCAAATGTGTTATGACCTGTAAGGTGGATTATGTCCCACACTAGGAAGTGAAAACTTGCACAATTTACCAACCTCCTGAATAAACTCTGATTTATTTCCAGTCAAGCAGTCTGGAAGGGCCTTTGACTATTATCAGCTTATGTTGAGAAACTGCTGGAGATTTAAGACATCTTGAGATGCACAGTATTTCAGAGTATAAATACAAACTTATCTCAGTGATGAAATTGATTTTATGTTGAACTGTAACTGTTTGTATCGTCCACATTCATGTAATTTATATTTCTGCATTTAAAGGAGCCTCAAACCTTCATGGTGGGGAAGACTTCTAATTAGACAGGCTGCTTCACAGACTCCTGACTTCCCATTTGCAAAGACAAAACGTCTCTTCAGCGATTTCAGAACTGCTTAAATGGAAAATTAGTTCTGTTCCTGTTTCCAGCTGCTGAGCTCCTTTTAGAAATGACCTGAGCCAGCACCAAATGTCTCATCCAGCTACCCAAGCACTAAAACTACCAGGTATTAAACTACTAACATCAGTCTTCAAACCACAGATGAAGAATATCTTCATTAGCATTATTCAACTCACCAGAGAAATCTGTGCTATCTGAAAAAAACATTCAAAGAAATAAGTAGGTGAATCATGCAATGCAAAATTTTTGGTTTAAACTCTTGGATGGAAAAGGGGGTAGAAACAAAACCATGAACAGTGAAACATTCCCATTAAAACTCTGGGTAGCTTAGAGAGCAGAACAGTACAGATTTTGCTTTCTGCAAAGAAACCCCAGCTGTTCTCCACAGTTAAACCTGTTCTACCAGCAGGTAAGTTCAGACTAAAGCTGTTTTAACTTCATATTTTGACAAGTTCTTAAAATTTCAAATTATGGGCAGAGAGGAGACTGGAGAAGCTTTTTTCCTACCAGCATGCTTGATGTGTTAGGAGGGAAACCTATATATCTTAACTTGCATGCATTAAATAATCAGTATTGCTGTAAAATTTGGAAGCCTGACATATGATGCTGTCAGGCTGTCAGTTTCAAACCATTAATGAACTAAAAATCTGCCTGCCTAAAAGGTTAATGGTGAGAAAGTGAACATAAGAGTTTAGATTAGATAGATGCTGCTGAAACAAATGGAGCGAGACATATTAGAACCACTGATGAGTAAAAACACTTTAGTAAATGAAATAAAAGGCAAACACAGAATGAAGCCCACACAGCATGCTCCCAGCTGCCTGATCTCAAAGTTCTGGAAGCGTGCACATCAACATGAGCACGATGAACAAGCTCATTTTCTTCTTTCCTCAAGCTGCAGATTTGTAATGCTAGAAGGTGCTTTTGTATCAAAAGTATTTTTTTAAGCAGAAAGTCTTCTTTCTTCCCTGCTTTACGTTTCATTCTCCTTTTTAACTTTTCTTCACTTAAGTGTAAAGGAAACATGTCCCCTTGCTCTCTTTGTCATGAATTTTATCATTTGCAGGTTGCCATTCACAACTAATTTCTATCTCTTCTAGCAAAAATACTTCAGTCAGTCTGCACTGAGTGAATGAAATTCCTTCCTACTCTCCCAGGAGAACCATGCCTGTCTAGATTGCAGCTGGTAACTTGCATGATCCAGATTGCACCATCCAGTTTAGAAACCACAGTTAAAAAACCTCCCTCTTTTCCAACAATTATTGAACCTTACACCTGCTACTTGAATCTCCACTTCTTTTTGCAGCAGTAAGGAAAGCAGTGCAGCTACTTCCATCTCTGAAAATAATAAAAAAATCTAAAAACAAGTATCTTCTTTAATATCTTCCTCTTTAAAGTGGCAACAATATTTCTTTGGTCTTTTGTGAAAGTTACGATTTTGTCAATAAACTGACAAGTAGCTGTTCAAGGATATTTTTCAAATTCAATTATTATAAACAAAAGATCAGACCCATACTGTCTGTATGACAGACTGTAGATTATATAGTTTATGTAGATTAGTGCTGACAACAAATATTTCTTCCATTTTGGAATTATATTTCTTCTTTTCTCCTCAGATTAACTTTATTTTTTTTTTAGATTAGGGGTTTTCCCCCTCACCTTACATCACTGAAATCAGAAGCTATTGAGGAAGAACAGGGAGATATTTTTATTTTAAACACTTACAGGGAAGATTGCAGAGCAACAGGTGACTCAAAACACAAATGGAAAATTACTTTTACCACGTGTTTCAGCTTTTCTTTCCCTCAAGTGCTTTAGGTACTGACACTGCTGCAGAAGAAAGTATCAGCTGTCCAGGTAAAGGACTCTAGTCTTTGTGTGGCCAGTGCATGGCAAAGAGCCCAGCAGCCAGCAGAAAGCAGCCAGCAGCAGCCCCTGCTTGGCTCCTACTCTCTGCTGCATCAGGACTTCCTCCCCAGGAGCTGCCCTCTCTCCCTCTCCTTGGCTTTCATTGGGAAGCTTTGATAAAGCACTAAGTCAACTACCTGTAATAATATCAGCCCACATCTCTAGTATTTAAGGACTATTTTAGAAACACAGAATACCAAGAACCTCCTATAGAAACACACACAAAGCATTAAAAAGGCTTCTTAGAAACAGGCTTACAGATTTTTTATCTTACCAACTGCCTGCTGATCTGCAATCCTTTCACACTCCTCCTTTCCTCCTTCCTCTTTTCTTTATTTAAGACAGAAAATGAGAAAGACACATGGCACATTTTAGGAGAAAAAGCAACTCAAAAACTTGTTGCTTCATTACTGCACACAGCTTACTGACTTTAGCTGTGAAAAGCCAAAGTTGAGGGAAATTTACATTTGTAAATTTGTACTAAGAGCTTCTGAAGTATCTGCAAATAATTAAACAGTTTACTTGGTATCTCCCCATTCAGCTTTCTATAAAATTTTACAAGCAACAGTTGATTCTGGTTGCTTTTTTCTTGGGGGAGAAAAAAAAAAAGATGTTTTATTATCGCAGTATAATTTTCTAAAACATTCATTCATATCAATTTTCCTCACTTGGACAAATGGCACCTCACACAGAAGAGGAATTAGTAAAGCTCTTCCTCTTTTTTTCTGCCAAGAAGAAGTACAGTTTTGTTAGTGTATTTAGGATAAAAAAACCACGGGATGGGGGCGGTGAATTTTCACTTATTAAGCAAACATTTGAAAGAGCAACACATCCTAAAGACTTTAAAACTTGTCTTGCTTAACTCTAAACTTGTATTATTCTTTAGAGTAAGAAAATTGAAACCACATCATATAGAAACAGAAAACATGTGTGCAAGTTTAATGGCCAAACAGGCAGAAAGGAAAAAACTCAAGCTAAATAGAGCCTGGAGAAAATATGTTTTTCACACAAAAGTAACCCCCTATTCTAAATATGGACCTTCATATCAGGAATGGACTTCAGGATCCTCAGCACTCTCTTCCCTTCTTTCCTTTTCACCTACCCAGCATCTCCAAAGTGTGCAGAAGAGCCAGAGAACCCTACAGCTGAAACCTGTGCTATGCAGAGTATATATATTACCATACCATTTTAAACAGCCACAGAAAGAAAACCCCAACTAATTGTAAAATAAATACCTCCTCTCCCATTGTGAAGCCAAGCTGCCTTTCAGCAGCTTGAAGTGTCCAAGAAGAGTCCTGGAGTCCTGCCCCTTCCTTGCATGAGCTCAGCCCAGCGAGAGCAGGAGCCCAGCCCTGACACTGACTCACAGGCCAGGCCATCCCATCCCCAGGAAACAAAAGCTCCACTTGTTTATTTCACAGGAAATCTGGACCTTTTCCTACCTCTGCTCACTCACAGCAAGAAGTTTCCTCTCTTCTCCAGCTTAGACTTTCCTGCCTTCTTGAGACCACCAGCTAAGAAAAGCAAGGATGTGAGTGATGATTTACAGAACTTTTGTGAACAGCCCAGGCAGTAAATTTTGCAAATAACTGTATTGGCAAATGAGGTTATGACAAATTCTGAATGTATTGGTCCTTCTGGCAGGGGGAAAAAAAGGTTGAAATTTCGTGTAACTTATGTCTTTGTTTTGGCTTTTGTTTTTAAAGAAAAATGTTCAAGAAAGTGAATTATCAATAACATGATGCTCTGTTCCATTAAAATCTTATAAATTCTTAATGCTGTCTCCCTACAAACATTCAACTTTAAAATGTCTGAATATGGGCAGGAGAGGGAAAGACACAGGTGATTTGGAAGAAATTAAAGATTTATATTTAAGCAAGCCACAAGATACTATACATTCTCAATTTGACCATTAAAAAATAATCCTCGACAAGGAAAAATATAAAGAAAGAAAACACTTCAGAAAAATTCCACAAGCTAATAAAGTTAAATAGACAACAAAAGATGAGGGCACAGATTTCACTTTAAAGGTTATATTCAATTTGGTTTACATTCATCAGCCTTTTTATTTACGTAATTTTCAAAATGGTAAGTGAATTTCAAGGCAAGTAATTTTTTTGCATAACTATTTCTTCAGTTTTCAAAGTTAATGTGTGCTAAGAGTATCAGAAGTTATTTCATTCAAATTTCCTTATAATCTTGTCAAAGTTTTAAAACCTAACAACTCAGATGTAGTAATTACAGACCAGTTATACTATCTAACAAAATCCAAATGGAGCAAGAAAAAAATGCATTTTACTGAGAAACACTAGAACAGTTTATAAAACTGTTTATCTCTAAAGTCTTAATTACACTAATGTAAATGTTCTCACATGACTACATATAAATTAATTTTGCTTAGGTAGTTTTTATTGCTATTAATAAACATATATTGACTCAGGAACCAGTCCTCTTGAAGCTCATCAGACAGTAACTAAGCTAGCTTGCATGTCAGTACTGTTACTTTCTGAAGCATTTTCTCTGTACTGTTGAAACATGAGACAAATTTCCTAGAAATTCAGTTTATGTCTCCATCAAGTATCTCTGGAACTCAGGAAATCAGCTTTATTTTAAACTATGTAAGCAAAGCTTTTTGGGGTTTTTACAATTCTTCTTTTAGAATGCCTGTTGGGGTAAAAGGCCTGGTAATGGTACAGATTCAACTGAAATTCAGAGATTTACAATTACTTGCAAGCTAATGATCAACAGCTGGATCCAGAGCAACTTAAAACATATAGACTTTTATTGCCATCCTATTATGAAATAAAATTGCATTAGCTTAAACCTATACATCCTGTTTTTCTGACCGGAGCATCCTAGTATTTCCTAATCAAAACCATGATTGAAATAACAGGAGTTTTCCCTCCCACAGAGCACTCCTCCAGCAGAACTCAATCTGGCAGAAACCCAGTGCTGTGCCCCAGGAGGACAGATCAGACCTTCCACATTGCTTTTAGGAATAACTTGTAGTACTATCAATACTTCTTACACTACTCTGCTTCTATTTTAAGATGTTCTCCCAGCAGCTTGAGTCAGCAACATAAGCTGAAAATACTTTCATGCATATGTTTGGTGTGTTTCTTTCACACTGACAATTTTTTTTTTTTCTGAATGAAGTCCAACTGTAAAGTCTTGTGGCATGGACATCAACTAACTTGCAATTATTTAGAGTCAAATAGCTGTTTTAATTATAAAAAAATAAAAAAAAAAAATAAAAAATTTTAAAAGCCTAATAAAACATCCCAGGCAGCACAAACCAGTGTGTGGGTAACATCCTCTGCCAAAAACCAGTAGTTTTTTTTCAGGCTGATCTGTAAGCTGCACCATGTCATCAATACCTGGACATCTCTGCTCAGAGAGCTTGAACATTTTAGAAACCTAAGGTCACAGAACATGAAGGCACAGATGGCATAGCATGGAAGGGAAGGAAGCATACAGGAGATCAGGAGCCACTCTTTTCTCACATTGCACAGTTCAGTGACTCAGCAGAGAGTCACTGCCAGCTGAAGTTATCAAACTTATACCTCTCTTTAAACTTAGTTTTGCATTTCCCATTCTATTCCCTTAGCCCTGTTTTGAGTCTGCCTCCCCAAAATGGGGCAAGCTGCTTTTCAACAGCTGTAATCTCAATTCCCCTACCCCTTCTTCTTACTCCTCCAGAATAGGGTAGTAAATCTTCTAAAGTATTTATATATAACATACATACTGCCTCATGAACATCAGCCACCATTTGCAAACCTGTACTGTATTTTCACATAGTGAAAGAATCACATAAATCCTGTTTCCAGAGTGAACTCAAGGAATGGGAAGTTACACCAGCAGAGGAGCAAGACCCTGCTGCAGGCAGCTCTGCTCTCATGACAGCTGCAGAAGGGGTCAGGGTCCCTCTTCCCCTGCAGCTTTCCTCACAAGATGGCACTAGAATAAATGGTTAGGACAGGGATGCCAGTCTGTAGCAGACAGAGACTTCAAAGCAGAACATGAATGTAGCTTGAACAGATGAGTGCTTCCTCTGTTCTTACACGGAATTCGACAAACTGCTGATGCTTGCCACGTCTGCTGCTGCCACCGCCGATGGCTGTCTCTGAAGAAAGGAATGCCAGAAACCTGTGCTTTCAAGTGCAAAGTGCTGCACACACACTTGCTGCTCCCACTGTGTGCTCTCCGCCTCAGCAGGTGTCTTTAATAGTGTTTCTAGTCAGTACCAGCTGGTTTTGCTTGCATCCATTTTTAATCTCAGGATTTTGAGCACTGACTCCAACATTTCTATTCGGGGAGCAAGCACTTCCAAAGGCATTGGAGAGGCAAAGCAAGTGGCAGCAAGCCATGAGCTGCAGACACACGTGGCACACATGACACATGTGGCACACACAGCCAGGGCTGGCCATGCACCACGGGTGCCACTGGGCAGGGCTGGCAGAGTGCAGACACATCATCAGCTGGCTTAGAAACACCAGGAGGAGCCTCCAACTTGTGTCTCCCAAAGACTTCTCTTTGAATGACAGCTGAAAATTAAGGGGTAAGAATGTTTTCTGCAAGCAAGCAGGCAAGAACTGACAGAACAGGTGTGCAAAGGCAGACTCTCACCACAGTTTCTGCATTGCAGCTTGCTGGCTCGAAATAGAAACTCAGACCTTGCAGGCATTCAGCCTCAGAGTTTACAAATTTTTATCTTATTACAAAGGAGAGGTAGACTTAATAATTGACAAGAGCTTCTAGCCCTTCTAGCCCTTGTGTCTACTTCCATTACTTCTTCTCCATTTCTCCTCTCCAAAACATACTGAATATATATAAAAAAAAAATTCAGTATGAATTCAATGCTCTGCAGTAAGGATCCCTAAACACCAGTTAACTAGATCTTACAAGTTGCTGACTCTAGAGCCATGAGAGCCTCCCCCTTTATATTAAATCATTACAGTGTCTGCAATGCTCCCTTGGTTGATGGCTGAGTACATAATTTACACTAAGTTTTGGCAAACAGTACTGTGATCTCATCAGAGGATGTTCTTGAAATCTTTCTCTGCTCAAATCCACCACTGCTAGCCAACTATGAAAGTTTTGCCTGAAGAGAGTTACAAATATATCTCAAGTGGAAATTGTAAAAAATACTCTCAATAGTCTCTTCTGAAGTAAGGACAGTTTTCAGAAAGATAGAAATGGCTTTTAAAGACCTTTTATTTAATATTCACCTATTAATTAATAGGTCTTTAGCATTTGCAAGCTGAAGCCTCAACTCACAAATCAACCCGATACAGTTAACTCAGACTAAGGAATGTATTGGTTGAATTAATTTTCCTGTACTTGTAGAGGTTTATCCTTAGATACAGGAGAGGAAAAAGTGATAGCTTGTTAGAACAAAAGAAGCACATACAGATCATATTGGAAGGAAGTCCAACCTAGCAACAGAACCTTTAGATAAGCTACTACAAAATGAAAATGGAAAAAAAAGAAGTAAACATAAGCACCTTTTTAAATGTGTCGAAGCTGCAGAGCAGAAGAGAAGCATGTGAGACAGGCATTTCTATTTGACCATAAGCATTGTGCTTCAAGAGTGCTACCCTAAATTTTCTCAGGAGACATAAGCTATCTGTATGCATACTGTATTTCTTCTAAAAGCTCATCTGTTGGGGAGTCTTGACTATGACTGCACCTGACTGACTTCAGTCAGGTGCTGCATTGTAAAACATTTCACTCACACTTATCAGTAATGGAAATTTGACAGAGCCAAGCCTCAGGAATCTGATTCTGCTTATACGTGGCCAGTGGTGGACTCATCAGCACCAACAGGCAATGAAATGGACTACAAAGCATAAGTATTTGATTCTTCTATTTTTCTAAAAGAGCAGAGCTCTGACAGCGCTGCTCAAACTAAACTCCCATGACTGCATCATTAATTTCCTTAGGATAATCTGCCTCTGTGATTTTTAGAGCAAATAAGAGCTAAGCAATGAATTTTGCACACCAATAAAACCAATGGGGTTTCACACAATTCCTCAGTTTTGCCTTTTATTGAGAGTTTATTGATCACCTTAAAAGACAAGGGTGATTATATCCCACACTGTTGCCACTGAGCAAATACTTGAAGCACATTAAACCGCCTGGTGATTTACAGGAGAGCCTAATGGCATCTGCTTCTGCTCAGCTGGCAGCAAACCTTTCTGCCTTCATGATCCTGCCAATATTTGTGTAAAAGCCTTTTTAACACCCCAGTAATTCTGTGTGAAATATGATCTAAGCTTATGATTCATAAAATTGAAAACATATTAGAACACAAAGTGATAACACCAACAAAATAAGACCCTGCTGATTCTTCTGTAAATGGGACTGACATTTTACATGGGAACTATCATGTTATAAATAATTCCACATTATAAAATTCTCACAGTAGCTTACTGATGCTTTTAAAAAAGCAACTTGTTGTTAGGAAATATTTTAAATCAAGAAAGTTAAAATTATCATCACAGTAATATTTCATCAATAATTGTATCAAGAAGAAGCAACAGAAAGAGTTTTAGGGTCTCCAAACTTCAGAAAGCACTTTAAAAAAATCTAAAAAAGGGAGAATAAAGGAAAGCATTTTTTCCTTCTTCATAAGTATACGAGTTATTAAAAACCTAAGGCTATTTGTAAATGAGAAACACACATAACAGGGCAAAGATCCCTTTAAAAACAACATTGCTTTAGAAAAATATGGACTAATTTGGTGGACCAGCTCCACCAAAGTGGAGCTCTTTATGCATTGCTCCACTTTGAACCAGTATGCAGAGCTTTCAGGCTAAATTGCTTGGGGTGGCCAACTTAATGCAGGATTCTCTTACACTCAGCATTAAGTGGTAAAGAACATGGCAACTACAAGGGAGGAATTTCTTGCAGCTGGGAAGCAAGTGTTTAGAGAGGTTAATGGTCTGCAGTCCTAACAGATGTTGTGTCACTGACTCATGCTTTGGTGCTGGTAGCAGGCAAAGGCTGCAGTTCTGAAGCCTCTGAATGGCACCTCTCAAAGGTTAACCTAATCCTAGACAGGCAAAAAGCATCAACAGCAAAGAAGAGTTGCCTTTAGTTATCTACACGTTTCAAACACAAATGATGGGTTGTGTTTATGAAACCAAGCCATTATTTTTTACTAATCACGCCAATTTTAGGAGAATTTGAAGACATAGGCAGGAAGGTCTGTGTTATAAGTTTCCTGAAAACTGTATATTCCATTTTTGGCTGGCTAAAAAACCTGTTAGTTGTTTCTGCAAAACAAAGGTAAGACTTCACATTATTATAGAGTGGAGTAAGATTTTCCTCCAAGGAGTGAAGGCCACTTCATAAGGACTTTTCAAAGACTTCAAATGAAAAAAATGCTTCTGCAAAGCCCCACATGTGAGTTAGGAAGTCCACCCAGAAACAGAAGGCAAGCAGGGTACCATGCAGGCTTTGAAGAAGTCAGCAATGGTCAAGCAGTAACACAATCTAGGTTTTTCCTTTATTTAGGTTATTCGAGCTCTTCCCTACACTCTTTATACTAAATGAAAAATGGTCACCAGAAAAGTATTAACCAAATGTCCCTAAGCATAATTTAGAAGTTCACTACTGTAACTCAGGGTGCATGTGGGACTAGGTGCTGTGCTATAAACCAGATCACTGAAATGATCTAGGTTGAAAAAAAATCTTGCAGGCCAAAAAAGTTAATTGTTGTGGTGCCTATTTCTACAGACAAGTGGACAAGCATGAATCAAAAGGTGAGAAGTTGCTACACCAGGTATCAAGAGCCCAGGAGCTTCCTAAAATCACCACTGGGGGCAAAGAAAATGCACCATGTAACTATGCCCATAGCAGAACATGAGGCTGTGGAAGCCTCCTAACACTTCTCAGCACATCAGTAACTCTATGCAAATCTGACTGTTCACTTAAAGGAAGGATTTCACAGATTTTTTCTTTTAGTTGTGACTTCACTGGAAACCATACACTTCTTTGTTTGTTTCCCTAAAGAATATACTTCAGAACAATCAATTTGTTAATTTTTTTTTTTATTTTTGCATGCAGCTAACCTCACTGGAATCCACGTTCTGGTCTAAGGCAAAAATAAAAAAAAGCAGAATCTTGTCTACAGAAAGATTAGGAAATAATAACCATAAAGCTTCAAGTTTTGGCCAATGACAGAACTTAAAACTTTAGGATGAAAATCTCTTTAAACCAACACCAGGAGACAATTAAGGAATGACACATACCTTATCCACTGGGAGGAAGTCGTTTTCAACTTCTATTGACCTTGGTCGTAGCTTTATGGGTTTGTCTTTGAAGATATCTCCAAAGCCAACACCTTTGACCTTTTTGGGTTGGATTGTCGTGCCTCCATTGGCTCCTTCTGATTTTGTACTGCAAGAATCACCACCATCACTCTCAGAGCCTGTAGCATCTTTTAGGCCTGTGAAAAGGAGGGATGAAAGAAGGTGTGAAGCTCACTATTTTCAGATCAGATTGGGACTGGAAAATGATCCCTCCCACTATCCTCTTGAGGAAAATGAAACCACAAGAAATAGGTAGAGAAGATGCTCTCTGTGTCATGCACTCATTTTTGACTTTGAAAAATTACTTTATTTCATCAAATTGGTGTATTAATTAGAAATTACACCAATTCACAAATCCACAAAACATGCACACTCCAGCATCAAAACTTCATGTATGAGGATGGTGATTCCTTGAGTACCAAGAAAATCCTTTTTCCTCAGGCAAAACCTCTCTGGAAGAGACCTCCATAAAAGAAAGAGTTAAATTCAGCTGTAAGGCACCTATTGTACAAAGCCAGGTAAAGCTAACAAGCAGTCAGTCAGATCAGGCACGCTGTACCTAAAACCTGTGTGACTCAAGCCAATTATGCAATTAGTATCTAAAGCTACATTACCTAACTGGGAAATATAAAGCTGAAAGCTGTTCAAACAAATTTGCAATCAAATAAGCTGCATAATATATTCCCTGCTGAAAATTAAGCCTCTCTGCAGCATAGACAGCCTCATAAGAAAAGCACCCATGCACACTCTCCTCTAGGAACGTAACAAATCAACACTGACATTCTGATTTGCATTACTTCTTTCAGTGAATAGGAAAATTTATCTACACTTATCTGAAAATATCTGCTGCTCAAATAGCAGAGGCCACAGATGCAATAAGGTGATGTTTCAGCCACTTTACAGAAGGGTGCAGCATCAAGTCAAACAGCCACTGGCAGCAAAAGTGACCCACTGAAGTTTCCTTCCCTAGACCACTTAAATCTGCCTCCCTACATTAACTGTTTCCAGGAAAACCACAGCAATTGCTGCTACTACAGCACTGATACTACTTCACAATAAGAAGCTTAAATCCTCACATTTCTTTAACAAGTGCTCATGATGGCACAAATGTGGCTCTTACAAGTCAAAGAAAGAAGAATTTCAAATAAGCTTTTCTTCTTAATTACTTTTATATCAAGGTCAGCAAAGTGATTGCAATAGATTTTCATCATAAAAGGCTGAGAGATGAACCACAGAAACCAGTGCAAGTCCTAAGGCCTCCAGGTACAACTTCATGATCCAGGACACATGAGGCTCATCTGTTAAATGGATTTCAACACCAGGGTGCTGCTAGGAAATTAAATCAGGAATTACATGTCAGATCAGGACTTCTAGCAAAAAAGAGAAAAGCTGTGATATGCTGTCCTGAGATTTTCTGTACCTTTAACATGAAAGGAGTATAAAAGCAGAATTAGAGAAAGTTCCCAATCAGAAACAAACAGAAAGACTACAAACTAAGCAAAATACTTTGGCCCTCTAGCCTCCAGAGTGGCTGCCACACCTATTGTGAACATCAGCAACATTTCTTTCTTCAGATATTCAATTCAAATAACACTGAACAAGTTGTTTTTTCCATAAGCTGTGCAGGATTGCAATTTAAATGAATATTAAATAATTATATTACAATACTTTTCTTAAATATGCAACATTCTTGATTTCTTTACATTTTATTTTTCTAATAAGGGCCTGGGAGAAAACCTCAAATCTGGTTAATTATCGTATTTATTATGGTAGTTAGAATAGTAGCATGCCTACCATCAGTAAAGTAAATCCTGTGCACTACTTCTCTTCCAGACCTCAGGAAATCAAGTAACCAGGGAATTTAAGCATTGACTGTGATGCTGCTTGGTGCTCTGGAGGGCAGGAGAGGAGTGGTTATCCATGGCAGAGCCATTGCACAGCGTTTCCAGCAGAGGCAGCAGAGGAGATGCAAGGGTAAATTCAGCCAGACAGGTATAAATCTCCTTTGGCAAAGTGTGGCAAAGTCACTGCCCCTTTCTTGTTCCCTCCCCTTGCTCTGACTTGGGCAGTAACTGAAGATGCTGTAAGTTCTACCACCTGGACCTTCTCCAGCTTTGCAAATTATCAATCACTGGGGCCCTGGCTGAGATAGAAGCTAGAACCAACTTTATTTATCACTTCTAAGTGCAAAGACAGTGGTCAGCAATTGATTATACTGAGTTCAGAATATCCACAACTCAAAAAACTCAAACAAATTGTAGTGATTGTCATCTTTTAGCTGAACAAAATATCTTGATATGGAAAATTACCCTCTGGCAAAGGATTCTACTGTCATCCTTGCCAAAATCTCAAACCATTTTGTGATGGAGGGAAGAAGCAGTGAAGACACCTTCCTCCAGAAGTAACTGATAAGAATCCATGACTGCTCTTAGCCACTCCCTGAAATGAACAGGAAAGCTATCCTTAAAATTGGTTATCAAAATAGGTTTTCTGCATCGCTAATTGTGGAAGAAGACAATTTGGACTTTGGTCAGTGGATGGAATTAAAATATGAAAGTAATTGTCAGAATTACTCAACAGGTCTCACATGGACTTCAGATCTTTGAAGTTTACATGAAAGAAAGATCAGAGACCTCAAGGGGATCCAATAAGAATAAAGCTTTGTTTCTTTCTGGGTCATCACTTGTTTTTCATTACAACATTTTCAGCTTTTATGACCATTCTTCTGTGATGAGGCACCACACTTTGCATCAGAAGCCTCACCTCAGGCTCACAAGAGATTTCCCAAGCATCACTCATATGTGCTTGATGATAATCCAAGAGTTGCTCGTTTTCTGTGCTGAGACAGAGCTCAGTATACAGTCCTCAAAATGAAAACAATATAGGAAATAACAGCATTGCTTCTTTTTCTTCTTTTCTTTCTATTTTTTTTAATGAGGACAGAATGGACTGAAGTGTGGCCTGTCCAAACTAAATTTCATTTGAGTGATCAGATACAAAGCTCCTGCAGAGCTAAAAAGAGTTCTTCCAGATCAGCTGGGAAAATGACCTAATTTAATTATTTTTGACTGATCCAAACTGAGAAGTTCTCTGTACTTAACTAAATAAATCAGTAAGAATAAAAGCCCTGCTTGTGCTCTTATCACAACATAACTGGGGTCTAGAGACAAAGAGAAGAACTGTATGCAGTGGAAACTGTAGAACAAATCAGATAAAGTGAACATCTTCAGTAACATTAAGAAAGAATAATGCACTGCTTGAGTATAAAACAGTGATGTAGAAGATATTCTAACATGCTCCTACTATTAAAGACATGCTAAGGAGACTGTCTTTTACCTTCCTGTCCAGGCACATGGGATACAGTCTCCTGATCTGGACAGATAAAGAACTTGGAAGCAAGGATTTGCAACGCTACGCCCACCCTTGCCTGATAAATTCTCTCCTCATTTATTTTTTTCATTGGGTTGTTCCCTGATACATGTATATCCATGCGTGTGTATAAACATGTGTGTGTGACACATACATGTGTGTATATATATGTATCAGTATATACCTATCAGCATTTCTCTCGGTGCATCTGCACCCTGGCTACGGTTGTCTTTCCTCCTGAAATCAGAAAAATGTTCCTCTTCCAGTCACTTTTTTTGTTGTTGTTGTTGGGGGTTTTGTTTGTTTGTTTGAGGGGGGTTTGTTTGTTTGGGTTTTTTTGTTCAGCTTTTTTTGTTCAGCAGATTTTTTTGCCACTACTGCGAATAGCTTAATGGCAGAACACAGCTGGCTGGATAGTGTCTCCAAAAGATAAATGTAAGCAATGGACACAGCTGGGATCTAAGCAGGAACCCGAGTGCCCCAGTCTATCAGATTATGAACTTCAAGTAGGAAATTTTCTTCATGAAGAGCTACAGCTATCAGGGAGATCAGGCTGCTAAATGACCATTAAAAAGCTGGAGAGAATTTCAGTGGTCACAGGCCCCCTCTGTGCTGACCAGCACACCCACTCAGCCTGAAGCAGCTGTGGTCTACCACAGCGATGGACTTGGAGCACAAGGGTGAGGCCAGCAGCTCAGCAAACTGCTGTCCTCAGAAATACCTTGCTCTTCGTGTCAGCTATTAAGTACTTCAAATAAAGCCAATGTAGGATAAAAGCTACAGCAGTCAGGACTCTCACTGTTTTTTTGCCACACTTTTTTTTTTTTTTTTTTTTTTTTTTTTTTTTTTTTTTTTTTTTTTTTTTTTTTAACAGCAACTTCCCTAGAATCTGTCAGCTCTCTGTCAGCATTTGGAGAGCTGACAAGCTAAGAACATAACATCAATAATGTGCTCACTAACGTGCTTACTACCATGTCAGTCTTAATAGCAGGAAAGTTTTTCAAAACTTTAATATTTCTCAGGACACATTTCTCAAGTCTTTTGGGAGTGTCACATCAAATTTCTGGCTCTATAAGCAAAATCACTCTTCTTTTACCTAGATTTATTGTTGCTGAATCATCTGTAGCACCACAAGGTAGAGCTCAAATCCAAGCACTGGTTGCATTTTTCTAGTAAGTTCCCTGAAGTCTAAACAAGGGCACCATCACCAGCAAGAAGTTTAAATTCCCAGGGGCCAACTGTTTCCAGCTTTTGGCTGGAATAAGAGATGGGTCTACAGCTTTTTAAAAACACTCAGAATTTTGATTCTTTATTGATTCATGCTCCTTACAAATGCAAGCTCATTTAGTATTCATGAAGATTAAATTTTCTCAAAACTGTCTGGAGGAATTTTGCACTTCACACATTTTTTCCTCTATGGGTATATAAGAGAGATTAGTTTCCTCAAGACATTTCAAACACACCACATTTCTGCTATAGCAGTTACAGGTCTTTTGAGAGCAACATTCTGAAATGTACCAAAACAGATTAGCTCAAACAGGGATTAAAAAGAGACCACAACATCAGACTTAATTCAGCAACGGCCTCTCAGAGCTGTGCTGGCATCAAACCAGGATTCTAAATCAGAAAGATAGTTAGGGATGATAAAGGGCTGTGTAACTCAAGCTGTTAAAACAAAAATAAACAGCTGTGGTAAAATTAACTCCATTCAAAGCAGGAAACAAATTGTTTCTAAATAGCTTAAAATGGCAAGGGAGAAAAGGAAATGCATTCTACGTTTACAGAGCTTTCTATTTTGAGCTATTATTTGGGAATTTAATTTTTGTTCTTTATTCTGGATTGCTCTCTCTGCTGACAATTTATGGCCCTGGGCAAAAGATGAACTACTCTGACACAGTAAAGTCCAGTGGTGGCCTGGCCCTCTAGGCACTTCTCAGCTCTTTAAGTGATGGAAAGGTCAACCATTCAGAGGCACACACCTGAGACAATGCAAAGGATCTGATTTGGTATAGCAGCCAGAGAGAAACACTGTCAACTGTGTTTAACAGAACAAAGAAATCTGTAAATGAAGCTTATTGAGTTTTTTTACTTTTATGGAAGGGACAGAAAGCAATGGGAAATATGTCCTTTCCTTCTATTTAGAGAATGACAGAATGGAACACCCAAGTGACCGATCTGAATGGCAAAGGTAGTGAAGTTACACGTGGTAATTGCAGTAGATGAGACAGGAACTGTCCTTCTTCCTTTTTCCTCACTACTGGTGAACACAGAACAAGTGCTCACATGCTATAAGGTATTCGTCTTGAGCTTGCTTTCTGTCAAAATCCTTTATTTTGTTGAAGTCATCCCCAACAACATTCCAGCATCATAAAAAAATCAAAACCAGAAAATAAAATTTGATTCTACATACTAGTGTAGAAGAAAGACATGTTGATTCTTCTTTGCTTAAAGATTAATAAATTCATGCTTTCAAAACACAAATGTATGCTTCTTTACCAAGAGTGATTATACATGTACAAATAGCTGACTCAGACTATCTCAATATTCATAATTATTTGTTATTCTCAGTCATTCCTTGAAAATAACTAACTGTGTCAGCTAAACATTTTGTCACTTGCTTTCAACATGTTCATTTTCCTTTGCATAACAGTTCTTGCCACATAAGAAATGCCCCAAGATTTCTATGCTTGCACAAGTGGTCATGCAAGGGGAAGGGGAGCGGTGCCCAGCCCCACGTAGCAGCATGCATTGAGGGCGATGCAGCACGAGCATCTTCTGCAGCACGAGCACAGAGCCATCACTACAGAACTTGGGGGCTTCCCCACCTCCCCAGCCACTTCCCCGAGTCCTGTAAGAGCAAACAGGAACAATTATTTCTTCAGGAGCTCCACAACTGTAAACACTCATTGTCTTCATTTGGGGACTCCTTTTTTCACCACCCTCACCAAGTACAGGCACATGTTACTACACGTGGGAGGAGATGCAAGCAGCCACAGCCAATAGGGTTCTTTACCTGTCACTCACCAAGCACAGGTCTTTTGTGAAACTCATGGAAAACCATTTGGTAGTGGGAATCCCAGTCAACAGAAGGATTTAACATTTCACCCCAGTCAACATAATTTTTCCACACAGCCCCCAATCCCATGTCATCGGTACATTTGTTTTCCAGCAAATAGGATGCTTACTTTTAATCATGAAAACTTTCCTCCCCCGGTTTTATAGTTTTTCTTTCTCAGATGTTATTTTTCATTACATCATCTGTAGCAGCTGTGTATTTGATACAATCTCTTTTTTGCAAGCAAGTTGTAACAAGGTGAGGTGAAATACAAAGCTGTAACTGTCCTCTCTTCAGAACTGTTAAAATCCACATTCGGGTTTCTCATTTAACTTTGCTCACATTCTGACACTCTTCAGTGGGGTTTACAACATCATAAATACATCAGCCATACTGATTTCTCAGAATTCTAACCAGCCATAATTCCTCAAGAATTAAGGGGAGGGGAACAACAACAACAAAAAAGGGTAAAAAAAAGTGGTGGAGCAAGAGAAAACACAAACACAATTGAGGTTACTCACGAATGTTTCTGTTTCAACGATCCTGATCTTCTTCCATTATATCTAATAGCTATTACTGACAGCATTGTGGATCCACATATAAGGAAAGAGAGGCAAATATTTGTCAAATCAAGCATTTAATCTGCACTGTTCCTCAGTTATTGCATCTTTGAAGAAAAAGAAAGCGAAGCAAGAAAGAGAAACTAAATCAGTAAAAATAAAAAAATTAGAAATCCAAGAAGCGTTGTTCTTGGAGGTGCAAGAAAGTTGCAGGATGAGAGAAAAGAGGGCTGTGATCAACAAAATGACAAGTTTTGTTGCAGTGTGTCTCTCTTCACCCAGCAAATGCAGTAGCAAAGATTTCCTGACAGCAGGTTGATGAGCAGAATGCCAAAGGAGCTGGAATTGTTGCTGAGCAGAGCCTGGCATACCTCATGACCAAGAAAGCCATGTCAGCATATAAAGGCAAGGCCGGGTGTTTCTGCAGGAGACAATCTTGCATATTTCAGTGGAAGGTATCTCTAGAAGCAGCAACTAATTCAACAGCTTTTGCAGGCCTTGGTTAAGTAAGAAAATTTCTTTTAAACACAGCAGTTGGAAAATGGCTTTCAAAATAAAAGTATTTAGCACTGAGCATGTGTTTGTGAAGTAAAAGCTCTAAGCTTGATTACAAAGTTGAGCAACACTTCATGCAATGTGATACAGGTGAATCCAAGCACCACCTAGGCATAACTGAAGTTATGAACTGACTCCAGCTTAACTTACAGAGAAATCAGCAAGCTGAAACTAGAGCAGCTATGAGTTGTTTTACCCAGACATCCCTAAATGAAAGCAATTCTGTGCAATGTCTCCAAACGATTTTCACTGGAGACATAAGCTCACGGGTATTTGCCCAGAAATACGGACCATAGAGGAGATATGAAATGGAAGGAGCTGGCTGCACCATCACTTGGCTCGTTCAGGAAGAGCAGATGAGTAAGTTTGCAGGAGGTGAGCTGTAAATAGATGGAGCAGGGATAGTAAGGGACCCTCCTTTTTGTGTGTTAGTTTAGGCAAGAGCATCTCTGATAGTAACAACAGCGCAAACCCTTGTTTTGTTTAAGACTTCCCTGGATGACCTGATTTTGTGTATTACCCATTCCTCAGTCCCAGTTCCCACCCAAAAAGCAACAAACAGGCCATAAGTGTAGCTGTATATCTGGCCTTCTAAGATGCAGCTTTGTGGAGAAAGTAACACACCTCTGCAGCATGAAAAAACATGCAAGTGTCAACCAGATGCCAAGGGAGGTAGAATTAAACCTCCAGGTAAACCAGCTCCAGGTAGTATAAACAGGTATCTTTTATCAGCTTTTAAAACAATGGTGTTAGCCCAGAGCAATGTGAGACAATCTACTGTGGGTTAAGCTGTCTTCTTGCAGCTGGTTATCAAGCTTTCCTCTAAATACCCATCCAATCCTGCACTCTAAAATCAGTATGATGCAATTTCTTTTCTGTGATATGGCACAACTATGGGCCAGTATGATTAACAAGAAGAACTAAATGCAGATCTCTAGCACAACTGGAAAGGTGACTGAATTCTTCTTGGCTTCAGTTATGCTTACTTTAGATGACTTGAGAAGAGGGGAAGGATGATTTGGCCCTTAATGAAAAACAGGCTGGGCATGGAGAGCAGACTTTTGTAAACTTTGAAAGGTAAGGTTAGGGTAGCACTACCCAGTAAGACTGTGAAATTAAAGGCTCCAAAGGCAGACCTTGCATCTGATTTGAAGCTTCATCTTAAAGTTCAAAGTTCAGCATACTGGAAATTAATTTCATAAATCCTTACTGTGCTCATCAGATGGGTGGATTAGAGGACATGTTGGTCTAAGAACTCTGCAAGAAGCACGAAATTTGAGTGATTGATAAGCAGTCATGGAGATATAAGGTGAGAAGCAGCACAAACATTTGAAGGCCACCAGCCACATGGTCTGCTCCAGCAGAACAAGGGCTTGGTTGGAGCTTGCAAAGACCTGCAAAATGAATTCTGGTAGACAGAATTCAGGGAGGTAATTTCCCACAAGGAAATACTCAGACCTGCACACATTCACCAACACTTTTGTTAAAAAAAAAGGATCAGATTTGTCAAGAAAAAAAAAAAAGAGGGTGTAAGGGCAAATATCAGAACAGAATAATGCCACTTCATCTGCTTCATCCTTTGCTGTCAACATGCATAAGACAGAAGTCCTCAGAGGCAGAAGACCAAACAATCCCACCCATAAAGGAGGAAGAAGAGCAGCATAGCATGGATCCTCTCAAGAGAAAGCTCTCTGGGGCAAAAGCAGATGCCAAAGCTAGCACAACATCCCCTGCACCAGAAGACAGGAGTGAACACTTTGCACTTAGTCACACCAAATGTGAATCTTTTAGCTAGATTTCTCCATGAGGAAACAGGTGGAAGGACAGATTTCTGTCTTCCTTGCTTCCTCTGTCTTGCATCTGATGTAATCATTCTCTCTTTTTCTCTATTACCAGGGCAGTAAAAGAACATGGAAAGCAGGATGTGCCCTTCTTTTAAAAAGCAGAAGCCAAAAACCTGAACATGAAATGAAAATAGCTTTATATCTTTTACTCTCCTTGGCAGAAAAAATGTATCAGCCAGAATGCTGTGAGTAATAACTGTCAAAGACAGAATGCCAAATGAAGAGCATGCAGTAAAGTAAAAATAAATGTTAAAAAATCACTAAAAAAAGAAAACTTCAAACAAACCAAAACCCAAAATATCCTTTAAGAAAAGCAAAGCATACTTTATGAGTTCAACAATCACAATGGGAACTTCACTTTCAGAGCAAATGGACTTTTAATTCAAAGATTAGTGGTGATTACCAACAGTGTTCTCATTTCAGGGGGCAAAAGTGATGGGACTAAATGGTCTTAGATTCAATCCATAGCTGAGACCAATGCACAATTTACAGGGGGCTTATACACATACATGGTATGGACACAGAACACACACATGCACGGGAGGAACAGGTGCATTCTCGTTGCATTAAGGCTGGGCAGTTGATCAGCAGCAAACTGACTTCAGCTTACAGACAGATATATGCACGGAGAGAAGCCATAAGTGGGTAGCAGTGGCACAGTTTACCAGTGTAGATAAACCAAACAAGTTCAGAGGACTGAAGCTATTGCTTGATGGTTTTGAAGCACACTCACTGTTATAACGTCTGTAGCTGTCAATCTTTGCAGGTACCACTCTGTACAGAATTGTCCCTTCAAAGGCAGATTTTCCTGACAGCAGGCAAGAGAAGGAAAGAAAAAAAAAAAAAGAGAAGGGGCAGGGCAGGGGTAAAGAGATCGAATGATGGTAAAAAGAAGGGAAAGGAAGAGGTTTTAATCTGTATTTTCAGTCACTGACATTTAAAAGCCTCATTAGCAAAATGACGAGAACATTAACAAACATATCTGATTGTACATGAAGTTAAAATATTCTTTCTGCCTGTATGTCAGATAACCGAATCTCATGATTTTGCTAAAGCTGTTATTTACAATGTCCAACAGAATGCATTCCTCTTAGGTTTGGTCTGTTGTCCATCAAGTTGTGAGACTTGCAAATAAAATTATTTGTCTGTTTTATGCAGGCTTGCACAGGGGAATCCTGAAAAAATATTATTACTGCAATGATGTACTCACAGTGGCTCAACATTACTGATGCAGATGTAGTGCACTTGAACAAGCACAGCTGACATCCAAACAGGGCAATGAAATACTCACATCTCTTTAATGTACCAGGATCCTGTGAGCATCAGAAATACTGCATCTTTCCAAGATGAGTTATTGGAAATATTTTGGACATGGGAATTGGTCTTAAACAGTGCTTAGTAGAAAGGATAGAACACGAAAACCTGAATAAATCAGTTTTTCAGCTAAAAGCTTAATCAGATCTAACTTGGCATTAACGTTAACAAAAACAAAATTCTAAAATTAAGAGGGAAAACAGCAAAACAACAAAAACCAAATCCCACTTCTCATCTTAGATATTTAAGGCAACATTTTTATTACAAAGTATTTTTTTTTCGTTGCTACTGAGATAGCTCATGCTCTGATATTTAGGACATGAAATTCAAGTGAAAGTGAAGGCATGAGCAGGTGAAGTGTTTTGTGTGTCAGGTTTAAAATCCCAGGCAAGCCCAAGAACATACCAACGCCAGCTTGTTCCCAATCTCCCCTAGTAATACCATCACAAAAATTGATGTCTTTGGTAAAATTTTATTGCAAAATAGTCAGTATATGTGAATTGTCCAAACACAGAATCACACTCAGTTTGGTATGGGATTATTTTCTCCTGTATATCATTCTGTTGGACTTTCAGACAATAAAAGCTATACTTATTTATACACTATAAAAAGCTGATTCTTTTGTTCTTGCAGTTTAATGAATAACAAAATGTTTTCATTGCCTTAATTTTATGTAATGAGGAAGTAAAAATGCTACAAATCCAGCTTTACACTTTTTTACAAGATACCATTAAAAGAGTGCAATTAAAACAGTCAAACATCAACCCACTGCTAAGAGAAGAGTACATTAAGCTTCATGACACTGTGGAGAGCCAGAGAGACAGTAATGGAAATCTAAAGTTTTAAGAACTCAAAACAGAGGAGGTTGCCTGACTGAAGCATCAGCTGATGAGTCTATCATCAGTTCTAACTCCAGCAGCCAGGACTTTTCAGAGGCCATCACTAACAAGTTCTAAAAATAGTTGATGGATACCATGAGGCTCATCTGTACCTTAGCGAACGCACATCAGAGACAGCAAGATACAAAAAGCCACCTTTCAATGCTGTCATGACCCTGCTTGTGAACATACTAAATGTTTTTTGAAATAACCTCCTCAATTGTGATTATCTCAAATAGGTTTTTTTTTATCACATGTCAACTTTTTGCTTCTCAAGAGGCTGTATTGACACATAGTGGTACTGAAAACAGTCTTAAAATTAATACTGTATTACTGAGAAAGATGGAAAATAATATTATAATCCATGTATCTAGTATAGTAATAAATTGATAATGCATACTACTTGTTCATGCTGCAGCAGGTGGCCCAAGAAAAGCAATATTTTCATTTAAGAACATGCTTTAAAGAATAAGGAACTGCTGTTTACTCTAAGAGTACCTGATCCTGTTTGTACTTTCATTCCAAAATGGGCCTTTGAAGAAAAGAAATTTGGCAATCACCTTACAGCTGGGACAAATACTTTAAAATCAAACAAACAACCCCCCAAATATTTTGATTTTGCAACAGTCTTGCTTTCCAGCCTGCTGAGCACTCATTGAGGCACAGGTTCCTCAACCCTCAAGGGGAGGCACAGGTACCCAGCCCTTTCCAAATAAGGGGCAAGCTAAGTCCCACAGTCAGGATTCAGAAATATTTGGCATTTCCAAAGCTAGCCCCAGGCATCATCTTCAAAAAAGGAAATTTTTGCTCTGAACAAGCTTCTGAGGTTAGTCTATGGCAGAGCATGAAAGGAAATCAAGATGATTTCTTCTGGCTGTTTACTCTGATCTGCCATAAAATTTACATGGACACAACATAACCAATAAAATCAGACAACATTTTTCTCTCCATTGGGGCTGGTGTAGACTGTAACAGGACAGAGAAATATGGGGTTTTATTAACTTCATTCCTAAAAAGCCAAGTAATGTCATTTTTCTCTTCTGTATTTCTTTCACTTTGAATTTGCCAAAATACATACGCTCTTCAAAAATTCTCTTTAGAGATGGTCAGTAAAATGTGATTTAAAAATTAAGTTTAACTAAACATAACCAAGATACTAAATTTAATTATTAAGTAAAAAATACTTGTGTGTTTGCACAGTGCCTATTCTCCTCATATCCCATGCTGTTTTCCCAGGTCTCACAGTAAATCTGCCAAGTATTTATTACCTTATCCATTTGACAAGGTGGGCTGCACAGTTCAAAGCTGCTGCTCAAGATTGCAGAGACAAACCCCAACCCTTTCTAGGGTTCTCTAAATGCTGAGCAGAACCTCAGTGGTTGCCCAAGGTCTGAGTTCAATGCCTGGGTACAACCCCTCACCCAGGGTGAAATGCCAACTTCTTAATCTTGAATTCATATTCAAGGTTTCCACCTTGCAAAGTCCTGTGATACAGATATATTCAAAATTTCCAGAAAAACAAAAAGGAATTACTGCAGATTTAAGGTGCTATCACATCCGTCATCCACGGAGGAAGGAGCTGATCTAGAGGCATGAATACACATCTTTTTGAGATGTAACTAGAGCATTTCCACAGTACCACTAACCTGATAGCCAAATCTTCCAGGGTTTCCTTGTTCATTTTTTATTTTACTATGTTTTCAGACTGAACATGGAATGAGATTATCATTCCTAGTTAGTTGTGTAAACTTGTAGAAATTTTTGCAATCTCATTATGGAGATTTTCAAATCCAGATATTCAGTGTGCCTAAATAGAGCCTCATGAAGCACTATGTATCAAGAGCAACAGCTGTATCAATCACATAAACCACATATAGAAAAAATTGAATTGATCTGTATTTCCAATAATTCTCCTAAGGGAATACAATTCTTAAATTGATAGTTTTACTTGAAGAAAAAGGTAAATAAAAAACCATTAAAATCCCCATAACAATATCAGCATTCCTTGAGTCACTGTCTCTCTCTCTCAGGTTTACAGTGCTCTTTTGTTTTATAGGTATATCTAATAGCTCCTCATCTTAGATAGCCACAAAGCACCTCCAAAGAATTAAATTGAATACAAGAAAGTAGGAAACCCATCTCCCACCTACAGTTACCTTCAATTTATTTAAAGATGCAAAACCAATATTTGTGTTACTGCTGTCTTCTCCATACAAGTATCCCAGGTTTGGGTTCCACTGACACTCAGAACCAGCACACAAACCCAAGTCTGAACAAAGCTTGGGCCATAATGCTCACCAAGAGTTAATGCTTTGTGGCTGCTTTTGCACAATCCAATGTATGTTTTTGTTAAAAGCCATTTTTAGAATGCTTATTATGAAGTATATGTTACCAAATTACCTGGGGAAAGAATATTCATTCATTCATATAGAAAAAATTGGGACATTCCATCCTGAACAGTATTACCTACCTTGTTCACTTATATAGCACCAAACACTACAGATGCCAGAGCTGAAACTATTCTACACAATTAGTTCTTCCAAGACTCACTGTGTGTATAATGAACATAATTCATGGTAGCATATACAGGTTATAGAAACCAGTTTGCAGTCTCACTGAAATGTGCACCTTCACTTTATGTCCTTTCTCCTTCTCCATCATTTTAATCTCCATTAAAATTTAAAAGTTTAAAATACCTTCATCCCAGTCTGAAGGAATGTTACATTTAAATATCTTGAACAGCACTGACCACGAGACTAGGTCACCAGTACACATTCACACATGAAAATGTACTCCATTACAAAAAAAAAAATATAAAAGATTTTCATCATTGCAGAAGTTAGGGTTTTCAGGATCTTATTTCTGTAGTATGGAATAAAGGTGACAAATTTACCTTAAGTGGAAAAATGAGGAAAAAGAAGAAAGTATTACAGTTTTCTATCTCTTATTGACAGACTAAACTTTAAAGGTTTTGGTAAATTTCAGCTGAAATCAGCTGACAAAGATCTTGGTAGTTCTTTGACTTCTGCTCATTCAGAGGGTCTCAAGAGAACACTACATAGCAATGAACATCTGTAGTGCTAAAAATAGAAATACCTTGGCAAGTATTGTGGAAATAGCCTGAAATATGCAAATAAAATTGACTTTTTTTTATTTCTCTGAAGATTTAGATTTGATCACTGAATTAGGAAAAAAAAATTATATCTGCGTGAAGAACACAGAAAACATGAAGACCAACAGCTTTCCATTTCATGTAACAGCACACTTTTGGTTCAGGTTACTCCACGAGAAGTGACAAAGAGGACAACCCACTCCCATGCTTATACTATTGCAAAACTTAGTTACCAAACATGCTTTTCACCTGCAGCAGTACTGGCCCACTGTAAATGAGAGAACAAAGTCCATGTCCCAGTTCTGGCCTTTTCCCCTTTGGCTGCTGGGGCAGTGGGTGTCGGAGGTGATAGAAACATGCTCAGCACCTGGAGGGAAAAAGTGCTGCATGTCCCACACCAGTAATTATGAATCCTTAAATCTACTGGAGTTGTTAGAGAAAGCATGGCACTTTAATCCCTCCACTTTAAATAAGCCACTTGGTAGATGTTTGGTTACTTTCCACATCTACAGACAAAAAAATCCCTTGTAGTTAATTCTGAAATAAATAAATAAATAAATAAATAAATGCAACAGAGAGTTGCCTTCTCTCTTCTTAGTCTGCTATGGCTCAGCAAGTCTTACACAGCTCAGAGAGCACTGATGATTTTGCAACTCAGGTAGCACTGCAGGTAAATGTAAATCATCATCATCTGACCCTTCCAGCATAAATTAAGAACATGGCATTCAGAAACACTTCCAAGCAAGAGATAAGACCGTGCTTTCCTATCAATGTGTTATGAGCTAAAGACACAGACATACATACAGAACATCAATAGTAAGTTTTTCCTTACTTGACTTTAGGTGCTCCTCCTGTGCTATTCCAATATCATCAGAGTCAGAGAGCTCCTTTATGAAGTTGGAAGGAAACATGCCAGTCTTTCCATTAAGTATACCTTCCCACCAGCCCTCTTCCACCTGCATCAAGACAAAAAAATGGGGGGTTTTAAGCAACTCTTTAATGAGTATCATTATATACATTCAGTAAATGACAGTAAATGGCTCTGAATAGATTATATTAATTAATTTCAGGTATAAGGAGCACATGGCACAGGCTCCAAGCCAGAACACCTCTCTTTTTTTTTTCATAAGTGAAAACAAGAGAGGTGCATGAACCCATCTGTAAGTGTCAGCAGTGCTGACAGCAGTCAGAAACATGGATGAGCATTAAATATGAAGATAAAAGAGTGACTAGAGAACACATGGTGCCTCTACATTTCAATTTTTATGGATATCCATTCAATCAGTAAATTTTCAGTGCACACTGTATGGCTATTCAAGACCATCTTAATGCATGTGATTTGCAGATTCTGTTTGAATTCCCTAAGTAATCAATGGTGAAAGAGAAACACCTACAAAGGGCTGCTCAGAGAATCTAATTTAGATATTGTAATATAATGTAAACATTCTTGCCTTCCCCCTCAAAATCAGAAATTTTGTATTTTAAGAATTAAGCATGATGCAACATCATTCATGTGTAAATGTAAGAAACCTGTGAAGAACAAAGTACAGTACTAATGCATATTTGACTTGACATTTACTAAGAGGTACTGAAATACATAATAATGATATTGTCAGGAGGAGAAGGGACACTACCTAGCTAAAACCCAAGAGAAAATATCACTTTAAAATTGCAAGTTCCTTCCTCTACAGCCCATTCCAGACTGAATGGTGATGTCAGGCAGTGAAATGACAGCCCTGAGAAATGCCTTTAGGTTATAATGGCACAGCAAGAAATGACTGATTATATGCATCAGCTAAACACACCCTTGATAGATAAATGTTTTTCATCTGTCAGACACTGTCCCTTCACTAAAAATATGACAGGAGAGGACAGTGTAGATCTGTGACACATCAGTCTCCAATAATGTTTGACTCATCTCTTTCCTGCCTACCTTCCCCACAGTTATGAAAAGAGAAAGTTAATTTTATTGTTAAAAAACAACCCCACACTTTAAATGAAGCTAGCTAATTATTAGAGACAAAAACTCTGAAAAATCTTTTCACTTATCTGTGAAAAACTTGAGTCCTTAGAAAAGAAATCTCATAATAATACAACCAAATATTTCCTCAAAATATAGAGGAATGTATGCATTTTTTTCAACTTAGCTACATGAGACATTTTAGTAAAACCCCCACATTTCTTCATCTCGTGAGCTGAGTTTTTGTTTTAATTTGAAAGTGGTTCAGACTAGACTTTCATTTAGTCTCAGTATCTGTCCCTGACAAAACTTCTCCCCTCCAATGCCTCAGAAGTATTGGTGATCTCCAGAACATCTCTGGGAATTATCTTGCTCTTCTTACTATATAGCTGCTGCTTCAGAAGATGGAATACATACATATCACTCAATCACTTCAGTGAGGTGGAGGTTTTTCACATCACAGTATCAGAGCCTCTAAAAGGTAGTATTTGCTTTCTTCTCTTCAAACTAATAAAAAGCAATATGGAAAACTGAAACTGCATGACACAGCACTCAGACTCTACAAGTTATATCTCTAAAGATGATTTGATATAAATGTTATATTCCATATAAAAATATAGTTATATAGAAAATACACAAAATGGCCAAGACTCTCTGAGCTATAAAATATTCCATTTTTTCTAATGCAATAGTCCCAGCTGGCTATATTGATTACAGCTAAATAGTAAGCCATAACTGCATTAGCTGATTGACCAGAAGATTAATCAGAGTATTTACACAGTTCCCAAGATTGCTGCTTTGCAAGATGCTGAGATTACTTGACAAATAATGTGACCAATATCATTCAGATCCATCTTTTCCTCAAGTAATTTTTGCTCGCTTACCTCTTCCAGAGTAACACTCCAGAGTTTTCTTACAGTTAACACTAGCTCTCTTTGTGTGACGTGTGGATCTACAGATATCTATCCATATGTGTAAAATATATATATACGAAGATCTTTAGACATCTAAATCTAAACTGCACATGAATATACTCAGATCATTCATTAGCTTATTTTAAGTTTTTCAGCTGGCTGAAATATTGTCTTAAAATACCATGTCATATTCAATAGTTCTACAAATTCAGAAAAAAATCTAAAGGAAAACCCAGGTTTTTTTCCACAAGGAAAATGCAGAATCATGTTAGCAAGACATTAAAGATTGAGGTCAGACTGGGCCTCCCAAAGATTTATTAGGAAATTTTCATCAAAAGTATCAAAAGTTTTAAGTATTTTTAACATTAAAAATACTACATATCCTTAAGCCTCAAAACACACCAGCTAGAGATGAATCCATACAATATATGACACTAAAATACCTCCAGGATTTAGACATCCCGAACTGGGGCATTCCATTACCATATGGTGTGAAAAGCTGCAATAATTCACAGCCAATATACCCTTACAAATGAAAATCCATTATTCATGGGGGGCAATCCATCTGGAGGCACGAGCTCAATAAAATTTGTTACTGTGCTATTAAAACAAAGTGCTTTCAGAATTTATACATTTACGTCCTGATTTATGCTCAGCATTCATGTGCTGAACCAAATAATCTAAAAATTGTTTCATTTGGCAGTCTGTGTCCTATGCTGGAAAAGAAGTTCTACCAGCAGCTGCTTGCCAGAAAATCTAGGACTGCCACAGCTGCCTGCTTACACCTTGCAATATAATTAATAGGCTAAAGTTGTTAAATGATTAAAATGTCCAGCTCTTTGGAGTCACTGACCTAAAGTGTATTTCCAATAAATTCCTATATTGGCCTGTTCCACAAAATGTTCTACAACCTGCAGCTTTGCCTATTAGGCTGACAGATTACTTAGAGCTTAGCTAAGTCAAATGAGTGAAGCTCTGAGTCAGGAACGGTTTCAAATGGATTTCAAATGGAAGGAATTCTCCCTGGATCACAGCAGAGTCTTTCTGGGCTGTTGAAACTAAAACACAGTCCCAGGAACAAAAGCAATGCCAGAGGCAGGCAACAGGAGAGAGAGAAGCTCAAGGTCAACAGATTTTCTTTTGCTTTGAGAGAACTAGAGCACAGAAAGCAAATGAAAGAAACTCCCTTAGTTTATAAATTCTGATGGAAAACATTGAGCTCAAAGGACAAAAGCAATCGCATGTTGAAAGGAAATTAAAAACACAGATTCCCAAGAGCCAAAATAAACTAATCACATCCACTGCCAATGGGAAAATAAATTTTGGAAACCAGACCTCAAGAGAAGATGGTGCCTACAGTGCCACTTGATGGCTTATTCTGGGAGTGCATGCAGAGAGCTGTGCCCCTAAGGTGTCAGCCATCCCTTGGGATTCTGGTACAGCAATATCTGGAAACTGATTGATAACTTGGGTGCAGAAGGTAAAAATTAAACACTGCACAGTGTTTCCCTTTGTACTAGGGAATCTTTTCAGCTTCAGGGTTCTTTATTTTAAAGTGTCAAAATGTGCTTCGGGAATTTTTGTTTGTTTGATTTTGTGTTTTGGGTTTTTCTTGGGGACTTTTAACATCATCTTCTAAACAAGAAACTAAGGAACTGTGAAAGCAATCACACACAACTTGGATGGCCTTCTATGGATTCAGTGGTACTTGCACCCTCATTTCCCCAAAAATTTCCCTACCACATGAATTAACCAAATAAGAAGTAGTCATAGAAATCCTCATGAACAACCTGTTAGAAGAGGATCTGGAAAAACTGACACAGTATTCCACAGAAAAGTAACTGAGGGTTGTGAAACTCCAGCACTCATTCCCAGCTTTTTCCTGCAATTTATACAGCTCTGTATTTGTGGCACAGACCATCCCCTCATTACAATTAAATATTCATTCCCCTTTCAACTCTATAGATGCCAAAATAAGTCACTGTAAGAAAAGTCCAGCTCAACCCCTTTATCCTGTTCTCAGACATAGGTTGCATCACTTTTTCTGATAACAATCACTAATCTTGCAAATAAGAGGCAACAGATTTGTCAAAATTCAGTTTACATTTTTATTATTTCAAAAGAGTTACTGATAGGATTTACCATGCAATGTATGGCAATGTTACATGAAAACCAGAGAATAAGCTCAGTGGTATTACAGAAGGTCTCAGTCAAAGACTTGTGAGCTTAACTCCATGCACTACACATTGCCAAAAAGCTGACTTCTCAGCAGGAGGAGGCCAAAAGGTATAGAGCAGCACAGTGAGAGAGTATTCCCAAATGCCTCAGAACTCAGAACTCCTGAATGATGTGCCAAATGTCCTTTCTCTCATGCTACAGGTTAATTAGCTAACATCCCATAAAAGTGTAAGGGTGAAACATAATTGGAATTCAGATATCTGCATTTAATAAGACAATTAGTTACAGTTGTATTTTGGAACAAATGTAATTAGAGTTAGAGCTAATGAGGTAGGGAAATGACAAGCAAAAAGCTATCAATCTCACAATAAATGTGAACATAAACAATGATGAAAATGCTTCTCTTGTTAGTTTTAAATGTACTTTTAATTTAACTCTGCTAATTAATATCTCATGGGTATCAGTGTTTCTGTAGCTATGGAAACCTATTTTAATGACAAACATTTTATCTATTGTGTTGAATGTTTGATCTCATTATAATTAATTTCTAACTATTTAGGACAAATAGGAAGGAACTGTGAATTCTGAACACATACAACCTCTAAGGATATCCATCTGGTGACAAGTTCAAAACTCAAAACTTGCTGTTGTTTCAATTCTACAGCCCCAAATCACTTCTGCCACAACAGGAATTTCCATAGGTTTAAACTACCACTACTACAGTCATAAAAACCCTTTCAAAATACCTAATCCCATCGGTTGGCACCAGGAAGAAGGATCTATAGCTTTGGATGCTATTACATATGCAGAGGTGGGAGAAGGGAAGACACCCTCATCCTCAGCACATCCTCAAGTGAGGTCAGTGTAACCTATTTTCACTGGGAATCTGGGGAAACACGCTTGGACACTCTTGGAGGCAGCTGAGGCTTGTGCTCCTTTCTGTCAACTCTGTGCTGGAGGCACTCATCTTGAACAGACTTAAGGAAGAGCAGAACACGTTTCTTTAAGAATGCAGTCCAATTAGCTTTTCTTTGCAACGGGAAAAGTTTAACCAGAAGCAAAATTTTAACACTTTGTTTTGCTCAATAACTACATGAAGATATATAGACAGTATTTTGACCTAAATCGTACCAGTTTTAGTTTGCTGTAACACAGTTAGGAATTGATTTATTTTCAGCTAAACAGAAATCCATGGTGATTTTAAAATATTAATCCAAGTCAATTAAACTAATGAATTCAACTGATACAACTTCCTTGGGAAGATACAATAAAATATTATCTATGGGAATCTGAGACGTATTCATGAATAAAAATACAGGATAAGAGAAAAGAGCAACTGGAATGTGAATGGCCGTTAATGTTCCAACTACACTGAACTGCTCTAAATAATGCAGAAGATATCACTACACTGAACTGCTCTAAATAATGCAGAAGACATCATCCAGTTTTTAATTCTGAGTAATAATAAACAGAACTTGTATTTTACAAGAATGAACTCAAATTGTTGCTTATGTGGAAAGGCTTTTTCTGGTTCTTTGGGGGTTTTGTACATTAACATAGCATGATTTTGGCCCTTGCAAAAAAAACTCCTCAACTTTCACAACTGAGGAAGACATATTTTTTAAACAAGAAGTCGCTCACATCAAATACTTATGATTTAAGAAGCATTGTATGATGACAAAAACACTATGAATTCTGTTTCAATGCAGTAACACTTATTGCAGCATTACCTAAAAGCAGAAGGGTTAACAATTAAATCAGCACATTTTGTTGGTGCAACTTTCTGCATCAAATAAAGTTCCTGTTTGCAAAGAAATATTCTGCTCTACTTTTCGAGGAATTAACACTATTATGGTAAGAGCAGAAGAGGAAGTTAAAACAAGTGTTCAACATCAACTGCTTGGTATCAACCATAATGGAAAATAAAGGTCCCTCAGCAATACTTCCTGAAGCACTGAGAATTTTTTTTTTCCATTTCCTATTTTCCCTGTTGCACCAGCTTATCTACTTTCACGCAAAAGAGCAATCCCAGTGGGTTTCAAAAAACATGCCCTTAACTATAAACACACATATGCAAGTACATGGAACATTTCACTTCTATAGTTCTACATTTTTCAATTTTAATGCAGACAATTTCAGTCTCTTTTGGATACAAATAAATCAGGTATGTATAATTAATTTTTTCAAATTAAAAAAAAGACAAGAGGCACATTCCATAAGAGAGGCCTAGTGTGTCATTTAAATTATTTAATAATATAATTCATTCAGTAGAGTTAATTTGTTGGCTGGATACTAGGAAAAGGTTTTATTCCATCAATTTACTCTTAAAAGACACAGACTTAAAACTTTTAAGCAGTATTTGCATGGCCATGTGAGGTCAAATATACTTAAAATTGCCCAATGGAAACAGCTCATGTGATGTCATAAAATTCATTATAATACGGAGTTTACAATATATTCAAAATATGCTCTCATAACCTTGAATTCCCTCATTACAAAACTGCTCATAGACAGAATAAGCTGAACTGCTCTAAATAATGCAGAAGACATCATCCAGTTTTTAATTCTGAGTAATAATAAACAGAACTTGTATTTTACAAGAATGAACTCAAATTGTTGCTTATGTGGAAAGGCTTTTTCTGGTTCTTTGGGGGTTTTGTACATTAACATAGCATGATTTTGGCCCTTGCAAAAAAAACTCCTCAACTTTCACAACTGAGGAAGACATATTTTTTAAACAAGAAGTCGCTCACATCAAATACTTATGATTTAAGAAGCATTGTATGATGACAAAAACTCTGTCTCCCTGTCCAAGCTTGCAAAATTCATTCCCAGTTTGCGTAATTAATTTTCCACATCCAGTCTAACCAAAATAAGTGCATCTTGAGTCTCTAATTTTTTTTTTATTTGGTTTTAGGGGTTTTTTTAAAACTGATTAAGACCAAAATGAGTTTCTTAAAATTTACTGCCAAAGATGACACAAGGAGAGATTCAAGTAAATTTCTATAATGTGTTTAACTTTGCAAAGATAGTTTTTCCCTGTGGCTGGCTTAATAAAACTGTGAAAAGTTTCTTCTGTTATAATTTGGTACTTCAGAGATATAAACTCAAGAGCTCTGTAACACAAACTTAGAGCTCTTTCCCTGAACAGAACTCTGAAACATCAACTGATGTAAAACCAGCAGGAATGCTTCAGGGAGAAAAAAAGTGACAAAATCCATAAGAAAAAATGCAACATCTCCTAATCCCCAACAGTAACCCAAACCAGACAGGTCAGTATAGCAGAGAAGAAAAATGTCTGGTTTAAATTATGTACTGAGGAGCTTAGCCTGCACAAGACATGTCAGAAATGCAGGTATGTATATTCAATTAAAGATGTGCTCACCTCTCCCACAACTTCAATGATGTCGCCAACTTTTAATTCCAATTCATCTTCATTTTGAGGCATATAACTGAAAGCCACCTGACATCTCCTTCTTCTGTTTCTCTCTCCTGAGGGAAATGAAGGAAATAGGGAAATCATAAAATGAAAATAAAATTCCATGCCAAACACATACCAGTGGAAATTATTAAAGATGAAAAATTATCCTTTGAGCATTGCAATCAGAATCTGAATGTTTGTGATACTTAGTCTATCTGCCTAGATTTAACTTATAAAAAGAGCCAAAATTTACTAATTGGGCCTCCTAATGACAGGATGGACAAACTTCACCCAAAGGATCTTTCCAGGTGTATTTGCTACAATTTCTCTTCTAGGCTAATGCTCTATGCACATGGTGTGGGCAAACACAGAAACTGGAGGGATGGGGAAGGGATCCAAAGCTTATAAGGAAATAAGCTCTCAGCTGTATCTTTTTGTCCACAATTCTTTCAAAGGTGTACAAATAACTCATTAACCATTCTTTATGTTTTATTCACAGAATCTAGAATTGTTTAGGTTGAGAAAGACCTCTAAAACTGTTTAGTTCAACTGTTAAGGTGGCACACCCAAGCCCACCACTAAACCATATCCCTAAACATCTCCACATCTGCATGTCTTTTAAATACCTCCAGGAATGGAGGTATTAAAAACACCACTTCCCTGGGCAACCTGCTCCAATGCTTGACAACAGTTTCTGTGAAGAAGTTTTTCCTAATATCCAATCTAAATGTCCCTTGGCGCAACTTGAGGCCATTTTCTCTCACCCTGTCACTTGTCCCTGGGAGAAGAGCCCAACCCCTACCTCACCATAAACACCTTTCATGTGATTACAGAGAATGTTGAAGTCCCTCCTCAGACTCCTTTTCTCCAGGGTAATCAGTCCCAGGCCCCTCAGCTGCTCCTCATTGAACTTGTGCTCCAGACCTTTCACCAGCTCCGTTCCCTTCTCTGGATATGCTCCAGCACCTCAATGTCTTTCTTGTAAGGAAGGGCTCAGAGCAGGCATTGATCTGATGGCTCATGTGTCTTCTTGCATCCTCATTCCCTGTGACTGGAAGGATAAAGAAGAATGCTGCTTTTGCTCCTGATCCCTTAAGCAGCTGTCTCAAGGCCCTGAAATATCAGTCTCCTGATTGCCCTTAGTCTGCTAGCTGAAACTTTATCACTGCCTACCTGAGAAACCAATAATGGACAATAATCTGAGGGCTGCACCAGGGTAGGAACCTTTCCATCCACAACTTCAACCCCAGCCCCAGGGAGACTGCAGAGTTCCCAAAGAAGTGCATCCTGTTGGCATATCAGGCCTTCTGTTCCCTTCAGAAAACAGTCTTCCACAATAGTGACCTGCCTTTTTTTACTTATGGTAGCAGTGTGGACACAGGGCACAGGGTGACATCACCTTGGTGACATTTCCATGGCAGATGAACCATCATCACCACTGTTCAGTTCCACCTGCAGAGCCTCACACCCATTCTGCCAAGGCACCAGGGAGGTGGGGCAGTCACAAAGATACTCTTGCTGCACCAGGCAGGAACTCACATTTATATACCCATGCAGATATATGTGTGTGTGTGCACATGTGTGTACACACACGTATTTGTAAGCTGCACTAATGTTAGGTTAAAGAAAATAGAAGGAAAACCATTGGGTTAGTAAGGTTAAGACAGGCTAATTTTGATAATCAACCAGAACAGCAATCTTTCTCTTCTAGCTTGGATGTCCAGACTGTGAATCCATAGCTTTGAGTAAGATCCCTTACTTGACACTCCTGCCATCAGAGCTTTAAGAGGGATAAGTGAAAATACTCTGTTCCAGAGGTTTGTTTGCCAGATCTTCTGGCTTACATGTAATTATAGTTGTATGAGATGAGAGAACTTCCCTAAATTAAATTGCTAAGCTGGCTGCTTAGCCTCTGTTAGCTAAAGTACAACTTGCTGATATGAACCATGACTGTGTTGGAATGTGGTGGAGAAGCAGAAGGCAGGAAGAGAGAATTTATTCAAAATGCAGAATTCCCTGACTATTCCCTCTTCTCTAGAAGGTGTGCATTGTATAAACCATGCTATTTCATATACTTTATATACATGTATCCACACAAATTTATACAGACACTCTACACAAGTAAATTTACTTTCTCTTATGCTATTTCTCTTAACTGTTAAACATGCTCAATATACACCAAAGTTGAAAGCATAAACACTTTCCAAGCATGGTCTTTATCTGAAATTAAATTACAGAAATAGGTTTTATGGTGAGTCTATTTTTTGTTCTGCAGCATCTCTTGATAATCCTGCTCTAGAGTAACAGCTACAGATTTTTTTTTCTAATTTATTAATTGAAACTAAAGAAAGAAGGTAGAAAGGAGTCCACTGATTGTAACTTTCTGACAGTATTTTTCACAGCCACTGCAATCCTGCATGAGTGGCAGCTTTCTGAATATTAAAGTTAACACCTTAATGCAGTGTAACCAAACTCACTCAAATTGGCTCTTTTTCCACCTACAGATACCTGCTCATTCTTCACCACCTAAACTAAAATGGTCCTAAACTGACAACTTTACACAGCTGCATTCCAAATAATTTAAGTGTAATGAATACCTTCTATATTGAGGGATTCTTTCATTGTGCAAGACAGGCTGGCTATTTCCCCTAAAAATAGCATTCCCACTATGATTTCTAACATCCAGCAGCAACTGATGTTGCTGATGTTGCCTGACATGATAGATGGCAGTTTTCATCCTATTTAATAATAAATATCCTTTGACTCTTAGGAGAATATTTTTTGTGAGTAAGAAGAAATAAACATAGCTCTTTTGGATGTTAATAATAAAACTGTATGAATCCTTCCTCCTCCCAGTCCATGAAGTTATTTTATTACTGTATACAAAATATAGTGAAAGTCTGCATTTATCTCCATTAGTTTCGTGGTTGCCTCACTGCTCTCCCCTCTCCTTCCAAATCTTTCTCTAAAGAAAGACCCAAGTGAGGGACACCTAGCCAGTAAGAGATACAGATTCCATGTACTACTTAGCTGTTCTTTCTGATCTAATTCAAGACAACAGCTCCAACACTGAATACTTCTGGTTTTAAGGAGAAGGTGCTGATGGCCCCTGTGTGCATGCACTTGAGAAGAACATGAGTTGTGTGAAGAGCTCTACAGCCCTTTTTCTACTGGTGTGGCTAGAACACCTTTAAAAGCTCTAAAGTTAGGTCAAACGGAAAAAGGAATTAATAAAAGCTCTAAAGTTAGGTCAAATGGAAAAAGGAATTAACTTGTATTTAGAAGTTTGAAACAAACAAGCAAACAAACAAATCTTTGAGGGCACAAATCCAATTTGCTTCAGTGGTCTTTGACTGGATCCTTAAAATGGTGTTGTTGCCTCTGACAGCAGGAGACCATAAAAGTGTTTCCTCTAGCTGTAAACATGCAAGAGAGAGCATCATTTCCATACATTTAAATGCTCTTCCGGCGTTAGCAACGAAGACAAAAGAAAGAGGCAATGACAACACACTGGCGTTCAGTGGTTACCTTTGTAAGGGGCATCAAAACCTGAGGCAATGCTACACAAACAGTCACACTGTTTGTGATGGCACTTCAGCCATCAGACCTAGGAAAGGTCACAAACTGACAGCTCCTGATTAGCTGAAAAGCACAGCAGCAGCAGCAGCAACATAGATAGGAAATAAACTATTTCATAATTAACTGGAATCTTAAAAGCCAAGTGACCTTCCTCTTTAAAACTTAAAACCTCTGTCATGAAACAGATGCTTATATGAATGTGTGCATGTGTGAATGGGTTATATGGTGGTTTCTGTAGAGTCTAATTTTCACTGACGTCAATGTCTTTGCAGCCTATCTTGTCACTCTATTAGGACATAAAAGTCAAATTGAAGAAATTTCCCATCTTCTTCTTCTTCAGATTTTCCTACACATGACATCATCTGCCCATCAGTCTCAGTTTGACTTTCAGTTCTTCCAGCTTTCACAGCTGTATCTGTATCTGGGGGGAACTGGTTCAGTGCAGTGTCTCCTGGCTACGTAAGCTGGGCTGTGATATGATTCAGCTAGAAACCAGTTCTAAATTTAATGTGCAAGAAGACAAAAGGCAACTACTTCATAACTAAAGATTACTTATACACATATAGGGTGGGTGGTAATGATTTTAATGGTACAGCTGTTTTGGATAGCCAGCCTAGATGGTTACTGTGTCACCTTTTTATTTTTACAAATCATTGAGTTGTTGACTTAGCTTAAGACAATTTAAGGGGAACACTTCAAAATGAATTATCCCCCCTTGATTTAATCAATCCCTTTTCACTAATAAGCAGAAACAAAATATGAGTTATTCATGACAATTTTATGTATCAAGCTGCACATGTTAAGAAAAACGGTAGAACTGCAAACTTCCTTCCAAAAGGTAGATGCATTTGAGAAAACTACCTAATTAAGTGCAAACAGCATTAAAAATGTTAACTTTTAAAACTGCTTTAAGTGTATTGAAGCTAGTGCTATAACACTTCAGATAGTCTTAGTCACACTAGATTCTAATGTAGATTCTGCCACTATCTTCCACAACACAAGGACTCCATCCTCTTACACCAACCCACTAGCAAAAATACAATTCTGATTTTAGAAGGCACCAGAATGGTCAAGTTTCAATTTCCTTCTTTTCCTGGAGGGCTTTGGCAGGGTAATTCTGACCTGGGATTTGACATGTCAATTCCAACCACATGCTGTTAAAAGGTGAATGGCTTTGGATGGATGACAAAGAACACCTGATGGGGTCTCTTCCCCATCTAGCAGAAAACAGAACTAAGATGGGAGGAAATATTGGGTGGGGAAATATATATTGGGGGTAAAGATGTGTTTGTGGGAGGGGGTTGTTTAGTTTGGGTTTTTTGGTCTGGTTTGCCATTAATATACCAGAGAAGAGAAAGATAAACTGAAGGAGGTGAGGGGAGACAGAACATCTGAGGTGCTCCCAGTACTCTCTAAATGGGTTATGTAAAGCTGCTGTGTTTTTCTAGAGGCAGATGAACTGGGAATTGCCCTGCTTTGACATGTGCAGCTAAATCACAGAGACTGCAGGACTCCATTAAGCACAATTAAGTACGACATCACTGCTAGTAATGCATTACTTAGAGTGTGCTAATGTTCTGCTGTTACCCAGGAGTGTTTTCTCTTGCTAGACTCCACAGCAACACTTCCAAGTTTCAGCCATCTGGCTGCTGCTCTGGATTTTATGGCCAAGATCTGTCTATGAGGAACCTGAAAGCCTGGAAGATACTTTTTTTTAACACCGCTGCATTTTAACACATATGCACCGTCAGAATAACAGAAGCCTCATTGTTCAATTAATTTATTCTTTTGTTAAAAACATGCAGCAGTAATCAGGCCTGTTAATGGGTATAATTCTTTTGGATAACAGCAGTAATTTACTGAAGCAACTTACAGCAAAAACGTAGTACCAGTGGTCAAAAGCTTTTAGGAGAAAATCATAAATTAACTAAGAAGTTAATTCCATATGCCACAGCTGGAGCCAGGCTTGTGCGTGTGACAGACAGAACTGCAATTCTAGTGAGGCTGAGATCACCACTTAAGCCTAACCCAAAGCAGAAGGAAACATTAGATAAATAACTGTAAATAAACTCAAAAGATGCTTCCACAATTTAACCATACACTGCCAATTTTTTTTCTGTCTTAATCTGAAAGTTTTAAAATGCACATAAATGGAATAGAAACTTCATCAAGAATGCAGTTAAATCATCACCAGCAAATTAGACAAAGCAACTCCAGACCCTAACAAGAATCCTAGGATTTTGCATACAGGCTACATACTTTGTAATCTATATTTTAGAAAGAAAGTGTAAAATACTGTATTAAACTACATATGAAACTCAACCACACATGCAGAACTGAAAATGTGACGGTTTATCAAATCTACAAATTCTAGTACCTGTACCTCTTAAACTTCATCATGTAAATTATTATTTTGTACTATCATTACTGGTGAAACAATCTGTCACAAGATAAAAATTGGAGCTTGGTGACAGGGTTTCAAACAGGCTTTTTAAACTGTACTTTAAGAGCATTTACACAGTCCTGGTAAATACTGGACAAGCAGGACTCAGCTTCACACTTGTTTCCAGAGATGCAAAAATATTTAGCAGCAGCAAGGGGCGCTTTTACAGCAGACAACACCTTTTCCCAAATTACACATCCTCTTGCCAATTCTCAACAATAACAATTTGTTGCTCTCATCTACTGCCTTTCACAAGCAGTGCATTCCAAGGAGCAGCAAATGCTTCTGTCTTCACTGTACTGCTGGGCAAGCCAAGGCTTGCCCTGGTCACCTGTAACTTTGGGGTTTGTTTTTTTTTTTACTGCCACATGCACTAGGTTCCACTCCCTGGCACTGGTGTTCCCCACTGTCCCTTATGTAATTAGCACCTGTGGACATGAGGGGACCCATTACCCTACACAAGGTCTTGCACTTATCTCTACATTTGGTTTCTTTTCTCATATTCAGAAGACTTGTGAGGATACATTACAGAATATGTTTGTTACATTGGTTAGTGCAAAGTCCTTATGAAACGACTGTACAAGGAGCTTTAAGAAATACTGCAGACAATAGATATCTGTAGCAATAAATTAGCTTTTCTAAAGAACAAGATGGAATATTCTAGAACACTGGATATTCAGAATATTCAATATTCTAGAATATTCTGAAATATTCTTTCTTGGATGACAGACCAAGTTTAAAAATGCAAGAACAGAAACACAACAAGATTTGCAAATGGCCCAAACAGGCCTTTTCTCTTTCCATTCTTATTGTGTTTATGTCCTGTTATCATGGGACAATCCCAAAAATTTTATCCCCTTACCTAAATTTTGAGATAGTGGCCAACTACTTGGGTCTTTGATTTTTTTTTTTTATTGACCTCTAGAGAAAACAGTTGAATAAACCAAAAGCAAACATGAGTTACTGTTGCATCTTTGCCACTTCTTGTATGTTCCATCACATAACTCACATAGCTCAAACTGCCTATGCACATCAGCACTTCAAACCTACAGTAAATGAAATAAAATAGCTCTAAATTGCAAAACCATTGTGCATATTCAGTTTTTGTTATGCTCTCCTCACTATAACAAAGGCACTTAGATTAAACCACATGGATTCCTACACAGTAATCCCCAAAAGTATTAGCTCCATACTACCAGCTCGCTGACTTGAAGCTGACTTCTGGCCAACTTAACTAAAGAGTAAAATTCACAAATACCTTTAAAAAGTATGACCTTTTCTGAAAGACTGCTAACAACTGTGCTACTTTAAGACACCAGAGTATCCATGCTTTTCAATAGATTTTCAATCTCTCTGTAATGACACTACATTGCAGGTTGTACTCTGACCTCTGTTAGACCAGTTTCAAATAAGCCTTTCTTAGCAGGGGGGAAGCATCGTCAACATTTTATTTTCCAATAAAATTACATAAAAATTACATAAAATTTGTTACCAACAGGTAACAACATACATTAAACAAATACATTAAGAAATGCTGAAAAGATGCAAAAAATACAGCAGTGAGTTTTCTGCTTGCTGCACTCATGCGAGCTATTACAAAATGAACACATGCAATAAATCAACGACTCCTAACAAAAACCAAAACTCTTTCTCATACTTGGCATCTAGGACATCAGTCAGATTTTTAATCTAGAGCCTTGTTTTCCTCTAGAATATCTGAACAATCTGTTCATTTTCCCATTAAAGGCAACAAAATTAAACAAAAATTAGTAACACGTCCACAAACAGCAGACAATGCGCTTTCCAGTTCAGCAGTGCTCCTAAGCCTAGGAAACTACTTCAAATTTGCCTTGAAACACAAGGCCAGACAAATCCTAAATTCTAGAAAGCTAACACTAGGAAGCTAAGAGATGCTCTGGTAAACTGGGAAAATGACTCAGCCAGTCTGGGGCTAAGGGTCTCATTCTGCAGCACATACACTGAGGAGCAGTGGCTCGGGCAGGAGCACTCAGGCATGTGTCTCCCGTGGCAATTTAGCCGTGACATTTCAAAACCTTGTGGAGAGCAGAGCTTTGGCAGGGCTCCTCACTGGGCTGCTGGCACGCTGCAGCTCAGCATGCAGGGTTATACAACTACCTGTCCTTTAGCTCTGCTGGGAGGAAAAAGCCCCAGGAGGGGCCCTCAGTCACACTCCTCCTGTTAAGATTTGTTATTATTTCTCAGCTACCATCATGAAAACGCTATAATCCAAAACAGCCTGTCGTCTTAGAGGGCATATAATGCTATACTTTAGCATTTGAGGGTTGCACAAGAATGCAAGAACACGTGTTCAGAACAGCAATAAACAAATATGATAAACCGAAATAAATCAATTATTCTTGCTGCTGCTGGCCCTCTACCACCCCAGGCACCATTAGCTCTGTGATGGCTGAGCAGAAGGTAGGTTTCCTGAAAGGTATCTCGGTAACAAAACTGAAAATTAACATTCTTTGTCCCACAGCTTCAAAAATTAACACTGGCACAGGATCCACACAGGATAGTTCCCTCCTCAAGTAGACGAGAAATATTTCTGTATCAAGCAGATTAGATGTGCATCATTATCCCCAAAACTGAGCAACAAATGGAAAAAAAGAAAGCCTGTTCTGGCAAGTCAGCCTACACATACAGTGCAGGGGGAGAAAAATTCACCTCAGGTAAAGCTGGAGAAAAAAAGGAGGCAGGGTTTTGCAATATTTGCATCTAGCCAGCTCTGCAGTATCTTTACTTTTTTGGTCATGAGAAACTCTGAATGTCACAGAAATTTTCCCATATGTTTTTAGTTGTTCTCATCAGTCAAACAAGTCTCTGTGGCATTTATAAGCATTCATTTTTACTAAACTAATGAAATATTAAGAGTAATGGCTCATGGTAAGAAGGCTGCCAGCAATTTAGTTTTTAAATATAGTGTCATTTCCAAACGATGCCACAAACAAATCATGTTCTTTTGGTCTTTTTCCTTTTACTTTTTTCCAATAGATTTTAACACACTTAAAAAGCTGTAATTTATCAAGAGGATGTTTAACCAAAAATGCCAAAAGGTATAACATTCAATTCCATCACCACTGCCTTGTAGCTTTAGTTCTCATGGAAAGCAGGCTTTATACCTCAAAATCCTCTGCTCCTAAGCACATTCAGAGGTTTATAGCTCTGTGAGTTAATGGATTTCCTTGACTGCAATCATTAATGCTAAACCAATAATATGAAACCAGCATAAATGGAAAACAAAAACCACAGAGCATCTTACAACCTCAAGAAAAGATACTGGTCCAAAGTGGCCCAATAACAGACCCAACGTGCTCAACTCAAATATTTTTTCACAACTATACAACACCCTACTTGCCCAGTTCTTTTCTCATCACCTCCTTAACTATTCTGCCTGAACAAAAAAGCCCCTTAAATCCTGCAGGGATGCATTTTTGTCTTTACAATAATGAAATAAACCAATTTAGAACAACAAAGACGTTTGGGTGTGTTTTGCAGATACAGTCTATTTATGATGGCAGAAAATTTTGGGAGTGAGTTTGAGTAATACATGTATCAATCACAGTGCTTAAAAACATCAGTACAAGAAAATATTCTCCTGTAACTTCTCCATAACTAAAAGCAATCACTATCAAGGTATGAAAAAATAAATGCATACAATTTTTTGTAATAGACACCTAGTGCTTTATTACCCACAAGATTTACAATTACTACATACTTTTCCAGTATCATATTTCCTGTTCTGTACTAATATTATTCAAAATGCAGATTAAGACAGTGGGACAACAACAGTCATAGGTTTAACCTTATTTTCCACCTGTGTATACAGTCAGGGACATGCATAATCAGCCTACAATTCTATTCCATCAATTTGAAAGAAGATTTAAAAATGCTTTTCATTTAAGCACTATGCACACATAAGCTTTTCTAAAGACCTTTCTGCAATCTCAGCCCACTGATCATTCATGACTTTAAAGACTTTCATATTTATTACACAAAATGCAATAGTCAAACTTTGTAATTGCTCCATTAGTCACTGGAAGCACTGCCATGTCTCAGTATGGCTCAGGTAACTGTCCTGAGCTGGCCTCACTCTTGTCTAGAAGCCCAAGTACACACTCTGGTGTCATCATACCCCTCTTCAGATGTTGAAGTTACATCTGAATATTAGAAACAGCCTTATTCAAGGAAGCTTCTTCACATAAAGGAAACAGGAAAGTCCCTGACCAGAAGAGCAATTGACATATGACATGCTTAACAGATAAGACAGCAGTCAATGATTCCCACAGTACCATGGGATCGACGCTTTTTACGGACCTTTTATCGTGTGCTGTTCATCACTACTTCAGGTACAAATATCCACTAAAATCTGGCTTTTAAAAGATCAAAGATTAATCAGCTTTTTCTGATTAATCTGTAGTGCTGTTTGTAGAAGGGGAACAGGTGAAGTATGCAGCTTCCACTGGCAGCCCTTGAATGCTCAAGGACTTTCAACTGACTTTTCCCAGCCACCTCCTGGTCATGCCTTGCATTCAGCTGCCTTCCCACAACACAGCTGCAGCCACAGACCACTTCCACTTCCAGGCTAACGCTCATACTTGTCCTCAGGGCTAGAATTATTTTGTATGTTGTAAACAGCAGCAGCATGTTTGCTTACAGAGCTACTATGAGCTACACCATATCCTGATACAGTCATCTGTAAATATTAAGTCATCTACTAATGTCAGGCTAAATATCTCCACAAAAGCCAACACCTGGGAACTAATATAAATACTGGCTGTTCTCATAAAGTGTGGGCTGTGTACATTATTGAAATCCAGCAAGTAAGGAAATCCAGTAATATAGAAAACTATTTAAGCACCTAGCAACAACTAAGAGGAAAAAATAACAAAGGCAAATTTATGAATCCCTATCTCAGGCAAAATTTCAAATCAAGCACCTCACAAAAGATACTTAATATCTTTATGCTGTAAGGAAAGGTTGATATAAATATTTTTAAGGCTTTGCGTAATTCATATCTTTTGCCTTTGAAGACAGATGATGTAGCAAGCAAAATATCTGATAACTAAGTTGAATCTGAGATGATTCATACTTTTTATTTACAGAAATAGCCCTTTAAGTAACTCATTAACTTTTTTTTCTTTTTTTTTTCTTGGAGTAAAAAGTGCTTTTAGACCACTTACCTTTTTATTATTTTGTGATGTTCATAAATATTCAGTATCTTACTACCCAGTAAGAGAGATGAAGCCTGCACTAAAACTACAATTTAAGCAACCTTTTGTAAAGACAAAGAAAGTATTTATACTTAAAAAGGAGTGCACTAAGGTAGGATGATGGCTCTGTAGCAACAGGCTAAAGCAAACACAGCACTGTTTCATATCCTTTTCCAACAGATGAAGTTTAACCCAGAGCTGGAATGACAGCAAATCTGATGACCATTTGGCCTTCACTCTGAGTGTAAACATGCTCTTGTAAATCAATTTGCAATGGTTATATATGCATGTAAAAGACCTCTGAACTCCACATAGCTCAGTGAACAAAGCCAAATTTGTGTGTGGAAACAGAGGAAGACAGAGAGTCCATCTAACTGCAGACCAACACTGCAGAACAGAACTTAGCACTTCATGGCAAAACATTTGCTTGCAGACAAGCATGGATTGACTGCAAACACGGCCCCGTGGAACTTTACAGTGCACAGCATTGGCAGCCACTTCAGAGCCCTCAGTCCTTCAGTTTTCACTTCAGTTAGCACAGTGGTACACATTTTATCATAAATGATAAAATATTCACCAATGCATCTAGCTTTTTCTTAAAGAGGCTTCTCTTAAAGAAGTATATCTTAAAGATAACATCAATAACCCCTTTTGAGTCAGAACAATTGCTTCACATCTTATTCTGTTTCTGGTACTTTAAATGCAGTGTCTTTTCAATGTAGAATACACCACAAAGAATACACTGTCATGTTTGGTTTGGGTTACAAAAGTTTTGTTGTAACAAGTCTCAGTATTCTAAAGCATTCTTTGGCATCTTCGCTAGGAACCTGGGTGGTGGAACTTCCCAATCCCTACAGGGCTTAGCATATTAAGGCAAGAATCCCATGAAGTGACTAGTGACTGCAGAGAAATGGTCCCCTACTGAAGCTGAAAACAGACTGCACTGAATTAACCTTGAAAGATTTCATACCATTAAAGAAGGCAAATGTCCTTTGAAATTCATTCTTACCAATGATCACAAAGTTCTGCAAAAAGACTTTATTTGATGCATAGCACAACAGAAAATCAGTCTTCATGTTTCCCCAGGCCCAGCTGACTTGCCTGTAACCAAAGGCTGGATCACAATGAACAAAAGAGGTTATAGTTCAAATATAGAAGAATCACTTCTCACCAAAAGCCTCATTGAACCAAAGTGTTTGTGAACAAAGTCTTTCTTTAATACAAGAGCTTTTCTAGATTTTGAGATTCAATAGCTGATAAAATATATAGAACAAAACACTTAGACTATCAGAATACTGTCTTGTCTGCCCATTGTCTTGTGTTATTTTCCTGTGAATTCATAGTCTTTAAGACATCTGTTAACACAAGCTGGCAAAGAAAGGAATCTCAAGGAGGAGGCAAGCAAATGAATCATTTATCATCTGCCTTCTCTCTGACTGATTCTCTGCTGATTTCAAATGACACAAGAACAGCTTCTTTATAAAAGGCATCACTATTATCTTCCAATTTTGAATACATGTTATTTTTTTTTTATTCTACTCATGCCACCTGCCCTTATGTCCAGGCTGGATTTACCTCTTAGTTACCCCTGCATATATTCAGATTTCTCATCACTTTATTCTTTGGTCTACATATATGTATCCTCTGTTTTAAATGACTACTGTGCTATGAAAGTGAGAAATAAAGGACTGATAACACCCAAGTAAATTTTTCAGGACAGGCAACTGAACATTAAATTGTTCCAGTGCTTTCCAGCATGGAGCTGTGTGGTGTTAAAAGAAATACACATAAAGCTCTAAAAGTTTCTGTGTTTGAAGTTACCTGTTAAAGAATGCAATTCCTGAGGCCAGCCCAGGACAGTTAACCTGAGCCATCTGTGCTTGAGATGCTCCTCTAACAGGAGAGCAAGACACACTGCAGCAGTGCTCAACACTGCAATACAACAACACAGCTTAGACTTTCTAGACTTCTGGCATGGGCTAATGGACTCTACAGGCAACATTTACTCCTGGTAACCTTTTCACCTGTGCTGTCACCCCATCCATAACACATTCTCCTCAGCCTTTCCTGATATCCTCTTATCCTGTCCTGTTTCATCCTGGCACAATGATATTTTTAGTAGATATAGAGTAGTAAGTTTACATTTCAAGATACACAGTGTGGCTTCAATCTGCAATAACTTACAACTTGTGCCCTGAGCATTCAAGACTACAAACTCCTGTCTGTACAGTAACTTTCTATTTGGTCAGCAGCCAGAAAAGTAGGAAAGCAGTGATTTTGATGGACTAGGACTGGATCAGGATCTCTGGTTAATGGAATATGACTAACTTCTTGTTGTTGTTTTGTTTAGGTTTTCTTACTGTGTGGGTGATCAAACACTGGTGCAGGTTGCCCAGAGAGGTTGTGGTGTCTCTGTCCTTGGAGATACTCAAAACCCAACTGAACATGATCCTGGGCAACTGGCTCTAGCTGTCCCTGCTTCAGCTGACCCACACTATTTCCAGAGGTGCCTTCCAACCTGAGCTATGCTGCCACCCTGTTTTAAGGCTATTCTTTAAAATCCTTATGCCCCATGACTCTGTATTATTTCTCTGTCATTAATCTTCCCTATCTAAAGCTTGATTGCTAAAATCCAATCAAGCTTCTCCAACACATTATCCTTCCTCACAGTCAGCCTGTGACAGGTAAAGATGCCAAGAGCAGAGTTTATTACTGCAACCAGGTGTGAGCTGTCAGCAAACCCACAGAAATCCAATTTCATATATTTGATGCCTTTTCTTATTTACAAACCACGTGTTAGTATAACCCATCCTTCAGCTTTCCAGGCTGAGCCAAACTCCCTTAGGATCTTATCTGCAGCAAATGCCACTTGGGATCAGAAAGCAAATACTAGAACTGTAACTATGAGGATTGGCATTTCACTAGGGGGCTGCAGACAGCCTTTCTTTAGCACTTTTCATTCGTCTCTTTCTTCTTAACTGGTAAGACTTCCATAAAGGGAGCTGAAACACAAGGTGAAATGAAACCTTCCTTGCTGTAACAAAAATACTCCAGAACGAATGTTTATTTTTATCCTCAAAAAGAACTCAGGAAGACAAACTTCCTCATTTTATTTTGACAAAGATGACATAAGGTGAGTGAAAAAAAAGAATTGTTTTGTCTGCCTAGAAATATGTGAAACTTCTATGTACACTTCCACGTTATTAAATTACTTCATCTTTGTACGAAGAACATGCCTTCCAAAGGCATCTAATAATTATTTCATGAGCAGCAGAATTCATGAAGCTTGGAGAACCACGGATTTGCACCCAGTGCCCTCTAATCACCTCAGCCTGCTCCCACCACATCTTGCCCCAGCTTCCACTTGTCTCCTACACCTGCACAGCTGGGACAATGATGGCAGTGATAGTGATAGATGCTGGGACTGCTTCAGAGCAGCACAGGTACTGACTGACTGGCCAGCACACCCGTGTGGCTTGGCCACTGCCTATTGCATCTCAGAACTGAGGGTTTCATTCAGTTAGAAGCACTAATTCCCCTATTCAGCTTTCAATTTAAAAGAACCATTATGTTCCTACAAATGCATTAAAGACCTCTACTCTTTTGCCAACTCTAGCTGGTGTCATGCAAGAGGGTTCAGAAAAATCAAGGTGAATAGGGCAAATAAACAAATGCTGTTCAAAAAATATTTGTTCCATTAGGAAATTAGAATAAAACTCCTAGTAGCAAAGGCCTCCAGAATGTCACAGGACAACAGCACCTTTGCTGTTATGATTTCAATCACTCTTCTCTCATATGCAAACCAGTATTTGTGTATTCAGAAAATGACATCAGAGCCTTCATACTGTGAAATGAGGTTTATAATAAGTTTCCTAGGGGACATTAAAAATTAACTTTTCATGAAGATATATGGGTTTTATGAAGAATCTCTTTATGACAAATTTGTCTTTTCCTCTTCAAGAACTTAACTAATTTTTTATTTCAAAAGCAGTTCTGTCTCCCACACTACATTTTTGGATTCGAAAAACAAGAAGAGTAAGGAAGAAAATAAAATCCTCATAGTTTTCTATATTGTATACTAATCAATTGCCTGCTTATGGAAAACAATACCCTTCAGTGTAGTGGTAGTTTCTCTGTGTTAGGTCCAGTGTTTACACTGAAAAGCTGAAAATCTAATACAGTCTTTAATGCCTTACATAATGAAATAGCTACTAAAGATTTTTTCCTTTACACTCCAGACTGCCAGAAAGTGGTCCAGTTCCACAATAAAGATATTTTGGTCCCAAAGATAATGTAGCTTGCATTATGTTTCTAAACATTAACTTCAAGTAACCACTTGAGCAGTGTGCCACTCTTGCATCAAGCATTGAATTTCACAACACAAATGGTGGGGAAGCCCCAAAACACAGCAAAGGCATAGTTCAAACAAACTCGTGCTGGATTTTAACCACTCTGCCTGCTTCTGGAAACGGTCAGTTCACACTTGTTTACCCAGTTCTTGGCACAGAATTTCCTAAAACCTGACTGCAGAACATGTGCTGGTTGGGTTTGCAGTTTTTATAATAAAAGCTTGTCTGCCTTTTAATTCCCATAATGCTCAAAATAGCATGTGATGAACAAACCAAGCATTCTGTCTCCTATTCAAGGGATCTATTGCCAATCACCTTTCTAGTGATGTTTACTTACCTTGTATTTTCAGCTTTTTGCTAGTTTTCATGGATTTTAAATTAGATGTTGCCACAATTTGTGCCTGCCATGTTTTGGTTTTAGGGAATTCTGTTCCCAGGGACTGAAACTGGTAAACAAGGTCGCACATTATAAACTATCGTGTTTTCCACATGTGTTCCCAGAGGAGGGACTTCGCGTGGAGGTCTCTGGAAGTGACCAATGGTTCCCAGGGGTCCCACCTCTAAGGTGGGCACATTTGTAAAAAGTATAAAAGAAACTTGGAAAATAAACCTGCGGCTCCTCCTCATGAGGAGTCCAGCAGCCTTCTGTCCACTCCGTGTCTCCATTTATTGTGTCCCACAGCGACAATTAGACACTGAAAAGCATCTGTACAGAAGTAACCCAGTCTTAATAGACTGTATAAAATGCCAACTCCTAAGCTGTACATGAACTTCATGTCAAAAACCTCTGCTGCTTTGTTTGCTGCAAGTCCCTCATCCAGTAGCTAACCCAGATTTCCCCACTCCACGATACATCTGGGCATGTCATAGTTGCATGACTCTTCACCTCAATACCCTTTGGCTCTGCCTCTAGGGCCACAACCATTTCCACTTCTGACAAGGCGCTGTGAGTAGGGATGACTTCATGTCAGTTCTGGTTTGTGCAAGGATGAAACCTCCTGCCAAATTAACAAACTCCTGGAATCCAGCTGCACAGCTCTCCTAATTCTATCCAAGGATGCAACTGCACGCAAGATCCTCTACTGACCCTGCCACCAGAATTTTCCTTAATCTTTGTCTTTTCTCCCTCCACAGCAGCATTACACAAACTACTTCTATCCCCAGGTTAAAGGACTTGGCCACCACCCAAAACTTGCACCAAAACTCTGCCTAAGGTTCCTTAGCATCATATTAACCGAAGTGCTAGAGCTCTTCCTAGAGCAATTCCTTCCAGTTTACTTTCATTTTTTGTTCTGTTTTCCTTAGACAGGAGATTTCCACACTTTCCAGATGCCAGGCAAGGTGGGCAGGCTTCTTTCATACCTTACCAACTCGTAGGCATTTTTAATGGCATCTGTACACTCTTCACTACTTTCTCCTTCTCAATCATACAGTCTGCTACAAAACTATTGCCAGCTCTTACACTGATGCATTTGTTCAATAATATTACTTTTATTTGTGAAAGTGCTCAAAATGTTCTTTGTGCATTTGATAGCCGGTTACCAGGTTTACTATTTTTCTGGTATTATTGATTTCCAGCTTTTTAGTGGTGGTTGTTTTTTTTTCATACACCACATAAGAAAATACCAATTTGCATAAATACAAAAATGTATGTGCAGGCCCAGTGAGGCTGAAAGGGTTATAGAGTATGCATTAAGAGAAATTCCTTCACATTAAAATAATTATGGAAGAACAAAACCACAACTGTCTAGGTTTCAAGTTTGTCATGTCTCAACAATATTTTTAGTTTTGCTGGGATAAACACTATCTTTTCCTAAAAATAACTGTTAAGTTCCTCCTGTCTTTTCCATTTCTCCTGCTACATGAATGAGAAGTTATTTCCTCAAACTTAAAAGCTGTGAATAAATAGGCCTCTGGCTCAAGTCAGCTGTGTCAGTAACGAAATCCATCCCCAAAACAGTTCTGTGGTTACAAGATGAAGAACTGGCAGGCAAGAAGGCGTCTGCATAAGAAGAACTCTGTATGCAACTGCAATGATGGTATTTTTGGACACTGACCAATGCTTGTACCTTCCCAACACAAGAGAAAAGTGAAGAGCAGCATTCACAATGGAAACTAATAGGAGAGCAATTTTCTTTAGCAGTTGATTTTATTGAATGACTATGAACCAGCTTTTAAAAAGTTTGACAAACCATCACTCTCTCATAGAACTTTTGGAACTATTTTCACCTGCAACCAAAGAAAAGGCAGTGCTGCTCCTTCAGGTCCTGCAACACTCCTTGCCATCCTGTCAGATCAAGTGCTTGTGAAGCAGTATGAGGAGGTAGGGAAGGAACAGACCTGCTATTAAAAACTAGCCTTTCTCTTGCTAGTTTAGTGCTAACCTTGATCATTCTCCTCATCTGGCCCACCATGTAGCCAAATATTTGTACCAGAACATAGGAAGAATAAATAAAGGAAAATGGCTTTTTTTTTTTTCTTTTTCTTTTTTTTTTTTTTTTTTTTTTTTTTTTTTGTGGCAATTCAAGCTTAACATCTTCACGAAACTACAGCCTCAGGCTAACTTTCAACATTTGTTACTTTTGTTTTCCGCTTCTCTATTTGCTGCGTAACTGCCATGCATGTGACTGCATCTTTTGGTTTTCCTAAGGTCACTGGCCCTTTTTTATCACAATAATTTCCTGGAGACTTCCTGACCTCTTATGAATTCCCAGAAGTAACTATGACCCTTGTAATTTAGGAGAACACTATGCTGAGTCAGAAGTCTAACAGAGAATTCCTAGGTCTGAAAAACACCAGGTCTTATGATTGCAGGTTGCAAAATGATGCAAAAATGGCTGACACTGCATCTTGCAGCTTTTGCAGAGCTAGATACCAGACTCTATAGATCAGGGACATCTGGAATCTAGCAGAAGTCTAACAGAAGCCAGCACAAGGTACATCTGGTCCTAAATGTATAGTAATGAAACATGTTAGTACAGGACAAGACAACCAGCTTGGAAATACAAAGTAAATGTCTGAAATCTTAAAGAGGTCTTAACAAAGGCATCAGGCTTGAACAAACCATTAATAAAAATATTATCATAATATAAATGAAAAAAAGATATTAACAATTTGTGCTTTAAGTAACAGTATTATGATGAATAGAGTTCATGGAAAGTCAAAATAGTGTGGTATTCATCTGTGAATTGCCATAGTAGCATATTTTCAATGCTAGGCTGAGCACTGCGTAGAAAGCTGGTAAAATCTGGTCCCTAGACAAAACAGCATCAGAAACAGATTCTGGAGCAGCCAAGTATTTCTTGGGGGAAAGCAGATATATCCTGGGCTGTCACAGTGGTGCCAGTGCTCTCTGGAAGTCTGTGGAACAGAGGGGCAGATTTACAAATATGCAGCCACAGAAGATGCTGCAGTAACAGCTGAAGTCAGGAGGGCCCTGACCAGAGCAATGCAGCCCAGACAGAGGACCACGCCAGTGGCACTGCACCCCTGCTGACTTCAACAATCATTTCCAGCTAATCTGGGCATCTGCAGGGGGCTGCTTCTCACCACAAGGAACTCTGCCCAGCCTCCACTTCTGTTTCTAAATAAAGTCGGCGCCGAAGTTAGGAAATAACAGCTCTTGCTGTGTGACAGATAATAATAATCTTTCATATCGCAATCCCGAGCTTGGGGCCAAGAATCAGCCATCAGCCACTTGTCAGCACTTCCACATTTTACTCCCTTGCAAACACAGCCACCCTACCAATGAGCTTGGAAACTAACCATCATCAGCAACATGCTTTGAATTTTTATAGAGGATGATTCTACAAATTAACAGCAAGAAAGGAACAGGCACAAACATGTATTTATAACTGAAAGGGGAATGCAAAAAGATATAATAGGAACTAATGCAAACGACTGGTGCATCTTAACTGTGAAATAACATTAGAAAACAGTGACATAACCATAAAAATAGGGTAAATGGTACTATACATCACAACACAGGACTAAGAACAATGTCCCATGCTGTGTGCACCTTGATAATGGTAGGGTAGACTGAAAGGAAGAAAGTTCTGAAATAAGACAAAACATGTCTGAAGTACTCAATGAATAAAATTTGGGAAACTTCATACCAGTGGAAACAAGAAATATACCTTTGCAGGCAAATTATCTTGTTATTCAAGTTACTGCACCTACATAATACAGGAATTAGAAAACTGAAAGCCTAAATAGCTAAAAATGCCATCTTACTCATAATCCAGGTCATGCATGCATTGTCAACACTGTCTGATACCTCCATGTGTTTTTTCTAATCTAGTTATAGCAAAGCAAATTTCCCTAATTTCAGGGGCTTTTAACCCAATGGACCAAAGTATTTCACACAGTGTATGAAAAATAATTAAAATGAAGGCAGTGACGAGTTTATGCCAGGCATGGTGCTTTATCAGAAGACTGGTTTTAAAGCATGTATCAATTCCTGAAAGTAAAATGTTTCATAGAATCTATCATACATTGTAAAAGAGCCCAAACAACGTACCTTATGGGCATTGCTTTCATACAGTTTATTGCAATTGCAGAGAACAGCAAAGCTCTGCTTAAACCACTCTAGAGATTGCATGTATGCACATAGGAAACTGAGCAGGGCAAAAGCACAGGTGAAAAATACCTCTGCAAAATGCATTCAGAGTTAAATCCCCTCCCCAGACACACACTGCTATCCAAACCCCCACAAGAAGCTGGCTCACAGAGGTCCCTAGGACAGCATACTTCTGAGCAGAACTCTGCTCAGCTCTCCTAAACCACCCAAACAGTGATGCTCCTTTCTACCAGCAGCCACAGTTCCTTTTTGTTATGTACATTCTAGCCACTTTCTGCAGAAGTTTGTTCCAACTTGGGTTTACAAACACAATTCCATCAAAAGAGGAAGGTCTTGAATAATTAATTGTAGTTTCCTTCTGGTCCAACTGGAAACCAAAAGGTTTCCTACACTGAAGTGATTCAACAGTAGCAGAATAAGTCACTTGATGCCAATGCAGACAGCACAAGTATGCAGCTTTTTTAAAAAAGTACAAAGGCATATGTTTACATTAAACTTTCACTTACATCCAAAAATCGTTTTTACAGAGGAGGGCTTAATGGATTAAAGAAGAAAATCTCCTATCAATCATTTATCCAAATTATTTAGGCCTTCAATTCATGTTGCATGACTCTGCAATTTGAAGGAGACCCAAGGGAGCTGTTGACAGGCCCTGCTTCTCACCTACAACCCCAGAAATCATTCAAAGGATTTTATGGTTGTCCAGGAGCCAGAAACCTTCAACTACCAGAGGATGCTGATTAGTTCTGTAACTTATATAGCACAGCTTACTCTTATCTACAGGCCATGGGAGAAGGATGTAAACAGCTGCACAGCCCCAATTCCAGCCCACAGGAAAGGTTAACACCAGCTCCCCATCTCCTCAAAGTCAATGCAGCATCATCCCAGCTACCACCCAATCAAGCAAAGGTAAAGGAGCTCTGAACTAAGGATCTGCCTGTCAGAGTGCTTACACATTTACAGGGGCATATTTAACTTAGCAGTTACAAATTCATCAAGATTAACTGAAGAAACAAGAAAAGTATTCTTGACCCAGTTTAAGGTACACCTGCAAAGTTTCAGAGCTTGTGGAAAATATAACAACTTCCACAGTCAAAGTATATTCTCTTGACCCCAAATTTTCAGTCCAGATAGAATTGTATTCTATGTTCCAAAACAGTATCTATCCTTGCATTTCTCCTCTGCTTGCATTGTCTCTACCACAGAATAAGAAGTCCAACTCTCTCCTATCACAGCTGCCAGATGTCTTGGCACTGGGCAATGCAGAGATCACAAAGTCTTGCTCCAAGGCTCAGCATCAGGTGAACCAACCTACTCATCTTCTGTTATTCCTTAGTTATGGGTGAGAAGGGATGGGGAGAAAGGTTGATGTGCTACTTTTCAAGTCAAGTTAGCCACGTTTTTCTCAGAAATCCCACACCACCCAGATGAAAGGCTAAAGGAGACAGACACGGACAGCTCAGTCTAGAGGCAAAAGGTCAGGGACAGACCTCAAAGGCAGCAAGGCCTTGCTGGGTGCCAAGTGACTTATCCAACAGCACTGAGGAGAGAACTGCTGGCAGCAGGGAGACATTTCTCTGCAGAACCTTGTGGAAAAATCAACAGTCACTTCTGTGATGGGGAAACATAATTTAGAGACAAGAGGAGGTTTCATTGCTGTTGTTACTTCAACAACCAGCATATCTTACTGGTTTTGCATTCTTTAAAGGAGATTTCAATATAAATTTGAATAGAAAAACATTTTGCACCTGAGTTTGACAACATGTTTGCTCTCTCTCAACTAGTACCTTGTGGACAGTTACCACACACTGTGATAAAAGTGAGCCTGCAAATGGCTAGTACAAATGATAAATGATATACCTGACAATTCTATGTTTCAGGCACATAAAATGTACTGCAAAGCTTTTAGAAATGAAAAATATCCTGTAACTGATTAGACAAAAATTTTTCAATGTTCATGAAAGAAAAGCTGCCACTCTCTAAACTGTTCTCAACAGCATTTTTGGGTATGAACATGAATATAAATTACTTGCAAAAATACCTTCTTCTCCTTATTCTTTCAATGCTCTCTGTAGCCCTGTTCCACCACTTCACTTGTTCCCTCTCACTCTCTTCCTTAAAAATTCACTTGCCTCTGCTTTTTTATTGATAAAAATACAATTTTGGGTCTAGCTTAATAAAAATAACCAACAAACTAAATGATGCCCACATCTGTTTCCATAACTACCTCCCTCTGTTTCATCTGGAAGCTGCTGAGAATGCTCAGCAGTGCCTCCTCTCTCACATCTCTTTAGGCTCCATATGAAAAGGTCATCTTCTGCCTCTTCTCTGTCCTATCCAGCATCAAACAGGATAAAATTGAATTCTAAACCACTGCCCCAATTTTCTTCATACCAGTCTCCCAGCTGCCAAATGCAGATCCAGATCTAAGTGTTTTATTAAAACAAGTGTGCTCTGTCTGCAAGAAGCCTGAAAACAGCCTGCTAGCACTTGCTCAAATATTGCATTGTCTTTTGCATTACTCTTTTTTTTTTCAGTTATTCATACATAATAAACACACACAGAGATGTATATACAGTCATCTCCTTGATGCAGTGGCTGTGTTTTTGTTCAGTGTTTCCCAGCATGGTCCATAAATGGGATTCCTAGAGCTAAATCTACGACACACACGACAGCCACTGAGGCAAACAGATGTGCAGAGGACAGAATTAATCTGAATTTCACTTCAAACCCAGAGTGATTTCTATTTCTTCTATCTATAGGCTGTTCCTGCACAGAGCCTCATGGTACTAACATGCCACACCAGTGGATGGATCCAACTATGCAAAATTGCAGAAAACAAGTCAGGGCTCAGCATTCATGCATTTTGAGGACTACAAGAAAGGAGTAATTGAAAAGAAAGGGTAAGCAATTAGGATAAGAAAAGATGAGGAGCACTGTACAGTAAATAAGAAATAACCTCCTGGAACAAAATACTGGAATCTGGATAGATCATGAAACCTTAAATGAATACCAGGGCAGCAAATGACCATAACACAGGAAAAGAAATTTAGATTTTATATATCTCACGTCATTATTTAAATTGAACTCATAAGCAAGATGTGCTTGAAAAGAATGAGTGAGCACCCATTCCACTCTTGCCAAGAAGATAGCACTGAGATGTTTCTTCCAGCCAAAAAAAAAAAAAAAAAAAAAAAAAAAAAAAAAAAAAAAAAAAAAAAAAAAAAAAGAATTATGTCAATGACACAACCACATGTCCAGCAGAGACTGGTGTCTTTTCCTGCCTCTTTGAACTTGAAAAGCATTGACTTCCAGGGCAGTGTGCCTTACCTAAATCCTGTGATAATTTTCACCCTTATTTTCCAAAAACAGTACTTTAAAAGGAAATGTGTATTATCTGAGACACTACATATGCATATGCTGATATGGTATTTAAACTCAAAGAATAAATATTTTGCACATTCAGGTTTCCTGTGCCATTAATTTTTTATGTCTCATTTTGGGTTGGTGTCATATGTTGCATGCATATTTTAACCTTAATAGGCTGAGCAGTATGTTCTTGTGCATATTTGTGTAAACTGTATACTGATTATACACCAATTAGCTGATCTTAAAAATGAAAGGGATTTTTTTTCCCTGCTAGCAATAATCTCTCTGAAGCTGGCAGTATTTGCAAGGGAACACCAAAGCCTCTCTGTGGAGAGGGCCTGAATGCATAAACAACAGAAGAATAATCCAACAAAAGAATGATCAATGCCTTCAAACTTACTGTGTTTGAAAGGAAAACCAAAGCTGAACATACTGAGGGTGAGACACCTCATCAAGCACGATGAAGGCAGTCGCTTGCACTTCTTGGTAATAAAATATTTTATGAAAAAGGTTTTGAAGTTTGCCTTTCTGTTGAAAAATATGACCAGAATCATAGTTTACGTAGACTATTTAATATAAGATTCAGAGTCAACACACTCATATGCTGAGAAGCCAACAGCTTGTGTTTCTAATAAATGGGGTGCCTTTTATATCCAAACAATCAAAAAACTATTGAACAAAATGATGAAGCATTTTTCTTGCAAAATACTTCTCCCATTTCTCTAATTTACAAAAATGGATTTAAATCACAGTTTTGCCTACAACAGACTTGTTACTTATTCCTAAATTAAACCTATTTACACAATGCTTCCCTTTTAGCATTGCATGCAAATGCTCTCTGTTATTTAATGTAGGCTGGAAGGTAAACTAAATAATTCTCAAGAGAACTAGAAAAAACTTTCCTTGCTTTCAGTATTTGGCTTTGATTAAGAATATGTAACATGTGATAAACTCTTCCAGATTTGCTGGCTCAATGCAGCCTGCAATTACAGTTTATAGAAAACAAATATATCTGACAAGGCAATATATCTTTGCCTCAAATATGTTTACTCATATAACAATTGTTGTTAGTTTACTTACAAAATACAGTCCATCAGTTCCAATTTTGCAACTGGACCTAAACAAGTGGGCTCTTGTTCCCAGACAACCAAAACAGCACAATGAATAATATACTTAAAAATAGGATACTCAAAAATCAGAACAAAACTGGTCTAAAATAAGCTATGGTCATTTAACACTTAAAGCTTATTGAAGGCAAGTTTCCATTATGTCCCTTTATACCTGAATGAAGATTGTACTGAATTTATGACAGATCTGACACAGTTGCAAAACGCTGGATCTGTCTTTAGATTTTAAAAGTCAACTTAGAAGAGATGGAATTTCACCATGTTGGAAAAGGATTTAAGGAAAAAGAAGATATCTTTCAGTGTTTTTTTGTTCCAAGACCTGGTTGTAATTTTCTTATGTTATTAAATAATTGCAACAATAGCAATCATTTTGCTTTTTTCAAATAATCTGAAAATGTTCTCAGGGAAGAAAAAGCTTTCCCATCCTGCTATTACCAAAGTGCAACAATGACAATTCTAAAAAAAAAAAAAAAAATCCATTTTTTAAATATTTTTAAATGTCAGCTTTATAAAAGTTTTAGAATGATAGTTCTATATGCCAACAAAAAAAATCTGAAGCAGGGAAAAGTTATACTCAAAGACCCACTTGTGGTGAGGAAAGGATTTTCTTGGCTTATGAACTATAGGAAGAAGCAAAAGAACAACCCCTCCCAGTTTCTGGCAATGAAAATGCAAACCAACCAGCATCTGACATTCCTACAGCTTCAGCCAGGTGCCCCAGTGCCTTTTTCCACAGACAGGGCTGGCACTGCAGCACCTGAAGCACCCATCAAACCAGCCTAGAGCTGCTGCAGCCCTGGGAGCAGCCAGGGAAAGCACATCATGCTTCCCCACCCCTACACTCCAGCAAATGGTCCTTTCCTGAGACTTTCAGAGGTGAAGCATGAGCCCACTGCAGTGCTAAATTAAAATTCTCAATGTCCTGGATGTCAATTGCCATCACTACCATGCTGGAACAGATCTCGGCATCTTAATGAGGCAGGTATAAACCAGGTTTTGCCAATAGGCAGCCTAAGGCAGAGACACCTGAAATACATAAAGTTACTCATAAATCTGGATATGTCACTGTAATAAATCAGAAAAAATAAAGCCCTGCCTATCTGAAAAATCAATACATATTAAAATACCTGGCATAGGAAGATATGTGTGGTAATTTGGCCAGCAGCTCAAGTGCTTTAGCAAAAGTTCCATAGCAACTCTGTGGCAGATCTAGAAAACAACCCCATTATTTCTTACATGTAGCCCTGACTTCTATATTGTACTTACAAGCCTGTAAAGAGAGGAAATACCCACACAAATACATCAAGGCCAGGTATAACAGCTTTTCCTATATTATGTCCATCGCAGCAGTGGTCACTACTGTTTGTTTCCATTAGGTCACTGATATCTGTGATCAGCAAGAAACATTAAAGGATGTTTGGATATTGTGGTTTGACTGCCCTCAGCGAAAAGCAGGAAAAGTCAAATCCTTCCATCTCCTGCTGGCCTTTGTAATAAAAACCTGAGTGATTCACAAATGGTGACATACAACCAGTTGTAACCCTCAGTATGTAATGGAAGTAACAACCCAGGTAGGCTACTGCTGGTGGGGTTACACCAACTTTAATTCGTCCCTACATTACACATGTAATCCAAAGTAGTAACACCCATTACTGTTGTGGTTTAACCCCAGCCAGCAATTAAATATTATGCAGCAAATTATTTCTATTTACACTGATTTTACTATTAGAACCCCTAATTTCAATACAGTACTTGGAAATAATTAGCATGAAAAAAGCAGGATATCAAGTTGGATCCTAAATACCTTTTTAGTTCAGAAATTCATTCTTTTCCTCTTGGTTACTTAGATGTTTCTTACAAATAACTTAGCTATTTTCCTTGAATACCACTGTTGGACACTTGTCAATATTTCTCAAGGAAAAACTCTCTACAAGCCAGAAGCCCAAGAGGCCAATATTCTTCTCCTCAAAATGTAAATGCTTGCTAAAGTGCTGACACTTGAATTAGGCCAACCAAGTTAAGTAGTAAAACTACACAATATACACACAGCAGTAGAATAGCATTTATCATCTTCTTGGTAATAAAAACAATGCAGCAGCACAGAATGCTTTACTCCCCCATCACTGGATCTGCTCTGAAGTTGCAAGCAGGATTACATTGCCCAAGCAGATAAATAATACTGTCTACCACTTTCACTGCTGAACAGTGGCTAAAGACCTTTAGATGCATCTCTGTCCTCCTCACTTCCTAACAACAAGGAGAAAAAAAGGAAACAAACCAACCAGTGAACCAAACACAAGCACCCTGTAACCCTCTTTCATGTCTTTCAGGTCCCATCCTGTGATCAGTAAACAGATTGAGTTAGGATTTAATAAAAATCCCAGGGCAAGAACACTTTAAGAAAATAACACCCATGGCATTTAGGGCTCCCTCTTCAGCACGATATGGCAACATTTTCCACAAGGAGATTGGCCACATAGATCTTAGAAAACTCTTTCTGAACACAGCAGTAGCTATTTGCTTAGCAGCCCATACTTAAACAAGGCTACTGTGGCACCAAGCTCAAACTGATCCTAGAAAAACTGCAGGGAAGCTCTTTTGGCCTTGTGCTCCGTGCATCCTTGGCTGTGCTGCCAGATCATGGCCTCCTGCACCTGCTTTTTCTGCAGCAATGGAATTGGCTGTGGGGAAGCAGCCAACATGAACAGAGCACCAACCCTGACACGATGCACAGGTGGCCATGAGAAGTGCAATCCCCACCAATGAAGCCCAATGAGATAACATCCTTTATGAAATCTGCTACTTCTAAACCTCACCCTACCTCAGCTTCCAGATCTTCATGTCAGACTCTGCTTTTGTCCTTTCAGCAAATATGAGGTTTTGTATTCTTCAGCTAGAGACAGAAAGATCTTTCTCTCCTGAATACTTTAAAGCTTCTAGCCAGAGGGAAGAAATAGAAGGAGAAAGTGCTCTAAGAATCATATTTGGAGTGCTATCCCCTTGTGACTGAACCAAATCTCTGCATCTGCCACAGCTATTAGACTTCTCCAAATAGCAGCTGAAGCAATATGGAACAAACTTGGTCCCTAGATAATTTCCCAACTACTCATATGGCTCTGTAGAGCAGCCATGAAAAATAATAATTCTTAGTAATTTAATTCTGCTGTTGCTTGAAAAACCTATGACCCAAAGCAGAAATGTTGGACGTGTCTCCAGATTCAAGACGACATTGCAAGCTCAAAAGACAAAGTTTTCTGAGATTCATTTCCAATCTTTTCTTTCAGAGGTTATCAATCCTTGCAAAAGAGGTAAAGATTAGTCTGCTTCACTTTTTAAAGGAAGTCATACATTTTGCAAAAATTATTAATTCTTCTTCACTTCCAGTCGTAAACCTTGAGTATAAAAGCTTTACTGAAACTGCAGCTCAAACAATATGTTAGCTGATAATACATAAGAGGAAATGTCCATAACAACCCTAACAGTATAAAAGACATAGCAAAATGGCATTACACTACAGCAATGATTAATGACAGCAGATTATTCTGTGTAAGATAGCAAGCAAGAAACTGTCCAGTGAATTCTGCAGAAAAAAATTACTGCTCATCTCTTGCATGGACCCAGCTGTCCCCCTACAAACAAACAGGGGCATAAACATAACCTGAAGAAAAATCCTGCCTTTATATTGCAAATTTTTTTTGTTTGTTCTGATATTTCTGAAAGCAGGGCTGGGAGCTAGGGAATGAGACAGAAGATTCGGAGATTTTCATTTTAGCAATCCAAAACCCTACACAGGAATCTGCATTGGGAGTCAAGCCAGACATGAAGAGCACACATTCCAGTCTCAAATGAACGACAGTGAAAGACACTTCCCAAGAAACTAATGCATTAAGTTGCATGTTTTCCACATTTTCCCCCTTTTTTTAGAGCTCTCTGTCCCAGATAAAGCATGAATATGTGAATGTAGACTGACATCCCTGTGCAAAAACCTCCATATATGCAAGCTGTCTTCCTTATTTTAATAAGCTTTAGCAATCCCCTCATATAGCTTTCCTTAATTAAATGTATGGAGGAGGGATTTCCTTAAAAAGAAAGGGATGTCTGTGCAAAATAATGTGGAAATATTAGACATTCATCCATGTATGCCAGTTCAAGAGGACAAAGATTTTTTTTTACTATTATTATTCCTGCTATGCCTTTTCAGTTTAATAGAACTCTAGCTTTATTTCTAGAAACAAGAAAGGTTTACATTTTGTTCTTTGGAAGGCCTGAATTTATTCTGCATTTAATGTCCAAATACTATACCTTTTTTGTTGGTTCTAATAATTGTCTCAGACAACAGTAAAGGGCTTCCATTGGAAACTTCATTTATAGGCTTCTCTGGTGGTTTGTTGGCAGTATTTTCTTTCTTCATGTCTTTCTTTATTTCCTGCAGAAGACAGGTAGAGAAGGAAAAGAAAAAAAGAAAGTTAAAAAAAAAAAGGAATTACAGAAGATTCTAAATCTCAAGCTCCCAAGATTTCTTAAAACTTCTATGTACACACCTCTGCCTGTTCTAGTGTTACCTCAAAGATTCTTATAAAGCTGAAATGCCTAAAAAAAAAGCAATTTTCAGTAACCTTTTCCAATGGGCACTATTGTTTTTCTTTTTTAAATACCTCCTTATTTATGTGTGAAATTGTAGGACAGCTTTAAAAAACTCCTAGTAAAGATCAACAAAGCTGAAAGGTGGGGGGGAAATAGAAGTCTCAGTTTATCAAGCAGTAAGCTGTACATTTGATACACAGGGCAGAACCAGTACAGTGCTCCTGATGTAAAGGCAGCTAGTCTGCTTCCCCTCTGATGAGAAGTCCACAAAAACAACCACCATAGCAGGAAAAAAAACATTAACTAGGAAAATATGACAAATGTTACCATAATTGGCAGAAGCATATAGCACGGCTGCTGTCAGAGCTGTTGCTAACAATGACACTTTTTGCTGCTCACTACCTTTTAAGGTGACTGACAATACATATTGAAAATATATATGGGGGGGTTTCACAAGAGTAAATCCACAGAAAACAGCTTCACAGTTACTGCTAGAGGTGCACAGTGCCCTCTCTATCAGCTTCTCAGGCAGACTTTAAGAGCCCTACTGTGTTGTTGTGTATACCCACTTTGACAAAGCATCCAAAATATCATCACCTTTCACATATCTTATCTTGAAACAGCATTGAAGCAGACAAACAGCATCACCTCCACTTTCTAGACAGGTCAGTGACACACTACAGAGGCTGAAACATTTGCTTACAACCATGTCCCAAAGCATAAAGAAAAAAAAGTTTTTGCTCCAAGCTTTGTCCTAGAGCCATAGAGCCACTGAGGCCACTGAGAGAGAACACAGAAGGTCCCTACTCCAATTCAGTTCAAAGCAGGGTCACCTCTGGGGTTAGACCAGGCTGTTCAAGGTTGTTCGACCAGCTGGGTTTTGAAAACCTCCAAAGACAGAAGCTGCAGAAGCCCACTGCTTGTCTGACTTTACAGTGACAAAATTTTCCTTGCCTGGAACTCTCTTCTCAAGTCCCATCTGCTCTCTCCTGTCCTGCCCACCAGGCATCACTGTGAAGGGCATGTCTCCTGGATAACAATCTTTCATGTAGCAGAAGATCCCCCCAAAACCCTGTTTTCAGGCTGAACAAGACCGCACCTCCCTTAGCATCTCCTTAGAGAGCATGTGCTCCAGCTACCACAGGCACAGAACTTGCTTCAGCTCATCAATATCTTCCCTTTATGCAAAATTCTCATCCTGTCCACAAAATGGGATGCTGTATTCTGGATGTGGACTTATGAGTGCCAGGTAAAGGAGGATTACCATTTCCCTCAATCTGCAGGCTATTAATGCAGCCCAGGATGCTGCTCACTGTGTTGATGCCAGGCTACAAGACTGGCAAGGGTTTATGTTGCTGCCCACCAGGACCCACAGGTCCTTTTCAGCAGAGTTGCTCCCAAATTTATCAGGTCTTACTCTGCAGAACTGCCAGCATTCCTCCTTCCCAGGGCAAGAACTGGTATTTGTCCCTGCTGGATTTCATAATGTTCCTGTCTGGGGCCCTCTGAAGAGCAGCCCTGCCTTCAAGCATGTCACTTGATCCCCCAGTTTGATGTCATCTGCAAATCTGATGAGATCTACATTAAACAGGCATCAGAGACAGGTGATGGCTTTGGATGAACTCTTTCCATTACAAAAACCTCTACCTCTCCTCCTCTCTTTACCTCTTTTACATTCATTGTCCTCTTCTACATCCCAGTGCAGGATCAACTTCCACCACCCCGCAGCATTGTACCACACAGAGGAAATACTGTACATCTTATTTAGATTTTCAGCACATCAGATATAAGCATAAAGCACAGAAAGCACATTTCTATTTTAAGTTTTTGAAGTTGTCATCTGTGGACAGCATCGAGCAAAGAATTAATTTTTAAGTTATTCTCTGTAAGACACACCTTAAACCTGAATCTCATAATTTTTTTAACCTTTTATTTCCCCAAACCAATTGTTATTTCAATTAGCTCTTAGACCTATTAGCTATTAGCTAATAGATCTATTAGCTAGTCAACATAAATAGAGTCTTCTACATCTGCCTAAAGCATTTTCTGTGTATCAGTACATTAGCAGAGATAAAAGTTTTATGAATTACTGCCTATGGAAGGTACAGTAAATCCTTTATCTACTGCCATCACACAGGTAAAATAGTATCTAAATGACAACTCCTCAGAGTAACAGTAACTGAAAACCAAATGTGACTATGTATATAGGACTGTGATACCTGTGTGATAGATGCTGCTGTTGTTGGAAGAAATACTGTGCATCGTTTTGGTAAAAAAGTGAACCATAAAAGAATTTCAGAACACTGTATGTATTTAGAAGAATGTAACACTTTCTAAAAGAAGTGGACTAGACTTAACACATACATTATTCCACACGCTTCTTTCTCACAGCTTTAAAAAATAAAATGTATCATTTTATTCACCCAGTGCTTTACATTTATTTTGCAGCTAGGTGACAAACTCACTGTGTATTAGAAAATTATCTGCCGTTTGAACAGAATTTGTGAGTCAAACAGCATTCTCATGTGAACAAGACCACAAAACAACATCCTACAGAAGATCCCATCTTGCCAGAACTTACTTCCTGTCTGTCACTACTGTGATATTTTTCATTCTTTATGTCAGAATGTAATTAAATCCTCAATTCACAAATTCTGAAACAGAAGTACAATATTTTTTTAATTGTAAAAATCCTTTTGCAACTTCAAAACTGCCAGAGAAAATTGCCTGCTGTAACAGAAAACAATGCTGTACCCTTTAGTCTCCAGATGAATGACACTGGTGCCTTTGCTGCCACTGACAGCTTTTTGAGAAAGCCTTGTTTGGCTCCTGAAAAAAGCAAAGGAATAGAGTACAACTCCCAAACACTGAAATTTGTTTGTAGAGTGGGGAGTCTTGCACTTCTTTCTTATCCGCTGTTTATGGAAGGAAGAAAGACACACGTGCCAACAGCCCACTGAGCCAAAATTCATACAGAAGGTTCGGCACCTTGCAGTCACCAAAATTATCTAAGGACTTATTTTTTGTGTGCCTTTCTAACACTTGTTTGAGCTATTTTTCATTACTGTTACCTTTGATGCTCATGAGAAGGGCCATAACCTTTCATAACTACTGCCCAGAGTAACATGACATGATCAACCCCAGCAGCTTGAAATTACACATCCTGGAGGGAATTGAAAGCAAAGTGGAGAATTGTCTAAATATGCAACAGAAATCAAGTAAAGGTCAATCCAGCCCTACTAAGCTAAAATCTTATCAGAAACACATTCATACTTAGCAATGCCTTATGGGAAGCCCATATCTAAGTGGCTTAGGATGCATTCTGCAGTAAGCAATGCCAGCTTTAAGATCTTTGCACATCTTTTTAATTCCTGGTCTTAGTCTACAGCATTAAACTAAAAACTTAAAACCAAACAGATGCCCCAGCCTTCAGCAGCGTCACCACTGTAGCCTGTAGCAAACACTGGTGCTGACATTACAGCCTCTCTCTAGGATGTTGCTTCTGCCTCCTTGCCATCTTCTCTTCTGTAGTGCTCACCCTTGGGGAATTTAGGATTTTAGAACTTTCTTTCAGCTGTGGTTCAAACAAAGCCAGGCACCCTTATCCTCAGGCCAAAGGGACCCTAGTGCTATTAAATTCATAAATGTTGACATAGCCCTTTATATCTATCTCCACTCTAACCTGCTGTAAAAAATAGAATATTAGTCTAAAACACCATAATGCCTTACTCAAAACTGCATTTCTTCTCGAAAAATGAAGTGAAAACAAACACAAACAACTCTGGCCAAATAAATATACCAAGTTGGCTCACTTTCTTTTATTATAAAAAATATAATGAACATGACTACCTTGCATATTTGATAAATGAACTACAATGGCCCTAAAGCTTTGGTGCTGCATCAGCAATGGCTATAGAAATCTCTTTATGTAACCCAGTCCTTCCAGATCTGCAAGGAGTCAAAGCCTACCACATGAGGAAAGAGTAGGCAAATGAGCTTGCAAACCATGCATATCAAAGGTGGCTTGTGGGAACTTTCCCTGATGTATGACAAAATCTGTTTCTAGTTCTGATTTCAAGTTGAAATTTGCAAATGTTATTTTTCTTTAAAGAAGAAATTCCATGTACACAAATAAGTAGAAAGCAAACTTTCACTAAGATAGAAGCCCTCAATCTGCCATAAGTAGTTCAAGAACAGCTGAATTTAAACGCTAAAGGAGGATGAACAGAAACTAATAGTCCAGTTCAGTGACTGCTGTATCTTGAAAAAAGAAGCTAATAAAAGAGAGGAGACACTAGACAGGTAAGATATTTGACTGCATTACATTGCTCTAAAATACTTGGAACAGATCAACCTGCTGCCTGCCCAGCAAGGACTTCAGTGCACCTCCTGACCAAGACTTTTGCACTGACTTCTGGCATTATTTTGGCTACAGCAGATACATTCACACCCTGATCAGATACAACCACCACTCACTGTGGGCCAGTCTGCCCTTGAGTAGAACAGGGTGGGTGGGCTGGTACAGCCGGACATCTGAGCCGTGCTGAGTCTCCTCGAAGGGACACACTGTGAGAACCTTCACCAGGAATCCCTGTGGTGACACTATCTGGAACAGGCTCCACGACCTTGAGAGGCCCTCCCACAACCAAGCTCCTGAGACAGATGTCAATGGAACCCCACACAGAACCTCAGAAGAAAGAGCTCAGAGGGATCCTGAGTGCAGTGTAGGAGCTCAGAGGGATCCTGAGTGCATTGCTTGGCTCTTTCTTTACCTCTCAGTTCCTGTGAGATGCAGAATGAGCAGCTGTCTCACTCACACAACCCACTTGCAAAGAGGTAGGCTTTCACACTGCTAACAGCTTCAAAAATATCTCTAAGCCTAATCTTTGGTTCTTGATTTTGGAGCACTGCCCGGTATAAATTCCATGGATCTAAATGATGCACTTCTTTCCTAGCCCATACAGAGGTAACTGCAGGTTCAGGTTAATAGCAGATCATTTTCAAGAGGCTGTGCCTCAGGAACCCAACCCTTAAAAGTAAGTAATCTTGCATTTCAACCACTAAACCTAAAAGATGTTCTCTTGATGCCAGAAATTTTAAGATAGCTTCCACCTCCTGCCTATGTGGGTTTCAGTGTGATTCCAATATGATAAGCAGTTCTTGCTCAGAAGAAGCATCCTAAATCTGAGAAATACTGAAAAAAAAGTAATTGTGAACTTTAAAAATAAACAAAGCTTATTTTTAAATCATGAAATACTATGATTTTCAAGATATTATGGGGGCATAAAGGCCCTTAAAATTTGTACACCCCTTTAATACATTTAAAAATACTACTTATTTGTAACAAGTATTTAACTATACTTCATAGATACCAAGAGCCAAATCACTGTGAAAAGATTCTTTTCTTCTAGCAAACTTTGAAATATAGTTTTTCCAAAGAAACACAAAATCCTAAACAATACCTGAGATGTTTTTATTTGGATCTTCTCTAATCCTATTCTACATCACTATAAGCCACAGGAAATTTGAAAGATGTTATCCCTGAGCTCATCAGCTTTACAACGTGACAAAACTTCAAATAACAACAAATTACATAGCATGATGAAAGTCCACCACATAGGAAAATACAGTTTGTTCAAGTATACCTGTAGCCTATTAAATGGCTATTTCAACATATAAAATGTGTAAATTAAGCACCTTATCTTTTGTAAGTAAAAAACTTGTTACTCATTGAAATGACACGTTCTATGTCAATCTGAAGAGAGACAAAAAGAACAGTTAGCAGCTTTCAAAGCAAAAACAGTCTTTCTACTGCTGTTTTCAAGATCTAGCTTTTTTTTCCTCAGAACTGAATCATTTATTACATCTCAAGAAAAGAGATTCTTCTCTTTATGTGTCTTTACATGCTGAAGTTTCTGCCCCTCTATCAAAAAGCTTCCTTGAAATTAGAGCAAATGCTTGAATTAGGTCAGCCACGAAAGTTACAGTTAGGAAAGTACAAGAACTTCTGCCATTTTCAAGGGTTTTCTTACTATAGCAGTTCTGACCTTTACAGGAAACTCAGCTGATAACATTTGAGGAAATTGCTGCAACCTTTTCCATAACTCTAAATGCAACAAAATCCCTTTTTGTACTGCTGCAGGTACAAAATCCTAAAGCCAACACTTATTCCTCAAAACTGTTGGGAGCCATGAAAAATTACAAGAAGAATCACTATCAGACTATAATGTGATTTATCTGTGGCTTCCATATGAAGGGAACAACAGTTCTTGCATTCTGGGAGCAAGAGGTTTAATCAAAATCAAAGCTTTTGAAAACAAGACACGCGCACAATGCAATGAAAGAGATGAAAGCTGAGAAATAATGAGTCTTTCACAATTCTACAAAATCTGTAGCATGTGCCCTGCTTGAAGCCAAATATGGGAGCAGGAATAAGAGCCCAGAATCATGTGCAGCAAACAGGAAACAACACAACACTTTTGAATCATCCAAAGATGACAAAGGAAATGTCAGGAGCACTTTGACCCCTCTGAGTTACAGAATGCTTTTCCTTCAATCCCTTTTCTCAAAAACCATTTTCAAAACTTACATTTCAAGAGAGAACTGCCACCATGATTTCCTGCAAACAATGTCTGTAACTTCAGACAATATATGAGTTCAATTATTCATTTATATTAAATGCCTCAAAATAAAACTGCTGCACAGTAAATCAATTCAATATTTAGTCCTCCTAAGTAATTTCCTGCAACATTTTCACTAAAACTAGTTGAAGGTTATTGAATAATTATAAATGTGCTTAGTTAGAAATGTAACTCTGATTTTCAAGAATACTGTCGTTCTAATATAAATAAACAATGTATCCTGAAGCAAGGTTGGAACAAACTTTCCCAGCAACTGAACTAAAATCAAGACAAAAAATTATTTTCAATCAGAAGGATGTTGCATGCACTACAATCCAGTACACTTTCACAGCATGAGCTTTACATTCTGTAAAAAGTTAAATGACAGCATTTCAGGGAGAAGTAAGAAACCACCTAGATTTTATTTTCCTGGCTTCTGCATCACTAGCTTCTAGTTTCTCCTTTCTAGGGCAATAGCATATTCAAAACACAGAGGGAGGACTTGGGACCCTCAAGCACTGTGATCGAGACCTCAGCTAGTGACAGGAGACGCTCACTAGTGGCTCTGCCACCAAGCAGAGGGGGAAGGAGATTGTAAGGATGGTTTGAAGATTGTGCTACTGTAGCAGTGACCCCCGGCTTTTAACAGAGGCACAGATCCCAAATTGCTACTGCACACATCCTCTGAGCTCATGACAAAAGCTATGCTCTTGTTTCACTGCTGCAGGATTCCACATCCTCTCTCTTTTTTTCACTATCAGCTTATCCCAAGTTTATAGAAAACATGTTCCCAGCTGTCTGTCAGGCATGTGACCAAAAAAAAAAAAAAAAAAAAAAAAAAAAAAAAAAAAAAAAAAAAGGGTTACAGTTCATCAGCCTCCTGGTTTGTGCTAGTACTGCCTAGTTCTGGGGTTATTTCTAACCACAGCCTCCTAAATTTCTCTTTGGTTTCTGTATCTAGCCGTTAAAATCATGTCTATTTCTGTGGCTCACATGACTCCTATCTGATATAGAGCTTGATAGAGAAAAGTGTTATTTGTTCACCAAGTCTTACATACTGAACAGTGTATCTACTCCAGCAGAACAGGCACCTTAAGGATGAGGACTCTGACCTGCTTAACCCTCCTTTGTTTTTCTTCTTGTGTTACATAAACCTGATGCACTGATTTGCTCTTTCCCAGCACAAATAAAGCCTTGAACACAGAAAGTGCTGCTTTCGTGGCTGCTCAGGTACACCCATAGTGCCACCCTTGCTTCTTAGATGGAAGGGCCTAATGAACACTGCAAAGCTTCACGTCAGGACACTGCTCCACTCTCTATTGTACACCTAGAACCAGCTTGAACAACCATAAATCCATTACAAAGCCATTAAGTAAAGGTGCATCTGTCATGCACATTGTTCTTAGAACGTTTAAATACTCCTTTTGGTACTGATTTTATTTATAAACTTTACTTATAGCAAAGGTCATCCCTCAGACACTTGAGACAATAGTGGGGCACTTGAAAACACCACTGTAAAAAAAAAAAATAGTAGCTCAGATATAATGCAAACAACTGGCAACAAACAAATTTACTATGAAGTGACAGTTGTTACAGAAAAAAATTAACTCCTACATCCAGTGTATTCTACATTAAGCACAGAAGTTCTGTGCACCGAAGGCACAGTGCAACCTACTCCTGCTTGAACTGCTGGTACTTCTCTGTGGTATCTGTGTCTGAACTCTCCTGCTTACCCCAGCCTGAGATGCCCAAGCTACAATGCCCTCCATGACACAGGAGGCCACACTGTGCCACCCACACCTAAATCCTCTGTTCCTCTTCTACACATCAGTGACCCTACAGCAAACTCAAGCTCCTCTTTTAAAGAACTGCACATTCTTCCTTTTTTGAAACATATTTGTTATTTGTTATGTCTTTCATACACCCTTGTGATAAGTAAAGATCTTCTGCACAGGATTTACACTCTTAACATATGTAGTAGAAAGCCTTGTACTTTTGGAGAGATGAGTGCCTGCTTTACAATAAAATTAACAAAACTCTCAGATTTGTTGAGTCTTACGCAATCTTTCAGCTCTGCTTTTCTGTGAACATGAGAGTGTGTTTCTGCATTCACTCAGCTCAAGAAAATCTTGTTCCATCCCTTAGTCTCACACTTTGTAGCTCAGTTCAAAAGGAGACAGCTCATATTCAGCCATACCAATTAGTCTTCTGTGTTTTTTTGAAATTACCAGAAAATAAAAGATTAAAGAAACATGGAGGGGGTGGAGGGGGAAGGGAGATGGAGACTATGAGAAAAAGCAAGGAATACAACAGTAAGAAAAGTGGAGAGCACATTTTAAAACAAATAATCACAAAACACCACCTGTCTCAGAGAAAGCCAGGAAGAAACAAGAATGCACCCTCTGCGCTTTGTGGTTTGGGTTTTGGAGACGTGCTTGGTTACGTCAGTGATCAGCTTCACTGCCACCAAAAGAAACAATTCATTACATCTTAATGCACTTAACCAAGACTGAAAATTATAATTAGAGCAATAAAAATGGAAAACAGGAAAATCATGGTGTGCTGGGTGCTGGATGCCACTCCAAGGCACTCAATTCATCCTAACCCATTTTTTTCAAATGACAGCACCTCTCTCTGAGGCCTCACCATCTAGGTGTAAGCAAAAGCAGAACTGATGAACAGACACAGCAGATGGCAGGAAAGCACAAAGAAGCAGAAGTGATTGGCACAGGCTGGGCGCATAAGCACTTTAGCATTTTGTACCCACTGTGACAAGACATCTCTAAGGAAGACTTTCAAAAAGAGCAAGTACATTTGTTGATCTTTATGTGCAGCTTACCCAGAGTAGGTGAGAAGTACAAAAGCAGAAGCTTGTTATAAATTTATTAAAAAGGTAAGGAAAACCAAACCTGTCACCTTGTCACCAGAACAGAGGGACACACCATCCATGTATGAGACACTTGAGAGATGAGGACTGAAAAACTCTAAAATTTAGAGTGGGCAAGTTGCAGAGTTGACATGGACTTTGCATTTCAGAAACCTCCCAGAGAATCACACTGTACAACTGCAGTAGGTCTCTCAACTTGCAGATGAACTGGAAGCAACTTCCTGATTTCATACTGCTGTAGAGTTGTCTGCTAACACCTGCCCATGAACCCCTGCAGTACACACTCCTTCCCAGTTTTAATCTGGGGCTGGGAAATTGTTTTGCTTTACATATTTAGCAACATATGTGAGCAGTGGGATTAAAGGCAAAAGGCATTGCTGCAACAGGGATTGCCATGGGGAAGATGCTCAGCAGCCAGACTCTCTAACTGGCTTTTTCTTCCCCCACCTCTGTAACCTTCATGACAATGGATGGTCAGCCAGGCTTTTATCAGCTGGAATTCCTGCCTTTCACCTGTGTCTGGCAATAGCATAGTCCCCCTGTGTGCATTTCAGCTGCTCAGTGCTCTCAGCACACGTACACACACACACATCTCTGCAGGTGCTCAGAAACACATGTGCTCTTCCCTGCATCCTTGAATATGCAGGGAGGTACTGTGGGGAGGCACAAAAGGTGCTTCTCAGCCATCCTCCCCCCAGTCCAGCTCCAGCAGAATTAAATCACTCATGCAGTTTCAAATAAAAATAAATTTCTTCTCACAAAGGTTCCATTTTCATCCAGCTATTAGAAGCATTGTTAACTTTGCTTGAAAGTGCAATGTCATTCCTCATTTCTTTGAGTAGAAAGTGGGATATGCCAGAATTTAGGATGCTAAGAGTTTCTCCCCATAGACACCTGGTCTTACTGAAAAATGTAATAGACTACAGTTTTAGAAGGTGAAAAATGGATATTTCATGTAGTAAAAATATTTCTGCTGTGAGTATAAAAAACCCCTGTGCATATTACCACATAAAGCACAGATACAGATATAGATATATATGATACTTATATATAAGAAACTTCTGTTGTATTTATGTTCTTTCTCACATACCAATTTGAAGAGATGACCAATACAGAAAAAAGCACCAACATACACTCTTAGAAAAAAAAAAGTGCTGGGAGACATTATCACAAGTTGTAATGTGTTAGATAAGCAGATAAGCTATCTCTATGACACAGACAGGTTTAGAGAGAGACAAAGATAACATAAATCCTTTATGCAAAATCCTATCACAAACCATATGATCCTTAATAGCAGGATTTTCTAATGAGAACATTAACTGACTACCCAGTATCTTGCATTCTCTGTTTGAAATCATATGGTAGGTTTTTTAAGAAAGGATTTATTTTTTCTACATGATGTTGCACAGTGAATAAGAAACAACAACAAAAAACAAACCACACAAACTGAAAGAAAGTTATTGTGCTACACAAAAACATACAAACTACATAAAATACAGCTGTATAGAATTTCAAAATTTTCATTTTAACCACAGTTTAAAAAGCCTTGATGGTCCAAACAGCCCTTTCTCTATCCAATTAGCAAGTAATGAAAAATTGTACAAATTCCTACAGAGGTTTCAATCACATAGTTCTGCATTATAGAATGAAGAACTGTGCCATAAAAAGGTTAGGGCAAATTAGACATTCCTATTGTTCTTTGATAGACCTCTCACCAAATACTCTATTGAACCACCACAATTGCTCAGCCTTCTGCAGCATACAGATATTAAGGTTACGCAGAGAAGTCCAGTGAACCTTGGGGAAGGCTGGTGTCAGGTAGTTCTACTGCATGTAAAATTAAAAGTGAGATTCTTGAAGATGCATCACTGTTTTAAAAGACAAGCTGAGACTTTTTTCAAGACAAAAAAAAGGGATAGTGAAAATATTCAGAGGGAAAGATAGCTACAGTGTTACAGGATTTTTAGGGCTTTGTTTGTGTAACCAGCTGTATGAAAGCTTGCAGGAATTAATGAAATAAGACCCTGGATTAAATCAGGGTTAATGAGATCAGGAGTAGACACATCATTAGTCAAATCACACACCATGTGAACAGTATGCGCTTCCAGACTTGTAAATCAGAGATTAGAATTTAACACTCTTCCTTCTGCAGTCTGACAGTTTAGGGCTAGAGGTCTCTTTATAAATACTGCTGGCATCCACCTGCCACAGTTCACAAGACAATGCATTGTAATTCCAGTTTATTCTGGTGCTAAGCACCAACAATTTCAAGAGGTAGCCAATGGCAGAAGCAGTTCCTCAGCACTTCTGACAGCCATGTTCCTCAAGTCCTACAACCCCTGCAGCTGTCGAGCAGAATTTGTTATTTAATTATTTTCCATCTTAATCTGACCTTTCTTCCTGCAAACATTACAGAAAGTACAGGTTAATTCATGTGAGTTTGAAATGGGGCCATATATCTTATGGATTCCCTTTTGTCTGGTATAGCCTTCTGAGTTCCAGCATGCTGCTGATATGCTCAAATCCAGAGGTAATTTCTTAGGGAAAAAAAAAAAAAAGGTATGAAACTGAAAAGCTTGAAAAACTGAAAAACAATTTTAATAATCCCCATTAAAAGATGTCCTGGAACCACGGCAATCCCTTTATAAAATGTAGGTCACTTGTTTCTTTGGAGGTATTAGACTTAGTTCTAGAGATTTGATATTTAGAAAAGATAGCCCTATTCATAGTTTTAATAGCTGGGAAAATTGACCCAAACCTTAAACAACAGGTCTCAAAAAGTCCCTAAAAATGCAGCAGCTGTCTTCTACACTTGAGACTGCTTTCTCTCAGCAGAATGAAGGCCTCTGGACAAAGCTTTTCATGGTAGAATTTTCTTGGCTCTTCATATGCTCTGTCTGCTCTTTTAGAGCTGTGAGAAAGGAACAAGCAGGGAAAAGAAGATATATTGGTCAATCTATTCTAGCAAAACAACCTTCTATATCCTGGTCTTATCCAAGGGGAAAGACATATAAAGAATGCAAATAGAACAAATAACCATGCTCAACACTGATCCGGAACAGCAAAGGGTATTGCTCAAGAGTAAAAAATGTGTGATGGGTGCTACAACTGCCTAAGAGAGTTTGATATACCATTGGTATTTGTAGGAGAGGTGCACCTAGCATCAAGATGGGAGATTTGGTGACCATAATCCTCACCTCAAATTACTCAATCCCATAATTACTCAATGTTTGCAAAAGAGATTGGCATGCTACCTTTGAAGTAATGCATCATACTGAAACTACCTTTGCAGTTTCCCAACCTAGTGTTTATTCAGCCAGCATGAAACTTTAAACAAACCTTCATGGCTATCAGAGCCACACAGACTCATTGGCCTGTATTACAAAAAAAACCCCAAAACAGTATAGGACATATTATGGTCAAGTCCACATGAGAAAAATTGATGTGTATCTACTTAGCATGCTCAGCAGGTTTCCTGTTCACAGATGAGTTGCATGAGAAAGTATGATCTTTGTTTGGATAAGTCTCCTTCCAAGCAGAGACAGATATTTTATGGTTTCTCCCAACATACCATGTGGTACCAGAATGCTTGAGGCTCACTGTTATTGTAAATAAGATAGAGGTAAAAGAAAAATACTGATTGTGCAGTTCTGCTGAGGGGAAATGAAAGTTTAAAGACCAGAGTTAAAGAAAGAAAGCAGACAGAAGGTGCATAGGAGTAATCAAGGATGATGAAAGAGTGGTCTGACCATATATAAAGGTATATTGGAACTTCAGGACTGAGTCCTCTGAACTTGTTTGCCTTGCTGAGCCTCACTGAACAATGATGCAGATGATGCAGACTGATTCAGCAAGCAGAAACAAGATTTCAGCAGCTACAAATCCAGGGAAATTGCCTTTAAGTACTTTTCAATTAAAAAAACTTAATACTTACTTTTCATTTTTACCTTCAATCAAGAATCAAGAGGGAAAAGTTGCACGTGCCATACATAGAAGAAATTCTTTTTACTCACCAATTTATCAAGAAAAGATCAATTCATTTTGAACATTTAATACACTTGTAGTGTTGTAGGCTGAGGGAAGACACTGGGTGTTATTCCTCTGTGTTGAAGAGGACTCACCTACATTTCAAGCAGATTTTACTGCAACTTTATTAAACTGCTATGGCTCCAGTTATACATATGCAGATCTATGCCTTGAAATTCTAAATATTGACTTACACAGTTCTCAGGATGACAGGAAAAATGACAATATGTGCCTTAGCTCTTGTTCCCCAAGAGCAGCCTACTTTGAAAGTAGCTCCCTGCTCTAAAAGATAAATGTGTATTCACATTACAAATCATAGAAAATTAAGCTGATCATTGGATCATTAATATAAATACAAATATCTCTTGAAAAGAACGGGGAGAAATCTCACTTAGCAGAAGGGAGTATCCTTCCATTTGTGGCAAATATTGAACTGAAGAAGTTGAAGGCAAAACAGAGTAAAATGCCAGGCAGTTCACAAGAGTACTCTCTATCCACCCTCGCCTGAACTGTATTTTTTACTGGGAAGGCAAAAAACAACACTCCTTCTTCTAGACACTCTGACATCTTCTGGAAATTACACGATATTCTAGATGTATTTAGATTTAACTGCCTTTACTGCAGAATGCTTTAAATTCAGATGTAGGGGCTTTTTAGCCTTACAATATTAATTTTGACAGCACGGAGCACAAGCCACTTGCTTCCTTTGTTTTCACTGGGAGCCGTCCTTGACATATTTACTTCAGACCACAGAGTACACTTACACTCAGATAATTCTACTGATTTTAACTGGAAGTAAAGTTTTCAGGCCCATTCCTCAGGAAAAAACAAGACCTCACACCTGTTAGCACTTCTTACACTGTGTATACACTGCTCCTCCCCTCTGTGATCCACTACACAGGGGAATATTGAAAAATAAAAAAAGTTATCTAGGCACACCCACACATCAGTGGTTTAAAGAAACACCCAAAACAAAGGTGTGTTCTACTTTGTAAATAGTGTTTTTTAATCCCAAATCAACTAGCAGACTCCTTCAGGAACGTCATTAACCACTCTAGACAAGGGCTGTGCTGGACATGTCCCAGAATTCATGGGAGTGGCAGCTGGGGAACAGATACCTCTGAAAAGGAAGAGCTGAACACACACCGTACTACACTGAAAAGTATAAAAGACAAAGCTATCACTTTTAATCCCAATATAAAACTGGGAAGAAACAAGGCCCACCGAGGATGTTCTGCTAGAGGAAGAGGAAGATAAATGCAAGCAAGCAAGCATTAGAACCAAGGGCCTGGCAAGCAGCTTGAAAGGCAACAACTGAAAGGAAACACCACACAGGGCTGGAGAGGTGCAGCACAGCTGCAAACTGGTCTGGATGTCTGCATTGCTCCACACAAGTGCTCAGGGACAGGGGTGGCTCTCACTGCTATAGGCAGGGGGAAGGAAATGCAGACGTGAAAGGTGAGCAGTGTCCCAGTGCACCACTGCATCTGCTAGCGATGAAAGCAGGGAGCTGCAGCAAGTACCCACACAGGGAAATGAACCTCATACATTCCTATAACAGTGTCTCCATTTAGCCTTCAGTCATTTCAAGAGAATGGGCCAATCCTACATTTGGTCTCTTTTCATCCATTTTCTGTCCCCCTGTCATGTAAGTGATGCACAGTCAGTGACTACTACACTGAATTTGGGAGTATTTACAGGTATTTTCAGACCTAGACATTTTCAACACATATTTCATTATCTACCATCAATACTAACACTAAATTTAAGTTGGCACAGACTGCAAAGCACGAGGAAAGTGATTGTTTGCTTTGAACTTAATTTTTTCAGAAGTACTGTACAGGGTGTGAAAAATGACAAAGAGTCACGAGTCCAGCTCGTGACAGCTGGTTTTGTGCTGAAGTGCTGGAGAAAGAACCTTCACCTATAAAAGGGGGAGGCAAGTAACCAGTCTGGTCAAACATATTTGATAATTACTAATTAATCTCCTAAGGCCAGATATTCTAGCAGCTACAAGAAGCTCCTAAACCAGCAATTTAAGCACTCTGAATCCTGAAAAATCATGTGTATCTTTCTTATTCAGTATGTCTTATAAAAAAAAAAATCACTTCCTCATCTAAATAAGCTTTATCTCACATTCAATGTGGGGCCAAGCCCACACAAATAAACATTCAATAACTGGAAAAATAATTTTTAAAAGGCAAAAAGGAAGCTTGAGTATAATAAGGATTATGCTAGCCAAGTACTGGTCAATTCCATATTTCCTGTATTTTAAATATTTATTAAAAACACACACAAATCCAAATAAATGGTCTGGTCTCCATTTATTTACACAGTTACACAAATCCTTACACAGAACCAACCACACCTACCATTAACACCACTGACAGTTTAATAGGAAGTAATTTATTTGCCATTTAGAAAACAAAGGTTGGAGACACAGGTAATCAAAACAAGAGCTTCAGCTTCCTTTCTCCCTCTTTATCCCACAGCACAGTATTTTGTACTCCCAGGTTCTCCTGTACCTCTTAACACTGCCTTCAGTATGACAGTTTCACAGATCAGGGATGAAAAATAAAGCAGTTTGGTTTTCAATAACATAAAATTCCCTCTCATACTTCCAATTTTTTTTATTCAAATCTATTCAAAAGGTACATATGTACAATTCTCAGCGAAATCCTATATATCTACTTATTTGTCTTATTTTATCTCTTAAGTCCTACTTACTCAGAGTGTAAATTTCAAAAGTAATTTTCTATACAAAGACACTTCTAAGACCAGAAAATAAGACTCTTTCATTTAGTTGCTCAGGTTTCCTGGTCACATCAAAATATTTACCCAAATTTCTGAAGTGCACAAGGAAAACTGGAAAAGCATACTATTCCCTTTTCACAAAGTCACAACTCTGCCCTTGTCTTTGGATATTTATTTTCATTCACTCAAAATCTGGGGCAGTTAGCCACAAACTACATTTTTCAACTAAGTATTGTAAAAATATTGCTAACTCTGAATTCAGCAGAATCTTTGTCCAAATACTTCTACCAGCTATTGAAAATTTATAGTTTTTTAAAACAAGGGGAAAATTCTATTAAATAACAAGAATTATCATGACTACTTGCATTCTTCATTCATACACACACACGAACACACATCTCATCCACAATAAGGTTAACAGAAAAAAAGAGAAAATTAGAATCAATCTCCACAGCTTATTTCTAAAAATCATTAACTTTTAAAGTACCCTCTGAAGCATACATCTAAATTTTACTTTCACTCTTCTCACATCACATTTTTTAACTTCTTTCCTTATTTTAATAGGATGAATTGTGATTCATCAACATGAAATGTCCAAAAGAGAAGATCCCCTGAAGATTATTTTGATCCAAAATATTTTCCGCACTCTGCTGTTCTACAGTGAATAGTGTCTTAGGACTTTATCTTGTGTAAATGAATACCAAAACTGTTCAGTGTATTTAACATTAAAAAAAAATCTAAATTGCTGTAGTATATGTAAAATCCTTTTGATAATGTATAAGGCATGAGTGTAGTCAATTGACACTCATTTATACTTAATTTTGTAAGCTTTATTTCTTAAATCTAGTATTATCCAGTTAAGTGGATGCTTTAATGCAATTATTTTAAAAAGAGCACTCTGATTGTTTTGATTCTATTCCCCAGTCACTGCTTGAATAGGTGTCTGATGGATACATTAGAAAATGATCATCATCACCAGTTGAAGTTCTGCACAAATGGATTGTAAGAGAAAGCTGGCAAATCTAGCTGATTCGTGACACTTGTGGAAGGTGCCCAGACTTTTTCACATCTTCTTCGTGAAAAAGCTATCCAATTTAAATGCTACTAAACACAGAAGTGTTTATTTAGATTTTAACATGTTGAACTCAATTCCATGCTTGTGTGATCCAGCCTGAAGCAGAAGTAACAACACTGACATCATGAACATCACCTGTAACTCTGCCCAGGCAGTGACAACAGCCAGTACGTGGCTGAAGGAGCTGAGAAGGCTTCAATTTGCAGGACAGAGAGCAACGATTTAACAGGGTTTAACAGTGCAAGAAAAACTGCTTGGTGGCTCTCATCCTGTCACTTAACACATGAAAAGCCAGTCTTATACATTTCTAGGGATGTCTACAGCAGAAAAGTGTATTAGACAGGACTGTCTCCTCTTCAGAGGAAGAAAACTCAGAGCTGTGCTACGCAGATGTCAGAGAAAACAACAGTACAAAACCCAGGAGCACCTGTTTCTGACCACAGCCAGATGTCACTTGGCCCGTTGCAGTGATGTCACATTTACCACTGTAATATTCTGAACTCATTATCTTTATAACTTTTTATGCTGCATGTGTATCCTGCTTAAACACTGAATCTCAGGAAGGCAAGCACTAAAACCACCATAAGATACTGTACCACTACAGACTGTCAAAAAAAACAGAAGCCTCAAAAACTGATATACAGGTTTGAAGATGAGGGGTTTTTTCACCATATAACTATATCAGGCTGATGGTCTTTTCTAAAGCAGGTTTTTATTACAAATAGCTGGAAATTAGAAATGAACGATATTAGAACCAGCCCTACAGCCTGCACACAAACTTTATTTTCTGTCTATCCCATTTGCTTGGGGACAGAAGAAAAGCCAATTGTGCAGCTCTTAGTGCTAGATACCCTAAAGGGAGTGAAATCAGCTCTGCTAACTAAACAGCCATCAAAGCCTGTAAGGTTTTAGCTAAGATGCAAAAAAAAAAAAAAAAGCTGAGGAATCCTCAAAATGGGGGTGGGATAGGGCACAGGAATGAAGATAAATGAGGGGGAAAAGGAAACTTAGCAACATCTAGTGCGGGTAAAGAGCCCTTCAGCATCAATGTATTCTGCCCTCCCACACAGCACTTTGCCTTCCACCTCAGAAACTATAGAGGGTACTCCATAAGAACATAAAACCAATCCTGTTTGTTTTTAAAAGGAAGCACATATGCTGAATTAGAACCAAGACCTACTGAAAGTGTCTGAGACTGGGAAGAAATACTCTAAACACCACAACATTTGTACAAAGCAGTATTCATATTTTATCCAATGAAGCCCAGTCAGTTTTTACCCTGGTGTGTTGAGGTAGTGTTGTTTATTCACAGCTAGAGTAACTATGCAAGAAAGCTTCCAGAGAGGCTGGGGATTGGAGCAGGCTGCAAAACAGCCTCTCTGAATTTCCTTTGACTACAGCAGAGTCCTGTAAACACCCTTTATTATAACAGCTCTTTTACAGCCTGTAAGTATGCATTAAAATAATAGGAGGCTGTGCTGCTGAAAGGGGGAAAAATACAAATTCTACAGTTATAGGTTTCTACAGTAATATAGTAACAGTTCCTGCTAGCAAGTTTCACCTTCTTTTATGTGGTACTTGAGAAGAAACAGAGTTTGTCACCAAAACTCAGTATTCCTGTAACAACCAAGACTTAGAAGAGGATGGAAAGTGGGGAACTCAAGAAATTAAAAATGAACTGGACACTTTGAACTGGGTATTAATAATCCAGCAGGTTGGGCATCAGCTCCAGTCAAAGGTCTGGCTGTGGAAAGCAAAACTCTCTCCCTTGAAAATCAAGTCAGTCCACGGATTAAACTGCTATAGACAAAACATGTTCTAACAGAGCCAGAAAGTCTGGCAAACCAGGCACTGGGTCTAGAACAGCAGGAACACATAAATCAGCAGGCACTGGTAGTCTAAATCCCAGCCTATTGTTTACAAAACTCAAAGGGGAAGGGAGTGGATTTGCAAGTTACTTCTTCCCTAATACAGATAGATAAATTTAAACAAAAAAACCCCAAATCATATAACAGACAAATTGCTTAGTAAGGTCAAACTATAAACTGTTCCACATCTATATCTGCCTAGTCACTTTCCTGAGATCCCTGCTCATCAAAGACAACATTTACAGCACTGCATGACAGCAGCAACGTAAAGTTAGCACCCTTATTTTCTTGTGAAAAATGGTTAGCATCTGCAACTCTGTCCATATGGATTATGAATGGTAAATACAGGAAAGCTTAACCCCATTACAGCACAGTACTGCAATGAGCAGGGGGAGCATATTCACAGCATTTCTCTCCTAGGGTTCCACACAGAATATTCTCAATCTGATGTGTAGATAATTTCTGTAAAATATTACTTTTGAAAACAAAGGTACAGGGATTAAGAAATATAGTGAGCTGCATGGATTACTTCCTAGCAGACCAAGTACCAAGCCACCTATTCAGTAAGCTTTTATCTTTTTTACTTTTATGTGTGCATTTTCTCTATCAGCATATATTGCACACTTAGTCACAATTGGTTACCTGCCTTGGGAAAAGGTGTGATGTTACCCTGTCCTTCTCCTGCACTCTAAGGACTGTAACCATTGCTACAGTTTTGGTTTGTCCTACAGTCTTTCAAGGTAAAAAACCAAATGCAACTCAGCCACCTCCTCTGTCACATTTAAAGTATAAATGACAGCTTAGTTGGAAGACCTAATTTAAGAAAGAAAACAGCCAATTTGAATAAGGCAGAGGAGGTTGGACTTTCTTTTCTCAAAAATTCACAATGATTTTTCCTGAGCAAAAGAGATCAAGTTAGGCGTCACCAACATTAGATAACAAGCCAATTTTCATACAAATAAATGGAAGAAATTACATTTATCTACTCAAAAAATGCAATTACAGGCTATAATAAAGAGCAAGGTGGGCACTGGAAGTAGATACTCAAAGTATTTCAATATTCAAACCATCAAGCCCGGAGCTGGCAGGTTATATGCAATATCATACAAAAAACAAAAATGGCAGTTTTATGCTTCCCATTTTGCAAAGTAACAAGAAACACAACATTGAAGGATTAATTGAGAAGAGCCTGTTCTTCTCAGCTGTCTATTACTGCTGAGTGCTGGGGAAAGGGCCCTGGACAAGACACACCAAGACAACTCCTTCATTTCAAAGTGTCAGCAGGGAGGATGTACTTCCACCAACATGCACTGATCTGAGGCAAGCAGCCTGTGCTCTCTTTGGTTACCTGCAGAAGACAAGTCTTGCACTCCTATTACATTACCTCCCTCATGCAACCCTTATGCAAAATTGCAGCCATTATCTGAGTATTTTCAGCTCTTCTGCCACAGCCTTTTAAAAGTTGGGGCAGCCCTCTGCTTTGCAAAGTGAGCTTGAAAGAAGTGAGGACTAAAATCAGGATGCTATATGGAGGAGATACAATCCCTTCAATTACACATAGAAAGGAACTTCAACACGTACAAGAATGGAAAACGAACATGTATTTTTAACCAAAAGTTTTGAATTTAGATTTAAATAGCTGTTACCTTTTCCAGCTGCTTAAGCAACACAACAGATGGCATGCAAGCCATAAACCAGGACATATATTTTTAAGCTTCCTTTCAAAATCTGCAGACTAATTTATTTTTCCACCATGCCAAAGCTCTTAAAGCATGCATGTGGAATTCAATGGGAGAGCCCTGCCCTTTTCTCTTCCATAAGGAATGGGACTGGAATGTTCTTCTAGGCCCAAACTGAGCCATGTGTCTGAAGCAGGAATCTCCATGCTTTATTGGCTGCAATATGGAGGAAGCAACATCCAAAAGTTCTTCTGCTGGTCTTCAAGGTATCCATGAGACCCAACTACTCATGCAAGAAGTTTGCATGAGTAGGCTAGACTTCGTCCACTCAGCAATTTTGGGAGTCTTTTTTAAAAGTCTTTGTTACTAGGTATGGAGGTCTAGATTCCACAGAGCAAAAAAATTCTACATCCACTAGGAAATGCACTCTAAGCTTTCCTACTGCACTAGGAGTGGAGCTGCAGAGACAATCAAACTGCTAACACAGACCCCGGAACCCAATCCTACAGCTTAAAAAATGTGCTGAATTGGTGAAAGGCTGCCAGACACCCGGGATCATTGTGAGCTGGCATGGTTACTAACTGGGGTTTAACTCTGCAGGCTCTAAACACCACCGTGTATAGAACCAGCTACAGAGTTAATTAGTTACAGAGAAAGGAAAAACTTGAGTGGCAGAAGAGGAATCTCACATGGACAGTCATCTGCAGCCTGACCATATGGAGTTCCCATAACCCTTGCAAAACAAGCATAGAAGGATACAAAAGTTATGGCCCATCCTTTCAGTTCTTAAGATCTATTTTGGGATATTATCTCCAGTTTTTCCATCTCCAGACCCCCAATTGCTTCAAATAATTTCTGAGGCACAACAAGGGACATTTCACTGCCTCTGCTTCACACTCCTGTCAGCACATCTGACAAATGCTTCAATAAAATAAAAAAGGAGGGGAGAGGGAGAGCTAAAACTAAAAATGGGTGAAGGTGGAGTTAAACAAAGTGAAGTAAGATATTGGCATCATATTTTCAATAAAGGTTCATGTAAAAATAACACAAGAAGAAATATCAAATAATTTAAAAGGTCACCCAACAGAAAATGCATTTCATCACTTATGTTCTTCACTATTAACTCATCACAGCTTTGACAGATTCTGCTCAGCTACATCACTTCTGAGACCTTTGCAGTTAACATTAGGCTGCCTCAGGACGGCCTCCTCCGCCTCCTTCTCCTCCTCCTCCTTTAAATTATTTTCAGAAATACCATGAAGTATGCCTAATAGGTGAATCACAGATTCTCTCTATATGCTCTCAAAGACAAATTAATTTTCTTCAGAGTAATCAATCTTAGTTAAGTAAACAGACAGCTGCAAATGTAATTTTCACATTTTAGGTAAAAATTATGAAAATAGATTTCTTAAGATTGGGTAAGATACCCGTAAGTACACTGCATTACTACAAAGTTGGTTTGGTTTTTTTTTTTTTAATTCAGGAATAGAGCAACCTCTTCTTCAAAATAAAAAAAAAAGCCCTTTTTATTTTTAAGCAATATGAATGTGGTACTTTGTGCCTAGACTACAAAAGAAATAAGGAAAAATGATGGAGCTTAAGAAGCTTATCTTTTCCCTCCTACATGTTCTCCACTATCACTGCTCCCAGACAACCACAGCCACAAATTCTTTCGTCAAAGTCTAGCAGGACAAAACCAGACCACGTGCTGGCACAGCTGACCACTCTGATGTGCACACAAACCCAGGTGAGTGACAGGGCCTCCCTGCAGTCCCGTAGCACCCAGGGTCCCTGCAGAGGCTCCGGGGCTGCCACCTGGGCCAGCTGCAGCAGGAACAGGGATGTGAGCACGGGGCAGAAATCATTTTGTGAAGCACTGATTCCACAGAGACACCAGCCTCCCAGAGAGCCTGCTCTCAAACTGGTTTCTGGCCAAACAAACTCCTGCCTTTTGCACAGACACCCCGTTCCAAGTAACAGTGAGAGGAGAAGCAAAGCTTTAGTAAAGGTGACTGGTATGTGTGTTGTGCTCACATTAGCTGCTTCTTTCTTCATATTAGCTTTGGCTTTGACACGTGAATCTGAACATATTAAAAAAAGAAAAGAGAAAAGCCTCGTCTATTCTTCCACCAGAGAGTCCATAGAATGAGGATTAAGGGTACATTGTAATTCCTTCAGTTACGTATACATAACATAATAACACTTGATATTGCTATTTTGCAACTTACAAAGGTTACAGGTTGTTTTATTTTTAAATACACAGTAACTGTTCCTCTACCTAGGAGTATACAGTAGAATTACCCTACTAGGTCATAAAACCACTCTATTCCACTCCAAAGATGACCCAGCTATCTTGTGTTTGTTTTGTTTTATTTCCAAGTAAGCTAAGGTTCCATACGGGTACAAAGGACTCTTGCTTAAGTCTCCCTCCTTACTAAGATGCTTTATCAGATCACACCTCAGCTCTGAGCTGGGCTATGGTCACAGTAACTCCTCTCCCTCCCAGACCCAGATTCTCCTTTCCCTAAGCTGAGCACTCTGTGGAGGAGTTTACATACCCGGGTTTAAATGGCAAAATACGGGGACAAAGGCCATTGAAGAAAGACTAAAGAAACATGGGGCATTTAGACCTCTTTTGTCTCAGGACCAGATAAAGGGGGAGGCGGGGGAACTGTAGGAGATGACAAACGCGTTCCCAGGCTCCGGAGAGAAATTGTAAGAACATGGAAACAACAATAATGTGTATTTTCATGAGCAGTAAGAGAGAAACCACAGGTTGTGAAACAACCCTGAAGCACTTTGTTATGGTGATTCAGACCCATTCACCAGCTCAAGGGAAAAACAAGCATCCTATCACCACCAGCAAAGAGCCAGTCAATTCCCACCTCCTCACCCCAGGCAGTTTGCACCATTTTGTTCTAATTACATGCAGAGGTTTTCAGAGGGAGCCCATTCCAAGTCCAGCTGAAGGATCCAGCAGTGACAACTCTGGCTGAACGAACACACCCTTCAGGACCTTGCTATTACCAGGTCAGACAGCATGTCAGCTGGAGAGGAAAAGAATATTAAAAATAAAAATACCCCTTCATTTCCCAGGAGGAAGCCCTCATAATGAAAAGGCTTAGGAGTGATCCCTAAGTCCCCTTTCCACAGCACTCCTTGTGATGTGCTCAAATAGGTGAATTCTTTTATTAGACTCCACACTTGTGAGAAACAAAAAAAGATTCACAATACCGTCAAAAGTGTAAAGAAATATTTCAACTGTGCAACCAAGTATGTTTACTTTTTGCTTACCTTTAACAATCCTTAACACAAACAATTTTGGTTTTATTTGAAATTAAAACGACTTAGTTTCATAACAGAGAACAACTACCAGAACATACAAAAATTCCTGATTTTAGCTTTCATTGCTTTTTCTACTATTCATAACATCTTTAACTGTCTGCACCAAGGAATAAATTCAAGCAAGACATCTGTAAAGCAATCACTTCCCCCATAAGATGTTCACCTCTAAATCTATTTAGTGGGCTTTGGAACAGTACAGATTTTCTAAGGGTGGCTCAGTACTATCTCTGCCAAGCAATGAGCAGATATTAGATATTTCAGTCAATACTGTATCTATTTGTTGCCTCTGGAGAATTTTTTTTTCTTATGCATATAAGGAAATACACTCTGCTCGTGTGATTTTTTTTTTCTTCCAGGAAAAAAAATGTAACCCAGCACTAACAACATTTGCATTTCAAGCTGGAGCCCTCCTGTTCAAGAGCTGTTTAAAACATACATGATGCTGCACAAACTGGGGGAAAAAAACTACATTGTCAGCAGGACAAGTAGTACAATACTTTCAGGAAATAAAATTTTACTTAACTCACATCAGCCAACTGTACAAATATAAGATGAATCAAATGTAGAGCAAATGATTATTAATCAAATACATGGTACTCTTTGGCACTTCGACACAAATCATGCATAGAGGTAACTATGCCTCTCACTAAGTTTTATATCACATAAATAAAATTTTCAGCTAAAAATCCATTTTCTCTTTAATTGTTTGTTGATATTTATTTCAAGCATCTTGGATGAAAACAGGACTATAAAATCTGGCTGAGGTAGCAGTTAAAATTTTATGGCTTTTTAATAGCTTGCTCAAATTGAAAATAGGGAAATGCTTATTTTGTACAAAAACATACTTTCTTTGGCTCTGATTTGCTTAAAGCTATGCTTTAAGTTACAAGGTCAACAACAAAACTGACCTACTTTTGTCCTCTTGAAAATATAACTTCCACTGTACAAATTTCACAGGATCCCTTTAGTACTCTCCATTATAGCAAATAATTTCCTAATATAAAACTTACATTTATCTAGGTATTATCTTGACAATTATTTTTTAAATCTATATTACAAAATATTTGACAATTAAAAAAAGAAACATCAAGATCTCCTTTTATTACTAACAAGAACCTACTTCTGGGGGAGGAAAAGCTTAGGACAAAGTAGCTTTAACTATCCTAAAATCCTAAACTTTTGAAAAGCGCAAGTTTTAACACGCCATACCTTAAAATATTATCACAGATAACATCCACATAGAAATTTCACAAATATGGTAAAAAAATTAATAATTTAAAAATTTTTAAAAAGCACACAACTGACAGATTCAGTAATAGTTGCTAGGATCTCCATGGATTTCATTGTCACTCACTACTGCCACACGTGCTGGGATGCTCAAGTGTACTCACTGGAGGCTGTGAGCAGAAGGACAGAAATGCCCTCGGTTGTGCCAGGTGCAGGAATTGGCTCCAAGACCAAGCCCAATGCTCCCAACAGCCCCTGGCAGTACCACAGCAAGAGGGAATCACCAAAGATCACACTGGAGAAGCAAAAGTACTGAGGGAAGAAGAGCATTTATACTGAAATAAGGACCTGGATCAATAACTTGTCGGGGAAGCAAACAAGGGTGAAGCAGAGCAAATTCAGTGGGATAACCTGAGATGAAAGAATGGGGAGAGGGAAAGGAAACACAGAGCTGGGGGAAAGAGGAGGAGGCCTGTCATGGCTGGAAAAAAATATGACAAGCTTAAGAAATCCCAGAGGTGGGAGCGAGGAAGGAGCAGTCGTACCTGACAAGGAAGGGAACATAACGGGAAGGGCTGAGCTCAAGAGTAGAAAGAACCAGGAGGAAGGGAGGGAAAGCAGCTGAAGCCAGATAAGGAGTCTGAATAAGAAAATTGAAGAGGCTGGAGTAAGGCAGGAGCCTTGTAAAAACTAGTCTGCTGCCAAGGAAGTAACTCGGTCCAATGGCTTTCCTGAAGGGCTGCACACAGGTCTGCAGTAAAGGACTGACCACACTTGGGGAGGCAAAGCAGAGGGCTGCATCAATCAGTGGAAAAGGCACTTGACAGGGGAAATCAAAAGAGCTTAGCCTGGTTTGATACATTGAAAATATGTGTGATTATTTTCTAAAAATACATCAGAGGGGAAGGAATAGTAAAATAACAGGAAGAGGAGGAACTTTTTAATCAGAAATACAAGTCATGAGAATAAATGAGCTAAGATCTCCCAGGAATAATTTTATGCTAAACAACTGAGGAAGTTATTTCTAGTTGGGTTTTTTGGTGGTTGTTTTTTGCTTCATTGGGGTTTGTTTTTTAAACCATAAGAGTGGTACCTTCAATAACATCTAAAAAGAAGAAAAATAATGTACCTTTTTTTAGATGCACAAAACCCTGAAAGCTAACAAGCCAAAATCCTCCCTCTAAAAAAAAATCCCTCCACCAACACCTTTCAATCTTTCAGAGTGGAACTTGCTGTGCTGATGAGATGAGCTCTCAGAGCTGTGCAAGAGCAGCAGAATACTCACCTGGAGGCTCTGCCCAAAACAGGGCTCTAAGCTGGGGCTGCCTTTCTTCTCCCCCCCAAACAGCACCAGAGTTTGTAACGTGCTCCACTCAAAAATCACACGTGGTTCTGCTCTCTGCCAGCTTTGCTTTTAGCCTCTTAATTTCCAATGGCTACAGCCAAAACAGGGAGCCAGCAAAACACGGTTTACTGAGACCAGCACACAAAGACAGTGTTTTGTTTTGTTTTGTTTTTAAGCTCTGTGCTCTGTCTGACTTTGAAACGTCTGTAATGTTCCTCTGACCTCTGTGTACAACTCCTCCACAGCTGAAGGAAAGCAACATTAAAGGAATGATTTTTGCAATATAGAAAGGTATTCTCCTGAAAGACCCATAAACTGGAACAACAAGAGTTCTGGGTCTATTCTGGGATACAGTGCAAGTCAAATGTAACACACATGCACATCATCTACTTTGACAAGAGGCTTTGTTCTGTTTTTAACCATTATTTAATCAGCATCCCACTCACATTTAGAGTAGATCTACTCATCCTTAAGGGTGAAGCCCTGTTTCCATTAAATTAAACAGGAATTATAGTATTGAGTGGAGACCAGAATTTTACTCCAGACAAAACATTTATCCTGGAACTATAGAATGCAGTAGTTACAATTGTTTAATCTTTCTATTCAGGAGAAAAAATGGTACAATATACTGCAACTGAAAACATTTCATTTTTACTTAACCGAAGTGGTTCCAAAACAACTAGACTTCCCTAAAGCAAAATTATCTAGAAATTAACTACAAGAAATTCATCATTTGTTTGCTATGAAGAAAAAGACACACTGGCCCCACAACAGAGAGCTCCACAAAACAATTGCTTAATTGTATGTTATATTCAGTAGTTCCTGGGCACACTTTTAGTGAAAAAAGGCACAAAGTCATTTCACTGTCAAGTCTGGCATTTTGTGGGTAGGAAAGTAATTAATATTTTTAGTTTGCATAATTACTTTCAAAAGGTCTTCTTTATAGGACCTCTAATAAATATTTAAATGAGAGTAAAAACTCCAGCTAATCCATCTCCCAACATAGGCAGACTCCAGGCCACCCACATATCTATAATCCTTTTTGCCCCAACTCTTCACAACCAAGGTATTTTTTGTTATTTATGTGTAAAATAAGTCACATGGTTTACAGATGTCCTGCAACCACAACAAAAAAAAAAAGGACTTCTGATCATATCCACACCTCAGAGGTTTTGTTCAAAACTGATTATTCCTTTCTTTCTCCTGCAAAGAAAATTCTGAAAGCGTGACCCTCTCTTAACCAGTTGTTTTGCCCACCTGCATAGAGAGGCACAGTGACAGAGGCTACTCCAAACACATATCTCTGCCAAAGGTCAATATTAACTTTCACGTATCTTGAAACCCCTTCCCATACATCACACTCCCCATTTTCCACAAAGGCTGACAGTGGCAGAATGCAGGAGGCCAAGAGCACACAGAAAGAGCTGCTCTCTCACAGGGCACCTTCCACCTCTGGCAAGAGCACTCGGAAACCAGATCAGCAGGAACAGTGGAAGTGCCTGATTAAGAATATCCAATCACAGTGAAAGGACTGCTTAGAGTCCTCCAAACATTCCAAATTAAATTAAATCCTTCAAAATGCACCCTAAGATCCTATGCCCCAGCAAGAACTCCTTGGCATCTACTGCCTGTTTCTCTATCTCCACTTTCTGAAAAACATTCCTATGCTAAAAGACATGGCTGCCTAAAATCATCCTTGGTTGTTGGCCTCCCCCACACCTTTTTTGTTTTAGATCATTATTTCCCAGTTGTTGCAGCACACCATTGCCCAGGTTCTAGTACAGCTTTTTCTCTTCAAAAATGTGAAAAAAAATAAAAACCAACAAAAAAAAAAACCCATCCCGAGGGAATTCAGGTGATCAAATGTTACAAAAAGCCCTTTTCCCCAGTAAATGCTGAGAAATAAGTGCACTCAAAGTTATTATCAAGACATACTTCCCCACATCAATAAAATTACTTTAATTTTTTTACATTATGATTGGAAAAAATAGAAAGAATGCCTTTCTAAAAAGTACAGTTCAGTACTTTTAGTTACTAGTTAGTTTGAAGCTGAAAGCTTCAAACCTAATTGTAGATTTATCTCTAACTGCTGCACTGCTTTTCTAAAAACTACGAAAATATGTACCATGTAAGTAAATCAATAACAGAAAATTAAAAATCACAGTATATTACATTCACACTCAGCAAGAATCAGAGTTTTCCCTCTTGTACAGGTCTTTGCTATAACACAAAGCAGCATTCAAGCATTCCATCTCTTCTGTGATAAACACAAGGCCGTTTTCTCACTATGACTTTGACTCAAACTGCTCTGGGTTTAGAGCTGACGGGCAGCTCACTCTGAGCACAAGCTATCTGGAGATAACCACTCTGAGCAGGCTGTTGCTCAATGGAGTGGTTTCTCTAGAGCAGAAGAGAGGGAAAGGGAGGAGGAAGTGAGAAAGGGAAGAAGCAAAGACAAAGAACCCTCACGGGTAGTAAATGTGAAGATAACGCTCTCAGAAAGTTTCTACAAACTTCCGAAGCAACCTTAAGAAACTTCAGTGTTTCCAGAAGTACCATGCTGAGGGCTGAAGTAAACATGGCAGTCAGTGCTTGCCACCACCCCACCAGGGTCCCCATAAAGGAAAGCTCAGCAGACTGGGGTCATAACTTCAAGTAAGACAACAGGGGGACAAGAACACTCCAGGCACACTTATTCCCTGCCTACCACCACAGCTGCAGCACTGTATCTTTGAGAACACTGCCCTGGACACAGAGATGCAGGCAGGCAGCATCTACAGCTGGCAGGACCCAAGCCACATCCATTTGAAGACTGAACTCCAAGTTAGATTTCCTGCGGCAACACTCAGACATGTTATCTGAGCTTCCTGGAACCCCTCAGACCTTCAAATCACCCCACTGCAACTAGATCCCTATCCTATCAATCTTAAATGCATATTCTTTCCCTAAATGCCAGGGAGGAAAGATACTCCTCTTGCAGGAACCTCTTTCATTAGCTGTAAATTATAGTGATTAAAAAGGGCTAGTCAAGGAGTCTCATTCATACCAACCATACACAGCATGGGTGATCATTTTACAAAGATGCTTGTACAGCTTCAGCTGTTGTGCTTACTTCAGTATGTGAAGTGGTTAGTGTACAGCAGTAGTAAAACCAGGCAAAGGCATTTCTTACAGTAAATTCCACCCCAAAGACTAACTGCCACAAGTATAGTTCTATAACAGTTAGAGAGGTCATATTCTTTCAGGATTTCTTGAGACATCTACAGATTACCCTTCTCTTTCCTCTTGCTTCCACCATGGCAGACATTAGACAGAAGTGGCATTAAAAGCCAGCCAACAGGCAAGACTGTGTTTATTCCTGCTTTTATCTTCCATGTGTTTATCATTTGTTTCAATCTTTAGTATCTCTTTATCCACCTTCTTGTTGAAAGATTTCTAGTTTGTTCGAGTTTGTTCGCATTTAGAGAAAAACAGTGAATAATACAAAGAAATCTCTTGGCTTCCTTCACTCCAAGGGATGAAGTCATAGGGCTGTTGACAATTATTTTAAAACAATCAACCTTTCATTGAGTGATGTGATCGTGCACATTCACATAGCCTGATGAAATACAGGCTTGCTCCTATCTAGAGCCTCACGATTGCAGCCATGATATCAAGCAGTAGTTTTCCACGGCTGGAAACATTTTCTAACAACTTCACAGACCAAAAAGAGACACTATCTTCCTTAGTACTTAATCCCCAAACTTGAACCATTATTTCCCAGCCCTTCTATGCTCTAGAACTTAGTTTTTAACAGATGACTCATTAAAAATATTTTTTTCCTAAATTCTTTTTGCTGATGGTAAACTTCAGTACTCTGATAATTTCTACAAGACAGCCTCTCCAGCTGCCTTTCCATTGCTCCCCCTTAGACTCAGGAGCTCAGCCATCAGCTACAGAGACTTTCTGTGGCACTGCAGAGGGAGGGAGAGAGGAAGATGATTCATCTGTGTCTCCAACCAGATCTCTGAAGAGGAGCTTCAGCTTGAACATGAGCAAGAGAACAGTCATTTAAAAAACAAGAAACATGCAATTTTGACTCCTTCAGCTGCTGCTTGGGAGTCAAAAAAAAAAGAAGTGGCAAACGAACAAAGTAACTGTCTGGGCTCCTTGAACACAGATTAAAGCAGCCACACTGGGGGGAGAAGTGGTGCCAAAATTGTTTGAGGTGTCCAAGATCCTGAAAGGGCTGTGTCTACCCAAGGAGTAGCACATCTTACACCTAGATTTTGGCATGGTCTCTGACACACCTGCCAAAGGAAGGTTTAGGAGCAACTGAAGACTTGCATATGTTTGCCACTTCTGTGCAACCCCAACAGTCCAAAAGAAGGAAGAGGCAAACAGGTGACTTCCAGGATTTGTGATGTTCCTCAGTGAAATAGTAAGGGAATTTCATAAACAGCACAAGTAGCACAAATCTCAAAAACTGTGCATTTCAAGGTATTTTCTTCACAGACAGTTTTAAGGAGTTTCAAACCAAGGAAAAGCAAATCCACAATACTGCAGGCTAATTACTAGTAGTTTTCCATGTTTTACCAAATCAGCAGGGAGAAGACACTCTGCTTCATTGATCCTTTCTGATTAGTGCATTACGATCCACAGGCTTCTCCATCAGTATCTCATCTCCCTTTGTCCCAGGGATAAGAAACTTTATACCTGGTTTCTCATGTTAAAGCTGGCATCAAAGGCATGACCTGAAACTGCACCTTCCAGGTTTAGGACAGTACCATAGTGCACAAGCACATAAACTTTCTTTATAATTCAGTTGGAATTTTTGGGGTGGAAATGTAATCTTTTCAGAAGTCTGAATGCCAGCACCTGCTTCCTAGTGCCCATTAGACAATCTGTTCCTCCAGTACCACTGGTGGCCAGACTCCTCAGGGTGCAGGTGCAGAAAGGATCCTGTGGCTCCACACAAGAAGGAGCCCTGGAAAGGGCTGACACAAGCTCCCAGACACAGCCCAGTGCCCAGCACCTCCCACAGTGATCAGGAACAGGACCGTGAGTGAGACTGCTAAGCCTGGCTTTGGAACAAATTCCCAGGCACCCTCTGGAGACCTGGAACACATTCAGACCCAAAAAAGTGCAAGGGTAACTTGCTGCCATTTTGCAATGGGGATAAACTTCATAAAAACAAACATTTTTTTAAAATAAGTACAAAAATTTAGGTTCACTGTTAAAAACAACAGAACACCACATTCCTGCTTTATACCCATGCTGTGTTCCTGCTAATACAGACAGATACTTCCTCTGAAAAAAAAAAAAAGAAAACAAAAACAAACAAACACCTGCTCTGGTACCTGAGAAGGATTTTGTTCAAGAAATATAATAAATCCCTAGTGTCTCTGCAAAGATTCCAGAAAGTGCAAAAAGAAAAAAAAATATTAAGATAATGATACACTGTTATATGCTTAAAAATTCTAACAACATTTCAGGAATTAATGGAAAAAGTTTTCCTAACACTTCCACTCATTTCTTTTAACATTGGTAAGAATAATGCAGCATAAGACAGTATAAATCCATTGAGACAAACATTCCCTGAGGTATGTACTGCATAATAGCTGCAGTGGAAGCTATGCCAGTAACTAATTAAACTTATGCCTCAGGCTTTAGTGATGTCAATTCATCTATTCCAAATTTATTCTGTTTTTAAAGAGCAAGTAGATGATTCTCTCCATGAATTCCATCATTTTTAAAAAATTAAAAATTCATTACCTAAGATCTTTTAAAGCAGAAATACACTGTGGAAAAAAGTGTTTGACATGATAGGCTATCATATTTGAATAAACATGGTAAAGTTTCAGGCCCTTGTGAATCAGGTGGTCAACCCATCCAGGAAAGTAGAAACTCCTTTCTTCCTGACAAGAAATTAATGAGAAAGGAGCTTCGCCCTTGACAAAAGAACTGAAAACTCCTACAGAAAACCAGGTGCTCATCCAAGATAATTTTCATGCTATATGATGAACTCTTACCTCAAGAGTTACCAGTTTTCATTACATTATATATGGCAATTTTGGGGCTGTAAAAGTCCTCAAGGTTGGTTTATTTATGACAGTAAACTACAACAATAGTTACTCTTTCAATTTCAGCAGAATGGCTACAAAAGTATGTAGAAATACCTTCTGCAATAAACTGTTGCAGCCTTTAGCTCACCCTTCTTCTTTCTGTCAGCATCTTCTCATGAAAAGAGGAGAGTCGTATCACTTCCTCTCATGGTTCTTGTTACAAAGTTTGCAAGAAGGTAACAAAATTGTGACAGTACCTCTTCTTTTTAATTGCATCAGAATTCAGATTCAGTGTCTTCACAGCTATTGGTGAATTCCAATTGATGCAATTCTGCTTTGAAGGGCAAAATAACCTCCATATTAAGCAGTACATCACCAGAAGTTTTATTCATCCTCAAGCTCCACAAAGCTAGATTAATCAGCCCTCTGATTGCTTCTTGGTCTTGGTTTTAGGGACACTAGGTTCACACAGACATGTTGTTATTTGAATCAGTCATGTATTACCAAAAAAAAAAAAAAAAAAGTATACCTGAAGCTCTAATCAGAAACACATTGTCATTAGCTGGCTTTGCTTTTGGCACGCTACTCTGAAAACACAACTGCACGCTCCTGCTCCTTGCATCAGATCATGCTTGAACTTATGCAAACATTGTGTAAGTGGTCCAACTTCACAAAAAATGAAACTGCTGTTTGCCATCTGCACTGGTAGTGTTGTAGTGCACAACATTAAGCTTTATTTAGCATTGTTTATGCTCAAAGTGTCCCCAAACAATATTATTAATGAGACTGGTTAAGTGCTGTGTCAGAGAAGCCGTGACAGCAGCCATTAAGGAGCTTACAGAAGTTCAGAGTGCATGTTCTTCTTGAATGTTCAGATCTGTTTTACTGTGAGCAAATATTAGAGGTGTCACTAAGTGTTTTACAGGCAAAGGGACATAAACGCATGAACAATTTTAAATAATGCGGTCATTAATTAGGTATTAACTGGGTATTCAGGAGAAAGTAAGTTAGGTTCATGCAGGTGTTCAGTTCTTAACATGCTGAGTACTTACAGCCCTGAGGCCTGAAGTTATTATAATTAGCTGCAGAACAGACATGCTGAGCTGCTCTAGCAGAAATTCATCAGCAGGAACAAGAACTGCCTCCCCTACATTGCAGGGGTACTGCTTGCAGAGATACCAAACATAAGAAATCAAAGCTGACTCTGATTTTAGATGCAACTAAAAAAGATGGTCTAAATACCACTTGTCACAAAGAGGAAAAGAGACTTCAGAATGACCCTCAGCCTTTGCAAAGGTAATAGATGCAAGGGCTACCTTCTGCTACGTCACCTTAATACAACAAAGCAGATCTACCTGATTCAACTTTCTTGAATTGTTAAATTGAATCAACTTGTTAAGGTTTTGTCCTTAGACAATTATTTCTTATTAATATAATTTAAAAGAGTGAGGTTTCAAGAAAGAAAAAGACAATAAATGAGCTCCATAGGGGTGTAATTTGAAGTGACAACATTGGTCCATGCAGTTTGCAGTGTTTTCTGCTTCCTTAGAGGTTATGGTTTGGAGATAGGTAAGAGACACACACATATACAGAGTTAAATATTAAAATATTCAAACAACGGTGTAAATTGAAGAATATGCACCTTATGATTAGCAATAGGCAGTGCAATCCAAAGGGAGCCATACAATAGACTACATGAGCTTTGGATCAAATCAATGAAGGTAACACTGCAAACCACCAATAAGGAAAGATATCATAAAACAAAGCTTTGCAAAGTAACTGCTGGTGAGTATCTGTCAAAAGTGAAACCCCAAAACTGAAAAGAAAATCAGAGAAATCGATTTTGATTACACAATATACTGCAGTTTTAAAAGAAGCTAACTGGGGGTAATCAATATAAAGTCACCATGGCACATTTGAAAACACCACAAGATAAAAATTTATTACAAAAACAGATGTCTGTCTTTGCCAATACACATTGTCACAGGATTTTTAAATCCAAGAACTCATCACTCCTTCTCTTAAACCTTGGTCATCTCAGTACAAACAGACTGGGGGCCCTGTGGGGTGGCTCTGCTCCACCCAGGGCTCCAGTTCTTAACTTCCTCAACTTTTACTTGTCTTGTCCCTCATCTTTATACCAAACCTCTGTGAAACAGGTGCAGTAGCTGTTTTACAGACAGTGTTTATGATCTGCAGAGAAAGCCATGGGGGCATGCTTAGTAGCAGGGTGATAACTGAGGAAGAAAATGGAAGAAAAGGCACCTAAAAAAAAAAAGCAAACCCTAAAAACCCAAACCCAAAAACCCAAAAGGAAACACAGCAGAACTGGTATGCTGCACTTGAACATTACTCTGCATTTCCTCCAGTGCACTTTCATCTTAGTGTTGTCTGGGGATTTTTTAACTGGATTTAAGTTTTTCAACACACTACCCTGGGTTACAGTGTCCTATCCAAGCCTTTTAACCCCAACTCACAGCTTCACTCCCCTTCTAAAATACAGCCCTTGTTAGCAATTCAACAGAAACGTTTACTCTGGACACTGTTCTTTTCCATTCTTAATTTTTTTTTAATCTGTTTTAACAGTGGTCACTAGTTTTAACTCTTCAGAACTGCAAACATGCCCCAGCCATTGCAGTCTGCTCCCTTAAGTGCTCTATCATCATTTCACTGTTCCTTTATTTTCCTAATTTAAGTCTAATACCAACCTAAAACCAGTTTCTCACAAGTTTTTCCTAGAGAGGCAAATATTCTATTTCTAAATGTAATCTAGATAATTTCCTGTCTTGGCTGGCCTCTGCCAAGTGTTACTGAACTCAGGCACAGAATTCTACTCCAAGATTTTGTGCTTTTTGTACTTTTCTCACACAGATACAATGTGTCTAGAATATGCCTGTTGAAAATAATTTTTACTTCAAGACAGAATGGGCTGCTCAAATACCCTATTCTGAAAACATCTTGTTCATACAAATCTTCTGTCTTAGCAGAGCCCTCCATGAGTGACAGAAGAGGAGTGTGATTCATCTGGCAGCTAAATTATTTAAATAGTTCCACAGTGGCATATAAAGCCTCATATACATCACAACTTCTTCTTTTTTTTGTCTCCACAATTTTTCTTTTCCTTCGCACTCAATCATTTTTTCTCTGAATTATTAAATCCTCTTCCCCTTCCATACAGTTTGGGAATTCTATGGCTGTAAGAACTCATAACAGAAGGTTATTATTAGCAGTAAAAGAAAGGGTTGTAGGGAAAAGATGGCTCTACAGGAACTGTGAAGTGGAATCTTTCAGGTAACTGAAAAACCCAACACTGATTCAATGTACAACTTCTTCAACAAAACTCATCCCAGTCAGCATCCTGCTTACCAGACAGCACATGGGTGGTTCTCAGGCTGACAGATAAAGTCCACAAATTAACACACACTCTTACCCACAGGCAAGCTAGTAAAAAGCAATTTTGGAGAAAAGGCCAAACTGTATGTGTAGCAGCTAAGGAGAGAAAAGCAATCCTGATGACATGAAAAAATTCAAACCAATCATTAGTGTACAACTCAAAAAACCCCAATCTTATAATGAGATTCAGAGAGAGTTACAGCAATTCTGAGTAGCTAGAGAAAGATATTAAAAATTCCTGTGATTTTCAAAAGACCATGAAGACTTTGCTTCTCACACAGTTTTGAGTTCATTTGACAAATACAGGCTCATGAATTGATTTACAGGTTACTGACAATGAGAAAAATATTAAATGAAGAATGGAAGAGTCAAGCTCAATATAGAGTGAAATACTGAAGTTTAACCTGGGTTACTATGTATCACTCTTTATCATGTCATGTCTGTCCAGCATGTGCTGTAAAATGAAACACAGAGAAGAGCTGCCTGTATTCTCCAGAGAACAAAAACCTACCTCGCCACACTATCTCAAGCACAAAGACCTTCCAAGTCTGTTTAAGGACAAAGAGCAAACAGGACTGATGAAACACCATGGGGGGAAAAAAACCCCAAAAGCCATCTTAACTCCCAAGACAAGGCTAAAGTATAAAGGAACATTTCTAACCACGAGAGAAAAGACATTCTCAAAGCAACATTTGCTGGGGACAGCAACAACCCAATGAACCCTCATAAATGTGAAACACGGATCCCCTTACAAGAGTAAGGGGATGATCTAAGAGACATTTTCCAAACTCATCCCATGCTCTTGCTCTCTCATTCCTACACCAACCCACACATACACACATTAAGCAGTTACCTCATCCTCACCTCTCTGAGTAATTTGAAGCTACTCAGAGTAACATCTTCATTAATATTCTGTTATTTTTATTTCTTTGTTTGCAAGTTTTCTCAGCAGTTACCTCTAACAGTTCTCCCCCTAGACTATTTTACATCAGACGAGTCCTGAGTTTGTGTTGCTGCCTTTCACAGAATATGGATACTCTCTGTAGCTGCCTACTTTCACAAACAGTTACTTATGACTTGTAATAAATTAACAACTCCCCTCTTCACAGTTAAAGGTCACTTCAGAACTTGTGGCATATGGAAGAAATACCAAGGGAGGGAAAGGGATGCACATGAAAGTATAGCCTGAAGAAAGCTAGGTTTTGTTAAAAAAAAATAAAAATCAACTGAAGGCACAGCTCACTCAGCCTATCCAAATGCTTAGAGAATCATAATTTCATAATGTTACAAAAACCTCCTTCTTCATTCTTGGCATAAGCGCATCTGTGTGTGTAGGCATATTTTTAATTGCAGTGTGAAAATGTTGCTCATTGAAAGAAAAAGTATGTAGTTATAATTAGAAGTGGAAACTATAACCAACACTTGATTATACAGAAAAAGCATTTCTTATCCTCAAGACAGAGCCTCTAGGTGTCTTGTACTTCTACTAACTCTCCTGTTTACTACTCCATAGCCGAGTGATCCCTATTGAGCCAAAGTACTGTGATCCAATTAATTGCTTTTACAGGCTCAGAGAATGGCCAAGTCAGGAAGGCAGCTCTGCAGATTGCTTAGTGCAGCCCACTGGCTCAGTTCAGGGTCAGTGAGAGCAGGACACTCAAGGCTGTGTTCAGCTGGCTGTTAATTACATTCAAGGATGAAGGCTCCACAATATCCTTGGACAACCTGTTCCCATGTTTGGCCAACCTCAAACATTTTTTCCTATATTTAAATGATTTTCCTGTATTTCAATTCATACCCGTTGTCTTCTCCTCCTTTCACTGTCTACTGCCAGGAGAACTCTGGCTCCACTTTCTGTACTTTAACACATCACGTAGATGTAATATATCACAGACATTCATAACACCAGCCTGAGCCTTCTCTTCTCCAGACTGAACAGTCCCATCTCTTTCAGACTCTCCCCAGATGTCACAGGCTCCAGTCCCTCAGCCGCCTTCATGGCCCCACACAGGACTCACTCTGCTCTCTCCATCTCTCTCTTGCACCTGAGAACCCAGAACTGGACACAGAACTGCACAGGTGCCTCACCAGAAAGGAGAAGGGGGAAGGATCACATCACTCCTCCTGCTCACAGCACTCTGCCTAAAACAGCCCAGGGAGCCAGGAGCTGCCCCTGCCACAAGCACACGCTGCTGCCCCACGCTCTGCTCCGTGTCCCCCAGGATCCCTGGGCCCTTCTCCACAAAGCTGCAGACACTCAGATTTTCCAGACACTCAGGCACAGCCTGTACTTGTGCCCAGGGTAATTCCTCTCCAGCTGCAGGACTTGGCATTTCCCTCTGCTCAGGACCCTCCTGTCAGCCCATTTCTCCAGCCTCCTGAGGTCTCTACAAATGGCAGCACGACTCTCTGGGGAGGCAAACATTTGCCAGTTTTGCAGCTCCAAGTTTTGCCAACTTGCTCAGAGTCCTCTCTGCCCTGTCCTCCTGCTCATTAGTGCAGACACTGAGCAGCATCAGCCCCATTACCCACCCCTGGGCCACCACTGCCAGTGACCAGCCTGCAGCTGGAGCTTCTGCTGCCCTTGGAGTCCAGCACTTCAGCCAGGCTGTTCCACTCACCTGTACTGCACCTCATCCCTTTGTCAGGGAGACAGTGACAAAAGCTTTGCTGAAGTCAACACAAACAGCATTCACTCCACCAAGTCAGTGATCTCATGGTAGGAGACTAACACATTGCTCAGACATGACTTCCATTTCATAAATCCATGCTGACTACTCCCACCCATCTTCTTGTCCTTTACGTATTTGGAAATGGCTTCCAGGATGTAAACATGAGGCTTGAGTTCTCCAAATTCTCCTTCTTTTTCTTCTTGAAAAGATCATCGACTTTTGTTTCTGCTACTCCCCAGGAGCCTCCCCCAAGGTTCTTTCTGAGAAAATCAATTTTCTGTCTCAATTTAGTCTCCTCTGAGATTTTCTCCTGGATGAGGCATTACAGTAGATCTGTCTACACTACCTTTATGATTTATGAATGAAAATAACACTTGTTTTTCAGATATCAGGTTGAGTTGCAGGAGTGATAGAGAGAGAAGAGAATGCTTTATACTGTGGAAGTAAATATGACCTAGAGTTACTGAATGACATTTCACAGAATAAAATAGGTCTCCCAAACCCAGAACACTACAAATAAAGTTATCTATACTTTTGTAGTCAATCGTAACACAGACCAAGCATTCATGTGAGCTCAAGGATAAGAAATGAAGCCATGTACGACATAACTATTCAAGCAATTCTAACACTCTAACACAGCCATGATTAACTAAAACACCAGCTTTGAGATTAAATGTGATTTTTAGAACATATATACAACCTGGCAGCTACAATTAAAAAAAAATTACCATATATTATATAAATAAAACATCCAACTTTCCTGGGGGGAGCTATTAGAGCACTGCTTTTTCAGAGATTCCTGAATTTACATGGTTTGTCCTGTGCCCATTTTTCAATGCTTTTATTATTTTTATTCTCTGATCAAACTTGTGCTTCTTCAAGCTTTGCTTAGTCACAGTGTTGTTACCACTTGCATGGAAGCAATCTAACACAGCACAAGCTGTACAGCTCTTCTCTCTGCACAAGGTTTTGTGCACCCAGCAGAGAGAAGCTTGCAAACTAACACACCACTGAACACAGCTTTGGTTTCGTGCTAGCATAGCAATGGTTTCTGCAATGCACAAAAATGCTTCATTAACATTGCAAGCAATGTAATTTGGTGCCTTAGGTGCATTTCCTGTGATGATCTGTACAGCAAAGTGAGCTTACTACGGGTTCATCTTAAAGAAGCTTTTCCAGATACCCTGTAGGTATTCTTTTCACTTAAAAAAATGCTAGAGAAACTATTCAATCACTCCTTCCCAGTCGTCTCATTTGCTAATGGTTGAATACAAAACCAGAAGTTAATGCTAAAGTTTTATGAAAAAGCAATATTTATTTGGATATTAAATGCTGTCCGAGTATCTTGCACAGCTTCCATAGTTGTCATTATTCATTCCAGCTCTTTCACATGAGAATAAAATCTAAATATTAACTACTCTCTTCCAGTCACAGAATTCAAACATTAAATTTCTTTCTTCCAAGAGAGGCAGGTAGTTAATGACTATATCCAAGAGCAGGTACATTTAACTAAAAGGCGAGGCATAGTTGTAAATTCCTTGGAGAGGAGGAAAAAGAGAGATAGAAAAGGAGAAGGGGAAAAAAAGAGAAAATACTACAATGCAACAATGTGCTATATATGTTAAACAACCAAAGTGGAATTTTCTAAAATGGTACCCATTTGCAAACTTCTGCCAGCATAGCTGAAGCAGGAAGACCAGGAGGTGTTTAGCAATTGAATCAGCAGAAGCCCCTTCCATTGACTTAAAGCAGCAGAACTGGTTTAGCTGATGGAGCTTTTGCTGGTGCAGCCTGTTTGCTTGCTGTGCAGGGCTTCACTGGATGGCCCTGAAGCAAAGCTTTGCCATAGAGGTGCTGCATAGCAGAAGCTCCCTGGCAATACTTCATTCTAACATCCTTGTAACCATGAAAGAGCACCAGAGCAGGAGGTGCAAGTTCCTACCACGAGTGAGGCTGCTCATCCATAATGCTCACAAAGAACAATTTGGTTTTGAATTACCTTACACTTTTGGCTCCTCATCAAAAGGCACACACATTCAGAGAAAAGAATTTTTATTTTTTTTTCCAAAAAAATGTGGCCACTGTTAACACCAAAAAAATCAAGGAGCTCTGTTAGTGCTACCAAAGGATCTTGACCAGACAATTATGTTGGCATAATTTTTTTTGCACACCTAGAAAAGCACTTGTAGTTAATCACTCTGTATTGTCATTGAATCATTACATGTGACACCTTTTTACAAGTCCTGTTTACATGCATTTCCCTGACAGCAGCAGGAATGCAAAATCTTACTACTTTGAGATGAAGTTCAATAAAAGGAGTGTCACTATAATGGCAGCACAGTATCAAAAATGTTCTTTCAAGTTCATCTCTTCCCCTGCTACTCTGCATCATGCTCCAGTGATGCAAACTTCCCTTTATTCTCAAGCAGTCTAACCAGCTAATATTAATTGGCTTTAACTAAAAACAATTGCCTGTAGCCAGTATTTATCTTTCATTTCATTGCTTGGTGCCAAATCTGATGAGGGGATACTGAGTGTGGGAGCCTAGTCAATTTTTCCAACAACACAATCTAAGAGATAGTAATTTAGCCTCTCCCTGTAAATCCTGTTTTCACTTTATGAATGTCTGAAAACATCAGTAGGAAACAAATACATCTGTTAGCACTCATTAACAAATGCTGGTGCTGCTGGTTGTCAAAACTCAAATCCCATCTCCCTGTCTGTCCTTCTAGATACATTCTTCAATGGTAGGACTTGAGAATCTCATTTTAGCACAGACAGGCTCAGAAGTGTGACCAAGAAAGCCTCCACTAATACAACAGGGTATTGTATAAAAACCCTCAAATAAATATCAAATAAAAACCTCTCTCTAACACAGCTGTAATGAATATTTTCTCTCATTCTTTACAGTGCTGAGTGTCATGGAGCTGTGATTTGACAGCAGAAGGACACAGTACAGGGACTGGAGAGGCAGGTTACCAACACATCACAAGTAACTCCAGGCATGACCAAGGAAGCCCTGAAGGAATTCTTCAGCCCTGGAACTTGTATGCCCAGTTTCAGCTTCATGAGAAAACAAAAACCCACACAGAAGCTGTGGGGTGGGAAAGTGGGAAGAGAAGGGCAGCTTCTAATGGAAACTTGTGAGCCTTGGCAACCTACTGGGAGTACAGTATACTCAAAGTGACCAAACAAAAACTACCCTTTTTAAAATATCTGGATGTTCGCTAAGGAAACAATGCAATGGTAAAAATCCCAGCAAAAAAGAAATAGGTCAATATTACAGTGTCACTGCAAGTGTCACCAGGGTTCAGAAGGGTGAAGAACACATGCTATTTCTTTGTGCAAACTCTCATACAGAAAATACCCCATCCTTGTACAATTGCTTAGTGAAGTAAAAAAATAGATACCAGAGGATAAATTTCCTTTCTTTATTTTGTAAAATAAAACTCCCTTTAAAATAAATTTCCCATGCCTTAACTTGTATGTTGTGGTTTTAGACCCAGACACATATTTGTGCATGCAACACACATACATCATGTGTGCCTACTGCGTGGACACCACATATATGGATTTCTGAAAACACCTGGAAAAGGGTTACAGTTTGAGAATGAGCTTTTATTTTACAGTTTAACGAGTCATTCTTCCCCTTCCACTTACTCAACATTTTCCTCTGATGTCCACCAGTTTGACAAGTCTCTAGAAAAACTGCACATTGAATAACAGGCTGCAGAAGTTGAAACAACCTAGTAAAAACATGTGGGCTAACGATACAGAAATTAGAAAGTTTTCTGTACAGAACCACAGAGCAATTAAGAATTATGGAATGCAGTGCTCAGTCGCACAAGCACTGTTGTATCCTCCTTCTATCAACTTCAGTGAACCACTGAAAGGTTTCAAAGTACACATTTCTTTCTTCTACAGGGAAAAATCAGGTGATACCTCACAGCACTATAACTCAAATCCTAATTCCCTCCAGGATTTCACTTTAATTTTACATTCTGTACTTTTACAAAACATCAGCAATAAACCAGGTTTTGCTTTTGAATTAATTGTCACTAATTGTGACAATCTGTTCATGAGAGCTCATAATGCCAAGGCTGTGGGTTCAATCCCCATATAGGCCATTCACTTAAGAGCTGGATTTCATGATCCTCGCAAATCCCTTCCAACTTGGAATGTTCTGTGATTCTGTAATCTGTGAACTCAAGTTCACTACCACAGGCCTTCAGGTTCTCTCATTTTGAAAGGACAGAGTCAAAGAAAGGTAAATACAGCAAGTCCACCACACAGCATTACAAATCAACTGAAGGTCACAAAATTCATAAGTTGTGTGGGAACAAAAGTAAAAAATCTGAGCATATGTCCTGTACCTGCACAACACTACATTTCAGATAGTTCTACTTATAAGTGGTTTATTTACTGAAATAAATTATATAGCAACTATTCAACTAAGTTTTAGAATTAGACTACTCTAAAACTAAAGAGAAGAATTTAAAAAATTGTTGAAAGCTACATTGAGACATGCATATAGATTTTTGATGGGTGAATTTCAGCTATTTTTTACTCAAGGTATATAATGTGGTAGCTCTGAATTACGGCATTTTTCCATCCATATTTCTCTAATTTTATAGAATTAGAAGGAGAATAACTCAGGTCAACTTAGAGAAACTTTTAAAGGAGGAACAGATTACATCTTGACAGCACAATAAAATTGAGCCATTGGGGAAGCATAAAGGAAACATGAAAATTTGCATCTTACTTTCTTCTACCTTTAATTATTAGGCATTAATTGGGCCAGTGATTTGGCAGGGGCTGATGACAGTGTAAGAGCCATGTCTCTGTAATGCCATGCAGGCAACATGACAGCACCACGCACTAGGACTGGATGTCAGCTCACCTGCTGGCAACGTCCTGGGGAAGCATGATAAGGAAGCCTGGGGTGAGGGAACAAAAATGAAAAGATCCTTCAAGCAATCAAAAAGCTGATAAACACAGGTGGCAAAAGCAAAGGTGAATGATGTAATGCTCTTGGCTCCAGGTAGGAAGAGAATAATTTTCAGCCAAAAGGATTAAAAGAGATTTTCATCTGTTTGTGTTATTGATTAACAGGTAAATACTGACAGATAAATCAGGCAGCCTAAACACACCAAAGCATGTTTAAAAGGGAAACCAAGGCTTAGCTAATCTGGTTGTAAGGAACCAGCCAAAATAATAGCAATAGCTTGTAACCTCAAGCAGTTATGAAAACTATGAAAGAAGTTTCTGTTTCAGAAACCGTATCTGTTGGGAGGGTGTTTTTAGTCAGGGCTTTTGATAATACTGACCTATTGCTTCTGGGAAGGCAAATGCAAGCTCTCTGGAAGAATGAGTACTGACTCAGTCTTTCAAAAGGTGCAGCGAGTTCTCACCAAGAAGGAAATGGACAAATTAAGGTTTTGTGAAGCACCAGATACATACACTCAACACCTTGCACATTCTTTAATGGCTTATGATGCATTTATTTGTCTCAATATTCCTATTAAAAAAAAAAATAATTCAATAAAAGCAAAAGTCATTACTGCCTTCTGTAAAAATGAAAGGTTTGCCTTGTTCCTTCTCCCTGTGTGGGAAGAAGCAATGTTATTTTTTAAAATGTATGCTCTACTTGTTTTCCTTCCATCCCTCAGCACCTCCCGTCACGACCACTGGCGCTGAGTATCCATCACTGAAGAAGTCTGAAGTGAGAGTGAGTAAATAACCAATCCTACTACATGATGGTCGTTTACCTGCACCTTTGACGTTTTCCACGGTAACTGAATAACTAGAGTGTCAATATATAAACAATGATATATTTCATATGGCTGTAACAAAGCCAAAAAATGAGGATTAAGAGGCTCACATGCACTCGGCTCTTTCCAGCTCGGAAGAGAACAACATGTTCTCTGCTCATAAACCTAAACTGCTCTAATATACTCTGTCATATTATAATTTTACTTTTTACTAACAGTGCCAGTGAAATTCTAGTAGAGTACATAATTAGGTGACAGCAGGAAATGGCAGACCCCTTAAGGACTGTCTTCACCATCAGCTTCCCAAACAATTCCCAAAAGATTCTAGAAGGAAATTGCAGCACTTACAGGAACAGAATACAAAGATACCTAATTAGTCAAATACTACTTCCAACAGCAACTAATGCAAGTAGTCTGTCGTTCCAGTTGATATTCACTTTATAAAAACATGAAAACTGTTACATGGTCTACACATGACACTTCAGGAAAAAAAAGCACTTCTGTACATAGAAGTAAACCCTAAACACAACAATGAAAATCCAAATAAATTAAAAATCAACACCACTAAACAACCCTCCCACACACACATATTTACTGTTAATAAATTACAGTGTTTGATCAGCACTAAAGACTTCACTAAGTTCACTAAGTCATGGCAGCAGAAGTTAGAGCAGCCATCTCTGACAGCTTTTTTTTTCCTCTCTACATGTCCCTGTTGCTCTCATCTTCATTCTTATTTAGTGTTACTGTTAACACTTAAGTAATACAAACCGAAAGACAGTCAGTAGGTGAAGTCTGGATACAGGCTGTATTGTTCTATGTAAATGGACTATTTGGCAGACTAAGGCTGAAGCACAACCTCTCACCATTATGCATATGAAACACTGTAGGTACTCCACAGGCTTTCAGAATACTGTTTCTCTTATACCCTTTTTCGCAAACAAACATTAAGGCCATTAAAATCGGAAAATATTTCCTAAACTTGAGGGAAGTCATCTGAGGGCTTTGTAATTAAATTGCAAAGAAGGTGGAAGTATTGACAAGTATTCTCACGTTAGCTTCAAACAGCAGTGGGACTGAACTGCAATTCAATTTCTAGAAGCTTGTGTTCTAAGAATTTTAATGAGGTTTTTTTGGTCCTGTCAGGAAAAATCAGACACACAGCTGTACTTCAAATCCAAAACTGTAGAAGTATGTTTTGCAAGACATTTGTATGCAAATACTGCAAAGAGCCTCTACAGATTCTACCTCCAGAGAAGAGTCTCACAGCAGCCTCCTCCAACAGTAAAACAATTGCCAGGCCAAGTGTGAAAATGAATCAGACCAAAATACATGGATTACTAACATATCCACCCACACACAATCTACAGAGAAAATAAAAACATCCGGAGCTTGTAAGGTTGCCAGAGGGAAAAAAAAGAAAAGAAAACTGATTTTAGGGAAGACACAGTGTAGGTTTAGGACATATTCTCTTTGCCTCACAGGGTTTTAGGACTATGTTGGAGAAATGCTGTGAACCATCTAATCCTGCCAATTCTATAAATCCTTATGACTACTTTAAGAGGCTACTGCCAAAACCACATCGAATTCTTTGTATAACACACACTTCAAATTATAATATGTAACTAAGTTCTGAATAAATTGAAGCTACCTAAAGAATTATTATAACTCCAATGAAAGTATATATTTGGAAAGCTGACTTCTAGATGGCATATTGGGTTCTTGTTTCAATATTTGATCAGATTCTCCTCATAGCTTGGAGCTTCAGGAAGGGAAGAAAGAAAAAAAAGTATTTGTTTCCCTTTAATCCAAATTAGGGGTTTTGTAATTTACAATTTAAACAACACCATATTTTAAACTAGAATGCTCTACTGAGGCTTTCTTAAGACTACAAAAACCAACCTGAGCACTAAGAGGAAATAATTGAGTCTCCTTTGTGTATTAATTGATACTATCTACATTAACTCTATCAGTAAAGCAGTATTATGTGTATTTAAATAAGAATGGGTTTAGACCTCAGCAATTACATTGCATAAAAATGAAAACCCATAAATTTTGCTTTCAAATTCATAAATTTCATAAAATCACAGAATGGTTAGAGGATGGAAGGGACCTTAAAGATCATTCAGCTCAAATCCCTCTGCCATGGGAGGAGCTGGATCCATGGCAGGATTTCTACCAATCCTATCAGTATATAATTACAAGTAAGCCACTGTCTTTTCAGAAGGTTACTTTTTACAATATAATACACTAGTCACTAACAACAAGCAAACACCTTAACACTGAAGCTTCGCATTACTGTGTGCTCACTACATGACTGCTTCACGTACTCTTACTTTCATATACTTCATAAAATATTTACAGACTAATTCCCACAAAACATCCAACAGCTGAGAGACCCAAACCACCACCATTTCTCCTCTTTTCCACACCCCCACACTCCCCTGAGTAACCCCTCCCCTCAAAGCCTGCCATCAAAACCTATCCAACACAGTGGTCAGCACAGGACAGCCAAACCCACGCCTGCTCCCATGACAAACATACGGAATCCATCCTGCTGCCTGCAGTGAGCATGGAACGCTTCCATCCGCTGGGAATGGCACCAGTTCCCTGTCACAGGGAGTGGGAAAGAGCCTCCCTCACTGCCTGCCAGCTTCAAATCACTTCCAGGCCCAACACCCAGGGCAGCTGCCTGACTGGAGCTCCCTCACCTCCTCTGAATGCAGATGAACAGGTTGAGGTGTGACATGGTTCTAATCACGCCTTGGGCATCCAGGACAGCCCAGAGCTGCCACTGCTCTGTGCTCAGCTCCCTTACAGAGTGAACACAGCCAAGTCACAGACTGGCACAAGACAATCTTGGTCCATCTGTGTCTTTGTAAGGAGATGGGCTGGAAGAGGGAGAAAGATTTTGTTTTACTGGTTTTGCTTTCACCATTGCAAGAGTAATAACAAGAGCAATAATAAATATTAACAGCCTGTGATGTTACATTTCTCCTCACAAAAATCTTGATTGCTGTTGACAGGAACAAAACCTCAGAGACAACATTCTCACATGATTATATTCTCTTCCATTTCACCATAAGTGTAACAAGTTTAATGGCCATACCCAAAACTTGGAATAATACTCCTGACTCTCATTCAGTTAGGATCCCACAATCTAAAACAATTCCTGAAAACAAATATGTAGACAGCATTCTAGTAAGATTCCCAAAAAAAAAAAAAAAAAAAAAGAAAGAAAAAAAAAATCAAAAGTACCCCAGCATAATAATTCACTGACCCATGAAGCAAGTTATCTTTTCAGGTACAGGCAGAAATAATTTCCTTAGTCTTCATATAACCTCAGTGCCTCTGCTAATGCCACAACTTTCCCAGAATCACGGAATATTCTGTGTTGGAAGGGACCCACAAGGATTGAGTCCAACTCCTAAGTGAATGGCCTGTATGAGGACCAAACCCACAACAAGTGTCTATTGAGGCAAAGCTGACCCAGACATCACTTCATTGATAGCACTCTGATTGCTGAGGAGAGCACTGGAGGCCCTAAGAACCTACAGAGCAAAGGCAGGAAGTCACAGAGGTGCCAGAGATTGCAAAAGGCTGTGGTAAAGCAGCAGGGGAAGAAAACAGGAGTTGGTCAGCTCTCTGCCCTGGCAGGTACCAAGCAGCAGCTGGGGAAGCAGGAACCAAAGTACTCAGACATGGGAAATATTCTTTTTTCCTGCCCAGGAGGCAAACTTCAGTTGCAAAGGGCCCCTGCATGTGCACAGGACCTTTTTATGTTTTATGAAAAGTTTTATGAAAGCATGAACAGAGATAGGTGTGTGTAACAAGCACAAGGGCCTCAGCAAGAAATCACTCACAGTCCCCCCACAACCTCTGGCTGGTTGTGATAAAAACAAACAAACCATACAGAGAAGAAGATTAAATGACAAGCAACAGATAAGGATCTGCACCATGTACCTAAGACTCAGCATGAACATCTCTGACTTCCTACAACTAATGTGCACTATTTAAAGATTGTATTCTGCTTGCATAACAAGAAATCCAGATTGCTTTTCTGACCCAAGGCAGCACTACAGTTACACAAATCCCTGCCCCATTTCACTGATTCTAAAACACAAGCTAAAACAAATTTCAAAAACAGCTACACTGAACTTCTTGCCTAGGATGAATTTACCTCTCCAATTCTACCAAGAATATTGGCAAGTGCTCTGGAGTACAGAGAAGCTTTCAGGTTGTTACATGCAGCAGATTCAGTTTAACAGTATAACACTATTCAATCCCATGTAGAAATGTTTTTGAAAATTAAAGCCAGCAAGCATGGCTGTGCACCAGTTTCCTGCTTTCTATATCTTCATCTGCTATCAGCAAAATCTGTATGTCTCAGATGCCATCACACTTACACAGTTCTACACTGCAGAGCATGGATTTCACGTTGAAGTTTTCAAGCTAGAAAGACATCGAAAACCAACTTTATATCATATAAATGAAATACACTGCCATCACACCTGATACCTCCTCTTTGTCAGCTGCATAACTGAGAATTAAAACAGACACCAGGAACAGTACATAATTCTCCATTCATACCTCTATTTCTCTGCCTAAGAAATGGAAAAAGAAGCCGACAACCAGATACACTTTCATACATTTCTTACAATTCAGCAGCATTATCTCTAACAAAACTAGGTATCCTCAAGTGTTGACAGAGGTAAGTAAGATCTTAGAGAGATCTAACTTAGGATCGCTTAAGAAATAGATCTTAAGATCTCTTTCTCTTAAGAAAACCAAAGATTTTTCTCATTTTTAAAAAACTTCTTCCTCAAAATCTTCTGAGTAGCCCTAGCTGCGGACAACTAGGCAATGAAAAAAGAAACAGAAAATAAATTACAAATACCTTTTCTGCTATGCCTTGCATATTGAATTTCAGAGCATAAGAAGTACCAATCCGTCTTTTTCGCCGCTCTATGTATAAATACACAAAAAATTCAAAGCAGTTGTTTTGTAGATTCAAGAACAGGAAGCACCTCTGCTACAGCTTCGTAGAGAAAGTCCCTTGAAAAAAAATAACTGCGTATGTACCTCTTGTATATCACTGCTACCTCCCCTTTCCTCTTTCTGTCTCACATCTGTCTTTAGACAACTCCTCTTCAATGATCCCCTAATTTGCATCTATTCCGAGGAATTTAAAAACGCTTTTACTACAGGCAATTCCGAAAGTCCTTGGAACATTCACAAGCTATTTCACATTCCCTTGAAAAATATGGGGGATTTATTCCTTAAGTAACACTTCAAATGAATATCTTCTCATAAACATTCCAATATACTGCATTTCCCTAAGTTTTCAATTTCTGATTTCTATTTCTTTTCTTCCAAACTTGACTTCCAGAATCCGTGCAGAAATGTTAACAGAAAACATTCAGTACTCTTTACAGTGCTAATTCCATGATTTCATTTCAGCCCAAACATTCAATTTTTGCAAACCCCAACAGTTTATTTGGAACATCATCATGAATTTATTCAAAAGAAAATAAAATCACAGGAAGGAAAAGCTCTTCTCCACAAGAAATTATTCCTACCTCTCGAAGGTAGAATGCAAAGTACCTCAAGAATTTAATTTGTAGTTTTTAACCTCGGAATAACTTTCTCAACTACCCTTAGAACCAATTTTGATAAGAAATAGGAATTTGGAGTCGCATTCAAGTCCACTACTTGTCTGTAGCATCCCTTTTTGCCTGCTTCTCAATTACTTTGTTGACACACACTTTGCCAATGGGGCATGAACTGACTGCTGGTGAGCCCAACACTGCATTCACTTGTTAAAAAAATTCCATAATCAAGAGAAAGTTCACAATTACTTATAATCTTACTGGGCAGAGGGATTATGCTCAACAAGCTTTCTAATGGGACTGCTGTTTTGACTATAGCTCTCCATATAGGAGATTGACACAAGAAAAACAAAAAAAATGAAGGTTTGCACTCAAGAGATCCATAAACTACTTTAAGTGTGTATCTTCTACTCAATCCTACCTAGTTTAGAGAGAAAATGCTTGGCTATGAACAACATCTTTGACTTTAAATTCTTCCTCATTTTCAGCTTGAATACAATGTGGGTTTTAGTTCTTTAGAAAACAGCCCTGGATGCTGATTTAAAAGTTAAAAAAAAAAAAAAAAAGGCAGGAAGGAAAGAGTAGGGAGTGGTATTTCATGAGAACAAAATCTAAACCATTTACTGTTGTTTTAGAACTTTCTATTGAGAAAAAGCTATTTATATTTCAATTATGTGACAGGATGCCACAGTTTGAAGTAATTTTGGAAACAAGAGACCTTAAAATTAGGTACTAATGGTGCCAACTTGCAAATCTTTAGATTAGTATATTCCCATAACAGACATTCATAGGCTGCATTTGTTTAGAACACTAAATCAAACACCTCCTAAAATCAGCAGCAGATTTAAAACATCAGCCACGAGAAAGTTTAGAGGAAGTCTGCATTTGTCCCCAGTTCAGTTCACCAGAGTTCAAGCAGAAGAATATTACCAATACACAATGAATACCAAAACAGTTTCTTTCCCCTAGCCCAAAGTGAGGATTTTCAGAGATTAGTGAAAACCAGATTACTCATTGCCCTCCACCATGCCCTTTCACCTCATTGAGGCCCTGGCTTGCTCCTAATTTTTGCTGCCTGACACACACAGAGCTGCTCTTCCCTCTTGCCAATGACAGGAGCAAGGATCAGGGTGGATGTTCACCCCCACAGAAACACCTGAGGCTCCCGTGTCCACCCCCACACCCCCTGCTATGGGCTGGCTAAAAAACCAGACCACTTCCCCCAATTACCTCGACATGTGCAGCACTATGGAAGCAAAATGAAATTACTTCATTATGCCCATATGACTAAACAGGCTTCAACAGTTAGAAGATGTTAAAAAAAAAAAAGATGCTTACCCCCTTAGAAAAGGGAAAGTAGCAAAGCTCCTCGGAAGCTGCACTAAAAGAATAACATAAAAACTATATATGTAATTTATTGTAGTTCTTGGTCTCTTTTCCACAGTGGAGAGCCAGGTTTATGGAGATTTATGGAAATTAACAGCCTAGGTCTGCAATGACAAATCAAGGAGGCCCAGAGGTACTAATAGCTGGCTTCATATATGCAGACATATGTGTGCAAACACAGATGCCCAGTAAAAAAAAAAAAAAAAGTTTCTTTCAAAACCTCTGAACGGCTGTTCTAAAACAAGGATTACTGCAAGTTATTTGGTATATTAAGTGAACACAAATTAATGTGTTTTTTTAAAAAGTTATTATAGCAACTGTATGGAAAAAATCTAATTATCCTCAACTAGTTTAGCCAGGAATAAATATTCATCAAAAAAAGCTTCTATAAAACCTAAGAAAACATTCTGGAAAAGCAGAATCTGTTCCAGAGAAGACAAAATATATAAAATGCAATGGCCTATAAGTTGTTCTAGAATAACCACTTTGTTCTCAGACCACAAAGTCAAATATTTTCACTTAACAGCAGAGAAATTTAGGGGTACCTTCTTTTATTTCCAGCTTGTCTTTGCAAAGAAAGTAATCTTTTCTTTGTAACATTGTCCCAATATAACATTGCATTACAGATATGCAATATACTGTATATATGCAATATATGTGTACACATATGTGTATATTCAATATATTATGGTTTTGGATATAAGAGATATTATGATATAAAAGCTGATATTTGACCTGAACAGCACAGTACATACAGCTTATACACACAACACAAGAACAGTTCCACTTTGTACTCACTCTTACAAAGTTGTCAGGGAACAAACCTCTTCTGCCTTTGAGCTGTCCTTCCCACCAGCCTCCATCGTCTTTCTTGATATTGGTGATTATGTCACCTACAGTGATTGTCAGCTCATCATCGTGTTGAGCTTTGTAGTCAAACTCCACTATCGCCTCCACTAAAAGAGAAACATACATATGCACAATTATTTACTACATTTAAGTTTCCCTGCCTGCCAAAAGCAAAAAAAAAAACACCAATGCAATCATATATTCAAAGTGAAAGCAATATGTTCAGCTTCACCAAGAGAGTACATTAAAGAGGCAACATGCAATGGTAATGTTCTGTGGGTAACTGCTACAAGAAAGGGCAAAGTGAAAAAACACACAAGAAAGCCCATCATGGTTAAGGCAACATGCATTTTTCTGTATTTTTTTAAAGGAAATCAATTTGTGATGCTTCAGCAATGTTTATTCTGGCAGCATTACAAAGTTTGTTTCTATTTCTTGGACGAAGTTTTACCTTTTGTTCACAGGGCTTTCAAAGCATTTTATTTTATAAGGAAATAAATATGGAATGGTTCTCAAATTCATAAGCCTCCCAAGCCACTGCAACTACCTTGCTAAATACATCACTATCAACCTAAAAAGTATTTAACAAGAATTTTTTTTCATCATGATGACTTTCACTGTTGATAGAAATGCAAAGCTTGGCTCCATGAACATGCCCTCATAGGGTTTCATCAAAGAGAGAAGATTTACTGTCACCTATGATTATGCATCAAAGAATTAAGATTAAATACTTCTACTGCTCTGAATGTCTGTTATCAGAGTTGCATTATAAGCTTGCTACCATTATATGGTATGTCTGTCTTTTCCCAAGAGGTCTCCCCATCCCTTGAAACCATACACACAAGGAAGTCTCTGTAGAGAATGAAGGAAGTAATAAGGACAGAAAAATTCCTTCAGAGAATCAAAAATAATACACCTGGGGTAGTCAATATGGATGCCACAGTTATATTTAGTGGTTCATCAAACATTTGCTGGCCAGACTGACAAGGTCTGGGACAGCCATATCTGTAAACCTTATTCCTGTTTTCTTCACTGGAAGTCCCAAGACTTTCCACCAAACATTTAGCAGTTAGACCACTGAACCAGCAAAGTGAGAACTAGTAACAGACATCTGCTTTCTGCACAAATGATTGTGCCATGTAAACCCTGCAAGCTCTAGCCTGCAAATAGGCAATACCAGCTCACAAAGCAAAGCCAACCATTACACCACAGGCAGCAAAAAAGTTCTGCCTGAATAACAAACCCTGCATACTAAACTGAATTAAGTTGACAGGAAAAAGCAGAGTTACTTCTTTCCACCCCCAAAATGTCACACAGTCACAATGCTGAATATCTCCATCCCTCCTCCAGAGCTAGCAAGTCATAGCTAAAGCAGTGTTCTGACTTTTGGATACACACCAGCCACAAGTTTATGGCTTATAATATTCCTCTATTACTTCTTCTGTGAAGTCAAAAACCACTGTAAAACCAGTTTACAAGAGGCCTGCTAAACTACATAAAGAACAGCAAAACAGAAAGAGGGGCACCACACATTATAAGCTGACGTGAACAGAACATGAAAAATTTGTCAGTGAAACTTAGCTGAAAAATCAGAGTCATTCAGGCTGAGAGGGACTTCATATCTCTAGTTCAGTTTTCTGTTCAAAGCAGGACCAGCTCTGAGGCCAAACCAGGTTACTCAGGGCTTTGCCCACACAGCTCCTGAAATCCTCCAACCTCCTCCTACAGAGGCAGGTAGGACACGCAGGAGAATCTGCTCCACTGCTTGACTGGCAAAAAGGTTTTCTCTCTACAGTCCATTGGAGCCTTTCTTTCACTGGTCTTGTTGCCCCACCATGCACTGCTGTGCAGTAACTCCATCTTCTTGATAACCTACTGGTAAGCTTTGTAAGGCTGCTATTAGGACCTCCCAATTTTTCTTCTCCAAGTTAGACAATCAGAGCTCCTCCAGACTCAGATCCCTTTACTCTTTAACATATGAACTATTCCAACAATTTGGTAGAAATGACAGATATGAGGAGAGTGCACTCCACTGCCTTCTCCAGTACTCAATAAAGATGTTAGACAGAACAAGTTCCAGGACAGCCCCCGGTGGTATTTCATTTATTATCAGCTTGCACATGAAGTACAAACAACTAATCACTGCCTAAATCACACAGTTTTTGATTGGAAGGCACCTCTGTAGACCAATCCTCTTATTCAATGCAGAAACAGCAAAACAACAGATTGCTCAGGGTCTTATGCAGCAAAGTTTTGAGTATCAAAAAGGATGGAAATTCCGGTGTTTGATCACTATTAAGATTAAAAATGCTTTCAGACACATCACATAATCAGCCTGAGCCTTCTCTTCTCCAGACTGAACAGTCCCATCTCTTTCAGACTCTCCCCAGATGTCACAGGCTCCAGTCCCTCAGCCACCTTCACGGCCCCACACAGGACTCACTCTGCTCTCTCCAGCTCTCTCTTGCACCTGAGAACCCAGAACTGGACACAGAACTGCACAGGTGCCTCACCAGAAAGGAGAAGGGGGGAAGGATCACATCACTCCTCCTGCTCACAGCACTCTGCCTAAAACAGCCCAGGGAGCCAGGAGCTGCCCCTGCCACAAGCACACGCTGCTGCCCCACGCTCTGCTCCGTGTCCCCCAGGATCCCTGGGCCCTTCTCCACGAAGCTGCAGACACTCAGACTTTCCAGACACTCAGGCACAGCCTGTACTCGTGCCCAGGGTAATTCCTCTCCAGCTGCAGGACTTGGCATTTCCCTCTGCTCAGGAGCCTCCTGTCAGCCCGTTTCTCCAGCCTCCTGAGGTCTCTACAAATGGCAGCATGACTCTCTGGGGAGGCAAACATTTGCCAGTTTTGCAGCTCCAAGTTTTGCCAACTTGCTCAGAGTCCTCTCTGCCCTGTCCTCCTGCTCATTAGTGCAGACACTGAGCAGCATCAGCCCCATTACCCACCCCTGGGCCACCACTGCCAGTGACCAGCCTGCAGCTGGAGCTTCTGCTGCCCTTGGAGTCCAGCACTTCAGCCAAGTGTTCCACTCACCTGTACTGCACCTCATCCCTTTGTCAGGGAGACAGTGACAAAAGCTTTGCTGAAGTCAACACAAACAACATTCACTCCACCAAGTCAGTGATCTCATGGTAGGAGACTAACACATTGCTCAGACATGACTTCCATTTCATAAATCCATGCTGACTACTCCCACCCATCTTCTTGTCCAAATATGTCCACATATTTGAAAATGGCCTCCAAGATTGTTCCATCATCTTTCAATGGTTCACATGTGGCTGACCAGCCTGTAGTTGTCAGGAAAAAAAAAGAAGCTTCTTGCTCTTTCTGAAGACAGGAGGTACATTCTTCTGGTTTTAATTAACCTCTCCTAATCACAATGACTTTTTGAAGACCATCAAGTGGGACCTCCCAATATCAGCTCCCTCACGCCATACCAGACCAGGGCCATGACTTTGCACGTGACCAGTTTGTTTAAATCTTCCCCAACCTGATTCTCTTCCACTGAGGGAAGGTTTACCTTGCCCTGGACTTCCTTACTGGTTTCAGAGTCCTGAATGAGCAGCAGTCTTTCTTCTTCAAGTCCAGGGCTACAACCCTGCTTTCTGCCTATCCCATCCTCCTCTCTGAACTTTATCATATCCCAGTCAGTGCCACCAAGGCTGCCCTCAGCCTTCAGATTCCCAAACAATTTTGTTTGTAGGTACGAGATCCAGGAGACAACACACTCCAGAAACTTCCTGAACTGCTCACACTCAATCCAGCACATAAACAAGCTACACTATCCCTCCAGCAGATATCAGGGTGATTGAATGAGCTATCCTATCATATTTTCACAATCCTAACGAAATCGTAACTCTGAAGCTGCATGCAGACATTTAATTCCTCTTCTTTGCATCCCATGCTGTCTGCATGAAAACACGGACATTTCAGAGAGGCAACCAGCCGTGCTGACTTCACAGAAAGAGTGGCAGAGTTTTCCCTGTAATTCTGAAAAACACTTCCTTGTTCATATGAGTATGCTTGTTGAAAGGCCCCCTTCAGTTTGTTGTTTTTTGGGGTGGTTTGTTTTGTGTTTGTTTTGGTTTGGTTTGTTTTGACTTGATTACAAGGTCCCCGTTGTTTGTATCACATTTTGTTTGCCAACCTGGTCAACCAATTGCTCACTGTGAATATGAAACCAGCTTACCCACAGGATCTCTCCACTCACCCTAATGCACTTTGTTCTCACCCAAAGGATCAAGGAGAATCCACCCAGGCTCCCACACTCTTGGTCATCACCCCAGAGCCAGTCACAGCTGGTAACTTCTGATCCCCTCAGTGGTATTGTTGAAACCTACATGGGAGAGCAGCAGGGAGTAGTTGTCTGAAGCCAGACAAACTTTGGAAGTTTTACCACAGTGTTCCAGATCCTGGCAGGCAACAAGCCCCTCTAGATGACAGGTCAGCTCATGTCAGGTCAGCAGATGGGAGTCTCCAGCACTTGCAGCAGGGAATTTCCCTATTGTTACCACTTCCCATTTTCTCCTGCTGCTTTTGCATGGCTCAGATTTACCAGCTTGAGTGCCTGACAGGACTGAGCACCCAGACCCCCCATCACCCACAAAAGCAATGAATCTGTTCTCTAATTGCAGATCTTGAGGTGGAGCAGGAGCCTTCCTCCTGGCATCAGAAGTTATAAACTTCGTGTTTTCAGGCTTGTCATTCTGTGAGTCCCTAAATCCACCCCAAGAGGCACAGAATCCATCTGCCCTTCATTCAGGAAACTTGTGGGTTTGGGCTCCTGAAACCTCAAGGACCTGAAGATCTGGAAAGTCCAACCATCTGAGTTCAAACCAACAATTTTTACAAACATTTCTAATATATGAACTAGAGTTCCCAAATATTATCCATATATCCATATATATATATATATATGTGTGTGTGTATATGTATATACATGCAGTTTACCCCAGACCAACCAGTGCATTTCGATGAGAAGTTGTATTTACACAATAGCTTTCCAAAGACTGCTGGATTCAAGCAGTGGCATCAAGGTACACATATCAATGAGAATTTTTATCTCCACAGAACACAACAGCACTGTGGCTCAGAAAAGGCAAAATTTAGACTATTTAGCAGGGTATTTCCAGTTTGGTTGAACCCCAGGACAGATCTTTTGAAAGCAAGATCCTGCATCTTCCTGTTTAAGCAGCCTGTACTTGCTTTCAGGATCAAAGCTTTTTGTGTGTGTCAAGTCATTTCTCCTCCCTACTTAGGAAACTTTAAAATCCTATTCTGGTTTTGCAATGAGTGCAATTACATACTGCTTTGCTCTTCCTAAGCAACTAGGAGGTGGGTAGAGAGCTGTAAGGGGGAGATTGCCAGCACAGCAGGGATTCAGGCTGGCTCCAACTACTGTTTGATTCTTCAAACACTCCTCAACATTCAGACTGCAGCAAGACATAATGAAGGAAGACAAACAACTCTCCCATTCTGTAAGTCCCATATTTTTCAAAGTTCTAGAATCCGTTGCTGTTCTTGCAGTTTTCCCTTAAGAAGGCTGCAAAAATGACAAGATTATTGACAGTTTTCCTATTAATTGTGCTCTCTCTCTTAAGTTGAGGCACCAAAAGGTGGAAGGGGGCTGTTGACCTGACTCTACAGTGGCTTGGCTAGGCTGGAGGCACTGGAGTTAATGCCCTGAAGTTTGTCTGGCTTGCACTAATTCACATACAGACAGCTGCAGCTGTTCAATCACTTTTGTTTTACTGAAGGTTTGTTTAAACAAACAGAAAACCCCAACCCTTTACTGTTCAGGCTTTTCTATGTCTATAAAAGTTTCCACTTATTAAAAACACATATAAATATTTTTAAAAACTGCCTCCTCTCAGAGAATTTGATTACTGTAACGTAAGTGTGTGTAAGCTGTCAGAGACATATGAGTCACCAAAATAGGACCACACAATCAAGATGTTTATAAACTCTTCAAAGGAAACCAAAAGCACAATTTGGAAAGAGAAATAAGAGTACACCTAAAAACTGTGCAGAATTGTGACAAACTGATGGGAAGGTGCTTCTGAGATCACTCAAAATTCTCATTTATTACAGTACTGAAGTTTGAAGAGCGTACAACAGCCAAAAGTTCCCTACAATTTATAGATTCTTGCAGTTGCAGTTTTTAAATAATTTTCTAAAGCATGATAAATCACAGCACCTCCTCAAACTGTGCTTTGAAAAATTCATTCTGCCAGTCAAACTTAGTCTTTTTTGTTTCTTTTGAGGTGAAACTTAGTCTTCATGGGAGTTGGATTGATATTAGAGACAACACTGATCCAGGTTTGTTACGAAAAAGCAGATCAGAGTTGTGCTTCACATCTGTAAGGACAACATACCTGATTCCTGAAGTGCTGTGCTAGATTTCTCCTTAGGAACTGGACTAAAACTGTGTCCCAGTTTGCACAATGATTCATGATGTGAGAAAACACTCCATGGACAGTGAGCTCAAACTAATTTTATTTGTTAACCAACAAAGGTTGGTCTTAGGCCCAGCTCTGCCAAGGTAAACAGATTGTTACATTAACAGCCAAAACTCAAATCCCTTTTAGCCAAGAGAAAAATAAAATGGCAAAATTGGGACAGGCAGATCTGGTTTCTCTTTTTAGAGAAATTTTCTTCAAAATATTGCCTCATGATGCCCGAAAGTCAAACCTGCCCCAGCCTGCACACTCTAGCTACTAGACTCTTTCTGTTAGAAAAAGGCATTTTGTACATTAGGAATGAAATCCAATATCAAAAGCTATTAAAGTTATTTTGATCTACAATGAGAACATTTATTCTCATGCCAACAAAATCAACTATTCCTAGTCTTATATTACCATCAATCCAAATTGTAACATAAAAACTCAAGAAATAGAATCAAAGCTAGTTATTAAGAGCCCTGCTGGAGACTGGCACAGTACAACTCATTATTGCAATGTTGGGGACAAAGATTTTTTTTTTTTTAATTTAATGCTTAGTGGTTTGGATTTAAAAGACGCAATTTGAATTGCTAATGAGATGAACCAGGCATTGAAATGTAACCTGACAGCTGTATTTTTAAAAAGCACATCTAGAAAAAAACTGTTGATTAAAAGTTTAACTAGTCCTACCATTCATTCCCCAAATTAGTCTTGCACATACAGGTGAAATGATTTTGTTGATAATTACAAATATTTTTCTTATTGTTTAGTTTGTTTCCTTGCCACATTTTAAATTGCAAATAAAATCTAATCTCTTAAACTGACCTAGTCATAATTTCTTTAATAATGCTACCAATACTTGAAGACAGAAATGTCTCTGTTTATTCTATTTTCAGTTATTGTACAGTGCCTTTCCAAACAAGAAATAATAAAGAAAAGAAACAGAGATCTGCTACTGTGCAAGAAAAACTGTTATTAAATCAATTTCTTGTGAGACATCTGAAGTATATAGGCACAACGGAAATGTTATTAACCTCCTTGGCACTATTCCACCCAAGTAACAGCATCCATATGGCAACACCACCTCCTGCAGCAGTCTGGTTTCATACCCAAATGTAGACACTAAAGTGAGTAAATACAGTTGGACATGGCAGTTAAGGAGTTAAGAGCTGCAAGTTTTATGGTTTTACTTCGTCACTCGGCTTCATGCGAAGGATAAATACTCCTGTTGCATTGGCTTACCCAAAAAATCCAGAACAAAAACCACACAGACTACCTGCAAATATTCTGCATTCAGCTTTCAGTTAAAGCTCAAATTACATCTCCTCAGAAGAGAGTGCATCACTCTTTTGCACAAATATCTTATAGCAGGTTCTACCTCAAATTCACAGACATTCTTCCACGGTGCTGTTCTATCTAAGACACATGGGTACAAACTGGTGAGCCCAGCACAATCTCAGAGCTTACGGGCAGACCTAAAAAAAACACCCCACATTATTTTTGCTATATGACAGGTTGCAATAAAACTCTTAGTGAAATATTAGAAAGTGGCAGGAGAGAAAAAATCAATACCTTTTATTAGACCAAACAGCAAAGCATGACTGATTTACAATCGGAACTTAAATAAAAAAAAAGAAAGAAAGAAAAAAAAAGACAAAAGAAAAACACAGGCAATCAAACAAAAATAAAAAGCACACAACAACAAAAAAAAGGGGGGGGGGAAACAAACAAAAAAAAAAGGGGGGAAGAGGAGGGGGCGAACAACAACAACAACAACCCAACCAAAGCCCAAACTACAGTATATTCAAAAATTCTGGTTTCCTAAACTGGACCTGGAGGGCCAGGAGATCTGAAGATCAAATATGTCCTACAAGGCCACTGTTTTTTTCACTCTAAGAACACTGAGCTGCTGGCAGGCCAATCACATGAGGGATGCTGGGGTAGAAACAGGACTGAGAGAAGGAAGACAGATTCATATAAAGTCTGATGTGGCTTTTCTACCAGAGAACAAAATAATCTGTACTTTATAAAGACTCAATTCTCTCAATGTCACTACACTTTATAATGTGACATGAAGGAATGAGTCACTGAACAGGCCTTGGAGTCATCATTCTACCAAAATGGTAATGCCTAGTAAGAAATTTGATTAAATAACAATATACCACTAACTTTACAGCTTAAATGAAAATTACAACTGGGATTTTTAAGAAAGCTTGAGCTGTTACTTTTGTAGCATGTCTGTGGCATGAAAAAATAACTTCAATGTTTTGTATCTACTTGATTGCAAGCAAGATCCATAATTTCCTTGAAAAATGAATTCGAAATTTTGCTCAATTTTTAACATTTTTCTTTTGCAACACTATCAGGAATAATACTCCCTGCTAAAAGTATTTGCAAGGATTTAACTTCATGAAAAAGAAAAGATGTAGGGGAAGGAAAAAACAATATCAGAAGGAAAAGCAGTACTATTTAATCTTCAAGATGTTAAATCCATGCTACATGATAAACAGCAACTCCTCCACTTAGACAACAGCCTTCAGTTTACATTATATTTTCCTATTTCCCCTTTGCAAACAATGAGGGGGAGCTAAAGGTCATGAGCCTAGAATAGTACCTTCACTGCATCACTCCCTCCAAGAGCAGAGCAGCCACAGGAGGGGCCACCTAAATCACATTGCCTGGGGTCCTTTGCTTGTTTCAGTCCCTGTCCCCTCCCACAGACCACAAATCCTCACCCAGTCTGCACCCTGGGGCCACCACAGGCAGCCACAGAGGCTCAGGACAGATGGGCAGCACTAGAGGGGAAGCCCTGTGGTGTGAATTCACGTGTACAGTCGCACAGAAACAGAAACAGAGGAGCTGTGCACAGCACCCCAACCAAATCCTAACCTGGAACAGTGAACACTTGGCCTGGGGCTGTCCTGATGTGACTTTTCCCTGGGCAGCAGCAGAGCTGAAGCCACTCCAGCTGACAGAACACCTGAGCTGTCCTCCAAGAAAAGAAGAGAGCTACTTCTCTGTTTTTCAAAGAGGTATGCTTGGTTCCAGTTTTTAAAACACACAAACATGCAGTTACTGGAGTGGAAATCACCCAGTAGGACAAGAAATACTTTATATTCTAGCTAAGGCACTTGGTATGACCACAGCCCATAAAAAAAAAAATCTCACGTTTACAGTCAGGTAAAGAACAACAGTAAATCGGTGTGTTTGTATTTTTGTATTCACATGGGGTGTTTCCACATAAAATACATATCCCATAGTAAGTCTGTGGTAAACAACTTCAGGTAGGTATTTCTAATAAACATTATGGATTTCTTTTTCTCTTAAGCCTATCATAGTAGTTGCCTCTAAGTGAATTTATTGTGTCACACCATTATCTCTGATACAAACTTTTTATTCAATATGCCAAAGCACATCTGAACACCAGAAACGTTCATGAATGTGTAACTATGGAGCAAGCAAGGAAAGATCACTGGGGTAGTTCTAGGTGGCAGGAGTTACATCTATACTCCCCCATGAATATATAGTGGATCCCCACTTTGGATCCAACAATACATGTCAGATTTTATTGGGATGAGTCTCTTTAACTGTTTAGAAAGACTGAGATTGCATAGATAATCTTTGACACTCACATGGCAGTCAGTCAGAGGAAGCACTTCTATTCCATGAATTAATTGATCTTTTCCTGCAGGCAAAATGGTCCTTCTGCCTTGGACAACAAACTACTCAAATCACATTGGTGCCACTGAAAGAGATTAAGTTTACTGTAATCCATTGGTTCTATCAACCAGAGTGCCTCTCAACTACAGCAGATGCTCCCAGTGTAGAGCATGCACAAACAAACCTACTTTAAATTCACATTGTCAAGATTGCAGACAATGTGCATTGTGTTAACCTGTAACTAAACACATACTGTCCTTCTCAGAGGCAAAGTTATCTTGAGAGCTGTTCACCTTTGGAATTGTTCTTCCTCTCAGAAACTACTGCACACAAGGACCCATTCAGAAGAAATGGAAGACATTAGATTCAGAGGAAAACAGTTAACATCATCACCTTAACATGAGTTCCTGCCTCCTTCAATATCCATATAAACAACTCAAAGTTCTGAAGAGTGTAAATTATTATACCCATTGCTGAGAAAAAAACAGAAAAGGAGCAGAATACTGTAACTTAAGGTAAACAAAGAAAAGTAAGTCCCATTTGACAAACTGTATATTCACAGAAACTTGTTAGTAATGCTTCTCTATTCTTGAAGTTTCTAAATCTCATTCTCAGACACTGGGAGGATATAGGGAGGATATGAGTTACTTCTTCACAACAAAAAGGAGACAGATTACAGCCAAATACACCCAGAACTATTTATAAAACTACCACTTGGCTAAATTAATGAGAACTACCAAATTAATGTATAATCATAAAAAGCAAGCAGGATAGAAAAGCTGATGCCATGAAAGCAAGTGCTGTGGTAAATTATTCAGAAGTACTAGCCCAGTATTCTAGTCCCAAAGTTTCCTTGATAATATTTATAGATGCCAATGGATGGTACTGAGGTGGAAAGACAAATGAATAAAAAATTGAAATGACAAGGAACAACCACCTTTTCAGAGATGATGTAGCATCATTTAACCCTCAGGAAGATGAGCAGAGATTGTGGTCAACAAGTGGTTCACAGTCTCCATATTGTGTAATGCATAGCATTTGTTAAAGCTCTGAGCTTCTAAACTGGCAACATTCACCTCGTCTCACTAAAATCAGACTAGAAGCATGAATGTAACTATGAATATGATCTCAGAGGAGCTTGGAGGATTTCACTAGATGCCTAAGCTGTTACTATCACCACACGTCTTTGCCAAAAGTAGCAACCCTTTTGCACAGGAGGAGGATGGGGAGAATACAACACACTCCTCTGCATCTTAGCCACATTTGCTTGAAGCACTCATAAAAATGGTTTATACATTAAGTAACCAGACTGAAAAGTGGTGCACAGATACATCCTGTTGAGGTATTCTTGCTTTTGGAAGTAGCAATTTTTGCAAGAAGAGATTGCTGGCAGCAGTAGCCTGATATAACCCAAATCCTCAGACTAGGCTACAGCCTTTTGCTGTGTGATGCCAGCTGCAGACAAACATGGTGTCTTATAACAATTTCAAAGTTATGCTGTTTTCCCTCAGTTTAATGGAATTCCATCATTTTTAAGACAGTAGTTGCAAAAATACTTACCCTAGCAGCAACTTTTCTGATTCCACCTGTCAAATGCTAGGACTACAAACCAGTGTTGTGTTTTAACTGATGCATCATTAACTGTCACAAAGACGTGCATTGTACAGCAGTGAGAAGCTGGGCTGGATGGAGAAAAGAAATAATCAGCTCTTTTCTTTCTAACCTCTTACATAAATCCAAGCATACATAATTTCATAATTTCAAGCTACAAAATTTCACATTCAGAGGAAGGTCAGGTCAGTATGGAACTTCTCAGCAGTTTCATAATTTACAAGCTAAATTAAAGGCCACAACTATTGTGCTTTCACATACAACAGACTATTGGGCATTACAGGAGCTGTAACTTCTGTGTGTGTGTACTGGGGCTCACAGCCCTAAGTACAAGAGCTCAGATGATGGGTAATTTGCCTTTCATCACTATGGTCCATGCAACACTTACATGCCAGCATCTAGCCATCTCCACTAAGCCTCTACATCACAGTGAAGGAAAAGCCAACAACCACTTAAGGTGTTAAAAACACCAAACTTCCTCAATTATGTGAGCACCAATGGAAGGAAGGGTGGAAATGTTTGAAGAAAGGACATATGTGAGTAAAAGAATACCTTTACTACCTTATCAATATAATATTTTCTTGATTAGTAAAGAAATCTCATAAAACTGTTGCTCATGACTCTTGGCAACTTTTCTTTTAACATCAGGTTCTTTTATTCTCCTTCAAACTGTGGTAAGAACAATAGGACTGAAAAAAAAACCATGCTGTTTTAGAAATTACTGTGTATATGAATTCACAAGTTCCAGACAATCCTTGGGCAAATAAACTCGACTATTTTATCAGATAACATGTGTCAGCTTCTGTGCATTAAAAAACTTTCTAATTTCAATTTTATATTTCAGGATGCAATTCTGGAGTAATAAGTTTCTGCTGGTATCTTTATGCCTCTATTTTCTCAGCTCAAATCAGTTTCTGCAGGTAATGTTTTCTGGATGTCACAATAAACAGAATTCACAAACTAACACTTTTTTTTTTTCTTTTATGAACAAAAATCCAAATCAGAGGCATTAGCTGATCTGGTGCCTTAACGGTGCTTTTCAAAATCCCACGTGTCAATCATAGGCCTGGACAATGAGGCACTTGCAAAACATTTTTTTACTTTTTTCTTTGAGAAATTCTCTTAATTTTAATCAAGGCAAAGCCTTTCAGAAAGCAGAAATTATGCTGCAAGTAGAAGACACAGCTCTTTGAACAGGTATCTCTGGTAGCAGGTTAAAGGTCTCAAGAAGTCTCCTACACCTGAAAAAACGCTCCCTTCCAAGGACCCTCTTTAAATCTCATGATGAGAACAAACTTTGGAAAGGGAGACACTACACAGAGCTCCTCCTTAGAAGAACAATCCTGAAAGCAAAACCTGATGCAAGCCAAAGAAGTACATCTGAAAGCTTATCCCTGGTTTTTATTGTGAGCCAGAACAGCTTGTGACCTGATGACAGCGTTGTTCCAAAAGGGAATCTGAGCCACTCTGTGCTGGTTGAATGGGAATGCTCAGAGAGAAAGGACAAACAACAGTCAGCATTTAGACAGAAGAACCCATTGCTGCACTGAGGATGGGGGGGAAAGGGGGAGAAAGCAGCAGGATGGAGCTTTGTGGAACCCAAGTGAACAAACCCTATTGTTTTATAAGCAGTTATTCTCCTGACAACCTCCTCCTCTCATCCACCCCCAGTAACCAACACTGGTACTGTCTGGAACAGAACAAGGTGTGTGGCCAAGGAAGTAACAACAAGACAGATTCTCCTCAAGACAAGTAGAACTTCCTCAGGTGTTGGCACAAAATCTTTCTACAGCATCCAGGAGACAACAGGCAGGTTAAACCATGCAACCAAGGGAACTAGAGAGAACAGAAATAAGACGGTAACTGAATGTTTTCTACCTTGAACACTTCTTCCAAGGCAAAGGAGAATGCTCTACTTTTCTATCTAAGAAAAAGGTTCCTGGACTCCATCCCCTTAAAGAACCTTCTAATGACCTTCCCTAGTTTCGAGTGGTACAAGCTCTTAGAGTTAAGGAAATCAGAAGTCAAAACTAATTGTAGATTTCAGAGGGTTTGGAGAGGCAAAAGACTGCTTCTTACATGCAATTTCTCTGCCTACAAGGCTGCATTTACATCACCTCCTTGATTTTAGTTCAAGAGAGACACTGACAGACTTGAACAGACAGGAACTGAAATTCTACTTAAAATAGCAACATCCTGCTTTTAAGTTCTCAAAATTAAAAAAAAAAAAAACCAAACATTGGAACTTCAGTATCTGGCTTTGCCAACTTCCATAACTTGTTTTATTCCACATACCAGAGGCACCACTCTTCCATCAGAGAATATCAAAAACGTGGCTGGCAAAACACAGTATGCAACACACTCCTCAGCATTATTCCAGGATACCAATTTGAACTCTGAAAAAACTCTGCAGACTAAAGCAATAGTCTCTAAAAGACAGTCAATCCCTTTCCTTCCTGACACCATATTTATGGGAATCCAGCCAAAGGTTCTTTCTTTCCTTAGTTTCAAATAAAATGCAGACAGGATCACCTACAATTGTGCTGTATTCTACACCAGATTGCCTTCAGAGTTCTGTATATCTTTGCATCTTAATTTAGGGTATTTTGAGACTCTGTAAGTGAAATACATAAGAGAGCTTTCTAAAAAGAGAAGCAGTACATTTGAAAGACAGGTCAAAGAGAAGGAAAGACGAATTTAAAGGAAGTGCATATGAAAAGATGAGATGACAGAGCATCAGGTATGTGAACAAACAAAAAAAAAGGCTGAAGAGCATCCTTCCTGAGAAACAGCTGAGAAACTGTAATGTAGATTTATTTTGAAAAGAAAAAAAACCCCACCCCAACAGTCAAAAACCACCACAACACATGAACCCAAAGCAACAAAACAACACAACTTACGAAGTGAAAGAAGCATACATGTACTTCTGTAAGTGATGAGAAGAGGTGCAACTGCTTTCTGACAGAATGAGGTGAAGGAATGAGAAACACACAGGAACAAACAAGAATGTTTTCTCCACAACTGTGAACAAACTATCAAATACACTGCAGAGGAATACATATTAATAGATGTCTCATGACTCCAGAAACAGTGCAGACAATTTTGAATTGTCAGAAGATAGTTCATCATTAACTAGACAGTATCTTATCTTAATCTTTCACAAACCAAAGCCAGATAATTGAGATGTAAGCTAATCAAAAGCACTATTTATAGGTGCTTCACACACAGAAATTGTAGCCTTTAAAATAAGTAGCATGGTTAATGCAAATCAAAGTGAGCAATTCTGAAGGGCCATATGAGCTGACAGAACAAAGACCATTCAAACTGACCTCAGCGGTCAAAGTAAAACTGACAAGTGTATTTCTACTATTTTCAAATGAAGCTAAATAAAGGTATTTGATGAATGAAACGATCAGCAGATACAAGGGACTTTTGTATTAGGTTTCAAAGAAAACAAAGATCTTTCCCATTTTCAAAGAGATTACTGGATGGAGGAGGAAATACCAGCTGTCCAGGAAGATGAACATTGAAAACAATAACCAAAGATGACAGCAACAGCAGCAGGAAGATTTCTCTCCCAGTTGAAAGGTTGTTTCTTGCACCAGAAAGAGCTGATCTTACTTGTACAAATTAGTTGCCTGGTCAAGGATAAATCTCTTTTCATCACACACTTAGTCAAGCAAGGAAGAAATAAGAGAAGGATTTTGGTTATTAAGCAAACCTCCCATCAATAAAATAGCAGTTAACTAGCCCGGATTAACTATACACACAAATCCCTTGATTAACCACATGTTACCTCTGTGATGTTGGAGCAGTTCTATACAGATAGATAAACTTGACCCGCTGTGATTTACCAGACTTACAGACTGCTACAAAGAAAGAAACAACTGAAGAGCTGGTCAAATCTATAAACTAACCAGTTAAAAGCCAACAAAATCCACAAAACACTTAATTTTTTGTCACCTGGAAAATTAACCTTGTTGTTCAAGTTACTAACAAAAATAGCTACAAAGAACACATGTCCAACATTAAAGATACAACAATTAACAATGAATCAAGATTACAAGTAATCCAGCATTAGACTGAGATTAAGGACTGAACTAGTTACATGATCTGCTCAGTTCAAATGGCTTAGAATAAGCAAATGGCTTAGAATCTTGAAATGAAACTTAAAGGGTACAATTTTCATTAACCAAATGCAACAAAAGCAGAGAAGTGTATCAAACTTCAAGTCTACTAGCTGAAGAGGTTTAACTGTTTGACTTCAACGTCAATATTTAAGTCTGAACCAAATCTAGATTGCAAGTGACTAACATTTTCTTTTCCACACACAGTCTAAAAATACAGATATTAAAAAAAAAACAACTTGTAAGCTACCAAGCTGGTGTTCTCCACAACAGCTGGCACCCTGATGTTTCTCCAAACAAAAACTGAAATCAAACAATAAGGTGTAGCACATTCCATAAAAAAAAAAAATCTTTCATATCATGAGGATTTATAAATTTGTAGGCACTTTTTTTTACTCTCCTGGAACTAATTTAATTTTTCATTTTATTAGCAAGTGAAGTTACAAGCATTTCTTACCACCAGGCCTGCCTTCACCTGGTGCTATTCTGTCTTCCCTGCCCAGCAGGACTTGCCTGGGAGCACAGCTGCTCACTCTCAGGTGTTCAGCAATTCCCACTGTCACAAACTGCTGGACTGTGCACACAAGGCAAGGCTTTCACTCTCTGCACTCATTTCTCCATCCCTTCCTTTCACCCAGCCATTTAAAGTCTGATGAGAACAAAGTCAGGTTCCTCTACATTAAGATTTTTTTTTTTTGGTAGGAATTGTTTGAGGTATTTTGGCTGCCTTCTGTAGGTTTTTGAAGGTTTCTCTCATGTGATAGTTTAAGCAGAAAAGTTGGATATCTGTATTCAATGAAAATGGCAGTTCTGCAATTTCAATGAACTGCAATACCAGGCTATTTAATGGGAAATTAAGGTGGTCTTGTCTAGACTGAAAGGTTTTGATATTTTTCCATAAAGCTATTGATGACAATAAAGACATGCTCATAAAAAATAAGTAACAAAAAAGAAAAGTACTGCAGTAGTCGATCTTCATCAACAAAGCATTCAAATATTGCTTATAAATAAGCATCACCACTCTTCCAAAGCAAGCTGCTAATCCTTACATTTGGAAACACAAGGCTAAAGCTAAAACACTTTTTTACAAGTGATCCAAATTTAACAGCAAAGTAGTTTTTTAAACCTTGCCATAACAAAACCTCTAAATAAAGGCATCTTTTTCTGGGCACAGTTTAGAATCTCTGGTGTGCCCTTTGACAGTGGGAAATAGAGGAGCACTAACAGCTCAATAAGAGCTCAGTGAGAGTGCACAGAAAGAGCAGCAGGAAGGAGAAAAACACGAAAAATTAAGCTGAGGTCTTGCTGCTTGCCAGTTTTATATCTGTCACAAGGACAGAAAATTTTCAATGCTGCACAAGCCTATCAGGAAAAAAAAAATCCACTCTGCCAAGTTACCAGAGTATGAAAAACGTTTTTTGCCAGTGGTGAGGATAAATCGGCAACCAGACAGAGAACATACTTAACTTAAACCTGACATGAAAGTTCTCAAAGAATGGCTTCACAATTGCCTCAAAAATGAAAAGTTCTGCATGTGTACACTTTTACTCTGATACTGCTGTTACCTTTAATGAAAACCTTTATAAATCCAGCTCATGGGGAAAGACAGGGCTGCATACAAAGAGAGCCAGGCTGGTAGTCCAAAAAAACAGGTAGTCCATACAGCAGTTGCACTGACCTCCAAGAACTTCTTCCCACAAAACCTAAAACAAGCTGGAAAACACCCTGAAGTGATTTTTGTGTGTGTTTTTTTAGACCTCGTTATCAATAAAAAGCACCAATATGTTGCTTTCTAAGGCAACAAGCAAGTTCCTGGAAATTACAAGTGGAGAACACAACATGTTATGAGGATTCCTATTTTGCAGGGGTGGTTTTTTTGTTTGCTTGTTTTAGGTGAGTTGGGGTTTTTTTTTTGATGTAAGTCACAAATTCATTAGTTACAAATTACCTGTGGGACATAAACCACTTATTTTTTAAATGCAAGCAGTGTGACCACTGAAAGCTGATTAAATATTGATAGATCATTTTGAATGCTTTGGGTTGGGAGGGACCTTTAAAGATCTAGATCTAGTCTAATTGGGCCTTGACTTGCAACACATGCAGTGAATCTATATTGACATTTTCAAAAAAGCATTCGTTCCCCTGGGGAGCTGTGCACCAATGCTGACTTTGATCTTCAAATAAATGAATAGACTTACACTGGTTTTGGTGTGAGTGGGTTTCAATTGTCAGAAGCGATTTAGCTGCACAGTATGAAAGACAGAGAATGAGATAAAGAGGAACTTTTTCCTTCTGTACAATACTCCTAATGAAATACAAAGGCAGAGTTCAAAAGACACCTCTTTATACTGACACTACAGATTAATCAGAAGTTAGGCATATTTTCCTTGTATAAATGCTCAGCTTTCTATAATACATTATCTTTGTTGCTAACAAGAATTTTTTTCAGCACAGACATAATTTCTGATCCACAACTCTACATTTAGTTCTTCATACTAAATCAGAAGCACAAATTCTCAGCCACACTCCCACTGCAATACAAACTGCTGCAAGACCAGGAACAAAGACATCCTTTCCCCTTCCACTGCTTGTCCTCCAGGATACTCCGTTCTCTAAGGCAAAGTTATGTCAGGAACAAAGCACAGCCAAGACCTTGTAACAGCCATCTCACCACACAGCTTTTATGTGGATTTACCACTGCATTCTCAAGAGTTGCTTTCTACAGATGCTTCTCAGTTATCAACAATAAAAAGGAGGGGAAAGACAACTTCATTTGATCATACAATCCATGACTACTGAACTGCAGTATTTGCATATTCTCTCACAGATAGGGACTTCAAGCATTTATTGTGTTTCCTCTCAGTGTGAAGCAGACTGCCAGCAATTACTTTTACATTAGCTAAATTACTGAATCTTGATACTCACCTCCTCTCTCATTCCCCTCCCCCTAATATATTCTTTCATCATTCCTCAGTGTACAGAATGTAGATATGCCCTGCAGCTACTTCCTGCTTTTGCATCAAGGGAAAACATCCGCTCCCTGGTCCAGGATTTTAAAAACCACACAGATAGGAACCATACAAAATCCAACATCATTTTTTATAAGCTTGCTCTATACTAGCAGGATCAGAGCAAAACAACAGATACCATCTCTGCAGCTGTTTTCACTCCTTTGATCTCATCAGGGCTAACCTGCTTGCAGCATGTCAGTGACCTCTAACACATCAGACCTGAAATTTCAGCTGCTTATTTCACATTTCCAAGCTCTCCTTTTTCTCCTCCAAACACATGCAACCCTTTCCCTATAAGCAGGGAAGGAGTCAATGCATTATCTACCAGGTCAACACTAATCTCCAGTACAAATTCCGATACACCAGCAGTATTCTTAAAACACCCTCTAACATCCAGTAAATAACAATTACAAAATAAGCAATCTTAATAACATCAAAGATAAATTGTGATAAATTGTATATATTACATCAGTAGCAGTTTAAAGAGAAATATGTATGCACTCAGCATTCATATCAAAAGAAAACTGCTTCTCAATAAAGTGTTTTATTACATTACATTGTTATTATTACATGCTCATTACATTGCTTCCTTAAACCCAGGCAGGCAAAAAACCCTTTTCTAGCAGCTCTATTGTAATTTTATACTTATGAATCTTTGATCAGCACAAAAACAAGCAAGAATTCTGCTCTTTTAAGAAACCACCTATTTTAAGAATTATGTTCCTTATCACGCTTCCTGAGCTAAAGGCAAGAGTTAATATAAAAAAGCAACTCTAATGGAGTCTGGGGAAGGAAGAGCTACTGCAAAGGAGCGAGCAGAAGAGATGCCACAATCAGAAATTATTTCCATAATCTTTTACATATACACACATATTTACATTTTTATATTTCTTGATTTCCAACCTCTATCTTGATCCATTTAGAAGGCAGCTCTGAAAACCTTTTATGACAGGAATGTCATTACCTCTTGATTTCTAGGAAAGTAAAGCTTCACGCCAGCTATTTCTAAATGAAACTTTATACAGGTCACTGAAAATATTTTATTACAGTTTATGAAAACTCCACTGGAACCCAGACCATAAGCCATTCACAGGCTGCATAATGTCACCAAACATTATGGACATATGATCCTGAACAGCTCCAATGTAGCTGTCTTGTGAGAAACAAAGACAATGACCACAAAGGAATTAAAATGAGTAACACTCCCTATGAGGAGAATAAAAACTTCTTACAAGTTGGGAAGGATTTTTACACAAAATTTTTACTATAAGGCTTTTTACTATAAAGCCACTTTACAGTTGCTTAAAACCTTATTTAAAAAAAAGAAATCCAAGTGAAAAAAAGTCATGCTAATCATCTTTCTTATTACTTTTCCTTATTCAGCTGGAAGTGTTCAGCTGCCTCCAAGGATGACTAGAATGACAAATACTATTTCTATTTTAAAAATCTTACAGCTATTTTCCTGAAAGGCTCCAATATCTCCACCATTTTGGAATGACAACCACAAGCACACCTACCATCTTCTGTGAGTGACGTGTACAACTTCTGCTAAGCTCAGGCCTCAAAAATTCATCCTTTTAGATGGGAGCTGGAGTTCACCAGCTGCACTCCCTGCTGCAGTGAGCACCCTCCAGGTGTCACCAGGGGGCCAAGAAGTTTGGATGCAGGCACAGCCCTGGTGCAGGAGATCAGCCTGGCCCACAGGCAGGAAATGTGCTCAGAGCACTCCCTCTGTTGATGCTGCGATAAGAGAGGAAGGTGGAGGAAGCAGCATCTCTGGAACGTGTAAGGAGAAACAGGGGACAGGGAAAGTCGAGGGCAGGGGGTAGAGGAGAATTTAGAAAACGAAAAAAAATATTAAGAAAGATAAAAACAGAAAAAGGGATTGCAACTAGTAGAGAATAATCACACTCACACAGACTGAATTACTTTGATTGCATTACCTCTTGGTGTCACACTCCTTTTGTGTGTATAAACCAGCTGCAGTATTCCACAGCAAAGCACCTTTCTCAACCAATTATGTAAAGCCACACAGACAACAGCTGTCTGCCAGTGTAAATAATCTAACTGGTTCAAAGGGTACAAGAGTCTCTCTGGATCCAAACTCCCAACTATGATGGCAGCAGAGGTGATCGATGTGATTTCACATAAAGAAAAGCAGCATTTCCTCTCCTCCCTTTTCCAAAGAGCAGAGCTTTAACAATACCTTGAAAAACATTTAGATGAAAAAATATTGACGAAAGAAGTGTTTAAGCACTGTAATGAAGGCTTCAGCTGCATAGCTCCATTGCAACATTATGACACAAGACCCACACCTCATTTAATGCACTAAACTGGCTGTGCTTTGACCATGAGTAAAGACTGCACAGCAGAAGAAAGGATTTTCCTTCATTTTCTGTAGAAGTTGGGAGGTGTGTCTCGACTGACAGAAGGAGCTGCACAGCTGCTTCACAACGGTGGAATCACACTTCTAATCTTGCATTTTCTAAATTTGATAAGCAGTACATTTCAAACCAGGTTTCCCCATATCTACTTTGTTTTCTGCACCTTCAGTTTCAAGAGGACAGTCTGATGTGTGGGCACCCCAAGCTCTTGCAGTTGAGACTGAGTTCCCTGACCACACACCAGTCTAAGTAGTTTCAAAATAAAAACAGAACAAAACAAACCCAAAAGCAACAACAAACAAACAACCCACACACACAACTCCCCACAAAACACCACATCTTCATTTCTCAAACATTTAAGGAGAGGGGCCAAGCTTGTTTCACTGCATTCATGATTACCTTTAAGATCTTTGCCTTATACTCCCCTTTTTATGTTATAGAGAACTAGTATCATTACTTCACTCAAGTCTCCTGAGAAGTCCATTCCAACTGTAAATTAATTAATTTTAATGTACTCTGCCTATAATATCATAGAAGAGGTCATAAAACATCAGTTACAGGTAGTATTTAGTGTAAGGTTTGAGGTGTGTGCTGTAAGAAAGCAATGAATCTCAGTATACAGGTAGGTATAACACACACCCTTATACACACATTCACAGGGCTGGGCTAAACACACTCTGCAGTGCCACACAAAATAGTAATGGTTGATATAAGAAGGCGTACAAGTAATCTAAAAATAAAACATTAAGAATCGTAACAGTGTAGTACACAAGGAATTCACCTATACTCTCTTCCACATCTGAGATACCTTACAAAAATGCTATGCTAAAAATGTGTTTAATAAAACTGCTTTCATTTGATATCTCCTAGAAAGATTTTACCTTCATACTATGCATATCTTCACCTCTTTGCATAATTTTTCTATTTGTTTGTAAACGATGAGAATCACCATTTAAACATATGAACAACAATTAAATCATATCTACCTTCCCTTCACTCCCATTTTGCAAAGCAAAGTATGACTGAATCATGATGATTTGGGAAAGTCATCATCCAAATGAGCTTTAAAGAAGCCAGATGTGTAACATCCCCCCAGGAGAGGGATGGGTGGGGAAAAAGAAAAAAGATGGCCTTTACTACCAAGTTACTGTATTAGAAACCTTCCTAGAGCTCTATCAATGCAAGTTACTTTGTTGGTTCTTTATTGTTTTACTTATTCTTTTTTAACCATGAAGGCTAATATTTGGACTATGGAGTAAATTGAAATCAGAAAAGTCTTATTGTATCACAATACAAAGTTAGTGAGAAATAAATGTGTGGGAAGAGGGTAAGAAACCAAAAATATTTTTAAAAACACATTTCCTATGACATGCCCTACTGCGTACAGATTCTGCTCCATTCAGCAGTTACATACCCTACCTCTCAATAAACTACTATGTTTAAAATCTTCTCTGTTGTGACAGAAGGCAGAAGTTGAGATCTGTGCCAGTGAGCCGGCAAGCCAACCCTAACAGAGCTCCTCCAATGCCCCCAATTAACCGCGGCAGCCTGGGGTGCCGGCCTACTGTCAGCAGCGGCGGAGTTCAGCCCGATCAATACGGCCGAACGAGCTGCATAGGGATGAACCCATCTCAGCCCAAACGGGAGAGCTAACTGAAAGTCGATAGCAAAAAGCTCGTGCTTAATCTGGTAACACACAGGTAGGGCAAGCTGTGCATCGCTCCCATAGCACCCCGCAAACTAATCTCTCGAAGAACAAAGGGACGATTTATTTCCTACTATATTCCCAACGTCACCGTATTACAACAGGTGAAATTGTGTAAAATGTCTTCCCACATAAGGCATTACACTCAGCCGTTTCGGTGATGCTGCTCTTAGGTTCCCCCAGAGTCCGACCGCATTTCCGCCGCCGTGAGCGAAGCGGGCAGCGGGGGGCCTGGGGACATCCAAAAGCCGCTGTTTTGGAGCACCGCTCGCTGCCGTCTCCAGACGCCGGCCGGTGTGTGCACCAAGGCTGCCCACGGACAGCTGCCGCTTCTTTTGTTCCCGCCTATCCGTCATTTTCCGCCGGGCACCGCGCTGGGCAGAGCGAGCCGCGGGCAGCCGCACTCCAGCGACGCCGCGGGCGCATCGCTCCGCCAGCCCGCGCCTGGCACCGCTGCCGCCTGGCCCCGCATAATGGGACAATTCATCCCCATCCTCCCTCCCTGCCCCCTGCACAGGTAACGGGCGCTGCCCAGCCCGGGCATCCAGGCGCAGCCTCTTCCCGAAGTCCGCGGGTGACACCTCACGGGCAGCGAGCGGCAGCCGAGCGCCGCCCGAATCGCCCCCGCTCCGCGGCTCCAACGACCCCGCGCAGCGGCCCCGGCGGCCGCCCCCGCCCGGCGGGGCACCGAGGGGAGCTGCGGGGCGGTGATGGGCGGTGATGGGCAGTGCATCCCCCCGGCCGCCCGCGCTCTCTGCAGCTCTCCCCCTGGCCGCAGCCCCTCGGAGCGCAACCTGCGCGCCCGGCGCGGAGCTCTCTCTTCTCTCGGCCCGACCCGGTGCCACCACACCCCAGGCTGCCCGGGGAGGGCTGTACCCGGCGGGAAGGCGGCGAGGCCGGGCAGCCGATAGACGGGAGCATTGGTAACCGTGTCAGCCCCGCTCCGGAGCACCCACAGCGGCAGCCCCGAGGGGCACCCGGCCGTCGCCCCGCCGCCGCCAACCCCGATCTCTCCGCCTGTCACATGAAAACAATTATTGCCTCGGCCGGGGGAGGGGAGGAGAAGTTAAAAGCCGTGAGGCGGCGGAGCGGAGGCCAGCGGCGGCCGCCTCCCTCCCACCGCCGCCAGCGGCACATGCACCCCACCGGCCAGCCGGGAGCCCCAGCTGACCCCCGGCACCGCCACTGCGGGGCCTGAACTCACCCATTTATGTCGAGCTGGGCTTCGCCTGGCAGCGACAACAGGCTGAAAGTTTAGGGCGGGTGTCCACGGCGAAGGAAGGGGGCGAGGGACCGCCCGAGCCGCCGCGCGGAGCGGAGGCGCTGACAGAGCCGCTCCCTCCTCCGGCGGCCGCCGCGCTCAGCACCCGCCGCAGCCGGGCTGCATCCTGCGTCCTGCGCCGCGGCTCCCTCAGCGTGTGTGAGAAAAACGAAATGTATAGAAATCAGGCGAGAGAAGGGGCTCAGCCTTCAGCTGCTGCAGCCACCTGGGTCCCCGCTGCAGCCGGGAAAAGCAGCCAAGGGCGAAAGCGCCCGGAGGAGCCTGTGCCGCCGAGCGGCGGGAGGGGCGGGCGGTGAGCGCGGCGGGGCGGGAGCGGCTCGGGCTCCCAAGCGCGGGCAGAGACCGCCGCGGCTGCCGCTGCTGCTGCCGGGGCGAGCGGCGGCTCCGGCTCCGCGCTGCGGGAAGTGTCGCGAGACTGCGCCAGAGCCGCTGCGCCGCCTCGGGCCGGCGGGAGAGGAGGGCGGGGAGGGCGGCAGGAAGCGGGGCTGCGCCGCGGTCCCGGCGGGGGCAGGGTCGGCGGAGAGCGGAGCCTCGGCGGGGAGCGGGGTAGCTCCCTCCCTCTCGGGGCAGGACTCCTCGGGCACAGGGAGGGGACGGGGCGCGCCCTCGCGGGGCGCTGGGGGAGGACGGAGAGCGCTCCCGAGCGGCGGGACGGGCACCCAACCGCGCGTTCCTGCCCCGCACCTGCCCCGGCCGCGCACGACCCCGGACAGCCCGGCCCGGGCCGGCCCTGCCCCCGGGGCGCTGCTCTCAGAGTGACTGCCCGGCCAACCTTCCCTCCCGCACACACCGCTACAGGCTTGGCTTTAGGAGCAGGGAAGGAAGGAAGCAAAGACAAAAAGGGAAGATGAAGAGTGCCTTCGGGTTAGTGTTTCACTAAAAAGAGCAGCGTCGCACAGGACCACGGCTGGTTCGTACTGCAGGAAGATGCGAACCCCCAGCTCCAGTAACGGGGTGCACAGAGCACAGACAGGTCTGGACAGAAAGGCACGGAAGGAGGGAGGGGAGGCTTCTGCACAGGCACGTCCTTCCCCAGGTAAAGACCCTTAGGAAAAAACCTACAATAGCACCAGAGAAGCAAAGACTAAAAAAAAAAAAAAAAAAAAAAAAAAAAAAAAAAAAAAAAAAAAAAAAAAAAAAAAAAAATCTGGTGTTAAAGATAAAGTATAGGTAACATATAGGTGCACGAGCACCTCGGCTATTAATCAAAGTGTAAGCAAAACCAGTTTGTTCTAACCTCAGGTAGTTAATGTGTGTATGAAAACAGAAAACTGCCACTAACAAAATATACTAACATTGTTGTATTTTTCCACTCCATGCACAAGAGATTTTGAAAAAAGCTTTTTTTTTTTTTTTTAACCTGGAAAATGATAGACATTAATAACTACTGAATCAAATCACTGAATTATTTATAAGTAAAAATTTCATGAAAACATTTATTGTCTGTAGAAACAAAATTTACATTTATTTTATATAAACTATGTTAAACATACATATAAACATACCTACATCTTACTATATATCCTTATGAACGAGGCTTTTGGATATGGGGTAACATTGTCAAAAGCACCGTTGTGGACTCAAAGACTACAGACTTAAAATGCATTTGCATTTAACTCCAGCTTCAGTAGTTTAAAAATGTCATTTCTTATCCACACTTACAAATAATTACATTAAAGGCTTCTCTAACAGTGTGTTTCCATGTGCGCATATGTGTACACATACACACATGACAGTCTTTGAGAAACTACAGTATAAATAACATCAACAATCTATTCCTTAGAAGTGGACATTAGTTCCCCTCATTCAACTGGGAGTAAAAAATTCTTGCTATTCTTAAAACAAAACAATGAGGCTTTTTTTATTCCTTGAAGAACATACTCGAACAACAACTGTTTCCACTGCCTCTTCCCCTCAATACTAAAAATGTGAGAAGCCAGTCACAAAATGAAAGCCATCTACTACATTATTTACAGAAAATGAAATATTAAAAAGACAACATGAGATTCAGACTACTCAGACAAAATTCAGAGCAATGAACAGTGAACAGAAGGAAGCTGCATTAAAAGTGGCAGGCTATTAAACCATGTGGTTAAATACCTACTCAAAATCCCTCCAACAAAACCCATCAGGCATGAAAGGAAGGGGCCGGTGTTACCACAAGAGTTTTCTCTGATCTTGACACTGAAAAATAATGCTCACAAAGCTCAAAACAGAACACATTTAAATGTGTCTTAAGGTCTGTTAGGGAGTCAAGTGTCACAAGGACGCTTTCAAAGATCTTGAAATGGCTTTTATTTTCTTTCCTTCGTAAGGAGGCTGAAGAACTTCTTATCTTCAAATTCTGCAGCAATGGAATGAAGTCTGTCAAGGGTCAGAGTTACGTGCAGAAACATCTTTTTTTCAAATTCATTAGGATGCAAGTCTGAAGTCTGTTTTTTAGAGGGCTCTCCATAAAGAACTTTGTAGATTGCTGTTCAGATTCTTAAAGAAAGGCAAGAGGTCAGTTTCAACGCAGTACAGGAAAAGCTTTCCTTTAGGAAAAAAAAAAATCCCTCTATTTACAGTCTTCTAAGCTGAAAACTGAGAAATCAGTCTCTCTTTGTTATGATCTTTATCATCTTCTCCAAGCAACTCTCATTTATCCATTTCACAGACATGGCAGAAAATGACCTTCTGATGCATAACAAACAAGTTTTGAGAACTCTGCCTTTAATGCCACAAAAGTGTAATCCTGGGGTTTGGTTCTGTTTTTAAAGCAACTAAGTTCATTTAAAGAAAAATCAACATTTCAGCCTGGGGTCCTAGGGAAGATGGGAGCAGGTAAACATTGCACAGCAGGTGATTGATCAGCTGGATTTACTCCTATCCTCTGCTATCAGTTACCTGAGTTGAGACAGTTACATTCAGGTCTCAAGACCATCTATATCCATCAGGTAAAATGATTTCAAACATGTGATTATTAGGGTTAAGGCAGGTTTGTAGAAACCTTGCAATGTGTTGCTTCTTACTAGCCCCAGAATTTTGTTAGCCTTGTGAACTCAATCATCACAAATTTAAAATAAGTATTCTAATCAATTTATGCAGAAATTAAATGGATCAGCAATAACATCATAGCAACTTAGTATTTCAGACACTTAAAAGGAAGACTCTAGTCATATTAAACCCATTGCATTTTGGATAGCAATTAAAAATAAAATTTCACATGTGAACAACTGAAAATGCCATTTCAAGCTAAACAAAATAAAGGCAATTCACATTTGTATTTTCAAAGTATAAAACAGAAAGCTAGAAAGCTCTTAAGACAATCACATTTTTAACTTGCCCTTCCAATGCAAACAGTGACAGACTTTACTCATGAAAATCACTGTTTTCCGACGGAGGCTTACACACCTATTTAAAGTAAACAGTTATTTTAACAAGAACTGTTATCAGTCCATGCTCCCACGAGAAAGAATGCTATGTACTTAAGTCTTTGTACATGTGTTTTCTACAATGCAGTCACAATACTGAAAGGCACCAGGTTATTCAAGTAAATTGACCTTTCTTCTACTTAACCCTTTTTCTTGTGCCTTCACAACCCAAACAGTAACTTCAATACACTGCCCTCAACCAAACACTGTATTCCAGTACAACAGAATTTTCTGTGCTAAAACAATAAACAAGCTGAATTAGGTAAGAGTATATACACACACGTCTCTGTAATTCACAAAGATAAATCTACATAGCAATGTATCACATCATATCATAGAGTAGATGCTTCTAGCACCTAAGCCATGACTTTTTATAAAATCCATTATTTCTGTGTGCATTTTTTAGAATGTCAGAGGTTTTATCATGGCAGAATCCAAAACTTAAGTAAAATTATCAGTAGAGAATGTGATTTGAGCAAATGGGATCCTACAAAAGATAAACCAACTGAAACACTGGCTACATTTCATACAACATTCATCTTAGGACCAAGGGGTAGGGGAGACCAAAGTCAGCAAACAAGTCAAAAACCACAAACTTCTTTGCAATATGTTGCTCACAGTTGTAGAAATAAACACAAAGCTAAACTGTAAAGTACAAAACAAATTAGAGCTATCTAATCATGCATAGATAAAATAAAGCACAAAATCAGGAGTCAGTCACACGTTGAAACCTGGTTAAAGCAGCATTAACTGACTGAAGTCTGACCACTCCAGCACTACTTCCAAACAGTGTTATCAAAACTACCATGTCAGAAGTTTTTCCACGTATCCACTTTTCCCATTTGCTCAACAAAGAGTTCTCTTCCAGAATTGAATAAAAACACTGCAGGAAGCTTACAGACACAGTAGTATCCTGTTGAATAAGACAAGATAGCCTCAGTAGTTTGTCCTATATCATATATGGTTGCATTTCTCACATCTTTTACAGTGCACATTCAGAGCTGTGTGAAGGACTTGTTGGCTTCAGGGTAAATCTGCGTCCCTCGGCAGGGCATGGACAGCACTCCCCCACCAGCAGCCTGATCAGAACTGCAGCTGCTCCACATTCGCTTTGGGTTAACTCATTTAACCTGTTGTTTCAGTTCCTTATTTTTATCTCCCAGTAAATCTACACAGGATGACTCTGCCAGATTCCTCACTGACAGCATTAAGTAAAAAACCACTTTCTTATCTGCAGAAGGTTGCCTGCCTCTATTTGTCCAGGGAGTTCCTTCCCTTCCACTTCCCATTTTGTCTATGCATGTCAAAACTACTGAAAAACTAGTTAAATTATTAATGATTGTTATTTAAACTGAAAACCCGTGTTTTAGAAGCAAACCATCTGTTACCACTGAATGACCATGACATCAGTGAATGTTGCACACTTCCTGCCTTATTCCCTATGAACGCTAAGCAGAACACCCATGAACTGAAGAGCTCAAGTCACAGTAATTTTAGCTGTTCTGAACCATAACTACATTTTCAAACAGTCTCTCTACTGAAGGCATTGTGGAAAAAAAAAATACAAAAAAGCATGCAGAAATCACATCCTGGCTTTCCACCCAAAAAACCAAATTTCCTTTTCCGTGAACATACCTCTAACCCAGAACTGGAATTCTGGTCTACCAGAGACAACAGAGACTAGCCTGCATTCTAGATGGAAATACATCTGCCTGCATGTATTGAGGATATTGTGAACAACTTTCTTCTTGAAAAAGAACATCCCTTAAAACTACGTGCTATGCATCTTTAAATTACTGTCAATAAGTCCGAACAAATCTGCAATACATACACACAACCCTACCATAAATAATGAATTAAGGCAAAGGCTATAAACAGGAAATAAACAAAATACTGTTTATAGCTGCTTATGAAACAGGTCTGGCTATTTGAGTTTTGCATACAGCCGAACAATAAAGCAGTATGGTAAACCTCAGAGAATCATTCTGAACAAAATCACCAGCTATCTGTATTTAAAGCAGTTTCAATTGTGAACAATTTCTTTGTTAGAAGACATGCTTTCAAAAACTTACATTTTTTATTTTTCTTATAATTTAGCACTTCAGGCCCCAGTTTTAGAATTCATAAAATCACCAAATCCTTTATGACAAAAAAGATTAGAGAACATGTGGCTTGGTCAAGAATCTCATACACCGAAATATAATGAGACAGAATAATTTTGAATACAGACCAACTAATCTTCTAACAAACCCAAGCATGCTTTCAGTGCAGTTATAAGCTACTGCTACAGTACTTTACATACTTGCCTGTTACCATTAATTTTAATCAAATGCTGAAAGTTGTCCCAACATTCTAACAGTTTACAAATGTGTATACACATCAGAAACCCAAGTATATTATTAATCCAAAGTAATACAAAATACTGTTTTATGTAAATGACTGAACAGAGGTGTAAAATCTATTGCACAACCTAAAAGGTCATTAATTGGAAAATCCTGAGCTAATGTGCTATTACCAAACAATTCAGGCACTTTTTTTTTTTCTTTTTATTATTACATTAGCAATAAACTTTCAACATATAAACCTCTGGGTATAACAACTCAAGTTCCATCTGTAACATCATGCTTGGAGAAAAAGTATTCAATAAATAAGATTCCCTTCAATGACTTCCTTACTTGAGACTGGTATGGAAACAGAACTAAAGGTACATAACACGATGTTTCAATTGAATACTGTACTTTAAAAGCAATTATTAAAACTGTAAAAAAGTTCTGCAGCATTCAAAATAAAGTTATTTTATAATCAAGAAAGTTACAGCGTTAGTTCCTTTATCCTATTTTAAGTCTTGAGAAAGTTGTCAAAAAGCAAACAGATGCTCCCTTTGCTGTGTTATCTGTTTCAACTTCAGGATCTCAGCTCAGTTCAGGTTTCTGTTGCAATATTTAGATTTCCCTGCACAGAGGAAAAGAAAAAAAAAATCATTACTGTCAGTTGTAATAGCAGAAAAACCCTCCCAACCTTCCTAATTACTGTATGTAAAATGCAAGATTCTTTCTATTATGGGTTCAAACAGCACAATTATAAAGACTGTACCTTAAAAGATACATATGCAATATTATTATTTCAAATAAAATAAAATGAAATAAAGATGTTCAGACCAGTTTAACAGATCTTGACAAGTTTTATCATTACAACAGGCAAAATGCTACAATTTCAGGAACAGCTGAGGTTTTTAGGAATTAGCCAACCAGCAACCAGCATGCTGTTAAGAAAATGGTTGTAATTCTTCAGGATTTATTTTACTTTAACTCAGACACACTCAAATTCATCAGGACTAAAAAAACCTAAAATTCAGAACTCACTGATGATTCTCTGATTCAAATCATATTATCTAGTAGCCAGAATGTTTTAACTATGCTTTGTAGGTTCCAGACAAGAATCTTAACAGCCAATTATAGAACAACACTGGAAATTATTGGGAATAGCTCACTACAACAAAATTGTAACACTTCTATACCTGTTTTACCATGTCATAATTTTGGGGGGAAAACAGGGGGGAGATATCTTTCTCCTTTTATTTTCCACTAATTCCAATTTAGTTCAGCCTTCAGAGACAATACTTCTCAGAGCCCATGCAAATATAAGAGATGACTGTCCAACTACTTCAGTAACAAGTGATCTCTTTACCTTAGTTTTCTTTCTGATGGATGAGGGTTTTTTGTTTGGCTGGTTTTTGTTTTGGTTTGTTTTTTACATATGTGTTTTCTTAAACATACGTGTTTTTACATACATGTTTCCTTTGGGGGGCTTTTTCTTCTGCCCACTGGGCTGTAAACTTGAGAAGTTTTGCAAAAAGCCATAAGAACCTGTGCTTGAAGGTGCTTCTGTGCTCCAAGAGCTAAACTTTAATCCAACTACAAATGCTTATTTATTCAAGAGTATTTACTTGTAGCTGGATGGACACAGAATTACAAACTCACACAAAGCACAGAACTGCAAGAGGCTGTGTAGGTCATCTAATCCAATTCCCTGATGTCACAAGTAACTTCATACTACTTTGATCAATTCTAATAAAGGATTTAGTAAGTTTTAACTACAGAGCCTCACAAAAGACACAACATTTTATATGATTCGAAAGTTCTTCTGGAGTTTAAGATTATTGTTGGCCCATATATTCTACAAATCAAAACACCATAAATCAGATGTGCCTATTTCAGTTTAAGCTTATCAAACCATTTTACACAAGACATTATATTGTGCAGGAAGTTTTGTTCAGAGCAGCACTCCAGTGCACACTTTAAAGCACATAATTATAGTAACAGAGCAAATAGGAGAAGCACACAGATGTATTTAAAAAATTGTTAACATCCTTCTCTTAAATTAAATAAAACAGAATATTTTGTTCCACAAAGGGCAAATTTCTGGTCCTATTAGTAGGAAGAGATCAGCTGAGCTCGAGGAAAAAATACTGAAACAGAAGCAACCACAGAATCTGAGAGGGCACCTTTGATTTGCAGTTACCCAAAGCAAGTTTCAGCAAGTTTCCACAGAATAAACAGGGAGGAAACCAAAAGCGCACAGTCAAGTTTGCCAGTGAAGTACAAAGAGCCAACATCCCAGAAAATCCCATATCCAAGTCATTCCATGGAGATTTAAAAATTGAAATGGATCTTATGAATATGCATCTTTTACAAATGGCTTAGTGAAAAATAAATTAATCCAACTTACCTTTTCTTTCCTCAAAAATCCATCTCTGAATTTGTTAGTTGCAAATCCCCTTACACCAACAGAACGCAACCGCTGGTACTTAGCCTGAATATATAAACCCTTCTGCACTAAGCCTGATTTATAATGGGATTGCAAACGGCCATCTGCAAAGTTGCTCTGTAAGGGTGGGGGAAAGAAGAAAAAAAATGTGCAAAATGAAGGCACCAAAACGCAAAGGTTCATATTTACAGCCATACACATGTAAAACTTCCAGTACCCAAGGACAGAAGCACGCATTCACAAGTGCACACCCTCTTCCTTCATGTCCATGTATTTATTCTTCTGAAAGAACTGGTGTATTGCACTTGCTGTTTAAAACACCTGAAATTATCTTCCTTGTAGAAAAAAAATATATGTATTGTACAACACTTTAACATTTTTTCAACCATTAATGAGCTACACTGCATCAACAGAAGACTTTCAGACAACACCTCACTGCCACTACCAAATTTAGCAATGTCTGCCTGTGTCAAGCAGGCACACATTGTTTCTAAAGAGTTACACTAACACAAGTCAGTACATATGTTTTAATGTCAGACAGTCTGAACACACAGGCATTTTCTATGCCTTTGATACCTCCACGCTGGAATACTGCAAACTAACCTAGTGTGGGACTAGGAGCAGAGGCCACAGAGGTATCAGAAGACTTAAAGGTGAAAGGCATTATAAAAACAAAGAAAGGATATAAAAGATCAACACTGATCGCAGCAGCTAAAATTTGAAAAATATTCTCACTTCTAGGTACTCAGATCTCCAACAAAATAGGCAGTAAAATCTTTAGAGTAATAAAAAAAATTGTCATGATTTTCCAGTTTTTCAGCACTGCCCTCTTAAGTTTTCCAACATCCACTCCAAATTTAAACACTGGGTTTTCATCTAAAACCAGAGAAAACCTTCTGACCATAAAAATTCTTCTTGTCTTTTACAAACACCTTTGAAGGGTAGGAGAAAACAAAATACGACACAGAAATAGTCCTTCTTGAGCATGACAAAATTCCTTTGATGAAATATGTCTCCTTTTGACAGAGTAAGAATCACTTCAAGAAAAATCACATGCTCTGAGTTTGCAATAACTTTAGTACCACTTTTTCCACTGTGTTTTCCACTGTGTGGCTGGTGAACAATAAAGAAAGAACTGTACAGAACAGAGGTTTCTTTATGCAAATGCAGAGGTTTTGTTATTTCCCAAATCATTTCACCCACCTACTTTGCAGAAGATAAGTGAGAATTTGGCCCCATCATTCCCCCAGGGTTACTCTGATGGAGGACACTTGCAAGAGCCTGTTCAATGCCAATCACTTTCCTGAAGAGGATCAGAGTGCAGGCACAAAGAACTTCCTTGCACTAGGTTGTATTACATATCCTATCACAGGGAAAACTGAAGGGCACTTTTAATGCTGGATGAATGCCCTGAACACAACATTAGAAGTTCCCATTTCCCCATTCCCTTTGACTTCAGTGGCTAGAAAGGAGGCCTTGGTGGTCTGCCACTGCAATTGTATGACAATATACAAAGGACCAGAAGGAGTAAAGGATGGGAAAAAGGTGCAAGATACTGAAAATTGCCTTACAAACAGCTTAGAAGTTTCAACTCAAGCATCCATATGTCCACATGTAAGTGGGGAGGGAAGGACATGGCAGTAATATTAATGTAGAACAGCATCAGTTGTAGACAAAGCTACAGATTATATATACATATATGGCATATAGGCACCTCAGTCACACACAGCTTATAGTAAAACAAGACAATCTCAAGCATGTGGAAAACACCATTAACTTCTGCTCTAGAAAGAAGAGCCTGCTAAAGTGGCATCTAGTTTCACATTAGGACTGTTTTATAAATAATGCTAATGACAATCCCTAGAAGCCTGAAACTCTAAGATAAGGGTATATGAGCAAATATATACAGCTGCACTGAGTGTGGAAGGGATGGAGTTAATTTTCTTCACAGCAGCATGGTGCTGTGTTTTGGATTTGTGACCAAAACTGCACTGGTAACACACCAGTGTTTTGGCTATTGGCCAGCAGTATGTGCACAGCACCAACACTTTCTCCTCTTCCCTTACTCTGCTGCTCGGCAAGGACACCAGGGTGGGCACGAAGCTGGGAGGGGACACAGCCAGGACAGGTGGCCCAAGCTGAGCACAGGGATGTTACACACCAAATGATCTCCTCCTAAGCAACAGAAACTGAGAGAAAGGAGTTTTGGAGCAAGTAGCCATTGCTTGGGGACCAGCTGGTCATCAGTCACCTTGTGAAAGGTGGTGAGTGACTGCCATTGCATCACTTTTTTCTTCACTACTTAAAACTGTCTTCATCTCAACTCATGAGTTCTCTCACTTTTGCCTTCTATATTTTCCAGCCCATCCTGGCTGAGAGAGGAAGGGAGTTGAGGGGAGGATGGGCAGCAGCTGTGTGGTGCTAAGCTGCTGGCAGGGGTGAACCCGCCACAGCCAATACTACACTGAACTTTTTTTAAGCAGTGAATGCAGTTTAGTTTTAAAGATTACTTTGCACTTCCTTACTTAAAGGCTGACTTGGTGATTCATGGTAAAGGGTCATTACAAAAAAGACCTTTTAAATTTTGTAAGCCTTCTTCAGATCCTTTATATTTCAGAACAGCAGTTTTTTTCTTTTCCCAATAAGTTTAACACAGTGCAGACCATATGTTGTTTTTTTTTTAACTCTTAGTAGTCATCACTTTTTGCTTATTAAGTTTAAATGCCCCATTTTATATATCAAGAAAAAACTGTGTGGGGCTTGGTTTTTTGGGAGACAGGGAGAGGGGAAGGCAGAGAATGGAATTCTACATGGTTTTTTTTTTTTGTGAGGATTTTGTTTCTTTGTATGTTAGTGTTCTTTTAAATAATTAGCCAAGAAAGTCCTGAGCGTAGAAGATAGTCAAATCACCTCCATTTCACCAACAGCACAGCAAGAAAAGACTCTGGTGTGCAAGAGAAATTTAAATGTAAAAATTTAAAGAAATTAAGTCAAATCGACAGCACTGTTTCCATGGCAATGATAAAAGTGCTATACACATAAGCAAACTGCAATACAAGTGCATGTGCCATTTTCCCTATAAGTATTAAAGCATCATGGGACAGATCACTGGGTACTGCAATATTCATATATACATGAGGTGACAGCCTAAATGGACACTTTGCTGCTTGTAGAATCAGCAGAAGTGCAGAATGATGTAAATGAAAGGAGCATCAACTCCCAACACTGCCTCAGGGATCCAGCAGCCAGTGCTAGATTCCTCCATCTCCTGGAGGCTGACAATACAGAGGGGATACAGAATAACAGGCTAAGATCTTCTTAGGTGCTGAAATAGTTGTATCAGGCTTTGAACACTTTGAACTTTTTAACTTAGAAAAAGACTTTCTCCAGCAGAATAAAGACAGCAGATTTTTTTGGTGTTAGCTTAGCTATCTGACTAAGATGTGCTAAAGCACACCTAAATTGGAGAAAGACTTTTTATCCAACAGTTCTTATGTTTGGAGGTGGGGGGGGATGGCAGAGACAGGGAAAAAAACCCACATCCCACATCTACATTTCCGCTCCTTTCAAAGTTTCATCCAAAAATTTCAGCTGTCAAAAATGACAGCTAACTAGCCATTAAATTTTTACTTCATTATCTACAAAACGGAACGTATTCTGTGTATTACTTTACTCTTAAGAATGCATGCTAAAAATGTAGGGGAAATTTTAAGGTAGAAAATTAGTATAAGTTATTCTAGATTTGATCACTACTTTTCTCACATCAAAAACTCTAACTGGACCCACACATGGCATGCCACTGTCAGCAGAAAAGGAAATGTTTTGGTTTTCTGCTGAACCCAGGACATATTTTACAATTAAAAGGCATTAGGTGGCCACTGCTCTACCTGAGAAAGCACAGTTGCCCACCTCTTTACCCTCCTGAGGCCCCAAGAATAAAACTTCACTTCTTTCAATTTTTTTAATGCATAGCTAGCAGTTTGCAGGGTATTCACAAGACATTATTTCCCCAGAAATCCCTACACGAATGGGTTAATAAAATAACAGTAAAATAGTTTTGAAAGTAACACAACTCATGTCTTCCAGTCCTTGGAAAAAGTTCAGGTTTCTGTCACGTGAAGGAAAAAAGCTCAGCAGCTTGGGGTTTTGGACAGATGAGTTTTCTAGTCATTGTGCAATTCCTGCAATTCTTACTCCTGACTCTGCAGTAACCTATTTATTTCAACTGCTTGCATATAACACTGGACAACCCTGCTCAATCCATTGCCAGCCCTCTTACCTACTAAAAGCTAAGCCTCCCATTATTCCAACAGAAACAATTAGGCTCTGATTACACTATTTTTCATGGCACTTAATACCATCCAAAGCGTGTCTCCTGTTCCCAAACTCAACAGGTTCGACCACCCTTTTATACAACAAACATCTGATAAAAGTTGATCTGTACCTTAAAGTGCCTTCTGATGGGTCCTGCATTTTCAAGGTGTCCTCTAATGCGTCTGTGGGGGTAAGTGTCACTTGATTTTGAAGAATAGTAAGAATTCTAGTAGGAAAACAGTTATAGCTTAATGTTATTAAATTATTCAAGAAAAAAAAATGTTCAGGTTATACTAGCAAATATTGCAACCCTTCCAGTCTTGTAGTGTTTGACACAATAACACTCTTTGAAGGAACAGGAGTTAACAGGAGCATTGGGCCTGCAGTGCAGGCTGGCTGAAGGGACAGCAGAGCCCACAGAAGCTAAAGATGAGACAGACCATCCTCCTGGAACGCCATCCTCTTGGAGAGATCGAAGCAGCTAACAACCCAATTGAGGTTCTCCAGCCCTCCCTCCCAGAACAGATGCCTCAACTTGCATGTATCAAGTACAGCAGACAGGCTGCTGCAGCAGTCAGGGCTTGCACCAGGAACAAGGGAAACAAGATTGGTACTCTGGATCTCCTGGTTAGCACAGGGCCACCAAAGGTTAGTGTGTAGCACAGACACACCTCCACAGCAAACAAACAAGGTGTAGCAGCACACTGAGGTTCTTAGAAAATGCTGCTTTTAACTCAGTATTTCAAGAGTCATTTGAGAATTGGCTTGCCTGCCACAGAAGCAGAATTTCAAAAGCAAGTCACACAGACAACTAGTATTGAAATTGTCGTGTCAACACACTGAACAGCTGCAGACAAACAGCTGTGGTTGCCTAAAACAGAGCACTCCTCCAGCCACTGACCTACCTGCACATTCTGGCTTTTTTCCAACTTTCCCTATGACAGGTACTTCTAGAGGATGTCATTCTCATCCATCATTGCATATGATTACCAATATATAGAGAGGATTGACATATCCTTGCATATACTACATTAAAGCACTCCATGCAGATGTAACAGACATGCTCATGAACTCATAGCAATCAAATAATTATGGTCCATTCTTGAATGATCACAGAAGCATTCCAGCGCTGTTGAACTCTGTTTCCTCAGAAGAAATTTCATCAGCTTGACATACATTTTAAAAATAACCTAAGAATAGAACTCCCCTGAAATATTTCATATATACTAACATTTAATAAAAAATGCAAATGCATGCTTGGCTGTTCCCACAATTTCTGTCCTCTGACAAACTACCAAACCTTTCTGGTAACACTGTTAATACTGGTGTGGGGAGAGAGGGGGCTATAAATATAATAGAATGATGTTAGAATCCAAAGTAACTTTTAACTAGGATTTAAGTGAGCATTCCTTTTTCTTTTTTAGACTATGTTATTGCCTACAAGTAAACTATTCAGCTTTTTGTGATGCCTTGACAATAAGGGATTCAGAGAACAAAAAGAGAGGAAGAAATATTTTATGAAGTGAGATCAAAATGGCTTTTCCAAGGAAAAGACAGGAACTTCCCAGTTCTCTTCTAAGAAAATAAGGACACTCCACAAAATCAAGTTAACTTTCTACATACAACACAATTAAATCAGGAAGCTCCCAGCTGAATACACTCTTCCTTTAAGCTAGGAGTCCAGCAAAATGAAAAAAAAAACCTAGAAAATTTCCCATTATAGTTAAAAATAAACCTCTAGGAATTAAAACAAAGCTTGCCTTAATTAACTCCAGATACAGCCTTCCCCATCCCCACCTTCCTTAAGACTAAAGTACATCCAGAGAAATATTAACATTAGAACTACTTGATTCAAAGGTACAGCAAATCACTTTTTAGGAACTTCTTAAACCAGAGGCTTTAAAATAAAAAAATTAAAAAGGAAAAAAAAGGGAGGAGGAGGAGGAATACACATGTATATTGTTCTGATTTTCTACTTCCCTCTTTAGCCAGCCTCCTTTTGTCAGTAGGGTACAAGGCTAAATGGACAATCTTACAGTCAAGCTTAGATACACAATTGTACCTTCCAGACCTAACTTTTTCTCAAGTTTAAGCTCAGCCCCCGATTATTGAATATTAACATCACAAATATTATATTTTGATTACTTAACTAAAGTTTTTGAATTTTCTACTTGTCTGCAAACCAGCTTCTGTAAGGCTCACCATGAAGAGCCATTGCTTCTTTAGGGTGTCTTGCATTTTTAACACCTATGCTTTCACAGCTACTGTTGTTCCCAAAGGAATTACTCCTTACTGCAGCACAGGACTTCCTTAAAGTTGCACATTTGCAGTTCACTTATTAAATATGAATATACAATCTTCCTGAATCTTCACCACGTTTAGCAGCAATTCAGTGCCTTTTTCAAACCAACCTCCTTTTTATTTGCAATTACAGTATTACTGTGGTGGGTTGACCTTGCCTGGATACCAGGTACCCACCAAGCAGCTCTATCATTCCCTTCCTCAGCAAGGCTGGGAAGGAGAAAATAAAATTTAAAAAACTGCATGGGTCAAGAAAAAGGAAGTTTAATAAAGCAAAAGCAAAGACTGCACAGAAGCAAAGGAAAACATAAGATTTCTTCTCTACTCCCCACCAGCAGGCAATGTCCAGCCACTTCCCAGGAAGCCAGATTTCAGTACACAATGGTTCCTCCAGAAGACAAATACCAGAACAACCAATTACCTCCCACACTCTCCTTCCTTTCTCAGAGATTTTATTATTATTATTTCCTTTCTCTTAGCTGAGCAGATGAGGTCATTGGGCAGTTTGTGTCAGCTGTCCTGGCTATGTCCCCTCCCAAGATCTTGCCTACCCCCAGCCTACTGGGTGTGGGGTGGAAAGTGGGAGAGGCATCTGTGATGCTGTGGAGCCCTGCACAGCAGCAGCCAGACACTGGAGTGTTACCAGCACCTTTCTGGCCACCAATGCAAAGCACAGCACTGTGAGTGCTGCTACAGGAAAATAAACTCCATCTCAGCCAGTTCCAATGCAGTTGCTTAATGAGCCATTACTACTTGCTTTGGGAGACCTGAATCTTAGTCTTAAGTGATTTTTTTACCATTAAAAACTTGTGTTCCTTTACACTGAAGGATGCAGTTTTGTATCTGCAAAGCAGCTACACTTCAGAATTGACTACATGAAAGCTAGTTTTGATGGACCTGAGAAAAGTGTCATGGGCTCCTGGAACCCTCTCCACAGGGTATTAGTTACAGTGTATAAAGAATGACACTGACTACTCCTCCTCATTTTACAGCTATCAGAAAAAAAAAAAGTGGTTTAGAATTATACTGCACACATTAAAAAGCTTTTCTGGTCTCACTAGTTCCGCAAATTAAACAAGCACAAATGCCTGAAATTGATTACAATTCTTTAGAAGGAACTTTTCACAGGAGACAAATTTATTTCTACTGGACTTAATATTACTGTCTTGCCCACTTCAGTATTGAAGTACATCTCAGAAAGACAGCCTAAAGAATAATTGCCCAGAACTAGGTTTCATAAATGCAGTATTCAAGAGATGTGATATTCCATTATTTAACATTTCATCCTCAGGAACATTTCCAGGTATTTCTTGTTATTTCTGTGATTTGATCCTCATTTTTATTTAAAATAAGTGCTTTTCAGAACTTTTATCATAATGAAGAGATAAGAAACACTGTTTCAGTGACAATACCACCTACACAAAATTCAGGCCTTCCCTTCCTACCACTGACAACTAGAATGCAAGAGAGTATTTTTTTTCTCAAACTACTTAACATTAGCTCAGATTATCTGCTCAATAACAAGGCCTTCTATTTTATCATTTAGATAATTACACCATTATGTGGAAGAAATGTGATATTAGACACAAACTTCTTTTATGAAAAGGAGTGGTATAAAAGTGGTTTTAACTCAATGTACTCTGAGCTCTGCTTCAAAAAATACCCAAGGAACTACTCCTGCACTAGAACTGTGAAATTATGAATAGTTTTATTGTTGAGCACAGATAGAAGACAAAAAAGCCTCACTCAAAATTTAAAAGGGCAAGACATCACAGACTGTTAAATTTACATCAGCACAGACAACGCAGCAAAATATGAATTATACATTAACAGTGCAGGAGCTACTATTTCTACATTTAGGCTTACCAAATGAGGTCTCCCAATAAATTTCCTGAAAGGTGGCTTAATGAACCTCATAGGCTTTTGGAAACCATCAACTTGAGATGTTTGTAACTTTGAAAGACTGCAGCTTTGCTGGTTCCTGATGTGTGAGAGAGAGAGTGAGAACAATTAATATCTGAAGCCACGGCACATCAACACCCTGTATTTTAAACTACCTCGTTCTGTATCACAAGTGCAAAGTGACAGTTTATAAGTAAATTTTCCTAGGACAATCAATAAATTCCTAGCCCAAGCTCTAACTGCCCAGAATTCCACAGCAATCTGTGCTCTCTTATGCAATGGCAAAGGAGCAGGGGCACTGTGCTCGCTGAAATCCCGGCTGCGGAGCTCCCCCGGCTCAGCCCTGCGGCCGGTCCCTGCTGCCCTCCGCTGGTGGAAACGCTTTCTGCACCCAGTCCCTTCCCACCCCATTGCCGGCCTAAGTTGTGCAGAACTTGCCCTTTCATGACATTCCCGATCCCACAGAAGCTCTAGATGGACAGCTACATCCTCCAGTTTCATCCTCAGCAAGCAGCTGATTCTGGCTTTGGGCTTTTGCTTGCTTGTTTTTATGGTTTTGGTTGTTTTGTTGCATTTTGTTGGGTTGTTTTTTTTCCAAGAATATTGCTAATACAGATGCACCCATCTTCTAAATAAAACATTTACCATGAAAAGTAACCACCAGAAGTCAGAATTTGTATTTTATAAAACACATAAAAACAGTTTTCATAGCCATAAATTAAGTTCAGAAAAAAACGCAGCACACTTAATAAACTCAGAGGCACTGCCAGTATCTCATGTGAGCTTTTAAAACTTCTCAGCCTCAGGAAAATTCTACAGATCATTCACACCCTTACTGCCCTCAGCCCACATTACCCTGACAGTGGAACCCCTGACAACAAACTCCAGGACAGCCATACTCGGCAGGGAAATTTACACTTCTCACAAAAATGAAGCAGGACAGTAACTGAGGAAGTGTGCTGGGGGAAATGAAGCAAGTCCAGGGACTTTTTCCTCCACTTGTTAACCTTCTTTGGTTTCAAGAACCACGAATATGAGAAATTTCTTCTGCAGCTTCACAAGTCTGTTTTTCCAAATGTGTGTATTGCCATTAGTTGCCATTACAGACTGCATTTAAAATTAACAAAGAGAAGCACACAAAGAACAATCTGCATAAGAAACTATGACTACTGTGTGGATACATTTTATTACACTCTGGAAATTCATTAATCAACATTTCTTCTAGCAGTCCCTCTCTCTAATCAACCAACCTCATAACATCAAAAGTGAAACAGGATGACTGAGGTTAACAACCACCTTTGGGGCAAAAATCTTTGACAAACCCATTGGAGGAATCCATAGGAATAAAATGATATTCCAAAAATCTAAGTTTTCAAATTCTCCGAGAATCAGAAAAATTCCAATTATTTGCTGATATTCCACATTTTATTACCAAACCACTAGGGCAACAAAACAATATATTCATCCTAGAATGCTTTTACAGAACTGCAAAATACCAGGAGAATGTTGTTACATGGCACACTGAGGAGTTTAAAAATACTTAAACTTTTTTAAACTAACTTTGCCCTCTCTTCTTATCAAGAGCTACAGTTGGTGCTTGCTTTTCATTTTTATCTACTGCAGTTTAACCTCTTTCAAGGCAACACCTCATTAGAGAGTAATTTGTAATATATGTCAGTTGAATTTCAGCCCCAGTCAAACTTTTAAGGCCTAACAGTGGAAAAGAACCACCACAAATGTGAATGTAACTGTGGAAGGGCCCAAAAATGAACACACAAGGGAGCTATAAGCTTGGGCCAACAAGATTATTTGCTCATTACCTTGGAGTTACACCATCTACATGAAACACTCTCTCATCTTCATTCTTCAATCTCTCTTTTCTTCTCCTTTCTATATCATACCGTAGATCATTTGGATCTTCTAACACTCTTACAATGTTCTAGTTAAAAGGAAGGGTTGAAGCCAAGTTAGCTGCTAAGAACTGAACACCAACCTGATTCTGTCCTTCAGGGGCAGCACCCTGTACATAACCTGTTAACATAGTTCAGCTGTCTGCACATAGAACAGGTCCACATCCAAGGATCCAAAGTCTAAAGCCATAAAAAGTGGTCTTAAGCAATTATCCTTCCTAGCACCATCTGCCTTTTTAGAAGTTTCCAAACAACAGTGAACAGAGCACTGGAATTCTGCATGGAGTTGCCAAGGCAGAAATATTCATGTAAGTTTCAGTAAATCTTAAGTTCTACTATCCTTAATCAAGGAGATTCTCCACGTACCTGTACTATAGAAAAGGAATGGTAACTACAGCATAGCAAGCAGAGCTTTAAAGGAGAAGACAAAAATCCTACGACCCCAGATGAAAGCATTGGATAAAATAGCATTCTGAGGAATTATGTGGATTTTGAGTCATTGTAACATTAGGGTAGAAAAAACATTAAGGCTTTTTGTAACCTCAGAGGAAAACCAAGAACTACACATCAGTCACAGACTGAGTATTTACATTATTTAAAAACAGACAGGGGTTCAAACAGCAGAAATAATCACACTCCAGCTACTCTGGAGAACACATCTGCATTTTACTGCTCAGTGAACACTGCACACTTGCATCACTGTGGTATCTGTAAATATGCTTGGCTGTGCATTTTCTTAAAAATATTCAGAGTTATGGCTGGTCTTCACAGCATGTAAAAAATATGTCCCAACAGCAAGGGGAAAACATTGCTTACATCTATAATGTATCTATAATAACTTATTGCTTGCCCAAAAAGTTAAGCAACCAAGGTACCTGGGGAGATTCAGATGGCACATTCCGTTTGTTCTGAAGTTCTGCTAGAGACATGTCAATCCTCCTGGAACACAAAAAGACTGCATAAAATCAAATGCCATCACTATAAAAGCAAAAGCATTCTTGACCAGGCAACAGAATGTTTTAAAGATACAGACAGGTAAAAATAATGAATAAAAAATTTCATGCAGATTAATTACCTTAATGCAAATAAATTAAGAGAAGTTCAACAATTACCTGTGAATTTCTGGATCCAAATGTATTTTAACTTCTTTAGTATTTGCACTTGATTTATCCTGAATTTTTGAGAACCGTTCATGTAGAGTTATGTCAGAAGATGCAAAATAATTTGCTGTGAAGAGATATTAAATACAAGAATGCTATTTGTAGTATTTGAAATGTACAGTTAGAAAATCTATTTTTTAAAAGATTAACTCTTGAGGATACCATGACAACTCTACTAAATGAAATTTCAAACTATCTCCACTTGCAGTTTAATATTCACAAATACAAGATTAGGCCAGCCCAACTTAGATAACTAATGTGATAAGATTAAACTCAATTGTCACCTCTACCGTGGTAGCACTCAAATTACTAGAATCTATAAAATTCAACACTGACCATGAACTTAACACTAATCTACACTGCTTAAACACTAATCTGAAAATTTGAAGGAACTATATATAACTAAAAAGGTGTGATTACAGCAAAGCTCCTTTATTCCTGTCATGTTTCCTAAACAAGCAGGTTTCTCTCCCATACTAGCGTAAAGTCAGTCATTTTCATCTTTAATCTCCACAATAATGCCTCAGTTATGGCTTGAGACCTTCCTGCAGCCATCCTCCACCCAAGTACTTTAAATCCTCAACCTACATTTTCCTTAAACAATACAAAAGGAAGCCAAAATATAAGTGAAGCCAATGACAAACACCTGAGACTTACAGGGATATAATACCTAAACCCTCAGCTTTGGGTTTAGTAATCATAAACACATACATATACTCCAAATACATATACATAAACACATACATATACTCCAAATATTACAGCTACCTTTAACTTGATGAATAATTGTAATTATTTCCTGAGTAAATTCTTTTGATGGGTCATTTTCAACGTTTTGTGTTGCAGATTCCATGTGCTCAAACACCGGATGAAAATTTTCATTTTTTCTGCCAACAGCAACCAGATCATGGGACATTTGTCTCTCTGTTGTGTGACTAGAAGCAGTCCTAGAATAAAAAAAAAAAAGAAGTTTATTTTAAAGCAAATATCTAAATCTGAAAATGCAGAACAAGTAGAACAAAACAAATTAAGATCATTTTAGGAATAATTAGGATTAAAAGCCAAAACCTCATTTTGTTCCTTTTTTAATTAAAAAACTAGTAAGGAAGAAAATCTATAATAAAATATGAAGAGGTAATTTCACTCTCAGGAATCTTTGTTTCCGTGAAGTATGCAATACAAAATTTGTGAATTTTAAATTTTATTCAACTAGATTATCAAATCTAGATAAAATGAGGATCCTGATAGACTTTTTTAGAATAATTCTGAAAGGCAATTACATCTGTGTCTTGTTTATAAGGATCTACCAGGAAATTTTCAAGAATAGTTCAGAGAGAAGAAAAAAGGTTTCACATCTCTAGGAACTGAATCATCACTTCAGCCTAGTGAAACAGCAGTGAAACTGCTTCAGTAGTAGTGTGTGAACTCAGGAACGTGCTTACCACCTTTTTGTAAATTTTTACTCATTTCAAGTAAGTTTACACTCCAAATGGTTGCACTGCTGCTCAAAAATTATTTTGACAAGAAAGCCAACACTTCAACAACCCTACTGTTCTTGCTGCAAGGAAAACGCTTGTCATTCTAAAGATAAATTAGGGCTCTAAGACCTCATGTAAAAGCTTTTAGGATGAAGACTTTTAATTGTTTGTTCTGCAAAGTGATTGTGTGTCTGGCCACACTGTATTAGAAGCATACAAGACTAGAATGCCATACAAAATATATGTATCAGAAGTAGCCTCTTGGAGAGGCTCTAGGAGATGCCAGAAATCATCTATTTTCCCTTAGCAAACTGAGAATAAATGCATGCAAGAAGGAATCCAAGCAACCTCAGGTTTAGATACTTGAATTATCTACCTGCTCCCCAGGTTTATAAAGAAACTATTCTTCTTAGCTGAGTCATTTCAAGTCGGGTGTTTCTTAAATGCCTAAAGTAGGCAGTATCAATATTCCAAGTCATCAGCTTCTGTAAAATTAGTGTTCTTATCTTTGAAAAAATAAAATCTCTAGCACTTTTGGCTGCAGAAGCAAACCGTCCATACATTAAATTAGCTGTAATCAATGCAGTAGTTTCTTTTGTCTGCAAACAACTACCATGTCCATTGTGCATGACCTTCAAAACAGCAGTAAGTGGCTCCTAGACAGAGGAATCATCCTATGGGTTTGCAACAAAACCCAACCATTTTCCTTACATTATCATTCAGGAAGCCAAATCCTCATCCTAGCCCAACGGTGGGTAACAGGCATTACTCCACCTTCCTTTCCTCAGTTTTTAATATTAGCCACTTACATGCAGTAACTTGTCTCTTGTAACTCTCCATTGTATTACATATTTTTGAAATAGTGCAAAAGAGAAGAAAATTTATATAGATGTTTTATTTGGGACAAGAGGCAAAATCCCTTTAAAATGAAAGCTGATAATTTTGGAAAGGAAGGTAATTTCTTCCAAAAGCAATTACTACCAATATAAGATATTCTGGCCTGCAACAGCAAGACTACAAACCAGAAAACCCTGCAAGAATCTATCAAAACCAAGCTGCTTACTCTCTGCCATGTATTTATCATCCAAAATTTTGTAGTACTGCCACTTTTTCTTCCATTGCAGTCAGCACTGGGAATGCTAAATGCAAACACAAGTATTACATAGAAGATGTGTAAGCAGACTACTGCTTTTCAGCTCTGATGCCTCAACAGGTTGCCACTTTGTAATAACAATAAACGACAACTCAGATCTTTCATTTTTGGCAGTTTTACTGAACTTGAGATCTTGAACATCTGAATACGTGCTTGAGATCTTTGCATTTTAAGGTTAGCTGATTTCTAGAAAAAAGAAGGGAAGAAAATTTAAAGAAATGCCGTTGGCTAGGCTTTTCTGCATTTGGGTTTTGGTTTTTTGAGGGTTTTGTTTTTAAATAAAAATAACACATTTAATTTACTTATCATAACCAACTTCTAACTACAGGTTTGTATCAGGCACACCTACTCTTTCTACTTCCTACATCTCCATAAAATGTTGTTGTTTTTTTGCTTGGTTTTATTTGTCAGTCAGTTGGGTTTATTTGTTTATTTTAATAGAGGTTTAATAGTTAACTTGCCCAGACAGGAAAGTTACCATTTTAGAAGAAAAAACTAAAAAGGTAGAATCATAGTTCGAGCTGGTTACCTCCAAAAGAAACCATGCTTTCCCTCCAATGTTCATAAACTGTAAAGAGACATGAGGAAAGCAGAGGTGAAAGAAAACCAATACCTGTACTTGGTCACCATTTTCTTCATATCCACTTTGACTGTGAGATGTTCTCTCATACAGTTGGCATCTGACACTTTCACATCTGAAACAGTATGACTTGCATCACGCTGACTATTGGAGGAATCTACGTTTTTCCTCAATTCCCCGTCTTTCCTCACTCTTTCATTCAGTTTGTTTTTAGAAGATCTCAGCTCAGCATCCGTTTTGGAAGAGTTAACGCAAGCATTGCAGCCCTTCTTTGAACTGTACTTAACAGGTTCCTCAACGGGCCGTTCTTCAGTCCGCCTCGCTCTGCCACCACTAAAGTAATCTAACTCCTTGCTGTTCCAGGCACCCTTGGAAGAGCCGTACTTCTGCTCTTCCTGCTTCACGTACTTCTGAGCTCTGTCGTCTGGAAAAGGCTTTTCCCCTTCCAGATGCCTGCGCCGTTTGTGGCTGTACTCATAGGCTATCTTTGCGACAGACCCTCCCAAGTACTCCCTCTCAGCCGACCGGTGGGACTGGGTACCCGGGTATCTTTGCTCCTCCTTTTCTTGGCAGGGTGGAAAAGAACGTTCTTGCTTCCACTTGGAATTTCTTGCTACATCTCCACCGTCATACCTCTCCATTTCCTTAGCCCTTTTAGACGCGTGCCCATATTCTCTGTAATCGTGATCTTCAGGATACCTGTGTTGACATAAAGCAATTTACACTTGCACTAGAGAAGAAAGTGAGAACTTATATGTGCAGAATGTTGGACAGCAGAATGCGTGGCAAGTTAACCCATAATCCCTCGCGCCAAGGTACAGATGTGCAGGGGCTCTTAAGTGGGAAATATTATCCTTTCATACTCTAGCCAGCAATACGATTTACTTAAAAGACAAATACTTCACTACTACCAGTCGCCCATAATTAAACTACAAAGTGGCCAAGGTGTTTCAAGGTGGATATCTTCAACTATAATGAAAACAGACTTTCACTTGAGGCTTTACACCACAATACCCAGGGTTTAATTATTTTATTCCTATACCTCTTCTGTAAAGAGCTCCTTGCCGTAAATTCATCAGAAACTCTTCTGGGTGACTGACCATACTTCTCTTCGTGTAACCTCTGGTGCCTCAAGTCATCTTCATGCCATTTTCTTTCAAGTTTGCATGAAGCCCCTAACGGTCTATGAAAAGGTTTCATTCCTTTTTCATTTCCAGTGACTTTGTAGTGATCAAACACGTATCTGTCCTCCATTTTGTGCTGGTAAAACGGACGATCGTGCTCTTTGTAAGGTATTTCCGAGTACTTCGGTGGTAACTGGCATCTCCTATTGCTTTCAGTCCTTTCAGACGAATGGGTTCTGTAAGGCTTATGACTGTAAGCATCTTCCATGGGAATTCTTTTCAGACTTGGTGAAGGTGACCTACGTTCATATATTCTCTGGTGGTTATTAAAATGAGGTGCAAACCTGGAATTGCTTTGTCCATACTTTTCATCTTCTGTTCTCCAAGGCATAGACTTTTTTGGGTCCTTACGAAAGCTTTTATATTCACAGTCATAAGTAATGTGGTCATGCCTTTGCCTATGGTGCTCTGGAGTCCTAAAAGCTGGAGATAAGGACCTAAAAGCAAAAATAAAATCCACTTTGAGTAGTTCCATAAAATTGAATCAATTTCTTAATGAGAACATCTATTTCCTAAGGAAGTAGAGTTTAGTACATAATTTTAATCGGCTTGTAAAAAAATTACCATCAAGATATCAAAGTGGCATTTTTCTGGCTGAATACCAGGCTTACTTTTACTCTGTTGAAAGTTTTCATAGTAAAAATACCCACTTGAAACTGTAGTAAGTCAATCATTTTTGTCTCTTTGAAGTTTTTTATTTAAAACTAAAAATAATTTCATGTACATGAAGTTTCCACTACATTGAGAACAACTGTTATACATATTTTCACACTTCTCAAGCATTCCCTATCTATCTTTTTCAGGGTGAAGAGAAAAAAGAGAAGGAAAAAGAAGTGTATAAAGACATTTAAAAGAGGAGGAAAATGCCTTTTCAGGTTTTCTTGGCATGCCAAAACAACCTTCAAAACTGAAAGACTGAAACATTACAAAATAATATTTGTCTAACAGGTAGGCTTTTTCCTGCAGGAAAAAAAAACAAGTTTGAGAAGGATGCTTTGGCCTTTTGGATAACTGTATGCACATGTTCACACATGTATACACACACACACTTCCACACTTACTGCAGCTTTTGCAATTAAAGATTCAGTTGCATCACTCAGCTCTGCATTTTCACCTACAGTTACAAAAACAAGGGCAACTTGTCATGAATTTTTATCCAAAAATCTCCTTAAAATAAAGAAAAACTGCACAGGCCTCTAACAAGAACCAGAAAGTAATCCCAGACATAACAGTTCTGCTTGTACTCAGGTATTCACTGCACGCTCTTGACACACTCTTAAATAAAAAAAAAATCAAAAAACAAGTTGAAATAAGCCACTTCCTTTGGGCATGTATTGCAAATGAACAGTTTGGCACAACTATTTACTCCATTTCTGCAAATGAGCTCAAAGTCAGAACCACAGATGTTCCTAAAACCATAATGGCAGACTTCCAACAGTATCTACACTGCGGCTGCTGTCCCACGTTGGTCTGGTTAGGGCTTGCCTTTTAACGAGAGCTGGGGCTGCCCTTACTCAAATGACATTCACAGCTATCAATCTAGTATGGACATAGGTAGGATTTCTCTTTTTAAAAACAAAAGAAACAAAAAATCCCACGCATTTTTCTGAGTTATCAAAACTCCCATGGTCTTGGTTATCACAACTTAGTCTGTTTCGAAGAGATACCTAAAACCAGCAGTAATTTCACATTCTCAAAAGCCTGAAATTGTATTCCACCTTCCTGGTTTCAGCACCCCAAATATCCACTGCAAGTCTTAGAAACGAGGCAGGTAACTCACAGCATGAAGTAAGCTGGATGTTATTCTGGTGACAAACATCAAAGACACGTGCTACTAGGCCAATGTCCAAGGAGAAGGGCAACAACTCCCACATTTCCACCTTTCACTCTGTGTTATGCTGCAAGGCATGTCTAACTGTGCTAAAGATCAGTTTACAAATCAGCCCCAAACCTCAGTAAGTCTGAGGTGTTTGAGCTAGGAAGCTTTTTGTTTAAAAAAAAAAACAAACCAACTTTTTTTTAACAGTTCCTCCCTGTAGGCCAAGAAGCAAAACAGAAGCAAGTTACAGATATTCAGTGCACAAGGTGGTGCTTGTGTAAAAATAACCTTAACTAGTTTAGAGCTTGGATCTTGTGCTTAAGGTAATTGTAAATCACAGAACACAAAAGAGGAACAAGGTTCTTGGCAGACTGCAAAAACGGAACAGTTTCAGTTTAAAAAATTGCAACAAAATCATGATCTGGGAAAAAAAACTACAGGTGTTCAATTTGTACAATAAATAATAAATTACAAAACACACTTTGCAAATTGCAATTCTGTATGCAATTTTCTTTCTTTAATGAAAGTTTTAGGTCCGAGTTATAAATCCTTATATAGAGCTAAATTTCAGAACACAAGCTGTAAATATTTACCTTGGTTTCCACCGTGGAGATCTTGATCTAGATCTTGTCATCTTCTCTCACGTGTTTATGAGTTTCTTGAAGCTGTAAAAATTATATAATTTACTACTCTGATTACAAATTGCAACAGGAAGTTTTTTTAACAAGTGTAGTACTAGAAGCTTCAAAGTTAGGGTGAGGTATATTTTCAGGATGTTTTAAGTAAAAGGTAAACTTCTAATACCAATTTTAAGGCAAGCAGCCTTTTTTCTTTAGTTGCTGATCTTAAAACACAGTATATTTTCTTTATAAAGATTTAAATATTTGATCACTGTTCCATTTTTCTCTCCATTTTGTAATGCTCTCTATTCAACTTCCTGTTAAATGCTAATGAACTCACAAGCAAGCTGCAGCAATGAAAAACATATTAGTATGTGTTGAATGCTGTAGATGATAGTGGAGAGAAACAGACAGCTTTAAAAATAAAGTTTATAAAGGAAAATGTTTTTGCATCAAGTTATCTCCTGAGCTTCATATATACCAAACTTCAAATCCGTCATATACACCAAAACTTTTACATGGCTACAGACTTGTAAGCTTTAACTACTCAAACAAATCTTAGCTGCTAGGTCATCACATACTCCATCCAAAACAAACCAGGTACAAAAGATCAATTTTCTTCATTGTACTTCACCTGTTAATAACCTACAAAGTAGACACACATTAAATATACAATGGATGCACCAAGACAAAGTGCTGCTCAAGACTCCTGAAGGTGGCTCCCAGCAACCCCTCTCATAAAAGCTATGAAAGAATGCAAAAAAACCCCTAGGAACTTTGGGAAAAAAATGAAGAAAGTATATAGAAACTCACCAGTAATGTGACTGGTGAATAGGAATTCATGATTGTTCATTATTTAGCAAACACAAAGGATTAAAGCAGAATGAAATTATTGGGTAGCCGTTTAAAAACTGAAGTTTGGACCACACACCCATGCCTACACCTTTAAATTACCATGAAATGCTTTAAAGGCCAGAAATCTAGATGCAAAAACAAATCTATCAACAGCTCTACAGTTAATGAACAACCAACCATCTGAAACTGAAAGAATACACCCAGGTCAATGCCAGTCTATATACACAGTGGTATTTTCTGTAATTATTTGTTCAGACACTCAGGGAGACAGAAAACTAGTCTGAGCTAGCAAAGTATGGCCTTTTGGACACTCCCAGTGCTCAAATAATTCCTTTAACTAAATCTTTTGTCCAATGAACTGAAATTGAAAAAGGAGAAAACTACACAAGCTTTAAGGCACTACCTGAAGTAGTGTGCACCCACATGCCTGACCCAGCACCTCACACCCCCCAGTCACACTGGTTGCTCAAAGTATCACTCCTTGCTCTACTTGACTTTTTGGTATGATTACCTCATGTCTGAAACAGTAGTATCTTAAGAGAGGATATACAGCATACTTCTGCTGCATACCCCACAGGCAGCCTTTAGACAAGCTACCTCCTAAACTAGAAACTGCTCATTAATTTGCACCATAAGCTAACCAGACATTTATTTGCAAGATGTAGCAATAGCTTAGCTCTGAAGAAAAACCTCTAGAACTTATTTTTTTGCTCCACAATCAATCTTTCATTTAACAATGCATGAAGTTGTGATTGTTGCAAGGGATAGTGAAGCAAAAAGAATCCAACCTCAAAGTACCCCAAGGACAAGATAAAGCATTTGTTCTCTCAACTCTCATATATGAAGTTGTCACTGCCTCTTATGTCCTAAAGACTATATATCTGAGGACTGCATAGCATGAACTGACTTCAGGTCCTCTGCTTACTTGAAGGTCATACTAGCCAAAGTTAGATATGATGTCCAATGCTAGTATTCATTATTTTTCAAAGAAAAGTAATATTGTGATCAAAATAGTTTCCTATATTTCACCTATAAAATCACACCTTACAAAACAGTATTTCAGAAACAAAACAAAAAACCCAAACAAAAACCCCACCACCAGAACAAAACATTCCCTGGGTAACACATTTCAAGATATGCTGCATGTCCCACAGGTTTCAAAGATTCACTACCATCATCTCTTCTGGTAAACTTTTAGAAGTGACAGTGTTTTACATGGTGATCAAACTCTTTCTTCCTACCTTCCCTTCAGTTCTGAACTTTATTCCTAATTTTCAAATGAGTAAGTAAACACTAAAAAGACAAAAGTACCATTAAATTCCACCCAACCCTCTGTACAGAACTTGATCTGCCAGCCTGATAAAAGCTAGAAACTGAGCATACAGAACAACCAATTCCTTATTCTTTCTGAGACTGGCTAAACAATCATACCCAAAAGCGTGAGAAAGACTGTGACACCACATCCTAGATCTTGCCTTAGGATAAGGAGGACTGCTGTAATTTCCAATGATGACATTCCTTTTGTTTAGTGGAAAGAAGTACTCATCTAACACACCTCCTAAAAATGACCCACGCAATATGATTTCCTCACAGAGAAACACACCATATGAAGACAGCAGACACTCCCCCCCCAACAAGAGTCCCCGTGTTAACACCAGAATCACAAATTAATCCATACAGAATTTGTAAACATTGCTAAGTCCAAGTTTAAGTCACCTCACCTAGACCAGCAATATGGTTCCATACCAAAAGCAAGCTTTTTGTAGGATGGTATCAGGTAACAAGCCTGTCTGTAACAGAATTACTTGAAAAAAGTGAAGGCCTTATGCCAGGTTTCCTGTACCAGGTGTCCTTGTTGAAGACTATAGAAGATAGGTAGTTGTAAAAGTAGAAGTCCTTTATTGCATCACTAAAATCAGTCTCATAAAAGCAAAATTGTTACAGTCCATGTCAGTATGCAGAAACTTCTAACATGAAGTCCCTAAGTCCCAAACAGAAGCAGCAGTGACAGCACCCATAATCTGTGTTCCGTGAGCATTTTAACAGCAGCAGCTGCAGAGGCAGCAGCAACAGCAGCATTTGTGATCACTGTGCCTGGTAGCATTCTCAAAGCAGAGCATTTTATTCTATTTTTAGCCAATCAGGCTTAAACACAAATTTTCTACAGTCTTGTTGGACCTATCCTAAGCTAAGACTGATGTGTGACAGTATTTGTAACTTCTTACACAAATTCTACATATATAACTCTACCTGTTTTATCTAGGAATGTTTGGCAAGGCTACATCATTTTCATTATGTCTAGAGCGTAACTAACTTTGCAAAAGGCAAAGCTACTGAACTTTAAACTAGGTTTTAGGTCCTTTTCTTACTAACCAATTCAGTCTCTTATTTGCTTAAGGCACTTAAAAGTTCTCTACTTATTTAAAACTAAACTTGCATTTCTACCTCATGTCTGTGTGGATTTATGTATTTTAGTTTCTCTGAAGGTTCTAATTCAGCCCTCACATTTCTGGACATCCCTGGGCTTGTGTGGATGGAGCCCAGAGGGATTTTACAATCCGACAGCCCTATAGTTTTCAAGTCAGGTATCCAGATGCTTCTGAAAAGAGAGGTCATGATGGAGCAGAGGTACCAGGACCTGGCTGCTCTGGGCTCTGAACTTCTCCAAGACATTCTGCTGTACTTTGGGAGACACTGTCACTACAAAAACATGAAGAGCTATTTTTTTAACTAAGCAGCATTATTAGGTTCAGAGTGCTGCTTGTGTTTGTTACACTGCAACAATAAGTGACTCATTGGAAGAGTTATCAGTAACTGTGCTTAGATAGTTTTTAAATATTAGTGGGACACCCACCTTTTATTTTCTTTCCCTTGACTTTTGGAACTGGACTCAGACAACTTCCCTCTTGGGAGAAATGGCCTCAAGCCTGCTACCAGCTCTCCTTTGACTCCACCCTTGGGATATTAGTATTTTGACAAGTACAAAATTCTTTTACAAACCTGAAAGGAGTATCTTGAGACAAGTAACTCAAAAATGACCAGAAATTGTATGGGATGTGCCAACTAGAACACATGTTCTTTCAGAAAGGCCATAAATTTTTAACACTTGCTCTCCTGAACAATCTTCTATCTCTTGACTTTCTCCAGCATGAAACAAGAAATCACAAATGACTGCAATCATCCATCTGTACAGAAGGGAACTAGAGGTCTTTCTAATGCAAAGAGCCCCAAATCAGCAAACAGCTAAAACCCTGCAGGTAACAGCACAGGCTGAGTAGAAGCACTTAACTCTCCTGGAACAGACTATAAATGTGTTGACTGCTTTACATGACTTTTTGGTGCCTTCCATCATCCCATGGAACAGATCATGGAAGAAACCCTATTCAGGACACACGAAGGGTACATCAGTACTAATAGTGCTCATCACTGGGGAGCTGCTCTTCAATGCAGCTTCAATCCACTCATAGTGGAGGGGAAGTCATCCCTCACCCCTTTTGGAGGGATTGCCTGACCACCACCACAAACCTTTCAGAGGAGAGAGGGACAAGCAAGTCTCATAGGCTGGGTCCCACGGCCAACAGGAAGACTGACACTTACTCTTGCTGTATAAACTACCCACATCACTATTCTCTCTTTCCCTTCACCAAAAAAAGATAATGAGTTGCTCCAAGCCTTTTACTGATTGCCTTCTAGGTGGGGATCAATCAGAACCTGCAAGAGACACACCAAAGTCTGTATTGCTGCAGCATCTGTCAAGAAAGAAAAACCAGGAACTGAGACTCTCAATACCAGGACAACTAAGTATTTGACAGAAATGCAATCAAATTAAAAGCTCAGCTGCAATCCAGACTTCAAGTGTGGGGTTTTTTTGTTTGGTTGGTTCTGTTTGGTCTGCAATACAGAAAGTCATTTACACCATCATTAAATGGAAAGTATAGAATTGGCAACTTCTCCACTGCATAGGTTATAAGAGCTGATTCAAAGGCTGTCTGATACAGTGCCCACTCCAGCCACTGTCCAAGCAGAACACAAGCCTGGCACCTTTTTGCCCATTCATCTTCAAGGCAAATCTGATCACGTCCAACACCAAATGCTCAGGAAAAAGTATAAAAGCAGAGAAAGATCTCCCAGCAAACCAGTCTAAATGTTTCTGAAGCTGCAACACAACTTCTGTAGTCAATGGCTCCAATAGGCTTCAGTACCATCTCCACTGTTAACTCAGCTCTGCCAGCACATGGAGGTGACTCCCATCCCAAGGCACACCACCTCAGGGAAGGACGTGTGACAGCTTTGAAAGCTATAAGCTAGAACAGCTAAGTCAAGTTTAAGTCAAGGGCACACACTCAGCTGAGATAAATGAAACTTGGCTGAGGGATTTCTAAACCATTCCCTCTTTTAGTCAACACAGCAGGTAACAGATCAATGCAAATGACTGAGAGCCAAATTTCCATCCTCAGTTCTCTCACAGGTCTCTGATATTCAACAATGGCTCTTTATGATTACAGATTCCTTCTCCTGGGTTTTCAACACTGTTGGAGCACCTTGCACATCTCCAAGGATATGTTTTGAATCTTCATTTTGTGGCAGGTCTGAGGCCACTGCAGTCTACAGCCTAAATCCCCACCACCAACATCATCAGAGAGATGATGTTTCCCCCTCCATTTTTCATGCCATACTACATTTAAGAAATTTCCAGATCTGGTCCACAGCACCTCCCCAGGCAGCAGAGGCAGAGCAGCTGGGAATGGAGGGCAGCAATGGCAGGAGGCAGCAGCACACTCCTGCTGAACATGTCACCCCTTAAGGAGAGCAGCTCTGATGCTCCAGTTTATCTGATGAGAGACTGGGCCTCCCCAGCAGCAGAAGCACCCCTTTAACCTACCAAACATCCACTGTGGCTTTCGAAGTTGTCCTCCTACTCAGCTTTATCCTTTTTCTTTGGCACAAGCTGGGAAAGGCAGGCTGTATCCCAATGCCAAGGACTGTTAACAGACAACCAGGCCTCATGCTAGTGAGGTAACTGTGCCATGCAGGAGCAGCACGTGGGGACTGCTCTCCTCTGCTTGCTACATAAATAGAGATTTAAAAAAATGATTGTTCTCCTGTACACTTACAGTAGGATGAAGACCTACTAGAGGAAGTACACACCTAGCTCAAGCATACAGAATTTCTTAGTGGATCACCTAACAAATTCTAAGTAATTGCTTGAAAGATATAGAAAATATTCCCCTGTGCCTGCATATTTGAGCAAAGGAATAAAAATAACTGAGTAGGTCTACAGAGCATATAACTTTTCAGTGAGTTCTCATTTAAAACCGACCCATTTAATTACACTAATTAGCAGGCAATGCCTCACCTTTGCAAAAGAACAGATTAGAATGCCAACTTGGAAAGACTGAGCAGGAAAAATCCGTACCACATAATAAATAAGGTATTTCACTCTCAAACTTCTTTTTTTACACAAAGAAAATCCAACCCATAAATATATTAGTGACCCATTTCTATAATGTGTTGAATTAGAAGCCTTTAACACCGGTTCAGTACAGAGCTTGAAATGTTCTAGCACCATACCCAGCCGTATCTGCCGAGTAGTTTCTAAGGGGACACCAGAAGCATGTTAAAACTGCTTGTGTCAGACCTAGAGATAGACCATAACAACTTCCTGCCTACTGAAAGCTCTCCAAAACACACAAACCATGAGGAAGCCTCTGCTTTTTCACCTTGGTGTCACAAAACCACCAGAAATCCAAAATAAGACCCTTAATTATTCAGAATCAGTGGTGCTGCAGAGCAGCATTGCCAGGAGGCTGGGAAGTCCAGGCTGCCTTCCCCAGTCACACCACAGAAATGCATCTTTGCTGGAAGACTCTGGCATGTTTCCTTCCTTCTTTCCTTCCCTGCAGACAGCAAGCACCTGCTGCCACCTGAGAGGAGAAGCAAACCTGTGTGCAGCCACATCCCTCACCAGCTTGCCTGCAACACCAACCCAGCCTATGTTACCTCCTGACATGTGAGCAAGCCAAGACTGCACCAAAATCAAGCCCATCTTGTCCCAGCACAGGCACAAGGAGAGTTGGTTTGATGACTCTTACAAAAGCAGTGGCAGAAATACCAGTTCTTTTGCTGAAGGCAGATGTGGAGGAGTGCATGGACACTGAAGATAGACAGCGGTTTATCAGGATAACAGGGTGTGTCACTAAAGGAAGTTAATTAATTTCAGTTCACCTCACCAACGCCATTATTATAAACAAAACAACAACAACAAAAAAAAAAAAAAAAAAAAAAAAAAAATCAGAAAAATCCTCAAAGGGAAAGACAGTCATCCATGTGCTCTGCCCCTCTCTGCCCAGCCCTGTGTCAGGCTGCCACAACACGACATCCTTCACCAAGGATCCTTCCATGCCTTTTGCATATTTCTTCCCCTCCCTTCCTGGCATCCTCCTCCCTGTTCTTCCTCCAGCCATCCACACCCAGCAAGACTTTCACAGAAGATTCACTTTTCCTTGAGGTCCACAAACACACAAAGTAAGCAGGTAATTAAAATCTCCCAGCAATTTGAGCAGCCTTTGTTTTAAACCCTTATAACCCAGGAATTTAAACTATATTAATAAGTGACTTGAGGCATTTAAGAATGGCAGTAAAAATTAGGTGTTGCTGTCCTAGGTGGAGTTGAGCCAAGTGAGGAGACTGCTATCATCAACTCCTTACGAGATATTACCACCCACTCAGATGGTATGAAAAAATTGTGCATAATCAACTAAATCACTTAAAGAAGTCTCAAAACCCAAAATTGTTCAAATCAGCACCAATTCATCTTGCTTTGGCTCGACTCAATGGGGAAAATACATTAAGCTAAATCAAAGACATACTGAAACTGAGTTACACAATACCGTTCTAACTTTTTATAAAGACTTTAACTGGTGTGGTTCTGCGTGTGACAACATATAAACTACTGGAAACAGCGACTGTTGGTATTTATGCATTGCTCACCTCTAAGGTGTCCTTACAGTAACAGTGAGCAGCCACCTCAGCTCTGCGGTGCTGCTGGCCCACAGGGTTCACAGCAACACGGCTGTTCTGGAACAGTCACGACTCGGGGGCACGGCCGACAGCCCTGCGGCGACTTGGGCGTGTGCCCCTGCCCTCTGCTTTGTTCCTGGCCCTCCCAAACCTCCTGACGGCCCCGCGCACCGCACCACGGCACACACGCTCTGTACATACATGCACACACGCGGGACGAGGCGGGTCCGGGTGCCGCTGCTCTGGGCTACCCCGCCGTCAGCAGACCCAGGATGGGTGCAGCACAATCCCCGCCGAGCTCCCGTCCCCGCAGCTCCGCTGCCACCGGCCAGCAGCGCCCGAGCCAGAGCGGTGAGCGCGGGCGGCAACCGCCGCTCACCTCCCCCGGGCCGGGCCGGGCCGGGCCGACCGCCGGCCCTCGGTGGGCGCGGCGGAGGCGACGGAGCCCCGAGTACCCCGGGCCGCTCCTTCCCGGCACGCAGGCGGCGCTGACGGGGACAATGACCGCGGCAGCCCCGGCTCCCCCTGCCCGCGGCACCGGCCCCCGCCCCCTCGCCGGGCCTCACCAGGCCCCGCCGCGGCCGTGGCGCCGCCGCCAGCCCAGCACTCACCGCCTGCGGCGCCGCTCCCGCCGCTCCTCCGGCCGCCGCCGCTCCGCCCCGAGCAGGTGCCCGGCGAGCCGGCGGGGCGGGTCCCGGCGGCCGCGCCGGCCGCGGCTGCTCCGCACGGGCGCGGCGGAGAGAAAGGGCGGGCGGGGGGCGGCCCGGAAGGGGAGGGACGGGCGGGGCCGGGCGGGGGCGGCTCCGGCACCGCCCCCTGACCGCCCCTCTCAGACCGGGGCCCCTTGGCCGGAGCACGGGGGTGCTGCTGTGAGCCGAGCTCTGCTGCTCGGGGTGGGCACCGGGCAGCTGGGTCCCGGCGGCGGTAGCGCACAGGACGGGGTGCGCTGGCCCTTCCCGGGTGTTGCCTGAAATGCCCTGTGGGAAGCAGAGCCCTTCCGTGACACGGGCAGCCAGGAGGGTCAGCCGTGTCCTGGGGCACATCAGGCCCAGCATCACCAGCCGGGAGAGGGAGGGGATTGTCCCACTCTGCTCTGCACTGGGCGGCCTCACCTCGAGTGCTGGGGCAGTTTTGAGCGCCACAGTATTAGAAAGATATAAAGACATTAGAGAGTGTCCAGAGGAGGCCTACGAAGATGGCAAAGGATCTAGAGGAGAAATATTTAAGAAGTGGCTGAGGTCACTTAGCTTGTTCAGCCTGGAGGAAACCTCGTTGTGGTCTAAAACTTCCTCGTGAGGGGAAGTGGAGGGGCGGGCACTGATCTCTCTGTGGTAGCCAGTCACAGGACCCAAGGGAATGGCCTGAAGTTGTGTCAGGAGAGGTTTAGGTTGGATATCTGAAAAAGGTTCTTCACCCAGAGGGTGACTGGGCACTGGAACAGGCTCCCCAGGGAAGTGGTCCCAGCACCAAGCTTGACAGAGTTCAAGAAGCGTTTGGACAACGCTCTCAGGCCCAAGGGGCTGTCCTATGCAGGGCTAATAGTTAGACTCAGTTCTCCTGGGTCCCTTCCAGCTCAGAATATTCTGTGCTTCTGGGACACCTCTCAGTGCCCCTTGGGCCCAAGGAGCAGCCAGCAGCTCCTGTACAGGGCCAGGGATGGCTGCAGTGGGGCAGGCCCCAAGGACCTGGGTTTGCTGGGCAGGCATCACAGTCCTGGCCCTTGCTCTGGTCTTGGCTGCACTGTAGTAGGTGAGGCAGGAAAGGCTGGACCGAAGTCTCCCCGAGGCCAGACAGGTCCAACCCTGCAGCTGCACCCACCATGGCACTGCCCCCAGCCCGCAGGTGAGGCAGCCGTGGCTCCCTTGTCTGAGGCTGCTGCTGCTGCAAGGGTCAAGGTGCCTCACAAGGTGTCACGTAGGGCTCTCCAAGACTTCTTGCAAGTTCCTGGAGTTCCCATCAGAACATGCACTACAGGATGGCAGCACTCTCCTTGCCTGGGATCGGATCAGTCCCAGTGGCATGAAGCACTTTAGGCTGCTGGGATACATTAATTCCCTCGATTGCCAGTCCTGATAGCCAGCAGGCCCAACAGGTTTGGTGTCAGTTTTTCCTTCAGGAGCTATAAACAACAGAATCACACACTGAACATACTGTAACCCTTTCAAAACAAAGTATCTTCTCATGGCTGAAAACCACTCAGAAATAGATTTATAGATCACACAAAACCAAGGAGACACTGATGCTATCTAGATTGCATTGGCTTCCAAGGCGGTTGGTCAAGGATCTTGAATATTATTTTGGTGCATTGTCAGATCAACTCATTAATATAAATTTGATTCAGCACAGATGCAGGCACACAATTTTGTTTTCGTCCAAGCATCATTTTGGTGCTTGGTTGGTTTTGTATTTTTACAGTAGCTAGAGGAAGACAGGTGATACCTGATACAGTATCATCACAATTGCAAAGGCAGGCGATACCTGATCTGGTGTAAAGCTTACCAAGTTACTTGTCAACAATTTTTTTAAACAATTTAAGTCAAAAAAAGATCCAGACTCATCACTCTGTGTTACACAGTCTTCACATTTTTGATCCAGCTGAGTGCCATAGTGTTGCATTTACTCTGTCATCAAGCCATGGCCTAAACAGGGTGATGTTATATTCACTGAACAGAGTGGAGAGGAAGGGTTGCTTACTCTTGGCCCCCTTAAAGGGATGGTCTCAGTTTCCTTTTATTTTCTGCAGACCAGTATGAGCTGCCGACTTTGGCTGTTCTTTGGATTTTTAGCTGCTGACTTTCAGCTGCTTGATCTTTCAGCAGTGCATTATCTTCAGTTTTCTGTCTTCTCAGGCCTGGGGGCTGTAGGTGGGACTGAGGGATCCCTTGTCACAGCTATCAATCCATTTGCTGTTTTTGTCTGCAGGATCCTGCTCGGTTCTCTGTGGACTCAAATGCAAGGAACACCAGATTATTGCTGTATAAAAGAATTTCTTGCATTCACCAAAACACTTTAAAATTCTCATATAAAATTATAAGATTATTTTTAAATTTAGCTGTAGCATTTTCCCAGTTAAAATGGACTGAAGATTTACTGACCCACAGGGCACAGAATTACAGTGGCAAGTTGCACCAAACAACACTTGCTTCCCTCTTTGCTGTACTGGAATTTTTGTTAATAGAAGTTCAGGATGAGAACTGGCTCAGTGAGCTTTAGATGGAGAAGGTGAGACTGAAGCAGAGAGATGCCATTGATCTGCACTTTGCCAAAAAACCTGGTCCAGCCTGGGTGGCTCAGCCAGATAAGGTGCAGTCCCAGTTTGACATACATGGCAACACGTGGGATAATCACTGTATGGGCAGCCATTCTTTCATTATCTAGATTCAGAAAGTTGAACTAACAGTAAAAAAGATTTACTGTTAGTTCAGTAAATTCTGAACTGTTATTCCCTGCTTCAGCTGTTGTAATGGTTTGCCTGACCTCTGCAAGTATGGGACTACCTCTGCACTGAGACTTTAAGCAGACTTGAAACCAAAACGGAGCTCTCAGTACAGACAGCCTCTGTGTGCACAGGTAAACTGCTACATGATATAAAATATCAAATTTCATTATCAATCTCTTTACTTGACATTGCCTCAGATGGTCTTGATCCAACATATATTTATGGATAGCAGGATGTATACTATCCTGATGGATAGTAAGCACACAAGGATCTCTGTGGTTAGGACCATGTAGTCTAAGTAAAAAACAACTTACACATACTTTACAAGTTAAATTAATATTTAAATCAGTGTCTATTAGTAGCTCCACAGCATCATTATTCTCCACCTCTAAACTGGGAAGGCTATTCTATTGCACAAGACTTGGCAATTACTGCTTATTAAGACTAATTATTTTAATCTATTTCCATGTTTTATTTCTAATTAAATATCATTAGAACAGAGAATATCTTTCATATTCCTTTAATGCTTAATTTAGTAAACATTCCCTTTGGAAAGAGCACAACTGTGGTTTGCATGCTAAATACTTGGAAATGATGAATGGAAGTTACCTAAAATTCAAAAGCAGGTACTAGCCCTTGACAGATCTTATGGATTTGTTCTTTCAAGGAGGCATTTCATTTTCCACATAAAATGTTACTCTTGGCACTGACCTTTGCTGAACCATATTATGGTAATTAAAAAAAAAAAAAAAAACCAAAAAAAAACATCTCCTTGATTGCTTGGCAAGGTCAGGCACAGAAGCAGGCAGAGAACAAGGAATGTGCTCTGCAGGCTGTGCTGGGGAGCATCCCCTGGACTTGCCTGCAATGCCAGGGCTGCCCACCACAGCAGCTACTGCTGAACACCTGCTCTCCACTGAAGTGCACCAGATAAATGACATAAAATCTTGTTGTTGGAGTGGTTTGGCTTGGTTGTCATACACAATTCATTTTGGTATCTGCAGACAGGGCCTGTAGATGGTGATAGTTAAAAGGGAAGCAGCATCTTGGAACAGTGAGAGAGGGTCTCTTGGATTCAACACCCACAAGATGATCTTGATCCGCTGTCAGGAACTGCTGTCCAAGGTTAAATCATGGTTTTACCAGGCAACCTCTCCCAATACCTAAAGGGAAACATTTTCTTTTGTACTTCACTCTCTTGTTATGCCTCCTGATCAGGTTTACATGGCTTCGTTAACTTGGATCTCTGCTTTTGAAGGAATTTCACATTCATGCTTTCTTCTTCCGCCTCTCACCCTTCCCTACCCCTTAGTGCAATCAAGCACTTTTTTATCAAAATGCTTTCTTATCAAACCACAAAGTGAGTTTCCTGTTATGAAATGAGAGTGAGCTGTCTAATTCTTTGCAAGGATGTTGGTCATTTGCTTCCTCCTAATGGTAGTAATAAAAAAATTTCTATCATTCAGTAGAACAAAATTAGCTAAACCTCTAAGTCCCCAGCAAGGGAGTATCAGCTCTCTCTTAAATTTATAAAAAATTAGACACTGGGGTTTAAGTCAATTCTTGAGGTTATTTCTCAAAGGAACTTCAAATCTCTAATACCTTATGCAGACAAGACAAGAATTTGTTCCAGAATGAAGCAATAACCCCCAAATTCAGTCCTAAGAACTTTCTTTAACAGTTTTCTGTGGAACTATCATACCTTTTTCAGTCTAGGCTCAAAGCAACAGAGCTTTCATTTCCTTCATTGAGGAAATATGTCCTACATTCTTTAGCCTTGAAATGTAAGGAAAGCTGGAAAGTAATTGGTTTAATTAAAACCTGAAGGAATGTGAGAGGATGACTAACTGCATGACTTGCTTCTGATAGCATCACCAAATTACTCTTCAAAGAGAGCCTCCAGCAAGCCTGGGCTCTCATGACATAACAAAGCCAGTGTTTTATTTATAAGGTTATCATGGCTTTCCTGTAACAACACATGAAAATGTGCCATTGCTGCTGGGCATACAGCCCGTGTGAACTTGGTAGTGTTTTGGCAAAATACCAGCAAAAACAAACTCAGTGTGTGAACTAATACCAATGTGTGACATAAATGCAGTAAGAGGATTTTAAAAACAAAGGCTTTGAGCTTATCATCCAAGAGGCCACAGCAGATGAATTTCAGGAGGAAGGCAGAGGTGCAAAAAGGCTGCAATTCTTTGCTTGTGCAAGAGCCAGGTCTTGGAAAGATGACAGAAGGAGAAATTGCAGTAAAACAGCAGGATGAAAGTCTGACTGAGGAGAGAGAAAATTTCAAAATGTCCAGCTTGAGACAACATTGTGGGCATGACTGATACTGATTTGCCTTAGGAATTTTAATAGTAATTACGTGCTAGTGAATATGTGCAAAGTATCTTAGAATTCTTCAGTGATGTGACCTTCACCCATGCATCAGCTCATTTATTTACTAAATCCACCAGCAGTTTCATTTGCTACAGGACACCTGCCCAAAAGCCCAACACTGGCATAAATTAACCTTGTAAAATTGTAGGTTAGAAATACAAATGTTGCTTGCAAAAAGGGAAGAAGTTCTCACCCAGTCTTCAGCTGGGGAAGTTTTAACTATGTCTAGCTAGGACTGTACCTGTTGCCCATGCCAGCAGGGTTTCAGTGCTGACTCTGACAACTACTGAACTACTGCACACAGTCTTTGAAAGGCTCCTTGGACCTGCATTTCTCTGCCAGCTGTGGTGTGGGCAGTCTTTGTTCAGGAACAGAGTGGACAAACCCATTTCAGCAGGCAATGGCCAGAAATTGTATTCTTTTGATTTTCTGTATTTAAACTGATAAGAGGTTTAAGGAGAAAAAAAAAAAAGGAAGAAGAAAAAAAAAAAAAAGAGAGGAGTGAAAAAGGAGTGAAAATTATTCCTGATTTTCCTGATTGAGATTTCACACCAGGAAAATTAGAAGTTACTCCATAGAATTTAGTGGTATAAATCCTCACAGCTTTGCGTATTTGAGGTGCTAAAAATGATTTTTCAGACAATGTTGCCATCTGTATTTTATAAGAGAGGTTACTCTGAAAGGGATGTGTGTGCATGCTAATATGGTGATGGGTATTGCCCTGATCCTGCTTACTGTGCTGCTTACTGAATTTGGTGAGAGGGGCTATTATTTCTAGAATAAAAACCTAAGATACTGACAGAGTAATTTCCCTGATTCTGAACATCTCTTACAGACATTAATTTTTTTCTTCAGTTATGCAATTTTATGTCCGTGGGTCAATTATTGTACAATGTCAATCACCTACAATTGCAATGGACTTCAAGTCATTCCTTGTAGGCACAGCAAGATCTAAAGGGATATGCAAAGCTGCTGGTTTAAGCTATTTATATAACTATTTTTAAAATGTATTCTTAGAGAAAGGACTTCCTAGAGCATGAGTTCATTGCTTACTGCTGCTTCTATTTCTTGGATCTCCCCTGCATCATAGTTGGTTTTTCTCTGGAAATCATTAAGGCTTGATTATAGCAAGGATACACATCTATTTTTGTAAAGCTCCCAAGTGAACGTGACACGCTATCTTCCAGAGCCTCTATTTTGATCCTGAAAATTGCAGGTCTCAGGTAATCATCAGACCCACTAGTTTAAAAACATTTCTAAGCTCTGTCTTGAATAATCAAAATGCTATAAAATATATACAAACAGAGCAAACAAGGCTACTGGGAAGAAAACAAGTATCTAAAGTTCTAGGGATCAAGGAATCATTTTCTTATACTTTAGGTAATAATTTTAAAAGTTTAAATTTCTCTTAGAGTTTCTGCCTGAAGTTTTAAGTACTTTGCCACTTCACATGCTTCAACAGACACATTGAATTGGAGTGAACAGCATCACCTACTCTTCAGCTGTAGGACACCATAAGGATAATATAAATGATTGATGGGATAAAAAAGTGGGGGAGGAATGAACATTCTGGCTCACGGTGTTCTGGATTGGTATTATTGCACTAGCAGCAACAAGAAAAATGTATCTGAATATTTTAAGTTTTCTGTTATTTCTAAGTGTATGTATTCTGGAGAGATTGAATTTAAAACCTGTTTTCCTGAAGATTAAAAAGAAAATCCAGAGAAAATTGCATTCAGTCATAATATACAATATATTTTTCAGACTTTAGCATTGTGGCTTAGCAGTAATAATACACTTTTCAGAATTTAATATACTGAAAACCAGCATCCCCAAAGTCAGATAACTGCCCTTAAAGGGTCTCTTTGTGTACCCATAAACAGTGGCAGCATACGTAAACCACCACTCTTCACGCTGGTTTTGGAGGCAACCAACAGCCTGAACAACATTATCCTGAAAGGAAAGCAAATGAAGAGACTTTTTTCAGTTTCTACCTTGTTCTTGAACGGGGGGAGAAGAGAGAAGGCAGAAGTCCCACAGGTCACTAAATCAGCAAAAGGAGCAGCCTATTACCACTGGTTCATTTGTGCCACTTACAGGACAGTCTCCCTTTTGTGCAGCACACACACAGGCCAGGCTTAGGAAAAGATAGAAACCTCAAAGTCTAGATTTCAGCTCTTGAATATTGAACTACCTACATTTTAATACAGTTTAAACCTTAATGGGAAGGATGTCTCCTTCTAGGGTTTCCAGCTGCTGTGCAGCACTGCAGCCCAGTTCTCCTGGGATCTCAGGCTTCTCCAGCCAGTGTGATCAACGCTAAAAGCCACCGTGCTACCCTGGGCAGTGCCACACTGGCAATGCCTGGAACAGGAGCAGGGTGGTGGCAGGGGCACCTGAGCTGTGGATGCTGTCAAGCTGGGACTGAGGTGGGGTAGGAAGCAAGGAAAAGTGCTGCTCTCTTTATGCCAGAGGAAAGATCCCCACCCTGCCAGCCAGAGTAGTAATCTGTGCTATTTCTGCAGCTTTCTACACACATCTCATTTGTACAATTAAAGGAGAGAGGATGATTCCCCCTGCTTCTAGCTGTTCATCACCAGATGAAAATGCAGCCTGAGGGCCCAGATCCACGCCTCACTGATGCAATTTTATTTTGAAATTAACTCCCTGGGGCGACAAGAGGTCCAAGACAACTGTGGGTACCATTTTCCAAGGCAACACCGTGGAAATTGCTGACCCTAATCAGAAAGCTACTGTGATGCCCAATTACCTCACACACGATATCTATTAGGAACTTACTAATAGTTATATAAAATAACAGCAGAAAAGCTCTGTCAAGGACTTGTGTGAATCACCGGTGATCTTTTGTTGCAGTTGCAAGACCACTGACAAATTCAAAGTAAAGCTCATTGCACAGTCTTTACTCACAACAGTGAACACTGGGTTGGTGCTGCTATGAAGTTGTTACATCATCAAAAGCAAAAAGAAGGAATTTAATCCCTCAGTTTACAGTACCTAATCCAGATATTCAGCCAAATCTGAAAAGTTACACCTGAAAGCAAATATAAAGGTAAATACAAAATTTCTTCACCAATACTCATCTTGTTTCCTTCAATCTTAGTAAATAATTGAGTGGACAAATAATATGAATGTTTCAGGAGTCAATACAAATGAACTGTCACCATGGAAAGTATTAATATATTTTATAATAAAAACAGATTGTCTCATTTGCAATTTTGACTGAAGTGATGATTTAAAAAAATATATTTGAAAAATTTTCCCTCAGCATTTCACTAGAGAACTACCTGCAGCTGCAGGCTGGTTGCTTTCCAAACAGCAGTGTGTGCATGTAGCAAAGAGAAGTTCAGCATTTATGTCATGGGTACTCTTACAGAATAGCTCTTGCACACCAAACAGAACCGTGTCTACTTACCACAGCCCTCAAGTTTTCTTTTGCTTATTTTCTTTGCCAGAGGGGAGAGGCTGGGGCTGCAAACTGACCCCTGTACTGTCACCAGCCCTCTGGATGCCACAATTTGGAGTCCTCACCTTAAGGCTCTTCAGCCACCAGCCTGCACTTCCTCAGTGTATTGGCAGGACCTCAGAAAGCAAATGAATATATGGCTATGGGAACAATGGTGAAATATTCTGAGGTTTTGACAACCACTCCTTCATTCAATGTTATACCCTCCAGAAAATACCTCAGAACAAATTAACATACATGTATTTTTAAATCAGTCATATTGTTGTGGGAATAAAAAGTGCTAAGAAACAAGTCAGATTCATAAATGAAAATGTATTTCACCTTTATACATGCTATACAGGTCATGCAAATACAGAAATCTACAGGTTATACAATGACACCATAATAAAATATAATATGACATTTGTCAAACACAACGTGTTACAGCAAAACAAACTGTTTCTGTTTGTTCATTATTTAGGAAATAGATGAAGGACTAATTTGGAAGACACAGTACCATGCTACAGCTTACTGCACAGTCAAAAGAAAGTATTTCTTTGAAGTACACTAACATAAATAGAGCTGGGTTGTTGTAGGTATCATTTTTTTAGGCATTGCACATCATGTCACTGGTTACTTTCCCACTGCTGACTTTTAAGAGCACAAGAATGGTGCTACAACTGAGGTCATTCTACGCTGTGAACTCTTATATGTGGAAAAAAAAAAAAAGAAAAAAAAGCAAAACATCCCCTCCCCCCAAAGTTTTTACATCTTTTGTGGTAGTGTCCAAAGAGAGTTGTATTAATAATTTATTCTTATAAGGGAGTGGACAAAATGTCCTGAAAGCAGCACCTGATCTAGCATAAGGGCTCACCAATAGAAATAAAGTTAACACTGTATGGCACACGACGTCCCTCCCTTGCACATCCCGACGTGGGCTGTTCCATACAGATGTTCACAGAACCGTAAGGGCACCCAGTGCTCCTGGCGTGCATTTTGGCCTTTGTGTTTCTGACACTCACATATTGTTTTGCTGCGGACCAAATCCCATTTTGTTGAGCCAACAGGAAGACAAAATACTTCTCTGTGTGATAGAAAGCCTGCTGGTATCAATCAAGTGTCTGCATATTCAAAGGTTCAAGTGTCACCCTCCTGATCACTCATTCGGATCTACTACAGCTATACTACATATATATTAAGGGGTTACACTTGGCATTTTGCCTACTTTGCTTACAAGTGTTACACAAATATGATTTTAAACACAGTTGATAGCTGCTCCCAGACTAATTAATATTAACCAGTAAGTGCCACTAGTGACTACAAGTGTCAACAATCATAAAGGGATAGTTCCCACACTCCACTGTCAATAAGAAGGCTCTTTTGATTCCAGCAGCTATGTTTTTCAAGCCTCTTCAGCTACAGTTTTGAATTACACACCTCATAAAAGTTGCCAATAACTCCTTATTAAAGACAAAAAAAGATAGGCACAAAACTAAAGTACAGTATATTATTTTGTTTCAATGCACTGTGGGCAAATCCCACCATTATTTACAAGAAAAAGATGTCTAAATGGATGTATGATCAAGCTTAGGAAAGAATTATTTAAAAATAAAATGCACAGGTAAAAATCACAGTGAAGTGTTGAGATGAATTTTAAATTAAAGAAGAAATAAGTGCTTTATTAGCAGCTAAAGCTCAAATTCTAATGCACGCTCTGTCTTCCCTGAAACATGAAGGCTCTATATCATTGGTTTCTACCAAAAGCAGCCAGTTATTCAACGTATTCCCTGGGAAGACAAGTTATATTCAGCTCTGATTATTTGAAATCCAGCGTTCAAGGACTGCAGAAGCTTTTTCAAGTGACAAGCTCATATTTTACTGCCAGTAGCATCACAGGGATATATATCCTCCAGAAATTGTTACCTCTGTCAATTAAAAAAGAGAGAAGAATATCAAGTCAGCTACACAAGTTAGATGACCTCAGTTTTGTAATTTAGAGAATATACTCTTCCAAAAAACCTGGCTATGACTTTGTACTTTGAAACTGTCACTGAAGCCTACTATGGGTTTTTACTATGCTGGCTTTTCAGGGTATGTGATTCTACACTGCAAGTTTTACAGCAGCAGAAAAGAGTAAGCAGCAGCAATAAATACCATGGACCCACTTTTAACTGTTTACTTCATGCAAATAGGCCCCAAAGATATACAGGAAAGGTACTGTATTAATGAAGAAATCCTGGATGCCTAAAGGAAATGTTTCCATTTACCAAATACTTGTGGTTGCTATGATACAGTCAGTTTGCACATGATGCAAATTTACAGACAGCTGCAAATCTCAAAGATGATGTTGAATTTAAATACCTAGGAGAACAGCTTTTATTTCTCTCTCCACACTGCTGTGTACAACTGCTGCAGTATTCTGGGAAGCCAGTAAGTAATCACAGCAATTTATCATACCTAAGATGTTTATCACAATACTGTACCTGTATCTGTTCTGCTGAAAAGCGAGGCTGTCAACAGATAGAATTAAGTGTATTTTCCTGTCCTGGGCTGTTAAATCCCTCAATCAAGTTTTTGTTACAGTCATCTAGGCTAAGGGTATCACTGGACATCTTGGTGTAGGTAGCTTGGCCTGTGAAATCCAAGAGGTCTTCAAGAGCCTTGGCATTACTCGTCCCATTTTGGTCCAAAGAAACACCTGGCATGAGTTCATTCATGGGTGAATATTCAGGGATAGAGATAAGTTCTTCTTTTGAAACTGGGCTATATGAAAGATAAAGGAAGAAAGACACAGAATAAGAGGCGTATAACTTCATTAAGCATCCTTCAAATTCAACCTCTGACTGTTCAGAAACCACCACTCATCTTAATACAGCTGCAGTAAACTTTTACCTAGAGAATGTCCTAATCCAAAGAAAAAAGATATTGCCCTGTTCAGGATGGAAGGTCACACCTAAACTATATCCCTTAATGATTAAGGTTTGTGGTAGCTGTGTGACATCAGCACTCATCTGCTAAACCCACATATCTGATAGTTTACTGAACTGAGTTTACTGATCATTATTTCAGTCCCTGCACCGTTCCTTTACCTCAATGTTTATTGCATCTTTCATATTACTGTCCTGATCCTGCAAACGCTTACTTAAAGCATATACATTCCAAAACTTAAATAAAAAGTTACTTCTTAAGACCTTATGATATACTTCAGACATAGAAATCCCATAATTAAACTTAGGAGATGCTGCAACCAGCTGCTTTACTGAGACTAGCAAGGCTAGTGTATTTTAGTTTGGAGAAGAGAAGATAAAGGAAGGCTTTCACAGACATTTCTAAAACCATGATGTGGTGGTGAATGAGTTGAGGCCAAAACTATCGTGCATGAAATCCTACAACAAAAAAATGTAAGGGGTGTCCAGTGGCACCAATAAAAAACTGGGTTTAACAGGGATGAAAGAACATAATCTACCCAGTGAGACTGTACTGTACACACTGCTTCCAGGTGAGGTCCTAGACACAAACATTAGCTGGTAAAAAAAAAAAAAAAAAAAGAGTGGGATAAGCTCATGGGCAATACATCAACCAGTGGCCACTTAAAAGGCCAATGCAGACTTGCACCCTCAATATCCCTAAGGCTACACTGCAGTGATCTTGGATTGCAAGAAGTAGTAGGCTCAGGTGCTCTCCCTCACTGGTTTTTCTTATTGATATTCTCTGAGACTAAATAATGGGCTACACAGTCTTCTGGTCAGTCCCAGCAGGGAATTTTATATGTATATATATGCATTATTTGCTGGAAATACTGGAGACAGTATGAGAAGTTCAACTGGCCTACTGATTAAGAGAGAACAGTATGAAAATTCCATGTTTAAAATTCGGACCTAGCTTTGCCTTAGCAGCCTTAAATTAACTGCCTATATATATAAATATGTAAATAAAAAAACTTAAAATTAAAAATCCTTTTTTGTATGTGCTTCCATCAAAATGTGAAAGTATTTAAAACCACAAAGTTCTTTACTGATTTCCATACATTTCTACTTGTTAAGTAATTAAAATTCTAAATCCATTCTTTTCTTTATTCTGTTTGTATGGAGGCAGAAATGCTCATGCATCACAGCTAAGCAGCCAAATAAAAAAAAAAAAAAGGGTGACATCAGAACAGTATCTACAGTAGCTGCTTTCATAAAACTGTCTGAAAGGTTTGGGCAAACTTGCATGGAATCCCTAAGTAAGGCCTGTGGAAGGATTTCAAAGGATTTTCACTCCCCCAAATATGTGAGAGTGAGATGAGGTTCTGTGGCTCTTGTGTCAAACACCCAGGAGCATCCTGGAAGGAGCAGAACACACCCAGTGCACACCCAGCTGCCACCGTGGGGGGAAATGAGAAGGAAAATGGTAAAGTATGAACAAACAAAACCCCAAATCCTGTGTGTCTCATGAATTCCACAAGCCTGTTGGTAGATCCAGTCTGTACCTCACATCCATGGACTGAACCTCATCCGTTGACTCTTCCATGCTGTTAGATTTCCCATCTACAGCTTCCAGCTGAATAAGTCCTGAAACTGACTTCAGTCCATTAGCAACTACATCTTGGGAAGGGATTACAGAAGCAGCACTTTCTAAGCTTTTATTTTTCAGGCAGGTTGCCAATCCATTGATCTCTATAAAAGAAAGTTAGAAATTATGACAGTAGAAACTTTGTTATTTAAATAGTTTTAAGTTATAGATTGAGTAGAAAGGAAGACTGACAATGCAGTAGACTTGGTTTAATCCATGACTCATCTTATACTATACTGTCATTCCTCTACTCCACTCCAGAACTGCTCTTTATGCTACATCTTTTAAATTTGAGGAAACAGGAAGAGAATGTTTTATCTTTAATGTCATATACTAAAAACCTTAGCCCGTGGAAGTAAACAAAATATAGATACATGTCAGATATGTATATTGTACTTAAGATCCTTTAAATACATAGGCTTTTTTAATTAAGTAAAATTAAATGTAAGGTTTAGAGTCATACTATAAAAAGCATGGTTATGTGCAAAACTTTTCTACCTACAAAATTTGAAGGTAGGTCGCAGCAATCAAATACATTGGCAGATTAGAACTCTTCATTAACAAAACTGCTACATCAGGTACTAAAATGGAGGAGAAACTTTATTCTGGTTTTGCTTAAGTGGCAAAGCAAAGCTGTCTCCAGTTTCTAACATTTGTCACTGATGCAAATGTAGCTGTTCTTTTTGAGATGAAAGCAAAGAATTTATGATAATGCACAGTGCTCTGCCTCAGATCAAAAAATCTGAAGAGTTTTAACTGTGAAAATAGGTCAGAAAAACATGGCAATTTTTACCTGGCTGGTTGAGAACAATGGCCTTTGGTTGCTTTTCCACATTCAAAGTTGATGGGATCTCCAGTTTTGGTTCTTCCTTCTGAAATCAAGTAATGACTCAGCTGTATTAGAGGGAGGACTGTAACCTTCATGGAACTGATGGGACTCAAAACTTGTGAGACTGCCCAGGGCCATAGGGTGACAAAGACCATCAACAGCAAGACAGGACTTTTTTTTCCCTTTTTAGTTAGGCACAGCATTTTTTTTAAATTAAAAAAGAAAATATTCTCTGAAAGTAACTGAACAAACAGTTTCCTTAGTAGATTAGAAATGAAAACCTGACTGTCACTTCTTAGCTGGACACAACTGCCTTCTTTTGAATCCCACATTCCTGACAGGCATAACAAAGAGAGCTCAGTAACTAATTCACTGGCTGGTACAAAGCAGGAAGACACATCAACAGCAGCAAACTTTACAGCTCCAGCATGCAGGAATGGGCTGCTGCCCCTTGCTAGGTAGTGAGGGGGACAACTATCCTACCTACAAAGGCTACATAAAAGCTGTGTCTCTGTAGCAGTGACTGTGGCACAGCAACAGTCACTCTCAGTTTGAAATGCATCTAAAATCTGGGTCTAGAGTGTACCTAAGCACACTTACTAACACACTTACTAACTACCCTAGAATTTAATTTCCACATATGATAATAAAACAAAACAAAACAAAACATTCTGCAGCCACATACTGTTTCATACCTTTACTTCTGGGGTTTCACTCTTCCTTGTTCTCTTCATTATTTCATCTATTCTCTATAAATCAAAATAAATTTGAGGATGAGATGGCAGACAATATATGTAACACAAGAGACAGGGGAAAAAAGACAAACAACTTTTTCTTTACTGTCATGACATCCTCTCTGCCTGTCTTGGAAAAGGGAAAACAAATAATTAAAGAAAGAAAACATCTTGCAGCTGGCTTTAACCTATCATATCTTACAGAACGTGACTTTCTCAGCAGATGCACTTTAGAAACAAGTATTTTTAATACCAGGTGTTTGCAGCTATGAGTTATGCTCTGTTCTGGAACACAACATTTGTTTGAAACCAAATGAGTGGTTATTTTAATCTAGTTGCTTTATCAACAATTTCCAAACAGTTCCTTTAAAAATAGTTAGCCTTTTTGGATAGAAGAACAAAATGAAATATCTTTTCATTTCAAGTTATTCTTGCTGGAAATTATTCTAAAAATTATCCTAAAAGGCATTATCCTAAAATACTTTTGTTTTCCTTCTTTCTTCACGAAAAAGGAAATTATTTGGGATGTAAAACACTTTGGTTGGATAATCTAATCTGTAACTGCAACATGCTTCCAGTGCAGTGATGAACAGTTTATGACATATTGGAATAACATATATGGATAGATGACCTTTCATAACCAGACAGGGGTTCTGCAGCTGTTCTCTTCCCTGACACACAGCTGTAAACAATGCAAATTTATGCAGCTTCAGCCATTTCTGTGTGCAGCAGTGGCCAGACAATCCTGCTCCTTTGCATAATGCAACCAGAGACAGCCAGGTGGGGGAAAGCTGTTTGTTAATCACAAACCTTCTCAATTAATGACACAGACTTTTGTTGAGCAAGTTTTAAACAAAGTCACTCATGTTTCTCAGTAGTTAGTGATGTCCTGGGTTGGAAAGCAATTGACATTTGCCTTGGCATGCCATTCCTTGTTTGTCTCAGGCATTTAACCTTTCAGGTAGAGGCTAGCTCTGTATTTGCTCAGTGCCTGGCAGAAAGTCATTTGCCTCAGGCAATTCCATTTTGTTACAAATTTTGATGTCCACGTTCCCCTAACAGGCAAGTAACAAATACTACGTTTGGCATAACTATTCACCTCTAATCCCTCCAGATTATTGTTAGTAGATACTGCTGGGTGCTTCCTGGGTTGGGTATTTAAACAAGAAATGAAATAATTTTCCTGAGATGCAAATACCCACCTTCTTCCGCTCCAGCCTTTCTTGCTCAATTTGCTGCATGATTTGTTCCCTTTCAAGACGAAGTTGTTCAGCTGCCTCACGGGCCTTGACTTCTGCTTCTTCCCTCTAATCAAAATGTGCAAAATATGTTAGGGCCATTATTTATTTCAGGCAGCAAATATTAAGAAGTAATATTTTTTTACATGTATAAAAGAAGTAATTTTTTTACATGTATAAAAATTTCACATTTCTGTTTGAGATTATACCTGTTTCTCAAGTTTGGCTTGGAGCTCTTTTTCTTGCTTTTCCTTTAGCATTTGTTCTTCCTCAGCTCTTCTCCTGGCTTCCTCTTCTGCCTTTTTCCTAGCTGCCTCTTCTTCACGCTTTCTTTCCTCCTCCTTCTTACGAGCTTCTTCCTCCAGACGAAGTCTTTCTTCTTCTGCCTTTCTTTTCTGCTCTTCTCTTTCAAGTCTGCAAAAAATGTAACAGAAGGTTTAAAAGGCTTCATCTTGTTTAGCATGAATTCTACTGTACGTACATCAGTAACTGATAACACATGCATCAGCACATATTTTCATGAAAGATGCCAGGACACAGTGAAGACACTGAGCACATGCTCAGAATTCCAGTTGCTATCAAGCTTTTACTCCAGTCTTACTTTTAATGCCTAAAATATTTCATAGAAGTTATCATTTCCATTAAAAAAATATATGTGATCAAAGAAAACATTCCTGTTCTAATTTCAGTTAGAGTGTCAATAATAAAATTAATTCTCAAGAACAAAGACAACCCTTTTCGCCTGTACTTGACAACCAGAATGCTGGTATCTATAAACAAGCAAGTTCTTTTATCCTTTGCTTCATCTGAAGATAAACAGATGGCATAAGAAGCAGCAAATTCCACAAAACACAGTGGAACCCTGGAAGGAGTGGGTCTAAATTTCACCTGTGTTGTTCCCTGGCCCACTGAGGGACATTATGCTCCTTAAGAATTTTTTTTAGGTGATCATTTTTATCATTCTATCAGGGCCAAAATGGCAGGAGCTGTTCATTCCACTCCCACCCCACTCACTGTGTTTTTACTAAGAAAACCCAAAGCTGAATCTAGACATGCAGAGTTAGTGATTTCCTATTAGGGTTTGAAGGAAGTGCGTGGTTTGCTGACACTTGCAACTGACATCCCATGCAGGGAACCACCTTAAAGCCTGTTCCCAGAACAGAGCCAGAACTTCACTGCTCAGACACAGCAACTTTCATTCTGCCCACACTCAGAGCCCTCAATGCCTGCAGCAGAGTTGGGCAGGAAGATGAACTTCAGGTTAATTATGAATGATTCAAGCTTTGCCATTTAATGCATATCCTGCTGCTGCAAGACTGTTTCTGCTACGTGATCTTGCTCCTTTAAAGCCACCTCAAATATTTTTTTTTACAGTGTAAAATATTCACATATGTCCAGACTGCAGTGTGCACTACACTTGAGCATAGACATGCTTGAAGAATGTGGAAAAGTAATAGTTTATTCAGGGTTCTTGAAGAGGCCAAATTATTATTTTCTAACTTCATTAATCATAGAGACTACAAAAGACATTAATGAAATAGGAGTCTGAAATTCAAGAAATTAACAAATGCATACATGCCCCCACTTGATTCCAAAACTACCACAGTTTCAAGCATCTTCCACTGAACAGGTTCAATTATTAGGTAATAACTTTCACAGAGCAATAGAGAGACCTTTCTCGTTCTTCTCTTTCCTGTCTCTCCCTTTCCTCTTGTTCTTTTTGCAGGCGGGCCTGTCGTCTTTTTTCAGCTAGAATTTTTGCAGCTTCTTCCGCATCACTTGTTCCTGCTGTGATCTTCCCTAGGAGAAGACAACCAAGGGTGGAAAGTCAGACAGGGAACAAAGAGAGTGCCCAGCAATTCCAGGTTCATACAGAGTCTGAAATGGGCCTGGTTCAGAGTGGTAAGACACCTTTTAAAAGCACAATTCAGCATTTTCAGCAGAAAGAAGATGGAATAAAGATAAGGGCATCCCTGGATGTCAGCATTTTCACATCCTCATTAACAAATGCTTTTGGTACCTCAGTGAAAAATGTGTATGTATCTTTACACATTCTCAGAAGCCTGTGTCTGAGCAGCTTCATTAAAAGAACAGCTCATTGCTATTTAAAAGTCTCAGGGACCCATGGTATCTTGCACTAAAGTCCTGCAGTAAGGCTCACCTTCACTGTTCTCAGCCTTTCCAGCAGAAGGCACATGCTTCTCAGGAGCCACCTGGCCCCCATCATCAGCACGTGCTCCTGGGGACTTCAGGTGACTGACATTTTCTTTCTCCTTGTCTGTTTTCTTTTTAGGTGTTTCCTGGCTGAGATTGGAAGTGGCACGATGCTTCACAGGAGAAGCTGGATATTGTTTGGTGTTTTTAGGAGACTGAGGATAGGTCTTTGTCCTGATGAGGGAAAACAACAAACAAGGCCAGATGTTACACAGCTTGGAATCAAATTCCATCTTCACAGTTCTCATTTTTTCTTGTCTCTGGCTACAGAGGAGTATCAGCTGTTTTGCACAAAACTGAAAAGAACCACCCAGATGCAATCAGAACTTAAAATACCTGGAACTGACATGGAAGTGCACAAATGACAGAAAATTCTCATTAAAATAAACCAATAACACTGTCTAATGTCTAGGTGAGAGACAGGAAATTGTGGACTACCTAAACCAATGATTTTAGTAGTGACCATTTAAAAAGAATTCCATCAATTTTACTGTTTCTACAGTCCTCCTCAACATGAAAACCAAAGCTATGGCAGCTCTCTGTCTGTAGAAATTACAATGAGCTACAGTGTGCTGCTTTCATTGGAATACCACCTTGCCAAACATGGTCTTTTTGTAATAGTATCTGATTTTCCAAAAAAGCACCAAATACCAGTATATACTGGTAAGTAAGGCTGGGTACTACAGAAAGAGACAGAACTAATCAAACCACTATATTGTCAGCAACACTGTTGGAGTTAGTGCTTTTTTCAGCACCAACACAAGAGACTCCAAACTCCAAACTCAGCCCCTGCAGCCTTTCACAAGCTGTACTCGTGGTGATGGCAAAGCACAGCAGCAATGCAGCCCACTGCACACTTCAGCTGAAGTGATAACCTTGAAGTCAGTTCTGGGAAAATGGAAGCGTAAAGATACCTGATAGTCACTGAAAATAGCTGCACATAAAGAGAACAGATTACCAGGAAACATAAAACTACACACAAACACCATTCATTATTTATGTAACACCAGTAACAAGCACTTGTAATGTTAAGAAAGGCTGGGGTGTTTGAGTAAGCAGTATAAGAATAAAGAGATTACAATCTTAAAATAATGGTTTACCTGAGTCTCATTAGAATAAATTATTTTACATTAAAGTGAACATCACACATGTATTTCTAAACTTCTTCCTGGGTATGCAATTATGATATAAATGTATTATCCCTTATCACTTTTTTCATCTACACAATATAGAGTTTCATACACTATAACAAGCTTTCTAGGCTATACACTCATTCTGGCAGAGCACAAGCCTGAAAAACATGAACAACAGCTGAAAATTAATGGACTGGAGTGGCAAGTTCTGTATAGATCTAACTATAGTATTGTGTGGTCAGAGACTATTACAAGCAGAACGGCATTTGCATTACAGAGCAGACAATAAAAATAAGACATCTTTCAACTCCTGCCCAAACTCATGAATTCTGTAGAAAAAAAAAGGGTTCTTTTCTACCATATTAGACTGCATTTGAAAGAGGTTTAGACATTAGAATACAAGGAGCTCACTCAGAGCTGCCTGGTTTTTTGGGGAGGAAGACACTGCAGAGTATTGCACCATCCTACTTTCTTACTCCCACTGAAGAGCCACCACAGACTCCAAAAGCCCTCAGGCTGCAGGAACAGTAGCACCCAACTAAATTTGAAGTTCATCTCAGGTACCCCCTGCCTGCAGGCCCAGGAGCTCCCTGTCAGCTCAGGTCCCCGCCCCTGGTCCTCAGCTGAGCTCAGCTGTAGGTAAGCCTGTTCTTCTTGGCTTCCTAACCTGCTGATCCTGACATGATGTCCTGGCTTGTCCTTGGACTTGCCTCAGTAAGACCTTTGTTGGCTGTCACTGGGTTCTTGGTTGACCTTGGTCACTTCTTTGCCTGCTGTGGGCAAGGTCCCTATCCTTGTCTGTGCTGCTGCCACCCATGACTCCATGTCCTGCTTCCATGACAGAAGCAGGCTTTGGAAAATGTGAACAGGTAAGTCTGATTCCAGTTCTTGAAAAAAACCAGCAATGGGAGAAGCCAATTAATTTGGTTGTATTGACCAAATCTGGTTTTAGCATTGTCTTTTTAGATCTCTCTTTAGGATATAGATGGATTTCCAGGTCCTTCTGAAAGCAAAGGCAGATTTCAAGGTCTCACCTACACGTGTACATCTCTCATGTGCCTCATCATTGCAGTCATTTCCAACTGCATTTCCTAAAAATATAATTGGCAAATAAAGAGAAAACATTTTTCTCATGTTTTTCTGCAGCACAGAGGGTGCTTCTTGCTAATTAGACACTTCTTCAAAGCAGAATCCCTTCTCACTGTCTTTGGTTCACATTTCCAACTTTACCACACGTTCCTTGCAATGCTTTTGATTTAACTTGTTGTGACAGAAGGCACAAAACAGGCTAATAACTGAGGCTGAGTCATTCTCAGTATTAGCACAGAAGTAATTGTTCTCTAATAAAGACATGACAGTCAAAGAGGTCGGTAGGAAGGAGTCTAGTCATGAGAGCCACATATCTTGCACTGCATAGGCATTAGAGCAGACTGGCTCTACAACTCAGCTGGTGGATTAGAAACATGTGCTGAATGTATTCTTTAGGTACTGCATCTTTTTTTTTTTTTTTTTTTTACCAAAACTGCTACAGGCTCTTAGACCAGAAGAACAAGAAAATAGTAGAATTTCATATAAAGTAGATAAAAGTGAGAAAAATAGAAAAGACTGATTACTGCAAGGATGAGAATACTGCAATGTGTGGAGTGCAAAGCTGAGAAAGTCCATCAGGAATAAGAACATTTTTTCAAAAATTTTATATCATTTACTGGATGCTAGTTGAAAGTATTACATCAACATTGTTTTCCTCCTTGTATTTAAAACATCGTTTCAACTTAGCATCTTGATTCCTTGACACAGGCAGGATCATTACTGGAAAAAACACTCCTTCTAAATAGTATTTAAATTATGCTGCTTTACACAAGAAAGAGCCAAACTTGATTGAGAAGGCAGAAAAATAGAATTATTTAGAAAAAAAATATATAATCACTTGTATAGGAGCCTGTTCAGGTTTAAACCATGATAAGAAACTGGGAAACACAGAATTATGCCTGATAAGGATTAGAGAATTAATATGACAAATCACTAAAATCCAAGAAGTGATAGTATGTCAGACAGCTTGCTCATTGTCAGTAACTGGATTTTACAGGGGAATACAGAAGCACCTTCCTCTCTCCAGGAAGAGGAGTTAGTTTTCTCACCTAACTGCCCTGAGCTGACATGGGGGCAGTAGCATGAAAGAAGCTGGCCCCCACATGCACTGCTAGAACATCTAGCAGGTGTGAGGATCCACTGATTCTTAATTACAAAGGCTCCTATTCAATTACAAAAGGGATAGCCCATTCTGCAGAATGATGTCTCAGGAACAGCATATGAGGTGTTCTGAGCTTACTTTTTGCTAAGCAGAGAAAATACAGCACATGTGGCACACAAATCAGAGGTCACATCCAGCTCTGGCCATAAACAGCAGAGCAGAGAACAGTGTGCTCTCCTGAAAAGCCAGCTTTGTGGCAGGTCACTGGTTACATCTGTTCACAAGGCTGACTGTAAATCAGAAATATTTAGCAATGCCAGAGCTGCATTATTTTTCCCCTTTCTCCTCATTAATTCAACAAAAACTCTGCTGAAACCATACCAAGGACCTGCATGTTGTCAAGCCTGCTTTCTGACATTGCTCTGATCACAAGCTATTTCTGGGTTCTGATATTTTTGCTATATCTGTGACACTTTTGCAAAAGCAGTTTTCTTTCACTCTTAGTTTTGATCTTTTGTGCCAAAGACAGGTTCATTTCTCTTTTACTTCTCTTAAAAGAGAAGAAATTCAGCATAGGTCTGTAGTATTTTGAATAGCTGCATTATTATAGATGTTTCAAAATCTTGAACTGGCCCGTTATCTAGCTAACTGCTGAAAAATCCCCCAAAATACCATGATCCAACATTCTACCCATTGTTTTTATCTTTTCAAGTCAGAACAAAAACCAGGAGTAGTAAACGTAGCATATACGAAATAAAATCTGAAATGGGTCACTGCAGGACATAGAAGCTCCTTCTGTGGAGAATTCACCACATGCAGACACCTTTCCAATAACTCATTTTAAAACATTTTATGAGTGTGGGTGATACTTTTTTTGTACTAGTCTATGTTCATAGTCCATCAGTGTTCTGCAATTTGACTGAGCATGCACATTTCTGACATCAAAAGTGTTTCCCCCAGGCTAAAGGGGGCTGTCACCCAACAAAATCACCAGGTGAGGGGTTCAGTTAGTGAAACCATGAGCAAAGGACAATGACCAGCCTGGGATCTGGAAAGGAAACATGAACCACCACCCACCCATCAGCAGCACCACTCATCAGTCACTTTTCCCTTCCCCCTTTCCCCTTCTCTCATGAGGTTATGCTTTGGCAAAAGGATGTGACAAAGAGGCTTGTCAGAGCTTTCAATTTTTATTCACTGCCTTACACTATGGTTCATCTGAAGACACTTAAAACTAAATCCTACTTCCTTGATTCAGTCATGTGCCATTGATTTATTTAAGGACTATTTGCCCAAGGACACGTGAAGGACACAGGCTTTATTGCCTTCCTGATCTATAAGAAAGCACACTTACCTATTCTCTGAGGGATACTGCAAGAATAAACCGATTAATGTATAGATCTTCGAAGATGAAGCATAAAACAAAAAAATTACCCAAACCCCTATCCTGTTATGATTGATCTTGTGAAAGATCTGAAGAAAAGGAGCACTTTACACCACCAGTATCCAACAGCAATTGAAAAAATTAAAGACCATTTCTCCGTTGTTCACTTTCAAATCCATTAACTTTCATCTTTGTCAGCTGATCCACCTTAAGGTTCAAAATAATATTTTTGGATTTCTTTCTGTGACATTTCTTGATATATTAACTCTTCTAAATAACAGCAAGTTTTGAATTCCTTCCCCACTTTTAATTGTTGTTCAGCATATTTTTATTTTTTTTTCTCTTTTCTCCTTTTTACATCTATATCTGTTCACTTGTCTCCAATATTATATTTTTGGGCTGGGCTGACCTTTTTTGCTTTCTCGGTAAAATTTGCCCATTCAAAACAGTATTCTATTTAACTATTGCAACTCTCTTCTGCCAATAATCACTATGTCATCTCTTTAGGCTGAAGTTTTATTGTTTTGTTTGATCCCATTTCAGTTACTTCACCATGATAAAAAGAGCTTTTTATTTAATAAATAATGAAATAACGTATTAAGAAGACAAGTTACTGCCACTCAGAAACCAAGATGACAACTGTGAAAAACTAGTAACTAGAAAAATACCAAAAAAACAACTTGAATGCCAAGTCACATTTTCTTAAGAAAAGAAATGCACACAGCTAATTGTCATGTAAATCACTGGCCATACTTGATTCTTTCCTCAACAGCTTTAGAGGTTAAGGTGCTATACAGGATCACTAACTACTAATGCTATACAATATGTATTCTTATTTATTCCAAGGTATTTTTTCAGTCATATACTGTGCTAGATGGACAAAGATTGAATGTGTAAAAGATTGTTAGGTTTGCAAGGAGAATGAGTATTTGTAAACTTTGTATAAAATGTATATATTTAGTCAGATTAAAATTACACTTAAATGTCCGATAATGATCTTGCTGGCCAGTGGATTTAAATACAGGCAGTAAGGCTTTTAGAACCTTCCTTTAGATTGTATAATCTTATCTCCTCAATGAAAATTAACAGTGGAATTTGAGTTGCATGAAAAAATGCATATTATCACTATTATCATCTATATCTAATAATACAATATGGCCATTAGGGCACTTTTTAATTTTAGAATTATGAGGGGAAGTTTTGAAAGTGCTGAAGCAGAACTCTGCAATCAGTAATAAACATGGATTTAAACTCCATTTACTGTATCTCTCATAAGGTCAAGAAGGGTGTTCTACTTGGGCCACGTTAAGATTAAATGCTCAGTAACACATTTCTAGCCACGGTCAGAATCAGAGTCCCTTGAGAAAGAAAAGGGGGGGGGGAAATGGGATCACTACTGTGGCTCACAGTCACAGAGAAACCCACCAGGCTTCTTATTCCTTCATGCAGCATCTCTTTCTTCTTCTAAAAACAGTATTCCTTACAGGCATGAAAACATTTTACTCTACAAAGGTTATCATAATTTGCACTTCTAGGAAAAAAATCTCAATAATTTCCTATTTTTTATGGAAATTAGTGCTGCAGATTAAGACTGGGCATACTTTCTCTTGAAGCACTAAAGAGCTGTCTCCCAAGAACTTTTTCTTTTAACCACTGGAGGTTTCTCTGATGGTCTACAACCTTCATCTGCCCAGCAAGAAGCACTTGACTCTCAGTTAATTCAATTCCCACCAATCATTTTGCTAACTAAATGTTTCTCATGCTCATGGTATGTCTTCTACACTGGCTGAACAAACTGAAAAATGCATTCTGAGCAGGGAGCATCAGTACTCCCTGAAGAATAATATACAGTCTTAGAGCTCAAACTTTTTTTTTTTTTTTTTTTACATTGCAGAGTGCCACTAAACAGTGATCTGCTCAAAATGGTAATAAGAAAGCTGATTGTCATTAACACTGCATTTCATTCAATTTTTCACAAAACAGATGTCGTTCATACCACAGAATCTGATGACATTTCATATATAATATTGGAAGTTTCAGAATTTGTAGCCTTATAATACCAACAACAAAGAATTGCAGTGTCCCAGTTACATGCAAGGGGGTGTCTAAATCAGAAAGAATGCTGAGAGTCAGATGGTTTCCTTATGTTGTCTAACATCAGATTCGCACACAAAATCATCCCCCACTAAAGGGCTATGCCCTCAGAGCTGAAACTGAAAAGGAACACCAGCTGGCTTTTTAGGCAGAAGAAATTTGTCAGAAAGGGGATCATCAAGCTAAGGTTCAAAATATGGCCGGCTTCAGATTAAAAAAGACAAATAAATAAGACAAATTTCAAGACAGAAGTGGCACCCACAAACAGGGTCTAAGGGAAAAAACCCAAACCAACCAACCAGCCAAATAAATTACGCAAGTCTTGTAGACCAGGACTACTTTAGCATACTCCTGCATTAGAGCCAGACTTAATATTCTGTTCTGAGAAACCTGGAGACCCATTTGCTTAGACTTGACTTGCAAGCTGTGGTACACGAAATACGGTTTTCAGCAAAAGACAAGAAAAGCAAGTCAGTTGCCAGTAAGCCCAGATATGCTATAGATCCACAGCTCTGCATTAAAAAAAAAAAAGCAACAATACCACAGAGGTCTGCAAATGAGCAAAGGTTAAAACCAATGGCTCAGATGACACATAGTTAAGTGTATTTATGGCACCAGATGGTCATGCCAACAATAGGAAATGCATATATTAAATGCCAGAATTTCTAGTTAATATTCATGATAAGTGCATTTCTTCACATTAGGCAGTGACTTCAAAATCAAACACAAAAAGAGCATATTTAAAAATAAATGTGAAGTAAGATTTCATATTAATAATGAAATGCACTGTAATCTCAAGACTGAGGAAAGGTGGAGAGAATTGTCTCTCATGGATACTAAGACAATATTACAGATATCAGGTTTGTCATCTACACCTCTCCTCTCACCCATCTGTATATGTGTATACGTATAAGTAAAATTAACTAGATTTTATACAACACTTCAAAGGAAGTTCCTCAAGAATCTATGCCTTATATACAGGTAGTAAGAAATTCACAGGATATTAGGCCACAAATAAGAAAGGCATACTTGGGTGTTGCAGGCGATGCAGATCTTCTGGACATGGCAGCAGGAGAATCAGACCTTCTCAGAGGAGATCCCATGCCAGATGATGAACCAGGTGTTGCAGGTCGCTTCTCCTTCTTTATCTTCTCAGGCTAGAAGCACAGTTCATTTTAATTTCCATAATTGGGACCAATAAATCAAAAATGCATTTGATTGTTTTACTAGCAAGATGGCATATAAAGAGATTTATGTGGCACACTTGTAAAAGCTTTTTAGTTTTTATTTTACAGAGACATAGCACACACCCCCCCACGTCTTGCATGGGTAGAGCATGCAAATTTCAGATAAGTAATACACATCAGAGCCTCTGAAAGAGTTCTTGGGAAGGGTGGTGGCACTGGGTGGAATCTTCAAAATCATCCACATGCCCCTGCTTAGACATGATCAGCAGTGCAAACAGGCATCTCACAGAAATGTTGCTGCATGTAACACTGAATCACACCTAAGACTGACACTACACAAATCTTAATCCCAGCTTTGGTTCTCTCACTTGCAGCTAATTTAGATGGCATAAATCCCCCTATCATTAAGTATTACAAGATACAGGATCTTATGTGAATATTATAGCCCTAACATAGAATTTTTTTAAAGTATGCCTTAAGCTGTGTACACTCAGTGAAGGTGAGTGACTTGCCTTTTCTTTTCTGGAAACTACTGTGGATTGATAATGCATCTTTTAAGCAAAAGGCATTAAAAATGTCCACAGAAAGAATTAAAGCAACTGGTGTAAAACAGAGGCATTATCAATACACTTGGGGAGCTTCTGAAATATATGAAGCTTCCTCATGAACCAGCAAGACTGGACAGTCATACTCAGGGGGGAAGTCTATTTGTCATCCCCATTCCCAGAAGTTACAAGCAAGTCCAAAAACATACACTTCAGTACCTCAGTTCCCTGAAAATAGGGGTGTTGGTGTTCCAATACCAGCACTCAACACTGATTCCCAGGAGGAAAAAGATATTAAAATGCTCCTTAAGGAGCATAAGGGCAACAGGTGTTGGCAGGGCTTACTTTTCTACTGCTGTTTCTTACAGCAGAGGAAGCACTTCATTTGTATTCATGTAAAGGGAAAGAGAACAAGCAGAAGCTGCATCAGTTTACCCGGCAGTGAAATCAAAACCATTACAAACTCACCTGAGTAACTTCAGCTGCAGGTGCCCCTTTCATGGCATTGGCAGTGGAGGGTGAAGTTGCCTTCTTCCTGTCCGTGCTTCGGGTGGGGGAAGGCTTGTAGGGAGATTTAAGAGGACTAGCTGGTGCTACACGAGGACAGATATGGAATACTAAAGAGTTATAGTACAATAGCAAGAGCAAAAGGGAGCACAGATAGAGGAAGCAAAGGAGGGGAGAAAACAGCATACTTTTATGTTATAATGTTCAAAGGTAATTTTAAAGTGGTTCTTAGTGTTTTAAAATATCACATATAATGCATTCAACATGATCCCATGTTTATTAAAAACGTCTCACCTGAAACATTTTATAAGAAAAAATTATCTCTAAAATATTGCTCTCTTACTCATATACCTTTTGAATCACCTGACTAATACTGTGACTCTTTTTTCTTCTAGGAAGTCCAGCTTCCTTTGCATATGATAAAAAGAAAAATGAAATAACGCTACTTGGGTGATTTTTGAACATATACTGCCGAACAGGAAAGGTGACAGAAGCATAGGGGGTTTTGTCTTTTTTAAAGCCTAAACATGCAAAGGCTCCTAAATACATTAATCACTTTCCCAAATAATATTTAATTAAAAAAAAAAACCTAACAAAAAAACCCCAAACCTAAACTCTGCTGTAGGTATTTCAGTTAGTATTATTTGAGGGAGACATCAATTTGAGTGTGACACATACATTACAGCTTACAGGGCAACTTTTTTCATTTGCAATATGAACAGGATGTTTTAAAATGGGATATTTTACTCCTCATTTTGTTCATATTGCCTTCTAAGATGAAACTTTCACATACATATAGAACAATCAACAGTATATGTTTTATCAATAAGACAGACACTAATTGCAATCAAGTGATAGAGTGTTTCTAGTTTTAGTCAACTGAAGTCAGGAAGTATATTGACTTTGAAAAAGCAGTAATTATGCACTAATGTAAAGAAAGTCACGTTCCCAAATTTTTTTTTGGAGGCAGTCCTAATAAAATTTTTATGAAGCCTTATTGAATGCTTTGAAGTTTAACTGGACCTTTATATTCTTTGACCCACTTTCCAGCCAATTGGCATAAGGTACTGTATATTAACAAAAACATTCAGACTTAAAAGCTGCCTCAGATAAATATTTTTACTTCAACTGTTAGAAGGATAAATTATGCATCCAGTAACAACCGCTTGCCTGAATACCTTGACTTTGAGTGACATTAATAATGTGTTGCTGTAGAGTGAAATTGAGGCTTGTCATTTCTAAGCTTACAGAAAATGCAGTAGCATTTGACCCTGGCATAATGACAGGAGGCACAGTATGAGCTCTTGGAAAAGATCCTTCTTTCCTGTTCAGGAAGCTACTTCTATGGTGAGAAGTACATGACAAATGGGAGATCACCCTCAACTATTTTGCTGGCAATTGCTGACAAAATGTCAATGGCCTCTGAGATTGTCGTTTGCAACTTGTGCTACAGCCTGATTGCCTTGTGAGGAAATGACAAGAGCTGCTCCCAAAATCAGCTGCCCTGTTTCAGCTCAATGAAAAAGCAGTTTGCAGAACAAATTGTACCCTTGTCAGACATGTCAGTATGTTACTTTAAAGATCCTGTGATGAAGAGAGATAAACCTGAGAGTTTACAGACAAAATGAGTGAGGAAGGACAAAAGTCATCCTTATTGATTTCTTTGATATCAAATACAAGACAGAAAAAAATCATCCATAGGCAGCCTCAGCAGAAGGTATTGATCTAATTTTGAGTTGGGTTTTGCTCACTCTTGGCAGTAGTTGGTCCCTGAGCAGTAAGCAAACTGGGAACTTTTTCAAGTACAATTTGAAAACATTTCTGCTTCCAGTAGAGGCTGGAAGCAGAAATGCCTACATTTTTTAATGTAGAAACAAGGGAAACAGTTGTAAAGACATTCAATATCAATGTCCCTGTGCACTGAACAGAGAAGTAACACAGAAGGGAAAGTAAGTTTACTTAGCAATTCATTTTAAATAGCTTTGCATGAAAATCACAGATGCAGAACTTAAGCCTATTTTAACCAAGATGTGTGAAAACACTCATCATAAAGATGATCAGTCTTTTATCATCTAAATAGTTTAATCCTGGAAAAGTGTTTCCTTTTGCAGACAGGTATTTGGGGGTGGGCTTTGGGGTGCTTTTTTTTGTTTGTTCTATTAAAAGTAAAAAGGGCTGTTAAACTTTGATCTTGTTTCAGCCAACACTGTGACCAGGTATGGCTTTATAAGCAGAAACTACTCAATGTCAGGCACTTGCCTAAGTATTAGCAGGACTACAAACATTATTTTTGTAGATGTTTGCAAAATAATGGTTTCATAAATCTACCCTTTACACATAGGAATGGTAACTATCATCCCTTAAAAATCAATAATTTCTGGAACTGACACCTTCCTATCAATATTCTGCTTTTTCATGTGTATGTACACCTATACATATAGTCACACAGTCACAGTTAAAGGCAAAAAGATATTTAACAGATAGAAACTGGAACCCTGGTAAAAATAATTAAGGCTCAATGGTGCATTGGGATTTTTGTTCTACATACTATCCGGGTATGACAGGGATGACATTAATAAATCAATCAAAGCCTCCGAGAGTTGTCACATCCTTGCTTAAAAAGCTGCTTCTTAAATGAATATATTTATTTTTTCTGATAGTCTGCAGTTTTAATGATTTTGTTTTCCAAAACAGATATTCAGAACAGCACAGACAAGATAATGTGCTTCTCAAAGATTTTTAAATACATTGCTAACTGAAACAACTTGGTTCATCATTGATTTTGTACTATCCTGTAAATTGTCATTTGTTTCATAGTCCTCCATTTCTTCCAGCAGCTACATAAATGCAGCTAAAAACATACCTCAATAGTTTCAAAGTGAGGAAGTCACATTTTTACCTGGAGTATTGTACTGCTCAGAAAGCATTAATGTACTTCTGCTTCTGGCTAAAGATGACTGTGTGGGAGTCAGCAGTCGAGAAACAATAAAGTTTTCCATTGGACTAAGATGCATGCGGTGAGCTGAAGGATGGGAGCAAATAAAATAAAATTTAAAATGCAAAGAAATAAAATAATGTTACATTAAAATAACTGAAACAAAATGATGAAATGATTAAATGAAATGGCAAAAAAAATCTTGAACCTTTTGAGATTTAAAAAACTTGAAGATAATTTTCATTCCCTCTGAAAAAAACCCTTCTAATTTCTCCACTGTTTTAAGTTTCCCACTTATACATTACACACAGTAAAGTTAAGATCACGTTGTATTTTGTTTTTACTCAGAGGCATGTTCCATTCTGCAAAATGGTTGCTTTCATGAGTCAGCACAAAAAAGGTTTGTCTTCCTCCCCAGTAGGAAAGGTAAAACACTTGGTAAAACAGCACAGCTGCTCACTAATTTACCACCCATGCTGGAACTGCATTTGAAATCTGCCATCTCACCACATTACGTAAGTCTTATTTATACAATATGCCTGCATTACTTTCTACTCCATAAATGTAAGTGTCAACTATATAAGACATATTTATAGATGTTCCTATTACATGTATATATAGCCACCTGTCATAATAACCTCAAAGCTACTGATGAGCTTAAGCAATTCAAAAATTAAAATAAATTTACCTTCCCTTTTTCATTCTAGAAACACGGCTTCATAATAATTTATTTCAGTAAATACATTTCTCCCCATTAGACCTTAAAAAATGGGGCAAAAGGAAAGAAGGCAAACACAAAATAAAAAAATGGATTTAAAAAATCCAAGGAGTTCACAGTGAGATAAACTCTTCAGACTTCTCTGTAGTGTTTAGCAACCACTAATCCTACAAGATGATCATCTTCTGCAGAGTCCCTCAAGGGTCAGAGTTTCATAAGAAATTAATGGGCTCCACAATTCTGGTCACCAGATTAAGTGTCCCAGGTGACTCATCATACCCCTGCCTATGGAACACTCCATATCTACTGCCAGGCTACACCTTTGATTTGCTTGTTTTTCCTTATTTTGCTAGAAGGTCACAAGCAGTACAGTTACAGGAAATTGCTGCAGTCGCAGCCTGTATTTACAACACTCTTTCCTGGAGTATCAAAATTTTGAAAAGCATCAGTAAAAAACCCACAGCATTTGTTGCTGGACTATGATCTCCAGCACGGCAGCACAGCCTTGGGACAGGCTGCAGAATCAGGTTATTAATACAGAATCTTACAGATGTTTGAGTTCCTTTGACTAACAGACATAAGCAGACCACAAGGCTATATGGAGCAGAAGTGCTTTAAGCAGAAGGAGAGTTTATGCTGGCAGGAGACCAGCATGTTCACTTGCCTCTGTCGGGGGAATGCGTTATGGCCGCTGTGGAGGACGAGAGGCGTTTACTGATTGGCGACTCCATTTGCTTTGGCAGATTCATTGTAGAAGCTGAAAGTTTGTCACATGCTGCAGAGAAACGCATTGAAGATATTTGTATTCAGACCACAGTGTTGATCAACTCCAAAAGTTAACCTTGCATTTGTACTCGTGGCCCTTGCACTGATCATAGCACTGAACTGGCACGAGATGAGCTCTTTCTGACCGCTGAGGATCAGCGCCCTACGACACATGCTTTGGCATGCAACTTTTCTGCTTGTGAATTTAACATTCCAGTTTCACAACAGCCTGGTTTTTATACTGACACTGATAAATAATTATATATCAGGTCTAAAAAGTGAAGCTATTCTGATACGAGACACTCAATACCAGCACAGGCATAAAGTCACCCAAAGAAAACAAACTGCACACATGATAACTCTGAACTCATCTTCATTCCCCCTCCCCTCCACCTTCAGTCTGGAAGAGCTGGGGTTCACATCAGATACTACTCTAATAAGAAAATGAAATAACCAACATTTATGCATCTGTATGAGACCTCACTGCTTTAATGACTGAGCTGGCATCAGCAATTTGGCTTTATCTTTTTGTGCTTGAGAAGAATTAAAAAAAAATAGTTCCGTTTTTTTTCGTACATTTTTCTTCTGAAATGCCATTTGACAAAGACTGTTTGAGCACAATCCCCATTTCCTACCTTGGCATTTATTCAAATGTTACTCAGGTATTACTACAGAGTACTAGTACACGATGATCACTATCTGATACTCAGTAGCTAAAAGCACAGATGCTTTGTTGTCTACATTTGAATTTTATTTCTTTCAAAACCAAAAATATTTTCAGCTAGAGAAACGTATGTGGCCCTAACTCTGCACCTTCTGAGTTACTGCATTCCCTATTATGTCCATCAAATCATTGCCTTAGTGGGGCTTCCAATACTAATCAATACTTGCAATTTGCCTCCATTACTACAGTAAACAATGCAATTCACTACATTTGCTTTAATTTTTAAAGAAGCACACACAATGCTGGTATGCTGCAAAACATCAGTTGCACAGGCAAATGCCTTTGCACATGAACAACAATCAGTAAAAAAATTGAATCAGTTTGCACAGAAATAATAGTTCTGTGAGATCATAGGCAGAACAACATTTACTGTGAATTCTGCAGGCGTAATAGCCAAGCTTAACTCCTCCTTTGAGGGAGAGAAGGAACCTACTTCTCAAAAGCACAGGCTGTGTTTTCTTTTCAAAATGCCAAGCACATTTGCAATCAAGATTAGAAATCCTATATGCAATCCATTTGTAATTTTGGAGGACTCATCTACTTCAGAGTCCTTTTATAGGAAAAATAATTTAAAAACCCCCAACAAAACACAAATAAAACCCACAGAAAAAAGATAACTGAACAATATAAAACGTGATTGCTTAAACAAAGTCAACCACTTGAGTTTGTTACAAATACCAGCTTGGCCAAAATTCATTTCAGAAGGCTGAAAACATGACATGGCTGTTTACACCAAATTTATTTGTTCTTAAAATATCACAGAAGAAGGCCCTTGAGATGGAAAAAGAGGGCTGTTCTGATGAAACATGGTCTTCGTAACACATTTTCTTACTGTGCAACTGAAATTTTTCTCAACAGCACCTGTGCGTGTCCATTAGAACTGTCAAATATATGTGTAATTAATTATACACACACACACAGAGCATCTGCAGAATTAACAAAGATGAGAATCTGAGCAGTAGAAGTCTACAGAGAAAACTGAGAAAACCATGAAATGCCTCTACTGTGCTGGAATGTGAGGCATGCACTGCTCCACCATGGCAAAATTAAAATGAAATTAAAAGACACTGGTCTACATCACTAAGGGCAATGCCATAGAGTACCAGACTGAAATGATAAGAAAAGAGTGGTTAGGAGGAACAAGATCAGTGGATGGATTACAGTGATTAGAACAGTTATAAACGAGACACGATGGTACTGTGATTCTCTGAAATACCATTGAAGGAATCAGCAGGAGCAGTAGAGGTCACAGGGTCTGGAGGAAGGGTGTTGGCAGCTAAACCTAGAACAGGGGGTGGGGTATTTTCTGATTCACCTACACAGCAGAGAAATCAGAGCAAAAAGAGGTGAAAGAAATTACTGAATAAATTGGGGGAGCTGGAATTAAGCACAAACTGCATCACAAAGAAAACTGGTTTCTTTCTCAAAGTATGAGAGACTCTTTTCATTAATATATATATATTTAACTTCCCGGCTTTTCTAATGCTGTATCATGAAAACTACGATATGAAACAGAGTTTGTCTTTTTAAAGTTAAGTATATTACACACTGTTTAAAAGAGAGTAATCAATTACATCAACATCCAAACATAGATGTTTTTCCCTATAACAAATCTGATAAATTCAAATAGATTGTATGATTTAAAAGAGAAAACACACATCTCTCTGAAATATAAAAGCAGCACATGACTCATTATGTAATAAAAAGAATTTCCTCTGAAGCCAAAGCAAAAATAGCAGTAACAGAATGTACGTGGGGAAAAAACACAAACTATTTTAAACTGCACATGCTGCATAGTCATCTAGAAATTCCCATCAGGTTTTTAGAAGTACCAAACAAAAACAGATCATCTTTTGCAAGCTTTAGACAGCACTCAGTCCTTTGGTGAATATTAAATTTGCTAACTGTGTGCGTGGGAAGACAATGTGGAAGCAGCTAATAAGAGAGACAGTGCATCAATTTTAATTTTAGCATTTAGCATCCTCCAAACAGATTCTGGTTACTCTATTAAAATGATCTGCATTCCTAAAGTTAGGAGGAACCTGCCTCCACAGAAGGCATTAGGAAGAGGAAGCCTGGCAAGCAATTACAAAGCACTTATTCACGCCCCAAGGCAGTACCACCCTAACTAGAAACCCATCATACTTACTATCATCTCCACAATCTCATGCATTTTGCACTTCCAGATCTGCAATGCAGGCAGCCTGTTTCACTTACCATCTCTGCCTCCTGAGCCTGCAGCCAGTGCTCCTCCCCACGACCATCGCTTCTGCTTCTGTTCCAGCTGCTGGCTGCGTTCGAGGGACCGGCGCATCATGGCTTCTAAACGTTCCTGGGAATTTTGGTACAAACCCAGACACCAATCTCAAACAGTTACTTGGGATCTTCCTTCCCCCGCCTCCCAAAACCATGCTAAAAATACACAGTCCCCCTGTTGCTCCACACAAGATGATTCCAGGAGCTTACTCACAATAAAAGAAAAAGAACTGAATAAAGAAGGCATCAGCATGCTACCTACCTCCAGATATGCGTATCCTTTGTCTGCAAGCCACTGAGGTCACTACAGAGGCCTAAGTAAATAACACAGGTTGCATCACTGCCTAGCATCTGCTCCTGCTGGTGAGGCTGCTGCTGTGCTCTGGACTTAATTTGTATAAGAATAATGCTCGACAAGCATTAACTCCTTCTTGTCTATGCAGACATCAGGATTCTTTCCCATCCCTTTCTGAGCACAGTTAAATTGCTGCAATGCCAGTGGCTCCACCTAGTCACTCAGATAAATGATCACTTCAAACCCAAAGTAGGTTACTTTGCAGGATGCCCTACTTATTTATTTATTTTTACAAAAACTCCCTCCTTTCTTCTATTATGTTCCTTAAGTCTAGGCATTTAAGACCTTCTGATTTCTTTTCTTCTCTGTGTATTTATTTTAGTGCATGTCTACATCATACTGCTACAAGATTTACTTTTTTCCCCCTGCCACCCCATGTTCTTCTCCATGAATTAGGATTTTAACAGGGGGAAGAATAAAATTATTTTTTTCTCTCCCCAAATCTTGCTCTACCTTTAACTTACAACTAAGTACGGTCACTTTATTCCCTCTCCATCACCTCTTGACTCTCAAAGACATCCACTGAGTTTCATTCCCACCTCCTCCCTCTGCTAGTTTCTCAGTGATTTATTGCTGTGGCAATGATCCCTGCACCTTTTCTTTTCCTCCTTTCAAGCAGATAAAATGTGGTTCTTCCCCACCCACAATTCCATCATCTAACAGCCTCTTCCTTTCCTCCTCCCAGTACCTCATTCGCATCTGGCAACCTCCTCACCCTCACATTTCAGCAGCTCAACCCCTACTGTGAAAGATAAGTCTATTCTTGTTGCCTCCAGCTCCTGCCCCAGTGAGTTTCAGCCCTTTGATCCTATTAGTATTTTTGGCACTATTCCTTTTTATCTTTGCTATGTCCTTTTGGTCTAGTATAAAACTCCTACTCTTATCCACTTCAAACTGGATTTTGCAGGCTTCTGCGATTACATCACCCCACTTTGATTTTTATCAATCCCCTGCTCCATCTCCAACATATTTTGGCAGCTCAGATAAATTGTGTGGAAAACCCTTCATACATCTCTTGGCCAGATTACTTTCTCTCACTGATTAATGCCTTTGGTGTGGCTTTCCTGAGCTATTTTACAAAAAATATTCAGTCTTTGTTCAAGTGTATTTCCTTCAGGCTCTGCACTGGTGGTGAGCCAGTTGTCTCTGATGGAGCTCCTTCAGCACATCTGACCCTAACATCAGGCACCTCCAGTAATCTTCATACTTTTATTACACCTACTTGTAAACTTTGTCTTCTCTTCCTGGGCTTCTGACCCTGGTCATTGACTTTCTATATTGCCAGATGTCCCCTCATCATCTTCTGGTTATCTACAATATACTTTTGCCTCTTCCACATCTTTGAAGAATCTCTTCTACTACCATGAGTTCCAGTAATTTATTTCTGAGTTCATTTTTCCACCTCATCCAACCCTGCTACCAGCTATCCATCAGTATCAACAGCAAGCCACTAACTTTTAATCTTTAAGCTCTCTTCTAATTTTATTACAAATCACTTGTGCTATAAAATATTATATTACCCTCTACACAAGGAGTGAAAAAAGGAAATTCTTGCATCCTCTATCATTCCCAGCTCTCCTGTCCCTGTTACCTTTTGGCCAGGTGACCCACCCTGCTGTTAGAATTTCTGCTGCTGTCTCCAGGAAGACGATGTTTCCGTTGCGTTGTGAGCTCCCGGTCTATCAGGAACATCATTCAAAGACCACTGAGAGCAGGCAGCTGCTTCCCTCCCCTCCCTCCCCCCCTTCATCCCCCTCCTCTGTCTACTTAGTGCCATCAGTGTCCAGGCAGGCATGAAAATGAGAGCTCTGCCTCTTCCCTTCTCCCTACAGAGTAAATGAAGGAAGCATCACAAAGCTCAAGCACAGCCTCTTCTGCAAGAGCACAGAAACCCCCCACAGCCCTGAATACCCCTTCTTGCACACACCCTGCCTGTTAAAAGGAAACAATCTTCCACTCTTGATTCTAAAGTCAGTCCTCTCTGCTTTAGTTTGCTAGTCTTTCTTTCTTCTCTTACTACCTGATGATATAAGTTTCACATTTAAATCCTGCGTGTGCAGGCTTTGCATTGCAAGTATTTACTTTTTTACTTTTAGCTTCCCACCTCTCTAACTTAATTCTGTTTGAGTTCATTTTCTTTCCAAACCTCACATATTTCATCCCCAGTTCTTTGCAGTGTGCTTCTTTTCACCACTTTCTTCTATTATGCCACTTGCCCCAATCTATCTTTCTACCCACATTCTTTACCAAGGAAAATCACTCTCCCATTTCTTTCTCATTAAAGCATATTCTTAGACAGAACCTTCCTCCCCATTTCTACTATTGTTATTCATTAATCAAAAAAAAAGAAGATTAAAGCAGTCATGTTTCAATTATTTCTGTTTGCTGTCTTTAGGGCTTTTAACAGTGTTTGGAGTAAGCAATATTCTGTAGCTTGCAAATCACAGAATATGCTTATACCACCTACTATCAAAGTATTGTTTCAAGAATAAAATGCATGCTGAAATAGATTAAAGAAATTAAATGACATTTCATACACATTTGAAAGCCCATGCTACCTACAATCTGAGGTTGAAATCTTCAGTTACATTATTTGGAGAAGATAATTCATTTTCATTTGCAAAGAGACTTTCACTAGAGCCCTACAGAATATAATTATTAAAATTCACAAAACCTCTGCAGATATAGGTTAGATAAAGGACAATATGAAGGCTGCTTTTCACAAAGAAAGGAGAGTTATTAAAAACATTTTAAGTTGGCACAAAACTAAAAAGCCAAAGAAAATAATAAGACATAAGCAAACACAGCATAAACAACTCATACACTAATCATTTGTTCCATGACAAAAACTAAACCACAAGACAAAGCTTTCCTTCATCAGCAAACAATGCGGAAAACCCTTCCAGTCTGTGTTAGAGATGAAGCACCTTCTTGAAAACATATCAGACTATGCATGAGATCTCATTTTGGAACCCTAAGAGCTACAGATAGAAGAAACAATGTCTGCTCTCAAGACACAGTGAGTTTTTGCACAAAAAACCCTATAATGCACAAGCACTGCATGTAGGTTAAACTAAGAGTGAATAAAATCGTGACAGCCATCTACTGCTAGCATCTAAAATATACATTACTTTCCAAAATCCAGTTACTCATACAAGTTTTCCTCAGCCTGAGCAATAGAATAAGCACTTGTACTGTCTGAATTAAAAACAAAAACAAGCCCCTCAAAACTCAGTCAAATTACTTGTTTTCTCACAACTGAGTTCCTTCCTCTTCTCTGTGTAAAATACAACATAGATGTGACAAAAAAGAAAAAAAGTTTCAAGTATTATGACTTAAAATAATTTGTGCAAATAATTCCAAACCAATCTCCTTATATCTGCATGACAAGTATTTGAAAGAGCCCCAAATCATCTCTTCCTCCTCACTTTATATATAGTACTGTATGTAAGTAGCTCACTGTTTCCTGACATTATCAGTTGGCTTCATCTTTGGAGTGGAGTACAGTAAGTAATTAATATCTTGAGAACTTTTCACTCTCTTGAGTCTAAGCGCATACTTTTTACAAATGTAACAAATAGTGCACGCTCACCACAACAATCTCTTCCCAATAACCTCTGTTCAGCTAGACATCTATTTACAAGGTATTTCCAAGTCACATGGAAGTTCAAGATAGGAAAACAGAAAAAAAATATTTTGACTGAAAAATGACTAGCTTTACTTCTGTCCAGTTCCCTGTTAAAAGAAACTTTTAAATCACTTCTGTAGAACCACACACTGCTTTCCTCAAGGCTCAAGGATTGCTTTTACTAAAATAAGTGGACAGCTTTAAAAGTAATACAAAGGGAAGGGCAGTGATACTGAAGACCTCTGCAGACAAGAAAGATGTGACCAATGTAGACAGAATAATTTCTAAACATTATTTATTCAGTTCCTTCTGAAGAATCTGACACTTCCTCGTGTTCTGCAACAAGCTCCAGCTGTTCCAAAGAACTCTGACAGAATAGTTCAATTCCTACCAAGAGAGACTTGAAAATTACCATCTCCTATCTGGCATTGTAGAGGAGCAAAAGTAAGCAAAATAAATCGAATTTTAGATACCTCTTTAAGAAGTCCTTTGCAAGCAAAACAGTCAAGCAGAGGATGCTCTGATAGAGAAGCCAACAAGCCCCCACCAGTTTGTTAAGATCTATTCCTCTCAGACTCTTTCAGATGCAACAACAATACTCTGCAGAGAGAGATTTATATAACCTCTTCCTATCACAAATGTGCACTACTCTCTGCTCTGTTAAAAAGCAATGAAAAATAATTCAGGAAAAATATAAAGGACAACCAGTAAGGCAGAGAGCAAGGAAGAAAATCTCTCTACTTGTCATTTCAGACACCTGATGAGCAAGTAAAATGGGTACTCCAGTACCCAGCCAGAGTAAACTGGTGTTAAAAGGAGAAACACTGAGAAGATGCTGCAGTACACAGTGGCTCAGTGGCCAGGGCACATACACTCCCACACCCCAAGTGGGAGAAATAAATATTCAAAGCTCTGCCAGTAAAGATGGTCTTAAATGGTCAAAATTACTCACAAGCAGTAACTTGTAATGCCCAGGGAACTGCAAGTTCATCACCATCCTTACTCACACCTCTACTGTAATTATGCACACAGAGTTTGAGAGGTTCATCACAAGATCAAGGGCCAGGGAAGGTGGGGCTAAACTGACAGACCCTGCAGTAGAATTCAGACAGAATTTGAGAAATGGGGACAAGAAACTGCAAAGGGAAGCTAGGAGGTGATGATATCTCCTATTCCCACTTTCTTCTTCTCTCACCCTCCCCTGTTCTGTAGATTATTCCCCTGTGCACCCTCTTCCCCTTCAGAGGCTCCTGGACGTTTTCCTCCCACAGGTTTAATCCATCCCCAAAAAGCAAGCATCCTCTCCTGTCTTGATGCTCACATAGCCTTCTCTCAGGCTCCTCAGCCTGGGGGAGGAGCAGGGAGAAAGGAAAGGGAAAGAATCCAGACCCAGGCCTGCTTTACCTTCCAAAAAAGGCTTTGGACACTTCAGGCATAAAGGACCAGCCTGGTGAGCAGAGCCAGGAGTGGTACTCACATTATGACCAAACTCTTGGCAGCAGCCTCTCCCTCACCATTACAGAAGTCTGCCCTCACACGTGCAGTGTCTTGGGGAGCTGGAACAGTTTGCTGATGCTTGGGAAAAACACCACAGCTTGTTCAGCCTCATGCCCATCTCTGAGGAAGTGCAGGAGGCCACTGCAGGAGATGGGGTCAGCCCCCACTAAACAGACGCTTTGGGTCTGACCTGTCACAGCCTCTCACATCCAACAACTCTGCTCTCATTCCTTCAGCAAAGGCAGAGCAGGAACACAGCAAAAGCTGGCAGATACTCGCTCTGCCTACACCTCTCCACCTTTCTGTTGTGCTCTGCTGAAAATTTTGAGGATGGGGTTTTGAGCATTTTTGTACTTTGCCCCTTCCAACCCTCACAAAAGGAATCTGTTTTGCTTTTCTGCAAAAGGTTGTTACAGCAGGAAATGCTGGGGAAGGAGCACATGACTTCAATGCTGTTACCACAAAAGAGAGACATCCTATCCTTTGTTTCTGCTTTTTCACATTTTTCTTAAAAGAATTTGAAACAAACCACATGATGAAATATTTTAAAATGAATTCTCAGCCATTACATAGAAGCCACAATAAGTATGTTAAAGTTGAATGACAGGATACAATCTTCTCTTCAAGTAAAGTGAAAAAATCAAGCAAGAAATTTAATGAACAGACATATGTTATTCTGAAATCATGCACAAGTGTTTTACCTGTTTTGCAAAGTTATTTTTATGAAAGGACAAGGGGCAGAAAAAAGAAAGTTAAGAACTATAGATTTCTAAAGCTTTTTTTAATCGAGGAACTGGGGAAATTTTTTTTTGCCTTTTTATTTTTTAAACCACTGCCCCCTTTTCCAAAAGTCATGAATTCTTTATCAGTTGTGGGTAGCAGTGTTAGTGTTCTCTACATAATGCCATGCAGAGATATACACACACACCCTGGATTCACAGAGCTGTACCAGAAATTGGACTCACTGGAGCAAAAAAAGGAACCTTAAATGATCTCAGCAGGGAGCATAAAAGAGAGGAAGAACATGAAGATGCTTAAAAATATGTGATTCTGTTTTATGTTAGAATTTGAAAACAGCCTAGATTCTTCACTGCCTAAAGTACAAATTTCTGAGTTTCTGTCACGGAGGAAAACTGGAAGAATACATTGTCAAAAACATTATTTCTGTTTCATGGACAGTAAACAGAACCGTAAGAAAATTCTTTCCCTTTTTGGAAACACTCATCTTTATAGACTTCCTTGCAGAAAGCTGGTGCTTTATATTTGACAATCAGAGTCCCAGATATGTTAGTATATGACTAATAATAGTAGATGACTATTCCAGGGGATTAGACAAAAATTTAAAAAAAAATTGTTTTGGAAAGTGTTTTTGACATACAGTGGTAGACTACTCACAGCTGTGGTGATGTGGTTTGCAGTTCCTGCACTAATTGCTCACGTCTCCAGTCCTGCCCCCACCCCCAATTGTTTAATGCACGTCAATATTCAGCCATGTTCAATGCTGCCATACATCTCCCTGGGGACCTCACCTCCTCCTCTTTAAGCTTTTGTCTCCGCTTTTCTTCAACAGCTGCTCTCTTCTGCTCCTCTCTCTGCCTCTGTTCCTCCAGTCTTCTCCATCGCTCCTCCATTTGCTTTTCATACTGAAGTTTTGCTCTTCTCTCCTTCTCCAGTATCTGCTGTTCCCTAGCAGCTTGTGCAGAGAAAAGGTGCAGAGAATTTTCACTTCATGCAAATTTTCCTCTCTTTTAAATATATTTGATAACATGAAACAATAGTGTAAAACAACAAATACAAGTATACAGGGTTTTAGTCCACTAAGATTAAAAACATAGTGCACAGAACTGCTGAAATGATTAGTAAATCTAAGCAATTTGCTCAATAAATAGGAAAGTCCTTGTAGACAAGGTGCCGGTCTGTATCCCTTACCTATGTAAAAACAGCGTACAGAACAGTTTAGCAATTTATTTTTTTTTTTATGTTTCAAGTCCCTCTGAAGCTTAAAGCCAAATTATTTTTTCAGACATACTGCTCCTAGCAAGTTTGGAAGGAAATCAGCTGTATATGTTAAAGCAAAAGGCCTTGGGACTTCTTTAGAACTTTAAAACTGCTTCTTGTTATGGAGCTGCCTTTAAAATAGACACATGTAAGCAACATATGCTAGGTTTTCTATGAAGTTTTGAAAATACATCTTTCAGCTCATGATTTGGTGTTACATCTTTACCCACTTCTGCCTCTTCACATGAAAAAGAAATTACTTCTATTACTGAGGTTTTGCCTAGCTGTTTATTCCAACTGGAGCAATAATCTTCATGGGACATTACCCTAATGTTTCAGAAACTCAGACTGCAACAATACAACTGGACTGTTGCTTCAGGTGTACATAGGAGAACAAGTAGCAGGAGTTAATGTGGCAAGCTGAGAGGAAAAATCCATTTCCCATGCAAGTGTATTCCATAAAAAGGCAGGACAGAGGAGTTCAGTAAGCATGCCTATATACACACAAGCCTGTAGTGTCACATACCAACACACATACAGCCAATATCAAAGAAAAAATATTGCCAGGCTAAGAACTTGAAAGTCAGAGAAAGCCAGAATTAACCCTGTTTCTACAAGAGCTAGTTCCTTCTTCCTGCTCACTTATTCAGCCTGTGTTTCTTCAGTTCCTGTTTCCTTGTGCAGCACATCATCACCCTTCTAACTCTCCCATATTATCTTCCCATCATTCCTAGGCTCTTGCCCAGCCATCCCAAATGCCCCTTCTCAGATCAGCCTTTTCCCCTCAGTTCCTGCCCTCAGGCTCTTTAACCACAGTTGTGACTTTTGGTTCCTCTTAGCCCCACTCCATCCTCACTTCCCTGGGTAAAAGCCAGAGTCCTCCCAAAACCCAGATCCTTTTCCAACATTCCATTTCTTTCCCTTGAATACAGAATCCTTCTACAATACTTCCTCGAATCCAGCCTGCTTTCCAGAACACCTTCTAGCTTATTCTTGTTAGAAACACAGTTCATGTTGTCTTCCCCTTTTGTCTTATGAAAATCCACTCATCCTCCCCACTCAAGACAGGGCAGTATGAGGGGAGTGTCAGTGATGCAGCGAACCTGGATTGAATGCATGAAGTTCAGACTTGTCAACAGAAAATTTACCTCAAAGACAGTGGATAACAAGTGACCAGGCATTAATTGTTCCAACTGCTAGGCACATCAGGTAAAGCAGGTGAAAAAAGCATGCTGGAGTTCATAAAAACCAAAAATAAAGTGAAGTGTCTGAAGATTGTGCTAAGATTACCTTCTGAGTAAGTAGGTGAAACTTGGGACTGATTCTGGACAGAGAAGTAAACAATTCTGTCACCATGGACACACAAACAATTCTTACTGCTTAATTTAGGGATGCTAAACCACTGATTAAAGAGTTTTGGCTTGGGTGAAAAAGTTACTCCATATTGCTACACAGTGATGCCTTAGATTTTAGCTTTCATAGTTTCAGATTCTGTGCTGCCTAAGGATGTAGTTTTGAGCCTCATATTAAACGCTAGTAAGCTCTCTTCACAGAACAAGTAGACAAAACAAATCCTTTCCTGCTGAGGACCAAGGACAACCTTCAGCCCAAAAAGCATAAGCAACAGTGGACTGAAGGAAGGAACAAGAAGGATGGGACCTCACAACCTGAAGTTGTAATTGGACAATTAAACCCCAATATGCAAATGAACCAAAATTTATAAAAATGTAAAATCTCATGATCAGGTAGCCATTTTGTACAGCCATTCCTAACTCACCCTGGGTGCAGCCTTGGGCAGGCTCCTGCAATGCCCAGAGTAGGTCCTAGAAGCCTTTTAATAAATATCTACTTTATTCTCTAGCTCTGTCCAGCCTCTGTTTCAGGTCAGCCTTCCTAAGGCATCAGCTTCTGGCAACTCCTAAGGCATCAAAAGTACCTGCTGACTGCCTAAAGATCTGACCTTTGGGGGAATATGCTGCTTTTTCTGAACTTCTAAAAGAAAATTCTCACAGTCAAACTGTGACCAAAATCCAAAGCTCCCATTACAGAAATGGTCTTAACCCTAAAGAAATATGTTTCCAGGAGGCATATATGATGTCTGGGAGAAAACTGCAGACATCACCTTCCAAATCCCCATGGCCAAAATCTCCAGGTCTCAGTTTCATTCTCATCTCTTCTACTCCAAGTCCTTTGCAATCTAATCATCACATCACTTTCCTGGGAGCCAGAAAAGAAGGGATAATCAGGAAGAATAAAGAGATAGCATTTTCTCCAGAACTACCAAAAGGAATCGTGCTGACCAAGCCCATGGTAATGAAAACTGTCACATCACTGGTCCCAAGCCCCAGACTTTGCAAAGAAACGGTCAACAGTCTGTTTATTTAATGCAAGAAAAACAGTATTTTCCTATGATTCTTTTTGCAGGTGCCCATACTTGTTTAGTTGACATTTTCTCAAAATATATGCTTATCTTAAATTTTACAAAAATCATAAAAGAATCATAAAAGACCGACAATTCCTTCTGCTAGGTATTGTCAGGTAATCTCTAGAAAGAGTGCTACTGACCTTTCTTGTCAGTAGAGGAATGTGGAATTACAATGAGGAAAAGTGAAGTTAACTGTTTAACACTTTTTTATATAGGGAGAAATAAAGGAAGTCCAAACCAATGTTGAACAGAAAATTTCATTTATGTGTGTATATGTATGTATACACACACATATATATGTATATTTTAATTGTGTATACACCTGCTCCCCTTAAATATATATTTATACTTTTTACATATCTATTTTACATTTTTTTCTCAACATTTCCCTGGTCATATTAATAGATTAAAAATAACTCATTGTTTTAAACAACATCTGAAATCATTGCTTATGTTATTCAGGAACTGAATAATGTTTTTTATCATTCTCCTGAAAGATCAGCCCTTTTACAACTTACAGAAATGTACACACTTAAATGCTGTATTTAATAACTCTATTATATATTTCAATATGGTTAAAACCAAACATTAAAATTAAGGTTGCTTTACCAAATCATCCTACATATTATTCTGAGTATTATTCAAGGCTTATTTGGTATTTTCACAAAGCAGTATCTTGAACATAAACCTATATTCAAAGGCACACAAATCAAAGAAGGAAGTCAACTTGTAAATATGAAATATTAAATATTTGACTGGAAATCCAGAAAGACAGATTATTTTTTATAATTTAAGTTAAAAGAAGTGATAAAGACTAGGAACAGACTGAATGACAAGATTTAAAATTCAGAACACAAAAATGCTATGTTAGTTAGTTAAGTCTATTAAAACATATCTATAAATAATATATACACCTCCTGCCAACTTACCAAGGTATTTCTCCCTTTCTTCTCTTCTTTCCTTTGCCAGTCTTTGCCTTTCATCAGTTTTTAGAAATCCATCAATAGCTGAAGATAGAGGGAGGGAAAAAAAAAAGCCTTAAAAAGCTGTTAGCAAAACTAAAGAAGGATCCAGAAGAAATTAAAATAATCCATCAAAAAGAAATCACAACTACTACATTTAACGACTCCAATAACAAACAATTCTGCTCTTGTATGAGGGTGGGTTAACGAGCTGGGATTTGGGTACCTCTTGAGCACATTCTCCCACCTACTGCTGAACTCCAAGCACAGTTCCTCAGTGCAAATGCCTGATTCCTCAGAGCAAACAAGCATGCTTAGTGCTTGTTTCAAAACTTGAAACTTCCTTGGGGAGAACCACAAGGACGCGATTAACATGCATTTATCTTCGTTAATAAGCTCATTTTAAATTTCTTGCCTAGAAGGAAAAAGGTAGCTCAGAAAAGCAGTAAGCAGCTATGTGGAGTCCCAGCCTTCATATTTATGGCTGACCACAGCCCCCCAGTTTCCTTGCTTGCTCAGCACCAGCTCATTTCAACAACCAGCAATTACTGCTGGATGAGGCTATGGAAGCAGCAGCCCTCCTCACCTCTTTCCCAGGCAGGAAACACTTTGTTTCCTCCTGGAGTTGGTATCTAAGAGTAGGATACTTGTTTGGGAGGAGGTTGCCTAAGGATGCTTCGTACCTGGATCCAGACACCCCAGTTATTTGCACAGCTGAAAAGCCCAGTTTAAGGAGGCAGGAAGGCAGAGTGTGACACAGCAGGTGCCTTGGGGTCACCTGCTTGCGTGCCCTGGAACAAGCACCAAAGGAACCTTAGATGGACCTTCTGCAACAGCCGGGGTAAAGGTACCAATGTGTACCTTGACAGACCATCCAGGGGACAGTATCCTCTTAAAACAGCTGACAGGGCCTCCAGGGCCCTCCCTTCCCTCTCTTCTCAGGATCTCCTGAGGTCTGAGCAGTGCTGCAGTGCAAACAGGCATGGTATCTCACAGCACAGTTTACATCATTTGCAATCATTATCTGGGCTCCCTACTGAGTTGCTGAATTCTAATTAAGTCCCCTTCCTTTTGCTCTGAGAACTGCATTTATTGATTTTATCAGATAAATACAAATGGAAAAATTACATAGATGTAACCCCAACTACTTTCCTGAAAAGCCACACTTGCAGGCTCCTTTCCAAAGGCACCCTGTCTGTGGGAGCAAGGATTTTGCATAGGAAGTATCTTTCTATAAAATGCACAGTTCTGCAGGAGGGCTGAAAGCCAGGTCTCAGCTGTCCCCCATTACAATCACAGCTTGCTTTTCCCCCCAAGCAGCACCTTCAAAGACCATCTCTAATCCTCCTCAGCACACACAGACTGCGACTACCTGAAGGCAGCCAGGCCCCTGGAAAAATGTGATTATAGCTCCCAGCTAGTTAATTACAACTCAGTTTGTGGGTCAAATACAGATTTATTTACTACCAAAGACTCATCCTACTTCCATACTAGTCCACTTGTTTGCTCACTTGGCTGACATTTATTTTCAGATTTGACAAGAAAGAGACAAAAGATAGCAGCTCAGTAAAGCAACCATGGCAAAGGTTTGTAACTGCTTTCAAGGGGCCTGCAGTAAGTAGCCAAGAAAGTGAATCCTGTTGTAAGCATAGGTTTATTAGAGCTCCAATGGAAAGTTTTTCAGTGGTCCTAAAGTCAAACAAACATGAAACTCAAGCTAGAAGCAGCAGAAGGATTTGATGTTCAGATGGATCAAGAGCCCAAAGGTGGAAGACTGAGCTTGGAAACAAGGAGGCTGGAGAAAGGGAAAGAAACAAACAGAGACACAAGTTAAGGTCTTCTGTGGCAAAGGATGTAACTCAGATGGAGAGGTAGAACCTTAAGTACAGAAACTAGAATGAGGATAAATGGAGGGATGAGAGGAACTGCAAGAGAGTTCATGTCCATGAACTATGTTCACAAAATCCTGCACTGATTGTTATTACTCTCCTGGCTAACAGTAACTATCTCAGAAACCCGGCAGCAAAAATGCATCCCATTATGTCTATCAATAAAATCACAGCTAACTCATCTCTACTTTGATTGCTTCACAAACACAACAGGTAGAAGTGGGTCTAAAAGCCTTACTCACAACCCCATTGCTATACAAAGTTGATGCACAATTTTTCATGTTGGCTTTCTCAAGCATTTGAATATCTCAACCCAATTCAGAAAATGCTAAAAGATTATCAAGTCTGTAATAACACATATTTAAGAAATGAGAATGTATCCAAATTGAAATAGTCTGTACAATCTTTATTTTGACTGATCTTACATATATATTACATTTTTTCCTTTTAGGTCCCTTTGTTATTCATTCAGTGCGTAAGAGTTGAACAAAGTTTGAAGTTATTAGTGCTTCTTGCTTCATTTCTTTCTGAAACTGAAAAGCAGACAGAGCAATACCTGAAGAAGGCTTTTTGAAAAACAGCACTTCACGCTTGGCTATGTCACTACAAATACATGGAATTACTATTCATAACATATGCAATACACCAACATGGAAAAAAACCAAAACACCAAAACCACCAAAAAACCAGTGGAGGAAAGCTGCATTCTAATACATACAGGCATCAAATACAAGATGGCATTAAAATAGCAAAGGCATCCTCAATGCTGACATTTCTTAATTCAAGTACTTGACTTTGCAAATCAGCATGCCTGCCAAAAGTCAGAAACTTGCTTGCCTTCAGAAAGTAAATACAGTTGTGAAGGACAGAATAACTGATCACTGGGTGACAGCTTGTACCTTGGGATGATTTTCAAAGGCCAAAACTGCCGTACTTTGTGCACCTTCATATAACATTCATATAATATTACAAATGCAGCGAGCACAGCAGATACCTGTGGCAAGGAATTTCAATAATGACGGGAATTCAAACCCTGCTTGGCAAAGCAGACTGCAAGCAGCAAGCTGGCACAGGTAACTATCCCGGGAACCGTGTCAGGGTATCCCCGTCCCGTACCAGGGAACTGCCAGCAGAGGGCAGGAGAAGGTCGGAATGAACCAAACCCCGCGGCAAAACCGCTCTCGCTGAGCTCTGACCTCGGGTTAAGTCTGTATAGGCAGCTTTATCCTGAGCCTTCCTCATATTTACAGCTAAGCCTCTGATCCCTCACTTAGAGAGGCACGGAACAGCTAACAACATGTTTAAGAGTCAGGACGTAAATGCAGGCTGGTTGTTCTTCTGCCAACCAGAGTAATGAATACAAGGGGATACCGGCAGGAAATTCCCTAATAAACATTTATTCCCAGACTTGCAGAGGAATAAGGAAACTTGCCAAATAATAACATCAAAGATTTTACTCTCAGGAAATGCACACATACACATTGTTGCTACTTCTTACTCTATCTCCTAGCCCTCCCCTGAAGTGTCCTTTGCACAGAGTCCCCACTCTCAAAGGCATGCACTTAGGCACTGGGCTAATTCCTTGAGATTGCGCCTCATTTTTCGATTGAGGAGGGCCAGCTGTTCATCTGGGACTTTGTTACAATGAGCATTTTTAAAGATAAAGACCATAAAGTAAAACCAGTTTGAATGTCAGCAGCAGCAGACCTGCAGCTAAAACGTAACAGCTAATGCTGCAAGATTCCTTCAATATTTCCATGTTACTTGAAAACAAATATTCACAGAAGTAAACCCCAACATGTTAGTCACTGCTTCAACTCTTTTTTATGGGCAAGGCAAATCTATTCAGACTGATGAAACAATGCCAGAACAATCCACACACACTGCTCTGCTCCACATAATGCTTGTAAAAGCCTCTTCGTGGTTGCTCAAGACAGAGGAAGGCTGTCCTCTCGTGATGAGACACAAGGCAAGCTCTGTCTTTTGAAATCCATATCCTGGTTTTCGTGAGAAAACAAGTACTCAGGCAAAACAATTAGGTTATTGGAAGCTGAGACTACATTTCAAAAGGACCAACAGGCTGCTTGGGTATCTCCTTTTGCACCTGAGTAATTGTCAGCAGGTAAGGTCTCTATTCGGTTTTAATTTTTTCCACTTTGTTATTGAACCCACATCCCCACCTGCCCTCTCTAATACCCCATGGGATTTGGTTCCACAATATATTTATACATAGCAGACATCGAAGCCCTTGTCGGGCATCCTGACAGAAGTCAGCTGGGCAGCTGAGACCAGCTCTACATCACTGTTCCACACACCGAGACCTTTGGCCATCCTGCAGGACCACATTCAACACATTTAGACCTTTGTCCATCCTACCTGACATTGTCCAACAGTTTCAGACCTTTGCCACAGTATGTGTCACCTACCCTGATGCTGCTGCATTAGTGCAATTCCCAGTTTGGATGCAGTTCTGCCTTGCCTGACCAGAGAGCCTGAGACATCACTGCACTTACACCCACTGTTCTGCTGACAAACTGTTGTTTCGAATAACACTACTTTCATCTATAAAATTGACATTTTGCTCCCTAAAACCTGCTTTTTCTCCCTTGGGATTGTTCTTTGAGACAATAACGAACAGACATTTTCCACCTGTCACCATTTCCCTCTGGGTATTTCTGAATGAAGAAATGTTCAAGTTTTAGCTATTAACTGTACTTTGAGGGGGAAAATAGTCACAAAGCTGCATGTGACTGTACCTGGATGGCACTTTCCCTAAATTGTAATTATTATATAGCTGAGAGGCTTTCAGGTAGAAGCAACATGCAAACACCACTAGAGCTTTGCAGGTAGGTTCAGTAAGATTTTGTGGATTGTTGTTGTCCTTTTTGGTAATTATATTTTTCTGCATTTCCTTTAATTAAAAAAGCTGTTGACTCTATTGCATTCAAAAATCCAAATACAAAGAATCAGAATTTCTCCAGTTTCAGATACTTAATTTTATTTTTATATTTGCCAGGCTGGATTTCAAATATAACCAGAAAAAGGAGCATTTTCCATTATGTCTAATTAAAATACCAGGACAGCTATTTGTCATTATAAAGATGTTAAGTGGATGAAGTCATTAAAGGCAAACAGTTGCCAAACACAGTGACATTTCAGAACCCCAGGCTAATTGTCTGAGAGGTGGCCTGGCAGATAGAACAGAGACACTGTCAGGGACTGAATGCTCTGGTTGAACAACTAGGACACCTGCCTTATGCTCCAGCTCCCCACCCCAGATTTTCAAATTACCCAGCAGAATCAAGAACTTCAGCTGTAAAATATTCTTACACAAAGACTGCAGTAGCAAAATATATCCTACTGGTACATTTATTTAAGTTTAGGGTGAAATTGCTCAAAAAAATGCTGGCCAAATAACCTTGAAATGATACATAGAGTATACATAGGTAATTTTGTGATCACGTATATTAACAGAAGTAACTTAATTACTGCATCGGGAGGAAAAAATTGCTAAAATATAAATGGCAGATCTTCTCAGTTTTGCATGAGCCCACAGACACCTAATCAGCTCCATGGGATTGTGTACAAATGTGTATGCAGCCCTAACAGTGCCCCAAGGAGACTCCAGTATCAGGCAGACACAGCAGATGCACCTCAAGCACTCAGAGAATAGTAAGATACATTAGCAGAAGGTTTTTACTTATGAAAACACTAGATAATTAATCTAGTGTTATTATTTATTTAGTTTACTGAACAGGTCCCTGCTAGACAGCCCCCCACATAACCCACACCAAGGAGTAGCACTCTGTGCACATTTTCTACACTGATGTTTTATTCATGTGCTTCTAACCTCCCAGGCAGGAAGGAGCCCAGAGGCTTAACCAGTGCTTGACAGTGTCTTTCTCACAGATTTAACACACATGAACACTTAGAGCTGTATTTTTCAAACACCACTAGACCCCAGACCCATTTAGCATCTGTAGGTAGACCTAATGGGTCTACCCTAGTACCTTTGCTTAGGGTAGATCCATTAGGCATCTGTAGGTACACTGTGGATTCTGGAAAGGATAAAAAAATATATACATACAAAAATACTCTTTCTATTTCACAATTAACATTTTGAAAATTCTACGTTTGCCAAAGTGGCACTAGTTGGAAATTTTATACTAAACAAGCAAACCCTAGAAGCCCAAAGCTATGAATACTATAAATTAAACAATTTTTTCCATGACTGAAATACTTCCCTTCTTTCGTTCACTTACTGCCTATCTCCTGAATCAGCAATAGTCCCAACTTATATTCACAATTTATGCATTGATAAACTTGCACAGGCTAGTTTAACTGACTTAGCAGAATGACTGTTAAAACAGAAAATATGGAAATACCTTGTTAGGATCAGTAAGCCCATGCTTACCCCACCCAAGTCTGAAAAAGAAGGTCCTCTCACTCATGTACTATCATATTGAAAGGAAAATTCATTTTTTGGAAGGAGAGTAGCCATAAATACCGTAGACACTGCTTGTTGGGTTCACTTTACTTTGACTTCTGCAAGAAAAAGCCTCACTGTAAGATAATAACTCTCAACTCACAGCTATTTTGCCCAAATGATCTAAAGGAAACTTTTTTAGGATCAGATAAACTTGTTTCTCCATCACAGTAAATTCAATCCAAATAGCCTCATTTTAGGAACATACACATCAAAATGAAAGAGATTCTGTTTATTGGTAACAATTTTTGTTACCAAAATGAACAAGAGAAATGTTTTGGATCTATAGTGCATAAATGTAAGCCAGCAGCACTGTGTCCAATGTGTGCTCTATACTGATGTTTTATTTACATGCTTCTGTAATCGCTTAGGCAGAAAGGTGTCTGGAGGCCTGACCAGTGCTTGACAGTGTCTTTCTCCCAGATTTAACACACATGAGCATTTATACCTGTATTTATGTGTATAGTGTAGTCTAGCACAGTTCAATTTCTAATTAAAAGTGTTTCTGGACTGACAATACACATGTATCAGCATCTGCTGATGTTATATATTGATTACTAGGTATTAGATAACCCCAGCTTAGTGAAACACCAGCATCTCACTGAGAAATTTAGATATTTTTAGCATAAGCAGTCCAGATGGAAACTCTAAGTACCCATTTCTCCCACCTCCAGCTAGCTTGTAATCCCCAAATGCACATTAAACCCCACTTCCTGTTCAAGTTAATTGGCTTTGCTGGTGTGTGGCACTGAATAGTGATCTTATGCTTTGGTGGTTTTTCAAATGTCACTGCTGTGTCCCCAGTGACAGCTGAAGTGCACAAAGACAGCCAAAGGGAGCACTGAGCTGCTTTCCTGTGTCCAGGTAGGAAGAGCTTTAGTGGAAGCCTTGAGCAACTCTCAGGCAGGAGAGGAGCTGACCTGCAGCTGAGGTGCACCACAGGTCATTTTCCTGCTGAACACTTCATCAAACCTTTGCAGCAGCACCCCATGCTGCACTTTTAAAACCAAGGGGTGCAGGAGCCAGCACTGGCAAATATTATCTGTAGAACACAGAGAGCTTCCCAGATGTGAGCACCCAGGTAACTTGGAGCACACTGGGCTGAGCTCCTGTCTTCATGCTCATGGCCATGTAATCCCAATCACCTTCCCCTCTGCAGTGGGTGGCTGCTGTCCTGCCTCCAGACAGGCCAGACACCCCCACAGCCCCCAGCATTAAAATTTTGCCTCACGGAGAAGAGGGAAGTTGGAATGATTTTCCCACTGTGGCAGTTACCTGGAACGTGCCAGTTCCAGTTACCTGGAAGCTGCCCAGATCAGGGCACTGAAGTGCACTGCTGAAGGCCATTCTTGTGGTGCCAGAGCTCCCTCTCACAGCACCAGTTCATAGCAGCTGCAAATCTCTATTTTCAGCTGATTCAAGGGTCACAGGACAGCATTTTGGAGGAAGCCCCAGCAGTCTCTGTACATCCTGCCTTCCACTATGGCCTTTTTGCAGACCAGGGATCTCTGCAGCAAAGCGACTGCCTGCAGATGGGGCAGCCAATAAAGATTTTTTTAAAATCCTATAATCAAACTGTTAATTAACCTCTATGTCTAGGTACTCAAACAAAAGCATGAAAAAAAAATAGAATTTGCTTCTAAACCAGCTTCAGCCAGGAAGTTTTCTTTTGGAGCCTGAAGTGAAGATGACAAGGATTTATCAGTATGCTCTCACAAACAGTCCTTACAAAAAATTTAAGACTAATCACAGAAGAAATGATAAAACAAAACAAAAATCTACAAATAAAAGGCTCACACTTGGGCGACAGAGGCTTGGTGGATGGCCATTTCAGAGGTGGCAATTTGTACAGCACAGCACAGACCTTAAACTTTCCACTGCACATGTATGTACAGGGATGGTTCTGCAGATTCCTTTTTTCATTTCAAGTCTAATTTAAGAGAAGCTGCAAAAGAGAAACCAGTGCTTTGGGATTTGCTCTGAGTTGCAGCAAAGATACAGTTAGAGAACCAAGGAAACACCTGTCTCCTAACAATGCTTATGGAGGCGTGAGGTGTTGCCAGCATGTCCTATTACCACAGCAGGTCTACATGTTTTTTCCCTAGACAGTAAAATTAAGTTTTAACATTATCTTCACCTACCACTATACTCTGTCCTCCATGAGTGAAGATTTGGAAAAAGCTTCAGGATGTTTCTGTTCTTTGTGGTGAGCAAAGTGAATATAAAGCATTTAAAAAAGAAGAATCCATTTGCAATTTGCCATTTATATATATGTATCTATCAAAAAAAAAGTGTTGATGACTTGCTAACATGACATGCAGCTAATCAAGGACTAACCTAAATAACCTCTTTGCTCTACCCACACCGGGTGCATTGCTGAAACAGTGTATTATTTCACACAGAAGCAGTTACCAGCATCAGATGTAGAAAGCACATTTTCCCTGTGATTTGGCAAGACCTTCCAAAATAAAAAGAAACAAAGCTGATTAATCCACAGAACACATGATCAAGTGAACTTCATCCTCTCTGGACTTGGCTATGTTTAGGAGCAACAGTTAAATGTTGCTTTTGCTGTGCTTCACAGTAATTATATTTCCCAGTTATTTATTTCAGGAAGAACACCCATTGACTATCAAAATCAAAACAATTTATTCTAGGAAGGTGCACAGTAAATCCTCCTAGGGAAGAAAACCTTTAACAATTAAACATTTGCTTTAAAGCTTTTTCTTCCATTTTAGCAGATGAACTACAACACAGTTCATATTTATAACATATGTATGGACATACATAACGTCCATATGGTCAATGTCAATTCATCAAAGTGTATTCCACACAGCTCTTAAGTCTTGGCCCCTACACATAATTCTTAATAAAGCATATGGTTCAGTGGTGGGATCCAGATACCCTTTTCAATCCAGAACATTAACTTTTCCCTCTGGCATTTATGTAATCTCATCTGAGAATCTAATCATTCTAGATCTTCCATCAAGAGCCTAACATGTCCTTATTGGGACTTCTGCTTACTTTTCTACCTGTCCTTTAGCTTCTGACACTCAAGGAATTCCAAGCACAAAGCTTTCAGTGCATGCAAGTCTACCTACAAGACACTGCTGAGACCTGACCACGTGCCAGCAACCTTTCTGCCCCAGAGAACAAAAATATTACATTTACATACATCCTTTTGTATGTAATGTATGCATCTCTGTACAATCATTTATTATGACTGTTCTTGGTCCAACTACTGCATATTGGCCACTGTGAACAGAAAGTGTTAATTGTCTGTTAGAAAACAACCAAGCCCCATGAAGGGCAAAAGGCTCCAAGAACCTCATGCAACTCTTACCCTTGAACTGTATTAAAGAGTCTGAATTACTTGGAGCTTCTAGAAGTCTAGGAAATATCCCAAAGTGGAGACTGCCTTAACACTGACTCAGGCAACTTCATTTATGCACAGGGCTGGTGCAGCCTGTTGAAGGAATCCAGGTCAGTGATGGAACAGTGAGAAATGAGACATGTTGGGTCCCACACCCCTTGCATAAATCCTCCTCCATTCTGACAGAGACGATGTTTGCATTTTATGGAAACAGAAGACCTTGGAGCTATTAGGTTAGTACTTGGAAGATTATTTTTCAAGGGAAAGAGACAGCACGGAGATGGACAGATAGACAAATAAGGCTGAACATTTCTGCATCCCCTGAAAGAGTCACGTGAACCAATGTTCTTAAGTGGAATTTATTTGGAGATTCAATACCTTAACAAATGTAAAAAAGATTAAGTCTGCCTTTTTACCACTGCAAAAGATAAATCTTTGCTTAACCTGTAATTTCTCAGAGGGTCATTCACTGAGCTCCAGCTATAAATTGTATTAGTTGTTTATGCAAACTCAGAACACAAATGACATTACTCATGAAGCTCTTGACCTACAGAATAATAAAGACAATATGCCAAACTCAAACTTTACATCCAAGAGAGGTGAGTGGATTATGCATCCACTGATTTTTCAAGTCTCAAAAAGAATAAGGTTGATGTTTATTCCAGGTAAGAATTTGGAGCATTTACAAAGACTTACAAAAATCTATAAAATTAAATCAAAATATAAAGTGACTAAACTGTATGCAAAGTGCTTAAATGATATGTTAAGATGAAAACATACACTGAGTCCAGGACAGACAGCACACTTAGGCCAATACAGAGAGGCCAATTAAAACATAGTAGGTCACTAAGCTTTGCAGTAAGGAGTGCTTAGCACAGAGATCAGATCCAGTATTCAGTATTTTCTGTCAAAATTCATCTAAACTTTCACAGTGATGTGTGGCAACACTACACAGGATGGAGGGAAAGTCCAGTTTGCATGGTGTCTCCTACCTTCTTTTGTGACCTTCATGGCCCACAGAGGAACCAGTCAAGAGACAGAGTTAATATCACAGTCAACAACATGCAGCTTTCACTGCTGTGACAGGTCTGCCTCTGCCCTTGCTCAGGGGAAGTCCTGGGCAGGAGCAGGCACTGCAGGCACCAGGGGAGAACTGTGGAGACTCAGCTGGTATTCACATGGAGCATTTTAGAGCCTTTAGACACAAACAGGCCTTTGCACGTACACGTGCACTCTAGATGTACCGGGTTTTCTTTTCATTTTTACCAGAATTCATTTCAAAGACCAGACACACTGGCCCAACACATAATTTTTAAAGAAAATACAGGTATTTATAGAATTTCTTGGGAGTATTTCTGTTGATCCTTCAGCATCTGGAGAGGACTGACTTGATTCAGGACAAAGTCCAAAGTTGACATGTAAGTGCTAAAGTCAGTAATTCAACATCAGATCTGTGACCAGATGCTTTTTGGGCACAAAACAAGCAGAATGCAACTTTAAATGTCTAAAAAAAAAGGTAGCTTATATTTGTCCAAAATGACAGATGTCTATTAAGAGGCTCATATGGGTCTTCCACCACAGTATAAGGAAAGCTATTTGATTCAAAGTATTACTTTATTTTTTCTGCCTCTGTATACTCTTGGAAATGATTCTGTAGTACTTTGAAAAGCAAATTCTTGTTTTCATTCATAAATAAGGACAGAGCTAGAAATCTGGCCTACAGATTTTTATTTTTCTGGTAATTTAAATTCTTCAAACAAGTGACTTAAAAAAAAAAACCTACAGGGCACTGAAAATCCTCATTTCTTTCATGGCTGTGCCTTGACACTGGATTCTCTACTGAAGTGTTCTCAGAGGTCAGGGTCATTCATAAACAATTCCCTCCTGAAAGTGGTGAATTTTAGGCTATGTAACATAGGGGTGAGCTTTTACTGTGTTCTGTGCCATCACCTGGTTTTATCATCTTTGCAGGAACCCTTTAGATTGTCATTTAGGACAAATTTGGTTGACGTGGACTGATGGCTTCAACAGCTAATTATGGTGAGAAGAAAGAAGGATGGACAACTAAGTGTGATCCTCTACATTTAATTTCTTTTTGAAGAAATACACACAACTGAGTCTTTGAAATTGTAGCAAGACACTTAAAACCTGCATCAAAATCCTTATTCATTTGCATGCCTCCAGAAATACAGCATATTAAGTACATCAATAAAGGCTTTCTATCTTCAAGGCCCCAGCTACTCATGATGGCCTTGGGTAAAATGAAAACCCACAAGAACTCAAAAAAAAATCTAGTAAAAGTCATGGCAGTTTCCAAAAAACACAAACACATAAATTTACATATTATGTTTTTCAATAACCCAATAGTTCAGAGAAAAATCTCTAGCTTCTTCTGCACATTTTCTGAATAACTCACCTAGAATAAAGGTAAAAGGAGGAGACAGATTAGCCAAAAAAACAAAGTTAAACACACAGTTTCAATATTTCAGGGAAAAGATACATGATATTATGCTATACTGATATTCATCTAATTAACTGCCTGACACTTAAACTGACAGGCTTAAATAAAGGCAGAGACAACATACAAGATGGGAACTGTAAAAGAGGCTTAATCCAGTGTCACAATGTTAAACTTCCAAGATAAACTGACCAACAATAACGGCAAAATACTTTTCAGTGGTAATGCCTTTTGGGTTATTTATAAAAAGCAGAATGAGAAATGGAGTGCCTGCAGTTTATCAAAACATCACAGTTTAGCTAAAAAAGTGAAGGCTGACAGATGAGTTTGAAAAAAATATTTCCAGGAAACATACTGAGCTCTAAAATGAAACAAAGATAATTATTTGCACAAGTGAACAGTAGCATAAATGTATTAAGGTTGATGATGGCTGAATTTCTACTCAGCCTTCTCCTGTGTGAGAAGCCACACTGAATCCACCAAATCTAATCATGCAGCCTGACTCTTTCTTGGCACACAGATTTATTTAATGCTATGACATAGTCTAGTAACACGTGGTCTGGATGAGTTTGTGAGGATAAAAAGAAAGCTCTTCAATAGAGATAAATGCACGATAAATGCAAGGAATTGAAGGTCGCATACGCTTGGCAGGCAATACTTTGTTCTAATTCATTTTGAAAACACTTGAATGATGATTTAGCAATTAAATTATCTACTTGTAATACAACATAATTATACATTTTGGAAGATAGAGTCTAGCTGGCTTAATTCCTTCTAATGTGTGTTTAGACTTTGTAAGTCTACAATTAGCCTCTATATGGGTTAGCTGGTATTTTCTATTTAAAATTTACTTTTTAATTTTCTCTTATTCTTTGTTCCTCCCTCTCCCCCTCTTCTGATGTGTTGCAGTTGCGGTTTTAATAAAACAATTACTAGCAGGAAATTTAACCTGACTGGTCCTGCAAATAAAACAAACATTATTTTGCACCAAAATGTAAGAATTTACAGTCAAGGGCTTAAAAAATTGCACCAAAAAATAGTAAAATAATCCTGGTTTAATTCTTGTAACAACCTGTCTCATCACCTTTCCCTGGCCCAACATCAACACTAAATCCCTAACTAAACTATGTTCTTTCCTACCCGATTATTTTCCATGTCACAAAACCAGTAAGAAAGTTCTAGTTTTATATAGTACTTCAGCTCTTGACATTTGCACCATTAGATCTTGCATGTTCAGTAATTCACGGAATCACAGAATCACAAAATTTTTAGGTTGGAAGAGACCTTCAAGATCATCAAGTCCAACCCATGCTCAGTGTCTGAATACCTATTTATAATTTATTCCTTATATTTGCCCTTAATGTCTCACTGTGGTTTCCAGTGAGACTGTTCACCTCTCAGGCTGCTGGAGCTGACATTACAGCTACAAAGTAGAGGCACATACAAAACTTCCCTCATACCAAGAACATCATCAATTATTTAAAACAATTCCTCTTCTGGATCCTACAAATTCAAAGAAGTTTTTATTTTAAAAAAGTATCTTCTCAGCTTTACCTCAGGGATAAACTGGTGCAAGTGTGCAACACAACTATGGAAATACCATACAATTATCAATGGACTAAGTTTTCTATCTTCCATCAATCTACCAAGTTTATTCAAGTTAGACTGTCTTTTCATCACTTTTTTGCTATTTGCAGTATGGTTCTTTAGGATTTACCACATATAAACGTGTCCTATTGCTATGTTCTACCTCAGAAATAAATGGGCTGTAACAGGTAAATTTCATATGATTGACTGAAATAATTTCCCATGAATTATCCAATCTAAACTAAATTACAAGTGATAAATAGTTGCTAAAGGTATTAAAATTACTTGTAAACCCCTTAATTACAAGTTTATACTCTTCACAAACTGCACAAACACTGGACAACAGAAGGGGTTAATCCAAAGGAATTTGCAAGTGAAAAAAAACCCAAAATGCACCATGGATCTCGGGAGTCCCCACAAAAGCCAAGGTCCAAGCACCCTGACCAACCACACAGTAACAGATCTCCTGGGCTGCACGAGAGTTTTGGGTAGACACTGAAGTTACCTTGCATCCACCTGCCCTCTTCATTAACTCTTTTATTAAGAGGGTCTTCACACACAGGACACCACTCCCTTGAAGGCACCTCTGGCACAGAGAACGGTCCAGTGCCATATGGACGGATGCAAACTGAGGTTGCTGACCTGCTGTACCTCTGGGCTAAGCTGCTGGTAGTCCCATCTCCAGCCCAACTCCTGCCCATCCCAGCTGGGTCCCTGGATTCAGCTGACCACCTCACTGGCATGGCACTGCTATGCCCACTCTGCAGTGCTGGGCAAGAGAGCACAGAAACTATGCTACATTATTGCACAAAACTCTGAATTACTCCTTTGTTTCAATGAGAGAACCGTCAAAATGCTCAACTCCACATCTCTAACTCACAGGCCAGGACCTCCTTCACTGTACATGGAGAGCACAGCCTGCACACCCCATCACTGAACAGCCCTGTAAAACCACAGAACCAGTAAACACTGACTTTTTATTTCTCATCCCTTTTACTGCAACAGAAACCTGCACTCTTTTCCACTTCTGACGTCCAAGAATCACTAAATGACATAAAATAGGATTATTTTTCACCACATAAAACAACAACAATTAAACAACAACAACAAAAAGGTAATAGGGTGATAACTAGTCTGCTCACTAGATAACAACTGGGTAAAACAATAGCTATGTCAATAGCTAGTGTACCAGGTTTCAGGTATTTTTAAACACAAATGCCTCATCAAGACCAACTGTTATATGAATTGGTTTAAAACAAAACAAGCTTTGTATAGTGATATTTGCTTCTCTCTCTTGTTTTTTTAACAGATGAGTACAAAGTGTAAAGTACTTTCGACAGAAAATTGAACTGTTTAAAACGGGTATTATTACATTCTTCTATTTCTATCTTAATAAGTACTGCATGCCCACTACCCACACCTGTGATCATGCTGGGTCAAATACTTTAAAGATGTTCATAAATAAACAACTTTAACACATAGAAATGACCTCTGGTGCACAAGTAACCAGAAGCCAGCAAACCGTGCATTTGCTCACTGCACAGAAGCCACCAGCTGCTAACAGAAGGGAAGGAAAAGCTATTCTGATCCATAGTGCACATCCCAAGAAACCAGCAGCTGCTCCTGCTTTATAAGGGAGAAGTGACCAGACAAAAACAATTTTAGGGGAAAGAAGATGTTAAACCTACACAGCTATGTTTTGGGCTCCCCACCTCACTTTGTATTAATCTCTCACCTTCTTCCTAAGTTTTTGGACATACTGCTCATCAACATTTCTCCAAACTAAAGGCTGGAATGTCAATGAGAATTATCAGGTTTTGAGTGATTAAATGAAGTACTTTTATTTTGCCACCTTTAAAACTAAGACTTAGGATGAAGGGTGTTTTGAACACACATCTGCTGAAGAGCAGATTCCTACCCTATGTAATCCACCATGGAAGTTCAGCAAAAAGATGAGGGCTGCTAATAAAATCTGCAGCTCTGTAAGTCCAAGGTGGTAGGTCTATCAAAACCCAGTTAAAGATCCACATACTAATGAAAACAAAATAAAACAGGACAACTGCATACAAACACAGCAAGTTCTGAAATTGATAGTCAGGAGGAAATATGAAATGTTTCAGTTTGAAAATAGGAAGCATTCAAGGTGCAAATGAAATCAGCCTGCTTTGCAAACAACTCTCATTATTGACATCATGAAGATCTATCCAGATGGGAGACAACATCCTGCACAGTGCAGCTGAGAAAAACAACAGCAGGGAAACAAAATCATTCTTCTTTTCAGCTGTAATACCACAGCCACCACTAAGAGTTGTTTTTAGAAAACACTCCACAGGGTATATTTTGGATAAAAAGTAAAGTACAGCCTCTCCTGAGTCTTGTCTATAACTGCCACTGCCACAGACAAGGCACAATGATTTCCTTTTCTCTGCTGAAGAGGAGCTCTTAAGGATGTTTCTGACAACCACTTAAGCAAACAGCATGATAATCTCAAAGACAACATTCCTAAACACTATTTGAAGAGATCATATATGTTTCCCTCCTCTCACGAATGTAAAAAAATGTGTGAATAGAGGCTATTCAGTTGCATTCAACATTACTTTGGACAAATACATGGGCAGCTAGTGATGTTGGCAGCTGAGCTTCCTTCCTTTGACTGAAAGTGGATGCAGGTTTTTTCTAAGCACTTTCCACACTTTGTGAAAAATTAATAGGTCAATTACTGTGATTTATACAAAGCTAACTTCTACAGAAAAATAAGTGAGTAGCACTCTGTAAATATTGTCTTTCTAAGCAAATATATATATACCTTATGTAGTGAGCACATAATTAATTTAAGATTACTTTTCTTGTGGCAGAGTTCCGTCAGAAGTGTTGATGGTTATATGAAGAGACAAAGACTGGATTCTCTCTTGCTCAGCTATTTTAGATTGATTTACAGCATGAAGAATAAACAGTAAGTTTTAGAAAAAGATTTGTATGTGACTTGATAAATAAGATTCCTCCCACGTACTTATATATGGTCAAAGGGGGAAGTCAGAAATTGAAAAACAAAAACCATGAAAACTGGAACAGTTTTCTATAAGCAGAGTGATAAAGACTAGTGCTGTGTGAACACCTGTCTTTTCAAACATCTCTTGTGTTTGTTTATTCACTGGAGATCTCATAGCAGGCTTATTTAACCTTGAAAATTGGTGAGCATCCTGGCTTGGAAATAGTCTTAAGGGCAGGAAAATTCTCTCAAGTACCATTGGAAAAACTATTGCCACAACCTCCTTGTGCAAGGCACACTGGGAATTGGCCAAATGGGCAGCACTGAGCATGTTATAGCCATGTTAAGAACTTAGATGTATAAAGAATAACACACACATTAAGCTTCAGGTGAATTAGGTGGTGAATGTTACCCTATGCTTATTTTTAGACTTTATTTTGCAAAGAAAACAAGTTGTATTTATTTGCACCTGAGAAATACAAATGTGTATACAATGCTTCTGAGAAGACACTTCAGTGTTACTAGGATCATTACCTGCTTCCACCTTTATGGAGTTTGGCTGCACAGAGTCACCAGTATGCTGAGTTCTGCAGTTTCTCCTCATTCTAAGCAGTTTTCCTCTCTTGCAATTAACGAGAGAACAAGAAGTAGACTGCGATGTCCTCTCCCTACCTTTCCCCTTCTTTCTTGAAATAATTCAAGTTACATCAAAAGCAGCTCCCTGCCTTCAGGCTCTGCTTATGCATATTTACACCCCTTCTCTGGCATGCCCCACACCTTCCCACTTCCCAGCACAAATCTGCATGAGCTCCTGCCTTCCCTCAAAACCTTACCCCTCAAACAGAATGCCATCTGCCACATCCAGCACACTGCTCCTGCAGCCTTCAGCACAACTGTCCTGCACCTCACCATCACATACACCTCCCCTGACCCACAGACTGCCCCAGGAAGCTCCCGAGGGATTGCTGGATAAAAAGTAAACATGTGACATGACACCCTTGGCAGGGCAAGTGCCAGCAGCACTCAGAGGTGGCAGGCACGCTCCAGCACACCAGCTGCAAGCAAACCCACGCACCCCACACGTGCTCGCTGTTTTGGGAAGCTTGAGAAGCCTGCAGCCAGAAAACAGACATTTTTCAGGACCATAAAGTCTCTCCCCCACACCCAGCCACTCCATTCACAAGGGAAGGTGGTTTGGGCACTTCCACAGACATTGCCATAACCTCTGCCAGCTCAGAGCAGCTCCAGGCCTCACAGAGAAAACACACATGGGTGCTCCTTACAAGAATCACACATCAGCTCTTACTCCAAAACTTCAGTTTTGGTACTGCAAATATGTAGTTGGCTTGTTGCCTTCTAGAGTTTGTCCTCTGAAGGGCTGTAGATTCATTGAACAACAGCACTGGCCAGGGAGGAAAGGACCCCAAAAGATCATCTGGTCCAATACTCCATGAGAAAGGGAGCCCAGATGAGATTATCTAACATCCTGTCCAACCCCATCTTGCAAACATCCAGTGATAGGGCCTCCACTATGTCCCTCCAGGAGCTTGTTACAGTGATTATTGTTATCACTGTAAAAAAATTTATTTCTTTTATGGAGGTAAAGCCTCTCCTGGTACCATTCCTTTTTGCTTTCTCCAAGTAGCTACTTGAGAAGACAGAGCTTCCATTCTCTTTGTACCCATTCTTTAAGTACTGGAATATGGTGATGAGGTCCTCCTGACCCTTCTCTTCTCCAGGTTGAATGCCTGGTCCCCAACAGGAAGAACAGAAAAATAAAAACAAGTCCCTGCTGATACCCAATGGGGCAGAAGAAAGATGTGAGCAGAAGACCAGGCTGCTGCACAGGTGAAAAGGCAGAAACAAGAGGTGGATGTTCTTCTCCTACTAAAACTCTAGGAACAGACCTACAGCGAGGTCCTGGAGTATTTGTAAGTAGGACAGCAGCCTTGTCAGGAGCAATGATCTGAGCCAATTGTGCTAATTATAAGTCAAAGAATTCTCATATTTTTGCATGTTTGGAACACAACACAAAAGCACACTGCTGTTTGTTGGGGTTTTTTTCCATCGGTGTGCATTAAGACAGGACAGACTTAAAAAGACAATAGAAAAGAACACTTGTTTCCTTACAGTAGCTGACTAGATTAGATACTATTGTCAATTTTATTTAAGCATAATTTTCCTCAGTATACCTCACACTAAGAGTCCCTTTGTTTTCCAACAGAAGAAAACACAGAATCAATGCAAACAAATGAATTATACAGTATTAATATATAAATATTTCAAAGCTCACATTTTACAGAACTTTATCTAGGTGCTCCCTGACAAGAATCAGAAACATGTTTTGTACTCAGCTGACTGGGAAAATAGGTTTATTTTTCTTTTTGAACCAAATTAGTCCAGAAATGTTTGATGAAAAAATGTCAGTTATTAATCAGTATCCAGATGTTAATATAGAGTTTTCAGTACTACTTTAATAATAAAACATTGAATTTAAAAAGCCTTAATTGAGAGATGGGATATAAATTCTCTAGTAAAAAACTGTTCTTATTCTATGTTTAAGAATTCTCCTTATATCCCTCCATATTCAGACTTTACTGAGGGATTATTATTCAGCTACAAAATTAAAAACCAAACTGATCCTAAATCATACAGGGCTTTTAGAAACCATCTGTTGAATTTTATGCCTCAAAATTCTAGGTTACACAATTTCCTACATAAAAAGTGTACACCAATATTTCAACATCACACTTCAATATAATCAAGTTCTGTTGGATTCTAAAATACACGTATACCTCCATTTTTAAACTTCCAAGTCATATCTTGAACAAAATGTACATTGGAAAATACTTGAAACAACATTAATTTGTTATACCCAGGTAAACACTCTTCAGTAAATAATTCACTCATAACTGTAACAGTTAAAGCTATTAAAAGGGAATATTAACACCATCTCTTCAAGATCAATTGAAATGGTTTGGCTAAAGGAAATGTGGCAATCAGAAGAACAAGTGAAATTTAACTTGAAGTGTTTTCTGCAAGCCTTGCCTTACACTTCAGTTGTATATAAGCATTGATATTTGACCGCTTAAGGAACAAGGAAATGGTAAAAATGAAGTTTAAGAATTTTGAAGCTAATGTCTGTGCACCAGAACTACCTTAAAGATGGAACTAGTTTTTACAAAGTACTTCTGATTAGTTCTTAAAACTTAACACACACCCCAACATGATATCAAAGTAATCTGCAAGTATTTGGCCTATCTGAATATCCTTGCAGTGACCTGACCCAAACTAGACCAACATCTCAGTATGTTTTTTTTCTAAAAGGATTCAAAGACACAGAGATGACGTACTGGGCATCTCTTTTATTATGACTAAAATTGGCTTATCTTGTGGCATTACTCAGAATTCTATCTGGTTTTGTGTTTTCCATGAGAAGTAGAAAGGTACAGAGGACTTCCTTTTTTATTAAGTGAAAGAACTATAACCTTAACTTCAAAAGGCTCTTCTCAAGTTTGCTCATTGCCTCCTTGGACAGAAGAATTCTCAGTTTGTTTCTACTTATACAACCAGCAAGTCCAATATCTATTTCTTTCTAAAGTGTTTGCTGTATTTCATTGTATAAAATAGAAAATTCACTGATAATAATTTTGAAATTATAAATGGAAATTATTACATAATTGAGAAATAACACACCAGTAAGTTTACAACTACCATCTCACTTTCTCCTCCTTGGCTAAAGCTATTTTGACTTGACAGTCTCTGAACCCCCATTAAGAAATATTTCTTCCCTTCTTCACTCCACCTATACTCATCTGCAAAGACATTCAATTCTGTGAAGTTGCCATTTCTGAGTCCTCAAATCTCTCCACTTTCAAGCTTTAAAGCCTTATTTGCCACCTTCTAAACAACATCTTGTCATGGTCAAAACAACCATAATTTCTACTTCATATACCACTTTTCAGAGTAAGTCTTTGGATCCCAAACCCACTTCAGTGCAAATCTCAGAAACTGGGGGCGACAGGCTTGCTTGAGTAGAAAAGCTTTGTAAAGACATAACCAAACTTCCCCCTGATAAATGGGATCAGTAGAGGGGAATGGCTCAGGGGTCCTTGCGGGCAGGCTGCGGGCTCTTCTTGTCAGCTGTGAGAACTGAGTGAGCAGAACCACTCAGGGAGCTCATGACTGGTTCAGCGAGCAAAAGGAGCTAACACACACATAGCAGAGCCCCAGCTTACAGGCCAATTAGAAGCTTCACATTATTGCACTACATCACTGAAAGGAAGATGAAGGAACACAGTGAACTCCGCAGATCTGCTCCTTCTTTATAAACAACATCAGAAATTTAAAAAAAAAAGGCAACAAAAAAACCCACACCAAAAAACCTACCCACAACAAAAGAGTTCTTTCAGTCACTAGTTCTGCAGCCATCATTTCAATACAAAAGGATGCCCTTGAGCATCTGTACACAAAATATACACTGTTTTTACTTGGTGAATATTGTGATTACCTTAACACAGCTAATTTGGATTGAGCCCGCACACAGTCCTTTAAAAAGAAAATTGCCTCTTTGCTAAAGAAATGTTTTCACAGCACTTTACAGTCAATTTTAGAACAAATTCTTTATTGCAGTGAGTAGTACTAGACTCTCATCTACTATACATAATTATAGCAGAGGAGATCATTTGGATGCTATTCCTTCTATGCTACAGCAGCTTCAAATTCAGTAACAACAATAACCAACATACTGGGGCATTATTTTCCTAGGGCAATAGGACAATCAAAGCCAGGCACACTTAAGTAGTGATAACCAGCATAACTACATATCTGATTGGAACCACAGCAGTGTGAGAAGTAACTGTATTACTTTCATTTCAAGATCCAAGCCACAGGAGAGGAACTGGGCCAGCTTACAGCAGCCGAGCAAATGATATTTTTGATAACTGCCTTCTGGTGCTCAGAATCTAATTTCCATACAAAAATACCCGATTTTTTGCAAGTAGAAGGGATCTTCATAATTTTGTATATTTGCCCTAGTCAACTGGCTTGAGGAAGTGTGGATCACATGCATTTGTTTCACAACATGTGGGATACTGATTTGGGTAATAGGAGCTTGTCTCTGACTGCAAATTATTAAAATCTAATAGATTTATCAAATTATGCAATTAAAAAAAAAAACACCATGAAGTGTCCTCCAATTCTTCCATTATTCATTATATCAGAAATAAGCAGCTCAACATAAGGCATCCAAGCTGCTATGAAATTCACTTCTTTGTAAATGACAAATGAAGCTCATTCTCAGTATAACAGCTTTTCCTGGGGAAAATTTATTTAAAAGAAATTAAGACATTACCATGCCAAGACATCATTATGGGATTTTGTAAGTAGTTGCAGCCTGAAGTATATAACAGCTCTGCTTTTAAACTTCCACAGCAAAAAAAGACTTATTAACCATTACATTGTACACCTGACATATCAGATGTGCTCCAGGAGTGAGAGAGGTCTATAGGATCACACAGCTATGTGCCTTTATCCTGCAATGCATCTGTACTAGGATTCTCCCAGCCTCAATGAGGAAGGCTCTGTGCAGGTGCAGAAATCCATTACTGGCCACATGCACGGCTGTGTCTCCAAGGGGACTGGCTTGCTGCCTGTGACAGCTGGAAATACCTCCACACTGCTGCAGCAAGGCTCATGTTCAGACTGCCCCCCTGAAATCTATTTGGAAGAATTACCTACTGAATATAATGTCCCAGCAGTGTGCAGCTATGGTGCAGGGCTGCTGGCACCCAAGAGGCACAGAACAGAACAAGCCAGCAGAGTCTCTACAGAGTCTATGAATCTACAACACGCATGATTTAGTATTCCAATACCAAGGTGACGAGTGTTCTATGGATAACTCACGTAGATTACTCACCCAGCAAGTCTGTCACACACTCAAGCGTGGTATTTGAAAATACTAGGTTGTTTTCTGACTACTTTTTAAGGCTTAGTAAGAAAATTTCATCCTACTCACTGTACTAAAATAGCTTCAAGTAGAAATATTTGGCCTTGGGAACAGAATTACTAAATTGTGTGGGTGTAGGTACACATAATCCAGTGTGCCTAACCAAAACAGTTCAAGCCTGCAAGCAGCAGATCCTATTTGGGGATTTCTATTTTACGTTTGCACAAAGGCACAGCAGCTCCCTTACCTTCTTGCTCACCCTGGAAAGGTGACTGTACACTGACTGGGCACGGCAGAGAGGTGTGGGAGGGCCACCCTGTGCACTGCAAGCAAAGTAAGAGATGCCCAGAGCAACACACCCAACACCACAGCACTTCTGCACCATCACCTCTGCCTTGGAGTGGTTTGGCAGGTTGCAGCTGGAGCAGGCCACTGTCTGACACATGGGAGGGAGGTGACATTACAGCTCTTTAAGGCTAGGAGGTAAGTGTTGACCTGCCTAAATTAGGGAAGTTTACACCTAAGTCATACAACCTGATGTGCCTGATTTAGGCTTTTGTTTAAGGCTTGAATTTATTTAATTTACCTTACACTTAAATACAATGCTATGCCTGAGTATAACAACTAGGCATAGTTTATTTCAGACTATTAAATCTGCTGCAGTATTTTAACTTTACCCATCCAAATGTATGCCCTTTTCATTGAATCATAAAATTGTTCCGTTTGGAAAAGACTCCAATCCAATTGTATTGAGTACAATCTTTGACTGAACATCACCCTGTTAACTAAAGCAATCATTTCTTGAAAACCCCCAGGGGTGATGACTCCACTACTTCATGAGGAAGCCCATTCCAATACTTGACAACCCTTTCAGCAAAGAAATTCTTCCTAGTATCTAACCTGAACCTCCCCTGACACAGCTTGAAGTCATTTCGTCTCCTCCTGTCACTCATTGCCTGCCAGAAGAGTCTGACCCCCAGCTGGCTACAAGCTCCTTTCAGGTAGTTTTAGAGAGTGGTAAGGTCTCCCCTGAGCCCCCTTTTCTTCCAGGCTAAAGAGACCCAGCTGTTCCTCACTGGACTTACTGTCCAGACCCTTTTCCAGCTTTGTTGCCCTTTTCTGGACACGCTCCCTCAACATCTTTCTTGTAGTGGGTCTGGAAGTGGACATAGGACTTAAGGTGCAGCCTCTCCAGTGTCAAGTACAGGGGGACAATCACTGCCCTGGTCTTTGCTCAAGAACATCATTGTGTGAATCAAAATCAAGGACACAGGTGGCTCTACAGAGCAAGGAGGAAGTGCTTTTACTTTGAGAAACTGAGACCATTTAATTTTACTTATTTATCATATTTGTTTGAGAACACTGAAGAGCATGTAATAAAGCAGCAGCATCCTCCATCATCTGCACACACAAAAAAGTCCAGACCAAGCTAACTATTTTGGCATAGGGAAGAAAGAGCACCACTTTGAAAGCCTCCAGAGGCAAAAAAAGCTTTTAAAAAGAAAACCAGAAGCAAATGGTGTATGTGGGAAGACAAAGTTAGGGTATTATGAGGATTTAACTACATGCTCTTCTAGTTTGTATTCTCTGCAGTCACTCAAGCCCTAGTTCAGAAGACTTTACAAAGCCAGTCAATCTTTTAGAGCAATCCAGTGAAAATTCCCTTAATGTGCACATCCCAGAGACCCAGAGGGGTTCAGAGCACTGTGCCCCTTTTCAAGGGTCAAAACTTCAGTTCTTTGGTATCACTGTACTTTTGCATGTTGTTAACAGTAATTCTTCTGTGGGTCAATAAGAAAAGCACAAGAAATAGTCTGCATCATCCTGAAATGAGCAAACTTAGAGCAGGCTGTACAGCTTTAGGCTAAGGTTAGTCAAAACAGGCATAATAGCCAAGCTCAAGGAACCAGGGCTAAGCTGAAGCCTTTCTCAGGGCTGCATGGGGAGCTAAATGGGATACACCACCAGGAGGGAAAAAAAACACTGTTGCCTGGGACATGGCAAAGCAGGGAAAAGATCTTTCTCCTTGTCTCGACTGAACATGCATTCACAAAACAAGCAAAAATGCAGTCAGGGATGCCAGCATTTTAGACTGCATTCTAATCCTGTTCAACTGCTGTAAGAATTAGAAGCTAACTTCTGAACTCTACAGGGCTGTTTGAAGGAAAAACAAGATATCCATCTAATAGACACATAAGAATGAGATTTCAATAAGATACTGCTTCATCAAACACAGTTCAAAATTTAAAGAGAGCATGTAGATTTGCAGCACAGCCAAGCAATGCTCTTGATTTGAACTTGAAACCAATAGAGCCAAGCATGGAGATGACATGCATGGATTGCTCTCCTTTGCAGAGAACCAGTTCTTGCAGTGAACCAGTTCTGGGACATACATAACAGTACAGAGAGGAGATAAAGCTGTGGACATTTTGACAAGGATGAAAAACAAGCAAATACAAGACTGTGATTGCATCCCTGAAGGTGAGAGACAGGCAGAAAAAGCATAATTAGGCCATGCATGCAAATTTACATGCACGAAACTGATGGGGAGGGAATCAAGAATGGAAAATGGAAATGTTGGATGGTGTTAAGTCTTCAATGCACTAGCTCCACTTACCTTGGAACTTCATTAAGAACTGGCTCATTTACAGTAAAAGCCATGATATTTGAACTCCATCAGAAACACTGTTTACCTTATTTAAAATGTCAACACAGTAAGAATAAATAGCCTTCTAAAGCAAAAACAGGACCCAAGAACACTGACTTGACTCTATACCACTACACAATTACAAGATCATCTGATTATCTACAAGACAAACAACCTGCTTTTCCACTCAGTAGCACCAGACAATCTATGTTCTAGAAACAGCAGATGTTTTGAGACAAACTAGTAATAATAACATCATCATCTTCAAAAAACAAAAAAAAAAAAGTCTGGCTTCTGGAAAAAAAAAAAAAAGTTGTTTAATCTTGATTAAAACCACCCTAGGATTTTAAAGGACAACTTTAAAAGTCCCTTTGAACATAAACCAATAAGCAAGAATTCATTTTGGTATGGAGGATTACATTTATATCTGATTAAAACAGAAAATACTGAATAACGAAAAAAGGCAATACTCTCTATATAATTAAATGTTCATTCTTAAAATTACTCCTAGCTTCAACAGATAGTTGAAAATCTCTGCAAGTCTACACTATGGTTACATATTTATGAAATGGGATGCTTAATCTGTACATGAAAAAAAGCAGAAAATATAGAGATTTTACAAGAGACAGGCTTGATAAAGTTTTCCTTGTTGCATATATGCAGCAGAAAGTTACCTTTCAAATAGATTTGAGCCTTCACAGTGCAAACAGTGGCTAAAGGCATTTATAACAGGCAATCTTTTCACATATGCCAAATTCTGTAGAGAGATGAATTTTTTTAAATTATTTAAAATTAACATCAATAATTCTAACATGACCGATACAGTTTCTCTCTAAAACTAAATCATACAACATATTTAGGGAATACTTCTATCACAAACCCTAATTACTGCTTTTTAAAGAACAGTTTCACTCACATGTATTGCATAGAAAACCTCCACAGAAAACTCTTGGGAGTCCAGGGCATGTGGAAAATCCCTTGAGCTGCCCTGGGAGGTCCGAGACCCCGGCTGGGACCCCAGGAAAGCACTGCCTTTGACCTTAGTCCATGAGAAAAACTTCCAACACTTAGAGAGGAGTTGAAAGCAAGAAAGGTTTGGAAGAAATAGTAGTTTAGTTTGTCACAGGGTGAAAAGTTGTAGTTTTGAGTTTTTAGTACGGAGACAGATGAGAGCAAGATGGAGAATTTTGGGCAGTGACTCATCTTCTTCTTCTTGTGCTCCATTTTCTGCTGTGGCGGTGGCACAGAGACATTGGTAGGATGGGTTTGACACAGAGGTTGTGTGTTTAGAATAGGTAGTGATTATTGGCACGGAATTGTAAACATAGCACGTTTTAGGAGTTAATTGGGTTAGAAACCTTTAAGAACCTTGGGATCTTCTGTCCAGGGCGGGGTTTTCACTGTGTTTCTAGCGCATTAAACCAGGTTTCAGTGGCACGCAGAACTTGACATAAGAAATAAACAGCTCTGAAGACCAAAGCTGTGAATCTCATTTATCTTTTTAACCCTAGTACTGGACTTTTGGAGGAAAAAGATCACTTCCAATCGGGGACTCCCGAAAGGGAGTTTCCCACAGAAAACCAGCTTCTGAATGATCATTAATATTACTCAGAACAAAAGACTTCACAGCTACAGGCAGCTTTGCTAACTGTGAGGACACAGGATCTGAGAATATCCCAGCCAAACCCATCCTCACAAGCTCAGGAACTTTCTGCAGGGAAGGCTGTCACCCCCACAAACTGGCCCTCCTCCAAGACCACCTTCCCAATGTTACTGGGTAATTAAAAATACCTCACTGCTTATAAACTGTCTCCCACAGGCATCACTCCTGACATCCATCAGTACCAATGGACACTGAAATATATCTGCCATTTATTGCTCAGTCACTTGGTAATCATTTTTATAACAAACTTTAGTACCTACTCTTTACACGACTATTCTTAAAATCCTATCAACAGAAAACCCCAACACAGTATTCACACATTTTTTCACATCAATCCTGAAATTACCAGACAGTAAAGAGCTTTCAAGATATTTAGATGTTTAGTGTCTTTGATGAAGGTTTCTACAAACATCTTTTAGAAAAGCCAAGCATACTCCTCCTTCTGCATCACTGCACCCTGCCTATTTGCTGACCTCTTGTGAGAAGCCCAAAATATATTCCCCTACAGAAAGCCCATAGGCTCTTCCCAGTGTATCATATTTCACCTGCTCAGTTTTACGATTTCATTTTTCTTTCTTCGGTTCTCTAGAGTTTTTAAACCTTTATATTAAGGTTTTCCTCTAGTATCAAATATAATTTAAGCAACAGATTAAGGTATATTCCATTTTAAGAAAGATTTTGACAAGAAACACCCCTAAGCCCCCCTCCCCACAACACTGAAGTAACTAAGCTTCAGTGATACAGCCTTTTGTTTCTTGACTGCTCCTGTCACACAGGGACCATTTAGCAATTTACCACAACGTCTGCCAGGGTCTGTATGAAGGATGACATGTTCACTCGTCTTTTTACATCTTTGCCAGTTTGCTCCTCAAAAATATTGTAGTTTTAAAATTCTGCTTTCCTGAGACTATGCTCTCTTCCATGGTCTCATTCAGATACATTTCCCCCTTGTTCCTTTATTGTCAATATACTCCTTTATTCTGCTGTTTAACCATGTTTTAAGGATTCCAACAAAGTACTATCTTGACAGATTTTGTTTTTCTTTTGGGAGAAAAAAAATTCTCTTGTAGGAAAAAAATGCACAAAGTCTTTAATACTTGCCTCAGAGATGCTCTGTGAATTAGAAGCATAAGATAAAAGGCAGTCTCTGTCCCCTAGTGATTATAGATATAGTAATAAGGCATTAAAAATTACATAAGGCAACTCTGGCAGGAAAACTGGTCAAAGATTAAATACTACCTGTATTTAGCAAACCATGCGGAAAAAGAGGTTTCATTTATTTAGAGTTCTGGAGCATCAAAAGTGGTTTTGGAATAACGGCTTCATCTCCAAAGCAGGGGGCTACACAGCCTACTAAGTCTGTGACCTTCTAGTTGTATCTGGAAAGGAATCCTATGTTCACCAGGAAGCACATAATAAGCAAAACATGTACTCAATATCAAGGTCCAATAAACACAATTAATACAGTATGTGAAGTCTTAGTCTTCATGACTACCCTGGATTTAGCAATAAAAATACCCTACATGGATAAACAATTTGTATAATCAAAACAAAACTCAAATAAAAAGCCTGAAGCTTGATGATTTTGGTTTGGTTGGTTTTGTTTGTTTTTTTTTTAAATATTTTCAAACCTCGTCCCAAATGCTTTGCTGAATAACAGACTTCACAGGAATCCATGTATATATGGATTTACCTTACACTGACTTTTCTAAAACAGGGACTGGCAATTCTCATAACCTCTCTCCCGCATTTCTATTTAATTACTATATTGCAAAAAGCTAAAACACCACAAACAGTGTTTGCTTAAGTGGCACATGTTGTAACCTCAAAGGTCAAAGATTACAGTGATATACAGTATATCTGGACCAGTAATTATTTTGATGATTAAAATAAGCTTTCAGAGCCAGAGAAGCAAGAGCATGATAAATATCTTCGTGACATATCAACACATTGAAAGAGAACATCCTATGAAATCTGCCTGCCTTCTTAAATGAAGAGATTTAAATGAAGTGATAAGCAGTTTGAATGATTACCAACAACCAATTCAGTGGTACCAAACCAACAACCTCCTGGCTACACCCTGCCCATCCTACAAGTCACACAGATCACAAGCAGCTTTCCCTTGCCTAGATGGGGCATTTCAAGTCACACACCAGGGAAGGCCATGAGGCGTACTGAGGAAGACAGCAGCTTGGAACCAACTTCTGCTGCTGGAAAAGTCCCACTGACTACATCTTTGTGAGTCAACGAAAGGTTTCTGAGAAAGGCCCTGCCTGAGCCATGGCTCCATGGATTGCCAACCAGTAGCAACACATTGCTACAGAGGGGAAAATGTGACAGCAGACTGGCACTTAACCTTTGCAACAAAAATGGTAAACCTGACTTGTAAACAGCACCCATCTTCCTGCCTCTGGGCTCGCAGGCAGCGGCTTCATCAGTGCACAGAGGGGCCATACCTGGCCCTCCTGTGCCTCTTGAGCATCCTCAAAGCCTGAGCAGTGCAGAGTAAAGCAACTGCTACAGCTTTCAGCGTCCCATGAAGTGGATAGCAGCCACCAATTGTCTTCTCATTTACAGAGCAGTACATTAGGACAGGCACAGCACCTCCAGTGTACCCGGAAGGATGATTCAGCCTAACTCCAGCTTCCCAAATAAACAGGTGCTCACCTCTGAGAGCCAGCAGCTCTCAGCTTCCCTCACACTCACTTTACAGAGAGCTGGGGTACTTCTCTGACCTGTCACCTCCTCCTGAGGGAGGAATTTACAAGTGCCTATTCCACTCTACTCAAAGTGAGCCTAGGACAACCAGGGTAGACAGATGTCAGAGGAATTCCTGCAGAGAACCTAATTGTGCACAGTAATGCAATTTGTGCACTCTCCCTGTCAGTGAGGCATTAGGGCACCTACAGGGAATGGCAGCATTCTCTACAGGGATTTTCAAAAGATCAACTGTCTTCATTTGTCTGCTTATTAACAGCTGGAAAATGACACTGCACACATAATAGCAAAAGAGGAAGTTTTTATTTAAACTCTTCTTTTTTGGGGGGTGGAATATCAAAATTCTACATTTTTATTGATGACAAATGAAGAACATTAAGCAGTTGTACATAGATCCCTTCAGGGAAGGGACATTTAATGATGAATTTTCAGCTAAAGATCAAAGGCTTCTAAAAGAACTATAAAATCAGGGTTTCTAACAATTAGACTATCTAAATCTCATATTTTTCAATTCCATTACATATTACTCTACACAGCACCATCAGCCTTTGGGTTCCTGAATGAAGGAACTTCCTTCAGCACTTCTACATTGTCAGAGGAACAGACCTCAAGGGAATAAAAGGACAGAACAGCAGGACTGAGAAGAATGAAGAAACCAGCTAAAGCATCTTAGCAAAGAACTGAAATATTAGGTATTTAATGTCATAATTATCTCCTTGGACTGCTAAAGAGATAAAACTACCTCACAACTGATTTCATCAGAACTGAAACATTTAAGCAGAATGCCTAAAAACATGAAGTGAACCCAATTCCTATGTAACACTGATAAATCTGCACTTGACAAACCTGTGACAAACCTTTGTAAATGTTCATTAGTGGGTACTGTTTAGCAGAGTTTCAACAAATTAACACAGTAATAGTACCAGCTTTCCAATATACACATCCAGGTTCAGCACTTGCTCAAGATGAATGCTCAGAGCAGCATGAAATAGACAGTGCTCATGCCCTGTTAACCTCAGAGATAAGAAAAAAACCCGAAGAGAGTTCAGTTTTTGTAGTTAAATGAAAGCACAGCAAGAGCAATGCTTGCAAAAGGTCACGAGGAAACAACAGCAGCGCAGTAATGCCAACATAAAATTCTCAACCTTTATTTAATCTCAATCCCATTATTCTTTTTCCCCATCATGAAAACAAATCCCACTGAACCAAAGGGATGCACACCATTTTCTTTCCTGTGACTCTGTGTAGAAGAATTCCAAGTAAAAAATAAATACAGGACACTTTAGAAGAACTCTTATGTGTACATATATATATATATATATACACACATAAAACCTGCTGATGTTAAATCTGCTACCAGAAGATGAAAAATAAGAAACAGTAAGAAAAAAAAATAGTCTTACTGAACAGCATTTTTCTTTCTGTTTACATGCAGGATTAAAGATTACTAAGTCAATCCACCTAGTAGATGTTTCAGTATGAAACTGCATACATTGATTTTCTTTTCCAGGATCATCTAACAGAAGCAGGATGCTTCTTTTAAAAGACCCTACCATAAAAGCAGAGATTTGACTAAAGGAAAGAAAGAAGTCAATATGCAAAACCCTTACGTTTTTACATTTATAAATAAATATACAACAGGTCTACAAGGAAAATCAATGAGTTACCCTCTAATAATGACATTTCTTCAAAGCATAAGAATGTATATGGACCCTGTTTATTGTTTAATTAATGTATGCCATTCTTTATTAAGCATGGGTTTGCCTAATTTTAGCTTAAGTGTCTTATTACATATTCTCCATAGTTTTTCAGAGCTTCAACACCAAAATTATGAGCTTCATTCTTGCTTTTAAGTCAGTATCTCTAAAAAAAACCCAACATACCCATCCATTTTCCAACATCTCATCTCCTCTCCCTCCCCCATACCTTTGTTTTCTTTCTTTTTTAAATTTACGTGATTGAAGATCTCTGTGCCATTCTAGGAGATCAAGTCACAGTCACTGATTAGCAAATGTCTCTTCCTCACAAAACTCAAACCTCAATAAGTAAGCTAAGTAGAAAGGGAAACATCAGAACAAATGTCATGAGTTAGTGATTTCAACTAATAAAGATTTTTTACAGAAGATACTCAATATTGGAGAAAAAAATCAATGCATCATAAGAAAAATTATGGAAAACAATACCAATTGCTTATTATTGATAACATATACATAACCACAGCCATGTCTTGGTAGCATCAGCTACCAAAGGGACATACTACATGGAAATAGCACCAAATCATACCCTTTTCTGTTGTTCCCACACAAGACATCATTTTCTGTTCATTGCCAATGTTCTTCAGAGAACAGGCAGCTGCACAGAAAAATCACTGGATAACTTGCAAGAACTCACCCAAGTATACCTGAAGTAGAGACCTTGTTTGTTTTCAGAAGAACCTAGAAGCTTCCACAGAAAAAAATGAAAGAAAAACTGGATTCTTTTCTTACTACTAACATCAGAGCTGTCAATCCTGGGCATGCTACCTCAATTATGGTTCATGTCCGTCATGCTTTAAGACTTAGGCTGCAGAAGTGCTAACAAAGGCATAAAAATCAGATTACTAATGTTTTCATGATATATTTTGAATCCAGGTTTTTGAAACTGAAAGGTTTCTATCATTGCAACAAGTTGAGGTTAACCCCATGCTGCCTTGCAGCTGCTTATACACCAACACAGGACGTGGATGCTCAGTATCTCAGCTTTGAACTGCAGAGGCCTCACACCTCCTCACCTTCCTGAAATCAAGTACAGGAGTCGCCTTTGTTGAGGTAACAGTTTCTGCCCTTATCACCTTCTCTAAGCATTTAGCTACCTTCAGCTTCATGTTCCTTCTCAAAAAATGTAGTTTCATACCTATTCCTTTCAACTCTTCCTAAAATAAAGCTGGCTGTTCATACTAACCCTGCCAAGACATACTGCTCTGTAGTCCACTCCCTGCCTCTACATACATGTATGAGGACAGTTTAAAAACCTTCTCTCCCAAAACACATTTGACTACTACTCTCATTCTGTCAGTCAAATGAAACTACAACAACCTTTCATCTCACTATATTTTAAGACAAGACATGGAAATACTAAGGGAAATCTTCACCTTTCTCAATAGTTTTCTGTTCCAAAATTTAACTTTCCATCTCCTACACATCTGTGCTGTACACAAAAAACTCCTCACTCCTCCAGTCTGCAATTTGTTCTGCCAGCCATTTGAAAAAGCAAACACCCTCATGCTACAAGCAAAGTGTTAAGAGCTGATAGCTCTCTATACTTAGCAGGCAATCTGCATAGGAATTTAAAATATATCCTATTTTCAAAGGCCAAAACCTTAAAGATATTTTACATAACACTCAAAACATTACCTAATTCCCCTCCCTTATTTTATTGCAGGGAATTTTTTGTCAAGTCGAATAAAACAAAGCTAAATAACAAGAACATTTTTATAATTACTTTGAAAGCTCTTATATCTGAAACTAAGCAGTTGTACTTGGCCTCATAAATTCCCTTCCCCTCAAATTTGCTGAAAAAAATCTGCCCTTGGGCTTGTAAGGCACTGACAGAGGGTTCCAGTTATGGCTCCCAATGAGAACCACAGTGAAGTAAGAGAAAAGGTGTTTTTCCAGATAGCTACTGCATATCCCTAATTATCTCAGTAACTTAAATCCTGAAACGCTGAAAGACAGCACATATGTGCTCAGAACAGATCTGGTAATTACTGATGCTCTAGGTGGCAGCAGGATCTCTTACTGTCTCCTAACTGGCATCCTCCAGAAAAAAATCTTAGAGAAAAACAGTAAAGCTGCCACTGCTTTAGTGATACATTTGACACTGTTAAATTTCTTTCTACTAAAGAAATGGCAGAAGCCTGTAACAGCAGAGTCCCTGCAAAGAGTAACAGCAACATGCTTGCCTGCTCGTTTAGCTCCAGATGTGCCCAGCCTGGTGCCATAAATCCCACCATATCAGGAACAAAAAATCCAAACTTGCTAAGTGTTATGGCTGACATTTTTACTTCTTCCAGCAAGCTTTCATCTGACATTTTTCCTTGACAAAAGAAGGTCTCAAATGAGGAAAGAGGAGACTGCATTATGTTTTGCCACGCAAACCAAGTAGTGCCATTTATCTTTACTATACAGTGCAAACTTAGGTGAAAAACCTAGGAACAAATTAACAGCAGTACATGAAAAAAGAGCCTTGCCTGCCTACTTAAATGCACTTATTAGACTCAGAAATTGATTAATATTTAGCAATCATTGCAAGAGTGCACTCAAAAGATTGCTACCTCCACCATTTACAAGGAATCTGAAAACTGCATACAATGATGATACACATCAGCAGTTCTCTCTTGATTTAGTAACTTTTAAAAATCAAAATCCAAAATGTACTGACATGAAAGATATGTCAAAAAGGGATTTTTTGTTTGGCTTGAGGTTTTTTGTTTATTTCTTTTTTATACCAGTTTTGTTTTCCTTTGCTAATCTGGAATCCCATTATTACAACTCTAGTTAATAAAATGACTCCCCAGGGTTGCTTCATTAGGTGAAAGTGGTTTTGGATATAAGCACAGCAAAACCAAAACCCATCAAAGGTTTATTCTACACTTTATTCTAAACCCCAAGAGATGTGTCTTAACTTCACCTTGAAACATAACAACAAATATTCACCCTGCAAAGCCAGGAACCCCACTAGAACATTTTTCTAAGTAAATGAGACATCTGAACTTTTATTCCCACCCTCTTGTCTTGTGCTTCTCTAGAACCTGAACTGGGTTGACCAGAACTACCCTGAGCAGTGGTTGCCACCTTGCAGCAGAGCTACAGCAGAGTAAAAGATCACAGGTGCTGTATCCCAGTATTAAAGGCTGGGCCACAACATCCTGTGTGCCTGTAAGGGCAGGAAGCAGCTGCTGCCTCAAGAACCTCAGTGCTTCTGCATCCACCTGTCCTATTCTTTTCTCCCCTCCACTTCCATGAATCATGGACCAAGCTGCTCCTTCTTCAGACCGAAGGGCAAGGAACCTTGCTTGTTTGGAATGCAATTGGTTGGTCTAATAAGAAGAGGTTATCTGTCCACAAACCCTGCCTCACTGGAAAGATACATTCATCGTAGGATTCTCAGCAAAGGCAGCTGACCGTGGAGCTTCTTGCCAGGGCTGATTAGACCCAGACTAACTGCAGGCAGAGCAAAGTTCAGGACACACCTGTACAAGGAAAGGCTTTTGTTTGATAGTGGCAACAAAAAGTATTCTTCTGAATTCTGCTGAATGTGGAGCCCCAGATCACCAAACATTCAGGCTGAAAGTCACGGGAATCCTACACTTTTCCAGAATTTTGTTTCACATGTAGATACAAATCAAAAGATACAGAGTCAGGGCTTGAAAAACCTGCCTACCCATAGCAAGGGAAAAGAGGAGAGGGATGAGTAGGTTGAGTTGGCTGAAGAAATAGAAACCAGTAAATATTTTGGAAGATGACAGGAGGAGTTGGAGATGCAGCAAAAGCTACATCCTGTCCTGTGCATGTGAGAAGAAAGTCGGGCAGAAGGAAGTGCAGGTCTACACACACAAGAAGGCTGCTCTCTAAGCCTCAGCAGACAGTAGAAGGAAGATTGGATTGGAAGTAGAAGAATGGATTCATCTGGGCTAGCAGGCAATGGGACAAACAAAATTACAGGTGTATCATCACAAAAAGCCAATTATACCCACCTTCTATACCTCAATGAGGATTAGTGCTAGAAACAAAAACAAAACAAAACAAAATTTCCACTTTTTTTTTTTCAGGATCAGCATCCAAACTTCCTGAGAATACAGATGAGTTTGAAATTAAGTTCTCCCACATAAGCAAGCAAACATTTTAGTATTGCTTCTGTGCATAAGCAAGAGGACTGGCAAGAAATAAATACTTTTGTCTTTGCTTTTAGTACTTTTCAATCGATGCACTAAACATTTCCGAATTAAAAGGAGACAGTCGGCTGGCAGCAGAAGATGAAGAGATTCTTGTGCCTGATGAAACACTTGAAGACTCAAGGGCAGATTTCTTCAGTGTAACATGCTTCATTAAATCCAGAACCAGAAGCCAAATCCTGTAACACCTTCTTAAAGCAGTGCTAGATGACGTGCACTGAAAATCTTTTTCTATACAAACGTGACACCATCAGTTCTTACCAGTTTGTCTAAACTAATACAAAGGAAATCCCCAAAGATCTCAAACTGTATACCCAAAGAATGTCACTCCAGCTCTACTTAAATAAATAAACATATTTATTTGTATTTATTTCACTGTTCCCCAATAACAGCACTTGGCATCTGCCAGACAATGGTGAAACTACTTTTTTTTTTTTTTTTTTTTAACCAAATGACACCAAAGAAGAACAAATTTGGTTTCTTCTGGCAAGGTATGAAGTAATGGACTAGATTACACAGCTGGAAACAGATAGAGGTGGCTGAATGCTTTCAAATCTAAAATGCTGGAATTAAAGCTAGCTTTTAGCTGCTGAGCAGTTTTCCGTATGCCTTTAAAAATCTTCTTTCTTGGGGCTTTTCAGTTGTACAAATTTATGAAGGACTGTATAATATAGTCAGTTTGAAACATTGCTCCTCAGAATCAGATCCAACAGTTTTCAGCCACTGGGGATGAAAGTCAGAATGGGAAAATTACATCTTCAAAGTACTACTTTATACCATGGAAGTTTTGACCAGAATTTCTCAAGATGCACGCATCACCAGGAGATATCTGTATTCATTTCAGTGCAAAATAGCCATCAGCAAACCATCCTGAGGACTTTTGCCCCTCTACTTCTCCAAGTCTATAACTTAAGGAAGTATATCACACTGCAACAGGTTAACCAAGAGCTGCTGTGGAGACTAGGAAAGCACTCCTCACCCAATTTGTTTTTGTCACCTTTGATTTTCAAAGAGCCCTTTGATATGGTGATTATTTCTGAACAGTAATGCCTGAAGCAGAGGTTAAATAGCGTGGAATGCATTTTCTTTTCCTTCCCACCTTTTCCCTATTCATGGTCTCTCTGCCTCTCCTGCAGCTGCCACAAGAATAATTTCAGAGCTACTTCAGCCCTCTGGGGTCCCACTGCAGAAGGCAGGTGGACTGGGGAGACAGAAATTCTGCTGGAGCCCATCTGATGGGCCCAGTCTCCACCACACTTTTCTCTCCCTCCATTCTCAAGGTTGAACAGAGTGGAGTGAGCTCTGCTGGGGCACCAAGAGCAAGAATTGGTGTACTGAGTATTACTAGTGTATTATTATGAAATTATATGAAATTAGTGTATTATTATGAAATTGGAGCAAGAAGCTGACTAGAGCATGGGTACATGTACATACAGAGCTATAGTCAAGATGTATCTTCTGGATACATCTCTAAGTCCTGTAACCATCATTTGAGGGACTCTAGGAGACATACTGGTTGCTTGCTGTGATCTTACATGCCACCCTTAATGCCCTTCCCTAGGCACCAGGGAGGACAGCAGTGAGAGAGACACTGTTTCTCTGGCTAAGGTGGCCACCCTTATGACCTTGCAGGCAGGAGTGAGTGGATGACAATAGGGAAGGAAGAAAATACCATTACAGAGAAAAATAAAAAGCCAACTTCTAAAATCTTAAGAGTTATCCTAGTAGGGTCTCATTTTATCAATAGCACAGATGCACCATTATCACCAAGTCGGCATCAGAAGCTCTCTGCAGTGCAGGGGTTTTCATCACCAGAGAATTTCGTACTCGTCCAGGAGCATCACTGCTATTTTAAACACCTTTTCAGTTGCTACATGGCCTGTAAGCTTGTCACTATGCTTTAGGGAGCCCTCACTACAAGGAGATTGCATGAAGCCTTCCCTTATAGTATTCAGTTCATCTTCAGCATTTCAAACAGACCAGTCATGACAAAAATTGGATCTGAAAGCAAATGTGCTTGTACTGTGTAACGTGACTTTCAGTTCCATTCACACATGATTTGGACAACTTCATCACAGATTAAATATATTAAAATTCAAAGATAGGCTACTTACTCTTTTTAGGACATCCTTTGCCTGTATGAGACTTAAAGGAAGACTGGATAAAGGCAGTGACTCTATTGTAAGAGCAGAGATTACAAAAACCTCAGAGGCAAAAAAAACCCAACCCAAAACAGGGAAAACATACTGCAAGGCATGAAAGAGATGCAAAACTGCCCATAGAATATAAAAATTATGATGAAAACCAAGCTATTTCCATTATCTGTAAATGCCTCAATCTGTGCAGTTATTTCTGTTTCAAATTTCTCCATAATGCTTTTTCTAAACAATTTCTTCCCTATGCAGTGCTCAAAGATTTTCATTCAGTGCCATAACCTGGCCTCAACAAGCCACAAAACACATCCTGGCCCACAACCCTGCAACACAGCATCCACATCCAGAACCTCATCAAAAACTCATTTGTGCCAACGGAAGGTCACCCTCTTGTTTCACTGCACCATTAAAACCACTTCCTCTGACTATTGAAAAGTGCCATGTTTACTTATAACCACAGCACTTAGCACCACTAAACCCAGGAAACATAATGGAAATATTACGTCTATTAATAGATCATTAAGCATACAGGAAAAATATGCCCTGTGGCTGATGCATAGTATCAAAAGTCAAGAAAGTAGCATGAAAGTAAAGCCCTACTCTCTCCCATCCCCTCAGGAGAGGGAAAGGAGAACTAGCTCATCCACCATTTATCTTGGAAGCCATAATTTGCTCACTGTTTATCAACATTTTAAGAGGCCCAACAGCACATTCCAGTCCTCTCCCTGAGGTCTCTTTCCTCTGACACAGAGTGTGTCTGCACACACACACACAGATGCCATATTTACACAAACAAGGGAAAGAAAACCGGCAAGATGCAGGCAAGTCACCAGCAAAAGGAAAAGGAAAGCACTTTCCATGTGTTGATACCACCCTCCCAAGGGAAGGGAAACTAAATCCCTTAACTTAAAATATGTAAAAATCACAGTAATGATGTGTGGATAAACACTGCAATATTGTTCTGGTCTCCCTTCTGAGACAAAAGGAAAGGCCTTTCTTGAGTGATTTGTCATGCAGCAAACTTACGAGCATAAAAAAATATTTTTGTTTCACATGACTGGAGTTTTTTCAAAATTAAGTTTATTTTACTCCCAATATAATTGGATACTGAAAGTTTATTCCAACTCAACAATCAAGGCTAGTTTGTTCAAACTGGAGTATTCTTCCAGCTCTCATTGATCTGTTGCTTAAGTGAGAAGGCAGCAGAGCTCTGTCTGGACCCCTTCAGCACTCCTGCTGTGGTTCCAAACCCAGGCATGCCACAGCACCTTAGGAAAGTTTGTATCTTCCTCTTTTGATCGCAGCCACATGAATAATTTCAGTATTCCACAACCACGAGAAAAATTAATTTTAAAATATAAATATTTGAATGAGAATTTTTCTGAAATAAAGAAGAGCCTTAATGGCTTCTGCTTGGCACGAGGTAAGTAATTTGATAATTCATACAGATGGAACTGAGCAAGGCATACTTGCAGATCTTCTTAAGTGAAACAAAACCACAATGCATCCTCCAGCATCTGGCATCAAAACAGACAAAACTGTACTAACTGTAGTAGTATTACTACTATTTTCTTGAAGATTTTTTGAGATGCTTTTACAGTGGCATCCACAAATTGATATATGGTATCATGTATTTTTATCTAACACACCCATTCCCATTGTATCAAAATTGCAGGTAGAAGTGATAAATTCTCACTAATTTTATTAATTGAAATCACTACTAGGAAAAGGAAGTATCTAAGAGAAATTATTCAACAAAGAAAACTAGATTTATAAAGCTTCATAAAACTTCTTCTAAACTGGTTGAATGCACAACACACCTGTAAGGTGGTAAGGTTATGGAGCATAAAATCCATTTTTCTGCAAGCAGATGTATTACCATGCACAGAGCCAACAAGGTAAGTAACAATGCAGAAGACACCCTTGACTAAAATGCTTATCATACCACACCAAGTTAATACATATTCCATGGACTGGTCCTCTTGGAAGGGAAATGCAAACACACAGGAATACAAAACAACACATGTAATTGCTACTGACGGGGTTGACTTCGAAAACTTGGACAATTTATTTTATTTCTGTATTCAAAACACAGAAAAATGAGAGTTTCCAGATTTTTCACAAAAAAAAAAAGGATTTGAATGTCCAACACTGCACCAAATGTGTATTTACTCTTGTAAGGAAAAACGGAGCTCAAAAAGTTAAATATGGTACGATGCACAGGAAACAAATCTCTTCTGTTAAATCATTAGAATAAATTGAGTTCAACATTGTTTTTCCAACTGGTCCAATCAAAAAGCACATATGTGTAACACTGGAACACAAAAAGTTGCATTTTGCACATTGTAAAGGAATTAATTTAACAAATATGAAACATTAACACAAGAAGTTTGCTACTGGCACCTTTATGCCAAGAAAAGTAGCATGAAAACATAGTGAAAAAACAAACTGGCACACAGAGAAAAACAGTTTAAAGCAAGCTCACGCCTAAGCAAACAGCTACCACAACACAACTGTGCAAACCCTGCACAACATCAGGAATACCTCTCCTATCCATCACTGCTTTGGACCTTCTCACTGAAAAGCTGCTAAAAAAACAAACTGTGTAACTAAAGTTTATGCAAAGATCACAGAAATGCTTTATCAATCTCAGCAAAGAAGACGTTTGTCTGCAGCACCTCAATACTACAAGAATAATCAGCTCCCCCCGATCAAAGGAAAGCAGACACAAACACATGAAAGAAGTAGCAGAAACCTTCAGATATTCAAGTGCAAAAACAAAATTGACATCCCAGAATTTAGGGCAAAACAGTTTGATCTGGCATTTGGCAAACAAAGATGACATGCACAGAAATAATACATTAAATGAAAAGAAGCACAATACTTCACAGAACTTCAGATCACAGAGGGCATAGATATTAAATAGTTATGGGAAAGTGTAACTACGGTGGATAACGCATTTAAGAGTTACAAGAAGAAAATTAAGAAAACTAAGAATGTGACCGACAAGCATTTGGATATATTAGTTCATTACAACTAATATATCCAAATGCAAATATATCCAAAAAGCCTGAAATACATACACACAGAGGACATACACAGAGGACAACTCAAAGCCAGAAGTAATTCCACATGAAACGTTTGGATTACTACTGAACTACAACAAGAAGTACTTTACTAAGATTCTTACAACATTCAGACCCACAGAGAGTGTTAGGGTTTTAGGATCTTGACAGTTTCATAACAAAAATGAAGAAAAAAAATAGAGTATTATTTGAATGACGAAGTCTTTCACATGCATTATAGTCTTCTAAACAACATAACAATTATCTTAAGGAGTTTTTTCCCCATTTTAATGGTTAGACACATTTCCACTTTGTGAAACCCACTTATCTCTTATCTTTACACAGCGACACATCATCATCATTAATCATTGTGGAGATAAGACACAGTGAAAGGTATTTCTAAATATCCTATCTAAAGTCAGTCCAGGGTAATGTGACTACCCAAGATTTCAAGTCACATTTTTCACTGGGTGAGCTGCTTGAACGCAAGTATATTGGGAAAACTGATACAAACCATGTTCCTACATGCACTAATTCCAGGCATAGAAAATACACCAGTAATATATCAAGTTGTGATGAAAGTACCGAACACTAGTCAATTACAGCAAAATAACTCAGAAATTATGTAACATGACCTAAGACAGGCAGATTAAAATAAACCCTGTTACAGTGCTGAACTTTGCTTTTGATTACTCCAATAACCTTGGCTGAGCATTACTACTCCTTTCCACTATTTAAGCATATTATCCAGATTTTCCCTCTCAACCAGTAGATGCCCACAAGAAAGTTAAATCTGAGTGTGTAATTTAGTTACTTGTGTAATTAAATGCAGTTAGCATTCCCAAAATTTGTATTAGCTTCCTGATCAGCTTCATCTCTCTCCAACCTGTACAGTCATTATTTATAAAAATTCCATAAAACAGTATCTTAAAAAAACCCCAAAAAGCATTATATAAATTGATGTAGAATCTAAACTGAGGATTACTGCTTCTAGGATCTGGCTTGAGCCAGTCACAAACAAAGGGCTGGAAGCTGCAATGCCCTATCAGAGAGCTGATGCAAAAACCTGATTTCATGAGAAGTGGTCAAGATAACTAAAAGAGAAGAGCCAAACAAGCTACTCAGTAATCCTGACAATGGGACCTTCTTGCAAAGATGAAACACACAAAAAGGAAATAAGATGAGGTTTTTCCAGTCACCTGAGTAGTCCAGAATTAAACAGAATTTAAAGCCTTGCTCTATCCTGTAGCCTTAGGAAGCATTTGTAGGTGAATGACAGACGTAAGATTTTTAAAGAATTTCCCCTGTCAGTTTTGGTCCACATACACTGAATGACTGATAGCCAAGAAAGTTATAATTGTATTTTATTTATTAATGAGATTTAAAAGAGTCTTACTACATAAATCTTCATACAGTATCATCACACAGGATATATAGTTTCATTTACATTAAATATGTACATGCTTCTTCAATTAGCACATCTAGAAATAATTACCTAATGTTAAAAAAAAAGCATTCCTGATGCCTTCCCACTGCTATGGATACACCAGCCACCAAAGGAAATGGAGGTATGTGGCACTATACAAAGCTGTCCTATAAACACTAAAGTTTTCAGATGCTTTACTTTCCTATTCTGTGCATTTCAAGTGATACACCTTCCTTTTATTTCTGCAGTCCTGGAATTCAAAGGCATGACATTTTTCTTCATTGCAGTTTAATAAACTTTATTGGAAAGTGGTTTGAGTTTTTTCTTTTTTAAGGACAAAGCCAGTGTTACAATACTTTAAATACCGAAACAGTAACCTTGAGAGGAGGTAGTGTATTAAACTGCCCTGAACTAAAGCCAATACTTGCAAATGGTAACATCACATGAAAAGTAGCACATGAATTAACCTTGGGGATAAACAACCTTGAGTGTCCATATATGAGAGAAAAAGGAACAGTACAAAAAGTAGAGTGTAAGTATACATTGTTTAAATCATTTTGGCCTAAATCACTTGGAAAAGCAATGAGATCAAGAAGAAAACCCCACACAGTATGTTTGAAGGAATCCACACATGAATTCCTTTCACACAAACTGGTTTTGTTATTACTGTCTAAGATGGCATAACACATCACTTTTTTCTCTCAAATTCTTTTAGGCACAATCATGTTTTCTATAAGGAAAAAGCCCCAAACAACCAACAAACACATTTTACTCTGAAAATCAAAGTGCCCAGTATTCCAGCCTCCTAGCACATACATTAAGCAAAGCTCATGGGGCGGTAAAAAGGAAGACAAGAGATTCAATACTGAGCCACTTGTCCTTCAAATGCTCTTTAGTCATTACCTTTACTACAGACAGCAGCAGCAATAATGCCTACATTTTGGTCACCTAATACTCTCCCTGACAAAAAGATTCCTACAGTGTCTTCTGGCTATTGTTTGCCTCATGCCTTTGATTTTTGGCAAAGGGATATAATTGAACTCTGCAAATATTATTTTCTTGTGCCACAGAATTTTGCTCCTTGTTTGCAGGATTATAAACAATCTAACAATATTCTCTCCCCTAGTAGTCAAGAGATGCAAAAAAAAAAAAAATAAAAATCCTTTATTGCAGGCTTGTTTGTTACAGCTTGGTCTGTGCAGACAGTCTGAAGTGCCTTACTTGCACTGCCATCCCAGCAACTCCCCCAGCACTGGAGGATCCCACAGATCAAAACTCAGATTCTGCCAGAGAACTACAGTTTGGAAAGGGGAGCGGTGGCTACAGTCACTGCCTGTTGTTGGGGCAGCACCCTTTTGGGGGACAACACTGTGGGAAGGAGCATTTTATTCTGGAACAGAGAGGTAAGATTCTTCCTATCCCTACGACCAAGACAAGGACTCCAGGACCAAGGCGTACATACAAAGATGAACTAAGAGACATCATTTCCACATCCACATTAATGATTCACTTTAGTAGTTGTTGTGCTTGCTACAAAATTGGCAAATCCCACAAAAAAGAGCCTCATTCTCTCCTGCAGGAGATCCAAATCCCATCCATACTGCTGTCTGTGATACACACCACACATACACAATCTTTTACAGCACATCATGTGTTATCTTCTAGCAGACAATTCAAATAATGAATTTGGCCAAGACCACTCTACACTGCCTTCCTTAGGCATTAGTGTTCAAATGCCAATGCTTGACAACAAGTAACTACATCTGTCTGTGCCTGTCCATGCCCTGCAACACATGACCCATTTGATACCATCTTTAATTATGGTACATGCTACCTTTTCTATGGATTTCCAATCTCATACGGGGTGAAAAATAGATTATGGTCAATATAAAGAGTGAGAGTTTTTTGCAACATTTGACTCTGAGGTTAGAAAGTATCAACTAAAAAAGAAAAAAAAAAAACCAAAAACCAACACACACACAAAAAAAATGTCTGGGAAGAGTGCAAGTGAATATTGGGAAGAATTCCTTATGCTTTAGAAAAGAGGTGAAAAAATCTTACAAATATGAATTTTGGGCATTAATTTCCTCCTGTCTTCCATGTGAAATTCTAAAAAAATGGAGACCCGAGCCCTAGAAGTGCCTGACTGCTCAACAGCAACAGCTTTAAAGCAAAAGCTGCAACTGCTGAGCATGTGGAGAAGGGTGAGGAACAGCAAACAGAGGTGTTCTCAGCTCCTTCCTTGGCTCCTCACTCCGTGTTATCTCAAAGAAGTCAGTCTCAGATTCCCACTGCATAAATTTGGGAGAGTAATCCTTCTTTATCTCCCAAAGCAATTGTAAAGCTACTTTTAGTCACTACAGTGGCTTAGGACAAACGGGGAAATTAATTCCCTCTTATGCACCAGGTTTAGATGGTTTACCATCCACAAAGCAGAGGCTCCATACCAGATAATTAAAGTAAAAGTGTAATGAGCACCTGCATAACACCTTAATCACCACCCCTCTCATACAGGAGCCCAGGGGAGGTCATGTGAAGGAGCAGCCAGACCCACCCTAACACCTACAGGTGAAGCAAGAGCCAAGGTCACGACCACCAGCCTTGGCCCCAGCATCTCACGGTGCTGGGGGAACTGATCCCGTGCCAGGCGCTGCTCCGCGCATACAGCACAGCAACCTCCACCACATCTCGCACACCCTTTTCACCCTCGGAAATTAAAAGTTATGCTCGCTGAGCAGCGAGGAGGGACCTTAACCAGGAGCCGTGCCTATATAAGGGCTCTGCGTGCGGCGTTCACGCCCGATACCCGCTCAACCAGTTTGCTGCCCGGGCTGGGCAGCACCGGCACAGGCAGGCCCAGGCACCGCCGAGAAGGAGGTTTGCAAATCGCCGCCTCCCCGCTCGGCACTTCGGGGCACAGCCGCGCTGCCGCCCGCCCGCCCGCCCGCCGCGGCAGCACCGCCGGCGGCCGAGGAAATCGCGGCGGCACAAAAGCCACCTCACGGCAAACACCTCCCGCACCACAAAGGGCAAGGACGGGGCTCGCCGGGAGCCGCGGGCGGGACCCGCTCCGTGTCCCCTCGGGAGCGGCCGCCCGGCACCGGCACCGCCGCGGCTCCCGCCGGGAGCGGCCGCCCCATCCCTCCGAGATGGCGGCCGGAGCCGGCGGCACCTGCCAGGGAGCGACCCCCGCCTGCCCCCTCCCCGGGGCTCGGGCAGCACCGACCCCGGGCGGCGAGGGACGGGACGGGACGGCGCCGGGGGAAGCCGCGGGATGCGGGCGGGGGAGCCGCCGTCCCCCGGCACCTGGCGGGGCCGCGGCCCCATCCCTTACCTGTGGCCCGCGGGTGGCTGCGCGCAGCCCCCGGCTCCGCCATCTTCCCCGCCGGTGCCGCCGCGTCCCGCCGGGGCCGGCTGGGCTGGCTGCGCCCGCGGCCGCCGCACAGGCGCAGTGCCCGCCCCGGCACCTGACGGCGCGGCGGAGGCAGCGAGGGGAGGGGCGGGGAGGGGCGGGAGGCGGCCGGGCCCGCACGGCGGGGCGGGCCCGCTGCCCAGGTGGGGCCGCGCCCCGCCCTCAGCGCTCCGGCTGCGGGGCTGCGCTCGGGCAGGGGTGGCTGAGCGGCGCTTTGGTGCCCGGGCGCCTTCAGTCGGGTTATCCCCGAGAGCCGAACAACGCGCGCTCTCCGGCTTTCCGGGCGGATCCGGCCGTTTTCCCAGATTTTTCCATCCAGGTGTTTGCGTCCGCTGTTTGCAGCCACGTGCGGCCTGGGATGAATGGGTGGCAGCGGGGAAAGGCAGAGCCGTGTCCTTCCCATCCAGCTGCGGTCGCGGTCCCTCCGGGCCGGGCTGGCCCTGCAGCGGCACGACCACTTTGGACTCAGTTTTAGAAGGGGAGAAATTAACAAAATCTTTGTTTCTCCTCATCGCTCACATACTAGTCGTTGAACTTCCCTCCCCAAGATTTTAGCACACACCTTGTATACTTCTTTTGCCCCCCCATTACTGTTTTGCAGTTTCCGACCCTGTTGGGACACAGCAGCGCTACCGCATGGCACGGGGCCCCGGGACTTGTGGCCTTGGGCAGGTCCTGCTCAGAACCTTGCCAGAACTGGTGTTAGATGCCAAACACCTTATTGACCTGCCTTCGCTGCCAATTTACCAAAATTTACCAAAATTTAACTGTAGGATAGATTTAATCCTTCTACTTTTCATTCTTACTCCTTTTGTTTTCTTCTTTTTGCCAAGCAATTATAATACCTTTATATTCTTTACCTGAAAGTACAGGCCGTAGTCAATATGAGAGGAAAGAGAAGGACAGCATTTACTTTGGTATTCCTGATGTATCTCCTAGTAAATCACTATTTCCTAAGAGGCAATTATTCTGTTGGGGTACTGGACAACAGCTCTTCCATCTACACATTCAAGTGGTATTCTCATTTTTGAGAAGGAGAACACCTCAATAAAAGTTAAGATACACAGATTTAGGGTTTCTGGTGCATATAGCAATAATTATTCCTAATGTTGCTTTATCAATGAAATACTTAATTTTCATTGTTTATAACTCTGCCAAATTTAAAAAGTGTCAAATGATGTTTTCATTTCAGCTGTTTCTCCTGCTAACCCTACATCAAGGGGCTCCATTTATTATTCTACCTGTCTAAAGATTAAATTGCACAGTTTTGATCACATTACAGAAGAAAAGCCCCACCTGTTTTATTGTAGCTGTTCCTCCTAATTTCCAGGGGCTCCTTTGGCAACAAAACCAAAAGAAGTAAGAATCTCCTGTAATTTTAATTCATCTTTAGCCTATTGGTGTCTGATGAAAACACGGGAAAGAGCAGCTGGTCTCAGTGCAAGATACATGGGCTTAGTGATGAGGAAAAGGAAACAGAGAGCATGAATTTCCAGGATTGGAAAATAGGACAGCGGAGGATGGATGTGGGGCATGAAAAGATGGAGAATTATGGCCAGGAACTGGAGAAGGGTATGAGGGTATCTGCAGGGAGGGTATTCAGGCAGTAGCCAGTGGCTGAGAAGAGAGGAACGGATGGAGGCACTGGAGAATCTGCCCCGAGGAACATGAGCCCACTAATGCTGGTTCTCAAGTGGTCGTGAAGCCCATAAGTGCAGCATGTCACATGGAGAAAGAAGTGTTCTCCTACGACTGTAATTTCCTCTGATAGTTGGTACCCAGCATTCATGGGAGTCATGCAGTGGAAAAAAATATGTATTTTAAAGAAAACTTAAGGAAACTATACAGAAAACATGAAAGCTCTGAAGACAAAGCCCTCCCCTACAGTATTGTATGTTGCTGGTGATATGAATCAATTTTTAAATTACCTTTGCAGAGTGGTTTTTTTTCCCACAAAACTCCTGCCTCATTCAATATAAGGATGTCTTTAATTAATGCACAGTTCTTCAATGCTCCTCTCCATTTTCATCATGTAAAGTGGAATCTTTCATGTCATATTCTCTGTACATTCTTCAAACCCTGCCTTGAAGGCAGGTTAATTAATTTCCATGATGACTTTCCTGTGGCCTCATAACTCCTTCAAAACATTCATAAATTTAACTTTGTAACAGCCTTCTAAGTTGAGGTAGTACTATTATCACATTTTCCACACAGGGAAGAGCTAACAGAAGGTAATGTGTCTGGAGTTGTCTGTAGTGGTTTGTTAATTCTTTTATGCTGTGGAGGCTGACAGGTTATTTTAAAGCAAGGAATAGTGGATTTAATACAGTGTGCACCCACCAGCACCTCAGAAACAAAAGCATAACTGTTCTTGCTCAAGTTTGACTTTAAATACTCTATAGATCTTTAAGCACTAGATGTAGTAGGTTACTTAGAAACTACAGAGCTTTGGTATGCATTTACACCTGGGAGTTGGGAGCTAATTTCAGGCATGTCTGGATATCCTTCTTTATGACTGATAGGGGAACTCTGGGAATTTTTTTAATATTCAGCCTTTAAAAAGGAAGCTATCAACAGTTTAATTTTGCCCATACTTCACAGAACAAGATTATTTCCTTGACTATAGCAGCAAAAGGGCCTTTCCCAGCTGTCTGCATGCTTAGAATTGAAGATTCCTCACCAGATTCCTCCCTAACTCTCCACAGTCCACCTTTCTTTAATGTCCCTTCCTATCAGCAGAAGGAAACATCCTAGAGGTTGCACATCACCAGGAGCAATGGGAGGGTCCATTGAGTGATAGGGGAAGAATTACACGACTTTTACACAGTCCTATAGCCTTTGGTTGCTGAGGGATGGGATTGGAAAGTTTCTCCTCACCTCCAGCCCGGTCCAGAAGTGTGAATTATGACAGCACTGCCTGCAAGGGCACTGCCTGCATACAGCAGGGAGCTGTGTGTTTGCTGGGCATTGCCAGTCCCTGATCAGCAGCTCTCTGGCATGAATTATAAAGCAGTGCAGGAATTTTCCCAGCACAGAACTTAATCTCTGTAAGGCACATCACATTGAGCACTCCATTTAGGAAAGTATTTATTGCAGACACTTTGGTTATTCTACTTTCTTCATCTGAAAGTTTGTCCTGCTATGAATGAAGCTCTGGTAATACTTGTTCTAGATTGTTGTGTTTCAAAGTGTTGTTCTTTCTTTTATGGTGTGTTTCACACTGTTAAAATCAACACTGTCTTGAGTTTCTTTTGTGGAAAACATTTTTTCCTCTGTTACTACACATTTTCAGGAGATTCTGTATTTAAATAGGTCTGTGCAGATGAGCTACAGTAGGTGGTGGTCAGCCTAAGCTTGAGAAAAACTCAGAGGTAAATCTGCAGAGAAGTAAAATCTTAAAGTCAGCTTAGGATGCAGACAGAAAAAAGCTGGAGGGACTGATAATTTTGCCACCTTAACAGACATTCAAATAAAAACTGTCAAAAGTGTAAACTAATTTTGAAAATCTTGGCTTCTTTTCTCAGTGTTTTTGAGATGGTATCTATGCAACCAAAGCCATCCCACCCTAGTAATGTTTCAGAGGGAAAAGAGAACAGTCAGTCCTGAGCAAACTAGCCAAGTTTACAATGTTACAGATCTATGTTGGTCCACAGTTTTTGCTGTATTTTGCCATTTTTGAATCAATAGCCCAGAATTTGAGTGCCCCATAAAAGTAAGGCAAGCAGAATGGCTGCCTGGGGTCTTTCCATTGGAGCAACTGGCCCAGTGTCATGCAAACACTGCATGTCAGAGACTGTACATCTGTTTCTCCTAGGCACTATTTGTCTGCTTTAATTTCAAAATCATCCTTCCTTTTCTGAAACTCTTGGAAGTCCGGTGCCTCACAACCTCTGCATGAAAGTCAGTGCTCAAACCAAAGTATTTTTACAAGCAGTGCAAAGTCATCTGAAGAGAAGTACTCCTTCTCATCAGGTACGTTTGTGTTCTCTGAAATAAACAGAACATGACTCAGAAAGAGTGTTTTAGCACATGTATCAGAAACTGAAGAAAGGTGGTGGGTATAACTAAATATAGTTGTTCCTGATTGTTGAAATATTAACTCAGCATCTTAATTATTCCCCTAAAATAGATTACAAGGGCACGTAGGGGTAAGACAAGGGAGAATGGCTTTAAACTGAAAGAGGGCAAGTTTAGATTAAATATTAGGAAGAAATTCTTTATTGTGAGGGTGGTGATCTACATGGACACATTGCCCAGAGAAGTTTTGGATGCCCTATCCCTGGAAGAGCTCAAGACCAAGTTGAATGGAGCTTTGAGCAATCCAGTCTAGTGGAAGGTGCCCCTGTTCACCACAGGAGGGTTGGACTAGATGAGCTCTTAAAGGTCTCTTCCAACTCAAACTATTCTATGGCTCTATGAAATGACATAAACACTCACAGAGTAATTGACTGGTAAGAAATCTTCCTCAGAAGAGATCAATCTTACATAAAAACAATCATGAGTCAATAAACTGAAACATTGTGATAACAGAGAAAATCTTCTTTTCCAGTAGCTTGAAATCTTTCTATAGAATGTGTTGGTGGATACCAACAGCAAAATGGTGCTCTGTTTCACAACCACAGTTTTGAAATCAGAACTCATGGTTGTATTTCTGAAGGACTTCTACATTTTAGTCAAAATATTTTTATAAAAAATAGTTGAATTTGCCCAGGTGAAATGGCTTCAATTTCTGATTGTCTCTCATTGTTTAAGAAGCCACAATACAGGCATTAAACTTGCCTTTTTAGGCTCCCCTGATTGAAGAGCAGGAACAATGTGCAACTCAGTCTGGGAAAAACTTTAACTACATCTGTCTGTTTTATTTTTGTGTATCCATATATCTAAGAACTGTCATTCAGTGAGTAATATCAGCCTAGTGTTAAAATAATTTTTAGGATGATTCATAATGGATTGCTTTTGTATTTGTTATTTGACAAGTGAGAAGTGTATTCTTTCTCCTTCATGTGAAAGTAGATTTTTAAAAATATTGTTAAATGTTAAATTGTTAAATCACACACCCCAATATCCTTTACCATATGTGATTTTTTATATTCCGCAAATGCCTTGAACTATGTGCATATTTTCACTTGCCTCACACTTTCATCCTTTGAAGTTCAGTCATAGCTATTTGATTTGGAAAAGGCTGGCACTAACAGGGTTGATCTTCACAAAAATCAGTGAAAATAGAGCAAGAGAGGAACTCTCTCATCACCTTGTCTTTTGTTGTTTACTGACAGCACAGAGGCATTTTAAGTCATGTACAAACATAGCCCTGTATACACACCCTGCTTTGCTCAGCGTGGTAATGGGATAAACAGTGGTGGAATGCAGCACAATCCTATTTCACATTGATTTAAACTGATTTAAACTGAATATTTTATCATCAATATCCCACTGAAAGGGTGATATATATAATTTCTTCAGTTCTCTTGTAAATAAGTCCTTAAAAATATTTGCCACCAAATACCTGCTATTCTTCTCCACATTCAAAACCTTGTGAGCCATGAATCTTAGGAGCTGTGTTTCTAATTGCTTTGCAGATTTGTGGGCAGGTATCAGTAGGGAATATAAACAAGTTAGATTTTAATGAGTTTTGGGTTGCTTTTGATTCTGGGATGCAACTAAAGATTATTTACTGCAGTATTAGGCAAAGAAAAGGCAAAAGCTCTCTCAGCTTTTCATGCTTTAAGAGGATGTGACACAGTCTTACCTTTGCTGGGAGAGGCAGGAGAAGATAGGTCTTGCTTTGGAAAGGAAGAATGTCTGCCCTGCAGCCATAGAAAGATTTTTTCCGTTTCTCTTCACCACCTGCTGAAGTGATTGATATTTGCCTGAAGGATTTGCAGTTATTTGTAGTACTTTTGTTTAACTGCACCAGGATACTTTGCCAGGAAGTGGAATATTCTTCCCCCAGCAGTACCTCCACTAAACATGCAGAAGATTATGTTATATAGTAGAGAGGCATGGACAGGAATGTTCCTACCTCAGATTGATAATGTACTGTTCTCAAGTTTATGGAATATCTAATCCTAAGATGTTTCTACCCTGATTGAATGCCTAAAATAGCATTAAACTAATGAAGTTTAGTTATCATTGAATAATAATTACACTACATCAGATGTCAGTCACTCAGTAGATAATTAGTTTTTTTTATTTTTTTGGTTAAACCAGCATCCCAAGGGACATCATGACTGCCCTGAGGATGCAAAACCTCTGCAACATATAGACCAGGTAGTCCAAGAAGTCCTGTGGTCTTGAGACTACATAACTTTATGAGGCACAGCCAGACTGCCTCTCAGTCACTGTGAGACCATTTGCCTGCTCCATGCTCACCCTTTCCTAAATGACTGGTAGGTGCAGTGCCTCAGCCTCTCTTGGCACTATCCATAAGATAACTCTGGAAGAGATGTGATAATTCTAGGAGAGCAGTCTGTGTGCTTTAGGTCTGCTTTCATAACTAATTTTCCATTTTTTCATTAAATCATAAACATTCGTGAACGTTTACCTTTTAGGAATCTGACAGACCCAGATGCAATTTAAGAATATACTTAATACCTGCCCAGCACAGGGAAGTAGAAGTCAAATTGTGATTGCTTTTACTGAAAGAGAGAGAAAAAACATTGTAAAAGATGAAGATTTTATTTACCCTTATAATCATTTTTTCATCCTCCCTTAAATTCCAGACAAGGGTTGTGCCATGTGACTTGGCACACTCAGACACAGAGGAAGCAGCGCTGGTCCCAGTGATTCTGTGGCTGCTTCAAAGCATGATAAATCAGGCAATGCCTGGAGATGGTTACAGTCTGAAGGCCTCCTGGTTATTAAAATGAGGTCAATAATTTTTAAGCAAGCATTGTTTGAAGAATGGTCGAGCTGAATCTGAAATCAATTTGTATAAAATATCATACTGGGCATTTTAGCACAAAAGGGGAGTGTCTATTGATAAAACTTGTTCATCAAGAATGAAATGGATTTTCAGGCTGAGCTCCACTGACTTCAACAGAGCTACAACAAATTACTCTGTCTCTGAAGAGAAAAATCAGTTCCTTCAGTTTATAATGTGTAAACATTTGACAAAAAATCTTAACTAGATATGCTAAAAAGATAAAATGACAACTTCAAGGAGTCTCATGGAGATGTATTTAGATAGCTGTCTTGTGTTTCAAACTTGAATAAACATCAGATATTAATCAGACATTAGCTTACCTTAATTTCACAGGTTAAATATCACTCTCATGAACAATTAAGCATCCATTTTCTGCCTCCCTGCCAATCCAATCATGGAACATGCTGGATTTCTTCCTCTAGATTTGAATTTTATAGGAATTACAACTCAGCAAATACAGTGCATGCTTTTGGTACATGTCTGTAAACCTCTGTAGCCAACGTAAGACAGATCAAAATAATAATTTAAAAAAATGGTTAATTGCTAGTTATTGAATAAAATTAGGCATGAGAGATTCTGTGGAAATAGGATTCAGGATGGTCCCAAACGTATAATGCTGTTTTTGTAGCCTTCTTGTGTATTTTCTGAGTTCTAGCTCTTTAGCTTTCCCTCTCCCCCCATTGAAAATTAGAATTATATCTAGCATGTATTTTCTGAATTCCCTCTTTCATATATATTTACTGCATATAGAACATTCAAAGTTTGTTTTTAAATTAATTTGTGATATTTATGAGAGAAGTTATTTACTCTGTCTTCAAGCTCAATTTGAAGATACAACCTGATGCAACTATCACAAATAATTGGAGAAAATTATGATGACTAAAACTAGTGTTCCTATTCAATAAGAATTCTGACATTTCAGAATTTCTTTTTATTTCAAATCAAAGTAATGGCAATTACTTTCTTATAGTTAAAAATATTTAATAATTCTACAAAGGTCTTCTACAAATAGGATAACTATGACAAAGTTTTCATAGCACTCTTGCATATCTCACTGCAGTGTAGTGGTCTGTTTGTACATTTAGGAATAGGTCTTACAATGTTATATTTCCGTATTTATAAACTAAAGGTACTTATTTTCTTTTCCAATTGACATGACAGACGTGTCTGTCTAAATCCAGCTCCCAGGCTCTCTTGGATACTGCAGGCTCTCTGATGCTCTACTACAGTACAGTATTTTCCCCAGCTTTTTCTAAACAATCTTTACTTAAATGTGACTCCTGCTATTACACCATACCTTTCCTTTCTCTGAACTCATTAATATATAATGCTGTTTCACCATCTTTTTTTTCTCCATCTTTCCTAAATGATGCATGTAATTCCATCCTATTCTTCCAGCCAAAATTGCTAATCCTCCACAGGTATCTGTGTTAGCTAGTTTTGCAATCTGACACAAGAGTTTTGGATCCTCTGTTTTGTTTTGCCAATCCAATATCTTCATGCTGGCCACCACAAGAAGCTAATTTTTAGCCAGCAGTTTCCCACTCCATGTATGAGTATTGGCACTTTCATTCCTCTGATCTTCTGATATTCCTTTCTCACTATATTACCATCATGCAGATTAAATGAACATTTCCCAGCTTTGTTCCCTACTTTAAAATTTAAGCTTTTGTCAATCAAATTAGCCTTGATCCCTGTCCAGAACTCAAACTACTCCATGTGTGCATGTGTGTATGATCCTCTTCCAATAATGTTTCCCAATGGCAGACCAACCCCTAAGCACCAACCCCTAAGCCTTCCTACAGGTCATCTGTTGTTGTTCACTATCAAGTTGCACTTTCCTTCTGAATCTTTAAAAACAAAAGAATTCCAATTTTTTTTAATATATTGTATTAATCACATTTAACTGGGTTATAATTTCAGACATTTTTTCCATGTCTTCCTGCTGGCTGCCAGTTGCTTCTGCTGTTGAAGCAATTTTTCCGTGTTCATTCATAAGTCTTGACCTACTGGAACAAATACATGCAAGAGCCAGAATATCCATCTATATGATTCCAATTAGACAAAGTAAAAAAAAAAAAAGTATTTTAATGTCCTAAGTAAATCACTACCACTTGACAGACACAAAAACACCCACAGTGTGAGGCACTTAGTGTCAAAATCAGGAATGCCAAAGCCCAGCTGGAGCTGAGACTGCCGAGGGGCATTGGTTGGACCAAAGCAGATTCTGGAGATTGCTAATTGGAAAAGCAAGTTCAGGACTTCTACTGACAGAGGACCCTTGTGACAACTGGTATTGACAAAAAAGCTGATGAACTCAGTGCCTTTTTTCTGCCTCTGTCTTCAGAGCCAAAGCCAGATCTTCAACTCCAGTCTGTACAGACACAACTAGGGAGGGAATTGGGCAGCCAGCAACAGAGGAGCAAGAGGTTAGAGAAGCACAGATCCACTAGACTGGAGGGGCATCACCCCAAGCTTACTGGGAGACCTGGTGGACCTGACTCTGAAGCCACTATCAATACTCATCCTTAAGAAAAGGCAAGAAGGAAGATGGGAATCATAGAATCACAGGACATTTTGGGTTAGAAGGGGTTGAGGATTGGAGGGCTGCCCTCTGGATGGGCCAGTCAGCCACATCTTGGTCAATAGGAAGATCAGGGAGCACGTAATCAACAGAGTCAGCCCAGGAAGGCAAACCATGTTTGACCTGCTGAGTGCCTGCAGTGATGAAATGTCTGGCCCTGTGGGCAGGGGCAGAGTGGTGGGTACAACATACCTTGGTTTGAATATGGCATTTGACAACACCTTCCCCACCCTTCCCCTCTGGAAACAGCAGAAGCGTGGACTGGACAAACTACCTGTTTGGATGAATTGGAAGCTGTAAGGATAGCAATCACTAAGTCAATATTTAGTTGGTAATCAGCAAAGCAACCTGGGCTCAATACTGGCACCCATCCAGTGCCTTCATCAACAACCTGGCTGCAATGCAGAGCTCATTCTGGGCAGGTAACACTGAGGTCAGAGAGCTGCTGGCTCAACCCAGAATGACCCTGAAAAGCTTAAGGATTAGACAGAGCCACTATGATTCTTATAAGAAGTATGAAGTTCTGTCCCTGGAACAGCTGGAATTGCCCCATGTATGGGTACAGAGTGGGAAGTGGCTGGCGAGGTCACAATCCTGTGGGTTACAGCACACAGAGGGTGCACATGGCTCTTCTGGAAGGAGGCTCTCACTGGAGTGCATTAGAGGCACGGCCAGCACATCACAGGGAACTTGCTGATAATCTCTGCTGGGTACTGGTGAAGCCATGCCTGAAATAGTTTTGGATACCTCTGATCAAGACAGACAGGGCAAGATTAGAGCCTGTTCAGTGGAGGGCTGATAAGAAAGTTGTTGAGGAGAGGCTGAAGGTACTGGGCTCAGCTGGTAGAAAGGAGGCCATGAAGTAACATAACATCAGTGTACAAGTGTTTGAGGGATCACTAGAGAAGTGTCAGAGCTAAACATTTCCTATGACTGCCAGCTGGTCTAACAGAGCAATTGCCACAGTTTACAGCTTGGGAGGTTCAGACTGAGCATCAGAAAATAAAATTAATGAGCAGCTGGGCACTAGAACAGGTTGTTCAGAGGAGTGGAGGAATCTGTCACTGAGGCTTTCCAAGGCTCAGGCAAAGCCAAGATTGACATAGTCCAGTGCTGACCTGGTCCAACTGAAAAACAGCCTTCAGAGGTACCTTTTAACCAACATTTTTATGATCTTGCAGCAGGTCTCAGGTCTTTACATCTTATTAATAAAGCCCATTATTAAAATAATCTATTTATTAACTTGTTTGGTTTCATGAGTGGTGATAAAAGATTGTCACTTAGCCTGTTTGGAGGGAGAAGGCTCAATATATGGGTAACACCTTGGTGAGTTGCCTAACTGGGACAACACCTCTCACCAACCTACTTATGGAGTTAGAAATGTAGCAAGAGACTTGGGCTAAGGGAAGGCTTTCAAGTCACACTTCTGCACCACATCCCCTTGCCCTGGCACCCATTTGCCTTTCCAGCTTAGTTGACTTAGGCCTCTGCCACATTAAAATATGAATATAAATTCAGCTGCTCCTTCCAACATGTCTGAAACAAATAGTAATTAGGCTCTCTCTCTGGCCTTCTGTTATCAAAGCAGTATCCAACTTCTTTGTTCTGTAGAAAATGATTTTTATATAAATAGACATAATTCTGTAGTGAATTATATTGATTCCATTAGACCTCTGCCCAGTACATTCCCACACTGATCACACCACCAAGACAACTGGCTTTTACTTGTTTTTTAGGGAACAGTAACCTGCTTGTCTTGTTTAGAACTGTGAATCTTTTACCTCCTACTCTCAGAGGGTAGTATAGATCCATATATGCCATATGTCTAAATGCTTTCTTGTATTGTGGATTTGATCTTGGGTCCAATATTCAAAGATGCAGTGGAGAAATGGTGGGACAAGATGTATCTAAAAAAGAGAAGAGCAACCATACTTGGAGAAATTAAAACTAGAATGTATCTGATGGAATACACCTAACCCACATGGAAAAGAAATGAATGTAACTTTACAGAAGTTTTACAGAGCTGTATTTATATATTTGTCATACATGTCAAAACTTGAGTTAACATATTAATCAAACATTAACTTACCTTAATTGCAAAGGTTAAAGTTCACTGTCACATACTAAGGATGTGACTAAGGATGAGGTTTTTTCCTCCTTACAAATCCTGAAATTCATGGAATGTGCTGCTTCTTGTAAATTTGAATTATGTAAGTTATAACAGCACAGAGCTAGCTGATATCATTGTGAAGTCACCCTCACTAATCTCTGAAAGGTGCCAGTGATCATAGGAGGTTCTTAGAGACTGGGAAAAAAAGCAAATGTCACTACCAGCTTTCTTCAAGAAGGGCAAAAAGGAGAACCCAAGAACCTAAAGGGCAGCCAGTCTCACCTCAGACCCTGGGAAAGTGCTATTGTGAATGATTTCCAAACACATGGAGGAGAACAAGGTGTTAGGGAGTAGTGAGGATTGATCTACAAAGTGGAGATTATGCCTCCCTGTGATGAGATCATGAGTGGCCTGGTGGAGGAAGGGAGAGCAGTGGGTGTTATCTATGCTGGTTTTCAACCCTGTCTCTCATAATATCCTTGTAGAGAAACTGATAAATACATACCAAATCAATGGACAGTGGGGTGGATTGAAAACTGACTGAACTGCTGGAGTGTTGTGATCAGAGGCATGAGCTCAAGATCGAGGTCAGTCATTTGTGGTGTAACCCTGGAGTTAGTACTGCATAACATCTTCATTAATGGCCTGGACATGAGACAGACTGCACCCTTTGCAGATGACACAAAACTGGGAGGAGTAGGTGCTACCTCTGATGAGTGTGCTGCCATTCAAAGGGACTCTGCCTGGAGAAATGAGTCAACAGAATCCTTGTAAAGTTCAAGAAAGGAAAATGCCAAGGCCTGCACCGGGGGAAAAGAAGTGAAGTACCTGAGAATGGACTGACTGGACACTGTCTGATCTTTTTTCTTTTGTTGAAGTCCAAGCAGTAGAAATCTCCTTTTACCTGCCCTTGTCTCATGCAGTACCTTATCCAGCAGTTTGGTAAAAGCTGATGCTGTTCAAACCACAGGTGACTGCTCTTCCCATTCACCTGTCTGTGGCAGTGGGTACTTGGCCATGAAAGGGCTCTTCAACTTCTGACACTCAGAAGATTGAGCTGAAGGCTCTTTTGTCTTAAATATTGCAGATAGAAGACTATGACTTCAAGGGTTGCTCACACTAAGGCTGTGCCAAATAAATAAGGCTATGGATTAGATCATAGAACAGTTTGCATTAGAAGGGAACTTTAAGATAATCTATTTCAAGGCACTGCCACCCCCGCCCTTACAATAAGTAGAGACATCCTCAGCTAGACCAGGTTGCTCAGAGCCCTGTCCAACTGGACCTGGAATGTTCCAGGGATGAAGTATCCAACACCTCTCTGGGCAAACTGTTCCAGTGCTTCACTACCCACATTGTAAAAAAACTTCTGCTTTATAACTAGTTTAAATTATTTCAGTTTAGAACCATTATCCCATGTCCTACTGCAACAGGCCCTGCTAAAAAGTTCATCCCTATATTGCTGTTAAGCCCCTTCTAATACTAGAACTCTGCCAGAAAGTGTCCCCAGAACCTTCTCTTCTCCAGGCTGAGCAGCCCCAACCTTTACTCATAGGGAGAGGTACTTCAGCCCTGGGATTGTAGTTGTGGCCCTCCCATTGACCAACAGATCCTTGTCTTTCCTGTGCTGAGGACCCCAAAGCTGGACGCAGCACTCCAGGTGGGGTCTCACCAGAGCAGAGTAGAGGGGAAAAATTCTCTCCCTTACCTTTCTGCCCTCACTGCTTTTGAATTCAGCCCTAGACATGGTTGTGTTTCTGAGCTGCAAGTTACACACTGCCCACTTGCATCCAGCTTTCCATCCAAAAGTATCCTCAAGTCCTTCTCAGCAGGACTACTCTCAATCTGTCCATCCCCCAGCCTCTATTGATACCAGGGGATGCTTCAATCCAGGTGCAGCCCTTTGCATTTGATCTTGTTAAACCTCATGAGATTCCCATGGGCCACTCCTTGAGCTTGTCCAGGTCCTTCTGGATGACATCTCATCCTTCAGGTGTGGCAACCACACCACTCAGCTTGGTCTCATCTGCAAACTGGCTGAGGGTGCACTTGACCCCAGCATGCCATCGATGTAGTCATTAGTCAGTGCTGTTTAATGCTTACTGTTCAATGTTTATGGTTAAACAGCACGGACCCCGAGGGACAGCCCTTGACACTGTTCTTTAGGTGAGCACTGAGCCACTGAACACTGCCCTCTAGATGTGACCATCCAACCCATTTCTCATCCACCAAAAAGTCCACCCACCAGATCCAGACAGACACAGAAAGGGAGTTTAAAATGTGGCTGGGACAAACAGAGCTTCAGAATAACAACAATTAAATTATTCCAGTGGTTGCACTTATTTTCTCAGAAAGCACCTTCCTAGAAGAAAGGCTGTAAGCTAATTAAATAAAAGGATGAACCAGTGATCCTACAGAATGAACACTCAGACTGATTATAGGCTTAAGAAAAATACTTTGTTTAAACATGAACTTAAAAATAACTGCAGAACCTCACAGCTCAAGCAAGTACACCTTTGAAAGTCCTTCTGGTATGAGAAATATGTCCTACCCTTTATACCAGAATTTACTCTTTTGAGCTGGGGTTCAGTAGATATAAATCATACCTTTGAAGATTAGCTCTAAGATTTCCAAACACTTTCAAATCTCTCTCTCTCTCTCTCTCTCTCTCTCTCTCTATGGTTATGACATTAACTAATACTATAGTCTGTGGTGCAGTTTTCAGTAGAGTTACAGGCACTTCTAATTGTACTGAAGATAAAAGCTAGTTTAAAAAGAAAATAAAAAACCACTTTTTTATGCAATACTTCCCAGTTGTATTTTTCCATTTCTGCTCAATTACCTTCTCTAACAGGGAGGTGAGTCAGGACTTCTCAGATCCTTGGAGTCAAGTTCTAATCTTGTGATTCAGATCAAGTGCTTCAACAGCTCAGCAGTGGACAAAAAAATCATACACCAGATGTCTGCTTCAGACTGCAATGAAGAACATTGTTATGCTGACACTGCGTCCAAAGCACTGTGTCCATTCTGGGGCTCCCCAACATGAGAAAAATGAGCAGCAAATGACTAGCAGTTAGATGACTAACAAAATTCTTGAAGGAACTGGAGCATGTTACTGGGGAGAGATTCATACATCTGGACTTGCTCAGCTTGGAGAAGAGAATGATGAGGAGAAATCTTCCTCTTTTCTGCAACTATGCAATTGAGGTGGAGGGGAAGAGAGAGCCAGACTCTTCTTGGCTGCACATCATGGGTGAACAAGAGGCAATGGACACAGCTCAAGGCACAGGACATTGCAATGAGAAGGAAGTTATTTGTTTTCAAACTCTGGAACAGATTTCCCAGACAGGCTGTGGAATCTCCAACCTTGAAAATACTAAAAAGGCAACAGGACGAAGCCATGAGCAACCTGCTCTAACTGGACCTGCTTTGCCCAGAACATTGGATTTGCAACCCCCCAGGGGTCCCTTCCCAGCTATGCAATTCTGTGAGTCAAACAGCTGCTTGAGGCCAGGATTTCCTCAAAGCCTCCAGAGGCTATACCAGCTCACAGCAGTATCTGTACCTTCACTGCTCTTCTCACCTCCCAGTGCATTTTTCCTTCAGCTTGGCTGGCAGTAATGCAAATGGAACAGTGAAGTGACCCAGATTAAACAGAGGTTTGCAAAAAAAAGAGAAAGTTTTCTTAAGTAACTAAACAACTGAACTGCCTTGAGATGGTTCAGGCTGTGCTGCTGTGCTGCACAAATTGTTGTATTGTACACACTGTGGCAACGTTCAAAATGAGTATTGACCAGGGAAGGACCTAAAGATCATTTATCCAAAAATAATGTCTTCCCAGTGATCACTGTTAAAATTTTTACTCTTTCATAAATTCTCCTGTTTTAATAAATGTTTCATCTTCTCTGCCATTTATACCAATGCAACATTATTCTGCTAAGACAACCATAGAGAAATAGAGCAACACAAATACTGACTTCCTAAAGTGGTCAATACCAACTCTATACTAATAAACATAAAACTAACTTAATTATCATTAAAGGACTAATTTCACAGAACAATTACAATGGGAAATTTGTTGCAAAGGTTCCCAGGCTACTGCTAATTCAACTTAGCCCAGGAGAGAAAAAGGTTTCTGCAGCTTCTGATTTCTTCTTATTGAATAATAAACAGTACAATATAAAAATATCTGCTGAAGAGCTCACTCGGATGTAGTATTTCAGCTGCACAAATTAGGTGCATTCATTATTGTTACAGTGAAAAATATTAAAAAATGTCTAAACAGGAAAGACCACCTTATCTGAATTTGATTGATAGATCTCCACTGGATCTCATTTTCTCCTCACATATTGTGTTCTTCAGCTTGTTCTGAGGATCTGTGATAACTCCCAAATTATTTTGAAAGTTTAAATTTCTCAGAATTCTTGCTTGGGGAATGTTCAGTGGTTTACAACTTACCCTCTATAGGCATACATGCACCAAAACAAATCCCCAAAACCTGTTCAAGAGTAAATAATATTTTGATAACCATTAATAAGGAAGGCTTGAGTAATAAAGAAGGAAACTATTAGGTGTCATACTCTCCTTCCTTCCTTCCCCCTGTTATTTTTGTAATTGATTTAGATGTCAATCTACACAAGTAATTAGAAACACTCATGCTGACTTCTCAATATAAAGCTATTGGCTACTTGGCACTCAAGCTGTTTCCTCTAAATGCCTCCCCATGTCCTAGACCAGACACATCTTCACTGTTTTTTGATTCTCCAACATCTGCTTATATAACTATTGATAGGTTAACCTAAACTGCTTGTAAACACACACAATCAACTAGTGGCTATATTATGTTCTCTTTCTTTGTAACCACACATTATTTTCTGTATTATCCTAAACTAAATATTACAGTTAACCTAGACTTTTGTAACCCTAAAGTCGTAAAGCTAAACAGTAGCTTTACATCAGTTTTGTTTAAAACCTTTCATGAAGCTTGAGATCACTCTTTCTACATTTGTGGACAAAACAAACACCTGGCAATACGATAGCATGATTTCAAACTGGGGAGAGAGGAAGGGCAGAGATGGGAGTTGTTGAGGATTAAAGCATAATTTGATACAAAAAGCAGGAGCTAATACTGGCTTTTTCCACTTTCCAGCAACTGTTTCACTAGTCATTGCCAGGATAAGAACACACCAGTAACAGTATTCGTTCCATTTACATACAGGTGGCACATTCACACTTTCAATGAAACAGTCCCTAGGCTGTTGATCATTTCCAACACCTTTGTGAAAGTGGTGCCCTGTTTTGGGAAGAGGTTTCTGCTCACTCACCCATACTCTGGTTAACAGCAGCAATGCAGACACATTAGTAGGCTGGAAGTTGTACAAGCTGCTGTTAAGGGGATGCAGCTGACAACCACAGTGAGATACAGGTGTCCATTCCCTCCGACCCAGTCACTCAAGAGGAACACAGTAAGACTGGACAACACACCAATGGGTCTTAGGACATATTTTAAGATGCTTTCAACTAACAGGGCTGCTGGAATCAGATCTGAAGAGCCATCTCTGTATATTCCATCAGACAGTTACTTAGCACTTGCTACTGCTGCTAGTTTCAGCAAAGCTTATGATCGAGCTGCATATGGTCACTTGCTCAAGACAAAAGGTCCCTGTATCAGAGCTGCTGCAAGACTCCCTCTGGCCAGCCACCTGCTGCAACAGCTCATTATTAACATCCCAATGTATTCCAGAGCAACCTGACAAGTTGGGATAGTCACTGTCCAGTGGGTAAAAAGTCAGCAAGGTCTTCCACACCTTTTCAGGGTCTTGGGCTTCTGGACAAGTCTTCAAGACTACAGCTTTAATCACTGTAGTTTCTCTGTACATCTTCATGCAAGAACAGGGTGGATCTTTCTACAGGGTCAGGCAGCAAAAGACTAAAATTCTTCTCAGAAACCTCATTAATGCCCCTTTCTCCACCCTCCACCACTGTCTACTACAGTTAGTTTCAAAGTCTTGTAAGTCAGAAGCTGTTTCCTCAAGCCCTGTGCAGTACTTGGCTTTCCTCTCCAAGCACAGAGGCTGAACACAGTCCCCACAGAGTCCTGTCACTGTCTTGAGGACTGCCACAAGGCTGAATCCTCCCTGACAGCCAGCACCACTGATAGTGGAACACATACAAGCCACACAGTTCTGGGTGTCTCACGGGGATCCTCCAGTATTTCTGCAGCTCTTTGCCGTATTTTCTCCAGCTGGCAACAATATCCATCGTGTGTTGCTGCCAGAGCCAGAGGTGCACCTAAGCCCACACTAACATGCTTCAATCAGCTACTTCTTTAGGAAGACAAAGTGACCTACTTTGAAAACACTAAAAAAAAAAAAAAAAAACCTCAAGTATTTCCATTACTGGCAATACTTACTGCAGACATGGGCACCTCAGAGTCCCTGAAAGCCAGGACTAGAAACTTCCTACCGAGATGCTGAGGCGCCCTGCTTGCTCCTGTATGTCCAGGTCTGTTTGGTTTTTTGTTTGTCTGCTCCCTCCAGAGGCCAAGCACACAAAGGCATCTAGCTGATCTTCCTCAACGGAGAATAAAATTCATTAATTTAACCATAACAAAGAGTAGGGCTGATTAAGGAATACAGGTCCTGGTGACCACAAAACAGACTCCTACACCCTCACAGCCTAGACACACAATGACAAAGCCACCCACTTTTGCAAGAGGAAAAAATGAGTGCCTACAAAACACAGTGAGAGGGCTTCAAAAGAGAATTTACTGCTAAGCAAGTGGTGCAGCAAGAGGCCCCAAGTCTCTGTCAGCTTCTGCTCAAGCTTTCCTTCCTTGAGCTGGCAGCCTGGATAAAAATAAAACTGCTGTGCAAGTGTCCTCTCTACAAACACAGGAAAAACATGAAGAACAGCTCATATGTCAGACAACAGTGCATTTTTTCAAAGTATTTTTTGTCCCATTAAACTAGCTGGAATTACTAAATGAAGGTACACAGTTTTCACTTTGCCTTTATTTGGTTGTGATTGCATTTTATAATCACAATGTTGAGCTCTGGCATTCAATCTGACGGGCAAGATAGCACAGGCTACAACCTGAATTAATCAATGGGAACTCTGACTCTTGCTTGCTGTCATTAAAAATGTAATGAAGCCAAGGCATCCTCCCTTACTTCTTCTCTCTCCTCTTCCTGTGAGGAAGGGCAATCACAGCCTGAAGTAAATTCTGAAGACTCATTTTTGCAACAAAATGAGAAAACATTGCCAACAGCTACCTGCAGAAGGGGCAAATAAAGCTGCATTCACACTACAGCAAAATTATTTCAGATAATACTTCTTCCCACACATTTTCCAAAAAGCTACACTTAATTTTAAGTCTTCTATGAAGCAATCAACCTGCCTATAGGATAGCAGAGTGTCCACAGATGAAAAGCTAGGTTTGAGTCCTCCAGGGAATGATAACCATATGATAACTCAAGTTCCCTGACATTTATATCCAGTAACAGCGAATGATTATGGATTAGACTGGAGCTTGCTCAACCGCAGGAACAGCTGGCACCCCAATTCACCTGAGAGCAGGACTTACCTTATGGCCAGGGGGTCTCAGGGAGCAGCAGTCCCAGCATTATTTCACACACAGAGATGCCACCAGTCCTACCAGTTTATCATGAAGAAGCTGGTGGGAGTGTGGCCAGATACCACACAGAGCAACCTGCCAGCCCTGGTCATCAGCTCACTGACAATCATGGACACCACCCAGAAGAGAGAGCAACCCCTGTGCCAGCCTAACCTCTGCAGGTTCCATCTGTACACTAACTTACATGTGTGTATAATATGCTACCATGTATATGAGATCTAGGGCAGGTATCACAGATCTGTATGGCACTAGCACACAGCACCTCAGATGTGCATGCTGGCACATGCAGAGCACAGCCATGGCACAGCCCATCAGCAGGGTCATGGGTCACAGCTCCTCCTCTTGACAAGGGAACAAGAGGTTGTTTCTCATACACCTTTTTTTTCAGTTGCTGTGTCTGGACTGTAGCTAAGGATTACGGTGGAAAAGCATTAGGGCTGCCCAAGCAAATGCACAGTTGCCCCTATTGTAAGGTGAAGAGGTAAGATTAGGAACAATGGACAAAAATAATTTTTCGAAATGTTAATCACAGAGAAAACCTTGAAGTGGGAAACAGAGAACACCAAGCTTGCATTTTAGCTGTGGGAGTATAATTTTTGTATCTCTGCTTTCAATTTTACACTGTAGGGAAAAAGCCAGCAGCAATTCTCAGAGTTACACAAGAGTAATTAAAATTTTATCTAGGAAATACTTTTACAGATGGACCACCTTTCATAGCTTTAGAGTCAGCAACCTTGCAACCCTCTAGCTGGCAGCTGCTGTTCTACCACTGTTCTCTGAATGGGGACATGGGAAAGACAGCTTCTTGTGCAAGCTGTTTCTCCAGCCCCAATGAAAAAAGCAGCAAAAGGGATGATATAAAGCTGCCTAGATTGGACTGTGAAGGGAGCTTTAGCAGAGGACAGAGCAACAAGGTGACCAAGGGTACTCAAGAAGGCAATACAGCACTGCTTATGAGTAGAAGCCTAAGGGTGTTAAGCTGTGCACTAATAAATTAATAGTTAAGTAAAAAATTTCTTTAGAATCTGCAGCTTAGGTTGAGCCAGACACGAACCTGGGAGCAATGAAGGCTGGAAGGAACCTCAGGGCAAACCACAATTGATTCTGACAGGAACAGTTTCATCTTTGACCCACAGTTGAAGTCTGTTACACTGAGAACTGTAGGCTCCCTACAGCAGCAGTGTGTATGTGTTTCCCCTCACCACTGACGGTGCATTTTTACATTTCACGTACAGAAGATCAGTTTTGGCAAGTGCAGTTCCCATAATATCTGAATCTTCAGCACACATTCCCTGCAATTTAATCACTAACCTTCCTGCTAGTACCATTGAAAGGACAGACATCTTCTGCACTTGGATTTCAAGAACTTCGAGAGCTTTTAACCATTTTCAGAGCTGCTTATGCCCTGCTGAATACAATGAGGAAACCAATGAGCTTAGGAGTGGTTTATAAGCCTTATTCTGAAACATTACACCATTTATCTTCCTTCACAATTGAACCTTACAGACATACAAAGACAGTAAATTGATACATTTAAGATCAGTTGAGTAAGAATACTGTACTGATAGTATCTTTCCCTCAATATTTAGCAAGTTTTACAACAAATAGTTCAACTCCATGAAATATTTGGCAAAATTACTTAATACTAAGAAAATGTTATTTCTAGAGCAGGGTACCTTACCTGATGTAAGGAAAATAGACACTACAATGAAAGAAAAGTAAAAGAGAAGACATTTTTACAAAAGCTCTGGATGTTTAAATCTCCTTAAAAAGAACATGTAAAGCAAAGAGGCCACTCCATATTTAAAGCCATTTTGTTTTTATCTATTGGGGTAGTCACTTTACATCATACCAAAAAGACTGTATAAGGAATACAAGTGTCAAGAATCAGATCTTTATGGCACAAAAGGAATTTTTCCATTAACCTGCTTTCAGAGTTGTTAAATACATTATTAAAGACAAAGACACTAAGGCTACCACAAAATAATATTTGCATGATGATGTTAGTCTTTATTCAGTTTCTCAACTGACTCCTCCAGTCTGAAGGTGGACAAGAATCCTTCCAGTAGTCTATTTCATTGATTTTTTCTGGATGAAAAGATTCTTTCTACTTTTGACACAAACTTATTTTCTTATTTATATTGTTACTCAAAGTTCACATAAGCTTTTATGTTGCACCTTACAATGTACGGAATTTCAGATTAAAATAAAACTCTACTCTTAACATAACCTTTTATATAATGTAAAAATATTCTACATGTTTAACATATCAAGAATGTTAAGCATTTACCTTGGGGAAAACCTATTTTATGCATTTTTTTTTTAGTACAAACCCAACTGTGAAGGCTTTGCATTTGTCTCCCTGTTCAGTCGGGTGCCACCCAGTGCTCATCGTCTGCAGCTGCAGCTTGGCCACTGCACCAGCTGCAGTTTCCAAAAAATTGCAAATTTGAGATGCTGCTCACTTTTCATCTTTACTCCTCTCCCACCCCTCCCTCCACCATGGAAAATTTACATCTTTGAAATAATGAGTGTTTTTAATTATCAAAATCAGTATAAAAATAGCAGCATGCTACTAAATGCGAAAAGCAGATTCATCATGCATTGTGAATTTAAATACAGATTTCTGCCTTCCTCTTATATTATCAAAATCTTTTTTAAAGTTAACATCAAGGCAAGGGGTATAAGGACAGACACTGCATAGTATGATTTGATACTAATCTGAACTGGGTTATTTGCCTTTAATCAAAATTCATCATAATTACAGGGTAAACAATTTTTATTTCAAAATACAAGTTTAACTGGAATTGTAGTGATGAAAGCAGAAAAGGGAAAAATGCAGTCTTTTACAACCCATGTCACTGTATCTCACTAACATCCAGAGATAAAAGCTCTAATTGGTGAAGAGACAAAGTATTTGTGGCATGTCATTGAACCTTTGTGATAATCCAGCGTTATCCATTTCTAAAGAAATATAAATACTTTAAAACAAACATTGAAAATAAATCCTTTTGATGTAACAAACTACACTCTTTACTGAGAATTTTCAGTCTTCTTAAAAGTAAGGGACTTCACCCAAAAAATAATCGAAGTATCAATGTAGAACAATCCTTGGAGGAAAAAAGTTGGAATGTAAACCTCTGTTCCAGATTAGATCTGAAAAGCAAAAATATCACGCCATGTATTTAATCCAAGTGCATTTTTCATTAAGCAACTCTTTTTAAAAGTTACTTTTACAGTTCAACAGGAGACTTCCTGAACTTAGCACTGTCCCGGTTTTGCCTCAGCTCATACCCTGTTTTCTAAGACATGAACTATTACTCCCTGCTTTTGTGTCCACCAGCCCTGTGACAATACTATGGTCATGCAGGTCAGCAATTCTGCATAACCACAGCATCTGCAATACAATTACACATCACTAGAACAGCTAAAAATTAGCCTATGATTCTCAAAACCGAAAATAAAACTAAATTTGAGAGTCATTTCCTTAAGTAGTGACTTTCTATCATTCTTCTGATATAAAAAACAAAGCCTCCAGCAAGTTCCTCCTGTTAACAATGACCTCAGAAGCTACACTTCATTCCAGATATATGACAGTGATCCTCAGAGAAGTTACTCACACCTTTTCTTTACATCTTTTACTTTCTTAAAGCATGATACTAATGTTTTATTGAGGAGCTGACAGAAGCTTGAAGACAATCATAGCTGCTCACTTAACCCCACACAGATCCATTAGTTTGCCAATTTGTCCTACAACTACTTATCTCTTTGATGTCTTACAATAGCCTCATTATTAAAAGCATGCAGTACTAGTTTTTCTAGCTTCAATGAGCTAAATCTTCAGTAAGCTCAACCACTGACAGGCGCAAAGTGAAATTTTCAAAAGTCTGAAGAAAAATTCCTTGGCATTTTGACATTTTTAAAATACTTGATCTAATGAATCACACATTGAGAACCTCAAAAAAGTTAGAATAATGTAAGCATTTTAAAAGAATTAGTCATATTATCAACTCAGAGAGAGAGGACTAAAAAGATGAAGAATTAAAGCATAATAGTATTCTTAGAACAGTCTATCCAATTAAGTTAACTCACTGGCTCAGTAAGTTACTACTTATCCTCTCAGCCAGCTGACCCTGCACACATTCATCTCTCAGCTGTAAATTGAAGTACATCAACTTAGAAAACATTGCACAGCAGATTCTACTTCTGCAAATTATTATACAATTTGAGTTGTTACAATTTTACTACTATAATTTCAGAGTGTACATGACCAATTACTATGGTTCAGTGGTAAGCAGTACCACGAGTGACTGTAACAGTCAAGATTATGGTTAACTTTAGAAAAACTACTAACATGTAGCTTCCTGTAGATTTTTGTAAACAAAAATGGAGACTTAAACCCCTTGTTTTTTAAAAAACAAATCCCTCAATTATTTTTGCAGTTCTGGTGGGACAGCGAGGCTGTTAAACCTACAGAGGAATTGAGAGGTGGTCAAAGGACTGATTTTCTTTCAGGCTCCTTCAGACTGCTCTGCATGTGTGTTTTAGCAGTGTGACACCAAGTGTACCATGTGTTTAGAGGCCAGCTCGGGAATGACTGTAGGACAGGAGAGAGGACAGAAAGCTGGCACATGCATGCACCACACCACTTCCTCAGGCAGTCCCTGAGGAGCAAAGCTATCCTGAACACCCTTGTATTCCTTGCTGTAGAACTAACAACAGCTTATTGCCAAAGATGAGGGCTTCAAGAATATGATAAAAGTACACATTTACTACTTACGTCATCAATATCTTCATCATCATCTCCAATATCATCAAACTGGATTTCATCATCATCTCCAGGACCAAATGTGTCTGTTTCATTGATTTTAGCTATGAAGGAATTTAGAGAAGTTAAGGAGTGCACTCACACTGTGTTAAGACAGACTGAGTATTCTTGCCCAACATGAACTTCCAATGTGAAGTGAAAAGATTCTTACCATGTTCTGGAAGTTCCCCATATGCTTTCAGGCTTCTGGCCTCATCTGCATTGTATTTTAGAATAACATCAGCCTTGTTATCCTAAAGAAGAATTTATTAGAATGTATTAGTCATCTATGAAAGAAAAATAAAACTATTAGCCTCAGCAGACTGCATTATTTACAACAACTACATTATTTCCAGTGGATTAACACCTATAATATTTATGGAACATCTTGTTCTTCCTTCCCCTCCAGTTCTTTAAATGTGAAGTAAATACATTGGAGTATTTTCATTTCTTCTGAGTGATAACTTAATTATCTCCAACTACAAGTAATTTATAGATTCATAGAATGGTTTGGACTGAAGGGACTTTAAAGATCATCTGTTTCCAACCCCCCCTGCCATGGGCAGGGACACCTTCCACTGAGACCGGGGCACTCAATCTGGCATTGAACACTGCCAGGGATGAGACATCCACAACTTCCCTGGACAACAAGACAAAAGAGAATTTGAGACTAATGAGAAATGTTGAGAATTCAACACCTTGACAAGTTCAATTTCATGCCTTTGAAACTAACTTATCTTTGACAATACACATAGTGAGGTGTTTGATGGTCAATCAGGAATCACAGAATCACTAGGTTGGAAGAGAGACCTTTAAGATCATCGAGTCCAACCCACGCCCTAATGCCTCAACCCATGCCCTAACACCTCAACTAAACCATGGCATCCAATTTTTTTTTAAACACATCCAGGGATGGCGACTCCACCACCTCCCTGGGCACACAAATCCAGTACTTCATCACTCATCCTGAAAAAAACTTTTTCCTAATATCCAACCTATACTTCCCTTAGTGAAGTCAAAACTGAAAAATTCCTAGTTTTAAGTACTTTAATATATAAAGTAATTGACAGTATCTCACTGTTTTCTAAACCTAATGCACATTTTAGAAGCAGAATCTAACTTAAACAACTGATGACAACACTAACATTCATGAAAGGTATTCACCTAATGAAAACTTGATGACTCTTTCCATTACTATTTCTATTACATAAAGTTATGCCACTCCATTTTTGGAAATTTAAGTACAGACTAATTACTGACTAATTTGTCTCTTAAGGTAAAAGTCTAAACATCAAGGATCCAAAATTCTGATTACCAAAAATTCCAATAATCACAATAAAATGTTTGGTACTTGACTCGATCTCCCTTTGCACCACAGGATGTGAGCACCAAACAGCTACATTTGGAAAAAAAAGGTCAAGCTTGATGACAATAAGCACCTTCACTCACAAAGTCTCAGGGTGCAATTTGGAAGAACAAGTCGAACCAGAATTTGTCTACTCATTACAATCTTCCCGTAGTATAAGGAAGCTAAAAATCATGATTTAGCACAAGTAAATACAAATGCAAAGTTAGACACGGATTTCCTCACAATACCTGCCGCAGTTCAGCAGTAAATAAAGCTACTTGTAAGATACTCCATGTAGTGGCATATTATACTGAATTTTTACCTGGTAGTCTCTTAAGCCAATCAATATAATATCAGATGTGTTTATCCAGACCTGAAGGAGAAAACATGTGTTACAGAAATTCAGCTTCTGTTGTATAATACAGGAACCAAACAGCACATTTTTAGATTTATGGAGAGACATAAAACACTTTGCTACAGCCACCACCTTCATTTTCTAACCAGTATGCTAGAAGTATCCAATATAATGTTTTAACAGCAAATCCAAGGTCATAAATACTCATAGTTACATTATTTTTACATGTTACAGAGCTATTACAGGGTAATCAAACTTATTTGAAGAGCTTCTGGCCAACAGGGTGGTCATTAAGCCTTAACATTTGAGAAAACAGAAAGAATGCATCAAGGCACCAGTCATGAACTCTGTGAACTGAGCTCCTCAAGGGCAAAAATTAAAGAAAAACCTGATGAAAGGGGTGATGGACAAGAACAGTGAAGAGCACAAGAAAATGAACTGAGTTGTTTCTAGAAACTATGTTAACCAGAAATCTGCAGAATATCATACAGGATATGCTTTTAAATGTACAGGGTGTATCTTTCCCACATCTGCTTGTTTGGTTTTTTTTTTGAGATTGAACTAATTTCAGTTGGAATTTCCTTTCTTTTAAACATAAGGAATAGATAAGTGGTGCTTTTTGTAGCAAGAAATTAATTCTGCAGCACTTAGTGTTTATTTATGCATTCTCCACTACCTTGAACAGTTTCTTGCAGGCAGCTAAAGCACTGGTTATGCTGATCCCAAGACATGTGCATTCACTGCTGTCCAAAAAAATGGAGCAATCCAGAATGAAGAGAGTGAATGTCTGCTTTCATTGCAAAAAGACTGAGGGCCCTCCTCCTTACCATACATCAGCAGAGGACAGGAAGATGTAACACTTGACAAGGGCCAGAGGGGACACCATGTGAAGATGGCAGAGTTAAGAATGCAAACACTTACACCTGACATCTCTGAAGATACAAATCTTTGCAGATTAGCTTTCAGCAGAAATATTTTGGGAACTGATGAAGAGGACAATGAAATAATGGCATTGGAGGTGTATTTTCTAAACAGTCACCAAGTTCCCCCTCTGCAATTAGGGAGATTTTTATTATTTTATATAAGTATAATTTTCTAGAATATGAAGAGCTTGTATTTCATAAGCAGCCGAAAAAAACCTTCCCCTGAAATACACACATTGAAAGGCAGCCCTTCAACTGTGAGCTTCACCAAGAGCCAGAGACTGCCTATTCTTGTGCCAGCAATGGAAACAGATGGACAGACCAGTTTACTATCAAAAAAAGTAGTTTAAGGTATTAAGTGCAGTAGAAATATTCATTTTTGTAACAAGCTACATGCCACTGCTTCCTACTGCAATGCTTCAGAATTACCTTTTTTCTTAGCTTTCCTCTAATATGACATAACCTCTTCACACCATCAAAACATAATGCCTCCAGTCTTCCATTGCCTAACATCTTGATCACCTGGGCATATTCTGAAAGAGATGGTAACAATACAGAAACACAGAATTATTTAGGCTGGAAAAGATCTTTAGGATCAACAAGTACAACCATTAACCCAGCACAGCTAAGACCACTGCTAAGCCATGTCCCGAAGTGCCAGAGAAAAACTTCTGAACAAATCTAGCTTCAAGACAAAACCAATGACTTTTCCACTGCAACCCAAATTTGCTGTAACACTTTATCAAACATGAACTCCTTTGCTAAGAGGAGCTTCAAGCACTCACAAAGGCTGCTGAATGTATCAGTTCTGTATCACTGTTAATGGTAACATTTTCAAATACTGCTCCTTCTTGCTTGCATGAACCCTTTTGTTCCCTCTGAAATGCTTACTACAGAAAATCTCAGAGCTATTGAGTCACACTCAGAGTCTGAAAGTTTATGACAACATCACAGGACCTGTCCTAAAGGACATCATCCCAGTGCTGTCACTGAGAGAGGAGGAAGCTGCACACCCTGTATAACCACCCACTGAGACTCTGACTCCCTCCTGCAGAGGCTCTGTGGACAACACCCCACTGCCCTTGAAAGGACATAACCTGCTGCTGTCAGACACTGCCTGCAAGGCAACCAGCAGACTGCAGCTGAGGTCTACAAAGCACCTCTCCAACACCCACCCTCAATCTCTTCACCTTGTATTTCATCATCTCCCTCACCAAGCTGCAGAAATCACATACTGGAGAACTTCACACAAGTTAGATAGTCCAATGAACCACGAGACTGTTCATAACTGAGAATAATGTTTCATTAAATAGACTTTGCTTGGGGGATGTAAAGCATCTTAAGTTTCAGAGGCACATAAAAAGAAACTCTCTTTTCTGCATGCAACCAACACAAAACACCAGAAATCAGTTCAGTGGCACTTCTTCTACGGTGATCTGTATCAGTAGCTTCCCCATATTTCTAACAAACCAACTGACTAGCTGGTTACTAGGAAAGCACTAGCATTCTGTGAGCAACCACCAGAGTGTGACCCACAAGACAGCGTGAGCTGAAAGGCAGGTGAGCTCCCTGCCACCCAGGGCAGGGCAGATGGGAATCCCAGGCATCCCCATGAACTCTCCTGTGCCTTACCTCACCTGACAGCATCCCACCTCCTGCTCAGTGTTTTAATAACTGTTAGACTTCCAGCCCAGGAGCCAACTGAACCAAACCATCAGGGGACAGAACAGTGAGATGAGCTGCTCTGCGGGGCTCAGCGAAGGACCCAAGAGAGATTAGAGTCCATATAAAACAGAAAGTGGGACTGTGCATCCCAGGGACAATTACTGGCAAAACTGAACCACATCTGCCAAGACAGCTGCTCAGAGACCCTCACACAAAGCTATCAAGAGGTTTCTGGGGCAAGCTTAAGTGCTGTTTTACACAGAGGTCAAGAAGAGGGAAACTTTATTCTTAAATGGTGAAGCTACTGAAAATTTCCCTTCCCCTACTCTCTTTCTCTTACACTCAACATGTCATTTGGAATTCAAATACAACTATCACAGTATGTGACTGAAAACAATGACATTGCCATACTGCAGTTAAAAACTCACCTTGCCCATCTTCTTTGAACACCAGTTCTCTTTTTTCCGATTCATTCTCATTCTTACCTCGTCGCCTGTTTTTACCTCCTTTGCCTAAATTAAAAGTGGAAGAAGTAAAAAGCATGTGCTACTGGTTCTAGACACAGTGAGTGAAAAAAATCAGACTTATGGAGACTTTTATGCTTGTACTCTATATGGCTATTTTAAGTATCCTACCCAGATCTAGATTTTTTTTTGCTTACTTTTAAGTCTAAATTTTTAGCTGGGAAATAACAAAGTAATTAAACATTAGAATCTCCACTGTTCTAGATGTCCTGGTTGTTCTGGAGTGACAGCAGCCTTCAAAAAAGATTTTCACAAGACGGTAATTTTCAATTTTTGTGATCCCTGCTACCAAATAGCTAAAAGATAACGGTGGGATAGCCTGATCAAGAACAGATGAGTAACTTCAGTTACTGTGGTGCTGAAATCCCCGAAATACTCAAGAGGAAGCTTAAGCTCCAAGTGAAGCTGCCCTTTTTAAAAGGCACACACGTGGCAACAGGGTTAGATGCTCTTCACGAAGAGCATAAGAGCAGCTCATAGTAGCCCCGCTGTTAAAATATGCTGCTCCCTTTCCCTCACGGTTTCTGCGTTTCCTTTCCGGGGTAAGAAAGGAGGGAAGCGGCAGCAGCACTGCCCTGCCAGGGCACGGAGGGGCCCGGCCGCCTGCCCGGCAGGGCCGCTCCTGACAAGCGAGCCGCGGGCAGGGCCTCCCGCAGCCGGCCGGGCCTCAGCCGCTCCGACCCGCGCCCGGCAGGCGGAACCGGCCCGGGGCCCCGCCGGGGTGGCGAGAGGGCCCCTCCGCCCGCGGGCTCCGGGCTCCGGCGGCGCCCACGTGAGGGGCCCCCGGGCCTGCCCTGCGCCACCGCGCCTCGGCCCGGCCGCGCCGCCGCGGGCCCGGCGAAGGGAAGGGCGACTCACCTTTATTCTTAGGCATGGCGCCGAACGCTCCGCCGCGGAGGGGCTGCGGGAGGGGCGGCGGGAGGGGCTCCGGGCGGGGGCGGCGGTTCGGGCTCGGCGGCGGCTCCGGGCGGGACCAGCGGCGGGGCCGGGGCTGCGCGGGCTCGTGCGCGGGCTCGCTGCGCCGCGCCGGCCACAGCGCCCCCCCGCGGGCCGGCGGCCTCCGGCGGCGCAGGACGCGCCCGGGGCTCGCTCCCCGCGGCCCGGCCCCGGGAAGCCCGCACGGCACTGCCAGGCGGTCTGTGGGGCAGCGCAAGGAAAAGGAGAAGGAGGAGCGGCCACAGCGCACCGAGCCAGTCCCGGGACACCGCTGTTAGGGATAACTCCTTCCAGTACCTGCAGTACCTGCCAGGAAAGTGGGGGAAGACTATTTACAGGAGCTGCCAGTGACGGAACAAGGAGGAATGGGTTCAAATTGAAAGAGAGTAGGCTAGACGAGACATTGCGAGGATACTCTTCACTGTGCGGGCGGTGAGGCACTGGCACAGGCTGCCCAGAGAAGCTGTGGGTGCCCCATCTCCGGGAGTGTTCAAGGCCAGGCTGGATGGGGCTCTGAGCAATCTGCTCTAGTGGAGGTGTCCCTGCCCACGGCAGGGCATTGGAACTGGATGATTTTCAAATTCCATTCCAACTCAAACTGTTCTATGATTCTGTGAATAAGAGGGTGTAAAGGTGAAGAAGGCTGACAGCAGCTCTGGCTTACCAGAGCCCAGCCCCCCTTTCTGCCTTTGCAGATCTTCTGGAGGCTTACTAATTATCCAGTTTACTTGTAAATAAATTTAAAAATGTTTCTAGACAGACAAGATAAAGCCTTATGTGAACAAATGGCCACAGCTATGCACACCTCTGATCCCAAGTGTGAATTCACTGAGGAAATCAAGAGCACACAGTACCCTTGTCCCATATCCATTACCAAACCATGTTCTCTGATGCTTTTCCTTTGGTACATTTAGCAAAACCTTTGGTTACATTCCTCACAAATCCTCTATCACAATTACTACAATCTTTTTTTGTAGACTATGCAACCTTTGAAAATCTTACAGCTTTTCCAGGTTGCAAGGTGTCTTGGTTTGGAAAGACAGGTATCTGCCAGGGAAAGCTGGAGTTTCCCTTGGAATGGAGAATGTAAACCCCTCACCCTCTCCAATTTATAATTTTGCAATTAAGGGCTTTCAGGCAAAGATTTGGGAATAGGAATAACAGTTCTTTACTAGGAATATTAACAATACAAATGTAGTAGTACAACAAACAAACAAGCCAACAAACAACAATCCTGGAAAACCCTGACAGAGTCAGAGCTACAACCTGACACCCTGTTGGTCAGGATGTTGGAAGCAGTCCAAAAGTGAGTCCTCCTGGAGGGGCAGATGTGGTTCTGTTCTGCTGAGAGAAAAGGGTCCAGTGATGGTGAGAAGGGTCCAGTCTTCCTCCAGGAATCCGGTGGAACCAGATACCTTGTGTTCCTATGTCTCAGTTTTTATCTAGGTAAGGAATGGTTGGCTCCCCCCACAGGGTGGAGCATCTCACAGTGGGATGATGGAATATGTCATGTCCTTGGTGAGCCTTCATGGCCCATTAGCAGAAAATATCCCCCTGGAGGGAGGACTGGTGGTGAAAGAGATAAGATCTTAACACTGCCCTACCTGGTTTTAACAGCTGGCCCATAATCAGCAGGCATTTGCCCCTCTCTCCCCAGAGTAACAAGAGAGAAAGAAAAAAATATCTCCCCAACTGCTTCCAACAGATGAAAGAGAATACACATTTTTGGTTCCATAACCCAAGACACAAGGTGAAAAGAATCGCAGCTGTAAGCTTCCAAATTGTATGAGCTGCTAAAACATGGGCCTGTTGTTTCTGGAGTGCTTCTGCATATAATATTATGTTTCAAACGTTTACAAAGTGCACTAATTATCCAACATGCCTATATTTTCAGTGTCCAGAGCAATGCAGCAAGTGTTATTTAGCAGCCTCCTGTTAAGTGCCACTTTAGTCAACTGGAATCTGACAGGGTAGTAAAACCTTGCACTGTGGTCTTGTTGGATGTTGTACCAGGTCTATAAGCACCAGCTGAACACGAGTTTTTCCTTTGTCTCCATGTTTGCCTTCCTCAACATGCTGTAATGTTGGGACACTTGCTTTTTACAAACCCTTTCTGCTTGGTAAAGCACACTCAGTGTAATGTGAAGGTAGTTCAGAGGTAGTGATGAACAAGCAATGACTTTTGTAACTGGTCAGAACGAATGATTACACAAAACAACCCTTTAAGATGTTTGAAAGTTTATTCATAGTAGAAATTTCAATTTCTTTTGAAGACTACAAAACCTGCCATTAGACAGGAAAACAAGCAATGATAACTTTCCAAAACTGTTCATAGTTACATCTGGAACAGTTTTAATTACACATTAATAGCATGATTGGAACATCTCTTAGATCAGACTCTGAATAAAACAATCATTTAAAGTATTCAGTACAATTAATTATTTTTTTTAACTAGCATTTCAGTTCTATGACAGCAGTGCCAAGCATCTAACAGATGCTATTGTAATGGTCTAGGACAAGGTACAATACCACAGATTTCCTGGAACAGTACCCTAGACTCACTTACATGCCATGCTGAGAAAACTAGTATAAAGTATGATTGTATAGAATCGTAGAAAAATATTTTATCTGTGATTTTGTCATTTTTTAAAAACTGTTTAAGTAGACATCCCCCCAACTAGGTTGCAAAATAATTACATCCCTCATAAGTACACCTTCCCTTTGATTAGGTCAAGAGTATCAAGATAAAGCTAATCATTTACATCATTTTCATAAGTGAAAATTCATCTATTAACCATTGCTGCTTAGTAAGGGCCAGCACACTTTGAATCCTTTCCTTCCAATAATAGAAAAGCACAGCTTTAGTTGGTAACACCACATTTACAAAAGAAAAACACACACACACGCACACAAAAATCCCAGACATGTCAATCTATGCTCTTATGGTCTTGTCTCTTCAGAAAAAAGTTTTAAATATTTTCTTGGAAAACTCTTTTTAAGTTTCATTCAATGTTAGAGTGATTATGAACACAGAATTTTGCCCTTACTGGACATAGATGGCATTTAATGGGTATTGCAACTACACTCTTCCCTCTGTGTCCTCCTGCTCTCAAGCACAGTAAATGGTAATTTTACACTAAAAAAAATTAAACACACAGAAAATCCACCTGTATCTGCATTCTCTTTTTTTTAACCTCTCTGACTCACTTGCTATGCTTTGCAGACCAAGCAGCAGTCCAGCAATGAATGTACACAGCGTGTCATATACTCACATTTTAACAGAAAGGTGCTGAGACTCAGAGAAGCATAATGTGGATTTCTTTATAGGTTTTAACAACTGCAGCTATAAAAACATTTTAAAAAAAAGTGAAAGTCATGAACATGGATCCAAACCACAAAATAAGGTACATAGACCATGCCTGGCCTGTAAAATACACCTCCCTGATTAGGCAGGCCCTTTATACCTTGGTTTAGAAAGTAACTTAAAAATATAGTGGATCTAGGCTTCAACACATTCAGCCTAGGGTGTGCTAAATTTTCCTGTTTTGCTACAATTTAAAATGTTCATCCTCTGGTGATATATTTACATGACTTCATAGCAACATTTGTAAAGTCTAGACTAAATTAACAGCTCACTTGAGAGTGCAGATACATAAAATGCAGAAGTTAACTTTGTTTCATTATTTGGCTAATAATGATCCAGTGAGCTTGAGGCCCATGAAATACAGCTACAATAAAACTACTGTAAGTATTTTATATTATTTTAATGTGGATATTGCCAATAGTGAGGCTGCTTAACACTTCCTCTTTTTGGTCTGTTCTTTGCCAGGTACCTCTATAAACATGGTGAACAGAGTAAGAACTCCTTCCTGGAGTGAAATGTTATTACTGACACACTGGCTGCCATCCTTTTATTTCAACAGCATTTAAATAATTTGGTTGACTAGATATGACTATCTTCTAAATAACAACTTAAAAGCCACCAGAAGGTACAGTTTCTAGATTTTGAGAAGCCTGACTTAAAATTGCTCATGGAGTTGGAAAATACTTTTTTTTTTTTTTTGAGGTAAGGTTTTACTAAATTCCTCTGGAACTGCTGACACTGCAAAAAAGAAAAAAAATTAAGATAGCCTTTTTCTGCCTCTACTTAGAAATGCTTCTTGAAGGGGGGGAAGATGCATCTGTACAGCTAAAGGGAACTTCAATGCTAGAGCACCAAGTAAAGGAAAAATACTCTTTGCTTGGGAAGAGCTGTGTTTTCAATTTCTGAGAGCTAGGCTAATTTAAGAGTCCTTGTTTATAAAACCAATTTCTTTACAATTATATGATGGATTAATTATTTAGCAAATTTTAAGGGCAATAAAAGTGGGATCCTTTGCAAATCTAGCAAAGGAAGCTTCCTCAAGGAACTCAAATTCTGGCAGAAGAAACACTCCCATCCAGTGCAAATCTGTGGTGTCATAAAGATGATTCTTCCTTTCAACAAACCACTGATGATTTCAGGAAAATAAGCCAATTAATCACCATTAAAGAAATTTAATACACTAACCCAAGAAAACACCTTCTTATGCAAAACAAAAGATTGCATTGTTCACCAACAGCCATTCACCCAGATCCGTATTTTACTAAAGCTGGAATTCCCAATAATCATTTTCATTTCTGGAAGGACTTTACATAGCCTATAATTTTGGTGGAATGGTTTGGTTTGTACTCAAACACATTCCAGTGCCCCTTCTCATTTGGGCAATTTCATCTTTTCAAGACAGGTCATCAAGATGGGCCTTTAATTACTTTAGACACCAAGAGGCCAAGAGTATTAAAACTTTCTATCAGTATTTAAAGTGAGTCTTCTGCCCTCATTACCAACTCACTTCCATCTGCAGAAAAGTGAGAATGTTTCCTCTGAATGGCTTCATCTTACCTGACTGGGATGACACTATTTTCATGGTAAAATAGAATGACCCTTTTTTAACCAAACAGATCTGTATGACTTGTCCCTCATTTTGCTTTTGAAGTCAATTAAAATTATCAGAAAGTAACTGACAGAACATTAGGTCCATCAGTTTTGCAACTACAATGACTACAGTTTAAACCTACTCTTTGTAGGCTGCTGCTTACTAGCGACCAATATGTTTTGCTTTATCTTCAAATGTTGCCTTTCATCTAGAACACCAACATTCATTCACTGAACAATTCCTTTGCAGCTTAAACAAAAGTCATAGAATACAGATAAAATATTAACAATGGATTACAAGAATAAACATATAGAGATGTCCTCTATCAGAAAGTATTTAGCAATAATTCCTGAGTCCAGAGATTAGATAGGAGAGACTAAAAGGGAGGGGAGGGGTAACAAAGACAGTCAGATATGGAGCAAGTTATCTTTTCTCTGGGTTATATTACCTACAGGATATATAGTATGGTGAGAGATTCACTGTTTAAATTTTATAACATGACATGTGGCATCAAAAATACAGAAATGTAGAAAAGACATAGGCAAGGAAAACTACTTATCCATAGTATTACATTCAATAGCTGTTTAACAGTCAGGCTTCTTTTAGAGCTGTCCAACAATACTGATTAATCCAGGTGAACTGTTTAATCAGACTTACTTGTCATAATGATTAATAATCTAAGTAAAACAAGGCATGTATACATTAAAGAAAACAGCACAGAAATGTACTGCTTGTGAACTGTTTACAAAAACATACAAAATGTTGGATGGCACAATGTATATAGTGCTAATATAAACAGATTGTTTAAGCTAAGTGCTTAACATAAACTGTCCATCTCGACCTGTAACAAAGAACATTTTAGGGGACAAAAAAAATACTCCTTATAAAAATAATGCTATGTGGTGCAGAGTGCTTTATTCAGTGTATTTTTGACAGAGGTGGCATTTGTCATTCTTCTGGTTTACTCAGTCGCGAACGTGATCATTTTCATTGTTTCCACTTGTCACTCCATTTGCAGCTCCAGTAAGATCAGTAACTTGCCATCAACAGTTTAAAGCGAGAGTAGATGAAAGCAGTAGCAGCAGCAGGAGCAGCAGCATTATAGGTACCAGCTGGGACAGAGTGTGCTTGCAGGTATCTGTCAGATATGTGCTACCTGTCGCCATGGTTTGTGCTATCATCTTATGCCATGGTACCAAGTGTCTGGTTGAGGTCATTTCACAGGGCTGTTGAGGTAATTTTTTTTATACCTCTCCTCTGAGCAAGAGTAGAACGGCCAACTGGCTCCAAAACTGGTGACTGATTACGATTCAAAGCAGAGTAGGTTGCTGCCATTGCACCCTGTGGGTTAGAGGGGAAAAGAACAGTAAGAGTATGTTGTGACTGATGCGCACACCAGAGCAGTGCTAAATTCTAGAAACTCTGAATAAGTTTTAATTTTCAGTCTGTTTTCACTTACAAAACAGAAACATACTACTGCATTACTCAAGTCCTAGCAGTATTAGGAGCGAGTGGTTTTTAGGGTAACATATAGTTTTACACTGCTTAAAGAGTCAAACCCAGAAAGCATAAGCTAGACTGCCAAATTAAGTTCTTTCACTATATTGTGTGAGAGAGCTGGGGAACAAAACCCCACTGCTAGACTGTCTCTGCTTATCACTTACATAACCATTTTGGTTTCCAACAAAATATTTAAGAATCACCCACATTATTCAGCACAAGGAATTTATTTTAAAAACATTTAGAAAGTTGTGAGCTGTGGGATCAGAACTCCCCCACTTCTCACTTGTGTTTTTGGATGCTAGAAATTTCTAATAGCTGGCTCAGAGAGTGTTAATTATATTCTTCAGATCCCTTTTATGTTGCACAAGAGATTCTTGAAAGTAGGACTGAAAACAAGGTTGAATACAAAGTAGAATTCAATTATTTTTGATTTTCCTCTGCTTGTTCAAAGTGAAAAAGTTCCAGGGTTAGAAACAGATCTTGTTTCAGACAGAGTGCAGAAGTGTAATACCATAGTAATTAACACTGCCCTTTTGACTTCTCTTCAGCTTTTACTATGATCACAAAGTATTCTGTTTTCCTTCAGTTACTGGCAAGTACCCTCCTCTGAAACTGTAAAGTTAACAAACGATTTTACAACTCCCCTATAGTCTCCTGACATTTTTCACTATAAGAAGAATGATTTATGTTGGTTTCTAAAAGCACTTAAGCCTTCCAGTGTAAGTCCAATAGATTTCAAACACAAGAAAACAAAAGTCTTTTTCAAATTGTCTTGGGTTAGGGAACCAAAAATGTGTGTTCTATTTCATCTGTTGAATGCAGTTGGGGAGATGTTTTTCTTTTTCTCTTGTTATTCTGGGGGGAGGGGGGTGGGTGCCTTCTGATAATGGGCCAACTCTTAAAACCAGGTGGGGCAGTGTTTCTTATCTCTTTCACCACCTGTCCTCCCTCCATTTTCTGCTAATGGGCCATTAAGGCTCACCAAGGACATGACATATTCCATCATCCCACTGTGAGATGCTCCACCCAGTGGGAGGAGCCAACCATTCCTACCTGCATTAAAACTGAGATGTAGGAACATGAGGTATCTGGTTCCACCGGATTCTCAGAGGAAGACTGGACCCTTCTCACCACCACTGGACCCTTCTCTCTCAGGATCATCTCTGCTCCAACAGAACCACATCTGCCACTCCAGGAGGACTCACTTTTGGACTGCTTCCAACACCCTGACTAACAGGGTGTCAGGTTGTAGCTCTGACTCTGTCAGGGTTTCTAGGATTGTTGTTCGTTTGTTGGCTTGTTTGGTTGGTTGTTTTTTTTCTACTACATTTGTATTGTTAATATTCCTAGTAAAGAACTGTTATTCCTATTCCCAAATCTTTCCCTGAGAGCCCTTAATTGCAAAATTGTAATTTGGAGGGGGTGAGGGGTTTACATTCTCCATTCCAAGGGAAACTCCAGCTTTCCCTGGCAGATACCTGTCTTTCAAAGCCAAGATAAAAATGTATTGGATTACATTGGATTGGATTGGATATTCTCTGCAAGTGGTTTCTCATTAAATCCTATTACATATTACACGTTCATTTTATGGCTCAGTGCAACATCCAGTCATAACAACCTTTTCACTGTATTTAGATGAGAGACATGCTACCCCCTAACTTTAAAAACAAGCCCCCTTTTGTTTACATTAATTTTGGCTAAACAGCAAGCTGAACACATATCGACTTACCTTCACTAAATGGGGAGCATCCTGCCTGTTCAGCTGGTATTGAGGCAACCGGTCACAGTGAACTATCCAGGGGTGACTGAGAACTTGGGCTGCAGTCAGTCTTTGATGAGGGTCAACATGAAGCATTTTTGAAACAAGGTCCTGTCAACGAAGAGTCAATGGAAGCAACAGTAGAACTTCAGCTTTAAAACAGATTGGTAATTAAAAACTATAAAAGAAGATTCTAGAGGTATAAAAATATGTTTATAATGTCAGTTTAAAACAGATGAAAAGCCACCCAGCAATGCTAACAGTATATCTTTTAATTATATGACTTAATAGACATTTGGTAACACAAAAGGAAGCTATCCAATTAAACAAGGAAAATTTTAGCATTTTAAGCATCCATATAGAAGGGGTATAAAGGATATTGCATACTGAAGTTTAGAGTCTATTTGCTTTTAAAAACAGGCTTCTCAAAAATGTATAAATTTTTTATTTTGCAGTAAAATACAGTAAAAAAAGTGTAATATTTCACTGGTTTTCATTATCATGATTTAGACTATCTCTCTGAGTTTTGAATGTCATGCTTCCACATGATGCATTATCACAGCACTTTTCACCATGGATAACTGTGTGTGTGAATACTGATAAAACACACTACGTATCTAAGGACAGCTGTGAAGTACTACAATGTAAGGCACACCTGCTCTTTCCTCCTATATGCAAATAACTGCTGAAGCATGAACAGATCAAAAACAAGGAACAAAACGTTAGGCACATAAGGGATTCGATCAGTATTTTAATGTAACAATGGGTGGAACTTACCCAATCATCTGTTATATAATATATACATTATAATCAAAATGTTACATTGCAATCCATCCCTGATCCCATAAGAGACAAAGCAAATATACTTGCCTTGGCCGTGTCTGAAACACTGTTCCAATAACCACCACTGAGGGAGAACTTCCCACTTCCTATTCGGGCCAAAATCTCCTCTGGGGTGTCATCAGGACCATTTGCAAAAGGAGTGTAGCTATTTAACCAAACAAATTCAATGTTAGTGACTTTCATAACCTGGGTCAGTAAACATTATAAATCCGATTGCAAGTTCAACATAATTATAGGCAACAAACAGCCAAACAGTTGCAGAAAGAATTTATTCTTAACATGTGAAAATACATGGCACTGACTATAGATCTGTTCTTATTGCATGTATTCCCTCTGTATCTGGTCTGAGAAACAGACTTTTCCTATAGCACTTCAAGTACTGGTGCTTCCCAAATTACAAAAAGTATTCCTTAAGCCTTCATATTCTAGTGAAGTACTAAACAAGCCATTGTATTGTAAATCTGTTGTAAATAAATTCTCATGTCTGAGAAAGAATAAATGCTGGTTTAATGCCAGAGGAAGAAAGGTGCACCAGTTTTCCTTGCTTGACTATACATACTCTTGCTGCTATCAGAATGTCCCCAACCAGAAAGGAGATATACTTAAAACCAACTATGTTTGTTGCTTATTTATTTTAAAATAAGAAAATCTTTGATGATGTTAACTCTTAACTACAGTGGCAATCTGAATAACCTAGCATAAAAAGATAGTTGCTATTGCATCTGCTAAATAGATTTTATCTTGAACTTCTAGTGCTATAGTTGAATTCCTTATGTTTTATACAATTCATTTCTGTTGCATATACAAATGCCTTTCTATTGCATTTATTATATTTTAACTGCATCACTCCAAACATTCAGTGGCTATATTTTGCACAGAAATGTGCTTTAATGCATTACAATTGTATTTGCAATGCATATTTTCTTCAACATATGTGCAGCTTAATCTATCTTTTAATTTCCACATGAAACAATAAATTCCTGGTGCAAAATCATTTTTAGGCAGAAATTAAAAACCTAAAATCGAGGAGATGTTAGAAGCATAGAATTTTTCACATCAGTCCCTGCAAACTTGGATTTTACTTAAGGCAAAGCATTTTCTCAACCCCAAGGTTGAGATTACTCAGTGCTTTGATAGAAACATTTGCAACAGTGGGCCTACATTTATTGCTGGGTTTGTTTGAATTGGTTTGGTATTCTACAGCAAAGCAAACGATAATCACCCTTACCCAGTGAGCATGGTATAAAGTAGAACACCAAGGCTCCATATATCACACGCTGCATCATAACCTTGCCTCTTTAAAACCTAAGGGAGACAAGCATTTTTTTCGGAAAAAAAAGCTCAGATTATGCTATAAAAATGGTAACATTTCAAATTTTTACTGTTTACAAAGTGATTCTACTTGTTACGCAAGAACAAAAAAAAACTCTAGCAAAAAAAAAAAAACCCAGTAAAATATATCAAGGCATATAAACTATCCTGGGTTTTACCTCTGGTGCAACAAAATTTGCTGTGTAACACGGAGTCATCAGAAGACCATTTTCTGCTCGCAGTTGTTTTGCAAAGCCAAAGTCACAAATTCGAATTGATTCTGGATTACCAGATTCATCAACATAAAGAATATTGCTAGGCTTCAGGTCTCTGTGAACGACCTAAAAAAAAAACCCCAGAAACCAATAAATACAATAAGCTAAACACACAAGAAGCTTTTTATTAAAATTACCAATTCTACTGCTTTATTTTAAGTCTCCCATCGGTGTGCTCAGTTTCCAGAATTCCAGCTTCCACCACCAGCTGCAGCGTTTTGATGCTCTGTGGTGTCTGGAGCACGAGAATTCTAACTTGGAAACCAACTATAAAACCTGCTACAGACATCCCCGCCCCCCTAATTTATTTGTACAGACAGTTCCAGATGTCTCTTCTGATGGTTGAATCATGTATCTCCTTTTCAACATGCATAACTACCAGGCTCTTTAAACCAGAACCTTTGGCTACTAATATCTTTTGGGAGTCAGGGGCTCCCATAGCTGCTGATGTACCACCTTGCTATGTAACCACAGACTAGTTATTGCTGGAGTAACTCTGTATTCCATTCTCTTCATTCAGACTGAATTAATCTCAGAAAAACACTTAAAGCCTCATTAAGAAGGAATTTTAATAATTAAAAAAAAACCAATGAAGTATCAAGCAGATATTCTCCAAATATCAATAAAAGCTTGTACCCAGTGGTTCCCAAGTAGCTGCTTTTGCAGGGGCTCAAGATGTAAAATGCTTGACAATACTGAGGAGTCTGCCAGAGCTCTGGCAGAATTTGAAGCTAAGTTACAACAAGCCTTAACAAAACCTGGAATGCACAAGGACAGTCTTTGAAATCAGATGAGCTGCTGTATTTTCTTCACAAGACAAGTTAGCCTACAGCCTCCAGAGACTGTGCTCTGTGTAAAGAAGAGGGTATGTTCCACTGTAAGCCAGCAGAGTGGATCTAAGTGAATGAAGCTTTTTGGTTCAGAAATCATAAATTCAACACACTCATTCAAACCTAGCAGTGTTTCAGGAAAGCAATATGAGACCAAGGAGTAAGAGTGCAGAGGATCAGGCACATTGCAAAGCCATTTAACACATTAAGTCTATTTAGTAGAGACTTCTCCAGCATGCAAATCCTGTGCAATTCTCAGCTTTAACAAACCAAGTACTTAAAATTATGGAAATAAGCACCTCGTAAACTGAAATATACAAATGAGATTAAAGAATTTGACTTGGAACAGTAGGTGTTAAGGGGAACATCCTGGCTTTAGATGTCAGTGTATGAAAGAACCAGTTCCTGACTGCCCTTGTTTTTTACCTTTTTCCCTAATAATGAGTGAAACAAACTTTACTGCTCCAAGAGGCAAACAAAAACAAAAACAAACAAAAACAAAAACAAAAACAAAAAAAAAAAAAAAAGAAAAAGAAAAAGAAAAAGAAAACAACCCAGTTTTATTCTTGTTGATATGTTGATGTTTTGGAGGTTTTTTTTTGGAGGAGATTCTAAAAGGGGTAGAGAAGAAGAAGTGAGCAATGGAAGCAGCACAGAGCTGGGGATTTGGCAGTTTCTAGAAAAGTCTGCTTGAGTTGTACTTTTTTTTGGAAGAAAAAGCAATGATCAAGTAGAAGGAAGAGTAAGTGTAACAGTCTAGTTCAAATCAAAACTCTACCTCCCAAGTAATCAAAATGTTCATGTCAAAGAATAAGTGAAACATCTTCCTATGTTAAGTTTTTCCCCCAAAGGTAAATTTTGAAAATATTTAAAAATATAATGCTTTAAAAAAAGTTGCTAGATTGTTCAGATTATATTGGTATTTAGTACAGAAGTAACATTTTATTTTAGAGCAACAGAAGAGAGCAAAATAACATTCAGGAAACTTTCAGTTCTTTATTTCTCAGCATTGTGCTTTTGACCAGCAGTCTCAATTACCCACCAGCATTCACAAGTCTGCTGCTCCAAGATGACATGACACTTCTTTTTTATGTTTTATGATGTCTCTTGTGCCTTAGCAATCCTTAATCACTGTATGTTGGCCTTAATACTGTTAGAATGCTCTGGGTGAGTGCTGGAAGCACTGCTTACCCTGAGGATTTCATTCCTTGCTTAGCTAGTTTCTCACTTCAAAAGTATCTTACGGATGTCCATGAGGAAACTCTTCATTGGAAGGGTTGTGGAGACTGCCCACAGATGCAGAGACTGTCAAACCAGATTACTTAATAACATACTCAAATAAGCTTCTCCAGTGTCCAAGGGAGTCTCAACAGTAAAATCCACTGAAGACATGAGGGTCTCTTCCAGAAAAGAAATAGACTACCGAAGTGCTCACTATTTACATATATGGCCAGCTTTCCTGTGGAGGTGTACTTGATACAAGACTTGAAAATTTCCAAAAGCAAACATTCGAACATGCATGTGGTCTAACACAAGTCAAAATGCTAGTATATATCTACAGTAAAAACCAAACACCCCTAAAATCCCTTACTTGATGCAAGGACACTGGGCCTTTTAGCCACACATGGCAAGAACCAAGTTATGATTTGTTATTCTACTATCTGTATTTCCATACAAGGTTTGATCACAATTCTCATGGGTGCTGCTGGCCAAGGATTATAATCTGTACACACAGGCTCAAATAAAAACACACATGAGCGAGTAAAGGGATGAATTATTGAATGACATACCAGATAACTTTGATCATAACTTTTCTGAAATAAGAGGTTCTAGACACAAGAGTGTGTATTGAATTGCTACTTTAAGTAACAATGCTATTGTTACTTAAAATAATGTGAGTACTACATGTTACAAAGCATCTTTTCTTGAGTAACAACATCATGTGTTAGTAGCTTGACTTTTTCCTCGCACCCTTATTTTCTGCTTTTCCTCCACCCCCTTGCTCTTGTTTACTTAAAAATGCAACAAAACCTGTCTTTCTTGCCATGCAATTATCACACCGTCCTTCTCTATATTTGAACTACTTCCTCTGTCTCCAAATTAATGACAAAGGAATTACAAGTATGACAGGTGGAAAATAAATTTTCAGGGTATAGCACAGGATGAGATTGAAATTACATTAGGTCCCATGGCTATGCAACGACACTGGTCCTAGCACTTCCTCCTGGACTTTCTTGCCCTCATATTCTCTCTGTTAGTAATTATCTGCATATCCCACAGAACTGCTGACAGACTGCATGAAGAACAACAGAAACAGTTGCATCATCTCAGTTATCTGAACACATACAGAGCTGATAAGGAAAGCTTTGATTTCAACACAAATTCCTGTTGCAATGTAATTGTTTACCAAAACCTACTTAATTACCACATAGAAGAATGTATCAAGATACAAGTTTATGCTTCTGAAAGAGAAGACTATCAATAGGTATAAACATTTTGTCTGAGATGAAAACTTACCCCTTGTGCGTGGAGATACTCAACCGTTTTTGTTATTGTGAACAGAACAGCACTAGCTTCTCGTTCTGAGAAAAATTTTTGTCTAAGGATTTTGTCCAGCAGTTCTCCTCCTTTCATAAGTTCTGTTACTACATACACATATTTTCCATCATCATACACCTGCAAAAAGTACATAAAAATTTAAACTTCAAAATATTTATTCTCTGCTGTCTTCCTGTGAAATGCACAGAGATAGTGCAGGTGTGTCCACAAGCTGTTTTCTTCAATTGTTTTCCCTGTATTTCACAACCCACACACTATCCAAATGTTGTTCATCTTCAGAAGCAAACACAAAATCTTTACAAAAAGGAAATACTGTACCAAAACAACATAGAAATACTGGCATGAAAATGTTTAAAGATAAAAAAAGGAAAAATAACAGGTAGTTTTGCTCACAGTTTCATAAAACAAAGTAAACTAGATACATGAGAAATTAAGTAGTAAAAAATGGAAACTAGTCTAATTAAGGCAAAACCAGAACTAATTCAGGCAGCAATTATTATACAAAATTAAAAATATAAGCAGAGATTGTACCAACAGTCAGACAAAAACAAACAAACAAACAAACACACACACACACAAACCACCGAACAGGAAAAAAATTAATCTAAGTTTATCTCAAACAGCCTCTCTGAACAGTGAATACAAAGTTGCTACAATAAAAAAACTACAACTTATACATTACTCTGCACAAAAAGCCTACACCAAAGTCTAAAAGTATTAAAATATGCATATTTTATCCCTTACTTCTAGTTATGGAAAATGGCTTAATTTTTGCATGGCTTTTATCATCCAGGGAAGCATTTGAGAATTCTTTACATTCTCACCAGAGGGCACTACAGACTGAGTGGATACCACAGCACATTTTAAGGTATCTACACTTCAGCATTTCACTTCAGTTGTACTTTCACAGAATCACAGAATGGTTTAGGTTGAAAGAGCCCTTAAAGATCATCTAGTCCCAACCTTCTTCCATAGTCAGGGCCATGTTTCACTAGATCAGGTTGCACAAAGCCCCATCCAACCTGGCCTGGGAGGTACAACTTAATCCAGAAACAATTCCTGCTTTAGTGAAACATTTTACAGACTGTTCCCTTTAATCATTTTCAACCTACTTTTATGGCGATGTTGCAATTGTTTGTTTTGTTTTGTTTTGTTTTTTCAGAAAAATGTGTGAAATAAAAAATAACTTGTGTTTAAGTAGAAACAATTATCAAAATTTTAGTAAAATAAATTTAGGAATATCATCTAAGTAACAGAAGATAAGAATAAAAAGGTTTTCATCCTAATTCCCCGGTCTTAAGCTACCTGGGAAAAACATGCTAATAAAGTTATAAGCATCAAAATTTTTGTTCTCCTAAAAATACTACAAGGATTTATTTTCTCACCAAATTAAAAATAAAGAATGCTAAATAATTCTGTGGGTCTTACAAACTTATGATCTTAAGGAGATGAAGACATGATGGGTTTCTGTGTTCTCATTTAACAGGAATTTTCCCTCCATGAAATATAAATGACTGAGCATTTGAATGTGTTTGTACTAAGACTTTAAATATTACACAGTATTCAAAAGCAGAATTATCTAATTCTAGATACTAAACTGGATTTTTTTTTTTTTGCTAGGCTTGCTTCCTCTAATCCTGGTATAAAATGAGAAGATCAGCTTATTTCATTTGACATGACAGAGCATACACATCTCAGGTTTGCACAATTCAAGCAAAATTTTCATTGGGTTACTATTTTATCTGCTGGTCCTGTCTGCCAGCCAAAAAACCCCACAGGTAACTCACCCCAAATAAACCATTCTTCTTGCAAAATTCCTCTAATGGTATTACCAGCTTAAATTGTTTTTGAATAAATACTGATAAAGTTTTCTTCACAGGTGCACAGTATCACACTAAGATCACAAATGTGTCACTATTTTTTAAAATTAACTCCGAGCACAAGCCACAGGTCAGTCAGTATGTCTTTTCTATGAGGTAAAGTGGAAGAAACTATAGCAAGAAACAGATGTGGGCACATGAACAAAATATAATGCAATGGAGAAAGAAATCAAGGGTTTTGCCAAGGAAGTAAGATTTTACAGACATATGATGAGATATTTTGAAATCATACATAAGCACTTGGACAGGGAGCTTGGATATCTCGTATTCAGGTTTCTAAAATGTTTCTGAAATGATTCTTCAGGCAATGCTCTAAATAACTCAAAACAGGACAGAACAGAACAGTAACTATTACATAAAAAGGGTAAAATACTTATAATGGCCTGGCACAGGAAGTTTGTAGGTAATGTTTTGTTGGAAGCTGTGTGCTTCCTCCCCTCTTACACTGTTTCCTAGGCATCCACTAAGGGCCTCTGTCAGAGGCAGGATATTGGATAAGAAGGACCTGATTTAGCACAATATAGCTCCTTTTGTTTATATACTGTGTAACTGAAAAAGACCACTGATAACAATCAGAAGGAAAACCCCCAGAGGACTGTGCAGTGCAGAAAGAATTTGGTCTCTTGAATGTCCATTGTTTCAATCCAAACACCTTCAGAATTAAATTACATAAAAAGGCTGAACAAGAATGAAAACTTCCATCTTAAGCAAAATTCAAATATTACTGCATTTCTTCTTGAAATAGAAGGAAAGAAATAAATTATTTCTTGCAGAATAATAATTTCCAAAGCAGGCACTTAAATGCTGAAATATTTTATTTTGGCACTTCAGATTAGAAATATTTAAGTTTTGATGTGGAACTAAATGAAAAAGTGAGCAAATCAACAATGAATTTTATTTTTATAATAGTACATGGTGCTCTAGAGTTTGACCTGAAGGCAAAATACTCCTTATCTTCTCTGAAAGCTGTAATAGCACCCCATTATAATGTGGGATATGCAAGCAATCTGCCCCATGGGTCTGTATTAGGACAAGAAAAGCTTCATGTCAAATTCCTACAGATTTATACAAGAGTCTATTACACATGAATTCTATTTCTCTTTTCTTACCCCGGACATCCTTCCATAATTTCTGCTTGGGGAACTGATCTGAAGCAGAAGTGAGTAAGAATTTTGCAGCCTTTCTCCCTTTGTGGGCTTAAGGCTTTTTTTTTTTTGGTAGTCTCCTATTTGTGTATTGGTGTTGCTGTGCATGAAAGATGTTTCCTGCTGGAAGATGACTGATGATGATAAAAGATTAATTACAAGGTGGAGTAATTCAGCAATACTGCAGCTGTTTAAGGCTGCCTGGATTTCTGTTCTCAGTGTAAAATATTCATCATATTCAAGTTCAGGTAAGTGCTCACATTCTCATGTTTGTCTTCCTGCTTAAATAACATAAGCTTTGTTATGAATTAAAGTAACACGAGCCCAGCATGCAGCACTAAAAGCCCCATCAATGCTGATGCAGGTTCTGTTCAACACAGCTCTTTTCAAGTAGTTTTATTGTCCAACTACATGAAGCAGAAGAGAAACTGGGACTGTAATTGTGGTATCTTGCTTACAGTAAGATAAGCTCCCTCCCTGGAGGGCTCCCCTGTCCAAGAAAGGGCCAAACAGTATATCAATAAAGTGAAGACAGGTTATAATACCCAATTGCATGCAGAGTTCTATGAGTGCTCAGCTCCTCAGTATTTATGAGCTGTTGTTTTAATGACTTCAAAATGTCTGACAATCTCCTTTCAGCTGAGCTCAGCTTCCTGGAAATGATTTGCTGTTTTGCCTGAGGTTTGGTTTGGGAGACCAGAATATTTCCCTGCAGTCTAAGAAAGTCATTAAGCATACACCTTCTTAATTTTTAATCCTCTTTAATGAATAACCAAGGAGACAAAGACAATTTTCTTTTTCAGTTAGATCATCAGAATATACTGTTCTCTATGAAAACCCCCTACCTCCCAGGTTGTGCCATCCCTTGCTTTTTACGGACAAAGTGCTTCCACCATCAGAGCAAGTAATACAAGGAAAAAATACCTAGATAGTATTCATACAGAGACCAGATAAATATACTGGGTAAAAAAGAGTGAAAACCATGGACATGGAAAGATTTTGTCTACTACTGAGTAATACTTGCTACTGTCCATGAAAATTTCTTTGGGTACTGTGCTAACAACAGTGAGTCCTTTGTTATGTAACAGTGTACAGTAAAATTGCTTTTGGTTAATGTAGGCAAAATCAGATTCGAAGTTAACTAAGAAATCAAAATACTTCTTTATTTCTTTAAAAATAGAGCCAACATTAAATGAATTATTCTTGTGCTAGGATTTAGGAAGGATGAATTATTTGACTCCTCAGAATAACACTGTACCACAATATAAGCATCTTTAAAAGAAAACATGGACATACCATCTAAAAAAAATAGATACTACTGAGTAAATTGCATTGGGATATTGTTTTATTTTTACATACTGAAAAACATGAACATAAATCTAAAACATGTAGCTTGTCATCTCTCAAATTAGAAAGTGATTCACAATTATAATACACTAAAGGATGTCTTTAAAACACTACTTACATCTTTCAGGGTAATAATATTTGGATGCTGTCCATAGCGCAGCAGGATTTCAATCTCTTCTGTTGGATCTCTTTTACTCTTGTCAATAATCTGTAAGAGCATGTACAGACATAGGCATAATTCTTTTTGTGAATCTAGTGTAATGCTTTGGTATGCTTATTAGTATCAACAGTTAAGCAGTATTTACTGCTGCAGAAGACATGGATTATAACCAAACCCAAGTTTGTTAAATTGGAAAAGCAAGGCAAAGCAAAATATGTTGGGAAAAATGAAAAAAATCTGTTTTGAAAACAATTTTGGAGGCTAAGTGATCTGATCTCTTTGGCTGTGATAAATAATGCAAGGCTGTTTAGTAGGTGATCCATTATTTAATAAAACAGGAAGTTCCTAATTTAACACGAGATACCAGTTGGATGATGCTAATGAACTGATTTTCACAATGCTAATCTCAAACAAATACTTGGTTCAGCAAAAGAAAGCAGAAGAGAGAGAACAAAAAAATTAGATAAACTTAACGTTTTCAGAGTTAATTCAAACATACATTCATTATGAAAGTCCATTTGAATCCCTGGTTCTAAAGTTCACCTTGTTCAAACAAGCAAAATATTGTTTTGCCCTACTTAAATGTATTCTTGTTGTTCTCACTTTTTTCCTCCCCTGAACTGCCGAATTTCTTATAATGTCTTTTCCATTGTTGTATTACCCCTTCATCCTTATGCCCATACTGCTACCCATCCCCTCCTAACACATCAGACACTGTTCATCCTATTCTTTTTTTCAAGATTCCTTGAGGAAAAAATGCCCTAACAGAGGCAATAGAAAAGCAAGTGAATCTTCACAACAAATGTTATAGCTGAGGGAATTATCAGCTATGCCAGGACTTTCTTGCAGTTTCAAGAAATTACTTCAAATTGAAAGCAGAGAAGTCAAATCTGTTCCTGGCCAGAACCAGAATAAAATTAAGTATTTAACTACCAAATTGAAACTGTAAGGTTTCCAGGAGGCAACCTACATATTTAACTCAGCTTTGTATTTTACATAATTAAGTAGTAAGCTATTCAACAATTCAAAAAGAGAACACCTTACAGTATAGGATTTAAAGACAGCTTTTTTTCCCCACTAATAAAGTCTGCTAATCCATGCTCTTGCTTTCATAGTAACCATTTGGTCCCAGGTTATTACAAAGAAAGATAAAAAAACGTTATCAATTGCAGTTCTGGGAAATCTACCAATTTAAACAGAGAACTTAATACCTTCAAAGAATTGCTAGAAAGCCCTGTAGAATAACATAAAAACTACATTAAAAATCTTGCTGAAAACCAGGAAGCCAAAACAGAGTTGAAGTTTATTCTGGAAGTTATACCAGACTGAACACTGTTATGAATTCCTTACCCATTTGAGAATTTTTGAATGTATTTTCACAGTTGCATATAAAATATTTTTATTTAAAAAAAATAAATCTTAATCTCTATGCTTCTCTATGACAAATAAAAGATGCCCAATGCTAAAATCCGAAAAGTGTAGTTTATAACAAAGTAATTACCTTTACAGCATATTCCATGTTTGAAGCTTTATGAACACATCTCTTGCAGACAGAATAAGAGCCAACTCCAATATCTTCCTTTACTTCATATCCATCAGTAAACTGAATGCTGTTCCTGTGCAACTGCTACCAAAATAACATTATCAATTGATGAATATTCTTAATATGTAACTGATTTTAAATAAAAATAACTTTAAAAAGTTCCTATAGACTTGCTTAAAATTTAAACTGATGACTCTACTAGATCAAAGTGGTCTAAATCCCCACTATCATCTGTTCAAAATTAGTATAAGTATATATACTATAAATTATATATTAGACATGCTGTAAATCATGCACACTGTATTTTAGAAACTGACAATATTATTTTTCTGATTGCTGCTTTACTAATTTAAAGACAGGAACTCCAAACCAAAGAAAATTAGAAGACGTCAAGATAAAATAGTGATATAACAATGGTAAAGTAGTATCACTGTTTTTATTATCTGAATAGACAGAATGCCAGCTGGAAAATTCAGACATACTGAATAGAATCAGATTGGCTGGAATTGCATGGAATGGCAGTCACAAATCCTTTCACAGAAATAAAAAGCTGAAAGGAGGACAAGTGCTCACTCTTGTAAGGGAAGGAAATGGTGTTCTAGTGTGTGGAGTTTGTGCAAAGGATGCAAAGCCTTTGCAGGAAACCATCTGGGTATCCTGCAGCACAGAAAAGAGGAAATAGGAGTGAGGAAGCTGTTGAGGGGCACAGAGGAAAGGCAGCAGAGAAAAAGACCTTGCAGGAGAAGGAAACCGTATACAAAGAGCAATAATGCCATCTACAAAACTGTGTGGGAATGAAGCAGCAGAGAAGCTTGCAGAAACTTCTAGCAAGATACCAGTATCAGAAGTAATTCTGATGCATATATCAAATCAGAAAGTTTCTTGAGAATAAAAAAGGATCTAAAGTTATATTTTAAAAAAATGCTATTATACATGAAACAGTAATGTGTAGAAAAGCATGTTGCAACAATTCTAGACATGAGAGTGTTAAAGAAGTACAAGGGCTATTCATGTTCCGTACAAATTGCGGGTTTTTTAAAATTTTCTCAGACGCTTGCAAAACACCGGTGCAGTAAAAAATACAAATAAACCCAATCATATAGCACACCTTTTTATTCCTACCTATACATTGAGAAGTTTTCAACACAATTTAGATCATGAGTTAGTTTTCATGACTCAGTAATTAGAATTATTAAAAGCAGAGAGAGGAGGTAGAAATACAATTTTTGCAGAGCTCTCCTCTTCCAGGTGACAACCTGACAATTATTAATACAGGAGACTCTACTGGAGTTATTCAAATACATCAAGGAGGCCAAAGCTTGAGTGTGCACTGTAACACTGATTTGTATGATGCACTGAAATCAGTCACAAAATAGCATAGATCAGCAAATGAACTTCAAGTGGCTTGGGAGGGATAGAGTATGTGCTGGGTCATGGAGTCCAGGATGCACAGCAGTCCAGAACATCCGGATACAATTCACAATTGTACTCCAGTGCCTCCTACTACTGCATTGCAGGAGTCAACTGACATTTTCAAGTATGGGGAAAACCAATAAATCAATGGATCTGTTATTCCACTCCATGTTATAGTTACGGCTTGGCATTAAAGAGTTAATACAGCACAGATGGTAGAATGTTTTCATTTAAGGTTGAAGCCTATTTTGACCTTTAGCTGCTCAGTAATTAAACTGGTCTTGCACCTTCAGAGATCTTGTTTGGATAAAATAATCTGATCTTTACTTTTCTTGTATAAACAATGACAATAATTTTGTCATGATAATTCATTCTGTGACAAGGAAACAATCCATCCACTGAGAGACAGCACTGATTTTTTTTATTAGATGTACTCACCTGGACAATTGAATGCACTCCAACTGTCTGCATTGCTTGGCTTTCATCATCTGATGCAATAGCTACGAAACTAAATCCCCGAAAAAGCTGATGTGCATTAGCACTGGGTGGTATACCAGGTGAATCTGAAAAACACATCATCTACTTACAAGCAAAGTCTTTAACATGTAGCTATGAGACTAAGTATTGAAATTTTGGTAGCACCTTGAATTTGTAAAGAAAAATAATGAATGAAAAAATTTGAAATTCAAATTCTATCTTTTCAATATGTAAATTCTCTCATTCATATCTCTTTACCTTTTGGAGTTTTTGCTGTAAACTCAGGATCAAAATAAAATGTATCTTCAGGTCTGCCAGTTGCAGGTTTAAAAGGAGGATGAATTTCTCTCCGGTACAATTTCTGAAGACAAGCAAGACATTGTAAACAAGTTATATGATACAATAAAAGACTTCACCAAGAAATTTACTGAATTGATTTTTAATTAGATACTCACATTCCAATCTATTTTGGAGAAGAATGCATGCCTCTTAATTTCTTCTACTCCATCTGGACCCGCTCCTTTTATAAGGAAGAAAAATGTCTATGAATTATTTTCTTTTTGGTCAAAGGAATGGCTAGCAAAATCATATTTTTTTATTCCTTCTGCATTAATTTTAGATTCACGACTAGCAGAAATGATAATACTTTGGTGATCACTTGAAGGGCAAACTACATTCTTACTTTAAAGCCTATTTTACACAGAAAGCAAAATTTTAGTCAGTTTAATGATCACTGATGTTATGAATATTATGATCAAATTTAAAATATTCTGCTACAAACTTTACCTAATCTGTTAGCTGGGTTTCTTTTGAAGAGCATTCGCAGGAGACTCTGTGCTTCAAGACTCAAGAACTGGGGCATTCCAAGTTTTGCCCTAGAGAATAAAAATAATTAACAGTATGCAAACATATCTAGGTAAGAATTAACTCTGCATTCCTCCTGTCCTTTGCCATTCAACAAGTCCATAATAAATGAAGCAACATCACTGAGAAATTGCCTTCAGACATCAGACACAGAGCAAAAGTGCTGTCAATCATGTAAACATGTTTGGGTTTTTAATTTATTTTTTTAAGTAGTATAGTAATTTCAGTAATGACTCAGGAACTTAAGTAGAGGAAAAGGTGGAAAGTCATGTAGAGAATAACAGCTAGAGGATAGCAGTTTATAAACTTATAAATTTTCATAATATTTGATCCACTTATAGGTGGAGCTACTAGCAAATGACACCAGACAAAGCATTCTGAGAGTGATATAACAGAAGGACTAAGAAAAGCACTACACTGACACACATCAAGATGACCCAGGAAACAAACCAAACACAGAAATTGAATTAAGGTAGGACAGATCTTTCAAGATTAGCTGGTAGAAGAAAAAAATGAAACAAAACAAAAAAACCACCCCCAAACAAACAAGACCCCCCAAAAAACTCCCAAAAAACCAAACAAAAAACCTCCAAAGTCAAAACACCCCCACTCCTCTTTTCTTTTTTGTTCCCCTCCCCAATCAATTTCAAATAATACTTGCACAACTTCCCAGTCTTGAATTTTTAGATTGAAATTTTTGTACTTCCTTAATTTCATTTTGTTTTATAATCCTTGTCATATCTTTTTCCTCTCCATTTAACATTGAGCCTCCATTCTCTTACTGTTACTAGGGCTTACTTTTTCTTGTAACTATGATAATGGTAAGGAGGGATATAATTCCCTCCCTTCCATCACTAATTCAACCTGTAGCTTGTATTTTTCTCTAACAGTCCATGACATAAGCTCTGTGCTTCAATCAGAACCTGATCTGTCTTGTATGCCGGGTATTTGTAGATATTCACCTCTGTGTCACTTGAGTAAGCATATATGTGTTGCCACTGATTCACCATTCGTTATTTTAAAACTAGAATTTACTAAATTTTCCATTCCTTTCAGCATTAAAAAAGCTAGGGCAGGGAGGAGGAAAATCTGAAAAACTTGGGCTCTTCAATAACAAACTACAGACAGATGAAGGCCACCAATGGAGAGGAGGAATGGGCAGTGGGCCATCCAATTCTTCTTGACTAGCTTGCACCACCACCTTTCACAAAATCCTGTATCAGGCACATGACAGAGAAGGAAAGGCAATTGCCAGGTCCTCAGAGTTCCTATATTACCCAACTACATGAGTGACAGCAATTTTTTTCTGACATTCCTGATGAACAATGACAACATTTCGTATGAAGGCATACCTCTCAAGTAAAGGAGAAAGATTTTTAAAAAATTAACTTTGTTCTGCAACTTATGATTTCTTCAAACTGCAGGGTTTACCAGTTTTAGATAAAACATACAAGAATAAACAAAAATTGATCTTGATAATGTTGTGAGGAATAAAGAAACCCAAAAAAATTGTTGTAAGAAGAATGCATTTTCTGTGGATTTTTAGGAACAGAAGGTAAGAGAAGCAATATATTGTAAATATCCACTATGAAAATCAGAATTCATACACACACCTGTCCATTTGTAAGTTTTATGAAAAATTTAAGGAAAAATATACTAGGCATGTGGAAAATAAAAAACATAGACCAGAGAAAAAGTGTGAACTTAGCAGGAAACACTTTAAAATATCTTCTGGTTTTCAGCTGCTTATATGACCAAAAGAAAAACACTTCAATGAAGGTAATATTCATAAGCATACGAAACATTAAAAGAGGGTAAAATGTCTTTACAACATAGCACACTTTCTGTGCAGCTGTTTGAAACCATTAACAATTGCAAAGGTTAGAAGTGAAAAAAGGAAGAACTTGGAAAGGGCATTAAGAGATACATTCTCAAATGAAATCTGAAAGTAATTGCAGAATCATAGAAACCTGTAATTGCTTAGATTGGAAAAGACATTTAAGATTATCACATCCAAGCATTAAGCCAGCACCACCTAAACCATATCCCTATGTGCCACATCTTTTTAAAAAAGGTGCAGCCACCTCCCTGGGCAGCCAGTTCCAATGCTTTACAACCCTTTCAATGAAGAAATTTTTCCCAATAGCCAATCTAAACCTCCCATAGTTCAACTCTCGTCCTGTTGCTTCTTACTATAGAGAAGAGACAGACCCCCACCTGGCTACAGCCTCCTTTCAGGTAGTTGTAGTGTGATAAGGTCTCCCCTGAGCATCCTCCAGAATAAACAAACCCAGATCCCTCAGCTGTTCTTCACAGGATCTGTGCTCCAGACCCTTCACTGGCTCCATTGCTCTTCTCTGAACTTGCTCCAGCACCTCAATGTCCTCACAATGAGAAGCCCAAAACTGGACACAGGATTTGAGGTGCAGCATCACCAGTGCTGAGAACAGGGGACATTCACCACCCTGCTCCTGCTGTTCCCTTAGGTGACTGATGTGCAGGACCTGGCACTTGGCCCCACTGAACCTCATCCTACTGGCCTCATTCCATCGATTCAGCCTGTCCAGATCTCTCTGTAGAGCCTTCCTACCCTCCAGCAGATCCATATTCCCTCTTATCCAGGTTGGCAGCACCTGCAAACTCACACTCAATCCCCTTGTCCAGGTTGTTGATAAAAGATGTTAACCAGGACTGGCCCCTTGGGAACAACACTTGTGACTGGCCATCAGCTGGATTTCACTCCATTCAGCACTACTTTCTGGGCTGTGAATGACTATGAACATCAATTACCTGGAGAAATGCAAGGATATTCTACATGGCAGCTGAATACAGAAGATATTTATAGCAACAGTGAAAAGACTGTTGAGGAACAGAGTGGAGTCACATGCAGGCAAAGAGAAGAGAGAAAGATGTGACTCATGAGACATAGATAGAAAAAAAGCATGGCTCCTGAAACAAGTGAGGGTGCAGCAGAACTATCTCAGACTGGGTTCTTGTAAATAGGAGGTAGTAAGAAGGAGTTTATGCTTGCTGTGAATAGATAGAGATTTTTAGTTAAAAGACACTGAATAATCACAACATGAAGATTTGATCTCGCATGGTGCTGAGGCAGCAGAAGAAACTAGCATCACTAAATATATTTGCAAATAAGATGAAGAAGAAAAACAAGGGCAAAGGAAAACATAACATGTATGCATTATGAAAGCAAAAGCCAGGAAAATAACGAGTGTGTTTTCTAGTGGTTTTCACATTCTAATTACTTAGAGAAAAGATGAAAGAGTTCCATATATTTATTTTTCAAAACAGGCTGTTAGTGCAAAAGAAATTCCAGCTTTGATATATGGGTAGACAAGTAGTTACCAGGACTGAGAACAATGATAAACAATGAAACAGAAAACAAATGAGAAAACTAAGATAATCTTACGAGCTTCCATGGAAAAAAAATGGTATTAGTTAAAAATAGATGGAAACAGAGAAGTGAACCTATGATATGAGGAAACAGACTTGTTTGCACAGTGTTTGGCTACAGTTCCAAAAATGGGGCAGTTACGCCATAGGTTGTATTAGTTTAGAGAATATGTGGGGAATTGGCAAGGAAAAGAGCAGACCTTCATTAGCAAAACCAGAACATTAACTGCACGAAGGAAAGCAATTCCCACAATAGAGCTAATGCAAAATCTATGCTGAAAATAGCAAAGGGGAAAATTGGAGCTTAGGCAAGTCATAGGAGAGTACAGAAAGGAGGAGTATTGGGGAGGCAACTTGCTGGCAGCACCATTAATATAAAGAGGCAGGGTGAGGAGCTGGTAAGATAAAGAAGGATAAGGAGTGAAAAAACTTTCTCAAAAAAACTCCAAAAACCTAAAATAAAGGAAAAAAATCCAACAAGGAAAAAAAAATGCACAGGTTATAAAAAAGGATAAGAAAGTTAAAAAATATTATGGAAATAAGATGGGAGAGATCATGTGGTTGGAGAAGTTATTATTACAGATTAAAGAGCTGCTATGAAATCCTTTGTACCTGGTATGGTGGAGGAATAGTGAAGCAAATTAGATAGGCAGCAAAGGGAATTAATAATATGGAATAGGGAGTGAGGATTTACCAGTACCTTTGAAAATGAGGGAGGAGTAGAAATTAGATATTGCAGCCCGGAGGGCATCCCTGTAGAATACCTGATGAGATATATAAATAAGAGTGTACTCACTTGAGAATCATAGTCATGGTTTCTTTTCTGTCTTTCCCTTGGAAAGGTAGAGTACCAGTGAGCATTTCAAACTGTATAGAGTAAAACTTTCATCAATTACATTACCTGGACAAAAACTAATTTTTGACAAAACTACTTAGCATCTTAACCTTCCAAAATTCATGCATGTTAACAATCAAGTCTGCACAAAACAACTTCATTGTACAGTTTCAATTTCTAAGAACATTGAGCAGCCTTTGCCATTTTTAAAGCTGCGAAGTATTTTCCTACGTTGATAACTTGCTTTACATCCTTTTATCTGAACAACTTAGACTATAATGTTCTGTGTTTAATTTCTGACTAAAAAGTTTGTTCTAGGAAGACTTAATCTGTACAACTTAATCTGTATTTTTAGTTCTAAACAAAGGGGAGGGGGTAGGGAAAAAGGCTTTTCTTTCAAAAGTTAGTGATGATTTCTCCTCATGCAGAAATTTTTAAAAAGGTCAAAATTTTGTAAATTGGCATGTACATAGCCTTCATTGGGAAGGGGAAAGGTTAGCTGATTGACAAAGACATGCATGATGAAAAGTGGTTACTGTATGCATACAGTGGAAATAAAGCCTGAAGGAACACGGAAGAGCTACACAATACGTGCATGCACATTCTACAGTGCCTGGCAGTAAGCAACAGACACTGCTAAAATACTGATTTGTTCTGAAAGTGACCGAGTAAAAATAGATAAATATAAAGGCACTCCTGTTGGATTGCAGTATACTGCATGGATTTCAGATCTAAGTGAGGCAGTGAAAGCAGCCCAGCAGCAGTCATGGCAGCCAGCACTTAGGCGGAAATCTGATTTTTTTGGTTTAAAGATTGCAAAATAATTTAGTTCAATGCAATTTAATGGCATACAGTTAACGACATCAAAATTAAAATAATTATAAAGGAACTCTCTGAACAGCTTATGCAAACTTAAGTCATCCTGAACACAAGGCATCCTCTATTCCCCTCTTTCTGGTATTACCCAAACATTCAGCCTCCTAAACATAAAAAATGTTCATGGATAACTTGAATAAATAATGTGTGACTATAGTATTTGTAGATCTACAATAAGAGCATGAAGTTACTTTCATACAACTAATAGTATTCTTTAAAACACCATTTCACTGAAATAAAATCTGAATTTCTTACTGCCATCTCTTCACTTCTGGTAGATACTTTATACTCTAGATAATATTTTTTACAGATAAATTTAAAAAATTAAATTTAACAATAATGCCAAGATGAAAAAAGCCTACTTTTAACTTTAACACTTAAGACAATTGTCAGGAAGACGAGAGAGAGAAAAGCCAGAACCATAAGAAAAAAAATTGTTTGTAGTTTAAAAAGATCTTCACAAGGTACACTTATAAAAATAAAACCTTTTTTAAAAGGTAAATTTGGTGTGCTCCACTTACACTTGCATGAAATACAGTTTCTTTAGTAAGCTCCTAATTTGTCACAAGCACACACATTTGTATTAACAGCTCAAGGTGTATTCTTTGTCACCTCTTTGATACATTATATCCCAACATTAATAGGCCAACAGTACTTACAGAATAAGCCAACATTGGCCTTCCCTACTTATTTTTTATTTCAGGAAGAGAGCACCTCAGTGCTTCTGAAAACTTAAATGAATGTTTTTACTTGTATGGCATCCCTTGAAACTGACATTATTTTAAAGGACAAATTAGAATATAGTTCTTAATAATGGCTTAACATACTTCATGTCTAGCAGCAAAAGAAAAGAAGCCAAATGATTTGTTGAAATAACTTTAAAGTCTCTATTTCTATGCTATAACTTCTATTCACTCTAGTTACTGTGTAACTGTACTGTACCACACCAACCATCACTTGAATTTTTCATCAGCTCAGAAATTAAGAATGAGTTAAAAGTGCACACTTACAGATTGGTTATGAAAATTACAAACTATAAATGCAAACAACAAAAATATGTCCTAGAAATACCGCACTGTATTTCATATACTGCTTTACAGAATTTGGTTTTTAAGATCATATTTTTTTTATTCAAAGTAGAAGCCAAAATATTTAACATGCAGTGCACTTAAGACTGTGAAAGCCACCCCAGTCACAGCTAACATCTTACAGCAATTTTCAATTATACCATATCCACCTGATAAACACCAAATTATGTTTTCCAGCTTTATAAATTAAGCTGAAGTTTAATTATGTTTGTGTTATCAACAACAAATATTCTGCAACTACACTGTAATTATCTCTGAATTGGCTGTTCTTAGTGATAAAATGTGCAGTTGTGAGGAGTGTGCGTGCTTGTCTGGAGAGAGTTCAGTTATCAGGTGCTACTTTTACATAGTCAGTTTTCAGATCACAACAGCATTCTAATCAGCGATAGGATGCCCTATTTTCTGATACAAGAGTCCTTCTTGTACTATAAAGCACACACATTAGTTGTACTGTTACAGTTATGTAGCAGAAGCAGTAAGAAATTAATAATTTATACAATTATTTAATTTCCACATCAAAAATCCACACAAATATTTTAAATATTTAGTCTTTTAACATTTCCTAAATACCAAATATGATATATTATTCTTTTCCAATTCATATTCCATATACATATTTCCCCTGACCCTGCAACTTTACAGTAATTACCCCTTGCAGAAACACCACAAGTAACTGAGAAACTATATGCCATATCAGCTCAGTGTCATGTAGATCATTTTGATGTGTGAGAACAACAGTTGTCATTACTCAACTAACTTGTAATTACACTCTAGACTCTAATTAGAAAGTTACCAATTTCCCTTTTCCTCTTGAATGTAAATTCAAATTTAAAATTTGAATATGAATTTCTTCCCCACTTTGGAATAGACAACATTTTTCTGTACACTTCTGTATTTCTGTATAACACTCAAACTACTATAAAGTACTTGAATTAAATTATAATAAAAATATGGCATATTATTGGTGTTGATATGATACCTAGTCCATGTTTTTGATCAAACTCTGTGGTGTTATTATTTTCACACAATTTAGACTTCTTTTGCTAAAATTCATGTAAAGCTCACCTTAGGGGTTAGTGTTTGATTTGTTTCACCAGACCCTGCAAGTCACAATTTTGCTATTATTTACATTTACCAGAAACCTACCATTAAAACACCAAAAGACCACCAGTCTGCACTCTGTGTATGGCCTCGTCTGTTAACAACTTCTGGTGCCATATACTCCACTGTTCCACAGAAAGAGTAGGCTTTTTTTTCATGATCAATTGACTCCTTGCTTAAACCAAAATCTGAAAGGGAAAAAAAATTTCCAAATGTAAGTAAAAAATATACTTTCATGGTTGATATTTTTACCATTTGAAAAACATAAAGTGTTATGCTTTTATCATTCATATATACAACTGAACACCTATATGGGAATTACAGGATTCTCCTTTCCTCACCTCAGTGTCTATTATAGGTGTGTAACATCAGATATACTTGTAAAGCCAATAGCTTACTGAAATATTCACAGATTTAATTTACTTCTAATTTATTTTATTTATTTATTTTCTTATTATTATTTATTTATTTTATTTCTTTATTTCTAAGCTAATTACACTACTTGCTTCCACAGCTAAATTACTGATCAGTTAAAATTACTTATTTTATCATATTGATTTACCAAAAGGAAACTGCAAAGATTTTATTATGAACAGAAATGATCCTAGTTTTGCAACTCCTTTACTCACCTGTCAATTTGATATGTCCTTCCTCATCAAGCAGGATGCTAAAAAAACAATAAAAAGAATATAAAACACTAATTAAAGCATCTTTTAAGTGTTGTTTCAGGCAACACACAACATTTAGGAATAAACAGTAGCGGACACACAAAGATAGGGAGAATTAAACATGCATGAAAATGGATTAGTAGTAGATACATTCAAACTACACATTTTCTTTTCCTTCTATTCTTTCTTGTTAAAGATTAAGAAACAAGTTTACTGGAGTTTTATTTAACTATTTGATTAAATTCAGTTTTTTATAACAGTTTTGGCCCTCTGCAGCACAAGGAACACTATAGTAATTGTTAAAAACAGAGGCATAGTCCTATTTCTCTTATACTAGGTATATTTTCATATGTATACATAACAGGTACTAATTTGTAATTACTATTTCAAAAGTTGTTGACCACTTCAAGTAACATCAAGTAATAAATATGCTCACAGAATCCACAGGCCCTAAACTTGGAGCAGACCTTAGACTTCCACCTTTTCACTTCAATCACAAGGAAGGCCACACCTCCCCTGAGATACCAACTGTCCTCGACAATCATTGAACATCCCTGCATTGCAAAGCATGAGAAGTATTCAAGAACTGGATGCTGTAACACTCCCCACACAGTAGATTTAGTTCCTCCATCTGCATTTCATCCTGGGGCTGACATGACCCAGACCCCATCCCCTTCCTCTTCCACTTTGCAGTTTGCATGGTGAGAACCATTAAATCATGTCCTCAAGTGTTTGCCATATGCAAACATTGCCTCTCTGCTTGCCAACAGATCAACACTTCCACCCAGCTTGGTGTTATCTGTGGGCTTGGTCAGGGTCCCTGGGGGCCCTCAATCCCCTCATCCTCGTCTCCAATGAAGATTTTAAACAGGATTGGTCCCAACATAGAGCCCTGGGGAATACCACCGGTGACTAGCCTTTGGCTGGACGTAATTCCATTCACCACCACTCTCTGGGCCTGGTCATCCAAACAGTTTTTACCCAGTGAAGAGTGCACCTGTCCACACCATGGGAAGCAAGTTTGTCAAGGAGAATGCTGTGGGAAATGGTGTCAAAGGCATAGAATCACAGAAGAGGCTAAGATGTATGTCTCAAACACTGAAAGCCATTTGGCTGTGGGGGCAACCACAGATTGTTGGTAACAAGAGATAAGAATTGCTAGTAATAAGCAAGGATTGCTGGTAATAACACACTGTGAGAAAGAACAAGATGTGCCCAGAGAAGAGGCCATGCAGAGATAGGGCAGCACTTTTCTGGGACAAACATCCTTGTTCTAATTCCTGAAGATAAGCACAACCCAGTACAGCACAAGTGCATGAATGAGGTTGAGAAGCCGGCATGGACTGTAGGGGAAGGAAAAACCACCCAATATTCCCAAAGACTCCCAACCCATTTCCAGAAAGGCACAATCTGTTCTTTCAGACCTAACAATTAATTTGTATAGAAAACAAGAAACTTACCTTCATGGCAGGGAAACCTATCTATGAAAACATAACCCCCACCAAGCCCAGCTGGCACCCCCCCGACCCTGGATATCCCATCAGCTGGACTGACACTGTAGCCAAGACTGCTGATCTCTTTCTCTCCTTCTTTCTCTCCCTCTTTAATTCACCTTTTCTTTTCTCTCTTCCTTTTCATCTTATCTCTTTATCCAAACCCCACTGCATGTGCTTTTATAGTAGGTCAGGGACAAAAATACCAATTTCCATGCCAGCTATATAATTTGCTAATAAAATCTTGTGATTTTTTTCAGACCCTCTGACTTTTGCCGTTCCTTTCCACCACAAGCATTTACAAATCTTGGGTGGTTCCTTCCCCTTAAGGGCTGGATGTCACAAAAGGCTTTACTGAAGTCTAGGTAGACAATATCCAGAATCTTTCCCCCGTCCACTAAGCAGGTAACCTCATCACAGAAAAAGATCAGGTTGGTCAAGCAGGACCTGCCTTGCATAAACCCAGGCTGGCCAGGCCTGAACCCCTGGTTGTCCCGTATGTTACATGATGGCACTCAAGATGGTGACTCCACAACCTTCCCTGACAACGAGGTCAGGCTGACAATGCCAGTAGTTTCCCAGTTTCTCCTTCCAACCCTTCTTATAGTTGGATATTGCGTTCACCAACTTCCAGTGACCTGGGACCTCCATGGTTGACCTGGATTGCTGATAAAAGACTGAAAGTGGCTTGATGAGTTCCACCACCTCCCTCAGTACTCCTGGGTGAGTTCTATCTGGTCCCATGGACTTTTGGGGTTTTAAATTGCATAGCAGTCTGCTGGCCATTTTCTCCTAGATTATGGGGGTTTCATTCTGCTCCCAATATGTCTTCCAGCTCAGAGGGCTGGGTACCTTGACAACAACTGGTCTTGCTGTTAACGACTGAGGCAAGAAAGGCATGAAGTACCTCCAGCCTTTTCTTCATCCTTTGTCACTATGTTTCCCCTCACATCCAACAAAGGATGGAGATTCTCCTGGGTCCTCCTTTTGCTGCTGATTTGTACAAATATTTTTTGTTGTCTTCTGCTTCTGGGATTTCTAACATACAGATATTCCTTTCATCCTTGCTGCTGCAAGGACCTCCATCCCTTAACTCAACTGCTATGGCAGACCAAAGGACCTCAGTAGAACACTGTCCCTCAAAGAGGGGTGTGCCACCCCCAGGCTTATCCTTGGCTTTGTCTCCACTCCCCTTCAAATAGAGTTTAAAATTCTCTCAACAAGCCCCTGTAACTCCTCAGCTAAGATTCTTTTTCCTCTTTGAGACATGTGAAATCCAACCTTTTAAAGAAAATAGTTCATAAGCCTCTCCCACCTCCCTCTGTTCAATTTATATAGTAAATTACCAAAGTTTAACAGTTGGGGAAAAGTGCACAGGAATCAGTGCTAAAGAAATGAAATGAATACATTGCATTTCTCAAAGAGAAGCCTTACTTTTCTGGTTTTAGGTCCCGGTATATTATTCCAAGACTATGTAGATGGTCTAAAGCAAGTGCTAATTCTGCCAAATAAAATTTAACATCGTCTTCTGTGAACATCACCTGAAAAAGTAACACAATGTATTTCACACATATAATCTAAAAAGGTTACACCAGCACCAATTAAACAACAACAATGGTTTTTCAGAACAGTTTCTTAGAATACCTGAATTCATCTCTACACAAAACAATAGAAAATTCAGATTTCTTGGTTACACAAAACCTAGGATTTTATAACCCATACCATTTCATACTTGAAAAAGAACATACTTGAAAAAGAACTCTTAAAAGGCAATATATTATTCTTTCTGCAAACTGGGAAGCTATCTGTTTCTGACTGCTCAAGAAAAAAAGACATGTTGTAGTGAAACTGAAATATTTTGGAAGCACTTAGAATGTGACAACCTCTTGGTTGGATGGGACCATTTCATTGACAGACAACAAATGGACCAAAGAAATCCAAATGACTGAATTTCATCCACAAAGTAAGAGAGAAGAAAAGTATATGTACCTTTGTTTTGGAAAGACTGCCCCTAGATATTTTGAGAAAGAAGTTAGAGCAAAGGTAAAAGTCCTAAGGTGCAGCCTGAGATGTAAAGGCAGATTGAAGAGTAAACTGACAGGAGTTAACAAGGAGTAAAGTGAAATGCATAAGAGCACAGGGAGAACCCCAGGTAGCAATTCCACTTTTTGGATTAGCAAGATAAACTACTCTCTGTTTATGTTCATTGAAATGACCATATTGTTCCAATACATCAACTGTTGTGATCCCTGACAGAATGCATTACAATTCAACTCTTCTGAGACTGTAGAAAAAGATAAAAAATAAACACAGATCCTGCATGATTTGATTCTATTTCGGTTACTACTCAGTTACTTTATTTGCTTTGTTTTTAGAATCTAAGACTAATATCTTAAGACAAAGCATATAGACCCAGAAAGGGGAACAAAGGGAACATTAGGGAACAAAGCTGAACATTATTTTAAACGAGAGTTAAGAATGGAAAATGTTTTCCTCTTAGTAGTTTCATGAGAGAAAGTGATACTAAGGCTTGTACAATAGCTTGATGTTACTTCTACAAAAGAGCCAATATTTAGTGCAGACATATTCAAGAAAGAAAATCTCTATAAGAAACATTTAAAATCCCAAATAATAAAAGATCCTATGAGGAGGATAATACACCCACACTAGATTCTTTAAAATCGTTGCATGGGACTCTCCTATCCTTAAACATCTGCAGTGTAGACATTTAGCTTTGAATTAATCACTTTGTAGTCAATGGGAAAAAAGCAACAACTTTTAGTTCATCTGATCTATTTCAAAATCACATGTAGTGGAACGAGGATGATACTAATTGCATCCAGCAGGCCCATTTCACTCACCAGTTATGAACACTTTGCTTAGATTTGGGTACCTATAATGAATATTTCTCATCTAACCACGTTAAATTTTATAAAATGTGATGGTTCAGGACGAAAAAGTCATCAGCAGGAACTCAATATACATTCCTTTTTGGGAATCAAGAATGAACAACAAACTTTAAGAGTATCTCAGTTTTAGAGCACTAATAACTCACTACTTATCTGTGGCAAAACAAACAACAAAGGGCAACTTGAAACAGATGGCATCATCAAAACAAATGTAATGATTTATGTGGTCAGCACAGAAGTAATGTACACCTATATACAAAGTAAATTCCATTCTACTCTTCTCTTAATAACAATTGAGCTTTGCAGTGGTAACCCAGTTGTCCCAGATACTGCTGTGGCAAAGGAAAATGGAAAGCAGCTACAACTGCAAGTCCAGGCTACCAGATACACATTGGGTAAAATCTCTATCCTAACAGATATTTGCTGTGAGTTTTTGAACAGGAGTAATGGATAACAAAAACTTTAACAAATACGGTGATATATTAAATGTTAACATTTATTTTAGGAATTACAATCAAATAAAATTGAGGTAATGTAACTCTTCAAAGCTATTTCCTATATCCACACAGACACATTATGATCATGATAGAGGCAAAACATTAACTTTTTGAAAATTACTAAAATAAGTGGAATACAATTCTCTCTTCTTAAATATTCATACGTAATGCAATTTGGCATTCATGGGTAAAGAAAGAGAATATCTTATCTGCCCCCGAATTCTAGATATTAAAAGCAGACTTAAATTTACTTTATATAAATCCAGGTTCTGAGTCTTACACTTAAACATGGTAGCAAGAGGAGAAGATTTTGCCAGGTATAAAAAGCAGCATGGAAAGACTGCTTGTCTAAGACTTTTTCCACAAATAATGTAAATTGCCATCAGCCCTTCCATGAAGTGACTGTGCAAAAAACCCCAACCAAACAAAAAATGTACCTGGTTAAAAACAGATTAAAATTTTATCCACGGAAAACTGAATTTAAAATGTAAACTCTCCTAATACAGACAATTTACAGTCAAATTCTATCAACAGACAATTTTTCAAATTTAAAAAATGTACCTCTTTGGATAAACGTGTAAACAAGTCTCCTCCCCTGAGAAAATCCAAAATAAGATACAGCTTCCCTTCTGTTTGAAAAGCTGAAAAGATCAATTAAAAAAATTAAGTATCACCTAGCTTTATCCATGATCAGGAAACTAACATATCAAATAATTCACCCCTATTTTCATTATTAAAATTAATTTCTCTTTCTCCTTTGTGGGAAAAAGTATTGAAATGAATTAGATAACTGACCCTCTACCATGGATCAAGTAATTCCCACACTATATGAAAGTAAAGCAGATCACCTATAAAATTCCTTAAAAAGCAAACTTTACTTAGATTAGCCAGCACTTCGATCCAGTTTTTTTTTTTTAGAGAAATTTTAAAGAAGCCAGTTTTAAAAGGGCAAACTGGTAACTAATGAACCTTTTAAAATCTCTCAAAACTCAGCTTAACAGGGACATTTAGTCTAGTTTGCAAAAGAATAGCAAGTGAAACAGTGAAAGGTATGTAACTTAAGCCACATCAGAAAGTGAGAGAGACATGAGGTTTAACTATAGGAAAAAACAAACCCTGAAAAAAAAAGTGAACTAAAAAAAAACCAAATCAAAACAAACCAGAAACTCCACCTTTTTTCCACATGTTAAAGGTACTGATATCCTTCCCCCTTACATGTAAGTATTCTGTTACAGCTGCTCATACTATTAAAATTAAAAGGCTAAATTCCACCAATTTCGATGAAAGTGGAATGAATTCCATTACATACATTTTCTACGGAGTAAATAAAGCAACTGTTAGAAATAAGTTAAAAATGTATGTCATAGAAAAGATTAGAGGTTTTGGAAAATAATAGCTAGTTATTAAAGATGACTGCTTTTTGTAACACAAAGGGCTACAGACTCTAAGTCCCATAATGATTTAACACTGCATGAAGTCAATCATGTGCTTCTTTTACATAAGAATTATTATAGAGCAAGTCTTGGCACAACTGGGACTTAACACACTGAAGATCTATGATTTTCTGAACCACAAGGCAAATATTAGGAACTATCTTGACAAACACACATTTTTATGCTATAGGAATGAATTTTTCTGCAACTCACCATAATGTAACTTGACAATAAAAGGATGGTTAACTTCTACTAGGATATCACGTTCCATTTTTGTCCGAACCCGATCTCGAACTACAACAGAACATGAGCAAGCAAGATTAAAAAAAAAAAAAAATTACATTATGATTCAGTATTTCTTACACATTTCCTGATGCATTTCCCATTGTGTCCTGTAATACTATAATTGCCTGCAGGTCATTATACTGAACACAGCAGAGAACTGAGAGAATTTATTCCACATTTTTTTCTGATAAATATCTTTATGCATTTTGATTTGCTGAAGTTTCTGCTATTGACAAAACCTAACACCAGGCAAATAAATTTAACAAAAGCACATGAGAAAACACAGCCACCCTTCAGTCTGCTCTATACTTAGTTAACCTTTTAAACACTACAGCAAAACTGCCACAGCTATGTTTAGAAAACATTCTGCCAGTGAAATGCACAGAGAATTAAAGCCACAGGAAAACAAACATAGCATAAATATAATCATACTATCATAAAGATGTTTATATTGGTTTAACTCATTAAATATCTCACACTAATAAAATACTAAGTCCTTTACAATTTGGGAGGAAATATTTTTTTCATTTCCTTGATTAAGAACTTAAAATAAAAATACCATTGATTCAATGTACTGTATACTTCAGATTACATTTTTCATTTTAAGGACATTTACTGAGAGTAAATGTGCATGAGAAATGTATCAGACATTAGAAGCAGTTGCTGCTCAAGCTGCCTGTGCTGTCCCTCTGTGGTGTCTCTGAACAGGACATGTAAGTGCTCCTATGGCACCAGAGATGAAACCCAAGCGAGCACCGCATGCCAGCAAGGCAGGAATACAGGCAGGGCAGTCAGCTGAGCACAGCACCTGCTTCAGCTGCTCTCCACAACCATCCTGCCAGCTCCAGCCAGGGCTTGCTTCCCATACGAAGCTCTGAATCAGCCAGGATACAAACAAAATTCAGAACTCTACACAGAGGAGAGTTGCCAAAGTTGGCTTTCCGTGGTTTAAGGTGTTGTGTTTTTCTCTTTCCCTCTATTCTACATTTTGTTACTGCTCCTTTAAGAAGTGTTATATCTTCCTGAAGGAAGCACACCACAGCAATGAAGTCTCGTCCAAAGTTTAAATGGACAGCATTCCTTGCACAGTTAACAAGCCAGAGATCTCAGATATTAAAACATAAGGCAGAAAAAAAAAGAACAAGCAAAATGGTGTTTAGGCATTTATCTATTTTTTCCCAGAAACAGGCACTTAAATAACACAGGTACTTATGAAAAAGTTATGTAGATAGGTTTTCATGAATGAAGACAACCATGAAGTTTCTACCTGCCTGCAGAACACATTTCTAAAAATGGAAGCTCATTAAAGAAGTGCTCAAATACAGAGCAAACATCACATTTGAATGTTGACCTTTGCATCTAAAGCCATTAAAATGTCACAAGACAGTTGTATAGTTTAACTGTTTCAGCAGTTCATCTGAATTACAAGACTAAAATTCAGAATATTCTTTTTTTTAGGCAGATTCAGGTGAGAAAAAAGTTTAGAAGACATTTTTGTTTGACTGTAATTTCCACATGTGTTCTACTGGAAGCACTGATTTTTTTAACAGATTCCAGATGCCCTAGCAATGTTTTGGCTCTGGTCTCTCTCTCCACATCATAAAGGGGCACTGAAAGATAACGCCTTCTATCAGAGTGTATTAATGAACCAGCCTCTGCAGTAAACAAATTAAATGTATATATTCTTGGATTTGATCTAAACATTAAAAAGTTGGACTGTGTAGTTACATCAATGTGTTCTGGCTAATACAGCTGCATTTCTATGAAAATATTCTAATTTTGATTTGTGGATCTTGTTAATTATAGAGCACAAAAATAACTTTATGAAATAGACTTGAAAGAGCTAAAGAAACAGACAAGTCAAGTAACATGCTATATTATTTAAAAATATAATATATATTAAAAAGGTTGCAATTATGGAAGATAGAACTAATTCCAGGTAATCTCATATTAAAGTTTAAACAGTAACCTTAATTTACTTGCAACTCTACTCTTCCTAAAACATGAATCACAAGCAAGCAGTGCATGGAAAGCATCTGATAATCCAGATACAAAGTGTTGAGAATTGTGGCTTCCTCCTGATGGTGTCACCCTTCTGCTCAAGACTTTTGCATCTTGAATTCCTAGTGCCTCAGAGTGTCTCATCTGCTCTCAATTTCAGTATTTATCAGTCTCTCCCATCTGTAGGCAAAACTAGAACCACAGCTTGGACTAGAATTTTTACACAAAGTTAAACTCCAGTCAAAGGTGATGAGAAGAAGCCCTCAAACATCTTAAAAAAGCAACTGCTGAGTGACCTTTGACCAGTCCTGAGCTATTAACAGGCTGGGGAATGAAAGGCTGTTGAAGATATTAATGTACCTTAAATGAGTGGAAATCAAATTCAGAAAAATAGGAAGTAAATAATGAGAATGACACGTGCCACAAAACACAAAGGAATCAAAATATAGGAAACTGTTCAAATACACACCCTCTGTAATAGTTTTAAGTGGAAGATGTGTGACATTCAGCACTAGATCTTTAGTGAAAAAATCTCAGCATTTCAGCAGAAGTTCATATAAACTTCCAATGTTTTTGTTCCATCATTCTATTAATATTTTGCAATAAAATCATACGTTAAAACTGAAATTCAATATATTAATTGATAACACAGGTAAAGCACTACAAGCTTTGGATTTATCCCAAAATTATAATTTCAGTTTCAGTACAATCATGAATTAGAAGAATTTCACATAGAAAAAACTATTAAACAATGGCATAGAAGAACAGGCATACAATCTGGTTAAGCCATTAGTGCGAAAGATGACTTTCATTTTGATCTATGTTAAAAAATACCTTTTTTTTTTTTTTTTAACAGAATTCTCTGAGACAGAATGGAGATTGTTCAGGCTTATACTTATTTTGCTACTGATAGCGTTCAAGATTAAAACCACCTAACAAACAGATTAATTCACAATTTGTTTTTGCTCAAGTAACTTAGATGATTAGCTTATGATTTTATAAAATACATTCTGCATCGAGATCACATGTCAAGAGTTTGGGGCAAATGTACTGTCTGTTTCAAAAAAAAAAAAAACAAAACTAAGTCATGTGCTTAAGAACTTCTAGAATAAAACAACCAATATAATGCTCTTTTAAACATCATGACCTAATTATAAACTGAGCAAGAGGCATTAACCGTATCCTTGGTGACACACAGCAAAGGAAAAACGGAAGGATATTAAGTTTCAAATAACAGCTCAGGAGCAAGTCAGGTGGCAGATGTAACACAACCACTCCACTAACCCCCACCATCACCTAAGGGAAGTGGCACAGGAAGGAACCTGCTATCCTAACTACCAATATGGTATAGTTAATCCTTAATCCTTCCAGGTTTACAGGACAAAGCAGTGTGTTCTGCTATTTCCTGTTTCAGAGAAGAAAACTGTAAAACACAATCTGTAGAGCAGCACCAGCGGAAAGATTAGGTTTTGGTATAATGTCCCTGATTTATCTTTTTTATTTCTCTTCCCTTGTTCTGAACAATGCTTACCTTTCAAGGTGGCCTTTTTCAACACCTTCATTGCATAAAGCTGTCTAGCATCTGACCCTGAGATTTTTTTGACAAGGAAGACCTGCATTAAAAATTAGAAAGAATTGTTAAAAGAAAATAAAGTTAAGTCTGATGAATGTATTTTGCTATGAAATTCAAGTAGTCACTATGATTTCAATGAAACTCTATTTGACAGTTTTAAATTCTGCAAAGCCAAACCTCCTTTCATTTTCTACTTCTATTCCTTTATTTCATAATCTAAAAGGTTCACTCAAGATACTCTCCCAAATAAATTTAGTCTAATTTAAGTGATTTCAATGAGTTAAAAAAAAAATGGATTCTCTCAGAAGTTCATCCAAGTTTGAAACACAAAAATTAGCTTTTTAAAATGAATCTCTAGTTTTATCTTATTGAAATTCACAGGATGGCACAGTAAATGTGCTAATAAAATAGTTTTCAGATATGACAATAAATATATGAACAAAATTTGATCCAGAAACTTATATAAATCAATGTATAACTAAATAAATTTTAAAAATATCCTAGTGTTGCAAGTACCAATAAAGAACAACCAGCTTCAATTAAAGGGTGTTTCATTTCCTTCTTCAGGATCATGGGATTTCTTGACTGGTATAGTTTTTAATACCCTTAACACAAAACTAATTCCAGTAGAGACAAATTTTAGATTTAGAAATGAAAAAAACCAAAAAAATCAAAAAAACCCCAACTGTCACAGGTTTTCTGGCTATGGACATATACAGAGACATGAGGAAGTTAAACATGTTCTATGAAACCAGTCTGATGTCTGGCTTTGTGCCCAGTTCTCACTTATGTTAACATCCCTTGCGTTACCCAGAGACTACCAGATCATCATCAAGAGACCCTGAAAAGCATGCAGATTGACTTTTTTTAAACTAAATGGAAAAAATAACATCTTCACAAATTATTAGAACAAAATGATTTATGGATTCTTTAAAATATTAATGATTTTTGCATAGATTTTGTCCAAATTCTTGCAGAAATTTGCAGTTGGCTAGACAGTTTATTATTTTTTCTTTCTTAAAACCCACATTTCCCCTTCTCCCTCTCATTGAAATACCGAATTTAGTATTATCAATAAAAGTGATTGCTGAAATGATAATTTATTAGCTTACTTGAACAATTGACTTCTCATGACCTGAAGATTTCCAAATAAAAATTTGGTTATGATTCTGGATTAAATCAAACCTTTGGAATCAGGTTTTCCAGTGAATTCTTACTAGTATGAGTAGAAAATTATATAGTTTCTAAGCACCTAGATTTCCAAAATTAACAGGAACAATAATGTGACTAACAGCAACTTACTTCCACCAAAAATGAATTGGACCTATTTTTCTAATTTCCCCCCATATCTAAGGCAGATTTTTTACATGCTAGAGCTTAACATCACATTCACAACTGCAATTAAGGCTGAAAATTGATGGAAAGGCTCTGCTGCCTTGCTTTACATATTCTATTCTAGTCTTGATGATCTGTCTTGCCATGTGAACTTAATGTTTTGCTTTCAAGTTGGATTTGGACAACAAAAAGTATAATAAATTTATGCTTAGTGAGATCTCAGTACTCATGAAATGCTAGAAACATTGAGTCTTTAACAGATGTTCAGATAAATATCAAGGTACATTGCACCATAACCAAATTATGACAGATAATGAACATGACTGGGGTGTATCACATTTACTTCATTAGCCATTATTGCCTAAAATTTGTTCATTACAGTTACAACATGCTACAAAAACCAGCTTCTGTACTGGTGATGTCCTACCATTAGGAAGCAACAAGGAATACTTATCAAAAAACCCTTTCAACCCTCACCCTCTCAAATAGAGAAGAGTAGTTAGAAAAGAATGACATTCCATTTTAACAGGAAATATGCAATTATTTTATATCAAGCCATTTTTTCTATTGAACATTGAAATCCACATATCATGCTAACATGTAAAGAAAATTACTGCTTTAAAAAGATCTGCCACAATTTCAGTGCCTTATTAGCACTAATTTAGAAAGCAGTTTTCACTTGCAACATTGCCTTAATGCAAAACTGTGGCTGTTATAAATATTTCACAACCAATATTCAATGCTATATTCAGTAATAATTGATTCCACAAAAGTTCAGTTACCAACCTTTCCAAAGGACCCTTGTCCTAGTACTTTCAGAAGTTCAAATTGTGAAGGGTCTGCTTTCTCATGTCCTTCCTTTACATGGTGAGTTATTGCAATTTCTTTGATACTTCCTTCTTCCTGGCAGAGGAAAACAGAGGAATAAATTTAGATTAATAGTCTACAAATATTTACAAATTCACAATACGTTGAAAAATACCAGTGCCACTGAACCCACTGAACTAGACAATGCCAAATATAGCCAAAAAACCGCTCAGCAATGCTATCTGCATAATTAAGACAGACTAGTCTTAGTTCTTAGTCACTAGTTCACTGAACACATAGCTTAAGCTTTTAGAGATGCTCCAGGATCCAGACAATAATAGAGCTGACAGAAGTCAGCAAATCCCAAGCTTTTACTCTTGGGCCCAAATTATAGAATTCATATTTCTGTTCCAGATTCACAACCAATTAATAGAAACCAATCTTCTTAAGAATTTAGTCATCTTAAAGCACATTTAGAGTGTATCAAATGGACCAGATGTCTTTGGAAAGCCCTCCTTTCTAACACTTGAACGAGGACACTATGCTGCAGCAATGCTAATGCTCACCTTTTAAGACAGTGTGAGACTCAAGACATTTCCACACCAAGAAACACTCCCCACCCCTACTTCAGCAGCAGGCTTCACCTGCCACTGACAAAATTCTGTTAAAGAAAGTACTCTGCCTTTCTTCTCAAGGAGAGTCTATCCTATAAAAGCTGCCTGGTCTTCATCCTTTCCCCTTCTGTGAGAAACTGGTCATGAGAAAGTTCAAGCAGCAGTGAATCTTATCTTCTTGTGCTCTGCACTTAATTCAGTGTTTTCTGCACTGAATTTGAAAATCCCCTGAAAAGTGACACTCTTTGCCACACAAGGAAAGAATTTCAGAGCTTATCAGCATCAAGTAAGTAAAAAACCTGCAGTCTTGTTAATACCATCTGAAGATCTCTCTGGGCATTACATGCAATCCAATCTACTGTAAGTTAACACACAACTGACTCTTAGTTAACGTAAAGAAAGCAATATACTATCTATAGTTTTAACTTCTTGTTGATTCTCTATTTCTTCTATGGGTTATAGTGAATAAAAGAAATCTGAGAATACTTTCCATCTACTTAATGAGGAACTCTTAGGCCTGTTTCACAGAATTGCAGACTGGTTGACATTGAAAGGGACCTCTGGAGATCATCTTGTCTGACTCTAAACCCTCTGCTCAAGCAGGGCCACCCAGAGCCAGCTGCTCGGGACTTCAATATCATGGAGCAGAACCATGGATGGTGACAACCTCCCTGTGCAACCTGTGCCAGGGCTCAGCCAGCCTGACACTGAAAAAATGTTCCCTGATGTTCAGACAGAAACTCCTGAATTTCCTTTTTTGCCCATTGTCTCTGGTCCCGAGACTGGGCAGCACTGAAAAAAGCTCTCTGCACCCTCCCTTCAGGCTGGTCACAAAACATTTCACCATTGTGAATCCATGCTGAACAACCCCAGCTATTCCTTTCTTCCTTCATATATACAGAATGCTTAGTTTCTCCATGATTTTCCTGGGGATTAAGGCCTGGCTGACCAACCTGTAGTTCCCTGGATCCTCCTTCTTGCCCTTTTCGAAGACAGGAGTTGACATTTGCTTTCCTTCAGTCTTCATTCACCTCTCCCAGTCATCATAATTGGAAAATAATCAAGAGTGGCCTCACAATGACAGCTGCCATGTCCCTCAGCCATCCCTCAGGCCCACAGACTGAGGTACACCCTTGCCTGCTTAAGTATTGTCTAACCTATCCAGTGGCAGGACCTGAGGGAACAGCCTGAAGTTATGTCAGAAAAGGTTTAGATTGAATACTAGGAAAAGGTACTTCATCCAGAGGGTGGTTGGGCACTGGAACAGCTCCCCAGGGGAGTGGTCACAGCGAGTTCAAGAAGCATTTGGACAATGCTCTCAGGCACATGGTGTGACTCTTGGTGATGGTGCTGTGCAAGACCAGGAGCTGGACCTCACTGATCTTGATGAGTCCCTTCGACCTCAGGATATTCTATGACTTTCCTCTAAAAAGTATGTCTTCCTTGCTCCAGTCTTTCCCTTCATCTATATGCACCAAAATGTGCACTAATTAGTTACAGTGATAGGTTAATAGAGGCAGAGTTCTAAAACGGTGTTTCTGAAGAGCTAATTTGTACATTTTTCAAGCATTCTGCAAAATTTATGTGCATGACTTAGTGCTGAAAGTATCCTTTTGCATCTGATCATTTCAGTACTGTATATAAATGCAAAGCAACTGTCCACCCAGGTCAGCATATTCCAACAGATGCTTCTCCCAGACGGACAATTCTTCAAAAGATCTTTTTTCTCAGAAGATTACAAAGCTGGAAACGAGCTGCACACAAGAATTCCTGAGACTGTGTGTGAGAGTCTGTATATATTAAAAAACTCAGCACATGATTTGGAATAATGCACAGAACATGTTGGCAACTTTCAAAATCAGGGAGTGAAAAAAGAAACTTTAATGTGATGAATATAGTTTCAAGAGCAGTTTTAGAACATTCAATACAAATCCAAGATGTCCTCTAAGTTTAGGTGCCTGTTTCCATTTTAAGACAGCCAAAATTTTGCTTGTGTGTGCATACTCCATCTAATAACCTGAACTTCTCTCTTTTCAGGAGAAAATACTACCATCGTTGACTCCCAGCTGAATCTTTACAGAGTCTGAAAGAAATATTGTTTCCTTTTACTTGTCAAAGGAATAAATTGCTGGTGGACACTTTTAGCTTTATCTTTTAAATTAGTATGTGATCAGTTGGATTACATACTGCTTAAACCACCCACTGAATCTTAGAGAATCCCAAGGGAGGAACAGAACAGCTCAGCAAAACAGACTGCCAAGTACACATTACTTCAGACACTTTGATCCGTTTTTGCTTAACTGTTTTATTTGTTTGCTCCCTGGCAATCTTGGGAAACAGAACATTCTCAAATTGTTTTGTTTACTGCTTTCAGGGACACAAAGCAATCAGGTGGACACAAGAAGGACATAGATGTCTTGGAGCAAGTCCAGAGGAGGGCCATGAAGTTAGAAAGAGGACTGGAGCACCTCCCCTATGAAGACAGGCTGAGAAAGTTGGGACTGTTCAGTCCAGAGGAGAGAGGTTTGCATGGAGACCCCATTGCAACCTTCCAGGATCTGAAGGGGGCCTACAGGGAAGCTGGAGGGGGATCCTTTATCAAGAACTGTAGTGCTATGACAGGAAGTAAAGGGTACAAACTGAAAGAAGGGAAATTTAGGTTAGGTATGAGGAAGAAATTCTTTACTGTGAGATACTGGAATAGGTTGCCCAGGCAAGTTGTAGGTGCCCCAACCCTGGCAGTGTTCAAAGCCAGGCTGGATAAGGCCTTGAGCAATCTGATCTAGTGGGAGGTGTCCCTGCCCAGGGTTAGAATTAGCTGACCTTTATGGTCCCTTCCAACCCAAACCCTTGTATGATTCTATATTGCTTTAAAAGCATTACAAAACTCAACAAGAACAAGAAAAGAAGAAAATATATTAACTTGCTCTCCATACACAAACAAAATTTATTATTTTTGAATGCATTGCAATTATTATGCAACCAACTTTCCAGTGGTTATTTCGAGCACCCTCTAAAAAACAAAACAAACCCCAAACCAGCACTTCACATTCCTGATACCAAGAGAATATTCCCAGACTTCGCATTTTCTCAGGGCTCAGTTACTCTCCAGTCCATAAAAGGCAGACCTAATACAACTCTGCTGTAAACGAAAAGGAACTCAAATGATATGCAACTTTAGTTTGTCGGTAAGACTTGTTTGGGAGCAAGATTTATGATGAGTGGTTGCCCACAAATTTGTAGTTTCCTTTTTTGACATAACTGCTGAATGTTTGTTATTTTAACCTAAACAGTGTTCTGCAAATGCAGTTAAAAATACAAAAGCTAAGCCTTTTATAGAAACACAAATTATATGCAGAGGTAATCAAGCCTCACTATCCACCTGAATTAAAATACAAGTCTTACACACTGTAGAAAGAGATCTCTATTCTCAACCAACTGCATTAATTACATGAGATGATAGATGTCATCTTGCAATAAACTGGAAGAGAAGCCAGCCGTTCCATCTGGTACTGAATTGTTTGATCATTCCCTGGTACTTGGCAAAAACATTTGTCCCATGTGATGAATTGAAAATAAATGTACGCTGGAATACTTGGATCCTCCTCTCCTTTCTTCCATTCCTTGACAACTTTCACGCAAGTACAGACAGTCAACTCACCAGTTGCAATGGTAAGGTCTTGCTTCCAGTTACAACTATACCTTACTGCCTACATTTTATTTCTGTTATTCATAAGCTTGGAAAGCTCCCTTTCTCAAGTGTTATACTGCAGCAGGGTCTAAATAAAAGCCTCAAGACATGATTTTCTCTTCTAGACACACAGTTCTTTGAAAGTCTTCTTCACACTAGAATGTTACACTGCCTCAGAAAGCCATTAAAAAAACAAAAACAAACAACCCAAAACCAAAACAAACAACAACCCCAAACCCACCCCAAACCAAACCAACAAACAAAACCAAAAACACCCCAAAAAAACACCAACCAACAAACCCAGAACAACCATGTGAGTCAACTTTTAAGTGGTTGCTACTGGCTTCCACTAGAGTGAAACTAAATACCGAATACAAGGAAACAAACAGAAGGTAACATTACTCCGAGTTTCTTTAACAACGTAATAGTCTTAAGTCAACACTGGCCTACAAAGGAAGTGAGTGACAAACAAGTTTAGGTATAAGTTTAAAACACCATATTCCAGAATAGTTTCCTGTATTGATACAGTCTGCAAGTCAGAACTACTCTGGGCAGTGCCTCCGTGTAAGAAAGCTTATAGTAATGTACCTCACAATATATGTCTACGCACAAGAACACACATATACACATAGGAAATAACAGAAAATGGACCATATGGCACAGACAAAATCTGAATGAAAAATTTTATAGATAAAAAAGGGAGATTCTGCAACACCAAGGGCATTTTTATCTTAAGTAATCAGCTGCAAATTGGAATAGGAAACATGCTTGCCAGCAAAACAAGAACAGGACCTTCAAGGGAAGCAGTGAAAAACTATTTAATCGTTACCAGGCTATAAAAATAACAGCTTAATCATGTTGCTGGGAAAAAACCCTAATATTTTAGGTACTTAAACACACATTTTTCTTCTAGTAATTGAATTTATATCAATTTCCCTTACCTTTATTTTTTAATTCAAGAGTAAATTAACTCTGCTGCAACATAAAACACTTGTATTTGTTTCTGAGATCTTATTACAGGAACAACTAATAGATAAAGTGTTAAAAGAAAACCAGACATTAAACCCTAAAAGAAGTAGAAAGAGTCTTACATATTTCTCAGTCGTAATGAAAACGCCCAGAAAAGCAAGAGAAAAACATGAGTTTACCTATACATAGACTCTTCTGCAATTTACCCTTCAAAATTCTGAATTTTCAGTAGGGGACCTGAAAACTGCTGTGTAAAGAAGTGGCCCATGCAGAGCTGGATGGTATAAGCTCATCAGTGCAGAACAAGCTGTATGTTGTCTGCAGACCTTTTTCTGAGCAGTATGTTCCAGGAGATGGAACATACAGCTGAAAAGCTGGTCTAGGACCACTAAACTGGACTCTGAGCCGGTATTTAGGAGAACTACCAATAAAATCCACAATACCATTGCGACACTCGTTAAGCGTTTAAATAGCACCTCAAAAAATGGAATTCTTACTCTACAAATTTTATGTAAAAAGGACAGAGAAACAACTACCTAAAGATTAAAATAACTAAAAAAATGTAAGTGTGTGCTGCAATACTGGCAAAATAATTCACAAGGAAATACTCTGAATCATCTAACTAGGCAGCCCAGGATCAGACCTGTGCTCTTACTCATAGCAGAAAGAGGAAAACCATTCAGAATAAGGAATATTAGCACATCCAAACACCATAGGAGTCTCACTGCACCTAAAATTCTCAGCCTCAGTTTCCTGAAAAAAATGCATAAGCAAAATGTGAACATGCATGATAATATGTGCTTGGCAAAGAAATTTCAAAATACTGGGACAGAAAAACGAAATTCAGCAAGAATTTACTCTTAAAGAGGTGTAATAACTAGATGTGAATTAACTTAAACAGAATATTAAAGAATAAATTGCTGTATTATGTATGGAATGCTTACTTGGGAAAGTTATTTCTAGAAGACAGATTTCTCTTTTTCCATCAAAATTATAGGAGTATGAGTAGAAATATTTTAAACACTTAAATCCCAGTGACAGCATATTTTAGATAACAGTTACTAAAAGAGCAGTGAGTTCATCAGCTTCACGATGAGTGACAAAGACTTGAATATATACTTTTCAATATACTGGAAGTATAAATTAAAATTATGATATAATTTTACTCCATAAATTACTCCAAAGGAAAAGAACAGCAACTATCAAAAAAATGTAAAGTTTTAGTGCAAAAATAATAATGGGCCAGTGAATTTAAATTGCTCCTACTCACAGATGACATTTAAGGGGTGTGAAGTCATGAAGTGACATAGAATCAGAAAGGTAAGGAAAAAAAAGTACAGGGAAACATTTACAGCTTAAGACATTCAAACATTAAAATCAATAGCATGTGACTCTAAAAGTAAACTGGACCCATCCTGAACAGAAAGACTGACTGCAGCCTCTGCTGTCAGCCTCAGTGAAATTAAACTAAACAGCTGACCAAAAGCAAGATAGCCAAAGATAACTAAGATAGGCATGCACAACAAGATTGGGGGTTGGAAGGGTCCAGAAGATTTCATTTGATTGTAATAGTGTGGTATTAAAAAAAAAAAATCAAATAAAAAAAAATCTTTCTGATTAACTATGTAGAAAATAACAAAAAACTGGCAGATTTAATTTTTTGTCATACAAAGAGCAAAGATAGATATGTGCAGTACATACCACAAGTACCTATAGATTAGGGTTTTTTGAAAGAACATTCTATTTATTTATAACATGTTGAAACACTTCGAAAGGATTGGCATTACTTTTTGGATTACTCTGAAGCACACTATTGTGGAAAATGGAGGTTCTTATTTGATGACAAAAAAAGAAGTAACAGCAGCTAAAGGCTAAACAAAATAAATTACTACCTCACCATACCCAAGTTCCACCTGGAACAAACTCAGAAACAGATTTCTGAGAAAGTTCTCTTTATAAAAGGTTGATTTAGAAAATCCCTGAAGTCATTATTGTGCGAGACATGTGATGAATAACTATCCTATTTTGAGTCCTTTGCATCAGGAAGGGGATATTGAAGATAACACACAACATCCACATGCTGTTACAAGAAGGGACTCACAAGAACTGTGTGCAAAACAAGGCTGGCTGCATGTTCACTTTCCTACCAAACGAACATTACCCAGATGAAGATGAAAATCTCAGAAGTGCAGTGAATTTTAGCTGGCAGATGACTAAATACTGATCAAAAAACTTCCCCTCTGTACTCCTTAGCTGTACAAAATATAGCAAGAAATACAACACCAAACCTGTAAGATCAGAATAAAAGGTTTCATGGTTGAAGAAAGTAAAAGGCTACATACCGATCCTGTCTAACAGAGATGAAGTTATGAAATAAAGGACATAAAAAAGGAACAAGAAAAAACATTAACCTCACACTCCTTTTAAATAAAACCTCTGAATTTTACAACACCATTTCAGGATAGAAAGAAACCCCTGTAGTACCTTTGCTTTTAGAACTGAGAAAGAACTTGACTCTCAGTTGGACTTTTAAATAAACTGCTATTTTCCAATAAGAAGCACACATGACTAAGACACGTGGCTATACATACTCGAGTTCATCCAAACCCAGTGGGAGGGAAATCTGACACATGCAACAAATCCTTGGATGGGTCCAGTAATCACAGAGTTCTTCCTAGACATCAAACAGTGTTGACATGCTATCCAAAAACTAAAAACGAGACTAAGACTTTGACTTATTGTAAGTATTAGATAAGAAGATTAACAAATTTTAATCTCAAATAATTAAAACCTCTATAATAGCTAAGTCATCTTAAGCAACTGTTGGAGAAATTAATTTAAATACTGATAATCCTGGTTCCAGCATTACCCAGGTTTCACCTTTACTTGTTAATTCTGTACTGTCTTAACAGAGTCAAGAAGGTACAAAACAGAACCATCTTTCACATCTTACAGACATAAGTCTTAGTTATGACCTAATTTGTTCCTTAAGAATTTTTTCAGATTTTTCACTGTAAAGTGTTTTTCCAGCTCCTGTTCTTGTTAAGTCTCCCCTGAATTTTTTAGTTTTACTACTTGATTGTTCATGTTATTATGCAAGCCTCTGCATCCCTGGTTTATGCTGCATGTAGAGCAATAACCCCCACGCTTCCAGCCACAATCCTCCTGCCTCCACCTGCAGCTGACCACAGCTGCTGAGGGACAACCACAGGGCTGTGTTTACTGGTACCAAGAGTCCTTCCAAGAGTCACTGCCCAACAAAGTCAAGTCACTCCCTTAAAACGTGCAAGATTTTTTTTCTTAATACACCAATTTAGCATTCAACTCTGCCAATATTGTGACTTTAATACTTCTTTTAAACAGACCCTATTAATACATTAGAAAACGTTGGTGGGATCCCATCAGAAACTCTTCAGGGAACTATTTAATGAGTATTTTCTGTTTAAAATCATGTATTACAGTATTTTTTGTATCTTTTGTATTTTTATATGGGGATAATTTACATGAGAAAGAGCCAGAAGCACCATAAGGAAAGATCACAGTTCTGGAACCTCAACTTCTATAGTCAAGAATCAGAGGAAGAAAAAAATCCTTTTGATAGCTTTCATCGTAACAATGAAGTCAAAACCATATTGTCCATATTGGCGAACAGCTTCCTCAAACATCAGTCATTTTTCATGATAAGGCCTAAATCAGTGTTCAGTCCTAAAAATCAGTGTATGCTGTTGATCACACAATTTTCTGAAAAGCAAATCCAATGAATAAAGAGCTAATCGCAATCTTTTTCTCCTCTGGAAAAATGTGCAGCAGCAAAGATACTGCTTTTATAATTTTTCGTTAGTTAGTATTGATTATGTAACAACAGATTCTTCCATTTTCGTTACAGAAGTAGCAGCTCTGTCTTCACGCCTCTCAATGTCTTTTCAGGTGTGTGTTGTTTCCTTTAGAGAAATACACTTTCCTGAAGCACATGTACATTCAGGACAAGCAAGGACAAGGCTGGAAACAGAAAAATGGATTCCCTAGCAATTTACTGAACACTGCTCCAACAATGGTTATAGGTTGCCTTTTACTACTTTGTTAGCCTTCACTGTACTGCTAAGAGCTCTGCTGGACATGGCTGTGTTTGGCAAAGTATTTGTCTATCACAGGCATTATAAAGTTGATCCCCATAATCAAATAAGCCATTTCTGAAGTATTGACTATGATATTAAACCTTGGTGCTGAAGTTACATAATGCAGTTATATCCTGTAAGGACAGTAAGCATATTGGATATCAAGTGATTTTAAAAGGATGACTCAATGTTGGCACAGTTCCCCAGCTCATATACAGAATTTCCTTTTCCTCCCCTCCCTTGAGTCAGGAAGTCTCCTAGATGCATTTTTACTTTCCCAACTTGTAATCAACATAGGATTTTCAGCATTATCTGCAGAAATGAAACCTCCTTTTGAGCTATACTTTTTGAAGTAATAAAGAGCCAACAAACTGAAAACCAATTACTTTTACCTCCTGTATTAGAGCTTACAGAAATCTTCATTAAGGTAAAAATGGGAGTTAAAATGGGAATTTTTAACCAGGTATTTTTAAATATCTAAGGTAGTTTAGGTATTTTTAAATACCTTTGATACATCATACATTCTATACTTTTTACACTCCTATCTTGAAATTCAAAACTACCTTAAAAATAAAACTCACAGTCCAACAAGTACTTCACAATCTCCCATTGCTTTGGTAAGCAGTGTTAGTGAGCTAAATCATGGACTAAAAGCCATTCTTTAGATCTGTGGGTAATACTCAATTTGAGTCACTTAATAAAACTAATCACTACTTATATGCTCACACACAAACAATTGTTCTAAAAAGCTGATTAAAGATCCTGCTTCTGAAGTAGAATTTTTTCCAGTACAACAAAAAGCAAAACAGTACCATGAATAAAATTAAGTCACGCTGATCTAAGGATACTCTGTGTATGTTGTCTGTTTTACAGTACTACCAAAGAAAAGCAAGAGTAGAGCAGAAGTTCTAAATGTGAACATCTGGAGTCAGAAATACAGGCTTTCACAATTTATGTCTTTGCTTCTTTTGAAAAGATGGAAAAACTTATAATTTCAACTAACATCATATCACTTGTTGCTGGAAGCATCTATTGTTTTACCTGATATAAAATAAGATAATATAAAATAAGATTTCCTAGAATTTCTTTCCTAGAACATTTCCTTTCTGGAAAGAAAACTCTATTTGGAAATCCTTAATTTCAGGTCTGGGCTTTTTTTGAAATTCTTGAATTGTTAAGTCTCTCAGAGATAAACAATTTGTAGAGATAACAACAAAAAAATGGTATTTATGTATTTATTCCTTACCCTCTTTCTACTTTTTTCATCTCGGGCTTTTTCTGCAACAATTTTGAGATCTAGAATGATGCCTACTTCTGTATTTGTTCCATGTAGCCAACTCACAGAATGAAAACTGCAGAGCTGGTTACTGAGACAGAACTCCCATTCTTTTGGTTGTACAGATAAAGCAAGACAGCAGTTTGAAGAATGAATCCTGTCCCAGAGAAACAAGCCAGAGTACAGGTAAGGCCCTATGGATAAATGTGGTCCACCAGGCTGGGAGTGTAATTCTGAAAATGCTTGCTTTCCTTAGAATGAAAATATAAAAGGCCAGGACAGAAGCAGGACACTATTCCTTTCCTTCCCAATGGAACTGTAAGCAGTAGGTTGTTTGGCAGGTAAGCTGAGGAATTCCTGTAAGCATTTTAAAACTCAATGTCACCAAAAGCAGTTTTGCAATGCAGTTCTCTTTTGATCAAACAGCACAAAATTATCTCATGAACTGAAATGTGCTCATCAGCATTGGAAAAAAATACTCATTGGGTGGAACTTTCATTTCCCAGTAACTCTGATACAAGTTTTTTTTCCTACTTTGTAAGCACTAACACTTCAGAGAATTGCAATTAAAAAAAAACTAATTAAAAGTTAAAAAGCCTCAAACTATTTAGAAGGAAAAATAATCCCAGACCATACTCAGCACTAATCTATGAAAGCTACAAATCCTGTTTTATTACCATAATTTCCTACACCTATACTGAAATCTATATGGGTTGAAAACCTTTTGTTGGGTCTGCAATAGCTAGCATTTTAAAATCAACAGAATGTTGAAGACAACCTAACCAGGCTGCTGTAAGTAGTCAAAACAATGTAATTTTTTGACCAGATTTCTGAGGAATACCTTTCATGTTGCCTATGAAAAAGAACTATAATTCAGGACAATGAGTTGATAAGTATTTATTGTATAAGGCTAACATTAAAAAAACCCTTGATTATGTTGTAACCTATGTTCTATTGTTTTACATTCATGTTTTGTTCTGGTGTTTCACTTACGGCAAGAAAATTCCATTTAATTTTTTTAATATGCATAATATTACAAATTGTTTAAACCAGTACATGGGCTAGTAGGTGTCTACCACTTTTACAAGTTAATAGAACTTCACGTAAGATGTTAAGGTGGTCATGGGGTTTTGGGTTTTTACCTCCTCACTGAATGCATTGGCAGACTTACAGAAGAACAAAAGTGAAAACTGATTTGACTTCCAATGATAAAATGTTCTGTCCTATTGCATGTTTACATGTAACATTAAATAGCTCTGAAACAGTGCTTGGGATGATACAATACTCCATTAGTAATTTTCTCAACTTAACCAAACTTTTTAATGCTTAAATATATGCCCAACAAGACAAATTATATAAATTAAACATTTGCTATGACTAAATTATGATTTAAAAGTTGAAATAACCCTACCACTGTTATGCAAGCATCATGACGCTTCATACCATTTCAGAAGCAAGTTTAAGATATAAATAAGCCTGAGTTATTTTAACTATCACCACACAGAGCCATATTTTACAGTCTAAAGCACTATATGAAGATGTAACTATTAAAATTACCACTAATTATTAAAAAAACATAAGTTTTCAATAAAACTTGACTCTCAGTGAAAAGATACAACTAAGCTCACACTTAACACCCCCCATTTCCCCTGAAATACATGTTTTACATTATTTACATACAAGTAACAATTTCCAAATAAGGCTAAATTATCAGCAGGTATCTTAGAAAACATCTACAACATATAAACATACCACAGACTTTTTTGGTTTTTTTTTAAGGACATACAAAGCGCTTTGTACCCAAACAACACCGATCTGTAAGCACTAAAATTGCTCTGAAATTAGAAGTTAAATTAAAGTAAAACTTCTCCCTTTCCCCCTTATTTGCTTAAATAAGAAACTAAGCTCACCCGAACAGAGCGAACACGCAGAGCCAGAAACTTAAACATGACTAAGAAGCCATGATGTTTGGATTTTCTGACTGAGCGATCATAAGTCTAGCAGGGAAGACCAACCCTGGCGTTTTTGCTGTGACCAGCTGTTCCGGCAATTAGAAAATTTCCTGTCAGGCAAGTCAGACACAGCTGGGGGGTGGGGAGAGAGAAGGGGGAAAAAAAGGTCAAAAAAAAGAGAAATACATTAAAAAAAAAGACACTGATTTCACACACACACACAGAGACACACAGAGCTATGATAAAGAAAGACTGGGCAGCAATGGTTGGTACTCATGCTGCCGATACTTAAAGAGATCGGCACAGGAAACGTAAGCAGATTGCCTGATAGCAACAGGCTGCTGCAGATGTTACTGATTCCTGGTTCCCAGAAAAGAACAAAAGAGACCAGGATCTCTTTCAGAAATCACACTACTATGCAACATTTCACTGACTAAACACAATAGCAAGTATTTTAAGTGCTACATGTGATAACTGTATTTTTATGAATTTAACTTCACAAAATACTTCCAAGATCTCACATATCACTCCTTACAGACTTCAATGCAACGAATGCCTAAAGATAGTTTTTATTTACTAGAGTTTAGTTAGAGGACCAAAATGACCTTGTGCCCAGTCCTTTGAAATCCTGCACATGGAAAATGCTACACAGATGTTCTAGGCCAAGGCAAACTGCAGAAATATTTGAATTGGATTGCCTAGCTCAAACGTCTAACTTATGCACCAATATTGTATTGCTCTGTAGAGTGTGAACTTCTTGAAGTAAAAAAAGCTTTCTTTCAATGTTAAAAAGCCCCAAACACTTCAAATGTTTCAGGAATTAGAATTCAACCTAGTTACTTCAAAGAATAAGAGATGAAGTTTTTAATCTGATCTCTCTAGATTTAGTATGGGAGATATTTTCCTGAATATTGACACTATCTTTAGCTTTTTTGACACTTGCTGAAACAATGAATTCCAAAGTACATGCTGCTTTAGTGGAACAAGACTGTTTTTCAAGTAATAAATAAACAAAGGCAAGTAAAGACCCTTAGTCAAAGGCATATACTAGTATTCAGCTATAAACATATCCAGGTGATTCCGTTTAGTGACTATGTATCAAAGGAAACATACAGCAAGATATCCTAGACCTGCTTGCACAAGACATGAAAACAAACCCACCCTGCAGACAGCTTCCTTTGACTGGGTTCTAACATATCTGAATTACTGCATTTTTTGTTATATTTTAATTCCTCTTCAGAAGACAAAGCCAGTAATTTAAGTGACAGAACACATTGCTGCTATCTCTACCCCACATCCTGGCTCCCCACAGTATCAGTTTCTACCTTTTCCTTTAAATTTGGGTTACACATTGCCCCAGCATGAGCCAAGATCCTCTTGTCAAAATGGAGAAGTGAAATTAAGACCTGACTTTTGCCATATCCCAGAAGCAAAACTGTGCCCTTTTAGTGTTCTCTTGTACTCCTCTGGGTCTTTATTTCTGTCTCATTTGCAGGGACAATCTTTCAAATTCTGTATACCGAATAAACAGAATTATTATTATGATAAACACAGGCCTTCAGGAACTACTACTACACAAAGGAGGACTCTGACTCAACTGAGGGCTCAAAAGTCCTGAATGCCAGTGTGCTTTCTACAGCCCAGTGTGGTACAGCCTTTTTTGGAAGAAGCAATCTTTCCTGCAACAGCAGTAACACAGAATGAAGAATTGTTAGATATTAGTTTCAAGATGAAAAAAGCTTCCTGAACACAAGGAGCTTACTGCAAGACAAGGATTTTAAGTATTTCATAAACAGCATAAAAATTACTTGAAGCTTTCCTCTCTTCAGTTGTTTCCAACTTGCAGCTACTTCCTCCTTCAAAACTGAAATACCTCAAGAATTTAATTTTGTAGTTTAACAGCAATATAGTTATTTGCACTTGGAGAACTTAAAAGAAAGTTAAATAAATAAATGGCAAACCATTCAAACTCTCTACCTTTACCTTGTAAAGAATAGATACAATTACACTAAAAGCAGAGTGACCAGTAATCTTCAAGTCACTAAATTAAACCCCGTGGTACCAAAAAGAGCTAAAGGCAAAAATGGAGAGTAAAAGGTAGGAGCTGCTCTAACTCCAATATTCCTTAAAGAGGAAAGGATACTGTGGGTAAACAACAATTTTCTTATCTTTTGGCTGTAAAGGTAAGAGCATATTTTGCTGCAGATATGCTGTATCTGCTAAGAGTGACAGGATAAAGGCATTTCAACCACAACATTTGTACAATTACTGACTACTGCTCTCCCAAACCTTTTATGTGACCTTCCAGAGAAGTACAAAGCACAGTGCTCAGGGGTCACTGGGGTTACTTCACAACAATAGCTCTCCTATAACTGGCATGAGTCTGGCAGGTGGAAGAAATTTCTTGTGTTCTGGGAGAACACAGCCTGTGTGGTTCCCAAAGAGCACCAGCAGCCAACCAGAAACATTAAGATATAAGCTACACCACTCACTTTGAGAATCTCTCAGAAGAGAGCTTGCCCTTTTAAATATTCCTTCGTATATGAAGGAAACAAGTTAGAGGGCAGCAGTCCCCAATGGGGAAGTCTCTGATAAAAAAAAATCCAAATTGCTCCAGCAAGTTGCTTCCCTACCTTAAAATCTTTGAAGGATTTGTATTATACTTGTTTATCAAGAGACGCAACTGTCGCCAAAACAAAGGGAATGTGGTATGCCTGTCAGTCATAGTTCTGTCAATTACAGAACTTGCACAATGCATTTCCTTCTCCTCCAGTACAGAAATATAAAGTCAGTTCATTTCCCACCTTCCCCTCCTCATTGTTTAAATTGGATGATTGAGAAAATTAAGAGAAATGCTGTCTAGACTTTCAAGACAACAGAGCTCACAGACAGTACAGACAGCGGGAGAACTGAAAAATGCTGAGGGACTCTTGAAGCAAAACAGAACATTTGGGAATCCATGAGTTTCACTGGATGCTGAAACATTTAATCTAAGAGGAGTCCATCAGATAAGCTGACAATACCTTCAGCTTGAGAAGTGCAACAATGCAAATTAAGTCTTTACAGTGTAGAAAAGCAAGGCTCTGCTGTATGGACTGCTTTGAATTATTTGCAAAAAAAACAAAGAAGCAGCACATATATGGAAGGAAAAGCCCTTGTTTGACAAAGGTCAACAGTTGAGGAACAGAGAGCTAATTTTTTGAGTTTTCAGAAGCTGAATAATACACTTTTCTTCATAATAAATGCATTTGTGTAGCCAAAGCAGCAATATTCTATTAAACAGAGGGTGTGGCAGCTTCCATCTGTCAGTTTACAGGCTTTGCAGGGCTACCATCTGTTTTCTCTCTATGTAACAAGTAAGCAGCTTGACTTTGAACACTGCTTACAGTCTTAAATTATTCAAATTTTCTGACCAAGATCCAGAAAGTACCCTGCATCTAAGACAGTAAATGCAAAATAAGTCACTCAGAAAATCCAGTAGAACACATCAATGCAAGTTTTGCTGTAACCTTTCCTCAACACTTGATGACATCTTGGGGGAAAAATGTATTCCAGGGCTTGTCTTCTTCATATATTAGTTTGATATCTAAGAGCTAACATCTCAGACCAAATCGTCTGCACTGTTTACAAGGATGCTGTAACTTCTTACTTACATGAGGACCTGCAAGTTCATTCTCAGGGAGGTAAGATGCACCATGTCACTAAGTTGGTAACAAAATTCATCCAAGTTTCAGCAGAGTAGAGTGCTTTGGAAGATAATGACTTTCCAATTTCATCATATTAGACAAAAAAAAAAGCATTCTGCCTTTTATAAAGCACAATCTGGTCATTGAGAAGGAAATGACTGAATTTAATTTTTACAGATGTAAATTGTTTGCCTAAAAAAAGCTTATTTGTTCAAGAATGAAGTTATTTGTTTGTAAAATAGAATTAAATACATGAGTACATATATTTAAGTATATTTAGTAGAATATACTAAAAGGAATGTAAGAATTACAGAACACTTTCAAGTACTTTACAAGTTTAGTATTTGTAATCCAAGCTGTTACAAGCAGCTACACAAGTAGCTGTTTCAGCTAAAATTAAGTATCAATCTGTAAATAACGAGAAATCCAAAACTTGGACTATGACTATGAACACTTGTGAATCTAAACATTTCCCTAACGTTTAAGAAATTATAGCTATGTCTTAAAGCCTCTACCACAGAGCCAAGAATTTTAATCAAAAAGTTGACAAAAATGCACACACAGAAAATTGAAACATGAAGGTTGTATTAGCAAAAGCAAAACAAACACATTGAGATAACAATCAGAAATGCCTTCACTGCCATGTTAACAAACATGACTGTTCTTAAACATGGAAACTGTTACTGATCACCTGAGCAGGAATATCCAATAGAAGTTTAAAGCAGTCCTGAAATGGTGCTTCAACTTGCCAAAAGTTTCTGAAACATTGAGTTCTCACTAATACAGAATATTAAAAATTGAGGTAAAACTAAAAATCAGTTAAATCCTCTCTGAAATGTTTTAAAATCTAAAAATCTGTCAGTTTAGTTATGTTCTTTTTCCTGAATTTTCCTGAATAAAATTCTCATCCTACATTATTTTCAGAGATGAAGACATAACAAATGAGATTACCCCAGATTACTCTGGATTTAGTATCACTGCTTGAGTAATGGGTGCTGTTTTGCCCATGGCTGTAGCTGATGAATGATCTCTCTCTCCTCATCATGACATCCCTGTTCAGTGTTTTATAGATTAGTGTAAATTTTATGGTATACATGCATGTAAAACATGGAATCTCAGACCTCACCAATCAAATTCAATACTTCAACAACAAAACCGTGTTGTCCACATGCTTCAGGTTATTTTTCCAATGTATCCCGAAACCTTTTTTAAGGTTTAAAAGAGTTTTCCTTTGAACTCGTTTAATAAAAAAGCACTGATTGGAAAGATAATGGTCTTAATTTTCATCTCTCCTGACTGCAAACAGATGTGTTATTTAAATTCTACCAGGAAATAATAAATGAAAAAGACTTTTTCAACTACTGTCTTCTCTTTGCAAGCATTTCTTAGTCTACCTTTGGAGTACCCACTGACTAGTCATTGTTACCTTAGTTACATATTTATAGTAAGAAGATGACAGCTACTGAGATTTAATTTTTTATCAACTTGATCAGCATATTTCAACATGATCTGTTTTGATTTAGTTTTAATTCTATGTATGCTTTAATTCTGCTTGTTTAAAAGTAGGGTGAAAGCAAGAAATCAAGGGCAGTAATAGGACCCCACCACCTGCATTGAAGAGAGGTTCATCACAAGTTTGAGCCTGAATAGGTTCCACTTCTACCTGTACTGAAAAAAACATGACCTTTAGTCCTTGCAGGCTACCAAAAAGAAATTTTCTTGTGACTTACAAATGAAAACTTTACTTCTAGTGAAAAGTAAATTTTTTACAAATTCTAAGAACCTAATTTTTTTTATGTTTAATAATTAGGCTTAAGGTAGTAGAACACAATATTAATACACCAGTTGTACTAAGTGTTTTATCAGCTACGTAGAATCCAGATAACAGAACACAAAGAACACAGCACAAATATGATATCCTCTTCACATACACACAAAATGGGAAGCCACCTGCTAGACTAGCTGCAGTTTCTGGTTAGCTTTAGCTAGCAATAAAGCTTGCAGCATGATTGCAACAGTTCAGAACAATTAATTGGCTCAGTTAATTTACTCAATCTCTATGGACACAGAGGACAAAAAGCAATGTCAGACAGCACAAGACTGAGAAAGGTAGCAAATAAAAGGCTTTAAATAGCTTCCCCTTTCAATAATGTCCACTTAAGCTTTCACATTAGGTTCAGCTTCAGCCAGCTGTTCTTACATTTATTTCCTGCTGGTCCCAGGTCATTTATGAGATACAGATAAAAAATGTTGGCAACAAGCTGTAAAGTCAGATATAATCATCACACTTGTTGCAATAAAACCAGAGTACTGAATGAGTCCCCTTTTAAAAGAAGCAGGACTTTGAACCAGACAGCATCTTGGACTCCTTAGAAATGGGTAACTTTATATTTCCTGCTTTTCCTAAAACTACCACCAAATTTGAATCACAGCCATGTAACTCAGGCTTTCCTGTTAATTAATTTTACTTTTGACCAAAAGAACATGGATGGAATGAAACAATTTCTCTTTTGATACAAAGACTACTAGAGAGAGTTCCTATGTACACAGAACCGTGTTAAGTTTTAATATTTATTTTGAACTTCCTATCTTGTTTGCATCATCAGCACTCTATCCAACCACTTACGACAGCAAAAGGATGCAGATTCCAAGCTTTCACCTTTATCCCCACAGAAGTATAGCAACTTCCTATCCTGAACTTGCATACTTTACACACCTACCAAAGTATTTTGTCTTCTTACCTCATTTGCTAGTACACCCTAGGCATTCTACTCAGTTACAGCTGAGAAATTTCATAAATTGTTGGCAACTATGTAAGTGCCCCAAGTCCATTCAAGTGCAAAGTTAAACAGAACAACTTAAATGAGTTTCAGTGGTAATTTAAAATGGTCTGTATCTTGCACCAAAACAGATTATGAATCTCACATCCCAGTTCAAACAGTATTTTATCACCTGACTGACTGCACTAGTTAGCTTCCAGCTATAGCTGACAATCTGTAGTAATGTCTTGTTTAAAAACCCCTAGATTAATTTACAGCACAACTGGCAACCTTTTACTCACCACAGCCTACAAATAAATGCAAAGTATACTCCTAAAATACTGGTATGAGACATTAAAAAGCTAAAGCAATCTTAACCAAGCAGCTCAAGCATGACAGAAAGAATACTAAAGAAATGTTTTAACTTCTTGATGGTAATACTGCATTAAAATCAGTTGCTCACCAAAAAAGCAGCAGTTTGGAAATTTCCAAAGGAAGTACAGGGAAGCATTTGTTAGCATCCTGTAGTTATCGAATATTGAAAGAGAAGATCAATAATTTTGAGGGATAAACCTTAGCTGGCTGCCAGAAACCCAGCCAGTCCCTTTCTCAAACCCCTCTCCTGAGAAGGACATGTAGAAGAAAAGCTCATGCACTGCTTTAAGTTACCAGTTACCACCATGGGCCTAAGAGTACTAATTTAGGGAAAAATTATTTCACCTGTTCCCAGGATAGTGAGAAACAAAGATGAAACTAAAAACCACCTTTTTCTCCACCCCACCCCCCCTTCTTCTCAGGCTGATACCACTCTTCTACCTCCTCTCTGTCAAACAGCACAGGTGGAATGGGAAACTGCAGTCAGTTAACACTGTTTCTGCCACTTCCTCATTTTTCCCCTGCTCCAAGCACAGATCCTTTCCACAAAGTCCAGTTCTTCAACAATAGATTGCTTCAGTCTAAGTCCCCCATGAGCTGGAGTCCTGCCAGAAAATCTGCTCCTCCGTGGGCTTCTCTGGGCTGCAGTTCCTGCCACCAGCCTACCCAGAATGGGCTCTCCACAGGCTGCAGCTCCCTTCAGGGCATATCTACCTGCTCCAGTGTGGAATCCTCCACAGCCTGCAGGGTGATCTTCTCCACTGTAATCCTCCAACAGGCTGCAGGGGACAGCTTGCCTCACCATGGTCTTCTCTGGGGCTGCAGGGGAATCTCTGCTCTGGCCCACAGAGTACCTCCTTTGCCCCTCCTTCACTCATCTTGGTGTCTTGCAGAGCTGTTTCTCTCACACTTTTCTTTACTCCTTACCCTCACAGATGCAACACAGCAATTTTTACCCTGAACATGATATCATAGATCTCCACCCACATGGTTGATGGGCTTAGCTTTGGCCAGTGCTGGGCCCATTTTGGAGTTGGTTGAATCTGGCTCTGTCCTACATGGTGGTGCACACCCCTCTGACTTCCTCTCACAGAGATCAACCCTCCCCACACCAAAACCTTGCCTTGTAAACCAAATACAACAGTTCAGTTACAGACTCAAAACACAGAAATAATCAAGCAATGGCACAAGTCAAATTAACAAACCAAAAACTGAACACTTTCCCAAAGATATGTTCTAGTTTACACAAGATTTCAAGTAAGCATTGTAGTCTATATTATGCACAATATTAGAGCAAACGACCTCCTAGTGTTGCGTTCCAAACACACAAATACTGCTCTTTTGTTGCTGTTAACACTGCACTACTTCAGTCACCTGCCAGCAGTTGCCTCATTTCTTCATCCTGTGGTACATACAGCAGAGCCTTGATGCTATGAGGAGGAACCAAGCTATGCAGTGCAGGCTTGCAGACACCCAGTTTTCACGTCAGATTAAGAGTTACATCTCTTACAGGTACATTGTACATTGTGTATTTGAAGACAAACATGGAAAAAGCAACTTACTATCTCAACTGTCTCTGCACGACTTCAGAGAGAGAAACTTGCTATGGTATTGCAATTATATTCATGCTGTATAGATGGAAACAGCTTTCACCATCTACTCACAACCTGAAGTCAGCACAATATGCAATAGCATCAGATGAACCTTGAAGTCATATGGAGTTTCAAAAATTGTTTTTATTGGCAAAGTCATTTATCACCAGAACTAATACTCAGCTAGTACTCTCTAACACAAAAGTACAGGTAAACATGATGTTTGACAAAATTCACAAGCATTGCAACAAGAAAACTGAACTCGGTATCTTCACATTATGAAATTCTGTAAACTTCAAGTTTGACATGAAGACAAGGAACCACAGTCAGGAAGATTCACTGATCCTCTCTTTAGTAACAATCTCTATTTTTAAGAAGCCTTGGTTAAGAATTCCTTTGATGAATGCCTTTCAATAACAAGCACAATGGAAACCACACTTTCACAGTTGTTCCTCACCCTTAACTTCCCTGAAACACTATTAAAAGCTGAGGAATGAGTTTTGAGAACAGTAGGATACCAAACTAGACCCAAGACAGTGAAAAAAAAAAAACCTCGCTCAAAAATATTAAGATCTGAGAGTGCACCCCATGTCCAGTAAACTCCAACAACAAAACACTAGTAGCAAACAGCCTATGAATTAAGTGATGTCAGTGTGCTCCAATATTGCATTGTTTTTATTACAGCCATCTTTTACTCACAGTTTGTTGGTTGATATCATCTTCTCCCATAGGTTCATCCACAATTTGCTGTCCATTCTGTAAAAAAGACAAAGAAAGTGAAAATAAATACTGAATCCAAGTACAGAAATAAATATATTGGAGACAGGCTTTTGTAGCATGCTACTGTACTCTCCTCTCCATACTCTACAAAAGAAGGTAATTGAAAGTAAACACGGAAAACTCCCTGTTGCTGGCATGTAATGCCACTCTTGCTTTGATCCTTATTATTCTCAACCTGGATGAAGTCAGTAAGAAATATATAAAACCACCTGGCATTTGAAGCCTCACTACTACACAGCTAGACATTATTTTTCATTACTACAACTTCTGCAAAACAGTTAAACCTGATGAAGACTGAATGGCAAAAAGCCACACAAAGCGAGCAGATAAATGGGTTCTTTCTAAGAGCATGATCCTAAATAGCAAGTCAGCCCTTATTCCACCTTAAGGAAACTTCATAACTACAGTATAGACTTAGAAAAAACACTGAATGCAACTCTAATTTTACCAGCAATTTTACAGCATTTACCACTTACTTTCCCAAAGGCCATTATAACAAGCCATACAGAAAAAGGCTTTTGAATTTGAAATTTAGCCATAAAGATTTTTTTAAAAAATCTTAAATACCTTATTGGTGAACAAAGGCTTTCCTTTTCTTGACAGTGATACAGTCATACTTGGAGAATTTTGAAGAGATATTTTTCCCTGAAAGACTTTGAATTACTTTGCTTACATAACAAACATGACCAATAGCAAGTTGTAAGGAAAAGTATGTATGTATTTCCTAAGTTATGGTACAAGGCAACACCTCAGGCATTAATTCTTAGTTTGCTCCTGAAGTTTAACAGCAATCCAGTATCATTTTAGAAACAAATGAAAAACTATTAAAAATGGTTACCATTTTCCATTACCATGGGAGACAGAATTTGAGTTCATTTTTGCATTGTTTCCCTAGAGAACCCAAAGTCTAATTAATCAAATTTTTCAAATCCTAATTTACTTAGAAGTTACATACATGTATATATTTATATATCTATATCTATCTATATATAGTCCACCTTTTAGATGTCAGAAAGCTAATACAAGCTGCTCAAAAATTCAGAGATTTTAGCTTCACTCTACACCTTCCCTCCCACTACTCAGCTTTTCAGTAGAATTCTTCAGAGCCCTCCTAGCATTCTTCTGTAACAACTTCTGATTAATAAAATTTTCTAGCTTGCATATGGCTAGAGGGGAGTCCTTCATATGTGACAGATTAAATCCTAACCACTTATGAATTCTAATTTTCAAATACTGCAAGCACACTCAATGTTCAATCAGATGATTACCAGCTCTCTAGAAACTTTTCTCCTGAGCTTTTTTTTTCCCCTCAAAGATGCAGCTGGAAAAAGCTAAATTATAGGAATCATGGATTTCTCAAATATGACACAGGTGAGTTGGGGTTTTTTTTTGAGGGGGTGTTTCTTTAGATTTTTTTTAAAATGTGGTTGTTTTGTTTAGGAGGTGGGGAGGGTAAGAAGGCTGAGCTTTCGGATTGTCTTTCTAGTGCAGACATCTGACACATGGTAGCAGTGCTATTTTCTCAAATTTCCTGGCTTCAGAAAGATAATAGAGATTTCTGGCATGACTCTGGTCTGCTCTAAAAGTCATCTTTCCATGATGGAGGACCAGTAAGAAATCTGTGATATATGCTATACATTACTACAGCAGTGAATAATCTTTAAAAGCTGTCTCAGTTAAGGGCAGTCAGTACAACCCTCTATCTGTACAGCAAAGGGTAATTTGATAAGATGATTCTCTAAAAAGCCCACATGCCCCACATTGTAATATCTTTTACTTATAATGTACAGGCAGTGAATATTGTACTATTCTTCCTTAAGATACATAAAAACTCAATATTGTCAAATGGAAGACCAGAAAAATACCAGCTTAGCTAAGTAACAGAAATGAGTGTTTTTAATAAAGCTTGTTTACAGGGAAACATACTGAGTATACATATATCATTACCATCAAGGCCACAAGTCACATACTTCCCCTTTTCTCAAATTTATGACATAAATTAACATTTATATTTTAGCTACACATCTCTACATTCTGTTCATGCTACAAGATAGCTTCCTTTGATCTTGCCAATCGGAAAAAAAAAATCAGTAGAACAAATAAAATAATTGACTTTAGTTGAAAAGGAGGAGCCTATAATATTCTTACAACAACAATGGCTAAACTCTGGGGCCTAAAATAGGGCAATTTGTATATCAAAACCATGTGCTCTACACTGACTCCACTCCACATGCAGATTTTCAGAAAAAGTGATTCCTGCTACAACAGTCATTCTGCTAAATAATAATGTACATTAATTGCAGGTTAAATAAGAATGTACCACACAATAAGTTTAAGTTTTCACATTTACTATCTTAAGACAATTGAAAATAGTTGGAAGTGAAACCCACTCTCACAAATGTTGGACAAGCCTCCCAAGCCTCCCTTCAAAGAGAAAAAGGCGAGATCAACCTCTGTTTTTAAAAAGGCTCTAATCTTCAACCTCACTGACTTTCTTAACAGTCAACCAGAAAAACCACAGCAAACTTCTGCAAAACAAATAAACTGTTTTGCACAATCTGGTTTTCCTGTTTAATCCTGCACTCCTTACAGTTACTTTGCAGCTGAACTCAAGCAACGCGTTCAAAACACATTCACTAGAACCAGGAACAAACTCAAGGAATCAGCAAGAGTGCCATGCAGTCATGTCTGAGCCACAGCACAGGACTAGCAAGATCTTTTTAAACAGGTCTACCCAAGCAATGATTATGCTAAGGGAAGCACTGAATGGTAGAACCAGTTTTCCTCAGAACAGTCTGAGCCATGTAAGGTAAAGAAGAATATGTATATAGGATTTATGGTTTGCTGGTATAAACCATTAAATAGAAAGCAGCTGTGTATTCAGAAAGGCTACAAAGTGCACAGCCTTTCTTAGGAGTTAAAATGTAAAGCCCAAAGGTTCCTGTTGGAAATGGCACCATTGAAACCAGTGTGGAGTGAGGAGGTCAGCAGCATGCTTAAGAGGTGAGCAAATGAAATACGTTTTGTTTTGCTGGGCGTAGACTCCCTCTAGTATTTAACTAGCACTAAGGGCATGCCTCGATGACATAACAGACTGGGAGTAGGTATAATAGTCTACTATTACTTATTAGAATACAGACTAAGAGAAGGCTGAATATGTATCTTTCACATTCTCAGATTAGTCTAATTCAAAAGACAGAGACTCTAGACCTTGATTATTCTTCAGGTGCTCTCCTCCCAATAGCAGGACAACTAAGTAAGCAGAATTGACCCAAGATCTGGCTATCCCCAGTACTCTGGTTCCAAAAATAAAGCCTATTTCAGATGGCAACACAAGAGAAGTAGAAGAAAAATAACAGAAAAGATCAACAGAAAATTTCTACTTACACCTAAACTTATCAACAATCAATTTCTGCCAGGGAAAGGAGGGTGCACATCTCTTATAAGGGCAGCCTGAAAAATGATCTTCAATCCACTCTGATTCAACTTCCTACTCTGTCTTTCAGTGAAAAATGTCATGTTAATTAAGGTATAAAATTTGTTTCCCCAAAGCTTTTAAACCTGTTGCCATGTCTCACTAAATTAGTAGAAATCAATACCTAGACACAGCTGGGTTCCAGCAGTTTTCCTGAAGGCACATGGACAGGAACACAGAGATATCCTACAGGTTCTCTACTAGGTATAAAGCATAGACACCAGGGAATCTTTGTCAGGCAGCTGGTACATGAACGTCCCCTATATCATCTGACAGAATATCTGACACAAAAGTCAATCAATTATCAATATTTCTAGCAATCAAAAATTACAGGTTTCAACCCACTGAACTCTCAGGATGTAAGAACTCTTAGGAATTTCCTGGCAGAAAGACAGCTTAAAGAAAGCTTTTTAAAAATTCAAATTATTTCAAATCTGGAACAGTAACGTACACCCATAAAAAAACCCACACTGTAGGGATGACAAGGTCACAAGTAGCATCATATGTTAAGGTATTGGCATCAAGAAAACACAGTCATACTTCTTTGTAAAAAAGAAGTACACCAAGAAATGTAGCCCACATCCCTCCACAAACAATTAACCACTTCCTTTGAAGCACTGAATATCCTGCATTTTACATACTACAGTTATATATTGATCTGCAAGTCATAATGCCACTTTTTTTTTTTTAATTATGGTTCCAACATTTCCTGCAAGACATCCAATTCATCTCAGAAGTCTGGCAGAACTCACCTGCAGAGTAAACCTAATGCTTTTCACACCTACCTTTCTGATTAGCACTGGATCCACATGGGTCATTTTGTAGGTACAAAACACCACCTAGCATCCATAAATACAATTAGAACTTAGCAATCTGGGGCAGGCTATCTTGTTTTAATAATAATGGCAGGTAACCATCATCCCCATTACAGTGTTTTTTACATGTCAAAAAACCCCCATATCAATTGAAATATTAAGTGGGCAAATCACTATGTTTCTATTTTACTAGTTTTTCCTATTTTCCCCTTAGTTTCATCAATAATATGATAGATAATATACACTCCAAGTTTTTAGATTTAGTTTAGCATCTCCATTCCTACATCCTGTTTGCAAATCAAGGTTCCACTGATTTGGACCTACCTTGCTAAAAATTTTGGTTTTTTCCACAGTCTAAAAGGATTTTTTTTCTGAAGGGCATTAAGTTTGTCCCCAGACCCTCTTCAATATTAGACATCTTCTTCCACCCCCAGAATATCTCTCCTTTGCATTTAGACTATTTCAGGATGCTTAAGTACTCTTTCTGGTAAATTTAACTTTTTTGCTCAATATGTTTGTCAGCTATTTAAAAATCCCTTATGAAACTGATACCAATTGCATCTTTTGGAATAATTCTTCTGCCATTAAACTCACCATTTCCTAATTATTAATACCGAACATAAGGACTGGAAAGCAGTCCTTATAACATTAACAGAGTTCAGTAGGCTTGGCAGCTATTGGCTTTTCCATGTAATCAGTGCCTTGTAGCAGAACCTTATAACTCAGTAAAGACAAAAAAAGTTGTATTCTTAGACTTAACAATTAATCAACATTTAACAGGAGTTAAATCAAAAATTAAACTGTATTATCACTGCAGAATGATGCTTTGAGGACACAAATAAGCAAAAGAGATAAGACATCTGAATCGGACCCTTTACAAATTGTTATGTGGAAATTTTAACATGCCAATGAGTAACAGAGGTGATGAAGCTTCTCTCAGGTAATTCCTTGTTGTCAACTACTAAAACTTCCAGACTCACCCAACAACTGCAGTTATTTGATTTAAACACATGAGAACTACGAGCATTTTTTATTATTTAGTCACTAAAACACTGGATATATATATAGCTAAGAGCTCTTTCTCTCTGGTGTTTTCAAGGGACTCTCAACTGACAAAGCTCAAGAACCGTGAGGTCCTTGGACAGAGTAAAGCTGTGGCAATGCTTCTGGCTTCTTTCAAAGCAGCACAGAAATTCCCACTGAAGCACTCACAACAAACCTGCTGTTAGCAACGCAAGGCGCTGTGTGGAACCACATTCGGTAAAAGCCTTTCGAACTGTGCATGCTCAAATCTGCTATTCTAAGCAGCAATGAGCTATCCTGAGAAAATAATCTGTAGGTCTGCAGAAAAATAGTTGAAAATAGACAGAGGACCTTAAGAGGTCATCCCATCTATCTCCACACACCAAAGCATGATCAGCTATTCCTACAATGCTGCTCACAAGACATTTATGTCTAAGCCCTTAAATCTTCAGGAGTTTTCACAATCTATTCCAGAGCTTAAATAAAATATAAGGCTTTAATAGGATCTGAATTAATGACTTGTGCCCTAACTTCTGAGCTGTGAAACCACACAGATCCAAAGCACTTACCTAAATCCTGACCTGATTAAAATTTACTAGATGTAAATAGCAGAAGTGAGCCATCATCTTAGACTTCTCTAGCTGTTCTCTTACAGCACTTATCCAAAACGTTTTGCATTTACTGTTAGAAACAGTACATGTAAGTATTAAAAACTCCTTAATAAAAAAAATCCCACAAGTATTTTTACATAAAACCTTGTTAATTCAAGTTCCATAATTCCATATAATTTATTCTCAATTTTATTGTCTAAGGTGACTGACTGACTTCTTCCTTTGCTGAGTATTAAAAGAAACAACAGGATGTTGAAATTTGCCTCTCCATAGACAACCTCAGATAAAAGCCATTAACTTGCAAATCATTTAGGTACAAAGCCAAACGTTAAGTTAGGATACTTGGGCAACTTTAACTATGTGATTTCAAAAACCCTATCTACTTTGCCACCTTCTTCCTATCTAGTATGACTCAAGAGTACAGTTTAACAATACAGAAAAGCAGTCCCCTTTCCTGCAGTGGCACTTGTCCAGCTCCGTGCCAAGTCACGTTAGAAAAGAATAGTAAAAAGGTTTGCAGCTCTCAGCAAAAGTTCAATTCTCTGAATTAACTCATCTTGAGGTCAAACAAGTGGCACAGCATTACTCAAAATGCTGTACATATACTGTTATAAAATCTTTGTCTTGGGCAAGCAGTCTACGTAGCTAAAACCAGCTCCAAATCACGTGTGGTCATGTGCTCACAAAAAAACCAAACAAACAGAACAACAACAACAACAAAACCAAAAACCGACCAACCACACAAGAAAATAAGAAAAAGACAGGGAGGAGAAAGTCTCATTTAGTTTCCTACCTGTATAAGTGGCTGGGTAGTAAATTATTACACTTAACACATCAATTCAGCAGCCTTAGCAAAACAAAGCCAAAAAACCCCACAGCACCTAATGTTTGTTCCTCTGCTCCAAAGAGGAAGAAGAAATACACACCTCAGAAATCACCTACCTCAATATATCCAACCACTGCTGCATGCCTGAAAATAGAAGGAATTCCTTCTGCTTGCACACGCAATCTTAAGAGTGACTCTGGCACCTGATAGTGTACCAATCTTATTACCAAGCCTGTGTCTGTACAAGAAGGCAGGTACATCTCACCTTCCCTGCCTCCCGCAGTCCCGGGGAAATGCCCTGTGCCTTCCTGGGCTCCTGCCAAAGCACTGGATGCACACAGGGAGGGAGTGCCAGACCAGACCCTTCCCTATGAGCAGGGGCAGTCAGCAGGCACAGCAAGGCTGTGCACTGCAGTTCCCTGTGTTGCACACACAGCTTTTCAGATGTGAGCTGCTTTCTCAGAAGGCATGATAAATTCAAGAGGTAAAATTTAATACTGCAGTCAACTAAAGCATTACTCTTTATGCTTATTTTATAATTTATTATTTTGATACTTTCTGCTAAGAAGAGAGAATAAGCTGTGGAACAACTTCACTATTTCCTAAAATTCAGAATTTCTGAAGTGACTGTGTAACAGTCAGCTACAGAAAGACAGGAGGGGAAAGAATCCCCATGAAGCTAAAAGCATTGTTTCAGAGTAAGTCTAAGTTCTAACAGTAATTAATTTTGGCAAACATGTTATGCAAGAAATAATTAAAATAATATTTACATCCTAAAACCACCACCTCTTGAATTTGCAGGACAAAGAGAGTTTTATTCTTCAGAGCTATGTATTGTTGGATATTTAAAATCACAAAATACCATTTCTTCACATCATCTGCATATAGCTAAGCATGTTTCAATCAAATTAATGTTTGGATTAAATTATTTAAACTCTTTTAACATTTATTTTAATTTAAACTTAGAAACTGTCAGGAAACAGACCTAGACCATAGTAATGTATTTTTAAGATACATACTTACTTATACACAATTGAATGGCTTCACTGAATAAGTAAATTAATTAATAATAAAAAATGGTAGCACATTTCCTCCAAAAACAGTTAAGTGGAACATTAAGCATACCACAGAGGTTTCCTGCATCAAAGGCAACATACAGTAACTCTTACTGATAGGAAAGAACTATCAGTAACTTTGTGGTCAAGGCGCTGGAGTAGGTCCCAAGAAATCAGAGTTCATGTAGTTCTAGAACATGAATGATGCTAGATGGGGTCACTAAGCTGTTGAGCCTCATTTTCCCATCTGTTACACAGGATTTTTTCTCCCCTCTGTTTCCAATGGGTGAGGCATTTAATCTTATTTCAGGGAATAAGGAGAGAATAAGTAGGATGGTATCACGGACGCAAGCATATAGGACAGCAACTGTGGTACTCAACCACTTTGCCCAAACTTAAAAATTCCGTGAACAGATTCTAAGTTTTTCCAGTTTTACTGATTAAATTGTTCTCCTCTTGAAAGTCACCAAGATTAAAATCAATTATACAAATTTACTCTGGCCTGAAAAACTGCTTAAAAGTTTCATTATTGGACTATGGCTATGAATTATATCTGGTGAACAAAAGAAAAAAACAAAGAAAAGAAAAAAAAGCCCCAAACCCAAAACAAAACACCTCCCCAATCCAGTGCCACAGAAAAAAAAAAAAAAAAAAAAAAAAAAACCCACCACAAAAAACCCCCAAAAAACACAACTCCAAACCAATATCTTGAATGAGCTCTTAAAGCTGGTAGATCTGCCAACTGCCACAATCAGTCAACACACAAATCTAATATTTTTGATGTGCAGAAATAATTAAACACCCACCTAAGTCTATGTATCATTGTGACTTTAAATCAAGCATTTCAAATGACGAATAACTACAGTCAGTGTGACAGACCACAACCAATTCAAAGATAACAGACACGCCTTTAAACGTGTCAATATGCTTACATCTACTTTGTGTTACATGTCCCAGCTGGGGAAATATTGCTTACACTACAACAAACAAAACAATAACAAGATAAGAACTGCCTATGCCATAAGAAAACCAACAGAACCATTCAAAGAAGTTCAACTCAACACCTTTACCAGGAAGCCAAGAGCTGCAGAGAGCACACAGTAGTGCATGAAGGTACTGTGAAGGTACTGAATTCAACAAAGTAAAGCTCCTGCCTTCTCCTGCCCCACTCAGCTGACCACAGGACACCATTACCATGTCACGGACTAGGATTGTGTTAACTGAAAAACAAAGCAGGTAAAATGGTACCAATAAGGATACCAACATCCTTATTGGTACCAAATATGAACACCCCCCCACACACACACTTTTCATGCAGATCATGTGTTTCTCACAACAGTATTTACATATATATAAGATCTGTCATCTGTCTATCACAGCAGTTTGTGGAATATAATGTACACTACTTATTTAGATGAGAATTAAATTTCCAATTCCCATTTTTAACTCAGTACAAGAAAACATGACCCCACAAATCAGTGAAAAAATCAGACTTCAGAAAGTACCGTGCTGACAGCAGTTCTGCATAAGAAGTGACAGCTGAGTGCCGCACATAATTTTGTCCATAATGGATAGTCTTCAAAATCCCCACAGTTCATTTAGGTGATTCTACTTTGGCTTTAACTATTTACCTGTGTTGGCTATACTCCAACTGTATATATGGAGTATGACTGTAAATATAGCCTTTGTTCCTATGGAAGACAAGTACAACACTGATTACCCAGTACAGAATGTGAAGAGACAATCACAACCACAGGCTGAAGGCTACAGGTGACAAAACATCTGACAAATTTCAGCTTCCAGGCCAGAAATACATATTGACACAGAGAATGCTACACTGACAATCAGAATGAAATGACAAAACAAAATTTACATTATACTAGTTTCTTTGAAGTATCAGCATGACTAAATTAAAGATTAAATGCTAGCAACCCTTGCCTCATGCAAAGTTCAAATAATCCTGGATACAGAATATAAAACAAAAATTTGTGAGGGAAGATTCATACCACCATACCACCACCTATTTAGACACCTGAACAAGTGACCATAAACCCTGTCAAGAGCAGTGGAAAAAAAATGGACTTTCTCCACAGCCAATTTGGAGCATTTAAATTAAAACTCCTCTGTCACAAATGCTTCCCAGGAAGTCTAGCAAATGGAATCTCCTTATGATGGCCAGTTTTTTCAACATACTGGTGTCCAAAATTTGGCTGCCATAACTGTATCCATTCTCCTCCAGTTGATATTAATATACATAGCTGAGAGCACAGATCAAAGGATCAGGCCAGTTATTCAGGCATTCAAATGCAAACTGCAGTCATCAATACTTAATTTGCTCGAAAGCAGATGACTTGCAATAAGAGGCATATTCTCACCATGAAAAACAAACCTATGCTTGTTATGAATCCTGAGTATACCCTGAGTCAATCAGACAAAATCATTCCATGAGCTTTAAAGGTGCTGTGAATTACAACATGAAACTGAAACTACACATATTATACGGACAAAATCTTTTTAAAACGGTGTAACAACTTTACACACTGAAAAAGCTGTTGGAGATGCAATGCCAATCACTGACCTTTTAGCACCTGTAGAAATAGAAGTCCTGAAGATGATTTTTGAAAACCATAAAGCCACATTTTATCTAAAAAAATTGTCTGTTTTATTCATTAAGAAATACTATATTCTACTATTCTGCACACCTAAGTTACAGTAGCTGCTTGTGGTTAACTACACTTCCTAACTAAAGCTATTTAAACTAATAGCTCCTGAACTCCTCACCCACCCTCCTCCTAAACTTGGCTCACCCATCACAGAATATCACCTCCTTGGTGGTGCCACTGTAACTACAGGACTCCACTGGGAAACAAATAAAAAATCAAGTCAATTAAAAACTCCTTGTGTTGTTAAGACAAGGAAAGTGTCTCAGCTGAGTTTTAGAGTTCAAAAATTTGTAATTCCATATGCAGATAATACAGTGTTACAAGAACTATGTCAGCAAATCTGAGAGGTTAGCAGAAATGCTTTACTCAGAGTTACAGCTAAAGACATGATTAGTATCAAACTATGACTGAAATCACAATGAGTTTCAGGCAAATGTAAGAATATTTTTGCCCAAGGATACTCTTGCAGAATAGGGTCTGTAATTAGGATATTGCTAAGCTACAGATAAACACAACTCATGCAAATCAAAAATCTAAGTTATGTATTTAGGTCACTTGTCTATATATTTGAATTAAACTTATCTATTTTTCCTAAAATATCTTTCCTTAAAGCCATTTCATGTAAGCAACCTTTCTAAGTGACTTTTTCCTTTTGAGTGTCATGTGAGAACCTTTTGCAGGTGCAGCCTTGGAGTGCAAATCTGTCAGTTCATGCTGTTTCATGTTTTACTAGCAGTCCTAGATATTTTTTTGGCGATAAACTACTGTAGACTCATGTCAATATGAAAGTTTAATTATTTTTAAGGAAGTGATAAAATACACTTGTTTCAAGCAGTTTACGACACTAATTTAAAAACAAGTGATGTCTGAAATATCCTAAAACAAGTAAAAAATATGATCATGCATGTACACACATTGCAATTAACAATTTCTTTTTCTACCTATTTAGCATATATACTATTAGTGAAGTTAGACAGCATGTAGTGAGTATCAAAGACTAAAGCAACAGTTCTTTTCTCTAAATGATTAATCTAAGTGTTTTCCCCTACCGCCTTCTGCCCCACCCTCAAGCATCACACTTACTATTGTAGTTACTCCCAATTTAAAATCATCTAAGATCACTACTCCAGAAGTCAGTGAATAACTAGCACGAATTTAAAAGTAACTACAGTATCTGGCAAGAATTTAAAAGATTCATGTGCTTGTCAAATATGAACTGTAGGTTCTTCTGACTCCTTGAGATACCGTGACTTTCAGTAGAAGGATGACAAAACAAAGACGAAAAGGACAAATCCTGATACTGCAGAAACTCCGCATTGGTCTCTCCTTGCTCCTCTCACTAAGGAGACAGTCCTAACCTTGCGACTAATTGTTGTGAGCTGGCCTGGGTCCACACCGTTCCACATCAGCATCACTTGAAGCAGCCTGGCTCCATATCAGCTGGAGCCGATTCAGGTCGAAGCTGCACAGTCAGAAGCAGCTTCTTCTTTTCACATGGAATCTGGTCACAAAGTAGCACACGCACTGTGGGCTACTAGGGACTCACGGAACAAGCACAACTGACTGTGTAGGTGCAGTGTTTAGACAGATCCAAATCAATAGTAGTAGGAAAAAAAAATTAAAATAGCTGAAAGCTACTAGGGCCCCGGTGGCAAGTGACTGTAATTTCCAGCCGCTCTCATTATTCCAGCCTAGGAAAGCTGACACGCGTCCTGCCTAACAAGGACAGGCACAACACGCACTCCCCGCTACCACAGCGGGAAACCCACACTTGCGTGGCACCCCGGGGATGTTTCCGGCAACGCCGCCGAGCACAAAGCTTCACCCATGCCTCACCGCCCCTCACGTCCCTGCGGTTTCCCAAATGCTTGCGAAACGCTTGCCGGCAACCCCATCCTGCCGAGATAAGGGGGCAGCGGCACCGGGCGGGGACCCACACAGGGAGCGGCAGCAAAGCGAGGGCACCGGGCAAGGCGAGGGCAGGCTTGGCCCTCCTGCCCACCCCGAACTGCGCCGGCGGAGGCGGCGGGGCCGCCCTGGGAAAGGAAACTCGCCGTGACAGTAACCAGACACCGCGCTGGAACAAAGCGCCCGAGCCGGCGGCCACCGCGGAGGCAGGTTACTCCCTCCCGGGAACGGGGCGGAAGGGGAGGGAGCGCGCCGGGAGCACCCGGTCCCGGGAAACACGCCCCGAGCCCGGCGCGGGCGGGGGAGTCCCGGCCGGTGCCGGCCGTGAGTCAGTGCCCCGGAGAGGAAGCGGCGTGCAGGGGCCGGCGCTCGCCGCGTTCCCCCGCCGCGCCGCTGCCGCTCGGCCCCCGCCCGCCCCGAAACCTCGAGCGGGGGAAACTCTGCCCGCCCCCAGCGCGACGGCGGCACCGGGAGTCCCGGTCCCGTCCCCTCCTCACAACTTTCTCCGCAGCACCCCCCCCCCCGCCCGCCCCGTACCTCGGTGCTGCTCTCGGCCGTGCTCTCCACAGCCATCTTCTGCCAAGGGTCTGCCAACTGCGCCAGGGGCATCTTCCCCGTCCGGCTCCCGCAGCCTCCGCGCTCCTCGTTCCCGCTACCCGGCGGGAGCGGCCAGGCAGGCAGCGAGCACTGCGGAGGGCGCGGGACAGCCCGGCTGGCTCCGGCGGCGGCTCCTGCGGCGACTGCTGCCCGCTGCCGCCGCCGCGGTGCGCCCGTCCCTCCCCCGCGCCCTCCCCGCTGCCGGGCGGGGCCGCGCTGCCGCCCTCCCCCGGCCCGGCCCGGCTTCCGCTCACGACATGGCGGCGGCACGGGCCCGCCCGCGCCTGCGCCCGGCGGCCCCGAGCGGCGCCGTTCTGTGCAGCCGGTGCCCGTGAGGGGCTGCAGCCTCAGCGGCGCCGCCCGGGCGGGCCCGGCCCCACGGAGAAGGGGCTGCGGGAACCGGGGCTGCTGCCGCTCCCAGGGCTGCGGGGAATGGGAGCCGCGGAGAGTTTGTTCGCACAAACAAGCGCGGAGGGAGAAGTCGAGAGGCGGGTGAGACGTGGTGTTGTGCAGAATATCATTAGGCAAAGAGGGAAAGGAATTAAGGTGTAGGAATTTGTTTTTGTAGCAACACCGTTTAAGTAGTGGTTGGAGTGCGTGAGTAGGAGTTGCCTCGAAGCGGGAAAGTCATACTTCCATAGGCCAAGAGACGTGAAGATAAAGCTGACAAAAAAAAAAAAAAAAAACAAACCAAAACCCGAAAAACAACAACAAACCCACAGGTTCCGAAAACAGCCCTTATTTTACTTTTTATTCGCAGCTGTTGGCTGGTATGCAAACATATAAATTGAGACCCACAGCCGATGGGGTGTTACATGGTTCTCCTAAAATGCTAAGCGCTGTCATAAACACCCATCGTTTTGCAACATTAGATGGCTTGGCTGATGGTTAAGAATCCTTGAATCCTTGAAACATGAGACCGGTAACTAAAGGTGGGTGAGCACTGGTGTCAGGCTTCTTGCTGTTGAAGCCAAACTTTGCAGAACTGTTTGAGAAGGCCACTTAGTTTTCTACAGCCCCCACTGCCCCGAGCATTTCTAGATTTTGACAGGTCACATGATTTGTTCCATCCTTTATAAAAGTTAACATTCCTTAAATACTTGGGAGGTTTTTTTGGAGTGGGAGGAATGGCAAGAGTGCTAGTAATTATAAGTGTGTGCATGCACACGCTGCTGTGATGAACACAGGCTGCTTCTGTTTCTGCTTGTTAGCATTTTTGATCCTACTTTGTATTCACGTAAGCATAAATACCTATCTACAAAGGGGAGCAAAGGAGTGGATAGGCAGTTGCTCATAATGAATCAGTCTTCAGCTGGTCCTACAGAGGCTTCCATATCTGGAGTAAAAGGTCATAGTTGAATGATCACCTGAAGCCAGGAGAAGCAGATGTGCCCTCCCCTTGCTCACTGCAGTTCAGTCTGGCCCTTGTATTGGCCTCTCTCTTGATAGCAATTGCTTGTGCTATCATGTGGTGAGTTATACCAGGGAACAGTTCCACGTCAAAACTTACCCTACCCTTTTTACCTTCTGTTGTCCCCCAAAAAACCCCACCAACCAGCCCACCCTATTAAAGGCTGAAGGAGAGTTGGGCCTGCTTCCTTCCAGTGTGGTCAATTTGCAGAACTCTGGCTGGTTAATGGTGAGAAATTTAGAACAAGGCAATAGAAAGCAGATAATTCTGTAAGGCTGCTTGGCAGCCTTTATGCTTAATATCATAATATATGCATTATGATATTGATCATAATGCAAGGAATAATTTTTTGTAGTCTGATCAGCCTGATCAGTTAGACCAGGTCACTTCAGTCTCAAACTGGCTGCTGGAATGTTGAACATAGAACTAATTTTTTACAGCAGTCATACATTAGGTGGTTGACAAAAATCAGGACTTTAAAAAAAATCCCTGAGTTCATGTAAAAATTTATGATGTTAAAAAAAATGTTACCTTAGATCCCTCTGGAAATTCAAGTTTCTATTCCCCCACAGGGCTATTTCATTTGACTTTATCAAAGCTCATGCATTTGTACCTGCATCTAATTACAGAGTCAGGTACATACCTCTGAGATGTGCCTGAGAAGAACCTGAGAACTGAAAGGTGGCAATCACGACAAGAAAACTACACTAAACCTAAGCATTTCACATAGTTCAACAAGTCCCTCTTTATAAAAGACTTCCTTTCTCTAAATAAAAAATTCCATGATCTCTTTTCCTTTCATAGTTGTCTAATCCTTTCTTGCCATAGGTATGGCAACATATTCTAAATTACTTGTTTGAGTTTGAGACTCTTTTTAGAAGGAGAGGGGGGTCATAGTTTGGTTATCGTTTCTGAATTTTTTACATAGATCCTCTTTTGTTGTTCCCTGTATGCATCTTACAAATCCAAAATAAAACAGGAGCAAAGATCTTCTGCACTAGCAGGTAAGAGGGCTGTAAACAATAGGAATCTGACTTTTTCTCAGGCACTGAAGTACAGAGAGTAGATAGAAGTATGCCATTTCATTGTTCAGGGGCTTCAGTATTATCACACCACACATTTAAATTTTATAAAAGAGAAAGCTGCATCAGGATTTTAATAGGAGCTACTGTGCAAGAGCAGACTTCAGGGCAAGAAAATCATCTGTAAAGTGTCTCCACAGGGAAGACAAACATATCAGTTAATCTCTGGGAGATGCGGGGGATTCTGACTTTCAGATCCTGCTAAGCTCAGAGTTGGATCATCCTCTCAGCAAGAGGTAATAAGATGCTGAAGATATTTTGCCTCAAGACAGTGGCTCCTATTTTTCATTCCTTTTGTCTCAGGCCAGAGTAAGGTAGTGCTTTCACCTGTGGCAGCAGACCTCTCCTTTTACCCTCTTTCCCTCTAGGCACAGCTATCTCTGCTTGACTGCAGTCACTGCTAATAACTGTCACCAGACTCAGTTGTGGGCGTTGATTTCACCTTTGCATAAATGGTTGCAATTGTGGTGCATCCACACGGCTGTTTTATATGCATTGCAACAGAGAATTTGATCACGTTTGTTAGGAAAAGGGTAGCATATGGCACTGAAATGACAGTGCTGTATAAAATCCCATTAACTTGTCATATGAATTAGGTGGGCTTCACATGCTGCACCATCTTTTTTCCTTTTGTTTCTAACAAACCTCACTAAAATGTCACTCGATTGTGAAGGAGACATCAGCTTAACAATACTTACCTGTCTTTTCCTACAGGCAGCCTCTTGATATATATCTGGCAGAAATTAGGGAAACTTGCTTATGGTTGGTGATATCTAATGCTTTGCTTAACTTCGAAGTAGCACCTGCTTACTCTTTGCAATTAGTGCAGAATTAATAGTAGTGTTAGTAAATCACCATAGTCATGCCCCCCCAAATAGTAAGTATAAAACAGAATTAGTTTACTAATATTACTGTCAGAATAATGTTTGGGAACTTGAACTTGCATTTTTAAAATACACATAAAAGCAGGGAGCAAACCAAACAAAACTATGCCAACAAACCCCACAATCTGACATTGATCTAGAAGGTCTAGTAGTGCTTTAGGTGGGAATTATGATGGTGTATCTTCTGACTAGAATATGAAACAGTAAATACGGTGCAAAAGTGAGATTCTGTTTCAAGTATTATGACCATAGCACTGAGGTGTATAATTTGAATTTAATGCACAGGGAAATATATATAAGGTACTGTCTGAATTTATATGGGAAAAAAACTTCCAAAGAGTTAAAAAAAGAATCAGTACTGTTTATTTGTATAGCTAATAGACAAAGAGAGTCTCTTACTCTCAAGGCACCTGGATTCAATTCCTAGCAGAACACAAAGGACGATTGTGTAATTTAGTCAGTCACTTCATATAGATGAGGTTCAACTAAGGAGACTTAGTCTTTCTTCATGATGTTTTCAAAAATGTGAGGAGACCTTGATTGGAGAAGCATACATAAATACTTGTTTATTTATTTATTTATTTATGCTTCTCCAATCAAGATTGAGAGAACCATAAATACATCTTGCCAAAATAAACAAAGTGCTAGCCTTAGTGCTAGTTAGAACTGGTTGCTCTGTGCTTTAGGTGCAGATGTAAAGAACACCTCACTGGGATATTGGAAGGATGGTTTCAGTGATGTTTGAAAAGCTGACAAAGAGATGGGGAAAAGAGACAAAGTGCTGCAAGGAAGTTTCCAGCTGGTGAGAGTTGTCACAGCAGAGACATGAGAAGGATTTGCTGTACAAATCAGATTTATAATCAATAACTAAAATGGGAAGAACTGAAATGAATGTCCATTGTGTATTAAGATTTAACCTGACCTTTCAAACAACATCTGCTGAAGGGTGCTTTCACCATTACAGGCCCCTGGATGATGGAATCATACAGGAATGCAAACATTTCCTGCATTTTCCTCTGGCAGGCTCTTCTTTGAAGTTCTAATCCTGCAAGTGTAGTCGATATCATAATGACAATAAGAATGCTTCTAAATCCTATATATGTTAGGGATACAGTGTCTGACTCACTGCTTAAAACTATAGCTTTTCTGGATGTAAGTATGTTTACATAAAATTGCATTGAAAGGGTAAAGCATAATGCATCAGGCTCGATGGAATTACTTACCCGAGTTTTATCTGTGGTCACTATGCTAGCAGGAAGTAATTGTGCCTGTGGTTTCTACATCCTGAGTGGAAATCTGGAATTCAATAAAATATGGTCTCATTACAGCATACCTGTCTCCAACATATGTTCTCATTTTAGTGTTTCTGTACATACAGAGAGCTCAGATTTATCTTCCGAATGACAAAATTTATCCTGTTTACCACAGAGTGTAAGAAACACTTGCTGAGCTTTGAAATCTTACATGGAAGCCTGCTGTCAAATACTGAATGCAACTTGTTACCCCTCTGCAGTGGAACACTGAGAAGCAGATTAGTATTTCAGATTGTGGTATTTTGAGATGAAAAGGAAATGGTAGAGTATGAACTAGCATCAGTGTTCAAGGGTCAAGGTTCTCTTGGGTTAAATACAACACAAGATAGCTGTTCACAAAAAAAACCCAAAACAAAACAAAAAGCAAACCAACCAACCAAAAAACAACAACAAAAAATCCCCAAAAAACTGAAACCAAAACCAAAAAAACCAAACCCAGTGTTGACAGAGGTAGAATATGATGTTATATTATACAATATAGCAATAAAATCTCATCAGCTTTATAAATGATTGCTATAAAACGCATGAGGTCTAGAGGAGGCCATGGCATTATTTATGCACCCTATCTCCCCCAGATCTAGGAATTTAAGGGTCACAGACCCTTTTATTATTGTTATCAAATTAGGTCTGATTTAAAGAGCCTACTGACAAGCAAAGCCTAGTTTATCTCACTTTTTTGCTATTTAACCTTACTACCTAAATTTCCTGATTTTATGCCCTCCCAATTAAATAGTGCCTCAGTCTCTTTTAAGCTACTTACCAAACTACTCTAACAATCTTACTCTTCACTTTCTTTTACAGATTATCCAGTATCTCTTAGCCAAGAATCCCTTTTAAGTCTAGAAAGCTTCACTTTCTCTTTACTGGCCCTTAATTATCCTGAACAGGATTCTCCAGACTGAGCTAACACTGTCCTTTATCCTGCCTGAGAATACCTGATGCTCATTTCCAGTACTCTGGGGATATTTTCCAAAATACATGCTGTTGAAGTGATCATACCTAAAAATAGTTTGTTACCTCTACTGTATTGAGAGAACACAGTAGAATACACGTCTCAAGACAGTTCACTCACTTTTCCGTCAGCGTCTCACCTTTGTGCCTTGTCTCTTGGGCTGTGGAGAGCGAAGCAGTGCCAGAGGGTTCCCAGCTTTGTGATTATGTCCAAAAATGTTCTCCAGTGATCAATGCAACTTGTTACATCATCAGATGTAAATCAATAAGGATCATAATTGTGTAGGTTGTACAAGAGGGTAAGTAGAGGTAGTATTTTCCTCAATTCCCTGTATGAGCCCTGGGCCCCTCCGTGATCCAGTGAAATGATGGATTCACACTCCTGCGTGCTGTTGATACCTCAAAAAGGAACTTCACTGATGACTGACTTACCCTGAAGTGTTTTTTCAGTACTCAGTGTTTGCTGGGAGCTATCAAACTCCAGAGCATACTGGCACCCTTCCTTGTGTCCCACAAGCGATTTTACTGGTGAAAAGGTGCCTGCTTCTAAGTATGGACATTTTACATCCCCAGCAATCATTTCAGCACATTGCAATGACACAGTTCCACAGTGAGTGCACATTTCTATTCCCCAAAGTCAGCGCTTACTGAAGGACAGCATGAATGTGGTGGAAGACATCTCTGGAAGCATTATCTGGAAGCAGTGAACACAAATATGTGAGCTAAAATAACTCTGTTGCCCCCATAAGTACCTCGCTCTGCCCCGGCTGTGTTAACCCACTTTGTCCTATTTGATGGAGCAGACATGTTCAAGGCCTTGTTCCAGAGTCATAACTTTGCCAAAAGGAGTAACAGGATTAGGAGGCAGCAACATTTATCCTGTACTGCAGAGCCGCTGAAGACTGTGTTAAAATGTGGTCCCTTATTTAGAGCTTCAGTGTTGCGAAATGGTACATAGATGACAGGTGAGTCAGAAACTGTAAAGTCTGTGCTGTCTGACACCTGTTGGAGGTTCTGGGCTTAAGCTAATGAGTGCTATGGACTTGATCTAGTAGATGGGCAAGGTACTGGAGGAGGGGGGATTGTGGAAGATTTTTAGCTTGTTGGTTGTTCTTCAGTAAGCACCAAGGAGGGTAATGTTAAGATGTAGGATAAAACGGAGAGGGAATTTTGAGAATAGGAGATGGCTTTTTAAACAGGGAAAAGAGCAGAACAGTGTTAAAGAGCATGAGTGATTGTGTCTTCGATGTGAATAGCCAATTAAATCTATATATACTTGTGCCAATATTTAGGGAATGACAGGAAATCGTAAAGACTGTTTTGTTAACGGTATAAGCCAGAGAGATGCTCTAAACATTTGTAGAAACCTGTCAGTATTTTCTTTTTTAGTCACTTGATACAAGATTAATGAAACAACCATTCAGTGTCTCATTAATTCTGTTACAACTGGATAAATTTTCCAATGGCTTAGCTTAATGCTTGCAGTAAGAAGTAAATTTTCAGCTCCTGAGTGGACCTATAAATAGAGTCTTTGGTATTACATCACCACAGACAGTAGAAAGGATTAAACAAGTTGTCAGGGTTATATTCTTCCTCTACTGGTTCACTTTCAGCAAAACTGAAACTTTTTTTAAAACAAAGCTATTTTTAAAATCACAATTTTCAGGAAGGAATGATGTTATTTTGTCTGCTTCATCAGAATGAATGCTCCTCTGCTGTGCACAAACAAGCTGCTTGCCCTAGTTGAACAAAAGCTATGATGAGAGCTTTGATCAGTGTTGACAGTGTTCCTGCAGTCTTTCAGTGCCTCATTCCTTTTTGCTTTCTAGAACCACTACTAATGACGTTGGTTAAGAGGGAGTGTAAATTGCAGTAAGATGGCCATCTCCGGAGAGTGCTGAATTTGTCTGTTGCAAGGCTTCCTTAATTATTAATTTCATTGCTACAGATTTTTTTTTTGTTGTTTAATAGTTTCTCAGGATGAAGAGATTCTTTATTAGCTCCTTGAAGCACCACTCATGTGTATGACAAAATTTGTACACTTAAGTCTACAGAAACACCTTTTACAGTCACAACATAGCATGCCATGAATGTTCTTGTCTGAAGTGTGAGGTTCCACACTGGGTTTATTTTTTCCTTGGAGACAAGCAGGAAATCTGTCACTGATTTCCTTCCGGCTAGCTCTGACTGCCTTTTCTCAGTGCTCTTAGTCCTTTGTACATTTCTTCTTCATTTTATCTTCTGAAGACAGACACAGTTTTCTTAACTTCATTCTTGTGTTTCTTTCAAGCTATTCTTCATCCTTCTCAGGCAGCTTAAGGTTGGCACTTGGCAGAAGATTGCCTGCTTTCCTTGCATTATATTAAGTAGATCTGAGGAGCCCACCCACCTCATGTACATCTATTTCCTCGCTTACCATGACTCCTCTTTCCTGTCCAGTCATTATTTTTTAATTATCTGTGTATTTTATGTGGTGCATGCAAAACTTTGCTTCCCCTTCTCTGAATAACTTTCCACTTGCTGCACAAGAAACCAACCTCTCTAATCCTCCCTGTCAAGTCATCAGCTTCTCACTAAATCATGTACCTTCAGGAACTGCATATTGGCAATTCAGCATTTCCTTCCTCTCTGTTGCCAATGCCAGGAGTTGCAGTTCTGTTGCTGCAACATTCTCATCACCTCACATCTCATCACTCACCGACACAGCCAGGCTGCTCCCATCTCCCTCGACACTTCCACACTTTCACTTCTTTCTGCTTCTTACTCAGGTTCAGCATCGTATCTTGGCAGAACTCTGTCTTGTATTATTTCTTCATTTTCTCCTTTATCTTGTTCATGGGCCTGTGTACTCATGCATCTTTTTTTCTACTGCTTCTCGGCTTCATGCATTTTTTATGTCACTCTGTGCTTCAGGCTTCTTATGTAGAAAGGCCTGCTTTTCCGCAAATCCCCTCGAGTCTCCCTGTATCCACCTTAATAGTGTCTCTCAGCTGCTGTCCCAGAAAGTCTTTTTTTTTTCCCAAGTTAGAAAACTCTTCAAAGCACAGTTTTTGTACTGTCAAAAAGCAGAAGCTTTTCCACCTCCACTTTAAAAGAAAGCAATGCAATTGAGAGAGGTATTTTTGCAGATGTAGAGCCACAGTGTATACTGCACACAGGGCTCACAGGTTGGGCATCTGAAGACTGACAGATTTCATATAAGGTCACTTTTAGACATTTTGGCAAATGGTTTAGACTCTTCTCTGGTTTATTTAGATGCAATTCTTAAGAGTTTGGAGAACTTGTTTCCACTTCATACAAGGCTAAAATTGCAGTAAATCTTATGTTTTGGTGCTTCCTAAAGAAGGAAAGAAATATGTTTTATATGGTTACAAGCTTTTGAAAAATGCATGTATAGTTTTAAACACAGAGTGACAGCAAAAAATATCTAACTTGAGGGAGGGGGTGCAAAGCAAATATATTAGGAGTAGTCATGAGTAAAAAGTTAAGTTTCCCTTTCTCACTTTTATGCTTCTCCTTTACCGGTGCTGTAGAGACTAAAAATAACTCTGCTGTCAGTGATGTCATCACCATTAGAGGCATGCTGTCAGCTTAATTTGTTTTCTGACTTCAACAAGGGAAATAGAATCTGACTGCTGACTCACTTGTTAGGTCTGAAGTGAGTAGTTATGCTTATTTCATCTATTTTGGCCATGACTTTGTGTCTTTAAATATCCACCTTCTTTGAAGCAGGTACAGGTGCTCCTATTCATGAAGGAAAATGGAAATGAAGACAGAAATAATTTTGCACTTTGTTATCATACAGAAGATATTGTCAAAAGAAGGCATATATAAGATTTTTGCAGAGTTGTCCTGCTGAAGAGCTTTCTCCTTCTGTACCAGGCCATGATGTTGGTCTTGTTGTTGGTTGTCTGGGATGGTTTAATTGCTACTTCACCTCAGCTAACACAGTGCCAGTGGTGTCAGCAAATGATGGTTTGGCTGCAGATCCACTGCTCAGACACTTTTATTTTTCCTTTCTGGCCTGCCCCAAAATACCTCTGTAAACTAAAGTAAAAATGTCTTGTGGAAAATGAGTGTGCAAATGGACCCTCTTTTGTCTGTTTTATTATTTTTTTTCCATGTAGCTGCAAAGTTGGCCAGAATTGCTCCTGCTCACAAACAATATTTTTGATTTCTACATGATATATTTTATGCACATTATAGGGGAAAAAAGTTGCAGTTTAGTTTGGATGAGAAAAACAGCAGCAACTAGAGGATTTTCCTGACAGTGTACTTTTTTTTGGCTCTCCTGTATGTAAGTATCTTCTGTATGTAAGTATCTTCTGTATGTAAGTATCCAGGGGTCAGATCCTTTGCTGGCAGAAGATGATAGGGGCTCCAGCTTTTCTGACCACTTTGCATTTTCAGGGATGCCATTGACTCACCCAAGCAGAATGGAATTGTGTCCATAACCAAAAGATAAGGTATATCTGAATGCAATGAATTGCTCTATATATTCAGAGCAAGGAAGAAAACATACTTGAAATAAGAATAAGCAAAAATATAGAGATTATTTCATTTGTGTGGTTTTCCTCAGGATGTTTAAGTAGCATTGCCTTAGTTTCACTGTATTTTTCTGTAAGCCTTAGAAGTTATTTAGTCAGATCTAATCTAATTTTCTGCCTTTAGTTTGCTTGTTTTTAGTTTTTCCTTCTAAAGCTTAGGTTGGAAGCTGCTCCTTGCTGGTTTTTCAGCCTTTTGTTAGGATGCAGAAGTAAAACATGCTGGCATATTTCTAAATTCTCACAGACTCAACGAATCATTTTTTGATTTGTCATACTTTTAATCATGTGTGTGCATTTCTGTAGGAGGAAAATCAAAGAATTCTAGAAATTGATGTCACAACAACACTGACAGTACTGACAAAATCCCAGAATTACATAATCACGGAATGGTTGGAGTTGGAAGGAACCACAGTGGGGTCATCTGTCATCTGGTCCAACCCTCTTCCTAGAGCAAGTTCACCTAGATCTGGCTGCACAGGATTGTGCCCAGGCAAGTTTCAAATATCACCAGAGAAGGAGATATTCCAGTGCTTTTTCACCCTCCAAGTATAAGTCAAAATAGACAACATCCACTGCTCTTCCCTCCATCTACCTGGCCAGCTGTGCCATACAAGGGTCAGATTGGTCAAGCATGTTTTCCTCTTGGTGAACCCACTCTTTTAGAAGTCTCCCCCTAGACATTAATTTCAATTGTAAAATGTACTTTCTTATAAACAAACTGAAAACTAATGCAATATTTAACTTCAATATGAGGTACATGGAAAGCTAATCTCTTCCAACTGAGAATATTTTAATCTCTTCCAACTGAGAATCTTTTGTGATTCTCTGACGCTGTAATGTACTAGCACAGTAAAACAATGAATAGAATTATTTTCCCATTGAAACCATAAGCATAATTCAAATAAATACCTACAGGAGCAAAAATCAATCTGGCTCTTCTATTTTAAAATGGGACGGTTCATTCCTGTCATAGGGGATTGCTGTGTAGCATCCTTCAACTTAGGAGTTTTCAAAACAGCTTTCTGGTATAACACTATGCATTTAAAATGCATGTGAAGAACTTTAATTTACAGAACCAAAATTTCCATGCTGCATCCTCCCTTCCAGACTGGGAGGGACTCCATCTCACATCCCACAGTGGCATCTACAAGAATCATGCTTAGTCTTGCTTTTAACTCTCCTACAGTTTGATGAACTCTTCGCATAAACTGCTCTGCATCCTATAAAACAGCTTATACTCATAGCTTTCAAAAGGCAAGGACCAATCAAATCTCATGGACGTCTGACAAAGAGCTGAGTGAGCTTAGATAGAAACCTCAGATTCTGGCCCAGAGAAAGGTGAAGTAAATAATTCGTTATTGTCACTACTGGCAGTTATTGAGCTTGTTAAACAAGCTGAAGAAGGTTACAGCTAAAGAAACAATATCTGTAAAATAAAAAATTATAGAAATAATAAGTAAACAGCATTACAAAAACTGGGAGCTCAGGCTTATTGATTATATGTAGTTTTTAAGGTGTTCAAAACCATTATCATTACTTTTTCTGCTATAGTATTATTCTGGTACGTATTTGGTGATGTTTACAAGAATTGAAATTACTGGATTGAATGTCATGCCTTCATAGGGGTGTGTCCAAACTGCGAGTCTAAAGGCTGAGAGGACATCAAGGACACCAAAGCCATTTCTGTGTTTGATATTGTGTGCATTAGGTGAATGTTCATATGAAATACAATAAAAGTGAAGAAACTATGGAAGGAAAACTCTCGCCTTATGCATTGCGCAATTTTGCCATAGAAAACAGAGTAAAGCCCAGATTTTCTAAGGGTAATGTCTCAGATCAGGCACTGAGATACTTAGCTAAGTGTTTGTTCCATCCATTGGTTCCCAGAACATCTATTCATTTGTCCTGCTTTTTCTCTCTCAGGGGTAAACCACCTGTAGCAGCAATATTCAAAACAGTAGCAGCTGATCTGCATGCTTTATACTTGTCAGCAAAGCAAAAGAAATACAAAACCCAACACAAGTTCAGGAAAGGTAGTTCAGCTTGACTTTTTAGCTGGAGGAAGAAGCTAATACTGGTGTTAATTACACGCCTTTAAAAATGCAAATCTTCATTACAGCTCTTGTTGCCAATTCAAAGTCAGTTAGATTTACTGTCTGTCACAATTCCTATCTGCAACTGCCTCCATACAAAAGACTGCAATCAGGAACTTGCCAAAATTAAATAGATGCGTGCATTGACATGCTTATTATAGCATTTATGATGCATTAAGTACCAGGTGGATGCATGGACTATGAGAGAATAAAAAATACAGAACAATCTCAGTTTTACGAATTTGTATTGCTTTGTGAAACATATCTAATGCCCTATTTTTCAAAGGCATTGAGATGACATACTTTCAAAAAAACCTCTTTAGGATGGAGGAATAGGGTTTATTAAGGTTGAGAAATGTTGTTCTTCTAGCACATCCGTAGCACATTTTTATGATAAGGCAACTGAACTTCACTGTCCGAAAATTGTAAAGTAGCATGTGGGCATTATCACTGGCAACTTCGTATTATTGAGACATGCACTGTTGACTTCTAACAGTCTTTAAATCAGGCCAACAATAGAAAGATGGTACACATGTAGCTTACCTGTAGTTGTACTTTGTGTCAGTGACTGAAGATGAACCTGAAAATGTGAGGAAAAATGTCAGTCTTTTGAAATCAAGCTCAGCGTTGTATCTGGAGGAGGCTTTCCACACTCAGACAGTACTTTCTCAAGTGGAGCAACAAATTAGGATTTTTCTCATATACAAGCCTCTATCAAGCCCCTGGGCAGCCACTGGCAAGGCCCACGTCTCAGGCTGCTACTCACACACAGACCTTCTTACCACCCTGAATTCCTTGTCACAAGGGCAATGCAAATGTGAAAAAGAGAGACCATAGCTGGCAGAAGTCTCTTCTCTTGCACAAAGTCAGTGTTGTGCAAGAAAATTATCCAGGCACTATAAGGACTTGCTGGGAATCCTTAAGTGCAATCCCACACAACCCTGCTGCTGATTTTGAGCTCTTCTTGCCCAGAATGCAAGAGCTGCTTCTCCTTTCTCCTCTCAGCCACGTGTCAGATGCCATGGTAGGAGATGGCCATCTGCCATCCAGCCCACCACGAGTTAAAAATAGCCTTGGATGTCTGAACAGACTTCACAGCAGCCTTAAAGCTGACAGATGCAAGAGGGTTTGAACTGCGTCAGGTGAGAGCTGACCCTCACTGATAGGAGCACATTGGTGGCTGCACCTAAATAGGTCAGCAGTACACTGATCAATTTTCATTCCTTAGGCTGAAGTGCAAACAACAACAACACAACCTAAAATGAAAGAAATTGAAAAAGTGACTCCTAATATTTCCATCTGCCAGGATACTTGCAGAGATAAGAACAGGAGGACTGTGGTTATGGCAAAGGGTGGGAGTGGACCTGAGAGCAAAACTTGAAGGGACAGCTAAGACCGCAACAACCAGGAGCTGCTAAGATAGGCAGATCAAGAGAATCTTCCCTGGCCTTGGAATGAACAGACAGACCTAGTCCTACCTTATTGACCTGCCTATCACATCAGACATGACTGGTGGGCTCCTGGGTTTTTCATACACGAAATAGAGTCAATTAATTTCTAACCACGATTTTCTTTTAGACAGCAACAACAACTCTTACAGAGAGTGTGTGGGCTTGTCCCATGTCTGTTCTGGCTTTGCCCATTTCAAAAAATGAGAAAAAACTGGCAAGTGTAGTCAAGGGCTGTTTCCCAAACACTGCTCTGGTCCTGATTGGCCTTCCCATGCTATACTCAGTAATCATCTGAGAAACTATCCTTTAAAACAGGCCTGTGCTCAGATCATAAAGGCCAATAAACATTTTTTTCTTTAATGTTACTGAGTGAGAGAGGCCATGGTAGGGAGTGTCAATTGTTTCTTTGATATCTAGGAGAAAGTATTTACCTCAGGAGCTCCCCTTACCCTTCCTGCAGCCATGGCTGGAGCTGTCCCATAGTCTGTGCTCTCTCTGGCTCATCAAACTTTAAAGCTGTCTCAGGTCTTGGTCTATCCATACAACTATTGGAGTTGTATGGATAGACCAAGTTGTATAGGAAGATGAATGGTAGCCCAGTCCTTATCTTCTTGCTAATATCCCTTCCAAGCTCTGTTGTTGTCTTCCAATTCATCCTTCTCAATCCCAACTGGTTTCTGTGAAAACACATCTTTGGTGTTGGGTAATTCATGGCTGAGGGTTTCAATATTTACACAGAGTGGGTGAACTTGATTGTCAGTGTGGGAGCTTTGGCTTTTACATGTTTAGGTTGGCCAGGGATGGTGTAAGCTCAGAGAGACCTGGGGAGATGGTGAAGAAATGGGACTTATAGGGCCAGCATGTGACAAAATGGCCCAAATGTATTAGGCAAGGGCTGAATATTTACATGGGAATATGGCCCATGTGTCTCAGACTCTCTGTGACCTTTGGGTGGGGACACCAAGTTAGTACTAGAAATCTATTGGAGATTGATAGATGGGATGAATCGCAGTGGGACGTATTTATCTAAATTGCCTTTGACAGATTCTTTGATGAGCCTGACCACTAACATTCAAATTGCTAAAATTGTATGAATGAAACTATCCCTGCAGAAATATCTTGGAGAAAGTGTTGTGAGAATTCCAGGTGGGAATAACAGAGAGGATATGTGCTTTGGGCTGTATAAACTATCAGAATCAGAGTATGATTAATTCTGATTAATGAGAAGCTGCCTTGAAGCACAGAGCTTGGATTTGTCAGTTGATGTAATTGTAAGGAAAAAAAGAGACATATTCATGCAGGTGTGAGTGACTCTGCCAAAACTTTATCTGGAGTATTGTGTGTACTTCTGAGCATCAGCGACTGAGGGAGAGGGAATTCAGACTGGAACAGGTGCAGAGAATTCATGGCAATAATAGAAAGCATTTTAGACTAGAGGGCTTGCTCAGCGTAGAAAAGAAAAGCTGAAAGAGAACCTGGTTACTCTCTGTGAATGTTAAAAAAGTAAAAACACCTGGAAGGGATAGAGCCACTTGTGCTCAAGAACAGTACTGACACAGGAACTAATGAGTATAAATTTTTTTCTTTGAATAGTGTAGAGAAGATTGATTGAAGTAGATTGAAAAAAGTAGATTGAAAGCTGGCATTGTTTATAACTGTCAGAACAATAAGGTTTGGGGTGTTTTGAAACTACAGTGGAAATAAGGGATGACAGAATCTACATAGTTTTAAACCAGAAGCTGGTCAGTTTATAAAAAGGAAGATGCAGATTGTTTGCCAGTAATGCCAGACAGGTAGAACTTAATGCACTGGGAAATTCCATCCAGTCCATTGCTCCTAGGTCAGTCTCCAACCTTTATACTTGGGCAGACATAGCAAGTGCCTATGACAGAAAAAAATAAAGATAACTAAAATTGAAATGTGGGTGGGTTTTTGTGGAAGAATGAGTGATTATTTAGAACATAATATGGTCGTGTAGATACTAGAATCACGTTCCTCTTGGTAGCATCCAGGTACTTGGGTGTGAGTGCCAACAAGGAAACCTGATTAGATAAAGACAACTAGGGTAAGATAGGGAATGCTTTGTGAGCAAAAATTACATTACACAGATGGCCTAGCAAACACTATTAACCTAGAACCTTGAAAGCAAAGGAGTAAGACATTAGGGAAAAATATTTTCTTTTCTACATGGTCCTTAAAACTCAAAATACTCAAGGACTGCAGAGTTTCACCCTACTGAACAAAGTACTGCAACAAAGGCAACAAAGAACCACAGAACTTCTGAACCCTGAAAGAAAACCTTACTGGTGGCTGATACATGTGACTGGAATAAGAAATATTGGACAAGATGGGCCAAATTGTCTGTTCCTAAATTTCTGTGATAGTTATTCCTGAGAATTATTGGCCTTTCTATCCATCTTCAGTGTGTTCTTCACCCTCCAGAATAAGGATCTCATTTTAGAATCTCTGATGCTAAAATTAGAATTTTTGGTAATGACAATCTGCAGTGTGAACCTCAAGGATCAAAAAGAATGGCCAAGGAAGAATATAGATGGCAACAATTAACCAACACTCTGCACCTTTATTTTTTGGCCCTGCAGACTAAAACTTGCTTAAAACACACGTACCACACGCAGCAGCTCTGACAGAGCTGTTATCTTTTTCTTCTGTAGAAAAAAAATTCTTAAAATCTTTCAGATGAGAAAAGTTTCAACATGTTTTACATTTTTGGATCTAAATTTCAACACTGAAGATTCCAGATGCTATAAAAACATTATTGAAGTACAACATGGTGTTAAGGTCATGTCTCACTGGTGCAGACTGTACTGGTTTAGCCACCCAGCCTGGCAAACTCCTGCCAGTGCCAAACCAATATATCTTCTTTTCATCCAGAATTATACCATTTTTATCCCTGAGTGAGATTTTTCAGACAAGTTATTGTTGTCGGGGAAATAAGACTCCATTTACCACTATGCTGCAAACTTTTCCCTGCCCCCACAATGCATTCAAATGTATATTTGCTTTTACAAAACAATGGTTTCATAATCACATATTGAGCAAAGTGTAGTTGTGCTTAATAAAAGTGCTAAAGTACAGACATGGTCATTTTCTTAATTAACTCTAAAAAAATTTATACAGTACTATTTTGTTTTTTAACTGTCAGAATCCCCTCCTAAGACTCAGATGCTGTATCAAAATTTAAGAACTTTGACTGGAGCATGGGAAGACCTGTGGTTGTCAGGCCAGAAAATCATTAAAAATGAAAACAAATTGGAAAGCTGTATTTCACATGAAACAATTACATCAGCGATTGAGAAGCAGTAATTTGAGCCGATAGTCTGTTGTTTCCAGAAAGGAGTTCCAAAGTCCAGATTCTAAAAGAAATATAATTTTCCTTGTATTAAGGATCACCATAATTAATAGAAAAGCTGTCCCTTTTCTAAAAATAGAAGAACAGCTCATCTCTTCAAAGCAACTATTATGGAATAATCTTATGAAGTTTATTAGTGTCTGTGGCTGGCAATGCGTGACGGTACAGGCAGACGGTGCTCACCCGTGGCAGAAATGTGCTTGCTCCTTGGGAACAGACACAAGCTTCACAACCAGCAGCATGACCCTGCTGGCAGGCTCTCCTCCTTGGGGCAGTGGTTTGACAGAACCCCACTGATTGACTCAACCTGCTCCTCACAAGCAGGGAAGAGCTGGTGGCAGCTCTGGTCACACAGGACAGCCCAGGATGCAGCGACAAGATGCTGGAGGTTGGGGCACAGAAGAAGGCTGGAAGGTGAGCAGAGGACCCTGGTCTTTGGGGAAGCAAACAGGGATTGGTTCAATGTTTTCCTGGTATAATCCCTCATGAAGTTGCTGAAGGGAAAAAGTGCCCAGGAAAGCTGGCTGGTTTCTAAAGGTAGCTTACTGAGAGCTCAGGAATGAATCCCACCATTTGGGAAGACTGAACTTCTGGAGAAAGCCTGCATGGCTAAGTGGGGACCTTCTCATTGAACTAGCTCACAAAAAAGAAGTGGAGAAGATGTAGAAAGAAGGACAGACAGTATAGATGGAGCAGAAACTTAGTGTCAAAATTAGAAAGGTCAAAGCCCAGCTGGAGCTGAAACTACGGAGGAACATAGACTCTGGGAATGTTAGTTTCAAAGTAAATTCAGGACCCAGGAATGTGTGGAGAAGACGTGCTAGTTACATTGGAGCAAAAAAGGCTTAAGTATTCCGTGACTTTTTTGCCTCAGTATTCCCAAGGAAAAGCTGATTTGGAACTGGCATGATGTGGGTTGGAGAGGGACAGCCCTTCCTCAGTGGAAGAGATCAAAGAAAGAAGCTGGATGTACTCAATACCAGGGGGTAGTGCTACGTAGAATTTGTCTGAAGGTGCTGGAGAAGCTGGTCAGCTAATTGTGGGACTAGTATATGGACAAAACATTGTAAAATTAATTTTTATTTTTAATAGCAAAGCTGCTGTGAAGAAGAAAATGGAACAGGCATGTGAGCAATTTTAGATGTAGATGAGCTATGTTAGCTGCACTGGTTATTATAATGAAAGAAATTCCCACAACTGAGTGGGCCATGGGATTTGATTTTCATATCACTTGTCCTACTTTTATGCTTTAAGGCATTACATATAGCAGCTTTCATTAAGACCTGAGATTTGGTGTTTAGTATTTCTGAAACAAAAATGAAAGATTTCCTGAATTTATCACTGATGGAAGAGGGAAAAATCCAACACCAGATGAAATGGTACTTTTAGAAGGTGGACTTGGTATGAGCTTTCACAGCTGGCCTAGATGAGATAAGCTGGTACCCTGGTAAAATACTAATTTGCTATCTGGGGAGGAAGTGATGTGAGGAAGTGACACTGGGTCATGTCCCAGAGTTTCTGCTTAGATTTCACTCAGCCAAATGCTTGTCCGACTCATGTGGATTCCTCTTCACAACTAGGAATATTCACAAGGACTGCAACTCATGATCAAACTGATCCCCCCTCCTAAAAAAAAAAAAAAAAAAAAAAAAAAAGAAAAAAAGAATAACTTAAAAAAAAGTAACAGAACATCCAGTTTGTTAGTTGTCACTTGTGAATCTTGATTTCCAGTCTGGCATCTGATCTGCCTAAGGCTCCTATCACACTCCTCCTTCTGTGTGTTCTGTAATTCCCAGCTATCAGCATTGCTCTCCGTACTTCCCAAGTACTGCCTTCACCAGAGGGGTTGCAGCCTGGCAAAACCGGGCGGGGGGGGGGAGGTAACAACCCACCTCACACTGCCACCTTTCTCCTAGAGGGATGACTGATCTGGCTGTCTCGTCTCTGCTATTTCCCCAGAATGCATAGAAATAAAATCTTTTGGAGATCAGGAGCTCTCTCAAGTTAAAGTACGTTAAGCCAGAGGGTTCGAAAGTGAAGTTTAGCAGACAGACAGTGTGGTCAGATAATCCCCATCTCCTTCAGAAACCAATATAAATGTATAGTGAATCTAAGAAGGAAGAGAAAAAAGGAAGCTGAGGCTGGGAGTGAAAGATACCAAAATGTCTCATTTTCCTTTTCATTTGTGTCATTAAGTTTGAATAGGAACTGAGCTGGACCCTAATTCAGCCATGCTTATTTCAAAGAAAAATATTTCATTTGGGGCATAATTAACAAAGTTGTAATTTAAACAGAGGAAAGAGGAGACAATATAAAAGAAACAATGATGCTTGTTCCTTTTTTTAAAAAAAAATCTGTTTGATATTAATATTTGGGCATCTATTGACACACTAATAAACTGCTTTGAGAAACAATTAAAGGAAAAATTGCTCCTTTGGAGCTAGGTGCCAATATCAAATAAATTACTTGATACACTGGAATAAGTAGAGAAATGATAAAAATGTTACCAATTAAGAAACAGTGAAAGGGACTCATTTAAGATTGGATGCATAACCTCAACATTACTGTTTTCCATCTTGCTGTGCTTAGGCAGTTCACATGTTCTTTGAATGTATTGCTTTTAATGAACATAGGGATGATACAGTGTCTGTATACTGAGATAAATTCAGCTTCACCTCAGCTATCTGCTGTAGGTTCTGAATGACTGTAACGAAATGTAATTATTAAAGAGCTTTGGTCTCTTAATACTTAAATCTAAAATTTTCTTAGATCTTTTCTAGCGACATCATCCATGTTAACAAATTATGAAATTTTCCTGTGCTGAATCTGCTTCTTCAGATTCAGCACAGGATGAGCACTTGCTTTGTTAGTCTGACCACACAGTTTCATAACCATTGAGCACTGGGGTTATTAGTCCTTATGCCTTTATTTGGCAGGGTATGAGCAAAGCAGTGGTTAAACATTTAATTTGGGCAAGAGCTTAAAGTTGTGTGAATTCTGCTGGATAAATATGCCTCTTCTTGGAGTTGTGCCTGGGGATGCCATGATTCATCACACATATTCAAGCACAAGAAAGAAAAGGCAAAGGGAGAAAGGGAGAAGTATTTCTGAAACAAACTCATCTTCCTAAGACCCTAGAAATGGCTCTGGACACCTGCAATGTGCAATCTCAGATATCTGGAGATGAACCAGGCAGGAACTGACTTTACAACTTAGTTTCTTGAGAAGCCAGAGAAAACATGGGCTTGTTAAATAAGTATCCATGGAATTTTCCTATGTCAGGTTTAATGTGCTTAAATTTGCAGGCTTTAATTTAAAAAAACATCAGACTAGGCATCTTCTGACAGAAGGTTGTCCACTGACTGACAATCTTCCTTGCTTCTGCTTTTTAATTCCTCCTGTATTTTTCCAAAAATGGGTCTTCTGTGTTATTCTCCCCAGGTGTATTAGTCAGGGGCTCAGCATCTTCTTATGACATAATTTATTGCTGTCACTGACCTTGAGTATTCAGAGCTGAAAACTGGTTTGCCCTGGCCAAGAGCCAAGGGTTTCCAAGGGTGGCATATGAAGAGGCTGGTCAGGCTTCATTGTTCCTGTTCACCCTGTGCTCCATGCAAGACCTGGCCCTATGTCTTCCCATAGGTTCTTTGTCAGCTGGGAGGGCAAACATAGGAAAGGTGGCAAAAGAGACCCATGCTAAAATTCTTTTAAGCCTGGCCTCTGTATGCAGATGCCTGATGTGATTTAAAAGCCAAATAAAGACGTTTCACTGAGGTCTGCAGTGGCCAGAGCTGGTTGTTGGGCTGCCTTACCCCACACAACTTCCATTCCTAGGCAATAAGCTGTGAAATCAGCTGAGCACAATGTGACTTACAGGGAATACTCACTATATAGGATGAGTAACTGTATTTGGTAGAACTTCATAAGCTTACAAAAGCTGATCTTGGTTATGCAGAAAGAATGGCTGAATCTGAAACGGAACTACTAAAAATGCCACTTTCTCATCTGATTTATAAATTCCAGTTTTGGGCTGTACTTAGAGCTGTAATCAGTGTTTTGAAAGAAGTTAATCCCAGAGCATGAGGAGTGACTAATACTATTACTCTCCTTTTAGATTGCTTGCACAGAGCTTCTCTTTCTGATCAGTAAGAGGAATTCTTTACCCAAAAGTCTCATCTACTTGCAGCCTCTGCTGCTCATAGTCAAGGATTACTTTCATTTAAGAAATTCCTTGGATAATTTTCATAATCTGCTCAAAATTTTCCTTTCCTATCTCCTATTTTTTTTTCTCTTGCTTATATTCTTCTCTGTCTTGCACTCCACAGAGGGCTATCCAAAAAAGAGAGAGGTTGCTATGATCTTGCCTCTTCTGTTGCAATAGTTTTAGAGGATTTAGTGTGGAGATAGTTTCAAAATTACCCCACTTGGGAGCTTCCAGCTCCATTTCCCTTCTCTAAAGAAAGGAATAGCCTCTATTAGAGAGGCTATCACCTCCACAGTCTATATTCAAAAGCAAATAATAAAATCTGAGCTCTTCCTCTGCTCAGGAGTTTTGCATTGGTTTAAACAAAGTTAACAGTCAAAACAATGCACAGGCAGAAAACACATCCGCACGTCCAGCTTGAGACACCAGTGATTCAGAAAAGGGGAAAGTCCTCCTTGTGCTGCCTCTTACCAAGACATTACCTTCTCTGCTTTTAATTAGGTCCCTGTTCATTGCAAACCAATGGCTCCAAGCTTTAGCAGTTACCAGTGGCTCCAAGCTTTAGCAGTTTGTTGTTGCTTTTCTTCTACTTCCCTGTTTCAGAACAACTGCATTGGGTTGAGACTTCCCTCCCAGATGGTTGTCTTAGTTTCCCAGTAAGTTGCTTCAGTCATGTCAGGTCTAATAACACTTTCTCTTCCTAAAGACACTTTCACAGAAAATCCTCTAGCCTTTGCAGTTCCTTTCTGGGGCTGTTGCAGCCTCTCAGGGGGAGGCAGCATGTTTGAGAATGCCAGGGAGTAAAGCTCATCCCCAGAAAATTATTTCAATCCAGATGCGAAGTTTCTCAATCCTGATAATTGTTCCTGGAATGCAATATTCCCATCTCTGACCTGTACTTAGTAATTGCTGTGAGCTTAATCTTCATTTGTTCTTTGTCAATTTTACACCATGAATTTGTTGGGAATTACAAAGTTTTGATGTAAAACATAATTAGCACAGGAGTATTTTTGTAGATTTCAAAGAGCGTTTTATTATTTGATAGTTCTCCTTAAGTAGGAGGTAGACAGTTCTGGCTCACAAATGGGTAACATTATTTTGCTTTTCTTTCATAAGTAACACTTAACTACTGTTTCTAATAATATTGCAGCAAAACAGCTTCTAAATATGACAGAGTGTTGAAAACACTGATGTGCAGGGGAAGTTGCATAATTGAAAAAAATCTTCACTTCTTGTGTCCAACACTTTAATCCATCCATTCAAAGCCTAGAGGTTTCTTGGTCTTTCAGCTGTGCTTATCTGATAAATGAGCTTTTAAAAATAGAGATGGCAGTAAATTCAAAAGGAGTTTCAAACCTCTAAGTACTGGGAGGGCGTAGATAAACTGAGCTTATATTACAAGCAGCTGCTATGCTAACAGTCTACAAAACAGAAAATAAGCCTGAAGTTGAATAATTTATTGAAATATCATAGTATTTGGTTATGGTGTAATCTGGTTCTCCATGTGTTATTCTACCCAACAAAACCTGATTTCAGTTTAAGATCAGTGTCATTATCTTCTGGAAGGCATATGCTGTTACTGTGCCTGCTGACAGACTGCACACATGTGCTAGGAACTGGCTGTGGCTTTGACAGCTGGTCCCAACTAATTGCCTCCAGCAAGATAAACATGGTCTGGATTTTGATCAACTACTTTTTAGGATAAGGGACCAATGGAAGGGAGCTGTGGGAATCCTGGAGAATGATGGGGAAAAGATGAACACTGTAAGAATATTGTATCAAGGCAAAGATACAGATGTATTTTATGCTTATAAAGGTACGTTCTACACAAGCAGTTTAGAACAATCTGTGATTTTACCTTTGCTGCATCCCACGAAGAGTATCTCCTTTTTTTGCAGTGCCATTTTATTCAGTAATTGTCCCAAGTCATTAGACTTCCCACACAACAATTCACAGTCAGAAATGTAAGTGTGAAGAGAAATGCATTGCTTCAGTTTGTGGAAGAAAATGTACCCCACTTCCACTTGGAATGAAATTCCGATCTGATTTATTTGCAACTGCCCAAACAACCTACTCTTATTAGTTAGCTTTCCACATGAACTCATGTCTTGAAGAAAAATTTGCCTAGTTGTTTATACTGCTGTTTCACAGGCACAGACTTGATGGAGGCACCTCTCCTTTCTCATGCCAAACCCAAGTGTCAAGAGGAATAATATGAAGAATGCTGAAATTAGTTTTGAGCTAGGTCTGGGTTTGTATTTTGTGGCATACACTAAACTGATATTCTATTAAAGGAGAAAATTCAGTTTTCACTGTGGATTTGTTTCAGTCATATGCAAATTTCTGGCTGATGAGGCTGCTATGACTTTTCAACATCTGTAAGGAATAGAATTATCACAAGAAAGAACTTTGAGAAGGGGTAGCTTAGAGAAGCTAGCAAATTTATCTTCAGTGTCACCTGAATTGGAGGGAATTAAGGCTCCTGGTTGCCAGCTATCTTGTGGTAGTTCCACTGTTAGCTGCCTTCTGTGAAAACCCAGAATATTTTTTCCCGAAACCACTTGCTAAAACTTCCCCAAGGACAGAGGTGTTAACAAGCAAGATGAAACCTCCCTACTCTGGCACAGCACTGAAAGGGTGACACCAGGCTCACAAAAGCATGAATGCCAACTACACGAATGCATTCACTGTACAATTACCCTGTTTGTGTGCCAGTTGCAGTAATTGGATAATTGGGTCCACAACTGCCTGACTACATTGGTAACTACTCATTGCTAAATTATATGTGAGCAATGTATAAAAAGCCCCAGTGTCTAAAAGCCTTTGTAACAGAAACTTTCATTGTGTGAAGGCTCATCCTAATTGAGAAAAACATGCCTATGAGCCATGATCTATCTTTTTGTTCATTCCTCTTGAATCTGCACAGGTCTGAATCTAGACAGGAAAACAAACACAACTGAAAAGGAAAAGAGGCAGTTTTGAACACAGGCTCTTGCTTTTCTCTCCTGCTGATCCTCAGAGCTTTTGAAGATGTGCCATGGGAAGTTAAATCAGGAGGTTTTAAACGTCCAGCTTTTAAACAAGCATTCTGACATGGTCTTTAAGTGACAGGTTGTTATGACATTTTTTCTCCTCTCCTGACCTTTTCACAACTCTCATTTCAGTTAATTTTATTGGAATAAAAGAATGACTTCAAAATGTCCTGACCTGAAGCAGTTTTGGAGAACTGCAGTTTTGAGCCTTGAAAAGTCAAATTGCCCTACATGGCCACGGTGTGGAGAGTTAACAGAGAGTTACCAGCAGGACCATATTTTTCAGCTGAGAGCCCTAAATGGAAGCAAATGAACTAGCAGTTTAGCATACAGCTACTTGTTTCTCATCTACAACCAGTAACCTGGATAACAGAGGAAAGGAAATGTAACAAACAATGCTGTGTGATGTTGAACGGAACTTCAGAGATTTTAGATGGTGACAGACTGTTTTTGGACATTAATAAAAGAGCAGACTTACTGGATATGTGGGCAAATATGCTACATTCAGAATGATTCTTCTTGGTTCTGTAAAGGTAATGAATTTCTCATAAACCTATCAGAGTTCTCTGGAGGAGTGAACAGCCATCCTGATATGGCTGTACTGCTGGTACAGTCTCCTTGGATTCCTGAAAGTCACTTGACAAGATCATTCACCAAAGGGTCTTAAAGAAGTTAAGACTGGGATGAGATGGACAGTGTTGACATGGATAGGCAACCAATTAAAGGAACTTACTTTTCTTGCCAGAGGGAACTTAACACTGTGGTCCTATAGGGACATATCTGATGAGCTCCGCTCTTCATCACTTTCACAAGTGAATGGAATATGAAGTGACAAAGTTCAGTGACTGTTCTGAACTCTTCTTTGTGTTAAAAACAAAAGCTAGCAAAGTTTGAAGAGATGCTCTGACATCTTGTGATACTGAGTAACATAGCAGAGTGGGGAAAGGGAATGTGTAAAAATGTAAAAAGAGCTCACAAAAAGAATTCTAATTTAATATATTTGATTGCAGACTCTGAAGAAGCTATTATCAGATAGTACAGAGATTCTGAAGTTATAATAGCAAATTATGCAGGAGCATCAGCACAGTCCTGAATGGCAGCCAGTACAAAGCAAGTTAGTAGGGAAGGAAGAGAGAATGATGCACAAAAAAATATTAGGCTACAATATTTTGAAGGCTGTGGATATATTTTAGCCTTCATATCAGTGTGTGTGTGTATATATATATATACATATATACATATATATTTATAGAGGAGTACTGTTGAATGACAAGGAAAACTGTGGGTAAAAAGGCCCAATACAAAAAATCAAACATGGAAGGACTCTAGTTATGAAAAATGTTGACTCAGAAGAAATATGGAAAGAGCTGAAAATCATGTATGGGATGAAGATCAATAAGGAAGGATAATTATGCTCTCCTAAAATAAGTGGGAGCATCCAAGGAAATCACTAGGCAGCAGTTCAGCTGTAGAACCAAGACATGGGGATATATGAAGTACTAAAAGTTTACATTGATTCAAAAAGTGATTAAAAAAATTCATGAACATAAAAGGACCTCCAAACCGAAGTAAAACGCAAACTCCTATTTAATGCTGATGTAAAGTGAGAGATGTCTCATTAGCAGACTTTGGCAACGCCTCTCTCAGCAGTCCTTTATGATGACTCTAATTTTTAACAAGTGTTACACATTAACAATACCTTTTCTTTGGCACATAGTTGCTATGGAAATAAACAGTAACTTGGCACAAACCTCTTTGAGAAACTCCAGATCAGTGAGTGTCACAGACATTTCATGAATGAATTTAATCTTGCAACGTGCACACACAATTCTTGAGCTGACAGGAGAATAGTTTTAGAGTAAATAATACGTATCAAAACCAGTCACTGTGTATGAGAGGTTTTACCAGTTTCACTATTGTTGAAAAAAACAACAAATGTCCCAAAAGGGAAGGTAGAGGGGAAAAAAAAAGGTTTGCAGCTTATTTTTAAAATAAAATAATTCCCAACTTTTGCAATTGATGATTCATAAAAGGGCCTTTTCTTTTTAATGTATGCAGGCAAGCAGTATTTTGTCTTCCTTGTTCTGTCTTTTGGATTTTATTTCTGTTTTTCTCATTTTTATGTCATAACGCCATGATATTCTTGATCCAGGTTTCAACAGTCCATTCCTACTTAGCATGTACTTAAAGTACTTTAGAGAAGTTCCCTGATTTTTTTTTTTTTTTTTAATATCTGGAGCATTATGCTTGTCCTTTTTCATACTGAGAGCCCTCAAAGAGTCACATTCACATACTCATATTGGATGCACTGGCTCAGAGATATGACAGCTTCCCTTCAGATTGCCATCTCCATGACTCAGCAAGCATCTTAAGATGATCAAAATGAGGATGGCACAACCCAAGGTCTGGAAATTTTGCAGACTGTGAAAGTTATTTAATAAGTTTTAAAACTGGAAACAGGTATGTGATAGCACTGCAGAGTTACTAGTAGATGAAGTTGCTGACAATAAATCCCCAACCCTGTGGGTTTTTTTCTTTTTTCTTGGGAGAATTATCTTTTTTGTGGATATACTGCTGAAAGTATTGAAGTTCTGCCTAACAGCTCTGGCTTCTGTCACACAAGTGCCCTGACTACTCTGTCTGCCAGCCAGCTTGGTGGGTGAGAAAACCACATCTTGCAATGCTTAAAAGTTGGGGTCTTCAGGGGTCAAATACTTCTTCTGTGTTCACATCTTGAATACCCACCAAATATGTGCAGCTCCCCTTGTCACAGTTCCTGAGGAATCACATACCCAGAAAAAGGAAATGAGAATGATAAAAATAAATACCAAGGAAAGGAAGAGTTCTGTTTCAGATTGAGTTCACAAAATATACGGTCACCAGTAGAATTTAAGAGCCACTCATACGGAGCTGCAGATGTTAAATACAGTTAACACTACTGGATTGGAGTGCAAGTGAAAAAATGGCATCTTAAGAGGCAACTTATGGCGTACCAAGAATGATGCTCCTTGCACCTGTTGCACCTTGAAGATAACTCATATTGCCATTGCTGTTAGTATTAAAGGTATAATAATGGTTATAATTCAGCATAAGTTGTATCCATGGCCTGGTGAGGGCCAGACCCTGGAGTGGAGCTGGTGTTTGGCTGCTGGTGGTTTTGGTGCCTGGGTATGTATCTGCTGGCTGTACCTGCCCTGAAGCCAGTCTTGGACTGCAGCCATGATGGAGATGGCTTAAAGTGCCAAAGGAAGTGATCTGATACCAGCTACACCTTTAGTCAAGCGTGACCTAAGGGACCCAATGTTTGCATTGGGGTTGGTATGAGGTGCAGAGTGCTTGCTGCTCTTGGGCTGCATTGGCACAGTCAAGCAGCACAGCCCTCTTTGTGGCTCTGACTCCAGGATGTCCTCCTCTTGTGCTGTTCCAGTAGCCCCAAACAGTTTCACTTCAGGAAGCCAAGGTTTCACAGATCAACTTTCAAAAGTAACCCAACAACAAAATATCTCACAGACTTAAACTCTTCTTTTTCTCTTGGTATCCTTATATTTAAAATGTAGAATTTAAAAGTCTTCTTAGTTCTAGGTCTGTGTGTGTGCTACTTTTCTCAATTTGCTTAAAAAGTGCATAGGAAATCACACAGCAAATAATATAAATATGTCAGCAGTTTCAGGATCATGAAGCAGTATTTGCCAGTTTTGTTTAGCTTAGAATCAGAGTCAAGCAGCATGACTTCTTTTTGCACTTGATAATCTTAGAGAAACAGCCCTGCACAGTAATTAGGATCATGTACTCAGGTCTCTATCTATGACTAGCATTAGATTCTGCTGAAAATCTGTTATGAGCTGTGTTTTCTTCTAACTTTTAAATATGGGAGAAGGAGTAATTCCACTCTGTTTTTAATTCATCCAGGCAGCACCAGTCTCAGCAACTCAGAGCAGTTATCAAAACAGAAGGTCAGTGTTGGCAGATGTCAGACTTGTGGCTTTCATGGCTACCATTTCCTCCTCTCTGAAGCATTCAGCATGGCACCGTAGTGTTCTGTACCGTGGTGGGGTGGAAGTTACTTAGACTAAAAGTCTTTTAACAAAGTCTGTGACATATAATATTTTTGTGTCATGTGCAAGGTCTATGAAAAGCCAAATTAATGGTAGAGACTGATGACACATAGTAAAGTATGTACACACAGGATCAGACTTAGCAGTGTTGTAATAACAAGGAAGTGCTTTGAATACTTGAGATAACTCTTAACCCAAGATAGGCCATGAATACTTCACCTGTATATGAACAGGTCTCTGATCATGATACACACAAGTAATTTTCTATCTCAATTAGGGAACCAGTAGCTCAAAGAAGATCAACATCAAAAGCAACCTTGAAGTATTAAAAGTGACAATTGCCAGGTAAAGCTGAGTACCTCATTTGTACTGGGGAAGGAGTTTTGATAGAGTGTAGGAGAGGTTGGCATTTAGCTCTTGGGGTGCTGCTGCACTTTAACTGACCAAGTCCTGACTTAGATGAAGGACACAAAAATGGCCTTGAAGAAATCTGTTGGTGAGCAGCCTAAGCTAGGCTAGAACTGCTCAATTGCTGTGCTCTGCCTCCAGGAACTTCATCTCCAGTTTTGCAACAAAGACTTCAACCTCTTCTAGAATAGCCCCTTCTATTACCACTTAGAAAGAGGCAAGTCCAGAGTAAAACCAGTGGGTTTGGTTTGTACTTTTTTTCTGGAGGCAGTAAAGCCAAATTAGCCAGCAAGCACTTCCACCCAGAGATGTGTTTATTGGAGACATGTTAAAACAGTAGCACTGGGCTGGGCTGGGAAGGAATTTCAATGCAACAAAGAGTGGGTCTTTGAAAGACACTTTTCAGCTTCAGGCAGGCCCTAACTACCACCATGACATCTCTATTGGATAGTAAGAATAAGTACTTTTCTCTAAGCATTTAATATTTCTGGTTTTCAGTCATAGTCTGAATGCTTTGGGGATCTTACTACAAACTCCACTGCTAACAGTTTATGTGACACTTGCCTAACTGAGAAACCTCATTGATCTGTTAGCAGATTATAATCATTGGACAAAGCTGCTGGATCCCTCAGGAAACTCCAGCTCCGTAGCTGTAGCAGAGACAGGCTCCTCTGTGTATCGGATTTCATTGTCTCAAGGGGTTGGCCACAGGATCTGGTCTCTGACTCTTGACTCTTTCTCTGTAGTTTAAACATCTCCTTTCCCAGAAGAGCGATGGCAACGTGAGCTTCTGGCTTGTGCTCTGTAGCTGAAACCCTCAGAAGCCACAAGACTTGACACAGACATGCTTTGCAGAAAACTTACACTCCTGCTAGTACTGGACCTTAGATGAAACTGGAAGGCTTACAGAAAGCACAGGCTTATTCTCCCCTCATGAGGCAGCTGAAGAGTCTTTCCCCATCCCACGTAATGAGGTATGATTGCAACTTCTTTTCCACCTAGTATAAATTTCCACAGGAACAGATTGTGTATAATTGCATGATCTTTCCCTTGCTGTACAAATGTGGTTCCCAGAAATGGGTAGATATAAATTTGTATGTGATGGTGTTGCAAAATAAATAGCTCATTGGTTTTTAACTTTTGGTGGTTTATTTGTAAATAATTAACATTTTTTTAGAATCATGTTGATATTTTAGTAGCAAAACTGTAACACGGTTTGGCTTGTTACTGGCATCTCACTGCTTTTCTAAGAATGGTGACAGCCACAATCAATACCTTAAAGATGAAAATGTGGTCTGCCCTTTGGGTTATGTTCTGTCAGTGATGTTACAGCTTCATACCTTTAAACCCCTCCGAAGGCTTGATGGATATGCTTAGTGGAGCTAGCTCACCGCTGTATTTCTTATCATAGGTGAGCTTCATTAGCCCATCCCAAAATAAAGAAATAAATTAAATAAAGCTGATTAATGCTCAGCACAGCTCAGACAGTCCAGCTGCAGGGGTTTAACAAAGTGAAGCTCTTCCTGTTCCCTCCAGACTGTCTGTTCATGAATGTTTCAGCCTAGCTAAGGGCCTGTCCCTATGCTTCATAGGCATTTCCTGAGTATGAATGAATGTGCATTGAAATCCTCAGGGATTCCTCCCATCTTGGTGCCAATGGCAAAATTTTAATGAGAGAGAACTCAGTCCCAATATGGAGGAAGGAATTGGAGCTGTAGTGGATATTAGCTGCTCACAAGTTAACATGAGGGAGTTCTTTCCCACTGCTTAGATTACAGCACAAATTAGCCAAATCTATCAAAATGCTTTCGTTCTGCCCTATATAGAAATGGTTTTAGCTCAAAACCTCAGCGTTAATTTCCTTTTATGCAAGCTGAGACACGCTTGGCCTGGATGGCAGAAAAACTGCTGCAATTCAGTTACACTAAAGCTGAGGAGCAATAAAATGCCAAGCATTTCATGAGCCAGGAGACCACACATGCACTCTTCCTGCTCATCAGAACAAAACGAGCAAAAAAGTGCCCTCTTTGTTAGTGCCCAGTGAAGCCTCCCAGGTGCAGGGAGAGCAGGGGCAACCCAGGGCTTGCATGACCTTCTCTCTGAGTCCAGGTAAAATGCAGCCCAGCTCCATGCCTGCAGACCTGCCTCCCTGCCTGCACCCTGAGGGGATGGGGCACTTCACTTCTTACTCTACTAATTTCTGCTGCCCTCCTGTGCTGCATCTTCTCTTGCTAGCCAAGTTCCAGTGCTCTTTTTGGGCAGGACTGCATTCAGTCTTGGAAAAATTGGCAAGTGACGGCAGTAGAGCTTCCCATCATTCACTGCTGGCAGTCCTTCCTTGTCCCCATCACATCCTACCGTGGAGCCAATAAACTGCAGCTAGGGACCATCACACTCACTGCAAAGTCACAGAAGTGTCATGGAAAGCCTCCCCCCACATCAGGATTTTCCTAATTTGGTAAATTATGGCCACATATAAGTTGTATACCAGCATTTGGCCTCTAATTACTTCCCCAGTTCCTTACGCAAAGACACTAAATCACCCTAAGAAGCTGTTAAGCAGGACAGGTGGTGGTGGTTTTTTTTTTTTTTTTTTTTTTTTTTTTTTTTTTTTTTGTAGTTTCATTATAATGGTAAAGGCTGAAAAAAGAACAAAATCACGGTTGATTATATATATGCTTCCTGTAACATTGTATTAGACTTGTGCAACCTTCTGATGTCCTGGGGTGGAAACTTGAAAGCTATTTTACCTTAATTCCCTGGCAAGGAAATTTCAGAAGAGTTACAAAAGGACAACTGCTTCTCTGAGGTATCTTCTAAAGCTCCCTTTCACTAGGTGAGGCCTCTTCTGCAGGGTGTCACCACATTGGCAATGGTGGTGATGGCATTTGCCAGAAATGTACTCCAAAGTCATGAGGTCCCCACTGTGGCAGATGGACCTTCCCTGAGGACTCTCTGCTCCTGGTAATCAAAAAGTAAACAGCACTGTGTGCATTCCCATCTGGGAATCTGAGGCACAGCATGGCCAGTGACACCACATGTGACCCCCTGCAGCTGTGACCATGTCCTGGTGGCCACAGGACCTGTGTCCTGGTGGATACAAGGCAATGGTCCCAGATGCTGTCTCTCTCTCTCCATTTGTCTGCTTGCAAAGCCTGAGAGTCACCTGGGAATAGGTTTCTTCATGAGAATCCTGTGTCAAACATGTGGCTTTGAAGATCAAAAATACTTTTGGTTAACCCTTTTTGTTGGTACAAATGTGACCCAGAAGTAAATTACATGGCAAATTTCATTCAGCAGCTAGCTGGTCAAGTGAGGAAAAGGGCAGTGCTTCTGGGTGGCAGTTTTATGTTCTTTTGTTGCTGAAAGCTGATGAAGATTTACATCAACTTTTTGTTTGAGGAACCATAGCGCAATGGGAGTTACAATCCTCATCCTCAAACCCATTTAATTTTGAGATGGTAGAGGTAATCATGGGAAGAAATTTTCACTTTGCAATACTGAATTACTATTATCTCATATCTATGTAAATGCCTGGATCAAGCACCTTTTTGAGAAATGATCTGTCAGACAAAGTGTAGGAAATGCAGTGCAAAACAACTGCCACCAATCCTTCTGTAGATGTAACAATGTATTTTAGCTGTTAAAGGATGGGAAAGCCTGTTATCATGAAAGCAGAAGTGAATGCAAGGGTTTATGGTCATGTGGATTAAAGTGCTTCCTGATGTGTAGCATTTGGCAAAGCTTCCTGGTTTTTTTCTTGAATAATTATTCATGAGGATATTCCTGGCATGTCACTCTTACTTTGGAAAATGCAAAGTAAGGTGTCTTCTGCTTATTCTGTTGTTGGGATTAATGCTCTCCATGTGAAGAAGTGCTGAAGATGGTCACTTTTATGAGTTTACCAGAAAATATGAGAAACCTGCAGCAAAGCCCACTTGCACCCATGGAACTGCATCCTCCCTTCCTACCCCACAGAGGAGTTTCAATGTTTGCTTTCCCTCCCCAACTCTCTCTGTTTACAGGGATGGAAGAAGAGCTTGTCTTCTGTGGTGGTGCATCCTGGGCACTGCAGAAGGTGTGTTCAAACTCCTGAGAAGTTCACACAGGCAGATGGTGCATACAGTGAGCCAGGATGCAGCCCAGGCTCCTCCTGCAGGGGCCCACAGGACACCTCTGTCAGGGCTGCGCTCTGCTCCTCGGGCGATGTGCTTCACTCATCCTCACAGCTACAGATTTCTTGGGATGTGTTTAGATTACACAGGCACATCAATATGTCAAGGACATGTTAGGAGCATGGCCAAGGACACTGAAGGTCCCAGCTGTGCCCACCACCTCCTCTTCCTGCAGCCTTTGTCTTGGCACCAAATGTACTTATTAGTTTGCAAGAGGGTATATGTTCTCTTGTTCTTACATAAGTCACATTCCTCCTCCTGCCAAAGACAGCAATTGCATTAATGTCCAAAGCACTTGGACATACCAGGCACAACTAACGCCTGCTGCTTCTCCTCTTTTATCAGGGAAGACAGAGCAAGGACAAATTTGGCCACGAGTGAAACCTGCGCTCAGTGTTGTGCTCCTCATGCATGAAAGTTACTGCAGCACTTAAAGAACAATCACTTGCTGACAGGGTTACTAGCAATAACAGGGCATATTTCATTAGTGCATCCACACAGGGCATTGGCCAGCTCTAACACCTGCCAAGGCTTGCACTTGTAAATGCCAAAGAAAGTTTCTTTAATTTGCCTGCCTGGATACAGGTGTTGGACCTGAATTACCTCTCAGCATGAGGTCCCTCACTGTCTCCCAAAATGTCTCCAAGTCACTTAATTCCATCAGGTCATTCACTGCACTTAGGTCACTTTAGCTAGAACATCCCAACCTGCTTTTCTCAGTGGGAAACAAGGATTATGTCCAAGCTGGCAGTGGGAAGGCAGTGCATGCACACATGTGCAGGGTGCCTGTAAACAGGAAAAATCACAATATGAGGGTTGGGAGAACCACAGGAAGGATTATTTGAGCCTATTTCTAATGTCCATTTGTCACTGGCTGGCTGAGCCATCCTGTGGGGGTTCTCTAGGCTGAGTCCAATGGCTGCATCCAAAATGAGACTGTGTCTGAGTGGCTGAGCCCAGCCTAAGTGCCTGAGGACCTCTCATGGGAGAGGCTCTCTTCTCCGTGCTTTGGTTCAACTCTTGGGGGCATGCAATTGTTGAAATGAAGACATGGAAGTTTGGCAGAGCAGGTTTTGAATCCCTGTGCTTTTCTCCAGGGGTCTGTGGTCCCTGCTGCAGGCACAGCAGCACTAGCACACCACTTTCTTCCTCAGTTTCCTTGCTAAAGCCAGGGATCTTCAGGGCTCCTCAGAGGAGGCTTCTCCATGCCTGCAATCAGGCACAAGTGCATGCCCATTGGATGAGTCATTCCAAGCTCCAGTGACTAACCCATCCAACCTAAGGGAGGGAAGGGAATTATAATAGTAATAACAGTTTGTGTTGCCTCTGGAGGGTTTCAAAGTGCTTCCTAAGCAGTTTTCCTTATCAAGGTTCCTCTGAGAAACGACAAACATGGCCATTTCTGTCTATTTTTTAAACTGCTTGTTGCTTTTTGTCGCTGAACCCACAGTGCTTCTGAAACCCTCCTGCAGAATCCCAGAATGGATCAGGTTGGAAGGGACCACCGTGGGTCATCTGGTCCAACCTCCCTGCTTGAGCAGGGTCATCCCAGAGCACATGGACAAGGATTGTGTCCAGGCAGCTCTGGAATATCTCCAGTGAAGGAGACTCCATACTGTCTCTGGGTGGTCTGTGCCAGTGCTTGGTCATCACTGCACAGTAAAGAAGTTCTTTTTCATGTTCAGGTGCAACTGTGCATCAGTTTCTGCCTCTGGTCCTGTTGCTCGGGACCACTGAGAAGAGCCTGGATCCATCCTCTTGAAACCCCCCCTTCAGATACTTATGGACCTTGATGAAGCCCCCCTCTTAGTTGTCTTTTCTCCTAATTCCTTACTTTCCCTGACCATAATAAATCATCATTTCCAGTCTGGAAAATAATTCAGTGAATTGCACTATAGTGAAAGCAAAACTGAATGCATAAAATACCCATCTGGTTTTTTAACACAACCTGCCAGTTTTAAAAAACATGAATGGTTGCAATGACTGCAAATTAATCAGCTGTCAGAGAAGGCAGAGGAACCAATTCCACCCATTTAAACCCTTGGGACTCAGGTACACCTCCAACAGAAAATGACAGTTCAAGGAGGCAGATGCTGCTATAGATTTACATTTTATTAATATTAATTGGGATATTTCTTCAAACAGTTTTTCTCCTGGCTCTTCAGCTTTTTTCCCCAGTGCCTTGTGTACAGTAAGAATATATATAGGAGAGTCCAATTGAAAAGTTATACTAATCATAAATAGATTCTTGATTGAATTGGGAGACAGACAGGGTGAACCAGACTAAAGCTGCTTGGCAGAATGCTTGGGTTGTGTTTTTATTGTGTTAGTGCAGAAAAATGGCAAAAGAACTGCTCTTCCTGTCCAAAACCTACTTCTCTTGCTGTGGATTGAGTCAGTAACCACTGAGGATGGTGCTGAGATCTGTCTGGAGGAGACTTGTCTACTCAGCCCCTTTCCCTATGTATTTTAACAACAAATTTTCCTTGCTTGTATCTTCTATTAATTTTTATGAAAGTCACTCAAATTGCAGAATACACATGAAACAACTTACATTTGCTTGCATCAGCAACTTAGTGTGACTGAGGAATCCAAAATTAGTGAAGCTTGATTGGGATCAACACATGGTTACTGAGTCCCTAACTCTTCCTCTGCCCTCTAATCCCCTAATAAATCAAATTCACAACAGTAAAGAGAACAAATCAACTGTCCACAGTGAAGTATTGTTTAAATAGTGACTCAGCCAGATTACAGGATACTTTATTTATATAACCATTGAGAAATAAATTTTACAGAAAGCACAGAAATAATCTGACTGCTGAATTCTGTCTCAGACACTGTAAATGGTTCCTTTTTTGGGAAGAAATGAAATAAAATTAAATTAAACAGGCATCCACATATATATATACACAATCACTCTCTTTTGTATATAAGATACATAAATATATACACTTTCTTTATTACAGTTATAAAAAATTCCCTACTGTTGATGATGCAATCTATGTGCATAGCATTTGTATGAATATTAAAAATGTAAGCTGTAGATTTTGCTAAATGTAGGACATATTATCCCAATGGCAGGGAACAGTTTCTTCTCTTAAGGGACCATCTACCCATAAATATCTGTAAAATGGCTCTTGTCATTTTTATGGCTTTCATGTTATAAAAAGCTGAAAAAGCACACAGATAATAAGGAGCTGTGGATGGCTAATTGATCTGAATTTTTCCCCAGTAGTATTTATCACATGATGTCAGACTTCCAGAAAATGTGAGATGCTTTATACTACTTCAGTAATATACAGTTCAGCTGGATGAATTAAAAATTACTGATCCTGTTGGGTCATCACTTTTACCTGCATGTTAATGAAACTCTGATCCAAAGCTTTTTTCAGGATTACCAAAAGATGTCTGATTTAAGAAGTTTTTAAACATTTATTTTGTATGCTTTCTGGGCAATGATTTATAAGAATGACAGAATTGACTGTTAGAAACTAGACTTACATTAAATCTAAATATTATTTTCCATGTCATATTACATGTTAAGCACATTTCTATGTACTTTAGTATATCTATTTTCCCTATCTAGAAAATATCCCTGTCCTCTCCATGGTCTCCACAAGTTTATTTTTAGTGCTTATTTTTCCTCTGTTTGACTGCCAGCCTGTCTATATGTCTGATTTTCATATTAGTGGTGTTAACCTGTGCAACAAAGTACCTAAAATTTAATGCTATTTTTTTTACAACAACTTCATGAGACCTCTAGAATTGCTGTTGCCAACCTGGAGAGCAAGATGCAGAGTATATTTGTCTGCTTTACTCTTTCCTGGTTTTGCAGTCTCAGACATTTTATCCCTTCTGCTAACACACACCATACACTTCTATTACAGTTCCATTTTAGTGCTGGGATTCAGTTCTGGATATTCCTTGAGTTTTTGAGGGCAGAGCTCAGTGGGACACTCTAAGCTGCACAGCTGCTACAGTGATTTCTCTGTACAGCTATAGATAGAATTAAGATGCATCTAATTTAGTTGTGCCTTCTAGTTTAGCTCACTGCTTTCAGGGGAGGAGTTAGGAGCTACAGAAAAGGTGAAGCAGCATAACTGAAGTCCACACCTGATTACCTTCAGGTAGATTGCCCAGCTCATTACTGACACATTTTCTGCCTGCTAACCGTGGCTCAGGTAGCTGAGCTGGCAGCTTTCTGCCAACCTCATGCCCCCCACTACTGACCTGACATATGTCAGAGCAGAGGGCTGCACTCGTCATTGCAGGAATACAGAAATAAAAAACCAAAACGCTGTGGAAGATGGATTTAAATGACTGTCCTCAGCACCACAAATACAAACCTGACATTTACTGAGATGTATAGGAACATCAGAAAAAGTTTAAACCTAACCCTATGATTTGCCTTCTATTGGATGAAACCCAAATTTTTCAGCTGTTAGCTATCAGTTGATCAATCACCTGGGTATATTGGCAATAGAATCATCACTCCAGCACAGGATTTGTAGCAAATTGATAGCACTGAAATATTTTTATGATAATATATCTGTATCTATAGAGCTCTGTTTTTACATCAGTGGATTATCGAAGATGAAATACAATAGAACAAGAGTTTCTAATACATCTTAGTTAGCTTCTTCACTGATTTCTTTTTAAAATATCCCAGCTACTTGGAAAATACATAAAACTTTCTTAATAGCATTACTAGAGTTCAAATTTAAAAATGACTGCAAAAAGATCTCTTCTCCTTAAAGCTGTGCTGAATCTATTGTGTGACTTTGCAAAGCAATCAAACTGAGTTTATGTAAGTGTTCTCTTTTATGAGGAAATCTCACCCGTGCTGGAAACAATAGCAAAGTATTCATGAACTTTAATGGAAACAGGATTTCCCTCTTACATCTTTTATTTGGTTTTAGGTTTTTTTATGGACAAACTATTGAAATTATATGAATTGGGTTGGTCATATATACTACTGAATAGTCCATAAAGATAGACAGATACCTACCTGTGCCATAGAGTAAAAGTAATCACTGTCACAAAGAAAATATTGTTGCATTACATTAGAAGCTGTAAATTCAATAAGAGGGTTACAAATACACAAATAAATTCTTTAGAATAGACCCCAGATCTGTAGAATACATATAAATGAAGCCTACAGGATTTTAGTGCAGCTTTGCAGACCTCCCTTTTCAATGCTTGGCTTTTTTCTTTGGGTACTGATTCACTTTCTGTGTTCTAGAATACATGCTTTTTTTTTCTGGAAGGAGAAAATTCATTTTGCTGACATCACTTAAACCCTTGTCATTGGATATTTCCACTCCTAAAAAAAAGCACTAGCACTTACAGACCTCAAAAATATACTCAGTCAGCAATTTTCCATGATACTTCAGTTTTAAAGTTAACAACAGTATAATTTCACCTGAATAGAAGTAGATTTCCTGAATCACTATGCATGTATGCATTACTCATAGCAAGCAATGAAAATACTTGAGGTGTAAGTTTTGTGATGGAAAGCTGATGTCCATGATGTGTGAAAGGAACACCAGGAGGAAAATCTCTTAAATAAAGGAAAAGTGCACAAGACGGTGAGGCTGACATGATATGCAAATTGAAATGCATGTGATACAGGTGGTAAAAAGATTGAATTGTCATATTCTAGGACCATGATTCTTACAGGATTCTGGGAGGATTCTCCTCTGAAGATGGAATTTTTCCAGCTTATTGCCAAGGGCCACATTTTTTTCAGATGTGTTTGCATGACTCCATCATCTTGGAGCAGAGCTCAGGGTGTGATGCTTTGGTTCCTGACTGCATCATGCTGCAAAATTGGGTGAAAATAGTTCACACATTTGTCATGATGCAGTCCAGCATCTGTAGCTGCACAACCTTCCCCATTTTTGTGCTTAGAGTTTAGTGGCTTCAAAACCAAATCCATATGACCTATAGTTATAAAAAACTAATGTAATTCTTTTCCATAGCATGTATCTTCAGCAAGGCCCAAATACAGATCACTCCTCTATGCAAATGGATTATGCACCCTCTATTCCCTGGCCTGTGGTTATTCAGGTCTTTTCTCTGCAGTTTTAGTCACCAGCTCCACCATGGTTAGCAAAATGGGATTTTTCACCCAAGAAAAGTACATCAGTGGCAAATAATTAACAAAACTCATATATGCAAAATAGATTTGAAATAATTTCACCTCTACTTTTAAGGTATATTATTTACTGCTTCACTGACAGTTACCTTGATAATAGAAGAGGTATTTAATGTGTTTTGTTTTCTCTCTTTATAAGGTCTGAGATTGTTAATTCTAAAGTTTACTGTGACTCTGCTGCAGCTCATTACTGTGATCACTTTTCCTGAAAATTGCATCTTCTAAGTCTTTGCCTTAGAAAACCATTTTTTCTCCACTAACTCCTCAGACTATATGAGTATATTTCTTGATTTGAGTTACAGTAGTGTTCACATACCAAATTTTTCTTCTGTATATGGACTCTATAGAACAGTCATCAAAAATATCAAGAAACTAAACTTGTTTTTTTTTTTAAGCTATTTTAAGTGTTTCTTCTCTTACAATAAAAGAATGATTGCAATGCCTAGCATGGTCACAGTTTAAAATGTTGTTGTTTAGCAATTCTCTTTTGAAGCTCTCCCACTGTATATACAAAAACATCCCATTGTTTTTGGGCTTTGGAGAAATACAACTGCTGCTGTAGCCTGTTGTGAAATTAATTTTAGAAATTTGTTTCCTGTTCAAAGGCTGGGTGCTTAAGACAGCAGGGGATGTAATTAAAAACCCTTTAAAAAATTCATGGATATAATAAAGCTAACCAAGCCATTTCAGAAGTATGGTTTGGGTAATTGAGAAATAATGAAGTGATGCTTATGGAGGTCCATGCTGGCATCTGCTCTGAAGTGCAACAGAGCATTTGCAAAGTATAGAAAGACACAGAAATAGGAGGATCCTTAGAAGACAGAAATTATTAAGTCCATCTGATGGTTTAGCCAAAGTGCATTATGACTTGAAGGGGAGAGTACAGAGAATGTTTCACCGGGCATGAAGTAATATAAAACTCACCCACACCCTTTCTCCTGAAAACAATAGCTCAACAGCTACAAGTGCTTGGCAAGTTAAGCCATGCAGGCAGTAGGAGGTACAGAGATTATGTAATTCTTCAGCTATCTCCCATTTTCATTAAAATGGGTCAGCACAGCTTGTACATAGAGTCTACTACAGGCCATAGTTTCAATGTATCTATAATTGCCTTGCCCTGCTATGCCCAGTACTGTGCTCCCACGGTTTTTATAGATTTGGCTTCCCTTAAGAAAAAGGTTGGAAGAGGTTTAATGGTTGTCAGGATGGCTGAAAATAGTGCTAAAGAGAGTCAGATATGAAACAGAAACTTCTCGCGAAGAACCAGCTGCTCCTGGACACATCCAAAGGAACTGCAGGCTGAGCAGATTGGATTTTGGGAATGAGTGAATCATTAGTGTATGGTGGGGAGTGCTGATAGGTTGGGACAACTGCCTGCTTGGCTTTCATGGGCCAGGACAGCACAGATTATGGGGCTGGCATTTTGCTGCATTTCTATTTTCTCAGGGTATGTAATTTTCTGTTCTTTTCAAAGTCAACTTTAAATAGAAGCAGAAGCTACCTTAAAGCCATATTGCCCCCTGCATTTATATTTTAGTATTGCTCTGAGCACAGAGATGAAATAAAAGAGGATCAGGCTCATATTTTTTCTCTTCTTATGTCTCTTGCTTTTTATGTTTCCCAAATAAGTGTTCACTTGTGAACTCCTTTTTTACAGAGTAATTTCCCAAGGCTTAGGAACCAACTTTTCAGTCAGCTGACTGTTTTACATTTATTTACTATGTATAAGGATTCCCTTCATGAAGTTATTTTCCTGCATTCTTTAAAGTCTTTTAAAAGTGTATCCATATGGCAGTTACTCCATTACCTGCCTCCTCCTGATTTTTAAGAGGACTGGCTGTGTGCAAATTATCCTCCTGAGATTTCAACTAACTTCTCAATTGCTTACTGACCTTTACCTTTGATACAGACATAATTTTTAAAGGAAATATACTCTTCAAGAGTTTCATTCCTTGTGATTATGCCAGCACTTTCAGAAAAGAACAGCTGGTAAATTCACTGCAGCAGACCTGTGTGGTGCCACATTTATGGAGTGCTTTCTTGGAGTAGAACAATACGTTATAGCTTTAGCCACAAAGTGCAATCTAAAAATAATTCTACTTTGCTCAGAGATGTGTATGGATTGATTATTTTTCTCCTTTAGAGGTGATTTAAGCTATTAAAATGTAGGATAAGTTCAAGAAAGGGAAATGTCATTAGACCAGGTGCATTATATTTTTATAAGCGTCTGGCTTTCTTCTAAGAATTGTTAGTTGTAGCTTTGAAATAAATCACTTATCATTTGCATACTTAAGTAAGACTTTACTTTTGGCAAACAATAAGTTTTAATGTGGAGGAGTGGAAATTGAAAACATGAATGTCAGGTAACTTTGCTGAATTTTATTCAATATGGAGCTGTGTTTAATGCTTAATGTTTAATGCTTAATTGCTCATTGTCTTTGGCATTGAAAATAAAACAGAGTTCAGTCAGTCTGCATGACCAAGTAAAATACCTTTAGAATGTGAAATTTAGATCCATATTTTGTGCATGGCACACAAAGAAACAAAAAGAAGTGGACAGGGTTCTTCCTGAGCTGCTGGATGTCACTGAAGACCAGCATGTTCCTGGTAATGCGTAGGGCTTTGGTGATGTTCAGGGGAGGAGAGGGGGCATTGCAGGGTTCTGCTCTCCAGGGCTCTTGTTTCCCTTGCCAGCCAGTTTTTGAGGTGTCTCAGCCATGATCCCCTCTGCCCAACCACTGCCTTCCTGTGCACACTTTTTCTGCAGTGTGCTTTTTCCACAAAGGACAGCCCTTTACAAAGTGTTAAACTCCTGTCCGCCTTTGGCAAAACTTCTTAAAGAACTATTTCTTTGCCCTTGACTCTTCCCAAGTACCCAAGAATGCCTGTGTCTCAGCAGGACTTCTGTCAGGTCCTGGAAGCAAATGAGATGGTAATTACCTGCACAATCTGTGGAGCAAGAGCTACAGAAATCTTGCAACAGCATTAACTGCATTTTTTCTTAAATTAAATTCAAAGCAGAAGAATACTGGTGCTTGCACTGTGAGTATTCTGTTGTGGTTTGAATAGTTCTGTCACATTGAAGAGTTCAAGAAGTATTTGGAGGGTGCTCTCAGGAACATGGTGTGACTTGGGGATGGTCCCATGCGGGGCTAAGTGTTGGAGACTTGATGATCCTTGTGGGGTGCTTCCAGCACAGCATATTCTGGGATTCTGGGATTCTGGGATTCTTCCAACTCAGCATATTCTGGATTCACAGATTCTGTGAACACTGAGTACATAGCAGTAGTTTAAAAATACAGTACAGTCCATAATATAAGGGTTTTAAATGCTACCTTACAATTTGAATCTTTAGTGTCTCTTAAATTCCCTCAAAGACATTCCTAACTCAGTTGAAAAAGGTGCCAAAGGTGGATGATAGTTTTCGGCAGCTGACTAGAGAGCATCTAAAATATTTGATATGGGAAGGTTTTTGAAAATGACCAAAACCCCAAATCACTTGCAACTTCATTAGCATCAGTAACCAGAATAAAACAAAAAGTTTGCATCTGAGTTGTCATAATTTAGTATTTCGAAGATGAGTTGGGCACTACAAAGGTGTCAATAAGGTTGCATCAGGCTTCTTGCAGTATGAGTTTAAAATATTCTGCAGGTTTGAAGTTTTCTTGATAACCACCAAAACTGTAAACATGATTATACCATATTTAGGGATTTTGAAATAAATCTGAAATAATTCTTCATGAGGGATAAGAGGGTGGTAACAAACCAGGGAATGCAAATGGACTTTTTTCACCAACAGTGATTCATATTTGGGATAGGCCCAGAGGCTATGTCTAAACAGGAGACCTGGAACCATTGACATACTTATGGGTCAACAAAAGTACTGCAGCCAGCTCCAGAGGAGATACAAATTGCTGACAGCCCTCCCACTCTTTTCCTGCTTTTGCAGAAAATGGGGCAGATGAAGCACAGTTTGTACAGCCCAGTGGTTAGATGCAGAGTGTGAATAAAACAGTATCATTCCCATGGATGTCTATATCCCCTGTAGTTTCATACAACTGCTGAGTTATACTCAGGGATTTAATAACAATATGTGTCTGATTTATTGTCCTGGCTGGAGGTCAATGGAAGACGATCAGCAGCAGAAATATCCATTAGTATTGGCATGGCATCCATACAGGGAAGCTTCCACTGCTTGTGCTGCAAACCTCGTTTCCCGTTTTGAAGAGCAACAGAGGTGTTTGAGAAAGATACTTCTGTATCAGTTGTAGTATAATTCAGAAAATAGAATTCAAAGGGAGAAAAAGTCATGTCTATCACTTGAATGGGAGGTTATCCTGAAGGAGATTGGCAACAGGAGTTATTAACTCAGCTGCTCTGTTAGAGCTGTTTTGTGAGAAAGGTTATAAACTAAAAATTTGACTAAACTTCTTTACAGATGAATGAGACTATATTATCATGAAGTGCTGATAAGGCTGGAAACTACAATGAATGATTACACCAAATCCATATTAGACATCAGTTTTTTCTTCTATAAGGAAGAAAAAGGTACTGATTTTTTAATTTTTTCCCTGTTGTCTGGCATGGGGATTCTGAACTTCTGTATGTTTAAGGAAAGACTTTGACAGATTAAGAGTTATTCTACACAGCTGGCAAACTGCACTTGCTCACACCCTATACATGGACATGCTTTGGGGAATTTCTTGTGCTCTATTAAATGCTAATTTCTGCATTTAAATGCTAATTTTCTTCAAAAACAAATATAAGGGGCCAGTTAGCGAACTGAGGGCTTTCTGTGAGTTTTATATTCCCGATCCTAGTTCTAACTGCAGATGGAATTTCCTGTGCATTTCTCCATGTCCTGAAGTCAAATGTTTGCTTTCACTCTCTCTTCTTGCTCATGATGTCACATTTTTGATGAAATAATGACTAAATGAAGGACACCCATGTTTCCAAGGAGACCAGAGAGCATTTCATACCCAGAAAAATTTGCATTTTTTTTTCTCTTTCTAATCCTGATAAGAATATTTGTGCTTCATGAAGTGTTCTTCAGCAGGGTGAAAATGCACAGTGAGTTCCACTGTCCCAGGAGCATGGTGCCCCAGAAGGACAGGGCTGTATGGGGGGGACTGAGTCCACCACCATCTCTCATCTTATTTTGCTTTTCTCCTTGCCATTAAGCTCAGAGATCAAGAGCTGGTGATGGTGCACTTGCTTCTCCTGCTGAATGAACACAAGATAGCCTAAAGAAGGGGAATCTTTCAGCTTAATGACATTATCAGGCGAGGTGATTTACTACTGGGGAAAGAGCCTGTTGCAGCTTTTCTGATCATGTTTCAAGGTTTTGTCTCTTTTCTTTCCAACCCTCCCAATAATAATGATGTAATATATTAAATTAAGTGGTAATGATGTATGAAGCTGTGGTTATCATTAAATATTTATGCTTCTGGAGTGTTGTAAACACACAGAGCAGCCCTAATTAACCATAGGTAGTCTACAATTATCCCATGGTAATTACCCTAATTGGAATTGGCTCATTATGGGAAATAGAATAGAATTTGTTTTCTGCTTGGTACTGAAAAATAGAGTTGGCAATTAAGTAAAAACAGCAGCCGCTTCATCCAACTTAAAAAAATTAAATTGCCCTCTTAGAGCCTGTCACAGTTCCCACAATTAGAGCAGTTTTACAAACAAAACCAATAATCAGATCCAGTTCCTAAGAATAAATACTTTCATAACCTTGTCTCTGTCAGCATTGATTGATAGCTGTGATGCACAGAGGCCCATAAAAAAGCCCAAAGGGCTATCCAAAGCACCCAGAAACACAGAGATCATTTGCTTTGTGAAGCTACTAGAGGAGTTAAGGGAGTGGTGAGAAATGCTTTCTTTTGCTCTGGGAATACTTCAGCTGTGGACATGGAGAGACTCTGCCTTGTTTAAGCATGACAAGCAATATTTCTGACCACTGCTCTCCTCCCTTGGTCACTGGGAAACCTTGCAAGTGTAAGACAGGGAGATCTCAGGCTGTTTGCAAGAGAGCAGCCCTACTCTTGTGGAGCTGTCACAGGCAACTGCATCTCTCCAATAGCCCAGGGAACATGGCACTCATTCCAAATGCTCATTCCCAGCCCTCTGCCAGCAAGGGAGGAAAACACCACTCATAGGACATGGCCAGTGTATCCAAATGCTGCTGGGCACCATCCTGAACCAAAGCAGAGATGGGTTATCTGGACTAGACTGATTCCTGCTGACCAAGGCCACAGCTGGACATGAGGCTCTGCTGCTGCTGCTTAGCTGAGTAAAGGTGGTGTTGGCCCCAGAATCCCATCTCGACCCCTCCTTTCCCAGCAGATAACCCTGATTCCTTACACACCAATGTTGGGGTGCTGGCCATAGCAGGAAGCAGGAACAGCCTTACCTGGAACTGCTCCTGGCAGAAGAGGACCTGTAATTGCAGCATGAGGATTGAGGACAGAATACTGCCACTGGGAGGAATCTCCTGTTTCTAATTTTATTTTCCTATCTGTTCATAAATGTAATGAAAAATTAAATAAAAAACAAGTATGGGGTGTTATAAAAGTCCTGTCATACAAATGTATCTTCTAAGTCATAAATTAATGATTTATTTTCTCCATCTGCTTTGCCTGATACAAACAGGAACAGTCTGTTTTTGCTGAAAGTGGAAATGCTGCTGAAATGATCATGTGGCAATAAAAAGATGTAAGAAGTAAGTATTCAAGTAGCCTGTAATGCCTGCACACTGCTACAAACAGAAGGAAAGTTCAAAAAGGAAGTAAGAGTTGGAGGATAGTGATTGATCCATATCATATGCTATCCTCACGTTGTATGTATGTATCTGTTTTCCATAATAAATGAAAACCCATTTTTTTTACTCTACTTCTAAAACATGACCTGCCTTTCTAATTGTCATGTCTGTGGCTTTCAGTGCTGTTGGGACTTGGTTCCATTGTTTCCAGTGTTGTTTTTATTTTCTGTAACAATTACATTAGCTGCCATCTCCAAAGAGGAAACCAGTTTTTCCAGTTATAAATGAGGTTAACTGTGAAGAGTAAGAAAAGGAAGATGCTGAAAGTGTGCCTGAGCAGTATTTTTAGAGCACTTCCAAAAGGTAATACAAGGTAATGCTTTGGAGACAGTGAACAATGTGGGCTTCGGTCAGAGTAAAGAAGGTAAGTCTTGTACTTCTAGTTAAATGATTTTTTTTTTTATTGTTGTAAATAAATCTATCTAAAGTGTTTTCCCCTGTTTTCCAAATATCTTGAAGTTGGAGACTAGCAAAACTTTGTGGGTAGATGTTAGCTATTTGCCAGTGGTTATGCCTGGGGTAAGGAGGTATTGCACAGGGAGGTTCTTGGTGAGGTATTCTACATTTGCATGGTGGCTTTCAGAAGACCTTAGGGGGAGGAGGTGGGGAAATACATTGGTCTCATTGGGAGGATCAGCCTTGAACCATACCATGATCTTTGCTTCCTCTCCAGCCTCTAACCAGGGTATGTTGGGACTTCACTTTGTGGGGCTGAGGCAAGTGGAGACATAATAGAGACAAAGGAGATTACAGAAAACAGTATTTTTGCTTGTTAGCTCAAATCAGGCTCTCAGGAGGAAGACAACTGAGGCAACAGCTAACTGGAGAAAGAGCCAGAAAGGGCAAATCTCTTTGCAAGGACCATCTATGGAGTACATTGAAAAATTATTGCTGTGTTTCCCAGAAATATTACAAAAATTGTATTAAAAAGTATGGACATTCATGTCAATTTTACCTTTTTATTTTTCTCCCTTAACTCATCCACATGTTCCCACCTCTTGTATTTTCCCTTGTATAAAGCATCTTCATTTCAACAGTCTTCTCTGTGAAACTTCTTTCACTCCCAAGCATTTCTAGCAGAATTCAGCACAGAACGACTCGTACGTGACATCCTGCTCAACCCCCCCAAGGGATGGAGACCCTGGCCAGGTTGCTTCCTTACCAAGGAGGGCTGCAAAGTTATCACTCACATCAACCCCCCCATCCACCACCCTCCCTCCTGTGCTGCCCAAGATGTTCATGTTTTTATGAAAGGGCCAGTTCACTTAATCTCTATTTTCAGGTTTCTGCTAGCAACCCCTAAGAATTAACATTGAAGATGGAGGTGAAAGGACATCTGTCAAGGTGAAGGTCTGCAGACAAACAGACAAAACAAGAGTTTTGGCCTTAAATGGAGTTTACTGGCCAGTACAACCATAGGAACTGCAGACAAGGATTTTTTTGAGCAATGCAGATTGTCACAAGAACCCTAAATATGATCCTTTTTCTATTCACTTGTTTTTGAAGTACCTCAAATTTTTTAGCTTAAGCAAGGATCAGTTGCATTTTACAAACTTGTTCCCCCTTCAGTGTTGAATCCTGTATACAGAGGAATATAATAGCAGAGGGAAAACCAAACACAGAGTCTGAAAAGACTGCTTGAAAACCTCTGCAAACCAGAAGGAGGTTTAGGTGAAGTGTCTAAGTGAATATAGCCTCCTTCAGGATTACAAAGGGCATTGCCATCCAGAAATTTTGGCACCAGTTGTCTGCAAGCTAATTCTGATTCTAGAAGGGAGCTGGCTCTCACAGCATGACTCTGCCTTGGTTCACTATCCTTCCTAAGCAGCAGGTTTTATTTGCATCAAATGTCTCTTGCTCCCTTGGCAATACCCTTCTCCATCATTCAGTGTAAGGGCATTTTTACATGATACTGCATTGTGCTATACAAATATAACCTTTAAATTTAATTTCATTTTAAAAATAAATTTAACCACTTAATAATTGCCAGAATGACATTTAGCTTTTGCTTTTTGTTTTGAAATAAAAATACTTGTTTCAATTCCATACTCCAGTAAGCAATATACTATTTTTAATGGGCTCAAACACATCATTAAAATATTTTAGATGTTACCACTGTATCCCCATTTTTCTTTAAGTTACTCATTTGCTCCAGCACTCCTTCCTTTGGCAAGAAACTCACTTGCATAAGCTGTTGGATCAGCTTTTCACTGATTTTGAACTCAGTGATTTTTTTGCTTCAGCAGAAAGGAAGAGCTGAGTAAAAGAGTTTTTAATTTAGAAATATTTTTTCTCCATCACGAATTTGTGTGTCCATTAACTCCAGCAAAAAATGGAGACTCTTAGCACTTGGCAGGATTGGCTCGCTCCTGTCACTGTATCCAGGTTCCAAGGATTTCTGCTGCTGCAGTGTCATTCCCACTTGTCCTCTGTTTCTTGCCCTGTGCTTTTCTGACTCTCTTCTTTAAGTGAAGGTATTGGTTTTCTTGTACACAGTTGCAAAACCTACCCCTCCCTCTGCCACAAATACCCTATAAGATGCAACACAGATAATTACTCAGAAGTGTGCTTTTTCTTTTTAGCGGGCATGTAAAGTGCTGCTAATCATTGTGGGTGTTTAAGGTGAATGAAAGCCAAGCTGATGAGTGAGTGATGGCCCGCAGGTAAATCCTTTGATTCTCTCAGTTGCTGTTGTTAGTTGATGTTGTTTGCAGTGACTCCTTCCTTGCTTTGCTTGCATGGAGTACTAGGGAAACAAGGAAAATATTTATTGAAATTATGATACCACAATAGCGTAAGACATTTTTTTCCTTGTTGGGATGCATTCTAAAGCGGTACATTACAATGGAGAATGCAGTCCTTTGCAACAGGCACTGGAGCAAAGCAAACCTTGAAGTGCTCTTGAAAGCTCTCAGCCCTTCCTCCTGTGGGACGTGTTGAATGTAAGGATTGTGATAAGTGACTCACGTTGCTCAGTCTCACAGATATCAAACTGAAATGCACAGCTGGCTCTTTGGGGTTTTGTAACACTTCTGTTCACCTTGATGGAGTCATGTTCCAGAAGGAAAATTTAAATTCTGTGAGAGAGCCCACATGAAAACCTTGTGTGCTTGAAGCCAGGCTGAGTTGTGTGTCCAGATTCTCAGAGGACAGTTATTTCATGCTTTCATTTTCAGGAGATTTCAGTCTTAAGGTGCACTTGATTGCAGGCTTCTGACAATCTTTTCAAGGATACAACCCATGAGGCAGGAGGATAAATTTGGATTTGATCCACTGTCAGCCAGTAGCTTGTTGTTGACAGGTGTTGAACACAGTCTGCTGGAGGCAACCCTGTATCAGAAAGTCCCTACACTAATGGTCAGTAGGAGCTGTGAAGGTAAAAGGCAAACAGGTCAAGGCCCATTACTTAAGCATTGTCCTGAGCCTCCATTGCTGACACCATTCAGGACAGTCTCCTGGAGGAAGTGGTTCTTTGCTCTAACCCAGTGGGACTGCTCCTTTGAACTTCCTTGGGTAAGTGATTCAACTTCTGTGCACTTTCAATTCCAGATATAGAAAATGGGATAATGCCTCACTTAACTCTGTGCATATGACAGGTCAATCAGGGCAGACGTCTAAAAATATTCAGACATTTGAAAGATGCAATCTATCACACAGTAAGGTTTTTAAAATACCACAGGTATCTAACGTCTAGTTGCTTGTGTGAGTGAATCCCAGTGAATCACCTCAAACACCTGCTGATCATATGGGGCTCATATGACCAAAGTCTGTGTGAAGGGAGTTTGTACAAAGTTTTGACTCTTCTTGCGAAGATGAATATGACTTTTGTTTGTTTTGTTTTTCTTAAAAAGACTCCTTGGGTTCAAGTTTTTCACTGGAATGAAAATTTACATGCACAAGTTCAAATAACACCCTTTTTTCACCTGCCTACTGTTGCTCTGTACAGCTAGCTGACTTTTCAAGGGGTTTAAAGTTTAAAATATACATTAATTTGCAACTCTCTTTCTTTTGTCAAGTCTTGGTCACAAATGCAGCTTTATAAAGGCATCTGGTTGATATGATTCAGAACATATTCTAGAAAACCACTTGGCTCTGTGGAGAGATGTGATTTCTTTGTCAGTGAGAGTGATTGACAACCAAAACCCACAGAATCTAAAGGGAGATTCAGACAGGATCTGACAGTCCATCACGACAGACCTGTTGACTTAGCAAGGAATCCTTCATGGGGCTCGGTGATGGGGGCAGGCACTTGATCAGGGATGAAGGTGTGTGCTGAGTGTGCCAGACAATGTGCTGAGGATGGCACGGGGAAGCCTGTGCCGTGGGAGAGGCTGTGAATCCCCTGCTGCCAGAGCATCTGTCCCTGTGCCTGTCCCCAGAGCCAGCCCCGGCTGTGCTGCAGCTCCCCCGGCCCAGGGACGCCAGGCACCAGGCACAGCTGCTTGGAGGCTCTGCTGGTGGGAGTGAGAGGGAGGACAGGAATGAGTCTTGTGATCTTGCGTGGGACTCTGTGGGTCTGGCACCACCTCAAGCAGATGTTTTTGGCCACGGCTCCAGTAGGCTGAGCTGGGAAACAGCACCAAGTTTCGGCTCAGCAAGTATCTCCAAGCTGTGCTTGTGAGTGTGGCCAACTGCTGTGGAAGTGGATTCACAGAGTTGAATCTTTGCTGTAGCCTTCATCTGGGACAACTGCTCAGAAACCTGTATGAGTCATGTTACCAGTGCTAAGTGCTGAATCATGCACCTACCAAATCTGTCAGCAAAAAAATTTATAGGTAAAAAATAAGTCAGTACACCTCTTTAAAGTGTTGGCAGCATTTTATCAGGATAAGTACTTGGATCTTGTAACCGTATGAGCTTTCCAAAATATTAATTTAATTGCACAGCCACCTTCTTATCTAATTTGCCCCTAGCCAGATCTTAAAAATGATTTAGACTTCAAAGACAGTAGTAAACCCACATGCACAAAGACACTTGGAAAAACTATTTCTTTGAAATGTAACTGATCATAAACTAGTGTTGATTCTTTGTGCTTTCCTTGCAGCATTAGCTCTTCTGTGGGCATGGAGCACTCTTGTAATTTGTCAACCGCTACCACCATTTAGGATCAGTTAAGTTTTCTCACATTAATTAAAAACTGTAAAAAGCCCCTCACTATGATTCAATCTCAGAGTGTGCATCTGGCCCTTGTTTGAGATGGGGGGTGGGGGGCGGGGGGGAAGTGAAGTTATGTCAGAAATTTCTGGGATGTTTTCTTTTGATTACCTCATAAAGACACTCTGCTGAAATGCTAACGGCTGGGAAATAAAAGAGAGAAAAGGACATCTTTTATTGAAGTGGAAAGGACTGTGGCAAATCCTTCTACTTACATTGCATTTCGATCTCAGAGTGCAGTACAGGACTAAGAGATCAGGAACAGAAGTTGCAAAATAAACATTATTTTAAAATATCTTTTAATATTTAGCCCTGAAACATCTCAGTAAACTTTACTTAAAATCTACTCTTACTTTCCCATATTAACACAAAAGGGGAAGATGAGTGCTAAAGAAGCAGATTGACCGTGGCAAGTGGCTACTACTGTATTTAATGTATTAATCTTTAAATTAAGATTTAATTTAAAATCTTTCTGTATTTTAAAGGATTAGGGTATGGTTTCTGAGTATATTTGGCAAAAAAATAAAGAAAGAAGAGCTCTGTGCATAAGTTTTATCATGTTGCACAAAATCTGCCACCACTAATAAAGTTTTAAGCTTTTTGTGTTGTTTAAGTGTGCATATGAAACAGGGAGGGTAGGATACCTCAATTTCTGTCTCTTGATGGAGAGGATGTACATGTTATAGTTAAAGCTTCCTAACAATTAAACTGTCCTGATTGTAAAGACAACACTTAATTCTTCATAACTCCCCATCAAGATTTCATGAGAACTGTTAAAAAACATTTGTTGAACAGCTGTCTCTAGAAGGAAGAGTGCACTAGTGAAATGTATTTCTTAAATGGATACAGATTTTGGTGGATTGCTGCTTGGAGTTCTTAAACAAAAAGATTTCAGAGTGAAAAAATGTTCATTTGTTAATACACTTATTTTTCTACAAAAAAGAGGTTAAAAATTATATTTATTGAGCAGAAAATTTGAAGTTACACAAATTCTTTGAAAGTGGGAAGCATGTGTGATAACTGTTGGCTTTAGAGCTGAATTTAGTTTAAAAGAAAAAAGATGATTTCTTCCATGACAGAAATTCCCTTTTTATCAGCGCAAGATCATTATTTCTATCATGGTAGATGGCAAAAGAGTAGCTTCTTTGTTTGTTCAATTTCTGTTAATTCCTATGTTCAAGTGGAAAACACATCTTAGGAGACTGTGATGTCACTTGTGAAATCATAGTCACAACACCACATGTGGGTCACCCAAACCATTTGGGTTGGAAACGAGTTGACGGATCACCTAATCCAGCTCCTCATCTTCCACTGGGCCAGATTACTCTGGGCCCCATTCACCCTGGCCTTGAACACTTCCAGTGATGGGACATCCATGCTTCTCTGGGCAACCTGTGCCAGTGTGTCACCACCCTCATAGTAAAGAGTCTCTTTCTAATATCTTATGTAAACCTGCCCTCTTTGAGTTTAAAACCATTGCTCCTTCTCCTGTCACTACAAGCCTTGGCAAAATGCCCCTTTCCAACTCTCTTTTAAGTCTACTTTTATGTATTGAAAGGACACAATGAGGTAATCTTGGAGCTTTCCCATCTCCAGGCTGAACAGGCCCAGCTCTCTCAGCCTGTCCTCATGGGAGAGGTGCTCCAGCCCTCTGTCTTCTTCATGACCCTCCTGTGGACTTCTGTGCAGACTAAAGGAAAGAAACAGATGTCCTGTGCTTTATCTGGTCCCCTCTTCCCATGCAGGTAAATCTCAAGAATTAGAGAAGACCAAAGAAAGACTCCTCTGAAAGGGTAAGTAGACAGAGGGAGTTGGGTAAGCACAATCTGGACTGCTATGAATCTGCTGAATGTGACCTGTTACAATTCATATCACAGCTTTCCCATTAATTCTGAATACAGTAAATTGCAAGGTTGAATTTGTTCTAAGTTTGTCAGATGTAGCCATTTGCCCACCATTTCCAGGAGGCAGAAATGGCTACACTTGGACAGGAAGGCAAAATCATGATCCAAAAGCAAAGAAGGGGATTTTGGTAGTATTATGACGCACTTCTTCAGAATGTGCTTTGCAAGAGAATTATTTTAAGAATTGGGATTTCTGTTTCCAATTTTAAAAACCTTAAGAAGTTATTAGAAAATGCAAAGCTGTGTACATCAGCTTCAGAGGCACTGAGACTAATTTATGTGTGTGTATGGGTAAAGGTGAGATGCCTTATCCTTGCAATCTGTATTTTTCTGATGGCCCAGTCCTTTCTGCAGTTTCTGGCCCCAGATTCAGCACGTTACTTAATAACTTGAAGATTCCTGGTGGCAGGAGCAAGAGTTAAAGCAAAAACATGCCAGAGGACCTGGATCCTAGTGACACTGTGGTGGCTTGAGAAGTCTCTGCTCAGTGCATGTCTCTGGTTCTGGAAAAGGGAGGAGCAGGTGGGTCATGATGTGTCCTCACTGCATGGATGAGGGTCAAGTTGAGAAACCTGGATCCCACTGAAGTGAACAGCTACATCCAAATCACAGTGTTACACAGAGATAGCAGCTCATGCCAAAACACAGTCTCCATGTGAAAAGACTCTACTCTCTCCATATAAGGCATCTTTTCTCCACAAGGTTGATTAGCTCAAGCACAACACAATCTACACCACCAGAGCTATCTCTGTTTATGTTAATTGCAGCTAAATTTATCTCTTATTCCTTATTACAGCATGTAGACATATCCTTTCATTTTTTGTGTATATTTATGATAGACATTAAAACCATCCATGTCTGTCTCCTGGTAAAATTTAGCAGTTTCACATTTTAGATAAAAATCAGAATTCAGGATGGAAGGAAGCCAGGGTAGGGACTTTCTAATAAGGAGCCCATGCAGTGGATTGCTATGGACTCTCTTAAAGTTTTTCTAGGCATATTTTTAGGTTTTTGATTGCATGGTGCTCAAAATCCATGTACTATATTGAAGTAGCTGACTGATGTTCTGTTTGTTCAGTGTGTACCTGTGCTGACCAGCTTTGCAGCTAGATTGAATGTTTGCTAAAATTTCCCCATTTGTGTACTGGAAAATGCCTCTTCTGAGAATTGTTCAAAACACATAGTCAGTCCATGGCTGAAGCCTCTTTCTAAACTGGAATATGAAACAGAAAACAATAGAATGGTTAATTTTACAAGTCTGTGCAGTATCTTTACAAACAATAGTTCTATGTTTCTTTCAATGAACAATTAATAGCAGTGGGTTTCAAAAACATAATTTACAGTGATATAAACAAACATTTCATAGACATGAAAAAGAAAATTTGTCTCTTTCTCAATGGAAAAGTTCTGTAAGAAATAAAATAGTGTTTCACTCTATAAAAAGTTTCCTTGCAAGTAAGATCTCTTACATTTGATCCTCTCAAATATTTGTATAAAAAAAAGGATGTCAAATTTCTACCAGAGCTCTGCTTGAAGTTTATTTGGATAACTTGTGAAGTTTGCCTGTTGATGGCTATGCTATTACTGACTGTAACTTATCTGCTGACTAAGTAGCCTCATTTTTGGACAGGGAGAAGTGTGGAAACCCTGAGGTAGGGAGAGGACAGTTTGAGTGAGATTCAAAGACATCTGCATTTCAGACTAGAGCATCTTATGAAGACCCTTGAGAAGAAGTGGATACTCTGTGTGATTCACATTAATCAAAGTAAATTAGACTGTGGTCTAGAAACACTTCAGGTTGTGTAGATAGAGACATCTGCTTTTGATAACCTTGTCAATCATGGCAAACAAAGTCACAGTAAGACCTTCTTTGGTCCTGTTTTCAACACTGAAGCAGAAGCAGAGGGAGGGCCTATACAGGAAAAGGTATATTCTGTTTGTTGTTAGTGGTTAGATCTGTATTTGGAGAGTGTGTGCTTGGAAGGTGTCAGATAAGGACACAGATTACAGAAGGAAACAATGCATGATGTTTATGCTTGCAGGGTCTGAATTTCAGTGAAGGTTTGGGATGAGGCTACAGATGCTTCCTGCTTTGCCCTGGGCTACCAACTCAGCTTAGCAGCTAATGGGATTTGCAGAAGGCCAAAGGTCCAGTGTTGCTGATTACCTTTGTTTTCTGGCTCTTATTCTAGAACAGTGAAATGTCAAATGTCTTTATCAGCCCTCTCACCTTCAGTCCTGAGTGCAGTCAAGTCCGAGGGGAGGTTGCCCTTGCAAATGCATGGCTAAGACAGGTGCAGGGAAGGGGAGGCTCATTGTTGGTAAAAGCTTCCAGTGTGGGTGTGGAAAGACTGGGGGAACTGCTTTGGCACTCAGGGCACAGTAATGGTTGCCTGCTTGCCAATGCATGCTCCTTCTTGCCCCAGATCCAGAGCATTTGGCTCCTGGGCTGAGAAGGAACGTGTAGGATTCTTCTGTTGGTTACTCTGTCTGAAAACTCCTAATGGAGTAATTTTGAGACGAGTTTGGTTTGGTTTTTTTTTCCTTAAAAAAATAACAACAAAGTTTTCTCCATTTTCTCAGAAAAACAGGAGATGATTTCATCTTATCATAATTGCTGAATTTATTTTTAAGGTGGGAGAGTGTAAAAAGCTGTAATCTTGCACGCCTCCTTTAATATATAACATCCTGATTGTAGTTGCCTCAAAAAATTAACAAGTATTCAAATAACCCTAGCTAAAAAGGATGTGGGTCCACCATTATCCAGACTGCATGACTCATTAAAGTGAAGGGTGAAGAGCACAGCAGAGTGGCATTAATCACTCAGTTCTGCTACAGGAAGAAAAGCATTTGTGTGATACTTTATTTACAACATACCATATGCAGAATTAGCTGATAGTCTCACAGAGACTCTAGGGATGATGATGACAAAGGAACATCCCACTTCTAAATAATTTTGAGAAGCTATTTAGTTCAATTTCATTTTAGACTTTGCATTTTACTTGACAATAATACACAAAAGACACTCAGATTTTTTCTTTTTTTGATGAGAAAGAAAAGCTTAATTTCCTGTTTAATGGCTTCTTCTCTCTTGGATTTTAGAATATGCCAAAAACTCACATAATTCTGAGATACATCTTCAGGACTAGATTTTGTAAGACCAAGAGAGGAAAAAAAACCCCAAACTTATGACAAGACTGAAGGCATCTTTTTTAGACTGAGTTTTTGCATCTTGAAGATGCTCTCAGAAAAGTCATAAGGTAGTAGCTGAGTTCTCATACCACAGGGAGCTGTGCTATCAGAAGAGAAACAAATGGATGGAGTAAAAGTCTGGCTGCTTAGACTCTCTGAAGAACATCTGGGATCAGATAACAGAAAAGAAAAACAAATCTGAATGGAGAAATGGACCAAAAGGGTATCACTGGCATTGTTTTTGACGACAGGTGGTAATGGTGTTTTTGGTGTATAAATGTTATAAATCACCTTTAACGAAAATGTACCTGGTTCAGAATAAAATTTCTGGTGGTAGTCATTGTACCTCTACAAAGATCTCAGAGAAGGAGGTTAGAGCCTTGGACTGTGTTGGGCAAAGGTTCATGTTGCACAGCACTGTTCATAAGTGGGGCAGCAGACAGAGAAAATCTCAGATGTGGCTGATACTACAAAATCCAAACACAGAAGACAAGAGACTTGGTGCATGAAAAAGTGACAAATTCAAAGTTGATGGTATAAAAAACAACATACGGAGCTTCATCTGCTGTGGCAAACACCATAAACTTTAGAATGGGCTGGCATTTGAAAAATTTTTCATATGGTTTGATTATTGTTGTTGTTTTTGACTGGGGAGCTGTTGCAGGACATCTACCAGAAGCCAGCTGGGGCTGATTACTGTGTGGATCAGGACACACTCAGCAGTGCAGAGCAGGCAGACACAAACCCCTTGTGCAGCAGACCTCTGCCAGACTCCCTGGCTTGGAGTGGCTGCTGGATTTCCTGTGGTAGAGAGCACAAGAGCCTTCCCACTCTGAAATTTCTATGTCTTTACTGGAAGGTGCTCAGATTTGTCCACAAACCATCATTCTCACCTTCTATAAATCACTCCAAAGGGCTGTTTTAAGATCAGACTGAGGATTCTTGTTGATGTGGTCCATGGGGTTTCTTTTAGTGTTGTCAACAAGCTTTTCAATTATTGTCAGTTCAGGCAGGGAGGGCCTGTGATATCAACAGAAAATTTTTGATTACAATTTTGATTACTATCATGGAACCTTTTAGCTTCTAATGTGCTGCTTTGATTTAAAATTAACTCTCAAACATTTCTGAATTTGCTGAAGTAAAAAAAATGCTCTTGGTTTTTACATAGTCTTCAAAATTTGCAATACTACAACACATGCTAAACACATCATTCATCCAGTGAGATCAGTAGGACTGTTCTTATGCTTAGAGATGTACACATCTGCAAGACCTTATTTTATATTGTCATAACTATGGAATAACACATAGGTGTGAGCTGGGGCTGATTAAAAAATTCACTCATCATTTCTCCTGGGTCAATTAATCAGTTTGAACCCAGGCTTTGCATTAAAACTTGATGGCATTTTCCTCATGATGGATATATTTGAAAAAAAAATCAATGCTAATGCCTTTCCTTGTAAAGTATTGTCAGGATGAGCTAAACATACTCAGCCAGTGGTTATTTTTTGCTTTCTGACCCACAGGAGATAATCACCATCTGCCTTCAGGATCACTTCCTACCTTTGCTGCCTGCAACTTTTTCTGTCATATCTTACTACTCAGCAGCCAATTTAAACTTAGAAAATGGTTCTATATATGTTTACCTTTGCAAAATGCTTCTGTTGTTTCAGACCTGTACAAGTATTTGTGTGCCTGAAAGCTTACTTGTTTTTTCAGTGATGTGAATTGGCCTAATAGGTTGCCTGTCTCTGCAAATTGTGTCTTTTCAGCAAGAGAGCCTCTTTAACCAATTCATCTGAACTGATCTGAGTTTTATAATGTCTTCCAAATTTACATATTTTTAATACAAAAAAAATCTAGAATGAATTCTATATGATCATGTTAGGGTAATTTTTTTCCCCTGTCATAATGGGTTATTGAAGCTCAGAAGTATGCATGCACAATACAACTTACTTTATTTTAGGACTTGTAAATTATTTTGGTCAATTTGATTTCTATTTCAAGAAATTATTTTCAAGTTCATCTTGAGAAGACAACTGTTTTGCTAACAGAATTACTGACTGAAACCCAAGACACTGAATGAAGTATGATGATAAAACTGACATCTTTGTAAACATTTCTCTGTCCCTGAACACAACCTTAATTAAATCACAGCTGCAACACTAAAATACTCTATATACACTAGGTTCATGCTATCTGTGAATTCTGAAAATCATGGATATCTTAATAAGGAAATCTTTGGTCCCATATTCTTACAGAAAGTTTCTCTGACACATTTTCCCTGTTGCATTTTAAATTGCAATATTCCAGCTCTTTCAAGCTCTGTGAAATAAATCACATATCAAGAAGTCAAATATCTGTATCTCCTTCATATACAAACTCTGTGAGAGCACTCCTATAGACTTCCTACCTTGGCATGGGGAAGCATTTGTATTTTACCTTATTTATTCACAGTACAAGCAGGTCTTAGGTAATGAAAACAAGGGCAGTGGGAAATAATGTCAACAAAAAGCACCCCAAAGATTTACATAAACTGCCATCTGAGCTTCTGTAACATGCAGCTGTAGCTGCTGTGGATGTTAGAAATACCTGTCATTTCAGCTGTCAACATATCTCGGCAATTTTAGCGAGTTGCCCTTTGGGTGCTCCATTTGCTGCAGTTCTTTGACTGGTCTTGCCTTACTACCTTTCACAGGCAAAGTTAATGACTCTGATCATTCCTTTCTACTCACTTCACATATTCATTCTGACTCAACTTTTTCTCTGACTCACAATCTGTTTCTATTTCCATAACCATGAGTGCATGTGAAACATCCTGGGCTAATGTGGAATGGCACAGGCATCGCAATGTGTTATTCATACCTGTGTGGGTAACAGCCTCAGCCCTTGGTACATGTGTATTGACTCGAGAGCAGCTTCATCTCCTGCCATCTCCCATTTGTTCAAGCACTTGGTAAACCTTCTTCTGCAGTGCAGGGGATAAATCCTCTTGTTCTTGTGTCAGAATGGAACTGCCTCAACTTAACAGGATTACATCTTCAGCCAACTTTAAAAGAATTATCAAGAAAAAGAGAAAAAAAAAAAAAAGCTAAAGCTTAGGAGTTCTGATGGATTTGCTGTGCTCTTGTTAAATCAAGATCAGTAGTTGACCTGTAGGTGTTGCAACCACTTCAAATATTGGGGCTTTCTGGTGGAAAGCCTACTGTGAACACAAAATTTACTGGGTAGATTCTCCTCATGGACATCTTATTATGTGCTATGTAAGATGCAAAATTTCAGGGAAATTTTGAGCAAACTGTGTGAAACTCCTGACATATCTCTAAAATCCACAAACCAAACTGTTAGCAGAAGGAATGTCTTTTTCTATACTAACATCTGTGAGCAAAAGGAGCCAGGAAAGAGAAGAGATCTACAAAATAATTATGGCATTATCTATTACTTTAAACATGACATTAAGATAACAAATTGGCTGGGTTTTGTTGTTTTGGTTTTTAGCTCTTTTTTTTAATATTGGAACATATTACATATAAATGGGGAAAACCTGGAGATTTCAATTTATCAGAATACTCTACTAATCCTACTTTTATACATAGATTATTAATTGACAAATCTGACCTTTTAGATACCTTCTAAGAGGTCATGGACTCAGTTATTATTATAGAACTGCAGAGTTAAATCTTCCAGGAACTCTTACTGGTTATCCAGAAATGTGGCAACAGCACTAGTTCAATTGCTTGATGGTTAAAGAATATTGGTAATATGTGCTGTGTAATCTACAATATTGACACACATGAATTAACTTCATTACATGCAGTAACTCAGGTTCTTACCACTGAAGACATCCAGGTGTAACAAATCCTGATATGCATAGAAGATCTGATGTTCAGCCTGCCTTGAAATTGGCATAGGCTGTCTCTCAGAAACTTCTGATGGACAGGAAAGTAAATCTCAAAATGCAGTTTGAAACACCCAGTTAGTCAGAATTAGAGGAAAATCTGGAGCTGGGTGGCATAAGTGGAGAGATTTTATTATTTCAGTGTTTTTGCTCTGCGCAATGTTGCCAGGGACAAATACATCATATGTTCTGAAGAGGCTTCCCTGTAGTCACTGCAGCATCATACTGAGCATAGACTCCAAAAGCCTTGCTCATAGGAGGGTTGAGTCCATTTGGAAACGTTGGAGATGACACATCTGGTAAATAGGTATGATGCTCTGGTTTTACAGCTCCAAGTGGGTGGATCACTGGGTGTCACTCTTGGGTATTGTGATGGAGGCAGGGAAGGAATGCCAAAAAGAACTTGATTGGGCCAGGGGGAAACCTCATTTCTTTCCTGTAACACTGAAAAAGTGATATCACAAAGCAAATATTATAGTAAAATATGATTTTGGCTTGGTTATTTCTATTCTCCCTTGTTTTACTGCAAAACACTTATTTTCTGGAAGTTTTGGATGTTTGATTTATTTGTTCTGGGATTTTTTGCTTGGTTTAATGTTTTTTTCTTTAGCCACTATGGTGCTAAACAGCCACTACTGCTGCTATTAACTGTAATTAACATCCACTGCAGCAGACTATTTCGTCTTGCTCGAAATTATTACTAAACAAGAATTGATCAGACTTTTTTTCATTTTCAGTTTTCCCTAATGGCACACCCCTCCCAATTTGCCATTTCCTGAACTTACTCCCTTTACAATAGCAGCACAATCTTTACACACAGAAACTTTAGTCTTAAGAGTGCTGTTATTTTAAGCTGGCCGTGCGCTACTAACTGACAGCAGTTTGGATTTTCAGGAAATATTTTAAAAACAGGCATCAATGAACATAGATGCAATTAGTATTTCAGTATAACAAGCACCTGCCACCCTTCTGAGAGATTTTCTGGATTATCTGAACAACCTGGAGATCAAAGTTTAAAACTTGCTGTTTTTTCATGCAGGATATTACATTTTATAGGAGAACCAGATATGAGTTGCTTATGCCAGTAACTAAAGACATGTGAAGCACTTGGATACTCCAATTATCTTCTGACTCATTGAAATTTGTATACTCTCTGTGGACCTCCTAAACACTCCAGTAAAAAGAGTAGAGGTTATAGATATCTGGGTAATTGAACTGAACTCAAATACTTCATCTGGTTTCAGTAACATTTCTTGTATTTCTTACTCTGGAGTTCTAATTTCCTGTGAAATCATCTTGCTAAAAAAAAAAAAAAATATATCAAAACCAAACCACCAACAACAAAACCCCACAACACCCAAAACCAACTGTGAGAACCAGATTAAACAAATTCTCCAAACTGTGTTTTTTGCTGTGTATTAAAGTTGGTATTTGAGTGCACAGCAAAATTAACTGGAGGGAGATGCCAGTGCATCACCTCACACCCTTTCCTTGGGAAACCCCAGGGACCTCTGGTGTTGGCAGGTGTTGGCATCTGCTCTTCCACCCATGGTCTTGGTGACACTGGTCTTTGGCCACCCTCCATGTTGCTGGCCCTTGGCCTCTCCCTGTGCACCCACCTGAGCCCCAGGGCTGCTCCTGGGAGTTGCCAGTGCTCAGCCTGTGGGGAACTTCCATCTCTGCTGCCTGGCATGAAGCTTTCCATCCCACCTGGGCTGCTTGCTTACACAACTCTTTCAAGAGGCAAGTGCAAGAGCCTGGCAGTCTTTGTGAGGGGTCTTTATATAATACTTAGTGTGGGGTTTATACTCCTGCAATCTTCTTTGGAACTCTGGGGTACAGGGATCTTCATACAGAAAGTGTGAACTAATGCTCTGTGCTGCATGTGGGGTGAAACCTGTCTCCAGGCAGAAGCTCTGCTGGAGCTCTGCTAGTGGGAAGTGAGCTGTCTCCCAGCATTAACCAGGGTATTGGTAGCTTCTCCCTGTTTCAATATATTCTTTGACGTTTGATAGCATTAAATAGAGTGCAGAAGGGGCTTGAGTGGTGCCAGGGACTTTGCACAGGAGTCTCTCAGGCAGTTCCCAGAGGGAATCAATCACTGCTCTTTGCTCAGCAATCATGACTGAGTTACAGTGACTGCATGTGATGTAAATTTAAACCCCAGTGTCCTCTTACTGCAGCTTCAATATCTTTATTCTTTCTGGCTTGAAGATGGAACTTCATATGGAGGAGTTCACTGACAAATTCACTACTTTAAAAAGGCATAAGTAATGCTGTTTGCTATAAAAGTGTTAAACTATGACATCAATATCTGGGAGGATAATGATTATAGAAGGACTGAGTGAGAAGCGATCTCAGTCAATGGGCAACAGCTCAAAAAATGAGTAGAAATTTCTTGTCTTTATTTAAGAAAAAAACCTTAACTCTGTGTCAGTTTATAAAGATACAGAAACTCTGCCAGTGGCAGAAGTTGTACATTGAAACAAGAAAATTCTGTGGAACTCTTCTAAAAAGTTTGTTGTAGTACTGAAATTCCTTAGCACTCTGGAGAGTACTAGGGAAGATTCCTGGACATAGCTCAAGTCTTTGCAGTCAGATAAAATCAGTCATTAAAGAAAAAACACAGCTACTTGGAAAAAGCAGAATGACATTTTGATTGAAAATCAAAATTACAGTAGAAGTTTGCATGGCTTCCAGCCCCCTTTGCTCAGCATTCACCGAGGTTGTGCATTTAAATAGATGTTGCATTATAAACTACTAACAGAGCATAAGGTACATTACAGCTTTTCTACTCAAATGAACCACTTGAAAACTGTGTTTCATCTCCTGGAAACAGTCAGCTCACACTATCATTGCCCACATTTGGCAAAGGGTTTTGAAATATGCTCTCTGACTATGCTGTTATGTGGGTTCCTAAAGCTCAGGACATGTTTGTCACTAGACATCTCTGTCTCAAGGGCACAGTGGCTTGCTTCTCATAATTTTGCTTTTATTTGTTGCATTCTTACCACTTCCAAAAAAAAACATCAATCAAGTGAAGAGAGAGTTAATTAGCTTTGGAATTAATTTATGGAAAAGCATGTTCTTGAAAGCTCTTAAATTTCTCAGTGTAGTAGACAGACAAGAAAATACACAGAAACAAGAAATCAGAGACCTGCCATAGTGCATCTCTGATTACAGTTGTAATCTCCTCATTTAAGTGAGAATGTGAGAGATGCATGATTTACAAATAGTACCCTTATAAACCTGACCAGTCCTTTGGACTATGGAATCCTGATTGTACAGCACATGTATTCCAGTGAAGCATTTGTATTCCAAGTACACTGCTTTTTAAAATTCTTATAAATTCTTCTTCCCATTTCACTTCACCTCTGCCCAGCTCACCCAAGACAGAAGTCACATCACATATGCATGTATTCCTGGACTGTTTCCTCTACTACACTCTTTCTTTCATGGCACTCATTCAGTCTCAGGAGATTTGCTTTCATTGTTTCTGTATTTTGAACAGCTTGAAAGAAGCGATGGCTGAAAGAAGGGTCAACAAGTTAGCTTTAAAATGATAAATAGGCTGGTTGCTGGCATGCCTGAGCATTTTTTAGGCATATTTTGTATTTTCCTTCTCACTGGTGCTTCTTAATTTCATACGGAAACTTGAAAGGACCTCTAGTATTAATGAAGATCATACAGAGAATATAGTTGGCAAAAACACAGTGTGATCATGCTGCATCTGTTATCTGAAGTAAAAACTGAGGTCAGAATTTTAATAAAGAGTATATGAATATTTTTGCATCTACAGAATAGCACATGGCAGTTTTCAGAGCAACTGCATCAAAATCACTGCTACTGCCTACACTGACTATGTCAGACTGCATGGTCTTCTCTATTAGGCTGGCAAGGTCCATGGAAAGCAACTGCCAGCCAACACAGAAAACTAAGAATTGCCTCCTAATCTTGATGATGATGTAGGCTTGGTACAAAATAATTATCTTTGTGTATGCTGGAGTAGGAATATAGAAGAAATCAATACCAAAAATATTGAGTAGTTCAGCAGTAGGGTAGTATTTGTCAGCTAATATTTGGTGTCAAACACAGGAACTGTCATGGTAAAAAGTGATTTTCAAAGGAGGAAGAGAAGTATCAACCAGACAGTCATAAGAAGGAAAACTACTGAACTGGAAAGAAAACGGTTTGGATGGAATGGATGTGAGTTGAGGCACAGGCTTTCCTCAATCTGCAGTCTGCAATGAAGGTAGAAATCACATCCTGATGGAAGGCCAGTTTCTCATTAAGCAAAACCTTTAAAAAAGTGAAGCACAGAACCACTGCCCACTCTGGAGATGCTCTTGGTGAGCCCTTATTTTCAGATAAGAACATCATTGCCCATACTCAGTTCACTGCCTGGTTCTGATATTTGAGCGTTGGAGAACTAGAGCTGGAAAGCCACTATCCCTGGCTATGAAATTACATTTGCCTTGGCAACATATCTGAAAGTTGTAAATGAAAGTTTACCTCTGACCAATGTAGAAAAGCCATTGCTCAAAGTGTCTGACTAAAGCATTAGTATTTTTCAATGAACCTAGCTCAGAACTATACATGTATCTTGCACATGACAATGTAAACCAGTTGGAATAGTTTCACTTCTCTATTAGGGAAGCAAAAAAAGAGAGATATTTCTCCTAGGATACACTGGAGCTATTTTATCCAATGAAACATTTCTGAAGGCTATTGAAAAATGGACAGAGGAAGATCATTGCTTTGCCTCAAATACATGCCACAGAGAACTGAGTTCCTGAAGTGAAGGTAACTCTCCAGGGTAATTGTCTTGAAATCAGCTGTCAGACTCTTAAAATTTAGTTTATAAGAGCCTGCCCATACAATGAGAAATAATTCTGTGTTACTCTGATCATCTGTCTGTTACCAGCAGAGCTCAGGACAAATTCAGCAGTCTTGATGGGATTTGTACTAGGTGACAAGTATGAAAGAAGTATGCTATATTCCAAATATTTTGATTTTTCTTTGAGTTGCTAAGTGATCCCTCAAGAGTTATTTCTGTTATACGTTAATGTGTTGTTACCCAAACCAAGCTTTCCTATGAATGTTTGTGTATTTTATAATCATGATAGTGTCTATATTCTGCCTTGACTACTATCTTGAGACCACAAAAGTGTTATGCCAATGAGACAGATCCTTTTTTAATATAAATCAGCTTTTGAAACACTAAAAAGCCAGAAAAAAGCCAACAGAATGTTCAGCTTGTTGAGATTTGAAATTCTCCTGGAATTGTACCCTCTCACTGACAGGCAGCTGCATTGTGTAGCCATTGTTTGGAAAAGTTTCTCCAAGCTCTGTGCCAAATATGATACTGTGGTTTAATTTTAAAGCCAGAAATGCAAATCTCAGTATGTAGACACTCAGATAACAGCAGAGTCCTCAGCAATCTGAGTCACTAATGCTATTTCCAAGAGTATAGAACACAGAATTTGAGAAAGTGAACCTGAAGAAGTTGGATGAGGAGCAGAGGTAACCTCTCCCTGTAGGTAATGAAGATCTATTAGATCCTCTCCCACAGCACTGGCTTCTCTCTCCCAGCTGTTGCCTCTCCCTTTTCTTATTAACTTTCCTTTGAGGCTGTTGTGCAGGGGTTTGGAAAGCAGCAACACTTCCAGAAAAAAAAAAAAATTCTTTGTGCCACTACAGACACCTTGTCTTTCCTCAAGTGCTTTGTGTTTGAAATAAGCAGAAGGGTTGACAAAAACAGAGATACTGTACTTGCTGCTAGGTAATTGCTTGGTTTCCTTAACAATCCCAGTCTGGGAGTCACCTGGAGGGACAAATGATTGTGTCCATGCAGGGCTTGGTTTGAGGCAAAAGGAAACCTGGGAAGGCTGAAGGTAAGAGAATGTGAGCTAAGGAAATTGGTGCCCTGCTTATGATTATGGTAAAAGAGGGCAGAATTTACCACATCCCTCACTTAAAGAAAAAGATTCTGCAGCATCACATTTGGGGGCCAGAAGCAATAAACAGGAAAAACACAGAGCAGAATATGTGTTCTCATGTCTTACTTGTATTGCTATGAATATAATTACAGTAAACATGCTGATACGTATTGCAAATAGAACCTCATTACTGTGAAAGGAGACAGTGGGAAAAAAAAAAACTAGTCAGGGAAGTCTAGTACTGAAAAACCACTCCTACAGAATAACTGTAAAGGTGTAAGAGTAGATAAATTTTCCATAGTTCTTCAGTCAGTGGAGAGAAAGCATGTGTCAAAAATAATTAAACCAGCAAATACTTCACAGCCACAGTGTCTGAGTTACTCTTTTTCTGTATCTACATTTCAAAGCAGCAGCATCCCTCCCTTGCCTGCACAAAATGCTGCTTCCAGATGGGTGACTTATGTAACTGTAAGAGACACCAAGTGGAGGTCTGAGGCATGCAGAGGAAATACAAGAAGAAACTGAGACAAAGAGAAGAGAGGAGAGGAAGTGTCAGGGTAGCCAAGAACATCACTCTTGGTACAATCCTCAGCCCCTCATTCCTTTCTGACCCCTGTAACAACTGACAGGGCTGGGAGACAGGAAAGTTGGATGGACTCCATCAAAGTCACAAACTGCTTAAGAAAAGTTTCTCTTCTTTCTATGCTAATATCTCTGTAACAGTGCAACTCTTCTAGAATGGAAGCCTGTTTCTTATTTTCTTTCCTCTTATCCCTGCCCTTTTGCATCTTTCATGATGTACCTTTGTGATGTGTGAGTCCAGAGTCCTCCCTCTGTTTCTGTCTCCTAGTCCTTTGTCTCTGTTGGAAGATTCCAGTGCAGGGATGGAAGGCTGGAAGTGTACTGTTGCAAATGCAGCTTCATATCTTCATTTTTCTCCACTGCTCTAATGATGGCTATTACTGGGAGCTGTGGTACTTTTGTTGCCTTCTCCATTCAAGGGGGCAATAACTTGTGCAGCTCAGTGCCAGCTCCGTGGTAGCTGACTAATACACTGCCTAGATCCTGACAAAAAGGGAGTGAAACCCTTTCCAAATGACTTTCTCTCCTGGCTATGCTCCTGCATCATTGTTTGCTACAGGATGCACAGTACTTCAGTGCCTGTGATAGAAATCAGGGAATCCTACAGAGTGACAATTTCCTTCAGTCTCCAGTTCCTTGCTGACACTATCGGTTCACAACAAGCAAAACTGGAACTTATCACTTACACCGACAGAGACAAGAAAATACATTTTCTGCATCTTGAATCTTTCATTGAGCTCTAGCCCATCTGTCAATGTCTCTCTGATGTGTAGATACAAATGTTTGAAATTCCCTTGGTCTCAACAATGGTAATACTCACTGCTTTAGTTATAGCAATAGAAGTTCCTCTTTGTTGATACAAGGCAACACACACTTAACTGATTACATGTTGGGACCTCTACAATATTTATAGCATCCATGCTTTCCAAGATCTCAGTCTACATGTCTCAGAATCCACACTCAGTGTTTATGACTGTGAAAAACCATATGCTTGTTCAAACAAGTTTATCCTATCAGTCTATTCAAGGTCTGCAGAGACACAGTAGTTTGTGCAACTGCTACATTACAGCATTATTTACCACTATTTATACGAAAATACTTATATTGTCAACACTTACTTTATGTACTTTGTCTAGATTTGCAAGATAATGAATCTTTGTGCCCACTAAAATAAGCTATTTGTCTATTTCCCATGCCCCTGTCAATATAATCATCAACTTTTAATTCCCTTAATATGACATGTTTTACTAGAATTCCAGTCACATGAAATGGAGTGTATATTCAGGGGTGAGCTGCCAACATTTTTTATAATGTACCTCTTAAAATAAACAGAAGCTTTGTCTCCGAAAGCAATCAGTCATGTACCACTGGGCTTTGTCCCATCATCCGGCACCATTATCCCTCTCTACCTTTGAATTAAATACTCTTGCATTTGCAAGTCCCTAAATGGACAGGATGAAATCTTTGTCTTAAATTCCTATATTTATTCTAGAGCAACTTGCCCAGATGAGGAGAAGCACTCATCACTCATGTAACCAGTTCCTTTCAAATCAGTCTGACACCCAGGAAAATAAAAAGCTTTGGGAGGATGTCATAGGCTGTGGTCAGCAATAATAGCAGCTTGCTTATTTATGGTACCTTTCATCCAGAAGAACTCTGAATGCAAACATGGAGGCAAAATTAAGAAAATACAGAGTAAGAGGAAAGCATTGATTGAATAGTGGAGACGCCAGCATGTGTCTAAAGAATGAGGGGCAGCACTAATTATAAACATATTTGCTTTTATTGTCATGTTTTAGAACTTTAATGGTCATCTAATGTATTTTTTATGAGATGAATATATTTCTTTCAAAACCTCAGGAGCATGTGCAGCTGCTTTTAATTTCAATGGGAGTTGTAAAAGCTCATTAGCTTCTAGATTTGTCCTTCAAATGTATTTAATTAAATATATAAAGAAGATAACCAGAAAGCCTGAATTGGCTGAGACACAGCACCAAACCATCTTTCCTGCTCTTTTTATCCTAGAAATAGTCGAGTTGGTCAATTATCACTTTGAATTGAACTAATTGCACAACTTCCTGGGTTTAAGTGGGCTGCAGATCGCGTGTCCCACTTTCACATCTCCTGCAATGATCCTTTGCCTACACAGTGGTGGAAGAGAAGCAGCATTGCCACAGATATTTCAGCCTTAGCTCCGAACAGACAAACGGTAACAGAATGTTTGTGGCAGCGTCACGATTTCTTTGAACTACCTTTATCCCAGAGCATGAAAATAACCCAAATTTTCAGCTGACAGACAAAGTACTAATCCATTCCGTGTCTCACATTTTACAGACGTTGCATAACTTTCTGGCACCCAGCCACAAAAATTCTCATTTGAAGGAATGCTTTGGGGAATGACAACATCCAGAAGCAGGGCTTGCAGGGCTTGAAGTGACCACCCTCTCTGGAGCCCCCTAGCCTTGTCCCAACTAAGCATGCTGGGAAATGCTGTTATTTTATTGTCATGGAGAACTTAGTAAGCTTTCTGTAATGGAAATGGAAACAGTGTCCCTGCCCTAAATAACTCACTTCAGTTGCAACGCCATGAAGGAGGATGGGTAGCAAACCAGAATAGAACAAGGAGATTTTGGGAGGAAGCAGACACTAGTTTTGACAAAGTTATGCATAAACTGAGGAAGTATAAAGTATATTCAGAAGAACATCAGTCACTTAGCAAAGGCCTTGCATAGCAGGGGACAGAGGAAGAAGACTTTTAGGAAAACTGTAAAAGCAGAAATTTTTTTTCTCTTGCAATTTTGTTGAGGACTTGAAATAAAAGTGGATCAATATGGAAAAAGCATGACAGAATAGAGCAGCACACAGGATGTTCTGAGCATGGGGCAGAGCATGGAGGAAATAGGCTGGTGGGGGAGCTGCAGCTGCAGGTGTGTGCCAGGGTCTTGCTGGTGCTGCAGCAGGCCTGCCTGGGGAGGGCATTTACAGCTCCCAGGGTTTCCAGGAATATCAGGAACAGGTGAAATGGCACAGCACAACAAAGAGGTCCTGGAGATTATTACAGTGAGGTGGTGGAATTAGTCTCAAGACATAAGATGAGAAGAGCATTGGGGAGAGCAGAAAAAATAAAGATTTCACAGTAGCATGTCACTGATAACGTGATGTCTTCCAACCTATTTGGGCATCTGCATGTAGCTGTCCAAACCTGTTCCTGTTTTTCTTCATTTACTTTTTCTGCTCTTGTGGAATTTGCCTTCATTCTCTTCTTTACTATCACCTTTAAAGTACTGCTGCAAGAATGTCCAGAGGAGGGCTAGTGAGGGGCTTGGAGCACAAGCCCTGGTAGGAGTGACTGAGGGAGCTGGGGGTGTTCAGCCTGGAGAAAAGGAGACTCAGAGGTGACCTTATCACTCTCTACAACCTCCTGAAAGGTGGCTGCAGTCAGCTGGGGGTTGGTCTCTTTCTCCAGGCAGCAACTGACAGAACGAGAGGACAGACTCAAGCTGCACCAAGGGAAATACAGGTTGGGTATTAGGAAAGAGTTTTTCACAGGAAGAGTGATAAAGTACTGGAATGGCCTGCCCAGGGTGGTGGAGTCACCATCCCTGGATGTGTTTAAAAAAAGCCTGGATGTGGCACTTGGTGCCATGGTTTAGTTGAGGTGTTGGGGCTGGGTTGGACCCAATTATCTTAAAGGTTTCTTCCAGCCTAATGATTCTGTATCACATGCTGTGAGATAAAGAAGATTTCCTGATTTTCCATTTAATGTCTGCAAGCCTCACCAGAAAAATTCTCTCTCAGTTCTTTATTTCACTTCTTAGTTTTTTCTTCATCTGTTGTTAATTTTATCAATACTTATTTGCTCTCAAGCACACTGAAACCATTTACAGAAGACAATATAGAAAATTCAGCAATTTTTTTCATCAGGGATTTATTTATTCAATGGATTCTGATTTCCCTTTGCTGGGAAATAGCTGTTTCAGAAGACTGCTGCTTAATATATAACAGTCAAGAGACACCAAAATAAATTTAAAAAAATTTGGAGTAAGTAAAATAAAAATATGCATCATACTCAGAATAGGTAGAAAGCTTCCTACTTGTTTGCCCCATGCATAGGGGGAAAAATGCAGGAGTTATTTCCTTGGAGATCACCATGAGCTGTGCAAGTAACAACACTGTTTTGTGCATTGTAAGGTAGCTTTTCAGGATGGAAATACCAGACAGAAATAATTTCCTTAGAGTGCTGTGGTTGATGGTGGATAAACAGGAGACACTCAGAGCTGAACTAGCAATGAACTCTTCTCTGGGATGGCAGGGCTGGCAAGATGTCAAGGCCCATTATCCCCTCTGAAAAAGCAGAGGGAGACACCAAAGCAGACAGACGCTCCTGTAATGCCTTGTCTAAACTACATTATTTATCTCTGTCAAGATCCTCTGCCTCCCTCTGTGTCTGGCCTGCATGAGGCAAAGCTGCAATGAGCAATCCAAAGCACTCAAATTACAAGAAGAGCTTGTATTGATAAAAAAGCCATTTTTGGCTTTTTACCTTAGCTGTGACTGTGATAGAAATCTCATGGGTTATGCTCGGCAGCCCAGTGGGCAGAGCATGAGTAGATCATTGAAAGTGATAAATTCTTACATGTGCAGGCAAATTTTCAAAAGCAGTGCTTGAACTGAGATGCCTTTGCTTTTATTCAACCTGAGGTTCCTATATCTAGACCCAGATTTTTTGCTTCTCTGAGCACTTGAGACTTCCACTGATCTCTCTCAGAGTCAGGAACCAGAAGTTGTTGTGAAAATTTAGCCTGGGGTGAAATTTGGACCTGCTGTAGTTAAAAGGAAATTTTCCAAGATTTAATTTGATGTAACTAATTCTGAACACTCAAGAATTAAGTGCTTAAAATGAGATGAGTGCATTTCCTGGTAGGCAAAATAGAGAAAACTTTTAGCCACTTCTGTAAACTGCATTACAATATCTGAAAAGCAGCATCTGTGTGATAGGGGAAAAAAGAGAAAAGAAAAAAAAAGAAAAGAAAAGAAAAGAAAAGAAAAGAAAAGAAAAGAAAAGAAAAGAAAAGAAAAGAAAAGAAAAGAAAAGAAAAGAAAAGAAAAGAAAAGAAAAATCTTCCAAAACTCAAAAGAAGGATTCCTAAAACTTGTCTTACATGTCTTTAACTTAGATTTCAGTTGTCTACTTTGAAACAAGGAAAATTTTAAATTTTTTTTGTATTTACATAAATTAAAGTTGTTAATACTGACTGTGAAGCCTGGCCTCTGGGGCACATGGCACATGTGGGCTGCCAAAAGGGCCAGGACTCAGACTGTTGGAACAACCTCTAATGAGGGAGAGTATTTATCATATATATTTTATTCTAGATATGGCATATGCCAAAATTTAGGTCTGTCTGTTAGGAACTGTAAGTCTGTTAACTTCCTAAGATAAAAAATAATTATGGGAGAAGAAGAAGCTCTATGAATAACTCTGGGAAGAAGAAGCCCTATGGAAAACTCTTCTACAGAGCAGAGGGGAATCAATTTCAGACAAGCATAAGAGTGCTCCATTAGCATTTGTGCAGGTCCTAAGCAGTTACACAAGAATGCAGCTCAATGAGATTTTCTGAATGAGCAGATAAATAATAAGGCTCTTGAGACATCATTTGCATTCAATAATAGCTGGAAAATGCCTTAATAAAAATGAGCAGTAGGAATACAGGGATGGTAGCCTGCTCACAAGATAGGATTCTGGATGTGGGGTTTCCACAGCTGTGTCCTAATTTAAGGGTCTAATTTAAGAAAAAATTTAATTATACCCCAGCATATCTGTATGCAGATGACTTTACAGCTGACTGTAAAGTGGATTAGAGGTGAGCACTCAGCTGGAACTTTCACATTGTAGCACTGGGCACAGAAGAACTTTACCTTCATACAGTAATAGTTTATTACAGCAGTCACTTGATTTTTCTTTATATACCTCATTATATTAGCTTAGCCTCCATCTCCATGTCATAGTTTCTTAAAGTTTTATTTATCAAGCATTTGGTAGGACCTTACACTGAATTTCAGTGCTTTCCATCTCATTGATCTGATGGTTTTTGGGAGTACATAAGTGATTTTGCAAAGTCCCTCCCATTATTTATGTGGAAAAGTGTACAGGATGTCTGTGTTAAATGTTAGATTAAAAATTAGGTAATTAGATTAATGACATTCTGTCCTCTTCATCATGGAACAGTCTTAAATAATCCTTTGCTGTCTCCTCTCTTGGTTCAAGCTTCTTTTCAGGAGAATAGCTGCTCTCCTTTGCCATTCCTGGGTTGGAATTACACATCAGTCTCCAGGCATGAATTCCAAGCCAAACAGCACATCCAGTGGTTTCTGTCTGGAGAGGACATGGACCTTCCACTTTCAGCTGTAGTGAAGATCATTATAATAAAATAAAAATAAATAAAAGATTGTGTTGTTACCATCTTCAATATTTTTATTTCTCCTGAGGTAAGCAGTACTATTGTCTGTCTACTATACTTTATCTTATTGCTTCATGGCTCTTATCTCAGACAGTATTTAATCCAAGCTAGGGTCAGAAGATTGCCTTGTAGTCTAATTGGAGATAAAAGAAACTGATTTTAAAGACTTTTTATAGGCTATGTTTTGTGAATATATCCTTGACAGAGGAACAAGTATTTTTATAAGCTATGTTTTCAGAGTAGTTCAGTTGCTTAAGGGTATTAGCCAGGGCACATTAATTTGCAGTAACATTTTAAAGCTTTAGAACAAGATTCTCCCTGGATATTTATGCCCTGGTGGATATTGCATAAAGGAAAAGGAATAAGATTTTTTTAGAATTTTTTTTTGTACACCCTGAGTTCAGCACTTTTCCTTTGTATTATTGTCTGTAAAACAGATCTCAGAGGTAACTTTACCAAGTGTCTCAGGATTATATTAGCTACCTCAGTGGACTGTTGTGGGAACATTGCTTTTTTAGAAATGTTGCTTTTACCATTAACTTCTGGAGGGAACAAGCTGAAAGCTGTAAGTGAATGATGCCCTGGCAGGCATGACTCTTGATTGCTGTGACAGGTGATTTGGAATGGAAAGGGTGGTGAGTAAGCTGGGGCAGTACACATATCCATTATAAGCTTATTCTTTCTGTGGAAGACGTGATGCTACAGAAATGATGCAATGATGCAAATCACCTTTCCAAGGAAAAAGCAGAAAATCAAAGCATTCTGATAGTAGCTCTGGTGGCATTATGGTGTTCTGGGGGCAGGATAATGCAGGAATGGGGGACAGGGATATTGCCCGTGCACAGCTATGCCCTCTCTGTTCTAGAAAGCCTGCATCCAGCTAGAGCAGCTCCTGGCTACATGTGGGCCCCTTGCCATGTGGCATACTCCCTGCATAGGAAATCACAAAGATGCTGCCCTGTAGATGTCTAGTAAGCACAGTCCTCTCCTATTCCAGCTCTGAGGTCTTTAAAGAATGTGATTCTTGGATTTTTGGTCCATCAGAAAAATTATGTGGTTGTAGCCCAGTGAGATCTGCGTGGGAAAAGCAGGATTCTTCTCACCTAATTTATGATGTCTCTGCCTCTGACGTAGATAATCTGCATCTGTTCCACTCGCTGTAGACTCCCTTGGAGTCAATGAGGAGGAATAAACACTTTTAGGACATGAATCATCCGATGCATTTTAGACATTTACATTAGAGCTGGATCACTTCCATTGTAGCACTGCCTATTTCCTCTCTATTTCATTATAGAGAGAACTTGGCTCAGAAATAGATGTCACCATCTAAAGTTAGGTGGGATGAATCCCACACAGACAGCCTGTTGTAGATGTGCTAACTGAATGGGAGACTCAGGAGCATCTTTTTTTTTCATGGTGTTCTGAGGAGGAAGCCTAGAAAAGGACTGAGAAGGGGGCGATGACCATGTTCTAGAAAAATCTGTGTGTGGTGCAGAGAATGGAAAGTATGAGCACTAGAAAGAGCTGGAAAAGGGGATAAATACTGCATTGAGACAATTGCAAATCATATGATAGCAAATTATTCAGAACAGTCTAATCTAAAGCTGACTGCAAAGAGCTGTAGCAGAATCTCATAATACTGTGTAACTAGCTAATAAAATGACAAATGAAAATTAACGCTCATAAGTGCAAAGTAATGCAAATGGAATAAAAATAACTCAAACTATTCATACATATTAACAGGCTTTAAATTAGCTATTACTCTCCAGGAAATAAATTTTGGAGTGATTGATCTGGAAACATCTGATCCATGCTCATGGGAGGTCAAAAGAACAAATGAAACACTACAAATTATTGAGAAAAGGATGGAGTAAACCCAGAAAATGTTCTTATGTCACTGCATAAACTCACAGTGCTTGCACAGCTTGAAGGAGTGTACAGCTCTTCCCCAGCAGCCTCAAGGCAGGTATAACAAAGCTGGAGATGAGATAGAGAAGGGCTGCAAGGTGATCAAAAGATACACAACAGCAAAGACAGACTTTGGCTCTCCAGTCTGAAAAAGAGAAGGTAATATGATAGAAGCCTAAAAATGGTTTAGGGAAGGTAAATTGGGAATTCTTACACGCATTTTTTTTGTCCCTGGGGTTGAGGAGATAGCTAATGATATTACCAACAATGCATTAAAAAACCCCACAAAGGCAAGTATTTTTTACAATACTCAAAATTAGGTCATAGCACTCTTTGCAAGAAAAGCCCGAAAGAATTAAAAAGTAGATATTAGATGAAATAAAAAGTATCAACTTTCTGAGTATTAAACATTGTGGTCCGGTATAAGTTCCCAGATATCAGCTGCTAAACAGCTAATTGCTGGAAAGCTGCATTTATTTTATCACTGTACTTCTATTATACCATGGAATACCCGTTTCCTGAAATACTGGCTAGTAAGTGCTGTTGAGTCCATGTTCTGGACTAAACTGGCATTTAACCTGATGCAGTGTGGCAGTTTTTGTGTTTCTAAGTGAGATAAGAGACTGAGGAATAGCCAAAAAGAAACATGTTGGAGGAGGTCAACACCATGGAGGATGTTTGTACCATGGGCTAGGAAGTCTGAGCTGAGTAGGGAACAGTTATCCATTTCCTTGGATATGAGCCTGGCAGGATAGAGGGCAAACAGCTGAAAGGCCACCAAGATGTAGCAACGTAGACTTCTATCATGGGAAAAGCCATTTGACCTGGGGAAACAGGTGTAATTTATTGTTCTTTTTTGTTCTTTTTAGTTGAACATTATTGTGAAGGCAGAGATCTCAGCCTTAGCTGAGGTGTGTTCTGGGTTAGTCGCCGTAGTTAAGTTTCATATCAAACCACTGGACTTGGTTGAAAGGGGCTGCACTTTGGGCCCAAAGGGCTCAGAGCAACATGGACAGCTAGGGCTGTATTGCAAAGCAACTTGAACATTACTTCCCAAGGACTGCAGGATGGACTTTCTCATCTCTCTCCTCCCACAGTCACTATGCACAGTCCTGGACATTTAAAGGCCAAAGTAAATACAACAGAGTCAGACTTACTCCTTTCCCAAAGGTGCAGTCTGTTAAAAACTAAGAAACTCTAAGAAATCTCAGGGCAGAAATGTAGTTTTCTAATAGGATAACTGGGTGGTGGATCATGTTATCTTCAGGAGAGTTAGATCATAAGTGCAATTTTTCTCCCTGACTGTGACTGGACACCATGGAAAGGCTTCAGATCTGACTATGTCCTGAATTATTTATTCCATAAATATTGTTTACATCATAATAAAATTAGGATGGCTAAATTAAAAAAAATTAAAACCCCTCAAATCTTCTATTGTTTACATTTTTGTCTACAGACATGGATTTTTCTTTGCCTAGTATTAGCATGCAAAGCTGGAACTAAGTCAACCTCCTCTTACTGCATTCAGGAAATCAATTTTTTTGCTAAAATGAAATGGACATACAGTCTCAAGCAGCTGCATTCAAGTGTGACTGGAGATACTCATGACTTCACCAAGGTGTCAAAAAGTGTTCTTACTGCCTGCATTCTTTTGAAGGGAATAAAGTAATTTAGAAAGTACCCTACTAAGTTTACTGAATTGGTGGCAGTCTTCAGCAGGGTTTGGATTGCACCCAAAGGATCATTCTGTGCTGAACAGTAAGATGAAAAAAAAGAGAAAATATATCCTGATATTCAATCAAAATCCATTTATCTCTCCAAAATTACATCTGCAGCTTCCAGTGATTGTCATCCTTCTCATGCTTTCCCCACTCCATTAGCATTCAGCAGAGGAAGGATGGGTGTCCTTTCTGCATTATCTAGTACCTACAGCCCTGTTCACTTGATTCTTATTCCAAACCCTTCAAAACCTCTCTTCCTGGGGATGCTGCCAACCACATGGGCTTTTAGATTCCTGGTGAATTTGTCAGGACTGGCATAAACCAATTTGAATTTATAATTTCTTTCAAATTAGGGCAGATTTGGGTTGGCAGCCTGTGGGATGTGATAAACATGGAATTCCAGCAGCAGTAAGTGTCATTTCAAGAAGCAGACAAATAATGTAGAGCTAACCTTTTATTTCACAGCTTTGTTTATCATAACCAAATTATAATAATTGTAAGTATAGATTATAATGGAATTCTGCTCACACTGAATGACAATCGAGGCCATGTCACACGGTAGTTTTGTTTTGTGGTAAGGTTACACCTTTTATTTTGCAACCCTAACCTAAGAAAAGTGAGACGTGCTCATGGAGTCTTACTCCTGCACTGCAGCTAAAGCCATCACACATATCCTTGAAACAGGACTTGAGTCCAATCCACCATCTAGGCAGGAGTGGTGGGATGAGGGATATGGAATATAAAGTGACAAAAATCATTTGAGTGAAAAATCTTTGTGGGAATCAGTGTGTTGTCACTTCTTGCCTTGCAGTGTACCATGAGGAAATCTGCATCTGTTATGCAACCATTTTATCAGCAGAACCTTAGCATAAAGTATACATCAAGAAAATGTTGAAAAAATAAGAACTTTTCCTTGGAGATATCAGGGGAGTTTGTTAGAAGCAACAGAGTTTTACAGCTGCCTTGCCAGACTTGATCTCGAGAAAGTGAATTTCTACACTTAAGCCCAAAACTGTGATGCCTGTCTTCTGCTCTTGATTCAAAAATCTTTATATATAAAATATTCTGCTGTTTTCAGGATTTTTCTTCCTGGCTGAAGTAACATTTGAGGAAGCTCAGAAATCCCTCACTGAATTCAGGAGGTGTTGCAAGGGCATTTCAGATGCTCAGGTTAATGCACCTAAAATCAGTTTCATTGTTTTTACAAAGTGTTACATATAAAGTACAACATTATAAATGCCCATAATTGTAAATTATTTTCATCTTTAAGGTTTTAACAGTACTACTAACACAGATATTCTCTGATTCCTAAAAAATGCTTTCATGATCTCTAGTTTGCTTTTAATGAAAACCTTGAGATTGCAATCTATGATTCCCTTCCTTGTTTTCCAGTAACTTTACTTTTCAAGAATGTTTTTGAATTAAACCTCTTATTTAGGTACTTTTTTTTTTCTATTTTCCTTACATGATATTTCCTCTCCCCATCTCTGTGATTTGGACGCTTTTCAAATCTTTCAGATTTCAGTGTAGGCAATTTTCTTGAGAGAGTTTCAACACTGCATTCTGCAGAGAATATGTACAGCATTTTCCAAGGTGCTTAACTTCATATATGCATCAGAGATGACATGACAACTTTGAAGTCATTACTAAAACCCTTGTCTCCTTTCACTTGCCTCCCCAGAAGTAAGGTAATTTCATTGCATTCCATGGTTTCTCTTCCCTGTCTGCCAGGCACAGAGCAAATGGTTAATGCTTTTAAAACAGCAAAGCTGAAACTGGCTGGACTTGAAGAGGTTGCAGCCTGCATAAATTCCTTTACCACCTGCTAGGTCCAATCAATACCTTCCTTTCCTTTAATATGGTTCAAAGTAAAAAACCACCACCAACAACAAAAACAGCACTCAAGGGTTCAATTTATCAAGAAAGGCATTTATATTATCCAGACATAGTATGTAGTGATTGACTCTCTGGACAGAAATCAGTAACCCCAGATGAAGGCACATTTTTTCCAGTGAGATATCTTTAAACAATATGTATTTCAAATTTACGTTTTCCTTTGAATGGTACCTTCTGTCAGTGATGACAGAATTCCTGTGTGTCCTGAGGGAATTCTACTAGGGCTCCCTGCAGCTCCTGGGACATCCTACTTGCAGTTCCTTAGGGAGCAGTGTTTGCTCTAAATACAAAGCAGAAACGCAGAAACTGAACAGGAACAAACCTCTGGGCACTTGCAGTCACCCTGTATTAAGAGTGGCAGCACTAACAGTACTGCTGCATCACAGCCAGTTGCTCTGCCACTACCTGCAGCTATCAGCTTCTAGGAAATGCCAAGTGTCATCATCTTGTACTTGGACCTTGTCCTAGTTTAGGCAATTTTGGAGGAAACTTCCAAAGGGGTACCTCTAGAAAGCAGATTCAAGTGGCCCCTCCCCCTACTGGTTCAGGAAAATATTTTCTTGGAGAAAAGTGGAAAAAACCTGTTTATTTAACAAGCAAAGTATTCAAAAATATAAAAGATTATTAATATTAAACCGTAAAACCTCTCACTGTTCTGAAGGGATGGCAAATTCAGAAAGTCCTTGTGGGGTGTAGCTCAGCTCGTTCAGTCTCTTATCAGTCCCTCCTGCATTGGAAAGTGCCATGTCCTGGGCCCTGGTGGTCACAGGTGTGAGCTCCCAGTGGTTTTTTGGGTTTTCAGCTCAGAGCAGGGCTGAACAGCTCCAAGAAAAAGAAAAGCCACAGTCCAGGGAACTCCACCTCAGCTAGCTAAAAAAACCTAACTAGAAGGCAAAGGAGAGCTCTCTCCTGCTGTCTGTGCTGCAGAGAGCACAGTCCTTGAGAGAGAACGCAGGGGAGCGAGTGCAGTGTCTGCAAACTGCGCTGCTTCTCTCCCCTTCACTCTCAGAACCAGTCTGAAAGGTGCAGGGCTTTATATCCAGCATAAACCAACATAAGAGCTGACAACTGGGGATACAAGCATCATAAAGTCATCCTAGGACAGACCTTAAATACATAATGCCTCCCAGCACAACTCATAGCTAAACTGAACATAACTTCAGGGCCCCAGCCATGCTCTGATCATCTCTAGTGGCTGATCCGTTTTGCCACCTGGTTTGGATTTCACAGCATAGTTGAAAAAATATGAACCATAGTTTAGCTCATTTTTGACGCTCCTGTGTCTTCTTCATGCCTAGACCATGCCCTTTCTATTTGCAGACTATCAAAAAAATAAATGAAGATAGAATTTGAAGGCCACCTTCTGCTTTAATATGTTTTATTAACACCAGCAATCAGGGCTTCACTTGGAACACAGACAAGTGAATTCAGTCCGGCCAACTGCTTCACCTCTCCTTCTCATCATCTAACGTGTTGAGAGTGAAATTTAGAGGTTGGTTATGTAGAACACAGCCCACTGTGTGGGCACATCAGTGTCTGCTGCTGCTACCTGCTGAATTAATTGCTTATCTAGGGAAAACTGGCAATCCTGTAGGAGTTGTATTTTCAGCATGGAAGGACCTGGATTTGCTCTGTTCAAGCAATAGAGTTAGTACCCTGGGAATTGTGACACAAGTACAGTTACACTTCAAAACAGAGGTTCAAATCCATTAGAGAAAAGTGCCAAGGCAATTATGAAATTCCTATTTATGTATAGATATTTTCTCTCTCTGTATTGCCCAAATTGCAGTACAAACACAGTCCTAATTGGCCTGAGCTTTTCAAGAGACAGCTTTCTGAAAGCTTACTGCTTTCTGAAAATGGTAATGCTTCCTGAAAAAGGAAGAAGGACTCAAGTGATGAAACCTGATGTACATTTCAGGAACTCAGCATGGAAGCAAGCAGGTTCTACCTGCTACCCACTCACTGCTCCCATGGCTAATTGCTGCAGCATTACATCTTCTCTCTCTTCTACTGCCCATGCAGGTGAGCAATGAGTTACGTAAGGGACCAGGTACAAACTAGCCAAGTTCATTTTGGCAGGTTATTTTTCAGACAGGGCAGTGGTCTCTTAGGGTTTGGGGCAAAACCACTTGCATTGCACCGCAAATATGGAGAAGAGAGTGTGAGGAAGGAGGCCTGGGATTGTTTAAACTGCTATAAGTAACACAGTTGAATGAGAAACTACAGGTGGAAATCAGTTCCATGTTTTTTCTCTTTCCCAGTGAATGAACATTGTGATTGTTTCTCTGCTTCAATCTCCCATGGATGCAAAACAGAGCGCAGAGAATGATAAAAAAGGAAGTGATTCATCTCTGCTTCCTGTGAAGATCAGTGTTTTTTGGATGATCTTTTGGTTAGTGTGAGCTTTGTGTGCTGCAGCTGCAGGACTATCTAAGAACTGCTCTAGGAAGTACGTGCTGGGGGGAGCAGTAGTTGATGCCAGGGTCATGTTCTGCCATCTGTTTGTTCATCTTTCCCATGTGGAAGCCTGTGAAAATTGGTCCTCCTTGTTTCTGCTTGGAAACAGTTGGCCACAACTATGGAGTAGACCACAGGAAAGAGGGAACTTGGATATGGGGCATACTTGGATATGGGGCATGCTTTTTGGTTACTTTTATTCCCCCCCCCCCTCCCCGAAATCCCCCTGCAAACACTGAAGGTATGCAATTGTTTACAACTCTTCTGAAAGGAAGTTGCTTCAGCTACCTTTGGAAGCAGCAGGTCAAATGAGGGTGTCACCTTCTTCAGACTGAAGAAACTGCAGGTTTCTTAAATATTGAGCACTCAAATCCAGGGAACATAAGAATAAGTGTGAAAGGCTTAAAAATACAGAAGATTTTCTAAGGGAGATTGTTAAATGACAACTGAGAGCGATTATCTAGTTTTAATGTTTATCTACTACCAGTGTAACTTCTCTTGATTCCACTGTTTTTTCTCATGATTTTGTTGGATCTGATTTACATCTTTATGAAAGAGAGTGAGATCAAAGGAATGATGAAAACACTAGGAGTCACTGTGTCATTTATTCTTCTCACTGTCACTAAAGCAGGACAGTTTCATAATCAACACAGATCTCTCTCTATGGGTATTAATCCAGGAAAGCATTAAAGTGCCAGCCCAAGTCTATTGCTGTTCATGAGGACATGTCTTGGGCTGATGTATATTACTGAGCAGAGATCCCTTCCCTTTACTGTATTTAATTTTCTGTGCAGATGTTTATTATGTGGGTATTTGGGAGATATACCTAAGGAAAGAATCATTCTATTGAGCAGGACATATAAACATGTAACTAATACAATTCTGTTGCAATACAGCTTTTATCTTTGCATTTTGTTGATGACTGTTTAGCTAATTATTTTACTTGAACTTACTTCAACAATTTCACAGAATCTGATTAGAGGAGTTTTTATTTTCAGAATCAAATACAAAATATATTAAAAGGCAAAAATAAGAAAAAATGTCACCAAACTGCATTTAATTAAACATAACACACAAAATAAGAAACAAGGATATAAGTGAAGCAATTAATGTACAGGTTACAGTTGAGAAAAACAGCAGCCACACATAAAGGAGAAATAGTTTGATGGAATGGTACAAAGGTTATCTGAGCTTTTTGTCAGTTTATGTGATACTTCAATTCACCTGCGGTGAACCTCCCTTACCTTAAATGGTTATGCTTACATACAATTGCAAAAAGAAAACTGCACTTATTCACATTTCAGCATGGTATAGGTAAACCAGCCACAAGATGGCAATACACCGTGCTGTGAGAAGATAATTACTACATTTTGTCTGATTTTAACCCCTCCATAAATGGCTGGAACATGCTGCCTTTTTAGCTTTGGAAAATTTAATAGTCACAAAGTAATAATTTTATGACTCCCCCAACTAATCCCTCTGCTACAATAAACGATTTATTTCTCATTTCTTTTCACCTTTCTGTTGTTTCTCTCCACTTACTATTGCTTGCAGGGAGCTATTGTTTGAAGGAGTGAAAAAGCTATGGGACACAATATCCATTAGCATCCCTGCAGAAAGGGACAGGTCTGTGTTTATGGAGGCCACAAACACTAAAGCTGATTACTCTTGACAGTCAAAGCACGGCTCTATCAGTAGTGAAAAAGAAAGAGATGCCCTTCTCCCCTGGAAAATGAAAACAGTGGCAGCATAATGTTATGAAAAGGATAGATATGTGAGGGTGCATTGTTCAAAGAAATGTTCTCAGGGACTTCAAATGGAAACTTCTGCAGTATACTTTAGACCATAATAGGAAAAGGTGGCAAAAAGACACTTGAAGATTTTGTTTGACTATAAAATAGCACTGAGTCACCTCACTGACTATGAGGTATTTGCAAGGAAGGTTAATGTAATTATAGGAGTAAGCAGGTGAAGCCTTAGATGTTCTGGAAGGATGTGGCATTGCTGTTTGTTTGCATTCCATTTGCAACACAGCAATCCAGTACATCAAGGCACAGCTAGCAGGGCAAGGAGGCATTCCCCTCCTTTTCCCTGGAAATGTAAGTCATCTTTCTGATGTGGTTGCAAGACAGGATACTGGGAAGTGTCTGGCTGATGTACTGAATTTATAGAGTCAGGATTAAATTAATCACTAGATATGAAGGGAGGAGGAAGTTTTCTCAGGTCAGAAGGTCAGGAATTGTTGACTGTGGTTTACATTTTCCTGGGTAACAGAAGGGTGTCACGTACATCCTAAGGCAACCTGGGCATTTCATAGTTTTCTTCTTGTGATGTGTTGCAGGTGACTTTTGATCTTCTGCTACCGCCTTCGGCTTGTGTCATAGGTAGATCTGAGGGCTGTCTTGTGTAAATGTTTGTTACACCATGCACTACAACAGAAGGGCTCTGGACTAAAACATCTAAACATCTCTTTGTTATATGACCCTATAGTGCAATATTTTATCAGTCCCTATCTCTAAATGCTTGAGTTAGAAAATGTTAAGGAAGTTAAAGGAGTCATTGATGTAGCTTTAGATTTAGCCATAAATAAGCAAAATGTGGAACGTAGAAACATAAAATCATTTTGATTGAAAAAGAAAATCATGGAGTTCAACCATTAATCCAACAATAGCAAGTCCACCACAAAACCACGTCCCTAAGTGCTGCAACTACACATCAGTTCACATACTTCCAGCAGGAGGACTCAACTACTTATCTAAGAAGCCTGTTCCAATGTTCGACAACCCTTCTCCCTAATATCCTCTCTAAACCTCCCCTGGTGCAATTTTAGGACATTTCCTCTTGTCCTATCTCTTGTTCCTTATAAATGCAACTGAGAGACTGACCCTCACCTTGCTACAACCACCTTAGCTGTAGAGAGCAGTAAGATCTGGCCCCCACCCCTCCCAGACTTGTTTTCCACAGGTTAGACAAACCCAGCTCCATAAGCCACTCCTCATAAGACTTGTGCTCCAGACTTTTCCCCAGCTTCGTTGCTCTTGGAAATGTTCCAGCACTTCAATGTCAAAACACATTGTAGTGAGGGGCCCCAAAACTGACCTTGCCAGTGCTGAGTACCTGGAGACAATCACTGCCCTGGTCCCCTTGGCCGCACTAGTGCTGATCCAGGCCAGGATGTCATTGGCCTTTGTGGTCAGCTGGGCACAGCTGGCTGATGTTCTGCTGTTGTCAACCAGCACTCCCAAGTCCTTTTCCCACAAGGCTGCTTTCCAGCCACTTTTCCCCAAGCCTGTAGTGATACCTGGGGTTATTATGACCCAAGTACAGGACCTGGGACTTGGTTTTGTTGCACCTCATATAATTTGCCTCAACCCATCAATCCAGGCTGTCCAGATCCTTCTGTAGAGCCCTTTTACCCTCCAGCAGATCAACACTCCCAGCCAGCTTGAGGTCATCTGCAAACTGACTGAGGGTCCCTTCAGCTCCCTCAACCAGATCCTAAATGAAGATACTGGACAGGCCCCAGTACTGAGCGATGGGGAACACCACTTGTGACTGTCCACCCGCTGGATTTAGCTCCATTCACCACCATTCTCTGGGCCTGGCCATCCAGCCAGGTTTTTACCCAGCAAAGAGCACACCCATCCAGGCCATGAACAGCCAGCTTCTCCAGGGAAATATGGTGAAAAATGGTGTCAAAGACTTTACTGAAGTCTATGTAGATAGCACCCACAGCCTTTCTCTCATCCACTAAGGGGGTTACATTATCACAGAAGAAGACTGGGTTAAGATGACACACTTATTCCATTTCTGTCATTTTGAGCAGTTTATTTCCTATCCTGCTGGCTTTAAATTGCCATCCTGCTACTACGTTCTCAGACTGCCTACTGCTCATAAGGATCAAAACAACCAATCTGTTGAGGTTTTGACCATTTCTGATGACCATGAGAAAGATCACATTTTATGTTTTTCTATCTTCTAAAGAAAACCTGACAGACAATGCAAACTGAAATCCTTCCTGCTTCTTGTAGATGGCTAGACTATAGTTTGTGACTGGAGTTTGAATTGCTAATACAATTTTGACTACAGTTCCCTATATTTCATGTGGAGCTTTAAAATTTAACAAGGAGTTATATGCATCAACCTAGGAATTTTTTATTAGTTTTCTCTGCATGTTTCTTTATTACAGCCACTAAATGGTTGATGCATACCCTAATTAACCACTTTGATTCTTTTATTGTAAATTGCATTTCAGCTCCTGTCTGCTCCTTGCTGATGAACGCTCGCAATAAAGACAAACATGTTTTTCTTGGAGGAATTGCATCGTTACAACATGAAATAGATTGAGAGTAGTTTAATGAGTAGTTCAGCATCCTCCTCTGAATACTGTATATTCTGGGAACACCAGAACAAAGACATCATGATGCTGATGGAACTGTTTTACAAGACAATAATCCACACATGGAATATACTCAAGCTGTAGGGTGATACATTAATTGTTCACATTGAAACGAAGAAGGACAGAGACCACCAGCATTTAAAGGGTCTGTGTCTCTCAAGTACTAGATGGTTCCAGCTGAGTTTTTACTTTGGCCCCAGGTTTGGGTGTTTTTTTTTTTTTTTTTTTTTTTTTTTTTTTTTTTTTTGTTTTGTTTTGTTTTGTTTTGTTTGGTTTGGTTTTGGTTTTTGGTTTTTGGTTTTTTTTTTGTTACCATCATCACTAATCTATAGCAATCTGTGTTGTAGTTGTCAAAGTTGCATTAACTTTTTATTAGGCTTTATTTCACTGATGCTAGATTTGGAAGGGGAAAAAAGAGTAAATTCCACCTTGTTTCCTCTCTTTAATGTGTGTGAATGCCCAGAAATGCCTTCACATCTATTATACAAGAAATGTGTTGTGGTTAAAAGGGGAAAGAGAGAACACCCATAGAAAAAATGTCAATCTATCAGTTCATAACAGCTCTTTACTATAGAGATGTGAAAGAGGTTATTAGATTACTATGGCTGCTTCAGAATTTTCAGTGGCTCTTTTTCTCACTCAAAAATCTTTTTTTTTTTTCAGAAAAAGTCTGTTTGTGGGAAAGGTTTAGTCTTATTTTTTATGTGAACTTTGGCATCTTAGTTTTCTGAAAAAAAATAAACAAATTCAGTTTATTTTTGACAACTATTTTTTCCTTTATAAAATAAAGCCCCTTCTAAAAACATGACCTTCAAAATTATCAAAACAGAATCTCTTTGTCTGGATGGGTTATTTTGCATTTGTTTAATTTATGAATGCATTTTAGATTTTGACTTATTGTGATTTAGTAAGGGAAACTGAAAAATCTCACGAATTTTCATAGAAGGGGAACTGTTTTTTGTGCAGCTTTACTGATTGTGTGTCTCCCTGATCATTTTCTTTTTTTAGCTCCACACTCTACCTCCTAAATGTGGAAAAATATTTTTCTTATATACCCGTGCTGCTGGTCATATATTCTATATTCTATATTCTATATTCTTCTGATTTAAAAAAAAAGGACTCCAAGAGGTATCAGTTTGGTTTCCTCCTTATTCATGGCCTTCTTGTTGATACTTTCAATTTGTTCCTTGCTGAGTGTGGTATATGTCTCTGTGACCATTTCATTCTGTGTAAAATGATAGCTACATGCTGCTACTGGCGCCTGCAGATGAGGAATTCTGACTGGATACTCATTTTGCACACTTTATCTGAAATGCATAAAAAGAAATCTTAGATGCATGTTACAGCTGGAACACAAAGGGCTAAAAAGCTGGCTGCAGTTATATACGAAGGAACAGAAAAAACAGGAACAAAAATCAGGACCATTCTCAGTGAATTTAGCTAAGAACCATGAACAGCTGTTTTTCTGGGTGCTATACTCTATCAAGGAACTTATGTGTTTTTGTGGAGTTATTTTCTGTTTGTTTGTTTGTTTCCCTCATATATCCAAACAAAGTAACTCAGGAGTGACTCAAGGAAAACAGAATCACTTCTTTCCAGTCAGTTAAAAAGGCAGGTATCAAACAGCTCTAAGTGTGCCATTTCTGTGCATTTAAATGGGTATCTACACATTAAGATCACTATAAGCCTTTCAGGCAAACTTTTCCCATCACTTTGTTCTCTCACTCTTTTCAGCCATATAGATTTTCCTGATATCCGTCCTTTCCTTTTGTTTACTCTGACTCATTGATTACACATTACTAATGGGTTTTTCTGTGCTTCAGTTTCTCCCTTTGTGAAATGAGGAAGATCTATTTTTGCTGTTGTGTCAAGGGAATAGATTTATTAGGAATACCTCAGCTAGTCATTGATATGTTCGCATTAGGAGGCAGCTCCTTAAATCAAACCAGAGGTACTACTTCACCATGCTCTGAGGTACTGCAATTTGAGGTGTTCAAATACTGCTCCTATTCCAGGCTACCTTGAAAGAAAGTGAAAATACTGTCTTACACTAGAGAAGTAAAGCATTCCTGGGAAGAAGGTGGCTAGCTTGTTTGTAAATGAGATAAAATATGCAAAATTTAAAATATCTTGGGATAGTGATTTCTATCAGAAAGTAACATGCAACAGTATCAGTTGTGTTTTCTTCTTTGTGTGTGTGTGTATGCTTGCTCTGAATACTGCTTTCAGTAACCTATGAGAATTATAAAAGCAATGGAGAATAAGATACTGGATTTGGGTGCCTTAGTAAAAGCATTGCCAGCAAGTTGAGGGAGGTGATCCTGCTCTTCTATTCAGCTCTGGTGAGGCTGCATCTATGTCCAGTTCTGGACTCCTCAGGACAAGAGGGACATGGAGATCCTGGAATGGGGCCAATGGATGATTAAGGGCCTGGTGCATCTCTCTTATGAGCAAAGGCTGAAGGAGCTGGGCCTGTTCAGCCTCGAGAAGAGATGACTGAGAGGGGATCTCATCAGTGAATGTAAGAGTACTGGGTTTGCATGGCCACGTTTGGTAGCAGGGGGCTACAGGTGGCTTCTGTGAGAGGATGCTGGAAGCCTCCTTCACGTCCAGCAGAACAAATCCCTGGTGGCTCCAAGACCAATGTGCTACTGGAAAAGGCTGGGCCAATTCAAAATTATGGTAACACCACTGTGACAACATTCTTAAGACAAAGAATTTTAAAAAGTTATTGTGCAGGTGTAATTGCACAATAGGCCTTTTCTCCCTGAGCAGTGGTAGAAATGTGTGATGAACTGACTGTAACACTCATTCCCTGTCCCTCTGAGTTGCTGAGGGGAGGAGGTAGAGCTGGGAAGGAGGGAGAGGTGGGGGAAAATTGTTTTTTAAGGTCTTATTTTACTTCTCATTGTCCTGCTCTGATTTTGTTAGCAACAAATTCATTTAATATCTCTAATTCAAGCCTGTTTTGTCCATAATGGTATTTGGCCAGTGATCTCTCCCAGTCCTTAGTTCATGAACCCTTTGTTTTATTTTCTCTCCCCTGTCCAGCTACAGAGAGAATGGCTTTGGTGGGTGTCTGGTATCGAGGCACTGTCAGCCCACAACAGTAAGTACCTGAAGAGGGGGTGTCAAGAGGATGGAGCCAGGATCTTTTCAGTGGTGCCAAGTAAAAGGACAAGAGGCAACAGGCAGAAAGTGATGCACAGGAATATGAGGAAGAACTTCTTTTCCATGCAGGTGATCAAGCACTGGAACAGATTTCTCAGAGAGGGTGTGGAGTCTCCCTCACTGGAGATATTCAAGAGCTGTCTGGACACAGTCCTGTGCTCTCAGATGAGCAGGGAGCTTCCAACTGTGGTCCCTTCCAACCTGACCCAGTATGTGATTCTGTGATTCTGTAATTTGTGCATGAGGTATAGAATAATGGTTGAGGTTGGAAGGCACTACTGGAAGTCATCTAGTTCAAGGTCTCTGTTCAAATAGGGTCATCTAGAGCTGGTTGCCCAAACCATCCAAGTATGGCCAGGCTACATAGGTGGCCTGCACTCAGATGCTTGCTCCACATATCGAATACGAGTCTCCTCCTGAGGGCAGCCTTGGCAAAGCTCAAAAAGTCAATGCTGTTCAGGCCTAACCTTGAAGAATGAGCAAACAAACTCAGCAGACACACTATGAACTATGCCTTGTCCTCTCAAATACAGAGGGTGCTAATCTGACATGGTCATTTATCATGACTATTCATGGTCTATGGCTGTGATATGGCCTCCTTCCTGTACAAACAGAGAAACAAATTCTCAACTCCTGCTTCATAAGGACATTTGGACTTGCTTATTTGGCTAAAGCTATGTGGAGAATCTCTCAAGGAGAGTGTACTTCCCCTCCTGTCTCCCTCTTGCAACTGCCTAAAGCCTCTGAAGCACAGTGAGTGCTTCCTCTCCTTTGTTAGCTGCCTTCAGACTGCTCGTTAGACAGCACTGTTCGCAGCTGAGCCTGGCTGTTCACCAGGAAGCTAATGTTATCCAAATTTTGGTTCAAAATAGAATGAATTAAAGGCATTTAATCTCGGTTTCAGTCTTTGCTTGTTTTTCTCCAAGCTGCATAATTGAGCTGCCATTTCTAAATCATTGTTCCCAGCTTCTTGTCACTTAACATCTCTAGCATTTCAAGCAGATTAATCTTGAATCCTTCATTGTGTAACCACATTTCAACTGGAAATAGCAGCAGATCCTAGACATTCTGAATCCCATCTTTGCATCATATGTAGCCAGTGTTACTGCTGCCAAGCAAAAAGCAAGCAAGGATGTGTCTGTAGTGCTCCCTTGCATTGAGTGGATAAAGAAGGGAAGGAATCTCCTCTGCACATGCAGAGAAGTGGGATAGCACACTGTTAACAATCTAGTCTGAGTGGCAGTGGCTGGGTTTCCCTCTGGGAGATGAAGGGGACTCCTGTATGGCTTCTTCCAGATCTCTAACTTCATCAAAGTTGACACCTTACTTTATGTTATTAAATATATATAACTTTATATGTTATTAAAATGAATCTCATTTGCATGGGAGGCTATAATTAGTGCAGAAATAGCAGAAGTTGGATTAGTTACAGTAAAATTGTGAAGCAGCGGAGAGGAACTTGGGAGAAACAGGTACTGTGATCCCCACCAACAGGTTGGGATTCAGTGAATCCATAGGTTACAAAACATGTCATGTCAGTACCAAACGGTGGACTTAATTTTCTTTTAATGTGTCTGTCAATATGTGTAAGATAATATGTATCAACCCCTAAAACCAGCAATGTCAGGTAAAAGGTACACATGCTCCCACCTCAGCTGTGAATCCTTAAAGCCAACACTGGAAAATTCAAAATCCCTTTGATTTAGAAAGCATTTTGCCAAGATTGTGTTCCTATCTTTTGTGCAATGCTAGCTGTGAAAAAATCATTTGAGTGAAAAGGCACACCAAGCTGGTTTCTGATGGAAAATATATGAGAAAATTTTGTGGGAACTGAATAGAGGACCTGGAAATTCAGTTCACTGTTGTGGTGGAATGGGAAAATTCTCTAGGAGGAGGAGATTGTCTCTAAAATGAGGTTTGGGGGGGTTAAGATGGTACAGAAGAACTATGGGGATTTAGAAGGGTTTCAGTTTCAGGTTGATGAGGGTTTTAGATTTCATCTCTGGAAGGAAACAGTATCTAGAAAAAGAGTGTCTGTGGGGTTTTCTCTTCCCTGTCCGCCCTTGTAATCTTCCCTGTGGGACTGACAATCTCTGCCTCCTGCCGTCACAACCCCCTTGCACACACGGGCACTTGTGCCCTCCTCATCCCAATTGTCCCTGCAGACGCTCGCTTTTACCTCGTCATTCTCCACATCATTCCCTGCTCATCCTCCCGCACGTTCTCACCACAAACAGGGGAGAGAAAAAAAAGACATAGGAAAGGTGTATGACAGCAACACTATGAGAAACGTGCGCTAGAGATAAGGCTGAGCCCTTCAGCAGCACTGCCGAGGAAAGGCGCCCTGCTGCCCGCTGGCTCTGCTGCCGGCGCCAGCGCTTCTGCAGCGGGCAGGGCGTTCGGGGCCGGGGGGGGACGATGGCGGAGCTCAGCGGCTTTTTCCGCACACGGCGGCGCGGACCGCCCGGGGCTGGGACCTCCCCGACACCGCCCAGGGGCGCCCCGACACCGCCCGGGGCCTCCTCGACATCTCCCGGGCCCGCCCGGACGCCGCCCGAGGCCTCCCCCGACCCCGGCCGCCCTCAGCGCCTGGCCCGGCCCGGCCGGCAGGTGGCGCTGCCGCCATTTGTCCGTTTCGTTTCCTCCCACCGTGCGAAGGTGAGGGGGAGAAAAAGCCTCTGGACGGATTTGAGAAAATCAAAGTTCGAAGCAAGCAGGGTGGCAATGAGGACAGCGCCAGGAAATTCCTCCCTCTTCTTCCCAATGGCCCCTCCTCCCGCTATGTGCAGAGTCATAGAATGTTAAGGATTGGAAGGCACCTCAGAGACCATCTAGTCCCTGGGCAGGGACACCTCCCGCTATCCCAGCTTGCTCAAGGCCTTATCCAACCTGGCCTTGAACACTGCCAGGGCTGGGGCATCCACAGCTTCTCTGGGCAACCTGTTCCAGTACCTCACCACCCTCAAAGTAAAGAATTTCTTCCTAACATGTAACCTAAATTTCCCTTCTTTCAGTTTGTACTCATTAATCCTTGTCATTCCAAGCCATCACCATCACTACAGTTCCTGACAAGAACTTTATGTCATTTGTGGGTGTTTCTGTGTATTAGGACTGGTTTCAGCTGGGGATGTGCTTTGACATTGCCAAAGAGGTAGAAAACATGTCCTGTGACATTGGCCTGGGTGCTCAATAAAATAGTGGATTCAGTGTGGGGATGAGCTTGTGGAAGGGTCTCTGTCAGAGCTGCCCACCTCCACAGGGCTCGGATTCACCTGGAGATGCTTTCATGTGTGTTTTGCTGCAAATGGTGCTTGGACTGCTTGGTGTTGAGTTTTCCAGCTGGCACCAGCTGTGTGCCAGAGGGGACCGAGTGTGTATTTACACTGACATTTTGAGACTTCATGTGGAAGCTGGTCCAAGGAAGCTGAGTTCTGCCACTGATGGTGCTGCAGTCAGATCCTGCTGACCCTGACTGGAAAAACTAGGAAGGAGTTGATGTTACCACCTCAAGGCTTTGCAGCAGGTAACCCGCTGATATCTGTCTGTCTGTTGGTTTCTCTGTCCTCTCAGCAGTGGAGTTCAGCCATGTTGTCCTTCTCAGAGACTAGTAGTGTTTGTGACATTTCTACTGGTTTTCCGTAACTTTTCAGCAGACCTGAAATTGGCTAACTGTGTTAGATAAAAGCGAAAAATTAGATTTATCCTTCCTGGTTCTGCATTAAAATCTTTAAAATGTGAACCAGCTTGATAAGGAGGGTGAGACTTTTCACTTTAAGAAATAAACTTCAGAGTAAAGGTTTGTTTCTATGACACAGCTAAAAGGGAATTAACAGTAGGAAATTAGTCTTTAAGAGCAGCACAAAGTATCAGGAGGGAAGGAATTTAAATAAGGGTAACATTTTAATTTGCTCTGATTTCCAGAGTTTCATCTATTTTGTATAAAACTGGCTAGAAAATAGCTTCTCTAAAATGAGTCTTGTGTTTCATGTCTATGCACTATTCCATGTGCTTGAATATGTTTAAAAGGACACAACATGAGAAAAAATGGCCAGGCTTACCAATACAGACTTCAGCAAAGTCAGATTAGTCATTTATGCTTTCAGCTATCTATAAAAATGTGGTAATCTGCATTACTTTTTTGTGTTCTAGCTTATTCCTCTCATGACAGTTCAAAAAATACAGTATTAGCAAAAGGGAAAAAGAAAGAAAGAAAGAAAGAAAGAAAGAAAGAAAGAAAGAAAGAAAGAAAGAAAGAAAGAAAGAAAGAAGAAAAGAAAAGAAAAAAAGAAAGAAAGAAAGAAAGAAAGAAAGAAAGAAAGAAAGAAAGAAAGAAAGAAAGAAAGGAAGAGCTGGCTGTTATGCCTACATTCTAAAATTATTAATAGGGTTCCTTAAAAGTGAACTTTGTAAGATTACTTTAGACTTCTCAGCTGACAGTGATTATAGTAAGTTACAGTATTGACCACGGAGCTTAGAGGATGCCCACCTTTCTGTAGGCCTAAAGGCTGCTTGAGGAAAGATGCAAGGATTTAGCTCCAATGCAGTATGAGTCATTATCTTCTCTGACAGAATCAGAAACACATTATTTTTTTTTTACCATGGTAGAGGTCGCAGTCTTAGAATTAAAAAACAATTATGCAGCTGCAGGATGCTCTTTTCATGCCATTCAGATGAGCCTGCCTTACAATGCTGTGCCCTAGACTTGAATGGGAATTTTCAGCTCGGTTTTCAGGAGCAGCTGCAACAATAAGGCACCTTTTTAGCTGCAGTGCAGCACAGGTCTAGGTTAACACTAAAGTCCCGTGGTGGCAATGAAATCATTAACAAATTGACTCACGTAGTCACAAGGCTTTCTTCCACCTCATTTTTACGCGTGGAAAAATGTTCGCCTCCTGTTTGAAAAGTCTTTCCCTGTCACTAGAGGACACTATTGAACAGAAAATGTAGCACTCGAACACTCAGATGAGAGATTGCCTGTTCCCAAGTGCCAGAAACTCGGAGAGAAATTCAGTTCTCAGCAGCTGATTTTAACTCAGCTTCTCAGGGTTTTTTGGATTTTTTTGTACCTGTACTGTCACTTTACTATCCTTACTCTTTTCCACTGGGAAAAACCCACTGGAATCATGTCAGCCAAGTATCAGACCTATTTCACTATTTCCCTCATGGTTTCATGCACTTAAACTATGGTATGTCAGCCTGAAATAAAAGCAGTTGTGCCAAAAGACATGGAGTAAACAGAATACTGGGCAAAGAGAATTTCCTCCATGAATATGAGGATGGCTTTCTCATTTTATTTGTGAATGTTACTAATCTCTTTCTTCAATCCCATTTCTTATCCCTCATTTCAAGATCCATAGAAAATTAGCAAGAGGCTTTCAAAGTTTCATCTTGAAAATAACTTGTGTCTTTCCTATGGAAAAAACCAACAGCATTTAACATATGACAAATAACAGACACAAGAAATGTCTGTCTAAACAGTGTGAGAGCTGCTGAGTAAAAGTCTGAAGAAACTGAGAGCTTTGACATATTTTCAGCAGACTACTCCATCCCACTGGTATTAGCTTGCAGTATGAAACACCTTTATTTTGGAAACTATTTTGTGGTTTGATGTAACTGCTTATAGAATCTGGGAAAATTTCCACATGCTACACCCTGTAGACCTTTTCTAAGAAATGTAATAATGTTTCCTCATATAGGGAGGAAGAGATGTGATGACCTAAGGCATGTATTGTTGAAAACAAGGATGTGGTTTTTCCAGTACTGTCCGTCTGGTGTCTTTCATAACGCAGTGTTAATATAACTAAGTTTGTAGAAGACCAGAAGCAAAAGCAAATGCTTCAGGGACTGCAATAACAAAACCCTTTAACCAGTTTCGTTCTGAACACAGTAAGATTGTAATAGATGGCTGATAGCCAACACTCAGCAGTGTCAAAGAAAGCAAAGAGAAGAAGAAAATATATAGAGAAAAATGTTTGTGTTGAGTTCAAGGCATTGAGACTGAAGAAGACATAGATCAAAGGACTCTAGAGAACTGCACAAACCTATGCTTTGAAAAGCATCTTGCAAACCACTTGTAAAAAATATATTTTGTAGTAGTCTGGCTTTCAGTAAAAAGATGGAATATATCACTTTGCCTATATTTTGGTAGTTTAAAAACTATATGCTATATATACAACAAATTTTTGGAAGTGACTGCTTATGCACAAGCACTGATTTTCCTGGAAAGCAGTATGGGTTAATTATTTGTTGAGTGAGGTGGAGTGCCAAGATATGGTTTGTGATTCCTTCTTCAGACACGGGACTGGCTAGTTTCTATGTCCTTTTCCTCTCCTTAGAGGAAGAGGCCCTACAGAGGAGCAGTCTTGTGAAGCATGTGTTAGCTTCAAAACTTGTGAAACAGCTCAAACCCAAAGCAAATTAAAGTACTGTGTGAGTTGGCACAGGCAGGCCACAGGAAGAAACCCAAACCCATGTATGAAATGCAAAGAGTAAATCAGTTTTTGTTACCTCCCGAACCAGGGGATCCCCAAAGCAGCACCTGGCCAGAGGCACACAGGCAAAGATGCCCCATGAAGCTCTGTCCATGTTGGATGATGACCAAACCTGCCCTTCTGGATTCCTGAAAGTATGATTTACCACTCTGCTTTGGTCTTTCCCACACCAAGGCTGGAATCTCAAGCATGTTTGATGGGGTGCCTCTAAGTCTATCACAGGTCTGTGTTATCCAAACACAGATATTCTTCTTTTCCAACACACAAGGCCAAAGAACAATTACTGTGATATATGTGGTTTTGACACCCCAGCTGCAAGTTTTTGAGTGTATTTAGAATCCTTCTCACTAATCTTCCATTATTTTCCCACAAAGACTAAGGAGGAGAATACAGCTGATGTTCCCAGAGTATGTTGTGACTCCTTGTTGTGGCCTGCACAGCTGCCAGTGTAGAGGACAGTCTGTGCAAAGATGCTCAGCTCTGCTCAGTTCTACACTGCAAAGCGTAGTGAGAGTCTGCTCAGGTATTGTTTTTCCTCTTGGCACAGTTATGTATTGGGCAAAGTGTGGTGGGAGTCTGTTCAGATATTGTTCTTTCTCTTGACACAGTTATGTACTGGGCTGTAAGAGGATCCTGAAACCTCCCAGCTGGTATTTGCAGGGTCATTTACTGAAAATTGATATCCAGACCCTTTACCTTCTCATCAGATCTCAGCTGGCTAATTTGTTTGAACTTCCTCTTCTATTTTTCTTAATGGTGTCTGAAACTAAGGCTCAAAGAAATAAATATAAAAAAATATTTTAAAATATTTAAAAATATTAAAAAAAAGAGTAAAAAATAGCGGAGAGGAAAAAAGTAAGAATACAAGATCAGAGAGTTCATAGGACCCTTTATAAGTCAGCCACTGGATTACAGAAATGCCATAAGTGCATGGTATATTACCTGGGTCTCTTTCTCACTTTATATACAAGGTTATTCAAAAAATAAACTCTACTGCCTGATTCTCCCTGTACATAAGCACTTGTAAGAATGCTCTGGTTTGACCTGTACATTTTCTGTGCTCCTTTTGCTCAGTTTAGTGGGTGAAACTTGGGTAGTGTCCCACTGAATAATACATGTGTCTTTTAATAGCATTCATGTGTTGCTTTGTGTAGGCACTGCCAGAAGCCAGTGCTGATGCAAGGCCTGCACATTTGTGACACCCAGTAGAGACAAGTATGTGGGACTACTGTGGGCAGGGCTTTGTCAAACCTCTCGTGTGAAGTTGTTCTGGTTTGGGGCAAATTTGGGAGGAAACTCCGAAGGGTCCCTCTAGAAAGCAAATTCAACCCGCCCCTCCCCCCCACCGATTCAGGAGACATAAATCTGCTTTGAGAGACGTGGAAAGACCTGTTCATTTAACAAGCAAAGTACTCGCAAAGATGAGAAAATGAATAATTTTAAACAATGAAACCCCCTGTTGTTCTGAAGAGTTGGCAAATCCAGCAAGTCCCCCTATGGGGGGCACAGCCCTTTCCCTGGGTGTATCCCCGGCTCTCTCTCAGCCTCTCCGGGGCTCGGCTCCGCTGTCCCGGCCGCAGCGCAGTTTGGGGAGCTCCCGGACGGCAGTCCTGGTGTTCCCGGACCGAACAGCAGCTGAACACTTCCAAAGAACTTCTGGCCTCAGCTAACTAAAAAAACCCTAACTGAAAGCAAAGGAGAGCTCTCCCCCGCTGTCCGTGCTGCAGACAACGCACCGAGAGAGAGCTGAAGCTCTTAGCTCTGTTTTTGAATACAGCCGCGAAAAAATTCCACCACTTTTCCTTCTCCCCCACTTTGCTCTTGGATCTAGTTTTAAAGTCACAAAACTTATTTCGGCGGTAAACAGACGAATGGGGATACAATTCAGCATCATAAAGTCACCCCAAGACAGAAGTGCAAATGATACAGCCTTTTAAGGAGTCGGCAATTAGAGGATAACCTCTTCTGTGCCTTCTTTTAGATGAGCAGCTAATATGTGTGTAAAGCTGCCAAAATAGCAACAAAATAAGGCATTGAGATCATCAGCGTGTTTGCTTTCTACCTCTTTTTTAGGCACTGGAGTTAATTTTCAGAGTTGGCATGTTACATCTGTTTTCTTTCCACCCTCTTCACTTCTGGGCTTAGTTGGGTTTTTTTTTGGGTTTTTTTTTGTTGTTTTATTTTCTTTTCTTTTCGTTGTGTGTGTTTGTTTAAAAATTTTCTTACTCCTGGATCATAATTTATTTGTTAGAAGAGTATTTGGAGATGTTTATGTTTTCTTCTCTGAAATACCCTTGCCTTGTAATGACATTACCTGGAGAGATGTTAACCTTTAGTTAACAGCTAAATATTTTCAAAAGGCATGCTCTTCTGCACTCTCAAAGCAGTGCCAGCTCATTTAATTGTGCAGTAGACCCTATCCCTCCCTTGTGCTTGTATATGAGAAGAGAAAGAGAAGCATCATTCTCCATTACAGATTTAGCTCAGGATGAGGAGCAGAGAGGAGAAAAACTTAGCTGCCAGATTTATATAACTGGATGCATGCCACTGCAGTCTCTGCAGCACAGGCCACATGCCAGATCTCTTTCTTAGCTTCGTAAGGCAATTGATTAAATCAAGTTAGCTACTGTATGATTCTAAACTTTTCTTCTTGCTGTCTCTCTTTTATCTAATTTTCTTCCTTCCAGAAGATGCTGCTACAGCTACTCATAGCATTGCTGACTGTGAAAGTGGCAGAAATAGTGTGAGGGGGGGTTTGTTAGTTGGACCAATATGACAGTAAAGAATATCTGCTTAGGACATATTGCCCTGATAGAAATTCTATACAGTTACTGCAGGTTGTGTCCTCCCACTTGTATTTCCTGACTGGTGTTTAAGCAGGCTCTGTACCGATCTGAATGGCTGGCAGAGCAGGTGAGATGCCCATGTGGTTGTGCAGCACCACAGGCAGTGCTCAAATTCTCCAATTCTTTTGGTAGTGCCATGTCTGATGTAACTGGAGTAGGTGACCAGTTCTCCAGAACTTTGAGGTGGACTTGCTTAAAACCTGCTCTTACATTGAACTCTCAAAGTTCCACAAGATTTTAAATTAAAGAGGCATCAGATTTAATGAGAGTATACATTAGAATACTTAGCATATTTTTTCCTTAAATAATGAAATCTGAAGGTGACTAGAGATGGAATAAAAGCCCATAATTGCATATCCTTCTGCCACTGTCACTGCAGTTTTAGATTCTTTTTTCCTTCAGGTTTCAGACAGCTCAGTATCTTCCTGGGTTGTGGCAACTCTGTGAAATACTTTCTATCCTTTCTAATCCTTGGAAAGAATGTAAAGTTTCTCTTCCATTACTTCAGAGCTTGGGGCATCAGCTCCCCTGCTTTTCCCAACAGCCTCTTTTCTTGTGTTGCAGGCACTCAGTTCTTTGCTGAGCCACTTCTCTTCTTGTAACACCTTGTAGACTCTGGAGTTTTCTCACACTTTATGTTTGGTGAAAAGGTAGTAGCACAGACATGGTAATAAGTGGAAATATGTTAAAATTGATTAATTATGGATAAAAATTACCCAAATTTTGTAAGAACACCTACTCTGAAATGAAATGAGGTCACTCCTGACTGATGATAGCTCCCATGGCTACATTAAATCTTCTTCGTCTTACACAGGAACTCTTAGCATTCTTCCAGGTCATGATCCCAAAATCTGTGGTAGATGGCCCCCCTAAGTCCCATGACAAGATTTTTTTAACCTTACTCTTTCTGTGTAGATCTATTTTTGAGTAATTTTTATGATTCTTCGATTTTCATTTCCTCTCCATTTGAAACTTCTCCTGATGCTTTCCTTAATCTAGAGGAAGTTGTCCATCATTTTTCCCTTCTCCTCTGTGGTTATAGTTACTCCTGCTGTGTAGCTCAATGCTTGCTATGAAATGTTAACTAAGAGTGACATTTTTAGTGGTTGCATGTGGACCACCTACTGCTGTTTTGAGTCCCTAAATCTGTTACAGAAAAGTCTTGGTATTGATTGGAACAATACTAAGAAGAAATTTGTTGCCGATGGGAACATTTACAATGGGGCTTTTTTTAAAATGTGTTTTTTTACAGGGAAGAAGATGGTAAAAGCAAAAGTCTTTTCAGAAAGGGTATGCAATTCAAAAATGGAACTGTAGACACAATAAAATACAATTTATTCTTTAATCTTGTTATTCCGAACACAGAAGTTTTTAAATGTGTTTCTGGGGCAGTGAACTCAATCTTTTATCTTGTCCTTGGGAAAAATAATTTGCATTGCCAAATATGGTTTCCAAATTCTCCCAAATTAAAATTTCTATTGTGGAAGTAAGAGAATTGAGGTTGAATTTGAGCAATAGAAAACCATAATGGAAATTTACCAGCTGATCAATAACCGCTGGACTGGATTTGCAGGTGCAGATATTCAAAAGTTGCCTGGACACAAGTCCACCATGTGCTCTAGGGAACCCTGCTTGAGCAGGGAGGTTGGACCAGATGATTGCCAGTGGTCCCTCCCAACATGAGCCATTATTCTTCTGTGAATTCTATGAATTCTTCATTCAGGACCTCAGCATTTCTGTAGCAGTACAAGCAAGATAACGTCTTATTTTCCCATTCCTTATAGAGGAGATGGTTGGCCAGTCTAAAAGTCACCCTGGAATTGTTACCCAGTTGTGGATCTTGTTGATTTTGTAAAAGGTGTTGGCCCACTCAATGAATAAATCATCATGCCCACTTGGAGATGTAAGACCAAATTTTTATTGGAATAACAGTAATCTTAAAAAAAATGCCCAGATAAAAACTTACTACAAAAACAGACCATGATATGGGTTTCTGTATTCATTTAAACCCCCTAAAGTTACCCATGTCTTCATTCACATTTCTTAAGGGAACTTTCATGTTAAAAATAATCTCAAAGTTGAATTATCTTGAGAAAAAAAAAAAAAAAAAAGATGATGAATATTTCAGCATTACCTGAATGTTGTTCTCTAACTGAAAGTAGAGAATAATGGCTTAGAAATTATTTCAAATATAACAAAACATACTGTTTCACATAGCTGCATCCTTTCATAGATTTATTTAAAATTAGCAATGATCACTCTGAAATAGATAATCCTTTTGAGGGTGTTTATATTTTTTATTTTCTTTACAGAGTACATTTGCCAGCCGTCATTTAGACCATCTTGTGTTGTTTGGTTTTGTGTGGTTTTTTTAACAGTTTATGATATTATATCAGAGAACAAACAGTAGTTTTCGTATGTAATTTAATTTATTTTGCATTTTATTTTTCACTTGCTTGCAAGCTGAAAATGCAGAAGTGTTCAGTTTCACGAAATGGTTCGAAGTTAACATCAAATACAAGAACCTCAAATTATGTTCCTAAACACAGGTTCAGAAAAAAAGATAGTCTGGCTGTCAACTGTATAACTGGTGATGAACACCAGTTATAGCCACAGATTTTGTCATCCATATAATTTAAGATACTCCATGAAGGAGTACCTGCAGTAGCAGGTGTGAATTGGTCTTGTGCAGAAGTCTGGGTCTTTGCCTTCAGTCCTCAGGTAGAACCCCATCAGCACTCTCCAACTAAAACCCCACTATGTAAAGCTCATGAAGCTTGGGTTACAATGAACTTCTTCACCTTTTACCTTCAAGAGTCCTACTTGAGGATTTTTATAAACAGTTTTAGGGTTGTGTGATTTCGCTTGTATCTGTACCATACCCTGTCACTTCATTTTGGTAAGACGGACACTGCTGTCAGAAATCTTGTGACTCAGATTTAAAGTTGGATCTCACCTAGAGCTTATGTTTGGCTGCTAAGTAATAACCTGTCTCCCATTTGAGATGGAGGTTTTGATCAGTTCCTTTCGTTCTGTTCCTTTCTGCCTGTGTTCTGTACACACACACACACATATATATATACTTAAGCTAACCCCAGTAATTATCTCTCTTGGCTGATTATTTTGGAGGTGATGATGTGAGAGTCATAAGCATTCATTTCTGTAGCGTTATCCTACTCCACCCCCTCACCATGTGTTGAATTGCTATGGTATTTTTGTTCGTCTCTTGTCTAGTCCTCTCCAGCCTCGTCTTTTCTCAACATGGATTTACAAGCTTATAAGAACTGAACCTTTGTTATTTTCTCCTTTCTCTCCCCCCTCCCTTTTTTTTTTCCTTCTCTCTTCTAACTGAATGTGTGTTAGTGAAATCAGGGAAGAAGAAAATTGGGCTGCTTGCTTTGCGTTGGTGTTTACTATGAGTCATAACAACAGCTTGGTGCTCTTGAAAACTTTTGTGGGAGAATAAACAGCATGGATGCAGTAAGAGAAATGGCAGAATGTACTGTACTTGCAGTTCTCTGACTCAAGGACATAATTGTGGATGATGGGAATGCATTTTGATAGAGGTTTGCACTTACTCATACCATGGATATATAAATTTTCTGCTAGGAAAGCAAATCTGGTTGCTCAAAGTTTGCTCTGGTTGCATTGAAACTGGACTTACTGGGAAGGATTTTGGCAGCAGCTGACTATTCATAGAGCTACCTAAAATAGACTTTGTGTGAGAAGTGAGTTTAGAATTATTATTTTGACACTGACAGTACCTAGAAGTTTAACATGAGATGACGTATTCATCATACTGCTCTCCAGTTATCTGCCTGGAACTATTCACAGTCAGAGTTCAAGAACTATTTCATTCTTATGCCTGGAATTACCTTGTTCCTAAACTGCTTACACTTTCTAACAGTTGTATTAGAAAAGGATTTGTCCAATGGAGGCATTGATACAGAACTGAGCATATATTAGGATCCTAAATGATTAGTCATATGCCACATGGAATGTATGCTGTCTTGATTTCTAGTTGAGCAATCAGATATAAAACACTCTATCCCCTAGTAAGTGACTGAAACAAACAGTAAAAGATGCTACTCAGTCCTGTAGCTGAAAGTCTCTTTATCATGGTGATAAACAAGACTCAAGACCACTTTCTTGCTGCAAAGTCTGCTGGACAATAATTTTTTGGCTTCTCTGTCTTCAAAGAACTTAATGCTGTTACAGGCAGCTTCCAACATTGGTTGCAGTTCCAACATTTGGTGCAGGACATTGGGAAAACAATGAATATTAGACTATTAGGGTAAGATATGTAATAGAGATCATGTGAATTGAGACAGGAAAAAAACATTAGCACAAACTAGAAGGATATAGGCCAGTGATTTCAATTCACAGCTTCCCATAAAACTTTTAAAACTGTTCGAACAAAAATTGTCCACATGTAGTAGGAAAAAAATGCTCACTAGACAAACAGTTCCAATGTTCACCTCTGCTGGATGGTCAGTATTTGCCAGCTCTATAAGCCATGCCATTTTACTGGCAGTAATTTTAAAAGTGAATAATGATGTTGGTTGCTGGTCAGTCTCAGCTGTCCTTATCTACCAGTGGACAGACTAAACAATAAAGCAAGAAGATGGGGACTACACTTGTCATCAAAAAATTCTTTCAAATTGATGGCTGTGCAACCGCTCTGTCTTCATACAGAACACATTCGTCAGGAATACCAAGGAACTGTTACTTTTATAGAATAATAATAACTCGTGCATTGTGGAACTGCAAAATCCCAAAATTTTCACAGAGTACATGAGAAATAACTGCCTGGCTTATCATGATATTCATGCTGCTTATGGATGCAAAAGGCAAATAACTACACTAACTTGCCTTCTGAAAGAATATATAACAAGTGATTTGTATCAGTACCAGCAGAATTGTTATGGGTACCTGGCATTGCCACTTAAAAGCAAGAAGTAGGCTGGAGTATTGGCCCAGAACATGCTGGATTAGAATCTGTTTTCATTAGTAAGACTAACGAGAGAGAGAGAGAACTATAAATGCCATTGACCGATTAAAACTCAGTGGGCTGTTTATGTTTCACACCTGGGCGTCACTTTAGAAAATAGTAAAATAGCCTGAGAGCTGAGATAAATATAGTATCAAGTTCTGAGAATAAAGGCAATTATGTGAATGCCAGAGTTCACACCTGTGAACTGCTTACAGCTGCTGGGCGGAATCAGGGTGCATGCAAGGTCAATGGCTGTGCTGAACCTGCTCTCAGATGTTTCAGTGTTGGCTAAATTTTAAACAGAAGAAAAGACACATAAAGGCATGACTTCTGTCAAAACAATTCACCTCCTGTGAACAGAAGTTTCTTGACTCAGGAGAAACATTGGTCTGGGGATAAATTTTTGGACAGAGGTAAACTGTATACTACCAAAGACCTCAAGTGTCAGTTTAGATTCACAGGTGTTTAAGAGGGGGAATCATGTACCTTTGCCTCTTCTATTTTGAAGGATGCAAAACCTCATGCAAGTCCAGCATCAAGGCTGTATTATTTTACTTCATGATATATTGTATAGAAAATGTCTTAATTTACATAAAGTAGATAGTGCCAGGCATGTCTAGTAACCTCTCCTCAGAAGTTACTTGCCCTTATAATTGGAATGGTATGCTTTGTTTCTAGTCCAGATTTCTCTAATATTCATTATGCTGAGATTTCTATTTCTAATGGTGGCATCTCTATACTCTGATCAAGGGGGCTAATTAAGCATTCTCTTGGATAGATTAAGTCACTTAGTCATAGTCACATATTTTATGAACATGTGTCGTTCTTGCAGTTTTTCCTAAGGCACTTCCAATTCTTCACTTGCAATGTGGACACCTACATTTGTCACAGGCTTGCATTTGGATCTTCAGTCAGTAATTTAACCATGAAGCCCAGCATCCTTCTAAATTTGAAGTTGGAGTCCTCCATCCATTATGTGCTTCGGCATATGTTCTTTTTCATTAGATTTGTGTTTGGCTGTATTAAAATTGATGTTATGTAAATGAAACTATGTCACCAAATAGTTTCACCATTCAATCTGATATGTTGCCACAAATAATTTGCACTCTGCCCTTTTGTCATCTGCAAATGTTGGATTTCTTCTGGGTTATTCATGAAGAGATGGGCTTGCATGAGGACTTATGGTCAGTTTAGAAGTAACCCCTGCCAGTCTTGGCAAGAAAATGGTCACAGCAGAGTGGTCTGACATTTATAGTTATTGTTGAGATCCATCCATCAACCAATCCTCAATCTGTTTAGTTTATTACTTTATTATGTGACAAAACTAAATTGTTTATCAGTGTTTTTTCAAGAAGTTTTATTAACATACTTGCCATTAACTGAAACACAAATTAACCAAATACATAGTTCCATCAACATTTAAGACCTATTTTCCATAAAACAGTGATTATCATTATATTGTGGCTGTATTCTGAAACAGTCTCTTTACTGCCTTGCCTGTGATGACAGCACACTAATTGATACACAGTTAACCAGGTCATTGTCTTTATCATTTTTATGTTGCAAGCTCACATTTAGCTTTTTTCTCCAATAATCTGAATAATTACTATTTTTAGTAAAAATTATTTTCAGTGTGGTACATAAAAAACAATAAAAGATGCCAGTGGCACCAGGCAGTGAAGAAACATGAAACAGCACAAAATCCTTTTCTGGAAATACTGGGAAGGATGGGTTCTTGTTGTTGTGCTGGTGTTTGAATATAATTGCACACTCATGGGAATGTAAATCAGGAGAAGGCAAGACAAAGTGATGTTCCCCTCCCAGGTGACTGTTTCCTTAATTGTCATTTTTTAATGTTTGTAGCACTGGTTTGGTCACATCCTGCCTCAAATCATCAGCCATGTGGTTTGAAACATTCCAGAATTGGTGGTCTGGAATTGGTCTAATAGATTTATGTATTTGTATGCCAAATAAAGTATAAAATAAAGTAATCACTGAGGATTGGAACAATTATTGTAGGCTGCTAACCATATGTGAGAACAAAGTGCGTGACTTTCGTATGATTAGAATGAATCAGAGGTAGCCCACTCTGTATTGCAGTGACACTTTATTAAATGAATTCATAACATGAGTGTTTGGAGTGCTTTAGATGGTATTAACCATAGATCTTTTAGATTGAGGGTTGTTTCTGTTTACATCATCTTGTTGATTATGTAGCTTTTGGTTTGTACCTTCAGATTCTTAGTGATTGCTGCATTTGAATGAGGCCATAAAGGAAAAAAAAAAAAAAAAAAAAGCAAGACACAGGTGCTTTCCAAGTATATGGATGTCAAATGGAGCTGAAGTTACTAAAGGTGGCATTTCATTATATCCACTGGCTTGCAACATAAGAGTTATATATAGAAATAGTTAAAGGCTTGCTTGTAATTTCACAATCATAACTTCTAAGGTTCCTCTAGTGCCTGATGGGATTTAGATCAGACCCCTTATTGTCCTCACTCACTTTTAATCAACATAAAAATTATTGCTAAGGAATTAGGAGATTCGGGGTTTTGCCATTTTTAATTCTGTGAAATTTTTGAGTATTGTTGTATAAGGTTTATTTTAAAGCCCTCTGTTGTGTAAGCCCCATGTCTCATAATGCAGCAAACATCTGCCAGAGTTTGGAGAACAAAGTGTTTTGAAAATAGACTGAGTTTAATAATTAATAAACATTCACAAATTTATTGGATTTCCAAGTGTTAAAGGAACTGCTTTTTTTTTTCCTTGTATAAAAAGCAAGCACATAAAAGTAATTGGTATGTAGCAACCCACCTCCTCATGAATAGTAGTCTTAAAAAAAGACCTGCCTATCAAAAAGGAGGTCTCAAGCCTCTCTTTGTTCCCTGCTAAAAAAAAAAATCATCAGTTTCTAGTTATCCAACCAATATAATCTAAATTTAATGTTTAGCTTGGGCCTAATACTCTGTGTATGTTTGTTTAGGGAAAACTACCTCAGTTCATACATTGCCCAGGTCCTGACATTTGTGTTCAGATCAGCAGTTAGATGAGGCTGGACAGAATTTATTCCTGTCTTTGTGTTCAAGGAACTAGGTGGCAATTAGGGAAGATACATATATGTCATTTATAAACCAGCTGGAAGTCAGTGACGTGTCACCATTGTTTTAAGCTGGAGCAGTCCTGGCAAGCATGTTGCAGAGTACAGTCTCTGTGCAGGAATGCAGTGCTGGGACAACCTGTCTCCCCTTGTGTGAAGAAGCATTAATCACTTGGCTCACATTTCATATGTTCCTGTGCCTAATATGGAACACATCCCTGTTGGCTCCACATGTTCCATGGTTTATGTCTTCATGAAAAGGAGAAACATAATTGCAGAAGACAAGTGTTTGGTTAATCACACTTATTTTCATGTGTTCAGTTTGCCCCTTTTCAAAAGAAGTAGTGCTTGGAAATGCATCCCTTAAGTGATGGGAGTCAGAGGGAATCTGTCTTGGGAAGAGGAATAAGGCTAGGGGGACTTAGGAGAGGGAAGATAGGAGGAAGACTGGTCTCTTGGGTAACCTTTATACCAATTATAGACACTTGGTAAATTCTCAGTTTTTCACAGGTAGCTTGCGGGATGTGCATGTGAAAAAGTGATGTTTTTAAACACAACCTTGCACTGAAAGGACTTTACAAAGTTTGGAGGATAAAGGTATAGGGTAAGGAAGCATGAGAATGCTACACTCTTCAGGTATCATCTAATGGTTTATAGCCAGAGTAATAGGTCTTAAATATACGTGCCTAGTCCACTAGATGCCACTTATTTAATAAGTCAGACTATTATATAATAATTATTTAATAGGGCAGTCTTGGCACTTAATATGTACTGGTTTATCAGCTTCTTCTGTTGTCCTTTAGTGTCTGACACATTTACTCTGTTTATTCTGAGTCTGAATTTTTTAGCTTCAGACCAAGATGGATATTGCTGAAATAAGTACTTGAGAAAGGTCTCTCTATATTTATATTGTGCACATTGGACAGCTCTGATTCTTGTCAGCACATTTAACATACTCACTTCTAGGTTAAAAAATGAACTGTGTTTGAAGGATAGCTCTAGGTGTAATTTTCAAAGTTGGTCTAACAGAAAATTTTTCTAAACACTTTTTACCTCTGTCTGGCCTCATATAGTGATGAATCAAGTGATGTTATGCTGTGTGTCAGATTATTTCCCAAGGATAGTTTAAACTGAGAAGGTTTGCCTAAAATAATCAGCATCCTATTTTTTCTTTTTTTTTTGGTGCACATTATTATTTAGAAATGTGTCTACAGGAAGCAATTAACAGAGATTGGATATACCATTCTTGCCAAGAGGAAATGAGAAACATCATACATTTTTTGTGGAAGATACTCCTCTGGAAATCATAATTCCATACTGTTCTTGTTGAGCAGGAAGGCTGCCTGTAATCTTGCTTGAAATGTGCTTGCAAATTTTATCCATTGATAGCAAAGGCATCCCAGTGTTAATGGCAAGAGAAAGCAGCTGGACAGTGAAAGAATGGCTGCCAAGCACACAGTAGAAGGCACTTCAGGCTGTGCCACAGGAAAGAATTAAAACAAAAAATAAAGCTAGTATGGGAGGAGGATATTAAACTCACTGAGGAAGCAGTGGCTTAAGTCTTCACCCAAAGAAAGCAGCCTTTTCTATTCTCGTCAAGGTCTGCAGGGTTAATCTGTTTCTTTGCTTGTCATACTTCTTACAGTTTGCATGTCTATGAGTAAAGTATCTTGAGAGTGCCTGTGTGCAAAGTGTTGCCTGGGGTAGGTATGATGGAATTTTGGGGAGAGACGTTATAAGGATTGCTTATGTTTATATCCATTGGGCCTTTAGATAAACTTCAAAGATAACATGTAGAACACTGGTTTTTGAATTCAGCAGATACAGATGGGCTCTTAACGCCTGGGTTTAGTAGCAGCTTCCCAGGAGGGAATAATCTCTCTGATGTCTGGTTCACTTGGAGGCTTGAGGAAAGAAATTTCTTGTTTCAAACTTTGCAGAAGCAGACATGAATTAAGGAGGGCTTTTTGACCCAAAGCACTCTCCACCCAGCCTATTTTATGATGTATATTAATCAAAGCAGCTCAGGGATCCCCCTCTTTTAACAGTGATATAAAAATACAGAAATCACCATTTGTAGAAAACTGTATATAGAAATCTGTAGAGAAAAAAATATGTTTTTCAGTGGTGGGAAAAATAATCTAATCATACTGACTTTTGATTGAATTATTTTCTACCCTGCAACTAGTAACAGTATTTTCAAACTACAGTTGTATCTCATAATATGAAAAATTATTATTTTTATTAGCAGTACAGTCAGAGTCTGGTTATGATGGAGTCAGTCTGTCGAATTTCTGGGGAAAAAGCCTTGCTTTATTTGCAGACTGATATATTTCAAAGCTAAGTAGATCTCTATAAGGCCAAAAAATAAAGGTATGTGTCAGCCCCACTTGGAAACTGTAGAGATGAAATTGTCTAGTATTTCAGGTAGTTTCCGAATTATATTGTGTACTCTGAGTACAGTGGTGCACCACAGTACTTAGAGCTGACGGCGATTTTGCCTGGAATATTTAATTTAAAATGCAAACCCAAAGGATAAGGAAAGAAGAAAAAGCTAAGAAAAGCAAAGCAAAAAAAAAGCAGCAAATTTTGCATCTGATAAAATTTGTTTTTCCAGTAGTTACTTAGATAGGTCTGTAGTTAGGCTTTCTCTTTTCTATCTCAAAAGGAAAGTAGCACGTAAAAAAGGCTTTTCACTTCAAGGAGAGTTAATTATTGAACTGATTAATACAACTGTCTGGATATCAGGTGGCCACTGAAGCTGCCCTGTCACCCCCTTCCTCAACTGGACAGAGGAGAGGAAATATATTGAAAGACCTGTGAGTTGAGATATGGATGGGGAGAGATCATCCACCCAATTGTCATGGGCAAAACAGATTCAACTTGGGAAAATTAATTAGTTGAATTTATTACCAATAAAATCAGAGTAAGTTAATGAGAAAATAAAACCCAATCTTAAAAACATCTTCCCTCCACCTCTCCCTTTTTCTTGTGCTCAACTTTATTCTCAATTTCTCTACCTCCTCTCTGCAGTGACTTAGTGGGTTGGGGAACTGGGATTTGGTCAGTTCATCACATCTCTGCTGTTCCTTCTTCCTCAAAGGAAGAGGTCCTCTCTCTTCCCCTTCTCCCTCATGGGGTTTCCTCAACAGGAGACAGTCCTCCATGAACTATCCAAGGGGAGTCCTTCCCATGGGCTACAGCTCTTCACAAACTACTACTTCCATGAGGGCAGTCCTTCAGGAACAGGTTCCTTCACTGTAGATCCCCCATGGGGTAACAGGTCCTGCCAGAAAACCTGCTCCTGTGTGGGCTTTTTTCTCCATGGGGCCATAGGTTCTGCCAGTACCCTGCTCCAGCATGGAATACCTATGAAGTCACAGCTCCTTTGGACATCCCCTTTCTCCAGCATGGGGTCTTCCACACAAAGCAAGTTCATATTGGCTGCAGTGTGGACCTCCCTGGGCTGCAGGGGCACAGCCTTCCTCACCACGGTCTTCACCACGGAGTGCAGGAGAATCTCATCTCTGGCACCTGGAGCCCTTCCTGGCCCTCCTTCTGTGCTGACCTTGGTGTCTGCAGGGCTGTCACCCTGACGTGTTCTCACTCCTCTCTTCTGAGGCTGCAATTGCTCCTGTGCAGTGACTCTTTTTCCTTCTTCACTCAGTTATCCGGGGGTGTTACCACTATGGCTGATGGGCTCAACCTTAGCCAGCAGCAGTTTAACACTTTAAGGTTCCTGGAATATATATATTTACAGTACCTTGCAAAAAAAGAAAAAGTTAAAAATTGCTTTGTATGTGCTGTGGTCACAAAGGGCAGACAGAAGTTCTCAAGTTAGAATACAGGAGACAAAGATATGGTACAAAAGTAATATGAAGTGATGAACTTGCAAAGGAATGCAGTTTTCCTGTTTTTAGCTAGTGGTGTAGATGCTTCTGTGCTCATTAGTAACAGGTTATTAACGAGTTTTTAAATCAAAGTATGGGAAAAAATAAAAATAGTTTTATAGAAGTCACTTATCTATTGTGCTGGTTGCTCGTCTGGGGGCTTTCTAGTTAGAGGCTTCATCTAAAGGAAGAGTAATTGAGAACTGAATTGTGTTGGGAAGGGTGACAAATGTAGCAGGAAGCCATAGTTTGTTCTGGCACAGCTTTAAATGGAAATTTTGTTATATTAGATAAGGGATCACAAAATCCCCATTTAATATCATGTAAGGTACTTTAGCAATGTATCAAATGTATAGTAGCTTTTGACATAGGGATGTTGCTGTGTTGACTGTGTTTTAAAGCTCACTATTATTTGGACTAAAGAGTTGTATTTCTTTCTCATCCTCAGAGTCTGGAGTTCTGGGTGTCAGTGAGTGATGAAGGAAAGGAGAGAGGGTGTTCTCCTGAGTGCTCTGCCATGTCTTGATTTCTGAGTACTGAGTACAGCTCTTGTCTGTAATCTTGTGGAACTCCAGCTGCATGTGTATTATGCAGGACATGCTGTAAATCAGGAGTGTTCCACAATCCTGCTCTGAAAACAGAGAAGAAAATGTCTTCTGGGAAATGACATGAAAAGGACACTTTTAAGTTAGAAGTGGAAGCTTCATGGGGCTCTTCCTTACTCTGTATTGATATGGTGCACAGCGCAGCAAAAAAAAAAAAAAAAAAAAAAAAGGTGATGCTGCTACTCACGACAGCAAAAGCCCAAGAATGAATTTAAGCTGGAATTTGTGATCACTCTTTCTGTCATAGTGTGTTCTTGAACAGTCAGCTGCATTCCTAGAGTTTATATATGAAACATAGTGGATTCCAGCTTTTTTTCAGTTTTCTCCCTTATCAGGCCTCTAGAAGGCATTGCAAAAGCTGCACAAACACTTAGAAAATACTGATATTTTAACAGGAAGTTTGACTTGCACAGTGCTGTGATTTCTTTTGCAGTTTCTGTTTGGGAAAAATTATTGGCTTGCCTCCATGGAATATTGGCTAAAGACAGTAAAATAAGAGTGAATTATAAGAATTTTTTTTTCCCTCTGTGCAAACCCATGCTAGGGCTGCCCTTACTGTACAGGAGACACAATTTTGTTACAAGCATCTTATTTAATTCAAATTGTGCAATTCAGTTTGGCTTGTACTACCCTTCTGAAAGGCATTTCAGAGCAGAAGGACATTCATTGTAGAAAGAAGAACAACAACAACAAAAAAAGGCTTTGTTGAATTTTTATATTTCCCAGCTAGAAAAGTGCTCTGAGGGTAAAACCCTCTCTTATATGTGACTTAGATGTATATGAGTTGTTATTTATCTTTTAGCTTGCTATATAACTCTCTAACTCTCTATCTCTGGTTTTAATAAAGAGAATAGAACAATAAATAGTTGCAATGCCTTTCATGGCTAATGGATGAAGGAGGGTCTAGCTAGTAAGCTATGGATAGGTTTATGTTTCATTCCAATACTGGTTGAATAGTCCCTTAAGTAAATAGGTCATGCCAGATTAAATATGGAAACCTTATCTTGTATTAAGATAACTTAATTCATAAATTTAAAAACCAAAAGCTGTTGGTGAAGCCCACACTGCTGGTATGAAGGATGCAAATTTTAAGATCTGCTTCCTTAGTAATGGTTTTCTTGCTTTTCAAAATTGCAGTTAGTCCCACACCTTACATACTAAAAAAAATTAGGCACCACAGACACACATTAATCCCCATGTATTCTAAGACTCCCAGTTCCTATTTTATCTGTGTTGTTGCAGGTCTTGAGACATAACTGGGTGTTAGGCTCTTCAGCAGCAGAAGTCATTAAAAACTCTTTCATTTAGGATTTCAGAGAACAGCATTCCTTCTGCTTATCTCCACACAGACACCTCTAAAAGCCTTTTTCTAGAATTTATGAAAATTGACAAAAAAAATTTCTTGTATGTGCTCAGTCATGGGTAAAAATTCTGTCCTTTGTCACTGGCCTCCCAGAAAAAGAGCTGATCTTTGCCAGAGAGCTTGCAGAGGGCAAGAATTCATTCTTAATGGCTTTCAAGGTTTTGTGTTTTGTTTTTGGTTCAATGCATGTTGTAATTAGTACATAACCAAAGCCCTCAAAATGCTGTGCAGGAACAGAATTCTGATTTTGCATTTTGCTTTGAAGATAGAACCATTTAATGGAGGAATGTTTCTTACATTTCACTAGTTGCTCTCTCTTGGTTCACACTGGGTTCAAACTCCTTTCCTAATGACACTTTCATATGCCTATAAAGCAACCCATTTTCAACAAGGCCACCAAAGTGTTCTGCTCTTTACAATCTAGGCCTCTGGAACAGAATGAATCATTATCTTGAAAAAATAAGTTCATGGAGATGAGAAAAATTTTGGATCATTTTGCTGTATTTTTAAGATGCAAAAGAAATTATTTTCAGAACTCTTCATATAGAAAAATATGTGTGTTTCTGAGAGAATAAATACTCCCCATTAAGGTGGAACATAGATGTGTGGAGAATAAAAGTTACAGCATACAAGAAGGGTGAGAAAGAACTGGTTCAAAACTACTTTGTTACTGCTACTTTGAATACTCAATTTCTAGAAACTTTCCAGAAGTGCTAATTAATCTATAAATGCAAGTCAAAGTAAATTGTTACTTGAAACATATAATTATCTGTATTACTAGTGTATCTAATTGACAACTAATAATTTATAATATGTATAGGTAGATCATTTAGTTAAAATATGTTACCTGTCAGATTAGCAATGAAAAAGCTTTGACATTCTGCTGTGCAAATCCAGGGGTGTGTTACAGAATAATATATTTGGATTGGAAACACCACTATTTCAGTAGTTTTATAAGTATTAAAAAAATTAAAATATTTCCATATTTCACAGAGTACCCATGTAATGGTAATTCAGTTGTGAAAGAGGGTGTCACAGAATTACTTGTTGAGTCAGGCATAAAAATATTTCAGCCATAAAAAATGATGTCACATCTTAATATGTATGAGAGAACATCTCCCTAGCTGGTGTAGGATTATTACTTACTAGGTATTCTTCACAGTTTTGCTCATTGTTTAAATGTCACAGGATTCCCCCACTCCTTTGGTGTGACAAAGCTTTAATCCTACAGGCAGAGCTGTGAGTGGGAATCTAGTAAAAACAGAGTTGTGCTAGTTTTGAACAAGATGGCTCAGGCACTGGTAGTGTCTGACTATAGCTTAGAAGAGGGTAAGTGCCAGGGGAGCCAGGTCATGCCTTGTGTTGCCCCAGCTGGAATGCTGCTGTAGAGCTGTTGCACAGCTAAGGACAAGAAGTACCTATATGGGACTGTCTGCACTTCTTGATTGTCACAGCAGGGATTACAGCCTGTTTCTGTAGTTTAGGAAACGATATTTTGGACTAAGCTTTGACTAACCTAGCTTGAAGAATTCATTTTAGCCGTCCTCCATATGTTGTAATCCTTTCAGCACACCAGTTTTATCCACACTGTGCCCAGCTGTTGGGAATTCAGTGTATTTTTCAGGTACATGACAAACTGTGGTAAGGGTTTTTTTTGCAATGTTACTGTCTGCAGTAACATGGGGGGATTGAGCAGGACCTCTGGGTCAGTCCTGACTGTGAGTAGACATTTCCCTTTCACAGTCAAGGGAAGAAGGAGGAAATGAGTGCCATGAGGAAATGCAAAGCAAATTAGATGTGGTGGTTAAAACTCCTTACACACTACTAACCAAAGTGATATATTTGTGCTTATTTTTATGTGCTTAATCCACAAGGCATGGGATGCAGTAATTAAATTGTGGCTACCATCAACAGAGGACTTGCATTTTCTTTCTCTGTTGCTCTTAAGAGAAAGGCTTTCTATTCTTAGTATTCAAGAATGCTGCAGCCTTTTTTTCTAAAATCTTCTAGCTGTATCCCAGTTTCTTCTTAAAGTTAAAAGATCCCCTTGGCTTTCCTTACAGTCTTCTCTCTTTCTGGAGAGATACTGCCAATGCTGCAGCCTTTGGACAGAAGTGATATTGTTATGTTTACTTAACACTTGACCTATTATCAAAGTGGATGATTGACTCTCTGCAGCATGTGCTGGGATGGGGTGCCTGGATCACACAAAGAGCACAGTAATACCTGTTAAGATGGTCTGGTGAGGTGAATGTACACACACATATAAAGGCAAGGATAGGATTCTATGTGAGGGGAGTATTCAAGAATGAATCACTTAAGAGAGAGCAACTTATCCTGGCTCCACTGAACACAGGACTCTTTATGACTCCTGCTTGCCTAAAGCTACTCCTCTAACACTTCCCTTGAAAAAGTGCAGTGAATTGATAGCATCTGTCAGAATGAATCAGCAGGTATAGTCAGATGTTCCCTGAAGGGCTTGTGCATTAGAAATCATGGTAACAAGAGAGCTTAGTTGAAGATTCCTAGCTCCCATAGGAGATCTTTTCTGTGCTGTGTCCCCTACTGGGAATAAAAAGTGAACAGCATCATGGTATTGTTAAAGATAAAGTTGAAAGGGTAGCTGTGTTAGTCAGAGCCATATGTAGTACCCTTAATTCAACAGAAGTGTCTATTGACTTTGCTGGCACTCACAGTGACCATGGGTGACACAGACTTTCACACTCTCTGCAGTAGTTTGCAATTTCTCTGAGAACAGGATCTTCTGGGATGCAGGTCCTCAGGTTAGGCTAAGATGCGTGTCAGAAAGCTTTTAAATTTTTTTTTATAGAATGGCATCTTTTGAAATAGTGTTGGAACAGATCTTCTCTACTGACATCAGCCTTCTGGACTTGGCCTGAAGGGAATAGCCTGAAGTTATGTCAAGGGAGGTTTAATTTGGATATTACTAAAAGATTCTTCACCCACAGGGTGTTTGAGCACTGGAACAGGCTCCCCAGGGAAACAGTCACAGCACCTAGTCTGACAGTGTTCAAGAAGGGTTTGGACAATGCTGTCAGGCACATGGTGTGATTATCGGGGATGCTTTGTGCAGGGCTGAATTGGATGATCCTTATGAGTCCCTTCCAACTCAGCATTTTCTGGGATTGTGTGATATTGCCACAAAAAGTGCCAGTGTGACCCATGCACATATTTTCTACTAAATTATGCTAATTTAATATCCTAAGTACTACAAAAAATGGAATGTATTCAGAGTTCATTAAGGTGGATAAAATCCTCTTTAGTCTTGTGTTTGAATTTCTTCTTTGATTTTGTATCTTTATAAATAAAGATAAGTTCATGTCTCAGATTATCTTTCAGACATCAAGTGGTGTGGATTCATTTTACTTAACCTTAGACATCTATAACATTAACCTTTGCCTTGAGCTAGATCACTCTGAGCTCTCCGCAGTCAGTGCAAATCAGCAGGTAGTTTGAGGGCAGGGTTCATGTCGTGTATTACATATCATCTTGGGCTGAAGTGAATTGTGTTCCAGAATTTCCTCTCTTCATAGGACCAGAGAAGATTAGATTATTCCTTCAGATACAAACATCTAATCCTGGTCTCATCAGTGCTGTCTCTGTGAACTCCCACCTTAACGTGCCTGGTATGTCTACTAGTGTGCCTATAGGTAGTTTTGTGTCTGGTACTGGATTTATGTCCATGCTATGGGTTGAAAGTATTTGGTTAACTTGGCCTAGTTACACTGCACAAGATATCAGTTCACCTCACAAAGTAGAACTAAAATCCACTTGCAGTTTCTGACATTTATTTAGCTGAAGTTTATGTGCTTTCAAAAGGAGGAAACATTTCCATGGGTGTAATTTGTGTCCAAGAAGGGCACCCTGAACTTCGTGTGCTGTACAGCATACATACAGCTCATAGACAAACCATATGACAATATCTGTAAGCTTCATAGCTAAAAACTGATTAATTTCCCATCACACTGCTGTACAGTGTATTGGCTCTCCTCCACACCACAGGGACACTCTGTGTGGGATTGCATTGTTGGTTTTTTTTTGGCCCTGCTCCTTCCCTCCAAGAAACCAGGTCTTGAAGGATTAACAGAGCACTTTTATCCAAAAACTAGACCAGATTTTTAATGTGTATCTTTGTCACTAAATAGTGATCAAATTCAATGATGTCTTTAAAAACAAAACAAAAGTAAACAAAATTATTTCTCAAAAGAATCTGTCAAGGGAGAACTGACAGGTCTCAATGATCTTCATCAGAACAACATGTCAGCTTATGTTTAGTGACAGATGATGATTTTCATTTGGACATAGAAGGTATAATCTCTAAATTTCAGAAATTGAATGGGGGAAAGATGACTAAATGAAGCTATTTTAGATCTAGAGAAACTTTATTGTTACCTGAAAAACTGTGCAATGTTAGCACATTTCTTTTTTTTAAATGTTGGCTTTGTTGGTTTGGAAAACATAATTGATGATATTTAGTATTTTAAATTTTTGTTAAAATTCTGATCACATGAGCTGTAGATTACTTGTTCCTCAGTGTCTGCGATTTTTAGCCTCATCCAATTTCCACTGAAAAAGGTGATATTATAAAGAAACAGAATTTTGTTAGAGTTGTTTTATTCTCAGTAAATTTGCTAGAGCATTGATGCAGCTGCTCTTTATGGATAGAGAGAACAGTGGATCCTTCAGCTGAAGCTTGAAGGGCCTGAAGCTTCTTAGTTCCTTTTCTAATTAGGTTAAATATAAATAACTCTCTTTTTACTTATAAAGAATATCAATCTGAATTTATTAGTCATCCTTAATTCATACCTCTTCCAACCCAAAGTGTAAATGGCAATGCAGACAATTCTGGTTTGGCATTACCTAGGCCCTTCCTATCTTACCTAGAACTGTTTCCAAATTTTATTTGTCTTCTTATTGCACTTTGAAAGATGCATTTGGGTAAACAGTTTTCCAGTTCCAGAAAGAGACCATCCTGGAATGCCCTTAATAGTGAAGAATACCATCTGTCTTTTTGCATGCTGGAAATGAAAAGCTGGACTATGCAGATAGTTTGCCTATAGGAATTCCTTCTGGGTTGAAATCTGACACACACAATCTTCATAAAATAAAACTCTGCTTTGTCCATTATTGTATAATAGCCAAGAGATAAACGAGGAGTGGGGGTGGGGGGTGGGGTGGGGGAGGGAAATGAAAGGAAAAATAAAAGAAGAAAATGGTTAGGACAGAAAATAATAGATCTGGATAATTTTCTGAAATTCTGTCAGTGAGTTGTCCCATATACAGAATAGATTATTAATAAATCTGCTCAAAGTAAATGCATTGTGAAAATCTAGTAATTTACAATTATTAGGTATTTCATATGCTAAGATAACAGCATATTTCAATGAAGACAATGAGAATATATTACAAAGTTTTATGGCAAAGATTAATTCTAGTTGTTATTCTACAGCTATTTCCTTTCTTCTATGTTAATTAGAATGTCTTTTGAATATGATAATACCTGATTTTATTGCTCCAGTGTTTTCCTTAGAAAGCTATAGCTCAGATCTTGTGACAGTGGAAACACAAATTTAGTCTGGGTTTTTCCCATTAAAAAAAAAATCTTGATTTTGGTATAGTAGAAGATTTTAAAGACAAAGTTATAAAAACTAAAATTGTGTAGCAGTATGAATCAGTATTTGTAGGCTGAGGTCTCCCTTTCTTGTGGTTGACAGTGTCATCAGAACTAACTAAGTGGTTGTATCTGGTAAATAGCTTTTCAGGGCTTGAGACTTTTTTTTCAGATAATATGTAGTAGAGCTGTTGCTTGCAAATGTAATGATGGGATTAATTAGGCAGTTGACAAAACTCTGCAAATGTCATAGACATGACAAGATCATAGCCCAAACCTGCCTTATGACTTTTTATGCTTCTGTTGTAAGAGGCCCAATTGAATTATGCTAGATATAACTTTTTGAGTTATATTGAGTATTTGGTTTGGTATTTTTAAGAAATTTTGATCGCCTGTAATTTTGTGTGAGAGGGTTGCAGCTCCTGTAATTGTGGGAGTGCAGCATGTTCTCAGAAATGAAACTCACTGAAGAAAGGAAACGAGCTGTTCTCTACCAGAAAACTGAGCAGCCTGTTGAAACCTTATGCAAACACAAGTTAACTGCAAATGGAGGCACAAATGGGCTTGGAAGCCTGTCCTTAAAATGTTATTCAGAGAAAAAAAACCAAAAACTCCTTCACATAGAGTGTATTTGAAGGGGGTTGGGAGATTATTTGAGATTTCTTGTCAAGTATATTTGTTTCAGCAAAATGGAAAAGTTAATGCTTTTTTTTTTTTTTTTTTTTTTTTTTTTTTTTTTTTTTTTTTTTTTTTTTGGCAATGGGTTGAACTGTTCTTGAACTGCTCCTGGTAGATCTGAATATAAAGTTTTCCCTCTCCTTCATTTTACTTAACAAGAAATAGGGTACACACAACATACCTGTGGGTTTCCTTCAACTGACCCAAAGAACAGAGCAAATAGTTAAGAAGAAATTAATGTTCAAAGAGCCATTAATTAGCTCTGGCTGTTTTCTTGTATATCTGCCACTCAATCATATGTCTGTGCCAGGCATCTATGTGAACAACCCAGGACACAGAAACACTCTAGAAAATGATATTTTTTATTCTTATGGTTAACCTTATGTGATAGGTTGCTATGCATCAAGTTGCTCAAGCAATTGCCCACTTCTGTATCTCCCCCTGGTACCAAAACTTTGCCACCAAAAAAACCCAACATATGTTAACTTTCATTGCATCCATACCTGATGCTGTCCACAGTCTATAGGAAAATGCCTGTAAGAGTATCTGTCAGATAGCAAGATAGAACAAAAGCATCACTCTCAGTAGGACAGGGGCAGAAAATGCAAAAAGTTCTCACAAGATAAGGTTAGGGAGCTCAGCCAACAATAGTCATCATAGGAATAAAAACCTCACCTCAGGTAAGTGAATTTTATATTTTATTGACTACTAATAACAGAGAAGGATAGTGACAAATAAAATAACACCTCAACACATTTCCACCCCCCCTTCCTGACTTAATTCCTGACTTCCTTCCTGACTTCCTTCCTCTCCTGACTTCCTTCCTCTCCTGACATCTCTACCTCCTCCCCACTGAGTAGCTCAGGGAAACAGGGAATGAGGTTTTCTTTCCGATGATAACACTTTTTCTCTGCCTTCCTCCTTTCCTTTCTTCAGTGTGGAATCCCTTCCATAGTACATTGTCCTTCATGAACTTCTCCTATGTGGATCTTTTCCATGGGCTGCAGTCCTTCAGGAACAGACTGCTCCAGCATGGATCACAAGTCCTGTCAGAAAACGTGCTTCAGCATGAGTTCTCCATGGGGTCACAGCCTGCTTCAGGTCCATCTGCCTGCTCTGGTGTGGGTCCTCCAGGGGCTGTAGGTGGATATCTGCTCTCCTGTTGACCTCCATGGGCTCTCTTCTATAGGAGTGAACAGCCTACTACCTGGTGTTCATCACGGGCTGCAGGGAATCTCTGCACTGGTACCTGGAGCATCTCCTGCCCCTCCTTCTTCAGTGACGTTGGTGTCTGCAGAGCTGTTTCTCTCACATATTCTCACCTCCCTTTCTCAGCTGTAGTCATGCAGCTTTCCTACCTTTTCTTAAATATGTTAGTACAGAGATGCTATCAATATCTCTGGTTGTCTCAGCTTTGGTTTGTCTTGGGAGCCAGCTGGAAATGACTGTTTGACATTAGAGCAGCTTCTGGTTTCTTCTCATGGAAGCCACTTCTGTAGCTCCCCCTGGTACCAAAACTTTTCCACGTAAACCAATATATGTTAACTTTCATTCCATCCATATTGATGCTGTCCACAGTTTATAGGAAAATGCCTGTAAGAATATCTGCCAGACAGCAAGATATCCTGCTCCACCTTTTAGGAGAAATCAAGCATCGTACTTTAAGTGTTGTGTATGTGGAATGTGTTATTATACAACCGCTGTTCTTAGCTGGTGTGCAAAAAGCAGTGTACTGCAAAAATGCAAAAATAAATCTTTTTGTGAGCATGCTGTAATGAAACCAGCAACAGTTTTAAAACTAAGAATACAATAAATTCAGCCAAAGCCCAGAAAATAAATAGAAAAAATACCTACTGCAAAAATATAAAACCAACCAACCAATCAAACACCCAAACAAAATCCAGCAGATAGGAGAAAGAACAAAGGCAATTCTACTTTGCATTTTTAGGCATGAGAGATGACTGCTGTAGGGTGGTTTCAGCACACAGCTAGTAAAAAGCAAGTAGTTATTGACCATAACTTTTTGTTGCAAAGGAGCTGACTATGGGACTTTGCAGGAAAGAAAGGTAGACTTGTCCTTCCACTTTCCTTTGAAACCTGTAAACTTTTCACCTCGTATCCTGCTCCACCTCTTAGGAGAAATCATCCATCTTGCATTTCAGCCAAAAGTCTCAGCACAGCTCACTGACCTGTATTCTTCCATTTGTGACACACCCTGTGGTTTTTGTTTTGTAGAACTGACAGTTGAAATTAGGAGCCATGTAGGTCACTGGAGGTCTTGCTCAATAGTGGCCCTTGGTTTCATCAGTTTCTCATCTGACAAAAGCCCTGGGACAAGACTTGTTCATATTCTCATATTCTACTTAACCATTTTTTAAACAGTAGCTCAATAATTGCTATGATTACTGACAGATCTGAGCTGATATTTGGGCTGGGGAATGCAAACAAAATATGTAGCCTGTGAACTACAAAGCACATATTTATTAACTTGAACAACAAATACATCTGATTCTTTCCGAGATCTCTACAGTTCATCATTTGGGACTGACAGAGCAGTGTCCAAGAGCAGCCAAATTTTGTTTGCAATGGGTAGATGAAGTCCTAAAAATCCACTTGAACATGCAGTAAAAGGCTAGAGAAGGGAGAGTGATTGTCTTAATGGCAAAAACACTCCTGAAAAACATCCCTCTTCTGTAATGAAAATTCATTTAATATCCTGAATTCTAAACTGCTTTCCACTAGTGTCCCAATAGACCATGGTCTTTCAAATGAAGTTTTAAAAGTGACGTTGAAACTATTTTACTTTTCTGAACCAAGAAGTTGTGTTAGATAGAGCGGTGACAGAGGACTTCCAGTGGGAAGGTGGGGTCCAGTGGGAAGCATTTGTTCCAGATTCCTGTATTATTAGTGCTGAATCAGTTGTCTTCTCCATACATGATCAAGTTTATTAATTTGTGGTTCCTTTTCAAATATGATTGTATTTCATTCAATTTCAGTATTTGCTTTTAGATTTATACTTGACAGTTGGTACCAACATTTATATAAATTATGTAACATTGTGACTGTCAGATTAAAATGGTAGGAATCTTTGGTAGGTTGTCACAATACGACACAAAAGAAACAACACTCACGCACTGAGATGTCCAAGGCAAAAAAGGGAAGTTTATTTACAGACCTTAGCATTTATAGAATTCCAACAGTGACCATGGATTGGAGGAAGAAAATCATCTTCTCCAACCACACTGGTCAACTCAACAGTCCATCAATTCTCTTTTCTTACAGAAAGGAATGCAAAACAATTATTGTTTACATGAAAAGTGCGTGAGAAACTCTATTTCAAAAGGTAAACACAGAAGAACTTTAGAAAAGAACTTTAGAACTGAACTTTAGAAAAACTTTAGAAAAACTTTAGAAAAACAGAGAAGAACAGGGCTACAATAGGTAATGTTTAACATTGTACTACATTTACATTTGATGAATTTAAAAGAATATTTTGAGCTTCAAAAATACATTTTTGAAAAGGAATATTTTCACCAATACATTTGCAGTGTCAAGAGTTTAAATGTCACGATTTAGAGAAGAACAATTTTTATTTTTAATTCAAGTAGAGTTATATTTAAATAAAAATGATCTGACTTTTATAAAAGCATGAAGACATAGTTTTCCCTTCATATGACATCTGAAGTGATTTAGTTGAATGCATTTTTCATTTTAACAATATTGGATATGGAAGAGAATGAAGTTATTCTGTCTTACAAAAAAGTGAGAAGACTTTCTTTCAAATATCTTGTAGTTTTATAAAGAAGACTTTTTATCTAATCAGGTCACATCCCTTTTCTGAAGACCTGAATAAGGTTTACATAGTCACAAATTCTGAAGTAAGAAGGAGAATCACGGGTGCACTTTTCTACAATTTTGAAAACAATTTTTTTTACCCTATTTTAAAATGTGTATTTTGTCTGTGTTCTATACGTTGAGGTAATTTGTGCTAAAAATAAGTATTTTTGCTATTGGACATCAACCATCACAGCCTTATCTGGGAGCTGCAAACGTACGTTTCATAGACAACCACAAGTATTTTCTTACAAGCTGTTTTTCAGAAACCTCCTATTATGTCTTGGGAAACCATCCTATTCTTCTCTAAATGCATAATACCTCTCCAAATGCCTGAACTCTTATCCATTAACAGATTGATCTCCTACTGTAAAAAAGCTACTCACACAGTGAACTACATCGATTAATTAAATTGGTAATGTGAGTGCAATTGACAAGCTAGAGATGTGGAAAATTGCAGGGAAAGAAAGGAGAATGTTATATTTCCTTGCCATGTTCAAGTGTTCACCTTTGATAGCAAACATATCAAACATCTGTTCAATAACCTTTCTTCAAAGAATCTTTCTTAGAGAAGCCAAGCTGATGCAAATAGTCCCTTACCTTTGAGATCTCCTGCTAAGTTTGGATAAGACCTAATGTCCATGGTGATGCAGAACAAGGAGAATGAGATAAATTCATTCTACTATAACACTAAAAAAAGAAAAGGAGAAAAACCTCAATGGGAAACCAGACATATTTTAACAATCTCCCACAACAGACACACATATTTTCATCTCTACCCTTCAGAATCTAAATGCCTTCTCTCTAAGTAATGCAACATATATCATAGTCCAGCATAAATTGGCTACACAGCTGCACACTTTTAATCCTTCTGTGCTTTCCAAGTTCCTTTTAAAGAGTGGAGGAACAGGTGCCACTGATGCCAAGGGTAGCAGTGCCTTGCTCTGTCTTAAGATGGAGCTTGGTTAATTTACAGCTGAGATTATATGGCACAGTTGTTTGTGGCAGCCAGAGAGAGGCAGATAACAATTTCACACAAGTTATCTGTGACCTTTTGAGAAATCTGTCTGAAGGTGGTTTCAGAGAGTGGACACTGTTAGCACAGATTGCTGTGTTGCTGCCCTAGTAACACCTATAGAAGGAAATATATGGTGAAGGTGGTGTTAGTGAAGCCAAAGCAAAATATCTTTATTTGTAAAATACCTGAAGTTTTTAGCCCAATTTTTGAAAACATATTTTGTGCCAGCAGAAGTTAGATGGTGATTGTTAGAACTTCTGTTTTTGTGATTTCTCACCCATAAGAAGACCCTGAAAAGCATGTTTAACATAATTCAAAGCACCAGCTTTAATCAATGGTATGACAAGTCAGAGAAATTATGTTTGTAATTTTTTTCATTTTAACTCCAATTATTAGAAATGCACATTTCTCCGTAGTTATGTGGTATGGCTTTTATGTGAGAATGGTGTTTCCCATTGTCAGTTCCTGAAGATTACATTAAAGTGGTTTCATGGATGACACATGGATCAGGACGTAACCCTGAATTTCTAAATATCATCTTCTAGAAGTTTCAAGTTCCCCAACACCCAGTCTTAGGTGACAGTTCATCTCCAAAAGCTGCACTTTAAATAAAGCTGCCTGGCTTTTGGCACCTCTTGTATAGCTCATAAATATTAACTTGATATGAAAAATGGAAAACCCATAGCAAACTTAGGCATCTTAAAAAAAAGAGTAATACCAACTGAAAAAAAGATTCTTTTTTCCTTAACCTCTTGCTAAAAAAAATAAATCCTAATGTACAAGGGCAGTATATTAACAGTGTAAAGTAAGTAATACATGGCCTTTAATTGTCTGAAGAATTTTTTTTTTTATATTGGGGGGTTAGCATATACAGCTGATGGCATTTTATAAAAGAAAACAAGTGATGCCCTTTCTCTGACTAATTTTATTTATTAATAAATTCCTGTCATGCTCTTGTAGGTTGGTATATTTGGAATTTATATAGATTATACACAGAGAAAATCCAAGGCAACCAGTCGTAATTTCAATGTGACCTTTACTTGACTTGTGCTAGTAAAATGGTAGTAAAAATGATTGAAAGGAAGGGCAAGAAGTAGGACTATGGAAACTATGTCCAAGTGATTTACTGCTACATGCATTGTAAATATCTCCAGAATCCATACTTTCATTTACCTGTAAATTGAGGTGTATTCTTCAGTTCCAGACACTGTAGCCTCTCCAAGGAAATCACAAAGAAAGGTGGAAGGCAATGAGAATGTGGTAGGTAGGTATCTTGCCTGAGCTGTAGGAGACTGCTTTTGTTGTGGACAATTTCACTTACACCAGTCATGAGCTGGGCTATAACACCTTGCAAGGGAATGGTGCTTACCACTCTCAAATCCAGAATATTTTGCTTTTCTCAAGTGGGTACACAAAAAACCTCAAGGAGTTCAAAACTGATTATCAGATTAAGAAAAGCGTGACCTTAACTGGTTGGGTTGAGGTTGTACATGTATGCACAAGGATTACTCATTCTTCCCTTTTTTCCAGAGACAGTGCCATGATGAGGATGCAGAAGATTATGAGGGCCCTGGGGATACAATGGGAATGTGGCCTGTATTAGTATAACCAAAGTCAATGTTTTAGCTTTGTGATCACTCTGTAGGGGTGTCACACCCTCTAATTCTCTAGGAATTGCTAGAAGAAATGTGCAGATTTTATCAGAAACCTCTCTTTTGTAAAAGAAGAATTTTAAGAATATTTTCTAGTCTACTGTTTCCCAGTGAAAAGTATTGATCAAAGTACAGAGTCTGTGCATAGATCAGCTTCGGGCACTTACAGTACTGCAGAGTTTCTGTAGCCAGAGAAATCAAAAGCTCTAGCTTTCTGCTATCACTGTGCCACTCACCCAGTAATGATGGAGCACAAATAGGAACGTTTCTCAGAGTATCATCTCTCTGATAATATGACCAGCAAGTTTGCAGGTGAAAACCTATCAATTTTCTTATCCTTTCACACTGAGACAATAGTAACTGCTGGTTTGAAACAGAAATTAATGTCACAATATGTTCATATGCAAAAATAAGTGGCTCTGCTCAAGACTTTTATATTCCCTGTTTTCAGTATGGGCAGTATTTTGCAAACTGTAGCAGGTTTCAGAATGGAAGAAACGTTCCCGAGTTTCTTATATCTGTAAACTGACATGTTGATTTTGTTACTCAGAGCAAATGACAACTGAAATAATTTAAGTAAGCAAACGATATCTTTGCCATATCTTAAACACATTTACTTGATGAGTTTTATCACTGTGTCTTAGGAATGGTAATCTGAAGGCTTTTTAAAAGTTTTTGTAAAGATTTGACCCTATGAATACTTCCTGTCTTTGATTTCAGCCTCATGGGATTTAAGTTCATCAGATTTATATTACAGCCCTCATTTTCATAGACTGACTGTTCTGAGCTATTGAAATATGCACATGCTGAATTTTTGAAATACGCACACTCCTGAGCAGTAAAAATCTCAGACCTAGGCTGCATTTTCAGGTGATGACTTCTCCTGAACAGGGACAGGAAATTACTTAAAATTTATATTCCACAGAGTTTTTTATGCAACTTTTTATAATTTTACTAGAAATTTGATAATATTGCTGGAAAGCCTGAATGGATTAGTATCAACAGTCTAATAAGAATGGTAAGTAGGTTAAAAAAATCTCTGACAATTGTGGTGAACTAGACTTTATTTTTCTCAGTGCCAGTTAGAGAATAAAAAAAAGTCAAGGTACAGTGTCTTACAAAACAGCACATGAAAGCAGCATTGTGATTGCTGCACGTTGTAGTTCATACTATGCTCTTATTTAAATTGTTACATGAGTGGTTCATCCTTTTCAATATTCTCTCTTTAATGTACCTGACTATATATAGGAATTTCCTCCATGTAGTTATGTCCAGGCCTCTAGCATACACAGAAGAAAAGGATAATATTTAGGAGGTCTTTCCCATAGCTATTTCAGGCAGCCAGCCCGTTTGCTGGGGGTCTGGAGAGCTTAGAACTGGGAGATGTTGTAACCTAAGTGGAAACCTAGCAATGCAAACTCTAATTAAATTAAAACCACCACCAAAACCAAAGCTAAACCCCAAACAAACACAAACACAAAAAGCAAGGCAAGTAAAAGAGACAGCAAATATGTTCTTGTGTCATCTTAGTCCTTGTTTGCAGTGGTTTCAGCTCTCTCAGTGTCTCAGTGTTCAGGATGTCCACTACAGAGTACAAGATGTGCCCAAAGCACACTGAGCAATCGGTAGAGATGCTCTGCACTCACTTTTGCACAGCTCTGGGCTCCTGTGTGAGGGCCAATGCACTCAAGAATCAGGCTGTGTTCTACCGTGCAACCCAACTTTAAACACATGTGGGTTTTAGGCTGAAAAAGATGCTCTGATTCTTTGATTTTTCTTTTTAGGCTGGTCTAGTGGAGGAATTCATGCAGTGTTTTTCAACAATATTGCAAGGAAAAGTGATCATGATCTTCCCCATGGGATTTTTTTGAAGCAAAATCACTCCTAACAGCTTCATGATGGGAGACCTCAAGTAAACCTGTCAACCTTGAGGGGATTAGTGGGTTCATCCTGGGCAATGTGACAGTCAGAGCTGAGAGGTGTAAAAGCTAGTGACTGACTTATTAGGGTGCTTAAAGACTTCATGGAGCTTTGCATAGGGTTGGAAGTGGTAAACCCAGTATTGTAACCTATAACATAAACAATTATTTACCAACAACTTTAGTTTCTCTTGTAGTAGTTGTTCCCCACTCTGTCCTGACCTGTTCTGTACTGTTGCTAGGTACTCTTAAGTGCTTCTTATGTTTCACCCCAGTGGGGAACTGGGGATGTGATAATTGCAGAACAGTGGAGGTGGTTAATAAAACTGTAGTTCTAAAATGAGCCCTGCTTTTGCTAGCTTATTATATTTTCAGGAATTCTTCCTTTGGGATAGAAATCTGTTGAGTTAGAAAGGGATAAGGGCAAGTGATGGGGGTTAGATACTAAATGAGTGTGTTCAAGGGATATTACCTGTCAAAGAAGTAACTCCCTCCCTAATTCATGGTTTGTCAGGATGTTGTGCCTGTCTTTTTTGTTTTGCTGGAGTGAGGTGCTCAAATGCAACAAAGGAGATTTAGGATCCAATATGGACAAATGACCCTGACATTAATAATGTGAAATAAAAAAATTAATACCTTATAAAAATTCTATTTTTAAATTATTGCAGAATCTTCAGAGATTATCTTATGTGAGTTTAATTCTTAAAGATAGGTAGCATTGAGCACTGAGAAAATCATAAATACAAATTAAAATGCTTCATATGTGTGTCTACAATTTCTGTGTACAAACCAGTTTCTTGATGTTACTAGCCCTACCAAAATGCTGAAGATCTCTTGGACTTGTTATGAAGAATCATGGTCAAGTTAATAGGAATAAGAAGCAGCCAGCTAGATATGAAAAAAACACCCCAGATCTTAAAAAATGGAGGCTGTTCCTCTCACTGTAGACAGGATGAGGCCAGAGAGCAGCTGAAAAGAGAAAGCACTTAAAAGAAAAAAATAATAGAAAGGTAATTTCTATAACAGTTACAAAAAATGAGACAGAAAGATGTGAGTTGATATTAAAAAAATATTATAAAAAATTCCTTGAACAAAAGTACTCACCAAATTACTTCCACTATTATTTGGAAAGTGAATTTACATTTTGGTAGCACTGAAAATGAGGGACTGCTCATCTTTACAACTTTGATTTTTGTATGTCTTGGATGCTGAGAGCTCAAGAAATTCTGGGCCTCAGGCCACTCAGCAATACTCATAGCAGCCAGCTGAAACATCCTTACAAACACCTGTGTGTAGAGCAGCCACGGCCACGAACTGCTTTGAGTGGAGTCCCACTGGTGACAAGGCACGTGTGTATCTTGAAGTCTTGTTTTAAATTAAAATTCTTTGCCAGTACCTGTGCTTGTATAACTTGAGGAAAGCACAGCTGTTTTCATTCATAAACATGGCTGAAACTCCTTGGCTTTTCTTTATCAAGTGTAGACAGGTTGGTTTTGATTGTGAAAGATTCAAGGACTGCAGAAAGACTGAACAACGAGCCAGGAAAACATTGTAAAGCAGTTGCTGGCGATCCCAGGGGAATCCTGGAGGGCTTAGACAGAGAGCCAAGGCAGACACAGGTCAATGGGAAAGACTGACCTGAAAAGACCCATATAGCAGGTGCTATGTATGGATGCACACTAGTGCAGAAAACTATTTTAAAAATTAATGATGACCATAAAGCACAATATGGCCCTATTACAGCACAGGAAAAAAAAAAAAGTAATTACAAAGGTTCTGCAGCAAAATATTGATTCATTTATTTAATGTACAATTTGGGTTTTTCTTTGAGAAGTGTTTTATGTGGATGTATTTTAAAATAGAGTTATGTTTGTACTTTTGCCCACCATAGGATTTATAAATTATACAGCTTTTCATACCCATTAAATCCAGTATTGCAAGAGAACAAGGATTTAAAACAAGAATAAAATGGATAAATAATGGAGGATAAAAATGTGCAAAGACCTCAAAAAACTGATGTTTAATGAAAATGCCAGATAGAGTGTAGGTTCATTGCATAAGCTTGCCCCTGACCAGTCTGCATGGTCTGCATGCCCTGTGCTGCTTCTCCTGGCCCAGTCCTTTTAACTGAAAAACAAATGTTTGAATTTGGGATAGAAAATTTCTTCTAAGTGCTATCTTTTTCCCCTCTGTGTCATTTGCAGACATGCTTCTTAGTAGCTGTCAATATAGCTTCTTTCTTTCCTTATGGGTGAAGTCTAGAAATTAACTTTGAAGTCCCTGGAATAGTGTCTGCAAATCATTATCTATGTAAGTTCCATTTAGTTTAATTGAGCTCCATTTAAACTTATAGATGTTGTCTTGAAAACCATTTTCTGGAATAGTCCTCAGAGTCTTGGAAAGAATTCCATCCTTGAAAAAACCAGTTCAGTGTTCCTAAACCTCTGCCTATGGGAAGTTAACATGATCTTTAATCATTTTCCAGGGCATTTTCCCTGCTACTTTTAATACATTTTTAAGGAGCTCATTTTGTTAAGAGTATCTCAACACTCATATAATGAGTATGAGTAATACTCTGGTTTGTTTGCCTCAAACTGGAATAGAGTTAAAACAATCTGCTTCAAGGAGCCAGCTGGTTTTGCATTCTCTTTAAACAAAGAGAGAGAATAAAGGTTGTTCTGCCTAGGAACTGTGTGCACTGTAGCCTTCACTGTGTACACAGTTCATGAACATATCTGAGCCCACACTGACCTAAGCAAGCCCTGGTTCTGCCAGAATGACAGGGACTGTTGGCTGCAGGTTCCCAAGAAGGGGAGGCTGTGAGTTAATACTGTGCTGACTCTTATGACAGTGACCACATCTCACTAAGCTCTCTGGAGAGGAACTTGGAATTGTCCCCTGGAGATTTTGTCACAGCTGTGACCATGCAAGATTCCATTCACAGTTTGTGTTGTGGGTTTAAATGGAGTTTCAGGATGTAGATCCAGAGCTCTCTTCTAGCCTTGATGAAATCTGCAGTGCTTTTATCTTCCAAGATGTGAATAAAGCCAGTCCAATGTCTCTTTTTAAGTACTGAAATAAGCTGTTCGTAACATATTAGGCTTATATTATGGAATATATTATGCCACAACAGAAAAATGGAAAGAAAGAAAGAAGCTGCATGAAACTGCACCTGTTGCTTGGATGGCACCAGAGGCATTTCTTTTAGTGAGGCAAGTCCTCTGCAAGGATTTTGCTGGGAACATCCTGGAATGTAGCATGGTGTCACACTCCTTACCACTTTTTTGCCTGACCTTCCTTTGCATGGAAAACAAAGCATGAGATAAAGAATAGAACTGAGCCAATGTGCAGTCAGCCCTTCTCCCACCATGAGACAACCAAGGAGTATGAGTGGCCCCTAAAAACTGAGAAGCAGACCTTTGCCTATTAATATAGACTATCTTAGTGTTACAGAACATAGCAATAGATTCCTTTGGTTTCTTTTGTCACTTATGTGAGAAACAGGCAGGTTTGAGGAGCTCATGTGAACTACCCTTTTGGAGCTGCCTGTCTCTTTCAGTGAATGTAAAAGGAGTTTGGGCAGCTGAACTCTCATCATAGAGTCTGATAGAATGATCTAAGGCCAGGGAGTCCTTCAGTAGGGCCTGAGCAAGTGCTCTGTCCTTTGAGTGTTTCAGGAATCTGAGGACTCAAAGTGATGCACAAAGTCTAGATCCCATCATGCATGAGAATTAGAAAGAATGGTTCACTCATTAGTTTTTGAACAGAAGGGGGAAAGGGAAACAGATACAGTCTTCACTGAAATTGCATGTAAATTTTATTTTCTAGTGACTAAGTAAGTAAAATACTCTTCTACCTGGCTAGTGGAGTGGTGCTATGAAATCTTTTGTGATGTAAAATTTCAGCCAGAGGGGACAGGAAATTAATCAATTCTAGTATGTGAGTGTCAGTAATTGTTTTTCCTAATATGAATTTGAAATGAAATGTACTGCAAAGAATGTTTCAGTTCTGGGGAAGATCAATAGAACTCCATAGGTCCCTATCCTTGTTAATAAGTTGCTTCCTTGCAAATAGAAACTCAGTGATCCTTAAAAAATCCAGAGGCTTGTATTTTAAAAGCATCAATGCTGCTGCAGGCAAGGTGATTGCAGCCACTAGTTCCTCTTTATGTCAGAGGAGGATCTGGCACCAAAACGCCAGAGGATTCCTAAACTGTCTCACCAATGCCTTAAAAACAGAAAGTCCTTATTGCATTCACAGTAGGAAAATCACTAAAGTGGGAAACTTCCCCTCCACTAGTGTCTCTGATGAACCGGAAACATCAAAGCAATTGTAAATGACAAATATTGCCTAGTTTTCTTATTGTTTAAATGTTTTACACCCTGCATGCTTGGTTCAAGTTTCATATATTCTCCCTAGTAACCATGAAGAATGAACTGGGAGACTGCTAAACCCTGATCACACAACTTTACGGTTCCTTCTTTAGTAATCTGATGTTTTATGTGGTGTCAAAGATGTTTATAAAATAGATGTCTAGCCTTTCTGAAGCAGAGCCAACCTTTTCAAACCAAACAGATGTGCTACCAGTACTAACTGTAATTATTAAAGAGTAATTGTATTGCCCTAATCTAAAATAAAGTAATTGTATTGCCCTAATTGCCCTGTCTAAAATAAAAATAGTCAGAAAAAGTACTGCCAACAAAAATTCTCATATAGCTAAATAGTCTTTAAAGCTAAAGTTACAATACAGAAGGCAATACCCCCAGATGATCCTTACTGAAGGGAGCAAAAAATGGACAGCTGCTTTTTTGCTAATTTGTTCTATTCTATTTAAGCTAACACAATGGAAAAGGTCATTCAGGCAACTTCAGGCAACTTCATCTACTTTATCTCTTTAAAAGTCACTCTTGAGAGAAAACCTCATCAGAGAGGTGGAAGTGAATTGAAATGAGCATGAAATACAGCATGTGTTGCTCACTGCTCCTGATGTTTGTCTAAGAACCAACACGTAAGAAAATTACTAAAGCTGGAGATGTTGGTCGAGAATAAAAATCCTTCCTTTGCAAAGAACAATGTATTTCAGAGCAACTCCAGTTCAATGACCTTCTGGTGAATTTAGAGGGAAATTCTGGATAGCTCCAAGGTTCTTGTTGGATCTGCCTGGATCTTGAAGAAATGGATAACTGGAGTTTCCCAGCCCTGTAGCTCTGGGGGCTGCTCATGTGGCAGGAGAATGCAGGGGCTAAAGATTCCATACGCTTATGGCAATGTGTGTTGCAGGTGGTGATGAAACTGACTGCCAAAACTGATGGCTGTTTAACATTTCTGGCTTTAACAGATTTTAAGTATTTGCTTCCAGAAGTGCAGTGAGAGACTAGGATGATGAGAATATCCTCTCTCTTCTGTTCTGCTTTGCCTCACTCCTCCCCTGTCTTTCTACAGACTCTATTACTTAGCGAAGGCAGAGTCTTTCTTTTTGGCCCTTCTGGTTCTCTTCCATTTTCTTAAGAGTCATGAGCTGCCTTTTCTCTTGATTGGGCCCTCCTTTAGCTGATGGATGTTGGTAATAGGGGTTATAAGTGGCTGGAGAAAGTGTCAAGAGCCAGGGATGGGGAGGAGGCAGGTGGCTGTGGTACTGAAGACAACAGCAGCTGCTTTTTAGTGATTCTGGTGGAGAATCCCTTCTCCCCTTGGAGGGGAACATCTTGCCACTAAATTACATATGAAATATTTAACTAAACTGTGAATTGTTGTTGTTGTTGAGAAAATTCCTCAGGGAAAATGTACTTTGTGTCCCCACTTTTTGTGAAACAAAACCACTAACCAGCCAGGTTCCTTTCATCCAAAGATGATCCAAAGTTCTTAAGTAGCAAGCATCATAGAGAAAACTTTTACAAAGGTTGCTTTATCCTTACTTACAATGGGTTTTCATTCCTTGTCTCAGTTTTATGTGGGAATGAGTGAAGACTGTGCCAAATATATTTAGTTTTCAAATAAACCTATAGAGTAGAGCTGTGCTTAAGACATGATTAAAGAGGGTATGTCATCTGAACTGAGCATGTGTGTTAGTAGAGATGACAAACTGTTACTTAGGACTTCAGACAGAGTTATTGATGCCAGGCTGAGCAGGTGTATTGGTGAAGAAAGTTCCCTCTCAATAAACATGTAAATGTGTGTGTGTAGTTGACGAAGATGGGCAGAGACAGTCTCTGAGCTAATGGATGGTTGATTTTTACAGGCAGCAGTTCCAACTCAAGCATAACGTTTTCCTTTTGTCTAGAATGCCGCAGGGCTTGCACGCTCTGACCTTTACCTGATCTGACTTTATGACTGTGCATCTCCCACTGGTGTTAGTGGGAAGAAGCACTGTTAATGGTCTCTGTCAGTGTGTTTGTACTGGAGAGACAGCCAAGATAGTTGTAATTAAGATAGAGTAGCAGCAGCAGTCTAGCTGTGGTCATAAAGAAACCCCACGCCTTTGTGGGAATAGTGCTTCCACCAGGCTGTTTAGAAATAATTGTAAGGCTTTGCTCCAGCAATGCTTCCTACGCCATGATCCAAAGATGCTCCTTGAGACATAGGCTGTGGTCCGTGAAATGACTAGAATTGCTTTATTTTCTTCACATAAAAGTTCATTTCTTTTCAAAGCAGTGATAAAAAAAAAAAAAAAAAGGAATGAACACTCATGTTTTGCTCTAATTTTTCAATTGCAATAATGGAGTGAGATGGAGAGTGATTTCTCAGGTTAAAGGAGGCTGAGAAACTGTTCAACTCCATGCTGTTCTGTTGCAAATGGCTTGCATCATATATCCCCCCAGAAGGAAAATGTATTTTGAAGCCTAGCTGTGAGAGACGAGGAATGGCTGTGTAGTGGAAAATATCTCTTTGCACAGTTTATAATACGGAAAGGCACTACTTGGAAAACTTTTCAGAGGTTCTATTTTTGTGTTAAGGACCATACAAATATAAATGCAGAGTGGCAGGTTAGAGCAAGAGCAACAACACTTTGTGAGCCATTTCTGGCTGTCCTTAGTTCTCTTATTCTCCACTGAGCTGTCACCTCCTGCGGCATTTAACTATCATTTCAGGAACTTCTGATTTGGTGAAAGGGTAGCCATTCCTTTGAAGGAGAGGAGGATTTATGCCAGTAGTTCAGAAAGGACCACAGAAAATTGTTGCCTGCCTCAATCTAATTTGATTCCAGGGCTTTCCCCCCTAGCTATTTTTTAATGGGGTGTGTGATTAGTGGGGAAGTGAAGTTGACTTACATTTACAGATTACATCATCTCTGCTGAATACCAGGGATCCCCAAGGCTCTGGCACTGCTCTCAGTAAAACAGCAGGCTTTTCTGAATGGTTTGCATTTCTCCTGCCATTAATTCTCCTTTAGCTTTTTCTGCTTGTCTGTTTCCCCTTGCTTGTCTAGTAAACTAAACTAACCTTATTTACCTCCCTCAGGTATTTTTTAGATTTTTCCCTGTGATTAGTCATCTGTATCAAGAGAAAACTGAAGCAGGTTTACTGTATTGCTAGTGCAAAGGTTGCTCACATGAAAAAGAAAGATCTAACTTCATTGACAGAATTATGGAAATTTGCCTGTTGAGCAGGTTACTTGCAAAGCTTTTTACTGTATTGCTCTCTCTTTGCACCTTCTCTCCTGGCCTTAACCTGAATCTATCTTCTGCTGCTGTATCATGTGGGTTATTCCTGCTAATTGCAAAATATGTCACACATTAAATCCAGAATATAGTGATATTTGGACACACTAGTGCAGATCCTGAAAAAGTATAAGCAGTCTAATCAGCTTAGTGCTTTTAATTTTAAAATAGTAAATAGAATTTCTATTTGTTATTTATCCATTACAAAATTTTAATGTTTTTTTTTTCCTCTAAATGTAAAGTAACCAACTCTTTGAGACTAAAATATAAGATTTTCTGTGGTGGATTAGGCTATTTTGTCATTTTCTGTAGTATCCTGATACTGTCTGTGACCAGTAGCAGAAAGGTAGAGTAAAAAAGAAGGAACATGACTTCTTTTTGAGTAATATTTTAAAGAAACTTGATGGTGGCCTGCACAAAACAATCCTGGCCCATGCTTGGGGCTTCTAGGTATGATAATAACAACAGCTTTTAAGGATAAAATGATTTCTTTTTTATTCCTAAAATTCAAATGTATGAAAACTTTCCCCTGCACCCCCATCCATGCCATTAATAATACAGCCAGTCTGCAGTTATTATTGTCATGCTATTGTCTACCTCTTTAGACAGAGGTTATGAGGAAGTGAGAGCACAGACATGGTAGTAGGTTTAATGACTTCTGCTTGCATTTAGCACGCAACTAAGAGACTCACCATACAGCTGATAAGAAAGCTTAGTCCAAATCAGAGAATTTGAGCACCTAATAACTGCCATGGATCTTTTATGATGTTAAAATTAGGTTAATGCAGCTCATATTTTGTACACCTGGCAAACCTGTCCTTACTGTGTTCAGGCTTTCCATTCTCTCCCTGATGTACCAGGAGTAGGAAGGAGCTGTTAGCAAGGTCCTGCACAGCCCAATGGCAGTATGGAGGATCTGGGCCTTGTAAAACCACACCTATGGGATTTCTTTCTCTTCTTTTTTCGCTTTCTTTTTTTCCCCAGCATACTCTTTGAGAGAGATTCAGTGGGTTTCCTCTGCACGATCTTGTTAATTAAAAGTCTGGAAGGGGAGGTCTTGAGGAAGCATTTTTTCATGATACTGGCAATGACAAAGTCATGGGTGACCAGTAATTCTGTGTTCACAATCTTAGCTGGAGGGGTAGATGTGACCATGGATGGATGATGGGAAAGATGAGTGACAGAAAAAGATTCTGCAGGGCACAGGACCTCAGCAGAGCATCTACCTCTTCGTATAAGCTTCATTTTCCCCTTTTTAAGCTCTTTACTGCTATTATATGCTTGAAGACAGCTGGCCCATTCCTGTAAACTTGCTTGTGGGCTCCTAATCCTGGGAAAGCACTGTTATCTTTGTAAAATAAATACAATTTATTACTGTTTGAATCATTTTTTAGTTCATATGTAAAACTTTAGGTGTATGATGCAAGCTATTCTATCATTTCATAATCAATTAAAGTTGTCAGATTACATGCCTTAAACTGAGAAACCTATGCTGCCTAATTTCAGCATAATAAATGCCATAATATTTTGTGATAAACTTCCTCTTACCCTACTTTGATTGTATTCCTCTGTCTTCTGATGTGCAGGATGGAATGTCAGTTTGGAAAAAGGAGATAGCACAAAATATATGGGGATTGAAGGAGGTGATGGATCCAAGGGCTTGACAGTGTCCTATTTCTCTACCTACTGGAAAAGGACAGAAGCAAGCCAACCCCAAAGTCCTTAGTGTTCGAAAAGAGAAAACCAAAAGTTGCACAGCTTGGAAAAATTGTATTGCCCTAGTGATGCTCAGGGGAGACACCACCAAATCCTGAAACAGGAAGCCCACAGCAGGTGCTGGAGTGGTACCTACTGCTCTCTTGCTGAGGTTGGTAAGTTATAGGATGGCAATTGAGATTTCCTACAGGATGGTTCTACTTATGGCTGCAGCTGGCAATGTCACAGTGCCAATGATAATAGAAGATTTAATCTAGAGGATAGTTTGGTACAATGGTTGCAAAAGTGGCCCTGAATAAGTTGATATGGAAAAAGGTTCTAACCATTATGGTGTAAGGTTCTAGAGCAAGTCACAAGGAGAGGCATTGAGGAAGGGGAAAAATGATGTCAGTGGTTCTGAGAGGGGTATTGCTGCTGTTTGATGGGTACCAGTGGGTATTAACAACCTGGCTTGCAAGGGACAGAGCTCTGAGGTGGGGCTCAGTCCCAAGCTGTCTCTCATGTTCTTATTAGGTTTTTTGATTTTTTTTTTCATTCTCACCCCTTCTCAGTCAGGATAAAAAAAAATAATGATCAGTACTTTCTAATTTTTAACAAGGCAGGAATTGTGCAAGAGCCTTAGTCTTAGACATCCAACGGTGTAACACCAGAATGCCAAGACACCTTAATCAGCGCATTTTACTGTCTGACCCTGAATCATGATGGTCGATTCTGTTGTTTAATAAATGTTGGAACAGCACCACTTCCTTTCTGTCTGCTTACCCAGCTTTCCTGACAGGCAGGAGGAACAGGTCTAACTGACTGAAAATGGGCCTTGTGTCTGATATTAATTGTGATCATGACCTGGTTCTGGCCACTCAGGAGACCCAAGTAAATATTCCTATTCTTAAGATGGGATGTTAACAGCATCTGTAAAAATTCAGGAGGAAAACCACTGCAGTTTTGGCCATAATTTTACTTTTGACTTTCTGAAATAGTTATTTTTCAGTTGTAGAACTAAAACCCACTTGTATTCTTTGTCTATTCTCAGAAAACTAGAAGTCCCAATCATTGAAATCAACTTTGTGGAAGTCAGGGAGACTTAATGGCCTACACTATGGCTTTCAAATGCTGCATTTCAGATAAAGAGCAAGACTTCTACCAACTCACTAAAAGTCAGTACTTAACAATGGCTCTTTTTCGGAATCCCAATGAAAGATGCCTACTGTTTCTAAAAAATAGGTTATTTTAGCTCTAAATTGCCACTTGCCTCCTACTCAGTATTCTGACACTTGGGACTATTTCTGCTTCATCCTTGAAAGCTTTCCCAGTACATATTATCAAGCTGAAACTCATAAGCAAAGTCCTGTCCTTGCATGACTTTTTTTCTCTCATTTAAATAAATTTTAAAAAGCCAAAAAAAAAAAAAAAAAAAAAGGGAAAAAAAGGAAAAAAAAAAAAAAGAAGTAGAAGAGAATTTTTTTCCTCTTTCCTGATGAAGATTTATGTAGCTAGCTCCTGCATGAGTCATCAGATTTCTCAGCTGATAGCTTATCTATTAGATTTGTCTGTTCCCACCTTTTTTATGCATGAAGTTTAAGTGATCTATGTGGGAAGTTCAAACCTTTTCAATTTATGCCATTTCATAGTATAAGCCAGGTCATCTTAATACCAGTTACTTTATAAAGTCAAACTGCTTTAATGCATGTCCTTCTGTCAGCATTATGGTAAATCAGTTTGCTGTTCAGGCACTGTGCCATATAATATCTTTTTTTAAATCTCTAGATTTCTGCCCTTACCCAGACTTTCTCATCCAGTTTAAAACTTGATCTTACGTTTCATTCCTTTGTGACTTCCTAGGCAGAGTTTCCAGAGCTCTAGTTATGTCAACTCTTTAGGTCTGGTGCCTCAAACTGAAAAAAATCTTAATACTTCCCATATAAGAACAGAGATGAGAAGGTTATACACATCAGAGCAAAATCCCATTTTATTTGTTGTCTAGCATGCCTATTTGTTTTCAAGTGTTCTTGTAGCTGACTACTCTGCTATCAGGATTAAAATCCTTACTGTGGCTCTGAATTCCAAGAAGCTTATGCATATCTGAAGAATTTAATTTAAAGTCATATGAAGAAACTTAAAAACTAATGTTTTTTTGGAAGAGCTGTTTAGTTGGCTCTTAGACAGTGCTGCTATACTACAGCAGAAAACAGAGCAAGGATGTTTCAGTTTAAAGGAACAGAAAAAGGTCTTCCCAGGCATTAAAAACTTAAAAAACCTTAATATTAGAACATTAAGAAAATGTTTTGAAATAGCTATACTGCTATTTTTCATGCTGCCCTCTCAAAATATAAGTTATACAGTCTCATGAACATTAATATGCAAAGTCTCAGTGTGACACGACTGGGGAGAGATTAAGAGGAGTGAACCTCTCACCCCGCCCTTACAGAATTAAAGACATCTTAGATAAAAATAGATACCATTAGGTAAAGTTTGGGAATATTTTTTTTTTCAGACTGGACTTCCAGTAGAGTGTAAATTAGTAGATTTTCACCTCTCAGTGAAAATCAGTTTGAACTGACACCACCATTCTTTTTAACATCTGAGAAGCCCAGCATCTTCCCTTCCCTTCCCTTCCCTTCCCTTCCCTTCCCTTCCCTTCCCTTCCCTTCCCTTCCCTTCCCTTCCCTTCCCTTCCCTTCCCTTCCCTTCCCTTCCCTTCCCTTCCCTTCCCTTCCCTTCCCTTCCCTTCCCTTCCCTTCCCTTCCCTTCCCTTCCCTTCCCTTCCCTTCCCTTCCCTTCCCTTCCCTTCCCTTCCCTTCCCTTCCCTTCCCTTCCCTTCCCTTCCCTTCCCTTCCCTCACTTTTTTTCTCCACATTTTTTCACTTTCTGTTTCCACTTTTTTTTTTCACTTTTCCCTGCTTCATTCAGAAAGTCCAAATAATTATTGCCTTCCTTCTACTGCACTCTCTTACTTCTTTTGAAGAGACTGATTTGTACAGTCACAGAAGTGCTAAATTTTTGTGTGTTGTGTTGTCTCTGTGTGCCTATGTGGAAAGGATGAAAGATCATCTGGAAGGATGCATAACTTGTTTTCTAACAGTTGTTGCATTTCCCTTTCTTAAAACTCTTTACTTGGGCTGTTCTTTCTTACTGTGTGTTTATCATCCAAATTAAATTTTATACCAACTACTTATATATACAATAAAGGTTCTGAAGAAATGTACGTAAGTTTAATGTAATTTCTGTCTTGATGCTTAAATAACACAACGGAGGAAACCACCCAGGAAGCATCTGTATTTTACCCAGATGTTGGGGAAGATGAAAAAGGAAAACCTTATAAATATGACTGTTTAGGTTTTGAGAATATGAAACCTATAAGTGAAATAGAATTGAAAGCAAGCTTCGATGTTTAGAGCTTTAGTTACTGGACAACTGAAGAACAATAGTGTGGCCGGCTACAGGTAGTCCCCTTTGGATTAAACTATGCTCTTCTCCTCACCAGAAGTCCAAGGGTCAGAGCAGACCCTACCAGCTTGGCAGAAGGGGTCCAAAGAATAGTTCTTAGGGTTTAAAATATAACACAGCATGGTAATGTAATGATTCTTATAGGCTGTATGTAAATGCTATAGGATTTGTATCTTGTATTAGATTGGTTGGTGTAAGTTAGAATATTCAGTATAGAAGATTTAATGTATTGTAACGGGAACTTCGCTCTCTTACTACTCTCACTGCTCTTACTACTCTTACTCCTCTTCAGTCTCTCTCTCTTGCTCTTGCTCTTCTCTCTCTGTCCTGGCTCTGCTCTGAGCTGCAGCTGGCAGCTCTTAGCAGGGCCCTTTCACCCACGCCCTGTGCAATAAACCACACGCTTCAAGACCAGCCTTGACTCCACAGATCTCTCATCGCCGTTCCCCCCAGTTCCCACACCCAGAGCTTCTTTTTTTTTCTGATCCCCATCTTTCATTTCAAGGAGAAAAAGCCCCCCCTATAATAAGACTGTAAGAGCCAATATTCTCTACAGTAGAGAGAGACAACTTTATATATTTTAATAATTCAGGTTTCTTAGCTGACCACTAATTTCCTCTTCCACACCTGATTTAAATAAACAATGAAAAGAAAATGAAATTAATGAAATCCTTCCCTCATTTGAAGGCCATTGCGAAGCTCCCATTGAATTTATCTGAGTTAAGGCACTTCTGAAAGTATTTTTAATCATTTACTCTGTGATGTTTTCAAGCAAGAGAATGTAACAGTCCTCATAAATATCCCACAAGACTGGGAAATTGTCTGGGAGCAATTTGATCCCAGAGAGGCAAATGTTGATGATCCAATCCTACCACAGGCAAACTCTGAGAGGACTTTTTAACCCATGTTTATTCTGTTTTGCAGCCTGTTGTGAGCAATAGCTGTAAAAATAGTAATTTGTCTCTTAAAAAATCTGAGTTCAATTGATACAGTGATAGGACTGCCAACAACATGCTCAAAGGTGTGTGGTCCTCTGCTATACTCAACCTACTCTTACCAGGCACTGGAGTCTGGTTTCCTCTGCCACAAGATGATGACATTAAGACCAGTTGTGTGACGTGACTTGAGGTTCAGTAGAGAGGTCCTTCTTAACAGGGCTACTGCTTTGTTGCTCTTTGCAGATCCTTCTGCTACAGACTAGTGGAGATCTGGAGGGAAGGTCTGAATAATGCTTAGTCACAAGGAGATGTCCCAGTCCTGCAGCAAAGACGTTTGGCAAGTAAAGAGAGCTGCTGTGGGTGACACATGCTGGAGATCGGGCTCTGAGAATAAAGAACTGAATCCTGTTATAGCCTAAAAAAATCCAGCCAGTGCCTGTAGTTGTTATTTCCCAAGGGCCCTGGCAATTCTTGCCCTCTATGAACAGGATTCAAATTAACAAAAAATGAGCACAGCTAGTGAAAAAATTCTAGCACGGGTGGAAACTACTGTGTACCTTTTGGAGTCATATTGAAATTTTCCTTATATTACAGAAGAATAATATGAGAAGTGTGTTGGTTTCAGGGACCAACTAATTGATTTTCTGGAAGAATAAAATATACTTTCTGCTTTAAACAATTGAATCCTCACTAAAGAGATAAGAGGCTTGTTGCAGAATTGTGGAATTACAGGGCATGTGCTTTGCTGTGCTCATAGTTTTGACTAAAGTCAAACCAGAAAAAGGGAGCTGATTTCACTAACATGGCTCCTCCTCTTAAGGAACTGAATGGACCAAAAGTCTGCATATGCCCCACATGCTTCTCTTTATGGCCAGAAGGAGAGTAAGTGATAGACATCAGGGGTTCAGTCAGCAATTCCTTTGGGATAGTGAAACTCATTAAGCTTAAAAAGAGAAGGGGAGTTCCAGGCATGACATTTTCTGACAGTCTCACTTGTGTTTGTCACTTCAAGAACACTTCATGTTGAACTTTCAATAGTAGCTAATTCAATGCTAAATCACTCACTAAAGCCTTCGGAGTAGTTGTGCTTTTGGAAAGGAAGAATCTGGGGAGAGAAGAATCCTGAAAAATGAAATAAAGGAGGAGGGAATTCTCAGTGCCTAGGTCCTGACAGAATAAAAATTTCACTGTGTGTTTCACAGTTTGAAATGAAGCAGACTAAAATGTCTCATTTTCTTGAAAACTCCTTACAGTGAATCCCAACTATGAGCTTAAGACTGTTCCCACTGGAAATGAAGCATCAGAAACAAAAAAGAAATCTGCTTAGAGAGAAGTGTTCTAATTTTGTCACTTTCTGCATCCCTACAGCTCCACTCTTGCAATGACATTGACGCAGGAGTCAGTTCTGTCCAGCAGCACCTCGAACTATCTGCTTTCATACGGCTGGTTCTGCTTCACTTATTTTGACTTTTCTGAATTCCATCTGAGTTCCAAATTTGTATTTGGCTCTGCCTGCCCAAGTGCATGTCTAGACATGTGAGGGTGCTCTGGTAATGACGCATTCCTTTCCTTGATGATGATGTAATTTTTCCATCAATCCTAGTTTTGGTGAAGAATTTAGTAATAGCGACCATTCAGATGAAACATCAATAACATCTGCTCACCCTCTTTTTTCCTAGACTTGTTTCTCTTTGAAGGGACCATCTGTTTCAGAGTACTTGCACTCTTCTGAAATGGCCCTTTTCCTTTTGCTTTTTTTGTTTCGGAGTTTTTTTCCTGTCTTTCCATCAAGCTCTGTAAAACTCTACCTTTTTCTGGTTCTGGTAATTTTCTATAAGATTTGGATCTTTCCAACATATCATGTTCTCATGATTCTATTGTGCCTTTATTTTCTTTCAGTGCCTTGCCTCTGTTTAGCCTTTCCTACTTTGCTCCCAGAAACTCTTGAGATAGGTGACCATAATGATTTGGTCTAACAGTGACACTTATGAAGTCATTGTGCTGACAGATCTCCCTACAGTAAAATATAAACTATATATGCTGTTACATTCAGAGAACTGAGAGTTGTTTTGTTTCTTTTTCCCAGGTCCATCTTAAACTAAACACATCTTTGTCTAATCACTACTATTAACTGAATTAGTGCCATTTCTTATGACTTAGAGGCTTTTTGGAAAAAAATATGAAAAATAATCTCTTCTTCAGAAATATTTTCAGAACTGCCAAAATGACTGTTGAAATTTGCTAGAATATTCTCCGAACATAACCTTGGTTAAACCAAGATATGATGCTTAAAATATTTGAATTTTTCGGGAAGTTTGCTTTTCCTTCTAAAGACTGTGTTAAAAGCTCTTCATTTACCCGTGAATTTTGGAGAGAAAAATCTTATGTTTCACATTTCACGTTGGTTTTGCTCATCAGAGATAAAATGGTCTTCATATCAAAACAGTATGCTTTGGAAACCATGAAGGCTCACTTTCAGCGTAGCCTGAAATGTGGTTTGTGATCTTTGGCTTGCCATGCACTAGATACAACAATAATACTCTCTTCAGACACCAATTGCCCAAAGGTTTATTTCTTAAACACTTTTAGATACTACAGTGGAAAATGTTGCATGAAGTTTACAGTTAATGATGTTCAACATAAAGAAAAGATACTGTAAATCTTCCTCATGCCTTTTTCAAATGGTCATGTGGGTAATGTCCTGGTTGCATTCCAGTGCAAAATCAAAAAATTTCTCATGTTCATTTTAACTGGAATAAATGCCATGAGTTTAGTCACACAGGGGAAGTACTCACACACAGTGTTCCTCTTTAGGCAATTCATTCAGATGATTAGGTTAGGAGACTGGTCTCCTTAAGCTCCCTCTGATGTTCCTCCAGATGACAACTGACAGCAGCAGCTTAACAATTGTGTCAGTAGCTGTATCTGTACTGGTAAAAAGGAGGAGGTAGAAAGGATTGCACCCACATTTTTCTGGCAGATTTTTTTCTAGGTCCAACTAGGTGTCTTTCCATAGCACTAAGCATGTCTGGATTTTCTTCCAACCAGCATACAATGGCTAGATGGTCTTAAGATACAAGAATTTTTTCCTCCAGTTCAAATTGCCTTAAATACTCTGATAGGCTGTGCTACAAAATATTATGCACACTCTCCAGACAGTGGCCCCCAGCTGGAACGAACCAGCACTAGACTGCAAGTTGTAGAGGTCTAGTAAGCTCACTTCAGAACAAGCCTGGGAGCAAAACACAATACATGACATTAGAGGGAACAGAGCAGAGTAAGGAAGTGGACTTTCTGGGGTGTGGGTGTTTGTTTTTCTGCTTTTCTGTTTGTTTGTTTGTTTTTCAGGGGAAAGCAACTGTATTAAGCTGTGATCTTTCCACTGTTGCTAAGCAATGCCCAAGTCACCAACATCCCTGGCTCTTTTTGGTTCTTCAGTGGATCACTGAAAACCACACTTCAGCTCTGAAGTAGAGTGTTACCCCATGTTGGGTGTAACAATTAATGAGCAAAAATTACAAAATAGGGAAGAAGACAGGTGGAAACATTACAGAATTCTTTTTATGTAGTTAAACCAAAGTTTTGTTTCCTGACTCCCCTCTCTCTGGACTCTTGGCGTTGTCTTACCTCACTTCCCATCTGTCAATGTCATGATTTGCCTTTGCAAATGCCAAGTTTGAACCCAAGACTAGGCTGAGACTCGAAACTCCGTAACATTTCCAGGCAGCCATGTGCAGTCATATAGATGGAAATAGAATCTCTGTGGGTTAACTACTAGAAAACTAATAATCTCCTTTATCCTTCATCTTCCTCATGCCTCTTACCCTGTTACTTACTGCATAACAGTGCCCTGTTATGCAGTGCAGGCAATTGCATGACACTGCACTGAAGGCTTTATATCAAATAACACAGAGGAAGAAGCATCTGCCAGTAAATAATAGTTCTGAACATGATTATGATTATAATGACCAATCCTAAATTCTAAAAATCCTACACCATAGCTCCTGAACTAGAACCATTATAGACAGTAGAACATTTTTCTAGGCAAGGAATGAAAATGGTCCCTGCCATGGAGAACTTAAAATCAAAATACAAGGTGGGAGACAACAAGAGGTTATTGCACACAGATAGGGAAAATACATGCTGAAAACAAAGAGGTGTGTTTCAATGCATTTCTTTCCACTCTTCCCTTTCAGTCAAGTACAACATTGCCAGTGGAAGGGTGAAGCAGTTTCACATTAGAGTCATTACAGTGTTTTGGCGTTCCTTTATGTAGCTGTGCTATTTGTATTCTTACAAAAAAGAAGACTGTAACAGGAACTCTGTTGTCCTCTATAGTGTAACTTTGCAATCAGTAACTGGAGAAGGGAAAAAGTGGGTATGGGAAAGACAATGAGGTCTAATCATTTTCTGGAATGATTAGATTTCCAGCAAGTTTAATAGTGGTTCCCTAGCTTCTTGACTCTTCGGTGTTCCAGTTTTCTATTGTGGTATACTTAATGCTTATGCTTAAATGACATCTTTCAAGGAAGTTTTGTCAATATTTTTTTAAAGTAGTACTGATTTAATAAACAGGAATAATTCCAAAGGAAAAAAAAAGGATAGCCTCTATGGGAATAATAATAGGCTAATGGATAAACAGATAATGGTGGTTTAGACAGGTTCCTCTGAAGGCTCAATCTGTTGTATTTAGATCCAGCTGCCCACTGCCCAGGGGCCTCTTATAGCTGTTGAGAGTTACTGGGACACAAGAATGCTTCAGCCCATGCCCTACTTACATAGTCTTGTTTTGAAGGCTGCCAGAAATCTGTTGGCGAAAACATTCTTTACCACCCAAAAATACCCTTCAAAAAGAGTCTTGTTTTGAAGGAGACAACCTCCCCAGCTGCCTTGCATTACTATTTTGGTCTCTTGGTACCATTTGCTGAACAACTGTGTATGCTGCTATTCCTGTCACCTTGTGAGTACAGTTCTACCACGGCCACTGAGAGGGCTGGAGTTCTCTTGGCCAGGCATATGATGTAGGAGCACCTTCACGGTTCCTCATTCCCCCTCAGGTTTGTGGCTTTTCCAGGTTGTTTCCTGCTTGGTTTCAACCTTCTGCTCCAGGCAGGAGGCAGAAGACTCACTGTTTTGTAACAGATGGTCTTCCTTGAGTCCTCTGTAGCTCTGCTGTATTGCAAGCTCTCTGGGATCAGGGAAGGGACACTGTTTAATAAATACAACAGTGCATCGCCATTTACTCTTTTGGATCTTCCTTAAGATCTATGAAACTTTAGAAAACAAGACAAAAGAGAGAGGCATTAAGGAGAGAGGAGTTTGGTGAAAGGAAAATTAAAAAAGAAGGGAGAGTATTCTTGCACCAGTAGAGCAGGTCTGACCCTCTGTCATTGTTCTCTACAGGTAATGAAGCAATGAATTGGGTCAAAGGGAAGGTAAGGTGATCTCACCTAATATGGACACAACATTTTGCTATCCGTAGGTAAAAAGGTTTGTAGTAGGAACTTATTAATATATATATTAAAATATATTATATATATATATTAATATACATATTAAAGTATATATGGTTAAATAATAATTACATGTTTGCCAATAACTCTGGAGCCATCAGAGCATCCTCTCACAGCAGCTGACAGGAGCATTATTCTTTCTGAATGTAGTTATGATAATTGTTTTCAACAGATATAGTATAATTCCCCATGTTCAAATGCAGCTATACTTTACTCTTTTTTTTTTTTTGCTTATTTCTGGGTAAAAAGGGCATTTTCAAAATCTACTAGAAAAAAATTTTGTGGAAAATCAACCGCTTTTCTACACAACAGATTAGTTTTACGGGCATTCAACATTGAGCCTCCTTAGCATAACCCACTCTTGCCTGCCCACACACAAATACTCCCAGGTTTTTAGTACATTACACTCTGTGGCACTCCAGTCTCTGTGAGGGTTAACTGCTCTCTTTATTACTTCTCCCATTGTCAGCAGAATGGTGCTGAAATAAGTCTTAAAGAATTTTCCTTTTTATTGAATGTTAAGAATAACTTACTTCAGATGGCAGGTTGAATAGTCAAGAAATAAAACAAAAAATTAGTAAATGTTCTTTCCCATATAATTTTATTTGAGTCCTTGCATGACTGAATTAATAATAGAACTGTTACTGATTTCATCTGGGAAAGGTTGGTACCTCGTCTGGAATGTATCGGAAGAATAGGCCTGGAAATTATATGGATGCACTCAACTCCTAAACCAAACAAGTGGTGGTTTGGTTCATTCTCCAAAGGAGGTAAAGGCCTGAGCCCTAAATGGGCCAACAGTTCCTTGTGTTCCAGTCTGTTCTCTCAAAACCCACAAAGAGGCAGAACAGCCCAGTGAGCATCAGTGCACATGAGGTTGAGACACTAACCACATGATTTGAGATACCACAGGAACCATGCTGCTTAGTTGGATTTTGGAAGGACTTGTTTCTAATCTTCTTTTGTATGTTACCATGATACATTTATTTTTTCTTGTACTACTTTTTGTTCAGCGCAAATGTTAATGGTTTTACAAAATGCTGAAGAACTTTTTATTTTGTGCTTTATGCCTTTCTTTACAATAGTGTTTTCATATGGATGAGACGGGCAATTATGGAACAGGTTTTTACATTTTGTAGTTTTCTTTTGAAAGTCATTTCACTTGAGATGAGCTTTTTGTAGATCAAAAGAGACTGCAGGGTTGTGCATGATGCTTGCACAGCAAATCACAGACATTATTTTGCCTTTCAGCCCAGAATTTTTTGTTCACAAAACACCACACTACTTTGTTTTTGAGTAAGGCCTTAACCTGGGAGAAATATCACAACTAAACTTTATTCATTCTTTCTCTTTTCATTCACAGATTCCTTTTTGTCCTTGATGCCTATTAAATCTCTGACACTAAGGTGAAAGGTGCTTCTTAGAGCTGAGCAGCACATCATCTCAGCCTTGTCTATCCCTATGACCCTTTTTCAAAATTGTTCTATTTTTCTGCATTTAAAAATTTTAAACCACTGTCTTTCTGACAGTTTCAAGTTCTAACCTGAAATATGCTGGGGCAGGCCTTGAATTATGATTTAGTTTTGCATTACAAATTCATTGCTTGTGGATGCTTGTCATGTTGTACTGTATTTCTACACAGATGACAGGATTCAACTCTTGCCCATTTTCATTGGCTTCCAGTGGTTGACTGAGCAGTGCTTTTTTTCTTGTTTTCAGGAAGGGCACGTGAAATATGCTGAGCTGAAACAAAACACATTACACTGCAATTCACTGGAGTATTAAGTGCCCTTCATGCAATTTGCGTGACAGCCAGTGCCTTCTCTCTACTATTGCAATCTTTGCCTCTCTGCCATTCCCTTGTGAATTACTTACTTCTGTTCATGAAATACCAAATTTATTTGTCACTGCAAAACATTGTGTATTCTTGCTAACTGGGATATCATTTTCTTTTCTTCCTTCCTCCCAACCTGATCAGGACACAAATTTGTTCTGTAATACGATCTCCAGTGATAAGTTTCATTCAATTTTAAATGTCTTATATAAAAGAGCTCTGCTTCAGAGACTATTTAATGGTATTTGAAGGCCAGATTTTGACTAGAATTTTGTGTATCTATAAATCATGCAACCTACCTGAATCTTGTTTTCAAGCATAGAGAATTTAAGGTATTGTATTCAAAGAGGAGGTACAAAAGAAGTGTCAGTGAGCTTTCTGCTTTGCGTCAACTTAGATCCCAGAACCAAGGTGGAAGTGCAGGGTAGTTGCTGCAGAATAGGCCATCAGTAAAAAAAACGTGCTGACAAAAAAATGAGCATGACTTCTTTTACCCCATGTGGCTTCTCTGATGCTCTCAGTCATTTTTTTCTGTTTTGTTTGTGTTAAAACTGACAGCTGTGGTGATAGGTAGAAAAGGCCCCTATCTATTTATCAACTGAATATCATCTTACGAATTTTGCAGAAAATGTTTCCTTTTTCTAGTTACACATTTTCATCAAAGCTTGGCCATTTGCTGAATAATCAAAGGGCTTGTTTCCCTGTCCTAGATTAATCTGGGAATGAAACTCCTACAATATTTTAAGCAATCATGTTGTAAAACAGATGGACTTCATTTAACTGTGAAGTGGAAGTTAGTGCAAACTTTTTCCTTTCCTTTAAGATTTTGCCAATATCTTTGGATGGACTGTAAGCTAAGCTGTATTTTCGTTGTTCTGGGAATGACACAAGACCTCAGCTAGACTTTTTTTGTGATAGGCTAGAAGCCAAAATGGACTAAACTTTGTAGGTTTCTTGATCATGACAAATGAGACTAAAATAAAATATGGTATGAATTATATAAAAATTCTATATTATAAACTGTATATGCTATTGGTTTGAAAGGAGCAATAGTGTCCTCACTGAATCTCATCTGACTGCTCCTTCAAATTTCCAAATTCCTGTGGACAGGGAAAAAATGGGACTCACAACTTGTTTTCTGTGTAGGGATACCCTTTGTTTTATTTACCTCTTCATAAAACTTTCCTGTCTTGTTCTCATTGTTGTTAACTCAGGTGAAAAAAATAGTGTTAGTTTTTCTTTAGCTATTGAAAACAAGGTTATTCTGCATTTAAAGTTTCATTTGCCATATGTAGTGTCAGCTTCCCTCCTTTTTAGAGATTTAACAAGTTAATAGTCAAACATTTTAGTATAAATCTATGTTTATGACTATGAATACTTGACACTAGTAAGATTTCAAACAAGTAGTAGTTAAACTGAATTTCTTTAATATGGTCCATTACTTTTTTCCTTCTACTGCAGGTGGTTCTTGTGTATTTAAGGTCTCTTAAAGGCTGTTTAGTCATTTGTGTTTCTTTTGCCATTAGTAACTCCACAGAGCAGTAGATAAATTACTTCTTTCCAGGTGGAATGAGAAGGCAGAGTACTGATTATTGCCATTCTGTGTGTGAGTGTAATGAGGTGTCACAGAAAAAACAGGTTTGTTGTGCTTCTTCTCAAGTTGGATGTATTCAGTTCAAGAATAGCTTCTTCTAGAATGAAATGAAATTGTTGATGAGGCATTCATAAAAAATTAAAATTTTACTCACCTAGTAGTTTCTATATAGAAGATCAACAGGTTTCTTCATATAAACAAACTGGACTTCATTTGTAAGAAAGAAATAATGTAGTTGTGTTTTTATTGCTTTGTTCCTTCATCCTGCTTAAGCGTAACTAAGTCAGTATGCGAACATCTTTCTTCTGTCTTTAAATACAGTTAGCAGTGGCTTGTTTATCATCAGCCCAAATTACTGCCAAGAACAAAAAAAAGATTTATTTTAAGACACTTTGAAAAATGATCTGTCTGTGAGACTTGGGACAGAAAAGTTTGATGACATTCAATTGGTGTTCCTGAGCCTGTTTGACTCATGAGAGACCATTTGACTAAGGAGCACAAGCATTCAACAGAGGGTTTGTTCTTTATAACAAGATTATGAGATGCTTGTTATCATAGCTCTTTTCCATCTGGCTTCCTATCATTAGACAAAGCATGTTGTCTGATTAATATTTTTTTCTTCTATTCTTAGGGTTTTGCCAAGTTCTAAAAAACTAATCGTTGATAATAGCATCAACCAGCCATGATAGCTAACTCTAAAGACATAAAGGAACATCAATGAGCAGATTATCTTGCATCTTTTGATGCCTTCTCATCCACAAACTTATTTTTTCCTAACAACCAACAGGACCAGCAAATAATCATAACTGGCCTGTTTCTTCTTTATTGTGTACTTGCTTCTTCTCGAGATAATAAAGACTGCTATTCAGTTCAAAGGAACAGGTTCAGCATCTGTACAAAGAGCAAACAGCAAAGATCATCACAAATCTGTGATAATGAAGTCCTGTTGCCTTTCCGTGTTAATACCAAAATCCAGAAGAGCTGTGTCTGCTCCTCTGGTTTGATTGGTTGGGAAACCATGCCATGGTCACAGAAAACCACTGGGATGAAGGCCCTGGCAGCACCTAGAGAAATTTGAACAATGTGGATGCTACATGACAGCCTTTTTGTATTTGGTGAGATTAATCAGCCCCCACATGTATAGGAATAGCAGATGGACAAACTGTGGCTGTGTGCTTTGTGCATAGCTCAGGGTAATTCTGCTCTGGCAGAGATTTGTCAGCAAAGAGGATGCTCTGTAAGCTGTGACTGTAAAGTTTTGGTCTATCTCCATAAGTTTTAAAATTTTTTAAAAAATAAATAACAATAAAAATATGAAATTTGAAATTTTAATATAGTGAGATCCCTACACTCAGTTTTATTTGCTATGCCAAATGTTTTGTGCTAGCATGCCCTGATGTTGTCAAACCTTCAATATGTTGCACCTACAATCTGGATGAACATTTTTTCCACTCTCTTTTCATTCTAAATAAAACATTAGAAATTAATTTTGTATTTGCTTGATCAGTGATAAACTGCTTTCATCCAATGAACTGCGAGTTTGTTGCATTTAAATCCCTGAAAAAATTAATTTCTAATCAGTACAGTGACCTAATCATATGATAATATCCAGAACCCAAGACAGAGTAATTTTTTTATTTGCACTGTAAAGACAACTCTTTCTAGGACCATCTTAAATAAATACACTGGAAATAAGCAAAGAAAGTTAAAATGAAATTAAGCAAAGGCAATTAATTACTAGAAAGCTCTCTGATAAAACTCATGATAGGTATATATTTAAAGTTCAAAGTCAATATAACTTAGATTCGGGCATAGCATGTGGTCCTTCTTCTTACTGACATAAGCTGAAAGGAGTCTTGTTGAGTTTACCTTCAAACTTAAAAAGAAAGCTAATAAGATGATAAAAGATCAGGATTTATGGGAGACAAACAGCAGCCAATTTTCAGAACATGAACTACATGTGTGGTATTTCCACCAAATCGAGTAAAAACTATTGTTGGAGGAAAATAGGCTTCAATGCAGGTAAAGATGACCATTTGTGGTGGTTTGGCCAGGAAGTGATCCTTCAGGAATTATGCTTGACAGACCAATTAGAAAGGAATACACGTCTAGGTGAACATCCAGGGGTTAAACATTGAAGGCTCACAGGGAACTGCCCTTTTTCTTTCTGGCTGTTCCAGCAGGTAACACCGCTCCGTGGGAGCGCGCCCCGGGCTGCCCAGGCCCCGCTGCTGTGGGGGAAGCTGGCCTGGCCTGGTCTGGTCTGGCCTGGCCTGGTCTGGTCTGGTCTGGCCTGGCCTGGCCTGGCCTGGCCTGGCCTGGCCTGGCCTGGCCTGGCCTGGTCTGGTCTGGCCTGGCCTGGCCTGGCCTGGCCTGGTCTGGCCTGGCCTGGCCTGGCCTGGTCTGGTCTGGTCTGGCCTGGCCTGGCCGGGCTCCATCGCTCCCGGCGGGGGAGGAGAGGCTGCGGCTTCACATCAGCTCATTTTAAAGCACACCCCGAGCCGGCCGAGCCGGGGTAGCTGTCCGCCGGGCCCTCCTGATAACAACATGGGCCCAGTTGGGCCGGGCCCGCCCCGATTGTCACCAGGGGATGGGCAAGGAAACGTTTTACAGCATTTATGGCCCCGGAGTGCCCGGCCGCTCTGAGCTCCCATCTTTTGGTGTGAGTTTCCCCCTCAACAGCGGTTTGGAAATCTGGCACCCTGAGCCAGCAGCCTGAGGGAGAGAGGACCTGAGCCAGATTTAACTCTTTCCTGACACAGATGAGACTTTAAAAAACTCTAATCCTCCTTCTGAGTAAAAAGGACAGAGTGAACGTAAGGACGACACAGCATGAAGTCATTGAACAGAGAGTGAAGAGACTAATTGGAGGAAGGATGGAGAAGTTGCCTTGCTGGCTGGATTTTTCTGGTGAAACCATGGAGAATGGACTATTTCCTGTAACATATGAATGTTGTTAGGGGGGATGCACTGGTTCCAGCTTGTGGACTGATATAATTGAGATTTAATGGAGAATTTTGAATAGAGGAAGGGAAGTGAAATGAAGCCCTTTGCTCCTAGGGAAAAAGGAATCCCTATTTTTAGGCATGAATATGAAGCCCTTTGCTCCTAGGGAAAAAGGAGATCTCTAGTTTTAGAGATGAAGATGATTTTGGAGATGGAAGAAGAGAATCTTTGTTTTATACTAGAGGAGGCATCCTTAAATGGTACCCTAAATAAGCAGACAGGACCCATAAGCAGCTTGGGAAACTGCTAATGGGAGGAGATTTCAGAAGCAGGTTTCCCCAGGTGGCTGCTTTTGTGAGACTTGAGACCCACAAAAGAACTGTTCTAGATTTTCAGTGGGGGGCAAATTCCATGGTAAACTAAGAGAGACTCCTCTCCTAAAGAACTGATGAAAGACTATTTTTAGACGGTGAACTGACTGAAAACCACAGGTTTTGTCTCTTGATGTTGTTTGTGGGAAAGTGAACACCCATTGGGGGAGGAATAGTGTTTTAAAAGTTTCTTTTTTTTTTTTTTTTTTTTTTTTTTTTTTTTTTTTTTTAAATTTTCTTTCCTTCTTTTTGTATGTGTTAATAAATCTATTTGTTTAAGTTTGGACCTGCTTTGCTTCTCCTGACCCTATTTCACAGAGGGAAAAAAGAGAGTAAACACTCAGACCACTGCACTAAATTTGGGAAACAGAAACAGGTGAATGTGAAACCACTACATGATTTGGTGTTTCTGCCCTTAAACTTCAAACTTTCAAACTTAAAACTAGAACACCATTAAAAATGAACCTCAAACCTTGATACAAAGTCTATTGAACAAAAATCAATGAGAAGACTCATGTTCTCTATTTTGATTCTTTCTTTTGATACACATTCTTCTTGCAATTCCTCTTTTTTTTTTCTTAAAACACACAATTCATCACCTATCACAGTGTACCAGTCTTGATAATTATTTTCAACCTACTATATTCATGATCCTGAACATGCCTGGATCTTGTAAGTCTTGAGATCCGACTCAAAATTGTAGCAAAATCACACATTTTTTAGAAAAGGCATTTAATACTCTCTATGTCTATAAATGCAGACTTCTCACAGCAGTATCTAATGACTGGGAGATGTGGACACCAACCAAAACTGAGCGTCATATCTATTTTAAGGAGCATGAATACATTCAGTAGTAGAACAGCAGCAGATCTTGGCTTTTTGGAAGCATTTCAATTTTTTGTGCAGATGCTATGAAACACTTTTTTTCTTTAAGCTTAGATAAAGGTACCGACTACTGATCTTTGTGTATAATAAATGTTCTACTTACGTGTTTCCTTGATTCTAATGGAAAAGAACAACATAGGATAGTGAAAGAAAGCACATTTATATGGTATTGGTAGGAGAATGTGAGTTTCCTACAAATAACTATTTACCTTACATGAGATTCCTCCCTTTCAGGGTTGAGATTCAGAAGCTTCCCCTTTACTAAAAGCAGAATTAATACTGCAATGTGAAGTCATGAATTAGTGGGAATGCACATGCACAACTTATTTTGTTTCTGCATTATTATTCCCAGGCCAATGAGGATTTGCATAGATAATGGCAAGAATATGTTCTTCAGATAAAATGTCAGTTCAGGAAAATACTGATGATTAGGAATTGTTTTGTGACATCCTGGTGGTTGAGGTGACCTGGTTCTGTTTCCTCATTGAGCATATTTTCTCTGTATCTGATAGAATCATTCTGCATCAAGAGAATAAGTGAGTGGGTGAGATGAGATTTGGATTGGCAAAATCACTATTCCACCATATAGAAGTTCAGGGAAACAGAAAAAATTAACTTTTCTTTGAAGGAGAAGAAGAATATGTCTAGAAGATCTTGCAATCATATCTTGTCTATGCTGTGCTTTTCTGTTGTCTTCAGTCTCATTTCTTCATTTTTGTTTTGTGTGACCCTGAGACTGTTTCCTTGATATTGTTGTTAAAGATCTGTTCAGACTACAGTTCCTGTTCTCCCATCTTTACTATCCATGTGCCACAAGTCATTTCCCCATCTTGCTTTGTTGCCAGGCTCTTTCCTTGCTGGCATTTGAACTTATTAAGCAGTTTCCCAGATTTGACCATCACATGCTTTAGTACAGAGTTCTCATCAGATTGTAGACTGCCTTTATCACCTCTGAGAGAAAGGACTGTAAATAACACCATAATACACCACTCAAGATTGCAGCAGTGCAATCATGGATAAACAAGGTCCTGTCACCACTGTGTGTTACATTCTGTTCTTTCTATTAAACCAGCTTGTAAATTAGCAATCCATAAAAAAATTGGATCAATAGCAAACCTTTTGTTACTGGTAGAGAAACAATTCAGGGATATTTTACAAATCCAGTGGTTAGTGCTTTCCCCTTGTAGTCTGATGGAAATGATTAAAACAAAACACCCGATAACGAGGTGGCTGTTGAACAGTAAACTTCTGGGGGTTTTATTATAATTTTTATTCTATTGTTTGGAACAGCAGTGGGATCTGGAGTGTGGGAGGGGCACTGTTAGAAAAGTTTGTTTCTATAACAACATGGTGTAAAAATGGAGTTCCCTTTCTTAGGAACTCTCTTGAAGTGAAAAATACCAGTTTATTTCAGATGCAAGGCATTGGATAGCATTAGCAGTGTGTGAGACAGTAAGTAGTGACAGCTGGAGTTTAAAGCAATGCTTGTATGTGTGCAATATTGCTCTAGGGTGATAATACTGTTTCTTTAATTTTTCGTAAGTTCTTTTTAAAGCTGCATATATGTGTGCTCACCTGAAATCATGTTGCTGACTCTGCTTTCTAACCCCTCCTTCTGATGTTAACATTTTAGGAAGGAATCACATTAGGGTATTATACCTGAGTAAAGTCAATTCACCACCAGCTTAAGATTGAACATTATTGCGAAAACATGTCCTGTAAGTCTTCCCATTTTCAAAGAAGGAAGAAAACAGAATGATTTTAGGGAATGCCTGGGTGAATGTCTTTGAGTCAGCTAAAATCCATGTACCTGGCAGTTCTTCTTCATCCTGTTACCTACAGGACTGCCACGACTATTCAGCTAGAGCCTGGATTAATCTTATTTCACCTGGTATTAATGTGACAGTACTCATAAGGTTTATGAAGGTTCACAGGATTGCTGATTTGATGTTACCTTTGCTGCTGTTACCTCCTCTTGCACACATACTGGCATGTGGGTGTCTAACTTTCATTGAAATGTACACAAAAGACTAAATTAGACAAGCCTTTTCCTGGCTGCTGAAAACATGTGGCTTAGTGACTAAGTTAGGCTTTGTTTTTTAGCTGTTTGTTGCAAAGTTACTCACATTCATAGAGATATTCATAGAGATATTTTAGATGATATACTCAACGATTGCATTTCCAAACCACAGAATCCAATATATTAACTTCCTGTCATTGCTCCCATTACATTTGAATTAGTTTATTCTGATTTCAGTAAGGAATTGCCAAACTTTGTTAAATTGTCAAAAATGCAAAATTTTCAGAACATGAAATACATCTGTGGTATTTCCACCAAATCCAGTAAAACTATTGTTCGAGGAAGGTAGGCTTCAATGCAGGTAAAGATGACCATTAGAATATTCTAATTGTGATTGCTACCTGTGGATATATCTGTTCCCTTTCACGTCTCTTCCAGTGCCTCTTTTTAGGTTATAAGGTATAATTCTTGTGGGTTTCATGTTGTGCGTAAGACTGTGTAATTGTCATTCCTTGTAGCTAGTCAAGCCGGGAGTCAAACCAGATGTTCTAACTGGTTTTTAGCTTATACAGTTTAGATTCACTGGCCAGTTTAGAACAGATAACCTTAAACCCAAGTTGTGTTTAAAAAGGGAGCCCACCATGGCTCAGAGGAGAGCAGCAGGCTGTGCTGGGTCAGTGGGGTCAGTGCTGGCATGATATGAGCAGTGCCAGGGCTAATGCTGATCAGCAGCCTGACTGGGTGAACTGGGTCCTTGTTTCTCCTGGAAACCTGGGCAGGAGGATTGTATGGAGGAGGTGGCCAGAGAAGGAGAAACTTATGTCCTTGGTGGCTTTGCTCCAAGGTGCAGTAGGACTGTGGGCAGGAAACATCTCCAAGCTGTGTGAGAGAAAAGGATTCCTTGGCTGACAAAGAGTCAGAACTATCTCTGGGAGGAGCAGGTACTGTTTGGTCTCTCTCTCTCTGCCTCTTCCCTTCTTTGAGGTAATGGGTGTGCATTTTATTTGAGCACTGAGGGAAAGAGATGTGCAACAAGTGGAAGCTCTGTTCTTTTGTGTTGATAGACTGAATTCCATTCTCCCATCTAAAAAAGCCATTAAAATTATGTGCTCCATCACAAAATTGTGTATTTGTTTTCTTTAAAGGGAGCTCTCAAGGTTAGCTGTGCTTATTTAAGCACCATGTTGGGAGAGAGAGAATGAGGCTGGAGAGAACATATGTATCCATGTGCAGAGAAACATCTTTGTGGGGAGGACATGGTGTGCGTGCCCTCAGGAGGAAATGGTCTTCCAACCCTCACACTTTCTCATGAAGGAATGCAGGCAGCAATACCTCTGCTGGGCTGCTTGCAAGGCCCAGGACACACAGAGGAGTCTTCTCCCTTCCACCATGGGGAAAAGAAGAAAGGCCAGGTCTCTGGGAGCATTTTTCTTTCACAGATGGGATGTACATCCCTTCTTTGCAATCTGAATTTTAGCTGAGTATTAAGACAGGACTGCATAGAGTTGGAGCAGTACAGGCTTGCACACTGACAGATTCAGCTTGTTCTTTCCAGATTGCTAAAGCTTATTTTTAAAGGTCTTATTATTGGAGAGCTTCCATTGTGTATCTAAAGCCACTGATATCTTGCTGTCAATTAAATGAAAACAAGTTGCTGTTACTTTTCAATTTAAGGGGGACCTCTCAATAAAAATATGTTTACCAACAGTTACACATACGGAAGTGTTTTAAAAATATTTTAAGTGCACTGCAATTACCTAAAGGTGTGAAATGAAGTTGCTTGTGTTCACTGCATCACAAGCAAGGCCTGAAATTCAGTGACTATCAGGGTTGCTGGGCTGTTTTTCCATATATATGGCCAATAAAATTAGAAGCCTTATCTCTAGGCAAACTCATTTATATTTTCTTAGGTTTAGATGATTCTTTCAGCTAGGAAAGCTATAGTATGAGTTTCTTAAGCACATACTTATCTCTTTATAAGAGAAACACTGATATATAAAACACTGATGCACTGTTCCATGCTTTTAAACACTTACTTTATACTATATACCTGTGCATAATGCATGAGAATTTGAAAGACAACTGTGGATTTCTGAGAAAAGCCTTTACTTTCAGTTCAAAAAAATATGATTGTGGTTTATGCAGTCAAATTATAACAAAATAGGTTCTGGTTTTGGTGGAAAATGCATTCACATGTGAATCTATAATTGTAAAAGTAAGCCTCCTGTGGTTCATGAAGCTGAAATACTCGTGGGTGCAAAACTGCTATGGTTTTGTGCAGAAATAGAAATTGTGGAAGCGCATGTACTTCACTGCACATGGATCTTGGGTTCACATCAGAAAAGCTGGTTAACTGTTTTTTGTAGCACGTCTGTTGTGGTGGTGCTGTTCTTCTGATACTTTACAGCACTTAGAAATGGCTTAGGTGACTCACTTGCAGAAAAAAAAAAAAAGGGACTTGAAGCATTTCTAAAAATGGAAAGAGTGACAAGGGAAAGCGATTATTTCCAAATCTGTTTCATTACAAAGCTCTTAAACTTTTTTTCTTTTTTAATGTACTGGAGCACAGTAATTGTAAAAGAGTGTTCCCTTGCTTCATATATGTGACATTCAGTATATAAATTAGCTAAATGTGTCAAAAGACAACTCAAATAATATAGGACCTATTATCAATGGTGTTATAGCTGTGGGTTCTACTCATCGCATCAGTCCTCTCATTTCAGTTGAAATTGATTTTGAAATCTGTGTAAACTGAATATCTTCCCGTGAGTTTGAACAATAATTTAAATACAAGTTAGAAGGAAAAAGCTTTGCATTCGTATATTTCAGGCCTGTTGTGTGCTAGAAGTGTCTGTTCCATTAACAGGATCCGATATACACTAAGAGAACTGTATCTTGTAAGGTTTCACATGATCTACAGGTACATAATATTATATTTCCTAAAAAACAGTAATCATAGGAAGTTTCTCCCTTGCTGCTACTGATGTCAGCATGGCTTCAGGTTCCTTCTGCTTTGCTACCAACTTGTTGCATGCATATTTTTGTACATCTTCCTACTCTTCTTGAGATCACTTGGGCAGCTGAAATCCCATGCAAAGGGCCCCACTAACATTTGTCAATAGCTCTGTTCCAGCTTGCACTGACACCGTCAAAATTACTTTGGCAAGCTGGGTGAATATTAATGTAGAATCTCAGAATTGCTATGGTTTGAAAAGACCTCAGAGGTAATTGAGCCCAACCATTAAGATGTCCAAAAAACATCCCTAAGGATTGGTTTTCAGATAATCCTCCTTGCCATAGGTGGAATAGTGATCTGGAAGAAATGCTTTCTTTCATGCAAATTCAGAGCTTGCTCTTCCTTTATTTCCTCTCAGTGAACTCATTGAAGTGAGGTGACTCACACTCAGGTGAAGCCAGAAATTTCTTAGTACATCAGGCAGAGACCAGTGCTTAGAAGGTATTGGTTGGAATTGAGATGAAGATATTCTGCCACTTCTTTAATTTCTATTGTATTTATTGTGGAAATGACAATAAGTTATCCAAGAATGTGAGGGCAGTTTGCCCTGCTGCTCCTCCCCTGTACTCAAGGTCTCTTTTGTTGTGTTGCCACACTGTGTCTCTAGACCCCAGCTGTGATCAAGTTCTCATTGTGTGAGAGACCATAAAATGGATTGTATGTCACAGTCCCTGCCACAATGACAGCACAGTTTAGCAGGGGAGACAAAAAGGGGTAGCTAAGGTAACAGAGACATGCTGAGACTTGTGTAAAGTCACTCAGTGAGCAGCAGGAAGGAGCAGCATAGGATCATTGTTTCCAAGTCCCAATTGCACTGCAAAATTACTGACAGATGCTTCTTTTTAAAGGAAGGCTCTCATCATGAAAAGAAAAAGTTATTTTTGAAAATTTTCTTGCTAAAGAAACGGCAGACAGAAAAAAAACTGAGAAATCCTGGATGCATCATTTGAAGAATTAGGTCTAAATCGCCTTGAAAAAGATTTGAAATAACACTTGGACTGCTTTTAGTGACATTCTCCTAGTTACCAGCAAGTTCAGTGGAAGTTTCCTGTTGTTTTCTTACATTTAGATAACTTAACAACCCCCAAACCCAGCTCTACACTGGTAGTTGGGTCATAAAAATGGTACAGAAAAAAATTGCACTTGCAGTGACTTCTTTTAAACAATATTCTATCAGGATTTTTATTAGGAACAGTATTTTCAGTTGGGCTGGGAAATGAAATTACATCAAAGAAAACCTGACCCCAATTAGTAAATTTGAGTCTGTTTAACTTTTATCAGTATGAGAATTTATTAGCAGATAGATAAATTGGAAGTAGAAAGAAACACAAGAAACAGTCTTGGAAAAAATTTGCAGTATGCAACAAGTCATCAGTTGCAGTAAGCTACAAGTCATCAGTTTATCATGACGTTAAACAGACAAGAAGGTAGAAAGAACAGACACAGGGATGAGAACAGTGGAGTGTGAAAAATGTGAATTATGCTCAAGTAAGTCTTTATTTGCTTTATTGGCTTTATTCCTACCAAAGTCTGGTAGGAATAGATGTCCAAATATGTATATACTTTCCTAGTCATATGATTTTTCCCCTAACTAGATCTTCCAGAACAGCTGGGAAGTCTGCCCCAAGAAACAGTTCAAGTCCTGCTCATTATCTTCTAAAAGGGTAAGTATTTGACTCATTTGCAGGTAGTGTCTTTTTGAGATATCCTGGTACAGAGAAAGGGTTTCATTTTATAACATTAAATTCTAGAGAAATTCTGTGGGATTTGAGTAAATCCATTTTTCCTTACACTTTAAACATGAAATTTGACATTATCTAAGATAGATAAAACATGTAATAAATAGTACATAATTTCTGTAGGAAAAAAAAAAGACTCTTGTAGACTCAGAGTGTTCACTGAAGTGTGTTGATCGCCTTGGTAATTTCAACTACAATTAAAGTGCCTTACTGGCTGCATTTTTTTTGAATTATATTTGTATTTTTTATCAATAAAAATACAAGAAAAATTAATAGAAAATTGCCAGCCATGAATTATGAGTTTCAAACTTGTATTCCACTGGCTGCTGTACCACCTGTTAAAAAGTAAACCAAGCAGCAGTTGCCACATCACTGAGAATGACTCATTTCTGTAATGAATACCAATTAGGATATCAACATATTCAATGTTCTTATTCAATATTCCTGTTCTCTCTCAGTATTGCTACATTATTGCCAACTCATTTAAAGAGTTGTGTGGTAAAAACATTTATTTTACAGAACAGAGAGAATGAAATCACAAAAATATTTCTATATCTCAAAAAAAGGGAGAATTTCTTTGAAATTAAATGGGCTGTGAACAAATTTACATCTTTCTAGTGCAATGTTAACATTTTAATTTTTCTTATTCAGAATGCAAAAAAATCCCAAAATGACACACACAAAAACACCATCCTCCCCTCCCCCTGGCAAAAAAAAAAAAAAAAAAATCCCCCCCAACATAATTTTCCACCATATGGAAGTTCTGGCTTCAGAGCAGTTCTTGTGCTAGGCACTTTACTGTCTCTTCTATTCTGCCTTCAAAATGTAACAGTTCAGCAGAACCCTGCTTCCATTTGCTCCTCTAATTTTAGTTCAGACAAACAAGATAGGCAGGTAGCACTGACAAGGGACAATGGTCTTGGTATACAAAGGCAGGGGAATGATGTGAGAATTTTTTTCACTTTGTCCAATTAGAGTCCTCATTAACATGTAGCACTGTTGAACAGAAAGAGCTAGGATAATACACCAGCTACAGGTCTCATTTATCATTTATCAAGGTGCACATTTTATAGCTTATAGTTTTTCTGACTACTGGTGAGCCAGAAATGAACTTCTCATGCCAGAAATGAACTTCTCATGCTCTCCACCAAGTGTTAGATGGATTTTACAAAAAGTGAATCATGAGATCATCAGTCTCAATATTTCAGTATTTTCCCCTTTTCTGACCAACCTCTCCTTTGAACATATTCTATCATTGTGGTAAATTTGATTGCAAACTTAGAGAGAAAAAAAAAGAAAGGGAGAAAGTAACATCAACCCAATAGTGAAACTGTTCAAATCCTGTGTATGATGCCATGCATGTAAACAAGGAGCCCAAGGCTTCAATTAATGAGTAGAACAGGTTTCCCTCTGGAGAGTAGCAATACCACCTAACCTACCAGCTTGCCACCTTGTCCCCAGAGCTCCCTGGTGAGGTGACTGAGATGCTCATCAATTATTTGCTAAATTGCTTGAGATACTAAGGTAAAAGGAGCAATTTTGGTTCTCTGTAACCTATTGGGCTGTAGTTCTTGTGCATCAAATAAGGCAGAAGGTGCCTAAGCTACCAAGCTGGACTTCTGACAGCAGCAATGGCAACCAAGGTCTGATTTGCAGAAGAGCTGTTTCCTAGAAGTCAGGCTTTTCAAGGTGAAAAGAAATTAATACTTCTATATAAAAGGATTTTCTCCCATGAAGACTTTTAGAAAGTGTAGAGAGTTGGGTTTTGTACCCTAAAAATGTTTTTGAAGGGAGTGGGCCATTTCAGAGTCATGCACTAAATAAATGAGAGTAGAGAGTAAATCTGCACTTCATGAAGACTTTCTGACATACTGTGTGTTATGAACTGCCCCCATGAAGGTGAGAGTAACCCAGGTTCTTGTTCACAGATCTCTTGGGGCAGATAAGAGTGAAACAACACCTAATGACTGATGTTTGTAAATATATATAGAAATATATATATATTTGTGTAGGGTCTACTTTAGACCAGGTTGGTTGCAAGGGAAAACAGGTATGTAGCCACTTTGGTTATTATTATATATAGTAATATATCAATATGAAAGCATAAAAGTATTACTTGAGAAAATGTATAAGGAAAAGAAAGAAAAAGAACCACCCATGGATCTGCAATGAGATTTCATTGTTGCTGTTGGTTGAAGTGATGGTCTTGATCTGTCTTGATCTACCCCCTCAAGAAGCCCCCAAACCACAAAGTCTGATGGGTTAAAGTACACTCAGGCTGGGTGGGAAGAACACCCAGGTACCTCCCCCATGTAAGGGGGAGGTTTTACAGTGTCTCTTGCAACAGACCCTGGATCTGCTGCTACACATTTGGATCAGATGCAGTCCTCTGGTGGAAGGCTTCAGGAATGGGTCTGGGGGTGCTTCAGGGGTCCCTGATGGTTGATGATGCCTCCTCAGCTGCCTCTCACATCAGCACAGTTAAGTCTGTAGTGCCCCATCAGGCCTTCCCTGCAGGGAGAGGGGAGTTTCACAACTAAGTGCAGTCTCCCACACCTTGGAACCCCTGGTTCATTCCAAGCATTGTGCTGGTTTCCTAGCACATAAATTTCAACTTCACAGTGACTTTATAAAGCTTCTAGAGATCCTCAAATAAATATTATATTCACATTGCACACAATGCTGACGTGTTCATTCAATGAACACTTACTGCAGATGAGAGTTACGTACACTTAAAGTGTGTATAAACCTCTTAAAGTGATGAAGGGTACTCAAAGCTCTCTGATAGCAAACCTGTCATTCATGGTATTGCTTCAGGAGGAACCCCTACAGAGAACCAGAAGCAGGGGGTTGTATGTTGGATAAGATGTGCATACAGAGTTTTCCCTGTGATGCACAGGGAATGCAGAATATTGTGGCACTGTGAACTGCATGAAGGTCATTTACAGTGAAGAATAATAGAATCATAGAATCCATTAGGGTGGAAAAAGACCTCTAAGGTCATAATCTCCAACCATTAACCCATCACCATCTTGTTCACTGTAGTGTAGAACTGTGAGCCCATGACTCCTGAGTGTAAAGTCAGGAAAATTCCCCCAGCAAGGCCCTTCTTGCCACACAGCGAGCCAAAGAGGGGAGAAAGGGCCTCCAAATGCAAAAAGAGATGAGGAAAATTAGGGTTCTCCATGTTCTCAAGATTCTTGGGGGGCAAGAAACCAGATCCCCTCCAGTGAGGAGGTATACCTGTGAATAGCTCACAGTTATGCATAGGCCCAATGTTTGTCTCACACAAACAGAGAACTTACAAGCCAGGAAGATTTATTTATACTTAGAAAAAACTTTGCATAAATCCATAGTAAAAGGAAGTTTTCTTCAGAGAAATACAAATGATTTGTGAAAAATATTGCCTAAGGCTTACATGCTGTACTGTAAACAAATATGGATTTCACATACGTAATATGGGTGATATATTGACAAATTCAAAATGTAAAAATGTAAAGAAGGACATAAAAATGCCTGTTCTAAATTTAATCAAACATTAATTGAAGAATCCTGTGAGGAAAGTGATGATCCATTACATTATTTTTCCTAAGGGAAGGAGAAAGGACCGGCTTTATAGTCAGGTAAAGCAGATGCTTCCTCCCCCGCCCCCCATACAGAGGCTTGACATGTCAAGAAAAAAAAATGCTGAGGTTTCTTAGCCATTTTTGCCAAAGTTATACTTGCCTGTGCAAGTGTACATGTAGTACCCTGCTAGATCTAGCAGTAGAGATGGATCCAGGAAACCAAGTCAGGTTATGGTTTTGAGGACCCTAAGCTTCCTTGAAATGCAGAGCTGGAGTTTGAATTGATCAGTATTTCTACAGAGAAGTGCTCCAAGCACTTAAAGGGTGGAGAACTTAATTTATCCTTGAGCAAAGGGTCCCTAGAAGGCCCATCACAGAGAAGAGAACATTGAATTGCTGGTTGTTTCATTTGACAAAGGAGAAACTATTAGGCAATCTACCTTTTTACTTGAGATGTAATTCAATTTTATGTTCAATCTCTGATTAAGCTAATTTTCTAAATAATCAGGACACTTTGATTAATGAACTATAAATGGTCAAATGAAAAGGCAGTTATGTTCTTTGTTCAAGGTTCATACATGACCAGAAATAGTACCAATCTGGCTGGGCAGTTATAGTAGAAAAATCACAACACTGATTACTTCAGAAATGTAGTTTTGCATTCAGGCTGTGATCTGACCTGTTTTGATTTAGTTGAACTACCCAAGGATCTGAAGTTGTCTGCAGCATAATTCAGCTATCTGATGGCCCCCCTAGCGTTTGATTAAGCCATCTGACCTTCCTGTGCTGTTCTTCAGTTTTCTACTCCTGGTTAGACTAGGTTCTGTCCCCAAATCCATTCTCTCATTGCTGCTTTTGATTTCCAGTTTAGTACAACAACAACAACAACAACAGTAATAATAATTATTATCCTTATTATTATTTTCATTGCTTCTCACTCTGTTACTGAAAATAATCCTTAAGATGTGTTACTTCAAATAAAATTAGTCAAAGCCACAGTTCCTTCACTCACAGAAGCACTAAATCTGATATGAACTTTGTGTTAACAACTCGTCCAGGACTCAATCTTTACACTTGAGTCTTGGTTCATTCTCCTCAGGCTTCAGTTTCATCTAGTTTAACAAGTGGGTTTTGTTTGTTTGTTTGTTTGTTTGTTTTACTAATCCCATTTGCAAAGTGAATTTTATTTTGGTGAAATGTGGGATTTCATCCCTGTGTCTGTGGTTCATGTACACATGCTGCTGTTTCAGCTGCAGGCATTGCTCAGCCCAGGCCTGTGAGAGGTGGCCCTTCTGCTTAAAGCATCTGCCAATGTCAGCAGTTGATGAAACAACTGGTGTTGCTCGAAGCTGAATTTAATTCACCATCTAGGATGACAAGAATTCTTACCTGCCATGCCAACAGATAAGGACTTACTGCTAGTACATTCTAGATACCATGGCTCTTTAGCTTTCAATTTTTATTCAAGTAGAATTTTTTATCAAAACTAGCTAGCTGTGAGCATGCAGTAGCAAAGCTGTATCTAAAATGCAGATGATCTTTTAGGCTCCCTATGTGTTTTACTAACACTTGAAAAAAGGATTAATTCCATGTGCAGTCTGAGTCATTTTGCAATGAACAAGCTGTTATTTATGTTTTAACATTTCCTGAAGAGACAATTTCTATAGAACATCAGGAAGCAGCCATAAAATGAATATGGAAAAAATTGGGACAGAAACAAGTAGATGTTTTTTGCAATTGGCTATGCAGAATAATTTCATAGCAAAAGGTAGGATCACATGCAGTAGAAATCGCTGGCTTTTGTGAGTTGGCAGAAAATATAATTAAAATAAAGAAGTGACATCTTATGTGACAGAACCTGAGTAGGCAGCACAGCATTTATCACCTCCTGTTCACTAGCTTTTCTTTTTTAAAATTAGTGAGATTTATCTTATATGACGCCTACTCATAGTCTTGTTGGCATGAAAGAAAACAAAAAAAAAGAAATGTAGCAATGTAAAATAACACAAGGAGTTACTGCAGCCAACAAAAAGGGACAAATTCATCCCTGATGCTGTGAAATAAAACTGTACAAGGGTGGATACCTGCTCCAAAGTGTTTTACTTCCTGCAGTTATTCTTTGTTTTTTAGTTTTGTGCTCATAAATTCTACTTCTATCTATAGATCAAATAGATATATTCACCTGTAGGCAAAACTATAGACCAAGCTATCTTCTACAAAATGGGAGTTGGACTGAAATCTTGATTTCAGCTGTGTAAATTTGAAATTATTCAGCCAGAGTCAATAAAGTCATTCTGGGTTTATACTTGTAAGCCTTTAATCAGAATATGTCAGTGAGCAGCAAGATGTAGCACCTGAAAATCAGTGGTTGGTGATGCTGTTTTTCTTTCAGGCTGAGAATTTTGACATTTTGCTTGCTTGGTTTTCTGTGCTGAGTTTTCTGATTCAGCCAGGCTGTGGACTGAGACCAGTGATATTCTCTATTAGGAGACACAGAATGTATGAGGTTTCAGAAAAGAAAACCAAACCAAATCAAACCAAGACAAACCTAACTTAACACAGTTTAATTTTAGAAGACTCAAACACGCAATGATTTGGAATGCTGGGTGACATGACTCTGAACAAGGAAATTAAGGAGTGCTGTCACAGAAATCTGCAGATAAGAGGACCAGAGCAGAGGAAAAGGTGAATAATTTTATGCATGTATTTATTAAACCAGAGCTTGTAAAAGACCTCAAGTAAATCTGCATGGAGTGGGTGGAAGGAGTGGAAGCACAATCCTTAGAATAACTATATATACAGGGTTTTAAAAACCTACTTTTGGGAAGGCAGTGAGGTGAGAGAAAAGGGTGATCAGTATTCAGATTTTAATTTTTTATGTTGTTTCTGATGAGTCACTTTCCAATACCCACACTTGAAGACTGCTTCTAAATGTACCCCTTCTGTGCATGGAAGCACACACTTAATTACAAGCCAGTGTTGATACAGTTATGTCTTAGTGAACAGGAGGGAGGCCAACATCCCCTCCTCTCCTACTGTCCTTAATATGCCAGTTAACACCAAAAGCCAAGGCAACCACTGCTTGCAGTCCAGAGAGAGCAAAACCAGCTGTTGTCCCTTTTTCCCCTCCTGCCTGGTGCACCTACAACATCTAGCCTGCAGTCACTTGGAAACAAACACACCAAATCTGTCCTTGACTTTGTGTGAGGTTTGTAGCGTCCTTACATGCAAAGCAATGGCTTGGGCAGTATCTGGCTTGTCCTTTTTCAAGTTCTTTTCATTGCAGCAACAAGTATCTGTGGTGTGAGGGAACCCAGTTTGTCTGCATACAGAACCAGGAACTGCACATCCCGTTCTTTGGTTTTTCAGTAAGGATTTAGCACCACACAGGCCCAGAAGAAAGGTACGTGAATGCAGCACTGCACCTTGTACAGTATCCTGGTGCACATTTCACTGTGAAAAAGGAAAGGTGACAGGCTCAGGTGACCAGGTCAATGCTGGGGAGTTCACTGTGTCATTTCACTTTGCACTGAGTGCAATGGGAATTTTGGATCAATGATGACAGTTCTGCTGTATAATTCCATTACCCTGTGCTCATGATCTTGCCTGTCCTTTTTACTTATTAAGTGAGCCATCCTCAGACCATCTGTGTTTTTGTAGTAGCACCTTGCAGCCTTGGAAGTAAACCTCATAAAAGCCTGGTAAAACATCTGTGACCATTTGCTAGCTATCAAGATATTTTAGGACATTAAACACCAAGCTGTGTGGATACCAGGAGGCTGTGGAATGTGCAAGACTTTATCACAAAGTTTAAGGTAGATGAGTGTCCAGTAAGATCTGTTGTATAGCAGTGCACTCTTTTACGAGGTATCTCTAGCAATGATAGGACTGTTCTACAGAGATCTATGATAAACAGCACTTCTGCCTTCCTGCAAGTTACCAGTCTTAAAGTCATTACATTCATTCATATTTTCATGATCAGAGTATTTGCAACAACAATGAATTTGACAAAAGAAAAAAAAAAGAAAAAGCATTTGCAACATCGAGTTATAAACTGACATGTCTCATTTAAGCAGTGTCACTTACAACCAAATATTTAGACTCCAAATCAGGATAATGAAAAAAACATTTTCAGGAATGTGATGGAGCTTCTGTCTAATTGACACTTGTACTTCCCTGCAGCTGGGGAAGATTAAGTTTCACAGAAGTATGTGAGCGAATCGACAGCCCAAGTTCCTGCAGGCTTGACACAGTTTGTGTGGACAGTGCTTAAATCAGTTACATCTCTTACTCTTCTTGCTAAATTCTTTTGCTAATAAGGAGAGAGGTGAATACATAGTTTGTCACCTAGCAACCCCAGATGAGTGCTCTGAACAGCTTTGAATGAATAGTTGCCGATGGAGCCTTAAAAATAGCTGGTTTGTTTTGTTTGGTTTGTGCAAGTGAAAGGTGTGGTCCCCCATATGTGCTTGTGTGAAATGATAAGCAAACTGAAGGGAGAGTGACACAGAAAGAGGAAATAAAAATGGAATCATATGGTGTAATTGGCATGCATATATATAGAAAATCTGCTTCTATTCTTTTAAGTCAGCTCTGCATAAATTTGCATGACATACCTCAAGTTCCCTGCCTGTTCCATGGCATGCTTCTCAAATTCTTTCCTACAGAAGAAATGGGAACATAGATACTTTGGTATGTTAAACACCCCCCTCATCCCACGAAGTAGAAAAATTGGTTCAGGGATTCATTATTTGCTTACAGTAAATAAGATTGTAAGATTGTTCATTCTTGCCTGCATTAGACTTCACCCTTGGATTTGAGACTTCAATAGCAACTGGTAGCAATAACTGAAATTGCATTAATGGCAGCAGCTGGGTGTATGGGACAAGGCTGGGTGTGGCCAGCTGCAGGGGGGAGGAAGGATGGCAGCTATGGGCAATGACAGCCTTTGCATCCTGCTCTCTAAACAGTGCAGTAGGGAGGGGGCCAGAGCCCTGTCAGCTCATCTGGTAAAGTCACACCTGGACAGGACAGGGTTGCTGTTATCCCAGAGCAGGTTGAAGTCCTGCAGTGATTAAAAACCCTGTCAGCCATTGGGGGCTGGGTTTGCTTAATACTCCCTCTACAGTGACCAGCCCAATGATGCAAACCACCTTCATGACCACTTCAACTGACCACCAGCAATTCCTCTTCCAAAGAATTGCCTCTTGGTGACAAAACTAATTGAGTTTTACAAGGCCCTGCTGCTGCCTTACATGTCATGGGACGTTCCTATGAGAAAAGGAGCGTGGTGGTCATAGTAGAACCAACTTCTATTTGTTTGGGACACTGTATCCCAACTTAACAGCTTGGCAGATTGTATTAATAAATTACAGTGAGCTCTCATTTTAAATTGGCCCTGTGCTGAGGGCATAATTTTGTATGATTGTGCCCAATAAGGAACAGAGAGGTTCATTTCTTTAGAAATCCAAAGTTTCTGATTTCCCCAACCTTAAAAGCCAAAAGTACTGCAGCTGCTATTTATTTTTGTAAGCGGAGACACGTCTTTCATTCATGCAGTAATTTAAAGCATATTATTTTTGTTCAGTGTAGCCACTTTAAGAATAAAGACAGCACTATAGAACATTTCCAAATTCTTCAAAAGCTTTCTTGGGTTTTTCTTTCAGTTTCCAGTGTTTTGTTTGAAAAATAAGTAACATGTTGTTGTGATGAAGTCTATATTTTGAAGCCTAAACTGGATGACAAAAGAAATTTTTACAGAAAGTGGGAGAGAGTTCAGGTGGGTTGGCTAACAACAAAGTGTCATTAATGTTTTTTGGTTCACTGTCTCTGGGGTAGTCCATACCACAAAGTAGGCTAGTTTTTATTCAGTTAATTTAATAATTGAATAGACTGATTGTCAGTTATGTTCAGCTTATGCTCCTGTCTGCAAAGGCCGTTCCACACACTGCCCACATATTTATTGCAAGCTGGGTGTGTGTTGCTGTTGGCTCTTCCACTGCCTGGGGGTGTGAGCTGTGCACGCACACACCCCAGGGTCCCTGAGCACCATGCCAGGAGCAGCCACCTGGCACACAAGGGCGGGCACAGGTGAGCTCAGGCAAGGCTCACTCCGGTCCCACAGCCTGCTGGCAGCCTGAGAATGCCGGAGGTTTGGGAAAAGCCCTGACATGAAACCACATTGCACCTTACGGCACATTTGCTTACCATTGGGGTCTTGATGAAAAATGTGAATGTGACTCCCCAACCTCATTTTCACCAGAGGGAAAAAAAGATTTTGGCTAGCTTGTGGAAGCTAATAGGAAGGAAAATATCTGCAAGGTTTAGGCAGTTTGCAAAAGGCTCTTAGCAAAATTACCAAAATAAAAGGGAACTGCCCGTAGCAGCAGAAAATGCTTACATCAAAATGTAGCTCTGAAGTTACTGACTGGGTCCTTTCATGCATTAGAGACTGATAGTTTCTTCTGAAAATTATGCTGGGCTTTTCTAATGTACATTTTAAGGTCTAATCAGTATCCCATTGCATGGTGTGTGCCTGGCAGCACTGAGACTAGATTTCTAGTTCATCATCTCAGAAGATGGTAATGGATCATCTGCAACTGATTGATGACAACAGTGAGAAATACTAATGGGAGGAAAGTTAGTGTGGTCATTTAACCACATCTTTATACTGAAATGTATTTATATTTCTATGTAAATGTGAAAAAAAGGTGAAGATGTAACAGTGAGAATCTAAGTATTTTAAGATACCCGATATATTAATTTTGTGCAGTCTTTCAGGTCAGGAAAGAGTGATGGATCATCTTCATTCTTCTCTTGTGCTGAATATCTTTAATTTGCTCTTAATTTTTAATATTTTCCCATATTTATGTTGTTATTATTCAGTCTTCTAACTTTATTAAGTGCTAGAGTTCAGCTTTTCTCTAATCCTGCTGTTCAGAATCTTCTAGTTAAAGTTTTTAACCATTTTTCCCCCCCTCTAATACTTCCAGAAGAGACCTGGACTGTCATGACCTAAAACAAGTCTCTGCGTCAGGTCAGAAGTTTAACATTATTTTCTCCCTCAGTTATTTGATCAGGCTGCAATCAGACCTTCTGTCAGAGTCTCTTGGCAGTATCTTGCCAGAGACATTGTACTGATGGAACATTGTGCTCATGTGTGTACGATGTGGCTCTACAAAACTACAGGTTAGGCAGGGGCTTCATCCTCCAGTTTGGAAGGACCCCCAGCAGCAGCCAGTGGAAGCACTGCCACGTGTCTTATGAAGTATGACTGATGTATGGAATTTTCCTACATGAAAACCATATATAACAACACATTTTTTCCTCCAAGCCCAACTTTGGTCATCTGCTTGAATACTGAGCTGCTCAGGGATCCTGGGTGATGCAAAAATACACTAATTACATGTTATTATACCCATGCAGTTGCCTTGATGTTGTGCAGTGTTTTTCTGTGACACTGCCATGTATCTGGCTGGCCTTGCTCACTGAGTAAGCCAAGGATGTGAAGCCACTTTTTGTATGCAGTTTCTTGCTGTGTGCTGGGGCCATGTGCTTGTGGCCTCCCAAATCCTTGCTGTGCCTGTGGTAATGGTGTAGCATTTCTGACTTGTCTGCCTGTCTCTTATCTTAGCTGTGGTTGGTGCTTACCATCTTCTCTCTTTCCTATACACTAATTAGTCCCTGAAATTTGTATCTTTGTGTAAAAATCCTTCAGCTGCTAATCCACTAAAAAAGTTGTGTATTTTTAGAAATCCTGAGACTTTACTTGTTCCACCAGTGGACTTTAATCTTTAAAAGCTAGCTATTGAGTTCTGCAACTATAAAAGAATACTGACTATGCATTTTTTATCATTATAATATGGAAATTACATTAATCCAGTATTTTTACAGTCATACAGTGATAAACCTTGTAGAAAATAAGAGATGAGAAAATAAGGTCTGAACAACAGGCAGGAAGGTGTTATGTTTTTTGAAGCATGAAGTGTGTGAAGTAATTTGAGGGATTCAGACATGAGTTCCACCTAAGCAAGTACTCTGTCTTTAACAGCAACCAATAAAAAACAGAGAAAGAAAAAAACAAACCCAACATGTTTCCCCTGGGTATGCCTGCTGAACCTCCAGACACCCATGGCTTAGGAACCTCTTGAGATAGGGTGTCTTTTCATGCCTAGTAACTTTTTGTGCATTTTATTTTAATCAGAAAACATGTTTAATTTTTTCTTTAATTTATGTAAACTTTCCTGTACACAATACCCAGGCACAATGAGTTCTGAAGTTAAAACACCTCTCATTCAAAAAGCTAACTCCTTTTTCTTTGATCTCTGAACATTTTACTTGATGCCCTAGTTCCTAAATTATGATTTTGTAGACCTTTATTTCATTCTTCTTTGATTTTGTTCTTCCAGGCTGAAGACTTCTGGTCTATATACTGTTTTCTTGTCCAGATGCCTTTTCTGCCTTGAGTGGTGTTGCTGTTCTCTGCACCTTGTTCTTCTGTATGTTCGTGGAAACATCCTAGAAGCATATTGATGTGATGAGGGATTGCTCCTTGAACAAAGATTTCTCATTCATATATGAAGTGATTCCTCTCTCTTGGTGGCTGTCATGCATTTTACATGAGTAAGTTTGGATCTTAGGATTTTCTGCCATTTATAACTGTTTTTATTTTCTCTTATGTTTATTTGTACCTACAATAGTTCTTGGCAGATTACCATGCATTTCAGAGAAAGGGAATTTTCTCCCTCTTTTTATGGCTCTTTTCCAAGCTGTTTATATGTCTGAATTTACTAATGTTGATCCAGAGTTTAGTATTACTTTGAGTGTGTGTGTGAGCCATAATCAACAATTTTAGGCTGCAGTTAACAATGGTCCATTGAATCCATTAGCAAGGAACAAATGTAAAATGGAAGATAGAAATACTATAAAATTCCTTCACTATGCAGGCAAAGAAGGTTATTCCTGAAAAATAGAAAAACAAAGCTAATGGATGTATATTAGCAAACAGGTAAATGCCCAGGAGATACTGAATGAAGAATTTCAGACTTTTCTTGGTGTTGTGGTTTGACACTGGCCCAATGCCAGGCATCCACAAGAGTTCCTCACCCACCCTCCCCTGCCACAGCTGGCAGAGGAGGGAAAAGGGAAAAAGAGTTAACAAAGGCTTCATGAGTGAGACAAGAACCACGAGAAATATTTCAATGGCAAAACAGGCTCAACTTTAGTTACAAAGTGAAATTTTTTACTAACAGAATCAGCGAGGGATAATGAGAAGTAAAATAAGCCCTTAAAACTCCTTCTCCCCCCAGCCCCTCCCTCCTTCCCACGACAGCGCAGGGAGAGAGGCTGTGGGGGTTTTGGTCCCTTCATCACCGAGATTCCCTTCCCCTGCTCCAGGAGAGGAGTCCTCCCCCTGTGAGGCCGTGGCTCCCTCGCACAGGACACAGCTCTCACAGCTGAACCTCCCCGGCGTGGCTCCGCTCCCCGAGCAGCAGCCAGCCCGGCCCTGCTGCAGCCCCAGGCCCTGCCAGGGGCACAGGGCCCCGAACTGCTGCGGCGGGGCTCTGCTCCCACGGGCTGCCCTGCTCCAAGGACGGGCTGCTCCAGCCTGCAGACAATGGCCCTCTCTCCCTGGGTGTCCCGCAGGGACACAGCCTCCTCCAGGCATCCACCCGCTCCGGCACGGGCACCTCTCCCACGGGCTGCGGGTGGATCATCTCTGCATCCCCGTGGATCCCCATGGGCTGTGGGTGGATCCCCACGGGCTGTGGGTGGATCTCTTTATTCCCCATGGATCCCTGTGGGCTGTGGGTGGATCCCCATGGACTGTGCATGGATCTCTGCATTCCCCGTGGATCCCCATGGGCTGTGGGTGGATCCCCACGGGCTGTGGGTGGATCTCTGCATTCCCCGTGGATCCCCGTGGGCTGTGGGTGGATCCCCACGGGCTGTGGGTGGATCTCTGCATTCCCCGTGGATCCCCAGGGGCTGTGGGTGGATCCCTATGGGCTGTGGGTGGATCTCCGCATCCCCCGTGGATTCCCAAGGGCTGTGCATGGATCTCTGCATCCCCTGCGGATCCCCACGGGCTGCAGGACCACAGCTGCATCACTGCTCTGGTGCCTGCAGCACCTCCTCCCCTCCTTCTTTACTGACCTTGCTGTCTCCATGTTGTTTCCCTCACATGTTCTCACCCCCTCCTCTTCTCTGACTAGAAGCAAAACCTCGTGACTTTGTTTTGATTTTGTTCTTACATATGTCATCACAGAGGTGTTACAGCCTCATGTCCATCTCCAGAGCCATCAGAGATTGGCTCTGCTGGACATGCTGGAAGCTTCCAGCAGCTTCTCACAGGAGGCATCTTTGTGGCCCCCCTGCTACCCAAAGCCAGGCTGTGCCAAACCAATACACTTGGCAATGTGGATTTTCTTTGCAAAGAGTTGTAGGGATCACTTCTCAGTATGGAGAGTAAGCTAAGAGCAATATTTGACTTTGTTTAAATTTTGGGTTTTTTTTTTACAGAATAATCATAACTCAGACTGGATCAAAGATAAGTTTAATGAACCAGAGACTTAATTAACATTTTGCATTCTATATCTCATGACTGGATTAAACGGACTTTCATGTTCTTTGAGGAGAAAATGTGTCGGCCCTCTATAGGACAGCTTCAGAATCCCAGCTGGACTTGGTACCATAGGGCCAAGATTATACAAAGCAAAAATAATCTTCATCCCTTCCACTGTGCCTATATCTCTGCTTCAAAAAAGTTTAATGATTCACATATTTGTGCTTAGCTGGGCAAATGAATTATCCTTTTTCCCCCTGTAGTCTGTAACTGCTGGGTTTGAATTTTCTTTTTCTTACATTCTTACAGCAATAATATTAAAATGTTATAGGTGTATGTGTGTGTGTATGCTTGCTTTTTCTCTTTGGTCGAGGGCTTGAGCAGTAGAAAACATTTTGTTTTCCTTCTGTCAGGAAAGAGCTGATGTTTTTGCTTTGCAGTCCAACCTAATCTGCACCTGTGTGCAAAGGGGACTTGAGGGAAGAGGAGAATTCCTGTGAGACTGGCTTCATTTTGCCATGGCTAACAGAAGAATAGGAAGGGTCAGAATAGAGACTGTTGTTTCTGAATGATGATGTCTTTGAGAAAAGTACCTCTTCAAGACCAGTTTTCACTCAGTATTTACAACTGAACCCTTGGTGGCAGCCAGTCTGGCTTTCTAGAGATCTGTTGGAGGCAATGCAGGACCAATGATGATTTATTTTCACTTTTTACAACCTGTTATCCTACCTGAGAGATGAAGTTGCCTACAGCCCAACCCTGCAACACGTTGTCAGAGTACAAGTATTGTGTTCTGCAGCCCTCCCCCAGCAGATCTGGATCACCTGACAACATAAAGCAAGTCAGATCCCAGATTGTTAGTGCAAGAGAGAACATTTGTAGTGATCTCACAGAAACCCATACAACTTACTCTGATGGCCTTTCTAAAAGAAAATTGAACTACTGCATTTCATAAATTTGTTTGGGTGAAGAAGTGAACTAGATGATTGGATCACTGCAGAGAAGCTGCTTTTGTGCCAATTGACAGTCGAAATTAGGTAGAAAATTGCTCAGAGGACTGGAATTTAGTTACACAAATTTAAAATTAGAAGAACATTTTGTACTTTATGAAGGAAAACATATCTGTAACATTTGGTACAAGCTAACATTAGTCAGGGTAATTAAATTCAATGTTTTTAAAGATTAATAGATGTTTTACTTCAAGTGCTTTAGCAAGCACAGAGCTAGGAGGAAAAAAGTATTGCTCTGCTATGTTTTCTTCTTTCATGTGTTCTGGTACATTAATTTGCCAGGGTCAGAGAAGTGGCTGGTTGGGTGGATTCTCTTGATTTCAGGTAGTTTTCATAACCAAATTATTGCCCCAAGGATGTAAACACCATATTTGAAAGTCATCTAAGAATTTAAAAATAGAACTGACTGAAAAAGTGTTTTCAGTTCCAAGAGAAATACTGATTTATTATTTACCTTGGAAATAACCAGAAAGATTAAAAACAAACAAGCAAACAACAAAAAACCTTAACCCTCTCCCACATGCTATTTGCAGAAGTTTTCAGTGTAAGCCAAATTCTTGACACCTTCACATAGAATTGAAAGAGAAGTGATGTAAAGTTGTTTTCCTGTATTTCTTACCTTCCAAGCTCATAGAAAGTCAGGTACACATCACAATGCTGAGGCCAGCAGGAATGATGTCAAGCCAAACTCTACAGCATGCCACGGGGAGATGGAGCTGTGACCCCTGAGACAGGGGAGGCGATTCTTGCAGTCAGTTTGGGGAAATTGGGATTTAAGAACCTTTTGGAATCTTCAATATCTGTGTCCTCTGTGCAGTCAAGCAGGATCCCACAGCTGCTTGATAAAACCCTTATGAGCCTGCCTGCTTGCAGCAAATCCCCAGAACAACAGTCAGAACTGTTACAGTGGAAGAAATGAGGTAACCCCCACTGGTGAGCATGTGGCCCTTGCTGCATGTGAGGTAAAACAGTTTCTCTGCTGTTTTGCTTTGTTATTTTAAGTCTCAGCTGTATTTTTTATTCAGTTCTTATTTTTACAAAAGCATTGTATAAATATAATATCTCTGTGATCACTGAGATTTTAAAAATGCTGAAAAAAAGTTTGGTATTTGTGGGGCTGAAAGAACTTACACTCGCTCTGTCAGCCCTTGCAGTGGCATCGCTTCAGCTGATGCCTCACAAAATTATCTGATTACATGAAAAAAGTATCAAAATGGTCATGTCCTGTTACATGGCATGAAGTATTCCACACGGACATATGGTAACTGGCTGGGTCTCTTCTTTTACTTGGGAGCTTGTCCTATGTCAAGAAAACCCCAAAACAAAGCACTTCGTGTAGAATTTGGAGATATGTGATAGTAGAACAGGCTTTTATTCCCGTCTCTTAAAGTGTTTGTAGCAGCCAAGCACAAGTAGCCCACAACATAGCAGACAGAGGTAATAGGAAGAAAAATTTCTACTCTACAAAATTTACCATATAAATTAGACCAATAACAGTATGAAGTCTGAGAACAGGTTATGCTAGATAGGATAGGGTGATTGGGGCAAGTGCTTTTGAAAGCAATTTTATTAAAAGACATGGATCTTTATTTTTTTGTTAGGCGGCTTATTAGGTTTGGTTTCTTTTTTTGCCTTTTAGTTTTGGTAAAAGCCCTTATTTTTCCCTTTGTGTTTTTCATGGGCAGGCAAGAGAGTGGGAGTAGACTGTGCTACAACAGAAGTGAGCAGAGGAAAAGGATTTGCTGGAAGCAGTAGTTACAGGGGGATCAAGTCAAGCCACAGAACTCATCCTGGCAAGCGGAACTTGTTCTCACGCAACCCAGTCTTGTGACTAAAAAGTCTTTGCATTTGGAGTATTGCATGTTGATGCCTTCTGTATTTGGCCCTATAACAGTGATGAATTCAGAAAGGAGTCAGGGAGGTGTGTGCAATAGTTTTGTTATAAGGGCAGCTTAAAGTAACAGATTTCCCAGCCCAGAGAATCAGCAAAACAAGGGACAACAGAAGATTTGATAGGAGATAGGTAGCTTTACTGGAATCAGCCCTGTTAATCAACTAGGAAGTGAAAAAGACACACAGCATTTGAGATCTGAACAGCAAAATCACAAAATAGAGAATTAATTATTTTGAACACTGGGTATGGAGAGAAAAGGTACTTGGTTAGTGAGCATCAGTCTATTAGGAAATGTAGGAGTTGTAAGTAGCAGTTCCAAAGAGATGGAAGTGTTGGCCAATTAATACCTGCAGATATCATATCTATCCTGTATTTTAAATCAGCTCACCTTAGTAAAAAATGCACATGAAACTTGAAAGTATTTTTATCTAGAGAGTAGTGAGATTGAAGTTGTGTGGTCCTTATCTGACAGTATACAGAACCAATCACTAAAAGAGGTCAGAATTGGTGGCTCTATCATAATTTTGAGTATTAACATTTTATTTTAAATGATTTAAGAAAGATTTTAGAAATAAATATTGATGTAAGTACAGAAGTTCATGCAAATTAAAAAATGACAAATATTTTCTGATGAAGAATAAAAAACATCAGACATGAATTTTCACAAGAAAATGGGATATAATGCTAATGGAATTGGCCAAAATAGAGGTGTTTCAAAATCAATGTGCATTTCCAAAAAGAGAAATTTTAAAGAAGTACTAGTGAAGTGAGCATGTGGCTGAAGATTTTTCAGGCCTCTGAATTTAAAACTTCTTCTGGACTTGCTCATATTCCTGCTAGGTTCAGTAAATTTATTTTGACATTCTGAGCCAAGGGTTGGGGGAGAAACCTGTTCGTTAAAAATTATTATTACGGCGAATCAGAAATGAGTACTCATTACTGAACTCTGGGAGAAGATTAGTCAGCAAGCAGCTGGCTTTTGCCTTGGAATGCAAAGATACAGGAATGTGTGGGAGTCAGGGAGAGCTCTGTCATGGTTTGACTGACATCCACCTACTCCTGTAGATGTGTTTGAGATGCACATTCTGTGTTCCTTTGGAAACCTGTTTTCTCGGAATGCGATGTCTTAAATTGCTCTGCAGGAAGGGGATACACTGTGAGGAGCAAATGGGAAGTTTGTAAGATCATTCATGTTACACAGCAGCCAAGAGACTAAAAAATACCCGTCAACTATAATGAGTTCAATAAACTCCTAATGATTGACTGTGATGTTGATTTTAATATGCAAATTAAGGCAAATGTGTTTAGTGTCAGGTGAGAAGAATGAAAATGAGAATCCGTTATGATTAAAAATCCCATACTGTGACTGGGAAGGAAAGGTATTCCACTGTCAGTGAGAGGTATGGCTGACAGAAATGTGTAACAAGTGCAAATGAAAAAATGTGTATGCTGTGTTTTGTAAAGAGGAATGAGACATGGAATGAATGCAAAAAGGAAAATGCAAGAATTGTTGTCTTTAGATTAACATATGATATTGGTTGACGTGGTGCCAGAGCTAGCTAGCTCTCCCATGGCACCATGCTGGGAGTGGGACACACCTCGGGAGCAGGGTGACCCAAGATGCCCCTTAGAGCTGATGCTCTACGGCACTAGACTGTTAGAAGGATGAGGAGGAGATCTCCAGTGTGGGTTCCAAAGGGTTTTATTCCAGTGAAAGGTCCAGGGAGTGAAGATCCCTAACAACAGTATACAAGCATGTTTAAACTGGGGAGGTTCTAGGGGAGGGTACAAATCTTTACCCAATGGGAAGAGAATCCGGGGAGGAGTGGAAGGTGGAGTTTCCATTTCACAAACCAATGGGAAAACATGGGGAAGGGAGTAGGAGGTCACATGGACCAGTGGGATGTCCAGGATTAGGGGATTTCCAGGGGCGGTCCAGGCAGGAGGCTGGCATAAGGGACAACTGGGTGAAATGACAGGCAGAGAACATTCCAGAACAAGGGGTAGGGTTGAAGCAGGATTGACAGCTGGGTAGGAGGACACGAACTAGGAGCAAACCAGTGACTCAGGGGAGTAACGGAACAAACCATTTAGACAAAACATACCACAACAGTTGGTCTGTGAAGTAAATAAGCTTAGCACATGTATCTGTAGCCTCCTTACATTCTGTAAAAACCAGTATTCAAATAACAAAATAAAAAGATGAAAAAAAATTGTTTTTTTTAATTTTCTGGTTTATGTACTGTAACTACTCACATAAATGCTATTGGTTCCTATTACAATTTGGATATCATTCCTATGGTGATCTCAATTTATTATGCTGCCCTGAAAGTTTGCCAAATGTGAATTTCTCCAAAGTGAAATTAAATTGGGTTGCTTTCAAATATATAAGCATATGTAATACAGAAGTAGAAATATCAGAAGTAATGGGTTTTTTGTGCTTCTCACTGGAATTATGTTGAGGAATTTAAATCAAATATATATAAATGTCTGTCATGACATGATAAGTGAATTACATAAAGCACCTTTATAGAATTTAATTCACCTTCATTAGCTTGAATCCTGTTTAGGCTTCAGCTTTCTGGAAGCAGAGCAAAGCAGAGTCTCCTACATTCTGTGACGGGACAGTCCTTAATTCAGGGCTGCAAAGGCTCTGCCTCCTAGGCAAGTCACTGAGAAAGCTGTGCCCTGTTTGCACATGGCCACTTGTATAGGGCAGGCTTGATTTCCTTCTCCATTGAAAGTCAAAGACACAGGCATCACCTCCAGGTGAGAGAGAGGAGCACTGTTCCCTCCTGCAGGACACTGTGACTATGATGCTTATTGCAGTTGTGGCTAAATACCATGACCTATTCCTGAAAATGCACAATTGCCAGGTAGATGGTGACTGCTATGTTAGAGTGATGATTCCAGCTAAATATATTGTACTTCTCATGAGATTTTTCTATTACCAACAACAAATCACCTTAGCTGGTTGTAGGATGAGAACAGAAATATCTCTTTAAAAGCTTTTAATGGTTTGAATGCTGTACTGCTCTAGAAAAAAACCTATCACAGAGAAATTTCATGTTGGAGCTAGGATGAGGAAGATTTGTATCTAGACTGTATATTTTGAAATAATTTCATTTTTTTTTATAAAGTATCTGTGTTAGTGAAGAGCTGTCATAGAATCACAAAATGGGTAAGGTTGGAAGGTCATGTTGTGCAGTGTCCCTGCTCAAGCAGGACCATCCCAGAGCATATGGCACAGGATTGTGTCCAGACAGTTCTTCAACATCTCCAGTGAGGGACTTCATAGCCTCTCTGGACAATCTATTCCAGTGCTCCACTAACACATTGCTGCACATTTAACATCCAGGATTTATAGCTTCCCTTACTACATTTTATGCCACCAGTGGGACTACACATATTCTGTGGCATGCCTTTTATTAATTAGGCTTTATCTATTTGATTTGGGAACATACAGAGGAACTTAATATATTATTACTAACTAATGAGCAAATTCTACTTTCTGATGATTAAATTTTCAAAAGTAATTTGAAATATAGATTGTACGCTCTTCACAGGGAGACACCATCAGATGGACTTCATTAATTAATCAGCAACTTTGCTGCATAGCATGGCTATGCAGGTGCTAGAATAAAATAACTATTATTTGAAGTTGTTTTTCACATTTTTCATTGTTCCATAGGAAAATGGCCCAGGGCTTATTTTCTCTGTGATGTTAACTCCATTTATATCTCAAATTCTGTACAAAAGGAAAATACCTTAAGTTTAATATGTGCTAGTACTTCTGGATTGAGCTATCAATCTGAATCACCCAAACTGATCTTGTCTTGAGTTAGTGTAGCTGATTAGATTGTGTGGATGAGAACTGTATCTGTGTTGGTGCAGCAAGTCATGTGTTGGTTTGCTGTAATTCCCCCCTTCCCCATACAATAAGACAGACGGTCAATTTCTTCCCTGATTCCTTCTTGGAAAAGAAAAAATTGTGGCTCAGCTTATTGCAGCAGATAAAGTTGTGTGCAATTCCCTTTAGAAATCTTTGTGCCAGATGCAGCCAGTGGTAGTGCCTTTCATGGGCTCAGCTCTCTGGGTGCTATCCTACAACAACAAATTTACAAGCTAACTCTTACAGTGAAGACAGACTCTTCACTTTCAGCTTGCTCTAATGTCTGAAAAAGCAAATAACTTCTTCCTTCCTTCCTTCCTTCCTTCCTTCCTTCCTTCCTTCCTTCCTTCCTTCCTTCCTTCCTTCCTTCCTTCCTTCCTTCCTTCCTTCCTTCCTTCCTTCCTTCCTTCCTTCCTTCCTTCCTTCCTTCCTTCCTTCCCTCCCTCCCTCCTCCCACTCTCCCTCCCTCCTCCCACTCTCCCTTGGAGGAGCCCAGTGTCTGACTCACCAGAGAGGGTGAGGCAGAAAAGCAGCACAGGGGGAGATCAGACACTTCCTTGCTGTGCTGTTGACAAAAGAAAGGACTAAGCTTTACACTGTAAAGCATCTTGTCATATATCTGACCACAATGGTCCCTCACCCTGGACCTCAAACCACCACTGAGATGATGACTGAAGTTCATACTGTTAAAGTTTGGCTTGCTTCATTGTTTTGCAAGGATTCTATTGACACAGAATGCTTCAGAGGCATTGCTGGAGGAGTAGCCACAAGACTGGTGAAGCTCTCTCTTGGAGTCTCATTTGCTGGCAGAGAATCCCTTCAGCTGAACATAAAATTCCTGCTGTTGATTATTCATCTGTGTACTGACCTTAAAAGTCAAATTGTTAGGGACAGAAAGGAATGTGAGCAGAATAAAGAAAAAAGGATGGAAGATGCAGGTTTTAGTCCTGGCTCTAGACTACTTATAATCAAGTAAAGTAAACAAGTTATATCCATTGAGAATTAAGCTGAAGTGTCTACAGTTTGAAAATATCCTCTGAATTTTGCTCGATTTTTTGACAGCAGCAAAGACATCCTCATGGAGATAGCAGAGCTCACACTGACAGGAAAGATTCACCTGTGTGGCTCCAAGAGGGAAGGGTAAATGTAAGGATGAGATATGTTCTGCAGAGAATAGCTTTTAGGCCCTGAAAATGCCTGTTTCTTAAAGCAGTCTTTGAAGCAATGTCAGGAGAACCAAGTCTTGAATTATCCTCATCTGGGACTGAGTCCGAACATTACTGCTAAATAGCTGCATCACAGTAATTATCACAATAGGCTCAGATCAAGCCCTTTCCCTACAATAATGCAGAACTACATAAAGATGAAGAAACTACTTTAAAGAAATGAAAAGGAGCTGCCAAAAGGAAAAAAAAAAAGTGGCATAACATGGTGATTGCTTAAATACAATACACTGGAATGTCAGAATAAATGTATTCTATTTATGGAGAAAGGAAACTTGGAGAAGAACTCCAAACAAGTCTTCAAAGTTAAACATCAGAGGAAGGGGGGATTTCTAGGAGTTAAGAGGCTAAAATGAACATTCTTTTTCCATTCAAATGGAAAAAGAATGTAAGTCCAATGTAAAATTAATAAGGTAGGGGAAAAAAAGACTTTGGGCAACAATTTTCCAAAGAAATAAAAATTAAAAAGATAGTTATTTGTCAAACATATTAGAAAACCTGCCAGAAAGATTGTGAGGCCAATAGATGATCATTGTTTAATAGCAGTTCTCACAGGGTAAAAATGCAGAAAAATTAAACCAATTATTTTCAGTGAGCGTCACCACCAAAAAGACATTGAAACCAGAGGGCTTTGTATTACAGGGATTAGAGTCTGAAACAACTTTCTCAAATGAAATTGTCAAAAGGATAAGGTTTAGAAGACACAGGTAGAGTGAATGCAGACAAATTACCAGAACCAGGTGCTATTTATTTGAGATCCCTGAGGGAACATAAATATGAAAATGAAAGCCTTCAGCTATGCTATGGAGTCTGTTGATTAAAGCAGTAGTGGTACTAGGTGAGAGTGAAATAGCAAATATAAATGTAACTTTTAAAAAGGATTAAAGTAGGATAGGGAATTCAGACAATCTATAAATGCGGTGTTGTGTGAACTGTTAGAAGACATCCTCGGACTAATAGACAAAAGGGTGAGAACAGTATAAGGAGGGAGAACTGACTCATCTTTTGGGAGGGGATTAGTATTTTTCAAATCTATTTGGATTTTTTGATCATCACTGAATACACTGAAAAAGTGATCGTTGATATTCTGCCAAAAAAACTTTGTTGCAAGGTCCTTTGCTGAAATCCCTGAAAGAACTTAAGTTGTGGCAGGATAGGGAGAAGGTCCTCTGCATGTTAATAACTGTTGAAAAGGTAGGAAATGTAAAGTGGGGATAAAGAGTCTTATTTCACAAGGGAGGAAGGTAATGAAATTCCTCAGGCACCTGTGCTGAGGTATTCACTGTTAAATATACTAATAAAAAAATATACATGGTATAATTGAAGTGTCTGCACCTGAACAATATACATATATGTATACTTATATCTGTATTTGAATATACAGGTGACAACGTAACATGAAGTTCATATTCTGTATTTACAAATATAAGTAAAGCACTGAAGAAAACCTATTGTGTCTATAGAGCCACAGTGAGATCAGCACCACATTACCATGCAAGACAGAGAGTCCAGAGTCACTGGGGATTGTTCTCAAAAAACACTGGTTCACTGCTCAGCCCTGCTGAAAAAAAGCAGACAGAACATTAAGAAAGACTATTGGGCGGGGGGGAGGGGGGGAAAGAAAGAAAAAAAAAAAAGGAAAAAAAAAAGGTGGTGTTTACTATTTTGCCTTTTATGATAATGTGAATAAGCACAGTTCATCTGCATCATGAGTACATTTGCGGAGGTCTGAGCATCATTCCTTGCATTTCTAAAAAAAGTATGTAATTATAAAAACACTATAGATCTCTCTTTTGACATATATATACACTATGTGTTATTTATATAATGTAAATAAGGTAAGGATTGTTGCTGTATAGAGCAGATCCTATACAAGGATAGATCTCTGATATGCTTCAGGTATCCTTCAGGCCAGGGAGAGGGTTGAGAGGACAGCTATCTTAGGGCAGCAGATTTCAGACATGTACCTTTTCATTCAGGGCAGAATTAGTTTTGGGCCTCACTGCTGTTAATGGGGGGGTCAAAATTTATGTGGATACAAGTAATGATTGCAAAACCAGTATATGGAGATGTCAGGTGAAAGCTGTGGCCACAGTGCCACAGGAGTGTCACTGCATTGACTGGCACTGCTGTGCTCCTGTCCCATCCAAGCCAGATGTCCCTTTGTCCCTAGCCCACAACCCTCTTGTACTGGCATTGGAATACACTTGAGGCTGTTTCAGGTCTCTGAAATACAGCACATTAGTCTCTTAGCTGTAGGGCTACTCTTCTGTTGTCTCCTTTTCTGGTCCATGCCAATGCCTCAGTGAAGGTGTGGGCAGGACCATATTGTTGGGGAGCACAGTGGGTGTTCGTGTTTATATTGGCTCAATCTGCCTTATACCTGCACCCTAAGCTGGGAGAAGGTAGCTGGAGGAAACTTGTCTGTTCTACTTCTTGCTGAAGCATTTTGCACAGTCTCTTATCAGGGGCAGGGTGGATGGGGTCTGGTTCAGCCTGCTTATGTTCTTGCTGCTTGTATTGGTTTGTTGGCTTCTTTCTGTTAGGTTTAAGCTTCCTGGCTGCAGAGGAGGAAAGTCAGACTTTTTTTTTTTTTGAGATAGCTGAAAGGCTTGGAAATTAATTCTAGGCCAGTGCAAATAGAGGGCCTAGAAAGGTTTACATAGAGTTCTTTTTCCTCTTGGTTGTTTCATCTTCATGGCCAGAAGGGAAAAGGGCTTGCAAGGTGCTCTCACACTCTTGTCTAAACATAAGGCTCTACACCTTCATGTTTCCTCTCATGGCCCTGACACAGCATAAGATAACACATTTTGGGTCAGAATTGGTTGGTCTTAGGAGTCATGTCTCAAAACTCCGACTTCGTATCTCAGACTCCCTGCCCTGAGAGAGCCATTCCTACTTGGGACACAACAGATCTGCACAATCCTGCTTGGGAACAGGATGGGTCTTACCCAAGCTGAGCTCTAGGCTATGATGTTCTGTACCACACACAGGGGATGGTGGACCCAGCCTTACTTCATTTGTACTCTGCCCAAAACAGAGTAATCTCACAGACAACACCCAGCAGGTAGATATGATTTGTGGAAGCATTGTTGACTAATGAGCAGCTTATGTTAAAGGCATGTTAAAGGCATGGAAAGAAGCCACACACTTCACATACAGGTGAAGTGTGTGTATATCTGCAATTAAAAAAAGAAGTGGGAATGCATGGAAGGGCTGCCTATTGAAAACTATTCTCTGAACTCTACTGAGAGCCAAGGAAATTCAGAAACCCTCTGGAATTTCTAGGTTGCAAAAATATATATAAAAATAAATAAAAAGGTTAATTGAAAATTGATGTCACTTAAGTATTATGATCTTCTTAGAAAGACTGACAACTCCAAGAGGAAATACTGATGCTATGCATTAAATATAGTGATTTAATATCCACATTAGCACTCTATCTGTATTAGAGCCAAAGTATTAATTTGGAATATTATAATTTTACATCATTTGGTGCTATTCAATGCAATAATCATCTATTTTTCAAAAGCAGGGAGGCTTTAAACAGAATGAGGGAGGAAATGAGTGTTTGCACAGGCCAGTAGATTTGTCTGAAACCATGTACACTTATTTCTGGTCCCTTGTTTCCATAAATAATAGATTGACAGCTTTGTGGTTAGCAGAGGAAACATGGCACATGTAAATGTCAGACAAATAAATTCAAACATTCCTTTTTTTATGATGAATAGCTCAGTGTAAAGTTCTTATTGTTCTACATAATACTCATAATTTAATTTTGCTGGTCCTTTAAATGAATTTCAGGTTATTGTGACAAAAAATTGAGGGTGGGGGGAAGGAAAAAAAAGTGAGTCTGCTCATACCTCCTGAGCAATTACAGTTGCTACATGTTTAACATAGGCTTCCTAAGTAAGACAGGGTAATTTGATGAAAATATTTAACTTATTTTTATTATTTGGTAGGAAAATCTAACTGATTTCTATTACTGTATCTTATACCAATCCCAAGTGATGGCTTTAGTACAGGAATGTGTTTTTTCTAACTGCTCTGCGTGGTGAGATAAGGACACTGAGCTTGACTCTTGCTCACAGAAGAACAGAGCCAGTTTATAAGGCATTCTATGATGAAGGAAACCATGATAACATCATCTTGTCATCAGGCATTAGTAATCTTTGGCAAGTAGTTTTCTCTTTTTGATCTGCTACCCCCAACTGTTTTCGGGTGGATCTGTGGACTCCAAATGGAGAGTGAATGTCTGATTGAAACCAGACGTGATTTGCTTATCTTTCCTGGATTCCTTTGAAGGGGAAATATTCTCTGTGTGTGATCCTGTGTGGAATATGGATTTTTGATACCCAGTACACTCGATTTCTTTCTTCATACTTTTTCATGAAAAAAATTAATGATTAAAAATAATTAGCTTTCTAAAGAACCACCTGGAAAGCAATGAGAGGGATATAGTGGCTGGTCAGGGAAGGAAAGAACAGGGCTGGCAGCCAAGGGGGCCAGAGCCCAGAGCTAGGCTTCTGCAAGGAGGCCAGTGCAGTGGAGAGATACGATGAATAGTCAGATCACAGAAAGAACAGAGATTAAGTTTGCTGGGGGCTGAGGGACTGTGCAGTGCTTGGGGCACTTCAGAGAGTCACTGGATTTGCTGGAACCAGTCCTATCAGCAGAGATACCACACAGAGGGAAAGACTGGATTGTAAACCTTCATTTGCACTCTGAGATTGTGGTTTTGGGTTGATAATGGTTAAAAATCTGTTTGGGGAGCTCACTTTCAGGAGATGATTTACACAGCTCCTGCTCAGAGCTCTATCTGACTTGGTGGTCCTTTACAAACTCATCTTTGCATGTAGTAGTTGCCGTTGCCAAATACATATCACCTTAACAAACAGGTCTGATATTCACACCTAGAAAGGAGACGTGTGAACTTAAGATCCAGTTGCTATCCATCATTTTGAGTGATGTGGCCTTGCAGGATCTAGGACTGCTTGGAAGTGTTGGACCTGTACAAAACAGAAGTACTGTTTCAAAGTCAGTTAGACAGTCATGAATTTTTGTAGGAAACCATGATCTTAGGAGGCTCCCTTTTTTGGAAATATTTGCTCTGAGGAAATACAGAGAACTCATGGCATGTTGTATGATTGTCCGCAGAGAAAAGGTCTCCTGCTTTCTTCTTTGCCACTTCATGTACCAAAGCCCAGAGTTGTGGGATAGAGTTAGGATAATGATTAGATATTGGTATGCTTGTTGTAGACAAGATGTCAGAAATCTCTGCCTGTGAAATTCATAAAGATGTTTAGAAAATAAACAACATTTTATGTATACACATAAATGTTTCGCAGAACAAAACTGCACGCCATCTGTATTTCATTTTTGGGTGAAGTTCTTGGTACTGCTGAGCATTCCTAAAATCGGGCCCTCACTTAAAAAAGCAAATAGACCAACTTTCAGTGTACAAAATACTCTCCTTTTAAAGTTATTTGTGTGTCAAAATATCACCATGGAGCCTAAGGATGGGTCTTCTCCCTGTATGTCAAAATGACCTCCACTGTTACTCACAACAGTCTGTGATCACATCATCCTTGGCATACTGGAAGATTGCTCATGTATAAAGGCACATCATATTTCCAGTCAATTTAGTGTAGAGATTCTTTTACTATTGCAGGCAGTGTTTTCATCTGAGTTATATCTGTGGAGAAACATCTACAGGTACCTCTTTTTTGCTGAGGCCTATTTAGCATACTACTGAGCCTGAGATGAATGCAACCCAAGTCAGAAACTGTAGCTTAGTGTTAAAGTAAAATATTTCCTAAGAACTTTCTAAAGGTTGACACTGATGACCTAGAGTAGTGTTTGTCATCCTGTTTTCTGCAGTATTGATTGGTTCAGCAGCAGATGCCAGTTCTGTGGGAGTTGTTCAGTGTAGATTAAAGACCTAAGCTGGAGAAAATTTTGAGTAACCTTTGTCTCTGATACTTTTAAATGATTATTCTCTCAGAGCAAGGTGAATATTTGGTCTCCTGCTACTGAGAAGAAGGCTACTTTCAGAACATGCCTTATACTTCCTACCTTCTCTCTTTTTCTTTTATTCATCAGATGCATGTTTTGCATGATTCCCAAAGTCATGACTGATTTGAATTTTGTATTGTATCTGTCTCTGGAGTTTAAGATACTTAGGCTAAAGTTTGATGTATTAAGGATTTTCAAGTATAAACAAAGGCAAAAGCAAAACTGAGTAACAGTAGCTGATTACAAAAAACACATCCTGGAGGTAACTGAGAACTTCAATGCATTAAAAATTGAGAGCTTTCCAAACTAGAGTTTTGAAACCCCTAAACTCAATTTTGGTGTACAAGTTAATGTAAATTAATACAATTACAATATTAGTACAATATTTTAATGAGGTGATAGAAAGTTATTTTTAAAAAATGGTGCCTCTGGAAGTAACTTTATGAGGATTGTGTAGGACATGGATATAGATATGGACAGTGATAGATCAAAACCTGAACATAAGAAAAAAGCATATCCAACCAACAAATACCAAGGTATTGTGGAACTCAGTATGAATGCTATCACTATTTAGAAATGTCATTTAGTACTGTGAGTAAACACTAAAAACTAACTTTGCATTTGGTGTTGAGACATGAAATGGGTGAAAAGGTGTCCATTATGTTCTCTAGAGAAGCCTCTGCAATGGACTACTGCAAAATTTTTACACATTTGTGGTGGTTTTGCCACGGAAGTATGAGTAAAATTAATTAGTGCCAAGGCTTGGAGAGTTTATTCTGACCTATAAAACATATTCTGATCAGATTAAAAAGAAATATTAAATAGATTGCAATAATCTATTGAGGGATAAGGAGGAAAATGGGATTTTACCTTTTTCTGATGTTGTACTATGTTGAAAACTGTCTTCACAAGCTAGGGGCATTAGTGGGAATGTACCAAAATGTTTACAAAGCCAACTTCTCTCTACACCCTGCACTATGACCTACATATCACAAAAGTTTTATTGAAAATTTAAGCAATTTTCTGAAGGCATGGCGTATATACTGTTCACACCATACTGTCCTCAGCTGGACAGAAACTGGGGGTTGCTCTCCAGTATTATGGCTGTAACAGAGTGAGCAAAACCATCCAGAGGTTCTCAGAGACCTGTACACAGATGCTCTCAGGGGTGGTTCAAGCCTAGGCCTTTGAAAGATACTTGAGCCATAACATGAAGAAACAGGTCTAAAGTTAAGAAATGTTGAGAGCTGGACTAATTTTCACCTCCTTGTAATTTCTGTTGAGCCACAGTGTCAAAAATGCAGCACAAATATGGTACAAACTGCTAGATAACAATATGCTAGTAAAGCCATCAAAATGCTATTATTATCATTATTATTTTGTTATTATTTGTAGAGATTAATGTGCTCATTTGTGTTAGATGGTGCTATTAAAGAGCAGTAAAACTTGCAGAAAGGTTATGCCCTGATGATTCATTTAACAGAAATGAGGTTTATTATATCCCCTAAAATTAAATCAGGTAAGAACAACATAAAGGCAAATAGAGCAGGATATAATTGCGCTGTAGAAAGTTCTCTGCAGCACAAGGGCTCTGACAATGCCAGCCCTTCCAAAGGCAAACTTTATTACTGCTGATGTCTCTTAGGAGCAGGATGGCAGCAGGGGCCGTCAGGGGGGAGTCGTGCTGGTATTCCTCATGTTGGAGCTTCGGGCTGGCACCGAAAACTGCGGTGTCTCAGATTACTGCTGTCACATTGCCGTACAGGGTGCGGCTGCTGGGAGGGCGGAGTGGATGAAATCCTTCCATTTAAAAAAGCTTGTTTGACATCGGCAATTACCAGCTCGCTGCTGTCTGTGAAGTATTTCCCCTGTTCCAGCAGCCGTGGTGCTGTTTCCCCGCTTGCTGCAGAGTAAAGATTAGCTTGCTGTCTGTAGCGCTGAGATGCTGCAGGCTATGGCAAGCTGAAGGGTGATTCCCAAAGTGCTCCCGAGAGCCTCGTTGATTTATTTATTTGTTTCCCCCCCCTCACTGCTCGCCCGCAGGAGTCTTCTAGCTGGTGCAGCACCAACAATCACTCCAGGTCAAGCCGCATTAGCCCGAGTGCTAACCTTCTAACAGATTCAGATTGATGAATCCAATTATGGGGCTTTACAGCCTGTTTAGCTTTGTTGTTGCTGTTATTATTGTTATTTATTCCTGTCTGCATTCGGCTGCGCTGCAACCCGTTTCAGGGTGATTAAGGAGGTTCCTTTTGATAGCGTTTAGTCTCAACAATGTAATGACAGCAATGCAGTATAAATTTTTCCTTTTGTACTTCCCCCGTCTGACAGCTGTTGGTGTGAGCCTCTGGGTCTTGCAGGTCTCACTATTCTTACTTCTTCACAGCTTTGACTGCATTATATAACTTCTTTATTTTTTTTTCCCCAAATCATTCCATAACAAAACAGTAAAGAAAACATTTGTTTTATCTGGTTGTTAACCAGATAAGACATTAAAAAAGAGATCTTCTCAGAAACAAGATAAGAATCTCTACTTACTCTTTTCAAATGCTGCATTTTCTTTCTTCTGTCCCAACTTATAATTCAGTGGTTTAGGGCTGACTCATGATTTCCATATGCTTGGGACTGGCAAGAGAGACTATGTCTGTACAAAGGGCAGAGAAGGAAATAATCAGATTTGTGATGCATGCAGAAAAAGTCTGTAGCATTTAAGATCTTAACCAAAGTACTCTGTGAGTCCAAGCAAGTTACAATAAGCAAACTGTCTTTGAAACAGTTATAGGTTATCTAATTGAATTTTCTACCATGGCTTCCATCAATCTTGTAGTGTGTTCTGGGCTTGATAACAATTAAAGCTGGTGATTGTCAGACATAAAGCAGCTGAGAGAATACATAGAGAGGCGTATTATAGAAAATATTGCAAGTTTTCTTGTTGCAGCTCTGAATGTTACAAGACAATTGTATGAACTATTAGCATTCAAGTCAGAGAACATCTTAAATCTATCAGGAAAGCCATATTAAGGGAATTCAAGTAATGATGGCCTACTATTAGGGGAAAAAACCAGCTGCACTTTTTTCAATATTTCATGCATTTATATGATATAAACATCTTCCTCCTCTTGGTCCCCCTTCTCAATATAAGTGTTTCTAAATAACCACTCTGATGTTTTCTAACTACCTGAGACCCATTCCTTATCTTATACATTCCTCATCTGCCTCTAGATTAAAATACTCTATACCTGTACAATGAGATGTAGGTGTTTACTGAGTCCCAGCTTTATGTGAACTAGTTCAGTGAAAACTAGGACTGGGCCTAAGTTTCTCTCTGAAACAGGAGGTTGAAATGCAAAGGTTGGACTTTTGCATTTTGGTGTCCTTTTTATGTTTTGAATAAGCAAATAACAATTCCAAAGAACTAACTGGCTTAACCTTTTCTGCATTTCCTTTGATATTCATACATGACCCTGTGAATTATGAAGCATCTGATGAGAGGTTATTTTCTGCTGGGATCCCTGGCAGAATCACGCAGTTTGGAGATGTCAGACCACTATGCTGACTAACACAAGAGACAAGATTTAGTAGCACAGACGATCACGTATTAATGTGCTTAAGCAACTCTGGGATTGAAGGTGATTCACCTATTGCAATCCTGGAGAGCTGGCAGCTAGGACATAACCATCTGCTTCTTTTTGCACAGAGATACACAGAAGTTTAGAGGATGTCTTAGACAATGCTTTTCTTTAGTCTTGTGGAATTAATCACCTAATGGGTAAAACACTTGATGTATAAAAAGGCAATGTAGGAAAGGTAAAATACCACATGCCATTTTTTCTTTGATGGTGTGTAGGACTCATAGAAGAATTGAACTAACTTTTAGCTGTTTTGATAAATGAAACGTGGAAATAGAGTAAAAGATGGTTTGGAGTGTCTCATTAGAAAGCAGAGAAAATATTGTGAGACTAATTGTTAACCCAGATGTCCCTAGTTCTCTATGGTAATGGGAACATGACAGTATAGTTGACATAGGCGTTTGATCATTCACAGCATCTGTAGATTCAAGATCTTCAAGGAAAATTAATATCACTATTCTACTTCATCTTCATGTGATGGATTTTTTTACAGAAAAAAAAAAAGTCCTTTCTCTTTGGTGTGATTGTAATGTAGGTTCTGGCAAAGTTGGAAGGGCTCCATTATTTCACCCTCTGGATTCTTTTGTTTGTATTTGTTTAGTTATACTTTCAAATTAGTAGCTTTCAGCAATAGCTCTCCAAAGTGGAATGGAAACAAACTTCTCACAGTTCCCTGGGAGAATTGTCTTTACACAAGGCAATCAGCTTGCACCAATTATTTGAAGGAGTCCCTCTTTTCAGAACTGGTACAGTTGAATCTGTGAGTACTGTGACAATCAGCACCAATAACAAGCAATCACTCTAGCATGCCAATCCAAACTGTAAGTCAGTTGTAGGCCAAGTTTAGCTAAGGTTTTTCTGATCCAATATATTATAAGTCCAGAAGAGTTCATGTTCACATGCAATCTTGTGTTTCATTTACATTCAGTTCCCAGACCTTACTTTTATTGGGTTGTTTTTTTATCTTAAAGCACAATTTTGGTGAAGCATCTCAGGTAAAACACCTTAAAAAGTAAAGAAGTTCCTGTGATGAATGTGAAGAAAGTATTTGAGAATTAGAACCAATTGTGTAAGATGGTTCTTCAACAAAGAATAAGTCATTATCTTCCTACTAAATCCAAATTCAGCATTACTCCTTGCAAGGCATCATTTCCCTAACATATCTCTTCATTTTTAAGGCTGACATATCTTGACATGATGGCATCTGATGATAGGATTAGGAATGATTAGTCAAGACAGTGTAACATCTGAATAAAGCTTTGACAGGGTGCCTGAAACCAGCATGCTGATATTGCACTAGCCATCTTGTTAGATACTGTGTTATGAAATACCCTTTTTGTTGCATTTCTGATAAATATAATTATAAACTACAAGCTAGGTATTATTTAGTGGTTCTTCATAGCAACCGCTCCTCATGGGGTTTCAGCTGAAACATGTTCAAGCTGCCAGTAGGAAACCAGGACCTATTTCTGTGTGGGGAAGATCACAGTTTCTCAGTGCTGCCTTCCAGAAATAGCAGGGAAATTCGTCAAAACTTTCTGTACGTTCTCTCCTTTTCTCCTACATACAAACCCATGCAGCCTCCTGGGGATAGCAAGCTAAGCCAAAATGAACAGGGTGATGTAATGGTCTGTGATGCTGGGGTGGGGCAGGACTGACCCTGCATCTCCTGACAGCAGTGCACAGTCTGCCCAGTCACCATCAAGACCCAACACCATGCCACAGGCTATCTGATGACACACAGACTCTGCCAGTTGTAAAGGATATCAAGGTGGCTTCTGTCTTACAGCAGAAATTGCCAAAAATAGATATGCTTGGTCCTGGGTACATGGCACAGGGGATACTGAATGGAGATGTTGAAGATTCTAAAAATATGAAGATAATATCTTCATGTCTACTCTTGGAAAATATCTCCTTACAGAATTATGTAGAATTCCATGAGTAGGAGATACAATTACAAACATAAAAACACCTGTGTGCAGAAAATTAAGGCTATGTCAAAGATAAGCTAAAAAATATTATGCTCATGTGTGTTTTCATGGGTTTATTTTCAAGTGTACTTTACTGCAAAATAACCTGGTGGGACTTTTTTCTTCATGTTGGGTTTTGTTTGTTTGCTGGTTGGTTGTTTTCGGTTTTGTGTGTTTTTTCTTTTTGTAAATGGAATTAGTTAAATCATGAGGCAATTGTGTATCAGTGGTACCAGACTGGCTTACTTATCTTAATTTCAGCTGAGATCTAATTAAATACTCCCCTGCTGGACTTTGCTGAGTGAAGAATTTGCTTATATGGTGTTATGTACAGGAAGTTGTGGTTAAGTGTCAAGTAGAATATAAATCAAAGTAATCATCAGGCTTTTTGAAATACCTCGTTCTCTGTGTTAGGAAGAGATTCCAACTGCAATAAGTCTGAGATGTTAAACCTTGGGGACATTCTGTTTTGTGTGAACTTCCTCAAAATCTCTGTGCAGGATGGATTTGTCTCCTCCATATGTATGTAAAAATGTGTGGAGACGTGTGGCACTGTCCCAGCACTGTCTCCTCACTGTGCAAGTGAATTTGAACAGGGTGAGTTTGTACTAACTGGAGGTAAAGTGAGGTTAGGAACAAGCAAGCAGAAGTTTTTTGCTTTCCCTTAACTCACAGACTTCATTAATGCAATGCAATGAGGCTGCAGGGCCTTCTCTTCTAGGAACCTCAGTTTAGGTGGGAGCACTGCATGGAAGTGCCACTGGAGTTGGAGCAAAAGGCAGTCTCAATGTCTGGACTTCAGAGATGTCTGAAGGTAATGTCAGACTGGCTGCTTATCTGATGCCAGTATTTCTCCTCCTTAATCATCATCACAGACAGTTAAAACAGAACTGACTCCACTCTGTATTATTTTAAAGAAGGCTAGGGAAGGCAGATCCTCAGCTGTTATCAAATACTTGGTGGGGTGAGAATCCTATACACTTTTGTGACATGAGCATGAGGCATCTTCACTGAGGCATGAAGATTTAAGGTGCCCAGGAAATGGCACCTAATATTTTACTGCAACATCTTAGAACTTGCATTGCTTTCTAAAACATCTTTTTGTATTTTAAAAGTTATAATTAGAAGATGCAAATTTTATATAGATTTGACAATAAAGCATATTTTAATTTATTATTTGAATTACCATAATAGCAGATATTTTCCCTGCTGTGGTGGCAGTGCAGATTTTATGTCCTTAACACATACCCAGGTGGATGTAAATATTAGTACAGCTACAGTGTTTTTCATGTTCATGTAAGGAATCCAAAGACTAAATTTATTCTTCATTATCCATGGAGAGAGTATTTGTAATAGTTCACAGCTAGATTAGTAGTCCAAACAGCAGCCGTGTGCATATGGGTTGTTTGCTGGGTTGTGGATTACTTTAGAAACCATAGAAAGACAACTCATTTCTCCAATAGCTGATGACAAATGCAGACTGATCAACTTACTTCTAAAATATTTATCAAATGTACCTGTGGGTAAGGTACATTTTCAAAGAACAAACTCCTTCTGTAATGATGGCATTTATGCTTCTATTTGCAGCTTGGTGTTTTGGCTCTACTAGATTTGCTCATGGTTTCATGTTGCCACCATTCATCGTATTATCTGAGCAATTTCCAGACAATAACAAGCAATTATAAATTCCTGGGAACAGGAACATTTGTGGGTTGTTTCATTACAAATGGGAACTAACTTTAAATAACTCCTCTCTAGTCTTTTAGATAAAATTCCTAAACCCTCAAGGATCCTTGAGCTGCAGACTCACAGCCACTCACCAGGGGGGCTGGTTAGAGTTTCCATCTCTGTTTGACTCAGGCAGTTTAGTTTTTCCTATGTAGGTAGGGGTTAAATATTAGCAAAGTGGAATTCTTAAGATTTGTTGTATCTTTAAAAAATATTCCAGTGTAAAGATTATGAGCAAGCTTGCTCATGGTAAGGCTAGGTTTCTCTTCTCTGGAAACTCTGCTTGTAAATAGCTGTGAAGTTTCATCTTGACCTCTCAATATTTCATTTTAGTTTCAGCATGAAACCTGGCAAGCCTAATAGATTTTGTGTTGCAGTTGTATTAGTCTAAGAGTGCACCAAAAAGACCCCAGAACTGACCTTAATGAGAATATTATCCTGCAGCAACACACAGGATCACAGAATGATCAAGTCTGGAAGAAACCTTCAAGATCACCTACCATCTACCCAACAACACCATAATCACCCCTAAACCATATTCCCAAGTGCCACATCCAGATGCCTCTTGAACACTTCCAGAGATGCACAGTGCACCACCTCCCTGGAAAATTCTTTTTCCAATATCTAATTTGAACCTCCCCGTGTGCAACTTAAGGCCATTTCCTTAATGAGACCTGGACCACACCGACCCCCACCTGGCTACAACCTCCTTTCAGGTGATTGTAGAGAGCGAGGAGGTTCCCCTGAAATGTCTTTTCTCCATACTAAACAACCCCAGGTCCCTCAGCCACTCTCAAGACTTGTGCTCCAGACCCTTCACCAGCTCTCTTGCTCTTCTCTGGACACTCTCCAGCACCTCAATGCCCTTCTTGTAGTGAGGGGCCCACAAACGGGCACAAGATTCAAGGTGTGGCCTCACCAGCACCGAGTACAGAGGGACAAGAACTGCCCTGGCCCTGCTGGCCCCACTGTTCTTGATACAGACCAGGTTGTCATTGGCCTTCTTGACCACCTACCTCATGTTCCCCTGTCTGTTGACCAGTACCCCCAAGCCTCTTTCTGCTGGGCAGCTATCACACCCACACTTAAAGAGCTAAACCAAGGTTCTCTTGGTCTAGGTAGACAAAAAAATGGAATACCAACCAGATGTCCTCAAGAAGTAAAAATTCACAAAAAACTTTAATGGCAAACTATGGGAAATAGGGGAGCTTTGGCAAATGATTCAGTACAACATAACAACTTATCACATCATAGACTTAGCCCAATGATGATAGAAAAGCTTTAAACCCATTTGTTATAATGTTCTGTGAAAAAAAGAATTAGAAGAGGAAGGAAGGAAGAAAAACAGAAGGATGGGAAAGATATAGAAAATCAGATATATAGCTAACAACTCCTGGGTTCCAGTGATGTAAAACTACAGGACAAAGGTAGAATTAAAGGACAATGTGCTTGCCTTGTGGTCAGGCTGCTTAAACCCTAGGCCTTCCTCCCAAGTGGGACTTCTGTTGCTTGGCCAGTCAGGGACTGGGTTAGGTGACACTGGGGGGCTGCCTCTAGTGTGCCATGACTGACAGACACTGTGGAGCTGGGGGTACGGGGAGCAGGGCATTACCTCACCAGAGCAAGGTCCGACCCACTCCCTGCCACACATTACAAACAGCCCAAGATGTCTCAAACCAGATTACTCTGCCCAGTCTCTGACAGAAGCTCTCAAGCCTCTCTTCCCCCATGCTGTAGCACTGCTTGGGGTTGTTGTGACCTAAGAGCAGGACCCAGCACTTTACCTTGTTGAACCTCATGCAGTTGTCCTCAGCCCATTGGTCCAGTCTGTCTAGATCCCACTGTAGAACCTTCCTACCCCTCCAGCAGATCAATACTCCCACCCAGCTTGGTGTTGTCTGTGAAGTTACTGAAGGTGTGCTACTGATCACCTCATCCAAATCAATGATATAAATATTAAACAGGGCTGGCCCCAACACCAAATCCTGGGGAATACCACTCAGGACCAGCCACTAGCTGGATGAAGCTCCATTCACCACCACTCCCTGGGTTCAGCTGTGCAGCCAGGTGTTTGCATAGTGAGAGTGTACCCATCCCAGCCATGAGCAGCCAGTTGCACCTGAAGAACACTGTGGGAGACACAATCAAAGGCTTTACTGAAGTCTACATAGGCAACATTCACAGCTTTTCCCTCATTCACTGAGTCACTTTGTTGTGGAAGGAGATCAGGCTGGTCAAGCAGCACCTGCCTTTTGTAAACCTTTGTTGGCTGGGCCTGATCCTCTGGTGGTCTTGCATGTGCCATGTGATGATACTCAGGATGATCTGCTCTGTGACCTTCCCCATTACTGAGGTGAGGACAACAGACCTGTAGTTACTGGGATCATCCTTCCAACCCTTCACAGAAGGGGGGCAGGTATCACATCTCCTAATTTCCAGTCACCTGTGAGTTCTCTGGTTAACCAGGGCTGCTGGTAAATGACTGAAAGTGGCTTGGCAAGCTCTTTTGCCAGCTCCCTCATTACTCTCAGGTGCACCCCCTCTGGACCCATAGATTTGTAAGTGTCTAATTGGCATAGAAGTCACTAACCTATTCCTCTGGGTCATGGTGAATGATGAGATATACGTAAATAACCAAGACACCATTAAAATCCAAAATTGTTTTTGAATGTTTGTTTTCAAACTGGGAGTTAAAGGAAATAGGTCTCAAATGGCAGTATATTTTTTGCCACCACAATTCTGGAGTATAAAATAATGAAAATCAACCAACTAAACCAACTAACAATAAATACCCCTGTATGGAATAAGGCTAAGGTTGCCATCAAAGAAGAGCTATTCAGAAATCAGAAAGGAAAGATCTACCTGGAAGAGCTGTGTTGTAAAAGAAATGTTAGTAGAACTTTCAGAACAAGTTCATACTTGTGTGCTTTTAAGATAGAATGTAGAACAGAAATCAGCAGCACCAAAAAGCTAGTAATGCGTTCTTATCCATATTGTAGATGTGTTAAAAGACTGAGTCAGAGGTTGTTGCAAACCTGAAATTTAAGGATACTTCCTTCCGAGAATTTTGGCTGGCTAGAAATGATCTTAAAAATAGATAAAAGACATGGTCTTTTACAGAATGTTTTCAGCTGCAGTAGAAAATTTTGAATGCTTTGTAAGCATATTAAGACAAACACAAATGAGGAGAAGGTATTGGATCTCTGCTTTTTCAGAGCACTGAGGGGTTACACCTGCACAAGTGTCTCAGGTATAACTGTGTAAACTGCATCTTTTAAAAGTATGTCAGCAAGTATTGAACTACTTCCCTTTGATCACCAAATTGGCTCAGTTTTACCTAGCTAAGGAAGGATGTCTGCTTCCTCGACAAAGACATTTCTTTGCATGAGGCTTTTTTCTTAATCTTTAGGGACTCTAGGGAGTCAAAGCAGTGTTCTGCATCAATAATCCTTCACATCAAATGTCTGTCAAGAGGACTACCTGAGGTGTTTGTTCCTGCTGCAAATATTCTTTAGTTCTTCTGTCTTTGCCTTGACTCTCGGGGTTCTTCTGTGGGCCTTCTGCTCTCATTTCCAAAATTATGATTTTGCAATAGGGCTTTCATGGATCTATGTGAGGATGGTGCATGATTTCATGTTCTCTGATAACAGGATGAGCTTCAGTGGATGTGTGATAGAGCCAGTGATGAGTGGTGTCCCTTAGGGGTCTCACTGGGCTGATACTGTTTTTGTTGGTGACATTGACAGTGAGATTGAGTGCACCCTCAGCAAGTTCACTGATGACACCAAGCTGTGTGGTGCAGCCAATACTCTGGAGGGAAGGGATGCCATCCAAAGGGACCTGGGCAGGATTGAGAGGTGGGCCCGTGCAAACCTTGTGATGTTCAGTGAAGTGAACTGCATGGTCTTACATCTGGGTTCCAGCAATCCCAGGTAACGTAAGGGCTGAGTGAAGAAGTGATTGAGAGTAGCCCTGCAAAGAAAGACTCAGGGGTGATGGTTGATGAAAAACTCAACATGAGCTGGCAATGTGCACTTTCAGCCCAGAAAGAAAACAAATCCTGGGCTATATCAAAAGGAATGTGGACAGCAGGGTGAAGAAGGTGATTTTTCCTCTCTACTCTGCTCTTGTGAGACCCGACCTGCAGCATTGTGTACAGTTCAGGTGCCCCCAACGTAAGAAGGACATGGAACTGCTGGAGCAGGTCCAGAGGAGGGCCATAAAGTTGATAAGGGGAGTGTAGCACCTTTCCTATGAAGACAGGCTGAGAACTTTGGGGCTGTTCAGCCTGGAGAAGAGAGGGTTATGTGGAGACCCCATTGCAACCTTCCAGTATCTGAAGGGGGACTAACAGGGAGGCTGGAGGGGGACACTTCATCAAGAGCTGTAGTGATGGGACAGGGGGTAAAGGGTGCAAACTGGAAGAGGGAAAATTTAGGTCAGATATTAGGAAGAAATTCTTTACTGTGAGGATGGTGAGATGCTGGAAGAGGTTGCCCAGGGAGGTTGTGGATGCTCCAAAACTTTCAGTGTTTCCAGGCCATGTTGTATAAGGCCTCGAGCAACCTGATCTAGTGAGAGGTGTCCCTGCCCATCGCAGGGGTTTGGGATGAGATGATCTTTAAGGTCCCTTCCAACCTTAGCATTCTATGATTATATTAATGAAAGATTTGTATCCTTGTATAAGGTTTTTCAAGAGACAAGCTGTGTTAGTTATCAGGGCACAGCAGAGGCACGACTATGACCCACCACCTGTACTTGAGGAACATGGCAGTAGACAGCAGCTGCTCCAAGAGCAGGAAGCTCAGGTGCAGAGTAGAAGGGTTGCTAGAGGGCCAAGAAAATCTATAATGATTCTGAAGCTCCTTCTACTGCTCTTGGACATACCTGGGTGACTTCTGGGGCGGGGGACTCTCGGGGTCTCTGCTTGCCCAAGATCAGGGTGGTCTTTGCCCTTTGTCCTCTCAAACGCCCCAAGCCGCCTGCAGAAACAACGAGGAGTCTTTAGATGTTCATTTTCAAGGTTGTTCTTCTTGTTTATTTTATCTTATCACAATTCTTTTCTCTGAGCTCTGCCAAGGTCTGGACAGCACGGGCAACAGGTGATGACTGCCTGCCTGCCCACGGCTTGTCATCTTATATACAGAAAATTATGTGCACATTATTTACAATTATGAACCAATATCTATACTCTACACTAAACAGGGGTCTTCTACTTCTACTCTACTCTAACCCAATCCCTCTAAATCTTCTTAATGTCATCATCACTGCACAAAATGGAGATGAAGAAGAGGGAGAAGACCACAGGGCACTGCCCAGAATCCTCCATCTCCGTCTCTGGTCATTCCTATTCTAAAAACCCAAATGTGAAAATATTATTACTTTCTATTACCTTTGAGGGCTTGCAATTCCTCCCATACTGTTGGTAACTTTTCCCATGGACTGTAGTTGAGGCCTTTGCCTGTCTGGGGTCTGTGCCAGGGTCTACAACCCCCCTGTACATATCTCAGACCCCCCTGTACAGGTTTTAAACCCCCCTGTACAGGTTTTTGTTCATCCAGGGTTTCCAGAGGAGTGCCCTGGACTCCCACAGGGGATAGCAGAGGAAATAAAAAGGTTCAGCCACCAAGGTACCTTGGGAGGCGTTACACAGCATTTGCAAAGCCCATATGTCTGAAGGAGTTTCTGAAGGCCGCCTGCAGTTCTAGGAAAAAGCCAGATGCTTTCCTGTGTCTGTACAAATGCAACCATGGTATATTTTAATTTCTTAAGATAGTTAGATTCTACTCAGCTTTCATTTTAAGAGAAATTGCCTCCACAGTTTTATTCTGTTCTGTTCATATGACAGCTTATGTGAATGAGGCCTTCTTCCCCTTTCCCTGTCGTGATGCCACCTCTTTTCTCTTTATCTTTCTTTCTGTCTTGAAAGAACATTGGTTTTTAATTTTCTGCCTTTAAAAACTGACTTTGTACTATTTTTGTCAACAGGGTCTAAAAAACAGGTGCTATTACTAACATAGCAAATGCAGATCATTTTTAGCTATAACAACAACAACTAGGCATTCCTATCCATTAAATGCTAAAGTATAAAATAAAGAAAAAATTGTTTGCAATCTAGTGTAAAATTAAATTTGTTCATTTTGCTTACAACATTTTTGATGCTTTTCAAATTCGTGAAAAGATACTGGGTTGGATCCACTGTATCATTAGCAAAATTCCCTAGTTAATTAAGGGCATCCAAGATTTCATTTATCACTCATTACAAACAATCAAAAAAGGAAATATAACCAAAGGGGGGGAAACAGCATTAAAATACATACATATTTTCTTCTAAACTGTAATCAAATTTAAGGATTTAGTCATGATTGGTTGAATTGGAATACCCATGAAGGAAGCACTTTTGCTTTGCTTCCTTTAATAGGTGTTGATGCTTGTCCAACATGTTACAAAGGAAGCTTACTTAAATAGATAATCTACAATGGGCTATTTATTAATAGTATAAACAAATAGTATAATGGCAGATGTACAGAAAAGTTGTTAGAATTATAGAAAGAAAACAGTCAAAAGATTTATATACATTCCATAGGTAAGAGATAAAGCCAGAAAATCCTTTAACTGGGTGTACTTTTTATATGTTCCAGTGATGAGAACACCTTCGTTTAACAGTCAGATGACCTACAATGGTTTACGTCTTTAATTTGTTACTTACACATTCCTCAATGCCTTGTTACTTACTTTATTATAAATTATTAGACAAGCAATACTAATGATGTTAAGTAAATTGATTATGTGTAGAAAGATTTAATTTTGTTTGATAAAAAATTATTTACAAGCACAATAGTGATGAATGGGTTGGCTGTGAGCTTTGTGGGCTTAGTCATAGTTCTTAAAACAGCTGAAGATCACACTTTGTGGAAAAAAAGATAAGTTGTTCTACTTCTGTGTCTAAGGCTGCAATATCATCTGGGATTTAGATGCTATTTCTCCCACTTTTTTTGTCCTGGAACTGATTTCCAGTGATTTGAATTAATGTGGAGTTATTTGGAAACTTTATCTTTACTGAGGTATTTTTAAATTTTTTATTAAACAAGCAAAGGAAAAGCATTTTGTCTTTTGTCTTTCTTTAGAGGCTGGTGCAAATACCTTGTATATTTCCAGTCAGTGCAGCTTTTTTGCTAAACATCAAAGTATTATTTTTCAGAGACATTTGAGGGGAAAAAGTAGTTTCCTTAAATTTGTGTTTCTTCTAGAACTACAGTGTAGGTGCCATCAAATTTATCTGTTCAAGAAAGCAGTTCATGCCATTTTACACTTGTTCAAGTCCATCTGTACAGTCATCTGAGATAACCATTTCAGCTGAAAAAGGATATGAATGCTTTCTGAATCAGACTTAGGGGAGAGGGCAAGGCACATGTAGAGAATGTCTTAAGTGGCAAAACAATCATTTACTATCTTAAACAGATACATTAATTTACTGTCGCATTAGGGAGATTCCTAAAAGTTACATACACACCCCCCCACACACACACCCCAGACACACACACAGACACACACAAAAGGCAGTTCTATCATATTTATATTTCATACTTTCATGAACAGATAGTTTGTGTGTGCTTATTCTTTCCGGGGCTGTGGCCTTGAGTCTTTGTCATACATCAGCCTTTCTCCATGCAAATTTACCACAAGTAAGGTATTACAACCTGGCCCTGTAGATAAGGGTACATCAGGTTCCTGTTAATAGATCCTCTGGGGTAGATAAGAGTAAATGATCAGTGTTGATATGTATATTTGTTCTCAGATTTCTGAGTAGCCAGTGGCTCTTTTTGCAGTCCCTTTAAGGGTAGCACCCAAAATGAGACAAACTGCCTTTTCTTTTCCAGATTTCATTTTACATTCTCTTGTCAGAACTGCAATTTCATCCACCTCTGCTTGTGGGTTATGCCAACTGTTATGAGGGAAGGCCATACTGGGAGGAGAAAAACTATGATTACAACTTCCTCTTGAGGGGAGAGCCCCCAGTGGCTCTCCTTCAGCAATACCCTTCAGTCACCCACTGAGGGTCAGTGTCTTTCTCCCCTGTACCCTCTCTGAGGGCTGGCTTGGCTTCTCCCAGAGAAAATCTTGCAACAGATCCAGGTCACGCCAGAAAACCCAACAAGAGCTTTGGACCATACCAATCACTCCTCCATATCTAAGGAATCCTGTAATGCCTTGGCCTATTTGATGGGTTTTGGGGAAAGATAGTTTGATTTACTCTGAGAAGTGCATGGGAGAAACAATAATTCTCAGGAGATTCAATAACAAACTGGTCATTAACCCAAAGAGGGTTAATGGTTTTGTCCCCATTTACCTTCTCCAAGAATTGGCTTGACTTTCTCATGGGAAAATCTTACAATAGGTCTGGGTTACACCACAAAACTTTTAAACAGGTCTGATGTGTCCAGGTTATACTGAAAAGAGAAAAATTATAGCAGTGGGAAGCAGTCAAGATCAGACATATCCTGGGGTGCCATGATCTCCAGCCAGAGATTCCAGCTTTGGCTGGGAATCAGTCCTCCTTTGTCCAGAGTTCTGGCTGTTATCCCTGTGGAAAAAGCTGCTCAGCACTCTTCAGAGTAATCCTCCAATTTAATGTTGCAACCGACCCCTGAAGGCAGAGGTAACTGAGGTTCTTGTTAGTAGATCCCCTGGGATGGATTAGAGTGCACTGACACGAAATGACCAGTGTTTATAAATGTATATGTAGGGCAGGTTTATTTTCAACACTGGCTTACCTTTCAACAATCCGCTTGTGTTGCAAAACACCAGGAAGTTTGATATCTTGTGATGCTGGGTGAGGTACAGGCACATGAAGAAATAGGAGTCTTGCATTCTAATTAGCAGAAGCTATGAGTGGTGAGGGTGACAAGAAAAGGATGACAGAGCAACACATGTAAAGGATGCTATTGTGAGCAACTGAGTGGTTCTAAATCATTTCAGGGGCTGCGAGAAGTTTTGCAGCTGACTGCTGTTTGATTGATGCTAGTGAGCATTACAGCAAAACAACCTGAAGAAAAAATCCTGGAACAAATTGAAGAATGAGCTAATAGATAGAGGACAATTATCCTTAATGTGTGAAGTAATATTTTATTATGCTAATGTGTCCTTGAAAAATGGTGGCACTAAGTAAGCTAATGGTTGAAAAAATAATGACAGATAGCAATGAATCCTCAGATTAAGTACACACACACTGTAAGCAGCCCCCAGCAGATTTGTGTGTCAAGTATTCAGATCTCCATGTGATCTGGCAGGAGAGACCCTAAGGAAACAGTTACTGCCCATGGCAAGGGGGTTGATGAGTATGAACCAATCTGGAAAAATCTCTTCTTAGTTAAACAAATTAGAGACAAATCCTGCTCAAGTACCTCCTTTCAGTCTGAGGAATTCACAGTGCAGGCAGTAACAGATGTTCTTGATCTCTTGATTTGACAGTCAACATCACAAGACTACAGAGATCACTTCTATACCAATCCATCTGTTGAGATAGGAATTTGTGCTTCCAGTTGTGCATTGCCTCTGCCATAAGTGACTTCAGGGAATTTCAAAACATATTTTGAGCCAAATTAAAATCAGAGGGTGGATCATACCGCCCTGAAAGACTGAAAACAAGAAAAATATTCTCTGCTTAACTTTCTTGTGTATTCTTACCTGCCACCAAGGATAGTACACATCAAAAAGTAATTTTTGTTTTTAAGAATAATGTGATTCTTATATGCAGTCCCAGAAACAAGAGGAGGCCAATGAATATATGAGAAATATGTGAAATAGGGACCTCTGTCTTAAGTAATCTGCTGAATGAACTGGACTGGAGTGAAGCAGCAGAAATTGCCTTTAGAATGCTGGCAATGCCTGGTGATGGTGTCTGGATCCTTCCTCACTTTTGGATGAACACAGGTTTGTCTATTGAGGGCTTTCTGGAACAGATCCAACTTTGAAAGAAGGTGATTACCATGAAGAAAAGATTTTTCCAGACTGATCCAAAATCAGAAAAGACTGTAATTTTGAGCTTCTTCACAAACAGGAATTAATATAAATAGAATGGCCCAAATTGAAATAAGGACAGTTCTATTTAATTTTTTTTATATTAGGCTTGCAGAGCATTTAGTTCATGCCCTGGTATACATTTATAGTGAAATGCTGTCTCAAGTACTCAAAATAGTATGTAGGATGCTAAGGATGAATTATTTATGACCTTTCATTTGGTCTGTTCCAAGAAGTACTTAGATTATCATTCCTTTGTGATTCACAGTTTCATGAAAGTATCTGGCAGGTAATTCCAACCATAATTTTTATCCCATGTATGTACATATTATTATTTATTACTGATAAAACATCCACTTACTTCAATAGGATCAATGAAATTCTGCGTTTTTAGTAAATCTCAGCTTCAGAATCATATTCATGTAGATTAAAATCTTAAACTCCCAGTGATTCATTAGATGTAAAATGAAACCTTCTCAGAGGCTTTTGAGTTTTTTGGACTCGTGCACATATGCTTATGGGGATGAGTCAAATGCTCTAACTTTTGAATATTTAGAACAATCTTGCTCTTGAACTTCAGAAAATTTTGACATTGAATTTTCATGTTATTTAAGAAAAAAATGTGAAGAGGAAAGGTACATAGAAACAAGAAGGGAGTACTAGAAGTGTCACACTGTGTGAAGTGCATGTATGTGCCTAGAATTTTGTTATAAAGGCGTTTTACAAAATCACTGTGAAAATTTCTGTCAGTGACTTTATTCTCTTCCATGCTCTTAGAGCCACACAAATAGCACTGTCACTTCACAAAAATGTCATGCTTGGTATTCACCAAATAGTATTTTACTGTTATCTATAGCTCAGGTTGGTTTATTTACTGTTCTGAAGAAGCCTGGAAATATCTTCTGTTGGAGTGCATGACTATGGGAAAGTTTTAGTTTTTTAAACTTCAGCCATTTTGGAATTACTGAAATTTGAACAATGTACTGCTATCTTAATTAGAGTAATGTTTGTTGCTGCAGTTGCTGACCTCTGCCAGACATTCTCAGGTGAAACTTTTTATCAGTTTGTCACTCAAAAGACAAGTCAGCCAAGAGAAACCAATTTCATTCTACTCATCCACAAGCATCCTCCTTGGAAATTACTATTTCCTCCTGCTTGGGAGAGATTTTAACCTCGTCTAAAGTTTTTGAATCCTTTGTCAGTTTAAGAAGTGCATTCCCAGGTCTGTGTGCCACCTGCCACTTACTTTCTAAGCCCTTTAACTGGCAAGTAAAATACAAGCTGAATATTTTAATTTCCCTGTGAAGGAATCTTTCAGGTTTCCAGCACCACCTACCTTCTGAGAAGTCCTCCCAGCTGTCTTTGGACTGGGAATCCCACTGGGTGCCTTTGCTCCCCAGTGACTACCCCCATCAGCAAACGTCAGAGCAAACCCAGGTACTGCTGAAGGCTGAGGGGCTGTGCTGTGGAGCAGGACAGGGCTTGTCAGTATGTTAGAACAGCTCTGGGATGGCTCCCAGGTGGCTTCCTGAAGCTGTAGCTGACAAAGATTTTCCATCAGGTTCCTTTCATCTTTGTGCCTGTGAATGGCTCTACTCCTGCTTGTGTTAAGGTGCAGCTTTTTCCCCACAAAGAAAGTTCTGTCATTTCTCCCTCTGCTGCTCTTTGTCCTTCCCTTTCCCCTTCCACTTCTGAAATCTGTGGGGGCTTAAATTCTTTTCTAGCTTTTTTTTTTTTCCTTTTTCCTATTTTTTCATCCTGGAAAATTTATGCTTAGATTCTCAGCTGTTCGTCTCTTCCTCCATGTTGTAGTGCCTGCTGCTGAATAAAAAATATCCCTGTTTGTTTTCTGTCTCCATTTTCTCTCACACAGACACCCTTTGCCTGGGTACCTGTTGCTTCTTTCCAGGATTTCATGCCCATGGAATGTTCAGAGACTGAACAGAGAGCATTTAGTGACTCACATGCTGCTATGCAAGGCACAGATCATAGATGCTGGTGTAAGATGTCAGCAAAAGTGACTGAATACTATAACTGGTTTGGTCACCTCAGGCAAGTCATCTCTCTTTTTTGTTTCATCTCTAAAATGGCTTTAATAATATTTAATGCCTTTGTGATTTATGGATGGAAAACACTGTGCACAATCCTGTTGTAAAATATTGTTGTTGTTATTACTATTATTATTATTTTTGCAGTCTAATTTTTCCCTTTAGCTCCTTCCAGTTAAATTAATGTTTATGTCAACATCCTAAAAGTACATGCAAGTTTACCAATGAGAGCAGCTTGTTATTATGAGGCCCATCTTTCACAATACAAATCTAAAGGGTTAAAGGAAGGGCTACATTTGTGATACTCTACTTTTAAGGCATTTAGTTGATATTCAGATGTCAGCTGTGAAACCTGCTGGTTGGTCAGCCAAGCTTTTATTCTGAGAATCCTTTTTGTGAGCAGTTAGGAAGCAACAAAACTCATACTGGATATTTGGGATAATGATGCCAACAGGATTCTTTCTTTAATGGTGAGTGGTAGGTTTTCTCTCTTTCTAATTCAATGAGATCGAGAGCTGTACCAATATGAATGGCCAGGATACAGACTCCAACTGACTAACATTTATCAAGAAAAGGCAGATCCTCTTTCATGTCAGTGTCAGACATTGAACTGCACTGAAGAATTCAGGATGTAACTCGTAAAGCAGAGCTGTTTCACTAAGAAGTTGTTTCAATATACTGAGGATTGGTATTTTCTTTTAACAAATTTGTATTGCAAAACCACTAAAAGCAGGTTAAATACTGCTTAATGGAGTCATTCTGCTTTTCTTTAATTTTTATTTATCCCTACTTTCCCAAAGAGTGTCATTTGTACTCCTGGTTTCTAGCTGGATGTATGGGAACATAGGGTGAGGTAAAAAGAAAAAGCATTTCTGAACAATTGAGGTGGAATTTAGACCTGCTAATTTCAGAGCATGACCACCCAGGGAGTGGGAAGTATGGGTTATGGTCCTTGCTGCTCATGATACACTCAGCTAAGGAGTTAGTCTCCTGGTTTGGTGAATCTTGCATTCTTGGATGCACATCTTCAAAGAAGATTTCAGAGTTAGTTTCTGTCTGGATTTACTCTACAGGAGCTGTGCATTTGAATGCCCTTAACCAAAGACCAGCTGGACCTCTGTCTCATGTATACCAGGTGAGAGGTTCAACCATAGGTCACTACTCAGCAGGAAGGGAGTCCCCATCACTTTTGGAAGTCTCCTGAAATGGGCATCTAAAGCACTTCAGCTCACAGCATGGTTTTCAGCTATCATCAGACTCTCACGTAAGCATATCATATCTACATACAAACATCTATTCTCTACCAAGAGATGGGCAGATTTTTATAGAATTCCTGTTTGGATTTGTGACTGAATCATGGTTTAATTTTAATTTTTAGCTATTTTTTCCCACTTGCTGGAATATACTTAGATGTCCAGTTTGTTTCTTCACAATGCACTCCTCCTGGATTTGATATCCCTAAAGAATGAGTGAAGACACTGCAAATACCCCCTTTATATCTGATTCTTTAACCTGAACAACTGAGAATACATCTTTAAAGCAGTTTGTTACAAACCACTTAAAATCTACCTCTCACATAGTTCATTAAATGCTGAGTGATGAATACATCACACATTTATCCAAAATTACCTCTCTAATTAGCTGCTGTAAAAGAGCTGTCTGATCTCCTCCAGTTATCTGAGCATACTGCAGCATGTGCCTGTGGTCTTGTGTCTTGTTAGTTCTGTTTCAGCCAATTTCTTCTGTCATCAGTAAAGGCAGCAGGAATTAAGGCAGCTCAGCATTTTGAAAGATGCTGCTACTCCTCTAGGTGCTCAGATGTGGCATGCATCCATATTTGACCCAAATTCTAGCATGAAAGCCCTGAGAGCCACTGCTCTCCACCCTAGCATACACCATTAGGAGTAGAGCAGAGCTTGCTGGTGCTCATGAAGCTCCTGTTTGGATTGTTTATGGCTTTGGGCAGCTCTCCACCTGCCTGTGTGAATGATGATGCTGTAACACAGCCATTAACATTTATGGTACAAATTATAAATCCAATTAAAAAGGAGACAGCGAAAGCCCCATGCCATGGCAATGTTCCACATGGAAGGCATGTACAATATTTTACTTAAAGAGATTGTGGGATGAAATTAGGAGACCAATGAATGTATTTTTGAGGCTCTTTCCTTCATCTATTTACTGCCACTTCAGGTCAAGATTACTAAATTGATACAAGGCAGATACTGAAACTTCTCCGTATTATTCCATGATTATTTTGTCTTTCCATGGCAGAATAATGCTACACTGTGTACTTACAATTTAGAGGCAGGCTCTAATTCAGTCACTCTCACCCTCTCTGTTTAGCAGTGTTTACTTTAAACCCATGGTTAAGTTCAATTGCACACATTTGTTGAGAACTCAGCATCTGTCAGAAAGGTTTTGCTGGGTCTCGCTGGACTTTCAATCTCACCATCCATTCATTTATTCTCAAGTACATTTCTAAATCAGGAAAATGCACTGCGTTTTATAAAGACCATATGGATCCATTATTAATGTCCCACAATTCTTATGTATTAAACACCAACAAAAGAATTCAATAGCTACTTCTCTTAGAAGAAACACTTCTATTCATTTTTTTTCAATTTTCTTTTTTTTTCTATAAAAGTTTGCATGAAGTGGTCTTTTACAGAAAAGAAGGCAGGTGAAATGATGAATCCTGCAAATCAGGCATACAAAATTTGCTGTCTCTGGATCTTTTCCATTTGTTCATGTTTTTGCTAAATCTGTGAACAATATTCTGCTGTGAGATGCTGCATGTGCTTTGCATGTAGGTAGCGGCTGGATAACAATTACAGGAGGGCAGCTCGCCAACCCAGTTGGCAAGTGCTAAATTGAATTGGATATTCAAAAGCAGGAATATAAATATTTTGGTTCAAAGTTTAAGATATTGAAATATACCATTTGGCACCGAAAGCTTTTTGTAAATCATTTTTCTTACTCTGCAGTCATGAATCATTCCAGCAGTGGGTAAATGCATTAGTGATTCCAGCCACAAGCTGCTGAAGTTTGATGTTGGCTGATGTAAAAATGTAGCTATTACGGTGATTTGACATCTAGCTCCACATCTTGAGTAGACACCACTACCCCATTTAAAACTAATTCCTCAGGAGTGACATCTCATGCACAGGGATTATGAGTCATTAAATAATCATTTGGTAACACAGTGTATCCCTTGCCTCTGGAAGTAGTGTTCAGCATGGTGCCTACTCAATTAATCAACCTTAAGATAATACTTTCCACTCTTCTAAATTACACTTCCCTTCTTAAGTTTGTAGAAAGGGTTCATTTAACTAGAACATGATTTTAAAGGTAGCAATGAGCCTGGGCAATGTAACTGGGGTTCAGATCTGAACTCTGTCAAAGGGCTGACTGATTGGATCTGGTGCCAAATGCTGCTTTATGGCTTATTTGAAGTGCTCTGCTGGTGCAAGCCAGAAGGAAAATCATCAGATGGAGCTCCCTGATGACCTCTCCTGCAGAAGGAAACCTGTGGAGCATGGAAATGTCTTGTGAGGAGCTTCAGCTATCCTCATTTGTTTTGGGGCTCTGAGCATCAGGGAGCATTGCAGTGCGGTTGGGGTATCCCTGACTGATGACCAATTCTGGACTAGGCTTGCTTGTCCATGAGGGAGGAGAGCATTTAGTCACCACACCCAGTCTGCTTGTAATAAATACGGCCTAAGGAGTTTAAAGCAGAGATTTGCAAACTAATTTTATAGGGTACCATGGGAGCAGCAGGTATTGGGAACAGCAGTATGAGTAAAGACAAGGGCAGATCTGGCTCCGTGTCAGCTTGTGTATTACTCAAAATAGCTCCTGCACTATTAATGACACGTATTATAGCTGATAACTCCTATTAGCCTCCTCTTTGCAGCTGAAACTCCTGCAAGTCTGGCTTCTAGCCCATGACCATTTAATTCATGTTCTATAAATGTAATTCAGTACTCAGGTCTGAGTCAAAATTTCTTCAGATTTGGGGCTTTGGCCTTGACTCAGCACTGCTGAAAATGCAAATACATGGAAATACCCTACTGACAATTTATACTGAATTAGCGTCATACATATTTAATGGAGTTTTGATTTGAGAAAGCATTTTTCTTTAAAATATGATTATATAAACACTTAAAATGAATATGCACTTGAAACTCTATTTATTAGCTGTCTTTTAATTGTATTCATCATCCCATGATCTTGCATGAAACAGCAGTGATTTCAGCAAAACTTTGCCTCTTTATCTTACTCAAAGGCTTGACCCGAAGGCTGTAAGATTGTAAAACCACTCATGTAGGTGAAGTGGAGCAAAGATTGTTGCTGTAACAATAAACATTGCAATTTTTCTTGTGATTGAACTGGTCTAATGGCATTTTAAACACACCTTTTTCTAATGAAATTTTGTGTTGTATCGAAGCCCTGTGGACACTGCTTCAGCAGGGTTTGATAACATTAAGCTAAAGTAAAGAAAAGATTTAAAAATTGCATATTTAATGGCAAATGGTCACAGAGTCACTGAATCATTAGGGTTGGAAGGGACCTTGGGAGATTATTAATACAGCCCCCTCGGTCCATTAAAAAATATTTTTTAATTTATTCAGTTCCTAGGCCTTTATGAATGATTTGACCTTTATGAATGAATTCATGCGATGCTGTTTTGTAAAATTAAATTTACCAGGAAATAAAATTATTCACATATGACTGATTGTTCTTTTGCCTTTATGGTGGGACCATTTTCCCCCTAGAATTAATCTGTTTAAAAGTAGTTATCTGGTTGTCTATGCTTACTCTATAATCAGGGAAAGAGATAGAATGGTTGAGTAGTCTTCTGGGAACACTTATCTTTTTTTCCAGTGACACTAGAGAAAACTCGAGGAGCCAACTACTTTAGGCTATCTTCTGCCAATTAAGATAGGAAAGATAAACCCCATTGTAATGTACAGACCATATTCCATCTGCTCATTGGCAGTCTGCTCTTCCAGTGGAATAGGGCAGAACTTTGACTGCCTATCTTTCATAAGATGCTTAATTTTTCCTGTAGCAGTTGTAATCTATTGTCAGAGAGGAACAAACACCACGATCAGTTCTAACCTCCCTTAAGAAGAAGGATGTGGGACTTTACTGGATGAATTTGTTTGAGTACTAGACTGCATCTTTTGGAAAAAGCTACCCCAGCTGGAGTAAAGGTGTGAATAATATGGATCTGGTATTTTTGCCTGAATGACTGGAGTGTCGACTTCCAGCTGTAGTATTTTTCCAAATCTTTCTCAGCTGGTTGGATATCCCTCCATCATTGACTTGTTTTGCCTTATAGATGCTTTGAAAGAATTCAGCTCAGGTCTTAGCCCTCTATTGATAAGCTTAATCAATTCAGGTCTTTGAGTCATTTATTTTAAGATATGTTTTCCAATCCCTTTATATTTCTTATTTCTTATTTCTATATTTCTAGTCTGATTCTTTGTCAGAATGTGGATACTGTCACTGGACTGTATCCTAGTGCCAATTATGCAGATGATAGAATTTCCCAGTCTGTTATCCCTCTTGGCTACAATATTTTACTGTAGCTCATACTCAACAGATTATTCACTATGGTTTCAAATTGATTTCAGAATTATCATTTTCTAAGACCGAGTTTGCTCTTCTGTAAGGATGACATCTGGCTTCTTGTCCTGTTTCTGCTTTAAACCATTTAAAATTGCACAGACTTTGCCTTCACTTTTTTTTTTTTTTTTTAACCAGCTTCTTGTACATGATGTATTCCCTGCTTCATTTGAAATTCCTCTGGTATCTGTACACCCACAAGCCTTATCAGTAACACTTTCATACTGAATCATCAATAAAAACATTACATGGCATGAGGACAAAGACAGATTCTGGGAAAGCCAAACCAGGACACTGCAACTTAGTAGATCCTTGGTTTACAATCCAAATCATACCTTTTAACTATTTTGGTAATTCCAGATGTGTGATTTATGAAACAGAAGTCTGTTTGAAAAACACAAGGTTCACACTTTAAAGCTGTACCGGCTTCTCTTTGCACCCATGTAGTTGTTTATGATGCATGGCTCATGAGGCACTCCTTGTCAAAGGGACACTGAGATATTTCAAAGAAGCATTGACTTGCTGTGGCTGGATGTGAGGGACAAATACCTGGCTGTGTGCAGGTTACAGGTTTGAAGTTTACAGCCCTTTTTCTTGCCATTCCTCGGGATGCTGTCTGCATAATATAATTTATTGGGTATTCCAGATGCAAAAAGAGCATTTTTTTTTCACAGACAATGCTCAGTAAGTTATTTTTTGTTATTGAATCAAAGACTGCTGTGAAATAACCCTGAGCATCTTTTGCAATTTGCTGCAGTGGCTGGTGAAGAAGCACAATTGGGGTCTTATAGCCACTAAAATAAACACACAGGAAGACTGTGTTTAGAGATGCACCTTTCTTACAGACACTGTGTTCACATTTAAAAGCTCACAAATCTCAGAGCTTTTGAGATTTGGATGCTGCTTGGGACTTGATTAACTAATGTGTGCAGGATAAAAATCAAACCTGTTTTTACTGAATGAATGGTAGGGAAAGAACATTCAATTCACAGAAAGACTGACATCAATTCACTTCCTTATTAGTGACATGATAAAAAGGTCAGAGTGCCACTGATGTATGTTTGCCTTGTCAGTTTTTGTTGTAATAAAGATAAATTGCCATACTGTTGTGCTGAAAAATGGCTGTTATTGGAAATTGTTAAGAGGAACTCTTTGTATAAGGTGCTTTGGGTTTTTTTAATTGTGAAAAGACATGTCTCTGGAAAATCGTAGAAATTCCTTGCTATCCAGAAAAAGGAGAAACTTTGCAGTCTCCAGTGTCTTAGATTTAATCTCTTTGTTTAAAGTTCCACACCGTTGACATTTATTTTTCTCTGTTTTAACACATGCTTCCTTTCAGCAACACTATCTGCCCATGAGGAGTCAAAGCGAATCCAGATGGCTCAAGAACAGATGGCTTATGGTTTAAGAAGCATGGGTCAGATTCAGCTATACAGTGTACCAAGTTCACAGGAGGGCTCTTCTTACATCTAGAGATTTGGAGATGCTGAATAATGGTTTTTCTCTGCTTTCCTATTGTCAGGCTGGAAAGTTAACGTGTATGAGGGAGTGAAACCAGAAGGTGCTGTAAGAGGGAAAGTTCTACATGTTCCAGTCAAGTGAAAGAATGAATTTCTCATATGGTAAAAAGGCACAATGTAGCAGTTGCAAAGACAGATATCTAAGAAGTACTTCAAAAATCTGCTTAGCTCTGAAATGATGAATGAGGCTCGTGGAAAAAGTCTGGTAAATGATGCTGGAGACAGCCAAGGTGTTTCCAGGGAAGAAGAGAAAGGGAGATCTAGCAACCTCACAGCAACTTCCCTATTACCTGACCAGAAATGTGTCTCTTGCAGCTACAGCAGACAACTTAGTTCCTGATTAAGTCTAAGCAGAGACCTGTTTGCAGCCAAGTAACTATGATTACTTAGATACCAGCAGCAATTGCAGGACACTACAATTACATATTACAGTAATGAGTCAGGGCAAAATTCTCTTTCAGAGGTCTCAGAGGCATCTCACACAAACCACAGCAGTCAAACTCATCCTCTTCCCCAAATTTGTAGTATCACAATAAGTCTTCAAGACCATGTTCATCACTACTCTTCACTGTCGGCCTCCACTCTAGAGAGGCAGGAAAGAGCCCCAAAATTGTGTCCACACGTGCTTCAGATGTTCCCATGTCTGGTTATCTGGGATAAGTAAAAGACAGGATATGGTTGGTACAAGCAGTAAGAGTATTATATGTGACATATTTGCATTGTGCCAGTAAAGTGCCTTGTTTTGGAAGACATGCAAGGACAGAGTCCACACTGTATTTTTTATCAGGAAATCCCCACTACAATACAGTCAAGAGTGTTAAGAGAAATCAGCTCTTAATTCTTACTTCAGTGTTTTGTTTGTAGGTTCTAAAAGGGAATGAATACAGTTTTTTAATCCTCATAGTTTTTGCAGAAAGGAATAGTTTTTGAGAAGGAAGCTTAATGGGTAGGAAGATTCAAGGTAATCCTACTGACTTAAACTTAGTGAATATTTGGCTTCTCTCCTTTCAAAGATTTTCTGCTCCCTGTGTTTTGGATTCTTGATGATACTTCAGGTATGGCCTCACCTGTGATGAGTAGAAGGGAAAGATTACCTCCCTTAACTTTTTTTGCAACAAGGCTCATTACTTATGTTCTCCTTGGTCTCCACCAGGACATCCCAGGTCCTTTTGTGCCAAGCTGCTTTCCAGGTGGGCCGTGCCCAGCATGAGGGCTGTTCCTGCCCAGGGGCACGTGGTTGGACATCATGAGGTTCCTGTCAGCCCATTTCACTTGGATGTTGAGGTCCCCCTGCATGACAGCACAACCCTCTAGTGGATCAGCCACCAGTTTTGGGTAATCAGCTGACTCGCTGAGTGTACTCGCTCCCCACACTGCTTCACCATCCAGATCCTTAATGAAGATGGTAAACAGGACTGGATTCAGTATTGTCCCTTGGGGTGTAACAAGCACTGCTCATTACAGGCCATCATCTAGACTTCATGCCACGCTGTTCTGTCTTTATGTCTGTATTGCTTTTCATACTTCCCTTTAAACATCACACTAGCAAGAAAGAATAAAGAAGGGAAAAGGGATGAGACAAAAAAAAAGCAGCATCTCCCATACAGAAATTGAACATGATAATTTTATTCTCTATTGCATTTTGGTTTTTTATCTGATAGACATTGCTGAATATTTCCATTTGGAAATATTTCCTTCTCTCTCCCTTTCTTGACCTGGACTTGAAAAAGAGACTTATCTGGAGGAATGCTACCTCCAGGAAAAATGTTGGAGGTTAGCATAGACATAAATCAGGAGAAGCTTTAACATACTATATTTTAGAGTAGAGCCAGTCTAGCCCAGCCCAGTACCAAAGATAGAATTCGGATAACTTAGTTACATCAGGGTCTCATCTGAGCTTGAGGACAAAGCCTCTGATGTTAGTTTTTACAACATTGCCTTGCTACAGCCTCTTATTTGGCTGAACTTTGCAAAAGCATCATAGGTAGGAAATGCAGGGAATAATACTAAACCTCTAATGGCTCAGTTTCAGAAATCTTGATCCTATTGTATATGCAATCAACACAATTGTGACTACCTGCTACCATCCTTAGTGTGCCTTTTTCTCCTAAATACATAACCAGAACAAATATTCATCTCCTGCAGAAATGCTTAATGCTGACCTGACATGGGAGCAGAGCCAGTAGAGCAACATGAGAAATGTGTTCTGCCCAGCTCTAGCTAATATTCTCAATCTCCTAAGATTTCTGAATGTCAACCCAAGTATAAATTAGACCACTGAGAGGGCTACATATCCTTGTGTTTTTCTCCCTGCCTCTCTGTCAGTCATTTTCAGCAAGCAAAATCAAATCTTTCCATGTAAGAATTGTAACATATTACGTCCACTTTGCATAATTTACTGTAAAAAATGTATAGCAATGGAAAATAAAAAGTCCAATGATGGAATCATCCAAAGCCTCTCCAAAACTTATAGTACAAACTGATTTTAAAATATTGCCTTTGTCTTTGAGGAACTTTAAACCTTTCTCAATGAAAGAGAAATTATCTCTTCTAATGGGATAATCTGACATTTTGGATTCACAAACCATGGAGTTTTCCTCATAAATTGAATTCCAATGTTCCTTGTATGATAAGTTTACATTGAAAGAGTATGTATGGTCCAGTTACCCAAACCAGCTCTAAACAAATTATCCTGGGTAGCAGCTGCTGTGTAACTTTGTTAGCCAAGAAGTCCATCAAGGCTAATGAGTTCTGCTGAGAGGCAGCCAGCATTAACTTAGGTAAAGTGTCCTGTTACCATAGCAATCTCTTACTCCTAATTTGCTAATTGGACTATTGTGATGATTTCCAGCAGCTAAATATCTGTAGCATATATTTTGAATATTGTTTGCATGTAGGCATTTAGGATTTGGAATTAAACAATTCAGAATCAAATTTAACTCTATTCTGTGTATTTACACATGTGAGGTGTAATGAACAGAATCTATTTCATATTAACAGCTGTTTATCTCAGTGAAGCTAATTGTACTTCATGTGAAGGGAAGTATGGAACCTGAACTTACCAGAATATTATTGAAGATAATGTGGAATTGTCTGGCAAACCCACAGCTTCCATAAATACACTTCCTAATATATTTCCTAATGAGGGGCTATAATTTTTTTCGTGGGGGAAGGGTGAAGTAAAGCCTTTCTCATTCTAAGATTTAGTCTGGCAGAGAACTGAGAATAGTATGCCATACATGACTTATAAGAAGATGCATGTTTTAAGTGTGTTGTACATACACCTTAGGGACATGGTAAAAAGCCAAATTTTCCACTGGGTGTTCTTAGATACCTGGTGAGGGTATAGTAAGTGTACTGCAGACCTTCCAGGCTATTCTTTGGGCTTCTCTGTGGCTTGGTGTATTATATCTATTCCAGCATTTTATTCCAATTGAATGGCAAAAGATACATCTGCACAAAAGAAGAAATGTCTTTTATGAGCTTTGTCTAAAGGTAAAATCCAGGTGGTCCTATAATCTGTGAAAGTCCCAAATGAAAATCCCTTAGGAAAAACAGTGCAGACTCATGCAAACAGAAATAACATTTTTAAAAAGAAGAGCCTTTTAGCTACATATGTTCTACACTAATTTTCCTGGTATTTGATTTCTCTGACTTTAAAGCTATTGGCAAATGTTTTGTGGATCAGCAGGAAGGAAATGTATATGGAAGATGATTTGTCCTGGGACTGCTCTGTTCTATAGATTCTTATTGAGTATATAGATCTAACCTACAAATTCTCATAGAAAATGTCATTGAATATAGAAGTGATTAAAACAGAAGACATTTTTGTAATATTCTTTCCTCTTAGAGACACTAATTAGAAATTTTAAAAAAACACCTTTCTATAACAAAACTTGTATTCTTCTCAGTAACAGGAAGGGAAGAATTAGGCCATAAGAAATATTTAGTTATTTCTGATTAGGTGCACTGTGATATTAGAGTGGCAGTGGTCCATCAGGAGGCCCACTAGATATGACTGCAGTTAAAAACCAACAGATTTCTCTCCCAGATTAGTAAACCCCCACATTTGTTAAATGTTTGGCCTTATGACAAAATCTAAAACTGTATGGGTGTTACATGCAGAAACATAAAACTCCATGACTTCTCTGCCTCAGAACAAAAAAATCCACTTATACCTAAAGGCAAAACCCCATTGGCATGTGTTGGAAATCGAGTGCTGAAAATCACTAGTCTTTTGGAAAATGCAATTATGTGCATCGAAAGGGTGTGTGGGTGTAAGAGCTTGAGAGACAGAGCCACATGGCATGGCTGTTTGCAAATCCCCCAAGCTTTTTCCATTTGAATTCCTTTACTTCCCAGAAACTATTCTCCAGAATAAGTGGCACCTCTTCCTGGCATTTCCAATTAGTCACATTAAAAACATAACCAAAATTGCCAATTTTTGCCCAATATTCAATGGATGAGAGTTACATTAGCTTTTTATCTGGGAGAGTCTGCTGAATAAAAACTTTTTGCACTGTAGTTTTTTTTTTAACTTTATCATGTTAAACTCCAGTGAAATAATAGAATTCTCTTTTTGAACTCAAGAAATTTATGTGTTATGAAGTGTTGAGAGTAGATTAATAATTTTTGGGAAAAGGACTGTAATAACTAGTCATTTAGCCATGTGAACTCTTAAATAGCACAAGCTGCAGTCCTTTGTCAGGACAGGTTAAAGTTAATCTAAAGCATACTTTTCAAAAAGGTGTGTTCTAATAGGTTGAAGAGTTTGAGTGTGAAAAATGCCATACAGCCCTTTATAAAGTCTTACAATGCTGGATTATTGTCTCTTTTCCCCATTAAAGATTACTGCAATGGAATTCCTATTATTCACATTGTTGTTCCCTGGGATGAGAATACCTTATTGAGCCAGGAAAAATCAAACTATTCCTCACTCTTGAATAAGCAGTTCTTCAAGTTCTGCAGAATTTTTTGGGTATTCATGGTACGGTAGTGATGGCCACATCATAACTATCCAGAGATTTGTTTCTGAGGTGCATCCTCAGTTGTATATAGAACATCAGCACAGGCTAAACTGGTTCTGCTGAGTGAATAGAGGCAGCAGGAGCAGCACTAGCAGTGGCACAAGCTAGTGCTAGCGGACAAATTAGTGTGTCTTGGGAAAGTCCAGGCTTTCCCATTACTGGGAACACACATCCTGGGGCTGTGTGGCATCCCTCTGCTGGATGCCAGCCCAGTCACAAGCCTCTGCCACTTTATCTCACCTCAGTTGCAGCATGTGCTGCTCGGGTGATGGTGAAGGGGTGTGGGGCCAGGACAGAAGTCAGTGGTGACACAGAGGCTCAGAGCACAGACAGTGAGCCATCTCTTGTACCCTGGGAGCTTTGCTGACTGCCTGTGCCAGTCTAGCTCAAATGACCAGCACCATTGACTGGGGAGAGCTGGGAAGTGGCCAATTTCTTCTCTCTTGTTCCTCTCATCTGCTTGCCACTGCTTACTTAGCTTTCATCTGGTGGGGGAAAGTCATGACTGGTGAATGGGCTCTCTCTTACGGGGTGTCTGGAGAGCTGACTGCTCAAGTGGGCAGTGGGATGCAATGCTGCCCCTCAGGCTGGACTTTAAGCCATGTTAAATATGGTGGAAATTGCTCTTGCTCTAGTGTTTAAAACTGATTTTTGCCCTAATCTGATGCCCACTACTAAGCATACCTGCCTAACTCCAAACATACTGCATGCCACAATCACACTTTGTGATGACATAGTGTTATGATCTGAAGCAGAAAGATCTGTGCCATTTGTACAAGCAGATTTTTATTTCTACATTGAATTGAAAGAAAATTAGGTTCAATATGTTGATTATATTAACTGTTGTGAATATAAATAATGTTTGATGGGAATTTGATAATTAAAAGGACTTCAAGGGCCTGTCAACAAGACTTCAGTTCCCTAATGGAGCCACTTGAACAGAGAGTGCTCACAAATACATGATGAAGCTGAGAGATTAGAACATGGTTGAAATTACTGTACATTAAAACAAAGTAGTCAATAAAAATGCAAACATTCTGAAGTGTTTTAGTAAGACTACACTAAATCACCCTCAAACAGCATTCAGTAACACATGTCACAGGGCTTCAGGGCTGCTTATCCAAACTCTTCTGTTCCTCACCTTTTCTGTACGAAGGCTTAATCTTTGCTGAGATTCACTTTCTACTCTCTAACTCTTTCTATATGTTCTTTTGAATTACTCCAAAGAAACCTTGTGTATTTGGGCCTTATTGATGTGAAGTTTGACCTGAAGTCACATGGAATCATCTGCAATCTATGGAGCTGGATGCATATTTGACCTCACAGAAGTCATTAAGAGTAAAATGCTAAATTGGGGCTACATAGCTGTGTCACTGTGCATTCAGCTAAATGCACACCACCTTCTTGTCAAGGAGTTAAATATGTTTTGCATAGATAACCATGGGATTTTTATTTTGGGTGGGAATTGAAACAAAATATTTTGCATTTCGAACAGTTGCCAAACTCTTCTTCAGCTCAAAACAGTGTAAGCATTTTGGCTTTGCTCACAGACTCTTTGGCAGCAAGGTTTGGTTTTTTAATTCTTTTTTTCACTGAAGGCAAAAATCTGATCAATTTATGACCTTTAACAACAAGAGGCTATGAACAGAGGTTTCTTTTAATTCCTCCAGCAACACTGCTAGGTGGCAAAATGTACACGTGCAAATATTTCCCATTATTTCTGCTGCACACAAAAGCATTAATTGGCTAATAATGCAGCACAAATATGGACAGCAGTTTTGTCAGAAACATTTTCACCATTTCTTTCTTTAATTATTTATTTGCTGGGGGCTTTTGTTAGCACCTGGGGATGAGTTGCTACAACATAAAGAGCACCAGCAGTCGTGTGGAGCAGGGCGATGAGTCAGTCCAGCCCTGAAAGGTTCCTGCAGGGTGACCATACCTGCTCACAGCCACCACTGCTGCTAGGAGCAGAAAATGAGCTACAGAATGTGCAGGACAGATTTTCATGCTAGCCCGTGTAGGGTTTTGTCACCTGTCTCAGCCTTTAGGGCAGTATTTTTCAAACTAATAGATAAAAAGTATTTTAAAAAGGACTGAAGTATCTTAAATGCTTCACCCCTACTCTTATTCCCATACTTTCCAGGATGCAAACACTAAGTTGGGAAAAACAGAAGTAACCAATTCACCTTCAGTGTTTCAGCTGTTAAATGATCAACAGTGTTATTATAAAAGCTGAACTCTGGGGTTTGTCAGACTATTTTTCCTTTAGAAGAAACAAATGGTCTTTGGGATTTAAAGGAGTAAAAAGATTAAATCATATTCTGTGGGAAGTGTATGTCTAGAGCAAGAATTTCAATCTGTTTCAACTAAATATTATTGAAATATCTCAGAAGTAAAATCCACTGCCCCTCAACAGTTTCTGATGGCACTTGGTGCACTGACCACATTTCAGGTGAAGCTACAGCCCATTCAGTCTGATGTTGCAGGATCAGTCACAGACTCTAAAGACTTACCACAGCTCCTCTTTTGCTGATGTAGTTTTCAAGATCATATTTGTCATAATCAGTGAAACACAAGTTTTTATCTCCATCAGCTTTCCCAAGAAGCCAAAATCTCCCTGCTTCCATTTTGAGTGGTTCTTCAGGTTGCGCATGATTCGAGTATTTGCACTTTCATCACTTACGACATTCAGAGCTTCTGTTGCAATGGGTATGAGTCATGTATCTCAAAATCTTTTTTTCTGGGACTCTAGCCAAACAAGATCTTTTTCTTTTCTTTTCTTTTCTTTTCTTTTCTTTTCTTTTCTTTTCTTTTCTTTTCTTTTCTTTTCTTTTCTTTTCTTTTCTTTTCTTTTCTTTTCTTTTCTTTTCTTTTCTTTTCTTTTCTTTTCTTTCTTCCCTTCCTTCCTTGTGCCTCTGTAAAAAGACTTGTCACTATCTGAAAGGGAAATACCTTAAGCTTGAAACTTTGCCCTCAGGTGAAGCTGTTCCACTGTTGAAAAGTCTTGTGGTTTTAAATGTTTAAATAATAGATTAGCTGAAGGTCTGCATGTTTCTTAGAAACAGAATTTAAAATCTGGGTGATTTAAGGTGATTCTGGAAGTTACAGAGGCTGAAATGCCTCTCAAATAGAGAATATGAGGACGGAGGAGAAGGGGCAGATAAGGACAGTACTTCATCATAACAGAGCAGATCACCTCACTTTCATGCTGTTGAAAGACACTGTCTGAAAAAAAAGGAGGAAATTCCAATTTTGTTTTGGAATAGTATGTCTGAAACCCAGAAGTTATTATTTCTCTCATATTGCAAACAAATATAATGGTGATTCCCCTGCAGCCATGATAATAAACGCTCTGAAAAATATCAGAGGAGACAATCTGAGGCAGTGAAAGGCAGAAGATTAATCAGAATTGCTATGCAAAAAAATATTTCACACCTAATAATCCTGATTTTTTTAATACATGTTCTTATGTCCATCATCATGTTATAATGGGAAGCCATGTGAAAGAAGAATTTTCATGTTTGCAAATAGCAATTAGGTCTTCTCCATATTGCTTAATAAAAGAGGTTCTTCTTTTCTGTACTTTGTTTCTCTATTTATATTGTGTAGTTAATGGTGCATTAGAAAAGAAGATGAAAACACCAAGCTTTCAACCCTTTAAGAACATGTTTAGTTGTTAATAACATTCAGACTTTATTGAACAGTACATAGAGAGAGGTACAGACAGAAATCATGCTGGACAAATTAATGTATTCCCATTAGGAATTGAGGAGATATAAATCTTATTTCTAGTGGGTCCAGATTTTTGAAGGCAATCAGAACTCTGTTTGAACTTCAACACAAGAAAGCTTGAAGTATTAGCTGAGAGAAATGTTTACTAACATTGACATATAGATGTGATGTTTTTCTTCAGTTCTCACGCTATATCTAGAATTGGGAAAGGATTTTATGTTATTCTTGTCAACATGATATTATTAAAAACTTGAATCTCTGAATAATTTTGGAAGCATTACCCATTAAACTTTGTAATTTGCCAGACAAGGAGCTGTATGTTTCAGTATTTGAATTAAGTTCAACAAACATATAAAGTGTTATTATATCCTATACTTAAAAAAGATAGACTGCCAGTAAAAGTAAAATGGGTATGATAAAGCAATTTTGTAATTATGGAAAAACACTACAGATACTGTTTTATTGAAATATGTCACTTCACTGTGAGGCTTCCTTTCTATTAAGATTTTTCCTTCCATACTGTAGTTTCAAATCATCTCTAGCCACGATAGATGTCAGCTGGGAAAAGATGGAGATCCAGAAGGTCTCTGCAGCAATGCAGTGTGGTGATAAACACAGTTGTAACAAATGTGAAAGAGCTTCTCAGGAAAGCAGCACTTTGCAGATAATGACATTAACTCAGACGTATGCAGCTGATAGGAAATGGTCAGTCTCAGCCTGCCAATAAATCACGTTCAGCTTGAGCACGGGTCACAGTCTGGCTGCACGGCTGATGTACATGAGCCATAAAATGTGCCAATGGCTACAAGGCAAAATTCAAACTAGTCCAGTATCTAAGGAGATGAGATCTGATTGCATACAGAGGTTTGGAGGTAGGAGAGATGTCAGCTAGGGAAACAACTGATGGGCTGTTGTTAGCTGCACTCTTTTTCCAAAGCTAAAGTATCTCCTTCAAAAGTGTGGGGTAAATGTCAACAAAAAAGCCCATCACCATAATATCCCAGAACAGCAATCCAGTGTATTTTCCCCAAGTTTCCTTCACAGAAATGGCTGAAGTATCTTCCCTGAGAAGTAAATAAAAAACTGATTAAGTGTAATTTGAATTAGAACTTTATTGTTTACCTTGAAAGGAAAATGGAACAACATGTGACGGTTTCTTGGTTTGAAAAGACAGGTATCTGCCTGATAGCTGGAGTTTCCCTTAGAATGGGGAATGTAAACCCTTCACCCCCTCCAAATTATAATTTTGCAATTAAGGGCTTTCAGGCAAAGATTTGGGAATAGGAATAACAGTTCTTTACTTAGAATACTAACAATACAAATGTAGTAGAAAACAAAACCAACCAAACAAAAAAGCAAACAAACAACAATGCTGGAAAACCCTGACAGAGTCAGAGCTACAACCTGACACCCTGTTGGTCAGGGTATTGGAAGCAGTCCATAAATAAGTCCTCCTGGAGGGGCAGATGTGGTTCTGTTGGAGCAGAGATGATCCTGAGAGAGAAGGTTCCAGTGATGGTGAGAAGGGTCCAGTCTTCCTCCAGGAATCCTGAGGAACCGGATTCCTTCATGTTCTTGTGTCTCAGTTTTATCCAGGTAGGAATAGTTGGCTCCCCCCACTGGGTGGAGCATCTCACAATGGGGTGATGGAATGTGGATGTCTGCTTGGGGATGACTGCTTGGAGATGTTTGCTTGGGGAGTCTTAATGGCCCATTAGCAGAAAATATCCCCCTGGAGGGAGGACTGGTGGTGAAAGAGATAAGAAACACTGCCCCACCTGGTTTTAACAGTTGGCCCATTATCAGAAGGCATCCACCCCCCTCCTCCCAGAGTTACAAGAGAGAAAGAAAAACATCTCCCCAACTGCTTTCAACAAATGAAATAGAACACACATTTTTGGTTCCATAACCCAAGACAGACAGGTATGCATTTTTTACTCTAATCATACTGGAAGATGCTTTGCTCTGATGTTGGTATGAGTAGGGGAAAAGTGTGATTTTTTTTTTTAATAGAAAGGATGTCTATTTTTGCCTCTTTTCCCTTTAAGTTCTAGTTGCCAGCTCTGAGAATTCAAGCAGGGCATCAGAATGGGGCTCAGTCCATCCTCACAAGTGTAAGGTTGTGCCATTCAGGTTGTCTCCTTGTTACACAGGGGCAAGTCTTGCTCTCAATGATGAGAAATGTGTTCCATAGAAAATGTAATGTCAAACTGCTATGAGTAATCAGATTAATCAGTGCTGGAGGCACTCAGTGGCAACTCAAAGAGAAGGAAGTGGTTTACATGGAGAGGCATTTCACACAAGTGCATGCATTCCTTTTTATCTGCATCTTTATGGATGGAGTAATGTATTCATAATGCCATGCCAGATATAGGGAAAAAAAATATCCATTCTGTTAGTTGTAACTAGCCCAGAGCAAGGAGGATAGAAGTGGAGGGATGGTAAAGAGAATAACAGTGAATCTCTAGTGTGTCTTCTGCTTCCCAGACAAAGTTGCCCATAAACTAGGTAACACACACATTTTAACCAGCAAGCAATGACTTACTCCTTTGTCCTCTGTTGACTTGAAAAACATATATTTAGATCAATTCTCAAATATATTACACCTCTGTTGTTGCTTTCTCATGTTGGACTCTCCCTTTCCCATAACACCCACCACCAGCTATAGACCTTAAAGGAAATCTGTCTCAGAAAACTTCCAAGAGTATATTGCTTAAAAGGATAGATTAAAAAAACTGTTAGATCAAATATACATTTAGACATGGTATTGTTTTATGTAGTGGTCCAAGGTGGCTGTAGCTCATTACAGTCATCAAATAAAAACCAAGATGGCTATAAGGGGCTAAATTACCACCAACAGAATTTCCTGAACTGCTGTATTATGAACTTGTGCAGTTACTCATAAATATAAGTCACTATGAATTCTCAGTCTTTTTTGCTCAGGTTCTGAGCAAAAAAGGTACTGAAATCACTCTGAATAAGTCTTCACATGTTGGTGAAAGCGGTTTTGGTAAAACTGATGTGGTAAAGGTGTGTGACTTCAAACTGACTGAATGAAAATGTTTATGTGAAAATAGAGGCCAAAAATGGACTTGAGCTTTTTGATAGACTTCAATTTCACCTTAAAGTTAGCAAGCACCTTTGTGCTGTACTTTACTGAGAGGATAAACCTATGATCATCTGCTCGGGTTGTACCAAATTGTTCACCTCAGTTTGAAAAGATAAAAATGTGACATTTGTTTTTACACCGTGTGTGAAACATGGTTTAAGATGCTGATGAATGCAAGATTACCATTCTTTAGAAATCCATAGTGACTTAAAACTTCTGGTGTTTGTGTTGAGAAGACATATAATGTCTTGTTAGGTGTTACTTAAGAAATGCTAGAAATTCAGGCATGGATTTCCTAAATTAATATTATCCTGAAGGTACTGGAAGGGAGACTTCATATACTGAGTTGGTAGGTAATAATAACCAGAAGAAGAGCTCCTCCCAGGTGGAGTAGGCTCAAATTACATCACTGAAAATGAGGGGAAGGATATGGGTCTCGCCTTTAAATTCAGCAAGCTATCTCATAAAGTGTGAGCACCCAAGATTTGCAATATAAATGCAATTCATACCAGCATTTTCAGTTTTCCTGCATTTATATATACCTGCTGTCTTGAAACACTGAGTGTTGCTATGAATTTATCATCTGTTTGCAGAGGTCCATTTCTAATTCCTATAAAACTGAGAATTAAATGTGTTAAAAAATTCAAATCCTTCAAACAATCTTCTGTTTCACATTTTATCTTTGCATTCCCATAGAGGAGTAACATTTTTATTATTGTAGAGTGTGCAAAAAAAGAGTGTGTATACAGTAGTATACGAAAATGTAGTGGTATCAGGAGAATAGAGCCCCAAAGCTGACTGAGCCTAAACTGTGTCCTCCAAAACTACTGAATTGTTTGTTCTGCTTTCTCTGAAAGACTCCTAAGAGGATGAGCCACCACCCAAGAGCTGTGCCTCATTTGAATGTTTCTCTTAAGGTTTCATCTATACTCAGGATGGGAGATGGGGAGGAAGAGGGAGACTGGCAACCACAGAAAACAGCTATCTGAATGATGGGATGTTAATGCTTTTCAGGCTATGGCTTCTAAGTATGGAACAATTTGATTTCAAAAGTAGAATTTTCTGATGAAATAATTACCCTACCCCACAGAGAGCTTTTAAACGGGTTCTGAAAATAAGTGCCAAATACTTTTAGTTAACTAGTGAGCCACCAATTTTCAATCTTACTTAAGGACTTTTTCTATCATGTCTGTCTGATGACTGGACTAAGCAATGACTAACTCAGGAATAACTCATTGATTTTGATAGCTGTCTGCTTTAATCCTCACTTAGGGCTCAGATTTATGGTTCAGCATAACAGGCTGCCCTGCATCACAGGTGCCCTGTTTACACTTCTAGTCAACAGGAATCAAAATGCCACAAAATTAATTTCACCATCTTTCGTCACCATGTTTCTCTCAATCAAGTGATTTTCAAATCTGAATGTGAATCAACAGTCTGAGAGCTAGATCCCATAAAGTATTCAGCCAGTGCATGCTAGTAGAGGTTTTTTTTTTAGTTTCAGCTCATAGGGTACTGTCCAGAGATTTAAATTTTTGTTCTCTCTCCAGTTCATGAGGGCAGCCTACTACTGGACTTCTGAAATCAGCTGTGTTGAAGATGGAACAATCTGTGCTAGACTGGCACTTCTGTCTCCTTGTAATAGTTAGTCATTCAGATACTAACTAAACAAAAACATCTTGGATGCTTTACCTCTTTCTCATTGCCATGGAAAAGTCATAATACAATGCCAGCTTCTTACAAGATAAATTGGATTTCCAGATTGACAGTGCATTAGTAAAATGAAACATCAAACCTATTACATGCAGAGTGATTTCTAGGTAAAAGGTTCAAAATGTTCAAAATGTATGTAGGAAGCTAGGACTTAACCTTTGAGCTTCTGTTTAGAGGAAATAACAAAAAAATAATCTCTTGCACCTGAACCAGACCTCCCTTACCACCACAAGTCAAGACCCACTTTAACAGAGTGGGTGCACATGCAAGATTCCAGCTCTATATGAAGATTCCTGATCTGTGGCAAGGAGTCAGATGCATAAAGTGACTGTTCAGATTTAAACAAAATCACAGAGCACATATAACTAAAAGGATGAACAAACTGTAGCTCATTTTCCTCTTCTGAGACAATGCTATTAGCTGAATTAATCTTGAATTGTTGTCATGTGAGGTGAAGGACAAACAAGCACAGACCATCCCAATGTATGGAAGTAAACTGTAAAGCACAGCTGAGCAAAACCTACCCCTGCTATGGTCTAGTCAGATATCTTCTTTGATAATGGATGCCTAACCTTCTATTGGGCATACCCAGAAATATATGTCTATACCATAAACTTAATGCAAGTTCTGGAAACACCCATGTGTCAGTGTGCTTGTGTAAGTGCTGACTGCTCACAACCCTATGCAAATTCTTTAATGCATGAGAAACAAAGAAGCCCAGAAAAACATTTTATGCTTACTTGCTCACGGAAACAGGAGAGATTCTGTTTTCCTTTTTTAATCAATATATAAAAGAAAGCAGACATTCTGTTACCTTATCACCTCTGATTCTGTAGAGAGCAATAAATGTAAAAAGATTTCAAATAAACAGACATCAGTTGTTGGTGTGAGTCATCCTGATGAATAATGGTGATAACGAGAATGGTATATTTTTTATCTAATGTGAAATCTCTATTTCTGAAATAGTTTTTTATTCTGCTTTTTAATTTTTTTATCTCTCTCTTTATGTGGGGCATACAATGGCTGCATCATAAATATACTTTAAATATCCTTTGTATATCTGTTATAGAAAAGGTGTACAGAAGGCAAAATTTTAGATAATATTCAGTACTTTAAAAATAATCCTCATGCAGAACCATCTTAAGCAGTTGTGAACTTATGCTGGGTTGTTGTTGGTTTGGGGGGTTTTTTTGGTTTTTTTTTTTTTGTGGTTTTTGTTTGTTTGTTTGTTTGGGTGGGTGGTTTGTTTTTTTTTTTGTGTGTTTTTTGTTTGTTTGTTTGTTTGTTTTTTTGTTTTTTGTCTTTGAACACATACAGTATAGCGTTATATTTAAAAATTCTTTTTTTCCCCCATTTAAAATTCAAATGGAAAAAACATTGTGCAAAATGTCTTTGTGCTGGAGTAGTAAATAATTGGACTTCCTAACTGATGAAATAGGTTCCATTCTCTTCTGGAAAACTCTGTTCTTGTTATGAAAGTGCTTACCTGGCAAAAATAGTAGTGGAAGACAATATCAGAAATTAATTCTGCTACCTATCATGTAGTTCAGTCTACTCTAGACTGTTCTGGTACAGGCAGTTTAGACAGAGAGATACTTATAAGGACAGGATTGTAGATGCTCACATGCAAACATGCATTGCATTCTTTCCTCTTCTTCTTCCTCTTTCTCTTCCTCTTCCTGTGCCAAGTTGGTAATATCTCTCCAGACCTGTTCAGGAGTAAAAGAAAGACATAATTGCTGTTAAAAAAGAAATTGGTTCAAATGCCACTGGTTATCTAGTTATTTTTTTTGGCTTAAGTGGTAATCAGTGCAATAAGTTTTTTCTTTCCCAAGGCAAGATTGCAGTCTCCAAGAGAATTCAGGGGACCAGTAAAATCCTCCTGGCTTGACAGAATATCATCTCAGAAGAGATTGTGGCTAGTCAATAAGACTATAAAAAAGTTTGGACCTAGAGGGGTGTTTTAATTTTACCTGTTATTTACAGGAGGAAAAGGAAGAAGTTAAAGCTGTTTAGGGAAGGGTTGGGGTTTTTGTTTGTTTGGGGTTTTTTTTGGTTTTTTTTTCAAATAAGGATTGTTATACCAAAATTCTTGCAGCGTAAAATAGAAAACATCAGTGGTTGTTTGTTGTCACAATAGTAAATTTATACAAAAGAGAAACAGGAAAAGAAAAATGTAGATTGGTTAATAAGTGTATCCCTTTGAAATTCTCCTGACCCAAAGACAGCGATGTGTAAAATCATTTGTTGCTGTAGTAAATGTCAGTTTGGTACTAGTAAGCATTTAATCAGCTTTCTGCTTGATGCATTTAATATGACTTCAGTGTTTTACGTGAGAAAGTAACACATCACATGGTTAAGTGACTGATGATGAATTCAGGAGAGCACAGGTGACAGTCACAAAGAATCAGGTCTGTTTAGTGCCCACATTAGCTTGGCTCCCATGAATAATTCTCTGTCTTGCAGAAGATGCTGAGTAAAGCCATTAACTATCTTCAGCAGTTATGGATAACTTCCATCCAACCACAGAAACCAATGAACACAGGTAGTATACTTTGATATCTTCAGTCTAATGTAGAACTCTCTCATATTTTCTAGACTTATTCATTTATGGAAACAAACTAAATTCTCTCTAAATTCTAATTCAGACCTGTGTGTCTTACTGCCTCATTTTCTGTTTTCTAATTTCAGACTGCATTATTCACCAGTCCTGCCTGGACAGCTCTCCATCATCAGAGGACACAAAGCACGCTGGAAGAGGAGTTGGCTCCCTCCGTGGTCAAAGTGGAACAGCTGGTTGGTACAAGCTGAAACAGATCCAATATGTGCCACTCCTATTTTAGGTGGATTCACCAGGAGACTGGTAATGTGAGCCAAGGTCACAGTAGAAAGTGCTGCTGGAGTCAGCAGCAAAGTGAAATTTCCTGGCTGTCATCTCCATGCTGTCCTCTCATGTCACCAATGGCTCAGGTCATCCAGATCTGCAACCTGGCAGCATCCCTTGCAGTAAATAAATAAGATAAAAGCAAATCTGTGACAGTGGCAAAGCAAAACACTCTGACGTGATGAAATACCACAACCAAGGTAGCCTTTGCCAGCAGAATTAGGTATCTCATGTGCACACAGGTGTGCTATCCACCCATCTATAAACACTTAAGTATGCTTATATTTATGCTGTAGTTCTGTCTTCAATTACAATGTAAGATACAATTTTTGATAGCATTCCCTAATTATAGAATTATGACAAAGCCATATTGTAGGGACAGAGCATGTCTCAGCCCTGTGGCCTCATGTCTACTTCGCAGGGGTCACTCCAGTGCTAGAAGGTTATCTGCTGCTACATTGCTTAAAAGACACTTAATTACTCTTAGCAGGGTGTAAAGGAGATGGGTGAATTAAGTTCTTTTCTTTTTTTAAAGACATCAATCTCTAACTGCATTGTCGTAGTTACAGCTGGGGAGTTTGAGAAATGTACTGGTGAAATTGATTACTCAGACATGTGTGATTATGATTCATCTGGGAGCTTGGAAGAGAAAAGATGTGCAAGTTCTTCCTCAGCCCCATCAATTCTTCCTTTATTACTTTATTTGAAACAAAGCTTGGACAACACAAAAAATAATTTGATTTTATGATAGCCATAGGAAAAAGAAAAGATTTTTTTTTTGTACCTACCGATGACAGAACTACAGGCTAAAGATCAATTTGAAACAATGGTTTTCCTCACTTCACTGCTAACCATTTCAAAGGTATTTACTCTCTGATTTCTTTCAGGCAATCAGAAAATTTGTTCTCCTACTAAAGCAACAGGCCAGATACTCTTAACACCTTTTGTCTGGCAGTATCTAGTTATCAAGTACTTCAAGGGAAGTTAAAAATGGTGTTGTGCAACTGATAATTCACCCTTGAGGGTTTCAGAAGATTTTTCCCTGGCTTGTGGGATGGCACATCAAGGCAGTGATACTGCCAAAGCACTAGTGTTTTGTTTCCTCCTTAGAAATAGAATTCTGGATATTTCCATGATGAATAAACACATCAGTTTCTCTTTAAAATAGTATTAAACTCTCAAAACATTCTAAATGCCTCCTTGGTAGGTGTCGTCATAGCTGGCATATGAAAAGCATCCCTGGGCTATCCAACCATGTAAATAGTTTTCTCCACCTCTTGTCCCCAGGTCTTAGCACTTTTTTGACTCAGACTCCAGCTGAGTGTGTTCCCACGTGCTGACCTGGGACATGACTACATGAAGCTCTTCTTCCTAGTTTGTCCCTAATAACTGTGGGGTCCTCTGAATGCTTGACAGCAGGTCCCATTCCAAAGTGTCAGTGCCTCTAGGGCAGGGGTAGTGAATAATGCAATGAGCGGGCAGGCTGCTTAAAGTTGTGGGTTTGTTTTTTATTTGTTTCAGGGCAAAATCATTGCTGGTAAAAATACCTGTTTAAAACCAAAATATATCACTCCCATTTTTAAGGTGCCTGTCCACCCTCTGCATGGGGACTTCAGAAAGATCAGCATCCTCTGTGTGTTCCCACAGGGCCTCCCTCTACCAGCTTATCTCCTTGCTACAGCTTTTGATCTACCCTGGACATACCTAAGTGATCCAGCACCATTTAATAGGGATTAAGATGTTTTTAATTGTTTATAATTGTTTTGACCTTCTGCCTCAGCTGAGATCCTGGAATTGTGCCATTGCACTTCGAGCAGGAGTGGTGGCTTAGGGCAAAGCAGTTAGTAGAAAGATTTTTTTTTTTTATTGGCCCAATTACAGTAGATGGAGAAAATAGTTATCTTGCAGGAATGCAAAGCCTTGTGCAGGTCTGAAATGAAAACTGCAATCTTTGAAGATAAATGCACATAGAGAACAATTCCTCTGAACTTAATTTCTTTATGTTAACAAGTTAGATTACCAGAAAGAAAAGGCAGCTTGTGGCTGTGAAATGGAGACAGTGTCTTAGCAGAGGGAAGGGTGATAAATGGTTAGCTCAAAAATTTTCATCTACTTCATGCTCCTGGAATACCAGGAGTACAGCAACCTTATAGATGTCATGACCATCAGTAACCATTTGACTAAGAATCACCATGCCAACTACATAGGAGGACTTATGTCTCAGAATACTAGAAAAACATGAAAGATTATTTCCTTTATCTAACCACTCCAAAATTACGAGCTAAAACAAGAAGCAGGCTAAAATGAAGTGCTTCTGAAGTTTCCCTAACCATTTTTGCAGGACTCCAAAATGCTATAAAAATAACCACGACAGGTACTGACCACAAGAACCAACACAACAGCAGCTACCCCAGCCTCTACCTGGAAAAGAGCCATTTAAACATCTTCAGTCAGTGAAAAATCTGCTGCCCAAATGTGGATTGTCTGCTCTGAAAGCCAAAATGTCTCCCTAGAGGAGCAGCCACACAAAATGCTGGTGTATGGAGAATTAGAATTTGTTGACTTTTTTGTTCATATTTTTTGTAACAAGACAGAAATTCAGTCTAGTACCATTCCTCATATGGCAATTTCAAGAAGAAGACAAACATATTGAAGTCTCAAGAAAAAATCCCATCCCTGATCAACTACTTATGGAAAAAATCCAGAAGAGAAATAACAAGCCAGCTATCATTACAATTTTTTCCTGTCTCAGAAAGAAAGTCTGTCCTAAATCACAAGTAGTGCAAACATGCAATTAAATAACACTATGACTAATGAAGTCAAGGAGACTGTAAAGAGAACAAAATTTTCTCTCTTGTGGACCAGTTAATGACCATAACTTCCTGCCCTCTGTAGTACTGTCATGTCCACCAGGAATGTTCCCAGCCTGTCCACCATATTCCACTCCCTGACAGCATCCTGCTTTGTCCTCAAGATGGCCCCAAGATGGATATCAACTCTCAGTGCTCCACCCCATGTGAAAAAAAAGTCATCTAGTCCATTCTCACCCTATGGAGCTTTATTTCTGTCAATTATCTTCAAAAAATGGGCACAGTATAAGCATAAAAATCACTTTATTATATTTTGACTTTATCATGATCTACCTAAAAAAAAAAATTGGGAAAATGTAAAGGAAAATAAAAAGAGATCCAAATCTTTTTATCACTCCAGCTGTTCTCTATCTCATCTATGAAAGCTTTATCATGTGCACTGAAAACATGGATTTCATAATTGATTTTTATTTAATTCAATAACAATTGTCCCTCCATCAAACTCTCTTGAATATAACTCCGTGAAATCACCTTAGATAATGATCAGTATCAAACTGCAATTTACCAGTCGTGGTAAGACCCTCATGGATAAATATTCTTGTCTGAAGAAAATCAGCCACTGCTCAGCTTTTCAAACCTTACCTCATTTGCTGCAAAAAGATCACTCACAGAGATCACCTTAAGTATTTAGAAGTCCTTTCCTGGACAGGAGTACTCCTTGGGCAGGTGGTCGGCATCTGTGAGTTAAAAGAACTGAAAATAGTGTCAAGCACTATTGTTACCAGCATCATTTGGGACCTGTATAACAAATCATGAACAATTTACAAGGTCCTACGGAAAAGGAATGTCAGGAGCAGAACTCCTTCCTTTCATACAGCTGCAGCCTCACTAACTTCAGCCTCCAGAACAAATACTCAGCAGGTACCACTGTATTTGAACAGCAAACACTGAGTTTGACAAGACATCTCACAACCACAATCATCCCTGGATCCTTTTCAAGACGTTTCTGCAGCCCATCCTTTGTGCCACATTCCATTCCAGACACAATGGCCAAGACTAAACAACCATGATGCACCAGGGTGAGCTCATGGAGTCACTGAAGGACAGAAACTTCCATCTTCAGGTGGGGGATATTTCTCTCAGTGCAGACACACCATCCCTGAGATTTTTGGTGTTATCCACAGAGACACAATGAAACACCCAAACAGGAGAACAGGAACTAGAAATCATCTCTCCTACAAGTACTAAGAAATTAAAATCTCTTTTGAGACCTGTTTTCATTTAACATATTCCACTCCAACACAATAACTCTAATCTTGAAGAGGGACAAATATATTTTTCACTGTTGTCCAGAGTATTGAATAAGCTTTTTGTCCCCACAGGTACTAACCACATTTTTTTTCCAGACAGCCTGATGGGTTAATTTCATCTTCCAAGCTGCTACTTCTGTTTCAGGCCTGAAGGGGAGCTGCGTCCAATCACTTCTTTGCTGATTGCAGCTTTAACACACTAGTCTAATGAAACATTTCACTTTTCCCCACAGACTTTGATACAGTTCTGCTCTTAGACCATCATGGCTATACTACTTCTGCAATACTCACACACAAAAATATTATATCTCTGTATCCATGATATTCTTACATTTCAGCTCCATGGCTGTCATGCAGGCTGGACTCCTAAACGGAATTATTTCTGGAATTACTGCTGGGCTTCTGTCTTTCTGTGATCCCTGCCTGTGGTATTTGGTTCAGCGTGCATAGCAATTTAAATGTTTCATAGGCAGGTCTTTGCCTGGGGTAGTGCTCCACAGTCCTTGGGCCACAGTGTGGCTCTGCCAGCTGACAGTGGCACCTGGTTTCAGGCTGGGAATCTCTGCCCCCAGAGCAGCCTGAGAAGACTAACTCACCCAGTGCCTTCTGGAACCAGCAGCTGTCAGAAACATGTTCATTGCAGAAGCAGTGAGAACATAATCACATCCAACGTCTATTTAGCGTTTTCCTAAGTAACACTATGCTCATATGAAGCTGGTAAAACTGTTATTATCTCTGAAATGGGATAACCAAGGCATAATGCTGCCAGAACCTTAAAAAAAACCCCATGAAATTTTTACCCAAATAGCTTGGTTTTCAGAGATAATAGTCATTCACACCTCCCACAGAATTTGTTTTTTAGATGCAGAAGTCAGAATGAGCTGCAGGTGCTCAACACCTCTGAAGATCAGGCCAGTCCTCATGGCTGACTAATTGGGAGGGGGAAGTGTTTGGGGTGGGGTGGTAGGTTGCATCTTGCTGAGGCTCATGATTTCCCCAATGTGGGCCAGGTACACATGACATTTCAGTAACAGTCTGTTGAATGTATTGATTCTCATCCCAGTGCTAATTTGTAGGATCGCATTGCCTCTCAAAGCAAGATTTTATTTTCCTAAAGGGTTCTGAATGCAAGCCTAGTTAAATCAGTTAACATACTGTTCCCTCTACACACAAGAGAGCTGAACATCCTTATTCTCTTCTAATCATGTAAAACCAGCATTCAGGAACTTTAGAGCCACATGGTCCATGCAAAACTGATTGGGGAGGGCACACATCTTGTCAGTGATGAGGGAAACAGCAGCCTGACTTAGTGCAGGCTCATGACTCCCTGTGACTTGTGTGCATTTTCCTGGGGGCACTGAGCCCTTCTTCTGTGAGTGAGTGGTACCAACATTACATTGGTGGTACCACTTCTCCTACAGAGAAGGAGAATGCTTACATTGTTTAGCAGCAAATAACCAAGGAAACTGGGAGGCAGGTCTGTATCTATTACCTCTGCTGCCTGGCCATAGGGGATCTCCACCAGACAGCTTGGTCCTAGGAGCAAGCAAGATAAGTGCAGGGCTTTTTCCAGTAGTCTTTTCCAGTTTGTCATATGGATCCCACCAAGTTTTGTGGCTTGGAATGTATAAAGCAAATTCAATGTGCTGTGTTTAGATTTTGATGGATTTGTTTTTTGTTTTGTTAATTTGACTGTCAAGGTTTTCAATAGCATCAACAGCAGTAATTTAGCTTCTGTTACCTGTTGTGGGTGGCTTATGTAATGTTAAATTCTTTCTTTCCTGCAAAGCATCCAACTGCCAAGATCATAAGCATTATATAAATTAAATAACTAAATGAGAGGCTTTTCAAGGACTCAAAGAAAATTCAGGGCTTTAGTATTGCTCAGAAAAGAGCAGAATGACAGGTATAAAACTATTAGGATAAGATTTCCTTTCAAAGCAAATTCCATGCAAATACTACCTCCATCTAGAAGTGTGTAGGAGCCTCCACCAAGGTCATGGCTCTTTGTTGCTAAGCTTCATGTATATGAGAAGAAAAAGAGAACAGCTCCTTTAAAAAGCTGTCTCCACTCCAGGAGACATTATCACCTCTGCTGTACACAAAGAAATCAAATGATTTGTCCAGCAACAGGAACCACCAGGGCTTGACCTCTTCTTCATGTGTCATTGTGTCTGCTTTTTCTCACTGTGCTCTTCCTTCTTTTGCATAACCTCTTCTTCCTTTACAAGGAAGACTCTAAACAGAAATGAAACCTGAGCCCTTTTTCACTGTGGGACTGCCAGTAGTTTTAAGTTTTTCTGAAGTTTGGAATTTTGAAGCAAAAATTATGCCACTATACACTTGACATTGCTGCCACATTAAAAGGATGCAGAATCAATGAAATTTGTGGCAATTTCAGCTCTGGGCTCTCTGAGGGCTTGTAAACTAACTGCAGTTTTTTCAACACAGCCCTCTGTCCTGTTCTGCTGGCCACTCAAGGGTATCCAACATGTTTTAGCTGATGGCACCGTTCCTTAACAGATCTTTACATGCTGGGACACGGTAGGATTTGGAGTGAGAAATGAAACTGTAAACAAATCCCACTGTTCCCAGATGGCATGGCTTAAGACTGTCATCTCCATCTTGTCAAATCTCATTTACTTACTTTAGTTTAATGTACAGGAAATATGTAATTGAGATTTTCATGTTTATGGAAATAAGGGAAATTTAGTGTTTGGAAAAGTTACTCCGCCCTTTATTAAACATATGAACGTTCCAGTACTAACTGTAACAACAGATATGGGGTGCATTTAACACACTAGAAATGAAGAGGTAATTCAGTGAAAGGGCACATGTAGTAGAGAAGAAACCCATCAATAAAAGGCAGCCAGATGTAAAACTTGATGTCCTGATTGCACTCTTTATGGACCTCAGCTATTAACCATGCTATAGAACAGGAAAAATAACTTTTCTGCAAAATTGTAAATCAGTCTTGTGGCATTGGATGAAATATTATGTTATATTCTGAATTAGTCTTTAAAGTGACTCCTCTCAGATATGCACGTATCAGGGGTAATAGTAGAGCTCTGTGTGAGATGATACACATTCAAGGAAAATAAGTGATAATGACAATGATTGCTTCAATAAATCCGTGGTTAAATCATACACATATATACACCAGTCTAGATGTAGCTTGACAGTGAAATCAGCCATTGTGCAGGGTGTAAACATAAAAAAATATAAAAAAAAAATTACTACTTTTACAAAGTGCTGACAAGTAAGAGGAGAAAAAGTATAGACACAGCATATTTGTCACGTAGGTCACGTTATTGCTGTATCTTTAAATGGAGTGTTTGGAAATGTAACTGTATCTTGTAAGGGAGCTGAGCAGAGAAAAGAAGTTCTTCATTTCTTGCTCACCTTGATTTAAGCAGTGCCAGGGTCAGTGCTGTTAGCAGTGCTGAAACACAAACACACTGTTGAGGGGGGAGGAAAGCTGATTTCTCCCTCCAGTTTGCTCAGGGTGTCAGGTATGGGGTTTATGTCACTGAGCATTGAAGTGGTGACAATAAGGTAGCATCTTATTTCAATTCATCTTCCCAGAGTGGCACTTTGCGAGCACTTTGGAAGTGTAACCCTCTTTTGGCTCGTGCCTGTTCCCCCTTTTTGCTGGCAGCTGCTCATCTCCAAGGCAAGGCAGTGGGAATTGGCTGGAATCACTGGCTGCTAGGACTGACGCCCGCTCGCTCGCTCTGGTTAAGCTGAGGTGCTGCTGGCACTTAGAGATAGTTAGCAGCTACCCAGCTAGTTGAAACACTTGCAGCCCAGAAATAAAAAAATCTGTTCATGCTAAGAATGGAACTGCAACCAGCTTAGGAGGAAACTGTTATTGCCACAGATATATCTCATCTAGCACTTCTTGAGCTATTTCAGCCTGTATGCAGTTCCTCATCCAGGGCAGTTCTGGGATTGAGGTGTAGCCATGGTATTACTGACCTGCAAGAGATATCCTGGATCATTTGCTCTTATAGAGAAGTATTTTGACCCTTTCATGGACTTGAGGAGTTACATGCAGAAACAGGAGTAGTTCTGCTATCACAGGAATGTTGCTCCACTACCTTTGTCATTAGAATCCTATTGCTGATTTCCAGTGATTTGCTCTTGTGCCAGTCCTCAAAATTTATCTCTATTATTTTTGTGTGTGTTTGTTTTAGAGGTTTTTTTCATTCCTGCAGGGTCCCTGTGTCCTCTGCCATGCTTACTTATAAACACCAATTACATGCCCTCTCCACCGTCATTTTTCTACCAAAAATAAATGAAGTATTTCTGTCACATTGTCCTGATTTTCCATACTCCTGAACATACTGGCCATGTTAGGTGTCTGCAACTTTTTCTGGGGCTCAAGTGGACAGAATTCAATATGGACTCCTAGAGTAGAGCTCTACCTTTTAGAGAAGTCTTGATATTTTCCTGTATCCACTGGAAACACCACAGTTATTATGCCCCAAGGTCAATTTTCCTTCTTTGTTGATTGGTTACCTCAGTGAATCATAATTATTGGTGATCATGTGGTACATCCAGGACCCTGTCATTTCCCATTTGAGAGTCCAGAGGTACATGTAAGCTGTACAAGAAAGATTTCTGGCAGTGGATAAGGAGTCATCTTGCACTAAGAGCTGAACAAAAGGGGAAAAGACCACACTGGCTTAACATCTATAAACCTCATCATTACAAACTCTGCTTTCCTATACTTTGTAAATGGAAAAAATAATAATAATATATATATAATTCTTTTGGCTAAAAGAAGTATTTTTCCTCTAAACATGATTTTATTTTTAGTTAGAGTCTTGCTCTGTGTTTGTTTCTTAAGGCCAAATACAGTTTTATAGAATGGCTGTGTCCTTAAAATTTGAGCCACAGTTAATACAATTTTTTTTTGAATGGATTACTCAGACTTTATTCATATTTTATGAAGGCAGCTCAATGCTACATCTCATTCACATGTGCTTGTGTTTTTTGTTCACAAAACTCATAAATGATTGCTAAATCACTTACTTCTGTGTGCAAAATCATAGTCAACAGAACTCAAGAGGAAAAGAGTGTATGAATAGGAAACTATGTGGCATCAGATTTAATGATGGATCAAAAAGGTATCACCTAACAAAGATATCTTTGAAGCATCCTGGCCAGCAGCAATGACTGGTGCTGTGTTAACAATGTGCTGCCTGCAGGTTGAGGGAAGGGTTCCTTCTGCTCTGCTCAGCACTGGTGCAGCCACACCTGGAGTGCTGAGTCCCAGCACTGGGCTTCCCAGGGCAAAAGACATCATGTCCTGGACAGCATCTCCTGAAGGGACACAAAGATGATGATGGTGCATCTCTTCTACAGCAAAAGGCTGAGAGCTGAGTGTGGCCCAGAGGAGGCTCAGGAGGTCTCTCATCTCTATGGGAAAGTGCCTGGAGGGAGGGTGCAAAGAAGATGGAGCCAGGCTCTTTTCTGTGGTGTCCCCAGGCAGGACAGAGCCAATGGGCAAACACTGAAACACAGGAGGCTCTCTCTGCACATCAGGAAACACTCCACTGTGAGCAGGACTGAGCCCTGGCACAGGCTGTCCAGGGAGGTTTTGGGGTCTCCATCCTTGCAGATATTCAAAAGTCATCTGGCCATGGCCTTGGGAAACTGGTTGTAGGTGGTCCTGCTTGAGCATGGGGATTGGATGAGAGGATCTTCTGTGCTTCCTTACAACCTCAACCACCCTGTGATTCAGGGATTCCATGATTTTGTGATACAGTTGTTATGCAAAACCACCCTCTTGTTTGAAGGAAATATAGTAACCAAATTTGGCTTATGTGGAATATCTCCTTAAAAAATGGCATCTACAACTAAAGATAAATATTTGAAGGAAGGACATTAAAAGTTGTCCTTATGCAATAATTTTTTTTGTAAGAATGTCTACAGAGAGATTGCATCAAGTATTCCAGTCCAAACCTTTTGTGCCTTGCTTTTGCTAAGAAATACAGCATGTTCCCTTTCTCATGAGAATTATTTTCAATTTAAAACCTGTTTAAGTCGTATATTGAATTTCCCCATTTGGGTAGTTGGATAGGTAGCAAGAAGATGGAGAGGGAGTAATGGGCTGGAGATGCAAAGTACACATTAAATGTTTTTTTGCTTTTTTGTATTCTGATAGGTGCTTGAAAGCTGTGGTATTAGCTGTATGTGGGAAGAGATACATATCTTTTGGAAACAGTCACAGATTATGGGAATATTATTTCATGTTTATAAATTAGACTCCTAAGGGGAACATGGAGGTGGCAAATTTGCGTGTCCATACCTGACTGATGAGAAAAGCATAACTGTATACTAAGTGCAGCTGTTGATACAGAAGATACATGCAATGCAAGGGATTTGAGATCCTAAGTAGAAAGAAATTGTAGATATTAGTCAGAAACTCTCTCTGTTTTAAGTTGTCTAAATTCCTCCAGTACAAAATTGCAGCTAAAATTACCCTCAAGTAAGAGAATAGCAGAGAAATTCTAAAACTTGCATAACAATGGTCACAAGTTTATGTAAACCAAAAGAATTGCTGCGAGCACACCATGAATAAGCTGTGGTTTGGGAATTGAATTGGAAAAGCTGAAATCCAGTAACCAGTGAAGTTCTGCTGTTGTGAAAATGTGAGAAAGAATACAAGAAAATAATAATAATAAAAAAAATCTGCTGATACTCCTCTTGCAGTGCTGATGATGGAGATCTCCCCTTTTCCACTCTCCCACCCCAGGTACTCTCAACTGCCAACTTCTCTTAGGAAAAGATATTTGCAGCACTTTGTTAGACTCTTGAATTACTGATGATTGCTTGTTTATAACATCATCAAAATCCAGACTGTGTTGTGATACTCACAGTTTTGATAGATATCCTTCATGTATATAAGAAGTTTATTTTTTTCCAAGGGAAAAAAAAATGAGGCCTTTAATAACTTCAGAGCATTTTAGAGGATAGCTAAGTATCAATACCACATGAGCAGTAGGAGTGACTTTCTCAGCTGTCTGGTAGTGGAGCTGGTATGAGAAACCCAAATGCTGTGGGCCCTTCTTATTGCAACACCTCTGCTAGGCTGTTCTGCTTCATGAAAACAAAGCTCTACAAGAGGCAAGAATGCTCTTACATCTCAACACCACAGTGGCTTTTAGCTAACATATCTTATTTTAAAAAGTGTTTAAAATCTTGTCTCTCTCCATATCTCTAGAGCTGCAGAATTTTATACTAGCACTCAAGCTACACCAAAAGTTGTGAGCAGTGACTATCATTCATAGCAAGAATATGTCAGCCCATACCAATTATGTAAGTATGCTTCATACAAATATGTATATCTCATACTCTGCTTCTAATTAAAAGGGTCACTTGCATAGAAAGAGATCTTTGGTCATCAGCTTTTGCTCTTCACATTTCTATAATCATCCACAAACTTTTCAATTGTTTTATGTGGAGATGAGGCTTATGTAAAAAAGAAGGCAGGGATCAGAAACATACATATGCACAATATTTCCTGAGATGGTGGGTGTCACAAGCTGCTGAAAATTAAATTCTTGCTTGATAGAAAGCCTATGGTCTTCAAGGAGGTGTTGACCCTTAGCTTGATTGTCTTGCAAAAAGAAATGTTTTCATTTACCAATCTGCATCTATTTTCACCATCAATCTAATACCTTTTTATCCTTTCTTTCTTTCTTTCTTTCTTTCTTTCTTTCTTTCTTTCTTTCTTTCTTTCTTTCTTTCTTTCTTTCCTCTTTAATCATAAATGTAATATAATTCTAATTTCCTTTACAAAATGCAGAAGATATTTTTGCAACCCTGAGAGTACATGTCTGGCCAAAAAAATGCCACAGAAAATACTTTGTTTAAAAAAGGACTTGGAAGAAAGCTGGCTTGATTACACAACAAATCTTCATAACAGAGCCTAAAAGAAGGAAACACCTTCTCCAGAGGAAATAAATATATGCATATATGAGATAGTATTCCTTTGAGGAGTATTTCATGTATCTCACAGGAAGAGAGTATATTGTCTAGTATTTTTATTTCAGGCTTTACACTTTGTTTTATGAAGCACATTGAATCATTATTCCTTGGGGGAAGGTTTACTTTAGTTCCTCATTCAGGCAATTCAATGAAATCACTTTGAGCAAAAGGTGAGCATTTGTTAGCAATGCAGAAGAACTTATCTGACACTTCTCTATGATGGCATTTACACCTCCCAAATCCTTCTTGTTACGCCGGTTGCTGGCACGTAAAACGAAGCTCCACCTGCTGCAGCTGGATTCATGTTTAACTTTCTGGAACAGACTGGATTTCCAGAAATGTGACTGACAAATGAAGCACAAACTATGTTCTATTACTCATCCTGCACTATAATGGGAGTATTTAAAGTTCTTTCTTGGCCCAAGTCTGCTTGAGTCACTCAGATGGATAAATGGCTCTGTCAAGACATACCTGACTGAGAAAGGCAGTAGTAGTGTAAAACTACATGAACACAGGATCAGATGCAGCTGGACACAACCCCTTATGAACTCTGTAAGATGCATTAATTACAGGGTGCAGGGGTGATAAATGTAGATAAATGTAAATAAATATAACATGACTATACTTCTAACCTAAGTAGAATCCCAACCTAGCCCTAATCAATTACCTGGAGATGGCTGCTTCTAGCAGGGCTGAAATTCTTACGTCAGCCATAGTTAGGCTGTGTAGACACATGGGAAAGCAGTTAAAACTTGCTGTGAAGATGTTCTTGAAACTGAGGGCAGAGATGTGTGAGATGGAAACAGTCAAAGTGGTTTTGGAGGAAGCAGTCTGTATGGGATGGAGATGTGAGTGTCTACGGAATGGCAGAAGGGCAAATTGCAGTAATCAAAATGGGAGCTGACTGAGAGGGCCCTGAGCACTTCTGTTTTGATATGGTGGAAAACAGCCAGAACTTCATCAGGAAAGGAAAAGAACAAGTTTGGGAAATGGATGGATTTCTGGCAGAATGAGAGAGGTGTTTAGTCAGGAATGAGGTGATATTGTCATCACAGTGGAAAGGTTGTTTACAGGCGAGTGACAGGTGGCAAAACAGAGATTGGTTTCATGGCCATTAAGCTCAGAGATTTTGGGGGCAGTCTGACATGTTGGTTCAAGTCCAAGAAAAGGAGCTCCAGGTTAAATGAGCTGATTTCATGAGTACTCAATAGAGGAGTATAGAAAATTATATTAAAGAATATGAAAAGACACTTGTGTGTCTGTTTTCTGTGTTACAAACAATCTGGGAGAATGCCCTAAGTACTTACAGCAACAAAGCCCTGGCCTGCCCCTTGCAAAGAGTTTGTGTAAAACTAAAGTTTCATTTCAACTCCACATGGCACAGTTGGGAATCCTCTCCTTGTTGAAGAATATAATATGCCATCATATTTTGATCAAAACAAATGCATTTTGTATTTCTGGAATGGGTCAAATCCTTTGCAGAGAAGTGAACAAAAATTAAGGCTTTGCAATGTTAATCTGTTTTACAAAAAGTGTTTACAATCTCAAGAAAGTAAGAAAAGAACATCCTGTTTTACAACAACTTCCAAGCACACTCTGGTAACAGACTGTGAGCTCAGACACCATATTAATATTAAAAGAGGTGATGACTTTAGCTTATTCAATATCAAAGGCTAACTGTAATAAAATATCACTTTCATTCTTTATTGGTTTCACTTGTATCCATCTTTCAATTAAAAAGACACAGGTGAAAATGCACAAAATGTTCTCTATGCTCCTACGCTTTTATGATAATGCAGGTATATGCCTAGATGTGTAGATCTGCAACTGAATTTGACCTTATTTAAAATAAAGCAGAGAATTTCAAGTTGTCACTTTATTTACTGTGTCTCTCAAACAGCTATTCCCCAGCTCCAAGCATAGTCACCACGTGTCTACATTTATACCCAAATAGCAGTGGGGAATTTTTAGAATTTATAGCACTCCTACAAAAAACTTTAATTGTGGTGAACTTGTTTTTGAATATAAAAAGGATCCCTCAAAAGCTACTAAACCCATTTTGGACAGCTCTGTTTAGATTCCTGAGTGCTTTACCAAAGGACTCAGTTCATCTGGAGTGTGGCACAGCATTGTGCCCACAGAAAAGCAAAGACCTGGCCATAAATACCACCCAAGGCAGTGACAATGAATAAACTCTCCCATCTACCTGCCACGTGAGCTGTGCTCACACTCGTAGGGTTGAGGACTGTCCTTGACCCAAGCAGACACATGGCATGACCCACTATGCAGTGAGATGTTCAGTAGGATCCAGTGAACATTGTGAACTGGGGAGCTCCCCTTGGGTGGGAGCAGTGCTCTGCCCAGAGGAGTTCCCCTGATGCAGATACTGCACTCTGTACCCCTGCTGGCTGTCTTCTGCACTGACCTTCACACACCCTGGGAGTGCTAGTTCTGGAGTTTTTAATTGTAAAGCAATTAAAATGTGCTGTCGGCTCCTGATGGAATGAGAGGAAGGAAACTCATCAGGTTACAAAGAGCCCAAAAAAAGACACACATCTGCTCGTGTCATCGTCAGCTCTTGGGATGAGCAGCTGGAGGATTCCTGGCTCATAGTTCAGATTGCCAACACAGGGGGATCAGCCCATGGGAATTCACGCAATAGAAAGCTGAAGGAGAAGCTTGCATTACTACAGGGAAAAATCTAATTGTATTTATATTCATAATTTTTACAGTCATGCAAATAGCTGATAAAACAAGAAGAGGCCTCATGGACACTTCTTGAGTAACTTCTTGAGTTAGATCAGGAGTCAGTTTAGCCCAGAATATTCCCATCTGGTAATCAAAAAGAGTATGGTCCTAAAATGAACTTTGAATAATGGCATTTATGGGGCGGAGGGAAAAAAGATGTGTACTATATGGATTTATAATGAAGTTATAATTAGGAAGGAAAATTTTAATTGAGGGCCAAAGAGAATGTAATCTACATTACTGTAATGTGAATTGTAATTGGCATAAAGGCACAAAACAGGGACGTGCAACATGCATTCTGCAGACTATTTTCAAAATAGAAAGTGCTATAAATTAACAACTGTTAAGTGTAGGTGTCCCAACCTTAGAAAGGCTTAGGAATGCTGTTCCATTTCTTTTCTTAAAAATCACAGAATCACATAATAATTAGGGCTGGAATGGACTTCTGGAGATCATCTCTAGTCCAACCCTCTGCCAAGGCAGGGTCACCTGGAGCAGGTGACACAGGTGGGTCAGGTGGGCTTTGAATGTCTCCAGAGAGACTCTGTGACCTCCCTGGGCAGCTGTTCCAGGGCTCAGCTGCCCTCAGTGGAGAAAAGTTCTTCCTCATGTTGATGTGGAACTTCTGGGGTTTAGTTTGTGACTATTCCTTTTTGAGGTATGCAAAAATATCATGGCTTGTTGAAATTAAAATATGTATCAGGTATGAAAAAATTTTTATAATTTAAGAGTAGAATTTCCTCTGAAAACAACTGATATCCTGGTAATATCCAGTGGATGTTTCAAGCAGGTTTATCAGAGACCTCCACTCAATCTTCCACTCTTGCATTGAAATCTCATTTTTTTTCCACTACTGTTCATGAAAACTCTACTTTTCATATTTATGAGAAAAAGTAATTCTGATACCTTCTCATTTTCACAAAATACAGAACTTTTGTATTTCTATGCGAACTTAAACTTTGGAAGCAACATTAATTTGTTACTAGCGATGTTTGAACAATATAAAAAAAGAGGCTATTAGTAGCTGTGCGTCTCTTCCTAATTAAAAAACAACAGAAAATTTTAAGAAAGATGTGATAGTTCACTGCTTACCACTTGAAGCAGTGTTGTTTGCAGCATAACTGTTGATAAAAACAAAGGAAGCTTCACTGTTGCCTCAGTTAGAAATGATTTCCAGGAAGGACACAGCTTTTTCCACTGTACTTTACAATGTCTTTCAAATGCTCATAAATTTCAGATTAGAACTGTGAAAGTGCTTGGTCTTCAGTTGTTAGCTATTTCTAAGTTTTATCGGGGTATGAAATAAACTATGGAAATGGTTTAGAGAGAGAAAACTATCCACGACCTGAGTAGGTACAGTTAAGTCTGCATTGTAGGTATGAATTAAAAACCCAAGTGTCTTCAGATCTTGTGTAGGAAATTGTTGTATTCTCTTTGGTGAGAATGAAAACCTGTGAATGAAAACCTCCCTGTGAAACCCTACCTGCCCCTTGACTCTGACCTATGGCCTTTGGTCATAGGTAACCCCGCCCCCTACCCTGAAATGCATAAAACCTCCCTGTCCCTCCGGGGTTGGGCCTCTTTCGCCCTGGGATCCCCTTCTTGGAATAAAGCCTTGGAACACATCTCAGGGTAAGAGCCTCTTTTGGTTTTATGTCCCTATCCTGAAGATTCCCCTCACCCTAACCTCCCTAAATCTGAGCTAGCAGCTGACCTCGGGGGGCTGAGGGAAGGGGAACACTTCATAGGTACAGTTAAGTCTGCATTGTAGGTATGAATTAAAAACCCAAGTGTCTTCAGATCTTGTGTAGGAAATGAGGAAGGGGGTAAGGGTACTCTATGGTAACTATGAAACTGGTGGTTTTCAGGGTTTTGCTTTCAGAAGACACAAATGAACCTGCAGAGTTTGTCATACTTCTGAGCAAGACAACTTGGAGAGAGACAGATGATGGCCACTGCTAAGCAGACGTGCTGAAACCTCAGGGGAGCTGGTGAAAGTTGTGTTTATTGCTGTCCCCTACTCCTGATGCTCCTGTGCTGCACCATCCCATACACAGGTCTCTGTTCATCAGCCTCCATGGCTCATAACCTCATCGTCCCTCCTCCTGCACACAAATTCTGTGCACACCCCAGGCAGGACCGAGCCCCTCTTTGAACACCCTCTGGTTTGAGGTGACTGCCAGCAGCTATTTCTACATTATTGTTTTCCAATCAGTTTTGATGTTTGTTGTGGTTTCATCGAAGTTTCCCAAGCATGGTTACAAACTTATCATTTCATAGAGTCAAAAGGGCAGTGCAGGTCAAAATGTAAATCCTGCCTGTTTTTCTTCCAACCACAGAAGCTGTCCTGCAACCATGGAAGAGAAGTTGGTTTGTAATCTGTTCCCCAAAAACCCATGCAGATTGTTGTTGGTCTCCTTGCTATTTCCTCCTTGTTTGCAAGCAAATAGATTAATGAATTGTGTCACCATATATCTGGAATTGACAGTTTGATTTGTCTGTGAAACTTCTCACTCCTCTTTTTTTACCCCCCTGGTTTAGAACTAAGTCCTAATTTTTTCTTTTCTGTGGACATGTAGTACCTGATCTGCTCTCCTATGGATTTCTAAAAGCATAATGAGTTACAGTAAGAGTATCACAGACTCAACCTTCCAGCTTAGCTTTTAAACGTCAACACAACACTCAATATGAACTTACAAAAGAAGTTCAGTACTTGTAGTTTTCATTCCTCAGTTCATCTGATTGGAACATAATCCATATATAGCTAAATAGACCAATTTTGGATAACTTTCTTTTTCCTCCTCCTTTGGTGAACAGCCCTCCTTTCTTGCCCTACAAACTCAACAACCAAAAAGAAAGTAAGAGCTAAGGAGATTTCATGATGCTGTTCAGCATCATTTTAGCCTTAACAACAGAGGGGAGCTACTGCCACAATGCAATGTCTTCACCCTGTAAAAGATCTCAAGTAATTGGATTCCTTTATTGAAAGCAATTTGACCCTCCACTGCAGTATTTCTGGGTAAATAACTTCCATGCAGCAAAGAGTCAATAAGGTTGAAGTAACACTTCCCCACGAGCGTGCAAAATGGCACTTCTCTGTTGCATGCTGTTGAAGAATAAAAAGACACCCACAGGTTCTCTGCATACAAGTTAAAATACAATATTGAACTGCTGGGAGAAATTGTGCCTTTTCAAGTACACGCTGCCACTTCAGCAGTGTTTGTTCAGAAGTCATTACTAACCTTTGACATCTCATCTGGGCTACTGAGCACTTGCCACTAAGGTTGCATTAATATCTGAGCAATGGTAGAATGTAAAAAATCAAGGAGTCACAACTATGAAATGGAAAAACTAGCCAAAATCTGTGGTAGTCATCAGCAAAATCAGTAGAATATTTCAGAAATGTATGAAAAATACTGTGTTTAGTGCTATGCTGCAAGTAGTAATTTTATGCCACTATCTTATAGTCAAATTAGTCCTTACACCAAAGTAATTTCCACCTGTGCTTTTAGCTTCTAGCTTAAACCTTTCCTTTGACAAGGTGTTTTGTTTGTCAAGAGAGAGATGGGATAGAGGAATCAAATTTGTTATAACAGAAAAAGTCAGTGTTTTTCTTGATGGAGGATTAATCTGTACAAACAGTGATGTCTGCATTGTAGGCCACTAGCCTGACCTCACTGTGTATGTCTCCCATTTAGAGTCAGTGGAAAAAAGTGGGCTGTTCTCCTGCAGGGTTCAGCCAATACATTTCAGGTCCCCTACCTCTGGATAAGAGGGATGAGACCTGCAGCATGCCTGTCACTCTCCACAGACCACAAAGAAGTCCAGGCAGCTAGCTCAGAGGTAAATGCTCACAGGGCAGATATTTCTGTTAAGAGGAATGAATACTTCCATGAGTCTGACAATTACCTTCTGACTGTTTATGAACAAGAAGGAAACATTTCTGAAAAAGCATCTGGAATAGGTGCCAAGCTCTAGAATGCCCAAAGTAAATCATACTGCTAAAAAGGTGGCTTGTTTTGTTCTTTACTTACATTTCCTTCCTTGTTCACTTTGGATAGCTTTGCTATTCAGACCAAATCACAGAAAGCTTTCCCTGGTCACTTCCCATTAAGCATGATGGTCTGTTTGAGACAACTCAGCTCCCCTAGGCTGCATAAGGGGCTTTTTTGTTGTGCTGCCACAAGTGATCCCTGATTCCTGGCTCAGGGAGGTGTGGGGAGGGTAGAGCCTGAGCAAAGTGGCTGTGGCCCTTCCCACACAGGGAGGCAGCCCAGAGAGACAGGCCAGAGCCAACAGTGGCAGGATAGAGAGAGCAGTCCTTGCCAGCCCCTGGGTGACGTTTGAGCATGGAGATCAACTCCCTGAGGTGAGGAGTCAGAAATTCAGGAGTGCTGCTCCCAGCGAGAAAGTTAATCTGCTATTCTCTCCTTGCTGCCCCATCAAAATGAAGGTTGTTTTCCTTTCTGTCCAAATGTTTGAAGTTACTCTGTTTCCTGGGGGAACTTGGGAGTTTTCCATTTCTGTCCAATAATCTCCTTTCACATTTTGAGGCTGTAGCCCTATAGGTGAAGAAGAGGCTAGGTGCATATCCATCAGGTCTAGATTTTGGTTAAAAGTAACCATAAATCCATGTAGTAAATTAAGGGTTTATATATTGAATCTGTCACTGAATAGAATCCTACAAGCTATATCCATGATTTCCCCTGAATCTGAACCAGAAAAGCTGGCCTTGTGGTTTACTTCCCTGTTTCTGGGGTCAAGGTCAGGAAAGTGTGTATTTATGAAATAGAGTTATCCACTCTCGTCAAGTTCTAACCATATTTTTTACCTGTTTTAAATAGGGAAAGATTATTACTTCATTTCTATCTAGCTGAAGACACTCAGGAGATCCAATGCACTGCAGTAGCTCTTGCAGCTTTAGATAGCCATGGAAACAGGAGGCTGGAGCAGGCTAGAAATGTGCTAGGCTAACAACTTAGGTTCTCTGATTTCTCTTTCTGTGCTTATTTTTTACTTAGTGGGTTCAGGAACAGATCCTGGATGGATGTTAGTGCTTTAAGAACTGTGCATTTATGAAGAGAGAAAAAAGTGCTAAAAATACATGTAAAATCTGTGCTCCATCAATGAAAAGGTGATAGCAATCTCCTTTACTAATAATGAGAAAGATCCCAAATTCTCTTTTTTATGTGAATTGTTGATGTTTATGCAATTTGATGATGTTTAGACATTACAGTAAGATAAAGAGTTCACACTGGAAAATATTGTTGGTATTATCTAGGGTACATCTACATGTCTCACTGCAAGCTCCATCTCCCTTTTATATGAACAACATGCAGCTATATTTTTATATATGCAACATCCTCCAGAACAGCATTCTGATTTTCAGTGATGAATTTTTCTTTTTCTTATTTTTATTTTTAGTATTTTACCTTTCTTTTCAGGGTCAGCATTGACTTAACATTTAACATCTTACTGATTTTTCCAGTAATTCTTGTCATAGAGAATCACACATTTTCTTAAAAATGAGTAACATTAAAAGTCTTATAAATTTTTGTCTATAAAAATTAATTTTTTAAATGGTCTTGAGAATATTGTAGCATGATAAAAATGGGCTATGTAGATTGTAACTGTAAGTCCTGGAAATTTGACTAATAGGAAAAGAAAGCATAACTTCACCTCAACATTTTTTTTTACAAACTCCAGAACAAGTATAAATGTATTTTCTGGCCTCAGATATAAAATGACTCAAAGGCCAGATATTTTTAATGAGGCTCTGTTCCTACAGTGATAGCTTTGGCTCCTTCTGCTTTTCACCTTTTTTTTTTTTTTTTAAATGTAGTTGAAGCCTGTTTACACCTGAGGTTTGAAATGCATCCACAGAGTGAGAAATGGGAAAAGTGCAGCAAGAACGGGCACCTCAGTAAATCTAAATGTTTTAGAGGTGGAAGTCTCCATATGACAAGGAAGGTTTGGTGGTACAGAGTGGGTCTGCCATTGTTTGCTTCCCAGGGATGCAATGGACATAGAAAAAGGACAGGCTTTGTACACATTTCCCCCTGAGACATACACTGATAGAAAGCTGTTAAATTAGTTCTAGCCCAAAACATAAGGAAGAAGTGAGCCTTATTCTGTGCTTAAAGCTCTGGTGATATTTTTCCAGGGCTGAGAATATGAAGACTTTTTTTTTTTTTTTTTTTTTTAAAGTTTACTCAGAAACTTCTGAGTAGTTGCAAATATTGGCTGATATTTCTTGAATATATATTGGGTATATTTCCATGCCGTTTGTTCTTGAAGGCAGTTCAAATCCTCTATGGATTAGCTATGGAGAAAAAAAATGGAGGTGAGGTTTTGAACTATTTGTCCATTGTTTCTGAAGTATTCATTTCCTTCAGTGCCTAGGCCAATTCTTCTGCCATGGCTGCAGATATAAATCTCCACTGTCACTGTAGCTAGACTCTTGTATAAAAGCAGCAAGTAGGGAGAGGAAATAAGGCCTGTCTGCTGGAGCTGAAATTGAGTCTTTTTCTTTCTCCTTATTCAGCATTTGTAATCTCAATTCTTAAATTCAGTGTAACAGAGCACACTACAGAAGGGTCAAGATATTTTATAATCTTCAAATGTAAGTAATGAAATAGAGAAAATTATACCTAGAAAAGGGACTCTCAAGCTGGAACAGGCAGATCTTTCTCTTTCCAGTAGTCATTTCATTTCATTTCATTTCATTTCATTTCATGACTTGGATATCAATTTATAAAATTCATAGCAGCATTTTTGTATAGATTGTAAGATCATTTTAAAATAATTAAAGCATATAGGAACCTGCAGAAGTAGAAGAACTTTCCCAACACAAAAAGGAGAGGCCTTGTGAGATTCTATCTGCATGTAGCTGTCACTATGCTGAGCTCTTCTCCATGGAGTGGAGCCAGGGCTGGTGATGCTGGGAGGCCTTGAGGAAAGCACGACAGAGGGAAAAGGCCACGCACTCCCCGTGACTCAGCTCATCTTCCTGCTCTAAATGTCCTCTTGCTACAGTCACACTGTTTAATTTTTCATTACTCATAACAAGAGACAAACTGAGATTGCCAAGAGAAATTAAAAAAAAAAAAAGATTTTCAAATTACAAAAAATATAAACTTAAAAAATATTAGGAGTAGCAGCAGTCTATTAATAATGTAGAAAGTGAATGATTATTTTAGAGAAAAATTCCAGATCTCTCTGAGAAAATAAATGTTACCCACTGTATATCTTTATTGTTCCAGCCATAAGATCACGATAATTCCATAACACTTCAGACAATAAATATTAGTCTTTTCCTCAGGAAATATTGAGTAACACTCTGAAAACAATAGAGGCAGTTAAAAAGTCACATAACCTAAGCAACCTAAGCAATGTTGTCTCTGCAGGTTTTGTCACAACCAGTCTTTGCCTTATCAGCACCTTTCCTGCTTAGATAAGAGATTTTGGGTGAGTGTCTTCTTGTCATTGCCAGCTGGTCACACAGGACTGTGTAGAGCCAAGGGGCACCGACCCCTGAGCAAAGTGGACACTGCTCAGGTGGTAGCAGAGTGCCCAGCTGAGAGTCCAGCACAGGGACTTTGCCTGTCCCAGAGCCCACCCAGCAGCTGCAGCAGAGCACTGGGCTCAGTGCTGGGCAGTGGTTTTCTCTAATGAGGTGGTGCTGGAGAGTGCAGGAGCTGACATCTCCAGGCAAACATCATTTGTCATGAGCTGAGGAGTACCAGAAATGCCTTACAGAGTTTATGCACTAGTCAAATATGAAAGAGGCTACGTAGAGACCTGAGCAAGATGTGCAAAAATTACAGCATTTGGTAACAGATGGCCACTTGAAAGATTTATAAAACCTCCCCCAGCTTTGAGAAGAGAACTTGAAATGCACTTATTTTGTTTGGATGGCAAAAAATTCATGATCCCAGCAGGTTAGGTCTTGAGTTTCTGGGAAGAGGGCTGTCACCTACTTGTACCTACTAGAATGCAGTACTGAGTTGTAGCAAACTTAATGTGTTGTATACCTTGTGTCATCTTTTGTGATTCCATCTGGATCCGTTGAATCTGTCCTCTCCCGTGTCTACTACAATTTATCTCTAGTCTCCAGGGAATTGTTTTATGTTCCCTCCAGATCCCATGTAGGGCATCCCTCTGCACTTTCTGTCTGCATCATACTCTCCAGAAATGTTCCTGCAGATGAAGAATTGCAGGAATTCTTGGTTGTATGAATGGGCAGAAAGAGAGGTTAGGGTACATGACCCAGAAGTGTGAGTCTTTGTCCCAGATCTGAGCTGCCTTCCTGGCATCCAGTTTGGGATTTTCCACTGCCAATCCAAGCACTATATGTTTTGAGAGAAAATTTCTTATCTCTCTTCCTAACTCCTCTCCATTCCTGCTCTCTTTCTTGCTTTTGACAATTTCATTATCCTGCCTGTCAATTATTCTTGTTACTTGGTTGTTACCTGAAGTCTCAGTTCTCACATCAAGACTATGCAAGGCTCTTCCACACAGTTTGTCAAAGATACAGCCTTTCTTATCCATCCATGCAACTGAAATTCTTGTCCAGGGTCTAAGCTGTCACCTCACATCTCAAGCTAAAGCAGCATTTCTAACTCTCATCCATTCAGAACAAATTTTTTAAATCCAATTTTCCCAACCTGCCACATTAACAATAGCAGCCTTGTCTTTGCAAATCCTCATAAACCCTCCCGAGTACCAACTTCTGCTCTCTTCTCAGGGTCTCCTTCTGTGATCTTTCACTTCCCATCTTCTATCCAAATAAACTTTTCTTTGGTCTGAGTACTAACTGCTCACCAGATTTCACATTTTATAAAACAATTCTTTTAATTTTTTTCCTATTCTAGTGCTTGGAAAAGTCTACCCTGCAAAAGTACTTTGTTATTTCCCTTCAGATCCTACTTCAACATCTTTCTTGGCTGCACAACCTACAAAAATTGACAAGTACACTGCTCTTGTGCTTGAACCACTGCAGTGCTGATTAATATTATCTCCTGAAGTCCTTCTGCACATCTATGGACCTGCATTCATTTGGTCTCTCAAATTGTAGATCCAGTGGGTTAAGAATTAGGGCTTTATTCTGTGTTTGTCTGGTACTGCAATGTGTGCTCAGAAAGTAATTGACCCTTGTGTCAGCATCTTATCAATGCAATTCCAAAAAGGGCACTTTCACCCATCCTCCGTTTTCAGGGGTTTTGTTGAAATTAATAACTGAGCGAGACAACTACTAAAGCAGGAATTGAGAGCAGAGTTCTATAGTGCTGCCTCATATTGTGTTAAAGAACAAAAGGCATGTTATTCAATTAATTTTCCTACTGTGAAGTAAGATAGGTAACCTAGGCCAGCACTAGAAGTTAATCCTCCAATCAGTCCTAAAAGCTTCCAACAATGCCACTTACCCAAATGAGGATATTTTACAATATAGTGCTGAACTATTGTCCCTTCATTTGTGTTAATATCAAGTTTGATTCTCTGTTTCTGCAAAATTAAGCCAATAGCAACTTTTCCTGTCTCCTTCAATTGGCAAAACAATTCATTTTATTGTAGTTTCTTCAAAGGGTTTTTAATATATTTTAAAAATGGTCTTTGTTCTCACTAGAAACAATGGATTTTTTTCAGTCTTGCTGCATTCTGCAGTTCTCTAGTCTTTATTGTTTCTTTCTTCCTCGCTATTTTGCTCTTTTGCTAAACTCATTGTTCAGAGCAGAACTCAGTGGTTCGTTACTGACCTAATCAGTATCAAGTAAATAAGAAAATGAAAACAACTACTTCCTGTAATAACTTATATATTAATACATCTGGGAATGTCATTAGCCATTTTCAAGGCAGGATCATGTTGCTAATTTATATTCAGCTCATGATATTCAATGCCCTCAGGACCTTTTCTGGCAGAGTTGCTGCCTCACCAGTTATTCCTCATTTCGTATTTGTGTGTTTGATTTCTCCTTGCTAAGTGTATCACTTTGCACTTGTCTTTATTGAATTTCATCTTATTGATTTCAGGTCCTTCAATTTACCAAGATCATTTTGAATTCTGATCCTCTCCTTTGAGGTGCCCACAACCCCTGCTAGCTTGGTAACATGCTAAGCTTTTTATGAGCATACAGTGTTTTTTATTATCCAGATCATCACTGAAAATATTTCATGGACTCATATTTAGGACTGACCCCACTGGAAATGCCCTCTCACATTGACAGTGAAACATCCATGCTTTCAGAAGGGTTTTTCAATTAGTCTTGCATCCATTTTAAAACACTATTTTCTTGACCATATTTTCCAATATTCCTATGGAAATATTGCCTGAAATGTCCAAGGAAAATATAACTGGCAATGTCCATTTGCATGTGAAGCAAAATTTCAGAAAAAAACCCAAAACTTCCCAATTTAACTGGAATGAATTAGAAAAAAGAACAAAAGAAAAGGTCAGGAAATAATCAGAAGCTGTACTCTGTTGCAGCCTGTTGGGAAGATTGAAAGAATAATTAAGCTATCACACAGATAAGCTGACAAGAACATTAAAAATTTAAAGAAGTTATAGTGAAATTAATGCATTTTGGAGATTCCATACAAAATCCAGCTTTGCGGAAGGGATAACAGAAAATGTCGAGCTTCTTGATTAGATGTAAAATAGAAAGAATACAGGTATTAAACTAAGTGAGCTTGAAGATTTATAAATAAATATTTTGTCATTAAAACTAAGCACTTCTGAAAATATACATAGTCACATTACAGTGCATGAGCTTTCAAAGGGGGATGAAGAGTTAAGCAAAGATAAGTAGAAGGAAACTTCTCGACAGTTTGTGGAGCCACAGAAATGGCCACAAGAAAACCCTCAAGCAGATTCACAGAAAATAGTCCTGTCAGGGTGTGGTAGTTCACCCAGAGCATCCCCTGCCTCAGAGCAGGATCTCCATCAAAACCTGCTCTGAGAGATGTTAGTCTGACCTCTTCCCAAAACCCTCCTATGCTGGGGTCTCTTTGGGATCTGCCAGCTATTAACTGCTCTGCTTCACCAGCTCTAATGTTGTAGAGTCTTTCTTGAGGAACAAAAACCCCTTTCCTTTCTGTAATTTCAGCCCACTACTTTCAGTCCCAGTCCCAGCAGACAAGAAGAGCAATTTGGGCTGGATACAGCTGCCAGCCCCTACAGTAGCTGTCAGCACTGTGCCTGTCACCAGCACACTGTCAGGAGGAGTGCTGAGCGTGGAGTGGGATAAAACACATCATCACAGGGCACAAAGCTCTGCAGATTGGTGAAAAACACTGCAGAAGCTCCTATTCTGGATGACCTCAGACCCAGCAACTGCAGCAAATTTGATGACATGGGAACAAAATCTCCTTTATTCTGGTCAAAATGAGAGACAGTACAGGTAGACACTACAGAACAGGGGTAGACAGCTCTTTTTCATGTGGGACATTATGCTGTGGTGAAATCTCATTTTTTCAATGTCTTATCGTTGATCCTTCCTCCTGTTATTTCACCATGGCAACATTTTGGTCCCATTACTGAGTATACAATTAAGATTTCAGATTTCTAATTTCAGACTGCAGATGTACTGATGGATATGAAGCACCCACGCCTGAGATGTATTATGTGTGCTACACGGGCAGATCCTCTGCAGCAGAAATGTATGCTTGCTTTTTCCCATTACACTGCTGTAATAATGTTTTCCTCAAACCATGCATCAGTCAGAAAAGTGGAAGGCAGTGAGGCAACAAGAGAGGGGTGGGTAGCAGCAGAGAGGCAGCTGGGGCAGGAGAGAAGGTGTGGATAAGGGTAGGGGTAAGTCAGAATGGTGAACAAGGATGGCAGAAGTGGTAGTGGGTCCTGAGAGTGCAAAGCAGAGATGCAGAAAGTCAAAAAAGAGGAACATGAGATGGAGTCTATTGGGAGCTCTGCAGGATGCAAAGGAGATGATGTGGGCAAGGTAAGAAAAGCCTCCATGCAAGTGTTAGAGAAAAGGTGGCATGAGATAAGAAGCATGATTAGGTTAGAAGAGAAACAGAGGGAGCAAAGAGTTTGGGTGGAGGGAGGCTATCAGGTAATGGAACAGACTAAGTAGGTAAAGAGTGACAGCTTTCTACTCCCAGCTGTAAACAGAAATTAAATCTTACCAAAATCTGAGTAGCCAGAATGTGCTTAGGCATCTGCCTTTTCAATCTGAGATAATTGGAGACGATTGTGGAAAGCTTCCTCAAATATTACTGCACTTATGAAATATAACTCTGCAATTTAAAAAATCAGTCAAACATCTTGAGGGACAAGCATTATACTGAAGGTTGGTAAGATACGAGCTTGGCAATAAGCCTGTTTGCAGAGAAAGTATTTCCTCTCTGCTTGAATTCTCCTTTATCTTAAAAAAATAAAGTAAAATGTAATAAAATGTATCAGAATGCATGACACCTAATCACATAGCTTCTTATTTGTATTCAGCAAACAAATCCTTCTGAGGGAGCAGTTATTAAGTGCACAGAATCCCATAATGCTCTTTAAATATCATGAGCAGGAGCAGCAAAGCACAGGGGAAGTGAAACTGCTGTCTCATGGCTCTGTTGTTTTATCAAGCCAGTGCTCAGTGCACACTGTGGGTTTGTGGTGTTTGAATTGTGCCTGCTGCTCCTTGGTGCTCATGAGGAGGACAAGCGGGCACCAGTCAGTTCTAGGGGAAGTCTGGTTTGTCAGTAGTGTGGCCACTTTCAGGCAACATTTTGGAAAGCTATTTATTTCAGTCTCACCGTGGTGGGATCACTGAGTGATAGGGAAGGTAGTAGGTAGAAAAACAAAGGTGGGAAAAAACAAAAAACAAACCAAACAAAAAAAACCTCACAACCCAACAGAAAAAAAGAACAACACTCTCCCCTTTTAGCTCTTTCCAATACCAAAACTCAGGTTCTTTTAGTCCAGACAGGAGAGAAACAGACCTTTTGGGGTAAGTGATTGTCCATGGCTTCCTGCCTGACTTCCATTTGGGGGTTTGTAGTCTGAAGTTCACCCTTTGCCATTTGCCATGGCAATCTATTTCACCATGAGCCACTGTGATGCCATTGCATTTCCATGAGACAGCCTAGTCCTTGACCCCTCACAGGCTTATGACCACACTTGACTCAGCAAAAAAAACATTGAGGCTCTGCCTATGTGCTGGGGATGAGGAAACAGCAGCAGCTCTCCAGCTGTGATTTGGGCCCAAGAATCTGCCCTGTGCTTGGGAGAACCGGGGTCCAGAACACCTCCTGGGGCGCTGGCATGGCCATCACTGCCTTGGACACTTTTTTCTTGAGCTGAAGCCAAAGAACCACAACAAATGTGCTCTTGCCTGTGGCAATCCCCAGGGTGGGCAGGAGGCTGAGCCCCATCCTGAGGGTTCTGGTGGACCTCTGCACCCCTCTAAAGTGCGAGGACCCCTGAGCAGTGGGGCTAAGGTTGCCAAGAGACCCACAAGGCACGGATGGGGCACAGTCCCCACCCTGGAAAGGCTGCCTGTGCCTTAAGAAACAGCAGAGGGGGTCTTTGCCAGCTGCCCCTCATGTTTCTGCTCCATGGGAGGGAAGGATCAAGGGCAGCCAGCAGCACTGGGATAATCCCTGGTGCAGTGTGAGGGGGCTGGGTCATGGCTCCTCATGTGTGCTGTGGGTAAGAAGCTGACAGCTGTCTGCTTTGATAAAGCTGAATTTCATAAAGGAGCCATCGTTCTTCAGGTTGCTGCACTGTATATGAAAGTGTCAACGGTAGCTAAGAATCTTTTGCCTTCCAGACATAAGAAATCCTAGGCCTCCCACATTTATATGCTTTTAAAAAGCTGACATCAATACATAAAAAAAGCTTCAATCCATGGAAATTACTGCCCTGAATTTTGTGTCCCCGTATCCTAGTAAACTTAGAGGCATACAAGGGCTTCTTTTAAGGAGAACTGGAAAAATCCAAGTAAACAGGCAAGCTCATAGACTGCCTAGATGTGAATTGCATTTTCTTTCTTCTTGATTTTGTGAAAACCTGCTTGCACCTGAGAAGAGGAAAAAGTCTATCTTCAGCTGCCCTATTTACACAACAAGAGTGTGACCAAGAAATCAATGCACTTAGCAGAAGAGAAAGGTACCTAGTAGTAACTAGGTCATAAGCACTCTATCTCTCTTTTGCCTTGAAGCCTTTCTCTTCTTTTTTTTTTTTTTAATTTATTTTGTGTTTCAGTACAAAAACACATTGCTCTTTCAAAAGCTTCATTGCCAAACTTCTCCCTGTTGTGAGCTTTTATTTTCTGAGCACTGGTGCATTGACTATTACAGGATGTGTATATAGTATGTAATGTCCATCAGAGAATGAGAGAAACAGAAAATACCAAGGCCTTTTCTTGCAATATCCCCTCCTGCAAATAATGCAAATAAAATATCATTCCATTTATTTATATTGAACATCTACTCAAGGGCCAGATAACCCTTACCCATGTCACATTATTGATGTTTTATTGATAAATGTGATAGGTGTTTTACAGTGTTGAACACACGTGTTTTAGTGATGGAAGCTAAGATAATGTGGATGAGGAGAAAAGCAACTTTCTCAGGAGAAAGACCTGAAAATGAGCAAGCCACCTTACAATTCTTGCAGATTTTCTTTCTCCAAAGAGCTTTTGCAGCCCCAGTGCAAGAATGTGGGTGAGTCCCAGTTCCAATCACTGTGACATTTCCCCCCCCCAACCCACCAAGATCATTCCCTGTTGTGTAATTGCCATTACTGGAGGTACAGGATGGTCCTATGAAATCCTCCATGGGCAGTGAGACAGAAAAAATACCCAAGTTATTCATGTTTTGATTATTCCAGTCATCTCAAGCAAGGGCAGTGGTAAAAGTGTGATAATTAAATTCTCAGAAGGTAGTAAGTCAAACACTGCTGCAGAGGACTTGCCATGACCTCAAAATGCAGCAGTGATGAGATCAGAGATTAAATGGTACTTCCAGAATGTTACAAAATGGAATTTGTTTTTGCAACAGGAATGCTAATGTGTCTGAGCAAATATATTCACAAACAAGGACAGTCAGTGGAAGGAGAGACAGGCTTTGCAGAAGTAATGACAAAGGAGAAGTTAATGGGCAGCTAATGAGATAGGAATCACAACAAGGCTGAGCTGAACTGACATGCATTGCTCCTTTGCCCACTTTGCTCTTGGTAATTCCAGCAGTAATTCCAGCTTTCCTCAGAGACATGTCTTGGATGATAGGAATAGCACTCTGGGTGGAATTACAGGATATGTTGTAGATCTCAACAGCACAGCCTGACCATTGCCAAACTCAGGATTTATGGGTGGGCAGGGAGGAAGAGAAGGAGGAGAAAGTTGCTATTTCCTAGAAAAGATTTGACACAGAGTGAATATCCTGGCAGAGGGCACATGGGTCTCTGAGAAGTCAGCAAGCCTCACGGGAGACCTGTTAGTGCTGGGGACTATGGAGGGGGTGGGTGAGGGCAGAGCATGAAAGGGAGGAGAAAGAGTAATGATGTTACTGATGTTAATCCTGATGATATACTGCTGTGCTGTGCCTTTTTTCTTTCTTTCTTTTTTTTCTGTTGTTGTTTATTCTAAAGAACAACAAATAATAATTAAAAAATGCAGAACTGCTTGGCTCAAAAGGTTGCTTTTACCCAAGCTGCAAATTCCAAAGGGAAAAGCCTTTCTCCAGTTTTGGTGGAGAGAATGTGTTTCTGCATAAAAGTTCACAGGTATGGAAAGAAGCAGACACATGTAGACACACTTTTTGAGATTGGTATAGTTTATGATTAAGTGCAGGCAAGCTGTTTTTCTTATTTTCACAGTGGAGGCTATAAATGACAGTCCTGCAGTTCAGTGAGGGAAACTGTATTTTAAAGTTTCATGTGGGAAAGATCTGAGGTATTTTGGCAACCACTTCCCTTAAAACCTTCTCTCTTTTTTTTAAAGGGAAAAATACTTGTTGTTGCTGAATTCATCATACATGACAGGAGTTTGTATAAACCTGCACAGAACAATTTTTTTTCCTGGTTTATGCCATTAATGGAAAAATTTTACTGAAAGAGATTAAGTAAATTTTGTAGTTAAAAATAATAGAGAAAATAAATTCAGGCATGATAGATTTCAAAGAGTACTGCAATTATAAAATATTTAAATATGGATTGTTTTGAAAGAAATTATTGTTTACAGTAATTCTACAAGTTGCATTTCTGACATGGGCTTTTTGGGAACATTCAAGCCATGTGGTACATAAGTTTAATAAGAAGTGTTTGTGTGCCAGTGCTCAAAACAAGGGAATTATCCAAAGCGTGACTATAGAAGGTAATTTCTCTGCGTCCAGTGTGGTTCTAATGCTTCCTGAAGTTTTCTGTCCAGACCTTCAGAACTTTATCTTGATTTCTCTACCACCTTAAACAACAGCTGCATGACAGCTTTCCTGGATCAAATGAAGCACATTGAAAAAAGTGACAGAGGACAGATGAAATCTTGTGTCTGCAAAGACCAGAGAGGAGACCAGGAGAGCAAGTCTGTAGAATTCTGCATCTTGACTGCTCTGGGAGACGGATTTCCAGGGCTGTCATTGTTTAGGCAGGACTTTTTCACCCCATCAGTGTTACAACCCCCATTTTCTGCTCCTGCTTATTTGAATCAGTGCACTCCCACAATCAAAGGAAAAGGTGGATTTACAGCAATTACAGAGCCTGTGGGCATGTCCTACACAGATCAGCAACCCAAAGCCCAGGAAGTTATAGACCCCTGGTCTATCCCAAAGCATATCTTTGATATTCAACAGAGGCTTTTGCCCCACTGACATAGTGCATTTGTCAGAGCTTTGAATCTGTGTTAGAAGGAAACTCTTTCATACCAAAGCTGTCAGCACTGTCATTTCAGTTGCCTTTACTGATGGAGGTATGCAGTGTGAGACCAACCCTATTTTAATTTCATAACTGCTGACTCTGAAAAATCACTATTCTCTGGCCTTGTTTTAAAATGTTTTCTCCCATAACAATTACAGTTTGGTTAATAGTATAAATTATCACTTGCTTAAAGCTGCAAATTACTAGTTACGTACTCCCCAAGCCTGCTTTGCCTAGAGCACTTCTAGATTAAAAGAAAAATCCTCATTTCTTCTACTGCTGTTGATGGGGACACAGGAAAAGAAGAGCATTCCTTCCATCATAGATTTCAATGTGTGGTCAAACAGCTAGATATTATAAATAGTATCATAATTTATTGATCTTAATTCTTGGTGGGTTTTCACACTGAAAACTGTTTTCTTTTGGGTTTTGGTCTTGTTTGGTTTTGGTATTTAATGATTTTTCAGGTAGGGTTTTTCATTAATTTTTATCAAATAGAATACTGTGTCAGGAGATGGAGAAAGTCACTGCAATATCCTCATCAGTTACTGTATCTCTCTCCTCAGCCCTATGGTGAAGCTCGCATCTCTGAGTGTGGGCCAGGAATGAGACAGGAAGGGCAAGTGGCTCTCCAGCTGTCTGACTGCTGGTCTGTGCTGCAGAAACTGCACAAAGTGGGACTTCAAAGTGATAATCTTATAAATTAAATCAATGCATACATGATGTCATTTATAGTCCAATGGCATTGGAAATGTTGCTTTTTAGTTACTAGTAATAAGTTAAACTTCACTGCTCAGAGAATTTGACTGTGGACTGAAGGTGCCAAGGAATACTCACATAACACAGTGACTTACTGCAGCTACTAAAAAGGACATGAAACATGTAAGTAAAGATCACTGAGGGAATATTCTCTATGAAACATATGTACACTACAAATACCTTTAAAAATGTTATCTTTTCCAGTAAAATATCTGAAGGGCAGAAAGCAGCTCTATGAGAAAACAGTGAAGCTGTTCTCTGCATAAGGCAGCACTCAGTGCATGGTAGACTACAGAAAGGGAATACACTTGGCAATAGGGAGTAACCATTGAAGTGGGCAGCTCTTGGGCAGAGCAGCCATAGACCTCTGCCAGCAAAAAATACTCAAAACTTTAACAGTTTTTCAAGCATAGTGTACAGAAGTGGAAAAACCACCTGGCATATAGCACACAGCTATATGATGTTATTATATATAATTATTATTAACAAAACACAGCTGCTGGCTGATATAGTTCCAGCCTTTCTGAGCCATCTATTTTTCTGGAGGACTTCAGTTAGGAGAACCAAAGCTGTTCTGGCTATCACCAAGGTGACTGTTTTCTTCCAGTTGTTTTATGTCTGTGCCAGAAAAGTAACCACCTAGAAATCCCATCACTGACTTCAAAAGCCTGTGAAGTGCCTCCTCTTTCCTCCCCCAATAAACAAGTATTTTTTTTCTTCGTATTGTCATTTCTGTTAAGAGCTGTTTAAAGTTAAATAGGCACACCTCTAAAACCAAACCAAAACAAACCAAACAAACAACCAAACAAAGGAAAAATAAACCCAAAAACAACAAAAAAGGGACATTTTGAAGCAGTACTTAGCATTTTTTGTCAATATATGCTGCTTTGTTTACAGACTCCATGCAGTTCCCATAGTCTGCCAGCCTAAGAACAGTGACACTTGTAAGGTTCAAGCCTTCAAGAGGGAGCTGCTACTGAATTGCCAAGACTGAAAACTTTCCAACATCTAGCTTCTAACTTCCTTGGACTAACAGGTTTCTGCAACTGCTCCTCAAGCCTTTCACATTGTTACAGTATGTATTTCATGAATTTCAATATTGCTTCCAGTACAGCTCAAACTTAATCCGTCTTGAAATGGAAGCAAGTGTATGATTAAGCCATTCAGTGATTTCACTGCACTATAATGGAAGCTGTTCATTAGTCCAGTATTTGCAGATGAGAATGCACTTGGCACAAGCAAATTATTTTACTTAAACCTTGCACAGGTATCAGTTAATTTGTGATCATAATGTGCTTTTGCTGCATTTACAAAAGATAAACGAGGCAAAAAAATCTTTTGCAAATATTGGAGTGTTCTGACTTCATTAAGAGATCCTCAAGCACATTTTTAAAATAGGAGCATCTTTAACTTTTCCCTTGTGCTTTCATAGTGGACATTGTGTCCCATCTTAAAAGCAAGTAATTACATACCACAGCATCCAAACTAAATAAATTAAGTTTCAAGTACCAGATCTGGGAATAGTTAATCCATTTCCCTTAGCTTGTTTTCACACACTTCCTGTGCCTGTGAAAACATACTATCCAAGTGACTGAGAATATAAAAATCTATCTTCTCACAGACACAGAAGAACTCAGAAAAACATTTCAGGGTCTGAGAATTTAATTCAGTTAATGTTTTAATGTTTACCTTATTGCAACAGCAAGAACTACCTCATAAATAAGTTTTTAAAACAAAATGTCCCTTTTGGACTCCATTTTCTCCACACTCTTTTATCAGTTGACAATGATCAATGGATTACCTTTCTACAAGCAGGGCTGAGGACTACAGATATTCCTGATGCCCATTGTTGAGACATTTCTTGTGTCACTGACTGGCAGCAGCGTGGTCTTGAGTGGAAGAAGAACAAAGAAACCCAAAGTGCTCTAAGCTCAAAGAACAAAGTGCTCTAAGCTGCCCTGCAAAAGCTGGTTTCTTCCCTGTGCCCCACTGCTGCTGCCCCAGAGGAGTACAAGTATGCATCAGTCAGTGCAACAGGCAGGTTGGTTTTCTATTTACAGCAGTTCTCAAAGTCTTTTGGGAGCATTAGATAAAATCTTGCAAGACATCCCAGATTCAGGCCTCACTGCTTTTCTCCTTTCCAAACTGAAGTTGGGGCTTGCTTTCTGACCTCCAAAGAGGTTCAGGTATATACATGTCTACATCCCACCAGAAAATGAGACTGAGGCATCAGTGTCACCATGGCCACCATATACTGATGCATGACTTGTGACAGAGGTAGTCTTTTATGCCATATTTCTCTCACATCTCGATGAACTGTTAATTATTCCTTGCAATTCAGAGAACAGAGTTCACAAAATCATCTGGCAAAATGTTTCAGAGAAAAGGCACATGTCACAGGGTTATGGACTGTCTCTGCTAATGAATGGCTGAGTGGCTCCTGAGTTTCCCTTGAAGAGATCACATTACATATTCTTGGCTGAAATGGGAATCAGAAGATTTCTTCAACCAAGGGAGACAGCATGTTTTAGTTTTCTCATTTTAATATACATTTATGTATCTTCACAGGAGTGATAGCATGAAGAACCAAAGCAAGTAAAACTGCTTTTTTTAACACAAAGTACAAATTTCCTTAACTGGATGCTCTGTAGATACTTGGCTTTTAGGACTTTAGAGGAAGGATGTTTGAAGACATGTGAGGCTTTTCCATGGTTTTGTTAAATAAATCACTACTTTTTAAGATCAGCAGAGGCGAGTGGGCAGCATTAGACGTCGCTTCCAGAGCAGTCAGACTTCGTTCCATTTTACTGTGACTCAACTCAGGGTTTGCATAATGGTAAGGTGTAACATAGTTGCTTTAGTAGATTAATGGTGCCACACTCTACAAGCTTCAGCTTGGCCAGTTCTTGGCTTTCAATCTGGAGTTGCAACATATTGATGAAAATGGCTACATAAAATCTCCAAAAGAGCTCATTTCACCATAGGCTGAAATGCTCACCCAAGTGAAAAGGGTATTGATCCTCATGCCCATCTCTTCCACTGTAAGTGCTGCAGTTTAGGGGTTTGATGAACTGTGAAGCTTTTGCTTTGATTTCCTTAATAGTTTCTAGAAATGGTAGAACAGTAGAACAATTTATCAGCTGCATCTGTGAGAAAAGAAGAATCACGGACACCCCCATCATGTTGGAAGGTATTAAATGGTGAGGAAAATAGGTGTTTAAATTTGGATGATAAACTTTTTATACTTAAACATATCATTTATTATTGTATTTGTAAGTTATCTGCCACCCAGGAATTTATAATCAGATTTGCCTTTAGAGAGGTACTTTTCAGCCTGCTCTGTCTGAAGGGCTTCCTTGCTAGGAGGAACACTTGTCATTTAATAGGACATAGGAAGGGTGCCAAAATATTTTATATTTATTCACTCATAGACTGGAAAAAAGTTCATAGTAAAAAATGAGATCACTTTTCATGTGCTGCTGGTGAAGGATAGACAAATTTTAGGCACATCTGCAAGTGTGTTGGTTTGGGTTTTTCCCTGTGTCTTGATTTAGGATAAAATTTGGGAGAAAACTCCTGAATAGGGTTCTTCTGGGAAGCAAACTTAAATGGCTTTTCTTCTTAACTGCTCTGGGAAAGAACTTTCTCAGAGAAAAGTGGAAAAAAGTTATTTCTTTAACAAATAAAGTGCTTACAAGCATAAAGAATGAATAATATGAAACAATAAAACTTTTCATTGTTCTGAAGTGAGATGGTAAATTTAGAAAGTTTTTGCTGTGGGTAGCTTAGCTCCTTTAGTTTTTTATCAATCTTTCTGGAGGTCTAGGCCCTGGTGGGCTGCAGGTGTGAGATTTCAGTGCTCCTCTGTGTTTTTCAGTGTGGAGCAGGTTTAAACAGCCTTAAGAAAAAGAGAAAGAACAATCTAGGAGCTTTTTTGCTCTAGCTAGCTAAAACTAACTAAAAACAAAGAGATCTTTGTCCTGCAGTTTGTCTGAGCCTCAGACAAACACACAGAGTCTTGGAGCAGGTTAAGAGGCTGAATCCAGCACAGTCCAAGTATCTAGCCTCTTTTAGCTTCTTTTTGATTTATGTAGAAAGGTCTCCACTAATATGGATTCCCTTCCCTTCCCTTCCCTTCCCTTCCCTTCCCTTCCCTTCCCTTCCCTTCCCTTCCCTTCCCTTCCCTTCCCTTCCCTTCCCTTCCCTTCCCTTCCCTTCCCTTCCCTTCCCTTCCCTTCCCTTCCCTTCCCTTCCCTTCCCTTCCCTTCTTCAACATTAGACCAGTCTCCATCGATATTTTTGTAGCCCTGGTTCGTGCCTGTGATGTTTTGGTTTTCTGAAACTCTTTTCCCAGAGAGTTTTCTGTCAACAAGAGACATGTTTTCCTAACTGTAACCTTTGTTTACATTCCTTTCCCTAGGAGGGACCTCTTCTTGATGCCCCTCTGACTTGACCAATGTGATTGAAGAAGTTTGTCTTTCTTTCACCCATTGGGTTGTTCTTGGTAACACTATAAAAGAGAAAAAATAACCAGAAATAAACAGAGTCATTGTCAGTCTTCTGAGTTGGAGTCTGTGTCGTTGTGATCTTTAACAGCGTCAATTTTTCACAAGGCTTATTTTCTCAGGTTACAAATTGGGTTTTTTTACTGTAAATAATGAAGTTCACAAAACAGGTGTCCATGAAACAGACTGAAAGAAGGTGGGTTTAGGTTGGATATAAGGAAGAAATTGTTTACTGTGAGGGTGGTGAGGCACTGGAACAGGTTGCCCAGAGAAGTTGTGGCTGCCCCAGTCCCAAAAGTGTCCAGGGCCAGGTTGGATGGGGCCTGAGTAAGCTGATTTAATGGGAAAGGTGTTCCTACACATGGAAGATGGATTGAAAACAGATGGTCTATGAGGTCCCTTCCAATCCAAACCATTCCATGATCCTATTAAATCTTTTTCTCTCCAGTGTGTCTCTATACAAACCCACCTCAGGAAGAAATCAAATAAGCAGAAAGGATATGTGTAACAGAACAGGCTCTTAGTTGCCAAGCAGAAAAATAGGACTGAAGTATTCTCAGTTTTCCCTTCTCCAAGCTGCTCATTAACACTGGAAGTTAGTATCCTTATGCACCTATATAAATGGATAAGATATGCAGGGCTGGCAGGGCTCTGACCAAAAGAATACTGTGCAGAGGACTGTGGCTAATGAGGGGTTGTGTCTACACAGCTGCAGAGGATGTGTCCACCCTGGCTGTACAAACGCTGCTTCCACAGACACTGAAACCATGGGGTGGCTTGGCTGAGCAGCTGTCAGGGACTGTGCTGCTCCTGGATAAGCCCAGTGGGAGAGGGAAGGGTGTGGAGGAGGTGGCCTGTTCCTCGTCTTCATTTCTGTTCTTCTGGGTCTGTCTGAGAAAAACAGCTGTTAAGGAAGGTTGAGAAGCAGCACCTTGCAAAATAAAAGTATAAATATATACATTTTCAAAGTATTAGCAAAGTATTAGCATTGTAAGTTTTACTGACCATCCATTCTGGAAATTCCAATAAGCTTTTTCAACTAACCTTTATACTTAAGAACAAGAGAAGAAGGATAAATCAAGGAGCTGGAAACTCTACTTGAGTAGAGTTTTTTAAGGACACAGTTTTCCTTGTAACCAGATTCTATAATGAACTACCAAGCTAGTCATGAAAGTGCCATGTAAAAATCTTTCACATCTATTAATTTAATTCAAATTCAATTTGCAAGGATGATTTTTGAATTCTGAGGGCCATATAGTACTGTGACCAAACTTACAATCTTCCTGCACTAGAGTGAGCATTCCCCAGGAATTAAATTGAAAGTGAAAAGGCATTTTAGACAAAAGGAAGGAAAGAAATAAATATCTTAAAAGGTTTTCTCTTGCTTGTCATTTTATGAATAGAAGAAACTAAGAAACTCAGAATTTGTCAGTTATTATAAAAGTCAGAAAGCAAGGAAATATTATATGGACAGTGTATTGGAAAAGTCATTGTTAGTACCATTTAGTTACTGACAAAAATTAGGAGTACTCTCTGAGTGTATCAAAACCAATCCTTTTCTTGAAATTCACAACCCCATTTATTTCCAAAGAAGTATGAGGTCTCTTTAAAAGGAGCTTTAAACTGCATAGTAGGCTTTATATTTTTTTCTTATATCTTTGAGCCAGATACAGAAAAATGCTCAACTTCTTTCTTCCCATTCTGAACTAGGGGTTGTTTGTCCATTGAGGCTCCACTCTGCACAGTCCTGTCTGTTTCTGTAAGGAGACAGTCACTGGCCAAGAAACAAAGCTCAGTGGGGTGACCCAGCCTCACTCATCTGTTCAGACAGCTTGTCCTACTACAGAGGAGAAATCTCTGGCCTATCTTCCTAATTGAAAATGCAATTGCTTTGTTTGTTGGGTTGAAGTGACAAATTTGGAGTATTGCACCTCCCTTAATATTCAGTATCAGTTTCTATTTTTTAAGTATTCTCATTTCAAAGGACTCATGTGAAATTAAGGATGTGGTGCAGGGCCTAAATGATTCATATGGAATTATACAAATCAGGGCTTTTCCCTGCATTTCCATTTTATTAAATTCTTAAAAAAAACCTAGTAATAAATAGTTACATTTGGGAATACTTGTGGGGAGATACCTGTTACTTGGTACTTGCAGGGACGGGGAATAAATGACAGAAGAACAATATGAAAGGTGAATATAAACATTTTGATTCTTAAAATCTAATTTCTTCTTATTGTCTCAAGACGTATACACAGAGTCATTAAAAAAGGTACATTTGCTACAAATCAAAGCTACAAAAATCTCAGCCCATATGCACCTTTTAAGAACACAGAAAAAATCTTGGCTTCTCTAAAGTCTGTGGCATTAGTTAATCTCCTATGTCTGAAACCAGGAATTTGCTCATGACACTATTCACATATTACACTGAGGCCCCATTTTGATTATATGCACTAATTAGTTATCTTTACTGAATGTTTAATGGCAGGAAGCAGTAATTCACCTTTGTTTTGTGCTTGAATGGCATGCTTACCACCAGGGTTTTTGTGTGTGATATAATTGATTGCACTGCTCTTTAGTTCTGGGAAAAGGAGGGTTACTAAGTGGGACTGGTGGGGAAAGGGGTTCATCCTGCTTTGAAGGTTAAAAAGTGAGGTAAAAGAGAAAATCAAATCATAATTTTACTGCTACTGTAATGATGGAGTGCCTGAGTCTCATGTTTTGCCTAGTAGAGTTCAGTGGGGGATACCTCAGTGAATTGCAAATGTTTATTTTATGTGGAAAGGCTGAGCTATACAACAGGTAGGTGATGGGAAGTCTGGATACCATATGTGCAATTTATGTGATTTGGGAAAAGCCTTGTGACAGAAAGGATCACCATGAATGTCATTTTAATCCTTCAGTCCCTTCTGGCTCAAGGGAAGTCCTTTACCTTTTCTGGCTCACCTCTGTTAATCTGACCTCATTCCATTCCCATTATCCTTTTTCCTTGGAAAAAGTAATGATTTTTTATATGACATTGAACATTTTGTCTATAACTTTTGCCCTAAAATAATCAATATTGGCTCTACATTGCTCTTCACACAGTTAGGGTTCTGCATGCATGTGCCATTTGTGACTACCTTATGTGAATATGGTATGACAATGACAAAATTTGAATTTTTTCACAGCCTATATTAATACAAGAGCTGCTGCTTTGCTTCCCCCCTAATTGTGGTATTCTATAAAAGGCTTTGCTAAAAAAGGAAAGTTTTCAAACACTTAATGCAATCCTGGATTCTACTCCTCTAGCACCACAAACTCAGCTCCCTGTTTTCAAGATAATTCATGCACCAACAACTCTACTTTGCTCTTTTTCTGTGTCTCTGGTCACACACTAGCAGTTTGATCTGGCCAGGATATTCAATCATACAGTATAATGAAAAAAATCTAATGTAGTACTGGGCATAACCATTAACAGCTGTGATGCTAAGAGTAGTCTACAAGCCTTCTGCATCATTTAGTTCATCAGAAATTACTAATAGAATCTGGGAGGTGAGGAAGTAGAATAGTGAAATGTCGCTGTGGGACACAAAGGAGGAGACGCAGATTCATCCAGAAGGCTGCTGGACTCCTCAGAGGAGGAGCCACAGGTTTATTTTCCAAACCTCTTTTATACCTTTTACAAATGTGCCCACCTCAGAGGTGGGACCCCTGGAACCATTGGTCACTCGCAGAGACCCTCACACAAAGTCCCTCCTCTGGGAAAGCATGTGGAAAACATCTTTGTTTTTGGATAGGATGACCTTGTTGTTCCCAGTTCTGTCCTGGGAACAGAATCTCCTAAAACCAAAACATGGCAGGCATGAATCGTGGCAACGGTGAAATTATCTACGTACCCTGTTAACTGCATATTTTTTCTTCACTCAGTAGATTGGATAAAGGTGAATTTTTTTTCTTTGGGAATGTTAGATTCCTCATGAATTCACCCATCAGATACCAACTAGTGCATAGCTCATTTCTCAATTATTTGGCTAGTGTGTGGGCAATTTGTATACCTAGACACATTAAAAAGAGCAATACATCTGTTTAGTTTCTGGGTTTCCTGCAGTTGCTCTAGGTATTTTCCATTCTTGTGATGCCTGATGTAGTAGGATTACTTTTGAAACAGGAATAATACTCTACTTATCTCTAAATTTGTTAAGTGACATTTCTCCTACAACACAATATCTGTCTGCTTTCCTCAAACCAAGTACTGAAAAGAAATCTGCCTGGCAGCATGAGCCCTGAGCAGAGTTCCAGTTTTGTAAGGCCCTCCCTCAACAGTGCTCCCTAAAGCAGCTTGTTTTCTTGTGTTAAAACAACGTCACAGTGGAGTTCCTTTGTTCTGTGGTACAGCTTTGGTCTCTTTCAGATGGATTCAGTTGTCTGAACATAATGGCAAGGTTTTTTTGGATAGCTGGGAGCATGGGGTTCATGTTTGCCCAGGATTCAAAAAACAGTTTTTTGTATAAAAAGCTCACATGTACAAGGTCTTGGAAACTGCCTCATAGCCAACCTGGATGCAGGGTCTGGTTGTCTATATAGAGCAGCACACCTAAGGACTATCAAGGTTTGTACAAAAATACAAGTTCTTAAAGCTTTGGCTTAAGGTTTTCCTATTGGCTGAGACTCTAATCTGTTATGATGGAGAAATGCATGAGAGTGGGAAATAGAGAGTGATTCTTGCAGTTAATGTCTTCAGGATTTAAATACTACAGGATGTATTCAAGCCAGTGCTCTCAATATTCAGTGATGGATATTTTCTGTTTTGACCCCTCCATGATCCTGTGGGAATCACAAAATGGGTCAGATTGGAAGGGGACACAGCTGGATCATTTGGCCCAACCTCCTTGCTTGAGCAGGGTCATCACAGAGCAACATGATACAGGATTATGTCCAGACAAGTCTGGAATATCTCCAGTGACGGACACTCCACAGCCTCTCTGGACAGTCTGTGCCAGTGCACAGTCACTGTACAGGGAAGCATTTCATTCCCATGGTCAGGTGGAACTTCCCATCCATCAGTGTCTGCCTCTTGTCCTATTGCTTGGCAGCACTGAAAGGAGCCTGGATCCATCTTCTTGAAATCCTTCCTTCAGATATTTGTAGACAGTGATGGAACCCCTTCTCAGTTGTCTCTTTCCAAGGCTGAACAGACCCAGGTCCCTCAGCCTTTCATTGTAAGAGTGATGCTCCTGTCCTCTAATCATCCTTGTTGCCCTGCACTGGACCTGCTACAGGTCTCTCTTGTCCTGAGGAGCCCAGAACTGGACACAGCACTCCAGACCCGCCTCACTGGGGCTGAGTGGAGGGGCAGGATCCCCTCCCTGACCTGCTGGCACTGCTCTCCCTGTGCACCCCAGGATCCCATCGGCCCTCCTGGCCCCCAGGGCACTGCTGGCTCAGGGACAGCTCATTGTCCACCAGGAGCCCCAGGCCCTTCTCTGCAGAGCTGCTCCAGCAGTCGGCCCCCAGCCTGTGCTGGTGCCTGGGGTTGTCCTTCCCCGGGGCAGGACCCTGCCTTTGCCTTTGCTGAGTTCCAGCCCATTCCTCTGCCCATCTCCCCAGCCTGGCCAGGCCCTGCTGAAGGGCTGCACAGCTCTGGGGGTATCGGCTGCTGCTGCCAGCTCTGTGCCAGCAGTGACCTCGCTGAGGAGGCCTCTGCCCCTGCTGCAAGTCACTGATGGATCAGTTAAACAATGCTGGGCACAGTATTGAACCCTGGTGGATACCAGTGACAAACCTCTACTGTGCCACTGTTTGTGACCCTCTGGGATCAGCCATTCAGCCAGTTCTCAATTCACCTCACTGTCCATTCATCCAGCCCACACTTTCTGAGTTTGCCTAGGAGGATATTGAGAGACAGAATGAGTTTCTGTAGTTTAATTATGCAGTTTGGGCAGTGTGTGCATGAGAAAAATGTTTTGATCTGTTTTAAAGCTGTGGCCTGATGATTTCAGTGCTGGTTTTGTGAGAGATACTTCATAATTATTTACTCTTCACCGTTTCATTCACACAGATGTGCATACAGTTATCCCAGCCTCTTCCTCCATATAAATCTTCTCTCTCTCAAATGGAAGTGTCTTTTGTTTTGTAGGGTTTTTTGTTTGTTTGTTTGCCTGTCATCAACTCTGATTGCTTGGGGGAAAATATTAATATTCATTGTAGTAAAGCCACAGAATGACATCCTGCTCAGGAAGGAGTGTTATCCAGCCCTTGTGAAATGTGAACACCACTTCTACTATACCTGGTTATAGATAGGAAGATACAAACTACATACATCTTTGAAGATGTGGATCCCACTAAAGGTGCACAGGGACATAATTTCTAGCATTTTCCTTTGATTAATTTCCCCCTAACTTTCTATTTTGATTTTGACTCCTGCTGCCTATCAAACTGATGTTTTCATCAAGCTGGCTGTGATGATTCCCTCTTCTCCCTCTGGACTTGTTAGTGGTCATTTAGAGTTCATATTTTTCTCAGGTACATCACATTCATCAATGAAGGATTTTACTAACCATTTTATTGCTCGCCAATGCAGTCTGGCTATAATTCTTCACAACTAGCTCTAGTTTTTATTATCCTGCCTATTTTTATAACACCAGCAAACATTTGTCTATTCACCAGCTGCCTGTGCTTTCAGATCTCTTAGGATGAGATGCAAGACACTGATCTTACTGCATGTCACTGTAGCAATGCACCTGTGACTTTGCCCACTGTAAGGCTGGCCATTATCCCTATTCCTCTTTCTCTAAACTCTAATCAGTAATTAATGTCAAGTTAGCTTCTTAAGAACCTCTTTTGAGGAACCTTGCTAATTGCTCTTCAAAATACAAGGATGTATCTTGACAACATTATACCTCTTTCTCAGTCACTGATTCCTCCAATGGGATTTGACAAGTTTGTGCAGCATGAGTTCCCTTCTCAAAGCCTTACAGGCTTGTCTGCCATAGAGAACAATTTTTCCAAGCTTTCTCTAACCCTTTCCTTTATTGTAGAACCTACTGATTTTCCCAGGACAGCTGTTAGATACACTGTACAAGTACAAACAACAAGTAGAGTAGTAGTAGTATTTTTCAGCCATGGATTTTAAAGCATTTCTGAAGTTGTGCAGAAAGTAATTGGCAGATGCGGAAGCAAGAGAGAAATGAAAGAAAAAAGAACCCAATATACCCACAAGCAGGGAGTGTACAAATCCAGGTTTCTTCAGGAAAGTTTTTAAGGAACAGATTTGGACCCCACAGAATGCAGAAGAAAGATTCCTGCAGAATTCTGTGTGCTTTGGGTCAGGCTTTAAATCCTGAAACCCTCAGAATACTGTCAAGCTCCCTCATCATACCAAAATTTACTAAACGTACTTCTATTAGAAGACTGGAGAACACTTCAAAGGAAATATGCACAGAACCCCACAGGAAAAAGTGTGTTATAAATGTGAACTCAATTTGATTTACTCCTCTCTTTGATAGTAGAAATATCCTGTAGCTGAAAACAGCTGTGAGCATACTGAAATATGGAAAAAACACCATTAGTGGTCTCCTTGTCCTTGGGCTGCTAGTATAAAAAGCATCAAGGATTTCTGCTAGTTATACAGGTAGGAATTCACTATCTTTATGCATAAAATGGAGGGAAAAAAGCCATTGTGTTGGTTTGCTTTTCTTTCCCCTTAAGAAAAAGGGATTTAGATTTATCAGGTCCAATTTAGAAGGTCAAGTATCCACTGGATTGGAAGGAAAATCTGTAATGTAGAGATAAATTTCAGAGGTCAGTTTCCTCTACCTTGGGACTTTATTAAAGGGCTTAAGGATGTACTTCTGGTTCATTTGCATTGTTTGGACATGTTCTCATGCTTTTTATAAAGGCTGTGGTGTTTGTCACTGGCTGTGCACAGGAAGGTTTAAGGCACACAGCAGATTACACACAAAACACCATGTGGAGTATGATAGAAGAAACTCTTGCCCTCATATAAACAAACAGAAAAACTTACCAGAAAATCAGCAAAACAATTCACTGTAATGAATAGATATTCATCTTTCACATTTTTACAAATAAATGCTACAAAAATGGGAGTCAAACCATTTGTGTCCAACAGTAAACACCCTACCAGAGGAAAACACTTTTGAATGAAGTCATCACAGAGAAAACTTGTCTCTTCTTTGGAAAGGCAATTCAGTAGGAAAGTGTGTAAGGCACATGTGCATTTAGCAAGATGAGGATGGGAGGGAATGTGCATGCTGTTTGTGGATCCGTGAGGGAGAAGGGTGAATAAATTCTGTGTGGGAATTACAGTTCTGAGGATTTTACATTTTACATGCACAGAGAGAACCATTATTGCAAAATCTAGTAGACATTGGAAGTCTATGATCTGTGATGATATGTCTAGTCTGTATGCAGTCTCATGTTTATCTACAGAGAACTATTATACGTGGTACTAAAAATAGTAATTTTGAAAAGAATTAAATTTAGGAGTATTTCTCAAAGATAACTATACCCTTCAGTTATTCAAAACTGTCAAATCACTTTTAGTTGCTGCTAGAATACATGGTAGCATTAGTGAATCAGCACTGTAACTCCTCATTTCCTCAAAAAACATAATATATGAGTCTTATGGAAGTTACTGACTATTTTAGAGGGCAAAATATCAATTCTATCAGTAAGAAAGATATTCCATTTCAAATTTTCATTACTTGCCCAAGATCTTTCTTCATTTCTCTAAGTAAAAAGAATTATTGAGATTTCACAGTGGAGTTATGCAAGACAAAACTTGCTGGAAATAGCTGACACTGCTGGGAGGGGTGATATGTGGTGTACACTGCTATCAGTTGATCAAAGCCTCTACAACATTTCTGGGATACCAGAGGTCCTCTTGAAGAATTTATGTGTGTAATACAAGTAAATTCGTGAGGCTTTCAATGGAAATCTTTGAAAATCTCTATACAAAAGGCAGAAAAAGGAGGGATAAGGCAAACATAAACACAGTAATCTTGCTGATAAAGGAGATCCTTGCCCTTGTGAAGAGCCAAATGTTGTTGGGACACAAAGAAGTCAGAACAATGACAAGAAACATGAAATAAAACAATACAAGCCAATTGAGATGGAAAAGGAGATGAAGACTGCCTGAACAGCAACCTACCTTTATCTCCACAGGTCTCAGAAGGTCTTCAGACAAATGGTGGGAATTTTGTTACTAGATTGGTGGCTCTCTGCCATGCTGCACCACATGATTCCTGTACACAGAAGGGACAAAGGAATGTTCTGTTTCTGAAACAGGCCTGGCCAGAGGGACAGATACATGTACATATCTGTCTATATATACATATATAACCATATGCACAATATGTATAACACCTGTGTATATATACAGCCTGCCAGAGCCTGGCAACCTGAATACAATGAGAGAAACCAAAAGGTTGATTTCAGAATATCTTGCTCCTTGGAATCTGGAACACGTGAAATTAGTTTGTTACCATAACCAAGGTTTTTGATCTATCCAGAAAAACCTAAACTAAACTGCTTTGAATGGTGGTTTTTGCAAAGACCTTGCCAAGAACATGTATTTTGTGACCCTGTATTTTGCTGATGTCCAGTGGCACTCTGAATTGCTCATCTCCATGGAGTGTTTGTCCCATGGTATCTTGTGGAGAACTTGAGTATCTCCTTGTTATAAAATCTTCCTTTCCTCCTTTGCATAGGGGGCATATGAGGTCTTTTGGGTTTCTAGCAACAACTCATTAGTACCATGAGACACTAATAATCTTGTTCAAATACTTTGCAGGAGAGAAGAATTCTTCCTTTGATAGAGCTTTGAACCTCAATTTTCAGAGTTGATGGTGTGACTTTTTTCCAAAGGAACCAAATTAGTTAGAATCATATATTTTTTTCCTGCTCAAACTGGAAACAAGAAAGAACTTAAAAAATATTTTAAGACAGTATTTTTTTAAAATGTAACCAGCTCAGTTGTCAAGATTTGTAAAATTTGACAAAGCAAGTCTTCACTCACCCTCAGATTTATCATATGGAGCGTTTGTGCATGAGAAATGCTCTCATCTAACCCTCCAGTGGCCACAGAGGTATGAAATGGCTTATTCACTCTGTGTCTTCAAAGTATTTGTACTTCAGAGATGACAAGAAAAGCCTCAATGTAAGTAATTTGTGGGAGGGTAATTAAAATTACAGTTCTTTCCTTCTATGAAAGTACTGTCAGGTATCATTTTTTCTAACAAAAGTTATGTGTAAATAGTCACAGCACTGAATGAAATGATGGGTACATAATGCAAATCAGATGGGATGGGGATGATTCTGTAAACTTAGTATCTAGCTCTGAAAACCCTTTCAAACTTCTTAAATGAGAAGTAGAGCATTCAGTGGGGAGTGCAGCCATTTTAAAAGTAGGACTTAATGCATAACTTTCAAGCAAACATTTTTCTTTTAACTGCATCTTAAATATTCAAAGGCATTTTCTCTGCAGAGCAGCTTTAAGAGGATTGGTATGCCAGACACACTTCATGTTGTCCTTATCTTTATTTAAACAAATCAGCTTGGTGCTCTGAAGTATCAAACTAAAATCTTCTGAGCTGAGCAATGTCAAAAAAAGAGCTGTTTGTACATACAAATAGCATCAATTGTACCAAGCACAACAGAAAACATAGCCCACTAGCAAATGTATTCAACTATGAAGTGCAAATCTTTGGCTAAGGGGCTCTACATCTAGGAATGTTTTATCCAGAAGAGCTGAGGTTATTTAATACTAAATAAAATAATAAATCCTGTAAAGAAAGTCAATTTGATAATATCCTCATGCTTGAAAGGAAAAAAAAATACAAACATTTTCAATATAATTAGATCTTTGCCAGCTCTATGGTCATTAATAAGTAAGCTATATATTGACATGATGATGAGTCATAGAATGAGGAATTATCTAGGCTTTTTTGGTTAAAATCTTAGGGGAAAAAAAATTGAACGTGTAATGATAAATACCATAAGTAGAAGATTGGACAACTCAAACTCAAATATTAGCTAAAAAATCCTCACCATTCAAATGTAAATTTAGAATATTTAATTTTCAAAAGTCACTTTATGTTTTTTAGGCATTAAAAAGCACTTCCAAGGGTTCTTTTGGTTATCATACCATCAATAGAGAATAGCACAACTAACAGCATCTGACACAGAATAGCTTTACTTCTAGATTTTGTGTTCCATAGTAACTAAAGCTCATGGATTTTGATCCAGAGCTTGGTGTTGGGTGAAAAACTCCTTTTGGTTTTAATGGATTTTGTAATTACTCGCAGTAACTCTTGTCCCTCTTTTTGTTAAAACTGAGTCAAAATGATGCTTGTGATTGCCAATCAGTAGCTCTGGCTGGATCACATTTTCCTATGTGTGAGGAGTACTGGATCACATATCCAGGAGTTCAGACCCACATCAGCTTTCTAGGGAGAAGGAGAAAGAGAAGAATAAAAAGCAAGGCAAGGCAAGGTGAGTTAGCTGAATGTACAATTAATGCTTGCTTTGGGATAGTGATTATAGATATTAGGTGTGCAGATTTGTGATATATACTGATATTATATCATAATAAACATAGAGGACCATAAAATGTATTATAATTGGTTCTCTGTACCTGATACTCTGCAAGACAGCTTGCATGTTGGAAGTTTTTTGCTGGTCCTGTAGCTCCAGTGAGAGTGGACTAAATGTGTGGAAGGGCATTTGAACTTCACCTACCTGATCTTAACTACAGATATTCCACCTCTGTGTACCTTTACTGCTTTTCTGGATAGAACTGGTGAGCTGGAAAGTGCACTTCAAACCACACAAAATTTGAGCTCCTTGGGGACCAAGCCTGCCAGGTAGGTTTGGGCATTTAAAGGAAGAAAAACGTACAGTGAGAGTAAAGCTACACAGGTATTACTGCAAAGGGTGCTATGAATCATTAAACCAGAATGGTGTATGAAAATCTTTGATGATGGCAATGAATCCACCAAAAGAGACATTACTTTAGCTCTGGATTGTCCTTCAGTGATTTCTCATCAAGCTCTGGTGCTTCTGCCATTTTCCCCAATTGTCAAGATCAGATAAAAAATGGATTTTCCTTTATGTACTCTGGAAAGTAAGGTTCATAGCTGTTGTATAAAGAGCTATTTATTGCCTTATTTAAGCAAACATCAGCAGCTGCAAATGCTGTGTGAGGTCTTTAATGCTCTAGGAAAGAGAGAATTATGTAAGACACAGAACAAGAAAAACACCAAAATTAGTTTTGTTTCAGACTCAAACAATAATGTTTACTAATTTTCAACAAAAATACATTCTTTGCTCTGTTGTGATCAGATAATTGACACGTAAAATTTTGAAAGAGTTTGGTAGGATTAAAAAAAGCACTTATTTTTTTAACTTCATAATGCAGAAAAAACAGAGACATTATATGGAATGATCAAACCTGCATAAGAACAATCTAGCAAAGTTAAAGGAAGATTTTAAGTCTTAGCCCAGGACTATAACCATGAGGCTGTCCTCAGTTTTGGAACTGAAAAAATGAGACAGTGTAAAGTTGACTCCTTTTAATGATTGTGATTTTTTTTTTTAATATGGCACTGAATTCTTATCCTTCTTTCATAATAAAAATAGTGATATGCAGCTTGTCAAAAATCTAATATTTTGACATCAATAAATTAAAAAAAATATTTTCAAAATTCAACAGGAAGGTTAAAATCAAGAGGCATATTAGAAGTGATTCTGTGGACAGAACCACTTATTTGCCTTTAAGTACAGGCATTTAAGTTGCTATAATTAGAAGGCTGGGTGGGGACAAAGCAGTTTAATTTCCATACAAACCAATAAAACTTTCAGAATTATTTCATTCCTGTGTAGTGTCAGGAACACCTTGATGTGGTTAGTATGCTAGAAATAGAAGATACAATCTTGTTTCCAAAGAGGCCAGCATGTGATGTATCCCATTGGCTCCAAAGGCAGCAGTACTGAGCAGTAAATGAATGCAGAAAATGAAGCAAAGCAAGATGTTTCTTTACTTAAACAAAATGCTTGTTTTGTGCCAATGCCAAACTGATGCCAAGGCTGCTACTGTATTGATGTAAACTTAATTATATCCCCTACAGCCTGATTAAAATTAAACTCAAAAATTATACAGCACAAAGGCAAATTTTTCCAACACAGCAGAGTCTATAGCTCCATCACAGGTGGTCTTATTTCTTTGAGTATTGACTGCTTGAAACTACTTTTGTACTCTCTGCTATGGCCATGTTCCCCCCAGCAAAAAGCACCAAATCCACAACAATATAATCCAAGAACCCACTTTTCTTTGCATTACATTCTTCTCGGTACTGGCTGATTTTCCTTGGGACTCTCTCTCCTGCCCAGCATGCAGCATGAGTCAAAAAACTTCAACACTGAAGCTGATTGTAGATCAGTGGATTTATGGACGCAAAACCTGCAGCAACCTATAAAAAAAAAAAAAAAAAAAATCCTTTCCTGAGGTTCTAGACATTAAAGCCATGACATGTAGTGCAGTGCTCTGAGCCACGGTTAGCTGTCATGCCTCAAACAAGAAAAACTAATGACTTGTCAGAGAAAGTCTTTGATATACATGCATGATCCCCTATATGGACTGGTAAGAGCTGCAAAATGAGGCATATCTAGCACCATGTGGTTTATATTCTAAACTAAAATTCACCAAAAGTTTTATTTTTCTGCTAGGTAGACAGGGAACACTTGTAACAAGACTTCTGTACTCCACCATTGCTGCTGCAGTCAGTGATGCTTGACACAAGTTTCCATCTGCAACCCCAGGTTTGTTGCTGTCTCAATGTATTGCTGTTGCAAACCCAGTTCTCCCAACTCCTTAATAAATAGCACCCCCCACATAACAGAGACCTTTGACTGAATGTAAAACATGGTGGTGATCAAAAGAGATGATCCCCACAGTGGTGGGGACATTACCATGGGAATGACCTTAGGATATTCTGGTACTGAGGGTTTTTGTTTTTTCACCTAGACTACATTAAAGCCTTTGGCACTATTTTCCTGTGGGACAGCATTCTCATGGAGAAATTGGCTGTTCTTGGCTTGGATGGGTAAGCTCTTGGCTGGGTAAAAAACTGGCTGGAGAGCTGGGCCCAGAGATTGGTGGGCAATAGACTAACACTGAGCTGGTGTTGATCACCAGTGATGTTCCCCAGGACTCAATAGGATGAGTCCCATTTAATATCTTTATCAACAATCTGGATGAGGGGATCTAAGGGCACCTTCAGACCTTAGAAAACCCCCCCTTGGATGAGGGTGTCAATCTGCTGAAGAGTAGGAAGGCTTTACAGAAGAGTCTGGACAGGCTGGATGGATGGACTGAGGCCAGTTTTGTGAGGTTCAACAAGGCCAAGTGCCAGGCTCTGCACGTGGGTCACAACAACCCCAGGGAACTTCCAAGGCAGGGCGAAAGAGTGGCTGCAAACCTGCTCTGCAGAAAAGGACCTGGGGGTGCTGGTTGAGAGCAGCTGAACATAAGTCAGCTGTACCCAGGTGGCCAAGAAGGCCAATGGCATCCTGGCCTGTGTCAGCAATAGTGTGGGCAGCAGGAGCAGGGCAGTGACTGTCCCCTGTACTCAGCACTGGTGATGCTGCACCTCAAATCCTGTGTCCAATTTTGGGCACCTCAATACAAGAGAGACATTGAGGTGCTGGAGTGAGTCCAGAGAAAGACAAAAGGACAACAGAGCTGGGGAAGGGCTGGAGCACAATTCCAGTGAGGAGCAGCTGAGGGAGCTGGGGTGTTTTATGCTGGATGAAAGGGGGCTCAGGGGAGACCCTTTTCACTCTCTACAGCTTCCTGAAAGGAGGCTGTTGCAAGGTAGGGATCAGTATCTTCTCCCCAATAACAAGAGACAGGATGAAAAGAAATGGCCTGAAGTTGCACCAGAGAAGATTTAGATTGGACATGAGGTAAAACTTCCTTCACAAAAAGGATTGTCAAGCATTGTAACAGTGTGCTCAGAGAAGTGGTTGTGTCTTCATCCTTGAAGGTATTTAGAAGACATGTAGATGTGGCACTCATGAACATGGTTTTGTGGTGGACTTGGAAGTGCTGGGTTAATGGTTAAACTCTGGTTTAACCCATGGTTATCTGAGAGGTCTTTTCCAACCTAAATGATTCTATGTTTTGGCATTTTTTAGGGCTTCTGTCTCCTTTAAGAGCTGTCTCGCACTGACTGCTATGTGCCTGACTATATCTAAAGTGTCTAGGTATTAAAAAAACAAACCTTTCCAGGAAGTTTGTTAAAGTCCATTTGACTTCCCTTTTACATTGAGTATAAACTACATACCATGAAGTTTAATGAGAGGTTTCCATAGTGTTCTCTTAAATTGCTTCCAGTTTCCTCCAAACTAATACTGCCAAGAAAAGCAGACTCATCTTTGCCAAATGTTAATACTCTGGATTAGGAGAAGATCCCACTGTTTTCTCTGACTCTCTTGAAATGTCTGCAGTCCTCAAATCACTTTTAAAAAGAAAAAAACCCCAAACAAACAACCTACATGAAGCATTTTATTTCATTATTGAGAATAGTAAAAGATAATAGTAGGGAATGGTTGGAGAAGTAAAATCTGTGTTTAAATCTCCTTTAAAGATACCACACAGAGCAGCAGAACACTTCTCTAAGTTAAAATGAGGTATGGTTCAACAGCAGCACATTCTGTCTTCTGCACAGCTAAAAGCATTTTCTAACATATTCACTTTCTGACCTACCCAGTGCATATCCACAGAGGGAATTAAGGGCACTGTTATATAACAGCCTTAACTCAAGATCACTAACCCAGTAACCTACCTCAGTAACTCGACTGTGTGCCTTGTTTACACTTACCCATTTTCACTTATTCATTAAGTGAATTTAGCTCTCACTTACTTGTTACATTCACTTATTTTCAGCGTGATTTCACTGACTTCATTTCTAATGTATGTGTCCTGACTCTGTTGGCAGCTCAAGATGGTAGTTCAGAAAGGGCCTATGCTCATCTTAAAAACATTCTCTTTCCCTAAACCCAATATTGCAGTTCTTTTAGTCAATACTTAAATGATTTTAAATCCCCTCCTTGATCTATGTGCTGTTTGTTTTATTTTATAGGCTCCTTACTTTTCATGTTTTCCCCCTTGGGAGTTCAAAAGCAGTAGCTGACTCTTCTCTCTAATTTTTTATTATTAGTGTCATTGCATTTGACCTACATGACAGCCAAAATAATACTTTAAAGGTACCTGAAACAGCCCTAAAATAAATGTTCTGCTGTAAATGCAATTTGCAAACTCCATTTCATCTCATTAGAACTATGCCTACATTAAATTAAAGTATGGGTCAAGTTAAAATCTAGAAATACTCATGCTTCCAAAATCTGTATATACACAGTAAATATGTAGGAGAGCTAATATCTTAGGTTTCAGATACATTTAGTGAATCTCAATCTACAGCCAGACATCAGATTTTAAGTAAGCATGAGGGAAGTTGTACTATGTACAAAAATCCCAAAGATTTTTGCAAAGAAGAGCAAGTTTCTCTCAGTGAATTTGTAACACTCTCCACGACAAAGACCAAGACTCCTAGTGGGGCTTTTGACTCATGCTCAGCTGTCAGCCAGACCTTTGCCTTGAGCTAACTTTTATTTGAGGAGATTGGCAAGATTTAATAAACTGTGCACAATACTCTGCATTGTCTTCCATCAGTCCTTCCATGCAGTGCACTCCCCGAGTGCTGGCTGCCTCTAGAGACTGCCAGTATGCCAGGGAGGCTGGTATTGGCAGAAAACTCTTCAATGGGACAGGAAGCTTTATTTGACTTGAAGGAGGGCTCACAGCATGGTTTCCTCTTGTTTCTGCAGCCACACTGCACCTCATTACCAATTTTTCAACACTGTCCTTTCTGGTTGATGGCTAAGGGGGAAAGCTGCATTTGCAGATGACATTAGCTTGAGCATGGCTATTTTTCTTGGGAATTCAGAATGTGTTGATGACAGTGTCCTTTCTGCTGATTTACTACACAAGAAATAAGGCATATTGCTCTGGTTTCTGAACAAGACAAAATTAAGCAGCTTAACTGCCAATAGCTTCAGAATGTAATCTCTCTGTTAATTTACACAAATAGGATGTAGTTGACCAAGGATGAAATATCAAATCCTCATGAATGGTCATGATCCTGCTGTTTAAATGGTGTACACATTTCTATAGGATCAGAGGTTACTAAACATTAAGGTTCAGTTAGCCCTGTTTTGTTGTTGTTGTTGTTGTTGTTTTGGGGTTTTGTTTGTTTGTTTGGTTGGTTTTTGTTTTGTTTTGGTTTTTTTTGTTTCTGTTTTTGTTTTTTGTTTTTGTTTTTGTTTTCTGACAAGTCACAGGATCAGTATTTGGACAAGATTTTTGTCTCCTTACTTTGTTTACTGATAAGACCTTGCTTACCACACACTAGTTTTTCCTATTGAGGTTACACTTGTGTTTATGTTCAGCACAGGGTTTGGACTGCATCAGTTGCCTTTTTTTATGACTTAGTTAATCTCTCCACCTTCAGCACTGGATTACTAGCAAAACAAATTGAACTTTAGCTGGCTTCTGTTAGCTTGGATAACTTTGAGCACAACCCTCTGCAGATGATGTGAATGGGTAAGTATGAAACACTATTTTTTTTTCCAGCAGCCTTTCAACATAGCTGAATACAAAATGAAATTTTATTGTCCCAACTGGAATGAATAAGGTTGCTCAGCCATTAGTCTTTGCCAGAGTAATTTAAGGACTTTCTTAGAGAAGGAGAAAAAAGGAGTTTGATCCAAACTATTATAAAGATGCTGGTACTATTACCTATTTTACTGATTCACAGAGATAACCTTTCTGTTACCTCTTTCCCTAGTTAAGGTTAGATCTCAGGTGAGAATTTCTGGTAAAACTATTTCTTCCTGTTTTATTTTTTGTAACATTAGGCCTTGGCAGGAAGACAGTATATGACAGGTCACATGTGCTGAAGTACCTTTCAGTCATGACAGAAGTAAAACGTCAAGAGGAAATGGAATAATGAACATTTTTGTCCAAGAAGTTGTCCAGTCTGGATCCAGTTTTGGATCTCCAGACCTTCTACTTGTCACAAGTCCCAGTTGTTAATGACAGTGCAAGAAGTTGCTTTCACAACCAGATTCATCACATCCCATCTTCAGCAGCACTTTCTCAGCAGTCATTTATGACATCCTAATTCAGCACTTCTCCTTAGAGTCATCTCTGACATTTAAATGCATGCTTTACAGAAAGTCCAGCTGCCTGTTTGGTCTCTTATTTATTTTTATTTTATTTTTATTTTTTTTTAAGTGGCCACAATAATGGGAAGAATAGAGATTGTCTTGCTACCCACCTGGTTCTGAGTGAAAATGGAAGTGCTGATTTAACAAGTATACTCCCACATGGTTGGGGTCTGGGCTTTTTTCTCTGTGAGCCACAAAAACCCCTTGAGAATGACTGAGGTATTTTTGTGAATAATCCCTTGCATTGTATGGCCAGGGTGACCAGAGGCCAGAAGAGCTCAGGGGAAGCCAGTCTCCCTTGGAATTTGATCCCTTCATTGTTCTGTCAAAGCTGGAGTGTTTTGACCTCTTGGGGCACATTATAAATCTCTGTTACTCATTCAGACTTCTGCTCTGAAGCATTCACTATAGAAAGAGTAGTGGATTCTGTGTGGCTCCAATGAAATTATGTTCAGCCCTCCTTAATATTTCATACATGTGCATGAAGCACATCATGTGAAAGCATTTATACCCTGGCAATACAAGTAAACGCTGAAGAAATAAAACTGAAAATGGGTTTTATCCTCGTTTGCACAATTCAGTGCAACACAGCTGGGTAACAATTTAAAAACACTTAATTGGCATATAGTGTGGGTTTACTAATTTTTGCTGCAAGGAATGCTTTCCCACTATTCTTTCTGTATTGAGAGGCTCTCTCTGATTATATTGTATTCTGGGAAAGCACAGCACCACAGGCAATGTGCAAAAGACCTGTCTGAAAGTTTTATATTCCTTTTGTTTGTTATGTGAGGGTTACTCGTGCAGCTGTTCACACTTGGGTAACAAATCAAGGGGTGAATTGCAGCTCCTCATACAGTGAGTGGAGAGGGCAGGTTTCTGCCCAGGAAAGGTGGAGCTTCCAGGGCAGTATGTCAGTAAACACTATCAGCTGCTCCATGACACTGGAGACAGGGGGGGAATGGATGTTGTGGTGTGGTGGAGGGTCAACAGTCACAAGTGAGGCAGTGTCAGAATGTCCTGTAACCATTACACACAGGGTGTTAAATAAAAGTAGATTTTTTTTTTTAATGAACAGTCATACCTACAACATCCAGCTCACTAGGTATTTGATCAGGTCAGAACATAGACTTGTACTTCTAACTGGCTTAGGCCTTGATGACATTTAAGTTTCCAATCTGCAATTTTGTGTCTATGTTTCAGCACTTGCCTCCCTTGCACTTTTTCTTCCCCTGCCTCCCTGGTTCTCATAAGCACACGCACACAGAGGTGAAAAGCTAGAAGCTCTGTGAATTCAAGGGTTTTTTCTCTACAGATTCGTATGTTTGTTGTTATTAAATTACAAAAGCATCTGTGTCAAAAGTCGTGCTGGTTTGTTCCATATTGTGCTAGTTAAGATGCTAATGAAACTTACACTGAATTCATTCTGTTGTACTGTAGCTACAGCACAAGTACAAGTAGTTAAAGGCCACCTGTGGGCTTACAACAGCTGGAGTGAGTATGAAACACTATTAAAATTAATGCTCTATATAATTCATGAGAGCTTCCTGTGTGACATCTGACAGATTTGCCTAGATACAGGCCAGCTCTGCTGTATTTCTTGTTACTGACCCTAGCCCATAGGGTCCCACTGAAGATGACAGAGACAATTCTTAGATCAAAGTATTGCTGAAGCAGGCAAAACCCAGTCTGTACCTGTAGTGACAAAATCAAATTTTTAGGGACATGGTATGTTGAGGCTATTCATGCTTTTTGCAGATTCATGGAATAATTTAAATTTAATTAATGATGCAGTTAGTAGTTACTGCACTGACTTTGCAGTCAGTAGATCACTTCAGCAAACACATTTTGTAACAGTAGGAGTTCATAGAAGGCATTATCAGGGAAACCAACCAGCAAGGAGTTTGAATAGTCTAATCTTGAGCTAACAAAAGCATGAATAACCATTTCAGGCTCTGGATCAGATACAACTGGCTGCAGAATGGTGATATTCTTTAAGCATGCTCAACAGGATTTGGATAGAACCCAGGAAATAAAGCAACACCCTAGGCAAATTACTATTAAAATACAGACAACATCAAAGGCAAGTGCAGGAAACAAAAAAGATTGAAAGAAATGTTTTAGTGCAAGGATAATTTATTTTCATTTTATCAACCTTTGCACATGAGAAGATTTTTTGGTTTCTAGGACTGCACATTTTACAGCCATATCAATAAAGCAATCCACATTTTCCCGTTCCACTCAGCTTTCCTTCTGTCAGTTGAACAATTAGATGTTTCTCCATTACTAAGTCCATGTTTTTATTTGTAGTTTTTTTCTTTTTCTTCTTCCTCCCTCTCAAAAGCTCTCTTGACATTAAGAGAAGGGGAAGAGAGATGTTCTCCTTCTCCTCCTATGTAAGTTAGAAAGCAACCAGAACAAAGAAAGATAAAATTTCTTTTGACTGTTACTGAGACAGAAAAATAAATGACTTCATTAAAAAAATTTTGTCTAGAGAGAAATACAGTTGTTTAAAAGAGAATTGCCTGTGAATATAACAGTTCTCCTAAAAGATGCTTGGTGCAGTGTCCCTTAAAGTCAGTCACATCATATGATCCTAATAACAAGCAAATACAATCAAAACAGGTCAGCACAAAATTTGAAGACCCAGCTCTTCTATACATTCCTGGAAAATTTCCACTGACACAGAGCCCTGTAAGGGTACCTAGAATTGAGATTCATCCAAATAGGGTGAGAAATCCCTCTAAGCTGAAACCAGGGTAGGTGTCTTGGGTTATGGTTATCTCATCTGTTGAAAGCAGTTGGGGAGATGTTTTTCTTTATCTCTTGTAACTCTGGGGGGAGGGAGGCAGATGTCTTCTGATAATGGGCCAGCTGTTAAAACCAGGTGGGGCAGTGTTTCTTATCTCTTTCACCACCTGTCCTCCCTCCAGGGGGATATTTTCTGCTAATGGGCCATTAAGGCTCACTCCACCAGATTCCTGGAGGAAGACTGGACCCTTCTCACCACCACTGGACCCTTGTTCTACAGGATCATCTCTACTTCAACAGAACCGCATCTGCCACTCTAGGAAGACTCACTTTTGGACTGCTTCCAACACCCTGACCAACAGGGTGTCAGGTTGTATCTTTGACCCTGTCAAGGTTTCTAGGATTGTTGTTTGTTTGCTTGCTTGTTTGTTTGTTTTTTGGGTTTTTTTTTTACTACTACATTTGTATTGTTAATATTCCTAGTATAGAAGTGTTATTCCTATTCCCAAATCCTTGCCTGAAAGCCCTTAGCTGCAAAATTATAATTTGGAGGGGGTGAGGGGTTTACATTCTTCATTCCAAGGGAGACCTCAGCTTTCCCTGGCAGATACCTGTCTTTCCAAACCAAGACAGTGGGCAAAAACAGGCAAATTAAGTTTGACAGAGCAAATGACCAAAGTAGCTACAAAGTCAGAAATAGGAAACAGCACCATAAGTAGATGGAAAAAGATCAATTTAAGAAGCATAAGATACACTTGGATACCGAAATTAAAAGTAAAGTTTGTAATCATTGTTAAGCTCACTTTTGTGCTCTAATGAAATCTAAGAATGTGACCAGATGGATTTTTCATATTCAGTAATTATTCTCTGGAACTTTTAAAGACAACAGTTCAAACTACTATAGACTACATGACTCAGGACTGCATGTCTGTAAGAAGGAATTACAGCAGCTGCTTTTGTGTACCATCCTGGGGGTTTCTCCAGTCCTTTTGTCAGTAGGCAGGTAGCACCATTAGGGTATTTTGTGGGAAAGGCTTAATTTTGGTGCACAGAGTTCCAGACAAAGGGCCTGGGATGGTGTGGTGCTTCTCTGGATCAGACTGACACATGTCAGGCTGCTGGGATCCTGTTCCTCCCTCTTTCACACTATCTGGGCCCTCTCTGATTTCATTGTAACAGCTCTTGAAGATATGAACCACCTTCTTTTAAGTCCCTGTTCCATTCCTACCCCACAAGTGAGACTCGGTCATGTAATCTTTAACTGCCTCTGTGAAACAAATAGTTCACAAGATAAACACACTTTCAGTTTAAGCCGTGCAGCAAGCTGCAACTCTCTCTTTTCTGAATAAAAGCATCTCAGTTATGCATTAAAAGGTTCTCACATGTCAAGCTCCAGTTTTCTTACACATCCATGCAGAAGAAGCTAATAAGGGCTCTGTACAAAAGTGATTAATAATTTCTCATTAAGTTAGGGGAAATACAGTATCAGTTATAATTGGGAAAATCTGCATGCAGATATCTCCAGTTTCTATCAATCATAAAAGATTGCCAGCTTCAAAGATTTTGTTGCAAAACCACCTATTTTATATTTCCATTTAAATATGAACTAGGGGTTTTGCTAAATGCTGACTGTCAGAACAAAGGGTCAAAGCTTAGTGCACATGCATAAATATGTTACTCTAATACCTTTTATTTATTTTGGTATGCAGCTACATTCTTCTATTTGCCTCACATCTGCCACTCAACAAAACTAACAAATAAGTGTCAAATCAAGACAGGGAATCCCCTTTCTTCACACTGCTGCCAGTGTTAATTTAACTTCTTTTTTTTTCTCTAGTGAAGAAATAGGAAGACTATTTCATTGATTTTCTGTCAAATTTTTTTGAACAAAGGAAGTAGGCTGACTTCATTAACATGTGTTTACTGATATCAGAGTTAACCTCTGGAAACTGTCACCCATATCATCCCTGAAGTCCATTTCCTAAATGAATTTTAGCTTTGGATGCTTCTGAATAAATAGAGATTAAGCCCCTTCCATTTTTTTCCATGGTAGGCAGAATGCAGGAGAAGGCAAACTCCTTATCCTGTTAAGAGTCTAAGCCCCCCAAATGTAAAAAAAGGTCTTGGAACCCACTGTCTAACAAGAAGTCCAATGGCTTGCAAATTTGGCAAGCACTTAATGCTAAATCAGATTAGCTAAATCTCCATGGTGAACTATGCTATGTAACTTTCTGTGACTTGCCAACAAAAGACATTTCTGCGACTAAACACTGATTTGACAGGAAGTTAGACAAATCCACTCCAACAACTATTTTTGACATTCCAAACAAAATGGGAGCATTTAGAGAAAAAAAAATGAAAAAAACCCCCACAAAACCTCCACAACTGCACATATCTCCAATGAGATGCAGAACTTTACTACAAGTGACCTGGTGTAATGCAGCTTTTTGTGTTTTACCGAAGTGACATTGAACACAAAGGGTGGAGCTCAGAGGGACAATACCCTGACCACCAACATCCATCCATGCCCATTGTGCGACCCTGTCTTTGCTTTGGACGGCCAGGCCTTGTATTTATGGGACAGTACTTCCCAAACACCCTGCTCCTGGAAGTTACAGTACAAATACATTTTAAAAACTCTCGTGGTTTTACCCCAGCTGACATCTAAGCCACTGGGGTTAACTCACAATCGCTCATTTGCCCTCTCCAGTGAGAGGGGGAGGCAATCAAAAGGGTAAAAGGGAGAAACCATGGGGTTTCTCATGGGGTGAAATAGAGTTTAATGGGTGAAACAAAAGCTGCTCACACAAGCAAACTGAAACAGGAAAGTAATTCAGCACTTGCCATCAGCAGGCAGGTGTTCAGCCATTCCCAAGAAATGGCCTCCATCCTGTGTAGCAGCTGCTTCTGAAGGCAAGTGCCATAACTCCGAATGGCCCCTTCCTTCTCCTCCCAGCTCATGTGCTGAACATGAGCTCTTACAGTGTGGGATACCCCTGGGGTCAGCTGCCCTGACTGTGTCCCTCCCAACACCTTGTGCACTCCCAGGCTGCTCACTGTGGGGTGGGGTGAGTAGCAGAAAAGGCCTTGAGGCTGTGTAAGCACTGCTTAGCAATAGCTAAAACATTTGGGTGTTGTAACAGTCTTTCCATCACAAATCCAAAAACACAGTCCCTTAACAGCTGCTGTGAAGAAAATTGACTCTACCCCTCAGCACAAACAAGCTCACCAATGTAATTGTTCCTTTACCCTGCTTTGATGACGCCAAAGAAAAATACGTATTTTGTTAGGTTTTCTTCTTAGCAAATACCTAGATATCTCCTGATATCCTTATATTTACCTATGCTTCAGGCTGTGTCACCAGAATATCCCTTCTACCCTTAGAGGGGTGTTAGCCTGAACCCTAAATGCTCCCAGGGTGTTAGCTCAGGTGTTTCCACATGACACGACATTCTTCAATTTAACATTACCCTGATTTCCCATCCTTAACTACAGACCCCTGTCAAGCATCAAGGGCTGGGCCAAGGGCAAGCTGAGAAAGTTCACAAGACAAATAGTCTCCTGGGACCCACCCTTCCCCAGCCTCATCTGTGCCACTGACATGAAATTCAAAATTATGGATGTGAAGTGCATGAAAAAGAAAAGACATCTTGTTGTTTATAAAGCTACTGATTAAAGGATTTCCTTCTCTTAATTAGAAAATAAATAAATATTTAACATGAGCAGATGCAAACAAGAACCCTCCAACTAATTCACTTTGGCTAATCAATTCCACACAGAAAATAAATTCATGCAAATCTAAGATTCACATGAACACATCCTTTCAGTGACATGTTCATGAGGTCATTTGTTTCAGGTTAATAAATCAGACAGTTCTAGCAGCAGCATACTCATCAACATCAACCTTTTTAATCAACAGTTCATTTGCTTCATGGAGGAAAGTTGGCCTCCTCATGATTGCTATTTTCTGGTGAAGAGTATGCTGAAGCTGTTGAACACAGGATACAGATGGGTTTCAAGAAGGGCTGGTGTTTATTCTGCCCAGTGGAGCATGCTGAAAAGCTTTCCTTGTACCCTGAAATATTGTGTTTTTGCCTGGTATGTCTGTGTCAACAAGGCAGAGGCAAAGTAATTTCTAGCACACAAACACTTGGAAAATAGAGGATCAAGGACCAGCAAAGCAATCTCAGAATGGGAGCATGTGCTCCTTTGCACTGGAAGTAATGAAGGCAAAATGAATATATCTTTATTGGTATTTATTCAATTAAATAAATTGAAGTTTCTTATTTTATTTGTGTAATAGCATCCACTGAACTAGTAGATTGAATTATACTGATTTTTATGTGTTCAACACATCCTTGAAATTTTAGATTTTCTGAGGGGAATATTCAAAAAAAGTAGTAAGAAAAGAGGGTGAAAGTCTGAAGTTCAACTTTCCCCCCCTGCAATCAGTGGTGAGGTTGCTATTGGTTTCAATACATCAGCCTCAGAATTTTGCTGATGCTCAGAAAGCATGATCAATCTGTAGGATGCTACTTTTCAGCCAAGGCCATCATATGACCTAGAGTTTCCTTTTCATGGGCGAGATCTCATCCTATGGTAAAAATTCTCAGTTTCTTCTTATTTTTGTGGTCTTTGGTGTGTGTGCTGATTTTATCCTGGACACACCCCAAGGTGGAAGGTGTTTGCTGCAGCCCAGCCTGCCCCTCACACGCTGGTGTCCCCCGGGAGTGACACATCCCCAGGAGGGATGGTGTGTGAAGTGGCACTGAAGCCCAGAAATTTAAACATGACCTACCCCTGTTTTTTTCTGACTGGTAAAGAAAACATGTTTGCAAGTCAAAAGCTGCTTTTTTAACCAGCTCCAATGTGTGGGAGCCAATAATCAAAACATGCTGTCTATTTTGGTCTTGTTTCATTGTGTGGGGTCTTTAAATTCAAGCTCTGAGAGGTTTATCATAAGTTGAACTCTTAATTTTCAGAGCTGATTGAATCATACAGATTGAATCATAAAAACAGCCCTTAGAGAGAGAATTTATAATTTTACTGTGTAGTTTTAAGCTCAACTTTTAACTCCATATGCAAACAAACTTGATTAAACATGATACCCAAAGAGCAAAAACTGTAAGTTTTTTTAAATTTTATTGACTTGGACTTTGCAGGTCAAATACTTACCACAGTGAGCCATGAAGAATGGTAACTGTGTGTATATCCTTCAAAGCAAAATACATGCTGTCATGTGGCCATGACCCCAATTACCTGCCCTGTACTGCCAGGTAAATGGTAGGTATTTGCTGCATACTCATTCCTTTGGGGCTTTTAAAGGTGAGAAAGTATCCCTTTAAAAACTTGTTTCAAAATCTAATGTCTTATCCTTGCCTTACACCTGTCTTACTATCCAGCTACTATGAGAATCAAAATCAAAATTCTGATGGTTCCTGTCATGCACTGGATTAACAACTGGATAACTCCTTTAGCAGGAGGAGCAAAAGCAATACTGGATTATTGTTCATGTGCATGCAAATGTCAAAAATTAGTAAAATGAAATATAAACCTTGTAAATAGGGAAGGGAAGGGAAAAGACATAATGTTGCCTCAGTGTTAAAATGTGATTTACAAGTGAACAAAGGTCCTTGGCAATTCTTGATAAAATGGATTCAGGTATTCTTCATAATTATATTAGTGTAATAACTGGAGACTGCAGTGAGATTTTAATCTTCCATTGCTCTAAACCTTACAGTGAAAAACAAGTTAGCAAAAAATATACTGTGCTCCAGAGGGTGTTTATGCAGTTTCAGGCTGCAAACATGGAACAGATGATAATAGAGGATGGAAGATGGAGAATGAAAAGGGGGGAATGGGGGTTAAATACATAAAAATGAACATATGGCTAAAATTGATTGCAGCAATAGTTTCAGCTCCCCTCACACTGAATTCTTTAATCTTTCATTTCCTGGTTTATAAAGGAAATTATGAGGATGCAATAAAAAATTCATATTTGCATAGCCTGAGAGTACAGAATAATGCTTTTACTAATTTGTAATTTAGAAATATTCTGAGGAATGAACAATGAAATTCTCTTAGTCAGGAGTCTGGCTCTGAGTCAATGTAAGGGATGTAAGCTCACAAGTCAGTCTTCCCTCCAGGTTTTAGGAAAGTCCTTCTGTTTCCAGACATTAGTATTTAGCAATCAAGAACATTGATGAGCTTTCACAGAAGTAAATTCCTGTTTATTTCTTGGGTTTTGCTATCAGATTTGTATGTGCAGAAGAGTTCTGAATGGGAGGCTGCACTGAACTGTCCATTTAAGAGTGTTAATAATGAACAAATGGAAGAAGTGCAGGTAAATGACAACATTAATAAGAGACAAGCCTTATCAGCAAACAAGTTTTAGTTCAAATGTTTACATTTTTTTAAATTAAAAATGAAAGCTTCAGAACCATTTTTAATATTTAATTTTCTATTTCTTGTTTCATTGAAATAATTGGATTGTAAATGGACTTTTTTTTAACTTTTACTCTTTCTTTGTCCAGTGTGAGACAAAGTAAGAAAAAATTGGTGTAAGAGAATTTAATCACAATTTAAAAGGAGAACAGGACATATGAATTTCTGAGCTAAGACCTCTAAGACAGGAAAATGTGAGGGGGATGATAAAAGTGATTAGCTGAGAGCATCACCCTACATGCTTCGGGCCTCAAGTCACCACAAATGCACTGATTTCTTTCAAAACGTGCCTGCAAAGGATCGGGCTCTTTAGTTTTAGTAAAGGTAGCCTAAGAATGTAACAAAAAATAGCTTGTATTGACAGACTTTTAAATGACAATATTTAAAACATGTGGTTACCAAAAAGAGTGATTTACAATGTCTTGGTGCTACCAGAGGAAACAGTGTTGTTGCAAAGGTGAGGTCTTTTGTAATACATCTCACAACCCATGGGGAAACCCCTTCCTGGGCTAATGCACCTCAACCTGATGTCATGTTCTCATTCCACATGTTCTGTGGATCCCAAGATTTCCAGTTCTAGAGGGTTTCTCTCTTTTTGTCTGTGAAAATATTGCCTATGATTTGTTCAGTTTCCAAAAATCTTACACTATATACATGTGCAGAGTTTTAAAGTGCCAGTGGCTTTACCCTGATGATCTCAGACTCCAAAAGGGGGCTCATATCTCTTGTAAGATAGATTGATAACTGGCCAGAGCTGGGCCAAGCTTTCCTGCCTCTTGGCCTCACAAAAGCATCCTTGGCCCTAAAGATTCCTTCCATTTTTCCTCTGGTGTTAGCTATATATTGCATAGCTTCCTATAATCCCTACCTTGTCAAATATATTTTCTCTTCCAAGGAATGCCCTGGAAGAAAAAAGTATGTTTTCCCTTCCCATAAAACTCCCTTTCCTTTTCTTTATTGAAGGTTTCTGGCTAAGCTGTCTGAAGTGGTACCGAACAATGCATTTAAAGACAGGGATGGAGGTGGCTGGTCACCACCTGCCTTACTGAGTTACATCCCTGGGAGCTCAGGTTTCAGTCCTTTGTTCCCTCCATGAGGAAAGTGCTTCCCTGGAAAGAAGAGGGCATAGAGGGTTAATGTTTGAGGAATGCAGGGCCGGGATTAATGCTTGTGGCAATTAGTTACTCAGTTAAGCTGCCTTGTACACCAATTTTCCTGAGGCTTGACACAAGGGGGAATTTTATTTACCTGAAAATTCTCTTTTAACCTGAGAAGGGCTCCAAACTTCAATAAAGTTGGAGACATACATAAGAACTTGAATCTTCTAACCCTAAAGCAGTAAAATCAACTGTATTTTACAAAACCTGGCTTTGAAATACAACCCTGAAATACAATAGAAATAAACCAAGTAGGGAACACCCTCACTTTGAGCCCGGGAGAAGTCAAACCCCCTGATCCCTCATTCCCAACCTAATTGCCACAGTGGTGGCTCCCTCCTGACGTGAGCAATCTTCTCTAAAAGTGAACTTGCAACACATGCAAAGAGCATTTCTGGAATACACACACATTATAATATCCATTATATGCCTCCTTCATGCAAAAGTAAACTGTATTTAAAGGCATTATACATGCTTGCTATGTAATTACATCAATCAGGGAGAGCTGCTTCCCTGCATTCCCCTGCTGTTGCCATGGCAGCGTCCCCATGTTTGCAAAGTGCAGGGCACCCGCTCTTAATTATACTTACAAAGCAGCTACATTTCAAAGGAATACAATAAATGCAAAGTTGAAGTGAGGGTGCTGCACCGAAGTGATATGAACAAATATACTTTTATCACGTCTGCATCTCATGCACACTTCACACCCATTATTGGAGCATTCTGCCTGATTCCCCGGTTCCTTTTGTGCATTTATGGAAAACTCCAGATTTCTGTCTGCCAGAAAATGCAGTCTGTGTTGCAGGCCCTAGAATTATCTCTGCTTCTAACCTGGGAGCTGCCTGTTATGAAACCAAAGCAATTGAGAGAAATTTTTTCATTTGCACCGATCAGAATGTGCCAAGGGGAATGTCTCTTTACTTAACCACTGTAAAATGCCATCTCTGCCCTCCACTCCCACTGGTGCCCCAGTCACCCACCCAGCAAATGCCTGATGAGCTGCCTCCCTGCTGCAGTCACCTGTCTCAGTGCTACTGTGTTGGTTTTGGTGACAGCAAAGGTGACACAATCAGTCTGAGGTGCCAACCTGACATGGATCAAGCAGAACATATTTCAATGCACAAACCACCAGGTTAGTGCAGCACATAGCACCAGCACAGTCTTTGCTGCCTTGTGGATGAACAACGCGGAAATTGCAGTTGATAGAAATTTACATTCTGGGAAATTTACATTTTTTACCCCTATAAAGAAACAAGGGATTCCCTCATTCTGAAATTAATGCTCTCCCTGAAGTTGAACAGGGCTTATACAGATGCTGGATTGCAGATATGAATTATGTATTTTCTGGGGGTGGAATGTCATGCAATTTTAGTGTTATTCAAGCCACAAAGATCCATCAGGGAGAAGTAATTAGAATATTTCAGAGACCCAGATTTACATTTCTTAAAGCTTGTGAGCAAAATTAAATTGGCTGCCTCCAATTTACATGTCTGCAATCACACCATGAAAAACCTGTCAGATCTCAGCTTTTGGATCTGAAACCTCTGCGGGGGAAACCAGGTGTTCTGGCAAATGCTGGTGTTGCTTTGGTGTCACTTGTGCACAGCTGATTTGAAATAAGTATGTGCTGAGGTGTAGGGGGCACTGTGTTACTGCATGTATATAAGCAGCTGTGGTAAAAGCCATTGGATCTTATTTACCAGACAGAAGCTTAATTTTCCAGCTTATTTATTTCTATTCTTGGTTTCTTTTTTCACGTGTATTTATTTTTCACCTTGCGCATGGGAAATTGTGGTGTTCTCACCAGGGTGTATGCACTCAGCCACAGAATAGTGAAGGAAATCTGCCTTCTTAATCAACCATGATCTGACTTAATTATCTGGGTAAGCAATGTGGCCTGGATAAGCAGCAGGGCCTGGACATGGCTGACATAAGGACATGTTTGCAGTAATGATTTTTTTCTTTTAAAAAGGAAAGAAATTCTACAATTTGGCCTGTGAGCTCTAGTCAAGTGCTGTGTGTTTTCTGTCTTTCTGTTCTGTCCAGGTAGCTGCCACAACTCCCTTAAAATTACTTCTAGACAGACTTTGAATCTCGTTTGACTCTAGCCTGCTAAGTGTGGCAGAAGTCTTTGGGTTGCCCTGGCTGGAGCTGTGGATTGAACAGGAGGCCACAAATCTCCTGCAAGGCAGGAGTTTGTTGTTTCTTGTACCACATACAGATTCTCAACACTGGACTCAACAGTTACATTATGTTTCTTTACTCTGCCAACAGATTAGAAATAATACCAGAGTGGTTTGGACTACCTGGTGCAGGCTCACATTTCCAGACCTTTTTGGTCTGTTACAGACCAAACGTAGACTAAATGTTTCCAGAGAAATGTACTGCTGAAAGCAGGAATTATATGATTAAGACTGGTTTATGTCTATAAGCATTTGAAAATACACACAGATGTATAGGTATATATGCATAGATGTACATGTGGAGCCTGTCCCTCTACTGCCCTTATGTGGAGCACAGATGTTACATAATGCTTCCATCCGGGAACAGAGAGGCAGGGACATGACTAAGCAACAGAGCGTGACTTATGAATAACAAATTGTGCACATTCCCAAAGATATTTCTTTAGCTGATCTCCAAGGAAAGACATCTCCACAATTAATACATTAGAGAAAACTCCTGTCTTCCAGAGGACTAGGAGGAGATAGTGGAGGACAAAGAGCAAACAGAAAAACAGGCAGAATTTATTCCATAAATTTGCATTGCTCCTTGTAGATAACTCGTCTCTGACAATGACTTCATGCATTGATTCAGATGATTAATATGTGGGTCAAGAGTTTTCACCCACTGCACAGCAGTGAGTGCAGTGGGATTGAACTCCAGCTTGCAGCTGAAGGCAGAAAGCAGACCCCTCCCAGGCAACAGAGGGCATTTTGGGGCAGATTAAAAATCTGAGAATGAGATCTAGGAAGTTCTATCTCCTGATTCTACTTGACCAGAAACCTGCATGCAGATACCTACAGCTTTATCACCTTCTTGCCTTGCCTCTTTGGGTTGTCAGTGCCTCCTGTATAAACCAGCATCTGAAGATATCAGTTTGCACAGTGAGAGCCCTGTAAAGGGGCAGCATCAGCAAGGCAAGCGCTGCTAAAACCTTTGAGCCAGTTCCTTGTCTGGAAAAAACCAGCACAGCTCCATTCCACCAATAAAGCTGTGCCAGATGACTCCTGCTGGGTCTCTAGGACTCAGATTTCTCAGAGAAAAAAAAAAAACAAACCACCTAATTGATGATAAAATAAGAGAGGAGGAGGGAAAGCTTTTAAATGCCTGAAAGATGATTTGGAGACAGAAAATGAAGAGCCAGGGGCAAAGAAACAAGGGCATATTTGAAATTATTCAGTAAGCTAATGGGGAAGAAGATGAAAGAAATATCACAGATAATGAGAGAAGGGTGATTATTTTCCATCTCCTCTCTTAATCCTCATTTTGTCAAAGCAATCATGATTTTCCCATAGAGACAGTATGACCATCTGATCCAAGGAGCTTTCACTTAGGTGAGACATCTCCTTGCAACTGCAGCCTCTCAGCCCTGGAATCCTGGCTTGTCTAGGTGCTGATTGGGATTATATGGAGCTGTTCATTATCTGCTGAATTTCTAAAATGCTCCCCTTGGAGCAGGTGTACCTACACAGCACTGCAAGACAAAAGGCACTGCTCAGCTCCAGCTCACCCTTGCTGGTCAAACAAAGCTGAGCTAGTAAAAAGCCCTCTGCAGTTTATTGCAAGAGGGAGGACCCAGGGAGGGATGCCATGGAAGGTTGGTTCCAGAGTATGGCACCTTTTGGGACTGAGCTCTTAAACTCAAGTTCTTTCAAAGGCACAGTGAGACCAAGCCTTTCTGCTGACCTTTTCAGGTGCTCACCAGTGGCATGGCTCTTTATTTCCACTCAGATCCACTGTCCTGTCTGTACTGACTCTCTGTGCCATTTTCCTTGCTTCCCCCCAGGACAACACAGTGTGATCTCATTTATTACTCTTGTTAACAAGGCTTTGCTCTTTATCTTTTCTCCTTCTCTTTTTCTATTTTCTATTAATCACAAGGTTTGCTTCAGTCTGTGCATTTCACAGATTGCCATGACATTGTTTCTCCTCATGCAGGGCAGCATCCCTTGATGTGGATGGGCTCTTGTTTCCTGGGGACAGGCTTTTGGATTCCTGAGTGACAGAATGCTCAGCACAGATCAAGGCTCCACTCAGTCCAACATGATGCTGATCTGGACAGTGGGGGCAGCTGATTTCATGGCTGATTGCAATCTGGGCCAGGCAGGTTGTGACCCAACCAATCTTCTGTCTGTAATGGATGCTAATAAATTTCATGATGTGGATATAACTTTGATCTTCATCTTAAGCCTGAATGTAAAGAACCTAATAAACTACCCCAAGGAAATGAAGTCAACACCTGCAGTTTTCCCAGGACCACAGTTTCCACAGTTCAACTGTGGACCAAGGCTGATGTATTTGAAGTCCAGCATTAAGGGGGGAGGGATGCATGTTTGGGCAGGCTACTGGAACCTTTAGTTCCAAAGGAGCTACTACCTGATTTGGAAGGACTTCAAATATCTGAAAGATGAGCTCTATATATATTTAGCATCCAATTATAAAAATAACTAAAATGAGTGCATGCTATAAATCTTCCCTCAATGATATTTGTGTCAGAACTGGTGATAAGACAGCAGCATAGAGATGACAATTTGAAAAACTCTATTTTATGTCTCATTTCATACCTTAGACCAACTCTCCTAGCCTCCCTGCAGCTGTCAGCTCTGTTGAGATTTATTCACCAGCAATCAAGATTCCAGGCATTCCCAGGAACATTTACACTGACATGTTTCCCTCTTTCCACTAACCCTCATCTATGTCCATGTCTTCTCTTTCCAGCTCCATTTCACTGCATTTTCTCCTTTCCTTAGGCAGGGCAGTGACTCTGCTTCCCTTTCAACACACTTTCCTGAGCATGGCCACTCTGGGACTCAGCAGTGGTGAGAAGGTGCCATCATAGAGATAGCAGTGTTTGGGGTTTTTCACTGGGTTTGATTTATTTCATAAAATCATAGAATAGTTTGGGTTGGAAAGGACCTTTAAAGGTCATCTAGCTCAAGCTCCCTGCAGTGAGCAGGAACATTTTTCAGTTAGATCAGGCTGCCCAAAGCCCCATCCAATGTGACTTTGAACACCTCCAGTGACAGAGTACCACATCCTCTCTGAGCAGTGTGTTCCAGTACCTGGCCATCCTTACAGTAGAAATGTCTTCCTAATATCTAGTTTGAATCTGTCCTCTTTTAGTTTAAAACCACATACCCCTTGTCCTGTCACAACAAGCCTGGCTAAAATCTCTATTCCCATCTTTCCTACAAGCCCCATCAAGTACTGGGAGGCTGCTCCCAGAGCCAGGGGAGACCCTCTTTTCCAGGCTGAACAGCTACAACTCTCTCAACTCCCTGTGTTCATGGAAGAGGTGCTCCAGCCCTCTGAGCACCTTTGTGGCCCTCCTCTGGACCTGCTCCAACAGGTCCCTGTCTTTCCTGTGCTGAGGGCTCCAGAGCTGCATACAGAGCTCCAGATGTGCTCTCTCTTGAGGCATAGCTGTGCTGTGTAATAGATAACACAGATAACAAAGGTAAGACCTGCTAATACCAAGTGGACAAGCTCTAGCAGTAGCAGAGTAGTGTCAGCCTAGCTCTATTCACAAGGAATAAACCTTAACCACTGAGCTGGTTGCTCTGTGCCCCTCTGTATCATTATTGATCAACTTCAGGGGCTCTGAACACACCTCTCCTGCATGGCATAGGGAAGTGGGGAGGGATTTCAAATAGCTCTTCATATTCTGAACTGAGAAATGAGAGGGAATTTCTATGCAATCATGCATGTGAGCTCTACTAAAGAAACACAGGCTGGAACACTCTGATTTCTTTCTTATGTGGATTTTTTTAATTATTTTTTCTTCCTCCTAACATCTTCAAACACCCCAATTAACTGTTCATGTAGCAAACAGTCCCATTTATTGCAAGCTGTGTCAAAGGCTTTTAGCACAAACTATTGCACTTTTGGCAACTGAATTGTAGCTTTTCTTCTATTGAAATATTCCCTTTTTGGTGAACAAAAAGGGGTACATTTTCTAGGTCTTGTACATTTGACTGAATGCACTAGTATATTATAACCTTTCTGTGTACAAACCTTTATTTTTTAGCCTATGCTTTGTACTTTGAAGAGCCACTTAATGAAGCTTCACACATGAATGTTTTTCTTTACCTTCATGACAGCAAGCACTGTAACATATTGATAGTTTCAAGGCAGGTTGTACAACTGAAGATGTTTGTTTTCTTAAGGAGGCACTTCTGGTTCTGCTATTTAATTTGGTCAAAAAGTATTACCAGCCTTCCCCAGCATGATATTTACATAGAAGGAATGCAAGCTCTTGTCCAGCTCAAGTGATTTTTATGGTTCAATGAGTAACAAGATATTCATCACCAGAAGGACTTTTGACTTCATTTATTTTTTTACTTTCTTTTCTGCTAGTAAATACATTATTATGTTTATGAACTGCCTACTCTTTACTCAGAAAAAGTGAGCTTCCTGGAAAATCTGCCAAATGTAATTCACTTTTAGCTTGGTACCTGAAATAAAGACAAATTAATGGTGTATTGACTCAGACATTAGTTTGCAAAGCAGGAACCACTTCAAAGCTACTCTTCTGACTTTTCAGCAGGCATAGGAATATGGAAGCAAGGGCTTAGTATATATTGAACAGAGGAAACACTTGAACTTCTACATCCTTACTCCCCTGATGTGGGATCTCGTGATGTTTAGATGTGAATCACCTCAGACCTTTTCCAGCTGAGCAGAGCCCATCTGGCCCAGACAACACTGGTGGTTGTAGGAATAGCACAGTGGTTTTGCAGTATGAACAAAGCATTAAGAGAGACAGGTTGCAAATTCCTTGGAGATGACACAGGGGAAGACCTGACTTACGAGACGGTGTTAAACAGGCTACTTGCATAACCCATACTTCTCCCAGCACCTCTGCAGGAGCAAGGATCTGGAAGCAGCATCCTGCCATGTTAGCAGATGGACATGAGTAAGCAGCCAAGAGAGCAGAGAAAAAGGGATGCTTACAGGGCAATCACATAAAGAGAGTTAATCCCAGCTGAAGGATGTAGACAGCTGTTAACAAGTTCCTTCAATGCAGAGGAGAGACATCATTATAATATGACTGCACACAAGCAAGGAACTAGGATTAAGACCTCAGCAACAGCAAGGCAGGTTTCACAGTATGAATCACCAGCAGACAACTACTGTTGTTTATGAAGGCAGGTTCATTACCCTCTGCAGGCAGAGCTGTGCCTTGTCACGAGACCAGGCTGGGATGAGGTACCTCACCACGCAAGCTGCCGTGTTAGCCTTGCTGAGGCCACGTGCAGCTCTGTGCTGCTACTCAGCATGAACAGAGCCATCAAAGTCTTTCTCTAAATCAGCAGAAAAATGCATGAAATTTCTCATCTCCAAGAGCTCAGCTCTGCGACCTCTGCAATAGAACAGAATATTGTTGAGGGCTTCTAAGTATGCACTGCAAGTAAAATGGCAGAATTATTCTGTTTGCCAAAAGGTAGTGCCCAATCTGCCTGTTTTCCAGTTGGATGCTATTTAAGGATAATATAAGGTGCTCTCCTGCTGTAATAACAGTACATTGTAATAAAATTGTAAGTTCTGCTACTGAAATACACCTTTGTACACTTTTATGTGTTTATTAGGAGCTGTGAAATTTAATTAAATACAGGGCAAGCATTTTATCTTGTCAGCTCTGCTGACAGATCTGACATTCATTGAGCACAGATGCTCCTCTTGGAAGATCTCTGTTCTGTCCTAGCTGTTAATCCTGCCTCTTCTCTGTTTTGTTTTGGTTGTTTGTTTGTTTTTAATAAGTGTGGGGTTTTTTGCATATGGGGATTTTGCAGCTGTGAATGTTAGGACAGTTTTTAATGTAGGTTATAGAAACATAGAGTAACAGAATGGTTTAGGTTGAAAGGGGTCCCAGAGATTGTATAGTTCCAACCCCAAAGTAGATGATCTTTAAAGTCCCTTCCAAACCCAAAAATTCTATGATTCTGTGAATCAACACCCAGTGTATTCTGGAGCCTTTTTGTATATCTACAAGAGGACACCTGTCAAAAGCTTCTAGTAGAGGAGAAAGAAACTCATTTGAGCTCTTTCTAGCATGGTTAGAGATTAAGGATGTAAAGTTAAGACAACAAATGATTTGTGTCAATGTGCAGATTGACTTGGAGGATGACATTTTTGAATTGGCTCCATGGAGGGATAAGACACCTCAGGGCTGGTGCTGCCACACTGCCCTTAGCCCGAAAGCAGGAATCTCTCTGTGCCACCTCAGCTGCCTTCACAGAGCAGACCAGAGAAAGTGCACCCAGAGGGCTTGCCACTGAGGTGCTGGGACTTTCGGCACCTAAAGTAGGGTTCAGAAGACACAGGAGACACCAGAGCTTCTAAGATTACATGCTTCAGTGCTTACATCCTTGATGAATGGATCCAGCTCTCATGTAACTGGCTGTTGGCTTTTTGCTGTGAATTCAAGTGTGTTTCAGTCCTCACCTGGAATGACCACTGACAAAATGAAGCATAATTCTCTCTGTTAGGTGTCTCACTGCTGAGCCCACCAAGAGAGGGTGACAGCTGTGATTTTTGTAGTTAGTAGTGCTGTGTTAGAAAGTGAGCTGCACTTGTCAGCTGACAAGTAAAGCTGTTTTTGCTTGTGGTGAACCTGAAAGAGTTTAAAGAGATGACTAATTCATGAAAGTTTCTATTGTCCACTAGCCCAGCCTCTTAGACACTTTGTCACTGCACAACTATGCAATTAATTACTTTTCCTCCCAAAGCCAGCTCAGACACACACTTCTAAGCTGTGGCATCACTTATTAAATTATGCAAACCCCTCATCCTTAATGGGTCATGGTCTGGAAAAAACCAGCCTCACTGATAACAGTACACTGAGAGCTTCCTTTAGGTTTTGTTAGGAATGTTGCTTTTTGGAGATTCCAGCGTGCCTCACTGAAAACCCAGAGGATTTAGGCCTTCCTCACCAGGGCTGGGACTGCAGAGAAGCCCTGGGAATGTGCTGCTGATGTGTGGGTGTAGCAGTCCCCAGCCTGGTGGTAAAGTATTGTGATGTTAGTCACTGGCAAAGGCAAGGGCAAACAAACAAGAAGAAATTCAAAGAGAACATCAAACCACTGTAAGCAACCTGAATTATGCAGGAGTCATAGAGTCAACACCAAGAGAATTGGATAGGAAAATTACTGAAAAATGAATAGCAACATCTGTCTTATGTCTGTATTGGACTCTATGCAGAGCTGGAAAACCTGTTTTGATGACATGCCAGGCGAAACAAAACTGTTCCCTGTCCCTCAAAGAAAATTAATGCAGAAAAATGCCACAAACCATTTCTCCTTCATTCAGAGCTGCCTATCCACTTTTGCAGGCCTTACAAATTCAGAGGAGGCAGCACCAGCCCCACCAGCAGTGCTAATTCAGCTCAACTGGGAGCTGAGACAGCCAGCCTGTAGTTACCAAGGAGCTGCAACCTGGTGCTGAAAAGAGTGAAGCTGCTCTTCTGTCACTGTGAAATATTGCTGACCCAGGGTGAGCCCAAGTTGAAACAGGGGTTGGTGAACATGGGAATAGATGGGATATACTGTCAGTGCCAGAAGCCACGTGGCTGCAGGGTTGCTGCCATCCCAGTTCCACGGTCATCAGAGCTCAGTTAGAAAATGTCCCTGTTCGGTTCAGCTGCTGCAACTCCAGGCACTGAATTTGCTCTGGGAGAGTAGAGAGGTGGTGCCTGCTCTGCCTCTCAAATTTTTCCCACAAAATTCATAAAGGAAAGGCTGTAGCAGTGCCTCCTCCTCAGCTGATTCTGCTTTTCTGTTTAGCAACCAGCCACCCATAAGCTGAAGCATGAAGTTTAGCCCTCTGGAATAAAATATGTCAGGCCCTCAAAGGACACGTGTGGGGCACATGGGAGTCTCACAGGCACCTCTGCACTGTGCTCATCTGCAAAGATGCCAGGAAGGAAAACACTGTCAGGATTGCATTAGTGGAGGCAGAGATAACAAAGCAAAATATTTAAGCTAACAGTTTAGCTGTCCAGGACAGAGTCATTACATTGACCAATAATGATTTCCAAAAGATAATTTATAAAAGACTGGATTGAACACCTTCTGAGCATTTATATATAAGCATTTCCTTATATAAACATAAGGAAATTTGATGTCCTTCTTTTTTTCAACTTTTGTGCTTTTTAAAATGAATTTTATAAATCTCATTTCATTTTTCTGCCTGGAGTACATTAGTTTCTATGGAAACATGGTAGTCATTTACGTGCATGGTGTTTTCTGACATCTGTATGGGGAGTATAAGGACAAGTTATGTCACCATTATGAAATGCAGGCATTTATATGATGCTTACCATGGCTCTGTGTGCAAGAGAGAGGATGAGAGAGGATACCCTTGGTCTGTTATATAATAGATGCAAAAGCCCAGATACAGGGAAGCAGCAATGAACTGAGCTATAGAATTTAACACACGTACTCAATACGTTTATATTCACACCAAAGAAGAATGTAAGATTCACATAATATTTTTATTTTGCCTATTGGTGCAACCATGCCTGTCTGCAGTGTGTAGAGCAACACCAAAACTCAGTGAATTAATTACCACAGAAAGCTTAATGATGTAAGTCATCCTTCCTGTGACAACATTCAATATTGCTGAAGAAAAGATAAAGGAAACAATCATGCTGTTTCTTCTTTCATGAAAATGAGAAAATGATATTGTGACACAATCTGTAAATAACAGAACCATTGGCTGTGTAAGTATTTAATTCAGGAACATAAAACAAGCCTCCAGTGAGTCACACTTGTTCCTTATGTTTTAAACAGGCTTTTATGAATCTACATTTCATATCTTCTGAAGGGTTAATGAAACCCTCCCTATTTGAAGTATGTTTTAAAAAGCCATGCTAGTCAATCCAGGACACTTAGAGATAAAATTATTGCTGTACCTTGGGCACACTATAGAGCCAGGATGCACCCACACAAATCCTTTTGCTGGTATGTGATAAGTGCACTTTAGGAAGTAGCACTCTGCTCATTGAAATTACCCCAATGTTGCTTCTTATGCATCTTTTACTTTTGATTGTTAATATTCAGAACCATAATTTGACTCTTTTTTTTTTTTTTTTTTTTACCATTAATTTCCTCTATCAAGACATGGAAAGCGTATTCCTTGAATAAACCTCTGCAATGCAAAGTGAACTGCAGTGGGAACACTAACCTTTGAGGTACAAATCAGGTGTTGTTGCAGGTACTACCACAGTACTAACAACCAGCAAAAAGCTGTAGCAGTATGACAGGTAGGATGAAATAAATCTAGCAAGCAGCTGAAACCAACATTTATTTACTAAGAAGACATAACAATACAGTCAATGTTACCACTTATTATGAACAACACAAATAAAAATATACTTTTTCAGACCCCTCCAGCTGCTATGTGGGATTCTGTGTGCAATTTCAAAAATATGTAGATTTCAAATGTTTTTGATGACTCCTGCCCCATAGGAGGAGTTGTGTTTTCTCCAAGAACACCATTAGGAGAGACATAAGTATCCACATTTCTCTGTCAGACCACCTTCAAGTGCTCTTCTAGGGGATTTAGTAAGGGCTGCCAGCTCTGTCAGCAGCTTGAGACGAGCAGAGACAATTGTCCTGGTGGTGCATGGCAGCACAGCTCAGCAGCTCCTGGATCATTCATCCCCCCCCCCCAGCAGAGCCAAAGGGAGCACAGGCCCAGCTAAAGGTTGGGGCAGGGCTGGGCTCACACCTGGGAGTACCACAGGAACTGAGGAGACATTTTGCCAGATGTAACAACTTGTTGTAGACAGCATCTTCAGCTTTTTGTCGTGTCTGAACTGGGAGTGATTTAATCCCCTAATTGTCAGTGTTAGACAAATGAAGCCCTCTGTATAGGCAGGGCTTTGTTATTTCCAGTCAAACATAATGGAAAACAAAAATCTATTGGCATGAGGGCAAATGAATCCAAAGGATTGAAAATGTGGGGTTGTGGTACTAACGGGAAAAAGACGGCATTTCTTCCCGGCTCTCTGGACTTCACTAGGAAACAAATGACACCCAGGGTAAGGTAGGTTATGGCTCTGGCAGGTGGGTATTGAGCTGAAGAAGCTTATTTACCTCGTGCAATGTGGCATTGCCAGAGAGCCTTTGTTCTTATGCCCATGAGAGCACCAGCACCTGAGCCATGGCCACCTTGCTGGCAGTTGAGAGGTCCCTGTTCCTTCTCTGCCCAGAGGGTGAAAATAGCCCAAAATGGCCTGTGATAGAGACAAACCCAGGAGCTGCTGGGAAGAACAGTACTGCAAATCCTTGCAAAAGCACTGGCAAGTCCAGGTTGCCTTAACTTTGCCCTGAATCTACCACTAATTTCAGCCCTCAGTGAGATGTCAGACTTAACACTGCTCTTTTATAAGCTGTTTCTGGTTGCCTGGGGTTTGCCATCAAGTGAAGGTTGCTGGGAAGAATTTGGTGAAGAAATCCTTTTATTTTATCTATTGTGTCTATACTGCCTGAATTCTCAAGGCATATCAATTCATCTACAGTGGGGTGATTCCACTCTAAATTAATTTGAGGTTGAGAATCTATTTTTGAAGGGAAATATTAAAAATACCTGTCCTGACACAGAGAAATCATGTCTTTAAGTATGTGACTGGCAATACTATGGGATAAGGCTTTTGCTGAGTGCAGGATTTATTTTGGCAATTCTTGGTACACTAAGTCCCGTATCACAACTTCAGCCTCACATTTCTGTGTGTTTTTCTTTCTCTTGTGCTTCCAAGGACAGCTGTCTGATTTAGCAGGAATTTCAGATGGGTCAACTAGGAAACAAACAGCCTGGTAAAAGCAGAACAAGAAATGTGGATTGAAGGGAAACACTGAATATTTACCTGTGTTGGCTCTGGGATGGTTCCAGATGTCAGTACTGGGTCAGTGGTGGAGACAGCAGACATGGTGGCCACCACTCTGAGTTGCTCCTTTAGGATTGTCTTCCATTTCCAGCCTAAAAATTTCCTAGGAAAGAGTGTGGGTTTCTCAAAACATTTCCTAAATGAATTTAATGAAATGCTGCAGGTAGCATGCTCGGTGTTCCCTAGTATCCCTTATAATATCCCTAACAGACATAGGAGGAGTGTGGAGTGGATCTGTGTGTGTAACATGGAGGGTTGTCCCCCAAGATGCTGCTGCTGACACTCAGGATTGTGGCTATTGAAAATTAACTCTGTTTCTGGCAGATCCAAGGAACGCTGGTCTTATTTAGCTTACATTTATTCAACTCCCTGTGAACTGGTCCTTTCCCCTTTATTGTCCTTTACAGGCAGCCGAGAATTTCTCAATTTCCCCTCTCTTAGAGCTTTCTTCTATCACTGCTATAAAATATGAAAGTTGTTCATGCAAAATCAATAGCAAATTCCCTGTTGGACTTCAGGTAGTCTCATGCTTGTTATAAAGTCAAATTTCTGCCCAAGAGAGCTACTTTGGTGATTTTGTTTGGTTTTATTCTGAGCGAAGTGAAAGAATATGAGATCTACATGGGACTTTTTGTTAACTAGCACCACAGTGGAGCAGAGGTTTTCCCTTGGGGGACAGCTTCCTAACAGGCTCCGCTCCCAGTGCTGAGGTGCTGTTCCAGTGGCAAATGTTCTTCTACAGGGCTGGGGCCTTTCCTACATTGTCACACTTCTCCTTTCACCTCTGCCATCCCTCAGGGTCAGAGCTGTCATCACTAATTTTGGTGTAGCTGGGGATTGATACACTCATTAACTGATTTGAGAACTGAAGCCAAGGTGTCTTCCTTGATGTTGGCCAAGACAGGAGCCAGGTTGGGGACCTCACAACAGCCACAGGAGAGTGGCCAGCTGGGCTCCTGTGGGGTTTTTATCTTCTTTTCTTCTGTTAGAATCGGGATTAAATGCTCAGGAGATGCAGTTTTTGTGTTTGGACTCAGTTGTTTATTAATTCTTATCTATAGTACAGTCTCACAAGTTGTGAGTTTCAGTTCACGAAGTGAAAAATGGCTCAGTCTCTATATTTTCTAAGGTCTTTTAAGCCCAAATTGTCCAATTAACAAAGGACACCTAAATTATTTTTACTTTTAACCCAATAACCAAACACCCATGGTCTGCAATGCGAATTTTTTCACCCAAATACAATACACCACTCAAACCTATGAAGAAGAAGTTGAAAGAAGAAGTTAGCCTACACCCTAAATCCTCCATCTTGCTTTATATATATTACTACAGTCTAAAACCTTAAACCCTAAGTTTTCCACCCCGTGGTATCACACACTTCTATTCAAACTACACACCCATAATCCCAGTGCTATCAGTCAGTTTTGGAAGCTGTTCCACAGCCTCAGATCAAATGTAGTGCTTGCTTGAGGGTCACTGCCTTTTAGCTCAGAAAACCTAAAATTCTCAGCCTCCAGGGTTCCAACAGGCTCCCACCTTGAGGCAGCCTGTGGGGCAGTTTTGGCTTCAGGAAATTACTTTGTGCCAGCATGCAGGAGACAAATGCCATGGCCACGTGCTTGTTAAGATTACCAGCAAAGAGGAGACTCAAGAAGGCACTTTATTTTAAAGTTGCTCTACCTCATCATCCACTCACTGTGCAGAACAAGACAGAAACCCATGGCATTGCACCTGTTGTTTAAATGAGGGTTTGATGTCCTTGGCAGAATCTTGGAAAAGACCTTTATTCTACAAAGACGTCTCTTTCTGACCAGCATCACCTGAAATTTGTCTGGGCTTTTTTTCCATTTTTATAGATTTAGTGGCATCAGACAATCTCTCTACATCTCTAAATTTCTATATCTATATATCTCTATGCCTCTAAGTCTCTTTATTTATATAATCACCAGATTTTTAAAGACTATACATACATACACACATCTATATCATCCCCATCATCTCTAAGTGCTGCTGCATGTTGTCATTTCCTAAGGGGTTCCTGTAGGTTTTGATGGGGAGACAGGATACCATGAATATTTTTAGGACTTTAAATCTGAGTATGGCAGTTTTTCACTGGCTTTTTTGCCTCAAAGGATCTGTACCAGAGAGTATAGCTCAAATGTTTTTCTCTGAGCCTTACAGGGGTGCTAGAAGCAGTATCAGACAGAGACTGTGTGGCACAGGATAAAACTGAATCAGGGATTTTTCTTTCTCACTCCTTTTTTATTATGTTAATATTTAACAAGAATTCACCAATGAGCTTGCACAGACTGATATTTTCTTGGAAAGGTTATTGTTTTTAAGTATTCTTTAGGAGTAGGAAACAATCATCATCAGTCAACAAAAAGGGAGCAGTAGTACTTCAGAGAAGACAAGGGTCATCCCCATCATACAAGAAACCACAGACAGCAGCAGTGAAAGGTTGTGCCCCAACCATCACAAATCCATTTTTCTCCCAAATGTGTGAGGTTTGCAGGTTTATGTTGTGAAAGCTGTCCAAACTTCTGTGAAAGCATAGCATAAACAAGAAACTCCCTGCCCTACCTATGCCTCTCACAACAGAACTTCCCCAAGAAGAGTCCTTATCAGCCCCTTGTAGCCAGAGGAAAAGAAGGTAAGAACCATCCACCACCCAGCAGTCTCCAGCTGCAAATGAAATTGTGTCATTTGATTCAGCCAAACATTGTGACATTGTGTCACTGACTCAGCCAAATAACTTCTACAGGATTTGGTACCTTCTAAGGGATATGGTACCTCACTAAACTGTAAGCTAGAATTTTGGTGATAGAAATAATATTTATGCTATCAGATATTTTTTGTTTTCAAAGGGAGCAGTCCATTATTTTTCTGTGTTAGACAACTCTATTTCAATTTAAACTTATGAAAACATTATAAAAGCATCTATTTCTAGTCCTTTAAGGTATATGGGAATTATCAGCAACTTCTCAGAATGAACTTGAGTGCTTTTCTCAAGAAATTTGGAAAATCACAGCAACTGGATTTTCCCACCTCACGCTATTGAAATATGCTTGGGTTTTAGCAAGTATTTGCCTTCAGTTGAATTTATTTTCAACTATTTTTATCTTCAACTAATTTTATTTTCTATTTTGGGTGAAGAGCAAAATATCTGAGAATGCAAGCTGCAGTATATGTGACCAGAATTTCTTCTAGTCATAGATGTAAAAACCTAGCAAGTATAACAGAGAGCCAATGACCAATACACAAAGATGCTCAACACCCACAGCTCATCTAAGGAGGAAATAGCAGCTAAACAAATACTTGTGTCAAAGCAGTCTTGACATTTCTCCAATGCTATTTGACTACACTCCAAACAAAAATGCCAGATTTTAAGATTACTCTATACATCATAGTCTCTCTGTAGGAGTTAAATCCTCCTGCTGTATCTTGCACAAGCCTCTTTGAAACAAAAGGATGATTTTTACACCATGTCTCGCATGTGATGTCCACTTACTATTTCACATATCCATATCTGTTCTGACACTGAATTATTCAAATGTCTGATTATGGTTTGGTTGGTTAGAAACCAATTTACTATAGAGAACACATATATCCATACAGCCCTGCCTGTGTTTGTTATCCTTCTGAAGCCCCTCAGGAGGAGCAATTTTTCCTTTCCCTGCTTCCAGAACACAGGTCATGAAGGCTACACACACTGGCTTTGCACCAGCCTGTGGCAACACGCAGGCACTGATGACTTCCTCCTACCCCACTTTCTGCAGGGCAAACTGTTTGGCTCACTGCTGTCTTTTGATCTCCAGCTTGGAAAAACAACTTGTCATGGAACTGAGTGCAAAGCATGGATTTTGCACAGCTCTAACATAAGCTGTTTTGTCTGACCACCTTTAGAGAAGTTCCTCACCAAGACATTGTGCTCCTTTCTTGAACAGTGACCTTATGTCATCCTACTCTAAAGCTGAGGAACACCAAAATAAGCATCCACATATCCACACTGTACTCATTAATATACTGTAGATCTATTTCAGATTATAAACTACATGTGCTATACAGGGAGATAGATTGCAAATATGGAGCACGCAGAATCCCTAAACCTATAAACTGATTTTTACCATGGCCTAAGAAGGATCCTAACAAGGCAATAGAGAAAGTTAAAGAAAGAAAGTCAACATCACTCAAAAGATACATTAATACAGGCATGCAAATGCTGTGCACCACAATCTATATGAAATATTGATGAGATTCTAGAATAGCTCCATTTAATATAGTGCTGTTCAGATAAACACAGTGGCCCAGGTACCCAAGGTATTTTAAACACAGAAATGCTCTCAAGATCCTGTTCTAATGCCTGTACATATCAGAGCTGAGCAATATAGTCTAGGCAGGCAGCAGAGACCAATGAAGGAGGGGTGCACAGGGAACTGCTGTGAAAGTATATGACCATATAGCTAAAGCTTAACATCTTACTCTATGTAACATTGCCTCAAAAACCCATCTCTTTTTCCAGGCCACCCAGCTTGTATTTGTGCTTGGGATAAAGGAACAGAGCCATAAAAAAGTGTATTATTGCAAAGAGACTTTAATAGGGGAAACCCTTTCGGTGACAACATCAGACCTTTGCACTCTGTTCTCCCTCTGATCTCTCCAGGTACCCCCAAGGCAGGCTGATTTTGCTGTGCCTGTGGCCTGGTGGGCAAGGGAACCTAGTCTGGATAGCACAAAAGTCCAGGGGCAACTTAGAGCTGTCACCTCTGCTGTCACATCTCAGCAATGTGAGGCAAGAGGTGGAAAACACTACACTCTGCTAAGGAAACTTGGTTAGGTTAAAGCAATTACACTGAAACTGGGCCACAGAATGTAACCTAATTGCACTTACCACAAATTGCATGGCATTTCAAATACCTGACTATTTAAAATATCTTGAAATTTGTGCTGATCAGAGCTAGCTAGAAATCCAATGCTACATTTTTACTGATTCCTGAATTATTACTGTTGTTCTTAATTGCTCAGAGTTACATAGCACTGGATCAGTGCTTCTATTACACAAACACAAGAGCTGTTACTCCAAGAGCCAGCAGCCACTAAACCCCTGGCACCCCTCTGTGTCTAGTTGCAGAGGACAGGGCATCAGGGCCAATCACAAGGCTGTGGAGAGGATCCAGCTGGTGATGCCTCAGCCCCTTCTGGCTACAGAGCACCTTACAGACTTGCCTGTGAGATGGGATCCACCTCATCCAACACTGGCTGGCTGTGCTGGCCAGGTACCCAGCCCAAGCCTATCCCTCTGCAGTCAATAAAGAAGAAGAGAGATTCAGGGGGCAGTGTATTTCATCTGTCTCAAATGTTATTTCCAGAAAATGAGTCATTTCCCAAAGAACCATTTCTTTACTGGCTGACCACAGGAGAAGCCTAAGAGGCCATCCATCCACATTCTGTGCCTTCAGAAGTACTAAAAAAAAAACCTGCAAGAAACCATAGAAAGGTCTGTTGCTAAAGAAAGTTATTAAATTTCTTCAAATCCAGCCAAGATCTTATAAACTTGATTCACACATGCAGCCAGAGCCTATATATAGCCCATAGCTTTTGGGTTCTTGGTTGAAATACAGTAAGATTGCAAGAGAAGGTAACTGAAAGACAACATTTTTTATTGGAAAAGTGTTAGTATTAGACAGTATTAGACAGTGTTAGACACTGTTGAAATGTTGGACTAGCCTGGCAGCCTAATGCCATGTAATTACATGAATGGATCCTTATGTAACTTACACCTGCTGAGAGATATAAAGGTACCTGTGTGGAATTGGTGATGTCTGTAGTTTTGTTCATGTCCTTTAGTTTCCTGATACATTGAAGACATTGCACTGATAATATGCCCCATTATATGCACACTATATTCTGCAATGAACTAAATAATACTCATTTTATTTACAGAGAATCATGAGGATATACTATTTCTGTCTGAATAAATAAATAAAAAAAATGCATGCACAGCACAGTTTTGATGACTGGGACCCTAAAGAGGCGTGTTACTGACTGGAACACTTCCGTTGTGCTTTTCTTTGTTTTCCACATTAATTGTTTCAAAAAGTACATCCTTATAAGAGACTATACCTCCTCCAGAGACTGCCTGAGCAAGCTGTGACACACACATTTGCACAGAACTGCACATGTACATCTGAAAATTCAAACATGCTCCCTTCGTCCAGATTAGAAAATGAACTACTAAAAATGTGTCCTGTTAATCTTTTGCAAATCACCACTAATCTTCTTCCCACTGTTTTTGAATACTCTCCTTTGGATCCCTCTGTTGTTAACTATTTGATCAAGGAAATGTAATTCTGCCTTGTCATCACAGCTCCCGCTTTATACTTCAAAGAAATGCTTGCATATTTTTCAGGAAAATTATTTTCCACTATTTCACACAGAGCTTTATTTTTCTTTAGAGAGTGGGTGAAGAGAATGTTCTGTACCAGCATGTAACAGCAAAAGCCATAGACTGCAAAGGTTTCCTTGCTGCTTTAGCAAAGAATAAAAATCTTTATTAAGGAGCTTGTTTTCCACATTTTCCTGAGACAAGAATACAGATGACCAAACTATTGTTTTTACAACTAGTCTCAATCTTTTTTTCTTTGTAAAAATAATACATGTATAATACAAAATAATACAACTACATGAATAATACAAAAACAACACATGGTCACCTCTAAAAAATTCTAGGACATTAAACTTAAAAGTGCTATCCCTTTTTCTTTACAGAAATCTGGTATTATTTTTATGAGACTCTTTTGTTTATAGATAGTACACTTAGATTTTTAAGGACCAGAAAATAATCTCTGTGTGATGTTTGAGAGGATTAATTCTTTCTTCATAGCATTCATTGACAGGGAAGCAAATTGCAACAACAGACAGGTAGGAGCAGCCTCACATTCACAAATCCTGGTCCCCATGGGATACTTGAGTACCTGCTGGAAGCACAACACAGCAGGGTATAGCCAATCCAGAAAGTTCCTGGAATGCAGTAATGACAACTTCCTACTCCAAGTGACAGAACTGCTGTTGAGGAGAGGAGCTGTGCTGTGCTGGACCTGCTCTCACAAATGAGGGGCTGATGAGGAATGTGAGGCTCAGGGGAAGCCTGGGCTGCAGTGACCAGGGAATGGTGGAGTTTGAGATCCTTAGGGCAGTGAGGAGGATGCACAGCCAGCTCAGTGCCCTGGACTTCAGGAGAGCAGACTTGGGCCTCTTCAGGGACCTGCTTGGTAAAGTACCAGCCCTGAAGGGAAGAGGAGCCCTAGGAAGCTGGCTGATGTTCGAAGATCACCTCTTCCAAGCTCAGCAATGCATCCCAGCAAAGAGGAAGAGAGGCAAAAACACCAGGAGGCCTTTGGGGGTGAACAAGGAACTCCTGGACAAACTCAAACACAGAAATGAAGCCTACAGAGGGTGGAAGCAAGGACAGCTAGCATGGGAGGAATACAGAGACATTCTCCAAGCAGCCAGGGATCAGGTTAGGAAACCTAGAGCTCTAATAGAATTAAATCTGGCCAGGGATGTCAAGGGTAAGAAGAGAAGCTGCCATAGGTACATCAGTGATAAAAGGAAGACTACAAAATGTGGGTCTCTCAGGAAGGAAAGAGGAGACCTGGTTACTTGGGATGTAGAGAAGGCTGAGGTGCTCAGTGACTGTTTTGCCTCATTCCTCATCAGCAAACTCTGCAGTCACACCACTTGAGTTGCAGAAGGCAAAGGCAGGGACTGGGAGAATGAAAAACCACTCACCACAGGAGATCATCAAAGGAAGCTGAAGGTGCATGAATCCAGGGGACCCGATGAGAGACATCTGTGTGTAGAAAACTGGTGAAGTTGCTAAGGCACTTTCCATCATATTTGAGAAGTCATGAAAGTTCAGTGAAACTCCCACTAATTGGAAAAGGAGAAACATAAACTTTAAAAAGAGAAGAAAGGAAGGCCTAGGTAACTACAGCCTAGTCAGTCTTACCTTTGTGCCTGGCAAGTTCATAAAGCTGATCCTCCTAGCAGTTGTGATAAGGCACACAAAAAATGAAGGGGTTCTTGGTGAAAGCCAACATGCCTTCACTAAGGGCAAAGTGTGCCTGTCAAATTTGGTGGCCTTCTATGATGGAGTTACAGAGATGGTGGATGAGGGAGGAGCAGCAGCCAGCACCTACCTGGATTTGTGCAAAGCACTTGACACTGCCTGACGTAACGTCCTTGTTTCTAAACTGGAGATACACAGATATGACAGATTATCCATTCAGTGGATAAGGAACTGGCTGCATGGCCACACTCAAAGTGCTGCAATCAATGGTTCAACATCCAAGTGGAGACCAGTGAGGACTGGTGTTCCTCAGGGGAACACCAGATACTGGGACTTATTTAACATCTTTGTTAAATAAACATGGACGGTGGGATTGAGTGCAGTTGCAGCCCAGAAAGGCAGACATGTCTTGGGTTGCATCAAAAAGCAGCATGGGCAGGAGGGCAAGGGGAGGATTCTGCCCCTCTGCTGTCATGAGACCCACCCCACAGTGGAGTACAGTGTTTAGCTCCAGGGTCCCAAAAATGAGAAGGACATGAACCTGCTGGAACAAGTCCAGAGAAAGCCACAAAGATGATCAGACGGCTGGAGCACTTCTCCTATGAAGAAAGGTTGGGAGTTGTTCATCCAGGAGAGGAAAAGGCTCCAGGAAACCCTACAGCACCCTCCAGTACCTATTTTTTACAGGAAAGCTGGAGAGGGACTTTTCACAAGGACATGTAGGGACAGGACAAGGGGTAATGTCTTATTGAAAGAGGTTTAAATTACATATGAGGAAAAAATTATTTACTGTGAGGATAGTTGTGGATGCCCCATTGCTGGAAGTGTTCATGCCCAGTTGGCATGAACAACCTCCACCTTCTAGTGGAAGGTGTCCCTGCCCATGGCTGGGCAGTTGGAACTAGATGCTCTTTAAGGTCCCTTCCAGCACAAACCATTTCTGTAAGTTCTGAATTGCTTCTTGGGTTACAAAAAAAATATACTCTAAGATGAAGTGTCAGTGTATTACACAATGGACAAGTATCAGAATGTAAAGTATGCAGTCTATTCTTAGGAAACAGAGGCAGCAATCCAGTAGGACAGATATGTGTGCTCAAAGGCCTATATGTAAATATTTCTTATGCTTAACAACAGGTGCACGTGTAAGTGTTTTTCCAGGCTGGGGCCATAACCTCTGCTCATTCCCATTGCAGAGGAGTTGCTACTGCTCCCTCTCCTGTGCTTGCACACACAGCTTTGTGCCAGGTGTTGCACATTCATGTCTTTCAAGTTCTGAAGATGAGAGGCTAACCAAAATTAAATTGTTCAAATCACATCAGAGAGGAATGAGAGAAAATTGTTATTTGAAGCTGACAGAAAGTGCAGCTGCAATTTGGAGATGAAATGCAAGTCTAAATAGGAACAATGAGGGGAGAACACAGGTGTGTTGCATGTTACTTAGCAATGAAACCCCTCTGTGATATGTGAATTGAGAAGTGATTTGGAAAGAGTAAAACTATCTAGACAGGTATGTCCTGAGCAGCAGCATAAATTCATAACTTTTCACCACAAATAATCCTGAAGTTCTTTGTACATTTAACTGATGAAAATTGGACATCTCAGAATTGGAGTCATTCCATGACAGAACAGTTTAATACAAGTCCATGCAATAGCATTACATCTTTGGAAAGACAGAAGCTTGGAGTGAAATCCCACTTCAAGTGAAAACAGGTCTTTCAGCAATGCCTTCCTCTGGGCCCAAATCTCTCCAAGGATCTGATGTTACATTTGTAGGACTGTAGCCACAGCTGTGGAGCAGCCCCTGGATCTGCAGGAGCATGCTGAGCAGCAGGAGATGGGGAGGAGACCCAGGCAACCGGGACTGCACCATCGTCCATTTGCAGCCTCACACAGGAGAGCCCATCCTGGCTGAGACTGCCCTAAATGAGCTTCTTTCCCCTTTGGGAGGTGCATAATTGAGGGTACCCCGGGTGTGCTGCGCCCAAAGCAGCAGCCTATGGTTTGCTCCTGAGGTTTCTGTTTCCTCTGATTGTCTTCTCCCAGGAAATGCATTAAAGCAAACTGCATGTGGAGGTGCTGGATAAGGGACCACACTAGGCTAAGAAATGGAAACGCTGGATTACGTTATCCCCAAATCTGCCAGCAGTAAGGCACATCTGGCTCTTCAAGGGTGTTGGGGGTTAGGTGTGGTTTTTTTGTTTGTTTGTTTTGTTTTTGTGTTTTTGGTGGTTTTTTTTGTTTTGTTTTGTTTTGTTTTGTTTTGTTTTGTTTTGTTTTTTGGTTGGTGGTTTGTTTGTTTTTTTTTTTTAACTTAGAGAATTTTCCCCCCATAAGTTGCTAGAAGACTAAATACTGGGTGCATGACTGTAAGGGACGGTCCCTAAGTTCCTCATCTGCCTCACGATCATCGACAAGGACTGAAGACCCCCAAAAGGGACTGGGACTAAAACCTCCCCCCCAATGCAGCAGTTCTGGCCTGGCTGAGGTGGGAAGACTGCCAGCCATTGTCCACAGGTGCGCTCGTTGGACCGATACATCCCCCTAGGAACCAGCTTGGACAATAGGGCTTCACGGCAGACTGGTCTTGGGCCGGCCTGTCCTGTGCTTGCCCTATACCTGTACCTGTTCCTGAGGTGGTTATTTGCTCTAAGCACTGGAGTGCTGCACCTGATTCACCTGATGCTGAGCTCACCTTCTGGCCAACTGGCTGTCACTTCAGAAAGGACTATAAGAGATACCTCAAGATCGCCCAAATTCTGAGATCTCCCCACGGAAGAAGACGGATCTATTGGTCAGCGTGCACCACGAAGATATCGTCTCTCTGTCGGTAGCTATACCCCTTTCTCTCTCTCTCTTTTACTTTATCCCTCTCCCCTCTCTCCCTTTCTCTCTTTTCTATCGCGTACTGTGCAAAAGTGCACTTAATAAAGTGTACTGCTTTTGAGCAAATTATTATTGTCCCTTGTTATATCTTTTGCGCCTTGAGATCAAACTCGAACCATCACGATTCCCGCCTGCATTAGCGGGTCGTGACAATGACCAGAACGCAGAGGTGGCCAGAAGTTGGGAGGGGGAGATAACTCGAGTTTTGGGGCAGTGTTGGGGCAGGTAAAGGACAGGGCTGGGGGCAGCTGCTCTCTCTTGCTCTCGGCATTGCTGCTGGCTGCGGGAGGAGTTCGCTGTGACCCCCCGGTCCGGTCCCGAGGAATCTCCCACCATCTGCCCGTGTGTCCCGTGAAAGAAATTAGCCCCAGGCTATGCACCTCCGAGTTGTGCTGTTACACTGTTTTTCTGTAAAATTAAAGTTGCACTGTTACTTGCCTGTTTTAAACTGTTCATGTTGAATCTGTACCCTGAATTTCTGTTCGTTATGTCCAAGTTCTGTACCCTTTCTCCCTAAATCCTGAGCTTTCCCCTCCCCCGAGGAAAGCACGCCGCTGCCTTGTAGGTAGCTCCCCCTGCCACTTCCTGTTGCCCCCCCCGCTGCTCCGTGCTGCTCCCTGCCTGCCTGCCGTCGAGCTGTGGGCTCCGCCCAATATGGATATGACCTCCCATGGTGCCTGGCTGCAGCCGAGAGTCCAGTTAGAGCTAAAAAAACCCCTGGGACAGCGAGCCGACACAGAAACTGGACCTAAGAAGGACAAAACTGTGCGAGGCACATGTCTAGCTACCTGCAGGCGGCAGGCATTCTTTTGTTACTTTGTCGCCATGGCTTGAAAGAAACTAGAGAAAGGTAACGCCCCTGGACCACACCAGCCAAAGGGATTCTATTGGAACCCCCGTGAGGACGGAATCCCGACTCTGCAGCAGCACCAGCGGCGGCAGATTCGACTGCACCTCCTCCACCGTGGTGTCTTCAGGGAGCAGCGGCGGCGTGCGCAGCCCCTCGAGCCCCTACCCAGAGCTGATTTCTAATAAAGGCTTTTTCAAAGGAGCTGGTCTCCTGGCCCAATTTATAACAAATTGGGGGCTCGCCGGGAGGTGACCACGCCTGAAGAGGACCGAGGACGGGACGGCCGACCGCTCTTTGGACCCTTAGGACAGCTGGTCACACCGGACCAAGGAAGACAGCCTGGGATCGGACAGCACGGAGGAGCGCCGGTAAAGTATAGCCGGTGGCGGGAGTGGAGACAAGCGAGTGGTGTGTGAGTGAGACAAAGACCGGTAGTTCGGATCTTTGAAGCGAGTGTGGACCTCCCAGTACCGCGTTTCCAGTCTCCCGCGAGGGAATTGGCCGGGAAAAGAGGGAAGCGAAAGGAGAACGGTGTGAAAGAGGCGTCTCCAGGGGCATAGGCGCCCCCCTCCGGGCGTGCGGAGGTAATTTAGAGGGTGAGTGGCACGTCACAGGGTGTGTGGAGGATAGGCCCGCCTCCATTCTAGAATCTACGGAGGCAGGCTGCTCAGGCTGATCCAAGCGTGCGGAAAGCCTAGAGCCGTGGGTGGAGCACGCACCACACTGGCTGAGGTTACGGCCCGGGGTGTCCACGAGTTGGGATACTGGCTGGGGTAGCTAACAGGGTGTGGGAGTGAGAGAGGGTACTGGCCGAGTTACGGCCTGGGGTGTCCAGCAGCAGTGGTGGTCAGACCCTGAGGGTGGGTAACTGCAACCACTACTGGCTTGGGACACCGGCTGGGGTAACTACCGGGGTACAGGAGTGGGCGCACTGGTTGGGGGTACCTAGAAGTGAGAGGTATGCGTTCCAGGTGCGGAGAGCCTACAGGGCCGGGGGTCTTTTGAGTATACCGCCTGGGTGTAGGATGAATGAAAGTTAGGGAAGTCCCAAGGTGCGAGGGATTTAACGATAGGGGGAGTGAGTGAGTCGCACACTGTATGTCCGAGTCCTGGCTGTAAGTGGTGACTGGAACTCTGGGCCCAGGTTGACCGGCCACTTATGGAAACTCGATAGATATACAGGAGAGGAAGAGGGGTGCTGGCTGGGGTAGTGACTGAATCTCTAAGGGCGAGATATCAGGCTACCGACAGGGCACTCTGAGCACTGGCAGGAGTGGCCAGACCCCGAGGGCCACTAACGAGTGTTCGTAGAGTGAGTGAAGATTACCTAGTGAGAATGGGAGGATATATAAATAAGCAAAAACCACCTGAGGAGGAAAAGGGGAAGATAAAGAACATTCCCCCAGATAGTCCATTAGGACAAATGTTGGAACTATGGGATACTGAAGAGGCCACTAAAAATTTGAGCAAGGTTAAAATGATCCATTATTGTATTGAGGTTTGGCCCACTTTGAATTTGCCTGGAGGATGGCCGTGGTGTGGAACTAAGGACCCCTGGATGTGCTCGCAATTAAACCAGTATCTGAAATCCCGAGGGGACTCAGATACTGAGCAGATCCTTTATGCTGCCTGTTGGCAGAGACACAGAACTGAAAGTGAAACAGTTAAGATTTGCAAGCTACAAGAGGGAAAGAGGAAAAATGAAAAAGAGAAAAAGGAGGAAAGCAGTCACCATTGGGACCCTCTTGATTATTTGCCCCCTCCTCCTGTTTACCCTGGGATACCCCAAACTGTCCCTGCTAACCCTCCAGCTTTACCTGCGAACCCCTCCCCATCTCTCCAAACCATGATCCCTACTCCTTCTTCAGCTTGCTCCCCAACCGGATTAACCCCTACAGCTCCACCCTCTCTACCACCTCAGTCTGACCCGACTGTCTTGAGTACTAACCCCTTCTACTCTTCAACTCTATCCTCGACCTCTCCTAGCACTGGCCGAGGCCACACCCCCTCACCATCTACTGTCTCTGCACCCCCAAACAACTGGGAGCTGGACTTGCCAGCCAATAATATAGAAACCCCAAAAGGACCCTACTGTAGCACCAGGTCAAGAACAAAGCTCTTCCCCCTAAGGGAAGTCCCGATAAGTGGGGCAACTGGGGATGCACCTCTGACAGCTTCAGAAGTTGGGGGCTTTAAGAAAGAGCTGGGAGGCCTGGTTGGGGACCTGGTGGGGGTGGCTGGCTGGGTAGATTGGTTCCTGAATCCTAATGTTTGCATCTGGAGTGAGATGAACTCTATTTTGGGTGCCTTGTTCAGCCCCAAGGAGATGGCCATGGTCCATGTCGCGGGGATGCGAGTCTGGGAGCAGGGGAGCAGGTTTGGGCCCCGGGCAGGGGACGGGCTCCCGCGGGCGGATCCAGGGTGGGATCCAGGTGGAAAAGGGGAAGGACAGAATGTGGGAGACTGTGGAACCCTGGTGGTGAGGGGCATCGGAGGGTCTGTTCCCCGGGGTGGCGGCACCAGGCTGGCCTTTGATAGGACCCAGGGGGAATGGGACCCCAGCCACCTAGTTAAGCAGGGGAGGAGATTTTTGGTTACGTGGATCCCGACGGTCCTGAGGGCCAAGTGCTGTTAAAGGTGCAGTTCCTTGCTGGATCCTGGCCTGATATCAGGAAAAAGCTAGAAATTAGTAACCCATGCTGCTGTTTGGACCCAAGAAAAAGAGTGGACTGACGTTTCCCGTGTAAAAGGACCAGTATCGCCTCCTCCTAACTATGGACAAGGCCCAGAAAAATCCCCCACGAGTCTCCCCAAGTGGACTGCCATCCAACATCCTGCCAGCTGACAAAAGAAAAGAACCAATATATGATGAACATGAGTTGAGAGAAATAAAGAGGTTAGGGCTGCACCAAGGGAAGCAAGGGGAATGGCTAACCCCAGATAAACGAAAGTTTTTAAATAAAGCCCTAGCTTGAAAAATGCTAACAGGAATACAGAGCCTGACCCACTGGGGCACCCAAGGGTTATGTGATCAATTTTTTTTAAGAGAATATTTATGTATTGGGGTATATAATCTGGCCAAAGCAGTTACTGAAGGATGCCTTATATGTTAAAAGGTAAATCAGAAAACGATGGGGGGGAGTGCCCCAGGAGGAAGACGGATGGCATTGGGACTCTTTCAAAATGTACAGGTGGATTTTGCTGAGGTGCCTTCAGTACAGGGTTGCAGGTATCTACTTGTTATGGTTGATTGTTTGGCCCATTGGGTGGAAGCCTTTCCTGCTGGAGAGGAGACGGCACAAGTGGTAATAAAGGTATTATTAGAACACATCATCCCCCGGTATGGGCTGGTGAATAGTGCTGGTTCAGACCGAGGTCCTCATTTTGTGGCCAAAATTCTACATGACGTCATTAACGCCTTAGGAATCAAGTAGCAGTTGCATACACCCTGGCATCCCCAGAGTTCAGGGAGAATTGAGAGGATGAATAAAACCCTTAAAAATGTATTAACTAAATTGATAATCGAAACGGGAATGAATTGGCTCAAGTGTCTGCCCCTGGCCCTTCTGCGAATCCGGGTCCGACCTAGATCTGACATAGGGGCTTCACCATATGAGATGATGTTTGGACTCCCCTTCTTACTGACCCCCTATAGCACTGGGGATTATTTAGAAGGAGAGGCCGCTACCCAAGAATATGTAAAAACAATTGGAAAGACATTGGCAGATCTTAAAAGAAGAGGGTATCTTCCTCAAACCTCTCCCTTGGACACTGACATGCATCAAATAAAACCAGGAGACTGGGTTTTAATTAAGTCCTGGAATACCACCCCACTAACCCCTAAATTCGAAGGCCCGTTCCAAGTTCTGCTCACTACTCATACTGCAGTGCGAACCCAGGAAAAAGGCTGGACCCACATCACCAGAGTGAAAGGACCATTACTACCCCCGAGTGATCCCTCTGACCCTGCAACCCCAACAAGAGTTCCCTCTGAGTGGACTGCCACTCGAGATCCAGACACCCTCAAAGTAACTCTCAAGAAACAACCAAAAACCAGTTAAAGCCAATAAGGGACAATAACAGTTATTACAAGCTGTCGTTACCATTGTTAAAAATCCACATTGTTATAAGAGGTTAAAAAGGTGTTAATATAAAAGTATAAAATAATGGTTAAATCTGATGTTATAACTTGTTATAATGAGTCACAATGTGTTAATGTAAAAGTAATAAGTAACAGTAATTCTTAATTTAAAAATTAAATCTCTCATAGGGCACACCCAAAGGGAGCTAACTAAAACTAAGAAAAAGGTGGAAGGTGGGAATAAACAAGGGAGAACTCCACAAATCCAGCCTAAGAACTCCCCGACCCAAGAGGCAAGACCAGGTGAGACCAAAGAGAACCCTCAGAGCGAGATGGGGGCAGGTTCATACTGGACTCTTGGAGGGACTAATAGTAGTCCTACTGATATGATGAGGAGAAAGAACCCCCTGACCCAAGAGGCAAGGCCAGGTGAGACCAAAGGATCCACAAATACAATGGTTCATACTGGACTCTTGGAGGGACTGATAGTAGTCCTATTGATAACCAAGTTTACAGATGGGGCTTACTCCGAATGCTGTCATTCAGTTTGTGATGGGGAGAATCTACAATCCCTTATGAGAGTTCACACCCATGTGAATCCCACATGTTTTGACATGATCCAATTATCCACCTGTCAAAAAGAGAAAAAACAACATTGGATTGCAAAAAATGCTGCCACATTTAAGCAGTGCCTGACTGGGGAGTGCCCTATCAGAGAGTGGTTCTGTTTTAAAAAGTTAAGAAATACAGAGGGAGTAGCAAACCTGAGAAAAAGAAAATACCAAAAGGGGAGGAGGGGCAGCACACAAACATGGAAAAGTAAAATACAGACACCAAAAAGAATAGTGAAAACATATAAGCCAGCAACTCGCACACAAGATAAATCATGGAGGTGCCGAACTCCAATTTACATGTTGAATAAAATTATCAGGTTATCAAACAAAACAGCCCTTGCCCTTGATCATATCAGTAACCAATTGGCACAGACAAGAGCAGTAGTTTATCAAATCAAACTAGCAATCGATTATGAAAGTAAGGTAATAAAAAATATTTCCAAAAGAATACAAAAAATTGCATATGTAAGTACCCAGGAATGGAAGCCCTTAATTAATATAGACTGGTGGGACAACTTCTGGTCCTTTGAAGGGACCTGGTGGAAAAAAGTAGTGTTCATTGCAATAAGTGCCTTTGTCAGCCTCCTACTTCTCCCCTGCATACTTCCCTGTCTAATTCGAACTGTAGCCACTACTGTTCCAGCTAGTCTCCAAATCCCTAAAGTAAAGATTCAGAAACCTACAAATACAATTAGATTACAACCCCAAGAAGAACTGAGCACAGCAAAAAGAATTTATGACCAATACCAAAAATTAAAACAGATTTATTCCCTTGAATCAGACATGGCCAATTGATGCGGGCTAAAGCCCGATCAAAGAAATAGAGGGGGGATTGAAAGAAATTAGCCCCAGGCTATGCACCTCCGAGTTGTGCTGTTACACTGTTTTTCTGTAAAATTAAAGTTGCACTGTTACTTGCCTGTTTTAAACTGTTCATGTTGAATCTGTACCCTGAATTTCTGTTCGTTATGTCCAAGTTCTGTACCCTTTCTCCCTAAATCCTGAGCTTTCCCCTCCCCCGAGGAAAGCACGCCGCTGCCTTGTAGGTAGCTCCCCCTGCCACTTCCTGTTGCCCCCCCCGCTGCTCCGTGCTGCTTCCTGCCTCGGCCGTCGAGCTGTGGGCTCCGCCCAATATGGATATGACCTCCCATGGTGCCTGGCTGCAGCCGAGAGTCCAGTTAGAGCTAAAAAAACCCCTGGGACAGCGAGCCGACACAGAAACTGGACCTAAGAAGGACAAAACTGTGCGAGGCACATGTCTAGCTACCTGCAGGCGGCAGGCATTCTTTTGTTACTTTGTCGCCATGGCTTGAAAGAAACTAGAGAAAGGTAACGCCCCTGGACCACACCAGCCAAAGGGATTCTATTGGAACCCCCGTGAGGACGGAATCCCGACTCTGCAGCAGCACCAGCGGCGGCAGATTCGACTGCACCTCCTCCACCGTGGTGTCTTCAGGGAGCAGCGGCGGCGTGCGCAGCCCCTCGAGCCCCTACCCAGAGCTGATTTCTAATAAAGGCTTTTTCAAAGGAGCTGGTCTCCTGGCCCAATTTATAACATCCCGGAGCTCGGAGCTGCCTCCTCCTGCCCTGCTGGGGCTGGGCCGGCCCTGTCCCACCGCCGCTGTTTCTTCGGCGCTGCTTGGAGGCTTTTGCTGCTCTCTGTCCCCGCTCTGCCCTGCCCTGCCCTGCCGGGACATCCCCGCTGTTCCAGCCACCACCAATTGAGTTTCTGATCCCATCCACCAGCCCGGGATTTTCCACCCTTCCAGCTTGGTGCTCTCAAGAGATCAGAGTGCCCCAGGCTTTGTGAAACAAAGCCCCTGGAGGTTTTTCCTGGTTCTGTTTACTGTTAATGCTGTAGTTGTTGTTGCTTGTTTGCCTTGTTATACATATCAGTAAAGAACTGTTATTCCTATCCCCATACCTCTGGCTGGAAGCCCCTTTAATTTTCTAAATTACAATAATCTGGAGGGAGGGGATTTGAATTCTCCATTTCCTAGGGAGGTCTTGCCCCTTCTTAGCAGATATCTGTCTTTCAAACCAAGAAAGGGGCATCTGGGGAGGGACAGCTACTGACTGTCGCTGGAGATTTCTTTGCCGTGAGTGGAACGGTTCATTAATCATACCATGGAGTCTTTTTTAGCAAATCTGCAGCATGTAAAGTGGTACTGAAAAGGTCATGCTGTTTAATGTAGGATAAATAAAAGTGATCTTATTTTAGTAAGAGTCAATCACATTTCAGTGTTTTTAAGGCAAAGACTGTGTCAAGTGCCAGCATCTTTGGTAAACAGGATTTTTACTGTTTTCTATAGCCCACAGGGAGTAGAAAGTGACCTTCTTTGAAGGAAAAGTACCAATAATATGTCAAAACATTATTAACATCTTTCTTCAATTTCCCAGGTTTTCCTAATCCAAGTGACTGAGTAAATAAAAACCAAAGTGAAATAATCAATAAGAGGGAGCTTGATGATAGTCTAAAACAGAGGAAAAATACTCAAAGTGCAGAAGCAGCAATCCAGTTTGGCCATAGGGTAAATATACATTTATTAACAGAGCTTTATTGTTATATTTATATATTATGATATTATGCACTGAGTTGAAATATGCATAATAGGTAACCAAGAAGGGGTAATTCATTAAAAAAAATCAATTAATTCCTTAGTCTCTTTCAAAAATCCAAGTGTATGTGTGAATATTTAAGGTGTAATATGCAAGGCACATGTGGTACAAACTTTTAATAAAGTATTAAAACACTTCATTTAGAATGCCCAGCCTAATTATCAGACTGGTCAGGTCAATACAGGAGATACAAATTGCTTTTGGTAGTATGATGCCAAACTGAACACCTCCAGAAAAGGAGAACAGATGTTCTCTGGAATAAACAATCTGGGTCATTTCTGTAATTACACATTTGCATGAGTATCAAATTACTTCATGGAATAAAATATTTTTGGACTGTATTCTTTGTTAGTCATTAAACCAATGACCTGAGTGGCTCTGATGTGGCTTTTTGGCCTTCCTCTTCTCCAATACTCACTTCAGTGACCTCCTTAATCATTCAGTTAACCTGTAAAAGATGAAAAGGGCAAACAAAGCCTGCATGGTTTGTCTGTATGTAACATGAATAATGACAATAATTTTTAAGAAACCAAGAAGAATAATGCTCAACACAATAGGTTAGAAAATGGTCATCTGAAAGTTTTATGAGAGTTGATTTATCTCAAAATACACCAAAGTAAAGTAAGTAATGTAGGTGGGAAATTAGGCGGTGCAAGAAGCAAAAGAACATTAAAGAAAGAACCCAGACTCTTCTACTTTGAGTATGTTTCCCTTCCACAAGCATACAAATAACACAGCTAACCACAAACTTCTCAGATCTGCCTTACATAGATCAGTTTATGCTTTGTCCACACGGACAAACCTCACCATTACATGGATAGGCAGGGTACCAGTGTGCCTTGTAGCAACCAGCAGCAACTTTCCCAGAAAGTATCTGTGAGAGTCTGAAATCTGATGGATGGGTAGAGGTGGGAGGATGGTGAGAACAGATTGGAAAGGAAACAGGTAAAGACAAAATACACAGCTGTGGGAGATATGACAAACATCTAAACCTAGTGAGGCTTGATATATACATGATATATATACATGAGTTTCCTCTCTAAGAAAATGTTTCCCACATTTTAAAATTTAGGGCTCTTCCTACAGTAACATTATTTAATTGCTAAAAGGGTGTTCTGCTTTCTACCAAAAATGTGTTATGCGTTTTGCCCTCATGAGATGGGCTGATACTCATTCTTTTATAGAAATGCTTGCTCTCATGTTTAGTCAATATGACATTAAAAAATACATTCAAATATTGCTGGTGTTTAGTTTAGGATAGTTTTCAAAAAGGTCAGTATTCAAAAAATGGCAACAATATGCATAGTTTCATCTGGAAGTATTGGGAAATGTGGGTACTCGAAACTTTGGCCATTTCCAGAAAAGTAAATTTTCTGGCATGAGCACTTAAATACAAAAACGTTAAGCAGTTTGCTTTGTAGAAGCTATAACAACTTGAGAGTTCAAAGAAATAAAATATTTTAAATATTATATATAATATTTAAGCAAAATTTCAAAATTAACGAAAATGCACAGCCAGTGTTTCATTCTACAAATTTTTTTTTTCTCACCTTTCTTGTCCTCTGTGTCATTGGAGTAAGTGAAAAGATCAAAATTAAAAGTGGAGGAGGAGGAAGACTTTTCCTTACTTCCCACTGGAAACAAAGTAAACTTATCACCAGAAGTGAAGTTAGCTGCTATTTTAGATTTTTAGTATATTCTTGTTAGTGATAGAAAAACAATATATTTGAGGATTTAAAATATTGTTTTTATTTATTCGAAGAGTCCTACTTTTCACTCTCATTTTCATCTGAGGTGGTGAGTTGGGGATAATAAGGGAACATAAGGATTTGCCATTATTTGAACATAAAAATGTCAAGCATTATAAAAATATCCTCCGATTTTTTTAGAAGTGGTATTTCCCCACAGAGAGCTGATACTGCAATCTTTCTGAAACATTCTTATTTAAGAGGTCAGACCTTTCAGCTTACACTTTAAACAATTTTAGCTTTCACACATACATAACACTCACTGAATTGCCACACTTCATGATTGCATCCACAGAAGGCTCCAGGGCCCCGAGATGAGATTCAACTGCAAGTTAAACCCCCGGGAGCAGTCCTGCAGCTCCAGCCAGGGGTTCCCACCACAGGACTTTCTCCTGAGCAGCCCCTGGGTGAGGCAGGGAGATCATGTCCCAGTGTCTGTCCCTGCAGGGCAGCCCCACAGCCAGGGCTGCGAGCTGGGGCACCCACCCGGGCTCAAAGCCCTTCAGGTTGATCAAGCACAGGGCTCCTGCCTGGAGGGACATCCATGCCACCCGGTGCTTCTGCTCAAAACCCAAAGCCCTGCAGGCAGACATACCCAGGGGCCTGGGTCTGAAGTGATTTGTGGTTGGGTTTTAATCTGCCCTCAAGCAGAGTCTTGTCCCCAAGTGAGTGCTGGAACATTTAGGCTGGAAAGCCCTTCCTCTTCTCCTGACACAGCTTTAGAGGAAGAAAAAGGCCCAAACCCAATCATCAATTAATACAACCTGCCCCCACTAACCTGATGAACTTTGAGTGCTCTGGGTGAGCATCCTCAGCAGAGAAAGAATGGACTCTGTCCCCACCCCCTAAATAAGATTTTTAATAATATAAAATGCCTCTGTTAGACATAGATTAAAAAGCAAGAACTGCCTCTACCACAAACACAAATCAGTGTGAAGTATTTTATGAGCTCAGTCAATTTTAGATCAGTGTAAAAATAAAGCTTTATTCTTGGTGAACAGAGCAGCATAAATAACCAAAGCAATTCTTCAGGGAGAAGTCTGAAGATGCAAGCAAAAGAAGCCTGAGAAAAGAAAAGCCACACAAAAACAGAGTTGGTCTTTTTAACATCACCTGTACTTACAGCATTTAGAATATAGGAATAAATATAGCTATGGTGCACCAGGCAGAAAGTTACTTTGAAGAAGCTTTCTGCATGTAAACTTTCAAAGATTAATAAACAGACATTATAGGGGATATTTCAGTCTTAAGTCCTATCCTTAAAGAAATTAAATCCTTCCAACAAATATCCTCAACACCTTTCCATAAATTTGATATAAACGTTGCACCCCTCCTGAGACTTATGAGGATGTTGAAGAACTTTCTCCTTGCCTCTGTAGTGCTAAAGCCTTTTCTTTCCAAGATGTGCTGGGAATTGACTTCTTCCACAGATTTTGTTTTCATCCACTTCATTCAGTATTGGGAATTAGCAACCTGCTTCAACAGCAGGACTCAAACTGTGTGCCCACACAGACCTGCAGCACAGCATCGCTGTGGCCAGTGTCTGGCCATGAGTTTTGTGTTGGTTTTGACAAGCCTCAGCACTGAAGCCTGTCCAGCTTGCTCTGGCTGACCTGCCCTCAGCTTCACTTTAACTTGCTTTAGCTGTAACTGCAGTTCTCCTTCTGACCAGGTGCCTGTGGCTATTTTGGTTTGTTTTGCTTATTGCTGTATGGTACTGCTGTGGTTTTGTGACTGCACAGGAGTGATACAGAAGGAGAAATTCCACCTTGGTGAGAGCAGAGGCCCTGGGGGAGTACCAGCACTGGGTGACAGGAGATGGGGCACAGGTTTGGCTCTGGAGACCCCAGAGCTATTAACAACTCACCAGTGTCAGATAAAGAAATGCAGAACCGAGGCTGGAGAAAACTGATTCTAGGGCAGCAAGTAGAATAAAGAAACAATATCTAGCATATGTATAAGGCTCTGCTCTGTCCTTAGCAAATTTGAATCTGGTGTAGAGTTCAGACCATCATAGAAAGAGCAAAGGTGCAAATGCATGTTAGATGATATGCAAAAATGCACCCAAATAGATCCTAAAGTGAGAAAAAGGAAACTATCAACATGAACATCAAAATCCTCCTGTTGAAGATCTACAGATGCCAAAACCAATCCATAATCCTGCCAACTCCAATACCTGAGCAAAAGCAGGCACCCACAGGCCTGAAAGGGCTGGGGATGAGAGAGCATTTCACCATGGGGTGGAAACTAAGGAGCCACAGTTTTAGCTGTACTATTATTACTACTATAGTTGCAACATTTTCTAGATAGACATAGTCTTTTCTTTCTGTAATAGTTGTATGTGGAGTAGTAATGACTTTTGGATTAGTCTCCTAAGGTTTCAATTATACTAACAATAAATTTCTGTCTTTATATGTAAGTTGTTTCTGCTTTCCATAAAACATGATACTGAGCGTAACAAGTAGCTTCAATAGATCTAAATCATAAAAATATTACTTGTTAGCAGTACTGAAGCAGAATCTCTTCCTTAGGGGTTTAATATGACAGACTAAATTCTCTCAAAGCTTTTGACTTAACACAGCATCAACTGAAGATTCATTGGCATTTACCAAAACAAAAGGATATCAAGAGGTCAGATTTTCAGGTGGCACAAGCTGGTTTTTTTTTTTCAGTTGTGTGGAAAAAGCAGAGTCCTCATTTCAGGTTCTGTTTCTGGGGCACGTGGCTTCCTTGAAAACCTGAGGTCTGGCACCATCATAACAGTTACTCTGAGGGTAAAATCTTGCTCCATCTGAAGTCAGTGGGTATTTTGCCACTCACTTATTCGTACTTGAGGTTTCACCCACAGGAATTTCACCCAAAAGCAAACTCTTCACCCAAAGAAGTCCAGGAGGAAGGAGATCAGAATGGATCACAGCCAAGCTTGAGCCCACTGTTAGGACATCACTACCTTGCCTTGTGCAGAACTGGAAGTGAAAACATGGACACATCCCATGAAAATATTATGGTAACACACAGTAATCTGGAGCTGTTGTCTGTAGGATTATCCAGCTGTGGTTCAGAGACACGTGTGGGTGCATTAGATCAGCTGATGCTAGTTATAAAAGAAAAAATATCCCCAACCAAAAAAAACCTCATCCCAAAGAACAAAAACCCCAACGAACAAAAAAAAGCAAAAAAGAGCAAAAAACAAAACCACAACACAACAAACAAACAAAACCCACTCCACACACCAAAAAAAAACCCTCACAAAAACAAAATAAAAAAACCAACAAGAGTCACATCATCACATGCACCTGTTACTCAGAAAACACAACATTAGAGTTCTGACTAACTGGAATGCCTGGAAGAGATTCACCACAACAGAAAAAAATCAGTTAGGTATGGATGTATACCCATACATCTTATTCTAATTTCCTAATTTATCCTAATTTCCTTTAGGTTTCATGAGCAACTTTTAATTAAGCTTCAGGTTAAAATGTGTATATTTGAGTACACATATATGAGGACACTGTATAATGTTGACCATAAACATAATATTTTAGTTCTCATATGAAATATATCAGGAAGGTTGCTGGCCTATTTCAGTCAAGTTACATCATGTAAAGATCTAAGTCTGTAAACCAAGACTGAAGGGACACTTCATACACTCAAGAAAAGTTCTCCTCTTGTCCTTCAGATAACTGGAGATTTTAGATGGCTTCATGCCAAAGTATATGGCTTCATGAAGTGCTCCTCTGAATTCTGATCAAGCACACACATGCCCAGCACTGCTTTTGTTGCTTTGTCACATTAGCCTCTGGCTTTGTGCACATAGATTATGGCCTTCATTTACTCAAGCTTAGATTTTCTGAGAAATTAAATGTCTGGGTCTGAATTATTCACTATTGGATCATTTTATAGTCTGTTGAGAGACACAGTTATTCCCAAAGGGCAATTCCTCCTCCTCTTAGATCTTTAAGACAATTCATCCTCTAGAAATGCCTGCTTCTCTTAACTGGGCTTTGAAGGTGACCAGCTCAGACTGAGATGTCTAAAGTTTGCTTATTTAAGGTTAGGCAAGATGCATCCCTCCCAGAGACTGTAGTGGAGGCACACAATGTTTATCAGTTCTTGTCTGTACCTGATTGGAGGCCCATAAAACCATATCCTGTGCTATGTGTGACTTTGGATTGATGATTGCTGCCAATTGGAACATTTTGTATTTTGTATCTATTAAGTTTTAAATTTTATAGACTGAAGTCAGATAATGACTTCAGAAATTAAGACATTTATTTTTCACAGAGGATTCATGGTCTGAATGATTTTTCATTACAAACTTCCAATTTTCTATTAATTTTTTTTCAATTTTTTAAAACATTTTTCTGTGAAAATTTTAAGAAATTAAATTCTAGACAAGGTATATGTTATGTTAGAACCATTTCACACATAGTATAAAAAACACTCAAGCATCTAAGCCATTCAGTGGAAAACAGATCCCTATGATCAATTAGAATTTTAAAACATTATTTCAATTATTTTTAAATAGCTTTTTTGTTTATAAATGAACATATGAATGATTTCATACTCTAACTCCCCCAATTAACTGTATTAAAGTAAGCATAGAAGAGACTCAAACCTTCTCAAACAGTTGTTCTAATAACATTTTATTAGCAGAACATTAATTTTTGACAAATTTACTATGAAGTCTCTTGCATCAGACACAGGATGATATCCATCACTAAGCTAAATGCCATAAAATCATTTTTAAATGCAACACTAAGCTTAATCTAGTGGGAAAACACAATCTCTGATTGGGAAACTCATTCTATGAAGTCATTCAGGAAAGGAGAGCTGAGCTCTGGAGTAACCTCAGGACTACTGCTTCCCTGCCAGATGGAAAACCTCATTTGTTCCTGGGGGGAAAGATGCTGCCCCTTTGACAGCCTACCCACTCCACACCAACTGCATCAGCCTTGGAGGAGGTTATGGCTCCCATCCTCCTTCCAGAGGAAAGGCTGGAGCAGCAGGAAATGAAGGAAAAAATCTCCAGGCTGTGTTTGTGCACAAGTGGCAGGCAGCAGACTGACAGGGGCTGGGCTGCCATGGCTCCCCAGGTGGAGCAGGTGACCCCAGCAGGCACATGCACACAGATATGTCACAGAATCATGGAATGGTGGGGCTGGAAGGGACCTTGTGGACCATTCCAACCCCTCTGCCACAAGCAGGGACACCTTCCACTAGACCAAGCTGCTCTCACACATGCACATATAAACACAGACAGACACACAGATCACATCTTTAATGCTGCATTTGCCTACCCCAGAAGTGCATTTGGTTTCTTTCCTTGCTGTTGCTGCCCTTCAAAACCAGTGTAATCAGGGGTAGCCCTTGGACTTCAGTGTGACCAATTGCAGACACTGCAAATCCAAGTGCCATGTGCACCTTGGGGCAACACAGCTCCTCTTGGTTCCAGTCATGACTACAGATTGACCTGACAGTAGTGGGGAGCCAAGGATTTCAAAAAGTACAATATTTGGTACCAAATCCATAGTTTATATCTGGAAGTGTACACAGGCATTTGTGAGTTTCATTAGCTCATCTCATCTCTGGTCTGGTCCCTGGGCTGTAAGTTCACCTGCAGCTGGAGGGCATTTGTTGTGCCACTGGAGTCTTCTGATATACCTGTTGTAAAAGAGCCTGTCTTCTGTTTTATCTGATGTAAAAGATTCCTTTTTTGTTGTTGTTGTTGTTCAAAGACCCAACTTCCATAGGAAGCAAAGCACAGTAAATTGGGACAATTGATAAACTCACTTCAGCTATGACAGAAACATGATTGCAGACATACCTTCAATCAGAAGAAAGGAAACCAGAAGTTGGTCTCTAATTTTAAAAAGAAGTGAGAGAGAGAGAGGTATGGAGAGCATGGCATTTGGCATATAGGAGCACATTTAATGCATTCCTGATGTTAGATTTAGTCCAAAGAAAATATAAAATGTGTATAATGTGTTGGATCTACTCCTACTGACACCTCACATTGCCTGCTGACAGATGCTGGCTGTATGAGGCAGAGGCCAAATCTGTCCCTCAGTGCTGTCCTGGAGTGTGCCCTGGATCCAAGCATCCTCAGAAGTACGCACACTTCTAGATTTGGGGAAATCTAGAAGGTTCATGGCAAGCTAGACTGGAACTGGACTAACATGGATGATTAGAGGGCAGAACCTAGGAATGAAGTGGGGAATTGTTATTTGAGAGGATAGATGTACCTGATGGAGCCACGACTCTTTGGAGAAAAAAAAAAAAAAGTTACTTATTCACTGACAAACAAAAGCTCATTTCTGTTGGAGAGCTAGTCCTAGTATAGTATGTTTTCTTTTTCTTTTTCTTTTTCTTTTTCTTTTTCTTTTTCTTTTTCTTTTTCTTTTTCTTTTTCTTTTTCTTTCTTTTTCTTTTTTTACTTTTAAGGTAGAAGTACTTAATCTTGTGTATTTATTAAGCAACTATTACAGCAATTTTAGTCCAATTGCAGTTCACAATGGGTTCCATATTAGTTCACAAACAAGGAATGGTATTTGTAAAATAGCATAGTTTAGGCTTCCTGCACTAACAAAAATTGTAGACCAAGCCTATTATGAAGGCATGCAGGAAAGTTAATCAAATAAAGGTGGAATGTAAGTATGCCTAACCTGCAGGTTGATAAACGCCATATGGGTGCTCTTACAAAGGAATAAAATTGCTTTCATTTTCTGCAGCTTAATTCTGTTTAAATTGCTGCAAACTCCAGCCTCTTTATTCTGAGTGAAAACACATGTCCCAGGAGTTTAACGTGCTTGAACTCATGCCTGTTAGCTTCGCCACTTGATTATCAATAACTTTCCCAAGTCTCCCCACCCAAACTTGCTGTTAAACAAGTTATTGTTCCTACTTATACACAAAGTGTGTAAGCAGGCATAGCAACGTGCTCCACACCAGCTGCACTTCAGCCGTGTGTAGGACCCTTCTAATGGGTGCTTTTGCCCACGTTTGCAAGTGTTTTAAGAAGTTAAACTCCCAAAGGGAGACAGAAAGGGAACCAATTGAAAATTCTCAAAGAAATCTGATCCCTTTCTATGCACTTTTTCTGAATTTGTCCCAGGGACACTGGGCCCACTTCTTTCTCTTATATGAAAAAGATACAAGAATGGCAATGCACGTCCAAGAAGACTATGGCAGACTAAAGTTGCTGTCAAGCCTTAGTAAGAATGCTGCTTTCCATCCTCACCTCTACCTCAAGAAGACAAGCTACAAGTTGTTCTTTTGCAGCTTATCTGTAAAATATCCTTCATCATTCAGAGAAGTACTACTTCTCTACAATATACTGTTGCTTATTTAACTTTAATATTTAGCATTGCATCATATTTCTTACCATTTAAAAATATGAGAAGTAGTAAAAAGAAAAAAACAAAACAAGAAAACCAGAACAGCAATAAACACAAGCTCATTCATGACTGAGGTACCAGACTTTTGCCCAAACTGTCTGGCATGTGTTTGATGTACAGGATGACAAGAAACTTCTCTATAACAACTATTTTGTTTGTGTGCTCCTAAATAGGGCAAGAATATTCAGAAGATGTGCATCACCACTAAATAATTCACTCATTGCAGGTCTTGTTCTATGGAGCATGAAGGCAATACTGCCTTGACCTATTTTGGTGCAGACTGACATCAGATGTGGCTCCCCACCTGTGTCAGGCGTGCCCCTGGCATCACACAAACCACTTCCAAGGCCACAGCCAGGCCACCTCCCTCTTCCTATATGGATGCTAATTTGAGTTGCCCAGAAACAGCCCGTTCACAGGCCATTACTAGCAGCTGTTTATGCAGGCATCCACCCTGTGGCTCAGCCCAGGCCATCACTGACTGACTCCAGGCACCAGCATTGCAGACAAGTGGGCTTGAGAGATGAAGGCAGTGGGAAGAGTGGGCTGTAAAGCTGATGCCCCAGCGTGAGAGTATGTGGTTGGAGAAGATGTGAACAGCAGGGGCAGAGACAATATTCAGTGTCACCACCAGTGATGCCTGTCTGTTTTGGATGTGAGCATCCCAATTGTACAGCAACAATTTTAGCGTGTCTATGAGTGACTGCTTAGAAAATAATTTAGAAGTGAATGATAAAGTCTATACCTCTCTATGACTTTGGTTAATAGACAGTTCCCTATTCTCATTGTTTATAAAGCAAGTTTTACATTTCCTGTGTAATCTAGAGGAGAAAAAAGCCAAACCTACCTCCTTTGGATGAAGAAGTCTAAGCTCCATGGATACTGTTGCTATATACATCTTCATAACTCTGTAACTGGACTCAAGGTTTCCTGTGAAAACAGATCGTGGATGAGAAAATCTGGTTTTTTTGGAAGCTCTAGAATTATGTTGAGAAAAATTTAGAATATTAGAATTACACCAAGAATTATAGAATACAAGAATTACGTCAATAAAATCCCAGGGTGATTTACCTTTTGCTAAATGATACCTTAAATTTTAATACTAAACCTTGCACCTCCTAGTAAGTTTAGATTATTTAATCTGAACATATAAAACATCTTAAACTATGCCAAGATTTTGTGAGTGACCTCAAATTCAATTTCTAAGGAGAAGCAAATATATGGGGAACTTATTCAAGAAAACATGCACACACTTTTGTAACACTCTATAACCAAGAGCCTATGAGAAAAGGTAAATATGTAAAAAAAGAGGAGGCAGCTGAGACAAAGCATCAAGAATTAAAAATATTTAGCTAATACTAAATATTTAAAAAAGGAGTTCAGAAGTATTGCCTATATTATGCTGGTATTTTTAGATTTCTTTACATCTCTGGCGCTCTGGAAAACTTAAAAAACCCTTAAGATTATTTGAAAACATACTTACTAGCTACTTAATGTATACTTGCATACTATAACTGATATATTGGGCATGTCATGGGCAGCAGCCTCTCCCCCTCTCTCTCTGTCCACCACTATGTCAGGGCATCCTCCTGTGGACACCAGCATTTTGCTGTTTCTCACTATACCAAACATTCTGAGATAAAAATCTCAGGAGTGCCATGGAACAGTCTTTTGGGAACATCTCTGGGAGTTATGGGCTTTATTTTGGAAATGTCCAAAAGGGAAAATGAGCCTTGAGGCTGAGAGCCAGGACTCTTAGACTGCCAGCTGTGCAAGCTGCATAGGTTGCTTAGCCTTTGTGTGCCAGATTTTTGACCTCCACAAGAAGAGGAATTAAATATTTCAGATGAATATTACACATTTCCTTGTTTTAATACTCATACTGCTTGAGAGCCCTGAGTGAGAGATGCCATATAAATATGAAAGCAGTGACAAGTGGCTTTGTCAAGCACTAGGACAAATAGAGTGGAAAAGCTTTTAAAAGGCCAATCCCAAATATGTGCACATGAGTGCATGCAGGAAAAGAAAATCTCAGCTTTCCCAAGACATCCATGCACTTCTTGAGAGTTAATGTAAATAAACGGAATTACCCATATGAATATCATGAAGCAATATAGACTGGAAACAGCTAAATGAGTCTGCTGACTCTATTCTGTGGCAGAAACATAAACTACGTGTTGTTTGCATTCAAACGTCACATCAAAAGATCAGGTGCATAAATTTGGATATGTAGTAGTGAAAAAATGCTTCTGGAGTAAAGGAATATTAATTTACTGGTCAATCCTTCCCCAACACATCATGTTAAAAGATTAACTTGACTTTAGTACCTATTGAATATATGATTGAAAAATGCTAATTTTATGCAATTTTTAACTCTTGTGTACTATGAGTGACTTTGAGTGCAAAAGTACACAATCCTGTTTTACAGTCTGATAGTTTTCTCTGATGCTTTGAGCTTGTATAAGTAGTCACTTGACTACAAATTGTAACACACTTGACTTTTCACATATAAAGGATAGCTTGAGATATTTTTAAGCTTTATTCAAACTGTGAGCAGTGCACATGCTGGATTAATATCTGTGGAAAACTAGCTCTCGAAAAACTCCACTGTTCTCTCACTATAAGTGTTCTCTTTCTTTTCTTTTTTGTGAAAACAAAGTAAGAGAATATGTCGTTATATGACTGTATTTCCACAGGTTTTGATATGTGTTTTTCTGTTGCAGTTGTTACTTCAGAAAGAGCTAATGTGACTGACAGAGCAGAACAATATACCCTAGAACTATAAATCTTTTTGTGGGCAGAAACACCACGATGACAAAATAACAAAATTGAAACATGATGCAACTTTTGAAAACATTAAAAAAACCCACTGCTCTTCTCTTTAACAAGCTTGTCACAAAGATGAGACTAAAACAAACCTCCAGATAGTCGATATTAATAGGCATGATGAACAAAAAGGTTCCTGCTCTCTCTTCATGTGCCAGGGAGTTCAGGGGAAAGCAGCACTACTGAAGTCAATACACTGAATTCTCTTCCATACACTTAATACTCACTTGCTTGGTGCTTTGAAGTTAATGGAGTTATTCTGGAGTTAATTGGGTTTAACTCAGAGGAAAATTGCACCCACTAGAATGAGCACTAATACAAAAGGCTTTGGAAGCCAGCCTGCATTGCTGGTCAGAGATTACTAGTGCAGCAGAAAAGGACCTCTTAGAAAACAAGAAAGAGAGGAGGTTGATGCAGAGGAAACTTGCCCACTCATTTGAATTGGCAGCTGTATCACATACTGTTGTGGGGAGGCACTCAGCACCACTGTCCACCAGTTCCAATCAATCTTCTCCTTGGCTCTTCACCACAAAGGTGATGTGTATGATGTAGGATGAACAAAAGAGAACTGTTCAAGTGGTTAGCACAGGTCTGGGATAATGGGATAATGGTTACAGGGATCAGAATTAGTTCATCACATCTAATGCCTTAAAATTATACATCCAACTGCGCTGAAAAAAAAAAAATAGATCCAGAAATTACATTTTATTGCATGTTGTTTGAAATTCTGTCCCCAAGTTAAAAGACAACATCAGTTCTAGCTTCTCCCAGTAACATTGGATCCGTTGGTCAAAATAGTTTCTATGATCTCAAACCAAGAGTGGTGCCACCAGCTATACCCTAAATTTCTTCCATGGTTACTGAGTGCATTTGCATAGTAATTGCATTTACAGTACAGTATGCAAGCCCACATAGAGTGCCCCAAATAAAATTCATTCCTAAGACTTTCATATCTTCAAATAAATGCATATTAACCAGCAAGGTGTTATCTTTCCCATACTGACTCATTTCCTTCTTCAGGAAGGATCACTGTGTAACCCATTGACTTTCTCCATGACTATTGGCAGCTATAAGAAAGATTTCTTGCACTAACAATAAGACAGGTACCATGGAAATTGGGATACATTCATGTCGCTTTATACATTTGTGGAGAATTTAATCTGTAATTACAGGTAATGGCCATTTTCTGTAGAGTGCAGGAGCAAGTGTCAGATATAAAACCTGCTCAACATTTTCCCCTGTTGGGCTGTTAGTTTCTCTCTCCTGGACTGAAAGGAAAAAATGGGCAGTTGGTAATTTTTCAAATATGCCACACTGAGTTCATGTTAAAGTCACTGCTAGCATTGCCAGCAGGGAGTACCTTTCCTTTTAATATGAACAAAGGACATGCTTTTTCTTGTGCTTGTTCTTGCTTGGCAAACAACTGATGATGGCTGCCAAAAATCTCTCCTAAAAACAAAGACACATCATGGCCATTTAGGCCATAATGGCCATTTGAGCCATCCTAAAATTATCTCTGAAGGCTGAAGAAGCAGTTGCACTTCCTTCTCTCTAGACCTTGCCTGTGAAATTACACAAGCAGCTTTTCTCTTCTGTTTGACACCTGAATGTAACTGCTACCCTGTTACAGCTGCGGACTGGGTCCAAGTACCTGCAGATATAAACCAAGAGGGTTTAGTGGGCAAGCAAGGACTACAAAGGCTTTTGTCCCTCCCTGTGTCACCAGTTGCTATAGCATGTCACCCATGCCAAACGACAAGATCTGGTCAGGTGGCTATGGAGGCAGACTGAACATGATCCCAAAATGTTCACTTCACAGAAGGGCTTTGGGAAGGGTTTTTAGCTGTGGAATCACCATGGGCTTTTCTATTTCTATTGGTTTTCCATTAGTCAAAACTGATAGAACAGTATTTTTCATCTGGTAATGGCAGGAGACCCAATCCATGGCTGCCATATGCTGACTTGGTTCTGAACATTGTTGACTTCCAAAGTGGACAAATGTAATCCAGTCAGCTGAAAAATAACCTCAGCTCTGGAGAGGAAAATGTAAAATTCAGGCTGGTTCAAGAGACAGCAGCTGACCTGCAATGAGAATGAAAGTGGGCAAATAAATCATTGTGATGTCTGCTGACTCTGACCTGACCTTGATCAGTCCCAACAGACTCATTCCAGATCATTTGCAAGATGACTTATTTCTAAAAAGCCACATGGCTACATTTGCACAGTAGGAATTCATATCAGCACAATGCATTATGCAAACTCAGATACAAACCCTGTGCACAGATGTAGGGCAGGCCCTAAACTGGATACAGTCCCATTTTGGGTATGGAACCACATATGCTGCAGCAGTGCAAATGTTAACATGCACCTCTGCTACATATCTGCTGCTGAAAGGCTACTTGAACAAATCTGGATATGCTACTACAGTGTTCTCTGTGTTGATCAACATCACAGAAGAAGAGTTTTCTCTGGGATTCCCTCCTTTGAGAGACCGGAAGTCTCACAGTTATCGATGCTGTCTGGCTAAAATGCAGGAGTTCTCTCTGTCATTGCTTTCCCACTGTAATAACTTTAATAATAGTAATTAAACTAGGTAACTTATGTGCCTTCTCCTTCTTCCCATGTTGTGCAAGAAGAGAACCAAAAATCTATATTATATCAATTAGGTTATATGGTAGACTCATTTAATTCTCTAAAACACTCAGAATACTACGGAGAGGAGCACAATGGAAATGCCTTGGAAGATGAGATCAGATAGGTGGGATACTTGGGTGTCACTGTGATTAATAGAGTTTTTTAAATTGGGGTTAAAGAATCTGAAATGAGACCATGGTATGCATTTTCTCTGAGCAATTATTCAAACAGCAGTTGAGAGCTCTGCCAAAGTTTTTGATCTGTCACTCCTATGTCCTGACTTCCCACTGCTCATCCTTTGACAATTACAGAAACAAAAGCTTCTGGAGATCTCAGGACTGGGGCAGCACCATGACTTAGACCAGACTGTCTGGGTAGAAGGATGGCCAACTTTCTGTTGGGACTTTGAGGTTCTGAAGATAGAAGGAGCTAAGAAATGAGAGTAAATGGTTTCATTTGTAGTGTGCAATTGACTATTTCTCCTCATCCTACTGCTTTTTAAGCACAGGTATGGAGGATCTGGTCATGGTAAAGTAATCTGTTATGATACTTCAGTTGATTCTAAACTGCTTTGAGACAGAGCTTAGATTACCTTCCCAGGTCACCTCCAGAGCACCCCAGAGTTCTCCTTCAGGACTTATGACACCTCCAGGACATCCTTGATCTTTGATTGCCAAAGTATAGGGATTGTGAGACCAGATGGAGGCTGTCCAGCCCCCTGTCCAGCCCAGGCTTCTCCTACTGGATGCTGCTTTCAAGACATAGTAGAGCAGAGCATAAACCAAGACATGGAAAGCAATCCCAGAGCCTATGATATAAATGCAGTTCCATCCTTAATTCCCTAGGAGAAAATCTATCTAGGTCCTGGAATATTTCCAGGCATAAGAATGCTTGTGCTACCAAACTGCTCAAATGCTGCCCAGCACAGCTAACACCCCTCCCCAGAAAGGTTCCAAGCTCTGCTGGGGAGTTAACATGGCCAGGAACCATTCAAAATATGCTGGCTACATGCAGCCACTTGGTTTTGCAGGTAAAGGCTGTTTAATGCTATGGACATAAGCTACTCTGTAGTAGCTGAGACCAGTGCTAGAGAATGAGACAGGCACTATTAATCCAGCAGCTCCAGTACAAGGAAAAATAACAACAAAAAGCTTTTGTTGTTATTGGGCACTTGGGCATGTTCTAGGAGAGCTTGCTTTCTTCTCTGATTAATTATTGTTAACTACACATCCTTGGCTGAATTCCTACTGAGTCACTTCAGGTATTTCAAATACACCCTGTCCAATCTACCTGCCTTTTAAAAATAGCTTTTTTTTCTAAAATCTGTTCATGTTTTGGACTTCTTAGCATTGATGATATTCACATTTTCTCTTTTATTTCTTCCCAGTTTTAATACTCTGCCATATCTTCTGACTTCATTCTTTCTCACTCTTTCTAACCTTCCCTACCCTTAACTCTACCTGTACCTACAGCTTGATCCACACTTATATATACTTTCATTTCCTTTTATGCTTCTTGGTTTTCCCAATTTCTTGTAATATTTTCTTCTGATTATTGTATTGCTTCCTGTAGTGTATTCCCTGTCACTACTTTCATAATACCACCTTTTCATCTTGACCCCTAATTCCCTCCTATACTGATACTTTTCCTTCATTATTACAGTTATTTAATACTAGAAAAGTTTGCAGAAATATTCCTTATCCTTCCCTTTGAGAATAACAATAGTCCTTTACCATACCATTGTTTCTTGTGGTTTAACCAGGTCTGGCTGTAAACAGCAGTACAAAAAGAACAATAAGATGGTGATGGTATAGAAAAGTCCAAAGGATAGTAATTATATGATATATAAACACTGTGAGGTATTTAAGTCTAGCATGCACTCTGGTAAAAACTGATCCACAGGCATTCTCTTGATTTGACCATTAGACTGCCAAAATTCCCTTTGATTTCAATGTGACACCATATGGATGAACCTTTAGGTCTGTGTACAGTCCAAACAGACCTCCAGGAAGAATTTGGAGTCTGGGAAAGACAACTCATAGTAGAGAACCTTAGATCATAAATTTCTCTATCTGTAAACATGAAGCTGCATGCATTAAATCTCAAATAACTTCTAATCAGAGCCTCATCACAGCACATCAGGGAATATTTAATTGTAACATCAATAAGCTGCTGCATACCAAGAATATTTGAAAATACATGTTTTTTTCCTTTTCCTCTAAAATGCATTTGAAAGCAATAAATACTTCCCGAAATTCAGGACTATTTCCATATAAATAGTTTTTAGAGAAAGTTGTTAGGTATGAGAAATAAAGCAGACCTGTCAAGTTTCCCTGGTCAGTAGAAGCCAAATTATTGCTGTCCAGTTCATCCACAAAAGCTGGCTGATATGAAGTCTTCTGGCACTGGAAGATTTATATTCTCTTTAATTTTTTTTCAGAATAAATACTGTCCAAGCAGGATGAAGCCCGCACAGCACGAACAAAGAACTTGCTATATTTAAGAGGTCATGTCTGACTTTGAACATATGGTAACGATTTTTGAAGTCAGAAATAAAATGTGATACTTGTAATATGGCATGTAATACTTTCTGTACTCCACCAAATTACCAGGGAGACAGATTGTGCTTTTCTGAGTATACTGACAAATGTCCCTCCTCGTTATGATTTTGCCCTTTTTGTATTACCATATCGTTATTCTTTTTCTTTTGTACTCCAGTGTGCAATTTAGATGACTGCATTCTTTGGCAACATTAAATATTTTCAGAATTGCTTAGAAAATTTTCAGATATTTACTATTATTCAGACAATATGAATTCATCAGTAGAAATATATACCTCAAGGAGAGCTACCCATTGCATTTAGCCAAACCAGCCAACCATTCCAAAGGCAATAAAATAGCATTTCTCACCAGGACTAAACTGGGACATTTCCTTCTGAGATTTCCAAGCTGAATCTCGTTAGCAGCCATTTTACATTGGTGATGCTAATAATGTGGGGACCTGAGTAGGAACCTGTCACTCTGTTTTTCTAAAGTTCTTTTCAGCCTTCTGATGTTTACTTTTTGTGGTGGAGTTTCTCATGCACTTTTCATGTAAATAATGATTGTTTTGCATTCCTTTCTGGAGGAGGAGAGAATTGATGGACTGTTGGTTTGACCATGTGGTTGGAGAAGACAATTTTCTTCCTCCAATCCATGGTCACTGTTGGAATTGTATGAATGTTGAGGTCTGTAAATAAACTGCCCCTTTTTGCCTTGGACATCTCAGTGTATGGGTGTCGCTCCTTTGTGTCGTACTGCGACAGGAACCTGATGTTAATAGTTAGTTGCTGATTTCTTTTTATAATCTTTTTCTATATGATTTTAGCACAGAAGCACACTTCGCTTGGGTTTCTTATTGTTTGGGGCAGAGCATCTGTGTGGCAGTAGTAGAGGTGAAGCCTTAGCTGAGCTGATGAACAAACAGGATCCATAAACTCGTGCCTGAAAAACAGAAAATGAGAAGGCATACATAGCACAACCTATGTGTATTTGTTTTCACAAAGGAAGAGAAAGCTGTTCTTTTGAGATGGCAGCTCCCCACTGCCAGAGCTCAACTTGGTGGCCAATGCTCCTGAAAAACCCTCTGCATCTGCAGGGACATATCTGTTGCCCCTCCACCACGGCCTTGCAACCTTCCTCATGGCAGCATCGCTCTTCCCTATCTTTCCCTTTGTTGTGAAGCAGCATCAGCTGGGAGAAACCATGAGATGCAGAAGGACAAGAGCCTTCCACATTTCCAGGGATTCCTTCTCTTTTCAGTGACAAAAGGAATCAGTGACTTGACTCAATATGGAAGGAAATGAGAAATGGATACAGTTTGGGCCAGAGAAAACATGATCAGCGGAAAGATAATTCCCACCACCACAGGAAAGGTCAGGAGAATTTCTTTGGCAGGCTTGAATACAGGAGAACACGTCAGATGGTTGGGGTGGTCCCTCCTGGTAGTCAAAACCTATTAAACCTTTGCATGTCCCCCCAAACCTGGGAAAGAAGGAGGTCTCAGCAGGCAATTAATTGAGTCCACTGCTTGAGAGAGGAAGTGGGACTCAAATTGTGTGGTTTCTTTTTTTATTTCAAATGAAGAAACCTAATTAAAATGATAGGAATTTCCTGGGGAAATTCTACGCCTTTTCATTTTTTTAAGAGCCTTTGTATTACAAAAGGTGTTTGAAGTCCTTGAATTTTTACCCTTTAGCCACCTTTAATCTAATTTATAATCTCTTAATAGCCTTAATTGAGTTCTGAATACTTTAAATTATTAAACATCTTTTGGGGATTATGATTTCTATTTCTGATTATACAAAATAGTATCAATTGCCCAACAACATCCCCTCCCCCTCATTTATGCCAAATAAAACTACCCAGGATGTAAGACATATACTTTAAAGCTAGGATATTAGCATTTGAAACACTTTAAAAGACTTGTGCTTTCAAGCAGGTTGAAGAAGATGAGTGGTAAGAAGTGAGGGAACAACAAGACCCCAATGTAGGCCCTAAGTCATTGGAGGCTCATTGTCTTTTTGTCACCTTTGCTCTATGGTAGAGGCTACTCATGGAGCAAGCCCTGGCCAGTTGCCAGGGGGCAATGGGCCATCCAGACCCCTGAGGCAGAGGCAAGAGAGACATCTGCTTTTCTCAGCTGGGATGGGCCTCCTTCCCATCCCCATGCCTCCCCACCTCCCCATGCTCCACTGCCGGGGACAACTGCTCAGATTTAGACCACAGTCTAAATCAGCTTTGGTCTTCAACTGCAACTAAGCCCCTTTGCTCCTCTAAACTTTCTTACCTACCCTTCTCAAAGCCTTACTACCTTACTGTGCCTCTGATCATGAACCTTCCTCTTCCTCCTCTGCTTGCCCATGGACCCTGGAATCAAGGCTATTTGTTATTTCCCTCCCCCTAAACATCTTCCCCCCTTCCCCTTGGAAGATGCCAGCCCTGGCGGGGGCAGCAATCCTTGCCCTGCTGAGGCATCAGTGCAGGCACCACTCTGAAGGCAAAAAGGCTCTGGGGAGCAGAGGACAGACAGCAGCCCTCCCCATAAGGAGAAGAGCCACTTGCTTTAAACCTGCGGAATAAAATACTGCAAGCTGTGGAATAAAATACTCTTTAGAATGCAGATATGGCATCCAAAGAAGATATCTGCAGTGTGAGCTAGTACCAGTGGGAAAGCTCTATTCTTATCAAATAAAGCATTGTTTCTAAAAATCAGGCATTTATTTGCTATCAAAAGACAAACTTTATTAATGTGAATAAAGTATTAGCTTTTTTTTTTCACTTTGCTTGCTTTTTTTATTATTTTACTCCAACCGTTTTTATTAGACCTTAGCTTTAGTTACTGTTAATTTGCCTCCACTTGTTTTCATCTCCCACCTAAAAAACAGCTTTAATATCCAGCACCAGAAACAACATCTTTTGAGAGCTATATTTGTTTCCCTAACTTCAGGGCAAGATTTCAAATTATCATTTCTGAGCATCTTGCATGTTTTCTAGACACCCTAGCAGAAAGTCCATGAAGTTTCTGAGGAACCCATTGTTGTGCTTGTAACTCATCACTGATACTCATTTGGAGTCTGGCTTTATAGATACAAAACAAATGACTATTCAGTGTACTATTCTAGCTAGTGTTAGAACCTGGCTCTAGTTGCCACCATTATTCAGGACGAGCACTGCTCTACTTCAGTTGTCCTGTTGATTAAATATGCACAAAAAGTACATTATTAGACAGAGTTGAACTATTTACTGTTATTATTTTCCATTTGTATTGCTCTAGCAGCTATGATTGCCAGCTGAGCTCTAGGGAGCTTGTTTTTTTGATAATGTACCATGACAGAAAAGCAGTATCTTCTGTGAGCTTGCAGTCTGAGGTGCTGATCCAGGAGGTGTGTGTGCTCAGACTTACCTGCTGAAGCTGTCCATCCATATCCATGGTGATCAGAGAATAGATATCTAAGCATATAAGTAGTTTTATATTTCTGAGTTCAGACTTACAGCTCAACTTTAAATTTATTCCTGTTAGTTTTATTTTTCTTTCAATATTGAATTTTATTGTCTACTTACTTTTACATTTACTACCTAATAAATGCTTTCCTAACAAGAACATGTATATTTAGATGTCTTTTTAAACATAGTAATTTTTATGCACTATATGGATCAGAGTAATTCTAAAATATGAGTTAAGTCATAATTCTGTAGTTCAGTGACTCTGCAGGAGACCGTCCCATGTGCTTTATGTAAAAGGCCTGACTCATACAAGTGTGATAGCAAGATGGAAGGCCACTAAACTGAAAGATGAAAACATCCAAAAGATGTTGGTTAAGGGATTTTGGCTGAAACCCTTTAGTTTTAGAAGGTCAGCATAAAAAGTCATTCAGCTCTCCTTCTTACCCTAGAAAGAGAGAACAATAATAACATCAGACAGCAATAAATTTAGAGCAAATTAAAAAAATACTTTTATGTAGCACATGTTCTGACTATAGAATTCATTGCTGTTATAGGTCACCAAGTTAAATACCATGGATGGATAATTTTATCATTACTCCTGAGCCAAGTCCTCCCTACCATAGCCAAGCCAACAATCTTCAGTGAAACTGAAACAAGATCTAAGTAAAACAGTGGGATTTACCCCAGCATTTATGATATGGCTATGCACTGTGAGGAGGACAACAAAGGTAATTAGATTCCATGCTCAGCACTTTATCTGTTTACTGAAGTGGAAGAGTGAACTCCCTTTTACCACCCCATAATTTCATAAAACCTCCATAAAGAGGCTTTAAAAGTAATAGATACTGACCATGGGGACAATCATGGGTCACAGATGCTTTACTGAAAAACTTGCTGTAGCTACAAATTATGTTGGCAAGCTATAGGAATCCCAGGGCATGCATAATTATGAATTATAGGACTACATACATATTTACTGAGAACCTACTTCCCTTGTCCTCACCTACAAAGAACTTTTCCGCCCAATGAGAATTACATGATGACGTTATAAATTACATGCCAGGCTTCAGTCTGATCTTGCACATTTATACTCTTAAACCTTTCAGACTACTGGTTTCTAATTAAAATTATGACATGCTCTTTCAACAACAATAACTCAGTATGTAAGGATCCTGCATACCTTTCAAACCTTTCACGAGGGAAAAAGTCAGCATTAGTTAGCAAGTGAGTTTATTGTTTCTGTGGCTTTAAGTAACACAACCTCTTTAGAAGCAGACGGCCTCGTCAGTGTTCTGGCAGGAATGTGACACAGGAGACACAAGTCTAGAGCTAAATTCGAGGAAAATTACAGTGTGCAAGCCCCAGTTTTCAGTTAAAAGAAGATTCTCCTCAAAGATAAATACATACAGCCTTTAAAGTGAAAGCCAAGTGTACCTAACGCTGGTGGGGAAACTCTTCCTGGGTCTCCAGGGAGAGGTATTACCAACCCTATGGGAGCTTTACTGCCCCTCATCACTACTACTTCAGTCTCACATAATCAAAGTGGGAAAGCTTCTGGCACTGTCCATACAGCACAAAGTATATGACTCCTTTGTTATTACCTCTTCAGGTGAGGGAATCCTCTTTTTTCCTCACATGCAGGTATTAAATGTCAGTATCAGCAGTCGGCATTCAGCAGCCAACACTGTCAGAGGAACATCTTGATGGTCACAGGCTCAGCCTTGGCAGGAGAAGCAGGGTGAATGCAAACGCAGGTGAAGCCGTTCACTGACCAACTCACCAGCAGGAAAATAACCTTTAGATTATCCTCTGCTTGGAGCTCTAGGGGGAGATGCCACCAACTCAGAGCAGAGGCTTCTAGGAAGGGTGCCAGAAAAGGGTACCACAGCCATCCTAGGAGGAATCCTTCTGCACTTGGCAAGAGTTCCTACCAAAAGACACTGTGCCACAGGGCCCATGGGAATTGCTTTTGGGGTAACTTCCAGGATGATGCATCCTGGGGAGACAGAGTGAGGAGAAAATGAACAGCTCCAGCAATGATGACCCGCTGCAGGGGTGGTGGGTTTTCACACCTGCAGCCTCCACACGTTCGTGGTGCAACCCGCAGGACAGGCAGGGCAGAAGAACACCTGCGGTGCTCTCTCCAGTCGCCAGGGTCTTACCCTCATTCTGCTGGGCTGACTTCGCTCCAGCTTGCCCCATTGCCGCACCCTTGGCGTGAAGAGGGCAAACAACAAGGTGCCCAAACCCTAAACCCTGTCCCTCCCCTGCCCGGCCCGCCCGCACACCGCGGGCAAAAGCCGCCACCTCATCGGTGCTGCTGGCACGGCCCCCTCGGGGCGCCCGGCGACACTGTCCATCACTGCCGCTTCACTCGCTCAAAAAAAAAAAAAAAAAGAAAAAAAAAAAAAAAAAGAAAAGAAAAAAAAAAAGACGTTTCCCGCCCACGCAGCGATGCTTAATTCAGGGGAAATAAAATCCAACAAACCCACACCCCAAGCGCCAGCTCGGTGCCGCTGGCTGCGCTCCCCCGCAGGCTCGCCCGCTGCCCGGCCCGCCGGGAGCAGGTGCTCGGCGCTGCCGCCGCCCCAGACCCCCCTCCCGCCGGCGGCGGCACCTTGCGAGTCATCCCGGCTCCCCCCACCCCGCCCCAGGCGGCCGTCGGGTGTCGCTTCCCATTTCACTTGGAGATATTTTCGGGTAGCAGGAGCCGCCTCGTCATTTCCGCCAGGAGAAAAAGACACCGGCGCGGCAGCCGCGGCCCCGGAGAGCCGCGGGAGCCACCGGGCACCAGAGCGGGCAGAGTTGAGCCAGTGCCTCGCTCGCCGCCGCCCAGGACCGACCTCTCGGCGGGGCCGAGAGCCGCCGCCGCTGCCCGCGGGTTCGCGGGGGCGGGAGGCGTCGGAGCGTGCCGCCCCCTTCTCCCCCTTCCTCCTCCTCCTCCTCCTCCCCCTCCCCGCCGAGCCGGCAACATGAACTGAAATCCCCAGAGAGGCACAGAGGCGGCGAGCCAGCGAGCGAGCGGAGCGGAGGCAAGCGGGGATACAGTGGCTCTCTCCTCCCGCCGCCGGGATTCCGGGCAGCGCGGTCCCTCCGCCCCGCACAGCCTCGCCCCTCGCCCGGAGAGCGGCGGCCGCCCGAGCCCCGCGCCCCCGAGCCGCCCATGGCCCTCATCATGGAACCCGTCAGTAAGTGGTCGCCGAGCCAGGTCGTCGACTGGATGAAAGGTGAGGAGCGGTGCCGGGGCTGCGCGGTGCCCTCTCCCATCACCCCCACCCCGCCCCGCAGGTGCGGGGAGCTCCGCGGCTTCCCCCGCGCCGGGATCCCGCCTCCCGGCGGCTCCGGCTGGCCCCACGCTTTGGCTTGGGAAGAGAGGCTGGAGGCCGTCGGGGCCGCGTCGCTGGGGCCGGGGGCCGCGCTGCCCCCCTGCCCCGGGCTCAGAGCGGGGGCGGTGGCTGGCGATCCCCGGCTGCCCACAGAACCAGGGAGGGGGCCGGGGGCGGAGGCGAGGCTGTGCCCGCGGGAGCCCGAGGTGCTATCGGGCGGCGACCGCGGTGTGGCGATGGAGCCGCTCCCCAGCAGCGCGGGGACGCGGGAGAGTGTCCGGCTGCTCCCGCGGGGTGCGGCGCGAAACGCCTGGCGAATAAAAGTTCAGCCGAACGTGCGGCGCTCGCCCGTGCTGGGGGACCGGGGGACACGGCTGCGACCTCCCCCGCGAGGAGGGGGCCAGGGGGCTCCTCAGGCGGCGGGGCCGGGGGTCGGTCCGTACCCTCGGGGGTGCCGGGGCTCCCCCCGCAGCCGGGAAGCCGCCGTGCCGGGCGAGGGCCTCCCGCGGCCGGGCCGGGGGCTCCGCGCCTCAGGCGGTCGCTGTCCCTCTCCCGGGGGCTACACTTCAAGATCCGTGATTGAAGGGAGCACGAACGGTCTGGGCTCTGTGCTGATTGTGGTTCTTCTGCTGCTCCGCTTCTCCCGCTCGCTCACCTGTCCTCCTCTCGAATAAACTCTGATGAGAATAAAATTTGGACCTTTTGGAAACGCTTTTCTTTTATTCTGCGTGCATGCCATTCTGACGTGGCTTTAATGCTGTAACGTGAAAAGGTATTTTTTGTTGTGTGGTTTTTGTGTGAGGGTTTTCGGGTTACCTTTAAGTTAGGCTGCAGCTGTGTTTTGAATAAATCACCATCTAGTGTTATATATCGTTTTATAAAGATAGAATGACCAGACGGGTACAAGTTTTGAACAACTGCTACATTGTGGGAGTTCTTTATAACATGCTGTGTGCTACCAATGTGACAGTTTCATCATCCTTAAAATTTCAGGCATATAGCATATGTTTTCAGTTATTCAATCCTGGCATTTATAGCTGGCGAGTTATAATTGTATTTAGTAACATACATAGTTTTGCAGCTTCGGAAGCATTCTCACTCTATAGAATAATAATCAAAAAGAATGACGTAATATTTCATATCCTGAGAAATTAGTAAGTATTAATAAAAAACTTGAAGGAGCTACAGATGATCAGTATTAAGAGCAAACCATTTTCAACTTCAAAATATTTTTGCAGCAATTTAGCTTCCAACATTTTTACTTTAAAATAAAAATATTGTGTAGAACTTTTTTCTAATCAGTGTCTGAGGTACCTTCCCATAATTTAGGTAGTGCATAACAATAATGAATTTGCAGATAACGCATTTTTAACATGCCTAAAAATGTAATACATCAAATACTTTTTATAAATGACAGGTGAAGTGCATTGCATACTCTGCTTTTGTATTACATTATAAAATCAGTAATTTGAAAAGAACAGACTAAATGGTGCCATTAGAAATTGTGCTGCTGCATAAGGGTTTGTAGATAGAAACCTGTGACTAGCACTCAGCTGTAAATCTTTTAGAAATAATCATGTACACTTAAAAAAAAATTATTGCAGTCATGTTTACTTTCTGGAATAGGAAGCCTGGTTTTTACTGTTTAGCCTGGTTTTTTTGGCTTGAATGTTTGATTGTTTCTCTGGAGGACTTTCATTTTTACGGAGTGAACGCATAGAAGTTGCTTCCATTTCTTCATTTTGTATTCTGTGTAGCACGTGAACCTTCACTTAGGTGGTGCAAGGAGATAAAGCACCTGCCTGTGACCAGCACTCTTGGAGGAAGACCACCGAGGTAGCCACTCTAGTTTCAAAAGTTGAGCCTGGAAACCAGTATGACCAGTAGCTGGGGGCAGGTTTGCTCCTGCCTGATGGCTCATGCCGTGCTGAATTTGGGGGAAGGGTGCCCGTGGATAGGGGCAAGCAGTCTTTGCTGCAACAGCTTTGTTTTCCGTACTTATAATGTGTAGATTTGCAAACATTGGTATTGAAGTCCATATGAAAAATGTTCTTCTAATGCTTTAAGTGCATTATGTCCTGCAAATTATGTTTCTGAAAGTCCCCAAAATAGCTTATTTGTGTTTTAAGAGGTACCCAGGACAATTTGATGAGTAAAACATGAATGTGTCTGTCATGAGAAGTTTGAGAGGAGTGTGGTAGTGGTCTTTGCATTAGCGGCAGTCAAGTATGGCTTGCATAAATTACATTAAACTTCAAGGTGTGAGAATATTTTGCTGACTTACTGGGGGTTATTTTACAGAGTTATAAATGTTGAACTTGGTTTTAGCCTCTTCCTTGAAGTGGTTGCTGTGTCATATGCCTGCTCAGAGCAGCTCTGTAAAGAGAATTCCTCCTAATAGATTTTGATGTTCAAAGCAAAATCTTTCCTGAAAAAGGAAAATCCTACCGTTCACCATTGTTTACAGTTATCTGAAAGTAAGGGGAAATGAAACACTTTAGATTTTATTGCTCTGTGTTTTTGTGATGGTCTTGTTGGTATGACCAGAACATTTGCAGTAAAAGGCCTCATCTGGAATTCTTTATTTAGGCAAAAGAACCATTGCCTCAGTGGCATTTTGCTCAGAGTAGTGATAAAGCATTGGGCCTGAAATTATAAGATGTGGGAAATGAACATGGGGAAAGTATTTCCACTCAAAGGGGTTAGATAAGTGACAAACTCTGGGCTGGATATGGGGAACAGGCTGAAGACTGTGTATTCATGGAATAAATGCGGTTTCTCCAGTATCTTGTCAGTTTTTAATTCCTTGACATACATACTGTCTGTGGATTCCTGTAATAGCCTAATGCCAATGCTGCTGAGCTACAGAGTTGTACCTGGAATTAGTTATATAAATAAGTAACTATCTAAATTTTGACTGTGAAAGTGTGTACAATAAGAAGTTGTGGACCAATGTGCCTGTTAAAACTTGGGGTTTAAAGTGAACCCAGAGGAGTGACTGTCATAGAGCTGGAAAAAGCGTAGATGGATTAGCTCATCTCTCCCACAGGATGGCATATTGTACATGAGGATAAAATGAGTATTTAAATTGATTCAAATAATGTATTATTGTGCTTTTCATATATTTAGTGCTAATTTTAAAGGTCCTGTATGGATCAGTGAGATTAAAGAGTGTCAGCCACCTCCTCTGCTTCCCCTCTGGAGGACATGTGTGGATTCCGCTGCCTTTTCTCAAGACATTGACACATTACATAGGCAAGTGTCGTCAAACATCATGGCTTTGCCTCACTCAGGAGGGAAACATGCCACTTGTATTGTAGATTTCTGAGGCTCTGAGGACACTTAAAGACACTCAGTTAACTTACCAGACATTAGGATGTTTTTGACTGAGTCTTCTAACTTCTTTGGTCTGAGATTATGGATGATGGCTGTATTTTCATAAGGGTTTGCTGCTTTTAACAATATTTTAATTTTAATTCAGTACCAATCTCTCAATGGCAGAATCTGTTTCAAAAGGCAGAAAAAAAATCAAGATTACTTTATCTAACAAAGCTTAAATATTTATTTTTTGCTTGCTGAATGAGAGCTCATGGGGTTTATACGAGGCTCATACAGCTTATACTGTTGTATCGGTAGTTGTACTCAAGAAACTGAGGTCTAAGGCATGGGGTTACCTTTAAAGGCTTCTAATGCTAAGGATTAGGGGCTTTTTACCTCTATAGAGTCTACTCTGCCAGAGTTTAGAAGAATGCAAATGTTTAAAAGGACTGGGGGGAAAGAAGCAGAAATATGAACGCACCAGCAAAGTGAAAGCAGAGTGCAAAAGTTCCCCATCTGTATGACTGAATATTGCATGGGTTTGAGAACTATTTCTGTCTGCTCTTTGTGTGCTGAAGTTCATGTCCATTTTCAGTGGCACGTGTGTTTGCAGAGTCATCATGGGCTGCCAACAACTGTGCTCCACTTGGTGTAGTGGGAATTATGTGTTATTCATCAAGAAAATGCAACAGTTTGTGGGAATGCTCTGACACTAAATACTCCAATACTTAATGATGATTTTAAAAAAGTATTGCCATGGGGATCCTCCTACTCCTGTTCGTGCGTATGCAAAGCCCTAGGACTCCTGTGGCAGCACCCAGGTTCTGCTGCCGTTCCTGAGCCATTAGTTAGCAACAGGGAAGCTCATCAGTGAAGTCACGAATTCTCTCACAGCACTGGGATCTAGCAAATCAGTTTAGGCCTTAAAAAAAGGAGGGGTGAATTCTGCATTCAGAGTCGCTATCAGACCGACTTCATTTTTGGCCATGGCTTTCTCTAGAGACTGACAGGGACTGAGTTTAGGGGGGAGCCTTTTCTGGGGTGTAGGGTAGACTACAGTGCTACAAAGGCATGTGAGCACCTACTTCATGGTAAAGAGGAAGTGTGCTTCCACAAAGGTGGTTTTTTTTATTTAGGGCTTTGAATTTTGTCCGTTGTTTTTAGTTTTTCTTCTAGCGTTCTGTTAAGTTAAAAGTTCTTTCTTATGCTACTTCCCTTCACATTGATTTTGGCAGGAACCTTAAAAATTGTGACTGTTAGAAATAATAAAGTTATTTCTAAAATAGTTGTCTCAGGGAAAAAAAAGCTGGATGAGAGTATGAAAAACACTTCTAAAACTCCGATTCCTTGTCAAGTGTGTGTAGGTGACTGATGAGCATCAGAATAGTCATCAACTTAATAGTCATTGCTAAGTGCCATATGTGGAATAGATCAGGCGTTTTACAATGTGTCAGCATTAAACCACAATTTTCTTTCTCCAATGCAAAGCAAACTGAAAATTTACCTTATCAGAGGGTACATGTCATATTTCATTAGCTTTGGAGTGATGCTATTAAATGGGTTTATGACTTTTACTGTAATGTCTAGCAGAAAAAAGCTGTAGAAAAATATGAAATAATGCCATCGCTGGAGTTGAATTTGATGAATACACCTCTTTAATTTATAGATAGTTACCGTGTAAGAACATAACAAGAATTTTAGTTAAGACAAGGTGGGGGACTTTTTGGAGAAGGGATTTTATACAAAGAAAGGTAGTCAAGAGTCAAACTGCACTATTCCAAACTTTAGTCTTAAGGACTCCAGCTTTAAAGCTGCATTGAAAGCAGTGCTGGAAGATCTCTCTCTCTCTCTAGTTTGTTTATTTTTCCTGTGAATCTCTCATTTTTTGCTTGCCCTTCTGACATTAGGAGTTTTAGCAGTATCACTGGCCACCACATCAATCACACTGATGTGTTTTAGAGCATCTTTGTGATTAGAAAACCTCTTCTGCCATTGTTTATCAGCAGAAAATGAAACTGCAATTGCAACTGGGATGTGTCAAAATCTAACAGCCGGGTGTTGCCATAGCAAGGCGATGTTACATAAGCAGCCACTCTGCAAATAATTCATGCAGCCAAATTTTAAGCATAACATCAGAATTAATTTCTAAATTCATGCTCTTTTTAGGAGGGAGCTTTCCTAGATGAGGTCATCTCAGTTGCTACTGAAATCGATGTGCTTAGTTGTGAAGCTCTTTTAGCACTGCCCATTTACACCTTTATTTTGTTTGAACATATTGTTCTATTTCTGAAACATCTGTTAGTTTAAATATGGCCTCACAATATGTTTTCTCAAGTGGTTTTTTGCAACAGTTCGGTAAAGCTCTGTATTTTGATCTTATTCAAATTTATTTTCACAATGAAGTGTTAAACCAAGCAATTTACAAATACCTTTTCTGGTTAATGGGTGTCAAGAATTTTGCAAGGCAGCAATTTAGAGCAGATCACTTTTCAGGTGAGAAGATTGAAATATATATACAGATGTATTTTTAGAATCTTTGCAAGTAGTTGTCTTTAAGCACTCCAACAATAATAGCCCAGGCAGTTTTATCTTCTAAACCCCAAATTGACAAATGGTCTAGCCTTTCTGTCTGATCTGCAGAAGTATAGATAACCATTTAATCTCAGTTAAGTTGTTGTAGCTTTTGATTGTACTGTGTTTCCCAGAGTCAAGTAGTAATATTTATTACCATTTTCCAGAGGAATAAGGAGAAGGTGTTTCCTGAGAAATTTCTTCCTGTATAGGCTTGTATTGCAAGATACGCAACAAGGAGAAGGAGCTAATTCTTCAAGGCTTCCATTCTGTGTAACTGCTTTTTTTTTTTTTTCTTTTCCCAAGGAGTTACAATTTCCTCATTAAATCATAGCTGCACTGAGGGATCACCTGTAGCAAGCACTTAGCTTCATCAGGATAACAACTTTAGATTTTTAGATCGACATAAAGCAAAACTGTACTTTCACTCTTTCTGCTTAAATTGTTTACTTAATGAATCCTTTAAACCTTCAGTTTAGAAGCTGAATAGTTACCAAGACATATGCTGAAGAATTAGAGTTCCCAAATACCTTGTTAAAAAATCCCATCTGGAAATACTGTGTTGGGAAATTCTGAAAGGCCTCATTTTCTTCATCGATCTCTTCCAGCTTTTTAAATGCATTTGCTTTCTCTAAAAAGATGAAGTAAGGACACGGATCTAAATTATATTTTTTCAGAAGAAAAATATTAGTTTCATATTATAAGAAAGCTACTGCCACATGAACCTGCTCACAGCACTGTCAATTTCTTGTTATGAGACAGGCCCAGCAGGACAGTTCCTCTTCAATTTAAAATAGGTGGCTGTCCAAGAGCAAGCATCCTCATGATGTTCCTTTCCTGCAGTTGAAGGATGAAGGGCTGGAAGACACAGATCCATGGGTCTGGGGCAGCCAAGATCTGGAGTGCTTAATACACATCCACTTGTATACACATTTTTGCCCTCTCTGTGTATGGGGTTCAGCAGATATCTGGGAGACAGAATAAAATTTTCTCTGAGGTTTTCTATGCAGGCATTTCTCTTACACGAAGGGAGTCCAGCACTGTTTATAGCAAGTCATTTTGTAGTACTGGAGGCTTAGAAATCTACCCCATTTTGTGCTACTTATCTGCCAGATAATATTATCTTGAAGAAAATAGCTGTGGATGTCATCTTGTAGGATGTTTGGCATTTCCGGCTTATCCTTTAAGTAGAAATTTAGGGCACTTGGTACCTCATATGAAGTAGCTAGAACAGTAATTTCAAAGTGTTTGGCCTTACATGATTAACATCTGTTACAGTACCATATGGTAGGAATTTCCAAGTAAACTGTTAATTAATATTGGAGTGCACCAGAGTAAGCCTTAATTAAGCTATATTCAGCTGAAGTGTATTACTTTAATATAGTCAGATGCAAAGTGCTGTACTTTTGTATTGATACCTTTTTCTGTTGTGTGAAGAAGAGGGAAAAATGTGGATGAGAATTATTTGAGCCTTTAAACTGAAGGTTCAAGTAGCTTTTAAAATAAATGGTTTAGGACTTGCATCAGCCTCAAGCATCCATTGATTTAAGTGAAACAGGGTCTGTATTTGGTGATGTTGAGTTGTGCTTTGTGAATGCTGTGGTGATTCCTCTGCTAGGATTTTACCATGTGGGGTGTGGGTGGTCAGAGGGTGTCCAGCAGAGCTGCAGGAGCCATTTTCACAGAGCTGACTGGGCTGTGCCTGTGCCAGTTGGTCTGGTAGCACTGGTGGAATGATACCTTCCTGTGTGAGCTGGCCAAAATAGTCTGGAGGAGTGTTGGGGTGGCAGCTAAGGTTGTTCATGAGCGTGGGTAATGCTGGGACCTCTCCTTGGCCTCTTATATTTGGAAGGATGAGCGTACCTTCCAGGGTTTAGAGCTGAGCAGCTGGCAGGCTCACCTCTAAAGGGCTCTTTCTTCCCACAGGGAATGATTGTCAGCTGTAAAGAAGTTGGTAACATTACTGGTTTTGTTAAAGTGTAGAATTTATTTTTAGTTTGGCCAGATCCACCATTTGCCAGTAGCTAGAGCTATAAATGACCTATTTTTGAATAGGTATTTTTCCCTGTTTCCTCATCCTTCTTTCTCTCCTTTCTCTCCTGATAATCTTCACATCAATAAGAAGGTGAAGAAATCCTTCCTCTGTGTATTGAGGCCAGGTAAATATAGATGGGATGTGCCAGTGTTGTCTGAGTAATTCACTAGATGGCATTCTTCCCGCTGAGTCAACACTGAAACCCTTCATGGGAATGACAAGAGAACCTAGTCATTTTAGTGAGATGCCAACCTGAAATCTTGACCAGATATGGTTGCTGAAGGCTTGCTTCATAGTAGTGGGAGAGTTAGCTGCAGCATGCTAATTAAATTCCATGTTAATAATTAAAATCTTTGTAACTGGATTCCCCTCATCGATCTCCATTACTGACATGCACCTGCCTTACTTTCTTTAATTGCTTTGTCGTTTTGTTGGTTACTTTTGTAGAGTTGATAGTTTGATTCGCAAGGTGCAGTGCTGTTGTCCTTGCTTTGTTCCAGATTTTTCTGTTTGGACAAATATTGGTAGAGGGATCTGTTGAACACAAAGTAGAAGCTGCTCTCTAAAAAAACCAGCTTAGGTTGTGTACGCTCAACAGTTGTGAACCTGCACTTGTCCTGCTTTGTGTACGCCTTTTAAACACCAAACAAGTAACAATTTTCTTCTTGCTTAGTTTGAGTGAAGTGTGACAGGAGGCTTTTTTTGTGAGATATCCAAAAAGTACCTTCTTAAGTGTTCAGCATTGGTTGACTTCTGGCTGTCTTGTTTATTGTTGCTTTATCATCATGCATAGAACCATGTGCCCTTTGTCTCCATTTCTCTTCAGAGATCAAGAATGGCTCTTTTTGGTGGACTTCATTTTATTAGAGCTAATATGAAAAGAACCCAAACCAAATGTGTTAGTGTGTTCGTATTTTGGTAGTCCACTTCTACTTGTTTCCAAAATTTTCTGTAAATGCAGGATGACAAAATTATCCTTGCTGCTTTTCAAGTGGTGCCAATTATTTCAATGCTGCAGTTTTCAAATATTTTCAAATAAAAGTATATGTTAGTTTAACCTAGAATGTGGAGGCTTAATGTTTCTTAAATTTCTTTTAATGTTTTTTGATGTAGTATTGAGTATTGTGCCCCTCAGGTACTCTTGAAAATACCAACAGTCTGTAATTTCACTGTTGGATGCTGGACTTCAAAAGCAGATGTAGTTTTTGTTGCTTCAATCATTATTTCATTGTATGTTTTAAACTGTCCGGGTCTTAGCTGTTTAATGCAGTCTGGGGTCAAAAGCCTATTTCTGGAGTCCTGATAACCAAGTCCAAGAGCACAGTGTAGTGTGAATAATTTGTCATGCTCTGCATATGGGTTTGACAGAGGTTCAGCCTGGAAGTGTAATCATTGCACATAAAAAAATTCCATGTAAGTGTCAGTCTGAACATTTGAAGGACATAGGACAGATTATCATTAGAAAAATAAGACAGGTCTATGACAGGACTCCTTGAGAGCAAGTAAGCTCATTTTTGATAAGAACTGGATAGTTCATAGCCTTCAAAGGACTGTTTTAATTATGGTGCTTTAGCAAACTTCATTACTGAGAGAGCATTTGAATGTCTGATGAGTTATGTTGAATCTACTGTTTGCAGCTGTAGAAAGTACAACGTTGTATGTGTAATCATGAAGCTTCTGTATTTCCTATGATTACCCTATTTTCTTGTCGGTTTGATAGGATCTTTCGGATGTGTTTTTTGTTGTTGCGGGGTTATTTTTCCATAAATTTGGTTTGGTGTTCCTGATAACTAACTTGGCTTGGATAACACAGCTGAGGAGCATTGGCAGTGAAGAAGTGGTAGTCATCTCACAGAATCATGGAATTGTTGGGGTTGGAAGGGACCTCTGGGGATAATCCTGTCCATGGCAGGGTCACCTGGAGCAGGTGACATGGGAATGTGTCCAACTGGGTTTTGGATGCCTCCAGAGCAGGAGTTTACACAGCTTCCTTGGGCAGCCTGTTCCAGTTGCTCTGCCATCATCAATGTAAACAAGTTCTTCCTCGTGTTGAGGTTTTAGTTTACGGGCATTGCTTCTTGTCCTGTTGCTGGGCACCATTGAAAAGAGTCTGGCACCATTTTCTTGGCCCCCATCTCCCTTATGGAAATGCCAGTATTTGAAAATAGTCTTGACAGTTTACCAGTGCAAGGTCTTGGGAAAAACAAACAAGACAAAAATCACTTTTCTGTGAAATTCCCATTTACTGGGTAGTATTTGCTGGATGAACTAAAGATTAAATCTGTTAGAGAGGTTTAATGGTAGTTTCTTTTCGGTTACTAAAATTCTACAAAATTAGTTTACAAGGAGCTCACCAATATTTTGGTTGATCTGTCTTGGACAGTAAACCCCTTTCCTTATTTATTTGGGCATCTAGTTTCTCTCTTGCATCTTATCTGTTGTTGCTTGGCTCACTGTAAGCTGTGCTGAGCTATCCAATTACGAACTGGAGGTAACTAATGCTAATGAGCTATGAATGAGTAAACCTGGACAGACTGGCAATTAATGCCTGCCTCTGGTGGCTGCCTCTTTTACCAGACTGCTGGGGTTCATGGCTGTTCTGACACGTTGCCTTCCAAATTGGGGTGCATAGGTGGTTGCCTGGGCATCCAACTGCTGTGACTGTGGGACAGAGACTTCAGTCTGCAGAATAGTATGTCCTGAGTGGTTTTCACCTCTGCTGATCTGAACAAATTCCTTTTTGGAGGAAGGAGTGCTCTGTGTAATAGAATAACTGAAAATAGAACTTTAATATATGACGGGTCCCTTCAAAACCCCCAAATTAATTAAAGTTTGGTTTTCTAGTTCAAGAGAAGGTAAAGCTGAATACAAACTTCTCTGCCCAGTCTGTTATTAAAAAAAAAAAAATAAAATACCTTTGCTTTACAAAATGTTTGTTTTTCACTTGACAGTATATTGTAATCTGTGGTGGGAATGGTGACATTTTAGATTCAAAGGGAAAATCTTATAACTCTTCATCTGCACATGTACAAAGTCAGACAGGATTAAAAAGAACTAGAAATTCTAATATTGTCATTTCAGTGGATTTTCTCGCTTTGTGATCAGCAGTGTGATGTAGGTAATTGACTTGTATTTATCCTAAGAATTAAAATTCTAAACCCTAAGCCTTTACACTCTTGTTTCACGCTCTCAAATATTATGAGGAGTTTCCTGCAGAGTACTGTTTTGATAAATCTAACTAAATCAAACTTCAGAAATTACAATGAGACCTCTGAAGGCAAAGATTGATGTGTATTGGGGTTTAGCTCAATCAATGGTAAAATCGTTTATAAAATTAAAAATGTGTCTAATTTGATTTTGATAGAGTCTTTGAAAGCATTATAGCAGGTCACAAACTTGGAACTCAGAGTTTTTGTGTTAAAAGTATCTCAGTAATATCAAATGTTAGGACTGTACTCACTTGAAGGAAAGTGGCTTCCAGATTATGGTAATTCAGAAATTGGCAAATAGATAGAAGTAGCTTTTTGGTTGGCATGATTTTGGTATTTAAATCTGAAGAGGTGATTTTTAAAATATTTGTTAGTTTGCTTTTTTTGTTTTTTGTTTGATGCTCGCTATTTTATATTTTTTTTCACTATGGAACTGCTCAAAATAATAAATAGTTTAATGGTGAAATTATGCCATGAGTGTTGAAAAGAATAAATCCTTGCAGCTTCTATAGAAGAACACACCCTTCTTGAGCGGAGTCAAGCACACTAAGAACAATTGGCTAGAACTTTTGGTGAGTTCTTAAATCTGCTTCTTTTAAAGTTGTTATTGTATGGCAGATGGGGAGTAAGCTAGCTAGGAATTCAGAGAGGTCGGATACGGTCAGGTATAAAGAATTGTCTGCCTGACTGGTTTTTTGGGGATTTTTTTATCCTTTTTTTCCCCTTCTCTTAATGACTCTTTGCTGTGACATATGTGACTTAATATTTGAATTTGCTTTGTGCACTCTAATCCAATTGCCTTGTTTAGTCAAATGAATGTTTTTTGTTTTGTTCTGAATTTTAGCTATTGGTTTTTGCATTAAATGTGCATATTTAATTAGAGTATGTTATTAAAGATTAGATTCTCACAATGGGATGTGTGCCAGCTCATGAAATGAAGTCATGCTTGTCAGGAGATAGTAAATAATATGCTTAGGAAGGTTTAAAAGATGTCTTGCAAAACATTAGCCCCTGTAATGAGTGCAAAGTGGCAACAGAACATAAATATCAATTGTTTTTCTCCAGTGGATCTGTTTGAATATGAGTTTTCTTAATTTGAATTCAATTTTCTTTTACCAGTTTAATGAAACAGGCAAGAAGGGTTGTTTGTCTTTTCAGAAACCAGTTTCCCATCCCAGAACAATGGCTTGTTTTGAATTGAAGGGGAACAATCCAGCATTCATGCAAAATCTTGTAATCTCTGTTCACAAAACCACTTTCAGAAATAAGAAACTGCTGTCCAGTGAATCTCCATTTAGCTGCAGGGATGAGTCTTGGATTCCCAGCTTTGCTTCCAGGACTGTCTATATTTTGTTTTTCATTTTACCCAGAATCTTTTAATAATCCTGGATGCAAGAGCTGGGAGCTTAAGGTTCCCTGTGCTCTTAAGTGCCTTGAGCATCCTGGCTGGTGTACCCAGGGTGGCATTTGCAGCAACAGGATCTGGAGGCAAGGATATGTCTGTCTCCATCCTAATTTGATCAGACAAAATGTCCTGCAATCATGCCCTGTGATCTTAAATTCAGGCATCTAATTTCTGTCTTCAAGTGCCTGAGTCTCTTTTTTTGGGCCTGGGCAGGCTAAATCTTCTGCTAATAATATTTGCAGTGGACTTTCCACTGATGTTTTTGATGTTGCTCCTGGTATTTCTGGGAGAAGGAGCAGCTGGTACAGCCCTTCTTTGGGGTGCACCTCCAGCCCAAAGCAGGGGGATAATGGGAACCTTATGTTGGAATGCAATTAATGATGTGGAAAGCAGAGTCCCTTAAGTGCAGAGAAGAAAAAAGGTCTACTATGCATGCACACATATTCTTAGTCACTTATTTTTTTACATCTTTTATGATGTTTACCCAATATGCTGTGGGCACCATGCTACCATTTTTTGCCAATGCACAAAACACTGGTACTCAATACTGGAGGAACTTAGAATATCCGACAGTTAATTTTGCATGAAGCTCTTATTCTAAGTGTCTGAACAAAATTACAGAAAATGGTTCTTTTTACTCCTGATTTTTTTTTTCTCTGTGCTGCTGGACCCCCTTTATTGCTGGCATTTCTGGGGAGTTACCAGTATAGCAGTAGCAGGAGAAAGGGGCTCATCACATGCTACTTGGGTGATACCACTCTGGCTCCTCCTTGTTACAGGGGAGGGAGAAGGTTTAGTGTCTTATGTCATCTTCAGTTTCGGTGCACTGAAGCATTTCTAACTGACTGTCTGCTTCTTTTAATGAAAGAAATTTGTCTTGTAGCTTTATATGCCCAGCTAATTAAAACCACTGTTATATTACTTGCCGTGTATCCTGTTTGTTAGGCAGAAATTGTTTGCACTTTGACAGATTCATTTCTTGTTGATATTAGTTTTGTAGGATGCTGCTGTCTCGGACTTGTATAACTTAGAAATAATAAGGCATTTTAAATACTGGCAAGTACAAAGTTTTGTTAATCATTAACACAGAAAATGTTTTCAATCTTGTTTAGCTTCATAAGATACAGTTTGTTCTGCCTGTGTGAATGCCTCTGCCTTATGTGGAGAGTAAGTTGAGTGACCTTTGGTAGGTGAAGCTTGGGAATGTGTTGTAAATAAAGAAATGGTTACAATGTCATAATCCTTTTCTGGTAAACTTTTTAAAAAGAAAAATGCTCTTTTTTTAGTGAAGAGGCAGGATTGTATATTCTTTCTTAGGCACTCAGTGGTAGCTGATGTCTTTCAAATTACTTGAGGCCTTGTATGTTTGTTCTGTGGTATCCTCATTGCTGAGCTTTCATTTCTTCCACACGAATCAGAGCATGCACAGGTGGGACTCGAAGAGTGCTGTGCTGCCTGTCACTCCTGATTTGAGACTGGAAGTCTGAGGAGCTTCACCCACCTGGGAAGCTGCATCAGCTGTTAACACTGAGCCTCCTAAACAAACCATACTTTTTCTTCCTAGCTTTTGCCAAAAGCTGTGGGGTAGATTGAGGATTAACAACCTCATTAACTTTTGTCCCTGCTGTCAAGCAGTCCCTTGAGAAAGTCTTTGGTGGTCATGATGATGCAGATTCTTTAGCACACTGAAAAGAAAAAAGTCATTATTAGTGGCTTAAAGTCTCACAGATGAGTTTTCTGTTCAGTTTACTGTTGACTGAACAAGTTGAATTCTTTTTGTAAGTATGGGAGTCTTAAAAATGAAGACCAACCACCCCCACCTGCCCAAAAGTAAGGGATGGGGAGGCCTTAAGTAAGCACCTCTCTTCATCCCTGAGTAAAGGATGTTGCAGCCTGAATGGCATAGAAAAGGTGAAGTAAATAATTGCGTAGGTTGTTTGGAGGAAGAGATCTGGTCACAGTGTTAATGGCTCATAGTTCTGGCTGAGCAGTAGAAGCCATCACATTTTGCCATCTGGTTTGCCATTATTCTGACTCAATGTAGGACTGTTTGTACTTTATAACCCAGTACGTTGGAAGAGGCTTGGTGCCAGAAACCAACTGAATGGGTGCCTCTTGTCTTGGGCTCTGTAAAATGTAGGCCCTGTATAACTTGGTTTGTTATATGTAAAAAGAGAGAGGCAATGTATGAACAGACAGAAAAAAGGTACTGCAAGTTTTTGTTGTTTTATAAAGATTATCTGATTTTTTTTTAAGCAACAGGATAAAATTAGTATAATCAGTATAAAATTCCTGCCTGGCATAACTTACAGGTCTGATTTGATGTTGCACAGCACATATTGCTGTTACATTGATAAGCAAGATGCTGGAGAACAAATTTGTGTTGATGGAAAATAAACAAATATATCAAAAAACCTAGTTCAGAAGCTCCTTGAAGCTTTATGAGAAATATCAGAGCTGTGACACAATACTGGTGCATGGTGTTGCAGTGGCTGTAGGCTGAATCTGCATCCTCTTTATTCCAAGGGCAGGGGGGGATTCTCTACACGCTGCCCAGTAAATCACCAGTTGTAAGGGCGGCCATAATACGACTTCAAGGATTTTTAGAAGTGCTCTAAAGAGAAGTAAGTGTACCAGATAATTTGGTGAGTCTGTACAGTATGTTCATGTGTTAAAAGAAGCTCAGAATATCAGCTGAGGTCCTCAAGAGTACTCACTATCAATAATGATAGAAAATGCTGACATTCTGGTAAGCTCTAGCTGTTATTTGCACCAGTATTTGAGATGTTTTTTAAAGGAACATTTCGATGGGTATTTATGGACTTTCTCAACGAAAATTTGAAATGACATTGTCTTACAGTTTGAGACTAAACTGCTTCTGTTTCTGATTTTGCGTAAAATAAATTATGATATTAAGATATCAAGACTGGTAGGAAAAGCATAATGACATAGAGATTAGAGAAAATCAAAAGTATAACCAATACTCGTATATGTCTTGTATAAAGGGTACACCAATTTTCTTGTTTTATTTCCTAATGGTAAAATATGATGACAAGTGCTTTTGGCATTTATTATAGGCCAAAGGTGGATTACAGGGAAGAGCAGGTGGAGATGCTTTCATACTCTTGGTAGAGGGACTAAAAGAAGGACCTTCTAGGTCTTTCTGTGGCATTATTGGTGCGGCAACTGAGCTGCCGATGTGGGAACAAGATGAGGGTGGCAGGGTCACTGCTGGAGGTTGCTGTGGTGCTGAGCCATCAGTGGGCCAGGAGGGGCATCTCGTGCCAGAACCCTGAGCCTCCCTACAGCATTCCTGGGTTGTTGATGTGCTCACCAGAGCGAAATTGCCAGGCATGTGAGACAGGCCTGCATCCAAAGAAAGGGAGCGATCAAGTCTCACAGTTAGCAAAGGCAATTCTTTCAGGCTGGTTGATCTGTAGAAGGCAGGAGGAGGGTAGTGGTGGTAATATTGTGGTTTTATTCGAGTTGGGTTCTGAAATTGGTGGCTACCCTTGGACAGTGTGGAGCCAGGGGAAGTGAGAGCCTTCCCAGCGGGTAGGTGTGAGCCGGGACACCTGGTAAGACAGGTGGAAGACTGTCCTAAAAGGAGTCACTCTGCGTCACCAGTGCTTAAGCCACCAGGTCTGTGATGTTCTGATTCTGACTCAAGCCAAGTGAAAGAGTCAAGTTGATTCATTGCTCCACTGTGTAGTGAGAAGGTCTGTAACAACTGACAGTTCTGTTACGTTTGAACACTCATTAGTGCTTCTAATGATTAGCTATTAACGAACATGAAACATTTAATCACCATGTCTTTCCTTGTTAGCAGTAGTCACTAGTGGAATGCTTTAAAAAAAAATTATAATTAAGTGAAAAAATTGTACTTTAGCAATTTTACTTGGGATGCAATTTCAGTCATTGCGATTACTGCCCTGAGGAAGCTACATTTTCTTCTCCCTTAAATAATGTTTTTAAACTCTTGAAATAGTAGCATAATAAGTCTACGTCATGTAGAAGCTGAGAAGATCCCCTTTTACTGTCTCTATATGTTTGAGCATTTCTAGTGAGTGGTGCAAAGGTGGAACTTTTAGTCATGGTTGAAACTGCTGATTTCTCAAATTCCAAAGTCTGCTATTTAATGAAATATAAGCATGATGCAGCAATTTTCTGTAGCAGTGACACATTCATTGAATTGCTTTTCTCTTCCCTAGTACTACTTAGCTCTTATAAAAGCTATTTAGAATAGACTTCTGACTAAGTTTAAAAACTTAGGCTCTTAATTATAGATTAAAGGAAAATTTATGAGCCTCAGAAATCCTCAAAATACTGAAGCACAGTCTTTTATAATGTTTGCAGCTTGATATTCAAAAGGTTCCAGTAAAATAAAACAGCTAGTTCTTTCAGGGGTCCATAATTATAGGACCTGTTTCTTAAATTGAGAACTGTTTCTTTGCACAGAATCAGTATTTAATCAAGATAATTTTCATATAACTGCTTGTGTTTTAGAAGTATAGAATATGTGAAGATCCATTTTTAATAATATGTTCCAGGGAACTCTGAAGGGAATGCCATGGAAAATACCAGTTAAACTTTGCTAATCAACCCCCATGCTTCCCTTTGCTCTTTTAAATAGCCAAGACCTGCCCCAAGCTGAGTCAGGAGATGTCTTCACAATGAATTCATGCTGCTGTGATGACTTCTGTCAGCTGTGTTTTTTAGCAGCATGCAGCCAGCTCTGTACCTAGGGGTGTGTGGCAAGGCATCCCACGGCATCCCACCCCGAGGGCAGTGGGGGAGGCCACTGAAACGCTGAGTGAAAGAGAGAAGATGGGGCTGCAGCTTCCCAGAGCATCTCACCTCGTGGGATGAGGAGTGGGATGCTGTTCAGCATGGGGGAGCTCTGAGCAGAGATCAGGTGGGGTTTGGGTAGAGGCAGGACATGGTCACGCTGAGGTCTTCCCCAGACGGAATGGATACAGTGAGGGACTCAAGGTATTCACACTGCAAAGCATGGACAGGGGAGGAGGAGCAGTGGGTTTGTACAGGGAATTTAGGGATGAGAGAGACGTGACTCTTGTGGCTGTTCCTGCTTGCACTGATGAGTTGGGACTGGGCTGAGACATTCTTTTTTCTCTTTGCCTCAGCCACCCATGGAGAAAGAGTCTGTAGGTGATGACCGCTGCAGTCAAAGGTCTTGGGAAGAACTGAGATGCAGGAAAAATAGACATTTTTTTTCCTATAAATGCTGAATGGTAAAGTTTTCTGTGAAACCTGACCATGAAAAGTAACCCCTTGTTATGTTTTTCCTGCATGCCAATGGGATACATTTTTCTGTTGGCATTTAGTGGATGCTGAGTCATGTGGACCAGGTTTACAGAAGAAAATCATCTCCTCCTCTCTGGGGCTTAGCTTCCTTCATACAGAGATAGGAAAAACAACGTCTTTGCTGATCTGGCTGAAGTGCAACCTTGATAAGAAGTGGGGATGGTGAAATTGGAGAGTAAGATGCAAACAAGAAAAGGTCAGTTATTACTAGAACTAAAAAGACTTTTGTGGGCTTGACAATACAGAGAACATTTCTTTACAAATGGTAAGAAGGATTGTATATACTACACAGCTTGTAGAATCTTAAAAATACATTTATCCTTGACAAAGCATCTGAAGGTGTCAGAAACCATAAGATGTTACAGGCACCTCACAAGGAGGCATCTGGGACTCTGATTCTTGAGATTTCAGTGCAGCTTTGGGCTGGAGAGCTTTTTCCTCTAGACAGTACTGGTAGGATTTGAGATGCTTTGAAGAGATGAGATGAAATCCTTGAAATGCTGCTAATATTCAAAACACTTGCAGATTTTTTTCTAATACATTCTATATGTGTTCTATTCTAGCATCTATTCTAATACATTCTGGTTTTCCATTCTATAACATGGAAAATTCTTGAAGACCAAATATATAAAAAGTTAGAATTTAATTGCTTTGCCAGGATTAAAGCTAAAATGAAGGAAAAAAAATCAATAGGCCTTATGGTATAGAACTGTATCAGAAATAATTTTGGAATATAAACTGTAATTTAACACTGTCTAGTAAAGTGTGTTTCATAGGAAGGCTTTTTAAAAGTATCTTGAAATGCTGATGCTTTTGAGATTTTCACAATATTCTAAGGTAATGACATTATTTTCTGAGCGAGACTGTAAAGGACATACTTAGTCTGATATATATATTCCTTCACTAATATCAATTAAATTATTAGGATATGAGTAACTTCACAACTTTATGCTGGAACTAAGGTTTCATCACCTAAGAAGATGTGCAAGCTCACAATTACATAAAATATGAGTGTGATCTGCTTTAGTTTTGGTAGGAGTATTCACTGTGTTGAAGTAAAAATCATGGATGGTCTCAGAAATGAAGCCCATATTTGAGAACTATAGTGTAGCTGTGGTATGTATACCTTGAGAAGCTTACTCTGGGGGATTTCTGATTTTGACTTTATTTCTGCAGCTTTAATACTGCTTTTGTGCTAGCATCTACCATTCAATTTGGATGTAGTTGTTCTTTAGTTAGTTTATTGGGGGTGGTATGTTTCTGGATTGCCAGTAGCTGTGAAAATAATGAGTAGTCCTGTAAAACTACTTTTGTACTGGCAAGGACCTCTGTTTTATCTGGGATGAAAGGTTTACTTTCTGGGAAGCTAAAAAAAGAATTTGTTGTTTTTTATGCCTGTACCCTCATAAACTTTTTCCAGTTGTTCTCATCCAAGGCATTTTAAAAACATTGCCTTCTCATTGCTTTTGTTTAATTGCTTTTAATTGTTTTAAAGTGTTTAGGCATTCACAGAGTGGTTTTTTTTCCCCTCAAGATGGGAATAGACTTTGAGAGGATTTAGAAAGTGCAATTGCTACCAGCTGTCTTAAATCTGCATTTAAGCTTGCTAATTTACTTGGTAAAATTCTTTAAAAACTCAAAAATTTTAGGGTCTAATAATTTAAGTTGGGCTGTGAAAGCCTTTAATCCTCTGTGTCCAAACTTGCCTTCCTCATCCTGTGCACAGAAAGAAGAGCAGAGACATTTTGGGATGGAATTCAATAGCATCAGGCCAAACACTGAAAGATTGTTTGCACAGCTGTGCATAAGCGGTGACCAAACTGTTAAACAACCTAGTGGGGAGAAAATGAATAGGAACTCCTGTTGGCCAGAGGAATGAGTTTCCTGGACAGTTCTCAGGTCGTTATGAAGTCATTGCACATGCTGGGTCAAGGCTTTTACCCGTATTTTCCCCTTGTGCTTGGGAATACTTCATGCTTCGCTTTTTCATAATAATATAATTGGCTTAAAGCATCTGAACAAAATCCTATACTGACTGACGAATGATGCACTATAGTGTACTTACCTTTAACTTCAGTTAGGGAACCTTTCCCTGCCAGAAAACTGATTCACTGATGTGAGAGGAGACAGTGCCTGTATATCTGTCTTGCTTCCTTGCAAATTGTAGATTATGAAACTGGACTACTGAGCAATAATTTAATCAGTGGCATCAGAAGAGCATTAAGCTCCATTAAATGTTGGGTCACCATCAATGTCAGACCAGTATTAAATTATGGCTTGCAACTTAGTAGTACTCATCCAAAAACACAGTGCTTCAGTTCTTGGCAAGCATGTAACAGTTTATTATGAAACAGATGCTTCAGAGCTTAACATATGACTGAAGTGTCAAGTTGTATCAGAGAAGAGGGTCCCAGCAGTAATGTGGTGCTCAGACTTTGTGAGACACGTTAGTGAATCCCTCTCTACCTCAACCATTTGGGTTAAAATTATTTCATTAACAGCATCTCCTGTTGAATGCTTGGAGGTCAAAGCACTGCTCTGCCTGCCAAAGAATGGCTTATATAATTCTGTCTGCAAATGGTGGAGGTGCAGCTCTCCTGACAAGGAGGGAGGATCCTTACAGGCTGCTCACAGTTTGAATTTTTATGTAGAATAAACACAATTTTCTCTCTGGTTCTAGCACACCACAACATTGCCAGCTTGGAATTTGGAAGATGTCTTTGATACCTCTATTGCTAGTCACAGATTTTCCAAGTGACATCAGTGAGGTGAAACTAGTAATGCCCTTCTGGATGGCTTTGCTAATGTCAGCAGCAGCTCTCATGCAGCAGTTAAATCTTCGAGGCTCTTGTCGGTCTGCTATACAGCTCCTGCCACTTAGGAAAGCTGCATGCTGCAGGAGATGCTGACCTTGGAGCTTTGCAGGGAGAGGGAGGGATGAAATACGGATGCTTGGGTAAAATGTTTTTTCCATTCCTATTTAGGTGCAGAGATTACAAGGAGGAGCTAAAGAAGAGAGGGAGTGAGTTGGGCTGGGAGAGTAACAGATGTGCTGAGGAGACTTTTTCCTGGTGATGGTGCTGGGAAGGGAATAAATGAGAGTGATGCTGATACAGGTAGAGCTTACCTGGTCTTTCTGTGGCTTCTAGCTTGGTGGTAAGATGGGTTCTCCAAATAGAAATCCAAAGAGGTTCTCTGTACCCATCTGCTGAAGATGGCACTTAAGGTTCTTGCAAAAATCTCGTGTGTGGTTAAAATTTTCTTATCTGATGGTAAACCACAAGTTGGCCTCATAGTCTTATGATCACAATATTGTGGCAAGATATTTAAAGGAGTGTTACAGTTTTTTATTTATTAAGGATCGCATCACTGGTGCTCAGGTGTTGCCAACTAATTTCTTATTGCTGTGCAGAAACCATGGTACTTCTTTTGTGGCAGTGGGCTGCAAATGAAAATGCTTGCACTTTCAGCTGAAAACATGGCAACTGGCTAGAAGGCAGTGGTCTTAAGGGACGAGTCCTTTTAATTGGCTGCAGGAAAGGCTGCCTGAGGTGATGGAGCAGTGTGTTGCAAAACTACTCCAGTCAAAAGTCTGCAGTATCCTTCTGCCCATAGTTTCACCCTAACATTTGGGGTTCATTTGCATGTTAAAAAGTACTGTCCCAAAATTGGCATGTCCTATATTTTTCTTTTCAAAACTATACCAATAACTTGTTGAAAATTTGATAGTCATCTATCAATATAAAGCATCAGATATTTCAATTTTCTATTTCTCTACCTGTTACAGTTCTGAAACTGGCTATTATGCAGAGAACCAGCTCTGAAGGGAGCTTCATCAGAGCAGAACCTGTCATGAGGAGAATTGCATCTTATCTATATAGGCATTAGAACTGTCATTTCCTCTCTACCAGAGCTTAACTTGATGCATGCTTTATTATTAAAAGCCCTGTTATTTCTGAAATAGTTCAAGTTAAGGAAGACATTGTAAAAGAACTGTAAGTTTTAAGGTATTATTCTTTCTTAATGAGGGGATGAGGTAAAACCCAAGCACTAGGATGCATTTGATGCCGTGCAAGATCAGAATACAGCTGATAGATATATGGTTGGGATTTGGAAGTGGTGGTGAAATTTTGTGTTTCATACCTTAGAGAAACACAGATCATATGTTTCATACTTGGAAATAAAGATGTCCTCTCTTTTTCTGAGTCTGACTCAGAATGTTAGTTTTCAGTGAGCCCAGAGGAGTTTGTGGCTGGTAACAGAGACAGTAATTTCACTTGTTAGCAACAAGTAGGAAGGCATGCAAAATCAGCCAGAACTAATATGAAACTAGTAATTATTAACTCATTCATGTTTTACAAGTACTTGAAATTATATCTGTTCAACCTTTGGTTTCAAGTATGTTTTAAAAGATAAATATGGAATAAGGAATGTCTCATAGAACAGAAAAAATAATGTATATAAAAAGTCCTATTAAACTCATCAGAGTGAAGATTCAGGGTTTTTTTCCCCTGTTTTTGTTTTTGTCTTTCTTTGGTTTTTTGTTTTCCTGGGTTTTGATTAGGTATGGATTAGGTGCTAACAAAATACATAGGATGTTTATACTGTTCTCTTATCACTTTTCAATATAAATAATGCTTAAATGGGCAGGAGATAGTGGAGCAAGACCAGGAAGTATACTACAGTTGGCTATATCCAGCTAGCACAGGAAATACTAACCAGCATTTAGCATAAACCTCCTGCTGATGTCTTGTGGAAATGGGTAGGAATATCTGTAATCGGTGTACTTTATCTCATGCTGACTGATACAAGTATTTAGTTCTACCAGCCAGGGTTATTGCAGAATAAAGGATGAGGGTCACAGAAAGGAAGCACAACCTCACAATTATGTCAGTGGTAAAACTTCACCTGTTTGGTGGTGGGGTTTGTTTGTTTTTATCTGTTTTTTTGTCTGATAAGATGTGGCAACAGTAAACTAGAGCTGCAGTTGAACCTCAACTTCAGTTGTTTCCCACGTCTTCCATGTGCCTTGGGGCAAGGCTGTTTGTCAGTACAGCTGAGGGAAATGCAGGAGAACATCACTGTACCTTGTGCTGCCTTCTGGAGGGCACTGTACAAGTAGAGCTCTCAGTGGCTGCATGTTTCCTCTGATGTTCCTGGTCTCTTTCCATGTGAGTTGCTTGGGAGGCTGAGTGTGGTGTGCATCTTCCACCTCCCCACAGACAGTTGTCAGTGTTCCCTGCAAGAGTGAAAAGTGTGGCAATTTCAGGTTATTCATTGGATTTCCCAGCGTTAGGCTTCTGAATTGGTGAAGTAAATGTCCATTATAAAATGTTAGTAACAGTAAATGGCAGAATTTTGTACAAATGTATTTAGTGTGTAATATTATTATTTAATGAAGTACCTAATCCTGCCTTTGGGGAGGAAGTTTAAGGATGGGTTTCATACCATTAATTTAGTGCTGTGCAGTTAATAGTTAAAAAAAATTGTTATTTTTTTGTGTGTGCACATGTTACTTTCCATGCAAAAGTTCATTTCTCTTTCCTGGAGATATTACATTGACAAGACTTGAAAGAGACTAATAAGTCACTGTAGATTAATTCAGTCTTTGAAGGGTCTAATTCCTAGTTACAGCTTTTTGCTCATATGGATAAATTATACAAGCAAGTGATTATGTAAAATGAGAAACTAACTAAAGTGTAGTTTAACTTGTCACTTCAGCAGATCTTTTTTAATTTTTTTTTTTATGTGTTTACAACCTCGGCAAAACTGACAACATTATTTTGAAAAGTGTATTGCTAAAGAAAATAAAAAGCCAACAGATTTATTTTGCCATGATCCAGTTGTGTGGCTTGCACTTCCACTTTACGAGTTTGCAGTCCATGTTGTAGATTTTACATGATGGAATGTATTCTTCACTACTAATGAGCGAGAGGAGGAGTTGGGAAGAGCATGCATGTGAAGTTATCCTTGCCTATTCTCTTATGTAAAGCTCTCTGCTTTGGATAGAGTTTGAAGCAGATTGTATTAGCCAAGAAGCTTAAAACCAAGATGTTTTTTCTTAACATATCTGTGCATATCAGAATGTAATAAAGCTGTACTTACAGGACTGTTTGTAAAGTAATTTGAACATGTTCTGTCCAATTATGGTTGATGCCATTACAGTTCTCTCTCTTAATTCTGAAATCCTTCCTGAGAGGAGGCAGATAGAGCCAATGAATGCTGGATGATTTTGCTGGTCATAGATGAAAAATCAAATGTAAGGGGAGGAAGAGTGATTTGAAGCATGGATGAAGTCATTGTACAAGCACTCCTAACCAAACCTAGCATCTTGTCCCCTGTTGCTCCAGAGAGAGGTTCAATGTAAGGGTAGCAAAACTACAGAATTGCTCCCATTGCAAAATAAATTGGTTTGCTTTCAGCCATGCTGCTGGGCTGTATCAAAACCACAGACCCTCTGTGAGGACATCACCAAATAAATCTTGAAGCCTTATTTGAACCATTAGCAGATTTCTCCAGTGGGTGGGAGACAGTGTAAAGTACAGAGGTAAAGGAAAGCTTTAACAACTGTTGTATTATTTCTTCGGGGACGCAGTGTTCCAGCTTGTGCCAAAAGGATGCCTTCTGGCATAATAAATTCTTGGCAGCAAGGCTGGTTTTCATGGTGAAAACCTAATAAAGACTGTGGAGGGGTTATCTCACTGTTTTGCATAATAGCATATATTAGCCCATGTGAGGGAGGAAGAAGAGGAGGGCCCTTCGTGTAACAACAACAGTGTGTTTCAGGTGGCTGCTCCAGAGCACACTGTAAAAATGCAAACATGGGAAGGCATTTGAAAGAACAACTAGTACTTATTTACTTCCTTGGCTGATGTCAGGGGTGTGCTTGGCTTACATAAACATCTTCTGACTGTCCATATTACAGTTGTTTTTTTCCCTTTAATATATGATTCATTTATGTTTTCCAGAGGTGTGGGATGGTTACTGAGACATTGTATGTGAAGTGATGAATATTAGATGTATAGCTTTCCCTTTCTTCTTCAAGACACTCCTACACATATCAAAGTATTTGACCAGTGATTTTAAGTTACAGATGTTTCTTTGTCATGTGCAGGGGGATGCACAGCTCTTTCTGCCCACAATTCAAAAACCATCCCAAGTCTCACACTGTGCTGAGCTGTGCGAACTCATTTTAAAGAGCTTCAAGCCTGGGAATTGCAGGGGCGTTGTGAGAAGGAAAAATGAATGGGAGGGAGTTCACTCAGAGTTTGAAGAAACTTTCCCTGCTGTCCTGCCTGGTGTACACTTGCACATTTGGTGGCTTTGCACTTTCTACAGTTGTACAGTGTGAAGCACAGCTGCAAATAATCACGGGAGACAGTGAAAAGCTATGGAAAATTAAGACTTTCATATCTTAAATCCTGAGGGAGTGTTTCAGACTTAGCCCCTTCTAAACTGTTGAAGCCAATACCACACCTATTTAGACAAAGCCTGCTATCCTTAGGGAGTATGGTGGTTGCATTTCAGTGCTTACAGTAATACTGGGGGATTTGATAGTTTGTTGTTGTTACGTGGCACAAAGTTGTTTGGGGGAAGGTGCAGCAGTTGTGCTCAGGGCTGGGACAGGTGGAGGGCTGGTTTGCTTTAGTCCTTTCCAGTTCTGGCACTGCTGTGTTGGTAGTGTGCTTGAGCCTGGTGGTCCTCACTTCAGCCTATTTTAATGTCATTAGTGCTCAGTGCTTGCTAGAGGGATGTGTTGGAGAAGTAATAAAGCCACACACTGGTTTTAGATGGACAGTTGTTTTTCCTGTGTAAACCAGTGGTGCAGCCTCTTTGTTTGCTGGTACCAGAATATTGTATGTATGGGGATAAACTGTGTTTTAGTCTTAAAAAGTTGCTTTGTTCTAGCCTCCAGAAACTCTAAAGTCAGAAGGATACTGCTGGTAATAACTTTTTGTTGTGCTCATTCATATGTTGCTTTGTATTGTAGGGTGATCCAATTAGTAATAAAGTTACTCCTTATAATTGGATGTGTGCTAGCAAAATTTTAGGAAGCATCAAATCCCTACAGTGGTCATGATGCAGACAGCTGTTGTACAAGGAGTCATTTTAGAGAAGAGAAATGGGTAGCATTTGAAATTTTAACATTTAATGAAACACAAATCAAATAAGTGTTAATTAAAGGTATTTAGAGCCCTAATTTTATAGTGGTGGTTGACAAATCCCTATATGCTAAGATAGTTGCAATGAATACATTATAGGGATTTCTCAAGTATTATCACAAGTTTAGTTGTGATAATTGGAGCAGAAATATGGTACTTTTAGGAAGAAGTTAAACATTTATTGGACCCAAGGAGATTTCCCTTTCCTGAGGTACTCTGCAAACTAGAGTACATGTAAAGAATGAGGAGAATCATTGTGAGAGTATGAAAACTGCGATGTGAAACAGAGTAGAAATAAGAGTAGCTGTTGAGGGATTTGCCTTTATTAGCTAGCCAGCATGAATTTCTTGGAAAAAAGAGAAGTATATTGAGCTTCTTGGGTCAGAGCCATGTCTCCTTGTATCTTACTTGTTCAATCTCTAGCATTGTGGGACCCTGAATAAGAGTAGACTGTCTGGATTCTTAAAAATCATAAGCCTGGATCATAAAAATATATTATTACATGTGAAGTGCCAATGTCACTTTTGCCTCCTCTTTTTGCAAAGCTTTGATGGTACATTCTTGTTGTCAAAGCTGCTCTGAAATCATAAGGGCATAGACTTAAGTAAGAAAAAATAATGTAATTTCCTCTGAAATTTTAAGGGAGTATTTAATTCAGACTTTATAGTCTTATAATCTTAGTAATGCTTGGACAACTTTTTGGAGAACTTCCTGTTTTGGATCAGATATTTCCAGTTTATCCCAAGATGCCTCCCCTATTGGGCTGAACTCAACAAGCTGTCATTTTATACATTTTACTATGAAAGTGAATGCACACTTTCTCATCCCATCCCCACTGGCTCTGTCTCCTAGGCCTCTGCAGTGGGGTGTTGTGTTTATCAGGAGTATGTGAATGGGCTTCTTTGATTTTGCTTCATTTGAGGGATTCCTGATATTTAATGATGATGTGGGTTATCTGGCTCCTCTCCCTTCCACTGTCAAAGAGATTTCTGCCATTATCAGCTGCACAAACTTTTCACACACTTCAGCATTTCTCATGTGTAAAGGCCACAGCTGTAGTTGAACAATGTGTTCATTGTAATCCAATAATAAAAGTCCTAAATATAACAATAATTAAAGTCCCTTACATTGAGAACAATATTGATAATCAGGGATACTAATCCTTGAATTTCCTAGAAATAAAGCTCAGCACTGGTTGGTGCAGTGTTATCTGTGTTTTAAGATTTTAAATACTTTGCAAAGCTAGTATGTGGTTGTGTAAAGATTTGGCTTTGCTATACAGATAGGCATAATGGAAGCAAAAAGTACACAGAAATACAAATGATTACATTTATGAACAGCTAAACAGAATGCTGTGGATATTATTCTTGTAGTTAACAAGTCTAGCTTGCCATAATAGGCACTGATTATAAATAGTCTAAATTATTTTATTAAAATAAGCCCTATTGGACACAGCACCCACTTTGGTCTTGTATTTCTTTAAGTCATGCTTGCAATTAGTTCTACATGTACATTTTTTGGTTTCTCTTGTCTCCTTTAGTTTTCTTTTTTTCAATAAAACACTTTTAGAATTGGTCAATGTGAACTTTTGATGAGCCATGTGTGATCCAAACAGTCTTGATATTTCTGCAATTTTCTGATGAGCAAAATTGCCAACATGGTCATACAATTAATATATCCAGATCTCATAAGAGTGCAATCCCAAAAAGAGAGTTTATCTCTAGGCACAGAAATAGCAGATCCTTCAAAGTTGGATTCCTTGAGCAGGATTTAAATTCTAATTGCAGAATTCATAGTGACTTGAGACAGTACATCTTTCATCTCAGACTTCTGTTTTGATCCATTGCTATCACAAATACACTCTTTCAGGTTCTTGCCCAGGGTAATGCCATCTCCTTGTTTGCTTGTGGCTTTCCATTGACCAACCACAGGTCCTTCCCCTGGCAAGGACCTTAAGAAGAACAAGTAGAGAGAGGCTGAATTTGAATTATGTCGCTGCATTTCATGTTCACATTTCGCTTTTGAGTTCTTCGTTTTACAAACTTAACACTCTTTTCTGGATATAGTAGTATATACCCAGTGGATATAAAGTGGGTTTTTTTAATTGTGTTTCTCTTTCGTTATCTAAAATAGTTTTTAGTTAGCAGTACCTTTCAGCTAATGTTTTGACTGAACATTTGAAAATTCCTAGTGAAAAATACATCTAAACTAAACTGCACATAGAAAAATATGTAATCTTATACTATATTCTATGAATACATGTTATGCTTGGAGGAATAATTATTTGGATGTTCTTGGTAATTTTTAATGTTTCTCTTTAATGCTTTTGGAATTTTATTTTACTCTACTGTAGTCATAGAGAGGGGTAGAAGGAATGAGAGGCAATAGTTCTATAGAGTGAAGGATAGGTATGTTTTGCAGTTAGAGGGCTTTTACCTCAAATTACAGATAAACAGTGCACAAAATGATTGTCCAGCTCTTTTGCAAATAACTGCTGTAATCTAGGCATTTGGCAATTGTTTTTTTCATCAATCCAATATCCATTCCTTAATCTGCCTGCAGTTAATGTGTTGGGCTTTTTTTTTTTTTTCCCAGTTTCAAATGTATCATAATGTTTTTTCAATCTGTACTGAAAGCTGCTTCTGGTGGTTCATTGAACATCCTTCCTAGGGTGCTGCTCTGGGATGGGGCATTATTTTTTGCAGCTCTCCTGTTCACAGTAGGCATTTGCCATCCACAGCACTTAAAACGTTCTGTTCTTTGCGCCGTCTTCTGGCACTAATAACTGTGACATCTGTTTGTCACATATGAAGCTCAGGAGGTGCTGAAGACACTGAAGTAGTGAGCATCCCTTCTGTGAACATCCCTTCCATGGACAGAGGAAAATTATCTTTGCCTTTCAGGTGGGGAAGTGACTGGCTTGGCTCGCCCCTGGTTTCTGTGGTGACATTGAGACTGAGGGGCATGGAGAGTTTGCAAATGCCCACCTCCCATATACAGATTGTGGAGGAAACTGGTGTTTCCTAGTCTTGCCTCTTGTGTTCTGGTTCTGGGGAGAAAATGTGAGTGGGGATAATTGCCTGCTGTGGCCTGCCAGCAGTGTCTGTGCCCAGGAACAGCTCTCTTGGTGGAGGTGGAAGAGAGGGAGTAGTTTTCTGCTTGGTTGCCTTGCTCTTGGACATAACTAAAGCTTGTGTTTTTGTACAATTAAAATGAATAGACAATAGCCTATCAGCCCTGGATTAGTAAAGCCTAGGTGCAAATGCATGTGTCACAGCAAAATGTTTTAACTTACTAGGAACTCGGCTGAATTTTCAAGTTTGAAACATTTCTAGACTGATGTGCAGTCTCAAAGGTGGTCCATCCTTAAAAATACTTGGCTTAATTTTAGTGCATATTTAATATTGAGCAGGAATAAAACAACTGCAACTTTAGAGATGTCCCTTCCATCATGCTAGTTTAAGAAAAAATGTTGCAAATAATAGTTTGCATCATGAAAAGGCATTGGATAGTGGTACATATATGCATACCCAGTTTATATTAAATACTAGTTTAGTTTTCTTTTTGTGGCTTGGTAAGTTCTGTGCTACAGTCTGTTGCTTGAATTTGTTTGTTAAGGGATAAAAGCTGATGGAGTTCAGGTAGTCCTTCTGTTCAGATTGAAAGATAAATTTGTTTGCCTTATGTTAAAAGAAAAGCCCTAGACCTGTCTTTTTTTTTTCTTTTCTTTTTTTTTTTTTTTTTTAATTGTGTGCATCTCCTTCCCATGCAAAACTATTCCATGTGTTATTGTTTGTATGTTACTGCTTTTCTGTAAGTGCTGTGTTTACAGAACAAAGACTTGCTCAGGGAAGTTGTCAGTTTGCATCCTCACTCTGATAGCCAGGGGAGTAGAAATATATACTCCCTTGTCAAAGTTTCAAGTATGATAGTTAAACCTGTAATGTTCATCATCTTTTCCTTAACCCAAACTGAAGAGGTGGCTGATAAGGACAGAAGGTCTGTTATTTCTACTGTAGTTTCCCAGCCTTGAAGAAAAATTCTTTTACTGCCAGTTTGGGGAAGAATATTCTACCTAGTTGCTTCTGGTTTTAGAACTGTATCTGAGCAGCTGATTTTTAATTCAGATCTAGCTGTGGAAAAAGCCTATTTTAGTATTTTTTTAGTCTCTTAGAGGTGTACTGCCTGCAGAGGAGGAGCAGACCAAGATCAGAACATCAGAATATATTTTAGGGAGAGGCTTATTTGAGTTTCAGTTACCAGAGATGTGCATAACATGTTGTGGCACTGAATTACAGGGTAGTTTGTTTGTTACCTTGTTTCAAAAGATGACCTGTTACACTCATCAAAATAAGACAATATCTCGAAATGATCATGAAATTAGGAGACTGTGAGCGTGGAAGATTTCTCTGGAGGATTGTGCTGGATCTTGCAGTCTAGTCTTACTCCAGATAATCATATGAGTAAAAAAAAAAAAAAAGAAATTAAACCTTTCTTGATCAATTTCTATGATGCTGTTGTAATAGGAGGAATTAATTATGTAGAAATCAGTCTGATTTGCATTTGTGAACTGTAAAAAATTGTTAATGATTTGATGAACTCTGAACAGGCTCATGCAAGGTAGAACTCAGTGGCAAAGTTGGAGGAAAAACCCAGCTCCTCCATTATGTTTTACTTACCAAAGAAACTTTTCTGGAGATTTTTTTTTAATGTTTAAAGTATTGAGTCTTCTGCACAGTTTCTTTTTGAGGAGCTTTTTTTTTTTTTACTTTCTTGCTGATTTTTATTAATTTAATCCCACAGGTGAGGTAGAACTTAATGTCTCAAGCTTGCTTGAGACTTAATGTAAAGAGTTGTTCCTTTTCTGTCAATGCCCAGAATGGTCCATCTGTGTACATAACACCTCAGGTATACAACAGCTAACAAAAATGGGCAGTGTATTAACATCTTTAATGCTCTTGTAGGCATGAATCAAACAGGCCAGGTAATGAGTGTGTAATGGGATCTGGACAGCATTGCCAGACTCCATGGTCGATAAACTCGGCTGCAAAGCATGTGGGGCAGGGAAGTCCTTCTTGAGTAGTTAACATCCTTGGAGATCAGTGTTATTGCTGGAACTCAAGACCAAGACTATTTCAAGAAAAAAAAAATAATAGTATATAGTTTCCTTTAAAGAGTAGGTTTAAAAGGAAGAGGACTGTCATCATACAGTTTGAGGACATGTGTCATACTTTACCTCTCTTACTAGTAAAACACCTGTGCCTTTACATATACCCAAAAAATCTTGCAGTTATTTTGGGTGAGGAGCAGAATTGCTGAATATAAGACTATTACTTGTGTACTGACATCACAGAACCTGTTTTGATATACTCTGGGGCCTTACACATCCAGAACATAATAATGAACGTGGCTTTTGGACTAAGGCCACTTCTTCAAACATCCAGGACTGCTGGATGCTCTACAACCTTAATCTCACGCAGGAATGGCTAGGAACATCAAACTGTGTGCATCAAACTGAGTTATTTGTTGGAATTGCTGTGGTACAGGGATTGGGTGACATCCTCTCATGACAGTGGAGAAGAAGCAGAGCAGTCCTTGGCAGCTAGAAAAACTGCTGACTGCATTGAGGTTGGGTGGATTTTGGACTTGCAGGAAATTAGGAGAAGACAGTATTCTTAAGAAGTTATTTTCATTTAGCTTCTTCTCCAGGCATCTGATGTTTTCTGGTACATCTTGTCCTGTCTCAAGTTAATGGCATCATCAGCTGGGAATGCTCCTTCCCTGCAGCTCCCCTCCTGTTGATTTGAAGGCAGCAACGGCTCTCTGAATGTGTTGTGGCTTTGGGGGCAAAAGGTGTGGGAGAGGAATGCTGCACTTTTTGTATTAACATTATTATCATTATTACTATCATCATCATCATCTGTGTACAGTTTTGTTACAAAAAGAAGAGCTGTTCTTTAATTTAGAAATAAAATGACAGAAATAAATTACTTTAAAAGGATGTTTAGGGAATAAGGAGACATATTTGTGGCAAGCTATTCTGAAAATGTCATCCAGTATATGATTAAATTATTTTGTTGTTTCCTGGCTGTAGTGTTTATGAAATTGGTGAGTCAAACAATTGTCAGTAATATTTCTGTTCTCAAACTTTTTTCTCACCCTGTAGGAACTATATGCATCCATCTAGATTACATCTGAATGACAAAAATACTTAGGTAGCAGGAGGAGGAAGACTATTGCCTTTACGTAGAATCATTTGTCAGTAACTGTTTATTAAGTGCATCTGTCATGTCTTATTCTGGATTTGTGTTGCTAGTGCCTTAACTGGTAATTCATTTTTTGATACCTGGTGACGTTACTTATTTTAATGTTATTGTCATTCAGCAGTCTATGTAACCAATGTGGGGTTTAAGTTCAGGAAGAGCAGAGGTACACTGAGCCCCTCATGCAGACCATCAATAAAGATTTTAAAAAGGGGCTGGCCTCAACACTGAACTCTGAGGAACATCACTTGTGACCAGCCACCAGCTGGATTAACTCCATTCACCACCGCTCCCAGAGCCCAGTCATCCAGCCAGTTTTATACCCAGCCAAGAGCACACCCATCCAAGCCATGGATAGCCAGTTTTCCCAGGAAAATGCAGTTTTTCTGGGAAAAGACTCTACTGATGTCTGTATAGACAATATCACAGCTTTTCCCTCATTACTAAGTCACCCTGTCACAGAAGGAGCTCAGACTGGTCAAGCAGAACCTGCCTTTTCTAAATCCATGCTGTCTGGGCCTGACCTCCCAGCTGTCCTGTATGTGCCACGTGATTGCGCTCAACAAGAGCTGTTCCATGACCTTTCCTGGCATGAGTTCAGACTGAAAGGTCTGTGGTTGCCCAGATCCTCCTTGCAGCACTTCTTGGAGGTGGACATCACATTTGCTGATCTGCACTCAACTGGGACCTCTCCAGTTATCCACTGCTGAGATTTCATGGAAAGTGGCTCAATGAGCACTTCCACTAGCTCCCTTAGTATCCTTGGGTGGATCCTATCTAGCCCCATCGACTTCTGTGTATCTGAATAATGTAACTGGTCACTGACCATTTCCCCATGGATTGTGGAGGCTTCATTCTGCTCCCATCCCTGTCTCCTAGCTTAGGGGGCTGGGTCCCTGGAGAACAACTGGCCTTGTCATTCAAGGCTGAGGCAAAGAAGGCACTGAGTACCTTAGTCTTTTCTTCATTCTTCACCACTGTATTTTCCCCCACATCCAATAAAGGATGAAGATTCTCTGTGGCTCTCCTTTAATTGCTAATGTATTTATAGAAACACTTTTTTCTTTTATGGCACTGTTCCAGTTAAGTTCTAGCTGGGCTTTGGTCTTTCTGATTTTCTCCCTGTATAACCTCATGACATCCCTGTAGTCCTCCTGAATTTCCTGCCCCTTCTGCAAAAGGCCATAAACTCTCTTTTTTTCCTGAGTTCCAGTCAAAGCTCTCTGTTCAGCCAGGCTAGTTTTCTTCCCTGACAGCTCAGTTTTTACCCTGTCACAGAATCACAGAATATTCTGAGGTGGAAGGGGCCCACAAGGATCGTCAAGTCCAGCTCTTAAGAGAATGGTCTTTACAGGGATCTGACCCCCAGCTTTGGTCTATATTAGCACCATGCTCTGACCAGCTGAGCTGATCTGAGCAGCTGCCTATGGAGGGAACCTCTCTGGCTCTTTTAAGATTTCTTTCCTGAAGAATGGCTTGAACCAACTATATGATTAGAAAGGGCAATGAAATGAAGGAAATAGCTTCAAGTGCTTGATTACCCTAGACCTTTAAGTGGCTTTGTTTTGGAGGCAGAAAATCAGGCAGCAGGCTCTGGAAGGACGTGGTTGAAGTCTGCTGTAAATGGGGACTTCCTCCTGTATCTCGATACTGGAGAGCTTCTTTTACAGTGTGTTTGTGTGTGGTTTAGTTTCAGTGTGTGAATTCTAGAGGTTAAAGCCCTATGAATATTGTGCTGGTGTAGCAGGGACAGAATTTGGGTGACTCTTGCCCAAAGGCTGAGCTAGGAACAAGCTGGCCTGGTACTGGGTCATCCCTACCTGCAGCACCAACATCTTCCTCATGTGAGTCTCTTCTGAGGTGTGGCTACACCCTGAGAGACACGAATGAAAAAAAATGCAACAAAACCAGTTTCAGAGAAGCTTTATGTTGTATACCAGGGCTCTTACAAGATAACTGGGGCTCAGCAGTCAGATAAATCTTTTATCTTCCATGTATCTTCAGATTTTTCAGACATTTTGATTAGCAAGTAAGAATGTTCTTGGGTTTCTTCCAGTCTAATGGGCAGGTGTCTTTTCACTATTAGGGATTGTTTGAAGACATTTCTCAAAAGGTTGTATCTCTCAAGAACCAGCAAAATTAATGCATTCAAAGCTTTGTCAAGTTCTGTTGCTTGGTAGCAGTCATGTTGATCCGTTGTAAAGTATTCAGACAGAAATGTTAAATGGACCACCAAATACTCGAGTCTTCTTTATCCTCTTGGTACATGAGTGCACATGCTGCAAAACTTCCCTGTACTGCCTGTCTCTCTTGGGCCAAGATTGATGGGCAAGAGATGGATGATGGATTCTCTCACATTCTGCAGTGCTCTTTTCTCCAGGTGAAAATGTGTGGTCAGCTGCATGTTGTTGACTCATAATCAATCTGAAAAGGTAGAATATGGATGCCCCCAAAGCAGGATGTGTACAACCCTGCATTCATCCATGTCCTGAGCAAAGGTGCTGCATGACTTTCTAGCATGACTTTTGGCACAATGGACCTGTTTCTGCTCCCTGATTACTGTGTTCTGAGAAGTGTAGCCAGGTCTTGATTTGAGTGGCTTTTCATGCTCATTCATGTACTGTCACTCCTTACACGTTCTCTGTGGTACATTGAGCTGGATCTGCTACTGCAGTTGGGGCCCTGATTTTGCATTTGCATTTTGCATTTGCAGTGCTACTGCCTTTCTTGTTCTCTAGAGTTCTTGGCAGCTTGTTGTAGAGGCCGGCATCATTGGTGAACTTTCCGGTGACTCAGCAGTATGTGAGTGACTTTGGAGTGGAAGAGACGCTGTGGTGTGGCACTGCCGCTTTGTGTTTGACTGCATGTTCCATTGCTCCCTTTTCTCCTCTCCCCTTCCAGATGTGATGGAGGCATCCCTAACAGACCTGTTATTAGGGGCTGCCAGATTGACATTCATAGCACAGTAAACTACAAGAATGCAGGACTTGGTTCAGGAGCAGATGGTATTGTCGACAGGTAAAAAAAGCCATGGCTGACACAGCTCTTCAAATCTTAAAGTTTCTGGGTAACATTTTTAATGTTAAGATACTTCTCTTGAAGATAGGACAAGAATCCTCTGCTGGCTGAATTTTTTGGCCAGTTTTATTTCCTACTAGGGTACAAAATGTTGCTAACTTTCTTCTTTCCTCCTTCTGTCCTTTTGTTGCAGGTCTTGATGATTGCCTGCAGCAATATATAAAGAACTTTGAGAGAGAGAAGATTAGTGGTGACCAGCTATTACGAATTACTCATCAGGAACTGGAAGATCTTGGAGTCACACGAATTGGCCATCAGGAGCTTATCTTGGAAGCAGTAGACTTGCTCTGTGCACTGGTAAAATTCTTGGGGCAAATGGGGAGGGGTGAACAGTGTTCATATACTTACACTTCCTTGTACTCAAATTGTTAGTCCTAAAGACTTATCTAAGCAGCTCAAGAAACTCGTGATTTGTAATGTATGAACACTTAAGAATTTTAAACCAGGGGCAAGATAAAGGGAAAAATCTATTGATAAAACGATGTTTGTTAAGTAAACTGGTATCAGAGATTTAGGGCTTGCATATTTATCTTTATAGAATAAAAGTTTATCTGAAATCACAAAGAAACTAGACCGTGTTACGTTTGGAATGTAAAATAGTTATATATGTGAATGGAATAATTGAGTGTTGGTTGCCCTTTACAAACAAAATGTTTTGATATTAACCATGTCATTCTTCACTGGTCTTTTCATGCTAATTGTGTTTTAGATGATTTTTTGAGCCTGATGAAACAGAGCTGCTTGTATTACACAGTAGAAAGGACTAAATACTGAAATAATTATCTTACATATAAATAACATATAAATTTTTGATTGAGCCAACAGAAGGATTTTGGTAATGGTCTTTTCAGCCAGGTCATGTTGTACATAACTAGGATTATCTGCTCAGTGAGGGTTGTGGTGCTGACTTCACCCTCCTTATGAACTTCTAGTGTCTGTCTGTAAAGATTAGTGATAGATTGGGCACACTGCATTCTCCACTGTAAGAAAGGATTGTGAATAGCTCTGTTAAGATGTGCTTCACTGCCTAAGGTGGTGTTTTGTGGGTTTTTAATACTGTTTTGCAAGCCTCAGGAGGAGCTTTTATGAAAGCTGAATCCTAGGAGAGGCAATCAAAGACGATAGGCTGAAAGGCTCTTCAGAAGGGCCTGTGGGTTCTCCATATGCAGCAGCTTTTCTGAATACCCTGTTGTTGCATTTTTGGGGTATTGTGAAGTGTAATGAAAAAGAGAGAGTGGAAAAAAATATACCCAAATAAGTTTTAAAAAAGGGAGAAAGCTTTTTCATAGAGGAAAACATTTAATTTTAAACACAGATTATCTTCTATAGAATACTGTTTCTAGTAACATTGCAATGTGAGTCAGTGCAACAAGTTAACTCATCAATTTGTTTCTTAAATAAGGAAGTTGCAATCTTAAAAAAATGCTACTGATACAGGAGGAGACATAAAGAGTGTTATTCACAAAATACTTTTCTTATCAGACAGTGCAAAAGAAAACAAGAAAGTAAATACTTTAGTTAACTGAGAAGGATAAAGTCTTAAGTTAGAGGGAACACCAATGACTATTTTTCACACAGAGAAACAGATAGTGGCTCTTTGAAAAATAAATTACTTTTATGGAAAAACTCCTTGTTTATTAGCTGAAATTTCTTTTTCCCTCAGTATGTAATTACAGATATAATCTTCAGACAAACAAACTTGTCTTTGTAGCTCCTTTATCTTAGGCAAAAGTGTATGGAACTAAGTTGAATATAAAATAAGGAATTTCTAGCAAAGGCTAATACTGCATTTTAAATGCATGCAGCAAGTCTCTCCCTTCCTCTTTCTTGTTGCATGTATAGTATTTTCTACTTTTCTGATTTAGTCTTAAAGAAAATTGCTAAAACACAGTGGCATGAATTCAGATCGTAGCTTCTAATTTAAGATGAGGTTTTTGCAGTCTCACAATTGGCTCCTGATGGCTCCTCAGGGATACAAAATGTTATTGTTATATTGATTTTAGTGGACTTAATTTGAATTTATTGTTCACCAATCAGATAAACCTCTTAGAAAATTTAATTCAGAGGCAATCCATTTGGCTGACTGGTCCTATACTTACAGGCTTTTCTTTTTTTATTGCATCCATGAGTGTCTATCCTGGGTAGGGCTTAACCTTTTCTTCTGATTTGACTTTAATATTTAGCTGTATTGTCTTAGGAGAACATTAAGCCTGTGTCTCTCCAATGTAGGATAGCTGCTAATTCAGGTAGTGGCTATGCAAGTTTGTTGTTTTTTTTTTTTAATTATCTGATTTTTTTTTCCTGTTTCACTGGAGATTGACAGAGGTTTCATGATAGAACTTAGCATGAGTTACAAGTACATGATCCAAATTAGTTAACATGTCTTTGGATGCTGGAGATGATGGGTAGCATGATGGGCCATGAATAGTAAAGTTAATTATGCCTTGCAAGCTTAAACCCTGATTGATTTAAAAGTAATTATTAAAAAACAGAAGGATTGTTGCTTCTGCTTCTCCCCTCTTTCTCTCTGAGTTAGTGAGTGACCACCTAAACAGTTTTTGGCATTGAGGACAACTAAGGGGACAGAATCTCTCCCACTGTTTATCTCTGTTCCCGCTCTACAGAGGAGAGTTTTCCAACACAGAGCTGCTGTCACTTAGGAAAGCTTCTGCAGTGTTGATTGCTGATGTGCTTTATTCCTGTCACCCCTTCCCAGTATTTTTGGGGAGTAAACTTCTGCTTGTAGTTCCCTGGCAGCTGTGGATATGGCAAACAGCAAAGCAGCTGCTTGTATTGTGTGCCTATAGTTCACAGGGCAACCTTTCCTTACCAGGGAAGGGTGGAGAGCCTGAACAAGCATGTCTGGCTGGCATGGAGTGTGCAGGGGATCCATGAGTGGGGCTTTTGAACTCTGCTAAACGCACAAACTGCCACAGTGATAGCTGGGAGCCAGTTATGATTGATAACACTATTTAAAGGATGTTCTTTATGGGTTTTTGACAGAAGGTGGGTGGGTGGCTGGCTATGGTCTCTCACATTATTCGCCTCCTGTCATCAGCTCTTGCAACAAATGGATCCTGCAGTGTTTGTGAGCTGATCAGAGGACAAATGGTGGCCTGTGCTGTCCATCTTTAGTAGAGTCTCTCTTGGTTGCCAGCCTGCCATACTGTGCTCTTGACAGCAGAGGAAGCATTCAGGGGGTGACATTCACAGGTTTTTTTCCTGTGGTGCTACAGGGAAGGAGGAATAAAACTTTTGCCCAGCTGCTGCTGCTCTTACAGGTCATACTTGCTGATAATGGTGGGGGTGTATCCTGCATACTGCTGCTGGAGCTGAGTGTGTTTTGGGACAGGGCAGGCAGTCTAACTAATGTAGTTTGTCTCTTCCCTCTCTCCTTCAGACTGTGAAGGTGGGAGCATAGATTATTTTGCCTTGGTGCAGCTTTGTGTTTTACAAAATCCATATGTCAGAAAGGGCACGATAAAGGAAACGTTCTGTGTACTTAGAAGAAATAAGTGAGGTCTGTGATGGTTGCTGCTAAGTGTTTGTTGCGTTTTGTTCAAGGTGAGAAACCTTGAGGAGCCACCATGATGGATAAATGCTGGCAGAATTACTTTATTTCCAGCAAGACAAATCTCCTGTTCTTGTCTTTCTGTTTAAATTGGGACATGCAATCACACTCGTGGTGTCAACAGGTAGATTTTTACTTGATGTGGATGGACATTTTTATTCATACTAACAAAATCTCCCAAAACAATTGACAGAACTGTTTTTATTGTCCAGCTCTAGAGATACAGGAGAAACTACTGAGTTGAGTGCCATGTTTCTCCGTTATTACCAGGTAATAAAAATATACAGTTGTTCCTCAGTTCTAGCAATTACCATTAGGCTCTTAGCCTCAACATGATTCTTTTCAGTGTGTGTGTGAGGGTGAAGCTGGTCTAATGCTGCTTTTCATTTAATCGTTAAACCAAGAAGAGCGTAGCAGACTTCATCCACACACAAAATGTGATGAGCCTTGCTTCTTTGATGGTTGCCTGAAAACCTGAATGTGAATGAACAACGCTTGTAAGAAAGTAAATTGAGAAAAAAAGGAGATGGTGCTTGCAGAAAGAGAAATGCATAAGAACAAATTACTTAGATAATGCTATCAGATCCCTATTCCAGTCATCAGATTTGGAGTGCATCTCCAAATGCACTGAGATCTTCTAGCTCCTGCTGTACATGACTGGCCTGAAGAAAGCAAAGAAACGTCATAATTCTTTTTCCATCATCTGTTTGTCAGGAGATGGAGTTTCATTTACCAAAACTGGGTATGAACATTTTTTTCCAGAAAACACTACACACTGCATGGAGACTGAAGGCTGCACAGCCAAAAATGGCTTCTTCCATCTTTAAGAAAATGATCTAGTTTACCACAATGACTTGATAAATGAGATGCCACATGGAGATTTATTATTATTATTATTATTATTATTATTATTATTATTAGCTTCTCCTAAATATCATGTTTGTTTTGTTTGCATGAAGATTAAATTGGTTTAATTTGATTTTGGAAATATTTTTTTGAACAGAGATCCTAAAGTAGATATATTGTTATAAGAATATTTGGAAAGCTTCACAAATAATTTTGGGATACTTTGAAGGTCTTTTTGTTAACAAAGAACTTATGAAGTCCCTGTGAATTTGCAAAGTAATTCTTCAGGGAATCTTCATTTGTGTGGAATACAGTTTGGTTAAATATATATATATATATTGCTTTATAGAGCATACTGGTTTCAGTACTATCTTCATGCTAGTTAGTTAAATCTGCTGTGGCTGCACAGGAATTTATTGCACACCACGTTTGGATCTCTAAAGCTAGAAGATTGCAGCAGATGAAATAGCATTATTATTTGTCAGAGAAAACATTGGTGTGCACTAACAGTACGAAATTACTTATCATTTACCACTAACACAAAACATTTATATGCAAATGAATGTAAAAAATAGACCTACTTTACCCATGAATGATTTGATTCCTCTTAAGAATTATGCCTTTTATCTTAATTTCATCTTCCTGCCATTTCTCACACAGAAATACTTTCCTTTGCACTTATCACTAGTCAGATCGTAAAACTGTTTTGTCAGTAACAGTGAATATTAGACTTAATCAGTATGGTGCTAAATGAGGAAGGCTTCATTTCAGAACGGAGATTTATATGTACTGAAGGTGGAATTTACTGTTAGTATTCTGAGTGCTCATAGAAAAATTACTTACCCTTTTCACTATTGCCCTTTGTGAGTTAAAGTTCTGCTTATATGTCATATGTCAAATATCATATGCCTCCCTGCCCTCAGCCTGAGCTAACCTAACTGCAGTGCAGGAAATCCTGAAGTTGCATCGCCAGATCAATAAAGCTAAGGAGATAAAGAGTTCCTGATAGCTCATATAGATCACATTGAAAATGTGTTAGCAAATCTTTTACACAGAACTGCACTAAACCCTGTGGTGTGCCAAAGGCAGTAAATATATCTGTATGCAAAGGCTGAACGTCCTTCTTCCCACTAGCCTGAAGAATCTGTTATGGATCCTAGATACGTTTTTAATTGGGGGGGGGTTGGGCTGAGTTGGTTTGTGTTTTTTTCTCCTCTTTGGACTGCTTGGAGGTTTGGGCAAGTACAAAATACATGATACATACCCTGGTTCATAGAGTCATAGCATCGCTTGGGTTGGGAGGGACATTTTTATAAAGCTGTAAACCCCCAGTTAAAAGCAGACTGGATAAAAAGAGCTGTTACAATGTAAAATGTTTTTAAAAGGTAGGGTGTTTGTAAAAATACTTCTTTCCTTTTTGATAAAATGATTTTAAACTGCAGATTAGCTGTTTAAGAATTTCAGAAATTCATGGAACTGGAAATGGAACTGGTAGTTCAAATTATGGAGAAATATGAGTATTTGGCAGGCTAGGGACAAAATTAGGGACAAAGAAAGTAAAAAAACCGAAAAGGTAATGAGCACTTGGTCTTTCAGAGTCTGTTGATTGAATAAGAGAAAGAAGAATAGTTTATATAATTGCTCTATTAGTGCTGCAAATCTTGGCCAGGGCTTGGCTTTTTGATGTGTTGCTTGATTGTGGTGTAGAGAAAGAAGGGCATTTTTCAAGAAAGGAGATAATGATGATGACTATGAATCTTTCCTGGGTTCTGCAAGGCTGGAAGTATCATGCACCTGAGTGTTTTTATGAGTGTAAACATTTAGGACAAACATTTACACTCTTTGAAGCTATTTGCCTTTTAATCAGAATGTGTTTAATAACTGCAGTAAATGATAAGTGTCATTTGAGCTATCTGGGGTTTCTGTCCTTATCTACTTATTCTATGTTTATGAAACAGATGTGTTAGGATCATGTGTTGTGCACTCCTAAATTACCCCATATGTCAGTGCTATTTGAAGGAGAGATAACCTTAGTGTTGGCATTTCGAGACGCTGGAGGAAGGGCCGTTAGAAATATATGTTGTAGGCAGATCTGATGAGGTATAGAGTTACATAAGGCACCTTCCATATGACAAGCTGTGATATCAGTTGCTAGCAGCTTTGGGCTGGTAAACTATCTGCCTCATACTTTGTGGGATGTGTTCAGCCAAATGTTTTGGAGAATGAGATTCAGATCCATTTTGTTTATTTTTAAAATCACCTTTGAAGGCGAAGGGTAGAACTTTTCTTGGTATTCACCACAAATTTTCAGGTGTGGTTTTGAAATGACTGCCATGTGCTGTGGTATGTATCCATATGATGCCATTTTGATAATTCATTTAAAATCTTCCTCGGGCTTTTCAAGAAATGAGGACCCTATGAACTTTACTCTTTCCAGGTTGCTTGTTTAAAAGCAAATAAATAATACATACAGAAAGGATACTCAACAATTAAGTGTGGAAGATGAAAGCACTGAAAGATAGTGAGGAGAAGATAGTGAGAACTCAGGTAAATTGAGGTGATTTTAAGTCCATTTCTTAGCCATATGCTATTCTTGCTTAAAACTCCTGCATTCATGCTGTGAATAAATGAAAAATGACTTTTTATTGCATTAGAGAGAAAACTTGTTATTTCATCCTTGTGATAGTTATCCTTATTACTGAGATATATCAGATGTAATTGAGAAGTTGCACTTCCTTACACATAAGTTATTACTCAGTACAGCTATCCAGATGATAAAATTTGTCTTTTTAAAAGGTTGCCATTTTCTTTCTTCTTTAAAATATACTGTCTGTGTATGTTACAAAAATATTTACCAAATTAAAATAAACCTTCACCTTCTAAGTTTATACAGTCATGGTTGCCTTCTGCAGAGGAGCAGCAGAAATTAATTAATGTAAGCACTCCTGTCTGCTCCGCTGTCTGGTGAAGGTACTGCTTTTATTTTCTTCTTGCCCACAAGCACCAGTATTACAGTAGCATCTTCAGTTCCCCTCTTGTGACTCCTCAGTAGAAGTTAACACTGGTCTCGGCATGCCTTCTGCTCCACGTAGTTTCCAGCAGCATGGTTTTCATGCCTTTTGTTCCATGAGGTTTTCAGCTTTCTGTGCTGAAGAGAAGACAATGTAATTTAGAAAGGTAGGCAGAGAGGCCATATGCTCATTTCCCTGTCTTGGGAGTGTTTTTAGGAGTTAAAAAGTGTCACTGAACTTGATACAGCATTTGTGTTTGGAGATGTAGAGGTATTCGTGGTTGCCTAAAAGTTGTGATTGAGACAGCTGTTCTAAGGGATTTCTGTATTTGTTAATGCGACTGTGGTTATGTCTGTGTTTCATGTTGTACTTTGTTTAGACCTGAGCTTGGCTTATTTAGGTAGCCGAGATGGTCTTGTACTTGCAATGGGCAGTATAAAAATACCCTAAACTAAGGTCCTGGCATCTTCTAGACAGTCTAAGCCAGCAGAGATAGTTAGCACTGTATGAGTTAGAAACAGTTTACTTTTCAACCTGTGCTAACAGAGTCAGATGCAATTCCCTGCCAGCAAGAGTCAAGTGAATTTAACCCAGGAAGGAGATGAGGTCTAAATTTTTTATTTATTTATTTATTTGTTTGTTTTTTTTATTGAGGGAAGAAGAGAACACAACTCCTGAACATTGATCACGCTAGTTAAGGATAATTTTGCTTTACTTTCACATTTGGTTTGTGAACTCTCTTCCTACCCTTGGGGTGCTGGTGCAAGGATGGGCTGGCAGAGGGACCAGGCTGGCTTTTCTCACAAAAATACCAAGCAAAACTCATTGGTGGTGATTAGAGCTGCTGCTCATCAGCATGTGAAGAAAACAGCTACAATTCCTCACTCACACTGTCACGTGAAGCCACAGAAAAGTAATTAGCAGGTAAGATATCTATTAATAGCTCCCACCACCTTTAGTTCAAACACCTGCTGACAAGCTATTACTCTGTGTAGTTCAGCTTCATCAAGTTCTTGTTTTATGATTGCCAGAAGAGACTCCATTAGAGCTGTTTCTGTTGGGGCAGGGTGTCTCTGAAGACACTCTGTGGCCTCTCATTGAGGAAGTAGATGCCTAGACTTGTGTCACTTCTCGTAATCTCTACAGGCATGCAGAGCTTTCTTTGTGGTTCTTTCAGTGACTGAATATATTTTGGCTAATGAAAGCACAGCTCGGGTAGTGCTGGCTAAATGCAGACTAGGGGAAAACAAAGAACTGTCTCCTTTGCCTGCAATTATCTTCTTACAGTGCTTGAAAATAAACGCAGTGCATTTCTAAGAAAACCCTATTGTTAATAGTATATTATTGAATATAAAGTATGATTAAATTTGGCAGTTTTTACTTAGGCAAGCTTTTCCCCAGTATTAGAACACACAGCTCTGGTGGCTTTTATTACGGGCCAGAAATGTTAGTGATAAACAAAGTGAGGATTTTGTTAACTTGGCTGCTGCTTTAGGATCCTTCTGCTTAAAGGCTTCAATTAAATTAACACAGCTGCCCAAATGAAGTGTTCCCCTTCCCTCAGCCCCCTGAGATCAGCTGCTAGCTCAGATTTAGGGAGGTTAGGGTGAGGGGAATCTTCAGGATAGGGACATAAAACCAAAAGAGGCTCTTGAGGGGATACCAAAGGGAATACAACACCCAAAAATACATTTTGCCTGAAATTTATCATTGTATTTTCCATCTCTGGCTTTATCTGTATGATATTATAGGTGGAGGCTTTATCAAAGTCAGTGCCATCCTCTTATAAGACCGAATTTACGTGTGGTTTAGGCTTAGTGTTTTACATTGAAGAGCACACATGCACGCACACACATTTGATGAATATGTATGAAAATAGGCTTTGAATCTATTAATGCTCCCTCTTCCTTCCCTCACATCTAATGGTGAAAAAAAGGCATCTGAAGAAGAATGTGGCTGTAGGTGGCCATTACTTAGATATTGAGAGGAAGCCATGAAGGTTTTGTAGCTGATTTTCTAAAGAAGCGTATACATAAATGCAGCCTTTTTTCCTGTTGTAGAAAAAAATTTGAGTGTCATTTTGCTTAGTCTGCAGTGTTCAATATTGCAGATTTTCTCTTCTTCTGGTGCTTTGCTTTCTGGTGCTACTGGGGTCTGTTCACTGCCTGCCAGGACTCCTGCTGGGGTGGGCATGGAGCACCTGCACAGGCTGGGAACCAGCACCTGCCTGTCTGAGCAGATGAGGTACAGACAAGGTGACAAAGAGGAGATGGCAAAAGAGGGGGAGTTGAAATAATCTGGGGTTGTTGAGGACCATTGGGATCCAGCCTCGCCCTCAGCGTGGTGTCCCCTGGCTGTGGGGCCTGGGTGGGGCATGGCTGGGGTGACAAAAAAGGTGCCTGGGCCTGTATGGCACCTTGCCCACACACCCCCTGTCTCGCCCACCTTCGTTTTATATTTGGATAATCAGATTCAGGTCCTTAGGAAAAGCCTGCTGAATTAAGAAATTCAGTGTTTCAGTGTATCAGGAAGAAGGCAGCCCTGTGAGAAGGCCTGTGGCTGGCCTGCAGTCTGTGGTTGTACCCCCAACGTTTAGGGGTGTGAGTGCCATGTTGTTGGGGTGTGCTTGTGGTGGGCTTTGCTTTGGCTGGTCTTTAAGACTTTTTTTGGGATTTATCGTTCATCCAGAATATCTTTCATTTGTTTCTTCCCCCATTAATTTTGCCAAAATGAGTTAAATGTGCAAGAAGCAGGATGAAGTAAGAACAAACCTGTTATCTTTTCCAGACTTACTCCTACTCACTTCTCAATCCCCATCATGCTCCCTCAGCCAGATTAACCATAGAAAGATGCAGATTTTTATCTGATGTTTATCTCTTTACTTTGGACTGATTTAATAAGTTATTAGTTATGAGCCATTTAGCTGCATAATGAAGTACATATTACCTTTCAATCCCAATTAATTGTTTTCATCTTGTAATTTTTTATTTATAAGCTAATGCTATCTGTTGTATAATTGCTTTTGAATATTTACATGGTGGAAAAGCCACTGGCCAAATATATGGTTTGTCTGATTGGGACTGAATGTGGTGGCAGGGGACAGCATCTGTGTAGTTGAGAAACATGCCTGCAAAACCTTCCTTGCCCAAGACATGGTTGTTCACAGAACTTCCAGTAATGGTTTATAAAGTGCAACCTTAGTACATGGTCAGTGCCCCTTAAGCTGAGTTCCAAAGTGCATTCTCTGCTGCAGAAGGATGGTTGTTGGTTGAGTGGCTTCCTCACAAAGGGAATTTAGTTTACAGGCACACACAGCTGGCTGGAAGAGGGCAGACAAGCCGTGTGCTGTACTCTCTCCTTTCTGTCATGAGCCCCCATTGGTGTGGGAGTGGATGTTGTGGGAGGGGTGGGGTCTCACTGGGAATGGCTTCAGTATAATGTTCCTGCAGTCCCTGTGTAGTAAAAGAGGATTAAATTCATTTAGTAGATGGTTTGGAATGGGAGCACGACAACTGCTGTAAATAATCACTACCTGGCACCCTGCCCCCCCCCATTCCTATAGAAAAAAGATTAAGGTAAATAAGCTTCACCAGTCTTAAATTAGCATTGATGAGCATCTCTTCTCCCATCTATCCTTGTGGACAGATCAGCATGGGAAGCAAACCAGGGGCATGGGAGAAGAGCTGGGGAGGTCACAGAGTGTCATTAGGGAATAGATTTTTCTGTATGCATCTAGGGGATTTGTACATTCTACTTCACCATTTGTGGTACCAAATGTCCATGTTCTGTAATGAGTAGCCCATTCCATTGTCAGTTGAACAAGTTTTCAGCACCCCATTCTATCACTCTGTGATGTGGCTAAAGTGAGAACCTTCAAAATTCCGTAATTCTCTTAGAGGAGTACTAAACCCAAGTTTGTGCAATTGCTTATTCCTTTACAAAGGCAAATAAGTCCTTTTTGTAATAACTCTATCACTCTGTGTGTGTGTGTGAGGAAAACAAATCTTTTACAGAAATGACAAATTGCTGATAGTACTATATTATATTGTAATTGAACATTAAATCAAGGCATTCTCAAGTGCTCTTTTGGCAACATTTGTACTTTTGAAGGATTTCCAGCAACTCAGTTTGTTAATATTGTTTGTTAGTATTTCTGCATAGTTATTTCTGTCTCTACTGCACAGCTAAGGCACGTAATTTAAGAGATTGACTCTTAAATGGAAACAAAGTATAGAACTTAAGTGAGTGAAATAGAGGTTGAGCAAGGCAGCACTGTGTTCTCTGGTCTGTGATTGTGGTGGTCCTTTAACTGCTAAAGAGAACAGAAGTGTGCTAACAAACTTACTTAGATCTCCGAAGCCAGCAAAACCAATTTAGTATCACCATGTCCATACTGCTGGTTGCAAGCCCTGGTGCCAGGTGTATTTTAGGAATTATTGTGAGTACCTGGGGTACTGATTCCTAATCATCAGGTCTACAGAGAGAACCCTCTGATCAAGGCTGGATTGGATGGGGCTCTGAGCAGCCTTCTCTAGTGAAAGGTGTCTGTGCATGTGGAAGGGGTGTTAGAACGAGATGATCTTGAAGGTCCCTTCCAACCCACACCATTCTTTTGATCTACTGACAGTGATGCGCTGCTCTGAAAAACAATTTTCCAGACTAGGTTTTTTCTTTGAGATGTTTTTCTCAGTACACTTAGAACAAGCTAAAGGATCACTCATAATTTTGCTCTTCTTTTGTTCTCTTTTTATGCGCTTCAGAAACAGAACATTCTATACATTTAAAAACTACTGAGTGGGTGTATTTCTGCCTTAATTATTAGGAATGGTTAAGTTTTGAAGTAGAAGATCAGTCTTGCTGTTCTTGGTTCTTCCTGTTCATCTGTAAAGCTAACTTTATTTTCTTTTTCTTTTCTTTTGCAATGCAGAACTATGGTTTGGAAACAGAAAATCTAAAGACCCTTTCTCACAAACTGAATGCATCTGCCAAAAATCTGCAGAACTTCATTACTGGGAGGAGGAGGAGTGGTCACTATGATGGAAGGACCAGCCGCAAATTACCGAATGATTTTCTGACATCAGTAGTGGATCTGATTGGAGCAGCTAAAAGTCTTCTGGCTTGGCTGGACAGGTAAAATCTCCCAAATGTCTCACAGGTAACCAGATCACACACATGAACAAGCTCCAACTTCTTTACAAAATGTAACATAGACACTGAATGGCAGCAGGATTCCTTCACGTGTTCTGAGGGGATCTTTGTACCATTTTTTTTTTTTTTATGTCAGCATGCAATTCAGGTTAGCTTTTCAATACAATACCTCCAAATGCACTGTGGCCCTACACATACATGCAGTAAAGCAACAGGATGACATCATTAGGCTATATTGCTGTTTTTTTACTAATATAAAGCAGCAGTTTAACCTGCATAAATCATATTCATTGCTTTGATTCTATGAAATTCACAAAACTGATCATACTTTTCATTACATGGCTGTCAATATATAATTCCAGAGTGTGTGTGTGTGTGTACAAATGTTTATGTTGTGTTTTAGGTTTTTTAAAGAGCAGTGAAACACCTCTGATTTTCTAGAGGTACTGTTCTACACTTTTACCTCTGTTACCTAGGAAGTATGTGGGACCAGGACTAAAGTGCTCCCCTTTGCTACATTTGTAATGACTTCTTCTAATCCTAACAAGAGTAATATGCAGGATTTTAAGATGATCATTGAAATTCCTAAAGTGGTTGAAATTGGTCCATCTGTATGTTGTTATATAATGCGTCACAATGAATTTTCATCAGAGAAAACAAAAGGCTTATCTTGATTTACAGGTGTATCTTATTTTGTTTCCAGCAGCTGAAGTTTTGTTCAGAGTATGATCTTCATGTAACTTTTCAAATTCAACAGGATTATTTGGTTTTACTGCTGTGTGTTTTGTCTTTCATTCTGGTGAGGAAAACTGCCTTTTCTCTCATAAATCATTTCCATATGAATGGTTTAGGTGAGGCCTGAATCGTTTCCATTTGTTAAACTGGACTGCAAACTCTCTTTGTTCAGGAGATTGCAGCTACCATTGCTTCTTCTTTTCTACTCCTTCTCTAGCCTTTCCCCAAGTTTGAAACCCAGAGTACCTAAAGTTGGCTCCAAAAGTTCTTTTTAGATACTTAACATTCGGTGTGTAGAGAAATAGTGCAATCTTATGGAAAGAGTTTGGGATTGAGACTTGAAAAATTGGTAGTATATTTTTAGCTCTGTCTCTAACCTGTTAGTATTTGGAATACCTGTAGGTTTCACTTCTTCTCCCTACAAAGTTGTTATTGGCAGAGAGCAACATATCATACTGGGCTTTAAAACAGAAAGAACAGTAGAAAAACATATTGTTTTGCTTAGATGGGCCAGTTTTTGCCACTTATTTCTATTTAGAAATAATCTTGTTTGGTTTCTCATTGGAACTGTGGTCATGATTAAAGACTGTTATTAAGTCAGAGTTCCTTTTGAGTTCTGGTTGTTTGTTTGATGGGTTTTTGAATTCTTTTTTTAATAGTCTGTTTTTCAAAAGTAAATTTTATATATGTATACACATGTTTAACACATTGAAGAACAATGGGTTTTTTGCAACTTAATATGAATTTAAGAATTGAAGTTCAGGAAGAAGGTAGTTGTTAATGCTACAAAAGATCTGCATCTCAGGACTGGTGTGTCACTGTAGTGCTGTGCACTGCATGTACTTTTGCATTTAGCTGAAATGAAGTGACAACTGATCAGACCCAGGAATTCCAAGAAGTTAAATGTGGCAGTGTGTGTTTTAGGAGTGGAGCTGAAGCCTAGACCCCAGTAAGCTTCTCAGGTGAAAAAGCCACTTGGGGAAACTCAGGCAGAGCAGTCAAGCTCACACATCCACACACGCCACGTAGCTGGCTCAGCAAGGAGAGGCAAGAGGGCCCTTGCGCTGGATCGGTTCCAGCCAGGTTTGTTTCCAGGAACCAAAGGGAAATCCAGAAGCAAAAAAGGGCAGGGGTCTGCCAGTTCCAAGGTTAAGTATGGGATACAGCAGCCGATGGCCTTGTGGCACGGGGGCAGAACAGGGGGCAGGTGGGGTCAGTGACCTGCAGCTGAGACAGGGCCGGTCACCAGGGACCCAAAACCAATGGAGACACAGAGGAAAGGAGACACCACAGGGCCAGGGCATTAGGGAGGGGGGAAACTGGGGCAAACCTTTGTGTACAGAGTGCCACTGGGGAGTTCTCTCTATCAGATGGGGAAGGTGACTCCACGATCTGTCCTGCCAAGGCCAGACCCTAGGTATTATGCCAAGGGGCTGCAGGGATTCCACAGTTAAAAATGAGGGCAATTACGGTGCTATCACACTTTCAGCAAGGCTGTCTTGAGTGTCCAAAGAAGGATTCAGGTTTCTAGGGAAGTCCTTTCGAAGGTCTAAACAACTGGTTCTAAGGAATATTTTCTAAAACATTTTAAGATTTTTCTGATTTATGAGCATCTGGGTATTTTGGTAAAGTTCTTCCTGATTTATGAAGTCCCCAAATGAGGATGAAGGTAGGCCAATTGCATTTTTCTTAGGAAGTGGGAACATCTGGAGATCAATGTGATTCTGCTTCTTCTATAAGAAAGTATTGGGGCCACTAGGGGGAGATAGAAAGATTTTAAAAATTGATTAGTAAAAGTAAGGAACATGAATTTAATTTTATTCTGCACTATCAAATTTTCTAATATCTAATTTTATTCTGTTACTATCAAATCTGGACCCCAAAACTTATTTTTTTGGTTGTTTTCTTGTACCAATTTCATCTCTGGGTTGTGAGAGGGGAGAGCAGACCATTAGGATGAATGAAGTGGTTCTTAGGGTTATCCATCCCGTTGTAAAAGCACTGCTAGGCTGTCCCTGTGCAGTGGTTTTTGAGGTCATGTCTGGGAAAAGCAGCTAGCAGCAGCTCCAGCTTGCACAGACATCCAGTGATGTGGGTTTTATACATAGGGAATGGTGAGGACTCCATACAGGTTGTGCTTCACTTGTTGCTGCAGTGAGTGCTCTGTTTATGATGTTTCTGTGGGACACTTAAGATCTTAAAGGACTTCGTTGGGCCTAGCACAATTATGTAAAAGAGGTAATGAGAGTTGTGGTTTGCTGAGTTACTTTCACTGTAGTCTTGCAGTGCTACTGTGCAGGGCTGATCCAAGGATACTCTTTGTTCCAGGTCTTTGCCTGGAGCAGTCCTACTTCCAGATGTATGTCAGAAATTGAGTTTTCCTGAAAATTAGGGTAGCTTTTATTGCCAGGCTTTTAAAGGGCTTTTGGTTTAGTTTCATTTGTAAGCTGGAAAACTTAATAGAGAATTCTATTTTCAAAAGAGGTAGTCTGGTGATTTTGAGGAGCCTGAAATAACTGCCCAATGACTCGCTGTAAGGAAACTGTCATCACACTGATACGCTTGAGTGCAATTTTAACTTCATGTTACTTTCTCAGCTCACAAAATGTATCCTCTTTCAGGAGACTTCATAGCTTTTAAATCTTTTATTTCATACTTTCTCCCTAATCTTTAGATTTTTCCAAGTGAATTTCCTGACAAGATCTGTACCTTCTTGAAAAGCTGTGAGTCTTTTGTGGAAGGGTGGCGTGTTTCTACTTGACGCGTAGTGCAATTTAGACAGATGGAAACCCACACTTCAGGCTATAGCAACAAACTACTTACCTGATGTGCAAAGCAACTTGGCATTGAAATATTTCCTGTGATACTTCTCAGGAATTACAGTCAATGAGGTCTTCTACATTTCCAGATGAATTACTGGCATTCTGTTCAGTCTTTACTCCTGTAATTCATGAAAGTTGTCTTCTTTGGAATGGTAATATATGTCACCTTTCTTTATTGTCCTTCTTCTCTGATGTGTCAGATTCCTGGAAATTCTTCTGCCTTTTATAGGGTGGATTCACTCCATCCTGGTGAGGAATATTTAAAAATGTGTAATTAAATTAGGATTACTTTTATAAATTCACTACTGCGGATTTGTACTATGAAGGTGTTGAAATTTTGTGGCATAAAGGTGTTTCCAACCTCATAAATGTAATTTTTTTTCTCTGCATTAGTATGTCCAGTAGTATCTGCACATTTAATTGGAATTGAAATTAGGCATGTTTATTTCTGTTAATCCGGGTTAAGGTTTCGTTCTTAGAGCACACATTCACAATCCACCGGAATACACCTTGCAAGATGTTGCTTTATGTGTGGATGTGTTGGTTGTCACTGCCTCTGCAATTTCTGAATTATGTTTACTTTATCCATCCATAGCTTTTGTGATCTAAAAGCAGCGTGAATACCTAAAGGATTTTGAGAGCCGAAGCTACTTTTTTTCCATCTTTAACCAAATTTTGTTAGGAATTTTCCATGTTACTTTCATCTTCAATGACACCAGTGAAAACTTCCCAGTTGTTGTCTAGAGGCAAGCATAAACTGGAAAGCAATGACAACATAGGCATCCCAGAAAATTCTTCTGAGCCCCAAGTTTAGAGCATTTACCAGTGCTTGTAAGTAGCTTTCTCTCTGGTTAGGATACAGACAGGCCTTTTACTGTACTCCCAGCTCATTCCTTTTCTACTAATTTGCTAATACCTATTGGTTGCAGTACTGAAATGGCAATGAGTCCAGAAGGAGGAGTGCTCAGATTCATCCAATACATTTTCTCCTGGATCTTAGCAGACCACCTGAAAGGCAGACAGAAGGTTGTATCTTCTTTGGAAGCTGGCACAACTTTGAGTGTTGAGTTTGTCTCCTAATGAGTCAGAAACTGCTGCAAAGTGAAGACAGCCTTGAAAGCAAAAGGATTTGAACCTCGTTGTTCCTCTTCAAGTCCCACTGTACATCATGTTTTTCTTTATGGGACAGCTGGATTTAACAGGTACAACTCATTACTGTAGTCTTGACTGGGAAGAACTGTATTGCTCTTTGTGGAAGAGGAAGGATCCTTAGCAAACCTGAACTGAGGTGACATTTGATGGCAGCTTCATGAGCTCTGTCTCTTCCCATGTCTCTCCATGCTCTGCCATCACAAACTTCCAGTGATGTCATCTTCCATTTTGTTCCTGGTTTGATATGTTCTCTTCATTCACCTCCACCACACTTCAGTTGTTTTTGCCAACCAAAATCCCTGGAAATCTGTATTTCCTGCAGATTGCACTAAGCAAGAGAAGAATTCTTAGTTGTGCTTCTGGGCTTCTTCCTGTCTAGTCTAGTGTTTGGGCCATGTTATCTGAAGCAAGGACTCCTTATGCCATATATCTTATGCAGCATCAATAAACTATTTTGGATCTTAACAATAGGACTAATATCTGTATAAACTATAAATGCAGACTTAGAGAATAGGAGTGAGGAAGGATTGTTGTTTCGAGGGCTTTACTTGAGTCCAAGAGACACTAAGATAATGTGGTAGTTATTTTTCCTCTTAATTTAAGAAAATACAGTCAACTTCCCATGAGACAACTACTACAACATTTTGCGTCTGTTGTTGTGTCACAGATTTTAATGGTCGTGAATTAGGATTTGTCAAGCACCACTGGATTTTTTAGTAGTGTTTGACTCAGCCATCTGTGTGGGCTGAGATTCAATATGTCTTTCACAGCAACTCTTCTGTAGCTCTTGTTTTTCACACTAGCACTATCCCCTTTTTGGAAATGTAAAACTTAAACTGCTGCTGCAGATTACACTGCAGTCTAAGTAGGAGGAACAAAGAGATTTTGTGGAGATAGATTTCTGTATTCAAGACTTTAAGTGCTGTGGCCAGAGAAAAGCTAGCAGGCTGACAAATGTGCATCAATCTGATGAACTTACCACTGCTATCTGGACACATAGTACATGAACAAAATGAAAAAATAAGATGAATAAAAAACCTAACTGTAAATAGAAATTTTGGTTATATAAAATAGATGGTAAAATTGCTGACAGAAATAAAAAATGTAAAATTTCACAGTAAAAGGCCTTTTTGGCAAGTCTAGGTCTGCTTTTAGGGTTATTCACAGAGTAGTGGGGTGTAATCCTGTAACTTCTATACCTCAGGTGGGCAAATTATTTTGGTGCAAGCATAAATTGCTACAATTCTGTGAAGCAGTTGTATCTGTACATAAATCCCATTAAATAAGGGTAAAACCTGTGCCTGAAGTTAAGGACATTTGAATGCTTCAGTGGCTGACAGCAAAGCAGGATCTCCAAGCCTTGCACCGTGGGCTTCTTTTGGTGATCCTTTGATGTGTCAGAGAAGTGCAGCCTGCAGTGATGTGAATGCTCTTGGTTTATGACTGAACAATTCTAGGTGTTCAGGTTTAGCACACCCTTTTTAAGTCTGCATTGTATGAAAGCATTGTGGTAGGAGAACACATTCCCTACTCCAAAATGGAGTCCTTCTTTTCACCATGGTGACATACTCAATGCATACATTTCTTTCCATTGTAGGTTGAATGTGCTCAGCTGGGTTTCTTTGCCACATTGTTTTTGGTGAATGAGCCCTTCTGATGTTTATGGTGTGACTATTTTGTAGTTTTAAGTAGAGAGGTACATTGTTTGTGAGCCCATAACTTCTCACTTACCAAAAAAGTGTTAGTGGTTTAGAGTCTCCTTTATAAGAAGAGGCCTGCTAGCTGTGCCTGGTTATTACTTGTTCTGACAGGGTAAATCTGCTTTGCACACAAGATGATGGGAGTAAATGAATGAAAACCCAAGCAAAAAGAAACAAAAGGCTTCAGCTATTCTTTACTCACCACACCAATATTGCACTATCTGTCAGCTGGGTTTTAGTCTTAAAACGTTGAATCTTGTTTCCTTTATGCATTTCCCTTTTTGCTGGTTTGAATGGTATACCAAACCTATCAGTAAGTGCTGCCTCAGAATGCTATGGTACTTAACTATTGTGCTCCTGGAACAGCTGTAAAGGGTTTAATAGAGCACTCATTTAAAGAATTCCTTTATCCAGTGTGAATTTTATTGCATTCTTCCCCGATTCTACATAAAGCAGTTCCATTAGAAGTACAAATGAAATGTTTGTTTCATGAAAGACTAAAACTATGAATCTTAGATGGCTTAGGTACAATGTATATACAGCAATATTGTGCATTCAGAATTTTATTTGACCGTAGTATGTTGTTGCCTTTGAAGACTGAGTTATTGTCTTGGTTTGGAAAGACAGGTTTCTGCCAAGGAAACTGGGGTTTCCCTAGAATGGAGAATGCAAACCCCTCACACCCTGCCAAATTATAATTTTGCAATCAAGGGCTCTCAGGCAAAGATTTTGGGGATAGGAATAACAGGAATTTCTTTACTAGGAAATATTAACAATACAAATGTGATAGGAAACAAAACCACCGAACCAAACAAGTAAATAAACAAATAAACAACAATTTTGGAAAACCCTGACAGAGTCAGACCCTGTGATTCAGGATGTTGAAAGCAGTCCAAAAGTGAGTCCTTCTGAAGTGGCAGACGTGATTCTGTTGGAGCAGAGATGATTCTGTGGAAAAGCAGATCCAGAAGTGGTGAGGAGGGGAATCTGGTAATGATGAGGAGGGGGTCCGGGGATGGTGAGGTGGAATCTGGTGAGATGAAGTCCGGTCTTCCTCCCGGGTGAAACACTGGCAGCTCTCCTGTCTGTGAGTCTCCGTTTATCCAGCCAAACTGCCTGCTCCTCTCCCCGCCACTGCCAGAGCATGAGAGGTATAGAAATGCAGATGCACCGCTCTGGAGGGGAAGGTACAGGCTGGAAAGGTGCTAACAGCCTATTAAGATGAGGCATCAGGCCTTCAAACAGATGGAAATAGAATACACAAAACCTGGCTCAACAACCCAGGACAGTTAGATTACTGCTTTGGTTGCCTCTCTCTTTGAATGATTTGGGACTATTGCGCTTAATCAAAAGGCTGTGAGGATGTTTTCGCTTGTTAGGATGCTAAAATAAATATGATATTGGTTTTAAAGTGCTCACACTTTAAAATTATAAAGTCTATTGTTATAAAATATCTCCGTACTACAACTAGTGGTGAAATATGATTAATTTTTGGTTTGGATTATGCTTTTACCAACAGCCATCTGCAATTGTCCAAATTGCAGCTTTTTAAAGTGAAAATGTTCTTTCTATGTATTATTTTCCCTTAATGTTATATTAAGAAGAGAGATGAGGATACTAAAGCATACGAGGACAAAAAAGTTGATAATGTAGAAGTACTGAGGGTATTCATCTCCTTCAAAAAATTTTAATTTTTCTTCGTGTGCAGTCAGTAGTTGTGACTATTAATAGCTGTTGAATTGTATTATTTCTTAATTCTGTGATGGAATAAGCTGTGCTGTGTTAATGTGGCTGGGTTTTCTACCAGTCCTTCAGGGTGGTTTCACTAATGAATGTCTGATAAGATATATTTTTTTTTCATTCTGAGAGATGCTGATACTGCTAAAATGCTAATTAGGTCTCAATTCATAAAAGTGTGCACACATGCATGTGTGTTGCAGCCTACGTTACATGTGTATAAGCAAATTCACATTTCAGAGGTGTTAGATTATTTATGTCAAACACTTCAAAAAAGTGTGAAAAGAACCAGTAGCTTTTTCATGCCTTGTCTTAGGAAAACCTTACATCCTATAGATCAGGGCATTGAAGTTGATTGACATTAGTGTTTAAAAAAAAAAAGTAAGCAACAATGTTTTTTCCCTGTGGCTGAGGTGGTTTGAAGTTCTTCATCTTGCCCTGGTGTCTCATAAGGTAAAGGTTCACAATGTGGGTTTCCACAGTGGAAAAATCTAGAGGTTCCCACTTTTCCAACTGTATTCATGATCACAAAATGTCTATGAACTTAATTATCCTTGAAACCTATTACCCACTCATTTGTGAAAGTGGTTTGAAAATGACTAATGGCTTCAAATGTTGGAAAGGAGAAGGATGGAGAAAATGTGAGACTAAAGGCAAAAACATCCTGCATGTGTTTGTAAAAGCATTCATGTGATTGTGTAAATTTATTTTCCTTAAGATATCAGGTGTAGAAGGGTTAGACAAATAATGAAAAGGAGAAACCAGCAGAGGTTTGGAAGAGAAAAGGGCATATGGTCAGGTGGGCATGCTGTGGAACTGCAAAGGTGTTTTCATGTGGGTGTTGCAAAGAAAATCACAGTTTTGAAGGAAGAACAATCAAATTACAAGAGAAATAGTAAAAAATGTTCTACAAAGAGGGAAATGTGTATTGGAAATATCTTGGAAATGACTATGAGACACTGAGATCAGTGTTACAGCAGGAAGTGGGGCAACATATGGCCCTAGTCCAAGGCAGTTCTTTAGTTCTTTTTAACTTTAGAAGTACCAAATTGGCCAGTACATGTGTTGAAAATAGCAATTTTTTTTCTCAGGGAATTCACTGGGGCTGATGAAGAACCTCAGACCTGAAGGTCCAAGGGACTGTGAGAAATGTGCCTTTGAAAGAAAAGCATAGAAATTGAAAGATGATATAAATGGCTCTGCCAAGCCAATGGATTTTTTTTGTTTAAGTAGAGAGAAGTTGTCTAATTTAACAGGGAATTTCTTATACTTGGTGCATGTCTTGAGGAAGAAAGTGTTTTAGCAGCCAACTGAAGTTATATTATATGTAGGCTTTACTTGCATTTTTACAAGTTGATTCATCTATTCACAGTTAATAATATTGTGCTGTATTAAAATTATAGACAATGGGTATATTACCAATGAAGAGATTTTTTGCCAGGTTGGTATTTATACTGTCTTATGTGAAATCCAGTCAGTGATCCTACAGTGAAATTTCTGTTGCTATTTTGATTGAAACTGCTGGCATGTTGTCTTCCTGGACTTTGCCTACTGAAGTTGAGGCTTGGGATGGAATACCAAAATACATTTCCTTTGGAGGCAAGTATTGAGAGAGGCCCTTACCTTTTATCCAGCTGCTTATGTGGTAGTGGCTGTGTAATTGTGCATGCAGATTGCCTCCGGGGATGTGGTCTGAACTGGGAAGGAGGAGGAAAGGGAATTGCAGTTTTACTGGTCCAGTTTGCAGCAGTAATCCAAGGAGCCATCTGCAGAAGTTGATGCAAGGGAGTTGGCTTAAAAGCTACAGAGACCTGCAAAGGAGGCAATTGGAGGGATCCCTTAGATTTTCTGCAGGAGCAGAGTTTATATGAAACATAGACCTGTCTCCTTATCTTTCTAAGTTGTGAAGCACCTTTCAAAATCTTACATCTTAGTTGTTATTTGTAGTAGCCTTCTCCCTCCTGCTGACACCCTTGCTGCCTGCTTGACATGCTATTGCCAGTAAGCCTTCACTGTGATAACTTAAATGTAACTAAAACGAGTAGTGTCCCTTTATGTGTGTAAAGTCAACAAAGTTTATTTGGGGCATTTCCAATGATCTTCACTAAGAGTAAGGATGGTAAAAATACCATTATTTTCCTCATGAACCGTGAAACCAAACTAAATTACAAAACTATGAGGGAAGATGATGTGGTATTAGAAGCCAAAGCCCTACTGTGTGATTTTGTTTAGAGAAATGCTGGAGGCTATGAAATGTCAAATAGATTCCAATTGTGTAGTTTCAGGATCAAATTGTATTAACACCCATACTTAAAGTAAAATAATACCATTTGCTGGTTTGATTCCAATCCTCTTCAACAAAAAAGTAAGTTCCTAAATGAGCTTTACCTTTTTAAATCAAGGTTTCAGGTAGATTTCAGAACCTCGACAGTTACAATTATGAAAGGAAAAATCAGTGGTTTTGTCTGCCTTGACTAATGTACTTCTTTAAACACAATTATCACAGAATACCTTGAGTTAGGAGGGACCCATCATGATCATTGGGTCCAGCTCCTGGCCCTGCACAGCATACCCCATGTGCCTGAAAACATCATCCAAATACTTCTTGAACTCAGTTATGGTTCATAACCAAGCAGTTCAGTTACCTTTCATCCTTCAATATGTTCATAAATATATCCCCCTATAAACTTCAGAAACAATCTCTGGGTGTGCCTGCTCCAGTGTGTACCTACTGTACAGTTGTCATATGCTGCAGAAAACTTGAACTCTGAATTGTGAGTGTATGTTTATGTCCAGTAACTTTCATAAAACACTTTTTGGAACTTACCTTGGCTTCCAGTGTCTGCACTTTGATTTTAAAGGAATGTCCTGGTTTTCTCTCTAGAAAATAAAGGCAGAAAGTGTATGCCATTGTGTGATGCGTTATATAAAATTAAAGCTGCTAGACTTAATTGTGCACCTCAGAGTTAATTCTGTCTTATGAACCATCAGGGCTGGAGCCCTGGAGAAGAAAGAGAGCTTGGGGTGAATGCATCAGAGATAGAGGAGGTCACATGGGGTTATTAATGGACAATTCCAAATCTGCCTACACGAAAATTTCAGTAATTCTGTGTTTAGAATTACTGTAATTTCAAAACCTTTTAGTACCAGTAGAGCCAGAGTATTTACAGCTCTCACTTGGACTTGCTGATAGCAAAGTTCCTTGTACTGGCAATGTCTTTAGGCTTAAGTAAGGAAGGCATAATACCAAGTGGTGCTGTAAAACTCTTCAAGGTGTATGTAACTGTGTGTGAAGTGATGAAAGAAGCCAGTTGGGTTGGGGAAAGGATTAGTCACCCGTCCTAATTTAAAGACAACCACACTACCACCTTGAGAGGTTTTCATCTTCTTTTCTTCTGTTAGGGCCGAGATTGAAGCACGGGCGACACAGTTCTCTCCTATTTGGACTCGATTATTAAACAGTCTTATGAGTTGTGAGTTCTAGCTAACAAGGTAGAAAATGGCTCTGTCTCCAACTCTTTCCAAGGTCTTTTAAGCATAATTTGTCCAATAACAAGATGATGACACCTATATTATTTTTACTTTTAACCCAATAACCAACCACCTGTGCTCCACAATGCGGACCTCTTCACCCAAACCCACGAAGAAGAAGGTGAAAGAAGAGCTTAGCCTATGCCCTAAACCCTCCATATTGCTTTATATATATTACTACAGTCTAAACCCTTAAACCCTAAGTTTTCCACCCTGTGGTATCACACACTTCTATTCAAACCACACAGCCATAATCCCAGTGCTATCACTCATTCGGAAGCTGTTCCATGGCCTCAGATCAAATGTAGTGCTTGCTTGAGGGTCACTGCCTTTTAGCTCAGAAAACCTAAAATTCTCAGCCTCCAGGGTTCCAACACCACCTTGTTTGTTTGTTTGTTTGTTTGTTTTTTTGTTTGTTTGTTTGTTTTAAATGTTTGGAGCAGGTATATTAGGGACAAATGCCATCTTTGTGATGCTAATAATGCCCATAAAATCCTCATTTGCAACACTGATAAAGTCAAGCTCTTGACTCTTAGAGAAAATAACAGTCCTGCCTAGTGTTTGTCTATTTCTTGAGTAAAGAATATAGATCATATATATTAGTTTATAGATTGAGAGGCTTGTAGTACACAAATCAGATGACTGTCAGCTTCACTAACCAAATCCATTTTAGCAGTGCCTCTAGAAAGCAAGCAAGCTTCCAGGTAGGCAAGCATTTTAGATGTCCTAATGTGAAGTTTTTAAAGTATAGGACACATGTAGGTAAGGTCTGAATGTTGGATTACACTGTTCATTTCACTCAGCAGTTCTGACTGTAGAATGGTGTGTGGGCATGTTGGATTGTGCTTCCAGCCTAGGTTTTGCAGCCACTTCTCAGTATTGATGCATCTCTGGATTAAATGTTGTTTCCCCTTCTAGATAAAGATTCTATTTATTCTGAGTTCCTCTACTACTTCCACCAGATATTAGATCAAATCCCAAGAATCTCAGTGAATCAGCCAAAAGCCTCTCTGATCTCATTCACACACCATTCAGATCACAGGAGGAAGTAGTGCCTCTGGCTGTCTTTATAAGGGTATTCCCAAATCAATGCAGAAGGCCAGCTGGGCTTCTTCTGGGAGAGTAAAGGCAGTCCAGAAGTAAACTGTTAGAAATAATGCTTTTATAAATGGAGTTTCTGAAAGAGGAACTTAAAAACTGCAAGTGGATATATGCTAGTGCTATTCAACTTTTTTCTTTGTTTTTTTTTCTTTTATTTTTAGATCACCTTTTGCTGCTGTCACAGATTATTCAGTAACAAGAAATAATGTCATACAACTCTGTCTGGAACTAACAACAATAGTACAACAGGTATGAGACAGTCTGCTTAGCAGTTTATTTTTTCCTGAACTGTAAATGGCTATTACCTTCTTCCCACAATTTTGTTTTACACTGGCTATATCATTGTCCAACCAAAATAAGGGAATACTACTATTTAGTAAATGCTTTTTAAAATTCGATATTCTGGTTTTATTGAACTAGTTTATGTTGTGCTGTGTATGTGGCTCTGCATATCTCAGCAGTTATATTCATCTTGAGTTCTCTAGTATAATATAATCAGTATAAAATGAGCTATCTACTTGATAATTTGCATATTTAATTTCTCATATTTTGTCTTTTGATTTTAATTACCTGTCTGGTTCAGAAGATCTGTATATATTGGACTTTAGTAATCCACTCTTTCATAAAGTTCATATCATCTAGACATCTGTTGACATGTTCCTGTGGGGGGTGGGTTTAGAATATTTTGACAGTATTTTTGTACATCCTACCTTCAAGAAATCCAGAAGTAGTTAGTGAGAAGCACTTGCTTAATGATCTTCACTGGGGAGTGCAAACCTGAGAACCTTCCCCACTCTTCTGTGTGTGGGTTAGGTCTGTCTCTGTGTTTGTCTGTTGTTCTGCTGAACTGTAAAGTCCCTTTGCTGCCAAGCACAAGTTTGAGGGATTGTTTGTACTTGAGAAGGTAAAGTGGAGAAAAAGTGAGAGAGTGGACTAGGTAGGAGCACTGAGGAGACCTTTTCTGGTTTTCACAAGCATCACTCCAAACCAAGAAAAATTAAACTTCTGACCCAGCTTTCCAGACTGGTTATTTTCCACAGTAGCTGTGCATCACTGTCTTTAGACAGTTTTTAGATGAGGGGAAGGGCCACCTGATCAATTTTCATGTGTCCCCTGTTAATGAAAAAGTGGGTAAAGCAGCAACCACAGCAGTATTTCCCAGGAGTTAGGTTGATATCAATCCATCTTACAAATTCATCCCTATCCCTGATGCTGCTAATTCACCATGGTGTAGGTTGATATTTCTCTGTGTATATTTTTCAGTGTGAATGAGAATAAATGTTATTATTTAATACTTTGGAAAACAGCATTTTTACTCTCCAAAAGTAGCATATTTCTGCAATCAGAAAGCAGAAACTCATGAATCCATACTTTGAAGTCAAAAGGAGCATTTATGTGCCTAAATTTAAGCATGTACTGAAATTGAATTTGGCTGTATTTGGAAGAACAATTAGGAAAAATTCCATTAGTTGTCTCAAGCACATGTGGTTTGAGCTCTGCTTAGAACAAATGCATTCCAATGTAGCACATCAAAATGTCTTAGTTGCTGGTTTTTTTATATGCTCACTGAACACACTGAGAATCCTCATTGTGCTTTCTTATGTCTGTAAATTAAATCTTTCAATATCACCGCATCAGGTATTTTTTCTGTCTCAGAATCTTGTTTTCTTTTGTATGAAAAGTGTTTTATAGTACCTTATTAACTTATATTTTTGTAAAAAATCTACAGAAGGCAATGCAGTTACGCTTTTTAACAGTAGTGAACAGCTTCTTATAATGCATAAAGGTTTATAAAACGTATACAGTCTGTACATTTTTTAATATCTTTGAACTTTTTTAGGACTTTCGTAAAATTTAAAAAGAGAACTTCAGTAGCTGAGTTCCATTAGGATTCTTTTTGCATTGTTTAAGTTTCAGTCAGTGTTCAGATTTATGAACCAAAACCAAAAAGAAAATTCTTTAGTCAAGATGAAGAATAAAAAGCGCTAAACTTAAGGTGGCTTGCTTGAATTATTTTGCACATTTTGAAGCTAATTGTAATATTGTGTTTCTTCGTAGCGTTAAATGATACTGGGTTGTATCAGATACTGGGTTGTATCCCCCTCATTATCAGAGCTAAATGGATAATGGAACAAAATGACAGTATTGCATCACTCTTATAAGGGCGAAGTCTAAGAGAACCTATTGAGTTTCTGTGTTTTAACCTATAAATAATTAGAAAAACTGGAATTAGAGACAGATTTTAGAATAAAATGCGGGAAGACACATGCTTTGTTTTAACTATTAAGTTTTCTATATGTGTTGCACATTGCCAAAGGCCTGACAGGGCAGTGTGAAGTGGATATTTGCCAGTGAGAGCAGGTCCCTCAGACCACTGCAGGTTACTACTGTAGCCTGTGGTAATCATCTGCTTCTGTGCAGCTGCTTTATTTTGGCTTAGGTATTTTTGGCTTAGGTATGAGACTGTTAGGATTTTTGCTACTGTTTCCTTGCACTTTCTTTCTCTCCTACACATATGTGGAATTGAAGGAATTGAAGGCTGAGCATTAGATTTAGACCAGATTTGTGTTGACAGAATTGTTCCAGTCACAAATGCATATCAGGAAGAACATGAGAGAATGTCTGGATGGTGTTCATGAAAGTCTTGCTGTTGACTTATATAGTTGGGTTATTCAGCTTCAGAGAGTGCCAAGAACTGGTCCTTTTGAGTCTGCTCATTTTGGTTTAGAAACATAGTAGTAGCTACACTGATAACATGAGGGAATAGAAGATTTCTTGCTTTCTTAGACTATCTATAGATAGGTTTTATTATCATTCACAATGCTCTTAGTCCTCAGGAATTCATTAAGGTTTCACTTAAGAAGCTTTCTTCTTTAGAATTGACACCCTGGAAATCTTGGGAATATCTGAAAAGTCTAATTTTGTATTGACTTTGTGAGTTACCAGACAGTTAAAGAAAACTTTGCTGCTGAACGCACTGTTTCTTTTATTACTTTTGAATAGTGATCATTAGTAACCCTCATCACATGTTTTTTACTTTCCTTAATAAGCCTTCACAATGATTTGCGGTGTTTATTTAGTTTTAAAACCACTGATGTTTATCTTGCAGCTTTAGTGTCTTGTGGGATTTACTCAGGAGTATGCTCCAGTAGAAGCATAGCTGTAGGCCTGTAAATACTCCTTTAGAAAAGCTTCACTGCATTTAATTCTCTGCCTAAAGACCTCTTTGAGGAGCTGTGGTGGAGGCAATGCTGTGTAACCAGGGTGGCGATGGAGAGCAGTCACTTGGCTGACATGGATCTGTCTTGCATTGTTGTCACAGAGCACACTTCTGACATCAGCTGTCTCACAGTAACTTTTGGACGTGTCCTCAAATTTTGGGTGACACAGGGTGAGAACCAGGGTGATGCATTTTGGGAGGTAGCAGCCAGGATGGAAGATAGCAAAGAGAGACGAAGATAATGCTACACAAATGCACTGTCTGGACTTTATGGGCACCTGTGATTTTGAGCTAAAAGCTGTGCTATAGAGCACACAGAAATGCTCTGTGCACTGCGTCAGCTGAGAGGTTTGGAACTTTTTTCCCATTTAGAGGCATTTGAGATACAAAAAAGAAAGTGTCCTTATATCCCTTGTGCATCCCAATGCATGCACTCTCCATCCCAGGGGATATTTCTGTTGGGCTTTTAGCCATGGCTGTTTTTCACATAAAAGACATTGAAAAGGATCACAAATTATTTCTTGGGCAATGCACAATTTTTTATGTCATTGTGGATTTTGTAATCACACAGCTGTAAACTCAAGAGAGGAATGTTTCAAGTATTAAGTTTCACTGAGAAATGTAAGTTCAGGCTTGTTTTCCAGTTAAAAGGATAAAATGGAAATTTACCTTTTTAGCTCCCCTGCTCTGACTCAGAATCCAGATGCAGTAATATAAAGTGGTTCTATTAATTTGTTAAGGACAATATCAAATTCATGAATGAAGAAGAATAGTTAATATCCGGAGTGCCAGCCTTACAAATTATCTCTTGTATAATCTTTCCTTTCACAATTCCTCACTTTTGTTTTTAAGTCCTAATTATTAAGGACTTTAAGGACTCACTAAATATAGCCTAAAATTTTAAAATTTCAGGTTATACCAAATTGCTAATTACCTTGGGAATCTTTTGCTAATAAAATGGTTTTAATAGTTTAGTGGTGTGAAGCTTTGATTGGATCATCATTAAAACTGTTTTGTGCCTCTAGATTGTAAGGATTTTCAAAGCAACACACGTTTGCTGGAGACAGTTGCATATTAAATTTTAAAGTTTTTTATTTACATTTTTAGCATTATTCTTTCTACCCCAACTTTATTATCAAATGCTTCCAGAAAAAAACTTTGTTAGCCTCTTGTGGTAATAATCTCTTTTTAAAATAAAAATACTTCATGACAGGGAGGCCAGATTCTTGAAGGTTTTTATATATATGCAAAGCACACTGTTTATACAAAATGCCCCATTTTTGATCAGTGTATGCAAGTAGGTAGCTAGATAGATATGGGGGAAAGTTTTAACTAAACAGCTCCCCTTGAAAACAATTCATAGGCAATATCTGCCTATATATGAAATCAAAAGGGTCTTCAGATGAGTGAGAGTATTATAACTCACTGTAAGTAGTGCTGGCAGGAATTCAGGCTCACCTTGTATCCTTCAAGTGCTGCTCTTATGCAAGATTTTCTGTTTTATAGGTTTCAAAGCAGCTCTCTGTAGTGGTGTTTCAAAATACATATTGATCTGTGCAGTTGTTCCCTTCACTTTTAAAAGTCAGTGTGTAATGCCTGTAGAATGTATATATAGTCAAAAATAGAAGCCAAAGGATTGTGGGAAGCACAAAACTATTGTTTGTTTACAAGAAGCTATATCAAAGTAGTTTCAGTTTATGCTCTTTATAAATGTTTTTCTCTTTTTCATAGTAGAGTACCTTATTTCTCTTAAAACACACTTATGGAAAATTTCAAATGTAATTTAATGTAATGTAAAAGGACTAAGGTACTTAGCATTGCTGCCTTTTTCTGATTCTGGTAGTTTGTTTCTGCTGTTTGATTATACAGGGTTTTTTTCCCTTGAAATGGTTTACTTGTGTATATATTCTCTTTTGATGTAAGTTTTGAAGTGCTATTTGAAATGGAATCAGGTATGGAATAGATGAAAGATTAAAACATCAATAATAGTCTTTTGGGATGAACCTCTTCTAGAACTAATCTGATGACTCATTAGTTGTCATTGAGATAGATGCTGTAAAGAGGTATGGGGTTTTCTTCCTAAAGCTGTGTACTGCTGTACATGTCTGTGATGTGACATTTTCAAAGTAGCTTATGAAGCTGCCGCCCTGTAAAGGTGAATTTGTTTTCTTTTCCATTCTCAGAAAAAGTGATTTCTTTTTCTGGGGGATAGAAGGGAAAAAACAAACAAACAAACAAACAAGCAAACAACTACAAAAAAACCAAACACAAAAAACCAAAACCAAACCAAAAAAACCCCAAACCAACCAAACAAACAAAAAACCCAAAAAACCCCCAAAAAACCAACCAAACAAACAAACAAAAGAAACAACCCCCCCAAAAAACCCAACAAACCAAAAGCCACCAAAATACTCAATGTTAGTATGTAAAAAACTTAGTGACCAGAAATCAAAAGTGACTTGGTATTGGCTTGTTTTGTTATTTTTAGACTTGTTTTTGCTTGCTTGCTTTTCTTCCAGATTAATGATTGACAGTCTCTGAACATGGGGGAAAAGTGAAACACAAAGTAGAATAATTTTTGAAGAAAGAGTAGTCCTTTTGACCGGGCGTATGTTGGTAAACCAATGCAGCTGTTAATTTTTTCCAAGAAATGGAGCTTGAATGAGTCAAGGTGACAGTGAAAGAGTCAGGGACTATGGAACCCACTCATGAAACCACATTAGCAGAAAGTTGGTGAAAACTGAAATGAAGTGTAGACAGGAGAGAAAATATGGTTTTGTATCTCATATTTCCTTTAAACAAAAGCTTTTTTTATTAGACTGATGCGGGCACTGTGTCCATGCACACTGAGTGGCATCAGTCTCCATCTGAGTAGAGGCACAGAGATGTGTCACATTTACTGTGTAATTCTTCATAAATGGTAAATTTCATGATTAATGGTGTTGTATTGTGTTGGTCGTATCAGTAGATGTGAAGCCTGAGACTCTGCATTTCTTTCACTTTGGAAACTGATCTCCCTTCCTAGAGGCAGAGCAGTCTGTAACCAGGTACAGTGAAGCAAGGCTCCAGTTCAGTACAGTGAGTTACAGAAACCATGTGTTGCTAAATAGCTAGTAAGAGCCTTAAGCATAAATAAATGCAGTGTCTATCTTTATTTCAGGAACATGTGTGTGTTTGTTTGCTTAAATCCATTACAGATACATACATTTCAGATGATCCAATATGAAACATGAAAGTTGTAGCTGAGCCTGGAATGCCATCTGCCTAAATATTATTACTTTTTTCCAGTTCAATTAATTTGATTTTTTTCTATTGGCAAAATAACCACCTAGACAAATTTAAAACATGAAATATTTTGCTGCAGTTTTATTTTTAAAACCAGAATTATTTACCATGACAGTACTAGAGAAAAAGCAGAACTGAAAAATTAAGAAGTTGTTTACCTCTGAACTATCTTGGAAGTGACAGTGAAAACTTAAGAACTGCACAGTACATTGTGCTACAAGCTCTATTTTGCATGCCAATAATAAAATAGTTTTGAATGCATGAGGCTTATTTAGAGGTGGGGGAAGTGTTTTGACTTTGTTTTTCTTTCCTTTGGATGGACAATTTTTTTCTTCTATTCCAGTCTCTTGTCTGTTGATGGTTTCAGTGGAGTTTTTGCCTGCTGAGAATGTCACCAAGTAGAGAAATCATCTGAGTAGGTGAAATTTGACTTAGACCATGTAAGCACTTGGATTCTGCAGGATATATGAGCAAGTATCAGTGATTTTAGTTGGTGGTGAAATAATGGCTGTCGTTTCTGACTGAATGGTGTACTGGCTCATTTTAGAAACAAGGAAGAGGTGTAACTCTCTACATGCAAAGTAAGAATTAATATGTGACCAGATCCCTAAGGAAAGCAACATGATGTCTTTTGCAGAAGGGAGAAGTAATTGGAAATGGAAAATTACTTTGGAAAGATGGAATAAAAGAGCTTAGTGTACCCATTGCATCTCTCTTAATCCAGCAAGCAATTTTTCCCAGTAGTTGCTTGGTCTGTGGGTGATTTATGTAAGTTGTATTAAATTTCTACATTAAGTATTCTGTTACTATGGTGATAGGTGCCACTCCACACAGATTGTTTAAATAAAATTAAAGCAATTCTTTGTACTCAGTAAGCTGGGTAATTGGTATTAGTTTGTACACAAGGGTTATGAACTTAGAGTACTGCAGGTTTGTTGCATTTTCAGGGAAAGGCTTTAGACTTCTAAAATGTGTGTAGGTTGCATAAAAAATGTCCTTTTTTTGTAGCATTTATTGAGTAGCTTGTGTTGTATTTTCCCAATAGAGATTTTTCCTTCTCCTCTTACTATGATGCCTGCTCACCATTGTGCTTTCTCCCACCTCTCTCAGTTCTTATGCACGTTTCCAATGGGGGAGAACAGAGTGGGTTCTGCAGGCTCAAATGAGTTCTGGTTTCAGTGTAGAGGGGAAGGGAATTAATTATAATAGAATGAGGATGCTATAGACCCAGTGGCAAGAAACGGCAAGAATTGAATAGCTGTAGCATAAGTGAGAAGGAAAGCAAATATTTCTGAACGGCAGTGGGAATAATATCGACAGGATTTGTGTGGGAAGTGAAGAGGAGTTGAAAATGGCACCCAGGTTGTGAGCTTGTGGGACATAAGGTGGTGGAGCTGTTGACAGAGATAGGGAAAGAAAGGGGGAACAGGGAGTGTTTGGGAAGAAACGTGATTTCAGCTCTTCAGCATCCTGTGTTAGGGCTGGTGGCAAATATCCAGAAGGAGATTCTGAACTGCGAATGGGAACAGAAGGGCTGAGAGATCTGTGACTCATCCGCACAGAGATGATAATTAAAGCAGCATGATTTTAGGAGGCTGCTGAGCAATAGGGAGGAGGTTGCAGAAAAGGGGAGAGTTGAGGATAGAGCTCCCTGGGACTGTTGCAATTCAAACAGCCATAATGGGAGACCTTTTTGAGCAGCTCAGTGGAAGGAAAGTCATGGAAATAGCATTACTTTGGGATGATTACTTAGAAATACAGTGTAGATTTTAACAGTGTGTGTGTAATTTTAAAAATTAATTTTGTGTGGCAGCAGCCAAGGGTTACCTGTGCAAGCCCTGGGTGTTGTATAGCTTAGAGGAACTTGCTATTGCATTTTAGTTAGGCAAGAGGCAGAGGCAAGGTATTTCCTTTCCCCCTCTCTCTGTTCCAAACATTTGTAATTTTCAGTGTTCCCAAGGCCCATACCTTTTGTATCCAGTGACCTGCTAGACCTCTTAAAATATAAGATGTGGTAAAGCACATCAGGAAACTGCTGACTGTGTCACACTCTTATTTCTTAGCATGTTGCCAGAGGAGAGTGTTACCTGCTTACCAGCTTCTGTAGCTTTTGGGGCATATAAGCTTTTTTTTTGCCTTGTCCTTTTAAAGGGGTTTGGAGGAGGGGGTTGAACAGAGCTGTGTATCTGCCAGTTTGCGTTCTGTTATCCCAGTAATTACCCAGACATACCTGTAAATCACGGTCTAAGCAGGGTTCCATAATATCCATCAGTTTTCTAATCATCATGCTCTGCAGAACACAGCATTTTGTCATAGCCAACCACATCCAAGGCTGCTTCAAAAGCAGGTCAAGGGAGGTGATTCCCCCACTCTGTTCTTGTGAGACCCCACCTGCAGTGCTGCATCCAGCTCTGGGGCCACCGTGTAAGAAGGATGTAGATTTGTTGTAATGACTCCAGAGGACATCATGAAGATGATCAGAGGGCTGGAGTGCCTCTGCTATGAAGACAGGCCAAGTGAGTTGGGGTTTTTCAGCCTGGAGAAGAGAATGCTCCAGGGAGTCCTTATAGCACCTTCCTGTACCTAAAGGGGGCTACAAAAAAAGCTGGAGAGGGACTTTCCACACAGGCATATAGTGATAGGACGAAGGGGAATGGCTTTAAACTGAAAGAGGTCAGTTTTAGATTAGATATTGGGAAGAAATTCTGTCATGTGAGGGTGGTGAGGCACTGGCACAGGTTGTCCAGAGGAGTTACGGATGCCCCATCTCTGTCAGTGTTCAAGTCCAGGCTGAATGAGGCCCTAAGCAACCTGATCTAGAAGGTGCCATCCCTGCTCATGGCAGTAGTATAAGAACTAGGTGATCTTTAAAGTCCCTTCCAGCCCAAACTGTTCTAGGATATCATTCAAGTCTACTGTTTCAAAGCTGTCATTGTTTATTCCTGCCACCAGCTGTATTAGATATATTTTCCATGTCTTTTCTAATTAGTGAAAGGCTAAATGAACTCAACCTGTCATACCCTTGTACCTGTTTGGAAACTACGTACCAGTGTCTTTGTCCATGAAAAGTGATGAAGGATGATAATGAATGAAAGTACACTAAATGTTATAAAACTTTTGCCACCTTCATGTGTTGGCCAAGCTTTAGACTTTGTCATCATTATTGTTGAGAACTTCTGTGAGAACCTTTGGTGATGACTCCAGCAAACCTGTCTTGTGGCTCTCTTGCTGTAGCTGAATTGGGCAGAATCCAAACCAAATGAGCCCTTCAAGAGCCAATGGCATAAATTCCCCAGACCTAGTGACACTAAAACAGGCACCTTGAAGCCAGCACAACTTATTTTGCAGTACTGAGACTGAAGAGGCTGGAAGTTATGATCTGGGCATTCTCAAGTTAATTATTTTTTATTGTTGCTAAGTAGCAAGACAGATCATCCATTTGACTTACACTGCTATTAAAGTATTCAGTTACAGTTTTAATCAATTTGAGAAGCAAAGGGATTTAAAGGATGCTTTGGCTTAATTCCAACCAATGGCTACATTGCTCAAGAGAGTTTCTATGCCAAAGGTTTGGCAATTCATGAGAGTCTGAACCCTCTTTTAAGCAATCATGTAATTCATTATTTTTGTTACAAATAGAAAACTGGAGTTGCATAGCTTAGAGTATTTTGCATGACTTGAAAAACAATGGTGACAACATTCTATCAGACAGGTTTTTAAGCAGTATGTAAAATATAGCCGGTGCCCTCTTAAAACTAGACATGGAAGATGAGTGGGATTTCTCATACATTTTCCAGGTAATTTTACTACCATTTTTAAAATGGTATACCTAACACAATTACCTACATTTTTGTCTGCAACATATTGGAAAAAATGGTGCAACATTCACAAACATACACATGTATGTTGACTTCCTGTAAATTCAGTTGGACTGCAGAGAAAAATAAATGAAGAAATAAGTGAAGAAGCTCCACCACAGGCATCATAAGAGCTACCCAGAGAATTAATGATTTCCTGGCATGCTCTTGCTCTTCACATGTTGCTCCAGTTGAATTGATCACACAGCCTGTTTTTTTAGGTAATGCTACTATCATATGAATTTACAAAGAACATTTTTGGGTTAATATGTCACCTGACAATTGTGACATTTGGGTTTGTTTCGGAAAATCATGTAGTCTGCTTCAATATCAGTTCTGCCTAGGAATTTGTCTTGCCTTATAGGAAAAAATAAATTAGGATGGCTACATATACATGAGCAACTGAGGCATTGGGCTGAACAAGAACATACAATGAAGGGAGTCCATGCCATCTCTTGGGTACTCTGAGATTTAATGCATATGTGTCTGCATTTCTCCCTTTTTGTATCCATTAACTATTTCTATGTATATATTTCATTTTCTGAAGTAGCATAATTTTATTCTGAAGTGAAGTTATGGAGTTGACAGGAACTTAAGATTGCCAAGAAGAGTGCAGTGAATCAGCTGCCTGGAATACATGGCAAAACCATGAATAATAATAATAGTTGTAGTAGTGGTAATAATGATGGGAAGTTTTAAGATTATAGCCTGCAAGTATCCTGAGAAAAGTGTTTGACTGGTAATTGCAATACCTAATACTCATTCAGGTAATTTGACAGGATGCCAGGTTGGACTTGTAAAGCAGATCATACAGATGCAAAACCAGAAATGTTTTCTGCGAAATATTTACCCCACAGTTATAGTTCTGGAAAACTGCATGAAGATTTTTTACCTGTGGGACATGGGAGCAGTAGGGTGAGTTGGCAGGTTGTCTTTATCTCAGTTCATCACATTTTGAGTTGAGTTTAGATTTAATCAATGTGGCTGCAAAGAAAACAAAGAACAAGAAAAGTACTAGTGTAATTAGCTGATCCCATTTCCCACTTCTGTGAGATACTAAGACAATTGTTTAAAAAGAAGGTGGTAATACTGAGGGGGAAAAAAAAAAAGGAAAAAATAAAGCATCAGAAACACTGCTTTTGAAAACAGAAAAACTCCTCAGATATTTGTGTTTTATATATGCTATCTCATGTCTGATTTGTTCCAGCAGTTTTTGGGGTGGGATGGGTGAGATGTGTACGTTTTGCAGTGTTGTCACCAGTCAGTGCTGTCTGATTCAGTGGATTTAATTTAAACCTTCTTAGTAATTATTCCTTATGATATTGTGGTAGGATCTGTGCAGATACAATTTAAAAAAATTTTTGTAGAGACCATGTGAGGGTTTGCTTATGAAGGCCAGAACTTCTGGAAGAAATAAGCAATGTCTCTCAGTTACAGTGTAGTATAGGTCTTCAAATTAGGTTTTGAAATGGTACTGGAATGGAAAATGCAGGATCCACTCCTTGATTTGTGTGGTTTGATCCTGCTGCTTTTATCTTCCATATCGTTTGTGTTGTTGTTGTTGTTTTTTGTGGGTTTTTTGTTGTTGTTGTTGTTTTTCTCTTTCAGTTTTGGAACTCTTGTTTCTCCTTTTTTAAGGATTTTAGCCTAGTTCCAACTGGATAACAAAGGTCCCTTTTGCCATTTTTATTATTCACGAGTCAAAGCTGGAAAGAGTGACCATGAAGATCTGGTATTAGTCAAAATTGTTCCATCATATTTCCCTTTTATTTCTCTTCTTTTTCTTGTGGGTGATACTCTGCCATTTTTCTCCCTTAAACTACTAATGGCCAGTATTCAACTACATCTTCAGGCAATGTAAATTAACACAACTTATTTTTTTGCTTTATAAACAATGTGTGTCATGAATGTTTTAGGAAACAATACAGAGTTAGAAGATAGAGTGTTTCAGCTGAGGTTTTGTTTGGTTGGTTAGATCATCACATGGCCTAGCTATACTTACAGCGTGCAGTGTATATATATGCAAAGTTCAGAGAATAAACAGGTAGAAGTAATATATCTCCTCCTTGCTGTAACTGTGCCTTTCAGTTCAGGGATAATCACAGTATTGGTTTAACTAAGTGAATAGCAAATTTTTTACTTGTGTAGGAGTAAAGCTTGGTTGCAGATTTTTGTGTGTGTTCTTGCTTTTCTAAAGTAGAAAAAAAGTTGATGTTAAACTTGCATATGATCTGTTTCTTACCTTAATTGCAATGTTTTGATACCCTAGTTAAACAGATATTAAAGAAAATCTTTCAGGAGTAAGATATAGGCTTGTATGGAAGAAAAAGACATTCTCCAGGTGTGGGTGGTATGCTACTAAGAATAAAAATTTATTTCCAATTGCATAGTTAGAGACTTTTTATAGTTCTCAAGTGCTTTAAGCTCTTTTAGATGAAATGAAATGGGTATGAAAAAGCAATAACTGTAAATGGTAAAGGCCCCCAGTAATAAGCAGTCAGCCTACCATTCCACCCAAGGGGTGTTTGTGGAGGGTGGGCACAGTTTTCTTCAGCCCTTGCTTAAAGATAAAGCACAGGGCAGCAAAGGGGAAATAAACCATTCCCTGTGAGAGAAAGTGGCATGTGGCTGTTGCTCCTGGGCTTGTTTAGGAGCAGACAGCCCTCATCTCCAGGGATGGCTGCAGGAAGTGGAAACAAGCTGCAGGGATCAGCTTGGTGACCTTTCCCTAGGTTTCTTTGAATCCTAGACTTCAGGGCTGCTCTGGGGTATGCCGTCATGGTTCTGGACATTCCTGCACATTTCCTAGAGTTCATGCTTGAATTATGTCTAGTTGGATGTCATTCATGTATGGAAAAAATGTATTGTGGAATTGTTTTTTGTACCTAGGCATTGTATTTGCTGTCCTCCAGTCTTTCTGTCTTTTATGGTTTACTGAACTGTTAATTTTTCTCTTGCCTGAATGTGAAGATGTACTATCAACAATGTGCTGTTGCTATGTGATGAACTTGTTTAGCAATTCCTCCACCCAGACATTGGATTTGTAGGGAATTATGTGTTGAGGAGGGAAATGCAGGGCAAATCTATTCATAGACTGGATGCCTGAGAAGTTTTCCACTTGTTTTGCTATTTTTTGTGGATTCAGAATATTTTAATTTTTCACTTATAGTCTTGGTTTGTCAGAGAAAAGCATATTTCTTTAGCTTCCTTCATGATCATGGGGGAGTTTCAATTCAAGAACTTAGCAGTTTTTCTGTTATTCACTGCTTTCTTGTTTCTGATAAACACTACAGCATTTGATAATCCAGAATCTTTCTTCCCTTAGTAGTTCCCTTCTCAAACAGTATCCTCTTTAAACTGAGTGTTTAAACTTACAGTAAACTCCTCCTATTACCAATGAAATTATTATGTCTGCTTAAAAACACTCTTTTCCCTTTAATATAAATGTTGCAATCTCTTCCTGCTATTTTTGCAAAATGATTCATAAGTAACCATGCAGAAAATAGATGTATCCAGATTGAAAATGTTACATGCCCTCCCACATATAACAATGAAATGTGTGTTTTGCTACTAAGATTGCAAATACTTCATTGATGTCTGCATATAATTAAATGTGTTAGATTTTCTTTCCAGCTATACTTACTGGCAAATGTTTCCTGAATGCCAACAGCTGTTATTAGGAAAATGCTCCCTGATCAACCTGCTACTTCTGCATAGGTGCCTTTATATAAAGCTTAAGGACACATTGGCTTTTCTTGCCTGAGTAACACTTGAAGTGTTACATGGATTAAAAGTACATTTTTTTTTTTTTTAAAAACAGTTGCATATTAAAAAGTTGGCTTTCTAGCGGAGTAAATTGATTTCAAAATGAGACTTGAAACATGAAAACTTAGTCACATTTTTCATGTGATTTGGTAGATGGGATATAAAGCGTCAGTTCTAAGCAGAGCTTGCACTAATTACCACAAAGTTACAGCACCTGAATGAATTTAAAAGTGGTTCTTTCACCAGTATTGGTTGTTTTCCATGTGCTTTCTGCCTTGATAATTCCATTTCTTTATATCCACTGAGATTTTGGCCTGTCAGAAAAACTTTTGCTTTCCCAGCCTTCCATCTGTTGGTCTTGCCCATGGAAGCTCCCTCTCATGCTGGCCGAGGTAATGAGAGCGCACACACGGTCCCAGCAGGCTGTGTGTGCCTCAGCTCTCCTGTGTGCTTGTATGCCGTGCTTCTCCTCCCTCCTGCTCAGGGTGTGTTATAAACAATCAACTCCTCTGCCCCCTCCACCAAGGTTTTCCTTCCCTTATTCAGCAGTGTGCAAAAATATCAGTTCAGCTCAGCAGGAATTGTTCATCTCAGTCACTTAAGACTGTTGCTGGCGTCTGTTTTCCAGCGTTACCATTAGAAGCAGGTCATTTTTGTACATGCTCAGGGATGGCTGGTGGAAGGCACTTGTGTGGTAGACATGTGACTAACTGGTACGTGCCAAAAGCATGTAGAGTGGAGAGAGTGTTGTCTGTCTCAAGGAAAGAAGCAACTAGAACTAGTGAATAAATACAAACATTTACCAGTATTTCCTTTCAGTGTTTGCTTCACCTTTTCTTTCCATTCTAAGTCTTTGAAGTATTTTTTTTCATCCTGGAGACTTTTCAACTCAGTTGAATTCTTTTAAGGATAAGTCAAGAAAGGATAAATTATTGGACCAATTTAACCTGCTTTTTCTGCTTTACTTTTTCAGGATTGCACAGTATATGAAACAGAGAACAAAATCCTTCATGTGGTGAGTACTATTTGGATTTCTGATAACAAAGCTTGTACAGACCACATAGAATTTTAGAGCTGTGTGTTTTGTGCTTTTTGTATGCTGTGCCAGTTTGATAACTAAATAGACTGGGTATGACTGAGTGAATTTGTGGAACTACTTGTGAGTAGGTCAAGAGCTTTGAAAGGGTTTGTGCTTGTCTGGCTCAGGCCCATCTGTTATTTGTAAACCATGATTAGAAGAGTGATGTTTTAAAAAGGCAGTTTTTTGAGAGAGAGATGGTTGCTAGGCTTCTATGAAATAATTTTTGTTTGTGTTAGTGATAGAGCTTAATTTATACAGCTGGATTCCTCATAGGAGCCTGGAGATAGCCTAATGATAGGAAAATTAATGCAGTGCTTCCTTTTGAATTCTCAGCATAAATACAATAGTCTCTTTTGAGAATCTATAGTGCTATTTATGGTAAATAAAGCAGATGAAAGTTATCAGGGCAACAGAAAACATTAGGGGTTTGAAAGGCTGGTGCACAGAGAGTCAAAAGCTTGACTAAACCTTGTCTGACAGCTGCACGCAGTTTTAGGTATTAAATTGTGTTTCATGTTGTGGCTGAGCTTTAGAGCATATTAAGTTAACCCATAGCTTGTTTATAAAAGTTAGAAGTGAAGATAATCTCTTTAAGGGTGAGTAATGAATTATTTTAATTTATTTCACATTCAGGTAGGTTTTGGTATCTTAAATTTCTTATTACCAGAGCTCAAGCCAGAAAATACTGCATCTCTCTAGGTGAGCTTCCCAGTAAATGTTAAAATACTTCTTTTTTGTTATTTATGTTATTTGTAGTGTACCCATATGAAATACTTGGCAGGCTGAATTCTGTAAGCTTTTGATGCTTTGGTTTCACAGTGATATGGAATAAAAAGTCTCCTTGTATTTTTAAGTTTCACTGACATTTTTTCAGGTGTAAGACATACAGAATTAGCAAAATTAGTGAGGCTGACATTGTCATCTATGCTAGGTCAACCTCTGCAAGTATTTAAGTAATAAGGTCTTTTATTACATAATCTTGGCAAAAGTTGAAGTGCTATGAGTTTGAAATCTGTATATACAGCCTGGTTTTCAAAGCATGCTTGTTATCTGTTCTAAGAGCTGAGAGTTCTGGAATCTTCTATATGCACTATATACCTTTTATAAATTGGCAGAAAGGATTGTAAAGGAAGCTGCCAGAGTTTAGAACTGAGGAAGTGTCACTTTATACAGTCATCAACAGACAATTTTGAAGAAGCTGAGAGGGATTAATTTAAGATTATTAATTATTAATTAAGGGTGCACAAAATCGAGACAGGTTTTGAAAGTAATCTTAGATTATTCAGACTTTTGTAGGTTTATTTCTTAATCTGCAGTAACTTCATTGTGGTCACAGGTGGGCATAGGTATAAGTGTACCTTCTGTGGTCACTGCTCAAGCTTGAAAGGAAACATGAGCACCAACAGAGTGTTGAATGTCTTAGTGAAGCTGAGGGTTAAAAATGACCCTACATGGATTATATATGACTATTGTGTATTACATGTAACTTGGGTGATTTCTGACCATGTTGCATATCAGCTGATCAGTGGGATTTGATGGGGGAAAAGCTGATGAAAAGCAATTGGTGAAAGCAGTAAATCTGTGACTAAATAATTAAACTATGGCTTTGAAGATCATATTTTCAGTTTGAAAGGTAGTTCTTTACATGGGCAGGTGAAAAAGTTGATGATAGAATTGGAATTGAAAGCAGTCACAGTTCCTGTAACCCTTTTCCCTGGAAGACAGAAAAAGGTGTTCTGGGTGTAGCCCATTAGACAATCTGAAGGGAGCAATCCAACAGTAAAAATAAAGTTCTCTGATACAGAAAGAATAGCAGTAAATTGTGGAAAAGGCATAGAAGGAACATTCAGTAAGAAATACTGGGAGAGCTGCGAAGGATTGAGAGGATGTGCACAGATTTTTGTAGGAGAGAAAGTAAATTCTCTCTTTATAAATTCCAAGATTACACTATTCCAAGTCCATTTTCAGAGTCCATTTCCTATCTGAAGTGACCTTTGACCAGCATCCTGTCCAGCTGCCTTCCAATGATCAGATACAAGCACAGAGCTGTGTTTGCTGGGGGGACTTAGACAAGAAGTTGAATTCAAGCCTGTGGGCTCATCCCATGTAATTTCATGTACCACTTTCTCTTCAGGACACAAGGAAACAAGTTTCTCAAAAAAGTGAAAGGAAATTATTATCAATTAGCATTTCATGCAATTAGCATAAGGAAATTCTTATTGCAAGGTATTGTTCTTGCTAAAGATTGAAGTCAGATTTTAAGAGATCCATCTTACATAAGTAAAACAGAACTAGAGCTACAGAAATGGAAAAAAATCTTAAAGGACAGTTGTGTACTCTTACTTGTCAGGACACTAAGACATTTACCACCTTAGGAGCAGACTATTGGATCAAAGTAGTAGATTTTTGTGTTCTGAGTTGAACATCTCCATTGTCCATGGAACGAGAAGGGTTGGGTTTTTTTGACTCATGCTGTGTTTCAAAGGCTGAAGCTCTGTAAGCACAGCTCTCCTGTGGGGGTGCTGCCCTGTTTCCCCTGGAGTGAGCCTGCTTTGTGCCAAGTTGGGGAGCAAGAGGATGTGTGACCATCCTTCTGAAGTGCATACAAGGAAATCTCCAAAGTTAACCCCTCACTGTGTCTTCATGGCTTCCCCTAAAGCACAGTGAAGTTAGGCAAGATCCTCAAATACATCACTGATTGGTCTGCTTTAATTAGGTAAGGCCAAAAAATAGTTTGTGTGCTCATATTCTAACAGCACTAAATTTTTTTGAAAAGCAAATGAATGCCTCTTTCCTTCAGAAGTGACAGTGTGGGTGTACATGTGGAGATTGCTGAAACACCTTGTCCACAGACAGCATGTTTCAATGTCAGGTAATGTATTCACATGTTAGATTTTCAGGATTTTCATTTTAGAGAAATGGAATTTTGTGGAAGCTCTGTAGCTTCAGCTGATATTCAAGGAAGTAATATTTTTGTTTGCTCCAAGCAATTTGGGTTTCAAATGCTTTAAAAAAGCGTTTTGATTGTCACGGTATTAGGTTAGGCAGTAAACTAATCTGTGTTATTCAAGTAAACACATAAAATGTATCTAAGGGAAAAAGGTCTGATTGAAAAATTATGAAGTTTTAAGGTGAAATTACCTACTTGAACTTGTTTATTTCTTCCAAATGGAGTTTCAAAGTGTTTCTGGGGAAAAATGTCTTTTCTATAATATTTTGTCCTGGAACTTTAGAAGTGTTGAAAAAAATAATTTAAAGATAACTACATTTCTTAAGTTTTGGGGTTTTTTTCTGTGACTTTATTCACAGAAACACTTGATTTCTATGAAATAAGAAACATAAAACCACACGTGTTGGGTTTTGCTCATTAGAATTCTGAAATACTCATGAATAAAGAGAAATGCTTCATATTTCTGCCACTTCATTTCCCAGTATGATTTTTCCAGGGTAGCTTTCCCTAAGTAAGCAGTGTAATAAATAAATAGTTAAATAATGCTAATAATAATTTCTTGATATAAATGGAAAGGAAATAGCACTAGAAAATAATACCAACAGAAGTAGATGGCATTAGAAAATATTAATTTCAGAATAGGTTTAACAATACACAGGGCCTAAATTGGAAAGGATAAGCCATAGGTGTGGTGCTGGCTTCAAAACTGAAAATCAGTGTGCTCTTGCTAGTTCATATTTAGAATCTTTATATTGATTTAACTTGAGATGATAAAGTATTTGGAAAACTGCTCAACTTAAAAGGCTATCAGTTTATATCTGCTTATTTGGGGAATTATGTGTTAATCATTGCAAAATTCTGACTGGAGCTTTAAAATACTTGAAGAATAATTCGTTGATTCCATACAGCTGTTCAAGGCTATATTTGATGGAAATACCCAGTTCAGATTAATCCATGTGAAGCAGTAGAGTATTAAAGGGAGAGCAAAGCTAGAGGAACTAATTATAGAAAGTAGAAGCCAGGCTTCAGTCAGATTAATCATAAGTTTTAACTGAAAAATTTTAATAATTTTTCTTTTAACTTTCTTAGTTTAATTCCATAAGAAAAAAAAAAAAGACTTTTCTTAAGGAGTTTCAATTTTTAAAAATTAGGCTGCATTTCCTGCAAACAGAAAACACAATTTTTTTGAGTTGGAAAACTGTGGAACATGATCTGCAGAGGGAAGGTAATATTGAGAAGTTTTTTTTCAAAAGCAAATGAGCTATGTAAATTTAAAAAGAGTTACTAACTTGAAAAAGAGGAAACAAGCAATGGATCAGAATGTTCTTTTTTTCCAAGAGCCTTATTGAAACCACAGTGATGATAATTTGCTCCTACCCACTGTATTTGAATATTTGTTATAGAAGTATAATGAACTAAAAATACGTTGTCAAAAATACCATTTTTACAGTCTTAAAAGAAAAAGTAACCACCTTCTGCCTTTCAAAAGTCTATACCTTGTAAATTGAACTGAACAAGCATCAGTTTAAAAGAAGCTTCTCTTCTTGCAGCCAAAAGCAGATGTAGTTCACTGTTAAAACATATATACACCAGTTCATGTTCAGGCCTGCTTGGTTTTAAGATTCCTGGAGAAGAGATGTGTTCTGTACAATGTAACAATTATTTTGGACTAAGATTATTTGGTTAATATTTAGTTGGTGTAGCTTAAGTTAATTAGGTTTCATTCATCTTGGACAGCTGTAACTAACTAAACTAGAAGACTAAGGTTAACATTAACATGGACATGTTTTCTTACTGTTAGTCTTGAAAGTCCATATGTCTTACTGGTATCCTATTCCTCACTCAGATGCCGTAGGTGAGGGTGCTGATGAGGGAGGCTGGTGCTTTTCTTGTCCTCAGTCCTGGGAACATGTTTAAGGCAGGATGTTTCAGTATTGCAAATATTTGGCAAGATAGATTTTAAACTTGGTCCCTAGCCTGGATAAAATGAATGACAGGGGTAAACCTAAGTCTGTTTGCTTGATCAGAAATGCTTGGTGACCCTAGAGCTGCCCTAGTTGAACAGACAATGGATGGACAGGTTAAAGAAAGGCCCCTGAAGCTGTCCATAGGTACTTCACTGTGCTGCGACATTTTCCCAGCACAAACTGAAGTAGCCACAGAGAATTGTAACAGATGCAAATCTGATTCAGTCACCTTTAAGTCCCTATCCTCTTGGCTGAAAGAAGGAGCAATTGTGGGAAAGCTGTTAGAAATTGGTACCTTACAGTCCAAAAGTACAGGTAGAAACTAAGCATTAGCTGTCATTCTTCATGCTCTGAGGCATAAAGAATTTGCCTACTGAGGGAAACATAATGTTTCCCTTTGAATTCCTACCAAACAAGGAGGTGCTGTGTGGTGATATTTTTTGTTCTCCTTTGAATCATTTAGCTTTGCACATAAAGACTGTGGTGTAGCTTCAATCTGCAATTACAAGTGTGTCACTTGAATAGAGAGGAGAATTTATTACTGAAGTGCAGTGATGAGTTACTGCAAGAGAGAACTGAAATCACTGCTTTAAGGCTTATAGTGAGAACAGGGACCATGTGACAAAAGGAGAAAATGTAATTATCTGTTGGTTTCTCTCAGTTAATCTTTTGTAAATTACTTTTTTTTTTTTGGCCTGGACAAATCCTTTTCCTGTGTGTAGATACCTTGCAGACTGGGAGCTGAGTGCAGCTTGAAGAAGGCTGGAGATTTTTAATGCCTGCTGATTTTTGTGGGAGCAATTGGATCCTCAGCTTCCTGTGTGTCTTACTGTAACTAATACTGCATTGCAGCAGGCAATCGACACTTACAAAGGATAAAGGATCCTGATCTTGTTAACCATGTTTTCATAACCAGAAGTGTAGTTTTACAAAGCATCCAGAGGTAACGACTATTAGAGAGAAAAGGTGACTACCATCTGATTTATCAGGAGTAAAACACACGTCATGATACAGATTGTCCTGAATAATTCTGCTGAGGTATATGTGTTCATAAATTGTTAGGAACAAAATGAGTAGAAAAAGTGCAGTGTTTGAGAGCTTTGCCATGTGGCAACATCTTTGCCTTGGAAGGCCCTGATCCACTGAATAGGTCCAAGATCTTTTTCCATATGGGTGCCTAAGGGGGAGGAAGCATGCTCCTGGTTTTGTTTGTATGCCGAGTTATGCTGATTAGCCCATTATCAACACGAACTGTGAATGAGAAATTCCTGAGAGTAAAGGCAAGGAAAAATGCATTGTTTTGCCTGTGCCAGCCTTGGGACATGTTTCCAGTGAGGGCCTATGTACCCTGCCTTTGCAGTGAGCAGAGAATATCTGCTTTGTGTGTGTGCTTCTTGCTGTCCTGCCTCTCTCTGGACAAGTTCAGAGTTCATGAAAATTTGTCTTTAACCTAAGCCAGATAGATACCTGGTCCTATTTAGAGTTCAACTCTTTAACCAAGGAATATTTAATGAAAATATTTAAATGTATATAGTTTATAGGATAATGTGCAGTTGGCTGCAGTGGGAATATCTAAGCTGTGAGCCCAAAGGGCAGTAGTCTTTTAGAAATGCGTTGAAGCATATGGTAGATTTTTTTATCCTAGCAACTTGGTGATTTTGACACCCAGTACTCCCAGAGCTCCTCTTGGGGAGTATTTACCCCACCATGTTTTAGGATTCCAACCAATGTAACTATACTGGAATGCTGATCACCATGGGCATTGCTGTATAGACTGCATGTACCCCTCTCATGGGGAGGCAGAGGGAGAGCAGCTGCACCAAGGGGCCATTTAATGCATCTCAGCTTAGGCTTCTGCTCCATGCCATGCTGGACTTGCCTGACTCCTCTTCTTTCCCCATCATCTGCCAAGGCAGCTGGGAACATGTTTTTTTAGTGACGGGACCCATTTGTGAAATGTCATACCTTGTTTTAGGTGGTAGGAACACTCCTTTTCTGTGTGTTTTGGCATCTCTCTGCAATGCAACAGTTGAAAATTGGAGAAAAAAAAATTAATTCATTGTAAGTAGAAGTTTCTCTGAAATTGCTGAGAACTCCATACATTTAATGGGTTTAGAGGAGATTAATAGGAAGAATAGGTGGATGAATATAAGTCTAAAGAGATATGAAAAACTCCATTTTCATCTGCAGAGAGTAATTTATAATGTGGGTCTCTTCACTTTGCACAAATAGCTGAGTGCTATGTAATTTTTAAAGCAATTTTTCAATAATTGTCAGTGCAGTTCCAAGATGGAAATAGAAATAACATGCCAACACTGTATTTAAAACCAAAAATAAACAGAAATCTAAGCTTTCTTTTTTATTACGTAGTTTTATATAATTTTACCTTTTAAAAATGTCAGCTCAAAGCCATTTTCATGTGTCCAAAAGCCATTAAAGGAGCCCAAATTTCAATAAAGTTCCGTTTTTCACTTTTTTGTACCTCAGGTAAAGCACAAACCATTCATTTTATATAGTTCTTGACATCCTTTGTTCAGTAATGATTCTACATCATTAAAAAGTAGAAGGGTGGTATGTGTGGCTATGCTTGAAGGTAGTATTTTTTCTGGAAGAAGGTCATGTTGGTAATATGAATTTTGTTATATTTTCCATTTAATTCTTTGCTTATGCGCCCTGAAATATTATTGCTCAATAAAATAAGTGGTCTGTATACAAACCTAAACTTTCAACTGTTTGTAATTACTTTAAAGAGGAGAAAAGTGTATTGGTCTGTTACAGGATTAAGATGTCATTGTCACTGGTTGTTTCTGTTTTTTGTGGATTTTGGGTTGTTTCATTTTTTGGGGGGGGTTGTTTTGGTGGATTTTTGTGGGGTTTGTTTTGCTTTTTGTTTTTAATCACTTCTTTTAATTTTCCTTTTTACATAAGATATTTGTAGTTTGCCATTTGGAATTACAGTGGTGATTTGGTAGGGGGTTATATTCAGCTTTACGTTACTTTTCTGTAGCATTATTGCAGATTCTTTTACTGTAAGAACTATATCTTGGAATTTTGGAAGATTGATTGATGCAACTGTTGTGTGTAGTTGTGTTTCAGTCATTTGAGGAGATTGGTTAGCTTTCATCTTTTGAATTTCAGAGCAGTTAAGCTGGTTCTTAATTGCTTTTGGAGATGCCCACAGTTTTGGGACCAGAAGAATGTCCTAATCCCTGAATTTGCTGACAAAAGTTTCATTGGAAACCTGAGCAGTTGCTGACAGGGGACTTCCTGGAAAGCATTGAAACTCTCAAAATCACATTCTTAGAGAATGATAGAAAAGCCTTACAGCTTTCTGCTTCTGAGAAGAGGTTGTTCAGGGAGTGAGAGATGAGGAGATATAACAGTACCAATTTCACAGTCTCAGCCTTTTTAGAATTTTTTTCTGTCTTGCTGCAGAGGCTGCCAACAATAACTGGTTTAAGAGTTATCCCATTGTGAAGTGGTGATTTATTGTAATCTTCATGTCTGCAATAGTAAATCATGTCTGGCAGCTGTAGAACATGAGAAACACAGTCCAAAGACAATTAGCGTGTTTTATTATATAGAACAAACTTCAGAGTTAATGAGAATTACCTGTCATCATTAGGAGCCTGATTTCATCTGTGCTGAACAGCTGCACATTCAGTGGAAATTAGTGGGCTTTGAGGTACTGATTGTCTTAACAAAAGATGTGGGTAGGGTGGGAGTTGGGGCTCACCACACATTGCATGTGTGCCTAAGCAGGGCATCTATTAGTGAGAGTGCATGGGAACCCCTCTTTGTCTCTGCTCAGATACAAAAGCATTTGCCTCCTGTTCTTCCCTGGTCTGGTGCTGTTAGTTCAGGGTCATCAGCAGATAATGTATTTTGTATTATATTGCTGCCTCAGGCCTTTCCCCCTCTGCCTTCTATGTACTTGAAAAATACAATGATTTAAACTGTATATTGACATTCAAATAGTTAGCAGTGGTATGCTTATTGGAACATTTTCTTTTTTCTTTCCTAGTGTAAAACTCTCTCTGGCGTCTGTGATCACATCATCTCGCTCTCTTCTGATCCACTGGTTTCCCAGTCTGCCCATCTTGAAGTGATCCAGCTTACAAACATCAAGCCAAGTGAAGGGCTGGTAAGAAGTACGCAGTTAATCAAACCCATCATCCAGGATGAGAAAGTGATTTTCTTTGTTTTTTTATAAATTGATTAATATGAAATGAATAGGAAAATGAATAGGACATTTTAGTCTTTCGTATTTTGAAGTTTGAAAACAGTTTGATTCCTCGTGCTAATTTGGTTTCTTGTGCAGCTGGGCCAACAGGAAAGTATTTTTTAAAGCTGACTGAAGTATGCAGAGTTCAGTGAACAGGGAGAAATGAGTAAGACGTTCTTGCCATTTATGCCAGGTTCTGAAAAATGGTTCAGATTGTTCTAGGATCTTGAAGTCTGAAGGGACTTAAATTACAAAGATCAACTCAACCAAGAAGTTTGCGTGGGCTTATGCACAAAACCTGTCAGATTCTGGAAAGTGTTTCATAGTATCTCGGGGATATAAAACTATTTTATAAGTTATTCCAGGGCTTCACAGCACTACTGATAAGTAACTCATCGAAATTTACTGCAAGAATTCTACATTCTTAATCAGGTGCTTGTAAAGGCTCTTAATGCAGCCGTCCTGTGTTTGTTGTTCAAGAGCTGACCATTGATCTCTTGTTTACTCAAGTATCCCACACCCACTGCATGGAAAAAAAGCAAGACTGGTAACAGTTCCAGCTTGTGGAATTAATGATGACTTTACATCATTAATAATACCTGTTCCCATAATTATTGGAGGTGGAAAAGGAGGTGTTCAGAATCCAGTTAAACATTTTTTGTCTAAAAGAAATAGCTTTTGCAACTTCTGCCCAAGCTTATTCTCATTCCATATTCTTGAATAGTCTTGAAGGAGAACTGCTCTCTACTCTTTGCAGCAGGTTTTTGAAGTTGTCTGGATGTTGTAGTTTTGGAGAATATTTTGGTTTGTGGGTTGGTTGTTGCTGGGTTTGGGGTTGATTTGTTTTTCTTGGCAGAGTTAGTATGCCAAGTTATTTAGAGCAAATTAATTTTCCATTCTTTTGGAAAATTGCAATTAAAATTTGAGAAAAACCCCAAACACTTGCATGAGTAGATATAGCCCCATCCTTTGTTTTGGTCTGCAGTTTGTTTTTCCTTCCTCTTCTGGCTTTCTTTTTTATCTCTGAATCCATTTTAAACTTGTCCTTCAGGATTTCAGCTTCTCATGGATTCTCTCCCTCTCTTTCCCTCCCTTTCCCGTGTAGTTTTAACTCTACCACCACTTCACTGTAGTCAAACTTTGAAACACTTCTATTGTAATGAGAAAATCTTCCTCTTGCTCTTAATAACCTCTTTATGAGTGCTGTCCGTTTTTATCTGAACTTGAATTTTTTTTTCTGTCTTGTGGCTGGTTTTTTTTTTGCTTTTTTTCCCCTTCTTTTAAGTCTTCGTGTAGGTTGGTATGAACTCCCAGGGACTGAAAAATGTTGAATGGTATTTTTGTAAATAAGGATGTGTTTCATGGGTCTGTTCCTGCTGGGTAGCTGATGAGAGAGTCTCTTTCCCTCTCTGTCTCTCTGTTTTATACCCTCTGTCTGTCTTGTCTGTTTAAACTGGAAACTCTTCAAGGCAGGGCTTTTTATGTATTTGTGAACCAATTTAGCAGGATCTTGATGTCATTGTCATAAAAATAATTATATGTATTTTTCAAAAAAAGGAAAACAGCAACCATACAGTGTACAAGCCTTAGAAGGATACAATGCCATTTTGACACAGTCATGTTTTTTTTCCCCTCATCCTTGCCTGCGTGCCACTATTGTGTTTCCTCGGCATTGTGCTGTCCCCTCTAGCCTGTGAGCTCTCCAGAGCAGGCACCAAGGATGGTGGATTCGCACCGGGAGAGTGAAAAATCATCCCGTTCCCTCTGTAACAGCGCCAGTCCTGCCAATAGATCACCTTTGTCACGTGGTTCTTGGGGCTTTATATGCTTTTGGGTTCTTGGGCTTTTTGTTTGTTTGCTTTTTAAACTAACACCTTTGCATTGAGACAGTGTATGCACATCAGTGCTGCCCCACTGAGTGCTGAGGGTGTCGATTTAAGAACTGATGGTGGAGCTCCGAGTTGTGAATATTCTCTGGACATCAGAAATGCTGGGACAAATGTGAAGCTCAATGATTTCTGGACCTTCTTCCAGGATTTGTGCAGTGATGGAGGTGGAAAAATGATTTATTGTCAACTTTCCTGTAGATTTTTGACTCACATGACAGTTCTGTGCTGGCTTTACCAATCACTAAATAAAATGTTCTATAAAAATGGAAGGACTTCAGGCAGAAGAAAAAAGACAAGGATGGCTGCTAACTGGGAAGAATTTTTGTCACTTATAAACAGAATATCTACCATCTCAAATTCAACAGCTAAGAAGCTAAAGTAAATTTGGGAGAGAAAAAGGAAAGGAGATAAGAAGGAAATTAAAAGGTGGGAACAATGCTATTTCCCTAAACTCATGGTAAATATATGATGGAATTAAGAAAATGCTTGAAGCTTTTACAACTTAAAGAAGATTGGCATGATCAGGATATTTTAATCAGCACAAATAGTTCCTTCACTGTGTTTGGTCATTTCGTGTGGAAACGTAAGTATTTGTCAGAGGTAAACGTACATTTTCAGACTAATACCTGAATGCAGAAGGAACAAATAAACATGTTACCCTGTCTTAATGACTAAATAACCTTTCAAGCAACTAAACCTGTCAAACAGAAAATGCTGTTAGGGTGTGATGTGGAGAACCTCTTTTGTACTGAGTAAAGCAATGTTATGGGTGGGATTTGGTATTGGTTTTGTTGTGGTTTTTGTTTTTTTTTTTTTTTTTCCTTTTTTTGTTTTCCCTCTATCCTTGTCTCTTGTGATTGGCTGCCTTCATGTGTTCTCCAGTGAATGCTGCTGGGGGAAGAGGTACAGCCTGCAGTGGCTGTGCTGTAAGGATGAAAAGAGTTGTCATGGTAGAAAGTTATTTAAAAAGCCTTAAAATGGATTAATGTGGTCAACTTTGCAATCGCCAACATGCTCCTATATATAATCCTTTTCTTCTTTTTTTTTTTTTTCTTTGAGGACTTGAAAGTTGTTTCATCTGTATCAGTAAGCAGAATTTCATTTTGTATGTTTTTACATTACTGATATATAAAGAGACAAAACTGACTAGCTTAGGTAGTATTTTTTTACCAGAAAACAGACTTAAAAGTGTTGCTGCTTGACTGAAAACAGTGAGTGTATTCAGACAAAAAGGAGAAAATCAAGTTTTTCTTGGGTAGTTTTTCTGCAACAGTCACTTTCTACTTTATTTTTATTTTTAATATAGAACAGAATATCAGAGAACTGTAGCAAAGGTTAATCTTGAATTTCAGTTGTTTCCTGTTCATATAATCATTTTAATCCCAGCCAGGTAAGTGACTGTGATATGATTTCAGGGGTTCAGAAATGCAAATGTAAATTGATCAGACCATGAGAGTGATTGTTCAGGATTCATTTTTGCCTGCTGAAGCAAACACAAAAGAAGCTTATAATGTAAAAAATTAAATGCAAGTAAATAAAATGCAAGTCATAGATACAGCAGGGTGTGGCAGCTGATTGAAGTGTACTGCTTACTCCCTTTCCAGGATTCCAGTGTAGTACTATTCTTAGTATTTCTTCTGAATTTTTTAGTTTGAAATACTGGAAGAGCTGGGAAAGAGTTATGAACAGCATTCTGAGTGCTGTTTGGGGTTAAAGAGGCACGTGCAACTTTGGAGGGCTCCATAAGAATGAAGTGAAAGTAAAAATTCAGTTACATGTGTGATAAAATGAAACTAGTATCTTCTTTCCTTGTTAGAAATATACTACATTCTGTTTTAATTCTTGAAAAAATATAAACAAAAACAAAGAAAAGGGGGGGAAGCACAAAAGGTCTCTTTTCTAACCCTTAACTTAATCACCAAGATAAATTGTAATGATTGGTGTGAAATGAGAGCTCTACCCATAACTGATCAGGACAATCTCTCGTGTAATTAAGCATGAGTTACTAATTTTTTAATCTAGGCATATATTTATTCCTGATTACTAGGTTGGTTAGTTTCTGGTTATTTAAGTCATACAAACTGAAATATCTTTTCTTTTTCTGATGTAACTGATTCTTGTAAATTCTTAAGGACTTATCTTTGAATACCTAAGACTGTATCTACCAATTTCTTTCAGTGCAAATTGACAGAGCACACACTGATCTCCCCTTTATTCTTGATTGCTAAAAGTACTATTGATACTGTGCAGCCACAAGGAGGCAGAGAGAGGAAAACTTGTAAATGTCTGTGGTATTCTTATTTCCAGTCCAGATCAAACAGCTGTAAACCAGAAATGTTCTCTTCTCTGTACCATTTCCCATATATTGTTCACTTAAAACAAGGAGTGGAGAAACATGGGTGAAAGGGGCTCATTTTTGTGTTGCAAAATATTACTTCTCCTCGTTTAAAAGCTGCTTTATATCAAGAACTATGTTTGCTCTTGTAAAATTTATGTGACGTGGTACTTATATAACATTTATTAATTTTGCACATATGGAATAAGCGCAACCAAGAGTGGATATTCTTCAGCTTCCTTCTTCCCTCTCTTTCTTAATGTGTGCAAAATCTTGATCCTAGCCTTTAAAGAACATTCTGCAAAAGTTCTTTCTCCTCTTTTGCATTTCCAAAGTCTTAAAAATTTATCAAAAAAGACTAGATTGGATGTGAATTGTCCTCTGGAATGGTAACACACTTGGATGAACTTACTATCCTATGGAACAATGCACAAAACTGAACACCGTGTAACCATTAAGTGTGAGACTTTTCCCTCGACTGTTACCCTGATGTTTAAGGTTGAAAGCAGTAACTCACTGAATAAAAATAAAGATGTGGCTTTCTTCAGAAATTGCTCTGTTTGGGGACCTGACTCAAAGTTCCTGTCACCATGGTCACTGTGATTTTAGCTCTTGCCGTGCTGCAGGGTGTGTGACCCAGTGACTTAGATGGGGAACCTGAGAGGGTTTGAGGCCCTGATTAGTGGTGGTTTGAGGGTGGTTTGTGTGTACCAAGGAACAGATACCAACATATCTCAGCCTCTTGTGTAGGTCATTATGCTTCCTGTAAGATATCTGTATCTTAGTGTTGAGATGTGTGTATATTATTAGTGTTTCCCTACCTCACAGGGGTGTTGTGAGGGTAAATGTATGAAAAAAGCCATTCTTTGTTTGAGTTAAGCAAAAGATGTGTGATGGTGCCAATCAATGGACAAATTGAAGTACACAGAGGAGCTGGAAGTTGAGAGATGGTGTCAGGGAGTTTCTGACCATGTAGTAATATGTAGATTCTGGATGTTCTGCATTGTAGCTGTGGCAGCTGAACATGATAACTGGGTTTGATGCGATTAATGTGGTGTAATTGTGCAGAACAAAATAGGAGTTCACTTTTGAGCCCCTATCCAGAGAAACTCAGGAAGTCCCTGGCTTGTTTTACTGGGGATATTATCCGCTTTGTTAAATTAGGTGTACTTCCTCATATCTGCTACCAAAAGTCTGCCAGTTCTGGTCCCAATGTAGATTAGTCCAACTTGATACATCTTCTTTGCCTCTTTACCATACTTACTCACCAGTGAGTGCACTGGGCTCCTCAGCTGGGAACAGACTTCTCTGTGGCACTCTGATTAAAAGGAGAAAAAGTAGGTTATGGAGAGAATGTTTACTCAGGAGCTCAGTGTTCACCTGCTTTCTCTAAAGTGAGGGAAAGCAGTTGTATGCTCAGTATATGCCAATTATCTCTCCTTTCTCCTTCTCTCAGTGTCACAGTAGATGCTGCCAAAATGTTTGAATTAAGGCTTGGTGAAAAGACATATTTGAGACATAGTCTTGGCCTACCCATGCAGGAGCTTCTGTCTGTTCATAAACTATCCCTCCTTTTTCATATTTTTTGAAAAGAAGTGGGGTAACTAACAAAGTTGATGTCAACTTTTTTATCATTGAGTTTTATAGCTGAAGTGTTCATTGGGATGAGTGAGGCTATGAGAAGGTCTTAAAGTCATTTTGCAGGCACTATTCCAAGCCCTGGTTAGCAGTTTGAAAGTTGTGTTTGCAATGTTGCCTATTGAAGACTCCAGATCTTTTAAAACGCAATGTAGTTTTCCAAGCAAAATGGACATATTGATCATACTAAGGCAATTTGTAATTCTGGGGCTTTTTGTAAGGCATTGTTCTATTTGTAGTTGAAGAAGTGTATTAAAAAACGGGGGAGAATTTATGGACAGAACTGTGGTAAACATTTTAGTTTTCTATTGCCAATAAGTGCCATAATTATTTGGGCTTCTTGAAGTGTAAAAAAAAGCCCTTCTTAGGCAGAGACAAATTCCTCATGGCATGCATTGAAGTCCACAAATCTTTAAGAAAGCAAAAAGAAAAGAGAGATTCTTTAAGAGATATGCAAGTTTTGTTTGGATGGTGATGGTTTGTGAAACACTTTAAAAATTCTTTCCCATGATGTCTTTTTCTTAGGGTATGTACATTAAGTCAACATATGATGGTCTTCATGTAATTACTGGAACAACAGAAAATGTAAGTATTGTTAATACTGTATGTTCAGGCCTGGAAGCCTTTCTGATCTTACCTGTGGTTAATGCTTTCCCTTTGCTATAAACTACATTTTGCTTGCAAACTTGTGCTGGTTGGCTGTTAAGGACCAATGGCATGTTGGACAGCAGAGATGCTTGTGCTTGTTTACCTCAGAATTGAAAGAGTTGTTCCCAGTTAAGGACCTAGAGAATCAGTCTTGATTTGTTCTTGCAAGACACCTAAAATGCTCTAGTTGACCAAGACAGGAAGCAGCTGTCTTGGGGTTACTTTGCTCTGTGAATAAAAGATAATTGTCTATATTATGTTGAGGCTGTTATGCTGAAGTTTGCTGCAGTGTTAGAAAAACAGCTTTTATATTTTCCATCTCTCAAGCTTCATTTTTTAGTAAATGAATGCATGGAAGTGGACATCCCTTCACATTGACAAATAACCATGTATTTCTGCATGAACTTCTAAGTAATGCCTATGGAGAGGAACACGTATTGCCAATGTTGAAGGCATTAAAGACTAAGCAAAACATAACAGAATACTTTTCAGAAGCCTTTGAAATACAACCTCCTTCCCTTGTACACTATATTTAGGGAACTGGCTGTCTGTTAGGAGTTGAGCAAAACTATAATTTTGGGGGAAAAGGCTTCTATTCGTGATCTTCAATTAATGTGGAACAATCACTAAACAACACTGAACTGTTCTATAATGGTTTAGGCGATTCCTTTCAAAGATTTTGATGGCATTTTCTTAAAATGAAGCTGTCAGAAATGTTTGTTTTATCATGCTACTGTGTCATCCTGTGGGAAGTGCAAACTACCTACATGACATTTACAGCTGCTCCATTTGTTCTGCAGTGAGGTTCTGTTAACATCTCAATAAAATAGGAATATTATTTTCATCCTTTCATAGGAGCTGCAATCTGATAGCCTTTTTCCTTTCTGTTTTCTGCTGTGGGCAGAACATCCATGGGTGAATTTGTCACCACCTGTCTTGGAATTTAAAAAAAAAAAAAAAAGGAAGTAATTTGAAGGAAAATAAAAATCCTAGAGAGTCAGGCCTACAGCTACAGACATCATTAGTGAAATTAGTAAAAGTAAACAAACCAAACAGAACTACAGTTGAGCTTAATCTAGAAAATATATGAGATAAAAAGAACAATTTTTACAGTTGAATCTCTCAAATTAAAGAAGGAACAATTTCTTTCCATAACTTTCTAATGGATTTAATTTCCCAGGGGCAAAGATAAAAATAAAATCCTAATGCATTCCCTCAAAACTCTTATCTTTTGTGATTCATGAATATAATTTAAAGCTGTGTCAGGAATCTTCAGTCATGATGACTCTTCTGCTGTTGTTACTAACTCTTTCACTCACGGTGACACTCTGAAAGTGCTCACAGCAGACCAAGAAGCTGTGCTCTGTTGTCAAGGGGAAAAGCTGCTGTGTGTTAAAGCAATTGTGAAAATGAGTAGTGCTTTAGAGAAAGAAGGGTATCTGCTGCTTTTAAGAACACAATTTCTAGGTGCTTTCTTACAGACACACACACACAGAGTTTTGATTTTGGTAGATGGGAGGAGAAAGATCTAAGCAGAATGGCCAGAATAAGACCACGACGGTGCACATCTGATCTGACCTGCTGGCTTTAGCATTTTTATTCTTTGCAGTACAGTTTAACTTCTGGGAAACAAGAATCCAAATTCTCTTGCATTTGAACAAAATTTTCTGTCCTTTTAATTTCCAAGTCTTCTCTCCCAAGTGAGACAGTAACAGAATTTTCTGTCTGAAAGATCCTGGAGAAGAACATGTGTCTGTATTAAACACAGTATCATGTTAGTGCTCTCCACATTAATGTGAGACAGTAGTTTTATAATGACAGCTTTGCTTTTTCTATCTGGCCTTTGAGGTGTTTGATGTCCAGCTGCAAAGCCCTTTAGAGTTTCTGTTTGGCAGTAGGAGTCATCTTCTCCAACACATTAGCCGTGCAGTTCAAGGGAGCTGAGCTCTGAAGCTTGGACTGAGAGAGAGAGCAGTGTTCCTCACAGGTCACTGCCCTGTAAGGGCTTCTCTCTGATGGCCCTCCAGCATTAGAGCAAGCTGAGCTTTCTAGTTCGTGTCTTCTGTCTTTTGTTTGGAAGTAACAATCTAAAGGGTGTTTTGGTCAAGCAGAAGATTTTAGGTTTCTTGTTGAGTAGCTCATCTAGACCATGTTGGAGAGATTCTTTTAATTCACAAACCAAGTGTGTACTTCAAATAAGACCATTTTGTCCTTTGGTTTTCCAATAAAAAAGAGCATTTTTCTGTAGTAATAGCATGCAGTGTATCTCCAGCAGGAATGTGGCTTTGAAGGGGATGCTCTGAGTGTCACCACTTGCTGTGATCTGGTTGGCTTTGCATGGTGCCCTCAGATCACAGGGAAGAGAGATTTTCAGGAGTAGTACCAAAATCTCCACTGTGGGCATGCAGCAGTTGTGCTCCAGGAGCTCTAAACTGGACTTTCAGACAGTATGGGTATACCAGGAGAATAGGAAAAAGACAACATTTAGCCTAAAGGACAAAACTAAATTTATTCTAAAGAGTAAATCTAAGCAGATTCTGAATAGCTTTTAGTTATTGATGTGTGAGCCTCAGTGGCAGGTGCTTCCATCTCTTCAACTCCCTGATGAACTGAATTACCAGCTAATGAAAATACAGTTGTGGTGTGGCACACTTTCTTCCTCCTAGTAGGACTTCTTGAGTGGATTCTGTGCTTAATGATCTGCATATACATCTGAAAAAGAAAGACCTTATTGCTTCTCCTCTGTTTTCTTTAAATAGCCATGATAAAATATACTATTTTACAGCAAGGTCTGTTTTTTACTGGAGAGGAAAAAGCAATAATGAACAGGAGTCACAACCCCTTCATAAGACCACAGCCTTGACATAGCTTTATGAATTACTTTTACCTCACCTTGTGTTTGAGGCATAATTGCAATGAGGCTTTTTTTAACATAGACTTTTCCAGTTTGAAGATTCTCAGACCAATGACTGAGAATGGCTTGGCAAACTGGACCTGTTTTGTCAAGATTTAAGTTGCAAATGCGGAAGACACTGTAAAGCAAAGAATGTATTATAATAAAGTCCTGAAGAGTTCAAGGGTAATGACACAGAATTCACTTGCATTTGCATTTTAATGTCTTAGGTGTAACTACATCTGAGCTAAAAGAGCTGTATTACATAGGAGGATTATAAAGATTTTAGTGGTATGAATAAGTAAGTGTGAGTAGTGAAATGGCAGACAGAAGACAGATTATTAGGCCATAATCACCAGTGTTGAATTTTTTCCCCAAGTCATTCAGCCAATACTTTTATTGCTTAAATAGTGCCAAAATGTCAAGGCTGGTGTTTTTTATATTAATAAAATGACATTCTTACCAGCCCAGTTTGATTTACGATGTTCTGTGCAATGTCTGCTAGGACTGAGTCATGGGTAACCCTTCTTTCAGCCTCTCATGTCTCTTGGATATCTTTCATTTGTACACTGTCCTTAACTTAGGCCATGAGTTACGTGCAGTTGAACTAGAAAGTCATGGCTTAGCTGTGGGACATGTGTTTTGAATGGGGTTGAATAACATAGGTTATTACAAAACATCCACATTTCAGGCCTGGAGCATTTTCTTCAGATGACCTGTTATCTCACCTGAAAATAAAATTAATTTCATTCCTTAACATAAAATTTGTAACAAGTTTTTTTGGAAATCTGCTCCTGAGCAATATGTTTCCTTTGGGTTCTTTTTTCAAACTGTCAGTCTTACCTTCTATTGTAGAGTCAATTAAGTGCCTTCTAGCAGCAACAATATTGTGAGGAAAATTAAAGTGTGACTCTGAAAAGCTGAAGGAATTTATTTCCCTTTAAACTTAGAGGTATTCCCCTCAGAAAACAGTTGGTCTAATGTAAAGAGAGAAGAAGGGAAAATTTGTGGGGCTTTCACTTTATGGAAGTGGCATTTTTTGTTGTGGTTTACATATATACATATATATATATATTTATTATTTTATTGTTGTCGTTACTAAGATTTTTTTGAGGCAAAAGCAAAAGACTACTTTGCTTTTTAGAAAGTGTGAACACTGTAGGATTTTGATGATGGTTGCATTTCTTTCATGCAACACATGAAACATTGTATGTTCCAAAACCAAGGTTACCATTAACTTATTTGCTCTTCCTAGGTTGTACCTAAAGCAGTCTTCTCTTCTTGTGTGCTCTTTGCAGAACAGTAATTTACTAAGGCTCTCTGCAACATACTGAAATGTTGTAGAATAAAAAGACAGTTTTATGAAATTTGTTCATGAGGAATTACCAGTTAGTCTTGGTAGGTTCAAAAGTCAGTCAAAGATTGGCTTTCAAGACTTAAGAGATGTCTGACAGATTAAAGCATCCTTTTGTCAGGATGAAATTCCAAAGAAATCCTTAGGACTCAGTTATCATATATATTCATACCTTTCTTAACGTGTGATTTTATTGTGTAGAATAGTGCATATCATTTTTCTCCAATAAGAACAAACTGATTTACTAAATATTTCTTTAATTCTTTATTTCACAGTAGAATGTCTGTCAATCTAACCTGATTTACGTAGCTTAGCAATCATACTGCTGAAAGAGAGATGATGACTGGTAAGACCTGTATTCTTGATCATCTCTTTTATTTTAAATTCAGTCACCTGCAGATCGGTGCAAGAAAATCCATGCGGGGGATGAAGTGATTCAAGTTAACCACCAAACTGTGGTATGTATAACTATGTTCTGTGTCAATTAGATAGACGTGTCGGGGCACATTAGCATGTGTAGAGAAGAATTGTGTAGAAAAATGTATTTTTATAAATCATTATTTCTTCTAACATCTAAATTTTCCTTTTCTCTTGCGAAACCACGTAGTTCTGAAGTCTGGCTAAACCCTGATCATCTGAGTATTACAGGAGATACCAAGTTAGTCTAAATATCTGGGGCTGTTTTCTGCTTGCACATGCACCCTTAATAAACGGTTTAAGTGTAATGGAAATTTTGGGTTGAGGGGATGCACGGGGCTGGAAATATTGTGCCCTTGTGGGTTTAAGATCAAGAATGCTTCCTGGAAGCTGGAAAACTTACTACTTTCCAAACTTACCAGAAAATGTAGAATGTGGTTTTTAAGAAGACAAGCATGTGAAATTCCCATAGGGGTGCCTAGGGTGATTGACTTAATTTAAAGACAGGTTTTAAACTTGGAAACTTAAAATTAAACAAACCTTTCAGGTATGATAGTCCAGAAAATTAATACCATGCAGACTGCCCTTTGTGGGAACAGATACTTGTTAGTGCCAGGTGATTTTATTTAGGATTAGTGAACAGATCAAATTAATTTACCTTTTCTAAGGTGAGGCTTTGTAAGAGAAAAGGCAGACTTACAGTATAGAAAGCAGCTATTCTTTTTCCAAAGTATGAAGTTTCTTGAGAGTAGTGAAAATCAATATATGGTCTTAATGCAGCAGCCATTTGTTAAAAGTTGTGTTTTGTCATTCCACACGGGGCTCCACTTCCAGCTTTAGGCCACTGTACCTCATGTCAGCTCCTCTGCATAGATTAGAGTGATTTTTCACTATACCCTCCAATTAAATTTGAAATCAAATATACTGTACATATGTGCACCTTAACAGATGAGAAGCTATATTTTGAGCTGTGCAATGTAATTTGATAAATCTAAGCAGGTCAGGGTGAATTTTAATACTGTTTTGGCCATACAGCTTCTTTATAAGTGTTGTATCCCGTGATTACTTTTCCTGTACAGTTGATGATTAATTTCTCTGTTTTTCTACACTAATGGAGCTTATGACATCAATTTAAGTTGAAAATCATTTTAGAGCATTATTATTTTGGCTATATACATGTATATACATCTGAAGAAGCACATCATTAGACATTCAGTACTAGCTGGCTAGTTTTCCCAAAAATTTCTGATGGTGCTATTGCCTTGTCAACTTGAAAATTTCCAATTGTCTAGGTATTTAATCTAGTTTTCTTAGCACATCTACGCTGCATTTATTTGATGGAAAGATCAGATTCTTACCCCTAACGCTAACGCTAATGTTTTGACTACCCTCAAGATGAGCTTTCTTACCTACCTGGATGGAATATTTAATGTAGGATTTGGGTGTCCTTGCTTTTGCATAAGTGAAGCATTTTCTGAGGCACAGAAAAAAGTAATTGTATTTCTAAGGAAAAGGACCATAGAGAGCTAAGACAAACTTAGTTTAAAATGATGAATATTCATAGTAATAGACTAAACCACACATTTACTTATGCTTTTCTTTGTTGTATCAACAATAAAATTGGAATAGTTGTCATTGTTGATATTGTATTCAATGTATACAAGTAATTTTCTTGTGTTCTGGTGTTAATTTTCCACAGTGAAAGTCAATTAGGATTTTCTTAGAAATGTGGTAATACCTCCCATGTTACCTTTGCAAAAGTACACTACATTCACTCTTCAGTTTATAAAACCCAAATATTTCATTTTTCTATAGATTCTGCAGAGTTTGACAAGAGTCTAAGTAAATCCTTTTGTACTCCAGTCCCTGTCATGAGGAATTTACTGTCCAGTTGTAGGAATCTGTTTTTCTTGGAGGAGGTATTATTCCTTACAGTGACTCTTGCTTAGGAGATAAATAATTTTGAAGATACTACATTTTATTTTTAATGTTTATTGATTTTTTTTCACACTTGATATATTGCTTACCAGCTTCAAATAGAGGACAATTTGCTCCCTGTAACTTATCATACATATCATATGTAACTCATCATACTTACATCACTAGTACTGGCCATAGAAATAACTGACTGAATTTTTTAAATATCCAATTTTAAAGCTGTAGGAAGTGTTATTCACATGTAGCTGTTTTTAAGGTCATGGTTTGTAAATGATGACTCAAAATGTAAAAAAACCCCTTTAATTTCTTTTAGAGTTAAAGCTCTTTTTAAAAAAATTTCTTCAGTTATTTCAGTGTATTTTTCTGCCAAATTGAAGTTAGTCTGTCTTTTGTACTTTATATTTCAAAGAGTAAATACAAATATGATGAAGAGAAGTTCCATACAATTGGTTTCAAAATCCAACTTGTTAGATAATACTTTTTACAAGAATCACATTGTAATAACTATGAAAAGGCTGCTTTTTCAGAAAGCCCACTGGCTTTCAAATAAGCAGCATGACAAAGTAGGAGAATGGTTAAGTGATTTAAACTGATTTTCATTATGCGTGTCCTAATACTGGGTGTCATATAGTTTTAAATTTTGTATTGACATCCTCTGCTTGTAGTGATGCTTAATCTTTGTAGTATTTCATTTGGCAGTGAAATCAAAGAATTTCAAGTGATTATTTTGATTGTTTGCTATTTGATAGAAAACACGCGTAACAGGATTATTCCACTTGTTGCTGGCAGGATGCTTGGACTGTTTGAGTCTTCTAAACCAAAAACATAAAAACTGATTAGGCCTAAAGTCAGTGAAAAGTTAATGTTCAGAAAAATGTCCTTTAAGTAGTGGTTTCTTGAGGTTAAATAGCTATGTGAATCTTCTCTGTCGGTTTTGCCTTACAGGACAGATCTGTTCTTCAGTAGCTCTGTAACTAAGGGTCATAACTCCCTCCAACATATGAAGGTCATGGACCTGTTGGATCAAGTCCAGAGGAGATCATGAAGGTGATCCCAGGGCTGGAACACCTCTCCTGTGGGAACAGGCTGGGAGAGTAGGGTTTGTTCAGCCTAGAGAAGAAAAGGCTTTGGGGAGATTTTTGTAGCACCCTCCAGTAACTAAAGGGGCTGCAAGAGAGCTGGAGAGGGAGTTTTTATGTGGGCCTTTATTGACAGGCCAAGGGGAATAGCTTTAAACTGAAAGAGGGCAAGTTTAGATTAGGTATTGGGAAGAAATTCTTTACTGGGAGGCTTGTAAAGGACTGGAAAAACTTACCCAGGGAAGCTGTAGATGCCCCATCCCTGGAAATGTTCAAGTCCAGGTTGGACAGGGCTTTGTGGGGAGATGTCCCTGCCCATGGCAGAGGGTTTGATGCTAGGTCATCTTTAAGGTCCCTTCCAACCCAAAAAATTCTGTGATTCTATGACTCTTCTATTAAGAGCCAAAGGATTTAGACAATGTCTTCTCCTAAACCTCCCTGCAAATTCCATCCTTAATCTTCTCTAAAAGACTGTGTGTCTAAAATACTTCCAATGTAAGCAAACATTTACAAGTATCCTCACTTGGATATTTCAGAATTTGCACTGTACTGCAGTAGTCATGTTTTTGCCCATACATAATTCAAGATCCTATTTTGGCTCAATGTAGTCCTTTTTTCAACCAGCTGAAAGTGCAGGACACTATATTATTGCTTAAATGAATTTATACTCTCCACAGTACTCTTTCTGGTTGCATCAGTGATAAAACAGTGGAGAAAATAGTCCAAGCACAAAACAGGGATGTACAGACTCAGGATGGTATAGGATTCTTGATTAACAGTCTGTTATTGTGTAATAGTTTCTTTGTTTTGGAGGCATATTTGGCACATTGCATATACTTTGAATACAAGTATGAAGTGACTTATGGATTGGATATGTTTGATATGACATGACAGACTAGTGGATTCCCAAAATTTGTGTTTGTTAGCTAAAACTTCTCAGAACTTATGTAAATAGTGATGATGGCGAAAAAATAGGTGACTGTGGTCAGTTACCAATCTGTTGCATGTAGAAGCTGATAGGTTTAATGTATTTAATACCTGTAAGTTTCAATTGTTTCTTTTGGCATCTTGTAGTAGGTAACATTTAGCTTTTATACAGCAGATTTCTTACTGTGGAAACTCCAGTGTGCCAAACCAAGTCCACATAATTGACCTACAGAAACTCTTTTTATATTTACAGTACAAAAACTTAAAGGAGATTTTGCTAAAATTCTTCTGAAAAACAACAGATACATTTGCAAGATCATACCTTGCTTTGTTGGAAGGGTATACAGTTATGAGTATGATGCCTTTTTAGATACTCATCCTCATTTAAGCCTTTGTTTATGAAAATGAAAGAACAGATTTTTAAGTTTTACTGTACAGTTAGTGAGGAGAGTTCAACTTCCACAGAATGTCTCAGGATTTGCTGGGAGATGGTAAATTTCAGCTCATAGGAAATACTGAACCTGGGGTGCATGTGAATCTCTGGAGTGTATGCATCCAGACGAGTTTGTGGTGGATGGCTTCTTGTTTTGGGGGGAAAACCAAAGCAAAGCAAACACCTCTAAGTAGAAAAATGATATTGCAAATATTTATTTGGTTTTTCTGCATTGTTTCAGATCCAGCTGTGCTTTTGTGAAGACAGGTATTTCACTTAAGGCCTTGTTAACTTGGCTTTTAATGAGGCAGTGTTTTTAAAGAGGCTTAGAGGAGAAGTGGGCTGGAATAGTACAAGGGAGGGGACAGCTGGGTCAGTCCAAGCTTTTAACACAAGGTGTTTGACACCTTATACAATTTCCATTAACAACATCTTTATTTAAAACAGTATTTTTATTTTCTTATGATGCTTGACTTGAACAAAAAACCAGTGCAGCAAGTTCATAAAAGTTCAAGAGAAATAAGCTTTTTGTTCAGTTTCCTTCTATTGCTGTCATGTATGTGCTTTTATGGAGGAGGAGATAGAGGAACAGCTCCCAAATCATGCTTTTAATCCTTTCTGAATCCTTGGGCTTTCTCTGTTTATAAAAGTTAAGTAGATGTTAACACAAATATTTAGTTTTAAAGGTGGGTGGGATTGACATTTAAGAGGTTTTTAGGGCTATCCATGGAAGTCTTTATGGAAGTAACCTAGTTCTGTAGGGCTCTGTCGTAAACTCTGTAGTTTGTCAGGATAAGGGCTCCATACTTTCTAGCAATTGTAGTCTGTCCTCCAACTACCCTCTCAAAATTTCAGTATAATTCCCTATCCTATTTTTGCAATCTCCCTAAGTACTGTAGTACTGAGAAAGGAACTAAATTGTCATGATCCCTTCAAAAGAAAAAAATGCTTTTGTCGATTTCCCTTTACCATTGAATTTGTGTTGAGACTATATGTTATTTATGTTATCATTTTCACACAGATGTGCAGTTACCCACAAATATTTTATATTGCATATGTCAGGGAAGTGTGGCATTGCAGAAATGAAATGTGTGAGAGAACATGATCTTTCATTTCCCCAGGGAACAAATGCTGCGTGCTCTTGTCCATAGAATCTCTTTCCAGTTGATCTCTGGAGATCTGGTGGAACACACACCACTTTGATGAGCACAAGGCTCATTCTTATGTAAATAGGGTGGTGTGCCAGTGTGGGCATCCAGGTGCACTTCTGTCTCTGGCAGGACAGCATAGCTAGCAAACAAGGCATTGCCACATCTGTGTTGGTATAAGCTTTGGCTAGCCCATGCTGCTTCACATTTCTGCCAAAGTTTAAATAATTTTCCTTATTGAATTTTCCCACTTAGGCACACCTGTTTCATGTTCCAGTGGAATTTCAGTTGCAGCAGAAGCGGCTGCTGCCATTCTGCAGCTACCCTGCCTCCGAAGTGATAACAGAACTAAACCATGTCAGTTTTTCTACTTTAATTTAAAGTCAACCCACTTGTCTTAGGTGAAAGCACTAAACCTGGTTGACTGTACCCAAGAATGGAAAGGGAGCGCTGTCAGTGTCATTCATAAATCACAAATGCTTATGGAAACTGCTCCTTACTGCCTCTGGCTTTGTGAGTGGCACATTTGGTCCTGTAGCCTGGGCACTGCCATCCCACACCCAGTGTGCTCTTGGTTCCGTGCTCCAGAGCACCTGATCCCTACCCTCTGCTGCAGTTTGGTGCACTAGAATATGTGCTGGGCATGGTAAACCTCATCTGTGGAATTGGTATGGAACTAATGGAGCAGTGAACAGTCGTTACACTGAAAGGTTGATGTTGCTGTACAAGTCCTTTCAGGAGTTGTTTCAAGAAAAAGTTGATGCAACAAGACATCCCATCATATCATGTGACTGGGACGTGGCTTCAGTACCCATACGCTGTATTTCTAGAAGTATTCCCTGTCAGCTGATTGGGGTATTGCTTACCAAATGCCATTTGCTATGTCCTACAGCTCAAAACCAGATTTTTTTTTTTTTATTCTGTCTTGGCTGTACCCCAGAATGGACAGCTCTACTGCTATTGAGCCCTGATACTTTACTTGTGATAATGAACATACAGGAACAACATTCAGCAGACAACATTCATATTGAGTTCTTGAGTTACTTTTCTTTTGGGGAAAAATGTTCTTTTGTAATTGAGGACATAGACTGCTCTGTACAGCTGCTGTTTGGGAATATACACCTGGGCTGACTTTCAGGCACCAAGCATCTTTTGAAAGCAGTGTAACTGTAGTAAGAAATCCTCTGAAGACACCCAGTTGACTTTTTCTGCGAGTGTCACTGCTGGGCCTTCATAGTGTCACCACTGGCAATAGCCAAGTTACTGAGTCCATATCCAAGTCTAGTATTTTTATACAAACTGTACTTAGGACTATACTACTGAGGATATGTTTGCTAAAAACTGCTGCAGTATTCCATGGAGTATTTTTGTGACCTAGTTGATAAATTCATCCTTCTGCACAGAACACACTGGAAAATAAGATATTTTAATGATTTTATTTTTAGAGAGTTTTTTCTCTTTTGTTTTTTTCCCCCCACATGGTAGCATTTCCACAGGAAAAAAAAATCCTCTAAGTGGTGCTGTAAATGGTATTAATATTTTCAACATAAATATTGAAAGACAATACGCTGCCAAAATGTTTTTGCATATATTCCTGATAAAAATTATTTTCATATTCTCAGTAGTTGCTACTGGCTACAAATCTTGGTACAATTTGTATTTGCAGACAGTTTAAATTAAAATTTCAACAGTATGTTCTCTACAGTGAGAATACTGTAAATTCTGCAGTTAAAATGGTTATTTCAGAATATTTAATTAGACTATATTTTTTATGCCAGGTAGCAGATACTAAGTAGAATTAGAGTTTTCTATTGTTATTTTTTTTTTAATGCCTGTAGAACAGAATACAGATGATACTACTCTTTTTGTCTCATAAGAGCAGTTTAAAAAGGCTTACTGTTAGTGTGTGTTCAGGTATGTGTATTTGGAAAGGAAGGCAAGTATTATTCTGCTGCTTATAATTTCCTTTTAACTGAGGTTGCTGAAAATTGAAGTACACTTTAGAGAAGATGATGAAAGCTTAAGGAGGGATGTCTTCAATGTTGTGCATATTAAAACAACTGACATTACAGTTGTGCACAGCCTGGACCACATATGAGTTAGGATGGAATAATTTTGAATGCTTCTGTGCTTTGTGCAGGTAGCAGCTGTGTTCATGATACAGCTGATCTTCAGGTTCCAGCCTGATCTTCTGTTGCATAATCTGTTGTTTTATTCTGATGAAGTTAGGAGGCAACTGTGAGGAAGTGTAAGACAATGATAGTTGTTTTAAAAATAGATCAAAACAGTAAGAAAAGCAAATTCATGCTGTGTTGCATGGGAGGAAAAATTAAAGCAGGGGAAATTCTATGATTTGAGTAGATCTACTCTGAATATGTAGATTTTTATTTAAGAAAAACTCAGTGCTGGATTAAAACAACTCAGTGGCTTAAACAGAGTTCGTAGTCTGTGGCTGATTATTTTAATAGAAGTAAAATGAAAAAAAAACCCTCTGTCATGACTACATAATTATTGCTTTTTAATGAAAATTTCTTTTAATTCCATATCTCTGTCCTTCCTTTAGCTAAGTGATGCTGCATAAGTTTGCAGCTCACTTACAGGCTTTTTTTGGATTTGGTTGTTTTTTCTGTTTGCTTGGTCATTAGTGACCTTAAGATTTTTTTTTTTTTTTTTTCACAATTTCTTGGTACACAATTTATTTTCGCTATATGAATTCAGTCTCAAGAAACATCTGCTTCAAGGATGACAGCACTGTTTAGCTGCAGGGTAGCTGGGGAACTCAAGAAGTTTATATACTGAAAAGCTGGGGGGTGTCAAAGACTGTTGGAATTACTGACTCACTAGAATAATTCTAAAATATTAAGTTTTAATAATGTAAATCTAATTTAATGAAATCTAATGAAAAAATTATATATGCATATGCATGTAAGCTTACATATATTTATTGTTTTAATTCCTGGACAAACATTTGGGAAATTTAAATATGAGACTATGGAATGCACACACATACAAGTCAAATTCCAATTGTGAGATGAATCACAGGGCCACAAAAAAGAGTTCCTGTAAGGCAAATGTGGCTGGGGCTTAATACTGGGGGGTCACTCCTGAGGAGCACATTCCTTATGCCGCATGAAATGTGGAGAACTTGGCTGTTCCTCTCCCCTGAGGAAGGGGGAAGCCATCCACATCACAATGCAGCCTAATCTGTGAGACACCAGGGTGTGACCCAGTCTGCCTAAATCCTGCCTGAGCCTCCAGCTCGTGCCACCAGCTCTCTGTGCCTGCTTAGATATTTGTCAGCACTTGAGTTTTCTTAGCACTCACCCGAGGCCACCCAAGGGTGCTGAAATGTCTCTTCTTAGGTTGGGGAGATACTGTCCTTTGCCAGAAGCCCTGCTGAAAGGAAGCCCTGGCACCTGGGCTCTCCATATATTCCCTGGGTGTTCTTGAAAATGAGCCAAGGAAGGACTCTGGTGGCAACACCTTTGTTCATAAGAGTTTTATTTCTGTGTCCTTGCTGAAGAAAGGGGTAGGGCCTGCTCATCACAGCGGGGCTCTCAAGCCCTGTTCTCTGCAGTGTGTGTTAGTTTGTATTGCATTTATATTATAAAAATGTGGTCTCTGGGAATTGGGACCAGAACCCTCATTTCCATATCCCAGTGCAAAGACCTAATGGTTTCTTGCCTGTTGTACGATTGGGGTTTGTGTTTGCACAATCCCATCAGCACAGTACTTTCCCCCATGGAAGTTATGCTTGTCTTGGTAATTGAGACACCATTGTAGTAATTGAAGGACTGAGTTTAGTCCCTCTGAGGATAAATAATGCTGAGATCCATGTTCTGAAACCAGATGGAGTAAAAACCTTACAAATTGCCAGTAGCTGTCTTTTATGATTACCTGTACTCCTGGTTGAAGAGACAGATGCCTTATAACTACCACACTGCAGACAGCCAATCATTGCAGGTACCCAAGTGAAGGAAAATGCTTCGATTTTCAGAGGTACACCAAATCTGAACTAGAACCAACCCCATTTTTTTTAGAGCCATACCCTGAAATGGGGAAATGAGACCCTTCTTCAGAAATTCTTCCTAGGAACTGACCTTTATATCTATAAAATATATAATGAAACCCAAAAAGTTGGATTCTTTGCTCTTCCAACAAATATGCTCATTTATTTGTTCTAGGATGTTGTGCTAGCAATGACTCAAAAGCAAAACAATGGGGTAGCTCTGAGCTGAAGGTTGATTGTATCAGTACAAAATGAAAGGTAAGCATTGCTGTTAAACAGTGTCCAAGCTTCAATACAGAACTGGTTCTCTGTTCCTGGATAAATCAATTTTTAGTTCCCCCACAGATAATACCTCCTATACTGAGGTGCTCTGTAGTTATGTTAATAATATTGTCAACTTTGTTGAATTATGGTGGTACTTTGCTGAAGTTAAGCTCTGGGTCAGATACATTTTCTGGAAAGGAAATGTGTTTAGGGCGTCTTAATGAGAGGCAGTGATTTTTGCATTCAACTCTCAATTTGGATCCTAACTTAGTTTATTCTTGGGATGGTCTCTTAATTGTGGTCTTTAGTGTACATAGCCAAAAAATAATTTAAAAATCATTTATTTCACGGTTTGGTAAGCAAAAGTTTTAGTTAAATATCAGAAATTGTTCAAGTAGAAGATGTGATTTTTTTTCAATATAATTTACATACAAACTGTGTTGTGACTTTTGGCAATGATACAGTGCAGTGTGATCAGTGACATTCTAAGGATGCACAGATCTGACTTTTAACATTGAATTAAAATTGCATTGATTTAAATAATATAGCCAAGATACCGTTTAATTAGAATTGCAGCCTATGCAATCACAATATTATTAACCTCTCCTCTTTGGGAGAAAACCATTATGCAAGTGTGGATGCTATTATCATGCTAGCTTAAGAACCTGGATGAATCCCTGAAAAGGCATCTACTGCTCTCCTGACACTGCTTCCTCTACTGCATACAGATACACTTTCCTCTCTGTTGTAGTCCGTGCTGTAAACATCCTTTTGTGGTTTTCTCACCAGTTACATTTTCTGGAGACAGAAGACCTATGGCTTTCCATTAATTTTTCACCTTCTCAAACATCTGCAGCTGGAGGAAGGGAAGAAGATACTTGCTAACTAACATTTGTTTCATGGGGCTAGCAGCTGTGACCGTCCTCATTTCTGGCCAGTGTTCATGGAAATCAGTCTTAGTTTAGCAGCATGACACTGTTGAATTTCTTGTCAGATTCTGAGTTGCTTAACAACATGCAGTGTTTGATAGTTATTTGAAGTGCAGTGTTGGTTTTTTTTTTTCCTATGCACTATTTTTTTTTTCGTGAAATGCAAGATAGTGTTTGATGTGGAAGTTCTTAAAAAACCCCATTTTCTAAGGTGAATATGCTTTCCCTCCCAGAAATTGTTCAGGTTTTTTTACTGAAAAATGAGTAAAACTTGAAACCTGAAATGTTGATAAGTCAAAGTACTCTGGGTGGATGCAACTAATTACAGGTAACATTGAAAGAAAAAGAATTTTGGTTATCTTCCCAGTCCACCAACTTTTTAAAATTAGACACTGGAGGGGATTTTGTGTATTCGCATAGTTAGAAAACAGGAAATGGCTTAGCAGATTGTATTTAACAGCAAGGTTTTATTTTTCCTTCAAAAGTGTAAAAAATATTACTACTTTTACCTTTTCAAATGCTGCAAGTCAGGAAATAATTAAAGTAATGGGGGGAAAACTCCACCTTTTCTTTTTCATGGATACAGAAAGCTTACATTAACTTTCATGGGACTCTGGTCACTCTTAGAATAGAATTATGCCTGTAAAAATATAAACTCTGTTCTGTTTACCATTTGGCTGTTATTCCACCCTCTCAATGATGTAGTTTCAATATGTATTGGGTTTGGACACTGCTTGTAAATGATGTAGCTGTGGATGCAAGTCGTAGATTTTCAGACTGTAGGTTATTTCATAGCATACTAAAAATAGTTGGTGTAGGGCCATCCAATTTTATTTGAGCTGCCTGCATATTAGTACTTTACAGATCTCCTTTCTGTATCATAACATACAGCCATACTCATGAATGAGCACAGGAGTATGAGAATACTGTCATGAGTGCTGCTGTGTGAAAAAAGGATTCAGTGAATGGTAATGCTTACTTTCAGAAAAAGCAAGATTATTCCAATCTTCTAAGCTTGCCATAGGGCAGTAGATTTATCTGGGGGAAAAAGTAACTATTTAAGAGCAACATTTAATTATTTAAAAGTTAAATTCTTGACAAATTCGAATACGAATTCAAAATAAGAGTTTAATTTCAGGCTGTTGTAATATTGTCATCCAGATGTGCTTGCTGAAAGCCGTAGAAACATAGAGATCTTTTAAAGTATATCTCAACTTGCTTGGGAGCATGTTGTTTTCCCAAGTGGTGGATGGGGACCTCTAGGAGCACCCTTTGCTAAAGCTTCCTGCAGCTTGGATTAGTGAGTGCTTGGCAAGGAGAGGAGCAGGGTGTGTCAGGGCTGTGCAGGGCTCCCGTGTGCCAGTCGTGCCCCGCTGGCATCCCTGGCTGTCCCTGAGTGACTCCGGAGCACTCTGGTGAGGCTTCCCAGCCTGGCCACGCTCTCTGGGCATGCAGTGGTGGAATGAATGAGAAGTGTGGAGTGTGGTAATTAATTTTTCCCAAATGGTTCTATTCTCCTCCAAAATGTATGGTTCATTACCAAGTTGTGGTAAACCACCCCCTAAGTTGCCATTCATTGTAACCCAATTGTTACCCAACCCCTCATCCCCTCAGTGTCCCGTTGGTCCGAGCCTTGGATCTGCCCCCTCGCTGGAAAGCCCTTTTAAGCTGAGGACACGAGGAGGAAACTCTCTTGCTTGCTCCCCCTTGTTTCCCCTCCCTTGCCCCCCTCTCTCTCCTCTGGGAGCCATGCCGCTCCCCCCGGTGTGGGACCCCCAAATAAACCCTGTCAAATCAACACCCTGAGAGGCCGTGTGGAGCCTTGCCTGCCTGTGTGCTGCCTTTAACTGCTACGTGCTACCAAGAGAATCTGCCCGGAGAGCTCTGGTAAGGCTCCTGTACCTCACCTCCCTTCCTAGACCCAGAAAGCCTTGTTGCCCGTTCTCCTGCAGCTGCTAGCCGGGCAGGAAGAAAAGCAGGAGAAAGCAACAGTGGAGGTGGCCTGCTGCGGGTGCTGTGGGCACCCTGTGTGCAGCCCTGTGTCTCTGTGCAGTGTTCCCTGCTGCCCCCGCCGTGCCACCCCCGCAGCACTGCTGCCCTGGCCTTGGGCCGCCGGCCCTTGGGTGTGGGTTACCCCTGCTGGCAGAGTCCCCCAGCAGAGGTGCTGTAATGGTGGCAAAACCAGCGCACCACAACCCCTCAGGGCACCAGTGCCTGCCCTGGGCCCTCCCTGCACGGGCAGCCAGCAGGGATTCAGGCACGGGCAGCGACAGCCAGCGCTGGGCTTAGGCTGCCACCAAAGACACCTCTCCTGACTGCTGCTTCTAGCTGGCACTAGTTTAACAATGTACATTTATTTTAAAGGAAGCAACAGTAACTTCCTTGGCCCTTAAAAATGGCCAACTGATCAGTGTGCTGGTTGTGAAATTACTGCTCAGGTTATTTTACTGTAAGGAAAGTTGTCTGCTAATACAGTCCTTCTATGTATATATTGAATTTTCAAACCACTGTCGAAACTTTCTTGTTACTGTCCTTTCTTGCTGTACATGGGCAGGATAAAAGATATGATAGGAACTTTGAAAACGCTGACCAAAAATCTTGCTGATTAGAGGTTGCTCAAATTTTTAACTGGGGTAATGAGAAAGGAGATGTTAGAGAGAATAAAACCAAATTGCACTTAAAGGGTAGGTTCCATGTCACTGAAATGAATATCTGAAAAAGAGTTTTCAGTTCAGGTATAGTCCCTGCTTTTTCTTCCTTCCAGTCTGACTGCCTCAAATAAAATTGTTTTGTCTGTGTCAAAATAGAATTCTGAGAGGATCTGAACTATGTTGAAACTGAGAAACAGGCCTTATACGTGGACATCAATTTCCTTCAATTGATTGTTGACTGCCCTCTTACGTGACTTGTTCCTCTTACCCCGGTTTAGTACTTTCTGTTCAGATTATGAGAAGCCATCAAGGCCTGTCTGAACAGCCAGAAAACTTTTGTCAGGGAAGTAGATAAAAGCAGAGGATGAACTTCGTTTGAAATTTTTAGTAAACTCAGAATTTCACTGTGAAAAATTAAGTTAAATTGTTTTTATTCATGAGCTTCTAAATTAAATACATCAGATTTAGTGCTTTGAAGTGATTTTTTTCTTTAATCCCCCAACTCATAGAAAGAGACTAGATAATCTCCCTTTTATTGCAATGTAAGGCATATTTCAAATACACGAGACAGTTTATCTCTGCAAAGTATGAAAGTGCATTTAAAATAATTTTTTAAATGCTAGCATAACCAAGAAGTCCCAATTTTATTTATATTCCTCTGGCTATTTCAGTGAGAAACAGATGGCTTTAAAGGACATTTCTGCATGCAGTGTCCTACTAACTTAAATGAGAAGACCTTTACATCCTGACTCCATAACTGAGGTCAAATCATGTTCTCCTGAAGGCTCCTTGTGCTGCTTTGTTCAGCAGAAGGATTCTGCTCCACAAATCCCTCTTCAGTTGTTGCATTAGGGAATTACAATGTGCAGTACCTTAGGTACAGAGATAGCTTACATGAACTGTAGGCCAGTAATTCCTTCTTTTGGATAGCAAATGAAGCCTTGTATATGCCCACAGTGACAATATGTAACTGTGGGGAATATATTGCCTCTAAGCTGTGGAGGAGGTCTCTAAAAGCAAGAAAACAGTATTGTAAATAGGAAGGTATTTTTTAATGAAATTGTAATGTCCTTAACACACAAAGCTTGGGCTTGAAGATTTTTTTGTTTGTTTGTTTAAATGCTGTTGAAGCACAATGGAAACTTCACTGGGATGTGGGAATTGAGCTGGAGTTGGTTAATGTTTCATTTTATTCAAAGTATAATAGCCATATGCCTAGAAACATGGGACTGAAAATAAGGATTTCAGCATGCTTGGAAGTGTTCCGTGAAAGCTGAAAAATATTTTATAAAGATGCATGTTATCAATCCCCTTTTTCTTTGCATACAATAATCTTACTGTAGAAGTGCATCATGGATGTAATGGGCTTTGCTGTGGTGGAAGCAGGACAGGTAGGTTCACAGGAGCTGAAGAAAGAGTGGTGGGATTTGAGCAATGTCTGTGATTCAGGGTCATTGGTGAAATTAGTGTTGGCTCAAGTGGGGTTCTTGTTTGGGAGAAGCAGTTCTTAAAATAAGTGCTACTAACCAATGTGAGGCTTGCTGTAATAGGGACCAAGGTACAAAATAAGAGCAATAACCTTCATGTGATTATCTTGCTTAAGCATAGGTAACATGTTTGTGTCATGTTGCACTATACCCATGATAAGGAACTGTACTCTTTCTTCACACTGCTGATTTGATTTTTCAAATGTATTGACATGATATAAAGTAATCTTATCACTTCAAAGTTCTAGATTTTTGTTTTTCCTCTTCTCAACTGGGTAATTGTCTTGTCAGTGTTCTTGTACAAATTGTGAAAGAAGGAAAATATTCATAATTGGGATCATTTACAAATTAGGAAAATTTACTTGTTTATTAGCGTGGTGTGGGTGGGGGACAGAGCAAAAAGAGGTAGAAAAGCTGTCAAATTTACAGAAATAATCGCTTTCTGAGTCTACAGATTTTGAAGGGATGAATGATTCTAGGTATTGCCAGTCTAGGTGCCAAACTTAAAAAGCATACTTTTGCTATCCTAATAGCACAGTAGGTACCTTGTAATTAGGCCTTATTCAGACTAAAAACCGTTGTCACGATTTAAAATGTTTTAATATTTGAAGTATTTTTGTAAAAATACAAAATAAATTATTCATAAAGTTCTGTCTTGCATTTATAAATAGAAAATTGTTGCTTTCCATTTTAGTTAAGGTTTTAATTTTAAAATATTTCAAAATGCTGTAATTAAACTAGGAAAATTTTGATTCGGGCTAATATGTAGTGACTGGACTACATTTCTGTCATTGATTTACTGTATTTGTTTCTGAAACCATCATGAAAGAAGCACTATTTTAAAAAAGGCCTTGTGATTCTGACTTCATTTTTATAGCAGTGTGAAGAGTAGGTTTTCCTGAACTGGTTTGTGCTTGCATAAGCTGCTAGGAGTAACAGTGTATGACTACATGTGGTTAGTGGACTTTGAATAGTATCCACAAAGTACAAAATGCTCAGCTTTGAAATGAACTGTCAATGCAAAAGCCAGGGCTTTTTAACTTTCTAGTCTCTAAAGTCTGTGTACCAGAGCTAAGTTTGAAAACACCTTGAGATTTGATTGTGCATTTGCAGTGAAGTAACAGTAGTTTATTAATTCTAAAACCTGAAATGATGCATATACATATTAATGCATTATAATAATTATTTTACTTTATGTGATTTTTATACAGTAATTAAGTTTTGACATTTCTAGAGTTAATCTCCTTTATGGTATATATACACTCCTTTATGTTATTTACTGATCTTATTTAAAAAGGGAACATTACATATTGAATAATGTACCTCAATTTTATTGTAATGATTTTACTGGTTACCAGGTGGGGTGGCAGTTGAAAAATTTGGTGAATGCACTACGAGAGGATCCGAGTGGTGTTATCTTAACTTTGAAAAAGCGACCTCAGAGCATGCTTACCTCAGCACCAGCTTTACTGAAAAATATGAGATGGAAGCCCCTTGCTCTGCAGGTAATGAAGCTTAATCATAAGTCATACACCATCATTTTAACTATAGATTAATTCAATGATGCTTTATTGTGCTTCATCCTCAGCAGCATATAGATTTACTCTTGTATACCTTGAAAAATTGTTTCTGAAATTATTTCTCTGCGATTTGTTCTCATAGGCTTAATTGAAATTAAACCTGTTAGAACTTTTCAAAGTTAAGAAGTGATCATCGCAGTGTTCCACAATGCAGAAAAGTAGCCTCAGATTATTTTTTCCAGCTAAGGAGAGACAAACATACTTCACAAACTAATAAATTTTAGTTTGATTTCTTGTGAAGATCTCAGTACATTATAACCTCAAAAAAGAGGGGAGAAAAAATGTTTTGAGTTCTCTCAGTTTGATCACTCATGGAATTACAGGAAAATTTATAAGGTATTCAATAAACCACTTGACCATCAAAATTTCCTTATGGTAAATAAAGCTATACTTGTGTCAAAGCTGTCCTTGAGATTGAAGACTTGCACATAAAGAGGCATAGCACAGGATATCTGGCTGGGCACTTAATTTTAGTAAGCCTGCAACGTGCTGAAAACTGTGGAATGTTTTCATTAAAGCTTTCATGTTTAACTCTAGGATAAAATGTCACTGTGATGGATTACTCTAGGAAATAAAAGTTATGTTCAGACTGATGAAGGCATGCAACTAACTGATGGAACCAACAAATAATCCATTTTTCCATTCAGTTCAGAAAAAATACTGTTCAGAAATTTATTTTGTTTGCATAAAGAGTGCATTCTTTGGGACATTTTTATTACCACACTAAAAATTCTAATTAAAAATTAAGTACATATGAAAGAGAAAAGACTTCTGCAAAGTTTGGGCCAAAGGAAAAATGGGATATGTAAATGCCACTGCCAGTATCTGTGGTCTTATGCCATTTGAAATGTTAGGAGATACATTAAAAACTAATGCTGTGAAGAACTTCTTTCATATGTGTGTGTGTGTGTATAAATATATATTATAATGGTGAAATGCATCATAGCCTTTGAAACTAAGATTTTAAATGATTGAGATATTTTGACCTTTCAGATAAAAAGAGCTGAATGTACATGTGACAAAGCCTTTCAACCAGGAATTAGTATCTGAGGATAAAATTGCAAATTTGGATGCATGAAATGAGTGTATGAATGTTTATACTTGAAGGCTGCACTTTTTCCATAGCTTTAGTGAGAACATAAATACAAGTGTAAAATACACATTGTTGCTTTAAATGGGGTCAAAGGCTTTCAGTCTAAATCCTGAGTTTGGGTGAGTTTGCTGTTTCTTCAGGTGAATTGGGCCATGCTCCTAAATAGTCCATTTTGCTTCACTTTTTATTTATTTTTTACCAGAATAATTACGCTGCAGACTCACATCAAAAGTTTCTAACAGGCACATGGGTCTAACTCAGCTGATCTAATTTTAGGTCTGCTATGTAAATATCTACATGTCATTCAGGTGTCTCACTTCAACTCACTTTGACCAGCAGACATACATTAGGTTCATTCATTTTGGCCTGTTTTTGACTGCTCTGCCTTAGGATATAGTGAATTTGGCCCTGCACATGCCTCTCTCTCTGCATTTGATGATAAAGGGAATCTGAACAGCTGTTTTGAATGTAGATTATCTGTACTGGATGACACTGACCCTAGATAGTGATTTTCTGTAATCTTAAAAATTTGGGGAATGGGGGCCATGGGGGTGTGAGGGTTGGTTCTTGCTGTTAGCATGAAAAATCTAAATAATTTCAAGGCTAATATGAGCACAAATAGAAGTAGTGTTAAACAATGCAGATAAAATTCTGGTATCATGACTATATTATTCTGATTTTATCAAGCACGACATCAGGAAAAGGCCAGAACCTCATTCAGCACTTATGTATGCAGTGGGCATATGTGTGTCTGTTGTAATTTATAATTTTAGTGTGAGAAACAACAGTTTCCTGAAGTAGGCGGAGTGTGGACAAAGCTCCAGGGTGAAGTGCAAACTTCGGGAGATGCATAATGTGGAAATTTCTGTTGCTGATTTATGCAGATCAGAGTTGAACAGATGTTAAAGTCAGCTGACATTAAAGTTTAAATGTAGCCTAAGTGTGAGATTAGTACTGTATGTTTTATCAATAACAAGCATCAAAAGAAGTCTTGAGTGCAGTGTAATTTTATAGCTGTAAAAATATAAAGAAATTATGTTTTATTTAACTGTCTGAAAAAAAATCTTTAGAAAAACTGTAAGTGTAACAATTGCAATTTGTTATGGCTGGTCTGAAGTTTCTTATGTTCCTGATTCACATTATTCTTTAATAAAGCTTGGGATGTAATGGGAGAGGAGAGGAAGATAATAGCAAATACCAAAAAAACACGAAGGAAAGCAGTACTTAACATCAACTTTGCAAGCAGGGTAGGTTATGGTCACTTGTTTTCCCATATCAGGATGCCTTGAAATATTTGAGAACATTACAAATGTGCTGTCATCCCAGAGTTAATTGAGCTATGTGTATTATTCAGCAGACACAAGATATAACGAAATTGTGGCTCAGTAATAATTCTGTTAAAGTGCAAAATATTCAAAAGATTATAGAGTGAGATATGGGGATGAGATTCTGATAAAATGGGAAATAGGATCAGCAAAAAGACTGCTGTGGTCTTTTGTTTCTGCAAATAAAGTGAACACAGGAAAAATGCTGTGTCACAATCTAATCATATTGTGATGAGTGAGGTGGGAAAGTAGAAGTTTGCCCTAATGTAAGGATGATGACAACAAAATCAGATTTGACTTTTTGTATGCATCCCACCAATCAATATGTTCAACAGCTGATGCCATAGGTGTAGAAGGTAAATATTTCAGTGTATTAAATTAGGAGGCCCATTTACATTAAAATTTACATTGTGATGTTTAAATTGAGAACCTTCAAAACTCAGTTTTAGCTTAAAGTGAATAAAGTGGAGGCATTATTGGTACATTACATTCAGCTTGTTCAGTCTGTAATTGTGTTTAAGAACGTGAAGGTTGCCATTTGCAGCCACATGACAAACTAGACTTAATGGAGAGATAATAAACATGCCTGTGAGCTGGGGAAGTGCTCGATGAGTGTCCCAGCTCCAGCAGTGCAGTGTGCAGGTGCCACCACCAGGTATTGAGCTGGTTTGTGTGTGGGTGACAGAGTGTCCTAGGAGTTAAATTATAAACTGATAGTGAAGTGTTTCAGAGCTTTCTTCCCACTGATAGTGATCTAGATAAGCCATATGCTGGCCAAACATTTGCAGTCTCCAAGTGTGGAAAATGCTTTTAGATCATTCAGATATTAACTGGTTTTTAATTGACAGAAATGCTTCTTAGAATTTTCAGCTTTTACCTTTGAACAGCTCTGCCTTTGCATTGCAATCTTGCCATGAATTAGGAGTTAAATGCAAGCTATGTAATTATTGATTAATTCACCTTTGTGAGGTGTTTTTCTTTTCCTTTTTAGCAGGAACACTTACATTTATTCTTTACCTAAATATTCTTATCCTTACAATAAATATGAAAGGTTAGGGGAGAGGAAGAAGAAGAAGAATTATGCATCTGGTGTAAGAGTTCTGAAACTGAAATTGAAAGGCTTGATGTACAGTAAAATAATACAATTAGCCTGTGGCTATACTGTGCACCATTACATAATGAGTTTGTATTTACAAGCACATTAATTCCAGCTCTAAGGTCAATCAGTACAGAAATAAAAAACTCCTTGTTTTTCCCCCTTGTGTCCTGATTAAAGAAAGTGCTGTTTGGTTGGTTGGGTTGTTTTGGTTTGGTTTTTTTTTTGTTGTTGTATTTTCAGTGAGTTGATTTTCTGTTTTAATATCCATCAGTATCCAACCTCTTACTGGTAATCAAGGTTCTCCCATGATGCATTTTAGAATCACGTCCAAATTTGTGAAGTCAAGGGATTTTTCAGCCTGTGTTTTTTGTTATTGCTTTTGCAACAGTTGAATTAGGCAGCTGTGGCCTTGGGGAACTTAGTGGTTGCCTTTTGCAAAATTGGAAGTATTTATTAATACGGCATTGAACCATAAATATTGAGATGTTTTGACTGCAAGACAAGCCTTAATAAATTTGCCTTTCAGTTACTTTTTTGATAGTCTGATCCATTGTGTGAGAACCTAGAATGATATTGCAGTTTACAATATTTGTATTTCTGACTGCTACTGAATATGGTGAAAAAACAAATTAACTTTAACCTTTAATTTTTTTTTGTTTTCCTTGTTGGACATAGAGGTGACTTTATCTTTGAATTCTACAAATATTTATCTGGTTCAAAACCTAACTGAAATAAATTTCCTCTACTCTAGATTGTCTGTTTTATTTCTCCTTTCCACTTTGTGTTATTTTGGGGAGGTTTCAAAGGAAGGCCTTTCAAGTGCTGTTTGAATAAGGGTGGAAAGTTCAGTAGAGAAGATTCTCAGAGCATATGAAATTCTGTGTAAGTCGCTGTCAGCACATTAGCAAGAACCTAGCTGTGAAGTCCTCCTTTGCCTTCTGGAAAACGCTCTGTTAATGATTCAAAAGAAAATGGACTTTATTACAGTGTGGAAGACTCTTCATCCAGTTTTCTTTCGGTACAGAAAAGGAGTGCTACAGCCACATGTGCCAGGCTCCAGTTAATTTGGAATGCACCTGCTGGTGTCAGTGAGAAGGCTCTTTCTCATGGCAGTGCGGTGGGGGCAGCTCCAGCTGCCAGCCACATCTGGTGTGCTGACTTGGAAAAAAACCTTCTGACCCCTCCTTCACCAAGCCTTTTTAAATGTCACCTTTCGTGTATCTTTGTAGTTTGCTGTACTGTTTTGTATTTGATTAAATTGTACTGTTTTAAAAGCACCAGCAGCTCAGTATCTGCAGTTTTTTTTAACAGAGTTTGTTTTGGATTAGATGTACATCATATTTCCACTGTTACGTATTCAGCTTTTCATTTTCCTAAGAAGCAACACCAACAATAAGAAGTCATTGTTTGAAAGAAAATGTTACTTTTTATTTTTTTTATTCAGTATATTTTCTTACTTGATTATATTGCCTCCTTTATTCATCTAGACGGAATGTTATATATTGTTTTCATCATTTATTACTATGACTAATGATCTTACGCTTTTTAATTATTTAATATGAATAAAATACTAACTTGTTTGCTTTTAAATTACTTAGTTGTCTTTTAACTGGTTGGGAACTGGGCATTCTTTGTAGCACTGTTAAAATGAGCTCTGACTGAATTAGAGTATCTCATTATTCCATGTCATGATTGTTCTTATAAAAAGTTTATTTTATTGGAAACATTTTGTTCAATGTATTGTTGTAACTTTAATCCAATATGAAAAATGTATTGGCAGTAAAATCTGCTTATGGAGACAAATACTGTATAAAGATAATGTAATTTAAAATTTTGTATTAGTTTTGCTTATATTATGAAAAATTGTATGTCTTTTTCTGGAGCAATGTTTCTCAGACTTACATTGCAGCTTCCAAGGGAGTTAATGAAAGGTTCAAAGAGTTTTAAAAAACTTTAAAAATAATTTTAGAAAGTTTATATTAAATATTGATTACATTCATTGTTTAGATATAAAAACCAAAAAAAAAGTGCTGACTCACTGGGGCACTCTCTCAGTTTCTTCAGGACTGGGGGTGTGAGAAGCAGCAATGGGTCCTGTAAGCAGGAGGGAGGCGGGGACCACAGGGCAGAGCCAGCCAGGGACAGAACAGCTACTGAAGGGGGGGAACTTGTGTGCTGTCAGTCAGGACTTACAGGGAATTCCTTATTGCTGGTGTTAGAGAAGCCAAGCTGCTGTGAGTAAAGATGGTTGATTCCCTGTTCTGCAGCCAAGCAACAGTTTAGGGAGGGCTCTGTAAAGACTGATGAACCTGAGGGAGGATGGTGCATTCAAAATGTTTGAGAAATAGTACTCCAAAATACATTGAATTACAGATTTTGTGTTTGTCATTGCGGATTAAGATTGATGCAGGGTCATTTGTGGGATATTTTTTCGATGGTTCCAGTTCTAATATGTAACTTCCAAACTTTCTCTGTCAGGCTTTTCCCATGGGCCAAGTATTCAACTCTTTAGACCTGAAAATATTTTAGTTTTATTGCTGTTTCAGCAATCCTACTTGCCCTGACCAGCCTGCCAAAAGGAACTGCAGCAGGAGAATGTCTACTCCTTGGAAGAGAATTAAATCAGTGATACCAACTGATCTCTGCACTGATCCAGTTGAAAAATACTGGGTTGGAGTTGCATGTGGTTTTGTATCCATTGTGCCTGCATGTGGCCCATGGAGTGGCTGCCATTGAAATGGAGAGCTACATGAGCTGGTTACTTGCACGTGACCAGAATGACTTGAACAGTTGAGGTGTCTAAATTTCAATGCAAAATGCTATGTAAATCTACCATACCTCTCATAAGGCCATGTTCTGGAGGCCTTCTTTTCAAGCAGAGGGCTCTGAAGACTTTCACATTCTGTATATAAAAATGAAAGCTGAACTTATACAGCACAAGGTGGTAGAGACCATTTAAATGTTTTACCATGCAAAAATTCTTGCTAAGCTACTGACTTAGTGGTGTAGTCATGATAAATACTTTTTTTTTTTTTAGGGGTGACCTATTTTTAAATTAGGATTTCCCTTTTTATCTAGTTGGATGACTTTTCTGTTTCTGTGGAAATAAGCAGAGTTGAGTTTGGAAATGCAAAAGAAATACAGAAAATATAAGAGACATCCTGGTATGTTTTGGGACAATCCTACAGGATTGTACCTCCACCTGGATTGAATTGGATTATGATTTCTGTCCCCTTGGGAGTTCAGGTGCCCTGGGAAGGTGAATTCACTCTGTCATTCTGTGAGGTACCACAGTAATTCAGAATGTCCACAGTTACACTGTGTCTTCACCTCTGACATTGTCTGACAGGGAACCACTGTGAGTTGGTAACTTGTGGCTTTCTGTGTTAGACTGAATACCATTTCTTCCTATTGTACTCACTGTTTTAACCACTTTCCTATGCTAAAAGATGAACCAAAATACACATTTGTCAAAGATGCACAAACCCAAACTGATTTCCAGGATCAACCAGCAAATTGCCTGGAGGACAAACTGACTTGTGTGTCAGGGCTGTGTGTTACACCAAACAGATTCCTCAGACTTCAGAAATTAGGGCAATATCATTAGAATTTAAATAGCTGCAGCCAGGTATTCTAGGCTGTAGCAAAAGGGAAATTCTTTCTCTGTGTCCTCTAGCCCACCAGCAGCTTGTCAGGATCACCAGAGACACATCAAACTCTTGGAAGTCCAGAACACTCTTATGCTTGAGCATGGTTTTCCTTACATGACATAAACCATAAGCTCATATTGACTGTCACCATTCCAGTCTCAAAGTCCCCCTTTCCTCTTACCTCCCTTTTCATGCAGGTAAAGGCTTGTCTTCTTCCTATAAATGGAGAAGAGCAAACCCATCTATACAGTTTGTCTTCCTCTCAGTGTTTTTCTGCTGGTTTGAGCCGTGAGCAAACAGCTTGGGCTTAACAAGCGTAAACAGGATCTAGGTCACAAAATCCTTTTGGCTTACAGTGAAAATTAATTCAACAGGCTACTCAGCAAGCCACAAAGTGTTATTGTTACAGAAGTGTAAGGTATCAGAAAGGTAACAAACACTGTTGTATTAGTGAGTGGTTCAAAAACACTGTAAAGAAATATACTATGGCTACAGATGTCACAGATGAAAAGTTAAAGGATAAGATTTTTGTTTCTCTGAAAGAAGGAGGGGGGGATGTTTAGGGTGTTTTTTATTGTTTTGGGTTGTTTTTTTGACCTGTTTTTGCCACCAATTTTATTCTTATTTTTGCAGACTTGTCTTGTTTTAGTGGTTGTAAAGTCTTACCTGTCTGGTTTTTTGTGTGTGTCTTTCTCCCTTTCTTCCTGTAAATACCAGCAGTCTTTCTTTGGCCTAGCTGTAGAATATTCACATTAACTCTAATGAGCAACAAAAGAGTTAAGCAGAATAACTGTTTGTAGGATACAGAATTTGAACATTCAAACCCAGAAAACTTGTGTCAGTTTATAGCTGTTGCTCTAGAGGTGGACTTGCAAAGTTTTAACAAACAAATTTTAAGCATGCATTTTATTATTTTAGAGCTACATAGCACCTAACACAGCTCTGTTCCTAAAACAGAGAAGTAACTGGCTAAAGGACAAGGTTTCCTAAGTGATATTCAATGTTGTTTCTATGTAGAGATTGTAAAAAAGTAACACAGTGACGGGGCCTTGGCTTGATAGGCATAGATTTGTGTTACTTATCACCAGCTGATGAAAAGGCCAACATTCTGGCAGTGTTCCTGCTTTAAACTTTCTGAGTTTTCTGCTACAGTGTCAAGATTAATACCTAGAAAATGAGATCTGATTATTCTGCACAGGAATACCCTTTTGGTCTGTTGTAAGGTATTGATAATAGTGCTAGGATCTTTCCATGCACCCATTCAGTCCACATTTAGTGCTTCTCTGTCATCAATACAATGTGAAATGTTTGTGTCTTCAAGTAGTTACTAAGGTCAGAAATTGTAGGTATAGTCAACTCTCTTCAATCCCAGCACTTCTTTCTTCAAGGAGTAAGCTTCCAAAAAGATGGAGGAGAAAAAAGATGCTTTTGAAGCAAAATTCAGTATATATTAATATTAGATTCTTTTTAGGGTGTATGAAGATACTCTTGTACTTGATCTGCTCTTCCTTTTTCTTCTGTCTGAGGTTTTCTGTCATACAAACCAAGCCACACAAGGCTTTTGTTTTTAGACAGACGTGTTACTAAGTAGACTAAAACAATTAAACTTTCCTTCTCATTTGATTTTTCTGCATCTGCGTAGAGACTTGGAAAATCTTGTGAAAATCTTACGGAAAAATGTGATTAGGAGGAAGGATTCTATCTGGACTGAAATGATAGCTAGAATGCATGATTATTTTGCAAGGAGGGTACAGTTTATTTACCTGTGAGTAAATGTTATTTTGTGAGAAGTGTGCCCAGGGGAATGAAGAAGAATAATAATCTCCAGTTGATTCTCTCATAGCATGTGTGCTCTGAGGATGCAGTACCTGATTTAACAGCATCTGCAGGCATAAACTGAAGCTTTTACAGTTAATTCTTAAGCTGTAGAGCAGATGGGAGGACTTGACATTCAATTTAATGCCTACTTATACACCTTTTGCTGTAAACAGTAGAGTTTTTTTTTTACAATGTTAGTTTAATTAAGGAATTAACTGGATTCTGTATGTTATTTGCTCATTAAGATTTCACCAGTAGCTCTAATGATCACTAATTTTATGAGCATTGGCAATAAACTTGCTGTGCTAAAGGGAAAAAGATGTAATCAGAGGACTCAATTTTATAAGCACAATACATGTCCATTTGTAGATCTGTCTTCTTAGCATGAGTGGTTTTTTTAGTCAGTTTAAAAGCACACAAAATGTTAGAACTGCTATTTCTTTAGCTCTCCAAACTATATTCTGGTTTTGGCTTTTACAAATAAAAATGTATAATATGTAAAGATAATTCTGATTATTTCTCTCTCTCTTTTGAACCAGCCTCTTATTCCTAGAAGCCCTACAAGCAGTGTTGCTACTCCATCCAGCACTATCAGCACACCTACAAAAAGAGACAGCTCTGCCCTTCAGGATCTCTACATACCCCCTCCTCCAACAGAACCTTATGTTCCAAGGTAAAAACGATCATTTCACAGTACAATTTGATATAAAAAATGTTTTTGAAGTAACTGACCATTCTGTTCATATGTTTATTAGTCTGCCCTGCAGATAATCCTGTATTAATACTGTATTTTGCAGCTAAACTGGTTATTAAGGGCTAGATGTGTTGAATCAGACACAAAATAATTTGAATCAGTATCTTATCTGCAAAATAGACAGTAGCCTTTAGAAAAGAAGGTTCAATACATTGTTTTCTCAAATATGGGGTAATCAGTTGACTGCAAGAGTCTCATCCTCATTCAGAAGAGCAAAAGTTACTTGAAACCCTGAGTCTGTAACTAGGAAAGGAGCTTATATTTGTCCCAGTAATCATGATGCAGCAAAGGAGTCTGAGTTAAGTGCAAGAAACTTTTCAATTTCAACAACAGCACTGTTTGGTCCTACCATAGTGTTTTCTTTTTCAGATATATTTGATTAGATAGCATTAGAGCAAATTTCAGGTTTGTGTTTTAGTGTGGCCACTCGGCTGGACAGAGCAGTGACCATGCTGTTCCCTGTCAATGTAGCTGCTACTCTGACCTGCCACCTGTAACAGGCATTTTCATCTCTCCCAGGTCTCTGGACTTGCTGAGCCAGAAGGGCAGCACATCCTCTTTGCAGATCCATTAACCTACCTTTACAAAGGCACAAATGATTCTGTATAATTCCATAATGTGCACAGATGTATTATGTTCCTGAAACTCTAAGAGAATTATGGCCTACAAATAGTACAAAAAGTGGCTACCCAGAGATTTAGGATTGTATTTAAGAGGAATCAGAATTCCTAAAGCTTCCATAATCTTAGGCGCAGGTTATCATATGTTCAGTTAATGTATTTTTAAATTACTTCTTGCTTTTCTTTTAGTTACCTTTCTTGGAAGGGTTATAAGGGCAGCATGTTCTTTCTTGTACCTGAGTTTCTTGTAGCTGAATTTTTCTTACACTTTCTTATCAGCAACTCCTCTAACCAGTTAATAAAATGTATGACCTGATACTGACGGGACTTTCCAGGGGCTTGTCCAAGAGTGAGGTATATGGCAAGTTAAATTGCCTGTTGGGCAGGAGAAGATGAGATGATAAATTCTTACTCTTCAGAGATATGAAAAACCTGCCAGGGCAGAAGTGTGATTTTGACTTCATGAGATGTCAGAAGCCTTTTGTGAAGCCTTAAGCTGTGTCCCATGTTTGTTTCTTATCCTTGCCTTTTCTGTAGTTGACTTGGTTTCTATTTCTCAGAGAAAAAAAAATAAATTCAAATGTGACATGTATAACCCAGTTGAACTTACACATAATCCAGTTTACTATAACTATTTTTTTCTTTCAATTAAATGAGAACATTCTCAGTCATGACACTTGAATTGTGCACAGGAATCAAATATATATTTTACCTCCCTGATAACAGTTCTTTGTTATGCTCACATAAATATTTTAAGGACAGGGTTTTCAGAAAATTTACAGAAAAGAACTGATTATTTAATTCTAATGCATTAACATAAAAAAGCTGGGGGGGAAGAAGAACCCAACTAAAACATAGTCTTAGGTGTGTTTCTCTTTGGATGCAGTAGTCATATGGTAAAGACCTGGTGCTCCTGAAACTATACTATCTTAAAAGAACTAGTACCTTTCTACTGATTCTGATTGTGTTTACCATCACAAAGTGGGGGGTTTTTTTGATAAGAAGTGCATCCTCATTTTTAAAGTATTTTTGATGAGCATTCACTACTTTTCAGATTTTGAGTTCTGTTCTAGAAATTGAGATCTTCCAAATGAATTTTGATTATTTTTAATAACATCTCTTAAATCATGATGATAAATCAGATTAAGTCTTATAATACATATTAGTACAAGCTGTAATCTTGTAGACAGATTAAGCTTTGTACATTTGAATTTTTTCATCAGCTTAATCCAAATGGACTATTCTTGATTTTACCTGTCACACAGGATGCAGTGTTTCTGAATAATTTGTTTGGGCATTTCATCTGGTTTTTTTGTTCATGATTAACCATATTAAATCATGTGTGTATTTTGGGTATTATCAAACTGCTCAACATCTGTTTCTCAGTTTGTTGTTGCCATTCCAAAAGAATAAAAGCAAACAAACAAGCCTCCATTTGTTACTGGAATAGAGGAAAAGACTTGATATTTTGATGTGAGTCGTAAAACCCAAAGCCTTGGTGGTGATAGCCACAGACAGTACAGCTGCTGACATATCCTTGCATGGATGGCATGACAGAAAGAGACCAACACTTTCCATGTGCTGGTTGCTTGGGAGTGCTGGTTGTGTGTTAATGCCTGCTTATATTTATCAATAAATATGTACTTACCTCTGTAATTAACTCCCTGCTTGCAATAAAGATCCCTCCAGGTCAGGCTGTGCTGCCTTGCTTGTGCCCTGATGGTGGCTGCAGCATCAATTAGCATCTGGCTGGGTTATGTCAGTCTCCATCATGTTACCTGCTGGGGTCCCCAGCTCTGTCACCACAGAAAGTCCCTCTGTGACTGGAGGAGAGCCCACAGCCGTGTTAGGGCTGCCCTCACTGAGCCAACACCATTTTTGCTCTGGGAAAGCAGCTTGCCAGAGTGTAGTGATCAGTGGAGGTTTGTGAAGTTGCACTGTCACACCAAGGCAGGATGGCCTTTTCTCATCCTTTATGGCTGCCTGGGTCCCATGAGGAGGCTTTGCTTGGTCCTCAGATGGAGTCTCAAAGTGCCAGGTGAGGTAGGGGTCAGCATGCTGGGCCAGCTTGGAACTCACATGGAAGTTCACAGGGGCTGAAGCTCTCCAACAAGAGCATATGGCCCAGCTTGTTTCTTGATTACCTCCTCCTGAATACCTGCTTCTCTCTTGGCTGCCCAGAAATGGCTGACTGATCAGGTCTTTTGCAGCCATCTCCAGGCAGTTCTAGCAGCACATTTACTAAATGAGTCCTGGTTCATCTAGTGCAAGAAAGAACTCCTAACCTAGCACAGCTTGCTCTCTTGTTTGATGCCTTTGAGTAGTTTCCATTTTCAAAGAGTGGGGCCGGGATGCAGGAAAGCAAAAAGATCTTGGGGATCTGACACAAAGTGTAAAGTGAGCACTGTGCTGGGGTGGCAGCTGATAAGCAGGTGCTACACAGTGTATGTGAAACTGCATGGATGTACCTATACAACTTCTAGACCTGAAATGATTGTGCAAAGCTATGTCAGGTGTCTGTACGTCTTCTGTGCCTGGTTCTTCTTCATCTGGCATAAAGTGTAAGGAACCAGATGGAGTTTGCTGATGCCTGCCATGTAGCCATGTCTTAAAAGTATCCGATGTATTTAAAAATGCAAGTATCAAAATGTAAGGCCAGCATTATTCCTCTGTCCTAAATCACAAAGTGCTAGGTAGATTCCAGATAAAACAGGAAAAACGAAGAGAGTAACTGCATATCAGGTTGTTTTTTTTTTTCTCTAATTCTTTTCAAGAGAAATCGATTAGATGGATAAATCAGTAAAAAACTGAAATTTGTGAGGTAATTGGCATATAAATGCATACATATACATATATGCTATGTGATCCTGATATAGGGTGGATTTCCTCTGTTTCAGTGTATGAAATATTGACATAGGCCCATGTCTATTGCAGTATTCACAGTATAAAAAAATCAGTGTTTTATCTCAATATATTAAAAACTTCTATTTTTAACTACAGGGATGAAAAGGGAAATCTGCCCTGCGACGATGTTGGCAGACATATCGTGGGCAAACCGGTTCATACAGGATCTGAATCTCCAAACTCATTTCTGGACCAGGAATATCGGAAACGCTTTAATGTGGTTGAAGAAGATGCAGTTTTGTACTGCTATGAGTATGAGAAAGGAAGAACAAGTGGTCCTGGAAGGAGAGAGAGCACACCAACATATGGTACAGCATTGATCTCATAAAGATAATCACCATTTGTTGATTTTAGGATTTTCGTGCATCTGCTTTTGTTTTTAACCATGAATATATTTCTGGTGGCCATTGATTTTGGTGAGAATTCAATACTGCTTTAGTCCAATTTCAGCCAAAGAGCTTATTCTGTTGTAGGAAAGAAAAATACTTACTATGATAGGTAAGTCCAGTTTAAAATTGATGCATTTTCTCAATACATATTTTTGCTATCAGCTTAGTTTCCCAGACCATGTTTCAGTATAATTTTATTGAAAAAAGTTTATACCAGAAGCTTGAATTTTTTTTTCTAAAAATACAGAATACAGGTTTTTTTCTATTATAAGGGCAAGACTTGAATAATTTTAGAATTCAGCTTTGGAAAATTTTTCCTAGGTATTATAACAATTAAACCCCTTCAGATTTACCAAAAGATGACATGCTGCCTTCATTTTGCACTGCTCTCTAAAACTCTTTAATTTTTCTTTAGTCCCAGAATTGAAGTGTGACTGATGACAGTGTGCTTTTTCTTGGTAATACTGTATTAACCTCCTGTAACTTCCTATATTACAAGTAGTGACTTTTTACACGTAGCTGTTCCTCTTTATTTGAGATCATAGGTTGTTTAAGGAAGAATTTTGCATGTAAACACGCACGTGTATTTGTGCTACATCCACATCTTGGATTTTGGCTTATTTAGGATGAGAATTCAGAAACAATTTCTGGTAAGAGTTTTGATGCTCAAACCCTTGTACTCCAGGGTTTTTTTACCCTTGAAACTGTTGGAACTCTTCCTTCAGCTAGTATGGTAAATTGTTTCAGCTTTGGACTGGGAGAACTGGTTTTCTGTTGGCAAGCATAAAATTGTACAGACATAGAGTTGTTAGGCTATAGAAGAAAATGAAGAGGAAATTTCATGTTTTAAAAAGGTATTTTGACTGCTATAGTCTTAGCTTAGCACGCACTTGAATATTTTTTTAACCTACCTGCTACATTATTTCAGTTTTTAAAGTGAGCACAAGCTGTATGTTAGAGTTGTTATAGCAATCCTGTCTGTATCATATCCCTTTGTGAAGAAAATAGATGTAATTTATGAGTCAGCATAGATTTAGTACATCATGCAGCCAAGCCCCAGCCAGCCAGCGTGAGAACCTTGATATAAATTGAACTTGAGCTGTGTAAAGTATCCTGAGGATCTGAAGCAATGTGTTTGCACAACATGAAAGGTTGCATTTTCACAAAATGTACCCTTTATACAGTAGTACACCATCCTGCTGAAAAATCTTCAGTATCTTTTTGATTTCAAAGTGCTTTCAACTGTTATCTAACTGTGCTCACTCTATGCAAAATAACTGCTAAGTTTTCAAAATGGATATATCAATTTTATTACTCCAGTATTTTAAATATTACAATTGGTGACTGCAGTCAGTTCCATTAACAGAGATGTACTTGCTGCTCCAGACATTAAATTTTAATACTGGTGGTCGAGAGTGAAGAACACATTTCTTCTTCAAGGACTGCTGAATCCATTATTTTGTTATAGGACAGCTTTTCTAGCCTTGTTTTTTGTTAGAAGAAAGGGTCATAAAGACATGGATCAAAGACTCCACTGAAAATCAGTCATTATTTAACACATTTGTTTTACAGTCTTTCACTTTTGATCTCATTTTTATTTAATGAATTCACATCTTCAAGTCCATTTTCAAGTGTATTTTCTAAAAATATTACCATTTCAGCATTAATTCTAAAGTTTCCCACGTGGCATTTGTTAACATAAGGTTTGTGGGTAGGCATGACCTTAGGGTTTCACAGAAATCTGAAAAGTTATAATAACACTCTTCTGGCTTATGGTCACTCATTAAAGAAGGTCAAAGAGAGTTCCTAAGCCTAGAGAAATAATTGTTTTCAACATGTGCTTACCATTAATTTTGTGATGTGTCAATTTTTCTACAAAAATTTAGCCTCCTTCATGAGAGGCTAATAAGGCCCTCTGTAATTTCTTTATTGGAATCTTTTGACATTTTTTGACAATGTTAACGAAGATATTTCTCTTTCATGCTCTTACTGGCTTCGAGCTCTTCCACAGTTGCTGCTAATTGGCCCAGGAAAGCTTTTGTTCACATGCAAGATAAACATTTTCCTGAGTGTCCTCCTCATGGAAAAGAGCTCTGGGAATCCATAGGGGTTAAAAACAAGGTTGTTAGAGGAGAGGTAACAAGCAAATGAAACTTGAGTTTAAGGGAAGAAGAAATTTGATCATTGCAGTTTTAATGCCAGATACAAAAGCAGGTACTTTGAACAGCTGAAGGTTTAGCAGAAAAATTGTTGTTACTTTTGATGACAATCAGATTTTAACAATCAATTTTGTAGTTTTTCTGTTTTATTAAGTGTGCAGTTCCTATTAATAAGTTACTGTGTGTTCAGCCTCACAAAGAAAAGAGGGTTTTATTTCTAGAAAAAGAAACTGTTGAGAGCTGTTTGTGATCAGGTAGAGTTGAGCTGAGTACATCCGCATTCAGGAAATGACTTCGTGTGCACGAAATCTCACCTGCTTCAGACAGACTTAAATATGTGTCCCTAAATAGTCAAATGAATGATAAGTGAAAAGTTTAAAATATATGTGATTTTCCTAAGTACTGATGTATGTGTGACCTGATCCTGTGGTCTGTACAGAACATACAACCTTTTTGTCAATTTTTTTAAAAAAGATGATAAAAACTTTTACCATTATGCTGCCTACATGGTGTTGGTGTGTTTTCCATGGACACAGTACTTCAGCAGGGAGATGGACATGTTTGAATATTTCTTTTCATCATAAACATGTCTCTTATATTCAGCATATCATGGATTTAACCTCAAAAATATGGAGTAAGAGTTTTATATAGGCATTTTCTACTAAAATAATTAGCAAGGCTTTTGAAGTTTTTACTTTTAGCTTTGCTACTTTTAAAATCAAATTATTTACTCATTTTTGGGGTTTGTGACAGGTAGATTCATTTTAAAAAGAGCAAGGGCTGATCTTGTTGGGAAAACATTTTGTATTCAGTCTGTCAGGTAATATGCCATGTGCTATGCTTCTCTGTTTTGTTTCAGTACATTATTTACCTGTTCTTTGTTTCAATACACAGTTTAACCTGCTAAGTAGTTCAGGCCACTCGAAGTGGCCCCACTAGGTTCCATAGCACACTGGTTTCACTGATCTCTAACTATATATGTGCAATCCTTAAACAGAAATCATAGTTTACAGCATTTTTTAAAATCAATTGAGCAACTTCAATCAAAATTTAAAAGATAGGATAGTCTTCAGCTATTCTGTTTTTTTGCTGTCTGAAGTCAAAGTGAATTTAGCAATGATAATATACTTTGATTTCTGTGGATGAAATGCTACAAAAAATTACATGTAGAGGTTTTCTACTTCCTTTCTTACTTGGTCACTGATGGATCTTGTAAGCCCACCAGCAATTATGCTGTTTGTGAAGGCACTTCAGTGATATGCACAAGTTTCTGTTATCAACAATTCACGTGTGATTTAAAACAGTTCTCCCATGTGTGTGCCAGGGGCTTCCAGAATAAAAAATAGATACTGCTTAGTGCAAACTGAAGTAATTTGAATGTGTTTGTCAGTGTCAGATGTCACTGCAGTGGTGATTTTGTACGGCATCGGATTTGTTTTCTAAACTTAAAAAAAAATCCATTAAATACTTAGCTGCCTCTCTTCTGTTAAAGAAAACAGAATTCCTGTCTTAACCTCTTGTTTAGAAGCAATGCTGGATCCTCTTTCATAAGCAACCCTGTAGAATAGCAGCTTAGCACATAATTTGTTCTTTCTTCTGAAGAATGTTGGGTTAATGCTGCCTTATGGTGCATGATCTCAATTTTTTCCTCTGTTTCCAGGGAAGCTGAGGCCTATTTCTATGCCAGTAGAATATAACTGGGTGGGAGATTATGAAGACCCCAATAAAATAAAAAGAGATACTAGGAGAGGTAAGTAATCTGAACACCCATCCTATACAAGGCATTATGTGTTTTATCTTGCTTTAAGCTATATATTTCGACATCATTTTGCTGCTTGCTTAGCTATGTTTTGTGAACCTGTTTTGGTATTTTCTTTATTATGTATGCTTAATTTTTTGCAGAGTTTATTTTAGGATTGAGGAAGTTGGATGGAAAATATTCTAGAACAGCATGGATTTACTTCAAAATCAAAGAGGATAAGTTCTTCAAAATTTTGGGTTGTGAGGCTTGAATGCATAACTCCACATACAAAATTATGACCTCTGTGATTGCTGTTATCAGCAAGGAACAAGATGTTACTGTAACGATAGCTATTTCTGTAAAAATATTAACTAAATATTCAGTAGGGATCAAAAAAGGAAACACTTAGGTATTATTAGGAAAAGAATACAAGACCAAATTTAGAAGTATTCTTATGCTGCCATATCAGTTGGTGCTCGTGCTGTGTGTGTGCAATTTCAGTCTCTTAATCTCTTAAGAAAAATACAGTTGAATTCAAGAAGGTTTAGGAGACCACGTTGTGTGAACTGACTTCTAAACTGGGGTCAGTTGAGCAGGCTGGCTATTATCAGTTTGGGGAACTTGAGCAGGACATAATGTTTATAAAAGCTTTTGTGGAATGGAGTAAGGAAATAGGTTTGTCAGTGTTTGATCTGAAACAGGAGCAAGGAGATCAAATAAATCTGCTGGATGCTGGATAAAAAGAAAATGAGCTGGTTTGGTTCACGTTCAAGCTAAAGAACCTCTTGCTAGAGGAGGTTGTGGATACTAGAAGTTCACATTAATGCAAGGAAAGACAGACAATTTTGTGAAAAAGAAATCTGCTGAGGTTTCCTAAATTGACAGACATTGCTTCTGGGTCAGGATGTCTCAGTTACAAATTGGTACATGCTGGAAGAGTATTCAGGGAATGTATGTATGATATGGTGAACAATCTCCAATGAATGTTCAAAGCAAATTATTTTGAAATATGTGGTACCACCGACCTTTGTATTCCTTAGGAGTCCTGGTAAAAAAATAGCAAAACCCAAAAAAAATACCCTAAATGAGCAAATAATTACTAATTTTTTTAAAACTCCAAGACAAAATTTATTGATGTGCAACATCTTTTATGTTTTGTTTACTTTATTTAAAGAATACCAGAAAACTATAAGAGTCACGTATTTTTCCTACCAAAAGTTTGCTCTCTTTTTATATCTGAACCAAAGAAGCATGTGGGTTTTGTTAATGAAATAGTCCTGAAGAGTTAAAATTGACAGTAGATCTTAGCAAGAATATTGCATGTTCTGGAAGCAGGATTTGCATGCATGCAACAGTTCACACTGATGATTTGCATTACTTTTCTTTTAACAGAAAATTCATTGCTTCGTTATATGAGCAATGAGAAAATAGGTCAAGAAGACTACATGTTTCAAAGGAATAGCAAAAAAGATACTGGGAAAAAGTCCAAAAAGAAAGGAGACAAGAGTAGTAGTCCAAGTCATTACTCGCTGTTGCCTAGTTTACAAATGGAGTCATTGAGACAAGAAGTCATGGGCACACCTGGACCAGAAACTGCTCTGTACCATGTGAGTAAAAATAACATTAACAGAAGTCATTGCTCTGTGTTTGTGGTAAGAAACAGTCTTGGTTTTATAGTGGTGTTCAAACCTTCTCTGGACTGCTACTGTTGCAGTGATCTATATTCTTCAGACAATATCTAGATCTCAAATAAATATTTTAGAATTCTTGATTTTGCTGTTAAGATGCGGGATGGACAGCGTTTCTTTATTAGAAGATGGCACTTTTGGAGTGCAGTGTGGTACCTCTGCCTTGACTTACTTGCTGCTGACGGAAAGGGAAGCAGCAGCAGTTTCCTGACTGGCTAGAAACTTTATTCCCAGCATCTCTTATCACTGCAATATGCTAAGTGTTGTCAGACAAGCTCTTTACTACAGGTACTTGGAAGGCCTGATAATGGCAGGGAATCTTGTGGGAGGCGTTTGTTTTTCTTTTGAGGTAAGAGGAGCTCTAATGCATGTAACTGTTTTTAATATGCAGCCCTCAGGAATGCAAGTATAAATGTGAAGGTAGCAGTTCTGCTGAATAGGATGCAAAAGGAAAATAGCAATAACTTGTTTGTCTTTAAATGTGTCCAAAAAATGGAATTGGAATATCACAACATATTTTAGATGTGATAAGACATTCACCTCATAACACTTGCCATGTATCGAGAGAACACTCATCTCTCAGTGACATTTCTCTCTCAGTGCATGTTAAATTCCTGACACTATGCAGTGACAAAAACTTTTATTTTAAAATACCATCTTTTTTTTTCCTTTGATTCCCTCAATCACATAATAAATCTAGTTTCCAAATTCTGTACAAAAATAAATGATGTACACAGGAACTGTGTACAGTATCTATGTATGTATCCAAAGATCTGGTTTGAAGTTAATGAGCAACAACAAGTGTAGAATTGACAAACAAGAATTTTTCATTTACTTTGGATATCCATCCACAAAACACTTGAAATGTTACCACCCCAAATTCCACCAGCATCAGCTAATCCTTCTTGTGCTTCATTACCATTAAAGGATCTCTATAATGCCATTAAATCTTCAGCATCTATCTGAAAGTTTAGTTGGAGCTTATTCCTTTATGAAAATAAATAAAGGTTATTCATTCTTTAGAATACAAATCAGTATTGATCTGCTATCTGGCTATGGAGAAAAATTCATGAAGTAAACAGAAAAAGGAATCTTGGACTATTGATTTGTCCCAGGGGAAATGGAAAGGAGCCCTTCACAAAGCATTTACAGCCCTCTGCAGCTGAATATTGCTGATGCTGTCTCTGGAAGCTGGCTCCTATCATGCAGTACTGATGCCTAGAGAGGCTGATCTAGAGCAGAGGCTAGACAAAGTTAAAGGAATAAAGGAGGTGTCTTACTGAAAGGCCTTCAAAGGATGCACCTTGGGCAGTACAAGAGCCTGGCCTGGGCTACATCCAAGATGGGACAATGGGTCACTCATTTTCACACTTTTGTAAGTTTTGGTGCATTTACATATTGGGGTCAATTGTCCAATTACAGCTTCAGGTTATGAAGTCCCATCCTCTCAGATTGCTCTCCTCAATTCACTGTTGTTTATACCTTTTGGGCCTGAAGATGCAATGGTGTCCTTGGTTCTTGGGCTGGAAAAGTTTTGTCTAACTACTCTGTGAAGAGAACTTGATAACACTTTTTATGAAGTTCAGAGTCACACACTGAAGCAGTACAGAATCTAAAAAATATGAAAGCTAAAACTTTTGACATCAGTACCGAGGTTTCTGTGTAGTGGTGATGAGACCCAAGTATTCTGATGCATACATCTTTTGCCACATAGCAGAGTCAAAGGTTTTGTAATAAATTGGGCTGAATTTTTCTTCCAATCTTAAATAAACAGGTCAGTGAGCAGACAGAGAAGGGGGAAGTACAGATAGCACACAATGAATTTGTATCTGTTTGCAGTAAAATTTTATTAAGCTATAGATAACAAATCAGACTATGAAAACATACTTTATGTTCAAATTGCATTTTAAAGATCACTAAAAAAATGGCTGTCCTATTACAAATTTATTTTCTTTTACAGTCAGCAGCTACCTAGTTTTTCCCAAAGATTTCGTATTATTTGTAAATGAAGCCTCCAGATACACATGAGTTGAGTGCAAAGGAATGGCTCTAATAGTAGTGAGAGAGCTGGAGGTTTTGGCTTGGTTTGGGGTTCTTTTTTTTTCAGAAGTTAATGTTTCCATCATGCTAGAATATCAGGGGAAGAGAGAGTACTGTGACTGTGCTATGTATACCAGCAGCCAGTAGATTTTCCTAAAGGAAAAAGTAACTTCTACCACATGGCTTTAGTTGAGTTTGAACCTGTAATGCCTCAATTGTTTGCATAAGGTCCCAGTGCTAAAGAACACTCCACCAGACTTGTTAATTAGCTCCAATCCCTGATTGCTCTTGTTAAGAGTATTCACCTATTAGCCTGTGTTTACCTGGCTTCAATGTCCAACCATAGCTATTAATATATATATATATATATATACACACACCATTATCCTCTGGATTTAAACATCTTTTCTTACCAAATTCATCCATCAATATAGGATTTTACAGGTGATAATCAAATAGTTTTGTTGACTTCTCTTGCTTGCAAGAGATGGAGTGAGCATCTTAGGTTTTTCTTCAAGGATTGTGTTTTCGCAGGGCTTCCTCTTTCAAATCTTCATATCTAATCCTAAACTATCTTAAGTATCCTGCCTAAAGTATGTATGCTAGCACAGCATATAAATTTTCAGGAGCTGCATGGAAAGGTTAAATAACCTTTCCTGTTCACTCTTTCTTTATTTAAATGCTTAAAGGACTGATTATAGCTTTTAAGCATAGCCTTGGAATGAGTTTGTTACTTGGTTTTAGTTTTATTTCTTCTGTAATGATATTATTTCAAACAACTTATCTCCAAGACTGATACTCCCAATCCAAAAGTTTTTTTATCTTGCATTCTTTGTTCTTAAATACAATAACATTGTATGGTTGGTCATACTGAAACACGTGGCTTCTTGCTGAATAATCCACGTCTCTGAAGCAACCCTAAGTATGAAAGATGTAAGAGTAGGGGCTCTGGACCCTCAAACTGGCCCCTCATGATTCCCAAATCCATAACAATGGATTATTGAAGCTCTAGGAGTTTGAGGTCTGGTGTGGGGTCTCCTTGTTCTGAAATGATATTTTTAATGTTTGTATTCTGTGAAATAGAAAGCATGCATGTTTAATTTCTTTTTTTTTTCTTCTATTTTCTCTTCCCTCTGACTGAATTCCCTGGAGTAAAAGCCATGCTGCTCTCTCTGCAGTCAGGTTTTGTGTTATTCACTGGTCTTTGATTCTGTGTTACCTTTATTCAGTGATGTTTTCATTCTTTTTTGACTCCATTGATAAATAATTTTGGACTAAAATGCATCCCACGAGTTAATTATGAATTCCCCTTACAATTCCAGGCCTCTTTCCTTTTGAGTTTTGCAGCTACTGATGTGAGCAGGTTGATAACCTTTTTACTGTGCAGCTTTTCTGCAGAAAAGCAGCTTTTACAATTATGCTGACTTCAACTCCTTCTGCTGCTTTTATGTATGGCTCTACAGAAAAGAAAAATCTTTGATCAAAAAACTACACTACTGAATTAAATTACCACAGCAGAAATGGTATTATTTTTTGTGCTGTAAACAAAGTAGATGGTGTTAAAAAATTACCATGGTAATGTAGAAGTGCCTGGTTGTTTATTTGCTAAAAGCTATTCTGTAAAATGCCAGCAGATTCAAATTGTTACATTCTAAAGTGATCACAAGATTGTGGCAGTCTAGCATTTTTCTGACTGTCAGGATACTAAACTTGCATAAAATCGCTGGTTTCAACAGTTTTGTTTGTATTGCTGACCTGCTATTGCAATCAAAAACTGTCTGGTCAAGGGTGCATTTCAGTTGCAGCCTTGAAAAGTGAACAGGGTTTGTTTGTGTCCACTGAATGTACCCAGTGTGAAAGCTGATACCATAGCAAAACAAAAACTAATTTCTGTTGTGTTTGTGAACTAAACATCTCTTGTATCCTCTTCTGGTGTTTCTGAGTCCTCATATACAAATTTTCTACAGTGCTTTGGGCTTTTTTTCCCATCCTAGAAATTGTTTTCAGTGTTATGTTGATTTCCAGACAAGTTGTTGTTCTTGCATTCTATTTTTCTTCCTTGGTATTATAAAAGAAACCAACACAGAGTTTTAATGTTTTTTACTAAGCTGAGGCAAACTGAGCTGTTGCTAATCTGATGTGCAATCAGGTGTTCAATGTGATTTATTTCTGCAGGTAGAAAACAGTGCAGTTAAAATTGTCTTGAACTTTTGGGGCACAAGAGATGAAAGCTCTGACATATCACTGAAGTTTCTCAGGCCCATTAGGTTTTCTGTATAGGAATTTTCTTGGTGTATTGTACTTTGTTTTTGTTGAAGGAAAATAATATGGTTATTTAGGAGGGCGGCAGAGTCATGGGTCAAGAGAAGTTCAACCTCAGGTTAATAATAATTTGCTGCTAACTGGATCAATACAACTTTCCCTTAGCCCAGAAACAGCATTGCAATGTGAAGAAAAGGTTACAGGCTGTTGTTTGCAGTAGTAAGCAAGATTGCTTTTTCTTGCATAACTGCCTACTATATACAATAGGCTGTAACCTACACAAATAAACTTATTTTATTTACCTTTTTTCTTCTCCCTTCCTGCCTCCTGTTACCCCCCTGCCTTTTCCAGTGTATGCTCATTGTTCACGTGTTCCTAGCAGTACATAGTAACTTGCTTGTTGTAGGAGAAATGACAGAAAAAAAAGCTTCTCACTTTGCTGTGATAACAAGACTATTTTAAATTGTTTAACTAATTTCAAGGCTGCAACTGAAATGCACCCTTGACCAGACAGTTTTTGATTGCAATAGCAGGTCAGCAATACAAACAAAACTGTTGAAACCAGTGATTTTATGCAAATTTAGTATCCTGACAGTCAGAAAAATGCTAGACTGCCACAATCTTGTGATCACTTTAGAATGTAACTAATTAGAGTTTTCTTATTTTATTTGCATCTGAGTATAAGGTAAGGTTGGTAGCAAAACGTGCCACTTAAATTTCATACATCTGAAACAGGTCCCCCAGTAATGGGTTGAGGAGATAAATCAAGGTTTTGTACCATTGGGATTTTGCTGAATTTATGTGTGTAGATATGTACACATGCACTATCTGTAATGTTCCAGTTCTACTTTTAATAAGGGAGAAATAAAAAAAAAAAGCTATCAGCTTTTTGTGCTGCAAATTGAATTAAGTTGGTGCAACTTTGGCAAACTTCTTTTTTTCTCCTCTTTAGCAAGGCATAACCATCCACATGGTTGAAGTGCAGCCTAATGACTCTTATATCATGTAATTAACAATAATCCTTGCTGCAGTGAGCACCCACAGAGATGCAGGCACTAATCTTTCTACTCTGCCAGTGAGGCAGCAAGGACCAGGGGTTTGAGCAGGGTTGCAGTTTAGCTCTGCCTCTCTCCAGTCCTCCCAAGGTGGCTGTACCAGGTCAGCTCCTTGGGTTTCTCAGCAGAGCTGGCAGGGCAGCATCACTCTGGCCAGGCAAGGGTCAGTTGGCTGCAACAGTGCTCTTGCTGAGAATACTTTAAGTGAAGGAGATTTGTTTATGGACCTATTTATTGCAAAAGTCAGCTTCTAGCTAATAATGTAATTTGGAAAGGAGAGAGTAACTTTTAGCCAAAATACCTTCTGCTTAAATTATGCAGGTATTTCCAGGTGTTTCTAGCCTCCTACAAACCCCTCCAGAAAAAATACAGCAAAATGCTTTTTAAAAGCTGAATTCAAAATGTATATATTTAGATGTTATCAACACAGAAAAGAATTTACCAAAAAACTTATGATTTTGAAAACTTTAAGTCTAGTTCTACTTAAGTGGTTGATCTTCCCCTTTCTTTTCCCTTACTTACTTTCCCTGTTCTTCTCTGCAGAAAAGCTAAAAGGAAATAAAAAGTGAAAATATTTAAACTACATAATTTTTGATGAAAATTCTTGAATCAAATATGCATGTATTTATAAAACCCTTTAATCGTAGTACCCAATACCTAGCATTTTAAAGTGCAGAACATGTGCATATTAGTTTCCTATTAAATTTGTGTGCAAGCTAACCATCAATTTATCACAAAAATCTTCTTTATAAAAGTGGCATCTAAAAAACATTAAATAGTGCCGAATGATTTACCAAACAAACAGCCCTAACAAAACTACCCCCCTGAAAAACTAACAGTTTCCTATCATTGTAAATATCACAGCATTTAAAGAATTTCTGTTTGGTGAATTTTTTGTTATGAATATTTGTAAATTAAAAAAAAAAAAAAGAGAGAGAAAAAGAGAAAAAATTAAAAATCTGTTGCACAGATTTTAAGTAGGTGTCTGAAATTTTTGAATGTCATTGTACCATTGCAACAGATGGAGTTGGTACATTTTCTTCTTAAAAATGCCTGGAGTCCAACTATGGCAATATTTAAATAACAAGGCTCCCTTTTTCTTTTTCTTCTCTCTTTTTTTCACAATAGTCTATAGTTAGATGTAATTGTTATAGAATAAAAATCTAGCAGTTGGTATCAAAGTCCTGTTTAACCTAAGTGCATAGTAAAAAATACTTTCCAATAGTACCTCCATAATTTTTGTTAATACTTGAATTAGTGTTATTTCTTTGCTGTGGTCTTTCAGCTCCATACTGAAACTTGCAGATAGATTACAGACTTACATGCTTTAATTATCAGCAAAGGAAATCTTAAACTCTTTTTTGAAAATGTTATTATGTAATGTAAAAAAGATTATAGTTGTGTTCCAGTTAACAACCATCAGCATTTTTATATTCCCAGCTAAGAAACTGCACTGTATTTCAAGTAACTGTCCAGAAATTAAATAAATATAATGAACAGTTTTGGAAATAGTTGTGAAAAAATTCAGTCTTTAATTACCACAGTAAGAAATTATTTTAAAAATCATTTCTTCACTGCTTCGTTGGAAGTTAGCCCTTTACAGTCTAAATGTAATTGTGCACACTCTAGCTTCTACTGTAAAGGTAGGAAAACACAAACCTTAACCAAAAGTAGCACATATGCTGTTGAAATTTCACATGTGAAAAAACTAATTTCTCATGATGTCTAGACTTTTCAAAAACAGCAGTGTCAGACTGGACTGCAAGTAGGTGCCTTGGGTGCCTTAGTAGAAAAGTCCAACACCAGACTGCTGTGGTGCCTGAGTTTCTTCTCAAGTACTTTTATATTCATGAAGCTCCAGCCCAACTTGGCTGGTAAAAGCTGAGCACTTGGATATCCCTCTCTGGAGGTGACTGGAGCATTTAAGACATTTACATCTTTCTTCCCTAGGTTATACTGGTCACATCCCAGTTTTTGTAGCCTTAGGGAGTTGTTTGGCCTGTTCTAGGACTTCAACTCCTTGCTCCCTTTTCCATCAGTGAGCATGTAATGAGGAAATAAAGCTGTGGTGGTAATTAGGTCCACTTGTGTGGAAATGGAAGAAACTCACTGCATTGCAGTAGAAACTAAGCTGAGGAGGCTTATGGAGTTATAGGGTAATTTGATTTGGAGTTATTTTAAAAGCCTCAAAGTCTATTCAGAGGCAAAAGTGCTCATAAAATGTTTCTTAAAACACAATGCAGAGAAGCATATGCAGTTGTGCTATGAAGGCATCGTGAGCTTGTATCCATATTTCATCAGCCTAATCTGGTATGGTTCAGGTGTAGACAGCCCGTTGCTCTGAGAGACATTTAGAAAGAGCAACACTTTAAAAGATAAGGCAAAAGTAGGATAAGGAAAAGAAACATAATAGGAATTTTTTACCTATTGCCTTCCTGAGTCTGAAACACCATGAGGCAATGGTTAATACTATTAATTTCCTCTGCCATGCCACATTGGCCATGGGCAGCTTTGAATGCCTACACATTGGCACGTGTGGGGTTTCTTTCAGTTGAATACTTGTGAGTTTGTGTATCTGATTCAGACAGAAGAGCAGCATGTCTCACATTCTCAAGTTGGAATAGTGGTTCCAGGACTTGGCCAGCTTCTGCACACCCAAAAGAAACCATCTAAACAATACTGGATGTGTCCTTTCATTTGAATGCAGCACTTCACAAATGTAGCAGACACAAAATAAGTGATAAAAGTAGTTATTCATGTTGTTAAAATCTATGTAGGAACTTCATCTAGGTCATAAGTGAACTGTGTAATGCATAAAACAAACAATACAGTCAAACAGTTAACCAGTAAGCACAAAATATGCATTTCTTGTGACAATGAGAAAATGACTGGTGTGGCCATAAGACTGTTGTGGTCAAAGGTAAGTTTTGCTATTCCATCTGAGTTTGGCAAAACTTGGTTCAAAATAAATCTACATTTCTGAGAGAAAAAGCAAGAAAGAAACAGCATATAAATTCCTTGCTAAGGGAAGATGGCTTTGTATTATTTTTAGACTAGTCCAATCAACATAGAGGAATAGCGGGGCCTCCTGGGTCTAGTCCTCTGCTATTGCAGTTAATCTCTTTCGCTTAATCCTGTTCAGATCTGTATTAAATTCCACATGGTGTGTATTGCTGTTACTAATGATGGGACCAGTATAAGGTGATAAACTGGCTTGAGTGGGTAGCCAGTTGTCATAGTTCCAAGTAAAATATTGAACAGAGGGGAGGAAAGATGCCAGCAAGAGAAAAGCATCTAATGAATTCGCTCCAGAAAAACAAAACCCAGAGGCCTCAGAAACCAGCATAAACTGCATATGATAATAGGATAATTCAGTCTGGGAGGCAACCTCAGGAGGTTCTGTGCTCTGGTCTTTGGCTCAAAGCAGGGCCAGCTCTGAGGTCAGACAAGACTTCTCAGGGCTCTGCCCAGCTGGATGTTGAACACCTCCTGAGATGGAGACTGAATGAGCTGTCAGCCAACCTGCAGCACTGCTTGTCTGTGCCCATGGTAGAAAAGTTGGAGATAGACAGCAAAACAGGTATTTTGGCAATAGCTGAAAGGATAGCAACGTGCCTGGATTTAAGGCACAGTTTCTGTTGCTTCATTGCTGCTTAGCTAAAATCATCTCGGGAATGTGCCTCAGTAATCTCACATCTGTTTTCCCAGTTCTAGACTCTCAGTCCTTTGAACTCAGGACTGAAGAGAGTGGATGTGTATATGGAGCTTTTGTATTTGAGTTCTGTTTAAGCATATATTTTGTGAAAAAGTAATACTTAGTCTCCTCGGGAGGGAGTGCTAAGTTCTTTTAATTATATGGAATAATATCTGCATTGTTCTTGAGGTATATTATTCCTGTCAGAGATTAGAGAATATTTTCACATCTGCATTGTTTCTGTTTGAAAGAAATGGTTAGTACTATTAATTTCCTCTTATTGGGGAAGTTCTTGCCCAAATGGAATTTGAAGGTATTGAATATGGGAGTTTTTACATCTAATTCTATATACTCTCTGATCATTACAAAAATCCAGAGTTAATTATTGCAGCAAAGCAAAAGACTCTAGACATGAGATAAGATTGATTTATGGGCCATCATGAATCACAATGGAAATCTTCTCTGGAATTTTTTTTTTAAACTTTCTCTATTACCTTCTTTTGCATTGTGACCATGAGGGAAAAAAATGGCCTATCATAATTTCTTTCCATGACAAAGCTGGGGAGTTCTTTAAAAATGAGAGAGTTACGGTAAAGGTCATCCAGTCCAGCTCTGCCAGTCTAAATTTATTCCTTACTGTATAGACTATAATGGTCTGAAAGTGTAATTTTATATGGTCTAGAGATGTAGATCTATACATTAATAAATCTCTCAGATCAGAACATATCCTAGTTTCCTTTCACAGCCCCATTCTGTATTTTTTTCTGTTAAGTATTTTGTAGAAGCATTCCTGATTGTATCCTGCTTTTATTACCTGGCAGAGAACCATTGCCTTTGTAGGTGTTAGCATTGTTTGTACATCAGTAAGCTACATTAGCTGTAGCTGGTACAATCACAATAGCACTGTTTTGTTTTTTTATTAATGTAGAATAAGTGATTTAATCCCTTGGTTATTTCCCTTTGATAAAGAGGAGATTAAGTGCAGCACATTGTAGCAGAGAAGTTCATGTCGGGTATAGCACAGAGGGGACTCAGCATGAGTTACCACTGCAGTATGGTGGGGAGTGTCACATCCAGGAGAACTTGGATCTAGGGCCTGACTTCTCTACTGGCTCTTCTCTGTGCTCCTTCCTGCCCAAGGGAAAGGGAGATGCCAGGACTATGAAAGCATTTAACCAAGGACACTGGCTGGCATGTGTCATGGAAATTTGGCATTCCAAAAAGCTTGTACTGAGCAGTGGAAATGTTGTTTGAATTAATGGAGCACATATGCCTGTTTCAGAGTGCCGTTTTATCAAAATGCTTTGACAAAGAGCTTCATTGTTTCTGAACAAAGGATTTTTTTCCAAAACTGGTTTTGACTTCACGGGAGTCTCTGTCCCATTCCTCTGCCCTGCTTACACAGTGGTGGCCCCTCAAGCCTGTTGCTAACACACAATGTGGGAGATTGTCTTGTTCCACCTGGGAGGAAAATGGCTCTTTGCAGCACTGCAGCTCCTAAACTGTAGCTGTTTTATTAGGTGTTTCTGTTTTACTGGCGAGAAGTGCTTGTTGCTTAGTGCCTGATCCCTGAGCCAGCCAATCCATCTCTGCTACTGTGCTGTGGAGGAAAAAGCAGCCTGGTATTTTTCATAAAGCAATAACTGCTCTTTGTCCACTTCTCAAGTATATCCCTTTGCTTTCAGATTAACCCAACTAGATAGCATTTCCAACACTACAGAATTCTGACTTTAAAATGATGTGTAAAACTTCTTGTAAGCTGGTTGGTACCTGTGAGGTCACCATGGCCAGCTCAGAATTGAAAAGACCTAATGTTATCTTTCCCCACCTTCTGCAAAGGGCTGCTTCATCTTATGCTTAGAGGAAATTTTGCTGAATTCAAGCAAGTAATGAGACTTTTATCCTGGAATGAACTGTTCTTTTTCTTCCTTAATTCATAAAGGCAATGAAAGTGTTTGGTATGAATTTTAACAGAATGTATAATTCCTGATACACAGAAACTCTTTCCTTCTTTTCCCCCCTCTGTTGAAAGCCAGAAGGAGTTTCCTGTTATTTTCACCAAAGCATATTATGTCCAAGTGCTAACAGAGAATAACTTGCAATAGTGTATCTTCCTTAAAGCAGAAATCTGTTTTCTCAGGGCACCTACATCCTCTGCATTTTGTTCTGTCACACAATCAGAGCAGTATGAGAGATCATGCTGAGGGGCACAATCAGAGGTGTTGCTCTCTCCTCCTGCAGAAGGAGGTGCATGTGCTGGTTACCATAAGCAAGCACCAAGGTGTTGTAAGGAGGCATGGGACTTCTATTCTAGGCTAATGATTTTTCCTCTTCAAAGACCATGGGCTTGGTGCAAGATGTTGTTAACGCCCTGGGGGTGACTTTGGTTTTACAGCAGTTTGTTTTCTTCTGAGAAGGTCCAAGATTGGCTCCATGTTGTGCCATCTCTCTAATGCAATAATAGATCAAGAATAAATTGTTGTTTTAATGTTTGGATCAGCATAAGAGGAAAACCTACCTCCCCTATGAATAACACAGAAATTTTCTAAGCAAACCAAGATTTTTTTCTTGGAGGAAATTGCAGAGTTTGATATCTGCTGGAGGGGTATAGCAGCAGGGCACAGGTATTCACGAGGCTTCTCAAATGCTTTTGAGGTGACTTGTCTCAGACACTGTGAAAGCACGAAAGGCAATGGACAAAAATTGAAATACGGGAAATTCTATATAAACATAAGAAAAAGATACTTTTACTGAGAAGCTGGTTTAATTTGAACAGGTTGCCCATGGCATTAGTGGAGTCTCCATCTTGGAGATACTGAAAACCCAACTGGACACAACCCTGAACAACTTTCTCTTTTTTAGTCTGCTTTCAGCAACAAGGCTGGATAAAATGATCTCCAGGGCTGACTTCCTGCCTCAGTTGTTTAGTGGTTTTTCTGACTGGTCCATTCTCCTCAGTAAGAGATTAAACTGGGACCTGATGGACAGTAGATATAAAAATAAAGGGTTAAATACTGTTCTGTAACAAGTGATAGTTCAGTTTCTATTTTCCTTCTTAAATGGGTGCACTTGAAACACTCAGTGATGGAGCAACTGATGCATCTTGGACTTTTGCCATTAAAAGATAGATACAGTTTTTGAGTCCTCCCTTTCTCTCCTAGATTTCTTACTGTCAATAAAAAAGTAGTGTGGGAGGTACCAAAATTACATATTTCAAAGTAGATGTAGAGCAGAAGAATGATCTCAGAATAAGTTATTCTAATGAGCAGCACTTGCCTAGTTTAACTTTTTATTCTCATTTGCTTTAGGCAGCTATGACACTGCTGCAGTCCTTGTTATGCCAGTCGAAAAGACCAGGGGAACATGAGAACTCTCATTTAAAGTTAATGTTGTCGAGGAGTTTTACTGCTTGGTATTTCAGTTAAAGAGTTCTGTGGCTTAATGGTTAGGAAGGAAAATCTTTCCCTGCTGGTGAAAAGCAGTGCTAGTGTATATTTTTTTCTGAATAGCCTAAAGATTTAAAAAAATATATATTTTTGCATTCATTATGCTAGCAACTTCACACAAAATAGTTTCACAGCTTCTGCAACTGCTAAGTTGTATCCAGCTGCTGTAACATTTGCCACAGACCTCCCCCAAATGATAAGAAAACATATAGAAATGGGAGAATGAATAAGAATCCCTGAATAGAAAAGCTGTGCTTGCCATCACATTTCAGACAATGGTACTTCTGCCCTTAGCTGGCCTATTCTTCTTGGATAAGCAGACATAGGAGCAGTTGTATCAAAAGAATAGACATCTTTGATATTATCAACCCTTGTAGACTATGTGATAAGGAGACAATCCTGCACAGCTCATACAGCCATTGCTACCTCAGAGGCAGATAAAAAAGTTGGCAACTTCAAGATCTCAGCTTTTTTTTTTTTTTTACAGTAAAAAAACTCTTAAGGCACATACATACTGTTTCTTTCTCCTTGTGGTCATTAACAAAATGCAAGAATGAAAATCTGCTTCTGACTGGCAGGAGGTTTCAAACTGACAAAGGTCTTCCCTCATCATGTCTCTCTAATAGAGTCTTGGAAAACTTTATTTTCCACAAATATCCATGAAAATAATTAGTACTGTCTGCTATAAGCTGTTAATGGAGACTAAACAAGATGGTGAACAAAAAAAGATTTTGGCAAAATCCTGTGTTGCAAGTAACCTTAAGCATGAGATGTTAATACTGATGTAGAGTGTGACGTTGTCCCTAAATAGGTTTGCATTTTCCCCCTTTTCATTCTCCTTTTACCTCTGAAATTTTGGATCTCAACACATCAAATGCAGAGAAATGTGTATGTGGTATATCAAAACTGTGAAAATAGAACATTGCCAGAGTTCTCAAAGCATTGAGAACTATCTCTCAAAGTGAGAGATCAATGATATAATTGGCAGAACCAGCCTTCATTTTTTTCCCAGATACTGGCTTTTCCATCTGTAGCAGAAAGTTCCAGTAATCAGATGTGTTACAAGCTACTCTTCTGAAACTAGAGAAAGCTGTCTTACAGTGACAGAGGGGAATTGCGTGCCTGTAAACAGCTCCTTAGTGTCTAAACTTGCTTGAGAAAAATGGGATTGGACCTGAGCTCTAAATAAAGCTATAAAGATATGTGCCATTTTCCCTTCCAATCAGACTGAGCTCAGATTTGGGTAGAAGGATTGGATATTATTTTTTCCATAACCTGGTTCTCTCTTCCAGCTTTTTTTTTCATATGAGTGAGTGAAAAATCCCTGAAGAATAGTGGAGAAACAAAAAAGCCCTTGAATGAGAACTTTAGGAGCTGTCCAGTTTCATACTAGTTGCTATGGCCAATGTGTTCCTTCAGAGAATCTTCACTTGTGTTCTTTTTTGGTAGACCTACAAATTCTGTAACCATGAAGAAGTTTATATAAATATTAGAATTTTTTTTTTTTTGGACATGGATGTAATGTTCTGTTGGTCACAGATCTAATTTATATTAGATCTTAGAGAAGCTCTAAGGAACAGCTTGACCTTAAATCTTCAGACATCTTTCTCAGACCCTTGAAGTTTGTCAAGATAACTAATCTTCTCAAACGTATTGTTTCAATAACCAGTCTCTTTGTTTTCTACTTTTATTTCAGCTATCAGCTGGAATAGAAGTTTTCTGACTTTCATCATAACAGTTTTATCAAACATTCTCCTCTTCTGATAGCAGTTTCACTCCAATTTAATACTAGTATTGAAAGATCAGTTTATTAAGTTTCCTATTTGACATGAAATTAATAAAGTCATTGAAACTTAAATATTTCACACTTTCATTTAAATACATTTTTCTAAATAGAGAACTATGAAATTACTACTAAATGAGTTAAAAATAAATACATTTTCAGGCTTTTGAACATTAATTATTTACTTTCAAACTTGTTTCCCTTCTGAGCAAATACAGAGCAGTCACAGGACTAGCAAATAGTAAATACTTTCCCCCCACCCAGAAGAAACCTGGATAACTCTGAGAATGAGACAAAAACATGATAGTCTCATTTCTTGAAAATGTTGTGTTATACATACAAGGATGCTGATCTGTGATGGTGTGCATGCAGATAGCATTGATTATACCACTTACATGGGATAATTTTCTTGCTAAAGAGCAAGTACAGTTACAGGCCAGTGGTGATCTCTTTGGTTGGTATGAGCCTCCACCTGCAAGTTTTTTACAATGTAGCTGCATTGCTGTGCTATAGTCCTAGAGGGCTTGCCCTTGGGCAGGTTGCTCTTCACAGGTGTGCAGTCTGCTGGCCTTTAGGAACTCTGTCAGTCATTTTGAAGACTGTTAGAGTAAATACAAGTCCACAGCAAGTCTGGTAATGAACAGTTGCGGGAAGAGAAGAACTGTTATGGCTCTTCCCTGCACAATGAAAGCTCCATTGGCTCATGGAGTTTGCAGCTAAGATCTCAGAAAGGTAGGGCTAGAGGCATGCTAGAACCTTTGTAAGAAAAACCAATTAGATAAACAAACGAACAACCTCCACCCCCCAAAAAACCCACAAAAACCAAAGCATCAACCAGAAACACAGAAAAAAACCTCTTTAATAAATGGTGGTTTATTTCTCTTAAAATATTTGTCCTTTGAGGCTGCTAATAGGAAAGGCAGACATATATACATTAAATGTTTCTTTGATATTCTCCTTAGAGATGCATTTGTGAAAGGGCTTATTCTAGGTGTATTGTTAAATAGAACTAGCTCAAAGATCACACATTACAGGACAAAATCATTGTGTCTAAAAAATTCACTGAGTCTTAGTGTATTCAAAGGGATTTTGATATATATTAAACTTCAAGTGACACCTTGCTTTTGGATAATAGAAAGTTTTTCTAGTTCCATTTTGAATGACTGGAAAGCATATAATTTAGAATATAATTAAACAGTTTCAAATTTTCTGCAGGAGTGCCAATTTCCACTTGTCTTAAGGTACTCGTCTAATCTTTTCAGTGTCCATCTTGTTTCCATTTTTCTCATTATTTTGAGTTACTGAGAACTTTCTTTAATATGGAATGCTGCTTTCTATTTCATTTCATGGTTGCTCTCAGAATTAGTAGAAGAGATGGATTCTTGGAAACTGGGACAAGATGTTTATGAAAGCCGTTACTCAAACCTCAAGGTGTATCCGAGTCAAAAAGCAGTGAACGTAATTGGATCTGGCTTTGTTGGGCCAGTGGTTGAACAGCATCTTACAGCAAGTTTGCATTAGTACAAGTAAATTTCTTCCTTTGGTGTAAATCGATGTTTTTAGAGTTCATGGAATTTAGAAGTAGTAGTTACATTCTTTCTGTATTTGCCACATCACAGAATTAAGCTGTAAATGAGGAAACATTATGGTGGCCAACATTAGGACAGGTGTGGAAGCTGTGGAATCTACCTCTTTGGAGATAGTTTATAAGGTTAGAGATGACCCAGAAGGGCAGGATCCAGTGCTGTCTTCAAAGCAAGCCTTGCTCTGATCAGGAGGAAGGACATGACCTCCTGACACCACTGAGAAAACTGCACTAAGCATTATTTTAAAAGTAGTAAGAGGCTGTAGATTGCATTCAGTGAGTTCCTAAAAAAGCATCAAAAGAAACATTTTTAGATTTCAACCTCACTTTTTTTGTTTTTGTTTTTTTTAATTACGTATTTTATATTACATATACATTTTCTGAGTTAAGAACAAAGATGGTGCTGTTTTTTTGCAAAGGGTCAACTAACCTGAAGCCTGAAGTCAATGTAAAATAATCTAAAGTGTAGTTAAAATCACTGCAGTTGAAATAGTTCCCAGGAACTTCACTCAGTTGTAGAATTTGCCCTTAATTATGATTTAATTCAATGAGCTAATTTAGAATAATAACTGAATTTAATAAAACCTTTCTATTTTGCAATATAACATAATGTATGGAAAAATGGTTAGACATGTAAATTACATGCTTTCTTCCCATTAAAAACTGATACCCCTTCATTACCCTTTCTTTCCAAAAACTGACTCAGAAGTTAAGAGGTGTGAACTGAGGTTTGCAGGTTCAAATTATAGACAAAACATCTAAAGAGAAGGCTTTTCATATTGTTCTCACCTGCTCTCAGAATCGCTTCTAAGAAAATGGAGCAGAAACTTTCCTTTTCTGTTTTGACACTGTGAAAATAATAGTGCAGAAAAGGCAAACAGCAGAATGAAATTGTCTGAGCTGTGAACTGGGAAGCGCTAAAGTTTTGGATTTGTATGTGTGTGTATTTTTCCATCCACTTTGAATTAAGTAAGATTTTCAAAGGGAGTTATTTACACGCTTCTGCTCAGCCACTCTGTTATTCCTGGGTCATTAAGGTCTCTTCTAGTGGAAATATTTTGCGTGATGTAAGTGGGATGGTGTTGCTGTCTTGGTTTGTTGAGAGTTGGTGCTGATTTAATTGGTACCAGTAGCAGAAGGAAAAGGACAAGAGCCAGGGAATGAAAACGAGTGGGATCCTTTTTTACTCCCAGTGGAGGCCTACTTTGACCCACTGAGATAGCAAGATAGTGCAGTAGTTTTTGTCAGATATGGTCTCTGAGGGATCAGCACATCTAGCAAGTCTGTTAAATTTTTTAATAACACTTAATTATTGTCTTGCTGGTAATTTTTCCCCATGGGCATATTAGTTTTTGCTTCATGAAAATCTCTCAGCTGTGAGGCAAGAGATCCCTTTGAAGCTGAGTCTGCTGCACGTGAGCTCACAGGGCTGGGAAGCAGGGAGGAGAAAATTAGAATAGAGTCATTAAGGTTGGAAAAGAACTCCCAAGATCCTCAAATCCAACAGTTGACCAAACAATATCACGTCAATTAAGCCATAGCACTAACTACCATGTGCAAAACCAAAGCTGCTCCTTTGAATTGAACCTATTCTTGTAAATTAGTTTTGCCTTACCTACTAGGAACAGGATTTGGGGTTGCAGAGCTGTCTTGCTCTTGCTTCGATTTATTCTTACCAAGTGGCACAAAAGTATTGATTACTGTATTGATTCCTGGCAAGCTGAAATAGGAAGTTTTAATACTCAGACACTCTAATGTAGCCTTTTTTTAGCTTTAACACTGATATGTTTGTCTGCCTTCCTAGAAAACTAAAATTCAAAACAAGTGAAATCACATATTTAAATTTTGGCTGATTATTTACAGATTTTTTATTTTTTTTTTTACTTCACTGGGGATTGTGCTTATCTGAGTCAAAGTTTTTAAAAAGAAAATGTTATAAAATGTGTTAATATTTATTGATATTATTACTAAGATAAAATCTTAAATAAAGGAGCAATTTCCATCCTGTCTCATTGTCAAGGGAATGGGTTAGTTTGTGGGAGTGGGTCAGCTGGAGGGAAACACATACACTTAAAACCTGGTGAAAAAATAAAGTTCTAGTTCAGACTTTTTTTGGGGGGGAGACTTTTTCCCAGTTGTGATTTAGCAGGATTTACTGGTGTCTTTCAGAATACTAGGTCTGCTTCTGAGAAAATTGTCTGATGGTTTGGTGACCATTGTGTGAACACTTCCACACCTGCAGTGTGTTATTTTGCATATTTACATATAGAAATCAAGAATACTTTATTTAGTGTATCCATTAGAAATATGTGGGCTGCATAGCTTCTTTATCATAGTAAACAAAGAGAGACATTCCTTCTTTATTAACAGAGCAAGAGGAGAGTGGCATTTTATACAGAAATTGTAGTTGTGTGGCAACCTAACTGGTGATTTGTTTTGAGATGTTTCACAGTGTGCTTTTGCTTTACAACCTTATGATCAGGTGAACTAAAATTACCTTTCTTCTTAGGCCTAGACATCTCTTGGCTGGTGTTACCTAACATGACTTCATGTAACCTTTTTTTTTATTATAAGTAAGTGGTTGAATATAAATGTTGTATTTTCACTTCTTCCATTTTGATTTTCTTGTAGACATTTCAGCAGTCTTCTCTACAGCAGAAAAGTAAAAAGAAGAACAAAGGTAAAAAATAAATTTGTTTTCATATATGGGTAGGAAGGGAATTGCCAAGATTAATTTTATGGTATTGCAGTATGTGAGGAACTATAACTTGTTAGCTCCAAATGTTCAGTTCAGTTGATCATGTTGAGAATGTATTAGTCCATTACTGATGTCTCAAAGTTTCCTAATGTTCCTCTACCTTCATGTATCTGCTTTTATCTTTTTTTTTTTTGAATACTTAGACTCTAGCCTCTTTGGGGCCAGGGTTGGTTTTTCCAGCTGTGTTCAGGTAATGCCTCACTGCAGCACTTGCTCATTACCTACGCTCTCAGGTAATTTATATCACAGTAAATTTTCCTCCTTTGCTTTTGAAGTACAAAGGCCTCAGGAACTGTTTAGTTTCAAAGAGAGCTGCAAAGAGAGGTTTGTGAACACCTGTGAAGTACTTAAACAGTTATATTTGGTAACCAAGAGGGAAGTACATGAATTTATATGTTGTGCACTTTATTCTTATGTGAAATATTAATCTGTTGAAAATTTTAAAAAAGCATTTTTCATAATTTTAAATATCTTGCCTTTCTTTTCTCTCTAAAGTCTTCTGTCTTCTCTTTCTGTGTTGCCTCTTTTTTTTTTTTTTTTTTTTTTTTTGTCTTATCCATGGAAAATGAGCTCTGAGATGCTGAACGTGGTTTGGTTTGATTTGCTTTGGCTTTTGACTTATGGTGGTGTGCATAAGCTTTGTGGTCAAAATAGAATGCTTGTAATAATTTTTCATGGCCATTTGAGGTTGAAATTTTTAGTTAATTTTCTTGAACAGATCTATAGTGCTTTCTGACTAGGTCTCTTGTTGATTTAGTGGACAAATCAAATGCTTTCACATCACCTCGTTGTCATTTTCAGCTCCTATTGCTGGTAAAAGCAAAAGACGGATCTCGTGTAAGGATCTTGGTCGAGGGGACTGTGAAGGATGGCTTTGGAAAAAGAAAGATGCCAAGAGTTATTTTTCCCAAAAATGGAAAAAGTACTGGTTTGTCCTGAAGGACACGTCTCTATATTGGTATATCAATGAAGAGGTAAACATCTGTACTCATTGTCTCAACAAATACTTTGTGCTGTAGTCATGATTTAGTGGGAAAACAATGTTTTCAGTGCTTATATATGTTAATAACTTTATTCACCCAAATAATCGTACTGAAATTAATATTAACTGCCTGACAGAATTACCATGAAGGTTTTGAGATATTCCTTCCAATTCACCTTTTACTACATGGAGAAATAACAGTTTTCTGTGTCCTCATGACACCAGTTTAGAATAAATTTATCTTTAAACTCTTGAAAGCGAAAAGGTAATTACTTAATCCTGTCATTCAAGGATTAGTTGTTAGTCATAGGAGTGTAAAATTTAATGTTGTGCAGCCTGGTGTTCCTTGTTTATCTCTGCTAGGCAATTAAGGAAAATAGTTCTGTTTTCTCAGTTCTGTTCTCTTGTTTTCTCTTTGTTGTAGCTTTTGATATGATTTCAGTGCTTCATATATGCTGAACTTAAAAGCACAGGAGCATCCCAGCTGAGTTGTGTACAGCTTTGATTATGCAACATTTTCTGCATTGGTGCACATATATATTATATCAGCTTTAGCTGCAAAGCTTTTTGCCAGTGTTAGGATACCTTGACTTTTAATCCTATTAGACTCATTAGTAAATATGCTGAGATAAAATCATTGTTAACATCTGCATGTACTCTATCCTGGACTTGTTTTAATCACAGCAAGCATTTGTACATAGCCTTTTCAAAGTAATCCCCAATTTCTCCCTGAGTAAACAGAAAGCAAGTTGTTCATGGCCAGAGTTCTTGAAGCCTGTTTTCTTAGACTCATTTTGTTTGTGCCTTGATGCCAGCTTTAGATCAGTAACCCTAACTCCCTCCCCTCCATTCTCCCTCCCTTGGCTACCACAAGGCTTTCATTGGGGCAGTAATTTGCAGATGCCTGCAAGTGCAGTGAGTGGGCAGCAGCTGGGTCCAAGGAGCAGCTGGAACCTCTGAGTTGTGCCGTACTTCCCCGTGTGGAGGGCAGTGCTCTCAGCACCTTTGTCTCCTGCCCTATCCCAAGTTTCCCTGGGATTTTCTGAGTTTCAGTTATTTTTGAGACCTCAGCTCCCTCACCACAGTGTCTGTCATCGCATCTACCATCAAAGGCTGGTAGGGGGTGCCTCAGTGGCAGGTGAACAGACAAGCCAACACTGCTCTTGCCAAAACTGTGTTTCTCTAGGCAAAAAAATAGTAAGATTATTCTAAACAGCATTTAAGTTGATTTTAAAATACTTGCTAATGCAGAACCTGTTAGAAGCCTGTACCTTCCACGTAATGACTCCAGCTCCAGTTTTACATGCTGATTTGTGCCTTTTACTTATTTTTAAGAAGGCATATATTCATTTGAACTGCATATGTGGTGTAAATAACCATTTAAACTCTTAGGAATAGATGTATATTCATGGAATTCCTTCACGTACATTTGTGTGTTTTCCAGCTTCATTTCTATGATCCTGTATTAATTTTGCATGCAAAGTTATGAGCAGTTAAACAGCCGAGTCTGTGTTATTGATGTAATACTAGCTTAATATAAATAATGCTTTCAAACTGTGAAAAGTCAAGGGAGATTGTGTAGCTGATAAAATAAACTATGTAAATCTTCAGAGGAGAGGGGAGGAAGGTCAGATATATTCTGAGTGTTGTAGAGAGATGAAAGTAGCTGAAGAGATATCATGCCTCTTAGCTGTGATACATAAAAATGATAAACAACACCCATTGAAATTGCTTTCCACTAGGCTGCATTTCTCCTTACTAATTAGTCCATTTTCCCAAAAAAATAACTAATTACAATAACTAATTGACTGAATACATTTGGTCATTTTGTATATTTTCAAATGTTGGTTCAGCTGTGAAATTGTTTCAGAAAACTGGGTATTTAAAATGGTATTTTTCACCGAGGGATCTGTCTTGCTACTTCGGCAAAAGTCCCGGTGACTTCTGTGGGAGGTTTGCCAGAGCAAAGCAGACATTAGTATTCCTTTTGTAAGAAGAAGGCAGGTGAAAGTGTTTGCAAGTTTTCAGCGTGGTGGGTTTTGTTTTTTTCCTGGCACTTTAGTTACAGTAATATCTGGAACTATCTTTGCAGGATGAAAAAGCAGAAGGATTCATCAGTCTACCTGAATTTAAAATTGACAGAGCCAGTGAATGCCGCAAGAAATAGTAAGCATGCTTAAAAATAATGCAATGATGAACTAATAAAATGCAAACAAAGGATGAGGTTTTCCCTTAAAACAGGGAGATAATGGACTTTGTTAGAATTGTAATGAGGTTGTATCACAGAATAAGCTCATACGAAAAAAGCAAATTAACTTTTTGTGTTGTGTGTGCCATCTTGCCCAAAGAAGGCTGTTTTTTCACTTCATCATGAACCACAGTGCTTGACTAGACTGAATTATGAGCAAGAAGACAGCTTGGCTGCTTTTGTTCCTTTATTTTCCTAGTTTTCCTTTCTTTTTTTTTTTCCTTTCTCTTTGGGATTGCTATTTTTTTATTCGTTTGTTGGGGGTTGGAGAGTGTTTGTGTGCTTTTTACTCAGTAAAGAGCTTTAAGCATAATACAGAGACCATCCAACTAAGAAAGTGTCCAAATTGATGGCCAGACATCAATATTTAATGTAACTCCAAATTAGTTAGCATCAACTCAAAGTTTGCTGAGACATTATTTCAGTCCTGAGGCAGAGTTAAAGTAGAAGAGGATGACAGTGGTTTGTTGGATTTTTGTTATATAACCTAAAGATCTCAAAGAACATTTCTTCTCACCTGTTTATGCTGCTGTCCAGATTTGTGCCATTGCACAAATCCATTTATTATTTACATCAATTTAAGTATATGTAGCAGTGTCACAGGTGCATGCTCCCACAGAGATATTTTCTGAGTAATTATTGTTCAAAAAAATTTAGCTTTGCCTTCTAATGATTTGTACAGTTTTTTAAGCGCGACTGGTATTGCTGAAATTTGTGCAAAACATCATTTTCAAATGTAAAATGGTATGACTTGTAGTACCTACAGCTCTACAAAAAACACCAATCTTTTATCACTTGATCTGTATCTCTCTTTAGGATGAACTCTACACTTGAAAGTGGTCTCAAAGGGCAGAAGATAAAAATTGCATTTAAAAAAAAAGATACATTAGCTTGAGCATGTATGTCCTGTGTCATTCGACCACATGGCTAAAGTGCTTCATTGTTTCGTTTTTGTTGGGGCAGCAGCATAAAGTCAACACATTTTTCAGAATTGCACCCTGCTTAAATTGTTTTGGTTTGGTTTTACTTGATTTAGTGTCTACTGGATAGCAGCACATAAAACGTGGTTATTAAGATTCTTTGCGTGGGTGGCAGATAAAGGGAAAAAACTCTCTAAGAGTCCAGATGACAGATGCTGTAACAGTTTTAAGAAGTCCAGTTTTAGGTCTCAGTAACTTGATGATGTCTTTCTAAACTGAGCAGATGTCACTGTACGTCTGCTTTGACTTGCATAACACTGTTGTGCTGTCGTGTGTTAGAGGAATCCATTCACTGTCAATGCTGTTACCTTCTCTAGCAGTAACTTTCCTGTTATCAATTTCATTTGCCTGATTTCTAAAACATAGATGTGTGTACATCTGGGTGCACACAGGCACATATATTGAAAATTGCAAGCATGAGGAGCATGAAGAGCATCATTACCATTTTTCTGAGACACAATTGATTAGAGAGCAAGAATTATTAATATTACATTATATATGTGTGTGTATATATATAAAATCCATTATGTCTCAGAAAAATGGTGGTGATGCTCATCATGTATTATGTTTTCAGTTTTCCTTATTTTCTTTGGGACTGTTACATTTTTTGTTCTTAAGAGACACCTTCAGATTATTCTAAAAGCTGTTCTTCTCTACTGTAAATTATTCATTATTTCAAATGCATTTGCTGGATCTTCAGGTACTTCACCATAAATCTTTATCCAACATAGTTAAAAGATTCTTTCTAGTAATTTATTTCATATTATGTATGAAATGCAGTAATTCTCTCAGCCCAGTCATGTTGATTACTTTGGTGGAAAGGAGAGATGAGATGTAATTGCCCATTGCTTAGGATGACCTCATGAACACACTGTTGATTTATGACAGCTTTTCAGAAGTCAATCAGCACATCACATTTTCCTGCTGGAAATGCAGTCATTAGAGCTAAAGGTAATGTCAAAGTCATTGGGACGTGAGAAATCATAAGGATTGAGAAATTTACTTCTGTATTGAATTAATTGTTTAGTCAGTTTTATGTTCAGAAAAAATTGACAGCTATATGCATATCAGCAAAATTACCCAATACATAAAATTATATCCTTAACTGATGAACTTTATCCACATACAGTACACTGCAGGTGATGGTTAACAATTATTAATGCACCTATGAATCAAGGATTATTTAGAAGGGTAGTTGAAGAGCACTTTACTTGGTGAAACCTGGCACAATCCTAAAAGTTGTATGTTCATATACTGTTTGGGGGCATGCAGCAACTCAGAAATATGAACTCATCTCATTCCTTCGTGACTGTGTGATCTTACATTTCAGAAAAACTAAAAAGAGTTGTGCCATTACATTTTTTAATTATGTTTTTCCTCTACAGTGCATTCAAAGCCTGCCATCCTAAGATCAAAAGTTTTTATTTTGCTGCTGAACATCTAGATGATATGAACAGGTAAGGAAATCTAGCAAAGTTCAAGGACCCATTCCATAAATGTGACACTTCTTGAAGCTCATTATAAGACAGGTATAATGAACTTGTTACTCTAAAAAGATAAGTTTAACTGCTGAAAAAATAGGTGCAGAGTAACATTGTTTCTGACTGGCTTCATCTGTTAATTATTCAACTCATGCAAAAAATACCTCTTTTTTGATAGAAAGGTTTGAAATCTTTAGAAACATGATTCCATGTTTCTAAAAGGAAATAAATAAAGTTTGTGAAACAACATTCAAACACAATTTCAGAATTCCAGGTTTCTGGAATTGGCTGTGTGGCATCTGCAAAGGTGAGGTATCTCCAACTCTGTTTCCTTACAGACTCCCAAACGTGTGATGCTTCCTCTGGGAGTCCTTCTGTTTCTTTTCTTGGAGGGAATAAGAAGTTGGAGAAAGATTTAAAGCAGTCACTATTTTTTTATGCCAGTCTTGAAAAAGGAGTGGGGGTTACAAGTAATGAATTTTGCAGATTCTCTCTACTTCCATGAATTTTGAAGTGAAATTTTGGTTCTATTGGATTTGATAGGGGAAATTTCAGCACTTCAAAAAAGAACAAGGACTTAAGTCTTAGTTCTTTGAGTATTGAATTTTACTGTATCTGTTCTTGACCACTTGTGCGATTTTTCAGAAAAATGGTTGAGACTTCAGCACAAAATAAACACAATTCCTCTTAATTCATTTGAATGGTAAATTAGAACATGAATCCCATGGTTATTCAAGTATTAGGGGGTTTATTTCATTTATTTTCACAATATAAACTGAAATTAATTAAGTTCAAAATAATATGCCATTTTCATCAAATGACAGAGGACACAAACAAAAATCTATTATTGCAAACTGAGACATGTTCTGTCTTAGATAATGTCTGCTGATATCCTCAATGACCAAAGTTTGTTTTTAAATGAGAGGAAAAAGGAGCTAAAACTGAATCAATAAAACTTAGTAAGTCTTACAATCATGATTTAATCTCTCCTGTGTGTGCCTATATTCAGCTACCTGGCAGAGCACCTTCAGGAGCACCTACTGCCAGTTCATTACTGACAGTATTTGGGTGGAAAGGCAAGCTGATACTATGCTGTGCCTGCTTTCCTTTAGAAATAGCTGTCTGTTAACATTTTTTCAGAAATTTCTGCATGACTGAGGCTCACTTCAAAAGTTTCTTCTCAGTTAGAAAGCTTAAAACCTTTTTATTTGTTGCTGAAATTTTAGGCTTGCCTTCCTTTGATAATTCTGTCAAGCCAGTCACACAAAATGCGGGTTTGCTGCACAGTAAGCAGAATAATGGCATGGTCTGTATACAACATATCCTGAGCAACAGCAGTAGCTAAATCATTTCTGTCAGCAGGTCCTCACTCAGTATGACAAGGCACCTTCTTTTTAAGGATAGAAATTTATATATTTTTTCGGTAATTAGAAAGCAGCAGCAAATATGCAGCAGTATTTTAAAAATATATTGTGCAGTGTAAAACCCGGGCATTAAAAGATTTTTATCTTCCCACTGCAAATAGTCTTTTTTATCATATTATGGAATTAGTGTTTATTAATTCCTTTAGAATGAGCTTGACAGAGTTTTGATCTGAGTTATACACATGTAAATTCAAACTCTGTCAAGGTCTATGGAATTACTTGGAATTCTTACATTTGAGTTGCCATATAATTCTCATCAAAGAATTTTTTTTCTCTTTGTTTAATGTTTTAGAAAAACCAGTTCATTTTCACAAATATTCAATTAACTCAATAGATTGGAAAAAGGTGACTGAAGAATAGTCTTTCAAATACATAAAATACAAATAAAATACTTCCTGTCTAAAAGCATTTTGAAGCCTAGATTAAATAAAACACAAAATGAAATTATGAAGTTAAATTAATACTCTTTAGATCATTTTATGTTCCTTTTTTGTCAAGTTTCTGACATAGATTCTAGTTATGTATCAGACAGTCATTTTAGTTTGGTTTATACTTGAAGCAGAGGAAACAACAGTAGAAAACTGCTAATTGACTGAAGAAAATTCAATATGGTCTGATTCCTTCATCCCTTGTATAAAATGATTCAGTTGTTCATATAAAAAAAAGATGTTTGCCAGCTATGAAGTTTTTGTTTGTGTGTATCCACTTGCATAAAATGGGTGTTTTAATCTCAGGTAACTAACTCTACCACTGTTCAAATTTTCTTACTACTTTTATGACTGTGCCACACCATTGTGCTGGTAAGGAGTCTGGAGAACTATAATCACTGAACTTTGTTGCCATGGTATCTGAAGTCCCTTTAGTTTATATGGTCACGCCACCAAAATACTCTTTTTACCTATAAGCATAGTTTTTCCATGTGAGAAGATGGACAGACTGTCCTTTCTAGATGCAAAGTACTATGTTCTAGTGTAAGTGTATGGTCATGGAAACATGTTGCTTGGAAATCCATTATTACTCTCTTCACCCTGGTTAAACTGCATTCAGGTACTCACAGATACCCATACAGCAAGTTGATCCTATAGCCTTGTGTTTTATGATTAAGGACAATTTTGACTGCTTTGACTAAAAGTATTGCATCTATCTGAATGTGAGATAAGATAGAGCAATATTTCCTACCCATCTGTGAGAGTACTGTATGTCCTTCCTTACAGAAATTGCAGGTCTGCAGAAAGTCAGAGGGTTTTATTCCTGTTCTATGTGTCAAAACTGTTTTAATTAAATACTGACAAGAAATGAATGTACTGTTCTTAAAAAGAAAAAAAAAAAGGAAACCTGAATGACTACTGCACTTACCAGTGACACTGTGTTTGTCACATCTAGAAAACAGATCTTATAATTCTCACAAGAAAATTGAAGCTGCATTTGCTGTAAAGAAGAAATATTTTCTTGGTCTCTTGCCCTCCAAAGGTTACAGTGCCTACCAGGACACACACACTGAAGGGAAGAAAGATATAAATCTTCCCATGTCCTAGGGCTTTGTATCCATTAATATGCATATTAAAAAACATCTGTGTAGCTGTATGATTGGAACTTTTGTCCCCAGTGCATTGTAATCCAGGCATGTATTACTCCTCTTCCATTCTGCAGGAGATCTTTGATACAAGTCCAGTGTGTCGGATTTCTTGTACAATTCTAACTTCAGTGCACCAGAACTCTGGCCATGCTTTATTAAAATAATATTAATTCTCTAACCATATCTGAAGAAGCTCTAGCAGCCACATATCAGAAAAGATGCAGACGTCAATACCAGCTTCCAGACTGGCAAACTGCTCAAACTGTTCACGGTTTGCAACCACATCAGTCCCTTCTGGTTCACCCCACAGGCACTGCAGGGCCTTGTCCAAACCTGAACACAGATCATGACCTGCAGAAATTCATTAAAGGTGAAGTCAGTCTGCTCTCTTTCTCAAGAGTGAGAGACTGGTACCCATTTCCTGGGCTCTCATTAGATTGTACTTTTCAGGAATAATGTTTTTCTGGAAACAGTCCTCTGTCATCTCTGTAAGCAGCATCAATTGACTGTCAGTTAAGGGTTCATGAATTTAATTGCTTACCTCACTAATAAGCACTCTTACCAGGAAATGCTATCTCATGTTTAGGACAGAATGAAGGAGAGGAGAACCTTTATAGCTGTATTGTCTAATTCTTTGTGGTCAGCAGCCCTACCCAATGGGGTTCATAGGTGGCTGTTCCCTTCTGGCAGTGCAGATAAGGGTGCTAAACCAGGAGTTAAACTGGAAGCATGAAATCCTGAATGGGTGAGAGGCAAGCAAAGCACCATCCCCACTGTCTGCCATGCCATTTGACAGAGCAGATGCTTCTCATCTTGTGCTGCTTTACCTTTTGAACACAGAGAGGTCTGTGGCCTTTGTTGGTCCCTCGGCAGCACGGGACTGGAGTGCTTTGGGTGAGGTCTCTGCCTCTGTGCCTCTGATTTGAGCTGGCAGAGCTGGTTCAGCTGGCAGCTGAGCTTTATTCCCCAAAGGAGGTCTTCACATACCAAGATCATGAGCCTAAAAGATAGCTTTGTAGTGGGTCATCTTTTGGCTTTGAAGATGTAAATTCATTTTCTGAGATAAGGTTTGTTGGATTTCTGTTCCTGTGTGCTGCTTGTTTTTACAGCTGTATGGCACTTCCTGACAATTACAACTCAAATTTTAAGTGTCCTCTTCAGCTTCCCTATTCCTTTGGCAGAAATTTTGACTATGTGGTAACATGAAGTATTCTGCAGTCACTTCAGGAGTAAATCCCTAGCTTTCTTCCCAATGTACAATGATTTATGGACCATTAACCTGGTTTATAGATAAAAAATGTGGTCTCTGTTTGTGGAAGGACAGTGACAATCAGTGGAAAGTGTCTCTGCCCATGCCAGGGGGATGTGTAACTAGGAGATTGTTAAGATCCTTCCAGCCTAAAGCATTCTCTAGTTCTTTGACTCCATGATGACAGGAGTCAATTTCTGGGAAAGCAACTGTATTTTATGATTTGATGCTTGCCCTGCACTGCAGTGTCTTGAAGACAGGCAGGAGTCATTACAAAGGTGTGTCCTCTGCTGAGACAAACATCCTGTTTCTGTGCATGCAGTAAGCAAACAAAACCCATCAGGCACAGGTTTCTGAAGCGGGGGTTTCCCATTCCTGCAGAAAACACAAACCTGACTGGAGTTGTCTTTCTGTATACCCTAGCAGTTAAATTGCAAGCCAGTAGGTTGGCAAACCAGGCCTGTCAAGTCCTGACTATGGGATGACTGGAGCAAGTAATTCCAGGTTTACCATGGAATGGACAACACGGGAGATTGCCATGGTGGTTTAAAGCCTCGTTGATGAAGGACCTGATTCAGTGTAAGCACTTGGCTAATGAATACACTGAGAGCCCCATGGGGGAAGAGCACAGGTTGAAGCTGCCCTGCTACAGACAGTTCAGTGTATGCTTGGCAATGACAGCCCTGCAAGAAGAGAGCAGCAATAGCTCATTTGCTTTTTGGTTTGGGTTTTGGGTTTGTTGTTTTGGGGTTTGTTTTTTTTTGTGTTTGGGTGCTGGGGTTTTTTATATGGTTTTATTTGGGTTGGTTTTTTGGGTTTTTTGTTTTTTGTTTTTTGTTTTAGTTTGTGCAATTTATGAAATCACTTTTTCAAGGCTAAATTGAGATTAAAGCCTTAGATGTGAGTTGCATTGAAGCAACTGTCTTTCTCCCTGCACTTCTCTGGCACAAACACAAAAGTGAATTCTGGTATGCCTGCTTCTCTTTGTACACAGCACTGTAGGTAAGCTCTAAAATATAATGGCATAATTAAACCACAATGTCTGTTTGGGAGTGAACCTGTTCTTCTTACTGCTGTTTTCTGCTCTGTTCCTCTGCGAAGTTGCCAATTCAGGCTTTAAAATATTGCTTAAATCTCTGAAAAGTGGTATTTATTCTTAAGAAATCAGAACAGCAGGAGTATTTGTGTGATGGCATATCTGTGAGCAGCAGACTTAACAGCTCTTTGATTATCTCTAAATCCTTTTTTTTACAGATGTTTGACATCATACATGGTTTTTCATTTGAAATAAAATCCTTGCTGTGAAAACAGTTTGTTCAACAGCAAAATCATAGATCTTTGGAGACTCCCTGAATAAGAGTATCAAAGAGAACAGCTGTCTGATATGAAATATAACATCGTCCTTAATCTCCTTCAGATGCTTCTAGCTTTGTTTTTGCTAGAAATGCACACAAAAATTAAGAGGCTGGATCGGTATCACTGCTTTTTTTTAATATTATTTCAGATGGCTCAACAGAATTAACATGCTTGCTGCTGGCTATGCAGAAAGAGAGAGGATCAAACAAGAACAAGGTAAAGTGTTGTTATTTTGGTTTCTTCTGTCAGCTCTTATCACAAGTTCATCTGTTCTCTTTTCCCTGCTGTGTATCAGGCCTCATTCTTGTCATCTGAAAGCAAATCACATATGGGTATTGCTGTTATTGCTTTAGAGAATTCCTTCTCTGTCAAGAGTTTTGATTAACTCCTTCAGACTCTGATCTGCAGACACTGGATTATTTCTGAGAAGATTGCAAAAGACAGCTAAAAAAGCAGATATACTACCAGGAAGCTCCACTATGTGGTAACAAGGAGTGTGTCCCTTATCATAAGAAAGTTACGAATCTGGAGGCTAAAAAAAGGTTTCAAACATTGCATTTGGTGTTTGAATTCACAAAGGGCAGGAGTGCATGTAATTGGTCTTGGGAACAAAGCCATTTTTCTAAAGCCCTTTGAGATAATTGGATTTACCCTAAGGACTTCCATTTTAAGGCCACTTAAATGTTGTGATTTCTGCTGGTTTTACTATATTGCCGTGTGTGCTACAGCCCTGTTGGCATTTCAGTTGGAGTTGTAAGGTTACAGCATTTTACATGTTTATGCCTAATATTTCATTGGTTAAAAAAGCAGCATACGTGAAATAATGCATTGCTTTGCTTTGAACTGTTGCAGTAGAAACTGTGTTTGCAGACAGAAAAAAGGAAGGGTCAGTCCAGTTGTATTATGGAGGTTGTTTCTTAGAGTTGCCAGTGACATGGATACACAGAAGGGTTCCTATCCAAGTATCTGCCTTGGCAAGCAGGTTGCTTTTGAATTTGTGCTCTTTTTGACCTATGTACCCAGCAGCAGGCACCAGAAAATTGCAGTGGTTGTGATGACCCAGAGCTTATCCAGATGTCTGTCTGCCTGTTTCCCACTCAGTCAAAACCCCAGGTTTTAATTCTGTGGCTCTGAAGCCTTCATCAGAAAGATTTTGGGTTTTGTCCCAAAAAACTCATGTCATTTTTGACACCAGGCCCTCTGCATTCACACAGCCCAGGGTAGCAGCCCCATGCTCAGTATTCTTCAGTCGTGTTCTTAGTGCCTCACCCGACCTGGAAATCAGTTTGGGAATCCATATTTCCTAAGCAGCACCACAATAACCTGTTTGAAAGAACCTGTTACCATCTGTTGTCACTGCTTGAAGAGGCTGTGAACAAACTCTGAATCTCAAAGTCTTCGAGGAAATCCTCTGTTTTGGCATTCAAAGCCAAATTACAATTTTTATTGACAGTAGGTTGGCACTAGAATTGCAATGCCATGTGGGACGGTAAGTGAAAAGGTGTATATTATGCTAATGCTGTCCAAGTGCACAATTACACATGATATACCTTTCAAAATCCAGATGGACTTGGAGAAATATTATTGCTACTAAGAAATCACTGAGTAATAAAATAGCAGATGATCCAGCTAGACACGAGATAATGTGCATTCAGGCCTCACGTAGCTTATTATTAAATTGTCTCCCTATTGAAGATAATCAGTGAAACCTCACTGACTATGGAAATTATATCCCAGGCACTGACAGAGCTCTTTATTACCACTCAAACACCATTCACTCATGTTGATTTGTTTTAGGCAGGTAGGTAGAACTGTACCCTCTTTGTGTTGCTTAGCTGTGTTTAGTGTGGGAGGCAGCATCGCAGTCCCTCGCTGCCGTGCGCTGTTTCAATGCCTCTGGTGATTTTCCTTGGCTCCCAGCACAAGGGCTGTTACACAGCTCAGTAGTGTCCCTAATTAGCAGAGGCATGAAGTTAGCAAAGTAAAGCCTCTCTATCACTTCAAGCATTTTTGCAATTATAGAAACTGTGAAGCTGGAATTTTTTATATTCAGTGACTGTACCAATTGTCATCTGCATATTTGATTTGACAAAAGGTCTTTTATTTCTGTGCAGTTCAGCCCTTTGCAGCAAAGCTTTATAATACCTCTGAAACAATTCAACAGGAGTTGTCAAATCTGTCTCAATTAAGAGTTGAATGGTTCTGAATCTAAAGTGCATAAATATATTTCAAGAGCTTCAGAGATGCACGAATCACTGAATTGTGGGTGTACTGCTGAATGAAATGTTACATTCTGTACAGAACAATTTTATAAAAATACCTTCAACTTTTCATATGAAATACAATGCATGCTAGCAATACATCAAGGGACTTCCTTGGATGAAGAAGTTATATACTTTCCAGTCATATAAATCAGAGGGAAAAAATCCCTAGTTTATATAATTAGAGTAGAATTATTTGGGAAATGGCAGGTCAGTGTTGGTTTATATATAATATATTCAGTCTGTTAGTCATTGAGAAAACATTCAAGATATGCCTGATGCATAGAGCTTGTCCATCACTGAACTGGGCAAATCTACAGTGAGAAAAACAGCAACTGTTTCATAGCATCATACATGTTCTAGATGGACTAATGAGTCAGTTGCCAAAAGCGGAGCAATTATAAAATTGGGGGGGGGCCACTTTCATACATTTTATCTGAAAATTGACCCCTGTTACTGCAGAAATATTCAAGACAAGGCATAGGCTGCCAACAGAATTCCCTGTCTGAGATAAGGTGTGCAAAAGCGTCATTGTGCAGTGTTATCTTGTATGTGGATTTGACAGCAAGAACACCTTCATAGTTTTAGCCAAAATTGGAACCTGCACTGAGACTGCTGAATTTTGCTTTCAGAATAAACAGTTGAGCTCCAAGTCTGCAGAAATGTCACTTAACAATGCAGTTCTGACAGGTCTCTCACCACACATTGCACCATTAGGCTTTGCTGCAATAGGAACAAACATGCCTACCTGCCAATATTTTCAAGTGGTTTAAGTAGCTGGAAACAAGTTTTCTTAAAACTAGCATTTATTTAGAAGAAGGGTTTTCAGTGATTTAGTCTTTCATTCACCAGAAATTAATTTTTTGCAGATGTCTAGAGACATAACTGTTAGGATTTTTTTTTATACTGTGACTTACTTATTATACTGTTTAAAGAGAACGTGTCAGCTATAAGCTTGCTAGAAGCAAATCAAAAGGGTCAGAGTAAAAATAGAATTGCTGTTGTCTGGAAAAATTAAATAGATAAATAAGGCTGTCCCCACCAATACTAAAATTTAAAAAATACAGAACTATAGAGACTCCTGTTTCAAGGTGGTGTCATTTAAAGGTAAGTTTTAAGTCTTGAATAAGATTAAATATGCTAGATCATTGGTCATACAATACAGTAATCATAAAAAAAAAAATCATTGAAGACAAAATTACATGTTGTGCCAGCTCTGATTTTTAGTTTAAATCATTTGTGAAGCAGCAATCAATCTTTTTTTCCTTAGCCATCAAAGAGAGAGTAGTAAATTATGCACTTTGTTGGACACCTGAGGTGCAATGAAAATTATTGGTGATTGATCTGTGAGTAGTCTGAGCTATGATGTCCTGTCGTACAATAATTTACCCAATTATTACCCAAAAAATACTGGGAAGTATTACAGTCAGAAACAAAGTGATAGCAGAAATGTTTGCATAAGTCTTACATTGTGCAAAAATGTTAAGAGTTGTCTGTCTTGAACTGAGTCAGCAGTGAAGTAGGTTTTTTGTGTAGGGAATATTAAAGTTCAGTGTCCTTTTAGTTAGATGCTGTTCTGTCAAAAATATTTTTAACAGAATAAATATAAATTCCCATGTAGCATATTCTTCTATTTCTTTTCTCCTTTGAAATAACCTTGGCCAAGACTATTTCCTGAATAAATGAAATGTTGTAGCCCATTAAACTTAGCCCACAAAATCTGTCCTGTATACTTTCTCATCCTTCTTTTTGAACTCTGTTCTTAAATGTCATTGTCATATTTTTCCTTACCATATCACCTTTATGTTCTTGCATGGATAGCAGGGCAGCAGCTGTTCTATGAAGCAGATATATTATATAATGTTTTTCTGTCTTGCCTTAAATACAGCTGTTTGTTACTAGAAATTGAATTGAAGAACATATTTAATTGGTAAAATATAATGGAGAAAATGGGTAGAAAAGTAGTACTGATTATTCCTGTGTACAGTAACCCCTACCTGTTTGATTTGCCAATTGGTTAAATACATTTGTTGATGTTATTTGCAGTCAACAAGACTTTAGCAAAGCTATATTTTTAATCATTTCTGTTCAAAAATATTTCAGTATTTTTCAGCCAATAAATGTCCAATCATAATTATTTTTGTGGCTGTATAAATATCTGAAAGTCTGGTACTTGTATTAAGAGTATTCTATATGCCTGTTGAATTTCTAAGATGTGCACAAGAGTTAAATTTGTGGCTCATTTTCAGTTGTCCAGTAGCTCTGTAATGGGACATTAGGTTTAGGATACCTTGTAATGTTTAGAATTTTCCCTCTTTAGGTTAAGACAATTCCAAGTTGCAGCAGCTAACAATGACAGCATCAGCATTCTGATATTTCACTGCCAGTAATACCAAAGGAGGAATTTCCAGTTGCTTTTGTGAGAGCAAGTCTCTGGTACAAAAATGCATCAAAATGTTTGGCAGTTTTTGACCTGATCCTTGCATAACTTGTAGATTACTGGAGCGAGAGTGACAAGGAGGAAGCTGACACTCCATCAACACCGAAGCAGGACAGCCCCCCGCCCCCGTATGACACCTACCCACGGCCACCTTCGGTGAGTCACCTGCAGCTGTCCCAGGAATGTGTGCCCAAAGTGCCACCCCTGCCTGCTCTCCTGCCTGGGAGCACACCGTGGGCCCAGCATAGTGCTCGACCGTGTGTTTTTTATGTCAGTGCTTGACTTAAGGCATTTGTTAAGCAACACACATTGCAGGCTTCAATGGCTGTCATTGCTGTTTCCACTGGATTGTAGAGAACAAGGATTTATAATCCCACTTGCTGTACCAAATAGATTAAGTTACAGAATTCTTCCTTTTTGTTCTTCATTCATGATGGACAGCTACTCATCCATGCAATCCCTCTCCACCCCCTTATCAACTTTCTGAGAAAATGTTATTGCCTCAGGAACAACACAGACTCTTCTCTAAGGCTCCAGCAGTTGTGCTGTGAAGCTTTACAGTAATAAGTTACACTTGAATTTCCAGAGAAATGCAAGCATAAAAATGTTCTGTCTTGTATTGCAAACAGCAATACCAGGTGTTCTGTTATTGTGAAAAAGTAGGTTTCTCTTATAGAGAAGTATAAATTAGAAATAAATGGGGATTTTGGTTTGGTTTTTGGTTTTTTTGTGGGTTTGTTTTTGTTTTGTGTGGGTTTTTTGTTTTTTTTTTCTTGAAGCAGTTGTTGATATAAAACTATATTATAGACCTCTAACTTACTCTCTGCTGGAAATTTTCACTTTTCATCTCTGCATGCTGAGTGTTAACTAGTGCATCTTACTTGGATATGGTTCTTGGAATGAGCCATCAGGAAATTCAGGGGAAGGAGAGCATTCATGATGTTTAATTTGAAGGCAGTACTTTATCTTACAAAATTATAGATCTTTGAATGACAGTACCGAAGCACTGCAAGTATGATTCCAAAGAAAAGCAAGATAGGATAACAACAGGTGTTTGGATAGCATTTTTAAGGTTTTGAATGAATCAGGTACATCTCTTCTATGTCTTCCATAGTGCCATATTTTGCACTATTTTGCAAAGTTTCTACAAATTTTCTTGGCTTATTTTATGGACTAAATGACATAGTAAAGATACTTATTATGAATAACTATCAGTCTTTGACTTACTCTCCACTGGAAGGTGGACACATACAGGTGTGATATACACAGACATGGGTATGTATTAAAATTAGGATCAGGACAGGTTATCGGGTAAGCCTACAGCTTGCTAATGAACAGGGTGCCATCGCTGATGATGAGAAGTGACAGGCTGTTATTATCAGCAGCGGGTCCTGGCGTGCATTGACCCGCAGGTTGCTCCCTGTTGCAGATGAGCTGCACCAGCCCCTACGTGGAGCCCAAGCACAGCCGCCTCTCGTCCACGGAGACGTCGCAGTCGCAGTCGTCGCACGAGGAGTTCCGGCCGGAGGTGGCGGGCAGCGCCACCGAGTCCCCGGTGCGCAAGACGGCCAGCCAGCGGCGCTCCTGGCAGGACCTGATCGAGACGCCGCTCACCAGCTCGGGACTGCACTACCTGCAGACGCTGCCGCTGGAGGACTCCGTGTTCTCCGAGGTGGCCGTGGTGTCCCCCGAGCACCGGCGGCAGTCGACGTTGCCCACCCAGAAGTGCCACCTGCAAGACCACTACGGCCCCTTCCCCCTGGTGGAGGGGGAGCGGATGCAAGCGCTGAACGGGAACGGGGGAAAGCCCCGAAGTTTCACTCTGCCTCGGGATAGCGGCTTCAACCACTGCTGCCAGAGCCTCTCGGTCGGCGCCGCTGACCACCACGAAGAAGCACAGCAGAAGGAGGCTGAGGAGGAGGAAGAGGAAGGCAAAGCAGCGGAAGAAAACCAGGAAGATAAAAGTAAGTATGGGATGTTACTGTGGCTTTTCAAGTGTCCTGTTTGTGTAATGTAAGAGGTTGTTTTTCCTTTTTCCTATCAAAAATCCCCAACATCCCCCATGTTCTACCGGGTCCCCCTTGTTGCACACCTCTTTGGTCTGCCTTGAGTATGAGGCCTAATAACGAGAGTGCCGCATGACCTCTCACCATCACCAGATACGTCCCTGTAGGCTGGTCACTGGTCACCTTCCACTAGTAATTCTTAGTTTAAATGCATTTTGCTTCCATGCTTTCTTCACATTTACACTTGTGCAGTATCCTCCTCCACTGACACACACGTGTTTCAGGGACATACTTAGTAAGATTTCCAGCCAACCCCATCTGAGCTGTAAAAACCTCTTGGTAAATCCTGGAGTGCAGAGTCAGGCTGTGATTGTGTAGTATCCAGGCAGGCAGGTCACAAGAGATCCCAAAATCTGTAAGAAGTTGAAAAAGAGAAGGTGTTTTCCCCAGTTCCTCTCATTGTGATTTATAAAGAGAGAAATTCAAAAAGCATTCCAAACAAAAAAAAAAAAATAGAGAACAACTGTGATCATCGAGGCTTACAAAAAAAAATCATAATGCTGAGTAACTGTCATTTACATGGCACATAAACTCCATAGAGATTAGTGCTATTTATCAAACATAATCCAAATAACCAGGGATTAGAGAAGGTCCCTGCCCCTCCTGAACATGTAAACACATCTTTGTGTCTGTTTCATGCTCTGTCCTTCACTGTCATTTGTGGAGCTTCTCAGCATGTGCTAGCAAAGTTGAGTCCACACCCAGATTGCAGGGTCAATCAGTGAAGCCTGCACTCATGATTTGTGGCTTACACTGCATTTAAGTTATCTGAAGTGGCAAAGAAGGCAGGATAGCCCTTGAAGCTCTGCAAGGGTCTCTGCTATCTGTTCCTTCAAATTCAGCCTTTTCACTGCAGTAAGGAAGTACAAAAATGGTTAAGAGAGAGGAAAGGGTAGTGAACGCTTTGTGTGATTAACTACCTACCTAAGTTGATTCATTAAAGTTAGCCCCTTTGTTGCACATTACAATTTATGTGGATGTTATTTAGTATACTTGGGAGAAATCAAGTTTTCCATTGCCCTTATGCTTTAGGCATTACCTTCTAAACATCTCCAATTCTTTACTTTATTCTGCTGCTTTGAGAAAACAGTGGTTTCTTCTGCAGATATTACATTTGATGGCCTTTAAAGTTTAAAAAGACACTATTTCAGTTGTGTTCATGCATGAAACTGCAAAAAACTGATACATTTATTAGGATAGTATTAGACTCTTACTGACTGTGAAATGAAGCTGTCTAATTAATGGTTAAATTTCATCAACCGTACAGAACATTTTCTCCTATTTTTAGCCTTCAGTTTTGGTTTTCAAATGGGTTTTTACTGATAGCAATATAAAAATACTTTTTTAAAAGTCCTTAGTGAAAATGGAAGAGGTCAAGGAGACTTTCCACTGGCTTTGTTGTGCTGTTTGGGCACTACTTACACATACTGTTGCAAGGTCTAAGGTTTTAAGTGTTTTAAATCTCAATTTCAGTGCTTTTTGTGTACCTGGTTATAGCATTTTGTAGCATGCTAATTACTAGTAAAAGACTAGTGCTGGATTTAATGTACTTGGGCTTTTCTCTATCCTTCTATGCTAATCTCCAGAAAAGGAGAACAAAGGTGTAATTTTTGAAGTGGTCTCCCAGTATACACATATCTTTTATTTGAGTGAGGAGGTTTCCTTGGTTGAGGCTTTAGCAGGAGATTATTTTTGAGACATTGATGACCAGCTAGACAAGTCAAGTGCTCATGAGGAGTTGTTGACCTTGAAATTACAAAACCAGAAGTAAAATACTGTCTTGTCTGTTGAAAAGTTTAAGTGTTGAATTGCTTGTTGCTATGACTGCAATGTTCTGTTTGCAGCACTGACTTTTTCCTTTGGTGTGCTTACCAATAAAAAGCAGGAGGATTTCCTGCAAGTGGTGTTCCTAAGTGCAAAATCCAGTTTCTGAGCTGAGAGATTTGCCTACATCTGCTAAGTCACTAACAGGATGGGTGACCTTGTGTGTGCTACCTCACTGCCTCCTCCTTCACTTCCATTGCTCTGGGAAAATGAAACATTGCAACTGGCTGGAGAAAGGAAATCCTCTCTCTTTCAGAAATGTTTTAACCTCACGTTGAATGTTCCCTCTTGTGGTATCAGAATCTTTTAAATATGTTGATTTGCCTTACATGTTTGTGATGCTGACATAGTTCTGGGCTCTTGGATGATTGTGTGTGTTCTTGTGTGTACATGTGTGTGTTTTAAAGCTCAATCATTCCTACTGCTTTTTGTGTGGGACAAGAACACAGCTCCTTTGCTGTTGTCAGATGTCATTGCCAAACATTTGTTTTCTCAGCTTTCTGGTTTGACATTCTCACTTTTAGAATCACATAAATTTAAATTAAATAGTAAGATGCAGTCCTGTTTCTTCCAGCTTCTCTTGCAGGATTGTTTTCAAATAACTGCACTGCAAACTAGGAGCTCCACACTTTTTTCAGATGCTGTCCACAGCTGCTATAATTTAACATAGTTCTGTTGACTTTGTACTAAAGCTACGCTGATTTGCAACAATTAAACATCTCTCAGTCAGTCACCACTTTATGTCTTAAATAGATATTGCAAGACTTTACTGACCCTGCAACTGGTTCTGTGTATCAGCTCTGCTGCAATGTTTAGATATATATGGTAAATTGAAAATATGGGTTGTCCTTTCCTATGTTTATCCATCAGAACCTAACTTTGTTGTGTGTTCAGTTGCTTCTTTTTGTCCTGTTATATCACATTAACATTGCACTGCTAATCCTTAATGGATTGTTTTATTTCCCAAGTGACTTTTGTGTGAATCATTTAGATATTCCATATTGACCCCATCTTGTAATGGTCTCTTGCTTTGTAATGAAGGAGGATTCTCTTGTGGGATATTTAAGCTTTTCTATGTGTTTGCTCCTGACTATGCAAATGGCAAACCATGTTCAGACCTGTGGCACCAAACACGCCCCTTGCTGTGCTCTTCAGAGGCAGCCTGCACGTGGAGAGCAGGTTGGAGGCTGTGGCACAGTGTTTGCAATTCTGTGATTCAGTTGTGAAGGAAAAGTTGAACCTTTTCAGGTTTGTTTTCTGCTAGTGGGAGGTAATAGAAGGAGACAGCAGCGTATCATGACACCATCACCCCCTTCCCTCTGGCCCCACCTCTGTCTGCATTCCGTGTTTCAACAGATTTTGCCACTTAATGCAAAGAACACTTTTAGAGAGACTGCTTCCAGGTTTTGTCCCAGGAAAGCTTGTTTCATTTTTTGCTTTATTTTTTTGAAATTATCCTTGGTGGTCGTTTTCAAAGAGTTCTCTGGTTTGTGCATTACTAGGGTTTCAGCAGCTAAAAGAAGTACATAACTAGCTCTCTGCAGGGTGTAGCTGGCTGTTGATCCCATCAACTTAGCTGCAGAAAAACCTGCACCTTTTTTGTATGAAAAAGTCGTTGTAGAACAGCAGTGTCTGTGGGAGTCTCAGGTGCTGTCATCTGCCCAGAGACTGCTGGGACAGGAGCTCTGCTGCTGCCTCCATGTGCTGCAGGGCTGGCTGGGCTCTTGCAGGGAACTCACACCTGGCATCTGCAACAGTGTGGAAGGGAGATTTCTGCTATCTCCCTTCATAATAAAAAAGCTCCATAAAATTTATTCAGGGAACATGGATAGGACAGCATTGATGTCTGTATTTGAGTTTGAAAGAGTATTTGCAGCAGGAAGAAATTGCTTAGCAATATTGTCTTTGCAGTGTTAAACCCCATTTCCTTCTGTGTTGTTTCTTGCCTCTTTGTTCTGCAAGTGTTCAGTCCTTTTTGTGCAGTCTTAAGTATTATAGTTCTTACTGATGTGTTTAAGGATTTTTTTGTTGCTACCCCAACATCATAATTTTAGAGTACCTTCTATATGGCATGGACAACTGTGACAAAGTCTTATATAAATTTTAATAAATCACTGGCTGCCCTTCTGGGGCAATTAATGGCTGGGAGACACTTGTTTGCTGCATTAGTTTCACCCTCCAGAGCGTTTACAAGATGTGAAAATCTTCCTCATTTGACTTCTGCGACCTTTAAAAGCTTTCACAGTACTTCTGAAGGCTGGGAGGACTCAGAGGTATTCCCTGGCATTTTGCTCCATCACCACAAGCTCTCCTGCAGGTTTGCAACATCTCCTGGCATCCCATGCTTAGTCCCATAATGCTGCCTCAGAGGAACACAATAGCCTCATGCTCCAGTCTCTGAAACTTGCCCTAAACTACTGAAAACACTTGTCAAAGGCCAGAGCAGGAGCTGATATTGGCATTTTGCAGCTCTGAGGGATGTCCAGTCCCTGTGAAGGGTTTCAGGAAAGCTCACCTTTATGTCAGGGAGGGCTGGTAACTGAAAGAGGTATCAAATGACTGTGCTGAGGTACTAAGCCTGAGAGGTTTTCTTCTTTTTATTTTCATAATAAAAAACTACAAACCAGCAAGAAAATAAGGGAAACAGAACAATTTCTCCCATGTTACAACTTCCCAGTTGCAGAAATGAAATTCAAAGTGGCTGTGCTTTCACAAAGTAGGACAGAGGAGCTAAGGACTCCCATGACTAGCAATTAGTAATCATGCACTGTGCCCAAGAAGATGTATCCATGGGACATCCTAGGCAGCATTTGCCTTCAAGAAGGAGTTAGTGCTAGTGAAAAATGTACTCTGAATAAGGTCAGGTATTTCAAATTTTAAAATACAGGTCTAGGGATCCTTCCCTCTTTTTAATGAGGGGGCTGTAATGCATGGTGCAAATGGTATGTCTCAGAAGGATCAGTGTTTGCTAATTAAACACTATGTTATGAAGTGGTACCCTGTGTACACTTCTAGGTTTTGCTTCTCTGCATTTTAGGTAGAGTGTCTTCACTTTGGCAGGTTTTAGGCAGCAGTGAAATGTGGGAGTAAGGACGAATAACGCAAAAAGCCTGGATTGCACACACTGGAGTTGATGAGGATGTGTGGCTGAAATCAATAGGGCAGTTTGCTTTTCTGACAGCCTCTTCCTGTTTTAGAGAGAATATCATTACTGGTGTCCTTTTGTCTAGTTTTATCCTCACTGAGAGGCAAGTGTTAAGATACTGTATCTTCCCCTCTGAGATTAATGCCTGGGAGTGTCTTAAATAAGCAAAGCTATGAGAAACAGAGGTGATGGTTCACATCAGAAGTATGAAACTGGTGAACAGCAAGAATTGCAGCACCTTCTGGGACACTAAGGAGGGTGTTATTCTAACTTACTGCATCCACTATCTGTCCTGTACAACAAAGAGCATTTGATAACTTGGGGTTTGTTGGTTTGTTTTTTGGTGGGGGGTTTTTTTGTTTGTTTTGTGCTTGTTTGTTTGTTTGTTTTTGTGGTTTTTTGTGGTTTTTTTGTTTGGTTTTGGTTTTGGTTTTGGTTTTGGTTTTGGTTTTGGTTTTGGTTTTTTTGCCTGACATCCTTCTGGGCAGCACAGCCCATGCATGCAGACACTGGAGGAGCTTAATGAAATGTCTGCTTCTTCTGAGCTTTGTTTTTGTGGTCTGATTTTTCATTCCTAATTCCCATTTGAGCCTTCCTGTGGCACCTGACTGGGCATTTGCACTCCTGTGGGCTGAAGACCATCAGCATTTTATGCTCAGCATTTTATGCCTTGTCTACTTGTCCCATTGCCTCCAAGACATGGTTTTTTGCTGTTAATTCAGATTGAGTTTACCTAAAAATGCTGCCTAATTATGTTAAAAAATATGACTACTTTAGATAAACAACTGGGAATAGGTATGTTCATTTCTGAGCATGTTCTTTAATTAAAATGTTGAATTTATTAAATAAAGCTTTTTCAATTCTCATATGCAAAAGCAACTCCACTGCAGAAGTCAGCTTGTATTCTAAACAAAAATTATGGGATACAAAACCTCTATATCCTGATTTTAAATTTCAGTTCAACGGAAAAAAAAAATGCCTGCAGTGTTTGAAAGCCAAGTATTGAATCATTTACTGAGTAGCAATTCAGAAAGCAATATGAGCTGTCAAAAAAAATAAGAATAGTTTTAATTTTATGCTTGTTAGTGTTTATACATATACATGCACTTTGCCCACAAATATCTTGTTGCCACATTTAAAATTTTATTTGATTTCCATTGCCCATGCTGCTAAAATGCGAAGGAGAGATGAATTCCTACTTTTCTTTCTAATAGCTTCGGGTGTCATTGGCAATAAAGGTCATCTGCTTTTGCCTGAAATATATGGATTAAATTGTCTTTTTATATGCAAAAGAAGTTCACAAGAGAATTTCTTAGATGGCCATTCTTCCAAATTGCTTTTCTTGCTAAGTTTCTTTAATTCAGTTACTAAGTTGGAGACTGTCAATGGAGCTATGCTACTCCCTACCTGAGACCCCTTTGGGCTGGGTGGTGAAACAAGGAATCTATACATCTGAGAATATATTTCTGGTGGGGCTTTTTTATGTTCTGCATTCATTCTCTTGCCAGGTGTTGTGTAACCAGTCTATTTTATGTTGAATTTTTCTGCTTCATGGTGTCAGCAAGCTCTGTCTCTGCTGCTGCCTGTCTGAGTCTGGCTGCAGAGATGCTCTCCTTGGGAAAAGGTCACTCATAAATGGTAAAGCACTTCACAAGCAATAGTGGGAAGACAGTCCAAGTCCTCTAGAGCTCTCTGTTTACCCCACTGCTGTTTCTTCCCAGTTTGTTGGCCTGAAAAGTTTTGGTAGCAATATTAAAAAAGCCTTTTTTTGTGCTTGCTGTTTCCACTCTCTCAATTCTAAATGTGCTTTCAATTCTGAGGCTATAGTCAAATTTTCTAAAAGAACATGTGTAGTATTTTTGAAATTATTTTATGGATGAAGAGGAAAATCCAACTTTTTTTTTTCATTAACCCATAGTTTTCTATTGAATAGAGGGTTTTCCTGTCCTAAAATTTAAACTTACATCCATTTTGATTTCAAATATGAAAACCACATATTTGAAATCATTTATATTAACCTTGTCACTGAAACCTGCTGAAAATTGTTTTAAAGACATTCTTAGATTTGACTACTGCAATTTAATTGAATTTTTTCCATGACAAAGCCATTTCTCACTGGGACTTTTGCAGAACTTGGATAGTTGCTCTTTGAGATATAGCAGGGACCTGGCATACTAAATGCAAAGGAAAGAGAAATCTACAATAAAAAAGTTAGCTACCTATTGTTTACATGAGAATGTTCTTTTGAAATGTATAATTTTAAAATTTCAAAGCTAAAAAAAGATGAAACCCTTTCTATAATCAATGGCAATTGAGTCAGAAGATGATGGCATAGTACCAGTAGGACACGGGGAACAGAAGAGTACTGAAGTCTTTTCAGAATGTATTCATTACATCTCCAGGTGGTACCACTTGTTGTGTGTGGCTCTCATGTTCTTTCAAGGCAGTCATTAGAACAAGGATCCTTGAGTCAGTAGGGCTTGGAAGGACATGGGAGGGGTATAGTTTTATTAAACTGGAGGGTCACCATGCAAACATGCATTCTTGTTTAATTAATGTTCATCATAGGAAGCAGGATGGGATATTAAAGACTTCAGTGCAAACAGCATCCTGCCAAATTTTTTTTTTTTTTTTTTTGCTGGGCAGAAGGCTCTAGAAAAGCTACATTTGTAACAAAGCACTTCAGTTAAATCTATCTTTAAAAAAAGAAGTCCTCAGAATTTTTGGATTTAAGATTAATCTTTCCCTGAAGGTCTATGCAATCAATGTTGTAGGATGATTTTTGTGAATTGTCCTAACATGCTAGCCTGGCTTTCTGGCTGCCTTTCCTTGCAGTCACTAGCTGCTGTTCCAGAGGGTCACAGATCTTGTGTCTAACCTGCCAGCCCTGTGCAACTTCCTTGGATACCCCTGGACAGCTGAAATGGGACTAAAAGGGACATAGATGCTTATTTTTTGCCATCTTAATGTCCGTACTGGTTTCCTAAACCTTTCCAGTGCAGGAGGGCAGTGTATGTAGGATAAAATCTTGGTCCCTGCAAAGACTCTGACAAAGCTGTAAGTGTGATGTGTGTGTCTTGGAGCCAGGGAGCTGGAAGTTATTTGGAAGATGATCCATTGTAGCTCTGCCATCTAAATCTGGAGCTGCCTTACCTTACAAATCTTAAACACCTGTGGTGGTGGGCATTCTTCATTCCCTCCAGACAGTGCTTTTCCTCTTTGCTGTTTTGGGAAGGAATATTTTTTCTTTTCTGCTAATGGATATTGAATTGTTCCCTCTTCAATTTAACCCAGCATCTCCATTCCCTTATGGCACAGAAAACAGACTGCTCCATTACAGCAGCCCTTCTTCCGAGCTGAAAGGTTGTTGTGAAGTCTAAAAGTTGATTTAGTTTTTCCTGTAATTAGTGTTTGCTAGGCCTCTGACTCCTCTTGCTGAGCTTCCCTGGGTTTTCCAGAGTGACTCCCATCCCTTCTGCCGTGCCTGTGTCCAAGCTGGGTGCAAGCACATCTGGTTGAGATCAGGAGGGTTGCTCTGCCCTGGCTGTTTTGTGCTCTATGCTGTGATATGCATCTGTTTGGCAGCCTGTACTGTCCTGTACTTCATACTTCACTTGGAGCTGTACAGTGTCCCAAATGGTTTTCTGCTTAATGGTTATTTTTTCAATTGTAGTTGTTCTGATTTTTTTTCTTGGCTTCTTACCTATTCACATTAAGTAGATATGTTAATAAAAAGCCTCAGCTGAATTAAAATGTCAAATTAATTGGGCCAAAACCATCCAGCAAATATATATGACATTTTGTAAAACTAACAGCCTGACTAGGGAAAAAAAAAAAAAAAAAAAAAAAAAAAAGCCTTGCAGACTACCCTGGTGTTTGCCAGGCTCTGTGTCTGTTAGCAGAGCATTTACCATATTGTTATATAAAACTTGGCAAGGGATTTCATCCCTCCAGATCATTCCAGCTCTGAGACTGTCCTCCAGCAGTCTAGGAGATGTTTCCTCACACTTTGGTGCCTGTGGATTTTAATAAGTTTATTCTCTTGAACTGTTCAGGCTATTAGTGCCATCTGGGACTGTTTCTGGATGCAGAGCAGCCTCAGGGGAACCCCACACAGTGCAGCCCCTCCCTTTAACAGTGAGCCTCTGGTGTCTCCTCCATCTGGGCTTGGCTTTTGCTATCAGAGGACACCTTGGATAGGGAAGCTGGCTAATATTGTTCACTTCAGAGAGCTGAACTTTTTGAAGGAAAAGATGGTTCCCTGTGTCACAGACCTTCTGCATCTAACTAGCCAAGGAAGGAGTTACCTGGAGATAAGTGGGGAGCAGAAGGTTCATTCATTCTTTTGTCACTTGGGATTCCATCCATCCCTCAAAAGTGTTTCATGCTCAGAGTTCACAGTAGCCATGTATGTTTCATTTGTAAGACCTGTTGTTTTTTTGATATTAAGAATTTCCAGTTCTTTTGAAACAAATGTGGTAATACAGTATTAACAAACAAAAAAAAAGTAAAAGGCCCTGTAATCAGGCAGTTTTGCAGTTCTCATTCATTATTAATAAAATAGGTTCCTAGCTTTGTTTTTAAAACACATACTTCAAAAACAAGAAGATAAATATTTTTGTCTCCTTTTGTGCCCCAAATTTGCAAATTTTGGAATCTGTTTAACAGTCCACCATCCTTGCACTTGTGTGGTGATATTAAATGCTGTGATTTTATGAACAAAGCATGAAACAAGTTCTCTGCAGGATCTTACTGTATTTGCATGAAGAAAATGGCTGCATTTTAAGTAGGATTTTTGCTTTCTGGCTTCACGTTTTGAATACTGCTGGCACAAAATAATACCAGCTAATTATTTCTTCTCTTCTGGATTCCAGAGGTGTAAACTTCAGGCTTTTGGAATATAAAATGTCACCACTGATTTCTTTAAAAGTATTTGAGTTGTTATCACCATCAGAGAGTGGGGAGAAAGGCTGCCAGAAAAGTTCAATTTAAACCATCTTTCAGCCAGTTTTTCAAATGTTCATTTAATCATGAGATGATTTACAGGCCTCAAGGAGGAAGCAAAATTAAGGAAGCCTCACTTAGGAAATTTCTCCTGATTGTAAATTCAGGGGTGGTCAGAGATCAGGCAGTGGCAAGGCCAGGAATTTTACGCTCATCATTTTGCCTAGCACCGCTGATGAGAGTAGGTAACAAAACTCAGCTGGGGATGCCTGTGCTTTTAGTTCCAGGGTAAAAGAAGCTCAGATTTCGAGTGAGGAGGGATGGCTTGGGGAGGCTCCAGGAACAGCTCCTGGTGTGATGCCCAGGGGCTTGGCTATGCCAGAGTCCCCTGTTAGTGGGATTAATAGTAGAGTATAAAAGTAATTCGAACTAAAAGTTAGACTCTTCAGTTTTGAAAACGGCACTTGGATCTTTATGGATTTCATTATTCCCAAAATTTAGTGGAGGTTGAATGTGGAAGGATGAGGGCATAGGTGGGTGGCCCTGAGCAGCCAGTACCTGTAACACCTGTAGTTTCTACTTGGAGGAAAACAGGCATGGAGCGGTGAGGTTTTATATTCTACATGGATTTGACTTTGCTGCCAAGGCTGTCAGAAGGCTATGTGCATTTTTGAGTATCCCTGCTCCTTGGAATGGTGGGGAGTAGGAGGTTGCTGAGAGTAACCCAGTGAAAAAAGGAAAGCACACACCCCCAAGGTGGTGGGGACTTAATTTACCAATTCTCTTGAAAAAGAAAAGGAACAGTTGATGCAGTCTGATCTGTAGTACTTGGGGATTGGAAACATCAGGGTGGCTGGGGAGCAGATTGCAAAATTGAGTGGGGTGAAATGGAAGCAAAAAGTAGAAGACTAGAAATAGGGCATAAATCTGTAATGGTGAGGATAGGTTATGGAATGAGTTTAATTAAGTTGTGATTAGTTTTTGAAATGAAATCCCATCAGCCTCTAATTCTCTGTGCCACAAATGAGGATGATGATAACTCTTTACCTAGTTGAAAAAACTGTTTTAAAAGTATTTTGTTTCTACAGTGTCACATTTCTCTTACAGCATCACCTACTGTAAATGCACCTATGCTGCTTTAGCCTTTATTTCAAATATTTATGCAGTTTAGCATTTTGAGCCAAGGTGAACCATGTGGATGGATTTTATGCTGGGCCCATGTTCTGTGCATTGATCATGCCCAGTGCATTGAAATATTTCTTAGCCCAAGTTGTCTTCCAAGGAGGAGACTCTGGCATAACCTCATTATTAAGGTGAAAACCCTGTAATATTGTCCTGGTTTAGGGCAAAATTGAGAGGGAACCTCCGGAGGGGTTCCTCTGAAGAGCAAGCCCAAACGGCCCCTCCCCCCAGCTGGTCCAGGAAAAGAACTTTCTTAGAGAAAAGTGGAAAAAACTCTTTATTTAACAAACAAAATTACCACAAATGCAAAGAATTAATAATATGAAACAATAAAACCTCTGGCCGCTCTGCAGAGAGATGGCAAACAGAGACAGTCCTTGCCGTGGGTGCAGCTCAGCTCACTCAGTCTCTCACCAGCTCCACTCCCTCCGCTGCTCCAGGCCTGGCAGGCCGCAGGTGCCAGCCCTCGCTGCTCCTCTGGGTTTGTCGGTCCAGAGCAGATTTAAACAGTCCCAAGGAAAAAAAAGGAAGAGAAAAAAAAAGGTCCAGGAAGTCTTCTCTGCCCTAGCTAGCTAAACTAACTAAAAGCACAGGAGATCTCTGTCCCACCGCTGTCCGTGCCTCAGAACGAACGCCGGAGAGAGCCGTGGGGGAGTCAGGCCGTTTCTCAAAACAAACTGCGCGCTGCTTCTTTCTCCCCCTTCGCTCCCAGAACAAGTTTTAAAGGTACAGAACTGAATATACAGCACAAACAGAGCAGACGATTGGGGATACGAGCAGCAAAAGTCACCCTACCACAAATATGAATGTCCATAATTAGTTGGGGCAACAGTTATTTTTGACCCCTTAGCTCTTGTCTTCTGAAAGTACTAGCTGAGACTTTTCCTTTAGATGACTTACTCAATTGTACTGTATAGAAGTAGAGTCAGTGTTTTAAAAGACACATTTATGAGACACGTCCTTTATTTTGTCCTTGTTTGTTTTGCATTTCTCTAGTCTGGTGTTGCTCATCTTTAGCAGTGTTATTAATGACCAAAAGTATACAGCCAAATCCTCATCTCTGGCTCTCCTGGGTTTTCCTAACATCTGTTTCCTCCTTCCAAGGCCAATGGTTGTGGTAGTTTCAGGTTGAACAGGGGAGATTGTTCTCTGCACTTAGACTTCTAACTGTGGATTTCCAGTTCTGAAGTCCCCCCCAAGGTTTCTGCACACACCTGCTAAGGGGTTGTTTTAAGCATCTGCAGCTTAAGCTGACTGTGCTCTTGCTGTGTTTTATAGTTCACAAAGAAGTGTGTAAATCATGGTCACCAACATTTTTTTCATCACCAGCTGTTGTGTTGCCTGTTCCTACCTTCTCATGCACTTTTTCATGGAAAATATAAAAATTCTTGTTTTTCCACAGAAGTATTGAATAGCTAGATCATATAATACACACTGAAGTTTTTGGTTACTCTGTAACTCTTTGGAATAGCCAGTTGTACTGATGGCAAGTCCTGGCATTAGAGTGGAAAATAAATGCACTTTCTGTCACTAGATACACAACTTCTTTAAGAGGGATGTCTGCATTCTTCTGAAAAAAAAAACAAATCCTTGCAAGATTAAAAATTCACCGAGACTGTTATTTTTAGTTTAATCTTGCCATCTAATATTTCCATTCTGCACAGCAGATGTGAGCTTAGCAAAAGTTGTCCAAAGCATTGATTTGTCTAGTTCTGTATCAGATCTCAGACCCTTGAGTTATTTTGAGTTTTAAAAAGTCACTTCCAAGAACAAGTGGTTGTACCAAAGAGGTGAGCCCCATATCCCAGCTAACTCAGTTAGCCTGCCTTGAACTATGCCTAGAAACATATTTCTAGGGAGAGGTAAAGGTATCTTGCTTGTAACCCTTGATCCATCATTCTTCCACAAAATAGTTTTATCGGTTTTGAACTCAGGTATACTTTGAGCTCAGTCATGTTGCAATAAGGAGTTGTGCATTTTAACTGCAGGCTAGAGAAATAAGCCTCTCTTCTAGTTAGTTTTAAACCTAGCATACAAACTTTCAGATGTTTCTGTTACTTGAAGAGGCAATTAGCAACCTTTTCTCTGCACTTAGGCCCTTATAATTATGCAGGCTTCTGTTCTATCCCCCTTGTTTGTAGGGGAGAAGTCTTGATTAGCCCTAGACCATGCATTCCTTGCAGGAAAATCCTTTTGCACAACAATAATCCTATCAGCCCTTCTATGCCTTTTTCAGTGCTGCTTTTTGAGGTGAGATGTCACAAATGAGTCTCTTTTATTGTTTGTTTTTGCTTTATCTACACTACTTCCTGTATTTATATGTAGGTAGAAGCCAAACCTCCCTAGTTCTCTGTTTTTGTAGAAGCTGATTTGACATTTTTAACAAGTGCAATCCAAGAAGAGAACTAAAGGGAGCTGTTTGGTATAAGATACTTCTGCCTGATAGGGAAAAAAGAAAAAGGTTTGGTTTTGATGTTGGTGATGCATGAAAAGAGACATGTAATGCTTATTCATGTACAAGACTGCAGAGGAGAGAAAAGTAAAAAAGACAATGTAGCTTCTGAAGAAAATAGCAGAGCACAATAGCTAACTGAGCACCTTGAGAAATGCATAGGAGAGAGGTTGCTGTTAACAGGATAAGAACAGAGCTCAACTACATGATAGTGTTTTTCAGGCTGTAGAAATGATAGTATTTTCTTTGCTTAGTGGTGATATTTTGGTGAAAAGCACTGAGCAAACCAGAGCGGGAGTGCTTAGCAAATTGCTGGGAATATATCCCTGCACAGCAGCTCTGGGTTACAGCTTGTCCAGGGGAACCTTGCTCGTGCATGTGGCTGGTCTGGACAGCAGAAACCCCTCCTTACAAGCAGCCTTTGGCTTACCATCCACAGAGGGAAGAGCACTCTTACCCACCATTTTCAAAAGGTGGCTGTTTTTACAGGTAACCCTTCCCCCAGCATCTCAGGGTGTTTTGGTCCATTTGGATTCCCTTGCTGCATACAACAGTCACCAGTTATGGTGACAGTAAGGGATTTTCTCTTGGAGCTTCGTGGTGCCCTTTCTGCCACTGTTGGCAGGACCAAGGGCTGAGCCCACAGCAGCTCTGGGGCCTGGCACTGCTGGATGGAGGCTGCCAGGGGAGCAGGCTGAGCCCTCCACATCATTACCCAGATCACGAGGTTTCTTTTAAAACTAGTTAGGTCTGAAGTGTGTCCCACCTCCAGCAGATTGCTACAGCAATGCCAGGGTCAGGTGTCAGTGGTGGAGCTGCAGTTGGGTGTTCCCTCCCACCCAGCTCCTGCCTTTCTCCAACTCCTCTTCCGTGCCTCAGCCTGATCAGCCACCATCTCACACCAGCTATTCCCCTGCTGCCCAGCTAGTCCCAGAGCTGGGGCAGCTCTTTGGGGAACACCTGCCCTCACTTTAATAAGACTTCTCTTTTCCTGAATGTTGTTAACTTTGATTAAACTAAAGGCATTTTTCCCTTGTTGTGATCAAAAAACCTGGATGAGGTAGCAGAAGCTAGCAAGTAGTCATGCACATTCTAAGATGGTGGCGCTCTCATTTCCAGTTGAAAGCTGCAGAGATCCTCTTTTCATTCTCCTGAAAAGGAACACCACTTTTAACAGCTCAAACGGCTTTGAGAAGTGCCCATCTCCAACACAGGATGTATCCTCCAACACAACTCTGGTGGTTTCTGCCAGTAGAGGAGCTTGACCTGCCTTAGGAATGGGGAGATTGGTGCCTGGCGGGCCCTGTGCACTGCTCCATCCAGGAGGACAGCAGGCTCTGCCCTTCCACACTGGGGAGGGGTCAGATGTGCACAAGAGAACCAAGGGCTGAATCACATATTGGTGCTGTGATATGTTCAGTGCAGGATTATTTTTTGCTGTGAAACAATGCTGTCATACAGAAGCATGGCAGCGACCTCACCGAACAGTGTGTGATAGGGGTAGTTTGTGTGGTTTGGAGATGCTTGGGGATGAATTAGGAAGGAAGAGGCTAAAGAGAAGCAGTTTTCACACCCATGTCTTTGTACCTTTGTGCAAAGGTCATTGAGGGTAAAAATCTCCTGAACTGGTGGAGGAGTGGGTAGAAGAGTAGGAATTGATGGGTGTAGATCCTTACTGGTTATCACCAGTTCACCAAGAATGTTATCAGGATCTTTACTTGAAACCACTGGATGCACCATGTCCTCTTGCCAAGAGGGTCTTTTGTGGGTGCCTAAATTTCAGAAAAGACTGCGAAGGAGGGCTAAGGACTCCTGCAGGGCATCATGAAACCCTGGCATGGCATCCTTCAGCTTTGTCTAGGCTCCTGGCCCGTCTGACAAATCCCTTTTGCCATTTTCATGACTGGCAGCCTTGTGGTTTTCAGCTTGAACACGTAAGGTGGTATGACAAAATACTCCCTTGATTAGTTTGCTGATTTTTCCCCTCCTAAAGGGCATACAGAAGTACTGTCTTAGCAGGCTTCAGGAGATACTCTCCGTCATATATCTCATCCAGTCTAGCATGTTCGGGGATTTGAAATAATTTAAAAGTTGTGATTTGTTGCTATCTTTAAAGTCAAAATACAGTCAGGAGCTTCTGAGGTTTTCAGTATTTTGAGTCCTGCAGCAGGAATCTTTAGTGTAATGAAATCCCTGTGCAGCCCTGCATTGTTTGGAATATGATAGGCTTAAGATAGACACTTTTTATGAAAAAATTGGATCCCCTCTGAAAACAGCTCTTACACATTAAAAATATGCAAGCAATTCATAACAAACAACACAGCTATGTTTGGTTTGTCAGAAGAGTACCTTTCATAAAACCTTTCAGTGCAAGTTTTTGGGTTTTTTTAATAGAGAATATTATATTTTCATTCTAAAAAAAATTAAATTTACCAGATGAAAGTACATGCCTTCAGCATCCAACAGGTGTGAAACATTTAATCAGTAGTTCTTCATTTTATACTCTCAAATAAGTAAGGAATTTCCTCCAGGAAAATGAGGAGGTAATTTCTTTTTTGGTCTGATGGGCTTTCAGGACACCATAGGTGGCCAAGAAAGCAGCTCAGTCATTGGTTTAGAACAAGAAAGGTGATTCCTGTCTTATTTTTATGGGGACCAAACTAATTAAAAGCAAGACTTCTAAAAAGCAGCTTCTTTATATGCTAATTTTGTGCAGTATATTTCAAACTGTTGATATGAGGGAAGATTTCAGGTCTGATGGCATTTTTTGTTGCTAAATATGGTCCTCCTCAAACCTGAAAGAATCCTGACTGAGTCAAAAATAGAGTTGGAGTAGAACAATAATACTTGCCTGGGAACAGTCAAGGCAAGTTGGATTGACATCTGAAACACCTTCTAGAACATGAGGAGAGAAGGGAATACCTTTGTGCTGGTTGCAGCACAACCAGCCAGGAGTGGTGCCAGCATTTCACTTGTTGGCCTTGCCAGAAGAGTGACAGTAGAGTCCATGTTTTGTGTGTGTGCCCCTCCAGTGAGCTCTGAATTACATTAAAATATCTCAACATGATCAGTATTAATAAAACAATAATAATAACAATAATAATAGTCTGCCCCCCTAATTTTCCCCAACTGAGTAGGTTTTGACACCCTGTTGGAGGTTTTAGCAGAAGCTGCTGAAAAGCCTCAGCTGAATGTGGCACAAAGAAGATAAGGCTTCTCTCAGTCTGTTCATTTTACCTTAACCACATGGTATGCTATCAGTAACTTGCAGTGGCTCTTTTATTGACCCAGTCAAAGAAGGGGGCCTGGGCCAGGATGGCAGGTTGGTTCAGCTGTCAGCCGCTGTGGCAGGGGCAGCATCTCCATCCTCTGCACTTGGATGTAGCCTGGCAGTGGGAATATGACAGTCTGGCTGGGTGTTATTTAGTCACACCAGGGATTTTGTTAGTGTAGTGGTATTTTTGTTGTCAGTATGGAGAGCACCACCACAAAAAGCAATTTACTTAGTGATAAAGCCTTCTCTGACCAAAGGGGCTTCTACTGGTTGAAGTTAAAAATTTGTTTTTGTAAATTTAAAGATGTTATGCTGTAATTAATTCCTTACATTTCTGTCTGCTTTTAAAACCTTGGAGTGAGTTAATATAAAAAAAAATTCCAGAAATACACTGCTTGAAAAAGTAATTTAAAAAGTAATACACAGAATAGTTTGTCACAATAAGACCAATTCTCCTTAAATACTCCTTATTAAAAAATGTATTGATAGCAATGCAGAAAATTAGAACATTGCTTTTTTCAGGGTTGGCATCCAAAGCATTAGTTGGGATACACAGCTCCCATTTTTGTGTTGTGCATTATCTCTTTCATGGGGTGATAGACTGGAACTACAGGTCCTGCTTTATGGTCAGGAAACAAGGACATGGCTTTTCAAGCAGTTTTCAGAATAAACAATGCAGGAGATTTGGTAGATTAAATTGAGCTTTATATTCCACTACAGCCATGGCCTGGCTGATTTTAGCTTTCAATAGTACTAAGAACTGTATTGAAAGGAATCTCACCATTAGATATATGCCTCATGTGCTTGTCTTTGGGATGGATTACAGACTTCTCCTGGGTGAGGCTTGTCCCATAGGTTTATGTAACTTAAGTTTCTGTGTAATCCAGGAACTAGAGTGCCAATGTGCAGAAATTTTAGTATCATTATCAGAATTCATAAACTGCCCAGTGGGAAAGTTGTGATTACATCCTACACCTTCTAAATGTATATAAAACTAAGAGAAGTTCAGCCAGCTGCTCTTTTTTTTCCTGAACATGGTTATTCAACTGTGTCTCATCGTTTATGTCCCAAATTAGAGGGCTTCCTTTGTCTGGGAGCAGCTCTTTGTATTACTTTGCAATGGTTACAAAATGAACTACTTTGGAAAAATAGCCTTATTTTCTGACACAGCCACACTCAAACTGCTCCATCTTGAAGCTGCAAACTATCACTCCAGTAAGATCCTAGTAATGAGCTGAACAGCATAAGAATCACCATGAGATATATCTAACAGGGAGGGACAAAATAGGGGCAGAATTAGGAATAATATAATATAATACACTATAATAATATAGTAAGAGTTAGTAATTTGGCAATTTAATGTGCTACATTTTAGTTCATTTAGTTCTTTAGTACTGAGTAGACGGAGAGTTGTTTAGCAATAGCTGTAGTACATGAAGTGCATAGGAGAGCTGGGTTACATTTGCAATTTAGAAATACTGTGCTAAGTGAGAGGAAAAAATGCCTGCCGATCAGAGCTTTGTAATTTCCACTGCCTTGCTCTCATGGGACCGAGTGCAGCACCTGCAGAGGAGCAGGCACTGGAGGTTGTACATGGGCTGACACCAGCATCTGTCCTCCCTGTGCCTGTGCCTCACCATGGTGCTCTCCCATAGAACATCTGAGCTCTTGGTGTTCCTCATGAGGACATGGGGGGCACTAGAGGGTATATTGTGATGTTGGAAGAGCTGGAACTTGCTATTTGCAGATAGCATACTCCTGTATTAAAAGGGTTTGATTTAGTGCCCTTTTACTGCAGTCTCCAGAGGAGTGCAGAGTGACTCCTGCTATTGCTTCCATTCCTAACTGGCTTCCCACAGGATAATGTGCAGAGGCACTGCTTTGCACTAGTGTTGGGGGTCTGCACCAGATGTATCACCAAAACCCTCCTTCCTCAGGCAGTCTGACTGCCCGGCTCCTACCAGCTCCTTTTCATCTCAGATGGCATCTGTCTGAGACCTGGAGGAAGGAAGCTCCCACCATTGAGCAGCAGACAGTTTGCAGATTTGCCAGTGTTCCTCCCCAGGACTCTGTGTCAAGGAGCCTCGAGCCATTTCCCTAGTAAGGAGGAAGATGTATCTGCCAGTGGACTTCTAGCAGAAGCAGCCAGGTCACAGTTTGTGGCACATGGTGAAGGTTTTCTCTTCCCTTGTTCTTTTCTCTTTCCTTATTCTTTACATTCATTCTTGTTTGCAGCCTGATCACTCATGCAAAGTATTTTACCTTTAGGGGAAAATGTATAACTAGATATGATTCATTATTGGACTAGATAGTAAGTAAGGGCTTCCAGTCGAAGTTCTTCTCTCCTTAATATCTAGACAGTTATAGAAATACGTACACAAAATAGGATAAAAACTAAGGAAAGGGTAGATCTTCAAAAGGCAGGTACGGGTTTACTGATGGTCACTATAGATGGTAAGTCTGAAATTTTCTAAAACTTCAGTATGTATTTAAAAAGTAAGTTTATTAACCTACTATTATTCAGCTTAAATTTTCCTTGAAAAGTTGTCATAAACATACCATTTAATAACCAGGTATCTTTTGGTCTGTTTAAGCAAAAGATAAAATGTGAAGATTGATAAGAAAGTGTACTCTTAAGTGGCAGTGGTAAAATCTTGTGCTTTTTATTATGAAAAAAACACATTAAAGTGAAAACCCTAACTTTATACCTTCTCATTAGTAACTGCTGGTGTTCCTTAAAAATTTATTTATAAATCAGTCTCAAAGAGAAAGAGTTGTATCACCTTTTGTGCCCCTTCCCTTACATAGGACTTCTTGTGTGATAGCCATTATGAGACCTCATTGATTGTGACTCTCAAATATTTCTCTCCTGAGAACTTTCTGCTTCCCTTTGCTTACATTTTTATTGGCTTTTGACATTTGGCCTGGAAAGGCATGCAGAGCATCCCTTTGCTCCTGCTTGGTGGGTTGATCCCAGCCTGGGTGCATTCTGTCTCTACCACTTTAGGTGGATAAAGTACCTCCTACTGCTGCAGGTGTGCTCAGATATCAGCTTCCTCACATCCCACATGACCATATCAGCTGAAGAAACAGGCAGAGATTTACAGCAGACAGTTTTGTGTCTGTAACCACTCTGGGGAAGTCATTTGCCATAAACTCCTCTCATAATGCAGGCATAATTTGGTTGATAAATGCAGTAAGTTCACTTTTCTGTATTCACAGGATCACATTCATTTTTGTATGTGAATGGCAGTTGGTTTATTTTTCCAAATGTTTGCAAGTCTCATGAGTTTCATAAGTTGTAGTGTCAATCAGTATCCGTCCAAAAGCACGTTACTCGTTCTTTGTTATTTGTACTTGTTCTCCTTTAAAACAAATTTTCCAACCCTTATCTAGAAACAAAGCCATATGCTGGAGATTTTTTACATAAATAATTTTCCTAATGTTAGTGATACAGAAAGAATAATGTGGGGTTGTAAGGATAAGGAAAAATAATTTTACTACTAAAAAGCAAATTTTCTAAGTGCTTAGTTACTCTCAGTAAGTGATATTGAAAATCTATTTAGAAAAGCCCCCTAGTGCCTGACAATTATAGATATTCACATTCAGATAAATAGGACACCACTACTGCTTACCTGAAGAGGTTAATGAAAGGCTGTTCATGCACAGTGACTAATCCAAACTGGGATACTGAAAAATTACCAGTGTTTGATAATTTATATAATTTATATAATAATCAAACCTTAGCTGTACTACTGAATAGTTTTTACAAAAACGTGTCTTACTAGCAGTTTTCTTTCAGAAATAGTTTTCTAGTGCAAAGTGTAGTTGAATTTTATGTACATAACACAAGTCCTGTCCCACCATGTGTTGAAGGTAGCACAGTTCTTCCACAGATAGAGGACATGTCCCAGCCAGACTCAGACTGGTGTGAGGAAGAGCTGGGTATAGACATCTGCTAGATAATGGCCTTGCCTTGACTTCAGTAACCCTCCTTTATTTCACAGCCATGTTGTTTCACAAAAAGGGAAGTTTCTTTTGCCAAAGACCTTTGGAACAAAATTTCTGAATTCTTAGTGATTAAGTGGTAGGAACAACAGCCATAAGATGACAGGATCTCCTTAAGCTGCAGAATTGATACCAATGAAGCAGCAGTATCCTCTTTCACTTAGAGCCTTTTTCCAAATAAATCCAATACTCTTACTTTCAATGCTGCAAGTGTTTGTAGTTTAAAACAGGATGAAATTTGAAAAACATTCCCTTTTGTACTCTACAAAGTCTCCCTTTCCTCAACCCCATGAGTCCTGAAATGTGCTGGTTTGGCCTTTTGTTTGTCAGGGGTTTGGGGGCTGGTTTTGGGGGTCGGGTTTGGGTTTCTTTTCATTTTGGTTGTGGAATCAAATGTTTTTTTTTTATTTTAAACAATAGGTTATGTAAAAGTTTCTCTTGACTGCTATACTTAGAATTTAGTTATATAAACTGTTTTCCTCACACTTCTTCTTCCTCCTCTCCTTGTTGACGCAAAGAGTCCCAGGAAATCTCAGCAATAGAGAAGAGGCTGAACTGGGTTTGAGTTCTGTGTAGCACTGCTCACCCTCTGCCTCTCTGAAACTCATTTTCTAATTGCTGCCATCTGTGGAGTAAATGGCACCAATGTTTCCATCTGGGATTCTTTCTACCTTGTGTTTTCTGTCGCTGAGACAACATTTCTTGTCTGCTTTCCAGACTTTTTGTGATATGCTCAAGAATAAAAATGGCAGTGCTTGATATTTTCCTTCCTTTCCATCCTGTCTTTTGGAAAAAAAAAATCTCTTTAACAAGGGTTAAACAAATCTCACCAATTAAATTGGGCTGAGTTTGTATGTCTTTACATTATGCACAGTTGAACTCTTTCCCAAAGTGTTTTGTTTTTTTTAAACAACAAAACATCCCCCAGCTTTTCATATCTGGGATTCAAAATGACAATGGATGTTAAGATCCATGGAGTTTCATTTTTTATTACAATTCAGTGTAGTAGGCAATAGAATAGGGCATGCACTGAGAGCAGCCAGGCTTTTGAAACTGCCTGTGAAGAGACTGCATATCCACACAGAAACTCTAAGTGAACGATTTAGCTGTATGCTGTTTATTCCACCTCTCTCTTTCTCTTTTCTTTGCTAACACAGGTCCACAAAGATTCTCGAGTTCTCAAGCCCTAGCTTATGGAAGTGTGTAATGTCAGTGTGGTTGCAAAATCACATGATCTCCTAGCTCTGTATCTTATCCTTCACCCAACATTGCACAACGCTGGACTGTCAGCTAGGAGAACGAAAGGAGCCAGATTGTGTTGTGCCACCTCTTTTTCTAGTTCACGCATAAGTTGCCACCAGGATATTTTTCTGTGTTTGTAGCACGTTTGGTGGATTTGGGGCACATTCTTTGCTTCCATTCTCCTCATTCATGTGACCCTTTCCCAGTGCTTCCAAATGAGCTAATGTGTCTTCAACATGGAAAAAACCAACTAAGTTGGTTAGGATGTGTATTGTTCTCTTGTTTTATTTGTGGGTTGTTTGGGGTTGTTTTTTTTTTAATTGGTCTTTGTTCTGTTCTTTTTAAAAACATATCTACAAAAAGAGAATATATAACTTTCTGCCCTAAATACCTCTTTTGCATCAGGGATGGATATTTTAATGGAGTGAGGTGTAATAGCAGAACAGTGCCATGTCTCTGTCCTCACGAGCATAGCTGCATGCAGATTAGAAAGGCTCTGTAGTGCTGCTACTGTATGCCAGATTTGCTATTTGCTCTTGTTTGCATGATAGTATTTCTAATTTACTAATATGATATGGAAATAATGGCACATCACCGATCTTTCAACATATTGTATCACTGCTTTATCATATTAGGCTAATACACTGCGAGAGTTGATAGCACCTCTCCATGTCAAATGGGAACCACATCTCTTGGCACTGAACCGATTGGACTCAAAGGTTGATAAACTTATCATTAGAGAATTGGCACGACGGAGACTCAACTTCAGCCTCTTGCAAGCAACCTAATGGCCTCCGTTCAGAAAGTCAGTTCTTCTTGAATAACTTTGATGTTTATAACAGAGAACAGACCTGTTAAAGCATAGACAACCACATGCCTGAATATGAGGCCTCCAGGAAGGTGTCAAAGGGCATGGCCAGTCTTTTGAAGAATGCACCCTTTCCACAATGGGACTAGGCACAAAGTCAGATCCAGTCTACATGGAGCACATTTGCAGAAAATACTGCCCCCCGCACGGGAGAACGGAAGGGGAAGAGGGTCTTGGCAGGGGAAGGGCTTTGATGTCACTCAGTTTTGTTCTGCACACCTCGAGGAATTAAAGAGGGATTCAGCCATGTTAACTGTAATTTCCCATTGCTTGTACTGAACTCCAGTGAACCCATTCAGGCCAACCAGAGAGAGTCGTGTCATTTAAGCACGCTTCACATTAGTGAAGGAAGTTTCCTTACTGTGTCATGCTAAACTAAGTGTATTCTGTCAAGTGGAGGTATGTACAGACCTTTCAGAGACTTCCATTTATCTAATGGTTTGTAATGAATTCCCAGAGGGTACACTGGCACTCGTTTGGATGATGATGGAGAAGATACCTCACGCTGAGATTTATTAGACTCTGCAGTTAAACTCTTCTGTTCCTCTTTATCTTCTAGGACTAAAACATTTGAGTGATGCTGCCTGGCCAAGCAGGCACAAAGTTTTCTCTGTGTAACACCCAGACTCCAGAGGGCTGTTTTGGGGCCAGTATTTGTCTGGATGTCACTCGAAGTAGATTCAGATATTGTATTTATCATTATGTTCTGAGTCCCCTATGGGTTGATGTTTGCCTCTATCTCTGTGATTAGAATGTGGATTTTCCTTAATATATTTGGCTAAGGGTGTATTGTAATAATGTTAATGCTAATTACTTGATATTTCATACTATCTTACGGGGAGATACTTTTAAAAAATGTATTTTGAAATGTTTTCTTTCTGTTTGCTCAATGTATGGTATTGCATTATGTTAATACCAATAAAATTATATATATATAGTTATATATATATTTCCCTTTTATAAAGAAGTAAATTATGCTTTTTTGCCTCACAAAAAGGAAATGTGCAGTGAATAAAATTACATCATTCTGCCTTACAGCAGGTGACAAAGCTTATAATAGTTTTAATATTCTTTTTTGAAAAATAAAAAGTATAGTATGACATAAACTAGTTGGAAATTCATCAAAATGCATGTTTTATGTTTCTGCTCAATGGGACTGTCACAAAACAGCCTAAGTATTTAGCAATGTTGTTTTGGCATCTTTAATTTTTTCTAATCAGAAACATGCACTGTATTGCTATTATTGATTACAAAACTGTACTGTCATAATAATTTTTTGCCTGTTGGCCAGATAGACAAACCCACTGAGTTTGTCTGTAGGAATTGACTTTAAAATTTAATTTAGTGCTATTTCCAATGCTTGGCAAAGGCAGAATTTATTTTTTATATAAGGTTGCCTTTGAAGTACCTGCCTCTGCCAGGAATGATAAATCACTGCTAAGTACATAAAGATTCTGCAACCTGAAGGATATGTGATTAAAGCCTTGTTGGAATGGCCTGCAACCCCAGCCAGTCCTTTACATTCTGTCATTAAATTCCATAATTAGTTAGAGGTGAAATGTTTTGGAAATGAATTAGAGAAGCAGAAGCAAGGATGTGACTCTAAAATGTCCTTTGGCTGCCATTTGGGGTTACATTGATGGCTTATTTGCTGCTCGTAGCCAAAGGCCAGCATATATCTGCACTAATGCCTATTAGATTGTCTTCAGCTTCCTCTCTTTCTTTTCCCCACCCTTTCTAACATATTGTATTGAGTATCTTTGTTTTGCAGAGGCATTCAGAAGGGCTGTAATTAGCAGTCCCTGGCATTTAATTGCATACACATTTGTTAAATATTTTTCTGTATGCCTTAAAATAAAGTATAGAAAATGGCAGTAAATGTTTCTTTAATGAAGGCACTTGATTTATTCATGAAGTCAGGATTTTTTAAAGGTGTTATTTTGGGCTTAATAAAGGAAATAAGCCAGCAAATGTTCAGTCTTGCTTTTGCGTAACCATCGTCTGTCAGGGCTGACGTTCAGTTCCTTTCTCTTGTTCCTTTTGTGGCAAACACATTCTGCCCAACGGGTGGGGAATGGACCTTTCTGCTGTGACCACTCTCATGCCAGTTTTGAGGGCACTGTAAGCTGAGGTTCGTACGTGTGCACAAGTTCGTTTTGACATCTGATGACATGAGTGATGTCTAGAAAACCCACGTAGAATTATTGCATTTCTCTCATCACAGCAATAGGTTTTCTTCTGAAAAGTGCTTTGTGGTGCTTCCGGACCATGGGGGTGTGATGGGCATTCAGCAGCTGATGCGGGGTTGCCTAATATTTGGCAGTTGTGTGCCCTGCATAAATAAGATGTAAATCAGGATGCAGCTTAATTAGGTTGGAATCTAATCAGTACAGCTATCATCATGTGCAATTTTAAATCCAATAATAAATCTGAATATCTGAATAAATATTACATCTTCTGGGGTAACATTTTGGGAAGTCTTTCAGGCCCCTTTCAGAAATGCCTTGGGAGGTGCTTCCCCAGGAGACCACAGTGAGTTACAGAGGTAACTGAGGCAGAGATTCAATTAACCTGGCCCCTGCCCACACTAATGTTTCTCCCGTGTTGAAAGTAGGATTGCAATTCCTTAGTGATGCATTTTGGAAAACTTCACTCTCGGTGCTGCATTTTCATACAAATAAGCAACTTGGGATGTAGCCTGAAGCAGAGTTCATTTTCCAGGTGGGTGTTGCTCACTAGGAACATGCCCCCCTCTGTCTGGGCTGGCTTTCAGGTATCAATCCCATAAACCTTGAGAGGCACTGCTGTGCGAGCGTGACTGTGGCTTGATTCTGACTGGTGAGTAATGTCGCTGGGTCTGTATCGTGTGTCACTTAACCTTTCACAACTTTGCTGCAGCAGCTTAGCTTTGTAAGAACAATATTTTCCTCAGGGATTGATTCTGTATATTACTTGGGAATTATTATTTGTGGGGAGCTCCTCATCCTGTTCAAATGCTACAGAATCCCCACATGTCTAGCAATTTTGCCCAGTTTGCTCCAGCTCCTGGCTTTCCTCATAAATACTAGGGGTTTTTGGTTTTTGAACTGCAGGGCCCAAGGGGAAGTGTACCATCAAACTGTGATTGGTCTGTTTATTTCACTTCAGCATTGATAGCTTGTGATAAAATTAAACAGCACTTACATCAGCGTGTGGCACAGAAAAATGTCAGGATATCCTATTTCACTGTGTAAAATTCTCCCAGAGAGTCACTAAAATCAGCAGATTAAGATTAAACTGGCGCCTTCATAGGCAGCTTAATGAGTAGAGTACCATATCCAAAACCAAGGAAGAGTGCAACTATAACCCTACTGTAGAAAAGTTCTGCCACTGATCAGAATTCCGTGACTTTGGGAAGCTCTGGAGTGACTTCATTACGCCCTCTCTGAAATCACAGCCCACCAAGATAATCTCATGAAACAGCAGGACTGCCAGCAAAGAGGGAGCTACAGGTGCTCATTTGAGGCATGCAAGAGCTGTCAAGAAGGCAGCATGAGCAGAAGCAGCTAATTATTCCCTCTGTGTGTCCCCTTCTCACTAACACAGTAACCCATTGGCTGGCACCTGTACTTCAGTGCTGAGTGGATGTCAGAAATGGCTGAATGTTGCTGTCAGCTCAGCAATGCAGATCTGCGTGGAGACACATCAAGGGTTTTTCCTTATGCTCAGGTTAGTGTCAGCTGTCTTTAGTAAGCAATTCCAGTTGTATGGAGGGTTGAAGGGACTGAGGTGTGTGTGAGACTCAGAGCAAGACCATCTCAAGTGTCCCATGAAGGCTGAGGTTGAACGTGTAAACGTGCTCCAGCCTGCCAGCTCACTCTGCAGCCAGCAGGGCACTGGAGCCTGCAGGGCCATGGCAGGGTGCAGACAGCTTGTCCTTCAGGCATTCCCAGAAGAGATTCACAGGGATCTACTGACCCAAAAGGAAAACTGCTAGTGCCATAAGTAGTTCACAAAAATAATTAGACCTTCGGTGTCACAGCAAAGGCTTGGCATCTGTCAGGCCTTACAGAGGCTAGGGCTAGATCTTTTAAAGGATGGTACCTACCTGATTCTGATATTGAACTTGGCTGCAGTGGAAAATGCCTGAAATACCTTCAAATATCTATCATTTGGGAGATGAGTTTTCCACTTGCTGCACAATTCACTTTATTTCAAGAAACCCAATTTATGCCCATGCGTGTGAGGAGAAGCAGGCTCATACCATTGGCTGTGAAACTCCAGCAAGCGCAGGACTGTGTTGTGTTGGTGCTTTCAGTGAGCATCCTCTCCAGGGAGTCTCTTTTGTCTGCAGGTTTACATAATAGGAGAGGATAGAAGCTGTGTACAACTATCCCGGTAACCCAAAAATACTTCCACTTTAAAGGAAATTATGGTATAAAATGCAGATTTAAAACCTGCATTGAATAAATACAAAAGAATAAATACAATAAATATAAAATTTAATGATCCTCCAGCTACTAATATTTCACCAACCACATGGATCAAAGCTTGTTTTTAAACAATGCTCCTCCCTTCCTTGATTCAAGACGTTTGGGAAAATCCTGCACTTTCACATACACAGGGACAGAAAGGACAGAGGATTACATGAATCAGAAGAAGGCAGGGAAAGGGAAGCAGTACCAGAGAGAAGGGTTGCAAAGACTGGGTACTGCACAAAAAGCCCCCGTTTTGCTTTTAATTTAGTTTTAGTTCAGCTTGCTTAAACTTTCCTTCTCTTGTAGAGAACTTTAATATTCTCATGTGTGTGTGTATAGACATATATATATAAATATATGTGTGTGTGAGTGTGTGTGTTTACAGGTGTAATCACATACCCAGTCAGGCCTTGATTTTAAAGTGGCATAGGACATAGCATAGGGGTCTACTTTTCCTTTAACAGAGAAATCTGTTCTGTCTCACCCAGAGCAAATGAGTACCAGCTGTTTCCATGCAGACCTGTGTTTTATTGCACCTCCTGCCTGCTGTACCATGCCAGGCTTAAATACTGTGTTGCTTCTTCCTCTTCTCAGTAATTAGGGATGTGACTTGTAACATTTTCCTACCAGGAGCTGACTTTCCATATCATTGTGGCTCCCCCCTTACCTATGCAGGAGTGCCCTCATGCACAGCCACAGCTGTGCAGACACCGCCTCCTTTAAGCTTTACATTGATTTCACCACTTTTTTCCTTTTAGCTTGTAGGTGGTGGGGGAAAGGAAATACATAGCTTAGTCTGCCAGCCAGCCATCTAAATCGTGTTAAAAATTACTAATTCCTGAATCTCTGTATTAGAAGCATCGGGGTATGTCTCACTCTTGGGCAGTTTGGGCTCTTAATGATTAATCCAAACAGCAGCAAAGATGGATTTAGGCCTTGCACTGAGAAACCAGCTGCTTCTTCAGAGGATTTCTTTTCTCCCCTTCACTGCAACACTGCTAAAATCCACACCCACATCTCCTTTTGTACTTCTACTTTCACTCCCTGTATCTAGGGAGATCCCTTCAGTCTCTCTCCTGACTGTTCCCTGGGGTTTACAAGCCCAGCCAGGCTGTTGCAGGCTGTGGCCACAGCCCTTGTCTGCCTGTTGGCACAGCCTGAACCGGGGCTGGAGGGGCTTCCCGAGGGCTCAGCAGGCATCTGTCTGCTGCTCCACCTCCCTGTCAGGGAAACCACTGCAGGCCCAGGCAGGGTTTGACAGTCCCTGTTTTCAGACATGGCAGAGAGCCTGCTGTGGCACAGGAAGATTACAAATGCTTTCTTGCTACTGGGATTGTATCAGTTATTAGTTAGCTTGTGGCAGACCAAGGTGTCCCCAGCATAGACACTTCAGGGTCAGGAAGGCAAAGGAAAAAAAAACACCCAAAGGTTTGTGCACCCAAAGCTGTTTTATCTAACTTGAGACCATTTCCTAGAGGCCTGGGATGATTCTTGTTTTCGGGGAATATTTACTGCATTTACTGCCACTTGCAGAAGGTCTCTAGGACACTTGAGGTAAATGCCTCCCCTGCCCAAAAGGTGAAGCAAAAAGGCGTAGCTTTCAAATTGGAAGCAAATCTTTGGGATTTGGAGGGATAAAATAACATGGCAGCTGTTTAATAATTTCTAACAAAATTGCTTTCTTAGTATCCTGAGAAAGCTGAGGTTAGCTGGTTCCTCTGCCAGAGGGAGTGAGCTCACCAAAAGGAGTGAAAATGGGAGTTTAAATTTCACTGGAGCCTGGAGATTTCAGTCTGTCTGTGCCTTGTTCACTTCCTGTCACAGACTTTGCAGCAGCTTGGCTTTCTGGGGATTTGCAGAGAGTGGTACTTCTGTTCAAATGCAGGGCTGATTGCAAGGAGAGGAGTGGGCGTGTGTGAGAGGAGTTGCACAGCAAAGGAAAGTGCGTCACTAAGCAGTAAGGGTAGCAAACAGAAAAGAGGATAGTGGGGAAATTCCATCAGGGTGGCAGTGGTGTCCGTCAGTCAGGATGTCAGAAAAAGTCTAAAGGCAACAGGCTTGAGCCTGGGTGGTGTCTGTAGGTTTGGCAAAGACCAGAGGGGCCCCAGTGAGGAGCTTTGATCCTTGAAAAATATGACCTTGTCGGCAGGGTAGGTGACAAAATTTATTAACTGTGCTTATATAGGCAGTTCTGTTCACTCACAGCCCCACCTGAAAGCATGGGCACCTCTGGTACCTCACTGAAAGACAAAAACCATGCAAAATTTTGGCAGCTTGAGCTTTAGCAGAAAAGTGAATCACAGAAGTGCAGGGATCTCTACTAAAAACTGCTGGATGTTATTCCATATGTTTAAAGCAGATTTATGAGAAGTCTGTGCCTAGAGAGTTTCTAGGCAGTATGTTAGCCAGCTGGGCTGCAGTGGTGACCTTCTGCAGGGTTCTAATTCAGTACCATCTTCCTGAATCATCAGTTTAGACAGATCAATCATCTCTTGTTCCATGTAAATACCAATGGTAACTCTCTCTGGTCACTTTTCACATAACTATCTTATGCTCTTATAGTCTTGGTTTATAAGAGGGAAATAATGGAAAGATGAATTGCCTAACAGAGCCAGGAGGTGACTACACTGAGTACCTCACAGAGCTTGGTGCATGCTCTTTTTGAAAAGTGACAATACAGTATAAGAAATCCCATGAGTGTTTCCTGAATGCCAAGAACCCAAACAGTTCCTGACCTGTTGGAGTTTCAACTACTGAGCCTAATCTTCGTCTCTCTCTCCTGAGGAAATATAGAAGTAGTTTCAAATATTTACTGTATTTTTAGAACTGAGGGCAAAGTACAAAAAGTTCAGAAAATTTTCCTGTGGAAAGCAGAATAGTGAAAACAACACAACACAACATTTACTAGACAGATGTATTCATTATCTCCAGAACTGAATGCAAATGGCTTTGCATTCACTTGAAGACAGCAGGAGCTTCTTTGTTACAAAATTCAGTGCCTGTATATTCTTGCATTTGGAAGATAGGGTTCTCACCAGATTTGGGTCCCTTGTGTTGCAGTTTGTGCAGCTTTATTTCTTCTCCTGACTTATGGAGTTGTTCAGGCTTGTGTGGGGCAGGACAGGAAATTACAGCTTCAGAGAAGAGACCCCAATTTCAGCAGTATGTGGAAACTGACCTGGCAGTGCATTCAGAGAAACAGGAAAGATGCAACCCGAGGCTCAGCAGCAGAATGAGTGTGAAAAAAACCTGTTGTGTTGGCTGCTGGTCCCAGGTCACCTGCAAATCCTATTAGACCACATTTTCTACTTAAACAAAACATTACCAGAGGTCTTATTCTTCCTTAACGAGACAGCCATGCTGGAATAGCATTACTTGCATACAAATCCACCAATTTTAAAAAAGAAAATATGTTTCAAGCTCAGCTCTATATCTAACAGAATACCTCAGATGCTTTATGGTGCCAAGGGTTTCACCAACACCTACAGGAAATCAATCAAAGGCTCCAGCAGAAGGCTGAGGGAGGGGAGATGTGTGTGTAATCTCATTCCCGCCTACTGAGAGCCATTGAGAGCAGCAGCACCACCTTCAGCATTTCTCTGGGAAATATTAAGGGCTTGGGATGTGTTTGCATGACGCCCACCGCCCTCTCCCCCACCATGGGTGAACAAGGCATCCTGCCCTCTTTAGAGTTTTCCCAGCCTCAGCAGCAGCAAGGCATTTAAGGGACTTGTTTTTCTTCTCTCCTCTTTCCTCTTTAGGAAATCCTGTCCCCTTTTTGACGTGCTGCTTGTAGTGACATCACCCAGTCAGTGACAGAGTGTGGGGGAGGCAGCCCCAGCCGTGTGGAGGTGATGTGCTGATGTGTTCCAGGGACCCTCTAGCAGTGTTCTGCTGCCTAACCCAGAGTGTCCCCCGTCCTGCCCCCACGGGCCTGTGCCTTTCCTGTGCAGTCTCAGAGCTGTTCCCATTCAGGCGAGGGTACAAGTGTGATGTCCATGCTCCCTCTGAGGCCCACATGGGTCTGAGGGTGCCTGTCCCAGGGGTTGGGCCCTGAGGAGCAGCAGCCATGCAGATCCCAGGCCAGTAGAGTGGGGAGGGTGGGCAGGACAAGCCCCCCTAGCACTGGGTTTATACTCACAGGGGCCATGTTGCCATCCAGGTTCATTAAAGGCACTTCTCATTCAGTATTGACTTAGGGTTGAATTCAAATGCTGTATTTTGCCTTGGTGGGGAGTTTCTGGTTTTTAGGAAGCCATGGGTTTTTGATGGCAAGCCTGGATGTGGTGGCTGGTTGCCAATCCAGGCTCTAGATCACTTTAGCAAATAAATTTAGATGATATAGAGTCAAAGTGCTAGCCTGCTTCTTCAGCAAGCCATCCCTGTCCTAATCCCCTCAGGGTACAACCTTGGCAGCACTGCTGGAGAAGAGACACCTGAGGAAAGATCTCTTTTGCCTTGCATAGCAAGAGATGAAAAGGAGACAGAGAGACAGAGAGAGAGAGAGAAATAGGTGTCAAATACTCCTGTGTCAGACCAGGAGGGAGTTTTCCCTTTGCCCTTTAGCAAATCACTCCCCTTCCACAGCTGTCAGACTGGTGGACATCAGCATTCAGCAATAGGAACTGATAGAGAGATCCCAAACTTCTGATCTCATTGCTGCATAGACTTCTTAAGAAAGCATAAAAATCAAGACCACAAAAGGTTTTAACCACTCTCTAATTATTCAGCTATTGAATGTTTTGTCCTTTAGCCCATTAGATGTTTCAATAAGAAAGAAAATTACAAGAAAGAGAAAAGCATCTAATTTCTAATTTTTTTTCAGTCCCGGCCACCACTAACAGTGATGAACCCAGCTCACCAAGCAGGGTGGCACAGGATGGGATGATTTAGGGAGCTCTGTGCAGACTCAAAATACTTCCATCAATAAAAAGTCTCCAACCCTTCTTCATTTCCATATCTCTTAAAAAAAATCAAAATATGTGCTTTATAAACAGCTGCCCTCTAAAAGACTAAAGGAATAAATTGATGAGAGATGAAGCTAGATTAGTTTCTGATTGCAAAATTCTTGGATTGTATAAAGATCTGTGCAAATGCAAACACTTTTTGTGATGGAGTGAGGAGTTTCAGGGTTCTGGAGTTCTTGCCTGAGCCTGAGGAGAGTCATTGCCCACAGTATGGGTTCAAATGGGAGGTGGCCTCAGGTAGCTCTTGATGGACTAAAAATGTCACTTCTAAACACAAACTGCCTTCTCTCTTGGGGACTGATAAAAAGCCCTCTAATCACCTAAGAGCACTGAGGTTCTTTACTTAAGGGTACTTCTGTGTGTGGTAAACTTTCAGCCAGTAGAAATTACTGTCTTGGAGCAGGGTCAGTCACAGGGTAAAGCTAATACTTGAAACCAAGCAGCCTTCCTACAAGAGCTTCTAGGAAAGCCTCTCGAGGGCACAGGCACCTTGAACCAAGAAAACAGGAACCACTGTGAAAGCCAGGGCTGGCTGGGAGGATCCCCAGGGCTCTGGAAGCAAGCAGGAGGCCACCCACAGGCAGTGCATGAACAGTGTGTCAGTGTGCAAGGGGCGGCAGGGACAGAGCCAAGGGACACAGCTATCACTGTCCCAAGGGCTGCCCTGGCTAATCCTGATCCCCACTCTGCTAATCCTGACTGCACTGGTCAAAACTGCACTGCAAAGCTTGCATGGAGTCACTAAGAGTTTCCTCTGGGGGAAACATTGTGTGAAAGGTTGAAGTGGTTTGATGCTTTCTAAATGAAGCATTTCAAATGCTCATATCAGGGTAATACTTCATCCCCAGCTTTTGCTGGGTTTTGTTTTTAAAGAACCAAAACATTTCTTTTGTTTTTTTCTTTTTAAATGCTTTCAGTACTAGTTAGAACAAATATTTTAAACCTATAATAAACTTCTCATATTTATGTATTTTGATATAGTATATAATAATTTTTTTTAACCAAACTATAACACAAACAGCTTTGTTTTGGTTTGTCATGTTGCCAGGTCATGACTGTGCTCTTATATCTAGTCTGTAGTATGCTGCTAAACCTTCAGGTAATAGTAAAGTAACAAATCAGCATAAGTGACACCATTGCTGACTGTTGAGCAGCACCACTGAGTATCAGAAATGAGAGACAAAAATCAGTGGACTTCCCTAGGAAGGAAAAGGATATGTCATTCCAGGGCCACCATCACATATTCTTCAGTGCTGTTACCAGCACTTTCAGGCCAAGATGTGATCCCTGATGGGTTCCTTAGCAGGATGCTTCCAGGGCTTCCTCTCCTTGTAACAGGGAAGTCACCGGAACTATATAACTGCAATACCAGAAATCTGATTTCTGGTAGTGAGTCACTCTAATATTACAGCACCTTGTGCTGTTTCTTTTTTCCCTCTTTCTCTGCTTGTCAAGATTTTACATTCTTGAAAGTTTTTCTCCGTTTCTTCTGAAGGCAATAGCAAGAAGGAGCAGTCGCAGCACGCTTTTTTGAAACTTAGGGGGTGTGAAATATTCTCTTTATAGTCTAGTTAAACCTGTTAAACATTTTGCAGAGGTTTTTGATAGGTCTTCATGTAATCGCATTAATGATACATTGTTGCTTTCTCTATTTCTTCCTCCTTTTTTTGTTTTCCCCTTTGTCTCATTACAGTTGAAACTATAGAGGAAAAAACAGCAGACTCCTTGCAAGATTTGTACAGAGCCTTGGAGCAGGCCAGCCTGTCTCCTTTAGGAGAGCACCGGATTTCCACTAAGCTGGAGTATAAGAAATCTTTTATAAAGAGATGTAGCGATCCTGTAGTCAATGAAAAACTGCACCAGCTGCGAATTCTGAAAAGCACTTTAAAGGTGAGATAAAACAGGGAGGAAAAGTCCTGCCCCAGGGTTGGATCGGGCTGTGTTGTAATCAGAGACTCCAGTGTGCAGCTGGAGTCCAGGCTGAGCCCAGTGTGCAAACAAGGGAGACGTGGGGAAGCGCTGCTTGAAAAGCAGAGAAAAACGTTCCTGGGAGTGCAGTCAAAGTGAGGGGATCAGTTTTAATTTCTTTGTTTTCTTGGTTTAATTTAATCTCAGTCAGCTGCTCCTCCTCTTGCCAGTTTAAGAGAAGTTGACACCAAATTATTGGAGGAAACCTAAATCGCTTTTTTGTTCCTAAGTGTTTTCATTTGCCAAAATACATTCACTTTGTAATTGACAAAGTCTAAAGTTAAGCAAAGCCAGCCTTTAGAAGGGAACAGTATCTCTTGCAACACTTGACTGTTTTCTAATTGATGAGCTTGTCCAGGAGGAAACTGTGTGCTTGTTTTCTGTGTAAACTGATAGGATCATTGTATTTATTCATTAAGATTGATTAAATAAGTAGATAGTGATAAGGATAGATTTGAAATTTTTTATGGTAATTTTAAATGTACCACAGCTCATTTAGCCTCCTTGTCATCTTCCTTTGTTTGTTACAGCAGTTTCAGTTCTGTCCTGATAGAGATTTCAGCAAACAATATGCTGGATTTCCTCAGGGACCCTGTTAACTATACTAAATTACCACATTTTAAGTTGCCAGATAATTGTACAGTGCATTTTGTAAAAGCTTTCATCAAAGAAGGCGTTATCAACATTAATTAATTTAGTTTTCTATCACCTAGAGAAGCATTTAAACAATATTATTTTCATGCTGTGGGGCTCCCATCCTGAAAAAAAAATCCTGCACATGCTTAACTTTCTGTACTGTATTATCTCATTGAAGGCAACTTGCATTATTGTCTTGGCATGCAAGTCTTTGCATGATTGAAGGCTGGCAAAAAAGGGCAACATTCACAGCTGTCCATGACTTCCACAAGCATGAGAAACTGAAACAAAATCACAGTGCTTTCACACACATCGGGGTGGCAGGAGGTTCACACTGTAGTTGTGGTTTTGTACCACAATGGGGTCACACACCAGCTGTGGTTCAGCATCAGCAGCCTCCTGCCATGCTGGATTGTCTCTTCTGTTAGTGGTTATTGATACCTGAGATACATTAGACCAATGGCTTCCAGCAAATGAAATTGCTTTCCTTCAGGGAAGTCCAAAAAGCAGCACAGCTTCTTGATCCAGCGGGTCCCTGTTTTTGTGCTTCTCTGGAACTTCTTTCCTTTGGACCAAGCAAACACAGTTTTTTCATTCTCTGTCTATGACCCATATTTTCTAAGCCTGTCAGCACTCTTGTTTGGACTGTGATTGGTGTAAATCATTCTTACCTACATGAGACCAATAATGGAAAATGCAATGGCAGCAAGTATCAAAGACAGGTAATTGTTGTTTCCTGCATAGTGCAGCAGTATAGAGTGACACACACTTGGTTTGCAGTGACATTGTGGTAACTTGTGACTGGCTGCACTTCAGCCCTGAGCTTCACCTCTGCCATACTATTGGCAATTGTATCAACCAGTAGCTACTGCTATTACCTACTCAATTAGTCTTTCTTTTTATCAGTGCCTTTGATTTCTCCTTCCTGAGTGCACCAGCCTGTTGGCAGTGATGTTCTAAACTCTTCTTGAATTTTATCCTACATAATAGTATCCAGAGACAGTCCTCCAAACTGCTTCTAGATCTTGATGTCACATCTTCTAAGCCATTAATGAAAGACTCCTGGGCTCTCTTTCATGTGATAGAGACAAAACCATTCTCCTGTCATTGAGTATGAGCCACCTGGCTGGTAGTGCAGAGGTGTGGGACCAGCTACAACTTGTGAGAAATAAGTTATGGTAGCTCAAGCAGAGATCTGATGATCAGGAGTTGCCATAGTTTCTTTTCCACAGCTTGTTCTCAGTTTACCCTCTCTTTCTGGAGATTATTCTAGCAGGTAGTGTTAATTTGCTGTTGTTTGCACAGCAATGAAAGCACTGCTTATGGAAGATGTCTCTGACCCTTCTGATCTGATCGAACACAGCTTGGTATTTCCCCTTGCCATGCTATCCAGAAAGATTTAACATACTCATAGTACAAACATGGAAAATGTGAGTTAGCCATGAGGAGTGTGAAATCCCTGTCGCAGGGAGGCTGGAGGGGAGATCGCTGGTGGCCACGCCATTCCTGTGCTGAGGAGCAGTGCTGGGAACCTGCGTGTTAGCTGTGTTCCCAAGGATTATGGCTGTGGCATCCACCTTCCCCCACCTGCAACGAGCAGGAGTGGCTGTGAGTACATCTGAGGGTCGCTGTGACCCTCAGCTCCCTGAAGCAATCACCAGAGAGGGGCCGTGGTACGGCCGCTTCCCCTGCCTCGATGGTGCGTGAGGAGGCACCAACAGCTCTGCTGTATTTTCCCTTTTCCTGCCTTCTCTTTGCCGCCTCAGTGGTAGGAGGAGGTTGCAGCCAGCCCGCCCATGGCGTGCAGTAGATCTGTGGTGAAGATGAGCTGTCATTCCCGTGGGACTCCCTGCAGCAGCCTTTGCCCTGCAGAGCTCAGGTGCCCCTGCCAGGCCTGCTGAAGAGGTGTAGCTGTGCTGGCATAGCGGGAGGCCGCGTGTGTGTCTGCATCCCACACACCCACACAGTATTTCTGATGCTGGTCAAGAGCAAACAGATGGCACTTTGTTGTGTGAAGCCCATCCTGAGAAACGCAGGCAGCTAATAGTAAACAGTACAGGGCTTGCTTTTTCTGGGGCTGAACAAGGGGGCAGGTGGGGGAGTAGGAACTCTTACTGAGGGTTCTGGACAAGGCAAGGGAAGCCCAAGTCCCACAGGGGAATGTGTGACACTGCAGAAAGGGCTCCTGTTTGTGAGTGCTGATAGAGCAGATAGTCCCTGTGCTTTCAGGGGCTCCCAGGCTTGAGTTTGTACCCCCCATTCTCTCCTTCCACCCACGTGATTGATTTTGCCAGTGACTCATCACTTGCATTAACTCTTTGCTTGTTCTGTTTCTCTCACAGGCCAGGGAAGGAGAAGTAGCCATTATAGATAAAATTCTGGATAATCCAGCCTTGACGTCTAGAGACTTTCAAGAATGGAAACAAATGTACCTTGATGTCTTCACGAACATCTATGAAGGCAGCCCCCCGAGGGACTCTGTTAATGGCTCTTCCGAAGTTGAAGCACTTATAGCCTCGTTAGCACACACTCACTCTTACATAGAAACACATGTATAAAAGTCTCTCTTTTTGTCCATTTGCTACACTCCAGCCCTTTACTTAAGTGCATAAAGTAGTTTTTATATCAATATGTGAGAGCTCTAGTAAATTATATTTTAATGTTACTCAGCTGTGTGGAACCCTCAATGGTCAATGATACCACTTCTTTAATGAGGATTTGTATATTTTATATGCTACCAATGCTCTGCTTGTGTTTACCTTCTGTGAATTAAAAAACATGATCTTTAGCTATTGAAGAAAAGGATTTAAAAGCATTTTTGCAAGACTGTGGCCTTCATGCAGGAAGTTCCACTTGCTAAAGCTTTTGTTATCAAAGGTCAGTTTTACAATGATATTTTATATTATATAATTCCAGTATTGCATTGCATTTTTGGAGTGCAGGTACTGTTTTGGTGGTGGGAGAAAACCAATTTTTATATTTCATGAGAAACTCTAGGAGTTTTCATAAATAACAGGGAAAAAGTGTAATGCAGTGGTTGTGTTTCAGTTTTGTCAAACACATAAAAGGGTGAAAATCGGCAGACAAGAAAATGACTAATGTGAATTTAAGTGTCAAAAGGTTAGGTCTTATTTCCTTAAAGCCTGTTGCTAAGGTTTACCACCAGTGCTAAGGAATGCTGGTTTGTATTATAATTAAGACCAAATTGTGTGTTGTCTCTTAATCACATTAGGTTGATTTTAAAAAAATAGTCATGGTACTGTGATTGATGATGCTTTTGCACTGAAGGTATCAGTATAATGTGCAGATTTTGCAAAAGAGAAAATGTAGACTTTCAGCGTCCTTGGTAGCAGTGTTTCTTTAGCCCAGAAACAGCAGCAGTGGAAAAGGTTTCCAATGAAATGCTTCAACTCTGAGATGCTTTGAAGATTCCCACAATAGAAAAGGAGTGAATAGGATTTTTCAAGTAGTTTCCTATGTGTTTTCTGAGCTGTGAAATTTGGCTGTATTGTATGCAGGGATAATGTGTGATGAGAGCAGAGCTGAGTACAGAACCTGAAAAATAACTAAGGAGTAAAAAAGCCTGTGGTTTGCCTTTGAAGGGGAAGGGATGTCTCTGGGTTCTACAGAGTTCACAAGCCAATTAAAATGTTTTAAACTTCCATGAGATTTGTTATATGCCGAAGACAACCCAGTGAATATGAGGGGAAATAGCTCCTTAGAGTTAGGCACACACCTGAAATAAAAGTGGGAGGGAACTCTTAAATCATATATTTACTTTTTATGGGCTTAGTTTTGAAAACTGTTAAGAGCATGACAAAATATTTCTGCTGCTCTTCAGTATTTTGCTGCTTAAGTTAGGACTCATGACATGATTTAATATGCTCATGTGGAAAGGAAAAGCTTCCTTTATACTTTAGTGAGTTGTACTCTTAATCAACTTGAGACTATTGCCTGTACAGCTCAGTGAATGTACTTTATACTTTATGAACTCTTATATTTCTTGGCAGTTATATCCATGAAGGGATGAAGGAAATAATGGACAGATTTTCTTCCTCTTTCTTTCTTTCTTTCTTTCTTTCTTTCTTTCTCTCTCTCTCTCTCTCTCTCGTTCTCTCATTCTCTCTCTTTTTCTTTCTTTCTCTTTCTCTCTTTCTTTCTTTCTTTCTTTCTTTCTTTCTTTCTTTCTTTCTTTCTTTCTTTCTTTCTCTCCCCTTTTTCTCATTTGTCCCCCTTTCTCTTTTTTCTTTACTTTTCCTCTTTCTACCCCTCATTTTCTATCTTGTTATTGTGTTTGGATTGCAAATGTTCTGCAGATTTTGCACAACTGTACAGAAGAGTGGCCTTTCTGTAGCCCATTTTCAGTGATCCTATATTCAAGTCGTATGGATGACAAATCATGTATTAACGTTTGTATAGAATTCTGGATCCAGTGTAAGATTTGTACTATTAGAAGAATATTGTTTGTATAAACTGGACATTTATTTACTGCATGGGTACTGACTTGTATATTAAATTTGTGAGGTTTTTGTAAATTTCTCTTAAAAAATGCTTGACTTGAAATGGATTGTGCTATTGTTCCAAGCATTTAGATTCTCTTGCTATTGTTTTACTGGACCAAAAGTAAATATATTCATATGAAAAACTCTTTATATCTGATGGATGTATATGCACATTGTGTAGTTGATTCCTTGTCAAAACCAAGGCAGTTCAGAAGACTTAGATCTGTTGCTATGCAACAGCCATTCTGCCTGCACTTTACATTAGTAAAGTTAGCTTGATTGCTTTAAAGGTGAAAATTAAACATTACAGTTTTTTAAGCTAGTCTAGTGACAAAGAACATGTGTCCTCTCCATTGTGCTGCCTTCTTTTAAGACTATTAAATGTTCTTCTATATATATTTTTATTGTATTAACTCTCAGCCTAGAAAGGGAACACTGTAAAATGAAGTACAATAAATTTAGCTTTTAAATTAACATTTATGGCTCAAGATTCACTTTACTCCATACCAGATTGATTCTGTGGCATCTGACCATTTTGTCTGCAGTTCTCACATCCATGTATCTTAAAAGTACCCCTCTGTGACTTCAAACTGTGGCTGCCAGTGTGGCCAAAAGGGTGTGACACTATTACTGACTTGTATGTCGGCAGACACCGAGTAAAGACTTCTGAAAACCTTCAGTTACCTCCCTCCCCTTTGTACTCCTTGATGAAAGTAAACCTTTTTTGAATGCAGGATTCTCTCATGTAGCAGTTCAACAGCAATGAAACATTTTTCCCTTATGAACAGGTGTGATAAAACAGCATATGGTGCCAAGGTAAATGCCAAGGCATCAGTGGCAGCTTGTTACTGTAAGAAGCTTCCTGGAGGCTAATGACAAGGATACCCTTCAGCTCTGACCATCTAAGCTAACACAGGCTTCGGATACAAAAGAAATGAACATCACCAGGAGTGTGCATCTTTAAAATAACGCAAAATAAACACCTGGAAGGTGTTCTACAACAAAGACCACTGAGGGAGAAATGGCTTCTGTCCAACAAACACTGTTTTAACTTTCAGCTGTAGCTGAGTCTACACAGTGAAAAGTCCATGCTTTCTGTCCAGTAATTTCATGCTGGTTAGCTAAAACATTCTTGCCCAGTACGTAGTATATCAAATAATACCTTTTCCTTGGCAATATTTGCTACGAATTCTTGTAGGCATCAATTTTCTAGTCTTTATACAGCTCTCTCTCCTTTTGCTTAGCCATAGCATGAAAACTCAATAGCACTTACCAGCTGGGAAAATTACCTCTGATTAAGAAAACAGAAAAGATGGATTATATTTTTTTAATATTTGAAAAATCCGACTTGCAACACCTACTAATTGCTATCTAGGTATTATCCAAAAGTCAAGGATTACAATTCTCACTCATCACCTCTAAATGTGCTAGTTGCTACATCCTTGCTCAGTGAGATCAGCTTCCAGCTTTATAAATCCTACATATGTTTCCTGTGCTGGAGCCAGATTTTCTTGCCTGTTTCCACCAAGCATTTTGGCTTAGTGGAAGGCAAAACTTCCACTCTCACATCCAGTGCCTCTGCAATTTTCTTCTCCAGCACTGCCCTGCTCGCTCATCTCATGGGATGGATATTCCTCAGCATGGGAGCTCAGCAGCTGGGCGGCTTCTTCTGCTGGCTGTCAGTGTCCTGCTCCTCGGCCACCTCGGAGAGCTGGAGCACGGCGCACTGCAGCCCACACCACGGCAGAGGGGCCCTGCAGATCTCCTCCCAGCCATCGTTGTCGATGTCATAGCCAACCACATCTTGTGTGGAGACCTCCAGCGAGTTTTGCCATTTCTTTCCCCCAATAAGAAGAGCTGTTTCCTCTACCACTGCCAGGCCATAGGAGAACCGATCATAGACCAGTGGTCTTAACCGAGTCCATTGGTTTTGATCCGGGTCGTACCTTTCTATTTCAGAGAAAGGTTCATATAATCCCAGAAAGGTGAATATGGATCCCCTGATTGTTGCCATCTGATGGCCAAACCGAGCGATGCTCATTGGGGCACGTTTCACCCACTGCCCTTCAAGCGAGCTCAGGGAATAAACGTCATTGCTTGTGCTGGCTGGGGCCGAGTACTTGCCCCCAGAGATGTATATGGTGTTCTTGCAAACAGCACCAGCATGGCCATGTATCCTGCACGGCAATTCCCTGGCCTTCGTCCATCTATCCCTGCTGATGTCATAGACTTCCACAGATGAATGCAGCGACCCGTCCTCACCCCTCCCACCAATGGCAAAGATGCCCTTGCCTAGGACACAGCAAGAAAACTGGCATCTCTTTTCCAGCATGCCCGTGATTTGGGTCCATGTGTTAAATCTTGGATCATACCGATGAACCCTGTTTGTAACCAATAAGCTCTTTCCAATTTTAGCGTCACCCAGGGTACCACTTTGTATTTCCCCTCCCAAGACATAGAGGAAGTTCCCCACCACGCACACGCTGTGGTTCTGCACCCTGTCCTGCAGCTGTGTGAGGGTTCTCCATTTGTGATTGTAAACATCAAAGGCCACCACATCGGTGACGAGCCCCTCGTTTGCTGTCTCTCCCCCCAGCAGGATGATCCGAGTTTTCTGGTTCCTCAGCGTGGTGGACTTATCCTGCAGGACAGGCTGTTTGAATACAGATGTGTGATAATTTATTGCTTTTATGATCAAGCACTTAATACCTGCTGAGAGGGACACTTCTGACTGTGTGTAGGTTTTTCTCAGCTCTTCCACTGGGATGAGACCATATCTTATGTGCTCTAATAGGCTGCTTGCATGATCCAGCCTGGTTTTATCCTGCTTCAGCCACAGGAGGACAAGATTCAACAGGCGGCATTCTTCCACCATGGGGAGATCTGGTGATTGAATCACTGCTAGCAAAGACCTGAAGTTCAGCTCAAGAAGTCCTGACAAATCCAAGTCCAGCAGCTTCCAGACGTTTTTGATAATGTATTTTTCTGTGGCTGCTAGGGCGTCTGGCAGGTAGAATTTCCTGGCCACGTTGGCAGAGAAGCAGCAGTTTTCCAGGGCAAGATTGTTAACCAAGTACTGATTGCACAAGCCGATAGCATCAGTCACTTGCAAGTAGCTTGCAGCTTCCAAGGTATCCTCCAGGCTTTCGAAGGAAAGGGGCAGCAAGGATGTGTAAATGAAATCCAGGATGTGCTGGAGCCCGGTGGGTGAGACAACTTGTAGGTGAATGACACTGGCTTTAGACTCTTGGGTATAACTTTTGAACATGGCTCGGAAGTAGTCGCTGGAGCATGCCAACAAGGACTTGTGTGCAGGAAACTCGTTTTCTTTCACTTTCAGCAAAATATCACAGAGAAAGCCCTCTGATCTCAGGCTCTGGTACTGGGCAAGCACAGCGGTGCAGTGTGCTTTGCAGTAGGACAGGAAGTAGCTCATGGCAGACAATGCAGTGCTTTCCCCTTGAGCTATTAGAGCTAAAATGCAATTAGATATTGAAACAGCTGCCTTACTCAACAGCCATTGCTTGAATGCCCAGCAGACCTCCAGCTGTTAGAGAAAAGCCCAACCCCAAAAAAACAAGTCAGTCTCTTGCCTGGCATAGGGGAACAGTTAGTAGATTTGTAGTGAATTCAGTTCATTCCTTTATAGAAAAAATAGCTGAATGTCATACCAGCTGTAGGATGCTTACTTTTCTTGCCTCCACAAGCTGCAAGGATGAAGAGTCCACAGTTATGCCGAGCACTTGCTTGGCTGGCCATCAGGTGACAGATGAGGGAGCTAGATGACAATCCCAATTAATGGCCCTTCGTGTCTGCTCAGCCGTCGCCCCCAACCCTTCTTGTTCCACAGGCAGATCAAAGGGATCCTCTCTGGCTGCCAGCGCGTGGCTCTGAGCAGACACAGACGAGAAGACAGCGCTGACTTTCCTCCCCTTGTTTGTATTTTGAACTCCAGTCAGTTTAGACGTCACCACCCCTGGGACAGCAGCGCCCTTTCCGTCCTCTGTCCACGCGGCCTTGGGGAGCCGCGGCCGGAGATCAAATCAGCGCCCAGGGATTATTACGGGAAGGTTTTCCGAGCCCATAAATCTTTCCCCGGCAGCCACTGAGACAACCAAAATACCGTGATTAGTCACTGGTTCGATTTGACATGCATTTCTGGCTCTTTGCTTCACGTGACACTCCCTAGCTCACAGCTACCAGAATAGCCACAGGCTCATCCCCTCGTCCCCCTTGCCTGGGAGCCAGCCCCGGGTGGGTGAGAAATGGGGCCAGGGACTGGGCGGACAGAGGAGCTTCCAGTGACAGCCACAGCCAAAGCAGCTGACTTGGAATGACCTGGCTGGAAATCACAAGGGTAACACATTGGCACAAAGTGGCGACAAAAATAGATTCCCCCAGGTCGGCCCTAATAAACCAAATTCTGTTTATAGGGGAGGCTTTGCAGAATTGTGCTCTCAGTTACCAGCTGGGAACAAACCCGGAGCCCCCAGGGATGGGCCAGAGCTGTCTTGCTCAACTTTCTCACTTTCAGTTTGTCCCAATTAGAAGCACTTACGCAGGGATTATCCCTGATTTTCACCTGGGCACTTCAGGGTCTAATTTCTACCAGGAATAGCAGCTCTGGGCAGGCTGCACATTCTGACTTCTTAAAGCTTGCTTTTATTTCTTCTTTTTTTTTCCCTGCATAACTCTGGGTGGAGGTGTTCAGGAATCTCCCGACACCTTTCTTTCCAAATCAAACACCCTTAGGACTTGCAGACCTTGCCAGGGTTGATAAATGCCTGATCATTTCGCTGCACTGTGAGCCAGCAGACTTGGAAGCAGAGAAGGATCCCACAGGAGTGGAAAATTTGCTTTTTGCTTAAGCCCAAGGTAAAGCCTTTTCACTTATTTTTTTTTAATATTTATTTATGTGATGTCGTGAAATTCTGGCTTGCCCCTGTAGCTGAGCAGTGTTTGGAGCTGACTGGATCCTAATATGGACTGCATGCTGTGTGACTGTTCCATAGAGCTTAAACTGACTTGCTAAACAGGCTGATATCTGCACCTGCTCTGCTCTGTTTGTGGGGAAGGACTCCAAAAACATCATTTTTTGTTGCTGTATAGCTCAGAAAATTGATTTCCTGCTTGAATCCACTTTCTATCATGACATTATAGACCATAAATCAGGATCTTGCTAAAAGATCTTACCCTTTGTTAGCAGCACGACATGTATGGGCAGTAGGGATGAAGGAGAAAAGGGATGCTTGTTTCTTTTTCCCAGTGGTTTTGCCTATGTCCAAGTTGGGACAACTCTAAGGTATTTCAGGTGTTAGTGAAGCTGTGCAGTTGATTCCAAGCTTCAGTTTTGATACTTCTCCTGTTTTGGAAGTAGAGACCAAAGGCCAGGTACCTCTGTCCCCCCTTTGCAGGCATGAGTCCTGGTGATGAGGGACCAGGCCTGAAATGCTCCCACTCCCAGAGACACTGCTTTCCCCAGCTTTCCCCATCAGGTACCAGGTTTCTGTAACATGAGGTGCAGATAAACCTCCACTGTTTTGAAATAGCAGGTGGGCACTGTCCATCACAATTTCCCTGGGAGCCTGAGGTGCAAGACAGGTGCGCACAGGAGCTGTGCCTGCAGCAAAGGGCTGAGTTTGAGAGTTCCTGCAGCCCATATGAACCTCCTGGCATCATCTCCTCCTCACCAACAGTCCTTTTCCTCCCCCAGCCCTTAGCCTGTGCTGCCACAACTGCTCTGACACAGCCAGGAAGTGATGCACAGGGAGAAATGGGGAAAACTCTGTGGGCCTGATATTTCTGGGTCTGAGAGATTTTAGCCTGCTAGCTTTTCCCAAGGTAAATTTCTCAAGAAATCTTCTTCTCAAAACAAACTTGGTAAACAACTTTCCTTTCTCAAAACAATCTTTCTCCAGGTGGGTGTTTTTCTGTTTCTCTAGTTTAACCAATGAGATTAGAGAGGTGTCATTCCTATTCCCCAATCGTGTTAAGTCTGTATTGGAACACCTTATAAAATGTAGTAAGAATTAGACAATAAAGCCTTTTTTCTGTGCTCTTTGCCTTCGGAAATATTTAGAGTCTCTCATCTTTCTTTCATGTCCTACAGCACCAAACCCAAAAGCAGAACAGCAGAGAGGTCTCTGTGGCCCAGGCCAGGTTGTCAGCCCCCCTGACTGTGTGACCTCCCAAGCAGAGGTGGCAGAGCAGAGGTGAGCCACTGGCAGGGCAGGTGGCTGGGGATGCACCACCAGGAGAGAGCCCGTGCACAGAACGGGGCTGCTCTGCTGTGGGGCCACAGGGCACTGCTGGTGTGCTGTACCACAGAACAGACCGAGGACACAGAAATAAATCCGACTTCCCCCAGATCCAGATGTACCAGAAAGAGGTCAAATGTATGGCTTGGCCAGCTGAGGGTATTGCCAGCAGCAGCCAAGGAGTATTTCTGACCCCCATATGACACTCCCAAGTGATGCACTGCCAGGCCAAAGCCCAGGTGCCTTTTCCTCACCCCCAGCAAGGCCAGGCCAGGCACTGCCCAGTCTTGCACCAGTTTGGCTGGTGCATGTGAAGTACCAGCACAGCTCCAGCCACAAGCTCTGTAATTTCAGAGAGCACAAACAAGGCTCAGTCTGAACTTCCCTGCCTGTGCCCAGAGTGATTCCATGTTAGCCCAGCCAGTTGTGCATCACTTGCTTTCCAAATGAATTCCCTCCAAGGGTGGCTGTTTATACAGGTCAGTTGCTGGTGCTGATTTAACTGAACTGATTTAACACCAGAGCCAGGTAAGCAGCTCCTATAATTGTATGCAGATTTGCAGTGCTGTTCCCTCTCAGACCTACTTCATCTTCATGGCAAGCCAGCTAATAGAAGTAGTAAGAATCATGATGCTTATAAAGTTGTTTATTTGCCTGGTGATTTTTTTCTTTGGCTTATAATTGAAATAAAACCACATCCTTTCCAGTCTCTTGCTCTTGCTCTGGAGTGAAAATGGATTATCAAAATGAGGTTTTTCCCTGCTTCACTTCCAAGCAGTAGCCTTGTCCGACTAGGGAGCCTGCTCAGCCAAACAAACAAATTATCTTCAGGCAGCAGCTCAGGTCTCCAGCACCTTTGGAAGAATATTTAATGTCCATTAGTAAGAGAACAGACGGTGACTAAACAGCTAACTTACAAATCCCAGCACGAGACCTAGCACTAAGTGGGCTGCAGTCAAACCAGGATCTTATTTTACTCGAGTGTAATTTGGAAGATCAGAACTAATGTTTGACTCACTAGATGGTGCTTAAAATTAGGGAAATATTAGTGTTTCAATGATGCTGATTTGTTGGGAGTAGATAATACATTTTTAATCATGTGCATCATTTAGACTTTAAATTAGATTTAGATTTAGATTTAGATTTCAGTCTTTTGGTATATTTTCTGTTGAGGTGATTGCTCTACTACAGTAGGCAGGCTGAAATAAAAATCCCATTCAGATATGTGCTGTGAAAAATGTTGGCTTCCACACATGCAGATGTTTTTTTCCTATACAAAATTGAAAACTGGCCCAAGTTGCAATGCCATGCTCAGCTTAATATTGCAAGTATGTCTTTGGTTAATGAACAATTGAATTATTATTATTATTATTATTATTATTATTATTATTTTGCCAACTATTTTTAAGAGTAAAAATTATAAAAAGAGTCGTACAAGTGATATTAGGTTCATTACTAACAAGTGGCTTACTGTGAAATATTCATTACAAAAATCCACAGCAGAGGATTACTAGGCTACATTTTGTTCCAAAAAAAAATCAGCACAGTCCAGGGCACAACAGAGGAAATATTTCAGGTGCTTTATAATGTACCACATGAACAAATAACAGCAAAATGAGCCAAGTAATGAGTATAGCCATACAGGTTTCCTAGAAGTGCTAATCAGAAAGATCACATTGATTTGTCTTGCAAAAGTCTTTGGACTACAGTCTGTTCTTCATCCTTGAATAATCATTCTTGGTAGTATTTGGGTCAGCACATCTATTTAAAGCAAAGGATGTTTAGCCCAGGAAAGCAGTCCTTAAGAGCAAAACAGTAAGAAGGAGGAATTTTCTTGCAGCTAAAAGCAGTGTCTGGTGAGATCACGTCTGTGTATAAAAGCAAAAGAGAAGGTTCCCAGCTTGCATGAAGTGAGCTTAGGCCATGAGGTTTCCATTTTGGCAGGGGGAGGCTGGGATTGCCTCTGGCTTTAAGCACTGAGTGGTGCCCACGGGACACTGTCCCTGTGAGCTGGGGGAGCAGAAGGCAGCACAAGGCAGTGCCTCCCCCAGCCTGCCAGAGAAGTTCTGCAAACCCTCAGCACCCTGTCTCCATCCATGTGCCACCTCAGAGGGGTCTGTGTCTGGGGACAGTGCTGGCACCAAAACCTCTGAGTGCAAGGCTCCATCTGCCTCTGGGGAGAAGAGAGGTTTAGTATGGTCAGGAGTCAGAGCAGGATCCCAGCCAAAGCTTGCTGCAAGACCATGGCTGCTCAGCCATGGCTGTGTGGCACTCCTCTGTGGTTCTGTGGAAAAAGAGGAGGAAAGGAGGAAATACCACTGGCAGGCCTGGGCTGGGAGTGGCCATGTCCCAGCTGGGTCGCTCCAGCACTAACTACACCTGCAAGAAAGTATTCTGTGTCAAATTGTGAAAGGCAACATGAAATAACAGACTTTCAATCAGACAGTGCCTCATTTATTTTCTATCTCTGTTTTTTCTAGGTTTTGTTTGCCTCCTGTGAAGACAGATGTAGTTCCAGATTCCACTGCCCTCTCGGTGGGTTAGACATCAGCTTCCCTGGTGAATAAAAAACAAGTTGCAAGATTTTTAACTTGGGTTCATTCCAGAGCAACTGCAGTGGGATGAGTCAGGCACTGCAGCCGCAGGATAATAATGGAGAATGTGTATTTTTATGAGCCCATTTCAGAGCAGATGCACTAAGAGCTTTCCCAGCATCTCACAGCAGTGTTCCTGTGATGGCCAGGTGGCACCAGAGATGCTCTGCCTTGAGCCCTGGCTTTCACCCCTGGGCAAGCAGTGCTGCCTGTGCTGCTGTTGGGGCAGAGAGGGACCTGCATCCAGCTTTGGGATGCTCACAGACCCCTCTGGCTGCTGACCTGCACAGCATGGGTTTGTACAGCCCTAGCTGAAGCTGCTCTGCAAGTATGAAGCCCCCTGCTATAAAAGGGACCTTTCTGACCCCCATGTGGCATTCCTGCCTCCCTTGGAGCTGGCTGAACTGGGTTCCCAACCTTTATTTGCTGGGGTAGATGTAGTGGCAAGAGCTGCAGCTTTGGGCTGTGTGGGCACTCATGGCAGGGAGAGCTGGGCTTTCCCTTCTGCCCTGGCTGGACTCACCCACCAGCTCTGCCCCCAGCACACAGCCCAGTGTGCCCTGACCATCTCCCTGGGGATACATGTATCCAGCACAAAACCCCCCCCACACACCTCACGTCTAAGAAAAGGGTGAGGAAATGGGGTCTAGCTCCCACGGTTCAATGGTCTTTGAATGCATTTATTGTAATTAGAATGAGGATGTTTTTATAGGGATAGAGATGTAAGGAACAACCAGTGCTCTGAGAACACTGCATTGGGACACCATAGAGATGAAATAAACTGCAGTGTTGAAGTAAAGCTGCATGTCTGGTGCTTTTCACATAAGCTGTTAGGATTCAGCTCTACCATCCTCTTCACATTCCTAATTCACATTCAAGCAAATGCTCTCCAAGACATGGACTGTTGGTGAGCAAAGGTTACACTGTAATCAGCTGCTGTTACTGCATGGGATAATGAGGTCCTGATGTCAGGCTCTCAGCTGATCACTTAAAGTGTTCCTAGAGTCTGCACACTCTTGTCATCTTTGTTGTGATCACTGTCAGCAGCACTACCATTACCTAGGGACTTGGACTTGGTGCCTCCATGTCATGTAAGTCTCAGGCTTATCCTTGGGACTGAAAGGATTGCACCTGAACATGCTGATCCTTTTTCACTTACTCACAAACTCTCAGGTCTGTGGGAGAGCACCCATGGGTGAAGTGCAGCTGGAATTGATTGCACATGCCAAAGGATGAAGGATGGATGACAAACCACCAGGTGTCTGCAGGGCTTTTCTTCCTCAGTGACTCCTGACTCAATAAAGCCATACTGGAGTGTGACAAAGGCATTGGATGGAATGTGTGTCATTTACCCCCCTAATCTTCATGAGTTACTGACTGGTGTGATCAGTTGTCAGGTTGATCACAGAGCCAGTCCATAGTGGCATAAGGTACTGGTGGCCCTGCCACCAAACAGGGAGAGAGACAACTCCCTCCACACCAGACATAGCCTCTAAATGCCACCCCTGAAAGAAATTCCTAGGGTAGTTAGAGAAATTGTATGCCCAATTTTCTTCCCCAGGCCAGAGTCCTAGCAGACTATGCAGGATTTCATTTCTCTCTCCTCTTTCCCTGGTGTGGTCTGGATGCCAACTGGGCATGCACATAAATTGTGGATAGCAGCGAGCCAAACCCCTCATCTCCAAGGCACTCTCCAAGAACTAATGTACTACGAGCTCACTTTTATTAATTTTAATTTAGAGTTCTTATGACAGGAACAATACAAGTATTGACTCCATCATGGAAGTGCAAAGGTTTACCTGCACAGAAAAAAACCCACATAGTATGCCCAAAACAGCTTGAAAGGCTGTTACATATTCAGCACATTTATTTTGGTCTCATCTGTCTGGGATAAGGATTGACATAAGCAATTCTTGAAGGGAGTGACCACTCATGCCCTGAGCCCCAGCAGTGTGTACCTGGCTGACAGTGAAGCAGCATCTTCCTGATACAATAGCAGAGTTTTCAGGGGACCTTGGCATTTTCCCTGAAGCAGGAAAATCATTGCTCTATGTTAGTTCTTCTGTCACACTCAAGAAAGGAAACTGTAGACAAGGGAAGAAAAAGCAGGTGAAGAGGACAGATGGACCTGAAACTCTTTGGGGGGAAACAAACAAACTTTGAAATATCTAAGAGCAAAACACCCTTCCAATACCACAGAGACTTACCTGCCCATTGGTCTTCCAGGTGGCCCATCTCTCCAGGGCAGGTGGTGTCTCTCAGCAGAACCATGGGACTTGTCTGACATCATAAGTCAGCAGCCCCTGGATGGATGCACCTTGCTGAGGCACCCAATGCACCTGGGGCCAGCACACACACTCCTCAGGAAGGCAGGTCAGCCAGAGGTGTGGTCTGGGTGGACTGGCAAAACTCCTCCTGCAGTAAAGAGAGTGGCTTTGGGGGTCAGGGTGGGGAATAGAGTTCAGCAGGATGCCAGGTTCTGCCAGAAAATTCCTAGTCCTCACACACAAAAAATCAGAGTTGCACCTTCCTCCTCCATTTAAGAAAGCAGTGCTGGTGTCAGGGAACCTCCTCTGACCCCAACAGAGTCGTGTGCAAAGGGAGGATGCTAATGAGAGCTGAAGTTCTGTGAGAAATGTGGTTAAACAGAACTACCACACAATCATGTCAATTCGATATCCTAGCATTGAAAGGAGGAAGAGAATAAAAATAAATGTGTATGCCTCACTTTTTAAAAAATTACAAGTAATGATATAATTAATATTTCCTGGAGGTCATTCAAGGACAGCAATACAGTAATTTAGGCCAACTTGACCACCTTGAAAGGGTGCAACTATGGCTTCCCTACCTTTCAACCTCTTCCGGTCTTCCTCTTTGCTGAACTATGGTCCAACAAGCAAGTCACCACAAAGAAAATTTCCTGAATTTGCACTGTGAAAATGACAAATATGGTCAGATGAAACCCGATTTCAAAAGGTTTATGTATACAGAGCAGTAGATAATCTCTCTGCCTGCACCTTCATTTAGCTCACTGTAACATGAATATGCCTACTGCCCTGCCAAAAACACCAAACCAAACCAAAAAACACCAAAAGAAAAGTCAAAATATTAACTTTACAAGCTACACTTGAGGCAGACTTTCAGCCTATCATTATGCAGGCAGACACTGTGCACTGCTGGTATAGCACTTCATTACACCAGCTAAGTCAAATCTTCTAAAAAAATGGATTGTATTAAGTAAATTCTCCCATACTTCCCAACATCAGCACCCTAACATAATTTCCAGGGTTTGAAGATTACACTATCTGGAAAGAAAACACTCATACCTTGAAATAGCCATATCCACTCATTTTTGACACACACCAGCTGCACATGTAAAATAAACAGTCTGTGCAAACAAACCACACACCCTGATATTTCTGCTACTCCTGACTGCAGTTTAGAGGCTGTAAGTTGAAATTATACACAGAATATGAAAGCAGTCACCATACAAATCACCTGTCTGTTTTTCCCCAAGCAGGTTTATTTGCCTTTGATGATATGAAATTGCTGTTACAAGTCTAACAGATCTTCTGCGGGGAGTTATATTTTGCAATTTTCTTCAAATGAGCTTTGTGGTTGAATAAGTATTTTTTAGTCCAAAGTTTACAGAATTATATGGAAATAGAGGCTAGTTTTGGTTTACTCAAAGCCTACAGAAATTTTGCCATCAACTGGAACAAGAGGAAGCACAACTTTCATAGCACAAAGAAGCTTGGGAGGCTGTCTCAGCTTAATTTTTCAGCCTTGCATGCTGGCTTTCTCACCTGATATGCAGGGTATAATCAGCTCCCAATGGTCCTGTTAAAGTAAAGGTCATTTTAAAGATCAGATCCTTTGCAACTGAGCCCCTTATCTGCTAAAGAAGAGAGTCTGGTGAGTTTCTACCTGCAGCACTTTATTTTTAATGGGTTAACTCTTGCTGGAGAGTAGAGATTGTCAGTGGCTTGTACAGAGTGAGCAGGCCCTGGTGAGCCAGGATGGGGAAGGGTGGCAATAATCTCTGCTAGGGTGTTCCAATTCTGCAGCCTTCACTGATGCTTTAGGGAGCAGAGTCCTCAGACGCCAGTGTCATGTGGGTGCCCCTGCTGATCTCACCAGGGTTACTCCAGAAGCAATATTGTTTCCTACTGCTTCAACTTATGGAAATGTTTAATTAAATGATAAAAATGTCGATCCCCCCAACCCCTGATAGTCAGATCAGGCATTCTCCTCATCTTCCTCATGTCTTCAGAAGAGAGTTACTGGAGAAAATACTTCATTTCTACAGCTTCTGTAATTGCAACACATTGCCCTAAGTCCAGGAAATAAAACTACTGCAGAGAACTTCAGTTCCTATAGGCCATTTGTGGTTTCCCATGTACTGAAATTCTCAACTAAAAAGACAAAAAAGAGGATAAACAGGCATAGCTAAGACATCAGAAACAAAAGTATTCAGGTCACTTTCAAAGGCAGGAAGAGCAGTTAGAGGCCAAGGTCCCGTCAGGCAGCTAAACAATCCCCATGGCCATTGCTCCTCATGACAATGTCCTTCCTGCTTTCTAAAATGCAGTGATTCTGTTATCAAGGTGACACCAAACTATCAGATTTGTGCAGGACAGTGCTGTGTGCAATGGGCACTTCTGAAACACTGAGAAAGTGCTGGAAACTGCCCTCCCATGAGGCCACTACTGTGAGCCACTGCAGTCAATAAATCTCTTTGCTCTTAATTGTTTGGGTTTCTCTTAGAAACAAATATTTACCAGCTTCTGGTTTGCACAGTCTTCTAAAGGTCTCAAATGCCAGCTCCAAGGGGAGCCAGGCTATTCAACCTTAAACTATTTAACCTTGGCTTCCTGTGGCAGCCTGCACTGCCATAAAAGCAGGCATCACTATGGCACGTATGTGCAAGGATGGAGGGGTAAAGGTCTTCTCCCCTTGGCCCATTTCAGCATGTTATTTTTAAAAGCTTATGTGTTCAGTGATGAAAATAGACATCTTCATTCTGCTTATCCTTTTGGATGGGTTTGATGTGTCGGATGCTAATAGTATGCCAGGAAATTAGAATTACGTTCTTATTTAAAAAATATGGATGGAGGGAAGAGAAAAGGATTTTCTTGTGATTGTAATTAGTGGTGAAAGTTTGTATTAAGAATAACAAAAGGTTCAGGTTTTCCAAAACAACTTTAGTCCTTCTACATCCCCCACACAACTATATGTGGGAACCTGTAGTTCCAGAAAAGCTTCAACTTGGCAACTGGTCTCAACTTCCTAAGACTATTCAGACATGAAATGATCTCTATCAGTATTTCTTATACCTACCCTTCATTTCATCATGACCAAAAATTCCAACCAGGAGAATTGCTGGGGCAGCTATAATCCAACTTTGTGCCTTGAGTCTTTTCATGCTGACTCTTTACATTTGAATGACATAATTTCTAATTACACCAATCACTGCATACTCATTTAGGCTTCTTGCTTGTGAAGATAATAAAATATGTTCTAAGCTACACCTTCTGCATGGAGAAGTGGTTTGGGGTTTGACTTTTAAACTTTTAGCCATCTAACCTCTTCCTTTTTTTCCTTCTTTTGGTTTTGGTCTGCTCTCTGGTGGCATTAGAGAAGGTGGAGCCTCCCAGGACTGGGAACCACTAGTTCTTCTGAGTGCAATCCTTCTTGCTTGGGTTCAGCAAGAACCAGCTCACTTTCCTTTAAGACTCATTATTTTTGTCATTTGACCTAGAAAAATCACAAGAGACCAAGGTCCCCCCTTGCATGTAGGTCAGTCATGTCTTGGGAAATACAGGGTTTGCTTTCTCATCTCCGGGATGGAAATTGATATGGTTGTCATAATTTTCCAATTTGATTGCTCTACTGAGTGTTGTGTGTTTCCTGTGGAGGCATAGCACGTAATATCACAGACACATGTTATATATATGCAGGCCAATAATAACAGCTCTAAATTAGGAAAAGGTTTCTAGCAGTAAAGGTAACAAAAGGCTAGAACAAGTTGCCTTGGGAGGTTGTGAGGTTGCCATCATGCATGGCATCATCTTTAAAGTGTGCTTTATAGAATATATTTCTTACAAATCTGCCTGGAGGCAAGGAGATGGATTAGATGGCATTTTGAATCCCTCTGAGGGCTGTACTTAAGGATCTTCTGCTTCTAATAAGTGTTCAGTCTCAAAGTCCTCAGGCCCTGGTGATTCACACAAGCAATTTTCTAAATAGAGGTGCTTTATTGAAAAACAAAAGCTTTAAATAGGAGAAAGCCTGGGATGCATGCTGGGCTGAGATGCTTTGGAGACATCATAATTGCTGTTTGCAAAATTTACTAAGCATGTCAGTAAGCTGAAAATGTACAGGACAAAGGGCATGTAAAGTGTCTGCCTGAAAGCACTGCCTCTCTTCACAGGAAGAGCCATTGGAAGGTGAGTTCCCATCACCACTTGCTCCTTATAAAGCTGCTTCCCAGGGATGTCATTACATGAGAACTTCTGCTGAGATAGATCCATAAAAAATGCATTTTTGACAACTGAATACAGTAGTGTGGACATCAACTCCACCACTACTGATGTCAGAGCTGGTTTCTCTTGTCTTTTCTCCAACACGGCACAAAGATAAATAAAACAGGTAATTTTCTTCTTTAGATTGGTAGAGGAGAAATATTTTTTATTCTGGATATTGGTAATTTGCATTTCTGCATGTCACTTTCTTCTCTCTTTTCTTGAAGAGAAGGAGCAAGGTGTGCAAAATATCACTAAGCCAAAGAAAACCCAGTAAGCAAGACTAACAACAGCTGTATTCTTCTATCTGATTCATGCTGCACCATACCAAGCTGAAAGTGGTGCAGAAGAGAGACTCCCTTGAAGAACTGGAAGCTGCTCTTGGTAAAGGTTTGCCAGGCAACACAACACCACTGAGACTGCTGGGGTACAACGAGAAAAATTCTGGAGGAATTATGCCTCCACATTGACATACATTGTGTTTCCTGAAATCCTGCAATGCAAAATCACTTCCCCAATGTGCTGGTTCACTTGCTGCCCCAGCAGGACAGAATGACTTCAGTGAGGAAAACACAGTCACACTCATGGAGGGATGAGATAGTCCCAGCTTTGTGGTGAAGGACTAGAAATCCTGGGCATTGGGCTTTTCTCCCACAGATGTGAGGAGCTCCCTGAAGGACAGCAGGGCAGGAAGCCCCACCCAAGCAGGCTAGATGGGTGTGATCCTGGGAGAGACCAGGCTAGCAGGGCCTGGGTCTTGGCTGGAGGGAAGAGGAGGGAAGGAGAGGAGCCTCCCTGGTTTGCCTCCACCCCAGCAGGAGGGGGTTTTGGAGGCTGTGGTCCCACCTCATGTTTTCCTGAATCAGGCTCCTCCAGAGCTCATGGTCTGCTGGGGCTCTTTTCCAGGTGGAGGCCGATGATAAATCCCTGGTGCAAACCAGCAGAGCCTCACGTGCACCTGCAGCTGGCCTGGCCTTTGGGTTTAGGCCAGAACACAGCTGATTTCAGCTGCCTTGCCAGATGAGTTGCACAGGCAGAGCACGTTCCTCTTCTTCCAAGTGCTAGGGAAGAGCCCACACATCCCATTTGAGTCATGACCATATGAATTTGTTGTCAAATGAAATTTCCTCAACTATTGGGGGGCTGTCCAGTGCCATTTTCCAAATCTCCACAGAGCTCTTACCCCTCGCACTGCCCCACTTAATTGCTCTTAGAGCGAGGATGCACAGCCACATTTTATTGGAGAAACAGCCATAGGAGGGAATTAAGGGGTGGCCTCATTCAGAGGTGTTAGTGGCTGAGTCACTGGGATGTCATTCAGGCATGAGGACAGACTGTGAAGGCCTTGAGATCACATGCGTGCATGACATTTAGAAGAGGTGGGTGACCTCACAGGAGATTATCTGAGAGATCTAAATTGGCCATAGAAAGTGGCATTGAAGGCCTTCATTTACCCTCAATAACCTTCAGCAATAAAAACAGAGGATGAGCATATGGATGTGCATGCAGGGAGTGTGCGAGAGGTGCCGAGAACATTGTGAAGGCCAGAGGGATGGTAAACCATACCCCAGCTCCAGTGACATGTGTCTGTCACGGAAAGAGGGTGGAGGAGGACACTGTGTGCTTCACAGGGCAGAACACTCGATTTGTTTTATTTGATTTTGTGTGTGCGTGCGTTTGTTACCTGTCTGTGCAATAAGACATTTAAAAATTTGTGCTTTTTACCTCGTTTCTGTAGGAAAGCACAAGTTTGGATATTCTCCTGACCCTTATTAATTCTAGGTCACCAGGCCAGGGCCAGACTTGTCAGCAATGGTGACAGCAACATTGAGAAGTAGAGCCCTATTTATTCAAACCCTTTCTTCCATTGCTCACCAGCGTCTCCAAATCAACACCTCAGCACACACAAGGACTGTTGGGGGGAAGCAAGGAGAAAGATGGGTTTCCTAAGTTCAGTAACAATAACAATCCAAAGGGCTTTAAGAGTTGTCCTCAAGTCTTTGGCCTCCTCTAAGCATTTATCTCTCATGGTTCAGTCTAGCACATATCTTTCACCAACCTGCTGGACCTTCTCGGGTGAACCTGCCAAGCTATCTGTTTGAAAATTTGGGAAGAAAGAAGTGGTATGGCAGCAGGGATTTTAGAATCACAGAATCACAGAATTGTTTAGTTTGGAAAAGACAGGCTCACCAAGTTCATCCTTTAACCCAGCACTGCTGGGTTAAGCAGACACCAAACAGTGTCTGTTTCCCCTCTCTGGACTCACTCCAGCCCTCAACGTCCATCCTGTGGTGAGGGGCTCAAAACAGGACACAGGATTTGAGCTGTGGCCTCACCAGTGCTGAGTACAGGGGACAATTCCTGCCCTGCTCCTGCTGCCCACACTACTGCTGATCCAGGCCAGGATATCATTGGCTTCTTGGCCTCCTGGGTGCATGCTGGTTCATTTTCAGCTGCTGTTGACCAACACCCCCAGGCTGACCCTTTTACACTGCACAGCCTTCCATCCATTTTTCTCCAAGTCTGGAGTGTTGCCTTGGGTTGTTGTGACCCAGGTGAAAGAACTGACAATTCCCCTTGCTGAACCTCATACAACTGGCCTTGCCCCATCAACCTGTCCACATCCCTCTGCAGAGCCTTTCTGCCCTTCAGGACATCAACACTCCCACCCAGCTTGATGTCATCTACAAACTGACTGAGTTGATAAAGACATTAAACAGGACTGGCCCCAAAACTGAGCCCTTGATTATCACTTGTGACCAGTTGTCCCCTGAAAGTCTAAGGTGGCAGTTCTGCTGGTGCCCCTCCTTCTCCAAGAATCAAAAACTTTTATTGTTTCATGATGGCTTTGCCCAAGACACCCTCCAACCATCACATTACCCACAAGTTCTCTGTCCACAAGCAAGAGGTCCAGCAGGGCACCTCCCCTGGTTAGCTCACTCACCAGCTGTGTCTGGTCATCTGCCACATACTCCAGGAACCTCCTGGACTCTTTCCTCTCTGCTGTGGTGTATTTCCAGCAGACAACTGGGAAGTCAATGGCCCCCATAAGAAGAAGGGCCAGTGATCAGGAGATTTCTCCCAGCTGCTTATAAAAATATTTCATCTGCCTTATGGGAGATCTGAAATGACTCTTCTCCCTAACCTGTTTTTTAAAGCAGAAACCTACACCTAGGCTGTCTTCTGCCTCTCAGCCCCACCTCAGCCCCACCTCCCACACCTCCCACCTCCTTTCTATGAGTTCATCCCACTTGTACTATTCCGGATGACTGGAAGCTGGCCAATGTGATTCTCACTCATAAAGAGGGTAGGAAGGAGGATCCTGGTAATTACAGGCCAGTTAGCCTGACCTCAGTACCAGGTAAGATAATGGAGCAATTTATACTGAGTGCAATCCTGCACCACTTACAGGATGGCCAGGGTATCAGACCCAGCCAGCATGGGGTTAGGAGGGGTAGGTCATGTTTGACCAACCTGATCTCCTTTTATGACCAGGTGACCTGCCTGGTGGGTGCAGGAAGGGCTGTGGGTGTTGTCTGTTTGGACTCCAGCAAGGCCTTTGACACTGTCTCCCACAGCACACCCCTGGAAAAGCTGCAGCCCAGGGCTTGGACAGGAGCCCTCTGTGCTGGGTTAGGAACTGGCTGCATGGCTGAGCCCAGAGAGTGGTGGTGAGCAGTGCTGCATCCAGCTGGCAGCCAGGCATCAGTGGTGTCCCCCAGGGGTCTGTGCTGGGCCAGCTCTGTTCAGTATTTTCATTGATGACATGGATGAGGGTCTTGAGTCTTTCATCAGTAAATTTGCAGATGACACTAAGCTGGGAGCATGTGTTGATCTGTTGGAAGGTAGGAGGGCTCTGCAGAGAGACCTGGAATGGTTGATGGATGGGCAGAGTCCAGTAAGATGAGGTTTAATAAGTCCAAGGGCCGAGTCCTGCACTTTGGCCACAATAACCCCCTGCAGCACTACAGACTGGGGACAGTGTGGCTGGACAGTGCCCAGGCAGAAAGGGACCTGGGGCTGCTGGTGACAGCAGCTGAACATGAGCCAGCAGTGTGCCCTGGTGGCCAAGGCCAATGACATCCTGGCCTGGATCAGGAATGGTGTGGCCAGCAGGAGCAGGGAGGTCATTCTTCCCCTGCACCCAGCACTGGTGAGGCCACACCTTGAGTGCTGTATCCAGCCCTGGCCCCTCAGGTTAGGAAGGACATTGAGTGCTGTGTCCAGCTCTGGCCCCTCAGTTCAGGAAGGACATTGAGATGCTTGAGTGCATCCAGAGGAGGCAATGAGGTTGGTGAGGGAGCACAAACCCTGTGAGGAATGACTGAGGGAGCTGGGGGTGTTCAGCCTGGAGAAAAGGAGACTCAGAGGTGACCTTATCACTCTCTACAACCTCCTGAAAGGTGGCTGCAGTCAGCTGGGGGTTGGTCTCTTTCTCCAGGCAGCAACTGACAAGAGGACACAGTCTCAAGCTGCACCAAGGGAAATACAGGTTGGATATTAGGAAAAAGTTTTTTATAGAAAGAATGATAAAGTACTAGAATGGTCTGCCTGGGGAGGTGGTGGAGTCACCATCCCTGGATGTGTTTAAGAAAAGCCTAGATGTGGCACTTGGTGCCATGGTTTAGTTGAGTTAGGGTTGGGTGGGACTTGATGATCCTGAAGGTCTCTTCCAACCTAATGATTCTGTAATTCTCCTGCACTTGATGAGTTGATTTACTGTATTGAGTTTGCATGGCCTGGGTTTTGTTAGCAGGGGAGGACACAGAGATGGCTCCTGTCAGAAGCTGCTGGAAGCTTTCACTATATCTGGCAGAGCCAATCTCTGGTGGGTCCAAAGATGGATGGGCTGCTGGCCAAGGCTAGGGCAATTAGAGATGGTGGTGACACCTCTGTGATAACATAATTAAGAAGAAATTAAAACAAAAGTTGTAGCACAGTTGTAATTTTCAGCCAGAGAAGAGTGGAGTGAGAACGTGTGAGAGGAGCAACTCTGCAGACACCAAGGTCAGTGGAGGAGGGGCAGGACATGCCCAGATGCTGGAGCTGAGATTCCCCTGCAGCCCCTGGTGCACCCACGGTGAAGCAGCTGTGCCCCTGCAGCCCATGGAGTCACAGGGGTGCAGAGATCCATCCACAGCTGTGGAGGAGCCCCACACCAGAGCAGGTGGATGTCTGAGAAGAGGCTGTGATCCTGTGGGAGACCTGTGGAGAGAGGGACCCTGCTCCTGTGCTGGAGCAGCCTGTCCTTGGAGGACTCCCCTTGATAGAGTGACCTCACACCGCAGCAGATTGAGGGGGACTGTTGTCCATGAGATGGATTCACACTAGAGAAGTTAATGGAGAGCTGTCTGCCATGGGAGGGACCCCAGGGTGCAGTGGGGGAATGATTCCTCTCCCTGAGCAGCGGGAGAAGCCACAGGAGATGAGCTGATCACAACCCCCATTCCCTGTCTGCCTGCACTGCTGGAGTAGGAGGTGGAGCTGAAAGGAGGGAGGGGTGCAGGGAAGGTGTTTTTAAGGATTTTGTTAACAATAAATCCTCTTCATATCTCCATATATGAGCCTGTTTTGCCCTTGATGGTATTTGGTGAGTGATCTCTCCCAGTCCTTACCCCATGAACCCTTCATTTTATATTCTCTCCTCTGTCCAGCTACAGAGGAGAGTGAGTGAGTGGCTTTGGTGTGTGCTGGCAGCTGGCCAGTGTCACCCCATGACATCTACTCATATGGATCCTCCTTATGCCCCAAAAAACGTGTGACTCCTGCCCCTTGTGCTCAAACTTGCCTTACGTGGTCAATGGCTATGTGTTAAGGATGGAAGACAATGTACTGCATCAATACAGTGTTCAGTTTTGCTGCATGCTGACTTCTGCATTTCTGCTCATGCCAGGGCTGGGATTGTTGGTCTCCTGTTGGAAGGGAGATGTGTTATGGACCACTAAAACCCTGCAATTGCTCAGCTAGGCAATGGAAATGAAGAACCACTGTATCAGATGAAGATTACTCTCAGCAGAAACTACTGCAGTACCTGTAAAAAACATTTGCTGTGCATGCAGCATCTGTAAGAAAGACAAATTTAATTCCAGTTTCAGTAAAGATACAGCAAAGGATTAAATCACTTTTTGCAGTGACATCCAGACAGAATCAAATTTAATTAGTTACCAGACAAGATTTAGCATCCACCAATGCTTAAGAAACCCACAGTTGGTATCAGGGCTGGAGAACTTCTCACTTCACTTTCACTTGCACCAGTCTTCTGCAGGATGCCTTTGAAAGCATCCATCTCATAGATTACTGCAAAGCAATGTAGTTGGAAGTAAATATAACATATGGGTAGGTGTGCTTATTTTATAAATGGCTTTAAACTTCTTCCAAAGACACAGGAAAACTGGATTTTGCCAGGTTTGACTGATCTTATATCCAACACTCGGTTTTTTGTCTACAGAATATTTTATCTTGGGGCTGCAGTATTTTTTGAGGACTGAAAAGCTGGCTTTAGGGGAAGTTTTCTTCGTATTTATTCATGCATCAATAGTACTAGGCAGCCCATACACTAAAATTAGGATCTTTCTTCCAAACACATTATTTAATCTGCAAAAACTCATTCAAATTAAATATGCACACATTAGAGAAACTGGGACTTAGTCACAAGGGCAAAAGAAAATTGTTTCAATATTTTGCCCCTAAAGCAAAAGAAAAGATACAACTATTTTCCTTGGACCATCTTCTGTGATTCTCTTCTCTCAACATCAATTTTTTATAATAAAAAATGGCCAAAGTGCCAGATTTTTTAATGTCTTCTCATAAATAATTTACAGACTGCATAAAACAAGAGATAAATAAAAGGACCTTCTTTATCACCCTTGTGAGTAACTGAGCATAGTCCTGGTGAGATTCCACTGAACTCAGTGAACTGTGTCTCCAGGCTTTCATTTGGGGAACTCAATCCATAAACACAATTGCACAATTGTAACTACAGATGTTTTACTGGTACAGTACATAAAGCAGTACGGGGTGGGGGGGCTTGCATTTAATGCTTTTTTTTTTTTAACTTCTTGCTTTTACTACTAGCTTACACCACCAGAAAATACAAAACTGCCAGTTTAGTTCTATAATTCAAATTAATGCATAAATCCAAGCCTCCAGAGTTTTAAGACAAATAACACTGTTTGCCTCAGAAGTGCAGAAACCATATAACATTTTAACTGAAAGTGATTAAACCAGAATAACCAACGGGGATACATTCAAACTCCCCAAAATTTTTAGGTAATAGTAATTATTATTATTTAACCTCTATCTTTATCTTTACCTCTAAGCTAAATGTGTTTGGATTTTTCTGTGCAGATAATCAGAAAAATCCTTGGAGTATGATTTCCTTCACTGGCCAGTGATTAAACTCTCTTCCCAAAAGTGGTGGGGTCTTGCTCTCTCATTAGACTAAAGCCTTTGCTGTGGGCACTACATGATACATATTTCTGGTTTTTCTAAAAGAACACATTGCCACAACATTGTTGAGCATTTCTCTTAGATTATCAATATCTCTTTTTTTTGCATTAGGACGAAAAAAAATTACAGTGCAGAGCACTGGGTAGGGAGTTAACAAAGGAAACTCTCCCCCCCCCTTTCCTGCCCATTGCTTGGTGACACAGGGGCAGTATTGTCCCTTTGAGTCACTCTCACACCAGCACAGGGATGACACTGAAATCCAGGCATTTTGCTTTATATCATGGGTCCCCCTGAGCGGGTTAGGGATGGGGGTGGAGGGGAGCTCCTCTCCCTGGTTCAGCTGGAAGTGTTTGCTTGCAGCCACTCCTCTGGCTCCACTCTCTAGGGGTGGTCATTAGGGAGGTGTTAAATACACACCTGCCAGTGAGCTTGGCTCATACCCACAAAGACTCCCATGTGACCACAGGAAATGGGCATGATTTTAGTATGATCTGTTATTATGTATTTCTGGGCTTGTTCTTCATTGAAAGACCTCAGTCCTTCCCTGACTTTGTGCCAGAATCTAACATCTGGGGGGATAGAATTTCCCATGTCAGAAGTACGAGACTGCAGAGTTGCTTGGGGCATCTTTCACTGGTCTGTGTGTGCCCTACAGTCAGAACCTTTGATGCCTTAAGTTTCAGCTTTCATGTTTTTCAGATTCTGTGCTGCCTAGGGGTGTAGTTCTGAGCCTCATTAAATGCTGGTAAGCTCTCCTCACAGAACAGGTAGACAAAAAATCCTTTTCAAGCTTGAGACCAAGGGCAAGGGTTACAAGTTTTCAGGCCCAAAAGCATAAACAGTGGACTGAAGAGAGAAAACAAGGATGGGCCTTCCTAATCTGAAGCTGTAATTGGACAATTAACCCCAATATGCAAATGGACCAAAACTTAGAAAAATGTGAGACCTCATGACCAGTCATCCATTTTATGACCATTTTGGGTCCATCTGGACTGTACCCCTGGCCAGGCTCTTGTACTGCCTAAAGTGTATCCTTAAAGGTCTTTTACTAAATACCTGCTTTATTCTCTTAGCACTGTCTTGTCTCTGTTCCAGGCCAGCCTTCCCAAGGCATCACCTTCAATATGGCTTAGAAGAAAAATAACCTTACTAGCATAAGATGGTTCAGACCAGTTGTAAACCCTTTTCTAACTGAGACACAGAGAGTCTTCACAGCTTCCTTTTTTTCCTAGTACTTGGCTGCTAATTTCATGTTTTATTAAGGATTTCTTGTAGTCCTAAGAGTTAACTCAGGGTTCTCACTGATCCCCAATCCCCATTAGCTGTCAGTCTCAAGGGAGTGTAAAAATTTTAGTTTAAAAGAAAAACAAAGCTCAGAAGAAGTATTCTTTGCCTCTGACTGGTCCCTCTCCACTCTGAAGATGTTTCAGTGGCCCCTGGTGGTATCCCTCCATTTGGAAGCAAGGATTTGAAATCTGGCAAAAGAACCACACACTTCTCTCTCTTTCACCTACACATTCAGGTACAAATCTGGGATGTGGCCACAACTCTCTCCATCCCCTGGAATTTCCACTATGAAGTGTCCTAACTATAAAAGGAGGAAGGAAATGAGGCTTTACCTTTCCCCAGTTCTCTGAAATTAGTATTTTTGAAGTGAGCAAAGAAAACAAAAGCCAAGGCCCTGAATCATCTCTCCTTTGGTGTGGTTTTGGATTGAGGGATTACGTGTTTTCTCCATTTTATCATTTCCATACTGGCAGGAACAATGCAGCCCAATATCAGTGACTGATAATGCAGTGTTGGGAAAAAATGTAGATTTTCGATTGAATAGACATGTTCATCTCATTGGGATGTAAATGAAAGGTGTTCCTGATGCATTCCATCTCTTGACATTTCCATTTCCACCTGTCCTTCAGGGATGTTCACCTCCAAGAAATGCATTAAGGGAAATCAGAGCATATAAGGATGAAGCAGGATGGCATGCAATGTTGATATTCCATATTCAAAGTAAAAAATACAGGAATGTCATTTTAATTGAGCTGCAGAGAGTACAGCTCCTTTCTAATTTCCTGTACAAAGTAATGCAAATATATGGAAACTTAAAATCCAAAAATAATTTCAGTTAGCTCTTGTATTATCTGTTAGAGCAAACAAGAATTAAATGAATGTCATTGTAAGTAATATTCAACTTGAAATCTGTTTTCTAACCAGAATAATTATCTTTATTTTATTTGAATAAACAAGAGCCAGGCAGAGAGTTTCAGAGTATGTAGAATAGTTTAAACCAACATTAGAAGAATATTATTAAAAACAGCTCCTCATATCCCTTTACAGTAAGTTACATAAAATAGACCAAGGAGACACAGTGTATTAAATTTCTCTAACAATAAGATCTCATTTCCAAAACTAAAATATGCATCAGTCTTCTTTTATGTACAGTCCATATAAAGCAAGCATCAAGGATTAATCACTCCATGTAAGAGATGCTGTGATCATATATTACTTTTGCCCAGCATCCATATTCCAGTGTCCCCGTTTGATTTGAGCTTTTGAAGATAATGATCCTTCAAGCTATATTCATGAACATGTTCCATCAAGGCTGGATGACTGTTTATTTGAATAAAGGTTGCAGGTTTTCTGTCAGCTACCTCACATCTTGTATATTCATTGTATAAAGGGGATGCATAAGTATCAATGCACACAGCAGTGCATTTTAGATTCTGGAGGAAAACAAACACTTTGTCTCTACAACAAAAGAAGAATTTAGCTCAGCTCACGAGAGAGACCATTGCTTTTAATATTGTCATTTCCTTTATTACAGATGATGCATGATTCCTCCTGTATAACTAAGAACTCACAACAGGACACAAGATGTTACATTCCTCATTTATTACGCATTTTGAGAAGTCATTTAAAAACTCTTGTACACATTGATATTTTTCAAAAATAAAGAAACCAAATTAATTTAAAATAATGATGTAATTTTTAAAGTTCTTTCGACTTTTGCTCAAACTTCAAAATACACTACGCCCTTTTCTCAGGTCAAAATCATTCCTGCACATACACATATTCATTTCTAGTTGCTTTGTTTTGTTTTATTTCAGGACTACTTTCCTATGTTAAACAAAATGGACAACAAGAAAGCATTGATATAAATGTACAAAGAAGATACTTCCTTTGGGGTATTGAAGAGTTGGGAAGTTCATAGTCTTCATACAAATATATAAAATATTTGAAATTTTCTCCACTCATTGGAATCCATTCAGTTTCACTTGTCAGACCTGTGCAACAAATACAAGACCAGAAATTAATCATTATCAGTGCACCCACGGGTATTTTCAGATCATGCAGAAAAGTTGTGAGGGGGAGGACACTCCCCACACCTGCAGTTTTTCCTGTGCTGACAGCACTTGTTTACAGCCAAGCTCAGGGAATACAAATCTTTGTGATCCACTAGCTTTTCCAGATCTCTGTCTGATGAAACTTCATGATTCTGTCAAGACTTCAGGCCTTTAAAGCCTTGAGTTTTGCCCTTGGTACAGTGTTGCCCTGTTCTTCTCTGTTTTTCTAAAGTTTTTCTACAGTTCCTTCAGCCTTCTGATGATTTACTTTTTGTAATTAAGTTTTTCACAGATTTTCACATAAACAACCTATTGTTATTGTAACTGTTCTTTCATATTTACATTCTTTCTCATAAAAGGAAAAAAACCCAACCTGTTAATAAACTGTTAAGTTAACCAGTGTAGTTAGAGGGGAAAACTTTCTTCCTCCAATCCATAGTCACTGTTAAAACTCTGTAAATATCAAAGTCTGTAAATAAACTGCCCTTTTTTGCCTTAAACATCACAGTGCGTGAGTGTCGTTTCTTTAGTGTGCACAGCACAGGGTGTGCGCTGCTGGGGCTCTGCCCCACCCCACTGCCCATCTCATCCCCAGCCAGCCAGCAGAGTCAGGGAGCTGGGCAGGGAGCTGGGCAGGGAGCTGGGCAGCTCCAGCCCTGCACAGACCCTGAGTGGGACTCAGCCCCAGGAAAGCCCTGCCACTGCTCCAGCAGGCACAGGAGGCAAATCCCACCCTCTGGCCATGTTGCAAGGTGTAGGGATGCATCAATTCAAAAAAATCAAAATGGTATTTAAGTTTACCATTAAATACTACTTATCGAGACATATATATGTATATGTATGTGCAATTTAATTTTTTTTTAAACTGCTTTGGTTATCCTCTTCTCTTGCCTTTTCTGTTCTGCCCATTAGAGTCTTCACTGGTGAGATTCCACCCAAACTGAATAGTCCTGGGGAAATTTCAGCCTCTCTTCTTTTGGTAGTGTGTATCTTCCTGTAACATCTCCTGTCACAGCTCCACTTCTCCCCTATTTCTGCTTTAATTCTCATAACTGACCAGCACTGAGGACAGTACTCTAGACATAGTAGCAAAGTATTTTTCGTGTTCTTTTCATAAATCCCACTGAATTATTTATTTATCTAAGGCAAGGTTGGGGGGGCACTTTCCTTTGACATGTCTATAGTGACTCTTTCCTGCATAGTCATAGCTAATTTGAAGCCCAGCTTAGGGTCTATTTCTGTTCTCTTTGAAGTTAGGAAATACCATGGTTGCTATTGATATCAGTGGTTCCAGACAGCACAATACTGAAAACCTGAAAACAGGTTTTGCAATTAACTTTAAAAAGGTCAAGACACTAACTTTCTCAGCACATTTGTCTAATTAGCTAAGATATAAGTATTTGAGGTGGAGAAATATGCCTACTTTCAGTAAATTTTATTGAAATTGTTAACCTTGAACAAATGCTTAGAAAACAGAGAAAAAGGTCACAGGACAGAACAAAAAATGACAACCTTCTATATCTCAGGGTGTGTTACATGAAGGGAGTTTTTGCTGTGCTCCTGAGCACATGCAGGCTGTGCACATTTGAGCAAACAGTGGAGGGACACTCAAAAGGCTGGGACTGCTTCACTTTCAGAAGAAACTCTTCCCTTGAGAAGAGAGGTGCTATTAAGACAAACCCTGCATAGCTTATACTGACTGCTCGAAAGTGATGGCAACCTTTAAATAAAGGAGTCAAATGTTAATTAATTTATCTTGAAAGAATGTGAGAGGGTATCACTGCCCACAGTGAGGCAGCCATACCACCACATGTAGTGCTACCAACACTCTCTGTGGCCATTAGCAATCAGACAAGGTAGCCATCTCACAGCTGGGCTCAGTAAGGCAATGCACTGTTCTGTTTCAGCTGAAATTTCCTTCCAGTCAGGTAATTTTAGGTATTTCTCTTTCTGATCTCAAAAACAAAATCCAGCTTTAGGGCTGTATTTGATGGCTCCCTGGGATACACACGCACAAGAAATCCTGTCCTATATAATTACCTCCTGCCTACACAAGCTCTCCATGTGCTTCAGCACTCAGGATTATTCTCCTTTCTCTTTCAAACTCTCCTGTGCCTGTTCCTGAGTATCACAGGGTGGGTGTTTTCAAGTGGTGTGTGAATAAAACATTGCTGGCTATGACTGAACTCGAGGGCTCAAGCCTGGGATGAGGAGAATGAGTGTGCAGGGCAGGGCAGGCAAATCTGAGCACAGTGTGGTCCTCAGCATCACAAGTGTTTCCTGCTCCTTCTGCTGAAAGAGGCCAGTGACAGGCTCTGTCTCCAAACACATTGTGGGCAGATTGTGGCATGATGGACAGCAGTAATTTAGCATTCTGGGTTTTAGGATTACATGATAATTTTCTGAACCTTTTTAGCAGATTCAGCATCTTAGATTTAAGGCTGCATTTTCTGCAGGAAAATTTCCCTGGAAGAGACATCCGTCATGCATGGGAGCTCCACGCTTATCTTCTTTGAGTAGTTTAACCTTTCCTTACTTCCTGAGTTCCTAATGACAGCCATCCTGTGCTGGGCATGTCAAGTCCCCAAGGATCATGGTAATACAAAGAAGATGGGTACAAAGCCTTTGGGTACAAAAAGGATGGAGACAGATTTCCCTCACTGTGCCAACTGACAGGAAAGGAGACAATAGGCACAAATTTAAATACAGGGAATTTCATCTAAATAGGAAATAAAACTTCTTTTAGCATCAGGGTGGTCAAACACTAGTCTAGGTTGCCCAGGAAGGTTGTGCAGACTCCATTCTTGGAGATATTCAAACTCTGACTGGACATGGCCATGAGCAATGGCCTGAACAGGACATGGGACTGGATATTTCCCCAGGATGGTCTTGAGGCTCAGGCAGTCTGTAAGTCTGGCAGAGGCTTTGCTTGTCCCAGGGGAAGCTGTCTTCTACTCGTGAGGGTCATGGTGGATTCATGGGCCATGTGCAAGGCCCCTCTTGCCCCTGCCTGGTTGTGGAGCCATCAGTGAGTTTACAAACTGAAACAGCAAGGTGTTATAAACAGTATTACTGTGTTACTAATAAGACAAGTAATCTGCTTGATGGGATTACTTTTGGTCACATGCTCCAGTTTTTCAAATATTTCTGTGATGGTTTTGGTTCTTTCTTTGTCTTTTCTTTGTTTCCTCACAGTTCCCACACCTTTGACCTTCAGCTCCCATTGAAATCAATATTTATATCCCTTAATGCCTTCATGACCTCAGGGCTGAAAGTGGCATTGTCTCCCATCCAGCCAAGCAAGCACCTCTCTTCTTTCCTCCTTCCATGACACAGGTCTCTCACTAGGCAATGGACCAAAAGGCTTGCTGTGTCCAGTTCTTCCAGTCACAGCTGGGACACAGCAGCTCTAACCAAAGGAAACCCAGCCTTCTAGGAGCCTACAAGAGAGGCTAGTTAGCAGGAGGAGCAATAAAAACCAAAAACCTGGGAACCCTGCCACATGCCATTCAAAAGAAGCAAAAATCAAATTGCCATGATGATAAATCTTTCCTTAGGGCTCAGGTGCTGAGGAAAATCAAGCCCACTTCTCTAAAATTTTGTCTAAAACATGCTGCTTGCTTGCAAGTGGTGCTATTTTAACACCTGGTAACTGTATTGTCTTTCTCTCAGGTATACTCTCTGCTCTCTGGTTGTTTATAATTACTACCTGAACTCCCTTTGCAGTCAGTGGACCCTCTATTATCTCCCTGTGATGCTCTAATCCACTCAGACCTCCCACTGGCCAGCTCCAATTCTCCCTGTCCCAGCTCCCAAAGGCACGTTATTTTTAGAGCACAGACTCCTCCAGAGATCAATGGGAGCCTGTAAACTCAAAAATAGGTTGCTTATGGTACATTAATAATCCTCACAGTTATGTTCTCTGGTGATTCTTTCAGCTGCTGCAAGTTATCACCAGACTCCCTCGCTGCTCCAATCAACCTTGCACTGAACAAACCTCAGCCATTTAAAAAAAGAATATACTCGAGAGGAAATGCTTAAGTGTTGTCCTGATTAAGGGTGGACATAAGCACATGCTTAGGAACACTCTGAATCATGGAATTAGAGGGTTTTTCAGCCCTCAAGACCTTCTCCATTCCCTGACTGAGAATCTGCAAAGCTATGATTGCAGTCAGTTGGATGCCAGTGTCAGCTTCTGGAATAAAAAAGACTGGATCCCTGAGGTTTCTGACCACAAAAAAAAAGGCAGTAGCTGTTTTTATATAAGAAACTATTTAATGCATTTGCTGCTCAACACAGATGCAACTTCAAAAAGAAATGTAAATAATGAAATGAATTGCAAAATCTCATTTTTTTTTTTCCTTTTTCAAAATTAGGTTTTAATGCTGCATCTCCCTTTTATTCTCTGAAAATACCCAACTAGTTAACAGCAAGCAGACAAAATATTTATTCTTAAAAAAACACTAGTAATTCCAGTTGTTAGTGTTTTCTGTTCCTAGAGAGCATGCTAGTTGAAAGAAGAAACATGAAATCCATCCAGATTTTGGCTGTATCTCCATATACACAATAAAATTACTACATTTGGAGCTAATATCATATAATTAAAGATCATGCATGAATCACCTGGGCACTAAATAACTTATTTTTTCCCATTTTAATAGTTCCCAGCCCTATATATTTAATCCCAAAATTCTGTTAAGGTGTCCTCTTTTATAAGAAGTAACTTTGCACAGGAGAAAACAGACATTAGCACTTCAAAGAAGATCAGTGATTACAGCAAGTGCACCAAGGTTCAGTAAATGCCTCCCACTCAACAAGCTTCCAAAGTGAACGACCACATGATGTTTACTCCTCACCAGAACCCATTTATAGATCTCTTACTCACCACTATCTCAGTCATAAACGCAACCCTCAAAAAGAGGCAGCAAGGAGCTCTCTATTTGGGAGCAGACAGAGAGTTCACAGTTGGAGATCTGGCCCTTGTCTTCACCATACTGTTTAGCCAGGCTGTGGATCATGATTTAGGTCACCCACACTCTGAAGATTCCAAGCTGAAAGTGTTTATTACATACCATAAGCCTTGCACACAAACAGCAGGTATGGCTGCTTGAAGAAAATTCTGCACCATTTGGAAAAATTGATAAAAAGGGCTAAAAAATGCCCCTTCAAAAGTGCAAGTGGGAAACAAAGGTACTAATGACTTCTTATGGAATTACGAGGCCTGGGAAAGAGTTTTGTTCCCATTATGTCATTTAAAAGACATCTGGCCATTCCCAGCAAATAGCACACTGGGAATGAAAAGGGTATCAGTTACAGTAAGGTAAGAAGGGGACAGAGGTCATGAACGTCTGTTAGTCTGGAGCAGAATTAGCCTAGAATTACAAATACACTGCTCTACAGAAGGAAAAACCTGGGCCAAAGGTAAATCCAGGGACAGGTCTCCTCTCATTGCTCTAGTGAATTGTCAAGGTGAAATAAAGCCAGACTATCTCCTTAGACTCTCTAATTCTCCTGCACATCTGGTAAAAGCCTTGACCTTTTGGAGACAGTGACCTGGAGTGCCAGTGGATCTGCTTTAATTCCTCTCCCCTCACTTCCCTTTGATGGGCAGCACTTGCTACAGCCGGCTTCTCCCTTGCAACTACTTTAATATTTATATCATATGGAGATCACTGTCCACACAGATGCCAGAGGAAGCAGCAGGAAGTCAAATGTGCTCCAGGTTAACATATTAATGCTGTGATGGGATGCCAGAGAGATGTTTTAAGTCGCAAAGGGGAGGGAGTTCATCCCTTGACTCCTTTCCAACAATGTCTGGTTGACTCAATGAAAGATACTACTTTAAATTCAACTATGCTTTCCTGCATGATTTTTTAAAAATATTTCAACACATTTGTTATATTTTTGTCAGGATATTGAGAGCAACTCTGATAGAGCTGAGCATATATCATATGTCTTTTAAAATATGTTTTCTCTCATTTATATTTTCTGGGCATTGTCTCCATGAAATACTAGAAAGGTAAACATTTTTGCTTTTTTTAAAATTATTTTTACCACCTTTTTTTTCTTTTTCCTTTTACCTACAGTCAGTAAAAATATGTAAGAAAGCAGCTGAAAATGGAAATGTAGATTGCACATACACATACATGCAGGGTTTCAAAACAAAAAGAGAAAGGTCAGAATTTTTATTCCTTCAATTTATCTGACAAAGAGTGCTAGGCAAAAAATAATTTCCACCAAAATGCAAGAAGAGTCTTTTTAATAACAAACTTTGCTATCCTCACTATGAAGAAATTATTGAAAGCCATATGCTCTTTTTGACATCCATATGTTCTTTCTCTAATTTACATCTCAGTTCAGGCAGTGTGACATGGGGAGTGAAGGACAGTTCTGACCCTTTCACTGTTTGCAGCTCAGTAGTGCACACAAAGGAGCTGCAGCCAAGTGCTGTGCAACAGCAGGTCTAGTCAGGCACAATAGACCCTTTTATTTAAGACAGGGAAAGTCAGGTGGAAAAATTCCTCCTGTTATACTGTTATCAAAATTTCTTGGTACCTGCACTGACACAAAGCTTTGACACCAAAGGAACTTGCAAAAGAGACACAATTTCACTCAGTGGTTCTGAAATGACAGCTGTCAAATAGAAGTCTTTCAGATCAACCTGAATTCTAAATTTTTGTTGCCTGAAAAACCTAATGTCCATAAAGACATGACACTTGTAATTGTTTAAGTTTTTATATTTTATATTTTTTAAGTGCAGCACAGATGCCGATGATCCACATGTATGTGGTCCAAGATGTTGCAATAAGAAGCAGTTTCAAAAGTGAAAAAAAAACCCTCAGATATCAGCATTTCTAGTGAAAAATAAAATATCCCTACCTCTTGACTAGTACTAATTCAAGAATTTGGGGATTTGTAGTATGTTACAAACACTACAACCTCTAGAGCATGGAAATATGCTCTGAACTTCCACATCTCTTTAGACTTACCAGTTATGATTTTACTTCTGGCATTTCATATTGGACATTTCTTGGCTGAGATCAGAAAGCTGCCTAAAACATTATGCTGCGCTGCCAGTTCTCATTTACATAAAGTAGAACCCTAATGAGCATGGGGTTTTTTAGCTAATGGATTCAGTACAAATGCTGATATAAATATATTGTCTATAAAGATAAAACAACAGTTTCTTAAAGCTGGCAAAGTATATCTTGAAGTTTATCTTATCTGAGTAGTTCATAAAGAGACAATTTTAAGGGACTGATTATGCAGAGCACTTTGAAATGTTATTACAAAGAAAACCCTATATAAATTCTGGCATACCCTCTGTTATTGGTATTATTACTACTTCTGCAATGACTTTTTCTGGAGCTATCCTTTACATTTTCCCCCCATACTGTACAAGATTTAAAGCAGAGTGGCTGTAACAGATGCTTACCACACATTAAATTCAAGTTTTAATTTTAATTTTCTGCTTTTCATTAACATTTTCACTACAAATTCTTATGACTTAAAGTGTCATCCCTATAAAAAGATTTTGCAGACCCATCTTCAGTTGCTTTGGGACTGTATGAGGTCATTTGTGATTCATAATGGCTAGCAAAGATTAAGCAGCATATAACATATGCTGTGATTAAAGTTGTTGATAAGGAGTTGCAGTGGCTCTTTTTACTTCTGTTAATGAGAACTGTGCTGCAGCACTTTCTGCTTTTTAAATTAGTGTCTTCTGCAGGAAAAAAAAAAGAAAAAAGAAAAAGCTTTTTCTTTCTAGCACTTTATTAAGTTCTGCCAAGTCCATGCAGGTTTGTGCCTGTAATTATTATACAATGCAATTATTTACCAATATAGGGGAAATTGTTCTCTGAGTTTATGTTAAGTGGTTCTCCTTCACCTATACAATCTCTGTGTTAAAAAGCATTTGTTTCCAGTGTAGGCATCACTTGAGAGCTTGGTAGGTATCATCCTGACCATATTAGCATGTACACCCAAACAGTCTGTTAATGAAGCCAAATGACTTAAAGAGCTTAAGTGGCAAAAAGTTCATGTTGGTGAGATTAGAGAGGGACTTCTTAGACAATTTAGTTGTATTTCATTTCCATTCCCCGTAACATCAGACAGTGAAACTTCAGTAATTACCATTGTAGCAAATTCACCAGTAAGGGATCCAAAGCCTAATGGCTGCTCCTGCAAAGTGTTTATTACCTCCTTTGAGGTGCAACAAATCTTATTGATTTCTCCAATGATAACCAAAACCACTCAACTGCTTGCAGGCACAGGGTGGAAAATAGCCAGTAGCAATGCACCTGGGTGGTGTTGTAGTATGAAAAAGAAAAGAGGTTGCTAGGAGCCCTTATGGACTGGTAATTGTCATGTCTACAAGCCAAAGATCTATACAGAAGGGACCAGACAAAGCACTAAAACAAATAAAATAATGATTGGTAAATATTCAGTACAGAAAAACAGACAAACAAAACCCCCACAGTAAAAATAAAACCAAAAATAAACTATAAAAAATATTAAAAGAGGAACTCATAAAAAGCTGTGACATTTAAAACAATGGGATATCTTTCTTGTACTGAGAGTGGTGATGCAATATGAAATTCACCCTCTGAGAGTTAATTGCCTGAATGGGGTTTCTCAGCCAGGGCATGTCTCTGAAAACAAAATTTCCAGCTAGGAGAAAATGTATATGGTGGTGAGTGCTCTTGCTGCAGAGGCTCCCTGCAGTCAGCACTTGGCAGCCCACCACAGAGATGACGTGGGGAAAATACCTCAGAGGTTGTCTGCAGCTGAAGTACAAAGGCAAGAACATGATTACTGGTACTGAACTCTGTCACCCAGATCAAACACGGTCAAATTATTATACATCTAAAACACAGAATTCCTGGATTGCTTCAAAAGTGACTTGTGACTCTGGGGCCCGCACTCCAAGTGGATCCAGCCCTTGGGCTGGATGGTGACAGAACCCACCAGAAGCATTACAGCTCCAAAAAGCCAAACCCCCTCACACCCCATGTAGGACAGCACGGTCAGGGGGCCCAGAGCCATTCTGCACCTCTCAAGCCCTCTCTGCCTGCTCTCCTGGCAGCCCCACACTCTCCCATGGAAGCCTCAGCCCAGCAGCACCGCAGTGCCTTGGCCAGGCACTCAGCACAGAGACAGCCAGCAGCAGGAGCTGTGCCTGCCACAGGAGGAGGAGGCTTGGTGAGACATCTCCCAGCCTTGTAAACCCTCCAGTAGCTTGGACTGTAAAATGCTGTAATGATCTTAATGGCTTGTGTCTGCAATCAAGGGTTTGAAGCTGCTGAGCAACAGCTGTTGCAAGTACTTAGAAATGTTATTTGGGGTGGACAGAGAGCTGGAAATATAACAAATCAAAGCTTCATGAGAAAAGTGCCTGATTTAGTTTAAAAATTTGGATTCATTCTCAGGAAACTGAAAATCCCCAGATATTCTGTACTTTTCTGGGAAAATTCAGGCCACCCAGTTCTGTTTTTCTACAAAAATATTTGCTTGGGGGAGGTTGAAATTTGGAGGAAGATGATGTTATCTTTCCTGACATTTTTATGGTAGGGTAAAGACTCTTCCAGGTGAATCCTTTTGGCAGTCTTACTGTAGTCCCTCAGTGCCATAAAAGCCATTGTAGGGGTGGGCTATCACCCTCAAGATTGTGCTGCCTCATGCCATATGAACTCTAAAATGCACAACTGTGCTACATAATTAAATTATGAACAATGATTCTCAAGTTGTTTTGCACAAAAGAGATTCTGGAGGAAGGCATTGGCCTTGGACTTCTTTTACCTTGGCACTTCATTTGTGCTGGTTCTCCAATCAAATATTAAAGCTTTACCCAAAATTATGTATGAAACAGCTTCAGAAATCCAAATGCAACCTATCACAGAGCAAAATGCTGCAGTTGGAAAGGTTCTATGATTTCACACCTGAATGCTCATGTCTTTTGCTATTGTCATGCTGGCTGCCACTTAAAACTCCTGATAAGCTGGCATTTTCTCCAGAGACACATGCCCAGTGCTAAGCAACACTGCTTCGTGTCTGCATGGTTTTCACATAGAGAGAAGGGTTTAAATACTCTTTGCATTTTTTAAATTAAAAAATGATAAGCAAAAGGTTAAGAAATTATTTTTAGAGCTGCAGGGGCAAAGACTGTGAAAAGCGAAATATTTGGCACACTGCTGATTCCTATGGAGTCCCTCACTAATGGCATTTCCAAAGTGCCACTGATCTTTATTGACAGCTGACTTTTGTGCAGTCAATGGCTTTTTCTTTCTCAAAAAAACTGAGGAACTTAATGATAAAAGCCACACTCATGTAAGCATCAGTTAATCAGTGAAGACTGAACACAGAGCCCAACAGTGGTTATTCATATTCAAATATTAGGATATCAATACAAAGTTTTCTTTCCCCTATACTTAAAGTGAGGTAGGCTACTGCAGAGACTTACTGGTGTGTAGAAAAGATGATTCAGCACTGCTGTGCTTGTTTTGTACCCACACATAATTTTGTAGCTATGAGATGGTATGAGGAAAATAGTTATGAATCATAAAATTCAGGCAACACAATATAAGGCAGACTGTACAGTATGTTAATTCCTGTGCAATGACAAACACATAAACACTAACCCTTACCTTCCATACTGCCTGATTTTTCACTTCTTATCAGACTTCAGTATTGCCTGAAGATTTTTATTTCATTACCCATAAGAATTCACATATTGTCCAGGATCCTAGCTGTGCCACTGATTTTTTATTGCAAATACTTTCTATTTCCGTGCAACTTTAATGGTTGAGAAGAAAGGTCTAAGCACTGGGTGTTGACTGCTTAGACTTTCAAAAGCCATGTGTTCAAACTTTGGCAAGGCAGACTGTTGTCTTATGTTTGTCCCTGAAAAATAGGCTACATTTAATGTTGATTTTAGAAATGACTATGTTAAAAAAAAAGTTTTATAAAACAAAGTCTGATCATGTGTATCCTGAAGGTAATTGATTTTTGGGGTTGTTTGTATATGCTTGCTTTGGGATTTAAATTATATATATATATTTATATCATGAGAGTTTATGAATTTCAAGTTGCAGGGCAATGAAACTAGAAGCAAACAGCATCTTGGTGTACTGCAAACACACCCTTTCTTCCTTCAGTGGAGCAAAAGGTGGAATGACAAGAGAATTATCAGGTTGGATAATTACTGGAGAAAAGGCCCAGTTTGCTTGATTTGTTGCTTGAGAGTTGGCATGGGCTGAGGCTGCTGAAAATTATTTAAAATGCAATGAGTTTTGTACCTTAGAGTATGCCAAGAGTCAAAGCGGTCCAACATTTTTCTGATGGAACATGACTCCTCTGGGAAAGTTTTGTGCTTTGAAAATATAACTTTTTACGGAAACATTTGGCTTTCAGGAATTCTCCTGATGCAACATGGAACACTGAGCATGACTGATCTGGCCAGGTTTGTATCCCAGCAGCTGCCCAAGAGGCTGGCGCTGCTCTTTGACTCTGGGGGCTTCCAAGGGTCAGCAATTCCAGGTCTGACAGACTCAAAAACCCTAATCCTTGCTCAACATTCCTAACATTCAGAAGCTGTTGGACACAGCTTCCCAAATCAGAGGAGAAATATCCTATTTTTTAAAATTGTAAATAGTATGGTTTAACCCTAGCTATTCCTTCTCCCTTGTGGTTCAGCTGAGGGCAGGGCCTAAATCTGCAGTATAACATAAAGTTGCCATTCCCAAACTGGTTCCACAGCCTCTGCCTCATCTCAGCCTCCTGCTGCATTGATCTGCACCTTCATTCAGGTGTGTGATGCCAAACACTTTAATGCTGCCTTTCAAGATTCCTTTTGACAACTACAAGCTCTAAAAATAAGCTGTACACCCAGTTTCCCCCAGACCCAAAGACTGACCTGTAGGAAGTGGAAAATTATTTTTATGAATGGGTCAGAAGCCAAGCCCCATGTAGATGCTAAGCAGTACTCACACATATAGCAATAATGATAACAATTATAATAAAACCCTATTTGGCCCACAGTGATTTCTAGTAAACAATAAGACACAATTCATAGCAAGAAAATTTGAGACAAATGGAGGGATAAGCAAAAGACAGCTCAGTTATATTGGGTACAATAATCAGCAGACTTACAGTAGGTGCTGCTTGACTGCTGACACACAGCAATGACTATTATTTTTATGCAGCATTCTTCCTGAGCCCTCCCAGGGCAGTATTTTGAAAGCATTTAGCTGATTAAACATGCAAGCCCCTAAGAGTGAGGCACTTACCGATTCTTTGGGAAGCTGAGGAGGCACCTAATTGCAGGTTTACAGAGCTCAAAGTACTTTAGAAGCTTGCCCTCTAGTTTCCCTGAAGAGTTACTGCCACGATGCAGTATTTACCGATATGTTTTGACTGGGATTTATCTCACTGTAACAGCTATTTCCCCCCACCTTATTTTTTTTCTTTTATTAAAAAAAAACAAAAACAAAAACAAAAACAAACAAACAAACAAACAAAAAACCCACAAAACCCCCAAAAAATAAAAAAAAAACCAAAAAAAGAAACAAAACAAAACAAAAACCACACAAAAAACCCAACCAGAAAAACAACCAAAAAAACCCCAAAACAACCCCCCCCAAAAAAACAAAAACACAAACCCCAAAACAAACCAAAACCCAAACAAACAAACAAACAAAAACCAAACAAAAAACCAAACCCAAACCCACATCCTACCAACAATCAACAGTGTAAATAAACTAGTTTCACCATTAACCCTTTGGGCAGTGTTGTGTACTAAACCATTATATCAATAGAGTTGACAAAACCACAATTCATTTGAAAAGTAATACTTGGGAAAAAAATAGTCTTTATTAATGGCAAACCCAGAAGCATGAGAAGACAAAAGACTGTCAGAAAAGAGTCTTTTGCATTTTTAGCACTTCAGATTGCTGAAGCAGCTGAAGGACATGTTGTTCCTTTACATAACTATTGAGGAGAGGCTGGGGAAGGTAGAACAACCACATTTCTGTGGTAGCCAGGGAAACACAGAAGGGCAGCAGCAAAACCTACCTGCTTCTGTTATTGGAATTAAGGGGGAAAATGCAGCAGTGTAACCTCTACAGAACCTTTTTGTACAGAGGGCTGCTGCCCCTTGACCTACCACCCTGGGGAGGAGGGATCATCCTGTAGATGCTCCCTTGCTGCTGCCTGATGTGCTCCCCACTTTAAAACAAAACTGCAATTAAAGCTACGAAGAGAATTCACTTCAGAAATGTCCCAGAGCTGAACATTACTGAGGGTTTTGCCAGGATCTGTGTTTGTTTGGAAGCCTTAGGAAAGGAACATAGCTCTGCTGTAATTTTGGCTCTTTCAGGAATTTTCAGGGATCTCATGGGCGCTTGGACAGTTTGAAGATCTATGAGAGCAGCACACACTGTTTTGTGTTGCTCTGCTATTGAGAGAGATGTGCCCAGAGACCCCAGTCAGCTGAAGTGACATTTAGTGGTCCTTGCTGGGCTCTGAAGGCAGGGGAAGTTACTTCTCAGCCGTGAGGCTGGTGTGGAGCCAGGTGGCTCCTCAGCACAGCTCCACGGCAGGAACAAGGATGGGCAGCATGGGGGTCTTGGGGCTGGGGCCAGCCCAGTGCTGCCAAACCTGGAGCAATCCCTACCCCTAAACTCTCTAATTTCTGATTTCTTTTCTCTCAGTGCGTTAGCAGCAAGCTCTGTGGTCTTGAAGACACTGAGAAGAGGCTCCTCTCCAAGAAAGAAAATAAAAATCTCAGCTATCTCTATTTGGGCAGCAATATGCAATTTATTCATCATGAATTCTGCCTCTTCTGCCCAGTCTGTACTGCAAATAACCCACATTTGACTCTCTGTGCTAGTTACAGCTTCTAAAAATTCTACTTTCTCCTGGTCATATGGCTTCTTCTCTCAGAATTCATAATGTATGAGTGTTGTTCCATATAAATATAGTGTACATCTGATATGCCCACAGATAATATCACAGCACAACTGAATGTGGTACTAATCATCCACCTGTTTTCTTTCAATGTAACTCTGGCACGTGCAATAAAAAGAGAGGGCTGAGACAATGTCACACCCCTGCAAATATACTCACAGATGAGACAGAAGTTGGCTGTGGTTTTATTTTCAATCCATTTAAATCGAGACTTAGTGGTCTCTGTGCATTTTGCAAATACTTTTCCTGAAATTCTTAGCACTTTGTATGAAGCAAAATACATTGAAAAATATAGCAAATGGGAGGAAAAGGAAAGGGTGGTAAGAAAATCATTGCCAACTCAAAACCCAACAGTTTTTCAATAACCCACATTCTCTGCAGCCTCTTCTGCATATTTAAGTCTCATCCTAGGTTTTATGGCTCCTTTGCCATGGAAAAGTGAGAGTTCCTTATCAGCTTTGGAAATTTGACAGCCGTCTTGCACCTAACCCAGAGGATCTCCTCAGAGATGCAAAAGCAGGAAGCCAAGACATCATGTACAGGCTGTTAATTTAACTTGGCATGTTACTGATTGCATTAGAAAACTGTGTACTCTGACAGCTGGTCCATGCAGGATATGCTCAATTCTTCACATTATCTCACTTCTTCAAAGCTACTGCAGGTATTGGGACAGTTTGTCTCTGCCTTTGGACAAGTAGCTTAATATTTGATACATAAATCTACAGTACACGTGTGGTTTTTTCAGATCAGCAACCAGTGCTAAAATATATATATATATATATATATATATATACACACACACACACACACACTCATATATGTTGTGTTTATAGGATTTTGTAATTTATTAGGGTTTCAAAGGTTAAGTCCATCTTTTGCCAAGGAATATATAGGTTTCTTCAAAACATAAATGGAAGTGTTACAACATGTTGCCTGTCCTGTTAATACTTGATTTGCAATCTGTGACAGGTGAGCATTTAGAAATGAGTTATTAGGATTGACTGGAAGACATATGGGAGAACTAAACTTTCTCTCAGCACCATGTTTCAAAATAGAAAATTGTTTTTTGACTAAACAAATTGAAAAGAAAAAAATATGTTTCCACAGAGAAATAGAAGGAAAAGCTGAGAGGAATCACCTGCTGTTAAAAAACAGGCACCAGAGACCAATTATAGTTTGGTTTTGAATTTGCATGGCCATGATCTACAGTTTCTGTGGAAAAGATTTCTTTTGCTCAGCTTGGCAGAAAGGCTCCTCTCAGAATGTGTGCAGCAGCTCCTGCTGGAGCACTCACACAGCTGTACCTGCACAGGTGCTGGGGCTGACTGCAGAGACAGAGCCCCATCCACTGTTAGCAGTGAGCAATATGCACTTTGAAGGTTCAAATTTGGAGTGTGATTTTGACATGCATTTAAGTGATTTATGAGCACAGTTCCCCACTGAGTGACCTCGGGGTTGAGCTCCTTACCACTGGGGGGCAGTCCCAGCAATTTGGATGCTTCAGGTGCAAATGGGATTCACATACTTAAATCCAAAACTGTGGTCCTCAAAACCATGAACCAGCTACACCATAACCTCAAACTCTGCTCATGCCCACGTAAAATGACCTGAGTTTAATAACCCTGCTCATCTGAGTACCAGGGAGACATGTAAACCTGAGCAGCACCCAGAGGCTTGGTGGGTTTCCACAGTGACTGTCCTCCTCAGCACCTACATAATTGCATCAGACTGCACAAAAACACAGCAGCAGACACCCTGATTTCTTTCAAATCACAGCCTGAGGAGACTTGCTACACAAATTAGCCTTTAGACATGGTGCACAGCAATCCACAAGCTAAGGCACATGGAAGCAAGTTTCCTTACTGCCAGTTGGGCTCCACATTGCTAATCTGCCATCAGGCTGACTTGTCTACAGATTAATTTTAATTCGTTTCTGCACAGCAGCTGAGCTTTAGCTTGAAGTCTAGAAAGGGCCCCCCTGCCAAGGTAGTCTGCAGTCTCCAGGGAAGCAAGAATTGTGGGTTTTAATCCTTTTGAGGCAAAGAAGGACCTGACCTGGTTTATTCATTTTATTCATGGCTGTGTATGTGTGTGATAATCACTGAGCCAAGGCAGAAGGGAGGGGCCACCAGCACATCCCTTCTCTTGCACGTTTGCAAATTTTTCTACTTGCTTTTAAAAAAGTTGGAGCATATCTGGAGGAGACAGTTCACACTGTTTATCCAGGGTGATGGAAAATGTCTCCTGGCTTTACTGAGGACATTGCTGAAGCCTCAGGGAAAAAAAAAATCTGATTGTTTTCAATTTATTTCTGTTAACTATGTCTAAACAGCTTTCCACACAAGCTTCACCATACTGCTTGCAGAGAAGTCTCCAGGGTCTGTAACAGCACATGCAAAACCATCTTGTTGAGATGGCAGAAGTGTGGGTTTCTGCAGGGCAGAAAGTTTCTGAAGGGACCTGTGTGACCAGAGGCACTGAGGACTGTGGGTGAGAGGGAACTCTTTACCTCCATTTTCCTCTCTCTGTAACCTTGTACATCTCTTTACATCCAATCTCCTGTTGGGAGGAGCCAGGACTTATCCCTGAGCAATGCTAGAGCACCCTGGCAGGGGAAGACAATGCTGGCCTTCATTCATTCCTGGGATAGAGCAGTTGAGGCAGAGGGCAGTGCCATGGTGTGGGCCAGCTGCTCTCCACTGCTGCGTGCCTGTCCCCAGGGTCTGAGACACTTCAGCTCCCCTTCTTAGTGAGGAAGCCAGCGAGCCAGAAAGTGTTTGCAGAAGCTGGAGTTCAGGCAGGTGCTCCCTGTGGTAGAGCATGCAAGAGGCTCACCTCCATGGCAAAGACAGCACTGGGACACACAGATGAAGTGTCTCTCTGGGGCAGGTCAGAACACAGCAGTGCAATGTTGTTCTGCCATCCTTGATGGCTACCTGGAGCTGCCTGCATCATTCTGCCCAACATGGATCTGGTCCAATAAAATTCCAGCCACTGTGGAGGGATGTGAAGGAATGCTCCATTGGCTCAAGGCACTTTACTGCCAATGCACATGATTTTCATAACACGGGCTTGCCTTGATGAAAATGGCTAAGATGCCAAAAATCTCACTGCAGATGGAGCCCCAAGAACTTGACCTTGCAGAAGGATGTCGATCTTTAGCTCAAAAAAGAGGCTTTTAACCCCAGGTCAAGTGAGAGCCAACCTCCACTCACCTCTATGGTGTCTATTAAAGCAAGTCATCGGCAAAAGTTGGAGCTGATCGCCCTATTTGTAATCCTCAGGTTTTTTTTAATTTCAACCAAACTTCAAATAACTTCACACTTGGACATGGCCCAGAAAGCTACTGTTTATCAACAGAGTGGTGCTTAACACAGGTTTGGCCAGGTTCTTGTTCTCTACACATGTAAGGCAGAACACAAACATGGTTTGTGACAGACTTTGAAGCATTCACAAGCTCAGCAGTGGCTTGGGTGTTGTCTGCTAATGTGTTAAACTGTAGTAACTGGGAGAGACAACACCTAGCTGCAGAATTAATTTGCCCCAGAGTAATTATTCACATATAGGATAGCATATCAATTCTGTTCCAGAATAAAAATTTTAGAAGCATATAAGAAACAGAAAGAGAAGCAGTACTACATTATTTGTTACTTTTAAAATGAAGGGCTTAAACTAAAAAAAGGGTACATGTGTGATATACCCATCTGGACTCCCTTTACTTTCAGCAAAATGGACTGAAAAACTGAAAATATGCCTTGTCTTCACAGAGAGAGCTCTTCTTTTCTTGAGAACTAAAAGAGAGAACTATTGCATATTTTTCAAAAATAAATGCTTCCATTCAAAGCCTGAAGAGACAGATCGATTCAAATATTTTCAGACAAGACCACAAAACCAAGGAAATTGAGAAATTCAAAATTAAAAGGTTTGAGATCCTTCATTAAGTATTTAATGGAGGTCTGAGATCCTTCATTAATTTTAGCAGAGGACATACTCTATCCCGTCTTTAACAATCCTTGGGATGGATACTGCACTCGAGAGCAGTGTGATTTATAAACATGGAAAAACTGAAGGTGTTCTTTTTCTTGTATTCTGCCTATTTTAGTTCAAATATTTGGTTTCGACTCTTTGGCTGTGCCTCTTCTTCCATTTCAGCACATACTTTGTACTGAACACTTTATATACACAGTACAATACTTTGTGTTGGTTTCATCTTCTGTATAAAGGCAGCACGTTTCAAAGCTTTGAAACAGCGGCATCCAGTTATTGTCATCATCCTTCCCTCAGAAGAGGAGCAGTTTGGCTTTGGGGGAAGCTTTTTGTTCTTTGATGTTTCGCCGGTAAAAGCAATTTCAGCAGCTCTGCTCTCCCTTTGTGCCAGCCCCGCTCCTGCCGCCGGGGCAGGGGCGCGGGGCTCCTGCGCTGGGCAGCGGGGCCAGCACGGCCAGCGCCCTCCCTCCCTCCTCCCCGAGAGCATCCAGCCTTTATCTGCTCCGAGATTGCTTCTCCCTGCCCTGAAAGGCTCTGCAAATTCACGTAGGAGTAACAGCAATTTTAAGACAAGGTGTGCTCCGAGGCAATAAATGAGAACAAAGACCCAGGAGAGCTAAAAGCTGAAGGACTCGATTTATTTCTTTTATCCGTTGGATGACTGAATTATTAAATTGAAAGCAATGCTGCATCAACTTTACCAAGGTGGGGGAGTAAGTTCTGAACACCGAGACTGAGGGCTGTATTCTGCTTTTATGGAACCCACGTCTGTAGGTGCACCTCAGCCAATTGCAGTCAGAAGCAAACACAGCCCTACTGTTATAACCAGTAAGTGGCAGGACAAATGTTCCCAAGTTGAGGTAAAGGTTAGTTCAGCTGAGTCTCCCTTCAGCTAGCTACAGCCTGCAGCAAATCGAATGTGAAAAAAGGAATTATGACCAACATTGAGAGTAAAACTAATACGTACTTCTGCAGAAAAAATGCTCATTTATGCTGTGTCCTTTGTTCACGTGGAAATACAGCGTATTTGAGGCAAATCAAAGGGGAATTAGGAGGTTAAAGCAGCAGCAGATAGGGTCAGCAAAACCCAACAACACTGGAGGCTTAGTATTTCCTCAGTAGTGTTGATGATGGGGCAATGGATCTCGGGATCAGTGTCATGGTGAGATCTACCAAGGTACGATGCTCAACCTACACACAGTGAGCTCAAACACTACAAAATGTTATTCACTGAGGAAATTTGCAAATGAGTGTGAAACAGAGGTAGCCTTGGTACCAAAAGAGCTACATTTTTCAAAAGAAGACACACCAGGAGCAATTTGGTGGCTGAAGCAGTGTAGTCCTGGGTACAAAACAGGGCTTGGGACACTTGTAGATGGCCTGTTCCTGGACAGGGGTCACAAGGCTCATGCCACATCTGCATCTGCATGAGCCAGTTCTGCAAGAGATGACAAAGTACAGTAATGCAGTAATTTATGTGGATTTTAAGCACAAGGCTGTGAGAACATAATTAGGTAGTCTTCTATCAAATGAAATGAATAAAAACTATAAAACAAAATGATGAGGCACTAAATTTAGAAGAAAATTCGTTTGATTATCACATCAGAGCTGAGATATTTCAGATCATACTGTCAGCTTAATTGGCTACAATTTATGTAGATTTGATAAAACTATCTGAGCTGTTACTAACGTGGGAAGTCACACTTCATGTATTCCAAAGCAGTTAGCCTTTTCACTCTGATGTAGCACTTGAAAACATTGTGCTGAACACATTTTGAACCATATAAGGTGGGAATTACTGGAATAGCTTATTATTTTGTGTTTCTGATGATTTCTGCCATTACAGTGTCTGATTGCTCCAGGCATACCTAACGCTGGCAGGGCATTTCCCAGGAACAGAGAAACATCTTTGCTCTCATCTCACTCATACCCCTCTAACAGTGATCAGTATGATCTTGTTCCTGCTCTCCAGTTTCCAATGCCCAGAGTTCCCTGGTTACAACCAGTTCTGCATGGATTTATATCCATATGACTTGGGATAGATGTCTTTCAAGTCACAGGACATTCTACTAAATACTTGCACCTCTTCACAAAGCAAATAGCTGAAGTTTTAGGGGTTCCTGACATTCTGTTCCAAGATTTCCAGGAGGAGTACATTCCAGTGGTACCTGCTGTTAGATGCTGTAGTTCATGGGCTAACTCTTAACACATCTAGCAGAGACAAGCAAGAAAAAGCCTGTTGACTGTATTCCCTCTCCACACTTCACTGACCCCTCAACACCTGGTAGATCTTCAGGAGGCCTCCTGCCTTTCTGAGCTTCTTTTGAGGGATGTCACCCCAGAAATTCCATCTCACTCAGGCAACTGAGTGTAGAGTTTATTTTTTTTGAAAATCTGTTGTGAACAGCACCAATGAAAAGAGAGAGGTTATTTTATAAAAGAATCTAACAAATACTCAGGGCTAAGTAATCAACAGAAGGACCTCAGGGGAGCAGTTATTAAATAGCAGTGACCTATGAAAATTTTCAGCTTTCAAACAAAACTCTTGGACGTTTCTTCCAGAAATGGTTCTCACTTGAGAACAGAGCAGAGGTTTGTGGGCCCACATTGCTAGCATTGGAACTATTCTGTTACTTTAAGGACATTAATATTTTAAAGGAAGAAGCTCAATGAAGACATGTCTCCTGTCTGTGTGTAGAGGCCTGTTGAACTCCATGTGTCTGCAAACTCTCTTGTGTACAGTGTAGATAGAGCAGTAAGTAACATGCTCATCTTCTAAAAATTAGGAGAGACTTCTTCAGGTTATTAATTTGTGCTTGTCTCTTCCAGTAATAATAATAATAATAATAATAATAATAATAATAATAATAATAATAGCTCTGCTTAAATATACAGTTTAGAAATAATTTTTTCCATATTTTTTCTTTTGAAAAAATAAAAGCATCTGTTCTTGTAGTTTGCTTTGAAGCAAAACGTTTTCTGATTCTTTAGTGTTTGTTTTGAAGTTATTAGTCAGTTTTGAAAACCACAAAGCATAATCTTTTCCTAACTAGTTTATGTAGAAGCATTTTGGTTTATAAGAATATGCCCTGTTGTTTACTTGCCAAAATTAACCTCCTAACACATACCTCAAGCTTTCTTAGGCCTCTAGAAAGCAGTCTCTCTCCAGTCTGTTCTCCTCCTCTTCCACAATTCAGCTAGGGAATGAGAAGGAAATCTCTCCTTGACTTGCAAAGTGCTGGGGTTTGCCACAGCATTGTGTCAGGGGTAGAGCCTCAGTCCAGGACAGACAGCTGCAGGCCATGTTAGAGAAAATTGTGCTGCCTAGGTTGAGGTGGAGTTAATTTTCTTCACAGTGGCTGGTAAGGGCTAAATTTTGGATTTATGCTGAACACAGGGCTGATGATACAGAATTGCTTTTTGTTATTGCTGAGCAGTTCTTACACAGAGCCAAGGCCTTTTCTGCTTTCCTACAGCCACTCTGGTGAGGAGGCTGGGGCTGTGTGGGAAGCTGGGAGGAGACACAGCTGGGACAGGTGACCCCAGTCATCCAGGGATATTCCAGATTGAATGGCATCATGATCAGCATATAGTGGTGGGAAGCAGGAGGAAGAGGAGATGTTTGGAGTGATGGTGTTTGTCTTCCCAAGTCACTGATATGTGCAATGGGGCCCCTGCTCTCCTGGGGATGGCTGAACTCCTGCCTGCCCTTGGGAAGCTGTGAATTAATTCCTTGTTTTGCTTTGCTTGTGTGCATGACTTTTGCTTTACCTATTAAACTGTTTTTATCTCAACCCATGGGTTTTCTCACTTTTATCTTTCCAACCCTCTTCCCCCCTCACACAGGTGGGGCGTGAGTGAGTGCCTTTGTGGTACCTGGAGGCTGGCTGCGGTTAAACCATGACAACTGAATTTTTCTTCTGATCACAGAAACTCTGGGAAGTAAAAACATGAATAACTTTTGTTTGTTTGTTTGGGTTTGGTTTTGGTTGTTTTTTGTTTTTGTTTGATGAGGTAACAGGATTGCAAAGGTTCCTCTGATACTAAATGATGTCCTGGACATTCCATTTTTCTCTTTGAAAAGAAATTTGTAGCTCTTCTTTTTTAAAGTCTGAAAGCACATCTTAAGTAGACTCAAAAAACCTGGAAGGCAAACTGAAAGAACTTAAAATATGCAATTAAAAAATCTTACAAGCCTTCAACTACCTAGTTTCTTAGGAAAATTTTACAAGAAGAAGGGACCTGACAAAATTGATGGCTGGCCATGAAATCCTCGAGTGCTGCTGGTCTGGGAGTTCTGAATCAAGAACAGCAGGGTGGTAGGAAACCATAGATAAAAGAAGACAAGAAGCACTTTGAAATTAACACAGGCCACACAGTGAGTATGTTGGGGGATGTCCAGTTACTGGGCATTACCAAGAATAGCCTTGCTCTGCCCTCTTTGCACCCTGCCTTCAGGTACTTTTGCACACTGAAGAGATGCCCCCATGACCCCTCTGATTTGGGCAGGAGGTCCTGCAAAAGTTCTTGATGCACAACATCCTTCTTCACTCTATAGTTCCCACTCCAGGAGATATTATCTCTTGACCTTCCGTGGCATCCTCTGGATGCAGGATTCCCTTCTCTCATACAAGCTTTGGCTGCTGGGACTCAATCAAATGAACACATTTTCCTAAAACTGCAGTGCTCTTTCAAGAGCTCACAGCATGCCAGACTTTCCCTACTAGCAAAGCACTGTTGTGTTTCTGGAGAAAAAAGCAATAACCTTGCCTGTAAGTCTACTGCAGTTTAACTGTATCCCTCTGATCCATGTGAATATAGGAATAAGCTGCAAACACTAAACTGTGTCAGAGCAGGGACACCAGGAGAAGTAAAAGGCTGCTGTTAATCGAGGGGCAGCTTAAGAGCAATATATAGCAGGGAATTATAATTAAAGCTTTAGTGGGCAAAGTTGTAATGTGCATTTTAGCCTGGGATAATGGACAAATTTTTCTATGTAAATAATTAATAGCAACACCAAGGAACATCTTGGTATGGATATAAGACCTTTATTCCCTAAGGAACTTCTGTTAGGGTTTTTTCCCCTTTCTTTTTTCTCCAAGTGATGCCAATCTCTCTGCTCTGCTGACAAGATTTCTCATTTTATGCGGGGCAGAATGCTCTGCATAATGCAAAGGGTAAGCTGCCCTAGGAAGTTTTTCCCAGTTCTTCAGCCTTCAAAATAAGGTTCCCTTGCTTCTGTAACCTGACAACAGAACTACCTTCTGCAATCAAACCACTCTCCCCAGTAGAGCTTCAGGTAAAGACAACAATTTATCTGCAAGTACTGCACCAGATGGTGAGAATGTTGTGGTGGGGATCCTGACAATTCCTTTCTCCAAACACAACCAGAACACAGTGCTGGGAGTGCTGCCCTTATGTCCATGACAGACTGTTTGGTAACTACAAGACAGTAAATTTCCCTTTTTGCCTTTTGAGAGATTCTTCTCCTAAGAAAGTCTTCCTCAAGAGGAAAAGAACTACAGCACTGTAGCTGAAGGTTTAGGTCCTCTGAAAATGAAGTCCAGCACTTAGACTCCATGGCCCTTCACCATAAAAAGATTTGTTACACAGCCCTCCACCCTTTAGGTGGTGAAGGGATACAGAATGAGGAATGAACATGAGCTGCAGAAGTAACTGGCTGCCATTATCTGTGTTCTCAGGTGAAATGCCAGTTTGTGCTCAGGCCCATTTTGAAGTACAATCACCATGCTGCTTATCACACAGGTATCACAACAATCGGCAATAAATCTCAGCCACAGCAAGCTCCATTTGTCACAAATTAAGTGTTTCCTACCATTACTTATTCAATAAGGCATATATTTTTAGTGTATGGTATTTTGCTACTATTTTATTTTGCATATGCTTCACTCCTGTGCATGTAGAAATGTCCAGGTGTGAAGGGAGCAGAAAAAAAATTGTAGATGGAGAAAAGGGAAATGAATCATAACACACATTGTAGATTAAAACATCATCTACAGGTGTGGAAGAAAAAAGTCTTTATGACAAAGTAGAGTATGCTAATTAGCTAATTAGAGATGATAGACCAGATCCCTGTAAGGCATGACTACAGGAATATCTTAACTGAGGAGCACTTGATGACCTTCAGTGGATCCAGCTTCATGACATCTCCCTAATTGCATTCCTCCCACAATCTGTTATATTCACAACTATGATCTTAGCATTCTATTCATGTTTCCTAATTTGGCAAAGAGCAAGACCAAAGATATTTAACAGAAGTTGTTCTAAAGTGGAAATTATGTAGGAATGGGTTTGCAAATAATGAACCGACCTACTGCTTTGCAGGTTTCTTATTTTTGCTGCTGGGTTTGCATGCTAAACTGAGCAAGAAAACATGGATCAAAATTAGCTTGCAATTTACTGAAACTAATAATGAAATATGACAATACAGGAGGTAAAGTTGGATATAACCACTGTGGTTGTAAAATCTTTGATATTTGTGACACGTTAAAGTGTACTTTTGATATCCTATCGTATTATAGGATCATAGAATAATGGAAATTATCCAGAGTATTTGGAATTATTCTGTTTCAAGTAGGTATCTCCTACAGAGAACCACTAGAAAGAAAAAAAAACTAGTATGAAAGGGAAATCCCCCAATAGTGAGTAGAGAAGATTATAGTACTGACGCAAGAAAGAATTAATTTCCAAGCTGTGAAAACCAAAGAACACCCTCATCTATCAGTACAGGCATATTCTATTGACCAGTCAGTTCACCATTCTTTTGAGATCATCACATCCAAAGGATGATCTCTAACCCCTTCTTGTAGGTGGAGCGCAGTATCAGGCAGATGTTGGTGTGAATTTCCTGCAGACTGAGATAATCTTCTCCGGATTTTCATGATCAATCATAAAACAGCTCTCTGACAATATCACATTTTATACAAGGCTGCAGGCCATGACTTAAACACCAGATCTGATGAATGCCCTCTTACAGGGGACAGTCCTTAGATTCAATATCATTCAAGGCTGCTGGATGTGCCATATAATTAATTTACATCTCGATTTTATGTGGAATTAATGCACATGCTTAGTTCTACACAACATCCAAACTCACAGGCTCCGGTACTGTACCTGCAACTCCTGTAGAAACTAAATTTTCAGATATGACCTGTGGCTGCACTACTCAAAATCTAGAAATCTCTATCACTGTCAGAACCTGATAACCAATACATCAAAAGAAGGACAGAGAAAGAAATTACTTCATAATTACCTCACTGCTTTCAAGGTGCCCTTTACTTTGCTGACCTTTCTGTAGAAAACTTAGAGTGAACATCTGAGCATGCCCTAAATGTTTCTGTCAGATTCTCAGTAAGGTAATTACTAAAAATCTTTTAAATGTTAAAAATAGCAATCATCTGAGCATAAATATGGGCCTAAAATTATGTCAAAATACCTCTTACAGGAAAAACCTCTTTAAAGCCTCACATTAAAAATTCATATTTCTCTGGGCAGTGCTTCAGTGAAATGACTAAAATGTTACATTTTACAAAATGTTATTTTTTTCCCCAAGTTTCCTGAAGAGAAAGACTCTATTGCATCTTTAAAATATCAGGAACATTATGACACAGCAGGGTAAAAGCAAGAAAAGACTCAAGACTCTTTCCTTCCAAATGGCATATTTATGCTGTACATAAAAAATAAGTTAATGATGCAGTGTGCACTGGGGTAATTCACTCAAATTATACACCATTTTTTTTAAGATTCCTGGTTCTTAGTTAGCACTTTGACATTCCCAGAACCCCTTTGCACTGCTTTCTGTTTTCCTCTGTTCTTCATTTATGTTTCTGTGCAGTCGATTCCAGATGATTTTCTCCTGCTCAACTTAACTCCTCTGCCTCTCTTCAGGATAAAAAGGATTTATCAATCAGTATGCACAACTAGCAATTCAGGTGAATATTATGTGACACAACTATCTTTTTCTTACTGTAGCCAGGGTGGGGATTTTTTTGTATTAAAACTTCTCTGTACATTTGAGTTTTCATTGTAATTGCCTGACGCATCTATACTGACTCAGGCTTTTCAAAGGATAATCAGAAATTATCATTAATTTCTGTAAGGTTCAGAATGCAGAACAACAGAGGCTTATAAGTCTTGTTAGAAATCATATATAAATTATTTGGAAGTTGGCACTGAAGCGCTGAATATTTCCTTTTAAATAAAAATTATCATAGAATCATAGAGTGGTTTGGGTTGGATGGGATCTTTAAAGATCATCTAGTCCAACCCCTCTGCAATCAGCAGAGTCATTTTCCACTAGACCAGATTGCTCAGAGCCTCATCCAACATGATCTTCAATGTTTATGGGGATGGGGCATTTACCACCTCTCTGGGCCAGCAACCTGGTCCAGTGTTTCATCACCCTCATTGTAAAAAACTTCTTCCTTATACCTAGTCTGAATCTAATGTTCTCAAGCTTAAAACCATTACTCATTATCCTATGACAACAAGACCTGTCCCCATCTTTCCTGTAAGCCCTCCTTAAGTACTGAAAGGCCATAATGAGTTCTGCCCAGACAACCTCACTCTCAGTCTGTCTTTCACAGAGGTGCTGCTGCCCTCTCTTCACCTTTGTGACCCTCCTCTGGATTCACTCCAACAGGTCCATGTCCTTCCTGTGCTGGACTACAGCAAGTCCTGGACTGCCACAAATAGCATTGGGTATGTTTATGTGATCAAATATATGGACACGTTAGCATGTCAATTTTGAATTACATAAATACATATCAAATAACTAATGTTCCAAAGGAGCTTTTTAAAAATACTGACCTACTTGTCCATCACTGCAATACATTTATTTGCATTGTAAAACGTTCATTTGTAGTTAGATTTTAAAAATACAAGTTTTATATTTTGCAGAACTTGTGCTCATGAAGCAATGTTATTTTAAGGTGGCTTTGATATTCCAAATACACTGAATTCTTAATATGCTGACTAGACTGCTCCAGGCTGGTTGATGGGTGCTATATATCACTGGATATAGCCTCCAACATGATCTATGTTTGAAATAACAGAAAATCCCAATTGTGACTTTTAATATTTTTTCTTTGAATCATGGAATTCAACCCCAGGTCCACTGAAGTAATTGAAAAGCCATCTTTTGACTTAGAGAGGTTTCTGGATCAGCCTGCTTCTCCTAGTTCACTGCTTCTCCATGCAGTGAACCTCTCTTTTACTCACCTGCTTCTGCCAGCTACTGTTCAGCTTTGGGGACATATTTCAGCTCACTCTTTATGTTCTGAATCTCTGACAAGTTGACAGCAGGACCTGGAAGTTTCTTAGCTCCTGGGAACACTTTCTTCTCTTTCTCCTCCTCTGTTGAAGCAGGAACATTCTGCATAAAAGGACACCAGTGACCTTCCTGCTGCAATAGCAATCCCTTGAACATGAGCACAGATCAGCTATTTGAAAAACAGGAAATGATGTTTTTATACTAAAGGCAATCCCAGTGGAAAATGGGGTGGAGGCATGAAGGGATAGGTTATTTTGTTGTTTGTTGTTGTCTAAAATGTTTAAAAACATTCTAAAAAGAAGACCCTCAATGTAGAGGAATGAGGATTAAAATGGGTAAGAATTTACAATGCCAGGAAATTAGTAGAAAATAACTGACTGGAGAATTAAAGGCAACCCCAAGTCCTTCATATTTTAGATGAGAAAAAAGTAGAACCATTTTTTATCATCTAATTCCTTTGAGAGTTTCACAGTTGGCAGACACTTGGAGAGGAAGATCACCATGCACTTCTGCAGCTCTGGAGAAGAGCTGTGATAATAGGTTATGGATTCCAAAAGCTCCATGCAAGATCCACATGAGTTGAAATTTAACTTTTCATAACCTCAGTTGCAAGACCAGAAGAGTTTTTGTCATTTTATGTTTGAATTAGGGTAGTGCTGCATGGCTATTTTGCTGACACTGTAAAAATGCCAGTTAAATAACAGCAATTACACAATAGTGAGAAACTCAGCTTATTTCCCAATGGATCACAGTATTTCAGGCCTTGGTACTTCCTCAGCTGTACTATGGCTTCTAGGTGAGTAGAGCAGGTATTTTGGAGCATTTCTACTCTAGACTAGGTAATGTTTTGAAGGAGTAGATTTCCAGACATGAGTTTACTGTTGTTCTAGCCTGTTGTATATTTTATAAAGCTGGCATACAGGAGGACTCAAGTACATTTAGGGATTAATTTATCTTTCACTACAAATAATTTCATTATTATATAGTGTTTTTTTCATTTTTGATTACTCTGTGAATGTCCTCTCATCATGGGCTTTTTAGAGTTCAATCATGATTTAGATTTATTAACCACCCCTTTTTGAAAAGATGTATTAACTGTGAAAAGTCACTTCTTTGACTTAATTTTTAAAATTCATGCATTACTTGTCAAATATTATTGACCACTTTTTTTTTTTTTCTTTCTCTGCTGAGTAATGGACTACATGCTCATCAGGAAGAAGACCTTGCAATGTCAAGTAGCAAACAAACAAGGGATTGTAAAAAACACATTTTCTTCCTATCTGATCTTCAAGGACTTTCTTAAGATCACCAGATAAAAGAAAATGTAAGTGATAATTGTATTTCTTGGCTCAGTAGACTTGTATTATCTTTTCTCACACTTTAGCCAATACACAATTAATAAAAGATAATACTAATAGTATTTTACTATTGTTTCTGCTAGATCATTTCAGCAAATAAATTCAGCCCCAGGTACTGTATGTACTGCCTGATATATGGTTTAATGATCCAAAGTCCTGAAAAAGCAGCAAAGCACAGCAGGAGAATAAGTAAATTGATACAGAAGCTGTTTGGAAGGATGCACAAAATTGTATCCCTAGTCAAAGATGCCATGAGTTTATAATGTTTCCTTCCACAGTTTTCCTAGCTAATCTGAATAATCAGGGGAAAAAAGCACTCCTTGAACCCTGTAGTATTTATTAGTACATAGCAGAAACTATGTAAAAAATACCATTTCAAGTCATGTGCAATACCATTCCTCTTGTAAAACAAGGGGTGCAAGCTTTGCCCACATTTTGAGGAATTTGTGCTCCATAAATTGCTGTCAGAGTTCTCTTCCAGCCTCAGATGTTTGCTATTTATGACCTCAGTACTCCCTATAACACTCACTCCACGTGCAGCACACAGCTGAGATTAGACTATGGCCTTCAGTTTTATGGAAGGAAGCCTGGAGAGTGACTTAGATAATACAATGAGAGTTAAAAAATAAAAGCATGGGAATGCTCTGACTGAAGAAAAGTTCTTTTCTGTAATTCCCTCCCTTCCATTTCTTTTCATGTTAACATGTCTGCTCCACTGACCTTCAAAAATATTCATTCCTATCTGACTCCACCACCCCTTTGAGTAAGATCCATTTTCCTCTCATCCCCTATGTCAAGGCTTTAAAATACAGTGGAAAATGCACTGTTAGCAGTGATTATGCACTGTTAGAAAAAGTTGCATTTGTCTAAAATGACTGAAAAATCATGAGCTGTACTGCAAAACTTAACAAGATGAGAAAATTGAAATGACAAGTTCACTGGTAGCATTTTTATTCTATTCCTGTAACAATATCTGTTTCTGTAGTTAATCCCATTGGCTTGGTTGAGTATTGGCCATAAAACCTGGGCCAAGAACTTCCATGTCTGTGTCATATAGGGGATTCATGTAGCTGAGAAACAAAGCAACATTCAATTACCCAAACAAATGTAATTATCATCACCAGTCATTTATTTTATTTCTCAAACACTACTAGAATTCACACAGGCTATATTAGTTTCTGCTTAATAACATGCACTCCTTCACCAGTTTAATTACTGCAGAGAGGATATGCTTTGATTTCTTTCCAAGGGAGAAAGCCACAATATATGTTCAAAGTCATTTTGTATGTTTGTTTTTCAAATCTTCTTAGGAGCCAAGTCAGCCTAGGTTGGATTACTTCAGGAAAGTTCTCTGTAAACAGAGCCCTGTTTATATCAAAATATGGCAAATTACAGGAAAAAAAAATCTGACTGAGACGGAAAAGGAAGAATTGGCTCTTATATAACCTTTCCTGCCCTTGGCTGTGAGGAGAAGTGGGAGCTCTGGCCCAGCAGGATGAGTTCTTATGTGGGGATTATGAATCCAAACTAAATAAACTGGCCAGGAAACCAGCAGCACCCATCTTTTGTATCTTGCTTGGAGTATCTACCACTACCTTTTCTTCCACTGTTGGGGTTAGGCTCCCATTTATTATCAAAGTTAATGGTAAAGAAGAAGCTTTAAAATAGTCCAGAAATCTGATAATTGTGTTTAATCATAGCCTTTGTGATAAATGTTAGTTAAGGTATAAATTGGATTTTGTATTCAAAACTCAGTGTTAAACACTTCCTGTAAAATATAAGCAAGCAAACCCCCAGAATTCCATCTAAAATGGAGTGTTTTCACCCCTGGGCAGGTTAATGGGTTCAGAATTTCTGTTTTAACTTGAAAGTGTCCTCACATTCATTTTATTCTTGTTGATAAACCTTCCAAAAAGCTTTGTGTTCAAAAACCTGTTCCAGTAGTGTTAAGCTGTAACAATAAATCACACCACAGGGCGACAGGTAGCAGCAAAGTCTTCCAAAACCTTGCTATAACTTTTCCTGCTGTATCTCATCACCTCCCATCTAGACAAATAGTGCTGATGAAATCCTGGCTCTCCTGACAGCAGATATCATCCTGCTGGGGAAGCAGAGCTACACACCTTCCAAACAGTTTATATTCCTATAGGTGCCTTGGCACCAAAACCAGAACTACTTACACTTGAATAAGTATATACTTGTTAGTAAGTTAGTAAGTGGCCATCTATTTCCATGAATGATCAGTGCATGTCCAAATGTGGTACCCAAGACTGGTATGCAGAGCTATAAGATCACTTTAAAGGCTCTTTTCCATTTTATGGCAGAGATTCTCCTCAGGAAGAAAAAAAAAAATAAAACCCCCTTTTTTGCTTACCTCCTCCACTTCTTCAGGTGTAAGCTCTTTTCTTTTATGAGGGTGGCCTGCACCAGGTCGGAATGCTCCCATTGGGATGTTAATGTTAGCCTGTGAGAAGGAAATGGGGATGCATATAATAGTGACTGATAAATAAAGATACAGTTGGTAAATGGCAAAACTCGAAAGGAGTGGGACAAGCATATAGACATTATCATGGTTTCCAAGCACTTATGCCTTCACTGTGTGCATCATCACACCACTCCTGTGGATAGAGAAGTGTTTTCATCTCCATTTAAAAGGGAGAAAGTGAAAAAACAAACTAGAAAGCTTTTGAAGTTCTGCATTTTAGACTAATGCTTCCTGATTTCACTGGACTTTAAACAAATTAGTACTGAACACTAAAGTGTCTTTAAGCACCTGTCTGCTTCAGTTTTGTTAAGGTCAAGCAGAAAGTGAGGGCCAAAAGCAACATTTCAGTGTAAATCATGCAAATCCTTCAATAACACCCAACCACTGGACCACTCTCCATTCTCCAATGACACCAGTTTTCACCTCACTTAATCACAGATATCTTAGATGGGAAGCCTGCCCTGAGTCAGCTTAAGCCATAAGTATTTAAAACATGATTTTACCAACAAAATTTGAACTGCAAATACTTGAACCAGTCCAACACCAGGCAGACTACTGGCCCCTGGCTTCTGCAAACTCCCTCCAGAATGATACCCACACAACTGCATCAATCTCATCTTTTATCTGGGGTAGAAATCCAGTGGCCATAATATAACTGGGGCTGATAATAGATACCTTAAAAGTAAAGACTGTGGGGAACAGAATGGTACAAAACCCTGCTTAGGAAAGAGCAGCTGAAAAGTATCCATTTCCCGATGTGACCCAGCCAAGATTATTTTAAAAGTCAAATGGCATGATCAACTAAATGCACAATTTATACTTATTCTTATCTCGTGATCTCAGAAAAGAAGCTGCTCCTAGGAAATGTCATCAAAATATCACAACTCCCACTGGTAAAACCAGGGGGTGAATTGGTAATGTTACGGAGCAGAAGCAGAGAACCTTCTAACAGCGAGCTCTGTTCTTGTCCTTTACCATCTGAGTGATCTGCACTAAATGAAGACAATCCCATCCTTCTGCTCAAGTCATGGTCTTGCAGATCGTGCCCCACTTGGGCAACCACCCCACGGTTTTCAGTAACAACAACTGTTCTGACAGCTGTAATCAAATGATGAGCAAATTAAGAATCCATCTGCCAAGAAATGAATGCTTTTCCCTGTATTCTACTTACCTGTTTCCCATTATCTTATTTATGCAAGATGATGCTGTAATTTCAGTGGGGCTGACAAATATTTACAGGGTCACAGACAACCAGGTATTTGTTTCATAAAGCCTTTTCACTGGGCATTAGTTTAGATATTGTGAAATTTTCACCTGCACTTTTTAAGTTCCCAGGAGACAGGGCATTTTCAGCCTCACAGTTGCTAACTCATTATTTCATTTATGGGTGGAAAAAACCCAGCTTTGCCATTTCTAATTTTAAGTAACTGTCCCGCCAAGCTCTGGTATCTCCAGGCAGCTTCAATATTTGGAACGGGAAGCTTCCTTGCAAATTACAGCTAGCATGGTCATATAAGTTTGCAGAGTTGAAATTTTAAGAGGTATCTCTCCTTGTGGTGCACATCCTGAACCTGGACATTCCTTCCCCTTGGAGGCAGCCAAAGCAGAAGCCAGCCTCCCACGGAATACAACAGCCCTTGCATTTCCCTCTGTGACTGACAGACCAACTGTGACTAAAAGTGGTTCAGAAAACAAAAATGAACCACTAAGTCCCAGGCTGCTAATGAAATTCAATGAACCACTCTTTGGTCTGCTTCAGCACTTCCCCAGTAATCTGTGTCACACGAAAGCAGTTTGTACTTTTTTATCTGCAGTAGGGACATTCACGTCAGAGTTTGGGCAAGAACTACGCAGTCATGACATAAAAACTGGGTAAAATGAGCATCCTTTAAGACATATTAAAAAACCTGTCTGGATCTGGTAGCACACACTGTAAATTAAAATTTTTCCAGTATGAAATGAAAATATGACATTTCCAAACAATTCCTGACCGTAGGTACCAAAGTCCTGAGTTTGTAAATCTCTCTAATCCAATGCTGGTCCTGTCTTGCAGATGAGCAGCTCGGTAATGGGTGGGCCAAATTCTGTACACCAGCACAGCTCTGCAAGGACTTGTGCTGTCATCAGCACCAGTTCACTATTTTGTTCTAAAAATAGGTTTCAAGGCTTTTGTCACCTGTAAGTTGAGATGGAAATATAACAGTAGGGGCTCTCCATCCAGTAAAATGCTAAATAGGAAATTTTCTGTTTCAGACTCTGAAAGTCCTAAATTATCATTGCTTTAGACTGACTTTCTAGGTGTGATTGTTGTGTTCAACCATAGTAATTATGAAAACTACTGAGTCTGCCTCTTCCTTTGTTTGAAAGGCCTACCACATTGTGTGCCATTGCAGTTTTTGCAATGACTGGGTAGGTATGTGCACTGATGTACTCTTCCAGGGTCCTTCTGAACAGACCAAAGGAAAAATATCTGTAAAAATGACATACTAATATATTGCTGGCTTAACTCAATTGAACTGGTGCTTAGAGATTTTTTTTTGTGTGTTCTTCTTTCTGTTTAGTAGAGAGAGGGTGGTTAATGGTTAGGATACAACTGATGCAGCTGTGCATGAGTTGAGGACTGTTATGGGTAAGTCCTTCACAGCATCACAGCCATTCCTGGCTGTCCAGATGGATGACCGAGTAATCTGGAAAGACACTTTTGTAAAACAAATTCCTTTAAAAAAAGATTAAAAAAAGGAAAGAAAGAGATCAAGAAAGAGAGAGAGAAAGAGAGAGAAAGAGAGAGAAAGAGAGAAAGAAAGAGAGAAAGAGAGAGAGAAAGGGAGAAAGAGGGAAAGAGAAAGAAAGAAAGAAAGAAAGAAAGAAAGAAAGAAAGAAAGAAAGAAAGAAAGAAAGAAAGAAAGAAAGAAAGAGAAAGAAAGAGAGAAAGAGAGAAAGAAAGAGGGAAAGGAGAGAGGAAAAGAGGGAGAGAAAGAAGGAAGGAAGGAAGGAAGGAAGGAAGGAAGGAAGGAAGGAAGGAAGGAAGGAAGGAAGGAAGAAAGAAAGAAAGAAAGAAAGAAAGAAAGAAAGAAAGAAAGAAAGAAAGAAAGAAGCTGTAGAGAAAACTGAATGAAATCCAGAAACAAACAACAAAAAACCCTGGAAACCCCCTCACCCTTACCTCTGGGGAAAGCCAAGAGTGTTCAAAGTTAGAAGAACTTTCAGTCAGAGCTGTTCACAGCCTTTTACACACTGAGAAGGGGAGGTCAGCAATTGCTTCCAGGAATTAATGTACTTTGGTCCTCTATTGCCCCAAACTACTTTTGGGAACCAGTTGCTGCCTTTAACTCTCACTTACCTGCATTTAGTAGCTGTTGGGAAGTGAACATTTTTGCCTATCTCTAATACAGTCAGAAAAAAAGGCATTTCAGACACAGAACACCATGAAACACTTCAGTTAGTGAGGTGCCATGGCATTCATTGCTGCAGCATGATGTACATTCCCCAGGGCACGTCAGTCCTATTGTACCAGCACACAATAGCAAAGGACCTTAATATATGAATCACAGTGTATAAAAGTAATGTGACATTTTGAGTCACAGCTCTTACGCTCAAAGCGTAATAAGCATCAAATCAAGTGCAGGTCTCCCTACTAGAACCACCAAGGGCACAATGCTTAATAGATATATTTTAAATTTTTGCTGTATTTTTTCCCACAATTTAAGTTACATTTGCAAAAACGAAAGTTTCTTAAAATATTAAACTTATTGCTTAAATTTAATGCATTTTTTAAATTGACAACCTAGGAGCATTGTTTACATTTAGAAGTTGGAAGTCATCCTAGAAATAAAATGCAGCCTATCATTACATCTTTAAGAAAAAATTGTCAACCAATTAATTCCTTTAAAATGTTTGTATGTGCCTATGAAGTTTAAAAGCAAAAATGTAAATAAATACTATTCAGCTATTAAAGATCTATATTTTTTCATTAATCCTACAAACATTTCTATAGTCATTGCAAAAGAGAGATGAAAATTTGAACTGAATGGAATCACATTTCTGGCAAAATGTTTTTTTTTTTCTTATTTCAACAGAATTAGAGCACAGTAGTTTGCAAACAGTAGTTCACATGCCTATTTTGGTAGAATTGATGATAATGATGATGATGATAAAGAGAATCTGCATTTTCACAGTGCCTTGCATCTTCAGTATGCTGCCTAGCCCCTGGGTAATTAATCCTGATACTCCAATCCATTGCATTAGTATTATCTCAAGAAAACAGAGAACAAAGATTTCAGGGATTTCATTTTGTGTTTCTTAGGTAAGGCAACTTGAACTCGTAGTAAAATTTCACTCTAAGTGTATTTTACAAAATACATGAAAATTCTCTAAGATTCCTTGGTTCAGAAGATATTTTGGCCTTTTGACAAGAACCATTGATAACATGAACTAAACACATTCTTCATGACATTACTTCATGATGATGCTGGGATAATTCTCCAGCTGTTTCATTTACAAGCATGCAACAATCAACTCCATCCTTATAGGCATATACCATTGAAGAGGTATGTGGCAGACAAGAACCTTTCAAATTAGAAGATCAATGTTTCTCTCGTTTTCCTTTGGCTTCTAAATAAAATGCTTCTTAAACAGTTATTTGAACTTGAGGGTCTTTCTACTTAAGGAATGCAGACATGAAAAACTTCACAATACCCATGCTATCTTTTTAGCCTATAATTCACTCAGCATTATATTGGCTTTCTGGAAAATCTAATGGTTGCAGGAATTATTTTTACTTAACAGTTACGTAGATGCATTACCATGTTTTTCTTAGATGATCCTCCAACAGGCATAACCTAACACTGCAAAGACCATGCAAACAAGTGATCAATGAACCTATCTGATCCAGCTTTTTTACCACCTCAGATCAAAAGATGATCTCCAGGTCACACTTTTCAGTGCTTTCATATCCACTAAGCTTTTCACTTTAAAAGACTAACCCCAGCTAGCACTCCTATGGTGCTTTGTCTGAGTAAAAATGCAGTCTGCCAAGCAATGGAGATTGAGATTTATTATTTAATTATAATAAAAACATAAATGCTATCTCTTACCTGAATGGCTTTGACATGTGATGCTGGTTGTTTTGACATTTTTACAACAGAGGCTTATCCCTGCAAGCAAAATTGGAAAGTGTTACAGGCTCTGACATTCTGATAGCTATGGAAGATAAGCTAGAACTTAACCCATGCTGCCTCTAGACAGGCATCCATTTCATCTGCCCAGCTCCTGTTTCCATCTCAGTTTCCAAGTTGCTTAGTTATTCCTTCTGATATCAGAAAGAGACAGAACACCTGAGCTTCACCAATTAATCTTTCATAGCCACAAATGAAGCTATCTCTTTCACATTAAAAACAATAATGAGTGGAGATAAGGAATCTCTCAAACTTTAACAGCACTGTAAAATGAGTAAGAATTAAGGGAAGCTTCTGAGGATAAACAGTGTATTACTAGCCCTGTCACAGTATGTATGTAGGAATTATTAGAACTTAAAGTTTAAGTCTTCTCTCAAATAAAACATAACTTGTTAGAAAATACTGATAATGCAGACATAACCATTTTTCGACTCACAAATCCTTGCAAACCTTTAATGTTTGTGGACTGAAAGTGATGAAGATGGTCAAACAGAAAAGTTCTCCTTGACAATTAATTGCTAGTGCACAAAGTAGCCTCCCTTCAAAGTTTTAGATATATAGATTCATCAATTTTCTTTCACAATAAGATCTAAAATAACATATTTTTCCATATAATTTTATGCAGGTGAAGAAATACAGACTGATACAGTATTAATATACAAAGGGAAATACACCAAAGTAAAAAGGAAGACATTTTATTAGCGGATTATTTGAAACACCATCTCAGCCTTTTATTCTCTCACTGAGAAGTTAGATTTTAACTGAACTAGACTTTCATCAAAGTCTTGCTATTTAACTATTATAATAAAAAGTAAGGTAGAAATTCTAAAAGCTGAGAAATTAATTCACCAGAGAAATCACTGATCACCACCAAACTACAGCACATTTTTGATACTGTATTTAATCTTAGATAGAAAGTAATGAGAACAGAAATAAATGACATAGGAGAGAAGAGTAGAAATACACTGAGAAACTAAAAGCGTGTCACAGACTTGGGTACTCCCTAACTGCCACATGAGGCAGCCCCCCAAAAAACATATAGATGAGTTTTAGTTTGGCTTCAGCTTGCAATATCAGCAATATTAGCCTGAAATTGTATGGCTGGGACTGACTAGAAGACTTCCTCCTGCATATTCTCACATCACTTTGATCTGTGTACGATACTGAGCAGAATTAAAAGTACAAATGACCTGCCATTAGAGGTCTCCCTCTGGTCACATTCTCAGCTGCAAAAAGTGCTGTCCAAGCCAACACAGCATTCAGTCAGAGGACAAACATGTTTGTAAGTTGCTTTGGGTTTAAATTGCTTCCACTAAATTAAAAAATCAGAAAAAATCCCACCGTGCAAAAAAAAAAAAAACCCCTAACATTCTTTTAATGAGTTTTATATTGTAGTTTTATATATACAATCTTAAAATGAGAGGGAGTTTAAAAAACTTCAGAATTCACTTTAGGGGATGCAATCTCAGCCACTGATGTTCATGACAAAATTCAAACAGATTTCAAAAACACAAAATGATTTACTCCACTCTGTGTCCTTTACTTTTGAAAATCCTTATTAGGAATATAAATAATCATTCCATTGATCAGTGACTGCATTCCAAAATAAACACTGTAAACCAAAATAATCCCTTAATTGACTGGGAAGATAGGAGTCATAATACAGAATGTTTAATTAATTTTTAATCAACTTCTCATCTTTCTAATCAGAATGAAAAATGGAAACAAAAGCGCAAGAAAATAACATTAAACATTTTGAAACACAATGGATCTCCTTCCCAAGGACTGCCACAAAGAAATTCTTGCTAAGATGTACTTCATCTTGCATGCCTATGCATTGCAAAAACTCCTGCACACACCTCTTGGGCCACTTAGAGATAAATGGCAAAGGTTTACCCTGAACCTCAGCTTTAAAACAAGCAGAGCATTAGTGCTCCTCAGCGAGGTGCTCTGGGTTCACAAGCAGTCGGTGTCTGAAATTGCTGCAATCAGACACCGGTTCCTAAAGACGGATGCATGATACAATTGTGTAGGACTGCTTTTGGAGGAGGTGATTTTCCTACCAGACCGTGCTGTCCTCATTACCGCCAGAGAAATCAGGACAACAGCACCCTACTGAGTAAAAATAGATCTCTGGTTCTTTCCCTTTCCCTCCCTTCCCTGAATTTCCTTCCAGAGCAATACTGACCATCAGTCATGGGAAAATAAACCTTAGATTACAGAACCATCCATTACAGAAGTGATTAGTTAATTTTTATAAATTCCTTTGTTCTTTCACCACGTATCTCAGAAAGAGAGTCAAGAGTGCTGCACTGATGGTATTAAGTTATTTCTGGCATTCCAATCAGCTCTGCAAACTTGAAAAAATCCCACTTCACCCTCGTTTCCGCAGCAGGATTTCACGTCTCTGGCAGGCAGAGAAATGCAGACACGCAGCCTGTATTCCCCGGTGTCTTTTTGGCCTCCCCACACCTTACCTTTTTACCTTTTATGGGCTGCATGCTGAGCCAAACTTAGAAAGCAACGGCAACGTTAGTTCAATTTGGAGCTGGTTTATGGCAGCCTTCCCTTGCAAATTCCCTCAATTTGCAGTGGAAGTACTCATGAGCAGGACTACTTGTGAAATACAGGACTACTGCAGTGAAATAAATGAGTGTTTTGAAGCGAAACTTTGTAAAACAAAGGAACCTGTCTTCTGTCTCTCTGCTAAAAATAATTTCTGACAGGGCTGCAGCAAGATAATAAGCTGATTTATTCAATTTGCTTTAAATACTATGAGATATCATAATGCCATCTTTTGTAGTGCACACAAGAGATGTACAGTAGCACACAGACAACAGCAAGAGCCCTCCCCCTGCCCCAGCTGGAAGCTGCCCTCTCCCCCCACTGCATGCCCGGCATCAAGCACAACGGGCATTTTGGAGACAGAACTGCAGTGTATCATCTTATTAAAAGGCTTTGACAGGAACTACATGTCTGAAACCCAGCCAGTTAAATTAAAGAAGAGAAATCCCTACTTTTCAGCTTTCAGCCTGTTACACAAAAACTTACCACAAGCTCTAGGCAAATGTGGTCACATTTTCTGTAATACATACACAAAAATCAGTTGCCTGTTTAGTGAAAGAAACCTCTCTTACATCAAAACCATAATGTAATATCTCACTAACTATAATAAACATATAGAAAGCAATAACCATCTGCCTATGTACTACAACATTCAAACTCATACACACTTCTTTTGAGTCATGAGGTATTTAAGTGACTTTTTGTTTTAAATCTTTAGATCCCCACAGACTACGAAGCAATAGCAATCTGTTCTGAATACTCTGATACACTGCATGAGACACTAAAATAGGCAGAAACACACAACTATTGTAGTAAACTCACAGCAATTACTAAAGAGTTTTCATGAGAGTCTTTCAAGATTTTAATTGACCCCTTCAAGATTAGCTAACTTATTTACTTATATAAAAAAAGTTCCAAACCGTCAAGTGAGTATGCACACCTCCTTTTGATGCTGAAAGAGGTACCTTCTTCTACCAGCTGAGGTACTGACTGTGACCCTTTTAATGTGTCTGAAATAGCTCCGATGCTTTCAGCCTGGACGGCACTGAGTGCTGCTCCAGGCTGGAGTGGGACTCAGCAGAGAAGCAAAGTGTAAAAGGGAATTCCTGTCATAGCTTCCAGTTGTTCTTCCTAAATATAGAGTTTGATTCACCCTGTAACTTGGTCCCCTGTGACACTTGACCATGGTAAAAGCAGGGCTCAACTGTCAAGCAGGAGGTGTTGAAGGAACACACCTTTAGGTCCTTTTCCTGCCCTCCCTCTCCCAGTCATCCCAGGCTTTTCCCAAGTGCCAGGCATACAGCGGTAGTAGGTAACACAGAGCTCCTCCCATGGCATTTGGGGCAGTGTGTGCCTCCCTACGCCACACAGGGAAGGAAATAATTATGGAGACGTAATTATGGATAAGTCACCTCGGAGGAGCTATCTAGGGGAGGTGAATGACACACCAACATGACCGTATTGCTGCTGCTTTGGGAGCAAACTCACACAGCAGCTGCCCTGGGGTGTCAGCAGAGCCCTCCCCCCTGCAGGACAGCCCTGCTCACAGGGAAGGAAGGGCTCCTCTGCATGTGAGGCCATAGTGACCAGCTGCTGAGCCTGCAGGCATGGGGATGAAGAAAAACCAGAGGAGGAGTATGTGTGTGTGTGTGTGTGTGTGTGAGAGAGAGAGAGAGAGAGCTATAGCTCATGAGGAAAGTAAAAGTAAAACATTACACAGTTGTGCTCATACTGGCTGGAGTATTGTCTTAGTGAGGGCTACTGATGGAGATCTCGCAACAAGTTGTGTGTGGGGCATATCCTCAACTTTCTACTTGCAGAAGTGCAGATTCCTGGTCATCTGTGCATCCTCACAAGAATGAATTTCCCTCTTCCTCACTCTTCTGCTGTACCTGATCTCTACCGGACCCACAACAGTAATGGTGACAAGAGCAGTGTCATTATGGGCAATAACTGTCAAGGATCTCCCTTGACTTTTCACTCATTTGATCGGTGATTCTTTTCATTTCAAGTACCTCAAAGAGAAAGGTGACCAAGCAGGCTGCTTCATTAAAGCCTGTGACTCACTCTCCACTGCCCTCTTTCCCAAAAATGTTGTCATCTGGAAGCTGATAAAGCTGATGACTTGTTCTGGCAGAGTGCTGACTACTTACAGCCACCCCCTTCCCAAGCAGCCTCAAGAAGATGGATGGCACAGAACCAGGCACGCAACCAGGACGTGCATTGTGTAGGTCAGGACTGATGATGTACACACAGCAACCAGCTCATTCCAAGGAGACCTCTGTTCCTCAGAAAGGCTGATTATGCCTGTTGCCAAAATTTTTGAAGCATGAGATGACTACTGCACTTGAAACGTGGTGGAGCTCCCAAAAGGGTTCACAGAGCTGTTGTCTGGCTACAACAGGGGAGTCTGCAGTCATTCCAAGGCCTGCCTTCCAGGTGCTTGAGACCACATTAAAACAAAGCCAGAACCAGGTAAGTGACTCTACATACCTCCTTCTGAAGGTTCATATTTACAACAAAAGTACCAGAAGGCTATGGAAGAGGCAATATATTTTTGTAACGTGGTCCTGTACATTAACTTATTTCAATTTATATTACAATAGTAGTATTACAAACTAGTTGTTGAACACACAATTCTTTCTTCCATGTGCCGTTACTTAAGCAAAGGTAGACCATTGTTTAGATTTTATAATCTCTTCATCTCACAATTATGCCTAAGAAATATCAGCTCAACACTGTTTCCTTCAATGAATTTTTGTATCATTGACAAGTAATTTAACAGCCTTAGTGATGTGTAAACAGGAAAAGAGTCTGTCTAACCGACCTAACACCCAGTAACTATCACACCTGAACTGTATTAAATTGTGAGAATAGGAGTAAACTTAAATTTTGTCACTAATATCAGAAAACGCGGTAGATTTTGAAGGGAACAATAGTCACTCAGCATTATTTTGCAGCATATCATTGCCTCTGAATAACTTCTGGGATGCACAGCCCCATGACTTGCAGAGTCATCTGGTAAATACATGCAGCAGATGAATTAGGAAGTAAATAAGGAGGCATATGTGCATTTCAGATGATGGATTCAGTGTCTGGCATATTAAGGCCCTGTACATTGACACACATGGCATAAAAACATTATGTTTCGTGTATAGAGATCAAAAAGATATAGCAGAAATGCATTTATTTGAAGTGTAAAATCCCAATATAGTTAAAAACAGACTTTTGTGGCATTGCTAGAAGCTTGTCTAATTAATATGCTTCCTGGCACAACTTAGTAGTTTTGAAAGTGAAGTTGATGGTTAACAGAAATGTGTGTCGTACTTCTCCACTGAGATGTTTCACTGCATAATGTCAGAACTGTTTTTTTAAAGCTGTCACTGCTTAATACATTTACGTAAATGTTTTGCTTTCTGAGAAACCTCATGAGCACAGATAAAACTTCCCTGGGCATCCCAAAAGAATTTATTTTTCTATTGTAGTCCACAATGTTTTAGTGTAATGCAAACAGTGTAATACAGTTGAAAATGCAAGTCCACACATAAGAAGTCAGAACCTCAGCTCACTTGAAATAAGACTTCTTGCAAGTAAAATGTTTAAAAATACATTTTTGGAGTTTTGCTTTAAATTACCATGTAGTAGCAACATATTATAAATCTTTAGCAATGCAAAACTTTGCGTCTTTGTCTTCATCTTAGCTTCATAAATTACAGTTTATTACTGGGTAAGAATAGTGAGTCCATGATATTAAGTATTTGGCTAATTAATTCCTATCTTTACATTTATTTGATTTTTTAATGAAGAATATTCAAACTAAAGTTGCAGTGTATCTAGTAAAGCTATTCTCTTCAGTCAACAAACTGAAATTACTGGTAAGATGTAAATAAAGAAACCTGCTATCAGACAGATTTATCAGAGGACTTATGCAGAGGATCCTGAAAAAAAACCAACCAACCAAACTCACCATCCATTTTCTAACTCACTCAGGTTTTATTTGTATTTGTGGGTTCTTTCCCCTTAGTAAAGATGCATCCATGTAATATGATAGACTTGATGAAAGGCAAAGACTTTTAGCAATGGTCACATGCAGAAATACATAAATTTGAAATACAGTGGAGCTATCAATTTCACCAGGCATCACAAACCATTCCTATGCTTAATTTTAACAGAAAGAGGCTTTGAATCACTGACTGCAGAAAGAGTATCGAACCTCAGCGATTGTTTCAGAAGAAAAATTGTTTGAGGAAGTTATCATCTACTGGTTGTATATGTCTTCCCATTTTGTCCAATCTCTATTTTTTAATATCAAGGAAAAAACTCAAGCATTTGATCTTGAGTTTCTACTTGTATAGTTATGCCAACAACAATAACATCAAGTTATTTAAATAATTAATGACATAAAATAGCATGCAAAAATGTTTTCTGTTATCTAGCAGGCAGGAAATCAATACAAAACATATCTAAATTAGCTGATTCTATTTCTGTGGCATTTCTGGGCTGCTAAATATTAATTCAACTACTGCATGCTCTCTTTCTTTTCCATAGAAAAGCATGATGATTATTATCACAGACTGTTCCATAGAGAAATAATTAGCTTTGTATTAAGGAGATGGTCTCATTAAAGGCTCGCAGTGACCTTGTTCTGAATTTCAGTTACAGCATCATTAATAGTGTTGTTAGCATCACCTATGAATTTGTAGTATTAAGTTCTGAAAACTGCCTTATGAATATAACCCATACAAATTCTAGAACATCACAGCTTTGTCCACTCTTATCCAAAAGCCATATTATTCTCTGTTGCTTTGTATCGTGTAAAATTTCTAGTTATCCAAATGTTTTCAGTAACTGAAATATGATGATGATGATGATGATGTACAAGCAAAAAATTTGTTTCCACTTTTCTCCTGGTAAATTTTAACTAATATATTTGGCAAAGCTGGTAGCATAATGGCAGACTTTGAATATGAAATTTAAATTACATGCTGATTTTTGTAAACATCCTGTCTACTGTAATGATTCTGAATTATTTGGAAAAGAAACAAAAAACATTATATTGCACCATCAGACACTGTTCTTAGCATGCGATTTTGACAAAACAGGAACTGACTAAATCACTGTTGAAACTTTCAACAGAGAGACTACTAATTGTTTTCACAAATCAGGATAATTCAAGTAAGCATGTACTATCTCTTTCAATTCCACCACACGCTTACTTTGATGATGCCCATCCCCATCAGCTGATCATATCTGCTGTGCACTATTAGATCTCCTCAGATTAAGACCTTACCTGACTGCAGCAAGGAATTTTGCTGTTGACTCAACCCATATATATATATATATATATATATATATATATATATATATATATATATATATGAGAACTAGGTACAGATATGGCAGAGGACTTGGAGACTCAGCACCACAGAAGGTAATTTATTTATCTGTTGTGATAAAGCATGACAAAAAATTGCAGCTACAGTCCCTGTGTGAACACAATCATCTCAAGTCTAACAAAGAGAACAATGACTAAATTCTGCTGATTTCTCATCTGGATGGCATATTGAGAGGAAAGAAATACATGTTTGTGACATTAAAAATCTGTCTGGTAGAAAGATGCACACAGAACATGTAAGATGAGGAAATGGGCTGGAGGAAGCAGAATTTCAAGGCCATTATAAATAAATTAATGCCTTTAGATAAAAGGTTACCAAACTCAAGGACAAGTGCACCAACCTGTTGAATTATATGTGATTTATCAGCTGTTACTTTTAGTTTGTACCTGCTGAACAGAAAATAAAAGATGAAGATTGTTAAATTGTGGGTGTGAAGATTTTTAAAGTTTGAATCAATATCAGGACACTTACCTTAGTTCTCAAGAGTCATAAGGAAAAAATCCTTACCTTGTCATACCTCTAATGTTCCGAAAAAACAGGGCCATTAAGAATGAATGCTTTCCATGGTGAAGATATGAATAAATCTACTAGTCATACCTATCTATCAAGTAGTCAAACATGATCTCTATTAAACCTTATTTTTATTGAATCAAATCTGCTAGAGAAACATTTTTAAATTATCTGTGGCCTGCTGCCATACAAATATTGCAATGTTCAGAGAGAAATTGCCAAAAGAATTCAGTGTTGGCACAGAAAGACGAGTCATCCAGCTGCTCCACTGGAGCAAAATATCAAAAAAAAAATCAAATCTCCAGGATCAAAAAATGTTTCTCTTAGGAAATTACATGAAGTAGTTCTTAAAATCTTCACACTTTACACCCATATGAGTTAGAGTTGTGGATGGGCAGTTATCTTCTATACAAGAATAAAAACAAGCCTGGAAAAAGAAACTATATGGAGCTGTTTCACTCCTTCTCCTCTGGCTGTGCAACACAAGCTCTTTAAAGGACAAGAACTGGAGCTAAAAGTGATACTTGAAAATCATTTGTCTTAGAAATTGCTTTCGAGAACTGCAGGCTGCTCTGTGTTTCCCGTGCCCACCAGCTATTGGTGAGGTACTGACTATACCCTGACGAGAATACCCATGAAGATGTTCCCTGTTTTACTGCAGCCTACTCTCAAACTATTTATTTTTATTAGTTAGAAAGAAATGTTCTTAGCTTGGGCTCCTAACACAAAGTGGTCTATGTAAGGCAAACCCAGTTTTGTCATGGACAGTTCACAGGTGCTCTGGCTGACAAGGGGCAGAACGGATTTGTAGTACTGGGACACCAGTTAAAATTAGTTTATCCACTGTGTGCAGTGCTATGCAATCCCAAAGCTGCTCCCCTCTGTCCTTGAGGTAGAACAAAACCAGTGCTGGTTTAACTGAGTGCCATGCTGCGTGATGAAACAATTCAGGAGCTGCTTCAGCCGTCTGTGCAGCCCAAGTGGACAGTTTGGGATATTGTCACTGGTTCATCCTGTGCAAGACATTCCTATTGCTCAGAACAGCCAAGTATCTCATACTCACAGATCAATCCAGACTGGATGGGGCCCTGAGCAACCTGGTCTAGGGAAAGCGTCCCTGCCCATGGTGGGGGATTGGAACTAGATGCTTTTAAGGCCCCTCCCAACCCAAGCCATCTATGCTTCTACGGAGAGTAACATTTCAGACTTTACCAGCCTGTGAAATGGTGAACTACACACTACTTTGTCTCAAACTGTTACCTCGCTTTGACCTGCTTATGCTAAGGGCACCTCTTTCCCTAGGGCCTAAGGCTGCCCTACAGGTTTTGGGGTTCTAGTTGATAGGTCTAATGCTATCATGTGTTTATTTCTAGTTAAAGTAGGCATGAAACAATAGCTGTTAGACTGAAACTATTCAATTTATTTTGCATTCTGCAGTAGAATAGGGGATTGTGTCCACAGGGACTTCAAAGGTAACTTAAAGTAAAAAAAGAATCCCTCAAACCTTGAAACAAGTGTTTGATATTAAAGTGTTTGATATTATGCCCTTTTATGGTCTCTTCTTTCACTGACTTAGCCCTTTATTTCCTGTAATGTAGGTAAACTCTCTTTCATGGACTTCTTAAGTTGTAAAGGGCTCCCAACATGAGAGCTAATGCTGAATAGCTATTTTCCAGTAGATTTTCCTCATGTACAACTTCTAAATTATTACAAAGGATGCAAGCAAGACTATAATCTAAAAATGGGTAGCATAAGCCTGAAATTAATATTTTTATGGAACTGTACTCTAGAATAATATTCAAGCCACATGTCTCAAGTTTCTCCATTTCCTTTGCTTTTACTTGAAGTCTGATACTTATTTCTCCTTGGAATGCAACTGCTTTGGAGGACCCTCTTTTAGATGTAATTCCAGCTGAGATTTGCCTAACAGTTAACACAGATAGGTAAATGCTGCAAATGTGACAGCAAATAAGAAAAACCTACCATTTGTTTTGCTATGGAACAACACTGTAGGGCAACTAGTGAAAAAGCATATGCAGCTCTTGTTTTTTGCAGAATAATCTAGTAAATGCATATTTCTAGGAACACTTGTGCTTTACCTGTTTTCATGTGAAAAGTGATTTAAGAACAAATTTAATTTGTTTTAAGAACCAAAATCCCACCTTTCCAGCAAGTATTTTTGGTAAGCAGGTTAAATACTGCAAACCAATCCTGAACCTGAACAGAGTATTTTGACCTCATTTCTATTTAAACAAAGCAAGACTGTTTTATACTGTAATTGGAACATAAAAACACTCAAACCAATAAAATTGTGTAATGTTCTGCTCTTATCTTTTTTAAGGAGAGCAAAGAAAAAAGGATTTTTTTTCTTGTTTGGGTTTCAGTTTGAAGGTTTCACACATATAACTTATATCCATAATTCCCACTACCTGTGTTTCTCCCCTATACTGAGATTTTTTATCCAATAATATTAACAAGGTAATGAAAACATATTTTTCTTTCATACTTTTACGACCAATGCTACACACATCTCTGTAGTGCACCAGCCTCTGTGTCTCTTCTCATGCCTCAGATTTCTTCTTTATTCTGATCTCTTTATTTCCTCCAGAAGCAATCTCCTGCAGAAGTGCTTAATGTACCATCTATTTCATCCTTTCCCACAGATTTCTTCTTTCATGCATTCTAGTCTGTACTTTAAATTCTCAGGTAGGCTTGGAGGCTCATTCTGGCAACATTCCTGTACTCTGTGAAAGCACCCCTTCACTTGAAGTTACAGTGGCACATACACACTTGCAGAATCACATTTTAGCCCAGCAGTCCTTTCCTGTGCTTAGCTCATCTCTATGCCCAACAGTCTAGAGATGAAGACTACTTAGAATGTATCTAAAACCACATTTTCTTTCCCTGAGGCTCAAACACTTATCCAATCAACTCATGTTCTGATTGCACTGTCTTCGAACTGGCAAAATTTCCAACCTCCCATCGACAAAATCAACATCTTAGCTGATTTTAGGTCTGAGCCTGTGATGAACTGCAATAGGGTACAATTTCCCTGAAGCCCTGCAAACCCCTCTAACGTAAGGGGGTTTGATAGTGCTGTTCAGGCTAGTTTTACTTTTATTTTGCAACGTGTTTTCTATGGTAGTATCTGAATAATCACATCTCTGCTTCAATGATAGAGCAAAGTTGAAGAGATTAATTATTAGACATGTTGTTAATTAATCTCAAGATAAATACTTGTACTATGTCTAGAAAAAGACGCCTATGATACTAATGCCTAAATCACTAACTGAATTTGATAATATCTTAATTACTGTATTAACAGATATTAACAGATAATATAGAATAATCCAGAATCTGTATTAACAGATTCTATTTGGTATTTACTTGATAAATTATCTTTAATCAGTAGTTGTTTATGAGAGTATTTTATTTCTGTCTACATTTTGCATGGACTTAGCTACTCTGGTATGACGATTGATGTTTGACCTTTTCCAACATTCTTTGATATTTCTCCTGTTGAGGTCCAGCCATACCCCCATGCCCTCCCCTGCTGCACCCTCAGCTGTGACTCCTGACACTCTGGCAGTGGAACTGCTCTGGAACAGCGCGTGGACACCGTGCACTCACGTGGTGACTGCAGGGCATTCTGCTCTGGCCACTGCTTCAGCTTCGGATCTGGCTCTAATAAAACCAAGCAGGAGTAAAATGTGTATCAGTATCTGTGGTACCTCCTGAACCACTTTAAAGTGGAAATCTTTAACCCTGAATACCTTTACTTCTAAAAAGCAACCACTCTGTGTAACACGTCACAGTCCACAACTTAATTCCATGGGAACAGGGATAAACTTTACCCCTCTGCCACCGGCAAAACACCTGCTCATGTTACCCAAGTCAGAGCACTGGGGCTGGCAGTTCCCTCAGAACATCCATCTTCTGCACTCTAGAAAATTCTTATTTTTCTTTGTTCTCTTGAGATGATCTTTCCAGCAGTAAAATACAGACTCTGTATTTTATTTTCACTCCTCTTCTAGTTGCACTTCCAATTTCTATGAAACTCAATAAAATTCCAGTCTGTATTTTTACGGTACAACTGAATGTAGAAGCAAAAATACAATAATGTTACAAAACCTGGTCACCAACTGGTTCATTTAAACATATCCATTTTAGTTTGCTTTATTTTAGTGAGAGTATGACACTAATAAAAGTACTAGTGTTCTTAAGTGTTTGAATACAATTCCCCTCCATTGCTTTTGAAGACTACCACTGGTTTATAGTCTGTCTATTTATATTGAATTCATGTTTGTCTATGGAACAACTTGAATTTTCAACCACTAAGATGTAGAATAAACCATATTTGCACAATATGGGAACCAGTGCAGAAAAAAAATGTTACCAGATCTCAATATTCTCTGACTGTTTAAAAGTCCTTTTAGATGCTGGGGACATCTCAAAGTCATCTATGTCAGTGCATAAACTCAAATTCAGTTCCATGCAGGGCTGGATACACTTCCTGTCATTCTTCAGGTTTTATGTCCGAATGAAGTTCTTTCCAACGTTCTCAAAGGCATTAGTCAACCTGGGCAGCTTCCATCAAAAAGTAGGGTTGTTAGAATGATGGAAAATCTAAACACATGGAGAAAACAATCCCTGAGTTGAGATGAAGGACAAAGGAATTGAGCAAACAGAACAAGCAAAAGCCAGTATCCATTAGAAGTTCAATTCCTGTTCTGCACCTCCAAATGCCAATGATGAGTGGCTGCTCAGGGCTGTTTTCTCTCACTTGCTGTGGAACTGCAAGTCAAACACTATAAATAACAAATCTTCCTCCTCCTTTGCTTAGCTTTTATATGTGATGCCACACGGTATGGAATATCCCTTTGATTAATATGGGTCAGCTGTCCCACTTGTATACTCTCTGAGGATCTTGCCCACCCCCAGCCTATTGATGGGAAGAATGTTGGGGAGACAGCGTTGATGCTGTGCCAAGCCCCGGGGTGTTATCAATTCCTCTGCAGGCGCCAATGCAAAGGCGTGAGGCTGCCGAGCGAAAATGAACTCCATGTCAGCCGGGCCCAATACAGGCACAAGAATCACCATTGACAACGGTCTGGGAAGGAAACACAGGGACTACGAGGCATTTGCTTAAAAGCCATTCTCACAGGCAACCTCAGAGAATGATTTTGTTGTGCAACGAGGTCGATGCTGAATTTCTGACAGAACGTCAGCGGTTGAAGGGAATCCTGTTACTCTCTCGTTACTGAAGCGCTTCCACAATGTGCTTTGATCTTGCCACCACAAAGGACTTTAATTCTCCCGCGCAGTTTCCTGATAGCTGCAGCAGAGCCTCTCTGAAGAACTCAGTGGAGGACGAAACTGAGGTAAATTTAGCCAGAGCGAGAGGAACGTCCCCCGCCTCCGTCAGCCCTCAGCCCGCGCCGCCCTCCGCCCGGCCCCGCCCCCCGCCCCTCGCGCCCCCACTGCGCACGCGCCCCGCCCCGACGCCCCGAACGCGGCCCCGCGCCCCGGCCCGTGACGTCATGCCGCCACCTGCCCTCGCTCGACGCGCTGCCCGGAAGCGTCCGCCCGGGCAGTAGAGCCGGTTGGAGAAAGGTTCCGGGCAGGTTGGGTTCCGGGGCTGCCCCGCTGAGGCGCGGCGCGGCCCGCGATGATCCCGGTGCCGGTGGTGGTGACCGTGCTGGGCGGCTGGTGCGCCGTGTACCTGGCGGACACGCTGCTCAAGGTGAGGGCCGAGGGCGCAGAGCCGGACAGGGCCGGGAGGAGGCAGCGGCAGCCCCGTTCCCCCCGCGCTGGCGGCCCAGGGGCCCCGCTGCCGTGCCCGCGCTGGCGGAGGGGCCGCGCCCTGCCCGGGCCCGCGGCGCTCCCTGGGGCTGGGAGGCGATGCCGGCCCCGGGCGCCCCTCCCGCCCCGCAGCCGGGCCCGCCGGCCCGGGCAGCCCCTGCTCCGCCTCCGCCCGCGCTGGGCTCTCAACGCCGCCCCGGAGAGTGCGCGGGCTTCGGTCTGTGCTAAAGGACCGCAGCCGCGAAAAGTTGGGGAAAACGGCTCTTAATATACTGCTTAAGCGGTTCCGTGGCATTTTAATGTGCTATCCTGCGTTTATTATTATTATATTAACAAAGCCTAAAAGAAGCGTTGTAAGTTTGCGGTGTAGAGTATGTGCCTTATAATGATTATTTTCCTAAAAAAACCCATAAAAATACATATTTATTTCTTTTGAATATCTTTAGTTTTACTGGAAAAAATATAAGTTGATACAGAGCTCGATACAAATGCTTTTTTAAAGAAATAAACCTTGATCCTCGGAGAGTATAAGGAGACTCATCCTTTTCCTCCTGATATAGGGGGGAAGGTTTAAAAAAAAAATACACCAGGACATTATTTGTTGTATCTGGGATGTGTCTGTGCATTGCTCAAGTTTAATTAAGTGGTGGTGTTTTGGGCTTTTTTAAAAGATTCAGAGGTGTGATTTCTAAGACATGACCGAAATTGCAAAGAATGCATGCAAAGTAGGTTGTGTGTTGGTTAAATATGAGGGAAAACGAAATGAAACGTTTGATCTGTAATTCTTAATTTTGCAGTCCAGAGGCTGCCCCTGTTTCTGCCAAGGCAGATAAGACTTAGTGATATGAAAGTACAAAATGGGCATTTTGTCACTCCTATCACTGTAAAATATAGGAAGAAATACAAGATTCAGGTGCTTAGAAAACTTTTGGAAAAGTGTCTCCCCCTGCAGCAAATTGGAGAGCAAATGTAGCTCCATTAATGATGAAAGCTGATAACTGCAAAATGTTAGTCTGTCCATAATGACAATAGCAAATACAGTCATTTACCTGAAGACTTCTCAAATTTTCTGGCATCAAGTCTATGTTAAGTATTAAAAATAAAATAATAAAAAAAAAAATCCGGCCTTGTTTTGAAACACGTGAGAAGATTGTCCAGATATCAGAAGAACCTGCTCTGACTGCAGTGAAGCACCCCAGGAGGGTCAGCTGGGAGGCTGCTTCTCTTTGGGCAGCAGCTTTGTGCCTGGTGAAGACTCCTGGGCTGTGAAGCAAGAGCTGAGCTCAGGTACCAGACCTGTTGTGCCTTGATGCTGAGACCATTTCCATCTCTGACATTCTGGAGATCTCTTTCTGCATTAGACCATAAAATCCTTCTCTTTTGTAAGTAAGGAGAGGCACTGTATTTCTTGCAGCAGCAAGAGAGGAAAACCAAAACCCTATGTTGGAGCCTACTTAATGCCTGATTTACGCTGAAAAAGAAGGGGGAATGCCTAAAATTCTATAGCAAGCATCAGAGTCCAGGAGTTAAATTTTAATTCTGATCTTTTAACTAGAAGTTGACCAAGGTTATTAATTGTCACAAATTATTTGGGAGGTGTTGAGTTTCACTGAACTTACTGGTAGATCTCATGTTGTACATCTCAGTTGTAGGTTTCACTGTGAGTACCACTGTTGAAATAGAATTTGGGTTAAATAACCAAATTTATATAAGTAGGAAGCTCAAGTTTCTTGTTTTTCTGCTGGTACTCTAAATCTCCACCACAGTCACAACCCAAGGCTGCTAGCAACCACAGCAAAATTGTACTGTTTAATTAATTGTGCTGTTTAAATCTCAAATCACTTATAGTGTAATTACACCGAGAGGATGTACAGAGCACGAGTGAAAACTAATGTGGGAGCACTTTTCCGTGTGTGATCTGTGTGATATTTTTGGCAAGAGAAGGATGTGTGCTGTAACTTGTAGTTAATGTTTATTCTGTAAACCTGTTCAATGTGCAATGGTTTTTGCTCAGTTCGTTCCTTTACTGGATTTATTCTGATTTTAAATACTTTATTTTGGCAGTTGGACTCTTAGACTGCAGTATAGGAAGTGTAACCGTGTGTAAATGTATTTTTGCCCAGCTAAATCCACATACTATAATATTACTAGAATTAAAAGATACATTTGTGTCAGGAAACTAAAGCTATGCCAAATCAAGCTGGAATTTTGAATGTAAAGTCTCTCTTGTTGCTCCCCATTGTACCACTGTCACCAACATTTTCATTGAAGCTTGGATTCTGTAGTAGGGAATCACTCAGACCCCTAAATTCCTTCTCCCCAGGATCCTAAGTCATCACATTTCATTCTGCCCAAAGGATCAGAACGAGTGAAGGGTAGGAGATTGTCCCTCCTTCTCTGAGAAGGATGCATTAGATACGTTCACTCAAGGTTGCCTCTCAGCTTTTAGCATCAGGAAGCTGAAATGATTCAGAGCTCTTGAGCAGATTTTGCCAGCAAAGAAGAATGTTAAAGACTCCTGCTTGCTGGCAGGAGCTCCTGAAGTATTTAGCAGATGCCTGGCATTTTAAAGGCTTATGTAAATAAATAGGTAATGCTTCTGTAGTAAAACTAATCTAACAAAGATCCTTTAGATCTCAAAGAAGCAGAGCCAAGGCCTGTGTGAAAGCAGCTTGGAATGAAGCACACCAGGGCATGAGAGGGAGTGTGTCAAGTGTGGTGATCCCACTGGGATCAGGACAGAAGGAGCTAAACTTTGCCAAGAGCTTTTTAATATATTTTGCAAAAGTTTACAGTCATTTAGGGATCATGAATAACGTTTACACAACTTGTGAGGAAAATCCAAAAGGAAAAATTTTTGGTACCTTTCTCCTCCACATTTGACAGCTTTATGGTCAGTAATTCTATATTTCTCATACAAAGCTTCATAGTTATTTATGTCTTGCTAAGACAGTGGGGCTGTGATGTTGTTGGAATGAATTCAAAGGGATGAATTTCTAGGGAAAAAAGTGGGATTTGCATGTGATAAAAGGAATACATTTTCAAGTGTCAAATCAATGTATCTGATTAACTTTATTATTAATGTATTAGGGTGGTTCTGAGGTTTTTTTTTACTCTGAATGAATGTGGTTTTTTTTTAATTCGCAAAAGACAGTTTCTCATATCAGAGGTACTTAATCATGTATGTATTTTTGTTCTTAATTATCTGCTAGATTATGGGAGGAGGTAGTTTTCTTTGTTTCCTTGGCTTATGTATCACTAATTGTGTACAAGTCTAATCATCTTTGTCATCTCTTAAAATTAGCAAAAGCTGGTATGAGTGTGGACACTAAACTTAATGGTGCCATAGGGAGTGAGTGGTGTTGATGGGAGTGCATTACAGTGAAAATTTCTGTTGGTGCCTTCAGCTGATGGAACAAAAATGTGGCTGAAATCAGTAGGGTGAAGAAGGAACTGACACATATAGACAGAAAGGACAAATGGTGTAATAGGTGATTATGTGAACAATGACTCAAGTAAATGGGTCTCACATGTGAGGAAATTTGTTATTTGAAATAAACTTCTAGTGTTCAAGTTTTAATTAATTTGACAAAATGAGAAAAGCTGTTAATACAATTGTGCAGTACGAGCTCCTCAACCCCCCATCACCACTGTGGTGCAGGACGGGAGGAATGCAAGGAATTGGCAAGGTCTAAATTTGTTCAAAGGACCACAGACAACAGCCAGAAACTTGTGAAGTTCCTCGTGGGGGAGGAGAAGGGAGCTGCTGTGAACTGCACATTCTGGATGTCTTCAGTAGATGCTGCTGCCTTTGGGGAACCTTGGGAATAATGCTCCAGTTGAGACAGCTCCAAAGACTTGTCTGGATTGTGTCAGAGACACTCCTGCCTTGAGAACTGCCCAATGTCAAAAGGCTTAAGGCTCATCTGTGCCTTTCTTGAGCTCTGAATTCCTCTTTCACCTCCAAGGAAAACATTCCTTCATCTGGGTTTCCAACACAAGCTTCCATGAAGTAGGTGGCTAAAGCCTATTGAGAATGCAGGCACCATGAGGTGAAGTTAGCAATTGCAAAAACCATGTCTATTGGTCTATAATTCAAGATAATGCTGCAGATAAGTATTCATAGGTCACATTATAGGTCACATTTCTCATCAAGAGAAATCTTTGGAACTACTAAAAGTATCTTGAAATGCTGAGAAGTTACCATAGTGAAACTGCTATTGCAATACAGGGTGATAATTTCAAATTCCTTGTGGTTTTTTGTTAGCCTGATCAGATAGTCCAGACCCTCTATAGGGATAGTACTTGTGTTTGAAAAGTAGACCTCGTTTTTATCCTTACTAACAGGTATCTGCAATACTGAGCCATATCTCATCTGTATTAGGAAGGTTTTTTTCTGCTGGAGACAGAAGAAGCATTTTTCATTTTTGTAGCTTTTAAAATATTTATTGGAATATAATTACATGTTGAAAGAATACCATCAGCAATCTGTAGCCTTCTAACCAGAAAGCAGAACTACTGGAAGTGGTTTAACACTAGGAAAGATGATGCAAGCCCTAGTTTGTCAGATAACTCTGGATACCCATTCTCTCTCACAAACCTACAGTTGTTGGAAATTACATTAAAACAGTGGTGTAACTTTTTCATATTACATGTCACACCTGCCTGTATGTCACAATGTGAATAATGTGTAGGACATCTACTTGAAGTTACACAATTATACAATTATACAGTACAATTATACATTATACATCTGTTTTTTATAAACAGATCGCATTCACTGCTTGGTCACATTACAAAATCTTCCTAGAATGTTTTGGTCAAACTGGTTTTCCATTGTTTTGCAGTCCTCCAACTCTCTGAAGGCATCGTACGAGGACTGGCTGCTGACGTACGGCTTGAGCGTCTCTCCCTTTCACCTGCGCTGGCAGACAGCCCTCTTCAACCGCCAGTTCTACAACTGGGGGAGATGGAAACCCAAGTTTCTCTACTTATGGTATAAATTCAGTGTCTTTTTTCTTCTGTCAAATACAGAGTCAACAACTGAAGCACAAAGGTGCCTTTCAGCAGTAGAAGGGCAGTGGGTAGACATGGTTATTTTAATAGGCTAATGATAAAACCAATTGGAGTGGTTGCTCTAATTGTACTGTGCCAGTGTAAGTATTTATCCTCTGCCAAAAAATACGTAAATGTAATACAGATTGCATATTGAGATTCTATAAAACTAGAAATCCTTAAGCTATTTTTACTTGTGATTTGAACTATGCATAGTTCTGAAGAATGCAGCTATTACGTGCAATACTGCTTACAGAAGTAGGTCTGAAAGCAGCTGCTTGGATCCTAGATCATTCCCAATGCTGTAGACTTAGCTCTCCGAATCATGAGAGTTTACAAAGTATTCAGAGACAGCTGTGACCCTGTAGTTAATCATTGCCCAGACATTCAGCAGTGATACCTGCTCAGGAGCACCTTGCTTACCTTCTGTCTTTTATCTGCCTGCACCTTTCCATGCAAAGGTTGCACAGTGCTGGGAATGGGTAGATAAGTAGGGTGGTTTAGTTATGGGTGCTCCTGGTCTGGTTTAGAAAACTATTGTTCAGTTGCCTTTCTAGCATTAATTTCTATCTGCTTGGAAAATGTAAAATGTGTAAGGTTTGAATTTCTTTTCATTTCCTGTAGTGCTACCCTCAGTGAGATTGTAATAAAAGAGAGGTCTGCTTCATACTGGTTTCTCTAGTATGTAATGATTTTGTAATAATCAGTATGAAATAGCTCTATATCAATTACAATTTTTAATGTGTATAATTTATTACAGTATAATGATTCCACTAGTCTCTTTAATTAACATTACAAGTCCATGTTGCTTAAAATAAATGTACTAATTCCCAGTGAGCTCCATTAAGGCTGTTAAGAGAACAGTTGTGCTGTTGTGAGAAGAGGAAGGACTGGTAGTGAGATGTTTTAGATAGGAGAAAAGTTATCACATCCTTCAACTATAGGGCAGTGTAAAATAAGAATACTAGTATTAATGCTGAATAAAAATTTGTCACTAGGTGGAGTGACTTGAATTGAAATTTTTTTCAACACTGATTTTAATGAGAAATTGGTGGGAAGAACAATGTAGCTTAAGATATTGGTGTTAGTGTGGTCTTGCAGTTGTACTTTTTAGCTGTTCTTTAAAAAAGATTCAGTCTCATTTATTGTTCTTTAGCCTGTTTCATTGTTTGTGAGAAAGATGCAAAATGTACTGAAGAAGCTTATATATATAAGTACATAAGCTGCCCCATCATTTGATCCAGGTCTCTAAATTTGTGATGCTGTGGTGCAACATGGTCAGTTATACATTGTTAGTTATTTATTATTTATTATACATGTTAGTTCTGTATTCATTTAAATTTATATATTCATAGCTACAGGCAGGCTACACATATGGGGTAACTGAGTAGAAGTACTTGAAATTTGATCAGGATATGGTTTGGATGTAAAACATTTATTCAACAAGGAGAATATATGTTATTAGTGTTGTTATTTTATATTCTTGTTATTAGTTTCCTTTAGCATTTTTGTACTGGATTGTTGATAAATTGTGGTAGCATCAGGTAGGTTTTGCCCTATGTTTTCTGTAATAACTTGTTGTATAAAACAGAGATTTACATAGCCAGAGATGATACCCTTCTTCTCTTGTGGCTGTGCATTGTTGAACTATTTGCTTCTCTTTGTAGGTTCAGCATAGGAATGGTGTTTGGAATAGTTGCCATGTTTGGCTCTGTTATTCTGCTTGGAAAGACCCTGCTGCAAACACTGACCCAGATGCTCACCGAGGCTCCCAAAGCCCAGAATGATCGAATGCTGCAAGTTGTGGTGAGTGTTCCCTCCTCAGGGCTTTGTTTGAGAGCTGTGTGCAGGTCTAAAGCAGCTTCTTAATGGGGTATGGGATGCTTAAACATTCCCATGCAAGAATAACCCAACTCCTGATGTTCATCTACATGAAAATGTGTTTTTTTACCAGCCTTAAAAATGGGAGAGTGGGTATAATAAAAGGGCAAATGAAGGCAAACATGGAAGAGTTTATATTAAAAATCCTCAGGAGTGGGAATTGGATAGTCATTTTGAAAAGCCCTAAATTATAGTACTAAGAATAAAATTATAGTACTAAGAATAAAATCATAGTACTAAGAATATAAAGAATATAAAACGGAGTTAAGAACTTGTTTCCTGTGAGCTGTGTAGTGTAGAGGCTCTGATGACCTTAAAGTTTGCAGAGCTCATACATAATTGACAAGACACAAGTTCTGTTTCTTTTAATACAATACAAAACCAGCAGTGGAAAAGGAACGACAGGCAAAAAGCTTTGTGTGATAGTAGAAGCAAAGAATCATTAGTGAGGAGCTATTTTTTGATTCTTCAAGGATTTAAGACTTAATTTACTGTGTGAAATTTCAAGTGCTGTTTGTGGCAGGATCTACTTAAAGTCCAATGATATATTTAATTGTTTTATGGATTTCTGGTGCTGGACAATATATTGTATGGTTTTAGTATGGAATGTATTTCACAGGATAGGAGAGATTGCGAATACTAACTTTTTAATCTCTTTGCAAGGCAGTAATGGAAGAACTGATACTGCCTTGCAACAGTTTTAACCTAGAAGGATTCCTAGTCACATGTTTTATACCAATAGTGCAATCTGACCAAAATGTACAGTCATTTTCCAGAAATTCAGAAACTCTTGTGGGATTGCTCTGCCTTCTTCTGCATGGCTTAGAGCAGAGGTGCCCAGCCATGTTCCTCTATTTAAGTACTCAGCTATTCAAGTGAACAGATGTTGAGAATTGTGTGCAGACACAATAGAGCTTCCTGTAAGCACTAAACTGATTGCATGCAGCTAGACTTACAAAATGGTACCAGTGCAGGAAGCCTGATTTAGCATATGCCATAAACTCAGTGCCTTTGGATGGCTGGGTCTGTTTCCCAGAGTGACTATACAGAGTGCAGTATGTGTTGGCAAAAGCAGGCAGTGAGACCTGAGGGAGAACTGCTGTCACTGCCACTGCTGTCCCCTGTCCAGAGCCTGCTCCTGAATTGCCTCCAGGGGCAGACAGGGGTGGGCAGTCTGTGCATCCTGGAGGGCATGAGCTGAACATGAGACAGAAAATTTTGTAATTTACATTCCAACAGTACTCCTTTCTGGAGTAAGGAAAGCCTCCTTTACATCTTCATTTTCTGAGGTCATTGTATGAATCCATCCACTTTTGTGACACCAGAGTAAAGAGGTCATCGGCGATATATTGAAAATAACAGAGACACAGCCTAAGTAAAGATGAGCCTTTGGAATTAATCTGTTGTGAAGTGGAACAATGAAAGCAGAAAAGTGGGATGATGTTCACAATTTCAGTGTGGACTTGTTTCCTCACTGACTGCCTACTGGCAGTGTCACTGCATTTAAACCGAGGATTGACTGGCACTGCAAACAGTTTAATAGCAGGGGAAAAAGTAATGTCATGTGTGGGGATAAGGTTACTTCTCCTAGCTGAGTTGTGGTTCTCTTCTTTTCTTACGTCATTCTTTCATTTCTGAATGGTCATGGTTGTATAATTCTGCCTTTAGCAAGTTTCAGTATTCTTTTTGAAGGGGAATGTGCTAATGTAAATTGACACCAAAAAGAGACTTAGGTTGTGAAGAGGTGAAGAGTGACTTAGAAGGGCCTTCTCATTTAAATTATTTACTTGTATTTGACTGACTGGAAGAGAGTGAATTTAAAAAAAAAAAAAAAAAACAATAAAACCCCACGTTTTCTCTGTAAATTTAATTTTAGCCTGTGGCATAAAGCTCTTTAGCCTCTGGGTGTGGATAGAGGGAGAAACAGTTCTGCTTATATTTTATGAAGATTTTTGTACACTTCTTGTTTTGTTCAGTCATGTGCTTGATTTAAAATACCTGTCTGTAGGTAACTGGGCTGCTTCTCTTCAGCTGCCCCCTCTTGTGTTGGTTGCCTACTGACAAAGGTAGGAAGAGACAGATTAGTTACAAGCAAAGGATCTTCTTTTACTAAAGGCATTTTCAGAAGGCTATAAAATACAAGACAGTATGCTTTTTAACAAAGTACTGCTATTGGTTTCAGAACCCTTCATGAGAGGTAGCTTCTGTTTTAGGTGAATCTTAAAATAGTTTCTTTGACGTAAAGTCTGAAAGCATCTGGTGCTGTGTTCTAGCAGGCTCTAGTCATGGTGGAATTGAGATGGCAACTCTTGCTGTTGCCATCTGTCCTCCCACTGCAGAGGCAACACCACTGAAGTGATGCATTAGTGCCACCAGCTGATGCTGTAATGTAAGCAGTGATGTTTAAGAAATGAAGTGTGGCTGTCTTTCAAACTGTGGGGTACCACAGCTGAGGCTGTTAAGGTAAATTCTTGGTCACCATCACAGTCTGGACAGAATTTGTGAGGTGATAAACATTAAGGAATCCTTTTGAAAGATTTATTTTAGCTAGATTGTCTCAACAACCTCTTGGAGAGTTCTGCTGCATGGGTAGGTAAATGCATATAAGTGAAGAATGTGCAGGACTGAACAAAGGTAGAATCCAACCTACCTCGTTGGATGTGCAGCCTTATGTTTTCCACAGTGCTGGATTTTATGGGGTTCTATAGACAGGCCAGGAGTTTTTGCCCACAGCATCTCTTTTGTGAGGCTGGATTGCAATTCAGGTTGTGCTCACATCACTTGTTCATGAGCATACTGGAGTGCAGCCTGCCTAGAGTAGAAAAAGCTGTAGATCTGACAAGAGAAATGCCCCAGAGAAAGCAGCAGAAGTGGCCTTACTGTCCCACTGCAGCCTAGCAGCTGAGAGGGATGGAACCAAGCAAGATGGAAGGTCAGGAGGAAGGAGGGGATGGTTCCTGATGCTTTGACCAGTGAGTGCTTTGAAGCCTGTCTGGAAGCAGTTGATGTCTCATGACAAGCACAGTGAAGGGCCTGAGGAGTGGTGGGAATCCACAGCAACAGGAAGAATATGAGGGGCCTGCATATTATGTCTTAGGTAAATTAAAACTGTATACTTATTTCAAGATCGGGGTTTTTTGAGATTAAATTGCCCTGTGTAAACTACCAAACCTGAAGAACAGATGAAAATTACCTTTATTTTTTTTTCTTGACCCTGTAAACTGGGATAATCTTGTGATTTGTATAGGAAGAGAGAAGGGAGAGAGTGACTGTTCAGCTGTCAACTAATTTTTGAACTTTCCATGTTCATACTCTTTAAAGTGCCATACAATTTTTATTGTTTTCTTTTGAAAGGTAGATCTCTTCTATAGCTACATGACTGGCTGCAGGAAATTGTAAACTAATGCTCACAGTGCCAAGTCTGTTTCATTTGAGTGGAAGTCTGTGTACATTTTTATAAACTTCTCGAGCTTAATATAGAGTAGGACACATTTCGTCAGAGCTGTGGGGAATATATAGGCAGGGAGAGGGCTTTTATGCCTGGAGAGCTATTTAATGTTCAACAAAAGAATATATATTTAATTTATTTTGAAATACACTGAATAAGTTAGTAAAAGAGGTGCAAACTGATCGTGCTGCATGAGAACAGCATCTGTTCTATTGTGGGTCTGAAGAAGTGAGTGAGAGCAGCAAATTTAGGAGCAGAATGATTTGTCTTTGTACCTCTTGTTTTCCCTCTGTGTTTTGTTTTGTTGTCATGCCCACATCAACAGGTGCCTGGTGTCAATTTGCCCATCAGCCAGCTGACCTATTTCTTCTCTGCAATCCTCATCAGCGGTGTGATACATGAAGTCGGCCATGGGGTGGCAGCTATTCGGTAACTTCTTTTTTGCTTTTCTCCTACCCTAACAAAGCCAAATATTCCACAGCAGTTACTTGCCCGTGAATGTTGTTAACACTGCTTTGTTTTATCTAGAGAGTCTGTTTAGTCTGTAATTCATAGCTCCCTTAGATTTGATGTTTGGAAGGGTGTACAAATTAAGGATAGAGTTTTAATTAGTGTATATTATACATATCATGAGAAAGGGCTTCTGCTTTGCAAATACATCAGGTTTAAAACAGTTTTTTTAAGTGGCCCTGTTTTTACACAGCAATTTCATTTCTGCACCTGTGGTACTTGAAAAGAACTCATGTGCTATTGCACAGTGATACTTTAAAATAGATTTTTAGTTGATTTGTTTAAACATAGCTTGTGAAATATGAGGTTAACAGGTGGAAGCAATAACTTGGTCAAATGTGATTTGCCCCTTTTAACCTCTGTGATGTATTAATTTTGATCAAAGATTATATTTTTAATGTCCTTAACTATGATGATTACTTCACAAAAATTATTTGACAGGTTAGTCATTACTGTTAAATGCCACTTTAGCATAAGAAGGTCCCAGTGATTACTGGGACTGATGTTCAGGTGTCCTTCACATTTCTCCTGGGCAGTGTCATGATCTCTTCTTTGACCATAAAGCCCTAAGTTGTTTCTCTGATTTTCCTGAGTATAGGGAGTCATGACTGCATATTAAGTCATATACCATTTTTGTAACCCTTTTGTAAAAGGTTCTCACTTAAAGGGGTGGTTTGAGACCCTCTGTGTTTCATATGCTCCGCTTGTCTTACAGCTTCCCTCAAATATTCACAGGGAATTTTCTGTGGAGGATGAACCTTTTGCTTATCACAGGAATAAGCAACAAAATTTTCATTCTACTACATGTTGCTGGCAGACTGCAGAGAAACTAGGAGTTACTTACAGAGCTCTTTCTAAGCAGAAAGGAAGAATAATTATTGTATCTTAATGGTGTGTTATCTTTATTGAAGGTCTAGAGCAAAGGCTTTGAATATTCAATTTTGGGTTATATTTTCATCAAAAAAATGTTTTTCCAGCTATTTCCAGAGGAGAAATTAGTTGGTCCAATGTACATTGGCAGCCAACATTGCTGCTGCTGTTTTCTGCTTGACTTTTTATTTTCCTTCTAGCACAGGTTGGGTCTGTAGTGCTGTCACTGTAAATTGTCAGGGTTTCAATTTCACTAAAAAGCTGTGCTGTGGGCAGATTTTATTATTCTGGCCAGTCACTTAGCCTTCCTGAAATCTAATATACGTTTGCCAACTTCAGTTCTAGAAAGCATTAGCTGTGAACTATAAGAGCTTAAATATTTGAGCCTTAGCTTAGTTAAGGTTTGTACCAAACAAGTCTTTTTCTTCCTCCCTGTGTATCTTCTCCCCAAGTCGTGAAAGCTTGAATAGGCATTAAACTCCCTATTACTAATTGGTAGTATGGGATGAGATAACTCCACAGCATTAGTGTGTGACTTAATTCTGAATAATTTTGTATAATTCTTTGTCTTCTTTTGGTGTATATACACATTAAATAGACACATGTAAATAAGTAATGTGTTAGAACCAGTATATTTTCTCAGTAAAGATATGGGATTAGCTGATCTGTGCCTGGTTTGTCTTGGAACATGATTTTGCCATGTCTCTCTCCAGTCCCTTACACAACTTCTAGCTTCAAAAAACCTTAATGTATTTGTTCCAAAAAATTCCATTTAAAAGCAAAACCCTTGTAAAAATATTATCTGTATAATAGTGTCAGCTACTAATATATTTAAATAGAATCATAGAGTGTTAAGGTTTGGAAGGACATTAGCATTTGTCCTTTTAACCTCTTGAATTGTTTTCATTTTTTCAGATGACAATTCCCTCATTTTTGTTAGTTCAAAAGGAATTAAAAGTTCCAGAACTATGGAAATGTTTCTTTAAAAGGAAAGTGATTGCTTCTTGCAAATATTTTTACATAGATGAATTTGAAACTGTTTCCTACAGACTGCCATTTTTTTTTACTTAAAAGAACAATTACACCAAATGTTGAAATATATCTTAACATGAAAGTTAGGTAGATTTTTAAAGTATTTTATGTGTTACTGTTACCAGGAGACAGAAAAGAAGTTGAACTTACCCTTTATGTTTTTACCAAACTTAAAAATGTGTACTGCTTAGAAGAGGCAACTACTGCAGGAAACATCCTTTAGTTTAATTATTTTTCAATTACTGGCATTATAAAAAATAAATTTGTTTTATAACTAAAATTTTAGTCATTCTTGTCAAAAATGTGCGCTATGTAGGATCTCTCAGTTTTTCTTCTGTGTGTTTGCAGTTACACGGCTTCACTTTTCTTTTTTTCTTCTTAAGAGAACAAGTACGATTTAATGGATTTGGGATTTTTATCTTCATTGTCTATCCTGGAGCATTTGTTGACCTCTTCACAACTCACTTGCAGCTGATATCTCCTGTCCAGCAGTTAAGGATATTTTGTGCAGGTAATAGTTTGTGGTTTTTTATTAAATCTTTGCTTAGCACCGTTACTTATTCTAAGGCATCATTTGTGAACCTTTCATTGCGTATTTAAGCTTTAGAATGAATAATTACGAAAGCTTCTCTTTACCTGATGGGGATCCTGAACCTGTGTTGGCTTCTCAGAAAATCATTTGATCATTACTGTCCTTATTGAACTGCTTTCTGGTATAGAGATGTCAGTTTCTGGGATCTTAAATGAGTGCCAATTTCCTGTCATTTTTAAACATTATTATATTCTAAATCAATCCAGAATGTTCGTGCATAAGAAATTCCAGTTGTGTGGTTGGGGAAAAACTGTGGTTTCTGATCTTGCTCTCATTAGGAGGAGCTCTTGCACGAGGTGCAGAAGTTCCTCTGTCTTTTTTGTTTGCATTTTGTTTGTTGTTTGAGTTGTTTCCACATATTGTATGGCCTAAGTAGCAAAACCTTGGAGCACATAAGCTGGGAAATACCCAGCCAGAATGGTGCTATGAGAACAGAACTTCTGTCACAGGTCAACATCCTTGAACAATTCACTACTGCTTTCTGCAACAGAAGCAATCTATTTTTCAGTAGTATTGTGAGTGATTTTCACTGACCTGTGAGTTGTGTTATTATACAGGTCACTGTGTTTTGATGTTGCCATCAGGTGGAAATAAAGGTTAAAACACAAACATCCAAGGAGAATCGTAGCTTATGGCTCCACATAACTTCCAAATGTTTTTGAACTGAAGTCTCTGACCACTGGGGAGTAGAGGCTGGTTGCTGTGAGAAGTCAAACTGAGACACTGTCATTCTGCCTGAACCACTTGTATGATTATTTCTGGAGACAAAAGGGGCTCTCAAGGAACTGAAATAGAGACAGAAAAGTTATCAGTCCTCGATAGTGGTGTTTTTCTGTTGCAGGCTACCAGCCAGCCTGTTGTAATGTTTAGTTATTAATGTTATTTCTTGAATATTATATCTAAAACATCATACAGAGGGTGGACATACAGAAGCCTTTAGCAAGCATGTTTTCAAGCTTTCATAAACCAAGTAAATAATTACAAATATTAGGTAAGTGAATATATTCGTATTCCAAATAGCCAAATCAACAAAAACCATTCACTACAATAGGCTAACTTTTATGAATCCCTGTTTCTCAAATTAATCTCTTTTCATTTCCATCTGGGAAATGTTCCATTCTGTTCTGGGAACAGAACTGAAAGAAAAGGCATATTGAATTTCAAAATGGTTTGCTTACATAGACTCCTGAGACATTATCTAGAAAAAATAAACTTCTAAGCCATAATAGAAAATAATTGCTTGCATGTTTTGGTGACAAGCAAACACCTGTAGTAATTCTTCACGTTTCTCAGGAAACCTGAAATAGGGGAATACAAGGCAGGAGCAAACATGTTGTGAGACTGATCAGCATGAATGGCTTGCTTTCAGTTAAGTGTAACAAATAAACACATTTTTTCACAGTTTATAACAGATATGTTTCAGAACTAGGATGTTTGATAATGATGAAATGCAATATTCAGTAAACAACCAATTTCTTCTGTTTGTCAGAACAGTTGAAAGAACCTCTTCCTGGTATTCAGAAATTTGAATTTAGAGAGAAATGCCCTCAGATTTTTATATAGCAGCTAAGTAACAGAGCTAGACTAGAGGGTAAAACCAAGTATTCCTTTTGTAGTCCAGCTATAGTCTGGAGATTAAAAAATACATTTTCTGTACAGCAGATGGCATCGTATGTTCAAGAATAGGAAATTAGTGTTCTTGTGAGACTTGTGATTTTTATAGCATAATTCTATGCCTGCCAGAAGAATGAAAAGATGAAAAGTGATTCTGTGCAGCACATTCTTGTAATTAGTTCAAATATTTATATTACTTTCTGAGATAATTTTAATACATTTCACCTTGTCTTTAACAGGAGTTAAATGGGTTTTGTTTTCTTTTTTTAGTTAACTAATAGTTAATAAATTATTTAAGGTGTTCTAGGGTTATGTAAAGTGTCCCTTTTTAAATGTAAAGAAATAGGTGTCCAAGGATGAGGCTGTTTCAGCAAGATGAAGTAGAAGGTAGACTGAGCAGTGTGCCTCTACAGGTATTCTCATTTGGAGCATGTTTATTTTTCTGTGAATCACCTAGGATGAGTTTGAGACCTTTCTATTTTAGACTTCTAGCTGTATTCTACACAGCAAATGGTGTCAATTTTGGTAGCAAAGCCCCAGTTTCCTAGCTGCTTGAAAGTATTCCTTGTCACTCTCTAGTAATTCCATCACCTTTTTTTTATTATTATTATTTTAAGGATTGGGGGGGTTTTTTTCAGTTTACTTTGTGTAGCAGCCACACTGTTGGAAAGAATTTTGTTTCCATTTTACATTTTTGCCTTTTGTTAAGCTCTTAAGCTGAAAAAATATTTTTATGATAAAAAGGTTAAAACAATAAAGTTAAAATATTTGCTCACTGCTTCTGGATTTGTTGCAAATAAATGTGTGTATGTGAGATAAGAACAACTGATTACAAAAACATTTCCTCTATCTGAGTGCCTTTCCATGAGATACAATTAAAACTATAGAAAGAAATTACTTTAAGAAGCATCTACCAGTGGAATCAACAAAGTCTTACTTCAAGAACTCCAAAAATGTCTCTCATTTCTGCAGCATTAGAAGTGTAAAAGAAGGTGAGGTGAGATGTGGAGATAGGGGAGATAAGTCTGCCATATGCTATGATTTCTGTGCTACATACACTGCAAGAAAGATAGGTTTAATATATTTTTAAATATATTTAATTGAATTCCTGTGCTGTAACTGCACTGTAAGTATAGAATTGACTCAAACTCCTCACAACAAGATGAAGCACAGTAAGAAGGAAATAAAGCCTCTTCAACGCTGAAGAGTTTTCCTGCATTGTTCATAGAAAACTGTTTGTCTGAGAACACAAACTAAATGAGAAAATTTGTGTAGTGCTGAATGTGGAAAGCCATAAAGCTTTGATAATGAACACCAGCTGTGTCTTATGATAGTGGGACATTGCTTCTTATGGAGCAGCACATACTGTAAAGATGGCAATTGCAAATACGTTCCCCAAAACAACGTGTCAGGAAGTGCTTATTGTACAATTTAGTTTCTTGATTTTAGGTCGGTATTTTCTTGTAGAAGAAACCTCTTTTTCAAATAATTTTCTGAATTAATTTGGCACATATACATGTAATAATTTTAATTGAAATAATGTAGGTTACCATCACAAATACTAAAATGCAAGGAAATTTCAAACATCTTTGTTTGAAATCAACACTTCAAACATCTTGCTCTCTAGGACAAAAAGTATTTATTCAAAAATAAACCCATTTATTGAGATTCTTAAATCCAACAGTTTCTTGTGGTGGAAGGTAACATGTAATACATTTCATTACACTTTTTAAAGTATTTTTGATTGAGGACAACTCTGTAGATAGAAACTGTATTTTAATAATTGATTCCAAAGCCCAGTTTTTCTTCTGGGTACACTGCCCTCTCATACTTAGAAGAGTAATAGTACAGGAAATCTTAATCTGGTAGAATGACACCTTAGAAATAGACTTACTGCTTTCCTGTCTTTTTTGAGAGTATAATTCTCAGGGGCTTAAAGGTTTCTCTAAAATTCACTTACAAAGTGGCTAAAGTTTGTAATCTATGTACTCTCCTTTTATGCCTATGTTCACAAATTAAGTTTTAATTTATTCTTACGGTAATAATTTCAGGAAAGTTAATTAGAAGGCATGTGTAAGATCATTTAACAACCAGCTTTTTGTTATTAGTGTTTATTTAGAACCTTTTTTTTTGCCTTCTTTTTAGGGGTGTGGCATAATTTTGTTCTTGGTGTTGCCAGTTTCATGGTGTTGTTTCTGCTGCCAGCCATTCTTTTCCCTTTCTATTACACGGGTGTTGGGGCACTTGTCACTGAGGTTGCAGAGGTAAGAAGGGCATTTGCTGTTTCCATTATTATATGCTTTGTGACCTGAAATGTACCTGTATCTCTTATTATCACAATCAGATTTGGTCAGTGCAACCCTTTGCAGAATCTAATATGCTGAACTTCTTGTTTAAGTTTTCCTTTCAGTCTCATGTATCTTAGTATTGGTAAATAAAGGAACATGATGTGAATAGTGATAGACTAATTAGCATACTATAAAGCTGTTGAGACATTTAAAATGAGTTTGCATGTTTACTTCTGGGAGTTTTTAACTGTTTTTCAGTATTGGCACAGATCAAATTTACTGGAAACTACATTATCAGTCTAGTTACTGCTATCTGTTTTTAATGTTAAAGATTATTTTCAGCTGATTTCCTTGTTTGGTCAGCTGGAAGCAAAGTAGAGATAGACTTCTGGGATTCAGGAAAGGAATTATTATTTTCTGACTTAATCAAAAACAGCACAGTTGAACTGCAGAGCTGAAAGGACCAAATTTTTCTTGGATCTAAAAGTCAATTGATAAAACTCAGGAGAGAATGGCATTTATAATGTTTTATTACCTTTGAAAATGTAGGTACACCTGCTTTCTTGAAAATTTCAGTGTATTAATTAAGTTACTTGAACTGAATATGTTGTGTGTTTTCTTTCCATTTTGACCTATATGAAAATAATTACTCAAATTTGGAGATGTCTCCAGGACTCTTGGAGACTTCCCTTTCCCTCCCCTTCTCCCCCATTTCTTAGTGTCTTAACGTAAAAATTTCATAGTATTCAGTGGAACTGTAAACTAATCCTTGTGGTTTTAACTATAGTGACGGACTTCACTGTTCTTCTCAGGATTCTCCTGCCAATGGACCAAGAGGTCTTTTTGTGGGAGACCTTGTCACTAACCTACAGGACTGCCCAGTTTATAATGTGGAAGACTGGAATTCCTGTCTGGGAGACATTTCAGAGAAGTCACAGGTCGGCTACTGTGTAAGTGCAGCCACCCTACAGCAATTAAGCTTTCCAGCTAGAGGTATGACTTAAGGTGCTCTCCTCATTATTTTGTATGTTAATTAATTTATAATTTAATTTTTTCATGTGTTAAAGTCTATATTGGATTTAGAATTTGTTGTGGGGGTCGGATTTCTTGTAAGTCAAATCTGCTGTACAGTCTTAAGCAATTGCCCATGTGCCATGCTCTTTTGTGAAATCTGAAAGTGTGGGAGGGCTAGATAGAGGAATTTCTCTTGTCTTTCAGTCATCCTGTAAAAATATCCTGTATGATCTGAATAATAAAATTTGCTTCTTCAGGATATTGCAGAACTTGGTTCTTAGCAGTAGTACAATTATCTCCTCTGTAAGTTCTGTAAAATGGACCAACTCAATGATCTTTTACAGATGTAAATTTCAGTTCACAGCTTTGATCAGCATGACATTGCAAATTGTGTGATTTAACCCAATGATGTGCTTTGTTATGGTTGTTTCCTTGGGTGTCTCCCTATAGTTTTATGTCATTGCCCATAAACTCAGTTTTGTCTGGATTGCACATACTGCTTCTGGAAGTCAGTCTACTTCCTTCTGTTTCCTTTTATACATTAGAGTGCTTGTTGCTGTAAGGGGCTTACCCCAAGAAATAAAAAATAAAAAAAAATAAAAAAAAAATCAAAAAAACCACTGAACTAAACTAGAGCAATAAACAAAAATTGAATAGAACAAAAGAGAACAGTCAAGTTTAATTGGCTGAGCGTCTTGTGACAATGCCCTGAAGCTCTCTAAAGATTCTTTCATGCAAATATTCATAGAAACTGAATTCCAGAGGTAAGGGGCTGCTGCTGAGCAAAGCCTATAGGATGCTATTCAAAGCTTTAGAATTGTCACTGCATTTTTCCATCATCCTGGAAATAAACAGGACATCAGGCGACTTGACTGTCCATGGTTTTGATGCACTATAGTACTTTTGTGAGGCTGAAAAAGTAATTTTTTTTTTAGTATGTAAAGAAAATGATCTTATAGCTTGTAATAAGATAAATATTTAAGCTGGAAACTAGTGGAATAGGGTTAAGAACCTGCTTTTAGAGGTCTGACAGTTTGGATTATGCCTCTGAAGATGAGTGCAACTTTGGCCCATGCTTTCAGCTGGGCAGGCATGGCCAGCTGTAGGTGTACAGATGTTGTAGGTGTATATATCTTCAGATTCTGCTATTCTCTGAAGTGCAGTTTCAGAGTCATGGATAATAAAACTGCATATTCTGCAGATGAACCAGTCCTATTTAGATTGAAATACTAGAGGCTTAATGCTGGAGACTCAATATTGCTTCCAAGCCTGGTTGCTGTATTGTGTTAGCAGCCCATTGTCCCACTGCTGCCTTCTAATCAGACCAGTCTGTCTGCATTTTCGGAGTCATAAGCCTCCAGCAGTGAGAAATATTCCTCTGAAATTAAATGAACTCTGTTTGGTCTCCAGCAGCTGTCGTTCGTCAAAATGTTGACAGTTCAGAACTTGACATAAATACAGAGTATTGATAAAAATGTATATAGCAAATGGACTCCATCTAGTTGACCATAAAACTAATGGAGAGTGAACTGTCTGAGTATTGAACCTAGAGAAAAAACAATGCCCTAAGGATCTTCTTGAAATTTAAAAAAAAAAGCGTTTTCAGTGTAGTTTATAAGGAAACTAATTTCATGGTCATTTGCTATTCAAAAATATATGTGGTTTCTTAGCCTCAGGGTACTTGAGACCAAGTCTGCACGGTACAGTGCATGCACCTGTAAGCCCCGGGCATAAAGCTCCGTGTCAGTGGATTGCAGGTTATGCAGTGATAAATCAGCAACCAGTATCACAGGCTTGATCTACCTGAGGAAGGGACTGCAGCTGCTGTTACACAGATCCTTACCCTGACCATTCTTCTGCATCTGTGTGTGTTGAAGCTGTTGTTGGACAGTATGTTAGGCTTAATTCATTTCAAGAGCATATGTACAAAGGTTCTTTACCAGACTAGTTAAATCATGGTTTAAAACATCATTTATTCACTGCTGCAGCCTTCAAGGCTTGGAAAGCTTTCAGAGTCTGAGTCTTGTAAAGGCTTTCATGATTTGAAAAGTATGTTTTGAGTCTTGGCCATTTCCATAGCCAGCCAGTGAAATCAGTACAGTAGTAGCATGCCAATCATTGGTGCAACTTAGGGGCAATGGATATAAAATGTTTTGCAACTTGTAGTGCTCAAAATATTGCAGTGGTAGATCCCCAGCACCTCAAGGAGGTTTATTAAAGTGAAAAAATCAGTATGTGATGTGACTAAAATCACGTGACATTCACACATATTGGTGATGAAGCTGTATTTTTACTTGAGCCTCAGCTAGGCTGTGTGAATTACTGTAATTCTTGAAGGCTGCAGGATGATTGTTTTACTTCATTCAGAGAGAGTATTTTTTTCAGCAAATAATATTATTTGCTCTATGCCTATGTTCTTTAGTCTACAGAAGACTCGATGGCACAGTTGAATGTTGTAGTAACAACAGCCTGACAGACATTTGCTTTACATACAGCAATAAGTTGGACAGCCATCTGGTAAGTTACTTTAACTGCTAATTCTCTTTGGGAAATCTAATTTTTTTATATTAAATTAGTAATATTTACTGACAGTTATGCAGCATACTCAAGTGTTTAAGAATATCCACAGTCTGTAATAAAGGTATGCATGTATTCTCCCAATTACAGCTAAAAACCCACAAAATATTAGTTATGGTTTTTCCCATAATCAAACAGGGGGTCTCTGGAAGAATTGTAAAAAAGGTTAGACACTTCATTCCTTTAGGCAGAAGGACACCTCAGTCATTTTCAATATTCTGGATGCACCATACTGGTGAGAAAAAACATCTTTTGAGAAGGAGGCAAAATTGCTTATTTTGGTGTTTCAGTCCTTAAAGGTATTGAACACTACAGGGAGAGCAAAGCCCTGGACTATCTGTTCAGTTATTTTGAGTTATTTTGTCTGAAGTCAGCAGTGCTGCTCCCTAAATTAAAATAAAAACATGCAGGAGAAGGTCCTAGAGATTGCCCAGATTCTCAAAATAAGGGCCCATACTTGAATCTTTTTTTACCATGTTGATTTTCTTGTCACACAGAAACACAAAGTTTCTCATTAGGATTTTGGCTTACTCCCTTATAAAAGGATTTAGCAGCATTCCAGTGCCTAAGGGAGCTACAAGAAAGCTGGGGGGAGACTTTTCACAGAGGCATATAATGGTAGGACAGAGGGCAATGGCTTTAAACTGGAAGAAGGCAGGTTTAGATTAGACATTAGGAAGAAATTCTTTATTGTGAGGGTGGTGAGACACTGGCACAGGTTGTCCAGAGCACTTGTGGATGGCCTAGAGCGCCTGGATGGCCCATCCAGGTTGGATGGATCTCTGTGCAACCTGGTTGAGGGAAAGGTGTCCCTGCCCATGACTGGAGTTGGAATGAGATATCTTTAAGGTCCCTTCCAACCCAACCCAAGCCATTCTATGATTCTGTGAAAAATACATCAATGTTTGTTAAAATATGTGTTCCATACTGACAGGGATGGAATGTTTCTGTTGGTTCTTTACAAGCAAAAGAGCACAAGTATCAACTGTGTAAACTTTTCTACACATACCAGTTTGTTATTGTTCTGACTCTAGTGATAAATAACTGAAGAAGTTCAAATAAATTTGTTCCCAATCTGCTATGTTTACAGTTTCTGCAGTGGTAAACTTCCCACTCCAGGGTGTTTTTGTGGTATTTAACCACTAAGACTTGAACACATTCCAGTGGTTCATTTGAAATATGGCAGTGGCAGCAAGATTTGATAAATCACTATCCCCTTGAGCCTGGGCATTCTTAAGCTTGTAGCTGCTACTTATGAATAGGGAAGAAATAAAAGCATCAGGAAGCTTGAGACCTTGTGACTTTCAAGTGTCCTTAGACTGGCTGTGAGTTTTTGAACAGTTTTTTTAAATGGTCTTTGCAGTGCTATGCAGTAGTTTTTAAAAGTGTGTCCTCTCCCTCATTAGAATAGAAGGAATTTATATCAAGGTTAATGGTGAGGGTCTGACATTCATGCATTTGTGGGGAGTGCAATGGTCAGGCTGAGAAGATAGAAATTAATTTTGTTTTTCCTCCTAAGGCAAACAGTAGATTACGATTCCTTGCTTCTGTTTTTAGAACAAAAGGAAAATTGTCGCTGAGATTTTATGAGAGACATGAAGAGGAAAACTAATTTCCTGTTCCCTTCTGCTGTACTGTCTTTGGCCTGTGGGGAGCAAGAAAGATCTGGTCTCAGACTTAGAGAGTGAAAGAGTGTTATAGGCAGGGGTTGGGGCACAGCAGTGTATTGAATCCTTTGTTCATCTTAGTTGAGAACAGTTTCTTAGCTACCACACCTGGTAGGTTTGTTGGGTTTTTTGCTAAAAATTCAGCTTGAACAGGTAAGTCACTAGGATGTTGATATAGGCTCTGTCCATTAGAAATCACTGACCTGTGTTTGGATGCCTTTTTTTTTTTTTTTCGTTGTGCATGTGTGTACTTTTCCAGAAAGAGTTTGCTTTTATTTTGTACATACCCTCTCTTCCACACTACAAAATATGGAATGACAGGTTGAATATGCATCAGGTAGAGATTCATCAAGATTTGACAGCAGAAAACTAGGAAGAAATCAGATTTTAGCTCTTCGTGGGCTTACATCAGTGAGACATTTCTTTGCTTAAAAAGGAATATTTTGTTCCTTTTTTTTTTTTTTTTTTTGATCTGCTGGAAAATACCTTTACCTTTCATAATGATTTTAAATGCCTTTTGCAGTATGCCTGTCTGCCAGCACGAAAAGTTATTGAAGCCAGCAAAGTTTGTCGAACCAACATGGATTGCCATAAGGACTTTGTTCCAAGTTTTTGTGTGACTCCTTCTTTGGAGAACCAAACAAGGCTAATCAGGGTAAAGCATCCACCCCATATTGACATGCTCTATGTAGGACACCCCATGCATCTTCAGTACACAGGTTGGTATTATTTATTGAAAGTTCAGCAAAAACAATCTCTAATATGGTTTCCTTTTTTCTGCCTGCTTAAACAAGGTCTTGGAGTATTTCTGAGTTCATTTTGTTAAAGCAGAATCCGTTTCTTGTTGCAGTCAGTGGAGAGGCATGGACTACTCAGGACTAAAATGAAATGTTCACAATGCAATGAGTTATGAAGGTAATAGAGACCATATGTGATATGAGATGGTTGTTTTTTTTCAGAAAGGCATGAAAGAGCTATTTCTAGAACAAATCTTGTTCAGGTTGGTCATAGGAACCAGGTACCTGCATTTTCCTAGCACATAAATGCCTTAAAATGCTGTTGTAAAATCTTCAGGGCACCTTGCTCCAACACCTTGCCTGGAATATTAGCTTGACTGCTTAAATCACGCTTAATATCCAAGTATCTGTGACAGATTCCTGTGACTACTGAGCCACAAATGTTATCACAACATAGTTTTTATCTGATTCATTTTTCATTTGACTGCCCTAAATTAAGTAACATATAAAATTTTAGTTCCTTACTTTGAAGTTCACTGTGACTCTCCTTTGGGCATCTTATATAAATAAAAAGTAGTTCTACTCCTGAAGTGAGTATGGAAAGAATGAACAAATTCATCAACATCCTATTTGACAGCTTGAGTGGCATGGTGAAAATTAGCTGCAGATGGGCTTTAAGAAGTTTGAAGTGTTAAATTACTATCCCTTCCTATGAGGAAGGGATCTGTTCTTCACAGGCAGCTGAAACTCTCAGGGTGATTTTACCTCAAACACTTTGGAAGTATCTCCTTAGGAAGACGTAATTTTCTGAATAAGCACTGGAACTAGGTACAAAAGAGCTTTAGAAACCGTGATGAAATCTGGTGGTGTAAACTCACTAACATTCTTGGATACCATATTTTTAGTTAATCTACCAGTCTTTATTTATCCATACTGGTAATTTGATACTCACTGGGGAGTTATTTATTTCAACTTTTTTACAATATACTCTCCTTTAAGCCCAAAATATGATCTCTTCATTTGTTACTTCTGGCCTCATGCCGTTTAAGAGGAAAACATTTTGCTCTTGTGTGTTACCTACACACACTACTATATCTGATGATATTTATTTCAAACACAGCAACATATTTTAAGAATTGAGTTTTATAATTATTCAGAATTCCTTTTCTTGGTCTTTAGCAATACAAACTATTGGTACTGAAGAACAGTTGATGTTGCTCTCTTTTCAATACACTGGAACAATGGAGTTTTCATTGGTGTTTCCCACTGCAGTAATTCTGCAGAAGAATTGAACCTGCCAGTCTTTCAGAAGTCAGAAAATAATGTTACTGTATTTAAAGAGGTAGTTACTTTGTGTTACTTTGTGAAAATACTGTTTGCATACACATATAGGAGTAGAATTTTGAAGTGATTTACCCTTGGAATTGTGCACTGAATGTATTAATTTTAAAGCTAGAAGTTTGATTTTATTACCAGCTGTGCTGCAAATGCAATCTATGCTCTTGTGTTCCCTTTGGAAAAACACCAGACCTAAAATGATAGGATTCTGGCTTGGGTAGCAGGCAGTCTGCTGTACCATCTTAGAGTTTCATGCATTCCAATGAAACAACTTCTAAATATTTCAAACTTAGCATTGCACTGTACAGGACTGGCTGGGGCCAACAGGTTTGGTGTGGGTTTTTTTTTCCCAATGTGACTGATCAGAATTTGGTAACTGTTTTTTACAGTTAAGAAAGAAAATGATTTCTTCCTCTACTGTGTGAGCTTTGAAATAGGAATATGTTGTAGTGAAATGCCTTATTCTTTAGTGTGATCTTTCTGCCTGCAGGAAACATTACTTTTTAGAGTGGTGCTGCATTTAACACACAACATAATACAGGAGTTGTAGTACTAGTGTGTACTATGACTATACTTTCTTTAGAAATGTCACCAGAGCAATGTTTGAACAACATTCTAAAATTATGCATGCATTATTTTCTGCTTAGACTTGTATTATTGTCATGGTAGTCCTGATTTATGGAGAAGCAGTAATTATTTCATATTTTCATTTGAAGATAACTTTCAGATGACTTTTTTTTAAAAAGTATGTTCATATTAGCTACTTAGAAGAAATAGTCTCTACAGTTAATTTCTATTAAGTCTTTCTGTTGCCTCAAATTAAAATATGCTAGCAAAAATGTTTTTTTCTTGATATGAAGGGTATATATAGCACTTGTTTCCAGTATTTAAAAAAATAGCAAAATTTTAAAGAATTATAATCCTAAATGTGATAGATCTCTACAGTGATAGAGATTTGGCCAAAACCAAAACAGAAGGATGATTAGGAGTGCATGTTGTGTGGGACAGACACATTAATGCTTTCAATTAGCATTCTTACTGTAAAAAGTATCTAATGTTATCCAATATAAATTCATACTGACGGTTCAATACACATGGTATTAAGTCTTTTAAAGCTCTTCATATTGCAGACCAGTTATGATTTAGAGTCCCTTCCTCTGTTGGACAGTTGATATGTAAAGTTGAAATAGAGGGCCCTGTCAGTACTGCCATGCAAATTTGCAGTGTTTCTTCTTTATTATGTATGAGGGGTTTTATTCCCTCATGTAATTTCTAACAGTGCAACATTTTTACTTCCTTTTCTGGCCCTTGTTGGTTGGGAAGAATCTGGTGACTAAGATTTGTATCAGGAATTCACACTACTTGACGAAACCTCATATCCCTGAATGTTACTCTTGCCCATCACAGACCAAAACCTGTAAGATTTTCTTCATGAAAAGAAGATAGAACTTACCTAGATAGTCATTTCCTCAAGCTTGACCAGTCTTCTGAGTCTTCTAAAAAAATCGGCACTTCCTGGCTTTGGGCATGTTTGTGAGCAACAGCAGCCATAATCCATGGTGAAGGTCTTTCTGGTACATCCTGTTCTCTCAGTATTTCCATGCTTGTTTACCCTTGTAGATAAGGATGGTCCTTCATTGCTTTTAAGCCAGGTTAAAAGGATTACACATACAGTTCTTCTGGAGACCACACAGAAATAGCTCATATCGTGCTGTCTGTCTCCTCCATGGCACACATGCCCTTTCCCCCATGAAGAAATTTTGTAAAGTTCTTTGGTCAACCTAGTCTCCAAGTCACTTCCAATTAAAATTGTGTCTGTTGTGAATTCTTCTCAATATTTGCCAACACCATCTAGCATTAGCCAACAAAAGAAATGTTATTTCCAGGTCATAGAATTGTTTAATTGGAGTGGGAAAACAATGACTGTTTTCTCTTACCCAGGCTCATTGCTGTTCACCTCTTCCCAGCAGTGTCTTTGAAGACAAGCCTGAAGAGCATAATTTCTGAAATTCTTTTGTTATTCTTCAGAGGACAGACTTGCCTGTTGCTATTAGGTTTGATCCATTACAACCACAAAATTCATTGCTTCATATTACAGTCTAGAGCTCAGTCCAGCAACTTCCTGAAGAGTTTCTCTGTGTTTGGAGCTTGCTTTAGCAGCAAGGTTTGGAGTTTAGATCCATGTCTAGTGGCTGTCAGTGACAGCAGTTTATTGTAATAAAGAGAGAAGATCAATGATCCATTCTCAGTTTAGGCATAATTTCAGGTTCAGGATGGTGACTTCGTAGTGGCCATTAGGTATTTGTCAAGAGGCAGTCAAGCTTTGAAAGTACAGTGTTTTGCAGTGTGTGTCTTTTAAAACCTTTGAATACACTGGCTGTCTCAGCCATTTTGCTGTTTTGGCTCACGAACAGGAGTTTTGGTCAGATGTTTTGATACCAGTCTTCAACTTGACAAGTTGTTTGCTTTGGATATCGCCTGACCTGTGCATACAGACAAACTGGGTAATGTGAGCTAGAGAGCAGCCCTGCAGAAAGACATCTGATTTGGTGAATAGCACGTTGATCATGAGCCAGCAGTGCCCTGGCAGCCAGGAGGGCCACCTGTGTCCTGGGGGCATCAGGGACAGCATCACCAGTTGGGCAAGGGAGGGGATTGTCCCACTCTGCTCTGCACTGGGGCAGCCTCACCTCAAGTGCTGGGGGCAGTTTTGGGCACCACAATGTAAGAAAGATATAAAGCCATTAGAGAGTGTCCAGAGAAGAACTACGAAGATGGTGAAGGGTCTAGACAGGAAACCATTTGAGGAACAGCTGAGGTTACTTGACTTCCTCAGCCTGGAGGAAACCTCATCATGGTCTACAACTTCACGAGGGGAAGTGGAGAGGCAGGCCTTGATCTCTTCTCTCTGGTGACCAGTGACAGGACCCCAGGAAATGGCCTGAAACTGTGCCAGGAGAGGTTTAGATCAGATAATAGGAAAAAGGTTCTTCACTGAGAGGGTGGTCAGGCAGTGTAACAGGCTCACCAGGGAAGTGGTCAGGACACCAAGTTTGACAGAGTTCAGGCGACATTTGGACAATGCTCTCAGGCACATGGTGTGACTCTTGGGCAAGTCCTTTGCAGGGCTGGGAGTTAGACTTGATGATCCTTGTGAGTTCCTTCCAACTCTAAATATTTTGATATTATACAAATACTTGTGTGAAGACTGTCCCTTTTATTCAGACAGAAAGCCGATCCCTGAAGCTGTTGGTTGTGCTTCTGCCAGCCCAGCTCCGACCCTGGCAGGCCCACCTTCAGCTTTTCTGGAGGGCTGGGCCAGCAGGTTTGAGGGTGGAGGGGGCTGTTTCTGTTGTGGCTGGGGCTGGGCAGTTCCCACAGCTGCTAAAGGGCAGCCGAGGAGGGGCAGGGGAAGAGGAACAGCTCAGGGATCAGATGTGTCTTAGGGCTAATGCAGGGCAGGGTCAGGTGAATCGGTCCGGCTCTCTGAGCCTGTGATCAGGCCGGTGCGTTCCTGCTGGTCTCCAGAGAGACGTCTGTGGAGAGAGGAAGTGGCTGAGCTGCAGGTGAGACACAGGGGCTCTCCTCTGCAGCAGGGCCCAGAGCTGGCAGGGCTCACCGCTGTGAGTGCAGCTGCTGGTGCACCTCGGCAGAGGCACCACCAAGCAGAGGGACTCCTCCAGGCAGGTTCACTGGTCAGCAGCAGGTGCCAATGCATCTCTTGCTTTCTAGAGCAATACCACCCTCCACTCTTTTTCAACCTGATTTTGTTTGCCTCTGCCTGTTGCTCATGCAAGCTACTCTTGTCAGTTTGAGCAAATGCTGGCTCTAGTCCAATTAGGCTCCCCAAGAGAAGACCCAGAAAATAAGAGGCCAGTTAAAGCTGTTGACAGCTGGAGAAGCCTCAGCAGAGTTTTTTGACCAATCACTAACCTGCTGCTGCACAGCAGCCTGACTGGAAATGCTTTGTGGTTGTGAGCTGCCTTTGAAGGAAGCAGGAGCTGTGGGGGGTTGATGACTCACCGTTTCCTCTCACACCACCAGCAGACTGCAAGAGAACCCATCAGTATCCCAGCTGGCACGGCAACCAGGACTATCACTATGCCTATCATACAGCCTGCTCCACTACAGAAAGCACTTTCGATGTGCGGTTGGCCATTAGGAACTTGGCTGGTTTCTCCAGCTGTTTCTAAAGAGCAATTCAAAATGTTAGCCTGTGATCTGCCGGTTTACCACTTGTGAACTTGCAGCATGTTTGGTATCACCAGGGTGTTCTCTGTTTTCCCCCTAGTGCTGATCCTGGAAGCGCACTCCCTCCCTTTGGGGGCAGGTTGTCCCTCTGAACAGAACCCAAATGATCAGGAGGAGAGCACAGTAGGGAGCACTGCTGCTTGGCCAGTCACTCCTTTGATAAAAACTCATCAGGAAGTTCCACCTGCAACCCTCCCTCTCTGGGCCAGCTCCCACACCCCAAGGGGATGGAGTCAGGCCCTCACAGGAGACCCTTGTGCCTTGCTCTCCCTCTCTGCCTTTTTCCCAGCAGGGGCACCCCTTGTAGCCACTCCCAGGTTTCAGGATGTGTCTCCCCATAAGGGACCCCAGCAGGACTGCTCAGTACCTGAGTGCTTTGAGTCTGCTTGATGAGATTCACCAGCTTTCTCTTTCTGTTTTCCTCCAGTCTTTGGCAGCACTTTTGAAAAGCAGAGACAGGTAAAGCCTCAGCATGGCTCAGGCATGGAGGATGCAGGAGGATGGGGAGGTTCCCTCTAGCTGCTTTGCTCAATATGCAAGTCAGAAGACTAATCTGGACCTCAGCTCATGAGAGGGATCCTGCCTGGGGCTACTTTTATGCTTTGGCCATCTAGGTACTCAGGGCAAGCTCTGGGATGAAGCTGCAGGGATAGCTGTGTTTGTGCAAGAGTCCTGTTTTTCATTATCTCTGCAGTGGGATCCAGATGTCTTGAACCTAAACACGCTTTCAGCTTAGTTGCTGGTGTGACATGCAAGAGTAGGCACTGCTGCCACACAGCCATCCTGTGCTGACCACAGGACAGCGATTACCTGGCCATGCCAAGGGCTGGCATCAGCCTTGGAATGAGCAACTTGCATTTCACATGGAAGGAAGATTAAAAGGTAAATGTACCTTCCTCCAACTAACTTACCTGTGGAATTATGCGTATGCTTGGTGATGGAAGATTTCTGCAAGCCATCAGCCTTGACATCTTACAGAAAATTGCTCATTACTAAGCTGTTGACGCATTATTGATAATTATTCTTTCAAAGGAAGGGACATTGAGAACTTACATTCTTCAGGCTCATCTAAGGGCTCCAAACCATCTTTCTGCCAAGCTTCCAAAGAATCTGCTAGAGAGTCAGCTAGAAGCAAGCAGAGAGAAGTGTTTCCATTGCATATTGGGATCTCCTGCTTTTGTGTACAAGCACTGGGTGGGGGTCAGGTGACAACGTGGAATCCAGATGTCAGTGGATTGCCAGAGATGCAGAGGAGGACCTGGGGACCTCTGAGCTGGCAGCTCAACACTTCAAACACAATGTGCAACATCCCTGGAGAGAAGATGGACCCTTGGGACTCTATTAGAGAGCGCTCACACAGAGGAAACCCTCACTAAAGCACAGGAGGAAAAAACATATTGATGAGAAGACCCCACTAGCCCATGAAAGGCTGGACCAGTCCTGGCAGCTTACCTGCTTCCTGTGATTTCTGTGGAGCATAGTTGGCAGCCCTGGGATGCAGGACCATCAGGAAGATGAAGAGAGAGAGGAAAAGATGATGGACAAGGGCCATGGTCCCCCTTCCACCACACTGCTGCTGCTGCAGTCAGGGATGGGGGCTGAGCAGTTGGTTCTTATGGCCAGTGCAGTGCCATGGGGCTCTGTGACCTCATGGCCCCATGCAGCCAGGGCAGGGCTGTGTGGGAATGGCACTCAGGGTGTTCATGGAGAGCTGCTGGAGGCTGTGTGACAGCCTCACACAGCACTGTGGGGATGTGTGACCTCATGGCCCTGGAATGAGCGGGCAGCCAGGGTGGAGCTGTGTGGGGATGACACTCAAGGTGCTCCTGAGAAGCTGCCCTCCCAAGCAGGAGAGCGCAATCCTGTAGGGCAGCTCCACCTCAGGGTTGGGACACAGCCTCTCCACTGCAGGATCAAGTACACCTTATACAAGTTTGCAGACAATGCCAAGCTGAGTGGTGAGTTTGGCACACCTGAAGGATGGGAAGCCATCCAGAGGGACCTGAACAAGCTTGAAAAGTACCCTCACGAGATTCAATAGGACCAAGTGCAAGGTCCTGCACCTGCGTTGGGGCAAGCCCCTGTATCAAGCTGCATAAGGCTGTTGACCAATGGTTAACCATTAGCCAAAATAAGGCTAAAAGAGTATTTTAATAAAATATTGCATTTGGCTGGGTAATTCTGTGTAGAATAGGTATAAGGGAAAAATATTGTATCTTTGGGGCTTTTTGTGGTTCAACAATTTTTTTACCATAATGCCTTGATACTAAAAACTGCTAGATAAACACATAGAATGTTTGAAAGAACTTCCCAGTTGTATCTATGATAATCAGTGTCTTATCCTACAGACTTTCTAGAAGAAAGTCTGTAAGTTACAATGAAGAAATTTTTCACTAAACATGGTGAGGCACTGAAATATGTTCCCCATAGAAATGGTGGATGCCCCATCCCTGGTAGTGTTCAAGGCAGGCTGGATGGGGTTTTGAGCTAGTAGATGGGGTTTTGGTCTAGTAGATGTTCCTGCCTGTGCCAGGGAGGTTGGAACAAGATGATGTTTAAGGTCCCTTTGAACCCAAATAATTCTATGATTCTGTGACTGACTTGGATACCTCTGACTTTCTGGGGTGGTGTCCAGGTTTTCTGTCTGTTGGGTCTTTCACTCAGTCGTCCAAAAGATTTATTTTCTCTCAGTTCCCCTAAATCAAAGGTCAGTTTAAGCAAAAGCATGACTTTCAAGCACGCTGGCAGTTTTGATACGGAAAAATTCTCTGCTTGTTGCCACACCAAAGCCATTATTTTTGGTTCTCCTTGCTATCCATATCTTTCCAACCCATGCTGTATTTCCTGGCTGGACTTAGCAGAAAGGCATCTATTAACAGAAGAAAATGTCTTTATGTGATGAATGGACCAGTTCTCTACCTTATGTGGCTTTAGAACTACTTTCCCTCACCTATGTTGCTGTGCCCTTGAATTCTTATTGAACCTGAAGAAATCTGATCTCACTCTTAAGTAAGATATACTTAGCAGCCCTTTTGGTATGTTACATTCCCAGAATTCTCTTAGCCTAGGGTTAAACTGTTCCTTTCCCAAGGGATGTTTGTATAGAGTGGGATTTGATCTCTTGCCTTCAAATGTCTCTGTGGAGGTATGTATTTTTTTATGGCTATTCTCCACGTAGGTAGGAAAAATTCAGGCCATTGTGACTGGCAACAAGTTGTTCTTTAAAGACAGGGAATATTGGTGGTACTATGCAAGTTTATTCTCAAGGTGCATTAATTTACCCTAACCTCTTTCTTCTGGGGATAAGACCCCACTGTGCTTTCCTTTTAGTAGGAAAGATGTCTTTCTTGCAGTTGTCACAGAATGGTTCTCAAACAGTCCCTGGTGCTGGCAGACCCAGAATGCTACCTGGATGGAACATCCCTATACTAACAAAGTGCCTTCTGGCAGGTCTCAAACTACTGCACTTGCCTTGAAGAATCTCTCAGAAACATTTGACATGCAGCCTACTGAAGGTTCATTTACACCTTCAAAGAACAGTATGTACAGTAATAAAGTATTCAAGATCAGGTCATTGACACTGCAATTTTCCAGTCACTATTTTTTTTAAGTATGCCAAGTCCCACCTCCCAGGTTTTTGAGTTGCACCAGGATATATCTTGAAGTCATCTTATCATCTGAACACAGAAGAGAAGCTACTTATGCACTGGCTAACTGGTGTTGTGTGATGCAGCTGTGCATCCCCTTGTAGCCTTTGCTTTCTCAGAGGAACTCCAGAATTCTGCTCCCCATCTCCCCCATTCCTGTACATCATGGGCTAGGGGGATTTTCTGCAGGTACTGAAAGAGAAAATTTTTCTGGCCTTCAGAGAAAATACATGTGTGGGCACCCGAAGTGTGCATGTGGTCTACATATGTTGAAAAAGTCTGGTAACTATAACCTCTTCTCTTTGAAAAATACTGGAATCATACAATGGGGTCTTTGTGACTAAAGATACCTATTAAAATATGTATTTTAGATCTAGTTTTACTGAAATGCTAACTGTGCTTTGTGTAGTGCCTTTACTGTGATAGTGGCCACGTTTAAGAAAAATGTAACAGCTGCATTCTTGTAAAAACAAAATAACAATCAAACCTTTGTTGAGATTGATTATTTGTCCTAGAAGAAGGTCATTTCACATGTGATTTTTCTGCAAAATTATAATCTAAAATTCATAATGTTATAACCCTGGAATGACTTCTCATGCTTTGTGTATTTTCATTTCAGTAAGTCTCAGCAGCTTTGTACCACGACAAAACTTTCTAAGTATTGATCTGCCTGTGGTGATAGAGACATTTTGCAAGTATCCTTTGAAATATGCTTGTTCTTTTAAGGTAAGAAGGGAACTGTTCAGAACTTAGTGACCTAGCAAAATTTCAGTTGGATGTCATTTTAGACAGGATACCCTGAAATATTTCTGTACAGATTTGACATCTTTATTCCATCTCTGCATTGATTATTGTCCACGTGCCAAGCTAAAAATGAAATCTCTCACTTTCTTGTGCATAAGAGCGTGTTTTTGATCAGTGCTTTTTTACTCTTGAGGGTGAGCCTTAACAGATGTGACAAGAAAGCCAAAGTAAGCCTGAATTTAAGTCAGGAAAAATGAGATGTTCTTGCTAACTTTGTAATGTCAGTTTTATTATTTTTGTGCCACTATACTGAACTAAATAACAGGGTATGGTTGATTTCTTTTTTTTATTCAAAAGGAAATAGCTATTCAAAAAACAGGATAAGTTGGTTAACACTTGCTTATTAATGAACATGATTATGTATATACACATACACATAGATTAGTAGACTTGAATATGGCTAATCTAGGAACCCTTAGCCTTAGAAACTGAAATGCATATTTGTGGCCATAGAGTAATTAAACTGTGTTAGTTCAGTTTAATAACAAGTCCATAGAACCAGAGTCAAGGTACCACATAAGCTCCCTTTTTTTGGAAACACATCAAGGTTCACGCTGGCCAAGCTGCTTTCTGACTTGTGTCCTCTTGCCTGGCCATTTAGGATGGAAGTAAGTACTGCAGTTAGTTACTTCCATCCACTTTAACCAACAGTAAGAATTGCCTGCCCGTGCCTCATTCTCACATGCACACACATGTACAGAAATCCACTCAGCTTTTCTGGCTAACAGGTAAATAGGAGAGATAGGTCAGATTTCTGATTATATTCTAGTCATTTACTAGGGAGTGTTTTGGAAAATATTCCTAATTATGATTTCATACTTGGGTCTAGAATACCTTCTTAGTTCAGGCATGGTGTCAGAGCTATAACCTTCCTCCAAAACCACACAAAGCAAGCAAAGATGATGGTGGTTTTCCTGTTTTCTGCTTTCACTCAAGTTGTGAAAGAGTGCAGGTTTAAGTATCCAAAGTTAGCTCTTAAAAAAATAAAATCTGTAAAGGCAGTTCTCTGAGTGGGTATGTTACAGTGTAAAACTAATTTTATTCATATAATTTTTGTGAAACAGAATGGCAGCTAGAAAAATAACCTTTGTATGTCTCTCTCTGCATACTAGAAATGCAATACATATATCTTCTTCTTTTTTTGTACTTTTTTTTTTTTTACATTTTCTCAGATACTCTTAATGAACCTTAATTACATTCAACCAGGTACCTCATCTCACTCTCAGGAGCACTGGCAGTGATCAATGCTGTACCCTGCTTCGCTTTGGATGGCCAGTGGATATTAAATTCCTTCCTGGAAGCCACGCTAAGCTCCCTGATTGTAGAAAAACATAACAGAGAGCTTGTTGGCTTTTTGATTTTGCTTGCTGGTAGTGCACTTCTGGCTGCCAATGTTGCACTGGGACTTTGGATGGTGACAGCGCGATAGAACATTGGATATTCTTCCATCAGTTCTCAAAGTACACAGAAATAATGAATCCATTACCTTTTAAAATTTGTCCAGTACTGAGATTGAAATAATTCCCTTAAAATTACACTGAAAGAACAATCAACTGGTGGTTGCTGTTTTAATTTAAAACTTTACATCACCATGCCTGTGGTCATGGGAAATCTAATAGGAAAAAGTAGGAGCCTTTTTATTTACTATTTAAGCACTGTATTAATTTTGGAGAAATTGCGTTTTAAGATTTCATAGGAAAAAATCAGACTTCATTAATTCAGATCTCAAAATAAGGGAATTATTTTGCCTCAAACATTTGTAAGTGGGAGGAAAAAAACAGTGTTATTTATAATTTAAATAATTGTCTGTGTGGGCTCTGATCATTTCTCAGTCAGCATAGTCTTCAGTGACTTGTTTTGGTTTTTTAGTCTGGTATTCTACCAAACTAGATTCTAAGAAGCCCTAGAGACTGGTCTCAAAATGGGGAAAAGCTAGGTAAATGCTTACCATGTGTTAATGGGGAGAGAGCAGCCATTTGTGTTAGTGGCTTTCCTTTTCACCTGGGCAAAATGACTGGAGGAATGTTGTCCTCAGGATGTAGATGAGAAGTGCCAATCCCTGCTAAAAATGAAGCATGTGGGAGGATAACAAAGCCCACATGTTTGTGTTGCTTACACTTTCAGTTGTATATTATCATATGCAGCTGAACTTTTTTTAAAGGCAATATTTGTCAGCAATAGCTACAAGATAACTGAAATTTAGTTTCTGAGTGCTGAAGTATGCTGTGCACAGTTTTCCTAAGTAATATGTAATGTTTGTGGTGTTTTACTCAGAAAATCATACTGTATTCTACCTGTTCACAGTTGAAAGTGAAACCTATTGTTTTTATGGTGTCTATCTTCTGATGCTATGCATGTAATATGTACAGTAGCTCACTGATGGTTTTCTGTATTTCAAAGGGTAATTTTCCTTTGCTAGGATTCATTCTGTTCAAAGATAGCTAACAAAGATTTTTAGCTGGTCTTAATTAGATATGAATTATTTAGAGGAAGAATATGATTGTGACTTGAACTGTTTAAACATTTGGCTTTGCTTTCTGAGATGAATACACACCATATATCCTTGTTCTTAAATGAACAGTGGAGGAACAGTCAGTGTCTTACTGACTGAATTATGCCTGACATGCTTTGAAGCTCTTTAGGTCTGTAATGTTTTGTACCCAATAGGATTATGTATTGAATCTTGTCCTCCTGTGATGTATTGCCTAGTTTATATAAATTAGGTTCAGTCAGAGCCTTGCCTCAATATAGGCTGATATTTAAACAAAATGCTTTGGTTTGGGAACCTAAATATTTGAAATAGGAAATTTTTGAAAAATACCCTGCAACTTCTGCCTCATACAGTGCTCCCCACAGGAGCTGCTGCAGCTCAGAGTTCCTTTACAGAAATGGCCTTTCCATCAGGAACTGAAGGGAGTACTGAAACATCCATGACCAGGTAAAATAGATTCTTTTGGCACTTGAGGTGAAAGCCGGGGTAATTTCAAAGTGGGGCTGAGCCCAGTTCCTGGTGTTGATGCACAGATTCATAACTCTTATGATGTTTGCATCTGCCCACAGATGTGTACTTTTGCACAGTAGCTTTCACACTCAAAGATGCACTCCTTTCATACAATGATGCAAGCAGTAATGAGAGACCATGTTTATTTATTTGTTGTTGGCTAGTTTACATTCCTTTCCCGTGCTGCCACAGGCTGGGTGAGCCCTTGAAGTTCACCTCTGTGTGGTGGCTGGCTGGTGTCTCTCCTTTTCAGTCATTTCAACCCAGGCAAATTGGGACAGGTCCTGGTAGGAGAGAGTAAATCCTCCAATCCAGTGTGAGCTGGCCCCTTTGGGGACCATTAAAATAACACAAAGTGCAACAAAGGAAAATAAACAACACCCTCTAAGTCTAACTTGTCATCAGTCCTGGAGACATAGAGAGGTTTCAGAGCAGCAGTTCTGATGGGCCACTCTGCCATCCCTCCGTGGACAGGAGGACATGAGCAGCCTGGTCCTTGCACAAGGCCTGGCTCTGAGGCTCTGTTCCACACTCACCTCAGTGGCTGTTTACTGATCTGAGCTCTTCCTTGCAGTGACTCTATGACACGTTCCTCTGTCTCATCCAATCTACAGTGCAAAAAATTAATTTGCACTTAGAAGTTTTAATATAGTTTAGTAAGACAGGATATTTACTTTCAAAACATTTGATTTTTATTTATTAATGTTGACTACAATGGCTTGGAACAATCCTTTAGCATACTGCCTCTCATGAAGATGTAGGCAACAGATTTAGAAAAACCCAAAGCTTCTGAATTGACATGCACAAATTTCATCTGCTATAACGGGGCTGGCAGGCTGTTCCTGGTTATTTAGTGTGCTACCAAAATATGAAGTTTTATCAAATGAAGCTAAAGCCAGTTTACTTTACACGGTCACTGAAGGCCACAGTTTTACTAAATAGAACTTCAGTCTGTGTCTGACCTCATAAGCAAGAAGAGGGTGGAGAAGACATTGCTTATGGCTTTAGCAGAGCAGACACACTAGTGCACTGTAAATACCCTAGATAGCTTGTCTGGAAGAGAGAGTACTCGAAGTGCTTAAAAATAGTTCATGAGTCCATTTCTCCACATACTAAAATTTGACTAAGGGTTGATTTAGGTGTATACAGGTTCTTTAAATCAAGACTTTAAGCAAACTGAGTATGAATGGTGACCCAGTACATCTTAGATTAGTGTGGACAAAGGCAATAGTTGGGTTAGACCACTCTCTGAAGAAGTTGTTCAGTGGATCCATTTCATTCTCTGTAATCCTAACATATGGATTACATTCTGATAAGCATGTGCCATACATACACTTACTGGGAGGATTTTTCCTTGGGTTTTGGTCATTTATTTAGCAAGAGAAAACACAAAAGTACAGAGTGATTTTTGTGTGCTGGATTTTTACTGGAGTATTTCTGATGTGTGTTTTGTTTTTGTAAAAATAGGAAATCTTTAAATTAAATCCTTTTACATCTTATTTTAATTAGCCCCTCAGAATCTTTAATACAGAATCCATCAATATAATTATAGGGCATATTGACTGGACTATAAAACACAGCACTCTTAAAGATTGGATGGCTGCTACTATTTATGTATATATTATGCATTTTAAATCTGTATCAGATGGAAAAAGTAATGTCTAATATTCAGAAATGTTATACTTAGCTTTTGTTTGAAAATTTTCAGAAGAATTCCATAATTACAATCATTGTTCTACTTTGTTTTTTATGAAACTGTTTTTTATATCAGCAAATATTTACATAGCATGTTCTGATAATGCATGATATGACTCAAAAATGGCAAACTCCTTAGCATGGGGGATGTTACATGCTCTTTGCTAACTTTGGAAATTAAAACCTGCTTGCTTCTGTATGAATTAAATGAAAGAGGCTTCACTAGAAAAATTACAGACAAACTTGCAGATTAGTCATCCCAATTTATGAGCCGCAATGGAAAATTTCTTAACTTATCCTTTTTATTTAAATGAAACAACCATGTTGATAGTTTCTTTCAGTGATAATTCTACATTTGTGGCTATGTGTGTATACATACATTTGTATAACAGATACATACATAGCCATAGGATGGATTAGTGCTTTTTTAAGGATAGCTTACAGTAGTCCTCCATATTCTGCAATATAGGCTTTTGTTTTTCTTCTTCATTCTCTCTGTGAATTCTCTCTATGGTTTCCTCTGGGTTTGGAGATAGAAATCTGTTTTCTTCCCATACGCAATTCTTAACTTCTTTATTAACAGAAGACAAGTGATGGGGACATGATGTAACCACAGCTGCATGAATTTTGTTCAGATGATGTTTAAAGTATGTTTGTTACTTTCTGTGAAGCCTCAGCTACAAGCATGGTAAATACAGCTTTTTCAGGGCAACTCAAAAAGGTCAGGCTTGGTATCCATCACTCTCTTACTGCTGCTGTTCGTGCTGTTCTGAAGAACTGGGATGAACAAGACTGTGTAGAGCATACTGAAGAAATAAAGTTTTCAGGACAGAATTCTCCATGGCAGTCAGGGTGCTTCAGCTTTCTTGCAATAAGGATGTGTTTTGTTCAGTTTAGCACATCAGCAATCCCAGTGTTCCCATAGCTTCCCATACATTTTACATGATGTGAGAAGGTGACCTGTAGGAATATTTTAAAAATAAATCATGTATGTCTTACAAATTCAGAACTTTCATACCAATCTGAATATCATCAATGACAGATGAATCAGGCTTATAAAGGTTTATATAGCCTAGTGTGTATTTAGTTTTAAAAATCTGTGATAAACTCTAGCTATAAGTAGTTATTTGTAAAATACACATTGTGTACACTTGCATTCAGACCAATTTCCACAATCAGTCTTGCCTCAGCTTTGTTCTTGTAATCTTGTGAGTAAGGAATCTTGGATCTTAACACAGGTAAGATACAATATTGGCAAATATTTTATAGCCTCTTTATCCTGAATTTCATGTAACACTTTCTGTTGATTATTTAATGTGGCTGAGTTACCTGGGGTACACACCCTGCATCAATGCAGCTTTTGGGAACATTGCACTGGGGACTGCCAGAAAACAGCAGCTCTGTCACTCCTGGTCCTTGGCTCACACTCCATCAGGGCAGATGGCAGCGTTTGAGGGCAGTGAAGGACTTCAGTTTATGGCAGCTTTATGAAACTTTCACACTGCTGACCCGGTGTGAAAAGACAGGAACAAAGAGCAGGATATGACACTGCAATTCCTTTCTTTCTGTTTACATTGTCATGAAAACTGAAAAGAACTTGTAATTAACATTTCAGAGCAGGAAGATATGTTTTCCAGCCCTTCACTGAATCATTCAGTGACTGGTGGTCAGACTTTTTTCTTAACACTTTGTCATTCCTTTGGTAAATATGTGCTGAATAAGTAGCATGGGTAGTTGTAGCTTATTTTGTAAAATGGACTTGGATATTTCTCACCTGTAGTTGTTCATCCTGGGATGGTTTTTGCAGTATCATAATATAATTGATCTTCATTGATACTGGGTTGAAAGTTTGGAGGCTATTTCCAAGCCATTACTAGGAAAAGCTATTTCCAAGTTGTTTGTTAATATTTTAAATTCATCTTTTCCTTACATTACATTGTTTTTAGATTTCATATACTCAGTTGATCTTATCTGAAGCCTGTCAATGGAATATGTATTGTTTAGAAATTCACTGTGAGGTTTTTTTTCCTCTACATGGCCTTATTTTTCACACTGACTCACAGCTGTGGAATGTTAGATTTCTAGACCCTTTGTTCCCACTATGCATTGTTCATGATCATGGGGTTTTTTTAAAAAAAATCGAAAAAAAAGAAGGCTTCATTTTGAAAATGTCGGCTAACAAATATATGGAACACTGAATAATGTATTGTGGTTTTGTTTTGCTTTTTTCTCTATTTAATTAACAAAACAATGAGTATTGTTTTCTATGTATGATAAATGTATCCTGCAAATAAATTCATTGTCTGATTGTTGATGTGCTTAAGTCTGCTTTTAAAAATAAGGTAGAGTGACATAATTCCTTATTAGTGGCAATTGCCATCTTCTGTCATATATTCTTGTTCTCTTCCTTATGTGATTCATATTCTCTCTCTGGGTACCAACAAGGTGCACCATCCTTTTTGGTATCTGACCACCTCCTAAAAATACTAATAACTATCTAATAATAACTATCTAATAATAACTATCTAATAACTACTTTCCCTTATTTATCAGCTTATCACAGTAATAGTTGAAATATTTGACGCTGGATGTCATTGTCAGGGTAAGCAAAACCACTGCTCTGGCCAGTCCTGTGTGAAGACCTTAGAATGTCAGATCTTCAAAGGTGAACGTACATATGCCAACCTTTGATTTGCTCATCCAGGCCAGCCCAGAGCTGGGGACATCCCCTGGGTGGCTCTGGACAGGTTTCCTTGGGTGTCCAGGTGGTGTCTGGGCTGTGCTAGCACAGCGTACCTGGGTAGTTCAGCTCTGTGTGAGAGGGAAGTGTTGTTGCTCTGTTTCTTGAGCAAGCTCATCTGGAGCCAGCCAGGTTATTTGTTCTGAGAACTAAATCGTCCTTTGTTGCTTATTGGACACGCTGTTACTTTATACAAGCAGAGCTGTTTCAGCAATCGTGCCTTTGTTCCCAGATAAAAGATTACCATGACAAATGGACACAAAGCACGGATTGGACACATTGGTAGGATTTCCCAGATAGGTTGCTATGCAGTTTGTGCAGGTTTTGCATTTTTGTAGTTTCACAGAATTGCATTTTCCTGGCATGAGGAGATGCCTTTTTTGTTTCTTCTTACCCATGTTAAAGATAGGTACAATGGCATTTTTTTTCTTCTGAAGCATGTAAGATTTTAGGAGAGTTCTGAGGTTTTTCAGTGGTTTTGAAAATGTTATCCTTTATTACCGTGATTAGGTATGTTCCTCTTGTAGTCTGGAAAACCAATCAATTACATCCTAGTGTCATCCTGAGGAATGTTGCCTTATTCACTAATGTAATTTCAGAGGAAAATTTAAAAAGAAATCCTGTATCTATGAGTCTTATTGCTGGTAACTTTATAAAGAAAGCTAAATATAATTCTTCCTGTGATCATACCAGTTTGAACCACCCAAGAAGAAGCAGTCCTAAACATTTGCAGTAGAAGTCTATGAATTCACTTAAATATTTTTAAGTATTTTTATGATCTTTTTATGTGACCTACACACAAAAATACAATTTAAGGCTTGATTTTAATCTTACGGTGGTAAACATTTATGAGGACTAAGCTCATAAATGTCTTGTAGCTAGACTAAAATTTTCCCCTTTTTACTTCAGAGATGTGGGTCTGGTGTTTACTTTCATACTTTTATGGCTCTGGTGTTGTTGACATATAATTGGATATTCTTACCAATTATCTATCATATTCTCTACATTTATGATTGCTTCTACTTCTTTTCAGTTCTTTGCAAGTACATTAATGGCTGAATACTATGCCACTGCCACTTCTGACTGTCTTGAATACACATGGTCCTACATCCTTTATTTCCTCCTCAAAGGAATCTTTCAAACTGAAAATACTTTTTCCTTTTTTTTTTTAATGTCATCCTTTTTATTTGCTATTGCATTACAGAAGTTCCTATCCTTTTACCTTTCATGGCTCTTTGAGGATATCTATTAAAATATGACCAGATTTTTTTTTTTTTTTAATTTCCCCAAACCAACTGAATTTGATTCAGATGCCCACACAGACATCTGGAGATATCCCAAGGTGTTCTTAGGTTAAAAATCTGACTTGAAAGAGCGTTTTGAAACTCATACCCCACTTGTCTCCTTTTGTCTCCTGGAGGATGAGTCTCAGGGTTTCTAAGACCTACACATGGGGCTTCCAGATGTGGGTGAGACCCTACTGGAGATCAAAGACATTCTGGACCAGCTGCCGGATACTTGGAAAGGTACCTGAGGGCATTTTGTATCACACCAGATGCTTGCACGTGGGCAGCAAATCAAACAGATTCCTTTTCTTCTTTGCATTTTTTTCTTTTCAGCTGATGAATTACAGTAGACTATAAGGCTTTTTGAGTAAGTATATCTGACATAAAACTCACCTCAGCTTTTCTGTTCATGCAGAATTGTGTGATCCAGACTGTTGTATAAAAGGCTAGCAGAATACATGCATTCTCCTCCTGCACTGACCTCAGGCCTGGAAGCAGCAGAAATTGGTGTTGCTGCCTTAGCTACTGCAAGAAGAAGGAAGGCTGATGTTAAAAGGAAAACCCAATCGGCCTCAAGCTGTGGAGGCACCAGGTAGAGACAAGGCTGTGTGAGGGGACGGTGATCATCTCTGCCAAGTGCCACAGCTGTGCATTTTTTTAACTTGCAGGAGAAAAGAAATGAGAATTGCAGTTAAGAACAGGGAAGGGAGTGATAGAGAGAGGTGGTTTGTTCATTTACAGAATCATCAATAACTCCACAGAAAGTATTTTTAGTACTCTTTTTTTTTTTTTTTCCTTGAAGCATTTATAGAGCTGACCTGCAACTAGAACCAACAAACTTCCATCATTGGTAGAAATGCATTGGTAGTAAGATCAGAGGGGCAATAAAAGCCTGTCCTTCCAGACAGCAGTTCAGGGTATTCAAACTTCAGAGCTGTGTCCTTCTCCCTGACTGAGGATCAGGACCAATCTGACTTTCAGTTTGTTCAGATGCAAAGTCAGAACTTTTCTCCTCCTGCTTCCACATTCCCCCTTCAGCATGAGTTAACCTTACAAATGCAATTATTAAGAAAATCAATTTTTAAGTGTTTTGCCCTATGGCTATGTTTTCATTCCTGCAGCTATTTGAATAACTAGCAGATACTTGGCCAAACCACCTGTATCTCTATCATTGCTGCAAAATCAACAAAGATTATGAATGTGCACGATAAACCATAAATTCCTGGATACTTGCCACTACTTATACCAACAAATTTAATTTTTCTTCTTCATTTTGACTGTTTGCTGCTCTTCATTAGATTCTTGAATTTATTCCTTAGAAATGTTCTGGCACTTGGAGTGCTAAACATGCTGCAAGTGCTGAAGGAAGGAAAAAATGAATAACCCAAAACTTGCACAGTGTGCTTTTTACAACAAAATTCACTGTTTCGTTTAGTGAACCAACACAGATAAAAGTATTTTATCGTAGATTAGGGCTCTGGTTATTTTTCCAGCATTTATATTCAAAGGGACTCCCAAGGAGAGCACTTCAGTAGTTAACATAACTGGCCTCTGTGTACCCCTGACCTCTGCAATTAAATGGAGCTGAACCAGAAGTTAAACCAGAAGTTAAAATATTATTGTCATTGTTATGAAAACTTCAGCATATTATCAAATGGTAATTTTTCATAAAAATGCAGAAACCCATTGTTCAGTTGTGATTTTAACTAACTGGAACTGCACAATTTTTTTAACCTTTTTTTTTTTTTTTTCATTTTGGTTGAAAATACCAAAAGCCATTCTGAAGAGAACATTTTAGCTTTCACTTACAGGGTTACTTAGAGGGGTTCTCTTTTAGTTCTCTCTCAGCAAATGATGGTGTAAAAATAAAGCTGCATAATTTAACAAAATGATATTAAATGTGACAATGTGTAAATCACTCTGCTCTCATATATGTGGTCATGAAACCAAATCTGTTATGTTCTGATGTAAAATAGAAAAATAATCCAGAAAATCAATGGTTATGCACGTTTAAAAATTGTGATTTTTATTATTAGTTAACAAGTAGGTAAATAAATTGAGGGAGAAAGCCCCTTAAATGAAGGCACTCTTCTAGATCAAAAAGAAGTTAAAAGGCAAAATAACCCTCTTGTCTTCTGCCATGGGTTTGTGTATACACAGAGATATTAATTTGATAAGTTAACTTCTGCTGGCCTGCAGTAGTATCAGTTTAGATGAAAGTAATGATTATTTGTGGCCTTAGAAGGCTGTGAACCATAAGGTCTGTAGCTGCAGTGAAGTGGCACTGTCAGATCCATAAAACACAACTTGCAGTGAAGAAAAGTGGTTGAGCAGCTCTGGGCCTGGGATGTGAGGGCACCGTGCAGGACAGGAATCCATCCTGCTGTGCTCCCCTGTGTGACCTGCAGCACCAGCTCCAGAAAGGCACCTGCAGTCCTAAGCAGGGACTTAGGCCACTAAGCTCTGCCATTAAGACCTTTCTTACCTTGAGGTCAACTGCCCTCCAGAATAGCTCAGATTTTCACCCAAAATAGCCCCGAGCTCTTCTGCACATGCCCAGCCCTGGCAGCAGAACTCACATGGCAACGTCCAGGCTGGGGTCTGGCAATGAATGACGTGTGCTGCTCCTCTGGCTTGGGAGGCTCAGCATAGCACAGTCTCAGTGTGGAATTTTATAATCCAGCATCCCACAAAATGCTGCAGGGGTTAGTTCTGTCTTTGAAAATGCTGTGTGCAGGGGTGGGAGCAGGATGCAGCAGATGGGGAACAGTCTGATTTCAATGCAGTACCTGTTTAGTGAACCACTGAACAGTTTATGTAATATTGCAGGTGAGTTCCAGGTTTTGCCCAGGACCTACTTAAAATCTCCAGGACAGAGCCATGAAGTTTTTAGGAATGTTTTAACTTGTGTCTTGGTTGTTGGGTTTTTTTAATCTTTGCTGTATCTGCAGAAGCATACAAACTACATAAGAGTGAGGTGTTTTCTTTCTGGAGAGGAATGTTAAAGAGATGCTGTCAGTTTTAAGCTTTGGGGGGAAATGCTTTTATTTTAAAGAATAAAATTGCTTTAATATTTGAAAAGCTGTTCTGCTTTTCTACAGAATTTGCTGAAATACTTTTTCAATGTTCAAGAAAACATTTTAACTTTCTTCCAAGTCTAGAGAGAGTGCAGCTTGGGCCATGGAAGCTTATTAACAAAGGAATTTGAAATGGGCCATCTCCTTTTCAACTGCTCCAAATGTTTGACCTTGTTGTATCAGCAATAAAAGCTTGCTGTTGTGTAGCTGTAAGGAAAGTTAGCTGTCTTTAGAGCAGCTTAACTTATTAGTTGGGCATCTGAAACTAGAAATTTTTGCTTGTGCATCCCAGGCTTTGGAATGCTGTCCTATGAAATCTAACACTGCAGCCAGATAATTAGACCTGATACCAAGAAATTGTAGGTCCAAATTAAATCGAGTCCTTGAAGGAGACCTTGAATATGATATGCATGTGAAAACAGAGCTAAATTGTGCATGAGCAATAAGACTCATCAATATGAAAACGTGAAGGACTCCTTTCTTCCAGCCTCATTGACCACAGACATGGTCTGGCTACACTGACATTAGTGGGAAACATCCTGGCCCTATATGGAGGGGAGTATGGAGTGTTAAAGTGACAGCAGGATAAGGTGGCATGGCTTAAAGAACAGGGCAAGAACTGGACCTGCTGAAGGAGGGAAACTGTTGCTTCAACCTACAGAATGAAGCAAAAGGCTTTTCTTGTTGTAGTTAATGCATTTGGCATTTTGCAAAGCTCTTTACTTCTGTGGTGTAAGACACAGCCCTATTCTTCAAGCACATCTTGTAAAAGTTATTTTGTATTGAAGCATAAGGATGGAGCAATCAAATGGAATTTGGAAGGTTTTTTTTTGCTTTGGGCTGTAACAAGCTTTCAAAGGCTGCTTGTTGATTGAACAGGCTGCTGCTATGAGGGGAGGAATTCAGGGACTGAACCCCACCTAGCCTGAGTCACTTGCTTTAGGCATTTGGAAAGTCACCCTAGCCTCTCTCTAGAGTGAACAAAGACAGACATACCACCACAGATAACCCATCTGAGGAGCACCAGGCTCTGGGGCTGCTTCTCAACCATACCACAGACCCAGCCTGGGTGAGCAGCCAGGACACAGCCCGCTGCACAGCCATGTTGCAGAAGGACTACATTAACAGATAGGATTGCTCAGGGTACCTACACAAGCAGTACAGAGTCAAACAGAATAATGAGTGTTGGTTCCTACACTGCCTTATTTCCTCTTTCTTTCTTGGGTCCACAGCACATTTAGGAATAAAAAGTTTTGTGTGAATAAACACTGGTTTGTGGTTTATTACCGTACTCAAAAGGTCTTTATTCATGCTCACCACATTCCTCCAGAGAATGTTTTGGAACATGTTCTAAAAATTGTAGATATTTGTCTTAATCATTTACAATTTTAAAATATTTTAGTCTAGTAACACAGTATCTCTTCTTATATATGTGTGTGTCTTTAAGATCACTGAAACATGATGATGAATAATTTCTAACTGCTAGGTATCCAGAGCTAACAATCTCTTCTTAATTTTTAAAGTAATAATTACAATAAAAAAGAGTTTTAAAAGTAAACAATAAGGCTTAAAAGCACTAATGATGAAGATAGTGATTTAGAAATCAAGCTATCTAGAACAGGTTTAGAAGTAAGCCAAATGTATACTTGAAGACAGGCATTCTCAATTGTATGTGTGGCCTCACATCATCCCTGTCCACCTCCCACACCATACATCTCTGCTGTAGTTGTAAATAATCTCTTTTTACCTTCAGAATTGTTCACTAGCCTTTTCTCTGTCTTTCTGCCAAGATCAACCCTGAAGGCTGGAAAGCCAATTGGAGATACAACTTCCCTGTCACAGCTGACAGTGGAGAGGAACTTTTCACAAGGGTGCACAGTGACAGGACAAGAGGAAAAGGGTTTAAGTTCCAAATGGGCACATTTAGATTGTGTATTAGGAAGGAATTCTTTACTGTGAGGGTGGTGAGGCACTGAAACAGATTGTCCAGGTTGAGGATGTCTCTGGAAGTGTTCCAGGCCAGATTGGATGGGGCTTCAAGCAACCTGGTCTAGTGGGAGGTGTCCCTGTCTATGGCAGGGGGGTTGGAATGAGATTATTTTTAAGGTTCCTTCCAACCCAAACCATTCTGTGATTCTATGATTACCAGTTTGACACTGAATTCACAACCTGTATTTCTTCTATCTCCTGCCTTTCCCAGCACCTCTCCCACCTCCTCACTTTGACTTCACCTTCTCACTAACAAATCCAGAACCACATTGCAGATTTATTATCATCTGCATGCCTTTGTTTTGTCAGTAATACATGATTTTTAAATAAAAAAGTGATCATTTCTCAACAAGCCATTCCTGTGCAGTCAGGGGGAAGCCAAGGAGGAGTATGGCATCTGTGTTTTACTGTGATTTAGCTGGGGACTTAATTAGCAAATGTATTTGTCAGACTTTCTGGTTTTTACATGTCTTTAAAAGGAATGACTGTGGTGATGTGATTGACAAGGACTGTGTAGAGCATGATGACTCCCTACGTAATTTTGTGTAGTTTGCCAGCTGTGGCAACTATTTGAAAGGCTGCACTTCTGGCCAGAGATTATTAGCTTATACATACCAGGTTACATACTTTCATACAATCTATTGCTTAATGCTTTATCCCCCTTGAGGGCATTAGAGATATTAGGCAAAAACCTGGATTCACACTGAGGGATGATTTGCTTTAGGAAGAAAGATGTTTTTACAGTGAATAAGCATTAACATCCCTCACGTAAAGATCCAGCCAAGATTCTGGAAAGCAATGACTGAATATGGGTATGTTTGTAGAGTTCTCAGTCTAAAGGATTTTTCCAGTGCAAGAGAAAATTAAATATTTTAAAAAGAGCCAACTTGCACACCAGAACCATTGCTTACCACACACTAACATTTGTGATTGTATATGTGACTCTGATTTACTTCCCACTGAAAAATAAAATAAAATGGCTGGAAAAACTGGAGACAGGTGCTAATGAGGGCACTAACCATATTATCACACACAATCACACTAGTTTGCTGGACAGCTGAAATAATAGCAGCCTGGTTTAGTGCCTTGGACCAGTTTCTACTGGGTGACTGCACTTCACAGTAAAGCCTGTGATACATCTGTCATCAAAATTGACAGCACCTTAAATGTGACACTGAATAACTATGGCAGGTGCTGAGAAAATCTCCACATCTGCCCAGGCTTGGATTCACTTCTTGGAGAACCGGGGAGATGATGGTTTGAGTAACAGAGTATTTCCACCATTAACAAACTGGACTAAATTTTACAAGACCTGAATTCAACTTTGAGCTCAGCCCATGTAAAAGAGGAACAATAATGTTTTTGGTGTTTTGCTGATCCCTTTTACTGTCAGTGTTTGGATCATAAATTCTCTGTGTAGAAACTCCCTTTTCTTTGGAGAGAGGGGCTCCAAGCACTGATACAAAGATGGTTTGTAAGTAGTGTGCACTGGAAAAACTGGTTTTTAGAAGAGAGATATTAGATCTTAAACGTGATCCCTGTCACACAGTCCAAACCCCAACAGCAGCATGCATTTTGAAAATTAATTCAGTCAAGAAGTCAGCAACACTGCAGGCAGAGCAAGGAAAGGTAGTAGTAAACAGCAGAGAAATCAGAAACTGATGGAATGAACATCCTGCAAAGGACTCAGCAGGAGGGAATGCAAATGATGTTATCAAACGGAGTAAAATATGGTTTAGGAGAAGAAGAAAGGAAGAAGCACTGAGAACAAACAGTGCTGCATTCAGAACAGGTTAGGTAAAAGTGGTTTGAATGGGAACATGGAGAAAGCTTTGCTGATTTCTAAATAACAGATAAAGATGCTGAGGTAAATGAAAGATATTAAGGTAAATTAAGTATCAAAGAGCTATAGACAGAAGCAGGGCTGGAGTAGCATGCAGCAAATTAAAAACCAAGCTAGTGGAGGGGAAATAGTTGGGATAGTATTGAAGAACAAGGCCTCCAGTCAGCAAAGATTTAAAGTGATGATCAGAGAAAAGAAAGAAGAGAGAATGGAACTGAGGGACAGGAAGTTGAAGAGAGGAATGGGAGATGACTGGGACTTGAACCTGCAGAAAGTGTAAGGATTAAAGAGAGGTCATAGAGATAGTCATTGCTTCTCCTTCATTCAGAGGTATTTTTGGGGTTTTTTTTATTATTTCCTTGTCTACTTACTCATGCAGCACTTTTTGTATTTACACTACAGTTGCATTACATGGTTTTAAGATTCGTTATTTCAAGCAGCTTGCAAAATGACCTTAGGGGAGGTTTAAGGTTTTATAGCAACCTTTTAACTACCCACCACCTCTTCTCAGGAAATTTCCAGTTCATTCCTGCCATGACTGAAATGCTGCATGATAGCATCTTTACAAAGCCTTCAGAAACAGCACCAGGCCAAAAGCATCTCATTGCTTCTCAGTTAGTATTCTCTCAAAAGTCAGTTTAATCCCACATATTTAGTGCTGCAAGCAAGCAATTTCAGAAAATTAAACTGGAATTTCCCTATGTATTTCCCTATGGCAGTAATGATAGATTTTTATTTGTAGTTAAATATTATCCTGCAGTGTTTACCAATTAAACATTCAAGGCACACAGGGAAAGTGATTGTGGGCTTGACTGAAAGCCAGATGAAGGGAGAAAATGTCATTGATTCAGCTGTGGTTTAGAATTGATAAAACCAGCCCAGAGAATGATTTGTGAGCAAATGTGGGCATTTCACTAATACATAGAAAGTGTGAATGCTTGCTTTTAAGGGCTGGAACACTTATGAGACATTTACCTCCTAAACAGTTTATAAATAGAGGTCTGTGTTGTTTTCAGCAGAAGGATGTACTGTAAATGTGTTACTGGAGGCTACAATTCAGACAGACTGTACCTAATCCAGGCAATGGAATATGCCATGCAGGGTGGATGTCATATGAATAGGACCACTCTGGCACAGGCACTATCCCTTAAAGTTGAACTCCACGAATTATTATAAAGTTAGAAGTAAGGCTTACTAACAGAAGTAAGCCTAAAGCTAATGGTACTCACAAGATGTAATTTGACCAGAAATATTACCTACAAGCAGAGAATTATCGTCCCTTTCCTATCAAAAAGTACCATTTACATTTTGAACAAAACACAGGGAAAAAAAATTTTTTTTTAGCTTGATATTCATGAATGAGAAAGAAAATAGGAAAACCATAAAATGGTTAAAGCTGGAAAAGACCTTTGAGGTCATCAAGTCCAACCATCAACCTAGTGCCACTACCATGTTCAACATTAAACCATGCCCCTCCAGTGTCCTACCCACATATTTTTTGAATACTTCCAGGGCTGGTGACTCCAATGCTTTCCTGGCTAGCCTGTTTAAATGCTTTGCAATGCTTTCAGTGAAGAAATTTTTTCCTAATATCCAATCTAAACCACCCCTGGTTCAACTCAAAACCGTTTTGTCTTGTCCTGTCACTTGCTACCTGGGAGAAGAGACTGACCCCCACCTGGCTACAACCTCCTTTCAAGTAGCTCAAGAGAGTGATAATGCCTCCCCAGAGCCTCTTTCTCCAGGCTAAAAAGCCTCAACTCTCAGGTGCTCATCACAAGACTTGTGCTCCAGACCCTTCACCAGCTCTATTCCCATTCTCTGGACTGTCTCCAGTACCTCAAATAAATCTAATTGAAAGTAAAGCAAATTTGTTGTCAAGTGGTCAGTAGTCTAAACAGTCCTATATGCAGGTAATAATGGGCTTGCTCTCGTCCAGAAATCAAAGAAAATTTTCACAGCCCCTTGGGTTAACCCTGCAACACCACAATCATGCGGCCTCATAACTAGAAAGGATCCAGTAGAAATGCTGACAAGAAGATATTTTCAGGGAAGAAGAATACTTAAAGAGTAAGGTGCTTACCAGAATTTCCTCTGACCATCTTGGCTTCCTCCTGCAGCTCTGTTGCAGCCCCTCCCATGTGATCCCATGGGACTTGTTTCCATCCCAGTAGGAAACACTACAGCAAGTACTGTGCCTGGAGATCAGGGGACCCCAACATCAGTGCTCAAGCCTGGTTTATGACAGGATAAGCTGTTATCTCCTAGGGCCAAGTCTTTTAATCCATCTACTTAGTTTCAATGCAGGACAGTGTGTGGGAAAGCAGAGCTGGGTGCTGCTTCTACACTCCTGCAGTGCTGCAGCCAGCAAAGGCTCCACACTAAGTCTGGCTGCACTGAGCTGCCCATAACACAAAGGAAAACTGGCCCCAGCCACCAGGAGGGCCCTGGGCTCCTTGTGTCTCAGTGGCTCTCAGTGCCACAGTGAGACCATGTCAGAGTGCAATCAAATCTGTGGAAAAGTTTTCTGAAAGAATGGAGCCAGGCAACTGCATAATTTGTTCCAAGAATTGTGCATGACATATTGGTTAAGTTTTACAGCTTTCTTTGACATACCCCAAACTGGCTGTCACAAAGAAAATATATCTTGTCTTTTCCTGAGCCATTTCTGTTGCAAAATCTGTTATTCAGCATTCGTTGGTCAAAAAAATGAATTCATTCACTTTCTCATTAGTTCCCACACACTTCCTAAGCAAAAAGTAAAAGGCTGGCAGTTCAGTGTTGTTTATTGTTACATGAGGCTCTGTCAGTTTGAGTATGTGATGAAGAGAAATGCAATAGTGCACAATTAAAACAGGAATCAGGAAGAAAATATAATCCAAGAGTTTCATTTCAGCGTTCTCAAGTATCTTTTTGAATCAGTGTCTTTTGGCATTGGCAAGACACCAGCTTCAGCTCTTTTGGTACAATGAAACACAGTATCATTGATTATGACAGATGTAGCCCTTTGTAACAGGGCAAAATAGAAAAAAGGTCAGGAAGTATTGAGCACTCAGAGCACAGCAGCTTGAATTCATCAGAGTACAAAAACAAGGCCATCATATCACTGCCTAGATCAGAAGAGAAACCTAACCAGGATTTCTAGTACCCTGCAGGTATGACAATACATTCTTTTCTTCTTACAGCTTAACCCCTGCATAGTAGCAATCCCAAAACACTGGAAGCATAGGAGCCAGACCAAACTAAATTACCCACCATTTGCTTTAGGTCATAAAACCAACCTTTCTGTCAAGTTTTAATTGAAAAATTAAAATGTTTCCACACCAGAAATTCTAATGACATTACCTATTCACTTACGTTTTTAATTTTGCATGTTGTGCTGGTAAAGTTGGGATTGGGAAATGACAGGAAACAAAATAGCTACTTGCGCTTTTTTTTTCAGGATTCATGCACTCACAAAAGTAATTCCCTGATCTGATAAACCTAAAAATAAAGAAAATACAGTCGCATGTTATTCCATAAGATACTTGAAGTCCTTAGATTACAGAACACTATATGAATAGCCTTCCTTCATGTAGCTGAATAATCTTTCTCTGTTGAAGCAACTGGCAGCTTCAGTGCCTATGCTTTGACACAACTCTCATCAAGGGAGTTTTTTGCTTCCAGTTTTGTCCAGACAGAGGAAATTAAGGACGATTTCAACTCTCTATAAGAAACTGTTTGTCTCTTTTTCCGGGTCTGCCTTTCTTTCACCATTTTCAGTCCAAAAGTCAAAATAGATACAGTACTCAAAAGTCCTGCTTTTGAAAATTATCCTCAGGTGTTACCAGTAGCTGCAGGTTCTACTGGAAATCCCCTCAAAATTTTGAAAATTTTCCCTCTCACAATTTTCACCTCTCACCTCTTTGAAGAAAACCTTCCAGAATTCTGATGCTGGGAATTGAAAAAACCCACCTACATTTAAGCTTTGCATATAGTAAATATTTCTATCTGATTGCTTTTCTGATTTTCTTGTATTTGAGGTTAATGTTGCTGGCAATAATAGTCATTATATAAGTGTTGCAGCCAAAACCTCTAAGCAAACTACCTTATCTTTTGAACAACTGCTTGCTCATTGACAATATCTTTACATGTCGTTCTGTGTTCATCAGAAGTTCTTTCAGTTTAAAATTAACAGAATAAAGAAGAAAACCTAGAAAAGAAATCTAAACCAACCTATTCAATAACTGGAGAATACATTAAAGACTGTGTAAGGAATCACTCAGATAACATAAGGCAAGTAATAAGGCAAGTAACGAAGAACCATTATGGAAAATTTGTGTAGAATACCATATACATTATTCACAAGAGGAATTTGTATTTTTTAAAATGTCACAGCTGAAACAATTTTCATCCCCATGGGTGTACAAACTAAACAGAGAAAGACAGCACTGTTACCACCACTTTTTTGGGTGGAATAATCATTAGCAACTCAAGAATTAAAACACTGACCTCCTGACTCCAAACCTACTGCTCTAGTTTCTCTCAAAGTATCAGCTGAGATATTTTAGTAAAGACTGAGCTGGTACCAGTGGGGTCTAACTTCTGCAATCAGTACATCTTACCTGACAAACTTCTGAGTTGCAAGGACACATAAGCTTTCTGATATTTACAATAGGCTGTTTCAGGCTGAAAAAAATTATGTCAATTCCAAAAGGCACTTTGCTGTAATTACTGCCAATTACTACTTTACTGAGTTCTGGTGAAGTTTTGGTAACAGACTGCAATACATTATTCTTGTGTTACCTTGTTAATGGGGTCAGTATTTTTAGGTAGGTTTTGGAGGATTAACTACTAGACTTTTGTCTGTTTCTACAAATTTGGTTTATGTGTTTTAGCTCTAATTCTGAAAGTATTTAGGTGAGCTATAGATCAATAACTTTGGATTATATTCCTGACTCTACATTTTGATTTACATTGCATTTAAAAACCATACAAATTTATTATTAGATATTACCTGGCAACCTCTTAGAGGAACTGACTGTGAAAAACCACAAAGTCTTTCACAAAGTCCTTTCAGCGTTTTTTCTGTGATGTTATTTAATGAACTCAAAGATGGTCTGACAGCAAATAAAATGAGATCATGGCCAGCTGAGTTGATCAGTATTATCTTACTGTATTGTTTTTTCCCCTGCAGAACTCATGTCTCCTTCCTAAGCACATGCTGTTTCTTATTTACAATAGAAAATTGAGAAGTTTGTACAAAAGTTTCTGCTAAGGAGAAAACTTGGAAAAAAGTAATCATGGCTCTCATCCCCACAAGGCAATTCTTACTTCATGTTGAGAGTATCACTGAATAGAAGGAAATTAATTCAATCTGTTCAAAGCACTCCACGAATGTGGAATTCACCTGAACTGTTCGTAGGCAACAGTTGGAAGCAGAACACATTTTATCTGATCTGGTTTAAACTGTAGATGAGATTAACTACATCTTAAAACTGGCTCTCTGCTGTTTCTGAATGCAGTCAAGACAACCAAATCAAATACAGGCTTCTGGATTGTAGACATCTGAGTTAGAGGAGATGAGCTTCATGCCCAGGGTGCACACGAGGGCCTGTGCAACAGCTGTTCTGCACTGGCACCTTGGCCTACTTAGCAAGCACCTTTCTTTAATCTGGAAATCCCTTTGCAGAAGGGACCATTTTCTGACTTGGAATTCGTATTGCACTTGCAATCAAAAGGTTCACTCACGACAGGCATCATGGTAATACCTTGTCTCACAATAAGAAAGCTGAACTCATCAATAAAGCAATAGAGTTCTGAAGGGTTGAGTTTATGACTTCATTGTAGATAGTATGAGTTACTGGCATGTATTTAAGCATTTTGTTCATTCTCCTTGGTTTTATATTTTGAACTGTTACATACAATTCTGCCTGGAAAGTCAAATGACCAGGTGAGAAAGAGTATTGGTCTAACCTTCTCTGCAGTGCACAAGCAAATACAGACATTCTGGCTCCCTTGAAGGTAGCATTAAGTCTGTCTGATTTCAGTGCCAATAGAATTTCATGTAAGAAGCCCTGAATGCAATATATAATACAGATATGAGAATAAAATTCACACTATCATTTATCAGCTTTTCTCACGGAGTGCATGCTGAGGCATCATCACTCAAAAAAGAATTGGAAAAGGTAACTAAAAAGAACAACTTTATGAGAAATAATATTGTAAAACATGCATATAAAGTGCTTATTACTGATGTCTAGTTAAGGTAAAACATCTTTTTTATTGTGTTGTTTGGTTTTTTTTCCCACTCCCTCTCTTTTCTGTTCTACTTCTGTTCTACTGCCTCCATGCTGTCTGGATAAATTCATTATTCTAATTTTAATCAATTTACCATCCATTCTTCTCTGTGCAGGGATTGCCTCAATTAAAAAAAAAACAAACAACAACAAGAAACAAACAATCAAACCCTCCCCAAAACAAAAACAAAAACAAAAACCACCAAACTTTGATTAGAAAGAATATTTTTTTTCATATTATGAGAGGCTAAGATTACAAATTACCACCCCATATATATTTTTCCCTGATATAAAGAGTTTTACGAGGTATAAAAGAAATTCTTTTGACCTGATCAGGTTGTATACAGTTTGCTATAACATTTACATTGTTTCAAATATAGCTGCTAATGTTGGTAGTAAGAAAGGAGAATGGTGTTCACTGGATACAGAGTGCTGTGATGAAAAAGAGGGGATTTACCTATTCAGTGTGTATTCTGATATCTAGGGGTAACCTCTTCCTGAAGTCACCTCCATACCAAGGGAAATGACAATCAATAGACAGGATGCTGTAACTTGAAGGGATTGGGGAAACCTGTGCATTAGTGGGTTTGTGACAGTAATTATTAGGAAATATAAACAAAACAGAAGGAGAACAGAAAAAAAAAACCCAAAGCAAACAACCAAAACTAGTTTAATGTAATAGAAAAATGATTCTGCTGTATTGCTGGTGGAAACAAGGGCTACCCTAAAGTCCCAGCCATGACACACAGCCACCCTAGCACAGGTTAGTACCTGAGCTTGCTGTCCTTCTGCTTTGTGCGTGGGGAAATGAGGCATCAGAATCCAACTTTTTTCTCTTACGTTCTTTTCGATGGTGAACCACAGGTCCTGTCCTGTACTCTGTAAGCCACCACTTGGGAATGGTTTAGATATTTTAACAAGCTGATGCAGCCATCAGACGTAACTTCTACAGCTTAGGTCATGAAAGAAGACTAGTACTGGCAGGCCCTCTTGATGCCTGAGGAGGCGCATCCAGACAATGTGACAGGCATGACAGAAGGTGGACAAGCCAGGCAGGTCCTTTGGTTGCTATCCAAGATTATGATCATCTGATGGGGTACTGAGAATCACCTGATGAGCTGCCCATGGGATCAGATGATGACTGGGGACGAAGAGCAAATAGGGGAGATCATCTGATACGCCTTATAAAAAAGGTTCCTCAAAGGCTATTTTTAAGCACCAAGAGGGACTTCTTATAGGGTATAGTTGTTCTGAGAGATGACACAGATGTTAAGGAAAAGCTTGATCAAATGTTGCTGCATCATGTGGTAAGTTCACAGGCAAGACTGTGTTTGGGATGGAAAAGCAGTGTTCATGTAGCCTTTCCTTGTAATTGGTTTGGGGGTGAGGAAGTACTCATTATGATTCTGGGGAATTCTGTCGACTGTGCAAATATCTATAGAGGAACTCTTTCAGGTCAGGTCTGTGGCATTTTGGCAGTTAGGGAAAAACCCCAACCCCAAACCTACCATTATGTGCAGGTACAAGATGCTATTGGGAAGGCAAAGGTAAGGAAGGGTCTGTAAGTGATTTCTGTAGCTACTTCACAGTGCTATTAAAGTATTTTTTTAGTTTCTGTCAAAATTGAAACCTGCTTAGTGGGTGTTTTAACACAAGTGATGTGTCCCTGAAGATGTGCAGGATGACCTGGATCCTGGGATGACTGGACTTAAGGTCTCCATGGTAAATAACCTCTGCCCAAAGGAAAAAGACTGGAGTCTATTTGGACCAAAGGAAATACCAAGGGTTCACACACAGAACTCTGAATGAAATCCAGCAGAGGATTCTCAAAAAGCAGGGAGTATAATAGCTGCCATAATTTATGGTAGCACTTATTTAAGTAATTAACTCTTATCTGAGTTTGCTAACTTCCTGAAATTATTCTCTTGTTCTTTGAGAAGTCTTACATCCTATGATATAATTTGACTCTGCAGGGTCTTTCTTTGCAGAATTAGGAAAAAAAAAAAAAAAAAAAAAAAAAAAAAAAAAAAAAAAAAAAAAAAAAAGAAATGAGTCTTTATTCAACTTGTAATCTACCTGGGTAAGTTTCCTGTTGAACTCAATATGCTTGTTTTTAAAGTTAGAGATTTTTCTCATAATTTCCAGTAAGATGTAGACTCCATACTGCCTAAATTTAATTTGAAATGGACATTTTGCCATCTTTTTTTTAAGCCTCTAGAGCTATGCCCCAGCAAGCCAACATATGAGATAGAAAGCATCCAAGAGAGGGGGATAAACTGTATTTGTTTTAGTAAACAGTAACATGCTCAGGCACAAAAGTATAAATATGATTTAAAGAAGTAAATTCATTACAATAATCAGTTCTAGTTTTCTTAGCTGTATTAAACAGTTGTTCACCTCTAGAAAATACAAATTTCATCTTATATAATAAGATAATGCTGTTTTACAAAGTGGTGAATTTCATGTTTGGTCACAATTGTGACACCGCATTGTCACCTCAAATAATTTTCTAAAACAACCATTAACTTACAAGCTCCTTTCCCATCCCACCCCACCAATATTTTTCTAAAATGAAGTATTATCTTCCCTCTCCTACCTCACAAAATTTGCCATGACTTCTGTCAATGATAAGCAAATACTTAAGGACTAGAGCTGTATTCAAAAAAAGAAAATTCCTAGGGAAAAACTGATCCAGATGCACAAACAGTGAAGATGATGACAGCACTTTCAGGGGTTTGCACCAAGTTCTGCCCCTCTTCTGCTTGCAGCCCCTGCTTTTCTCATTTTGGTACTATCTTCTAGCAGGCACTTCAGGGGTTATATGTTTGCACATGTTATTCTGCTTATTTAATTGTATTGCACTAATGTTTAACAATACTTTGAATATACAGAACCAGACATGGAGAGAGAACTCATGTGTATGTATATTTTAGATAGATATGTTTAATTTCAAGATTCAATTAGCATTATGAGATGGCCACATTATTCCCAAGTGATAAAGCCATGAGATATACAAGTGTTCCCAAACAAGGGCTTTGTGAGCTCCTGTCTTAAATGCCCTCACTTTAGAAATTATTTAGGCATTCAGGAAAAACGTCTCCTACTGTTAAGCAACCCTAGTGAACCCTAGGCTGGACTCAGAAGGACCTGAAGTTAATAAATTTCTGAACAGGTTACAAACATGAGGAAAAAAAGTCTTCTTCTTAAAGGATGTTTCTTAGCTGTGTATGAAAAGAAGTTGGGTTTAACTTTAATTCCTGAGGTGAACTTTGGACTGTGGCAGTTGTACATGAAATATTTTCAGAACAATGAACAGAGGTGGATGTAGTCAGAGAGGATGATCAGGGAACCTGTGGTTAAAAATGCTATTACACCCTGCTTAGAAAAACTTGAGACTTGAAACACTTGGTATTTCAGCCTGCTATGGTCCAGTATGAAGAACAGAGGTTATGCAGGCTAAAACACACATCTAGTGCAGGTTACTGCATACTGTGCAAAGCCTTTGTCCCAACTATTTGCCAGCACAAGATTGTTCCCATCAGCTGGTGCCTTTTATCTAATCCATCCAATCTACCTGTAGAGGGTATGGTCTCTGCCCTTGATTTTCAGCACAAAGCTTTTCAAACACCAGTGCCTCAACCTTCCCCCGCCACTTTTGCAGTTTCTACTAGTTTCAAAATACGCACCTAATCTCACACTGAATAAACCCTTTCCAAACAGTCTGTGCTAATCTTAACAATGTGATGTCATCCAAACTCCACAGCATTTGTGAAACATGTTTTAATATTCCAGATCTTTTGATCTTGTCTCATAAATCAATCCCTTCATCTCTTTAATTATTTTAATTGCTCTTTTTTAAATTCCCTTCAGTGTAATTTTCTAACAGGAAGATTCCCAAAAATATCCCAGGCGTGACCTAGTTAAGTAGTATGCACAGAGTAGTCATGCCAAAGAAGTGGAAGAAAACTGTGTTAGTTCCTTCCTCAGCGATGGGATCCTTTACACGGAGGCTTAAATTCTACAGGCTTTGTTTTTATGCTTTTCTGTAAAACCATATGTAATTTACTGTTTGCTTTCACTCCTATATATCGATATTGCAGGTTTCTTCCTCTTGTTGGATGTTTTCCTACAGCTCTACCAAAGTTTCCAAGATGAACCCCTTCTTTTTGTTCTTTTCCTTCTTTTCCTTCTTTTCCTTCTTTTCCACCTTTTATTGAATTTGTTCATGTTGTTTTGCCAGCTTTCCCATTTCAACTTAACCCAATGAGCAGCTGCAAAAGCCACTTATGGATAATAACTGTCCTTTAAGTCAAAGTTTAAGAAAGAAAGACCTCATACTGTTCTTTGTAATAATTCATTAGCATTTAAGCTCTTCAGCCCACTGTGAAATCATAAAATTCTCATCATATAAAAAAAGACACAGTAAGACCACTGTTCTTTTTTCCCCGGCAAATTTAATTAAAAAGATGATGTCTCATCTTTCTCTAAGTGGCAGTCTGAAATGGTTGGCCTTAAATTGCAAAACTAATGCCAGGAAAAGATTTGGATGACATATTGATGTTCCATTTTTTTCCCCCTGTAAACCCAAGAAGTTGTTCATGTGTATGTAAGGGCATAATTTAGCAAGGCACTTGGCACACGTGAACAAGTACATTTGAAGGTACTTAGGTTGCAGCATCACTATTACCTTCTTCCAATTATTCCACAATGGAAAGACAATGTAACAGGTTGAACAGAGCACAAGGTGTTGCTCCCACTGAAGAGAGCAAAAATCAATCCAGTAAGCTTGTTTATGGAATGAGGTAGCTGAAACCACTGCAGCAGCCACAAGCAAAGATAGGAGATATAAGAGATTTTAAAGAGCAGGGATTTTACTGGCTGTCTTGTGGCAGTTGCATGTTTGGAATAAAAAAAATGTAGAGAGATTGAAGTTGGCAGCAAGGAAGCATTGATTTTGGTTTAAAAATAAAAAAAAAGAGATGGCACTAAGAAAAATCAGAATTTCTGATGGAATGGCAACAAGGATACACAGGCCACCCAAACAGAACTATGTAATCCTCTGTAACATCCAGGATTGGATCAAAGACATTGAATGGGAACCTGCAAAGCTGTATATATTAGCTAATTAATCATAAAAACAACCCCAGCCTCTCATGCATGAGGCTGTGTCAAATGAAGACCACCTGAAGAAAGTATAGTTACTTCAGACCTGCAGACGTCTGTGCATCTTCTGATTTTTGCACATTTCCAGTGAATGTTTCTGCTTTGCTCAGAGTGCCTATGTGGAACTCTAACTGTTCAAAACAAGGATACTGTAAGTTTGCCCCGAAAAAACCTCATTGAAAGTTATGGAAATAATCACGGTAGCACATTAGATTACACGCTAACAATTACTTGTAAATCTCTTTATTTAATTGTGGAATCATGTGAAACCATTGATGCCACGGCATTGTGCAAATCCATTCTCACTCATGCAATAAAATTAAAGGAATTTACCAGCTGGTAAAGCTCCTAGTAACTTACACAGCCAAACATCTTCCCCTGTACTCAGCACTGGTGAGGCCACACCTGGAGTCCTGTCTCCAGTCCTGCCCCCCTCCATTCAGGAAGGACATTGAGGGACTGGAGCGTGTCCAGAGAAGGACAGCAGAGCTGGGGAAGGGTCTGGAGCACAAGTCTGATGAGGAACAGCAGAGGAAGCTGGGGATGTTTGGAGAAAAGGAGACAGAGGTGACCTTATGCTCTCTACAGTTCCCTGAAAGGAGGCTGTAGACACATGGGGCTCGGTCTCTTCTGCCACGCAGCCTGTGACAGGATGAGAGGACACAGTCTTAAGCTGCACTTGGGGAGATTTAGGTTGGACATTAGGAGGAATTTCTTCACAGAAAGGTTAATGGAATGGGCTGCCCAGAGGGGTGGTGCAGTTACCATCCCTTGATGTTTTTAAGGAAAGACTGGACATGGCCCTCAGTGCCATTGTCTAGCTGACACAGTGGTGGCCGGTCACAGGTTAGATTCGATGATCTCAGAGGCCTTTACCAACCCAACTGATTCTATGATGTGATTCTGTGACCAGTCCTGTAGCTAACTACTTCTGGATACTATTTTCTGGGCTTGTAATTGCATGTGATTAATGTAATTTGTGGCTTCAGCACGCTGTTTTACAGTTACCCCTTACGAATAAAAGAGACTTTAAACAAAAGGCTTTAAAGACTCCCTGGTGGTGGTCTCTCTGCAGGAAGGGACAGCGAGTGCCCACTGCGGGCAGCAGGTGACACACGGCAGCCCCATCGCTGCTGCCGCTGGGACCGCTCCGTGGCCTCAGCGCCAGGACACCATCAGGGGATTTCAGGGGGTGGGTGCGGGAAAGCCGCACGCCCAAAGGCTCGGCAGGGCCCTCCGGACACGCCGAGCGGGGTCTCTGGGCCCGCCGCTTCCCCCGGCCCGCCCCGGCCCGCCCCGGCCCCGCCCCGCCGCGCTCCCCCCCCGCGGCGCCGCCGCAGCCCCCGCGCATATAGGGCCGCTCCGCCGCTCGGGCCGCGCCGCGCCGCCGCTCCAGGCATGGCACAGGGCTCTACCTCACTATGGCAGCAGCAGCAGCGCGGCACAGCACCCTGGACTTCCTGCTCGGCGCCACAGGTAACCGGCCTAGAAGACGGCGAGGGGCGCGCACCTTCCCCTCCTCCCCGTGTCGGTGTCTCGCCGGTGCCTCCGAGGATGAGGCCGGCGCGGGTGCCGCCTCCCCCCGCCGGCCCTTTTCCCGCGTTCGCGCCGGGCCGTGGTTGCCCCCGCCTGGTACCCGCCTCTGTCTCTGGGCAGGCGGGCGGCCCGCTGCGGCCTCCTGCCCAGAGCCCGCCGCGGCGGGGGCTGCCCCGCCCGGGGGGAACCGGCTGGGCTCGGGCGGACGTGCGGGTTCCCCCGGCCCGGGCATCGCGGCGGCTCGGGGCGGCCCCAGGGCGCGCTTTCCCCGCGCGGGCAGGGGGTGCCGGGCGGGAGGTGCCGAATCGCAGGCCGGGGGAAGGGAAGGGAAGGAGATCTGGCTGCTGGCGAGCGGCCAGGCCCGGGCACCCCCGCGGCCGCTGCGGCTGCGCCGCGCTTGAAGCGGGTGCGACGAACCGGGCTGGCGGCTGCCGCCGAGCGAGGCGCGGCTGCGGCGCGGGACTGCGGTGTCACTGCGGTGCCGCTCGAACCGGGTGGAGGACTGGAGAGCCGGGCTGGGGCAGGGCCTGACCTCGCGGGTGTCTGCAGGGGGCACGTTAGGGCCGGGAGATGCGGCGACAACCACGTTTCCCGGCGGCCGAGCTGGGTGGAAAGGTTTGATGGGGGAAGAGGGGATCTGCCGTGGGCGCCAAAGCGCCTCGCTGAGTGCTGAGCCAGGCCGCGGGCTCGGTGTGGCCTTCCCGCTCCCGGCACCCGCCCCTGCGCCCGGCCCGGGGCCGGCCTGGCCTCCTGTGTCGAGCCCCCTTCTCCTTCCTTCCCAGTTTGGTGTGAAAGCAGTTCCCTGCATCCGCAGATAAAATCTGTTAAAAGTTTGGTTTGAGAAGGAGGTTCCTGACCACGGGGGCTTTGCTGCGTGCCTTTAGGCTATAGCCTTTGTGGCATTGCTGCATGTGCGCTTCGGAGAGCAGGGAGGGGGAAGGTGTTACTGCAGTCGGTCCCAAAGAGTGTGCTTTAGGATAAGTGTACTCTGGTTTTCACAGTGAAAATCTTTCGGTTTCCCTTTTACACTGAGTTTTTTTCAGGCCAGGTTAGCCACTCTAATGGTGACTGAATGGCAGATGAAATAGTCCTGCTGTTTCTCTTGTACTTGGTTAATCTAGTATGAGCAGAATTGGTAAGCTAGACAAATGTAAAAACTAGTTTCATAGAAACCAACCAGCCCCCACAATGACCTTTTTGCCTCTGTAGTTCCCTGAACTGTCATGAGTTCAAGAGTTAGGACAATGACTGGCTTCTGCAGAATGGTCAAAATGGCCAGGGATAAAATAGGTGTATTGATAATATGCCATAGCTATGTCAGCTTCTCTATGATATAAGAAGCAATGTGGTTAATTAGAGAATGTGGTAAGGATCTTAACTATTGCTTTGATTTTAGGTAGGCTTTTGAGGACAATGTTTGCATCTTTCTCTGACCAAGATGTATGTACCTAATAGGGGATGCGTTGATGGACCCACTGTAGAAATGTTGCTGTGTAGATCAAAATAAGGAAAGAGCATTTTTCCCTTGTTACGTTTGTCTCAGCAAAGCGGACATCTTCAGTGAGATGTGAAGAACTTTTTTTCAACTGTGACAGCTCAGTAGTTGGTTTGTACTTTTTATGTGGAGTTTTTCCTCTCATCTAGTACTTATGCTCCAAAGCACAAAGAGTCATCTGGTGAATGTCCATGTGTAGTTTGTGTTATAGGATTAAACCTTATAGCTTAATCATAGGTTGTCAACTAATTGAGGTTTTTTCCTCCAGTTTAGGTGGACAGTTAGACTTCTGAATGGTCTGGAATGCCATGAAATGGCATTTAGTAAAATTAAATGTGCAGGTTTAGACCTTCAGGTTTTGTGAGAATAACGTGTTATTTCTAGGTCTCAGCTAAAGCTGTTGCATCTTTATTCTGGAGAAGGCAGAATCTGTAAACTTAGTAAATGCACACACTCCTTGTTCCTCAAAACATAACTGTGTCCTTGTTTTTGACAAATGTGTATTTTTGTATAGGTATTAATCTAAAAAAAGTTGCCAACTTATCATGGATGGGTTAAAAGGGACCTTAAGAGTCCAACCTGGCCTTGAACACTTCCAGGGATGTGGTATCCACAGCTTCTCTGGGCAGTCTCTCTCAATGCTTCATTACCTACACGGTAAAAAAAAAATTTGCTAACATCTAACCGAACCCTGTTCTCTTTCAGTTTGAGGCCATTCCCTCTTGTCACTCCAGGCTCTTTTGAAGAAGTTTCACTCCAGCTTTAAGTTTCCTTCAGGTACTAGAAAGCTGTGATTAGGTCACTTCAAAGCCTTTTCTTTTCCAGACTGTACAGTCCAATTCTCTCAGCCTTTCCTTGTAGAAGAGATTATCCATCTCTCTGATCATCTTGGTGGCCTCCTCTGGACTTGCTCTAACAGGTCCATGTCCCTCCTGTTCTGGGACCCCAGAGCTGGAGGTAGCACTGCAGATGGGGTCTCACTGGAGCAGAGGGGCAGAATCCCCTTCCTCACCCTGCTGCCCTCAGTATTTTGGATGCAGCCCAGGACACAGTTGGTTTTTTTGGGCTGGAAATGCCTCTTGCTGGGTTGTGTCCAGCCGCTCACGCACCAGCACCTCCAAGGTCTTCTAGGCAGGGCTACTCTTGATCTGTTCATCCCCAGACTTGGTTGATACAAGGAGTTTCCCACACCTGGGTGCAGCCCCTTGCACTTGGTCTTGTTAAACCTCATGAGATTCCCATGAGCTGCTTCTCAAACTTGTCCAGATCCCCTTGGATGCCATCCCATCCTTCAGGTGTGGCAACCACATCACTCAGCTCGGTGCCATCTGCAACTGACCCTTTGTCTGTGTTGTTAATGAAGATATTAAGTAACTGGTCCCAGTATGGACCCCTGAGAGATGCCTCTTGTTACTGATGTCCATTGAAACTCTGAGCCACTGACCACGACCCTCTGGATGTGACCATCCAACCACTTTCTTATGCACTGGACAGTTTACCCACTGAGTCCAGCTCTCAGCAGTTTAGAAAGAAGGATGTTGTGGAGGGTTGTGTTAAAGGCTTTACAAAAGTCCAGATAAATGGCATCTGTACTTTGTAGGAAGGTTGTACAGTAGTTTGTTTCGTTACAATGCAACTTGCCATAACTGTATGTGGTAATGGTGGGGTTTTTTTCAAGATTTTGCTTGGTCTGAGAGTTGTTATACATGGTTGAAATAATCACTTTTAACACAGCAACTATCCAAAGGCATCATTGTAATTGTCTACCATCCAGACTGAAGATGATTATAAAGGTTGAGATGTTAATAGTTCTCTGGGATCTGTTTATAACTTTGTTCTCTGGTATGTGTGACTTGTCTTTATCCTCAGTCTTCTGAGGTTCTCCGTGAGTGAAGGGTGGAGGCTGTCTTTGTTGCTAGCAGGGAAAAGATCCACAGGACACAGCTCTGCTTGAGGAAGATGGGATTTTGTCACGTGTTAATACTTGTGCAGCTATTTGCAACTGTTTGTGCTGCAGAATGATATGGATTCTGGTGGGTTGTTCTCACTGGCTGACTTGCTTGGCATTTTACAAACCCGTTCAATAACAGCCCTGGTTTCTTCAGGCAGTCCAGTTGCCTTGGAGTATTGGACTGTGGAGGTTGTCATGTACATTCTTTGGGACTCAAATATACTCAGCAAGGATCTTGTGTGTGATAACTCTTATGTAGCCATTTCTTATTTTGCAATCGTCTCCTGTAAGGTTGTTGGAAATGCCTGCAATGTCAATGAAAACATGGTTCTGGGGAGTTAGAGAAAACAGGTCCTCTTGTATTGGTTTGAGACTGGGGAACACAGTACTGCCTTGGGAATGGGGTTGCATGAGATGATTAAAGTATGTATTTCTGCTAAAAGCTGCCCGTTTATTCAAACTTTTCAATTCATTTTTTGTGTACTACAAAAATCTGTATACTAGTCAAAAAAAGACCCTTCTGCCTGCTCTTGTAACTGTTTCCTCTAATTAGAGGAGTGAGATGCTTCTCATTAGTTTTTTAGGAATAATAATAGTCAGTTAAATGTAAGCAAGGGTGAAACTTTGATAGCTGGGTAGCATAGCCTGACTTTCAGTGATGGTCTTCTCAAGAGCTGATAAAATTAGCAGCTCTAGAGCTCAGCCCTTTCAACAGAAATATTTTGCTTATCTGTGACACTAGAGATAAACAGGCAACTTTAGCAGGCAACAGCATAGTGTTCCCTATCCTAAAATACAAAAAGACTACTTCAACATTTATAAAAATGGACACTGCTTGCTGGCTTCCTTTAATTGGGGCATAGAAAGCTTTAGTTGTGTCTTTTTGTTAGTCAGAAGAGCTGATATTGAACTCCTCAAGTTACTTAGTTTGAGGACTTCATTATGAAAGTACATAGCTATTTGAGGCCTTATACCTGTACAGAGTTGATTTTGGGTTTACTGTATGTTGTAAATCTGCTTGCACATGGATGTTTTTTCCATCCATGCATGAATGCGTCAACTAAGCTTAGTCTTCTTGGTTGTCAAGTATTGAACTGATTAATGTTCTTCAGGTTTCTCTAAGGATGGGAAGAGAGATAATATGGAGACCCTTGTGAGATTTGGGTTCTTTGCTTTAGAAAGTTGCTTTGAAAGGCAAATTAGTTGGAAATCAGTTTGAATTTCTCCATGTTTGTTGTTTGGGATTTTTGCTGGGGGGGCTGTCTTACAGTGACTTTATGGTGCTTGTATCCCCAGCCGTCTGTTCTGTTTGTGCTGTACATTAAGTTCTGTATCTTTAAAATGGTTCTGGGAGCGAAGGGGAGAAAGAAGCAGCGCGCAGTTTAAGAAAACTGCCTGACTCCCACATGTGCTTGCTCCGGTGTTTGTCTGAGGCACGGACAGCGGTGGGACAGAGATCTCCTGTGCTTTTAGTTAGTTTTAGCTGGCTGAGGCAGAGAAGTTCCCTGGACTATTTTTTTTCCTTTTTTTTGGGACTGTTTCAATCTGCTCTGGACTGACAAGCCCAGAGGAGCAGCGAGGGCTGGCACCTGTGGCTGCCGGGCCTGGAGCTGCAGAGGGAGTGGGGCTGGTGAGAGACGGAGTGAGCTGAGCTGCACCCACGGCAAAGACTGTCTCAGTTTGCCAGCTCATTTCAGAACAGTGAAAAGTTTTGTTTAATATTATTAATGTTTTTTTTGTGCTTGTGTGCATCTTGTTTGTTAAATAAATAGTTTTTTCCACTTTTCTCTCAGTTTTTTCCCAGACAGGCTGTGGGGAGAGGCTGTTTGGGTTTGCTTTCCAGAGGAACCCCTTTGGAGGTTTCCTCCCGAATTTGCCCTAAACCAGGACAGGGGCTTATGGTACAGTGGCACAAACAGTTGTGCCCATAGTCCCAGGGCTAGGGCACAGATGAGTGAGCTGGTGGAGAAGAGCAGTGATTACCTGAGCTTAGCACAGTTACTAAAAGAAATGCTTTGGAACCTCTTGGATGAATTACACACTCTGGGAATGCTGGGGTTGGAGTGAGTGCAGGTAGGGCAATGCTTAAATTTTTAAGAAAAAATTTAAGTGAATGTGTGTGTGCACATGATATGGTTTTCGTCAAATTAATGTTTTCAAGGAGATAGAAAGAAGGGCATGACCTTTTGTGGGCTGAGCATCCTTTGTCAGTAGCTTTCTTCCTGTCTGTAGGGTTGGTTCCACTGCTCAATTCTGATACTGCAAGGAGGAAAAATCTTAACTATCAGGTGTTCTGAGTTACTCCTAAATATTCTTTCAGTATTGAAATTTTTACTTAGGCTCTCAAATTGTTAGATATTTGAACTGAATGCAGTTAATTTAATTCCTGTCTTTGTTTGAATTGGCAGTCTTAATGTTCTTTGCGGAGCAGTACTAAAGCTTTATGTGCTTATTTTTTGGCTGTGCTGATCTGAACTTTTGAAGGGGAGAAGGACTTGACAAGCTTTGTTGAATTTCCTTACTTTAAAAACTAAGAAAATGGTTTCTTAAAGGGTCCTCTCCTGGGAAGAGGAGTGTTTAAGAGAGCTAAATGCTGGGGGGTGGGCTGTGCTGTATTGGCACTTTCCTGTTTCCGTGTCTGAGATCTCTCCCCTAATTTCTACCTGGGAAAACGCTGCATGAGTTCAGTTTGCTTGTGTGTTTTGAACTATGTCTTCCTGTAGTAAAGGTAATTTGGAACTGGTACTGGTTTGGTTTATTTAGCAGATAGTCAGTAGTTCTAGATGTTGACTCATTGTTTATCTCGTAGTAAGTGCAGAAATAGCAGAGAATGCAGAAGAGATGACTGTCACTGAAAACTTGATTTTTTCTTGAAAACTTGTGGTTTCTTTCTGAAGTAAGTCAATCTTCTGTAATAAGGAGCAAGAAAATGTCAAGTTCAGTATTAGTTTAAGCCTAAGATTATAAATGAAACTCATCAATAAAAGATTTGAGCACTTACCTATGTAGAGAATTGCTTTTAATTTGATGTTCTCTGGTGGGTGCTTTTGTTGCCTGATGTACTAGAGATGCTAGGGCTTTGTTTTTTCATGTGAGACAGATTTTGCTTTTCTGGGTGGAGCTGGCTGCAGTTAGCTGTAAAAACACATTTAAGTATATTTGAACTTCTTGAGGGAATGGTGTCTCTGATCCTTGTAGCTAAATTTGACTGGTTCTGTCAAGCATTGGATTGTCTGAACTGCTGAAACATTTGATTGCAGTGATAACACGCAGATGATAAGCTTATCTCCTTGCCTTATTGATTTATGGTATGTGAACAAAATTTGCTGACTCCTTAGCCATGATCTGTCTGTGGAGACCATGTAAATAAGGATTAAACAAGACTCAGATGTCTCTGGAGCTTGCAACTGTTGTCAACCTTGGCTAAAGGTGTGTTTGCAACTGCAGCTCAGGAATGGGTCTGTTTTGGTTGTGTTTCCTTAGCAGCCTCCATGAGTGGTGTGGGCTCAGCCTGTGCCTTTGTCTGGGCTGTTGTGAGCTGAGCCCTGCAGGTCTCCATGGTCTAGTTCTGGCAGGCCTGGACTGAGAACTGGCCTGCTGAGCGTCAGAGAACAAATGGGGCTTGTCAGGAGGTGTTAATACAGGTATTAATAGCTTTCCATTTTTAGCAGTTAGGACTGTTTTGAACTCATTCCCTGCTCTTGTTGGTTTCTAGTTTTGAAGATTAAAATGCTTTATGACTGGAACTCTGAAAATATAATTATCTGATTCTCCAGCATGATGTCAAGTTCTCAATGGCTGCTTGCTCAGACATGAAGGAACTGCCACCTGTAAAGGTGAAGGCTAACAGTTTGGGAGATGGTTTTTGTGAGTCTCTGGTTTGAGGCTGTAGAGCAAATTCTTGCAGAAAATGAAGACTACTTTTGACACATCAGTGTTTCCCATTTCAGAGACATTTCTGTGACTATGCCTCTTAAATATCAAAATCCTTGAAAGGAAAGTATATAGGACGAGTACTAAGCTTAGTGTTTTTCTAGAAGATGGTCAGGTCATAGGTGATTAAAAGGCTTGAAAGATGAAGTGACTGGAAGAGCTGATATTATTTGGACATGCTGGAGTTCTGTTACCAAGTGTGTGTTTTCTTCTCTACAGCTTTTTTTGTGTGGAAGGGCTACAGATATTTCAATGGATGCTAAGGTTAAAAATGTGAACGGTCTTTGTATGCCAGTTGGTGAACTTCAGCTTTGTGTTACTGGGAGACAGATGAAATTTGTTAAGGCATTGAAACTACATTTGTTGATACTAAGGCTCAAGTGGAGGCCTGTGTTGTTTTGGGTTTTCTTTGGAGTTACCAGAAAACTGCTTTGTGGTCTGTTGTGCACATTTCCAGAAGATGGACATTTAAAAAGTTAACTGTAGTGGGATGCCATATTGTTACCGGCTGCAATTAGATGCCAGGTATAGGAAAATACTTTCAAAGCATATATTTAATTAAAAATAGAGAAAGAAATAATTTGTAAGTGTCAGAATGAATGGGGGAGACTCTAATAGCGATTGAAAATATGGTCCTTCATGTGCTTCCAGCATCAATGATGGTCTTCTCAAATTTTGCTAAAAGGGAAAACCCCTCTCACAAGTCTCTGTGGTGGATTCCTTTTAATTTTCCTTAATACATTGTGCTGCATGAATCATTGGGAGTGAGCCTTCAGATATTGATGAATCCACATGTAGAGGCACCCTGTATTTGTGCAGGAAATTATATTTTTCATTGGCCTAATACAGCAAATAAAGTAGAGGCAAGGTGAAGGAATAACTTTTAGCATATTTATTCCATTATGGAAGTGGATGGATTTCATAAATCTATATTTGCTGAAAACTTGAGGTCTTCTGTGGAATTCTCCCTTGGAAGTGATTAGGGAGCTAATAAAAAGGTGGTAGTAGTGCAGGGGAGGAGAGAGAGTTGAATTCTCCCTTTTGTAGCTGGGTGTTGTTAATACTTTGAGAGCTCATTCTGATCATGCTTGTTTTACCCACAATTTCCCGAAGGACTCTTGGATGCACAGAGTGACTCCCATTGGCTGTGGTGTTCACATGGAGGTGCCAGTGAGTTCATGCACTTGCTGATGTGACACAGTATAGCTGGATTTGCCTGTATTCAGGATGTAGCTGGAAATCCTCACAATAGGAGTGTGGGAGGTGTTCTGTGGAAACCTTAGGAAAAAAGCAGCCTTCTACTCTTAACCTTGTGTAATACAAAGTGCAATAGAGTGAGTGCGCTAGGAAACTTGATGATCTGTTTTCTCAAGGATGAATGAGTAGTAGATTACTATTTCCACCCTTAAGCCTCATACCATACATGATTTGTTGACTTCTGTGTCTAAGTCAATGTTAGGAGGATGGTCCTCATGGGTGCAAATTGATTGAAAGGAATAATTTTAGTATCATTTTCTGCTTCCTGCTGTTTTCTTCTTTTGCAGAGCTAGCAAGGACAAAACAAAAGATTTTTCCTGTGTGTGTTCTGATGGGAGACTTTGAAACTTAATACCCAGAAGGCTTATGTTGCTAAAACCAGTTGTTACTCATTTGCATCCATTAACATGTCAGGAAAAAGTTACCTGCTTTGTTCTGGGCAGGGGTCTTGGAGTATGCTCGGAGGGGGTACTTTAATTCTTGTGAGGCGTGGGGTTATTTTGTTGTTGGAGGACAAGGCTCAGCATAGGTGATTGTTGGCATTCTGACTTTAGTTGAGCCTGTGATAATGCTGTGAAAATTTCTCTAAAGAGACTGTTTAAAACACCAGTGTGCTCTGCTCACTCATTTTCCATGTGGGCAGATCCTTTTAACTAGGACCAAAGAAGTACAATTCTTAAGTTTTCTAGTTCTAAGAAAAATATTGCCATGCAGGAGTTAGTGACTAAGTGATAAGATACCTGCAAATTATTATGTACTGCTCAGTCCTCTCATGTACAATGGAGAGGGGTCCTAGGAGTAGGAGGCTGTAGACTGTAGACTTTCCATAAACTGTTGAGACTTTGTTTTTTTCATTTGTTATTTCTGTTTTCCAAGTGCTAAAGGAAATCTTGGGCATGGAAAATACATGGGCACCTGAAGCTTCTTCTTGGCTCTGGATTTTTAAAGTTTCTGAAAAATTTGCTCACTAAACATTTCTGCTGCTGAAAAATTTGCTCACTAAACATCTCTTAATTCTTCAGTATTTGCATGGTTAAGATTGAGATACAATATTGGACTTGGAAAAATGCCTTGGATTAATCTGTGAATGAGAGATTCCCTGTATGCCTTCAAGCCTGAGGACACTGTTTCCAGTAAGAGGTGGTGGTGGAGAGGGGCACACCAGTTTGACTGTGGTAGGCTCAGTGCCAGGCCAATCAGACCTGCAGCTGTAGCAGGTTGAAGGCACCTCCTCCTGCTGCTCTTCTTGGACTGCCCCTGGACTTCAGCTGCCTAGAAATGAATCTCTTCTGTCAGGTGTGTTCTCTTCATCATTTGTGTGTGGTGCTTTCCCACCCTGTCTCTGTATTTCCTTTTCCTGTAAGATTTTTGAGGAATTGGAGTTGATAGGTAGGTGGAGTGCCTGTATGCAAGGATGCCAGACTTGCAAAACTCAAGGATTTATTGCATTGAAACAATCTAAAAAGCTCTGAACTGAAACCATATTCCAGCAGTTCAGGTTCCTATTTACTATTAGCACATTCTGCATCTTGATTCCTAATGTATGCTGACTCTTCGATGTATTCTTAATGAAGCACTTAGTTTGATTTGTTTTCTTCACCTTTCTGTATTGAATATTTAGCTACCAAGGGAAAATTCATCAGATGCCGAATCATACAGAAGTGCTTTGATGTGTTCTATTGTTTTGGTTATGCTATATTCTTATTTGTTAGAAGGAATGATTGAAAATCAGGGTAAGAGAAATTTGAAGTTGGAAATGGGGTGAATATTTTCAAATGAGAATTAATCTGTTCCCATAGCTTACTGAAATTTTTTTAATCATAGGGTGTGAAGAAGTCTTAAGCCAGAATATTTTTAGGGCTATTCTGGCTCAATAGCAGATGACTCCCAACACTGAGGTCAGGTATTGAGCTGGAGCTAGCTGGTGTTGTGCATGAGGGCAAACTTGATGCTTACAGTGACTCTGGACTTTGCTTTCATGTTCACAGATTACTGTCAAATACTGACTGATTTGCTGTTTAAATTCAGAGGAACATCTGCAACTGCTCCAAGTCTTCTCTTCAGATGTGCCGAGGTTCAAAGACATTCTGGCTAAACTGGGCATTAACTCCCCTGAAAAATACATATATTTCAAATCCTGTGCATAGTGAGTTTTGTTCCCATTCTCTAAAGTTGAAACTCTGGGCGTTTTTCATTCCTTCTACCAAATAATTATCAAATACCTAAACCAGTATTTTATACTTGGTATCCAGAGTTTGTTTCTTTTGTTCCTGAATATCCAAAAAAAGAGCAATGACTACTTGAATAAAGAGTTAGATGTAGATTCAAAGGTGTTGCTAATGTTTTAATCGCCGTTGTCCTATTTGCTTATCAATGCTTGATAAGAGTGTATCTGAGCTCGGAGTGAGGTGGTGACAAGTGGATTTGAGTGAGAGATCCTGAGATTGCTGAAACTTCCTGATGCCTTCAAGCAACCACTTATGGCTCAGACATTTTATAAAGGAATCTCCAACTTGGGAGAATTAATTAGCCCTCCAAGGCAAATCTTGTGTGGTATAACTCAAAGGATACCTGGTGAAAGAGCATGTTGTTTTAATTTCCTAAAGTTAATAGCATAATAGGTAGAGCTTAATCAAGCTCGTGCTTGGGTTCTTAGCAAAGAACTCTGCAGCTGAGTGATGAGCTGAATGAGGGGTTGGTATGTTCATGGAGCAGAAAAATATCAGTGGTGATTTGTCCTGCAGTGTCTGCCAAGATGCACCTAGCAGGATTCCTTAAAGCTGTTGAAAATGGGCTAAATGTGGTATGAGTACTTAAGTTCTTTTAGTCCATTCACCATCTGCTGCTCTCTTGCAGGAGCTGCAGAAGTGAAGTGCTTTGGGAGTTGGTTGGACACTAGTTCAATGTGGGTTTCATGTGGTTTTACTCTTGGCCTTGGGAGGGTGTTGGATGCATTAGTAAACAGAGTTCTGTAATGTTTTTGTGGGAGTGACTTAAGAAGTAAAGGGTGGAAATGGGCATTTGTTTTGAAAAGGATGGAGATGGTTAAGGAGTTAGGCAAGGAAGCAAATGCTACTGAGGAAGTGGGGACCGCATGTCAGAAGTGATCAAAATTCTTTGTGAATGTACTGGCATTGGAGCAGCTGCTCTTACCTTCCCCAGAAAGGGCTGATGCCTGCCAGAAGCTGCAAATTTAAAGTAAGCATTGCAAAGTTCCCTTCCCAATGCAAGGCTGCAGAGGTTAGAATCAGTTTAAGAACTGTGGCTCATAGTTATGGCCCCATTTAGCTATTCTTTTGATGTCTGAAAACATGTTGGTTTGATTGCTTGCCCACTTATTACTACTGTAACCATGGTTACTGGGCAGAGAAGCTGTGTACTCTGAGCCTTAATTATTGCCTGTGCCATGGTAGAACCTGACATTGGATAGGAAGTCTAAAAATCTTACTGGTACAGATGGTGCAGATTATTACAGGAATATAGAGGAAGGAGGAAGTTTCATGGTGGTAGTGGACTGTGGTGTTTCATCAATAGTGCTCCTGACTAAGAAGGAGCCAGCAGTTAAATAGTTCACTGTGGCCTAACAGGATTTAGTTTTGTTGGTTCTATTTGCCTGTAGTTTGCAACATGAAGTTAATGAGTGAGATGTAGAAGGTGAAAAATAAATCTGTTTCAGAACATGCATCAAGATCAGGTAGTATAAGCAGTAAGCAAAGCCTTCCAACTTTTGTTAAATATCCTTGACTACTGGAGAATTGGCTTGCTCTTGACTTTGAAGAGAAGTAAACACTCCATCAGTTACTTCAGTCTGTCTGGTTGAAACATTCAGGGGTAATTCAAGTCTGAAAGTTTCAAGCCATCTGATTTTTAGCTTAACCTACTGTGGATAGAGATGATTGATTGATGAACTTTGATTTATTGGGTATGGGTGTTTTTTTTTCAGTTCTTTGTAGCTTGTACAACTCCTTTTTATCCTGGAAACTGTTGCTGATTATGTTTGCAGGCTACCTTTACTGGTTTCCAATGTATATGCATTTTAGGAGCAGAGGTAAAACAAAATAAGTACCTTGAGAGTAACTAAAAAAAAACTTAAAGTCACAATGGGTAAGATTGTGTCTGTGCTGAAGCCATTTGGTTGTAAACTGGGCTGCCATCTGTGTCTGTGTCAGGTGATTTCTCTGGTAGAAGTACTGAATCCTGGTTATATTGTTGCCATATTGCATAACTGTAGTGGCTTAGTTCTGTGTTTTGTGAGGTGGAAGTGATGCTACTTTCTTTACAGAGACAGCCTGTAGATCAATGTTTTGTTAGGTCTCCTCACTGGCACTGGTGTGATAGTCTTCTAAACTATCTGCTAAGTGCAATTTTAGAAGCATCTTCCACTAATTCACCTTGTCAACTCCAAAATAAATGGGCGAAACTTGCATCTTGTTTTTGAGACCTTTGTTTGATGAAACCAAAATTGTTCATTAAAGCTATATTGTGGGTAAGAAAACTCCCACAAAACTTACAGCAAACTTGAGACTTATGAACTTAGCATATTCTGACTGAAGAAATACATTTATGGACAAATTATCAGCTTGTTTTTGAAGGTAATTTTACCAGAGTAATGTCAGTTATTTCCAAGTGAGTTTTTGTGTGCTCTTCTGAGAGATCATTTCCATAGTATCGTCAATATTTCAGCTGGTGGCTTACTCTGGCCTGGATAGAAAAAAGGATGTTTGTGTAGGGTGGAGTGAATAGGTTAGTCTTCAATGCCTTTCTAGTTATCCTGTATTACGGTTTAACGCTTTTTTGAGGTTTCTTGTCAGTGCTGTGGGGCTTTTTTGTGATTGCTGTTTGTGTGTTTAGTGATTTTAAAATTATGTAAGTAAAGACTTGTGTGGAATGTGATACAGTATATGATCAATAGTAGCTGTAAAAAAAATACTCTCATAACATCCATAGTGATAGCCATTTTTGCTCAGGTGTGAAATCTGATTTAGAAGAAAGTTGTTTGGATACCCATGCACTGAGGAGTATCTCTGGGGAGATGAGGATGGGCAGAAGAGAAGATACATGGAAGAGTGTTCAATTGGTACTTAAAGAAAAATTAATCCAGGCTGCCAGGAACAACTTTTCACCCTCTAAAAAAGGGCAGACGTAACTTGAGTGGGAAATCCTCACTGATTGTTTTTTCTCTCTTCATCTTTCAGCTGATTGTAATGCCGTTCTTAAAGCTCTACAGCCCATTTTTCAGGAGCAGGGAATGACAGAAACAGTTCATAACTGGGAAGACCATGGTTATTTAGTAACCTACATCAAAAAAAATGGCAGGTGAGTGGATTTTCTTTTGATGTCTCCATTATCCTTTAAAATATTTATTTCTCCCTCTATCAGACCTGTAGTGTTGACAGGGCAAGCTGTCCTTTTATCAGCCTTGTGTATGAAGTAGCTATGATAAAGCAGAATATTGTTTCTAATCTGGACCATGTCATCTTGCAGTTTGGATATCAGAAGGTTGAACTGGTCAGTCTGGTCTGTACCATAGAATGGTGCCTTGGTCTCAGCACTAGTCCTTCCAGATGCAGGACAGCTCAAGTCAGTTCAATGTATTTGTATTTTTCTGACCATTAAATATATCTAAACATGTTGGAGTCTAACCTTAGCATGTGAACAATGACAGCTTTGTGTCTGTCTGTATTTACATGCCATTATATGCTTCAAATTCTCGAGCAGCTTCTGAAGTAATTAACAGCATGATAAGGGCAGTTGGTGCCATGAGTGAAACAAAAGCTGAGTCTGCTGGGACAAACTGATAAACTAAACTACAGTCACTTTATTTTCTGATGCTGCTTCACAGTGTGAGGGTTAGCTGATTATGGTATACATTAATCTGGTCCATTTTATAAGTAACTACCATAATTTTATTGCACTTCATTTCTGTGTAGTTACTCAGTTACCTGTTCTTGACATAATTGTGGCAATTGCAGCTTTGGAGTTGCTTGGGTTTTGGTTGTGGTTTTGTTTGTTTGTTTGTTTGTTTGGGGTTTTGTTTGTTTGTGGGTTTTTTTGCTGGTTGGATTTGTTTTGTTTGGTGGTCTGTTTGTTTGTTTGATTGGGATTTTTTTGTGGGGGGTTTTTGGGACCCAAACTAAGGTAACAAGTAAGTGGATATGAGTATTTCTATGTTTATCATTCTTAATTGTGCTCTATGAAGTTTTTAGCATATTTCAGTTAGCTTTTCAAATGTGGCACTCACTTTTTCTGCTCAAAATAATTTGGTTTTTATACTTGATGTGCTTTTTTTATTCTTCCTGAATAATTTGATCAACATTGCAGTTCTTGTAACCTTTTGTCTCTGAGTTGGTGAAAAGATAGTGAAGTTGGTAATCCTCTACTCTGGTTCTATCCTTCCTTTCTGTTGAATTAAGCTTTCATGTAATTCTCATAAAAAGATAATGTCAAGGTTCTAAAAACTCGGAAGAATTAAAAGATAATATACCTAAAAGTAAAAAGAAGTTAGAAGGTTAAAAGGTTGAGTATATTTGGTTACATGGCCTCATGTTGCTTTCCTGCATTTCCTTGAGTTTTAGAGGGACACGAGATAGATGAGATATGAATTCTTGAACTGGGTTTTTTTTTGTGAATTCATCTGCTCATTCCCCTTAAGATGATAGCCTCTTCTAAAGGGGCAGTTTCAGAGTTCAATTGCCTGTCTTTTGATGTGTTCCAGGAACTTCCTAGAAACTAGTCTTTTGTTGCATAACTTTTCCAGGAGATAAGTGGACTGGCACCTGGAAGCGTCTCTGAGAAAGGTTCTTACAAAAACCTAAATTTTAAAATACCTGACTGGGTTGCTCTTGTTATGCTGTCAACTGAACACGTGTGTGGGAGAACTTACTGCGAGTTTTGGGACCTCAGCAGTTTTGTTTCCTCTGGTTATAGAAAAAGCCTGAATACTTTTTTTTTAAGGTAGCCCTAAACAGTGTATTTCTCCTAGTGTAGTTTGTGTTTGTTTGATGTAGTTTCAGTTAACATAAAGAAATGAGGTTGTAAACCCATAAAACCCAATGGACTGGACAGTTAAAAACTTGCAAAACAAACACATTTCACAAGTTGTAAGAATGAACTGATGAGCATATGGAGGTTTCATACTGACTAAATAGGCTTTATTTAAATACCAGCAAATTTGTCTGCACTTCATCTTAGTTGCTCTCAAGTATCATACATTTTTAGTTAGCATAAAAGTATTACCTGACACAACTAGGAGGAAAGTAGCCAGGGCATGCAGATTTTTCCTCTTCTTTCCCTGCAAAACAGTGAATTTACTTCATTTCCAGCAGCAGCTTGTAGTAGAACTTGGAAAAAAAGAATGTTCATGGAGGGGTAGGTATGTCATGAGCAGTTCTTAGGATGTCTGGCTGCAACTTGTGACAAGTTCCCTGGAAGGGGAAATGGAGTAGGTGCTTGTAGGGGTTTTGTGAGCATGTGCACACAAACACGTTTCTAGCCAGCCAAAGGTGACTGAGCCATTTCAAAACAGAGATGTGCAGCTGATGTAGCAAGCAGGGTACTAATCCCTGGGAAAAATACTTGAGATAGTTATATGTTGCTAAACAGTGTCTACACCAAAGTTTGCTGAGATAACCCCCACAGCCTGCAGGGTGCCCGAGCTGCAGTCTGTGGGCTTGTGGGCACTGCTGTTGACAAAACTGTCTCTGACAAAGCTACCATGTGAACAGCCCCTTGGAGGGCTGTGCTGGTTGAATGAATTGAAGCTGATTTGGGGATTAAGACATTCTTTCCTGTTGTCATTACCAAAGCAACAGATCTCTGCTCTCTTTTGTCCAAAGATAGGCAAGCAAAAGTCATATGTGTCAACTCTGCCTGGTCCATTTACTTTGTGATTTGTTCTGACAAAGAACCTAATTGAGGAAGGTTCAGCTGAAGACATTTACTAAGGGAGTTGTAAACTCAAGGCTCTGGAGTTGGGCAGGGAATGGCTTGCTTGAGCCACTCAAGTTCTTCATTGAAGTGGTGGGGATGGAGGATTGATTTCCTCCCTGCTTTGCCAGCCCCCTTGCCCAAACACTGCTTGGGGAACAGTAGCATGTACTGGAGTGGAGCTCTGTCTCTTGAGTTTTGAGGCCCCAGCAGTCTTGTTTTTCTGAGCTGCATGTTTTTAGATTCCTTGTAGAATGGTTTTTAGGTTCACATTATGTAACATGCTCTTCTTGAAATGTCATTATCTTGGACTAAACAGTTAAAAGTTAGGTTTAAAACATGTGAAGTTTTTATCTTATTTAATGCATATGTGATTTTGTACAGAGTCATAGTGCCCAGTGTATTTCAACAGAAGTGTTACTACATCTAAGTTAAGGAGAAAAATCAGTGAAGCTAATATTGGAAATTGATATCTTCTCAATTATTACTTTATTTTAATCTCATTACTGCTTGTGAGCAAGTAGCCTTTTATTATACAGCATAGAGCTATGAGACTCTTTTTCTTGTGCATCTATGCTCCTTCTTTTGTCATGTTCCACCTTGAAGTTCTTCAAAAACCCCCAAAACCCGACTCATTGTTTCTACAGGACAAGAGTATCTTTTTAAAAAAGCTTTGACTTCCCCTATACAGATATTCATTTTTAACTTCATTGTCTGAATTCCTGTTTAGAGAAGTATAATCCTAGTGGCATTTGACTTCACTGTTCACAGCAGTGCAAGCTTTACCCATTTGAATTGGGTTTGTATGTCCCAGAGATGCTGATGAATATGTTAACACTGTGGAGAGAGAGTGTGTTTACTTTTTTCTTTTCTTTGTTAGTCTTTTGCTAACCACTGCATATGCTAGACAGCATGTTTTAAAGGAGCAGGATGAACATTCCTCAGCTCTTTGTTCCAGGCTAAAGTGTAGTTGCCTATGGAGTGACCCAGAGTGTAAAAATGGGCTGAAGAATAGGAAGCAGTTGGTAGGAATCAGCAACAGCTACCATGGTAGCTTTCATTGGTTTAATTTTCTTATTCTGTAAAAACCTAAATGGACTAATGGTATAACAAAACAATTGCCTAGTTCCTTAATGTCCCTCAAGTACTTTGTAATTAAGGTGAAGAACACCTATAAAATAGTATGTTTTAGTGAAAAAGTCATGCCTTTTAAAAAAATTTTACATTTTCCTAGTATGAGCAAATTTTTATTTCCTCCCTCATTGAGTAGTTTGACAGGTGATGCGTTTAGTGGCAAGCTGTTTTTGAAATACTTGAACTTTTCTAATTTGTAGTGATTCAAATTTAGTCAGCAGATAACAGCTTTGATGGGTAAAGAGGAGTTTTTAGGTACCTGTCTGTCTATCCAGCTTTATTCCCTGGGTGTGGTGGTTTGGAAAATACGTTCTTGGGTAAGTGGGATTGCAATGTTTCATACTCTGCAGTACAAGTAACTGAGGTAATATGATGCATTTTCCAGCAGTTACGTTTTGATTTGTGCGGTTTGGAATTATTTGTTGATATCTGATGTTTTCTGATGTTCAGGTGCTAAGATGCAGTGCTCAATAGAATTGTGTCTGTAGCTGACACCTGTTTGCACACAAGCACAAAGAGCTTGAGTAGTGCCTTGGAGGATGTGACAGATATGCAGGTGCAGCAACAAGTGGAGCATTCTAACAGTGGGGGCTGCTTTTCAGATGCAGACTTCCTTGCCAGATGGAAAGGAAGAGGATACCTCCTCACTGAGCTTTTTTTTTCCCTTTGCTACTTTTGTGAAATTACATGCAAGCACACAGTAAAAGTGTGGCAGGTGGCTAGTTTTTAAAACAGGTATATTATATTTTTCAGAAAAATGAGGCAGGAGGGACTAACTTTGAAGCAAACTTCTTTTTTCCCTCTCATCTGGATTCTAAAGTAATTTTTCCTGTATTTTCATATGAAGTGATTTTCATAGGTATAAAATGGAAACTATTCTCATTGTTTTAAAGAACCCTCTTCCACATATTAAAGAGCTGCTGCTGATAAAAACGTGTGTTCATATGTGTTCTGCCAAGCAGACAGTGACAAAAAGTGTAAAGTGACAAAAGCCAGCAAAGCCTTTGCTGTCTGCTGACTGAACCTAGTAGCTGTTTTGTGGATTCAGCTTTGGCCTACCCACTACTGCCTTAATAGTACTTAGTACTGACTGTTCGCTTTTTTGAGTACACTTGTACTATTGGCTGTGTGCTTAAATCTTTACAGGCATTTTAGCTTATTTAGGTGTCTGTTTTCATCCAGATAACTTAAAGCCAAGGTATAACAAACCTGAACCTGTATTATTGTTGAGAATTTTGAATTTCATTCAAGTTTGGTGGGTGGTGTTGTTTTGGTTTTTTATTTTTTTAGCTATAAACTAGCTGAGAATATCAGCCAGAAACTTGGAACTTGAATTTTTGTCTGATTACACGGCTTGTTGCCTGCTTTTCATCTCTTACCCTTCCTTGCCTCAGGTGTCAGGACCCTGTTAGTCTGCTAGATGGGAGAATTGGATGGTTCTGCAGTGCTGTTGTCTCTGTATTCTAATGTTGCCATCTGAAATTGTGTGGCTGTACTTTCAGAGCAACTCTCCTCTCTTGCCTCCCACCTCAAAGCAGAGGAAGGAACATCCCCTACTGAGGTTCTCAGGGAGTCTCAGGGGAAGTGAAAGTGTCAGCTGTCAAATCTTACTTAGCTACGCAATTCTTGTGGGAAATTAATTTAAAAGAGAACTCAAGTCATGGGGCAATCAATCTATTGCTTATTTGTGCCAACAACAACTCCCAGAATATGGAAATAAACTGATAAAAAGTTTTTCTAGCAGTGAAAGTATTTCTGACATTACACCAGTTTTCAGGGAATCAAATTACAGAGCTGTCTTATGAACTGCACATACATATTTCTGTCTGTAGTGCCACAGCTCTGAGGGCCCATGGACTTCACCCTTTTCACTGCAAATGATCGTGCCCAAAACTTGTTGGAGTGACCAGTACTTCCATCGTCTAAGTTTTGTTCTTTTGTCTCTCTCCTTTTAAAAAACCCAAACCTCATGTAAACAGAATCCTGGTAGGCTTTCGTGTTCCCTAAACCAAAACCCTGCATCGGAGGACACCTAGTGGGGAAGCTCTGGGATGGAGGGAGAGTTGCTCCAAGGTGGTGATGGTCTGTGGGCTCTGCATGTGTGCAGTAAATAGAAAGGCCTTTTCTTCCTGAGGGCAAGACCTGTCTGCAGAGTCTTGAGGAAAGACACAGACTGCCCAGACCAATCCTCTGAAGAGACCTGGGTGACAGCAGTAACACATGAGAGCTGTAGATCACTGCTGCTCCAAAGCCACCAAGGTGTTTTTATTCTTGAATTGCTTCAGTCAGTTTCATAATTTGATTGTTTTACAGTTACCAGAAGTTATCTTCAGATAACACAGAATATTCAGGGTTTTATCTCTGACTGCAGCTGGGGGCTGAAGGTCCCAGCACCATGGGGGAGGTGGTCCTATTGAGGCTGACAGTTTGCAAAAGGAGCTCTGGAAGAGACAAGAAAGGTGGGAGTTGTGGGGGGATGAAAGGTCATATAAACTTTCTGTCACAGCAAGAGTTGGTTTATGTTTTCCCTTGGGGCTGAATGGGGTGATAAGAGCCAACAGGCAAAGAATGCAGCATTCAGAGAATTATAAAGCTTTATCTGAGGTTTGTGTTGTACTAGTGCATTTCTATCCCTTGAATACCCTTCTTTCTTTGTTCACCCATTCCTGTTCTCATCCCCTCTTCTATACTTTTTGTTTTAGTGTGTATTTTTCTTCTCCACTTCCTTTATGTCTTCTCCCCTCCTTAGAATGGGAAGGATATTGCCTCTCCTACACTGTTTTCTTGTGTCCTTCCCTTAGCTCTTGTATTCTTTGTTGCAAGTTCTCCAAGATTCAATTTGTTTACTAAATATACTTAGCATGGTAAAGCCTTGCTCTTTGGTCTTTAAATGTTCCTGTAGTAAATATACAGTAGGAGTTTTGTTGACTTTGCATCTGTATTTATCAATGAGAGTTTGTTGCTCCAATTTTTTTGCCAAAGCTGTCGTTTGCTCCAGGATGCTTATTCTCACAGATTTATTCAGCTTTGAATGTGATCAGTATTTCTGAGTAGTTACTATAAAAAAAATCAAAAAATTAACAAAAAAACGAAAACAAACCCCAAAAGCAAAACCAAACAAATCCAACAACAACAACCCCCCAAAAACCATCGGGGGGGTTTCTCAATCACTCTGCCTGCAAGACAAAACAGACACACACCCCCCAGAAGTGAAAAGGAAACCATAGGGTAAGGAAAGTGTCCAGCTGTTGTGGCTTAAACACCCTGTTTCACTGCCTTGCTTACTGTTGGTTTTATTAGCTGTGTAATGATAGGTGAGTTCTTGCAGCTTTGTTTACTCTTTGTGACTTGCAGAGGAAGACTTGAGCTGGCACTGCCAACAGTTACAGATGCTGTGGAAAAATGTATTAATTCTGGATTTTAATCTAACTTGTTTTTGATTTTCTTTCCTTACTCTGATTTTGGATAATAAATTTGTCATCACTGTCTCTGTTGTAGTTTTGCCAATTTGAGAATTCACCCTCATGGATTAGTGTTGGTGGATCTGCAGAGCTACAATGATGACATGAAAGGAAGAGAAGAAGTTGATCAGGTATGAGTGTTGCTTATTTTACTAGGATTACCTAACTGTATGAGGAGCCCCTTTCTTTTCAGGTCTATCAAAGTCTGTTGTGATGAAACATTAAAAATACTAAAGTCAGTTCACACCTGGATGCTCGCAGATGAGAAGCAGTAGCACCTGTTGAAATTGCACACACATGTGAGTGCATTAATACACACTCTTCTGCAAGTGCTGGGCCTTGTGTTCTTTGTAAAAGTTGTAAAGATACAGCAGCCTTGTTCAGAGCCTGGGTCTTGACAGCTACCCAGGACATTGAGGGAGGACACCAGTATGCTCAATCTGCAGCCTGGTGTATTAGTGTGAGACTTCTTTGTATTCTCTGTTCTGAGAGATGGGAAGCCTCCATAACTCAGTCTTTTGCCCCATGGAGAAAAAGAACATCCTCTTCCCTGGCATGAAGGCTCTAGACATTGCATATTGCAGGGAAAGAGGCCACTGCTGTAGCAGGAATGGAACTTTAAATGGTTCTCATGTTCCCTCTTTGGCTGTTTTGTCCTGGAGAACAGCTAAATGCAGTGATGACAGCTGCTGAAATGTGCACATTCTTGCTAGTAACAAGGCTGAGGAGGCCAACTCATGGGCTTCTTGTGTTACATTTCAAAGCCTTTCCATAGCAGGTGCTATGTTTTATTGACTTCCAGGTGGACTAATTTAACAGATATTTTGCATTAAGTGCTGATCTACAAATTCTACCTGTCATTTGCTATATTTTGCAGCTTCTAAACAAAGTAGAAGAAAGAATGAAAGAATTGTTTCATGGTAACATAAAAAGGGTGAAACGGTAAGATTGTACCTCTGCTTCTGTATGTGGCTTGTCTGTATAGTTACTAAATATAATAAGCAACTTCTGCTTTGCTGTAATGCAGTGGATAGCCTGGAATATGAAGGTATGGATGGAATTTTTTTTAGTTTCTTGCAGTGATTGAATGAAATATTGAGAGAAAATGCAACGTGGATGCAGGAGCAGACTGTTCTGAGAGGGCTGGGCAGCCAGGGGTGGCAGAGGAATAGGCCAGGGCATAAACTGTACTCTATGGGCCTCATCCCACAGCTCATGCAGAAGGTGAGCTGATGATGGTGACCAGGATCTGACCCAGCCCTGTGCCTGCCAGGCTGGGCTTGTAGTACTGAGGCAGCTCTGAGCATGAGCTGGGTGTCAAGGATTGGCAAGAGACTTGGGCAGGTGAGGATAGAGGGTGCAGTGCAGCTCTGTCCCAGGGACCAGGGGATGAGGATTAGAGCTAAAATGGAGCTCAAACCCATAGAGGAGACATTGCCCTGACAAGGTTTCCTGTAGCTCTTTCTCACATCTCTGCCTCTGCTGTGCCTTATGGTGCTCACTGTGGGGATGTATGATTTCGGGACTTGCCAAGAGGATAGATACATTTTGTAGCAAATTTTTATAATTAAACTTAAGGATGGAGACTTTGCAAGCCCTTTGTCAGTTTGAATTATTTAAATTTGAGGCCATGTGTTAAAATTTAAGGACTCAAATTGCAGCTCATGGCCTGGTGCTACATGTTGTCTTGCTGTAGCTGTGTGGCAGTGACTGATACCTTGAAGCCAGGAAGCACTTACTGTAGGCATGTACATGGTAGAAAGTGCAGCAGGTACTTGAATGAACATAAAAGTGAAAATGGGTCAAGAAAAGTAAAAAGCAAGTGTGAAATCAGTAAGGCTCAGGAAAGCCAAGGAGCAAACTACAAAATAGGAAAACAGGCAGTACTACGGCAGAAAGTAGATCTGAAGGTTATGAGAGACCACAAGTAAAATGGTAGTAATTTGAAAAGTGGTCTTATATTTGCATGTTATTTGTTTTACAGTTATATGTAAAATAGAGCAATTATCTTGTTACTTAACCTGGTTAAGCCTCATAAAAGGTGCACAGTGTACAAACATAAAAGATCTTGCATCTGTGATTATGGAGGAGAAACTTTCTGAGGCTGTTTTAATGCGGAAATGATAGTGGGAGTTTATGGAGTTCCTGTGATAGGAATCTCTTAAAAACAGGTCAGGACAACATCTGTGTGGAGTGGTCTAGATCTTTTGGTTACCTTTATATAGGAAGATGAACCTCCCAGAACAGTGCATCTGGCATGGCTCTTGTCACGTGCTCATCAATGTCCTTTTTTGCTTGTTTTTGGTTTGTGTGTTTTTGTGTGGGTTTGTTTTTTTGGCGGGGTGGAGGTTCTTTTTGTTTTGAATCGTTTTGGTGTCAGCTGCACGCGTGCAGTTGTAGTAGGATGAATGTAGCTGGAGAAGTTTTCCCTTTTTGTTGTTATAAGGCAAGATTTCATTTGCTCCTGCCGTGTGCTGCCATCTGGCGGCTCGCTGGGCCTAAGGAAGTGTTCCTGGAATGTTGATTGGGAATCACTCGGGAATTTGAAAGAAGCTTGCCTTTGTCTGGTATTCTGCTACAGCGTTCTGGAAGAAAAACACTTTTAATTCTTTGAAGAGTGTGTGGGACATCTGATGAGCTTTGTGCCTGCACATTTTGCCTAAATGCAATCCCTTTGATTGTTTGCTGTCACTTCAAAGATAGTTTTTCTTTACGGGTGAAATACTGGTTTGAACCAAGGTGCATCTCTATGGAATTGAAAAAAAAAAAAAAAAATGCCTAAAACCCACAAACAGCAAAGCCAAAACAACCTTAGCAGATGCTTGAACCACTTTTAAAAAGTAATTCAGGCTATCAGCTGCTATCAAGGATTGTGTTTATGTACTGCAGGCCGACCCAGTTCAGTCTGAAATACTGTAATAGTTCTTTTGTTGTTTCTCTGTGTATTAAAATGTGTCTCAGTATAGCTTCAGAGGGAGATCCACTTAATCTCAGAGAAATGGCATTCTTAACTGAAGATAGAAGAGCTTTTGTCATTTTTTTTTTTGCCTACATTCTGTTTTTGTTTTGTATCAATTTCTAGTCATGAGCTGATTCTTCTACAGAGGCTCATATGTTACATAAATTCTGTCTCTTAGAATAAAGAGAAATTCACAATTACATTGTAGAAGTTGTGCATAAAGAGCCGTGTATATTATCTGTCCCTTAGCAAGTTATGTATATTTAACATATGACTGGTAGATTTCTTGTATCTGTTAAGTGTTAAATGTGGCAAGTTTTCTTAGATTCCTCTTGTAAATATTATTTATTATGGGGAATCCACAGTATGTTTAAAGTGGATTTTTTAAAAAATAAACATTCCAAATTTTTGTAATCATCTTTCATATTATTTTTTCTAGGTTGCCAGCCATTTTGAGAGGAGGTGTCATTGACAGATACTGGCCCACAGCTGATGGGCGCCTGGTGGAGTATGACATAGATGAAGTTGTTTATGATGAAGATTCACCTTTTCAGAATATTAAAATTCTGCATTCAAAACAATTTGGGAATATTCTTATTCTCAGTGGGGATGTTAGTAAGTATCATCTCATTTAAGGATCTGTGCCATGAAAATGTCAGAAGCCTTGTTTTCTGTCCTGCTATGGCAGTTTTAATGGATGTCTAAGGGTTATGGTTCAGATGCTGGAAACTGTTTGTGCATGTACAGTATATCTGTTCCTGTATATTAAGGATGTTAATCAGCTGACTAGTGTAAAATCTAGAGTTAAAAAAAAATATATATTTCCAGAGTTAGTATCTTTGCTGCAGAAAGTGGCCTGGGAGAATAGAAGATGGTGTTCTATAGCAGAGCTTGCTTTCCTCCTTTCTTTTATATGAGCTTTTTTCTGTTTGTTGCCACTCCAACCTTCTGAGAGCTTCTCATTGACAGTAAAACAAACTACTTTGTCAGTGTTCAAAACACAATGGAGTTCTAAAGAGATATGAAGCGGGACCTGGCATGTGTGTGCATATTTCTGCTGTTCCCTTGATTCTTTAAGGGAATTTCCTGCTTGGTGAGGTATAGGACAGCTGTATCTCAAAGCATTTAGCTGCTTTATTGATACCATTTTTTGGCTCTTCTTCAAAATAATAGAACTTGAACTCTTAAGTTAATCAAAATAGTGACCCAGCCTTTATACGAAGGTTTTTATATGTGGCACTTTGTGCCTGCTGACCTTTGTATTTTTGAAAGTGAATTTAGGAGAAGGTGAGCTACTGTTCTTTAAAGCTGGAGAATGCTGTTTGCTGGAAAATCTAGGCAATAAAAGGACTATGCTTTGTAAAATCTTAGTTCTTATGTTGAAAAGGACTGACTCTGGTAAACGAAGGATGTTGCTGTCCAGGAATAGAATACCTATCTTCATTCTAATGGCAGAGTAGTTAAGAAATTGAAATACAGCTTTTTGAAATCTTTGGGAATACTTCTAACAATTCAATTGCCTTTCTGCAACTGTCAAGTGGGCTTCTGTGCAGATGGCAGCTGAAAGGCACTGTTACTGAATTCATTAGCAAGGTATTTTCTAATCTAGATAGAATTGTGTTAGAAATCATCAAACTGGGCATTCAATACTTCTATCTAGAAATTTTCATCAGAGTTTAATATGGAGATGAGATTTTGCTTGAACATTATGACAATGTGCCTTGTAGAAAGGGAAGTATGACATTACTTCCCTTCCATGGGATTTTGAGATAATGCTTTGTCTCATTTTGTTATTGTGCACTCATAAGTGAGGTGGTGATTGCCAGGCAGAATGACAGGATATGCCATGATGTGCTGCTGCACAAAGCTTGGCCCTTGTAGTGCAGATCTGTTGTTGCAGTTTGGGGCTGTGACTGCCTGCTTTGAAGCTAATGCTGGCAGCAGGCAAGCTGCAGGGCCTTTCAGCACCTGGAGGTTAATGTCGTGTTTGTTTCTGTGCAGGGATCCACTCGTGTACATCTAGGTTGCTTTTTTTAGCTAGAGTCCACAATGGATTTTCAAAAATTTCCAGATCTCTCTTGCAGGATGAGTCTGAGATAAAAACCCACTGAAGTATCAAGTGTGAGCATCAAGTTACAAAGACTGATGGTTTTGCTCTGCAACTTTTTATCTTGGCACACAGTACTTCCCAAAGCTGAGGTGGGCATTGTTGGGTTCATGTGAAGAACTGGAGAAATCTTGTGTGGGATTCTGAGAAGAATCTCATTACTTGGACTGTCTCTGAGAGCCAGGTTGTTTCTGTAGATGTTCTTGCTTTGGTCTGAATTGTATCACCTCTGGATTAATACCAGGTAATAAGAACTACTGAAGATGTAATATTTCTGTCCAATTCTTTCTTTCATTCAGATCTGGCGGAAAGTGACCTGGCATATACTCAGGCCATAATGGGCAGTGGAAAGGAAGATTACACTGGGAAAGAAGTGCTAATCCTAGGAGGTGGTGATGGAGGTATACTGTATGAGATAGTCAAACTGAAGCCAAAGATGGTTACAATGGTAGAGATATCCTTTGACAAATGGCACATCATTCATATCAACCTGAGCTTTCTGCTGATACCTTAGCACTGAGCAGAGTTACCTGCCAGGTTCTGATTTGCATGAGGAGATAGGGTCTACAATGAAGCCTCCTCTTGTCAGCTTAGGGAGACCCAGTGACTACATATTTGTGCATCATTATGCAGCACCTGCTTTCAGGTTCCCCAATCCATACCATAACTCTGAGTAGCAGTTTACGTAAGGCTGGAAAGGAATGCCTCTGCCATCAGACTGATGCATTCTCTAATACCAGAAGACAGGTCTGTCAGATTCGTGCTTTGGGCTGACTTCTGCCTTCTTGAGTTCATCTGTTTTCCCACATAAAGCTGTAAAAAATAGTGCCTAGGAGCAGAAAAAAATTAATCAATAGGAATTTCAGGACTTGATGAACTGTATTGATAAATTGGCCAACCCTCTTTTAAAAATACCAATACAAATCAAGCTTTCAACATTCTGTAGTTCATAAAGTTTGTAATGTAAACCAATGTTAGCCATATGAAATATTGATCTCCTAGGTTTTGGGATCCCTTTGCTAAGACTAAAAATAATTGTTTTAAAAATGTAGGTTAAAATCTTAATCTGGTTTAACTTTATGGAGTTTTCAGTAGTCTTACTGTTGACATTTCAGGCTTTCACCGTAATGATAACCTAAGATACCAAAAATAGTGGTTAAAACCAAAAATCAGCACTTTGTAATCTTTAATTGCATCTGGAGGCCACTACAGAAGTTGGCTATTGCAGCATATATACCAATATAATATACCAACATCTAATTATTTTCTTGTGAATGCCTCTTTGAGAACTTGTTTCTGAAGAAGTAGGATCTCTTACCCCTGTTATTTCTGGAATGTATTATGCCTTGACAAGCTTCAAACATTGACCAAATGGTGATTGACGGGTGTAAAAAACACATGCGTAAAACATGCGGAGATGTCTTGGACAATCTGAAAGGAGAGTGCTACCAGGTAATGTTATGTTTTTCTTTCATTGCAAGTCATCGTTCCAATACACGTAGACCTAGTCTGGAAGACTGCTGTGGCAAAGTTTTGGGGACAAGTCTTCTGACTCAAGCTTGGGAAGCTTTTTCTCCTTTTGTATGACACTTGCATATCAACTGGAGTTTATGTTGGAAGTATTTTAACACTCTATCTTCAGACTTCTAAAATTAATTGCATATGTAGCTTTTAAGGAATGTGAAATAGGAGAACATTGGCTATAACTTAGAAATGAAGAGGAGATAGCAGTAAGAATGTAATATTTAACATCATTCCTTATACTGCTAAAAAGATAGAAGAAATGTGTATTTCTTAGTTGTTCTATACTGTTGAAAAATACCTCAATTTGTGATATGCATTTAATAATTATTTTTACTATTCAGGCAAAATCCCTTAGTATTACACTACTATTATATTAAAAATAAAAACCCCAACAAATTTCATGCATCCTGCAAACTGAGGTCTTTGTGCTGCATCTGACAGCACTTAAAAATGAGCCCGTGTGTAATTTGACATGTTTCTATTTTCATTATTGTCCCTTAGATGTTGTCACAGATACTGACTTACAGGAGTGAGCTAATAAAAACACATAAATTAACAGAAGTCACATGCTACTCTTTGGAAGTCATACAAATACCTTATTTAACTCATATGTTGGAACTGCTAACTCTTGTTGGCATTTGGTAGGAAGACCAGTGATCACAGGTCTAGGAACTTCAGTCCTGGAATGCCCATGTTTTCACTGTCATAATTCCTACAAAGTTCCTCCATTCTATATGATGTAAAAAGTTGAAAGTGGAGCCTCAAGTTAAACATGTATTTAATTTTGAAATTTTTCTCTCTTAATTTCTGTGAATCCACATATGTTCCTTTTACCTGGTCAGTTTTAGGTATTTTTAGGACTAGCAATATTTCATTCTTACAGGTTCTAATTGAAGACTGTATTCCTGTACTGAAGAGGTATGCCAAAGAAGGAAGAATGTTTGATTACGTAATCAATGATCTGACAGCTGTTCCAATCTCCACATCTCCAGAAGAAGGTAAGTCTTCTTCTAATTTATTTACTTAAACTTCTGAGAATTTTCCACATTTCTGTCCTTCTGCTGCATAATAGTCTGCAGCATAAATGCTTTCTTTTTTCCATTTAAAAAGCAAATCTGAGAGGAAAAAATACATCTGTTTGTGGTTTTTTTTTTTTTTATATTAGAAAAGACTAGCAAGTTCCTAGCACTCCTTTAAATCTTATTCCAGAATAATTTAAACTCATGTAGTTCTTGAGAAGTATTTGGAGTTCATATTCCAGTAAATTTTCCTCACTGCAAAATTTACTGGAAATTTCAGGAAAATTCTGTGAAGAAAAACAGTTCTCCTGCCATCATTGCCATTGCATATGGTTTGCATTTGTGTTTTTTTTTAATCCAGGCTTTATTTAAAAAAAAAAACTTTGCAAGTCTTGAATATGTAATAAGTAAACAAGCCAATAATCTGCTGTTTTGTTCTTCATTCATTCCCCAAATGCAGATTCCACATGGGAATTTCTACGGTTGATTCTTGACCTCTCAATGAAAGTCCTGAAACAAGATGGAAAATACTTCACACAGGTGTGATAGTACTGCTTTATATCTATTGCAATTTGTATATTTTCAGTAAAAAAAAGGACAAAACTAACCAAGAATCTACTTCAGGCTGGTTTTCTCCCTTTAATGATATATCAGGCATTTTGTGTGAAAGTTAGTATTTGCTAACTGGCTTGTCTTTTTTCATTATTTCAGCTGAATATGTAGTGCTTTTGTCTTTACAAGCATAATTTTAAGGCTCAGCAAGGCATACTGCAGAATATTGCAGCTAAACAATTCTTGGAAAAGCAGAACAGATGTAGTTCATGAAGACATACGTGGATTTCAAGCTGATGTCTCCAGTTGTAGAGTGTAGAACCTGGAAATTTGTCATTCATTAAGGTGTAAGAGTTTGACATAAGTGCAGTGGAATGAGAAAATTAGTATAGCCACCTCAGTGATAATAGAATTGTGGTATAGCTTTCAGCAGAAAGTACTTCAGGTAATCGTGAATTTGGAATGCAGTCAAGTTGTGTGCATCTGTACAAGAATGTGACAGGAGCCAGCAGATGGTTCAGTGAAGTCTAAGTCTCTAGAGTTGTATTTCTTTTGTCATGCTCATAAACTAGTCTTCTGATGTGTGGAGAATCTAAGTACTGTGTTTTAGAATAATATCCTTAAGCTCTGAAATATATATAGAAATTGGTTTACTGTAGAATTGTGCAGGTTTATAAAGAAATGCCAAACTTGTGGGATGAGGTTTCTGGCAATTCTAATGTGCTGCTCTATTTTAAAATGCTGGGGTTGTATGGGCAAGAAAATTTGTCTTGTGGTTGAAATATGAGATATGATTAACATGGTTTTACCACACTGTAAATTTTAATGGCATTTCTGTCCTGTTAGTAGTGGAAATACTTGTGAGAGACTTTGATATCAAAGGGACACTAAATGTTTTGGAAACAGCAAATGGTTGTGTTGCACTTGTAGCATACACAGTGATACTAGTTCACCTTATTGGAATGAAGGTAAATGGATGTCTGGGGACAGGTTTTGTTGGACTTTGCAGAAGAACCCTTGAGAAGAAGCTTGTGCTGAAATCTGAAATGCTGGCTGTGCTGCAGCCAGAGGGCAGGGGGGTTGTTCTGTGTCCACTGGAAGTAGCTGGGGTGGAGACTGGTGTGCAGCCCCTGCTGCTTGTTTCGTCCTCATGAGAGAAGATAAGTCAGCTCTCCAGCATATGCTTGCACAGAAAGAAAGAAAAGGCAGCAATCCTGAACCAGCCCTGGTGGGTTTTAAGTGTTGTGAAACTATGCAGTGTTATATTTTGTGGTCCCAAAGCAACGAGGTGGTACATGGGCAGGATGGGAAAGAAGCAGTATTAAAATTGACATGGCTTAAAATTGGACTTGGGCCTAATGGGTAGCCAGTGCAAGGACTAGAGTATGGAAACAGGGTTCTCTAGCAATTTAGTCTTCCTGAAGATATTGAAAAAAGGGACAGTTAATACTGGGACAGACAGCTGTTAGAGCTTTTGATACATCTGTTGATAGACTACTCAACCCATTTGATGGTCCTTCCCAGTTGGGCCTAAAAAAATGAAACTAGTCCTCTGTGAAAATGGAGTAACCCTCTCTGTTTATGTGGCCAGGTTTTGGTAGTGGGGGTGTGGGAAGGACTCCCCATGTCCAACAGAGCCAATGCCTGCTGGCTCCAGGATGGATCTGCTCCTGGGCAAGGCTGAGCCCATCAGTGTCTGTGTGTGGTAGTGCCTCTGGGATAAGATTTTTGAAGGGCCAGATGCAGAGGTGGTTTCCCTGGGGGAGAACCTTAGAAAAATGCCTTGGGAAACCCTATAAGCAAAAGGCTTATTCACATGCTCTCTATGCAAGTTGTTCCTAGAAAATTCTTGGTTCTTTGTGTTACTATAGATGGATTGTTGGTGCAGAGATTTTAATATTCTTAATTGCCCTTCCCCATTGGACCCTTCCCTCAGACCCCACCTTAACTCACCCCTACACCAGGATATATAAATACCCTGTCTGACCCTGGCCTGAGGCTCTTTGGCCCCTTGTTACTGCCTTGGTCTGGTTCGCTCCAATACAGTGGATGCCTTATTGCTTGTTATTTTTGTATTATTAAATTTGCTTTTTGGACAACTGGATCGAAGCTGTCTCTCTCTCCATTAAGTTGCCACAGGGCTGAGTCCCAAGGAAGCCCAAAGGGGTCTGAATGTCTGGGCTTGGATCCCCCCCAGGAGCTTCAGGCAGAAGTTGCTGCACAAGAGCAGTTGCAGCCAGAGAGAGAAGTGAGAATATGTGAGAGAAACAGCTCTGCAGGCTCTGAAGAAGGAGGGGCAGGAGATGCTCCAGGTACCAGTGCATCTTCAGCAGCCCATGATGAAGACCATGGTTGTAGCAGGCTGTGTGCCTGCAGCCCATGATGCTCCACAGGGAAGCAGAGATCCTCCTGCAGCCCCTGGAGGACCCCATGGTTGAGTATCTGGGTACCTGAAGGAGGCTGTGGTGCTATGGGAAGCCCACACTAGAGCTCCTGGCAGAACTTGTGACCCTGCAGGGGACCCATGCTGGAGCAATTAATGAAAAACTGCAGCCCATGGAAGGACTTGTGTTGGAGAAGTTCATTGGAGGACTGTCTCCACATTGGGGCAGAGCAGAGTGTGAGGAGGAAGGAGCAGCAGAAATAACATGGGATGAACTGACCACAATCCCCATTCCCCATCCCCCATCAGTGCAGTGGGGAGGAGGTGGAGAATTTGGGAGTAAAGTTCACCCTGGGGACAAAAGAGGGGTAGGGGAAGGTGTTAAAATTTGAGTTTATTTCTTATTACCCTACTCTTATTTGATGAGGAAATTGAGCTCATTACCCAAGTCGAGTCTGTTTGCCTGTGACTGTAACTGGTGAGTGTTGTCTCCTCATCCTTATCTCAGCCCGTGAGCCTTTTGCTATATTTTTTTCTCCTCTGTCCAGCTGAGCAGGGGAGTGACAACGTGTTTTTTGTGAGCACCTGGTGTCCAGCCAGTCAACCCACCACATCCTCAGACAACTCAACAGTCTGGTCCTAAGATGAACAGAGTATTGAGATGCTTTAAATAAAATTACCTGTCCATAACTTTAATTTACTTAGCTTTTAATACAATTAAAGTAACTGAAGCCACCTACAGGGAGGATTAGTTAAACTATAGACAAAAGTTCAAATATGACCCCTACCAACTTTGGCAGCTTAGTCACACACTGGAAAACTCATAAAAGATTTTGAATGTTCTGTTGTGTTTGCTGCTAAATGCCAGTGGTTTTAGGTCTGTGTATTAACATTGGGAATTTAAGTTACTTTTGGTCCAACTATCTACTTCCAGGATGCTTATGTTACATAGCAGGCCTTGATGAAGAAATTATGTGCTTTTTAAGGCAGCTGTGTTTTTAAAATGCAGGACTGTGTGCCCCCCAGCCCCTTCTTTGCATTTTGGTTCTCTAGAACAAAAATTATTAAATATCAAGAAAAGTGACTGAGGGAATGTCCACTTACTTGTTAGAGCCTCATCTTTGCTATGATGAGGAAATGTCTCATAGGAGAAATGCAGCAAAAGGATTGTTGTCGTGGTGACTACTAGCCAGCAGTTACAGTTGCCTCTTCTGCCTTGACATTATGTTGTACTAACATTGAAAATTTGTCCTTTGTTGTCTGTCCCCTTGCAGCCTGAGCAGAATCATGTGCATCTAGTTAGGATGTCATATGTTTTAGTGCTGAAGAAATGCTTTACCCAAAAGGAATTGTGTTCACAGAATGCCATCCTTTCCCTGCCTGTCTGTCTAATGCCACTCCTGGGGAAAATAAAAAGAAATGCTCATCATGTCTTCATTGGGCTCTGCACAAGCTTTGGAAAATGTTCTGATCTGCACGTGAATTGTCAGCAGGCAGGGTCTAGTGCTGTATAATTCCAGATAGATATAACTTATCTGAGATTATAAAAAGGATTATTTCTGGCATGCTGCTCTCAATACACCTGGTGGTTCCCTCGGGATTCCCCTTGGCAGTTCTCGAGGTGGTCTCCAAATGCAGCTGCAGAATGTCCTGGTACCACTAGGTGGCGGCAGGTAACTGCTATTGCCTGGCAGCTCATTAACATTTATAGAGATTCTGCCTGTGCAAGGTTTTCAGACTATTGTATTCCTAGGGGATAGAAGAGCTTACGTGGCCAATTTTAAGATGCAGGAGGGACTTCTTCCTCTTTTTCAGCTTTGGAAAAATATAAAAGGGCAGTTAATGGATGTCATTCTCTTCTGCTTTAAGTTTGTGTCTGGGGAAAAAATGCCTCCATACTTTCTTTGTGCAAATAGTAATCACAGCTTAGAACAAAAACTTGCATGAGTAGCAGCCGTGCTTTACACACCCTTGCTTTTCTAGCTGTATCATCCATATTGAGTGTTGCAGTCTACACAGGATCTGCAAAGAGAGACATGAGCGTTAGGTCCCTTAGCCTGCAGAACTTGAAAACCTGTCTGTAGGTTTAAGACTTGAAGCTTGTTTGTGAAAACTTATTGTTAAACATAATCATACCACTCTGAGGTTCAATATAGCATATGCCCTTATTTCCATTCTTCCTCTTCTGAAGCTGGTGCTTTCAAGTGTTTAATGATATGATATGATGCCATGTCTGTGAGGTGCTTGATGTTATGTTCTCCAAGGAGACACAGTAAGAGGTGCAGGCTCCCAACCATCACAGTGGAGAGAAATGGGAGTTGATGAGGATGTAAGACTTTGGTGTACCCTGAGGTCCGCTTTCATCTCTAAATACCTTCCCAGCAACTTGTTTATGAACACGTTAAGTGTTTTTACAGTATTGGACTTTCTAGAAGTAGGATTTTTAGATGGCCCAAGTGATTTCTTTCGAGTGAGTGTATATATATACTTGTAGGTATCGGCATGATATGTGGCTCATGTTTTTCTGAACCCTCACTCTCTTATGCCTTCAAAGTAGCATGTGAGGATTGTCCCAAGAGTTGTGAAACGATGCTCTGTCAGATGCTGAGACTGGTTGTAAGGTTGTCTCTGAGTGTCAGTGGATTATGTGTAGCTAAGAAAATGCCTTTTTCTGTGCTAGGTTTTTGTTCTGTTGATCTAATTTTTGAGGTTGAGAAGGCTATCATTTTCAGTCTGTTTATGTAGTAGAACCTTTAAAAATACCTCTGAACAGGAATTTGTAACTTCCTGGTTGGGGTCACTCAGCCCAGGCAGGATAGAAACTCAGACCACTCACAAGTTCCAGTAAACAGCACTGACCCTGGTGCAAGGGATCATGTGTCTCCCACATGAACATGTATCCCTTCACTAAGCTGTCTCTTCCTGGCCACTCTTACACAGGCCTCTAAATGTCCAGACAATCATCCTGTTGCTCCATAGTTAAACTCCTTTTTTTGGCTGCTGTGTGGGCTTTCTAATTAGCACTTCCAGTGAGGGAGCAAGATTCTCCATGACTGAACCATGAAAGGAGGCTGGAAGAATGGGTGTATTGTCCCTATGTGATCTTCTGTGATTTCTTGGTAGTTTGAGAGACTTTGAGGAACAGACATTTTCATTCCTTTTGTTACTGAGGGTTCAGTCAGTGGAGGTACTTAGAGTTGGGTTTGCCTCCATTATTTCCTTAACAGCCCTCCCTGTCCCCCAAAACCTAAGCCTAGCTTTGATGCTACATTTCATACTGTCTCTCACTGCTTATTAATCACTCTGAAGTGAGGAAGGTTAAAACCCAACCTTGGCCATGTCCAATTCTGGCCCATCATTATAGAATAAGAATAGAAACCATGCTAAAAATAAAAATTAAACTTTTCTGGCATACAGTCACAGACAAAGGTGTCCAGTGGCAGTGACATATGGGGTAAGACATGTAAGAAGTAAGCAAGTATGGAAAAGGGACCTTTTCACCTGCTTTCACCTCACTAGTTTACTTTCTGAGGGTTTGAGGAAGCATAGTGGCCTAAGTTTAGCCTGTAACCAGTTGATGGACCCACTTTATAGATGAGCAGAGTTAACTGGAACTTACAGGGTTAAGTTAAACAAATTTTTTGTTACTTATTTTAAGGAATGTTTTTTGTCTGTCCAGAGCTGTATCTGTAATTTAAATTTGTTGTGCATTATCCTGTAGAAACCCAAAAACTAAGCCCATGTAACTACAGAACTTATGCCTTGTGGGAGCCCAGAAAAATGGATGTTGGGAGATGGGGATGAGCTGTTGAAGTGAGTGCAAGTACTGAGCAGACTCAGGATGCAAAGGGTGTGAAACAGTTCAGGAGTCATCTGTCTTAAGCAAGGTGTTGGAGATTTAAGATTTCTTAATCTCAAAGTTAAAACTGCCTCAAATACTTTTGTGTCCAAAAGATGGATCTTAAGGGGTAAAAAAATTGCATCAGTCTCCTAGTTCTTTCCTGTCAAATTATTTGACATGGAACAGAGATTGAATGAGGGGGGCTGGGCAGAAGAGTCTGGTAGGGGTTTTTGTATATGTTGAAAAGATGGCTGAACCCTGTGGGAGAAAAAGTGGTTTTGCTTTTTGAAAAGTGTAATTGATGAGTCATGTGCTTTAAACATTATTAACAGCATTCAGTATTAGCTGTTGTTTGAGTTATATGGTGTCTGTTCAGAAAAAACAATGCATTGTTCTGCCATATAACTCTTCATTAGGCAGTGGGAGTTAAAGGGAAGATCTCTGCATTGCTTTCTGGCCTTGGCTCCCTGTGGCATTTTAGTGGTAAGTGTGATTGATATTGTTACTAACACTGTAGTCTTGGTTAATAAAGCAGGTCATGTTCTAAAGAAAGGTGTTAATAATAACAATTTTTCAATAAGTTTATTGAAATAAACCTTAAGTTTTGTAGATTTGATTTTTGGAGTGTTTAACTTTGTGTTGAGTAAAGCTAGATAGTTACAAAAAATAATAACTATGCAGAACTATAAAATCCTGTAGTGTTTCTCTAGAAGGAAAAGGGTGATAGAGCCAGGTGAGTTGTCTGAACCTTTAGGCAAGATCTTGGTTTGGAGATTGGGGAGTTGTGGGTTTGAAAAGTAAAAATTGTTTCTTGGCATGTTCATTGTTCCTGTAATTTGTTTTCCATGGTGTCTGCAGTGATTTGTCCCTTGCTAGAGAAGGGGGAAATGATGAAATACTGAAGCGACAGTCTGGGAAACTGTATACTCTTGTATGATTCTGTATCCTATTCAACTTCCTGCGTGATAGTGGTGTGCTCTGTAAATTACCTAGCAGCATTCCTATTTATGACTCAAATTACACACACAGGTTGTTTTTAGTTTTCTTTTGCATTCAGTCTGATGTTGAAACAAAATGATATGTTTGGTAAAGGGCAGCTGAACCAAAAAAACCCCACCACAGTCCCCTGGATAATAACAGGTTACTAAACAAGAACTGCAGCAGCCTGTTCATTGTGCTTCTACCTTATTACAAGTCTCATTTGTTTTCTGATACCCAAATTCTATATACAGCATGTCACCTTCCTTTACCAAATAAACAACTACTGGTTTGTTCATGCAAAATAATCAAATGTGTTTTATGCAAGTTCTTTTGAAGGCATGCTTTCCCAAATATGATTTTTAAAAGATGAGAGAGTGATAGAAAAGAGTGGAGTCATAGGATTTCCTGGTGTGGAAGGGGCCCACAGCAATCATTAAAGTCCAGCTCCTGGCCCTGTACAGGACAACCCCAAGAATCACAACAAGTGCCTGAGACCATTGTCAAAGTGCTGTGTTAGGAAGCTGAGGTTTTCTTTTCTACTTGTAAAAACTTGAGCACAATCCAAAAAAAAAAAATAAATAAAAAAGAAAAAATTGAGCAGGATGCAAAAAATTCAGAGGAAGATGAGTGGAATGAATTCTCTTTTCAGTTCCTCTGGAAATAGAAATGTTTTAAACACACTATGAAAAAATCCTACCAATAGAAAGGAGGAAAAATAGTATAAATCTCAAAGTTAGAATGCACATTTTACATTTTGATTCTAGTTATCATCTGATGTTATTACATGGAAAAAGCAATTTAAATGGATGTGTTCTGAAATACTGATTTCAAATGTGACCTCTGCTTGTTTTGGCTTCTGCTTGTTGTATGTTTTAAAGAGCACAGATAGTACTTGTTCAAACTCATCTTAGTTCCTTGCTCTGTGAAAATTATCTTTCAGTTGCATCTGTATGCATGAAATAATTTTAAGGCCATTTAAAACATCTGTGAGCACCAAAAATAAGCTGCACAATAAAATAAGTCTTTCAATAAAGACTCTGCTCCAGGATTTAAAAGCTTTGCAGTGTCTTAGCAGACAACACAAGTGTGAAATATAGGCAGTCAGGCACTTAGGAAGCATTGAGTAAGTCCTTGGTTCCTGGGATCTTCATTTCAAGTTAGAAGTCCTAAAACATCAAATGACATGTGACTGTAAGGGAGCTAATTTTTTTCACTAGATCTAGCTTTTTGTAATTGAGCCATCTGCATTCTTTCATGGTCAGGTGCAGGTTACATGTTATTGAGTGGCAGGAACAAACAAGATACTGCATTCAATGGTCAGTTAAAAAAAAAAAAAAAACACTCCAAAATTATGTGTACTTCTGTGTATGCACAAACACTTCCCAAAGTCATCCAGAACAGCAGGGAGATCCTGTCATTCCAATAGATGGAGGCTGTTGCTTTAGAAAGAAAAGGAGTCTAACACAACTTCTGTGCCTTGCATTTCTTGCCATCATTTTGTGGGGTTTTGGCTCTTGTGCTGGATCATTAGGAACTGTGTATTCATTAACATAAAAATTTCCTTTTTGTTCTCCTTTTTATCTTCTGTGGCAAATATTCCTCCACTAGAAGTGGTAAAATGTGTGGAAAAGCTGAGGCTTTTTATATTGAGAGTAACTCTGGAAAATGCTAGTTAATGTTTCTGTATCTACTGATCAGAAATCAGAAGAGGAAAGCAGGCTTTGTGCTAGATCACTGTAAAAGACATTTACACTACATGCTAGTAAACCAAACCGTTGGGGAAGATGGGGACACGCATCCCCCTGAAGATCTCATTCTGGCCTATGTATGGCCAGACTGGCACATGCTGTGTGGGCCAGAGAGGTTCATAGTCATCATATAACTTGCTGTTGATGTGTAATGTTACAGCATGGTAAAGGGTTGAGCTGAAGATTCCTCAGGAAAGTGGTGAAAGTTGAAGATCACAAATCAATTCATTTGGCTGTCAGTGTGCCAAGGGCCTTTAACAGTATCTCCACCTTGACCGCAGTCACAGCGTTATTATCTCTGTGATGTGCCACACCAACACCATACTGCATTTTGATGTGTCTTGGTTTGGAAAGACAGGGATGTGGGGGTGGGCGAGGCTCCGGTGGCTCTGCCCTGGAGGGGGCCCTGCTGAGGAGAATTGCACAACCTCCCTGCAGACCCCTAAGATAAGAAGGCAAGCTTTCAGTCACAGCGACCACTAAAGGATCCACACGTCTCCAGGAGATTTTATGTAGATCTGTTGTAAACAATTGGCTTTACCCTTTCCCCTCCCACCCTAGTCCCCCATAAAACCCCCTGAGTCCCCCTAGTCCCCAGGGTTTTTTTCCGTCCCTGGCTCCCTTCGCTGGTACCTTGCAATAAAGCTACTTCCTGCGGAATTGCCAAACGAGACCCTCTCTCTCTTTCCCGGGCCGGCTAAAAGAGAAGCGAATCTCGCAGGGCAGGAGCTGAGAAATCACAAGAGCTGAAAAATCGCTGCTCTGCCCCCCTGCTGAGACGCTCTTTGCCAGCTGAGGGAGTGCTCTGACCCCCCAGGAAGCTGTCTCTAATGAGAGACCTTTTGGGGTGGCTCTGGCCTCCTAGGTCTCAAGCTGCAGACCCCAGCACCAGCTGGAATAAGGTATCTGCCAGGGAAAGCTGGAGTTTCCCTTGGAATGGAGAATGTAAACCCCTCACCCCTTGCTAAAGTATAATTTTGCAATCAAGGGCTTTCAGGCAAAGATTTGGGAATAGGAATAACAGTTCTTTACTAAGAATACTAACAATACAAATGTAGTAGAAAAATAAAACCACCCAACCAAACCAGCAAACAAACAACAATTTTGAAAAACCCTGACAACCTGTTGGTCAGGGCGTTGGAAGCAGTTCAAAAGTGAGTCTTCCTGGAGTGGCAACTGGGGTTCTGGTGGAGTAGAGATGATCCTGTAGAACAAGGGTCCAGTGGTGGTGAGAAGGGGTCCAGTCTTCCTCCAGGAATTGGGTGAAGGTAGATGCCTTTGTGTTCCTGTGTCTCAGTTTTATCCAGGTAGGAATGGTTGGCTCCCCCCACTGCGTGGAGGGTGTCTTAATGGCCCATTAGCAGAAAATATTCCCCTTGGGGGGAGGACTGGTGGTGAAAGAGATAAGAAACACTGCCCTACCTGGTTTTAACAGTCAGCCCATTATCAGAAGGCATCTGCCCCTCTCCCCCCAGAGTTACAAGAGATAAACATCTCCCCAGCTGCTTTTAACAGATGAAATAGAATGCACACCCCTGGCTCCGCAATGCAAGACATGATGAGTCTTCATTCAATGCCTGGAAAAAAACAACCTGAGTGATTTGTAGATCACACAGTGGTGACTGTATTCAACTTCACTTAATTTCAAACTAGTGTCCAAAAAAACTTGCATTTGCCACACTCTTCCTAAGACTGTTGAATTTAAGGTTGTAAAGTATTTGCTAGTCTACTCAGTTATGTAGTCAAGAAACTCGACAAAGTTTTCTTCCTGATTGAACTTACACAGCTGACTTTTATTGCTTTGGGTACTTGGTGTTTGTTCAGTCTGGTGTTTTGGTGAGCTCAGCTGTAACCACTAAATCTTCAAATGTGTTACGGATATGGAGAATTCAGACTTCTAATTACAGCTTTCTCCATATGGACATCCCAGGTATACATTGCAGTAACTTCTGCTTCTTGCTGATGCGTAGCTTGGGACAAGATAGTGCTTGTGAATAGGAGTTGCTCGGGGGAGAGTTGGGTGGGGCTTTTTGTTTTAATGTTTTGGGGAGGGTGTGGGTGTTTGGTTTTTTGGGGATTTTTGGGGCTTGGGGTTCTTTTTTTTAATTCCTCATTCTTCGTAATCTTTGATGTGTTTGTATTCCAAGAATGATATGTTGTTTCACCCCTAAGACAAAAAAAGTATCATAAGAATTTCTTCCTTTTCAGAAGCATAACATGTGGAAAATCAACACAACGTAGCCCACAGCCAGAGAACCTCTGTATAATTTGATGTGTTTTTTCATATTGCTTTGTGGAAGAATCTGTTTAAAATTAGTAGGCCATAGTTTTTTAACAGTGCACTTAAACACCGTAAGACCTAGGCAATGTTAAATAACTGAGAAAAATCTGGATGTTGTAATACTATTTACTAACACATTTAAGCAATCATAAAGAAAATGTTTATGGAGTAGATGTTATAGGTAAACAATACATGGTGGTCTGTTTTCATTGGAAGCCCTCATATAATGGTTGCTTCTTCTAATGAGAATACAGATAATCCCCCTATACATACATTTTCTTGAAAGGATACAAATTGTTGTTTGCTGTAGGCAGAATGAGGACAAGCTGTTCAGTGTTTGCCTTTTAAGTATTAAGATCAGCATGTATCTGGTTCTGAAATATGTGGGAGCCTTGCAGTAATTTCAAAATGTATATATTCTTCTGAAATTTTGCGTATTTGCTTGATCGTGACTGGGACCTCTTTTTTTTTTTCTTCAGGGGAACTGTATCAATCTGACTGATGCCTTGACTCTGTATGAAGAACAGCTTAGCAGGCTTTATTGTCCTGTGGAGTTTTCAAAAGAAACTGTGTGTGTTCCCTCCTACATGGAATTGTATCCTTAAAGACTAAAGAAGACTGGAGTGTGTGTATTAATAAATCAAGCAAGCATAGATTGGTTGGAGGTAATGACTCAAGCAGAAAGGCAGTTCTGATTTAAACACTTAATGTTTTTTCGTAGTAAATGAACTACTACAGTTTTATTTTGAGGATAATTGTAGGAATTGTTTTCTAAAAGTGCTATAAATTCACAGCTGGTGAAATGATCAGCACCTTTCATGAACAGGCTGTTTTTGTTAATGTTTTTGAGTGGTGTATGTGATGTAGGATAAATGGTATGATAAGGGTAATGCTGCTTGGGAGTTCTGACAAGGCTGTATCTTCTTATTTTCTTTTTTCTTATACAAAAATAAGAAACTAACTTCATACAGATTAGCGTGATCCAGATCTTTAAATATTATCTGATAGAGCTGTTCTTGAACATACAGCTCAGACTTGATTTTTAAGTCCGGGGAATGGGGAAGAGTGATTCCTAAAATCATTACTAGTTAGTGTTACTGGGAAAAAATTCCAAGTAGAGGGATATGCATATTCTCAGCAACATCCCATTCCTAAAAATAATCCTTCAGATTTTTTTTCAATTTGTGGGTGTCAAGGAAGTTATATAAGGAGCCTAGAAGTTTAAACTTCAAGCCTTTAGCATCAGAGGGGCATTTTGATCTACTGTAAAGTGGTTCTGTCAGCTGCATTTGCCTTGTGTTTGCTGCTTTTGTGGGATCTCCCTGGAAATGTTTCTGCAGGGTGAAGCCTCCTGTTGCTGTCCCTCTTGACAAGGAAACATCTTTCCACAATCTTCTTATTCATTAAGCACATGATACTGCCACAGCCTTTCTTGTGTTGTGTGTGTGTTCATTTGCCTCCTTTCTGTGTCTCTGAGCCTGGTGGTGTCCAGTGCTGCTGCCTCCATACTGACCCTGTACTGACTCCAGGGGACTATAGCCAGCTCCTCCTGCTTCTCATTATTGTCAGCTCTTTGTGAGATTTGACCTTGCATTTTCACGACAAAGTAATGTGAAGGATGTCAAGATACTTGCCCTTAAAAGCTTACAGTTTTAGAGAAACTGGTTATTTTTGCCTTTACAACTGCCAGGCCTTAATGGAACATGTATGTGATTTGAAGAGTAGGCATCTTTGAACTGCTGAGTCAAGAAGACAATCTAGGGAGATTTCACTTTTGAGTGTTTTGCCTACCCTTTATGAGCTACCAGAAGTTTTCAGAATTTAAATATAAGTAAAAAGAACTACATTTTAACTGTATACAAGTGTTACCTTTTTTTTTTCTCCTTAACTGCTTTATTTTCTCCAGATGGGTATTCTACACGATTTGGAAGAAACAGACTGGCATCTGAACATCAAGATCATTTGAGATTATTTTAAATGTACATGCTGCATGGAGCGTATAGGCCTGCCACATGCTGCATATTGGCATCTTGAACCTTTAAATTATATGCTGTAGATGATCCTGAAACTTAGTCATGCTATTGATTGTGAATTCTTTATTTTTTTTTATTATTATTTTAATTTAAAAGCAAATGGAAAATGTATATTTTGACAAGCTAGGGTGTTATTTTTGAACGTCAACTTAAAGATGAATAAGCAGCAAAACTATATAGCTGCTGACTGCACTGAACCTTTAGAATGTGATCCTTTTTATTTTTTGTAGATCTTCACAAACTGGTTGATTAAAAAAGACATCTTTAGCATTTCATCACTGAAGGGTGGTCCATGGAGTTTTTGTTGTTTTTGTTTTTCCAACAGATTTTTCATTTATGGTGCTTTTTAAAAATGGGGAGAGGGTTTTTGTGTGGTTTTGTTCTGTTTTTTTTTTTTTAATGAACATTGCTGTGCTTCCATATAGAGAAGTGCATAACTAAAAAAAAAATCTTTTGAGAGAATACCCCAAGTCCTTTGTTACAAAGGGAAGAAAGTGTTAAATTTTTATTTGCCCTAGTTTCATTCATCATTGCTGTAATCTGTGCTGCAGAAAAATCTTTGGCCTTTTACCTCCTGGAATTCTTTAGTTGCTGCCATATTGATTATTTGATACAGATTTGACAGTGGCTTTGTACTGAAGCAAGAAGATCAAGGCTGGATTTTCATTCCACCACAGTGCAAGAAATTGAGTGTAGTGAGATTCATTTGGGCATATCTTCTCCCCAGCCTTATGGGAAGCACTAGATTTTTGAAGGAGAGGTTGGCTTAGAGGATGAAGAAATGTGGGTGTGATGTCATCTATCTTTATGTGCACCTGTACTGAATGTTTTGAATCAAGTGTGTGTGTGTGCTTCAGAAGGGTCAGTGATGGTTGTATTGCCACAGAGAGCCCATATTGTGTGAGGCTCTTGCTCAGTGAGATTCACTTGCAGTGTAAAAATCAGTAGAAGCTGGGGGTGCATTTTAGTTCTGTTCTGAAAGAAGATTCATTTCTCTTTAGCAGTTTCTCATGCTGTCAAAAGTTATATTTTTGTAAGAGTTTGCTATGTATCAACTGCAATATTTGTGTTTAAAAATCCTGCTTGAAAGGAGGTAGGAAGGATATGACCAATATGTGCATTTTTTACTTTTCCAGGGTAGAATAAAACGTGCTATTTCCCTGAACACTCTAATCCTGAAGAAAGATGTTTCATTCAACACCCATATCAACATTTTCTTAGTTTTACTGGAGAAAGTTGATTTGCCCTGCCAAGATACTGTTAATGAAAACAAACAAGGCAAAACCTGTTCTTTATGTTCTTAAACTATACATAAAGAAAAAATTTATTGCATCCCACATATATAAACAATTCATGGAATCTGAGTAGCCTATGCAGAATTCCAGACTGATATTAGAAAATGTGCCAAAATTTGCTTTTTCTTTGGTCTCTTAATTGGCCTAAAGCTGTTAAAATGTTTTCTGTTTGGGTAGCCAATAGAAGCATTTTTCAGTCCTACTATTTTAAATTATCTCAGTTAATTCTCTAATATACACAGGGTGCAGTTCTTCCATGGCCTACAGCTTGTGAATCCCTGAATACTCCCAAAGAACAGAGCTTCCCTCTAAATAGAATAAAAGTTTCCTGTATTTCCCCGAGTGTTATAGCTCTGTTGTAGGTGTCCCAGAAAATATTTTGATATTATTACCTATAATCTGGTAGAGACTCTTCATTTATGATCCAGGACTGCAGTCAGTTTATTGTCTAGCTGCAGATGAATGCAGCTATCCTGTAAACAGGTGTATCCATAACTTTGCAAGCATGAATATTTCCATTAGTTTAGTGTCATTACTCATGTAGGTGAAATGAAGCACACAGGGACAGAGCTCAGAGCATCTGTGTTCCTGGGTAAGCTTGGCAGATGTAGAAATCAGTCACAAGTGGGGGTGGTTTGGTTTTTAGCAAGGAGTGATGACTTAATCTGTTTATTGTACCAGGGCTTTTGCTTCCCTTTAGCATCTCTGTACAGGGGGCTGCTGTTCTGTAAAGATTTCCAGAATGACCAGGGGATCTGAATTGCGTATTAATAGCTGAGAGGCAGCAGTGCTTGCAGACTTTTCAACTAATAGGGTATGAAGAGAGTTGGAAGAATTTTTTTTAACTTTTTTTTAACGTAGTGTTTTGAAGTGATAGATGAAGCATAAGGCCATTCAGCGAACACTGAACATTATATTTTTTAAGTTGCTGAACTGATTCTGAGCAAATATATACACATTGTAAGTCTTTATTTATTTGCTGCTGTAGTGTAGATTTTTTTAAAAGAAAAACAAGTCTCTGTGTTAGAATTTTCCAATGCAAACCGCTGTAGCTGGTCAGTTTTCCATGTTTAAGGCCAGTTGGAAAATGACTATGATTGCTGCACTATGTATGCAAACAGTTCCCAAGACATGGCTGGCATTAGAGGTTTCTTAATTATTCTTTGCACTAAATGCTGCTTCCACCTAGAAGTTATTGACTGATAGTAGGTTGTGCAAGGAGAAGACTGCTGGCATTGTATCTACTGCATCAGTGCAGTGCACATGTTGAAATAAAGGTACGCTGTCATTACTTGTGTGTTTGAATTGTTAGAGCCATTGTGGATTCAGTATTCAAATCACAGAATTGATGGGTATGATGCTTACCATTGTACCTCCTTTTTCTTTGTCACAAAGGTACTTCCTGGTCCTTTTATTGAGTAGCTTTTCTGTCTCAGATTAATAAATTCAGTTTTTTTCCATATAATAAATGCTCCGATAAGATACTCTGTAGTATGGAACAGTGATATTTGTAATGGGAGGAATCACTTGAGACTTCAGTGATGTTTGCCTAGAAAGAATTACTTTTCTGTACAGCATTTTAGATGTGAATTCTTTGAAGGTCTCTAAGTGGAAGTTTGAGTTTTTCTGCTGAAGCAATAAGTTGGCTTTGGGTGACAGTGTGACTCATTGCATGGCACAGAGAAAAAGACAGTCTTAGGAGAAGTCAGTGTGACATTGAGAATGATGGAAACTGGCACGGAGGTTTAGGAAACAGGGAGAAGGGCATGAACAGGACAGGCACATCAAGCAAGTTATTAATCTTACCAAATCACATCCCAGAATGTCATAAAATGAAAGAAAAATGACTTCCAGGAAATACAGAGAGATTTACATGAATTCCAGCTAACTGGAAAAGACAGGTATTTACATCTGCATTAAGTACAGTGATAGCAGAAGGGTTGCTAGTTGGGAAGAAGAAAGGGGGAGGGTTTAACTTGGAGGGGAAAAAGTCTCACATATAGACTGAGGCTAGAATAAGGAGTTATTTTGCAGTGCCTACATGCACAGTAGGGACGATAGGTATCTTGGGTTTTTATTTTTGCTATCTGAGAGTTTGAGGTGTTGACAGCTTGCTGGAGGGAACAAGGCGAGGGGACGGGTGAGAGGAAGAGAACTCAATTTCTTATTTTAATTGAGGAATAGGCGACTGCAGATGATGTTGCCTGTGGGTAATAGGAAGCTGACAAACTTTTCCCACAGAGAGGAGAGTAGTTGGAGTCATTAGAGATGCCGAGGGAGCAAGTGAGAGAAGTAGCAAAGCAAGCAATTGCTGCAGTGATTAATAATAGCACTGGGCAGCTTAGAAGTGCCTTTTTGAAATGTGAAATGCTTTAGGAGGCAAGGAATGAGCAATGTGGAATGGGAGCTGGGAAGATGGGAAGAAGTTCATACTGTGGTCATACATTGCAGTGATCTTGAACTTCGGAGGTAGAAGTGGAGAAGGTAAAAAGAAGGAAAAGTAAAATGTGAAATTAACTTCATAACTGGAAGTGTGATGAGAAGTATTCCTGTGCAATGTCAAGAGTGGAAAAGATGAAGGGACAAGAGGCATTAAGTTGGAAAGGAACTGGGGAAATGAGGAAAGAGGAGGAATCAAGAAACAGGACAGCACAACAGATGTAGTGTGGGGATTTGGGGAACACATCTGGACATACAAAAAACTGCCAGTCACACTGCCCAGCCTGTCCTCTGATGGTACTGGATGGAGAAGGAAAAGAAATTGGAAACATTTGAGGGGGTTTTTTTGTTTTTTTTTTTTTTTAAATGAGTAATGAATGCAAGATGTCTTCTAAGTATTTTAGAAGGAAAAGAGCTTAACTGCTGGAAATTAAATAAAGACTAAAAGGAAACTTCAGATTAAGGAGTATTTAAGGGTAGACTGATTACTGAAGCAAATAAAGGCAAACTTCATGAAATCAAAAGGCAAGGCAGCTGTGGGATTTAACTGTCATGGATTGTCACTGAGCATGGAAGGGAGGAAAGCAGAAGGATACCAGTGGCGTCTCTGCTGTCTTCAGCTCCTGGAACTGGAAATCCTGATCAGAACTGGCAAATGTATGATACTAATTAAAAAGCACTGCTATGACCATCTGACTTCAACATGCCATGATAACTTTGTGTGTTACTTGAGAGGATGTTTCATGACTCAGCAATGAATGTGCCATGTTGCCTGTGCAGCACCCAAATACAAAAGTATTTTATTGGTTTATAATGGAAACATTATGCAGCTGTTCTTTGTATAGGCACAGAAATGCACCAATGGAATAAAACAATAGTTTGAGTGGATGGGAATAGCAAAGATGAGCGTGTACAGCTCTGTGAAGCCTTTTGTCGTTCTGGTAGCTGCTAGTGTTAATCTAACACTTCCCCATTTAAATTTAGTTAATGATCAAACCTGATGGGTTTCATTTAAAAAAAATTAATTTTATTCCATGGTTTGTCCTGATTCTGCACTTAAGCTCCTCACTGGGACATCCTGTGAAATTACTTCCTAGTGATTGGCATGTCTTGTAACACAGGTGTTTTCAATGATGTTTTATAACCACTGGTTAGTTAATTGGGGTGGAAGGATGACAGGTTTTTTTTCAGGAAAGAAATTTTTGACAGCTCATTGTTTAAAATCACAATGAAGACTGACAGAATACTTATAGGAACATGCATTGACTTTTCTTTTTAGAAAGGAGCGGATACTGTTAGAAATTTTCACCTGTGTCTTGAATTAAAATATTTCTACTACGATTGTAGAATTCTTAAAGTATATATAATAGTTAAATACTAAGGAAAGGGAAATCTGCTGGCATTTTCTGGAGCTGATTTGCAGACAGCCATGTGGCTTAAGTTATAGTCAAGATGCACTTAATAGAGGCATGAAGGTAATCAACCATTAACCTAACACTGCCAACACTTAACTCATGTCCCTGAGTGCTGTATCTGCTTCATGGATGGTGACTCATGTGCTTCCCTGCACAGCCTGTTCCAGTGCTTCACAATGCCCTCAGTGAAGAAAAATTTTTCTCAATAGCCAGCATAAACTGCCTGTGGCACCAAGTGAGGCCATTGGCTCTTGTCCTACTGTTTATTACTGGGGAGAAAAGAGTGACCCCCACTTCACTGCAGCCTCCTTTCAGGTGGTTAAAGACAGCAGTAATGTCTCCCCAGTCTTTTTGCAAGGCTAGAGAAACCCTCTTGCCTCAGCTGCTCCTGCTAAGGTTTGTGCTCTAGGGTTGCACAGAGTGATCCCCCAAAGGCCTGTAGACATCCCGGAGTTACTCTGTTACCGACTGTCAGATCTTCACCCACTGCTGAGCCTCACCCACCTCTGGATGCAGTTCAATGGCTTCTGGGAGATGGCCTTGTGTGCAGAGACTTCTGTTTTTCACTTTTCTTCCTGCGCTGCTCCAACGTGGAAGGATTGCCTGTGTCTCCCAGGCAGCTCATGGTGCAGGTAAATGGTCTTTGGCCTGAGTGTCTGGGCCTGGTAGCAGTGAAGCTGCAGGACTGGCCAGAGTGAGAAGTGACAAAATGCTGCATAGTGGAGTTGGGAACAGCCCTGTGGACAGCAAGGTGAGAGGAGGAGGGGAGAAAGTACTGCAGGCACCAGAGGAGAGATTCCCCTGCTGCCCTGGGCAGGACTCCAATGGAGCATGGGCTTCCCTGCAGCCCTTGGAGGGAACCAGGCCGGGTAGGGATGCACGCCGCTCTCCACAGGACCTGCGCTGGGCACAGGGATATTTCCTCCTCTCAGCAGCAGGTTTATCCTGGAGGACTGTGGCCCTTGGCTGGGATCCCAGCTCTGGAGCAGGGGAAAACTGTGTGGGAGATGGAGCAGCAGGGTAGAGCTGGTGATGGTGACTGAGCCCAGCTCAGTGCCCCACTCTCAGGGGAGTGGGGCAAGGAAGGGGCAGGAGTGAACTTCAGCCCAAGAAAAAAGACTTGGGATGTGAGAGGTGTTTAATCTTTGTTGCTCACTTCCCTGCATTTTTGACTGGCAACACATTGGTAACTGGTAATTGGTAAAATGATGGAAGGTCAGCTGGAAGGAACATCTAGAGCAAGAAGAAGTATCTGATCCAACTTCCTGACCACCACAGAGTGATGAAAAGTTAGAGCATGTTGTTAAAGGGCATTGCCCAAATGCCTCTTAAATGCTGGCAGGCTTGAGGCATTCACCACCTCTCTAGGAGACTTGTAGGATGGGCATTTTTCTTAGGTCTCCCTGGAACACATTCGACTTTTAAAAAAAGTGATACATTAGGTGTGACTGGGAAAACAAGAGAGGAATTTAGTGCTCTTCTAGGTAAGTAGGACAAGAGACAGCCTCGTTAAAACTGAGGAGTCCAAACCATTTTCAAGTTGCTGACTAAGCCTGGAGGCATAAACATATTAACAACTTTTGGAACTTCTGGAACAATGAAAGAAGTTATCTTGAGCTAAATCTGAAAAGCCAAACTACTGCCAAAGCCTTTCTATTGCAGTGTGTGTTTTCAGCCTAGAGGTTGTGCTAGAACTATTTTGAGAGCTTGCTCCCAATACAGACCTAACCCTTAGGTTTGCTGAGACTACAAAGTAGAGTCTCTCTTGTCCACTCTCTAAACTTCTGTTTCTAGAAGTGCTGCAAATGCTTATGAGATATGTGAAAATTTAATTGGCTGTAACTTCTCAAAGATAAATATTTCAAACTTTCTTGACTGGAGGGTTTTCTAAGGTCTGTTTAACCCCATCCCCCGATGCTACAGCTTATGGGAGAGGGTTGCTGTGAAGTAATTTGTTCCAGTAGCTGTGCCATGTGAACGGTCCCAGCTATCTCTGCACTCTCATTGCTTTGGCCTCACTTGTGTTGGGGTGTGTCTCTGCCATGAGAGTTTCAGGGAGCTCTCCCATGGCTGGGTGACCAACCAAGTGGGTTAAAAACAGGCAAGCAGAGACTTTAAAGGGAAATGTGAAACTGATGTCACTCAGCTTCACTGCTGAAACAAGCAGATGAAAAAGCTGTCTGTGCTTCAAACAGACCTGTCTGGCTCCTCATGTGCTGGCAGACCTCAGTGGTGAGCAGGAATGCAAGCTGGTTACTGGGACTGAGGAGGCAAGTCATACCAGGTGTAGGATATGGGATAAATGTTTAAAGTAAAGGCTGCAGAGCATCATGGTTTTTACTTGCTTTAGAAATGTGGAGGGGAGTTGTTAGGGGGCTGTCCCTTGTTTTTTTCTTGTATTTCTCTGACCCTGTCTTCTGAATTACCTATGGGTCCCTTCCAACCCAAAGATACTCTATGGTATTATGATTGGAGTCATCCAGAAGTTTCAAATCATTTGAACTTTTGAGAGTACACAAGAGGTGAGCTAGTATCTTTGATCTAGTGGGAACTAAAAGCTTTATCTGTGTCAATAGCCTGCTGGTGGTGTAGCTTGGTAGGTGTATATGTTGTTTTTCAGTTACTTGTTGTCATTCATATCTTCAAAACTTTTAAATAAAATTTTATTTCACTAATTAGGCTGTCCCAGTTGATTTTGGTTATGTGGACTGATTTTCTTCTGTTCTTCTGAGGTTAGATTAAAATACAATCATATTTACTCAAATTTTAAATACATTTTCTCACAAGGAATTTGTTTTAAAGGATATGGGGACAGCACCCATTTTGTGCAACATGAGCTTCCTGGCTCTTGATCTTCTTTGCTCTGTTCTTTAACAAGAAAGAAATGTGATGCCCATTATTTAATTTCACTTTTACTACAAGCAAAATCAGCAATGTGATTTTAGATACCTTTGCAGAAGGACTGCTGTTACATGCTGTCACAAAGGCAAGCCCCTGCTCTGTGAGTTACAGTGGCAGCGTACCTGTGTGGGCGATGGTGAGTTCCTTCATCTAGTAGAAGTGTTTTTCTGTACTGAACATGTATTATTTGGGAGAGCAGAACAACATGGTTTAGGTCTGGATCAGGTTTGTGACCTGGCTTTCCAGCATCTGCTTGGCTGTCTGGTGGCAGTGAGTTTTTCCAGTGAACTGAAATTTTGCCATTTTTAAGCATTTAATTGTGAACAAATGATAACCAAATACATCTGAACTTCAAACACACTAAAATGCATTTTATGTCATGCTGATCAAAATATATTTGAATAGCTTTAAATATTTTATAGTGCATCCGGATTCATTCTCAATGGAATGAGCATGATTCATGCTCAATGGAACTTGATGGATGAGTTTCATTCAGTATTTTATTTAGTTTAAAATCCTGTTTTATAGTTGCTTTTATGCCCAGATATAGGGAAGAAAAATACATGGTTAAAATAAAAGCAGTAAGCCATAAATGTTTTCATGAAATGAGGTTGAAAACATTCCATACTTCTTAAGAGCATGTTTTCCAAAGGCAAATGCTGCAATACCCCAAGAAAATGTAGTCATGGCATTACACTATGAAAGCCTAGACAGGGATGTGAGTTTATCTGATTGACTCAGAGTGAAGTGAGCTGCATTTGCATCATTCCTGGTAATGTGTTCTGGAGCTCTGAAAAGTGTGAGTAGTGACAGCAAAGGGAATGAATTCATTTCAGCAATGGTCAGCACCTTGGTGAAAAGCAGGAACATGGCATTACATTTTTTCAGACTGCTTTTCCAGGGAAAGACTTGGAACCAAAGAAAGTTGGGAAAGGCCTGTGTAAGAGGAGCAGGTCTTAACCTCTAGGAAGTGTAAGAAAGACCTGTGAGGAAATGGAGGGCTTTCACTTAGTTGATATCCTGGGCTGTGGGACCACAGCACACACAGCCTGGGATCCTGATCTCTCTGATGCCTCTGGCACACAGAAATTCTCATCAAGGTCTTGCCAGTGTTGCTCTGTCCTGAGCTGCCCTGAGCATGGTAGGGGCTGTATCCAGATGAGAAGTTAAGTCAGGTTTGGGAAGCCAGTAGGAAATTCTTTTGTGTGTCTTAGTCCAGATGTAGTCTGGCTGTGAGTGCTTTCACTCTGTTTGGGGGAGATGGAATATGCCTCTCCAGGCTCTTATTTTCTCTTATTTATTGCTGCTTCAAAAGCCATGATACTCCTAGTTTCTTTTTAGAAACTTACAGCAGCCTGCAGACTTCTGCTTAGGTAAAGCAGATGCTGTATGTTCTGGCCAATCTGAATTCTGTTGGTAGTCCAAATTGTAAGACACTTATCAGATCTATCACTTTTTTATTAAAAGCACAATCTTCATGGAAGTTTTACTTGAGTATTCTTTTAAAGTTGGATAATGAATGTCCTATTTCAGTCAACCATTCAACCGAGGAAGAGACTGATCATGTTTGCAGCAATTTGAAAGAACTAGCAACAGAAAGAGCATTAAATTATTGAAGAACTATGAGTTTATCACCATCTTTTAGTGGACTAAGATTCTGTCATTTTCTTGGGAAGTAGATATTGAAGAAGCTAAGGAAACATTTTCAGAAGAGCATGATCCTTTCTGAAAGCAAGGATTTAGCTTTGGTCAGCATAATTTCCTTCCCTTTAAGCAAGCTTGGTCATGGCTAGTTTTGTAATTTTTATTAAATTTGCTAACAGTATTGCTAATTTCTTTGCATGGTTATTTAAGTGTCTAAGAGTAGCTAGTTAGAGACATACTGAGACTCTTTCATCAGTTCCCCTAATTCATCTACTTATCTTAGTGAATATTTGTGGGGAGCAATACCATTTAATAATCCTGCTTTTGACCTAGAACAAGTAGTTTGGTTATGTTTGACAGTACAGAGGTCCTTATTCTGTTTTAAAACCTTGTTTTAACAGTAAAGAAGACAGAGCTTTATCTGGGTTAGAGATGTTGGAAACTTAAAGGAAGGGCTGTCAGAGACATAGCAATTTGACTTGTAAAGATAATTATAGTTGATGCCTAACTGTTTGATTTTTGAGGATTTTTGCAGCTTCAGGAAAGCAAATGTTTGGTCTCAATGATCCTGTCCCGTGGGGCCTCATGCTGTGGTTTCAACTTGATCTGACTTTTGTCTCCCCTTTACAGAGGACTTGCTGGCTAAATACGTTTAAACTCTGCTGAGGGGGTGCTGCTTAGTGTTAATAGTTACTGGAGTTGCACCAAGAGGAGAACAAGAACAGACAACATCTAGAAATACCCCCACTGAATTAATACACACAAAATCTCACGTTGTCAAGGGGCGTTTTATTTAGGACATCATATTTAATGTGTGATTTTTCTGGCTTTTAGCTGTGTGCAAAATGAATTTTAATCTCATTTTGAGACAAAGAAGAAGAAAAAGAACTCAATGGAATAAAATACTTTGAAATAAAACTAATTTCACAAAGACCCTGAACTGGTTGTATCAATACCCTGGAAGAGCAGAGCAGGGTTTGGTTTTTCAGGTTTGTGGATGGGGTGTGTTTTTTTGTTGTTGTTGTTTTTGGGTTTTCTTGTGGGTTTTTTTTTTTTTTTTTTTTTGTTTTTTTTTTTTTTTTTTGTTTTTTTTTGGGTTTGGTTTTGGTTTTGTTTTGCCAGGCTGATTTCTTCTGAAAACAAAGGTTATGCCATTGTGCTTTCCTGTCTCTGTCCCCTCTCTCCCACCCAGCCTTGCAAGGTAATGCTGGACCTTGCCAGCCAACTTCAGTCAAATTTGACAGAGGGGATTGGGGTTCAAAGGTATTAATTCTGACAAGTCTTTGCCTGGATGAAAAGGTGTCTTGTTTCTGCTACAAGCCCTTGGTTAGGTGCATTTATGCAGAGGGATGTGATCCAACAGCCCCTGTGTGAGAAGAGCTTTCACTAGAGCTTGTGCCTGATAGCACTGCTGAGCTCTACTGCCTTGGGGATTAAAGCACTTGGAGGAGCTTTTGCTTCACTTTTTTTGGTTTCCTACAAAAGTTAGCTCAAGCAAGCTCTGAGTAGATAGCAGTGACAGAGTGCCTGTTCAGTGGCACCTCTGTGGAGGGATTGCTCTGCTCCTGGCTGCAGCTGTCTCTGAGCTCTGTTGCTGCCAAATACAGGTTTGTGCTGCTGGAGATCCAAGTGGGAGAGCAGGCAGGAATCCTTGCGTTTGCAGTGGCAGTCATGCTTCTCCGAGAGATAGGAGGTCACAGTGGAGGGATCTCTTCGGCAGATGCTGGAAGCAGTCACATACAGGACTGGTGGCTCTCCTCTTAATTTAAAATGCCAGTGAATGCGTGTCTCATTGCATGCTGGAAATTCATCCACGGGACACAAACTCCTTGGTAACCAACCTTCTTGCTTCCACTCCTATAAATAGACTTTGACAGCTGTGAGCAAACATCTGGACAAAGCAAAATAAGTGGGTGAAGCTCTGGTGGAATGATGCAATATTTTAAAGAAACAGCAGATACTTATTTCTGTTCTATTTCCCTGCACTACAGCTGTGATCACTGGAAAAGTGACATTTCCCAGCAATGTCTTTGTCAGTGTCTTTACAGCCTGTGTACGTAGTTAGATTATATGAAAAAAAGTGCAAAAATTTGCTCTGAGTTATGCCAGGGCATCTTGTGAAATGCCTTTCTGTGGCCCCTGTCAGCATACAGCCTTGTTTAATCAATACAGCAGGATGACATATGGAAGGATGCCCGTGTGATGGCTCTGTCTAAACACTCTCTGGCTGCAGTGTGAATGTGGTCTTTAGGAGAAGTAGTGTTTGGTTTAGCTAGAATTTAATGTGCTTCTTGAAGAAAAATTGCCGGAAGACCTAAAGCAGTTCCTTCTGCTTGAGAACATATGCGTTGCTTCATTAAAGTGCTTTTTCAAAAGCAGCAAATAAAAAGCTTGCAAACTTGAGTGGCATAACTTTAATCATTCCAGATGTTGGATCTCATAGTCAGTTGCTGTTTGGGTTAAATATAAGCACCTTTTGGTTGGAGACTGCAATGTTTCCTGCAGCAGGGAAGAATTTTTCTTGGAGTATTGATAATATCTTAGTCTACTTGGAATTGAAAAAGAAAAAAATGATTTGGGGTATTAAATGTTGGAGAACAAAGTCTTCTGCTTTGCAGGGTGCTCTCTTTAGAGTTGCAGTTACAGTTTATAGTGGAAAAGCTTGCCACCAGCAGTGTTTGGAACCCTGCAAATCCTGTTGGCTCAGTATTGACTCCTAATTAATGACCCACATTCTCACAGATGCACGGAGGCCTTCTGTGATGCGGCTGTGTGAGTAGAAAACAATAGAATCATTGATTTCCAGCTGTATCTGTCCCATGAATGAAGGACAGGAAGTAGTGCCAGAGTGTGGTTTCTGTTGGCTGCAGCACAGGCATTTGGCAGCTTTTGTAGCCAAGGGAGTGGAGTTTATAAAATTCAGAGATCTGATGACAACTGGTCAAGTTGTCTTCAAATGCAGCATATTGGGCTTTTCTTGAGCACTCTTTGTGTACCTAAAGCCCAGTTCTGGCTACAACAGCTGCATAGTTCAAAAAAAAACAGTTCAAGGCCCAGGGTGAAACCCTTGAAATGGGATGGAATAGCCTTTACTCTGACCCACACTAATTAATCTCTTTCAATGAAGCCAGCATATACCTCTGTTTCTACACAGAAGCCACTCAAGCTGTGTCTGGTGTCTCTGCTTCTGTCAGTGTGATGGTGGCTGTGTTTTTCTTTTACCATGAGCTAAAAATGCTCAACAGTACATCACCTAAGCTGTGATGCTGTGATTGTAGACTGCTTCTGTTAAGCTGTACTTGCACTAACGTGCATTGGGCTCCTCCCAGATAGGACAAGTCTTTAATGTGCAACATGAGGACAGTGTCCTCTGGGACAATGTCTGTAACTCATGTGTTGGTGTAACCTAATATGTTTTGCCTGTGTTACATTGGAGTTTACATCTAGAACTGAACTGGGATTTTCTTTTTGTTTTTATAAAAAGTATCAGCAATTGTTTTAATATGTTCTGAAGTTATCTAAATGCCAGAAAGATTAAATATTTTACTGTACTCAGGCTCATTGCATGCAGATTCTTTAAGAAAGCTTGGACTGACCATGTGCTGACCTCAGGCTGTTTTGCTGTTCCAGACATTCACCAACACTTGTGCAACTGGTTTTGACTGGTCCAGTGAAAACTGGGCAATATGTGTGATTTTGTTGATCAATTGAATAATCAAACCTCACTTCCTTGGGCCAAGCTATATGAGGAGAAGCTGACATGTTCCTATTGATTTTAGCTCTGGTAAGTGCTCTTCTCTGACTGACATCATGGCTGGAAGTGAGAACGGTGTCTGCTGTGGAAGAGCAGGATAACACACTTGTGTGTGTTTGTGAGTGTACATTCACGTGCATACACACACACTTACATTCACTGACAGACCTTTTCTAGAGGCTGGGACACTTGCTGTAGTTCAGCCCAGAGCATGTTCCAGAGGGTTTGCCAACTGTGGCGTATGACCATGGATAGAATTTTTTGTGCATTTTCCTGACTTTCTTATAAGTGCCAGAGTAATCCCATTGTTCAAGTGGGATCTTGGTCAGGTGGAATTCTGAGTGAATGAAGCGTGGTTTGGAACATGTAGCATTTAGTTGTTACTCTTTTTGCCCCCTGTGTCTGTTCAATGTTTAATGAATGTTTAGCAGAGTCTTTGCACAGCCTCATTAAGTGCCTTATTGGGCTGCAATGGCCAGGAGTGCTGTTAGCAGTTCCAGCAGGAAGTGTGTCCATGTATCCTGTACCTGCCAAAGAGCTGCTGGACTTGGGATGGGCAAGGCAACCAAATCCTAGAACGCTCATCAAAAATGTGAATTAAATTCCACAGGCTTCTGTCACAGGCCATCAGTATCAGGAACTTACATGTGCTCTGTGCACCTTTTCAAACATTGCCAGAAATGGACCTCTGCAGCTGCTGCCTGCAGCTGTTTGTGATTTAGCTGTAATTTCATAGTTCTGTACATGCTGGAGAAACCAAGATGGTGTATTGACTACAGACAGAGGGAAGGACACTTTATACTATGCCACAGTGTAAATAAGCCCACAAACCCTAACATGGAAAAGTCATTCTGTTGCTGACAGCTGATTTGTGATTTTTTCCTTGCCACAAGTATTAGGTGCTGCTTGGAGCTGACTTGCCAGAGCACTCCTGTAGTTGGAGCTTGCTGGATTTTGTTCGAGTAGCTCCATGTTCCCATAGTCCTCACCTTCTGGTGTTTGGGAGAGTGGAATGAATTGTCCAGCTTCTTCCTGCTCCTTCCCTATCTTTCCTTTCCCTCTTCCCTGACACAGATTTCCAAAGAGAAATAACTGTTTGCTGCTTTGTCTGTTGAAAGCTGTTCTTGGTTTCTGGCTTGATGTTGTCCTAGGAAGAGATCCATTGTGACGATGCAGAGCCATGCAGAGTTCCCAGGCAGTGCAAAGGAGAGCTGCTTTATTGCAAAAACCGAGCCTTTTTAAGCAGTTAGCTGGTTATCAGTTTATGTTTTAAGGCACAACAAGCCCAAGTCAACCAACCACCACACACCACGATGTGGACATGTGGCAGTCATGCAGCACATCTCTCTACCCCTATTCCAGCTGAGTTACTCTCCCCTAACTCCCTTCTACTTGGCCTAGATAGCAGGCCTGAGCCATGATTTTACAAGGGTAACAAGGCCCTTATTTTGTAAGGCTTCACCTATATGCAGCAATCGATGAAGGCAAAATCCTGCTAGTGGAACATTGATAGAGCACGATGTTCAGTAGATACTAGTACTTCTCAGGGGGCAAGAACCTGAAATTTAGAAGTTATGCAGGAATATAGAGTAAGAACATAGTTCAGTGTTGGTTGGGGGGACATAAGCTGACAGTATGAATAGGTCTAATAGCTCAGTACTTGTAGTGTTGGGGTTCAGTAGAGAAACCATGAGGTAACCAACAGCAAATACTTGTCAAAAGGTCCTTCTGAGGTTTACTCAGTGGTTGAATCATGGACACAGTGGATTAAGTGTTGAGATCACACTGTGTCCGTGCATTTTCTGGGCCAATACCCTGCCCTTTTGGCAGCACCTTTCAGATCATAGTGATTTCTGACATGAGTACTCAATTGCACCAACATCACACAAATACCTTCCCAAACCTGTCCTGGTAACAGTCTTGTGCTGAGTATTTCTTATAACCAGATACCTGCTCACACCCATGGAGTCATTCGTGCATGAGTGGGAATTTCTGTACTGGAAGGCTTGTGGTCCTCCTGGTTCTGCAGCATCATTTCCCTCCCCTGCCTCAGCTGGTGGATGTCAAAATCATGGGTTGTATGTGGGACAATAGGCAGGTGATAAGGAGCAAATGTTTTCTTCCTGTTCTGCACCAAGCAGAGATAAGAATGCCCTCTTGGATCTTCCTGGAGAGGAGGGACAGGAGTAAGAGCTGAAGGCATTTTGTTTGCAGGACCACAGTGAGGCAGTAGAGGGGGTTGTGAAGTGGGAATTTCAGGACCTTCAAACTGTCTTCTAGATAGAGTGGGCTTTCCCTTTATGTCTGTGTGGCATCCAGGACAACTTGTGTGCAGGTGCTCACATGTAAAAAGGTTTCAGTCTCCAAACAGATAACTGCTGTCACACATATTTTGTGACACATATATGTCTTTCTTCTCCCTCCTTGTGCAACTTTTTATCAGGATGGTTGGGGGCTGAGATGAGGACTTTTAAGTTCCCATATAAGCAACTCAGGCATATAAACTCCTCCTGAGAGCATGAGTATGGTGCTGCATATCCCTGCATCCTTATGTTTTGTGTGAGAATCCAGCTCTTGAGAAAGGGAGAGCTCTTCAGAGGGCTGAATGTCACACTCAGCTCAGAGAATTCACCCTGAAATGGTTAATTTTTTACTTGATAGATGGAGAAAGTTTGCTACATGGAGAGAGGACTATCAAGTCTACTCCACTGAGAAATCCATATAAATAATTTTTTTTTTTAGTCCCCCACCATCTTGAAGTGCCAAATAGATACTTTTCCACTAAGCTCATAGTAGTACTTGACTTGGAAGCATAGGATCATCTCTTAAAATGTGTTGTGTACCAGCAAGGACTGAAATATCATGCCTGGAAAAAAACCCAGATCTAGCTTTTAGAGCAGGACTCTTCTGTAGGTTGTGCTGATTATTGCTTTGTGCTGCTTGACTGTGATTTTTGGCACACAGCGTCACATACCAAATTCCCAAAATAAAATGCTACATGATATTCTAAGAGTTCTTAGGAAGCTTTAAAAAGGGATTTGTCTGCTGAGTGGGTACCTCTTCTGGTGAAGCCAAATGGTGCAGCAGCAGTGGTTTAAAAGGAGAAAACTTTAGTCAGCAGATAATTAGTCTTTTTAAATAAGTGCAAGGAGAAAAAAAGAAAACCTTGCATCAGGCTTGTGTTTGTAGAAGTTGTCAGCAATCCTGCTTTGATTGGAGAGGGTGTGCAGCTCTTTGAATAGTTAAAACATCTGTTCAGCAACGCTGTGAAATGCTCGTGGTTGGAACCCCTGATAAGGGGGACTGCTGAGCGCTTGGCTCATAGAGGCTCCACAGGCAGCAAGGGCTGCACAAACTGTGGCCCCCGCTTGCCTTTCCTCCTCCTGGGCAGAGCACAACAGAGGAGACAACTACTATTTTACATGTGATTTTGCTTTGAGAGGGAGAGAGCAGGAAGTGCCTAGGAAATGGTTCATGACAGAAACCTGGAGTTTTAAATAGGAGAGAGGAGGAGAGCTCATGGGCACAGTTTGTGAAGAGTTGGAACACTGACACAACAGCAGCAGGGGAAAACCAGACTTCTGCGAGAGCAAGCACATCCCAAGCTGTCCTGATGGAAGGAGAGACAGTCCCTGAGGCCAGAGGAGCAGCCAGCAAAGCCACTCGGATCGCCCTTGGTGTCTTTGTGAGTGGCACTGTTGTGCTTGGCACCGCTCTTTTCTTGGGTAAGTGAAAGCATTGACACTAACCTGAACACAACCCTCCCCAGCCCGTCTGCTGGGTGTCTGTGCTTGTGCCTCACGACGTCTTTTGGTGAAAATCTCTTTTTCTTCCCCCCTTTTTATATTTATCCTGAAAGGGATATGAGTCAGCAAAGGAGTTCTTGTTGTGGGAATCCTAGAGCTGCGAGATACAATATGAACTTGTGTAACATTTTGAATGCTGAATTTAAATTTGGATAATCATTGAATGTGTTCTGACCAGAACTGGGGTTCTTTCACAGGACGGAGAGAAACAGGTGAGATTATGCTGATTACGGATTCACCGGTTGTGACCAACGTGGAGTAATATTCTCTCTTTCCTGAAAATGAATCTGTTCAGTGCACACGTTTTATGGAATCTTTTGGATTTTCCTTCATTTGGTTTTCATTTAGGGCTTGACTAAAATTCCTGTAGAAAGCTTCAATAGTGCATATGTGAGCGCATTTTTTTAGATCTTTCTGTTCTTCTATGATGAATTGCAAAGTCACCTTTACAAAAGTCATAAAGAATGCATCTACGATGAAATTGAAATATTTTTTTCAGATATATAAACTGTGACTAGATGCAACAGAGAAGGAATTAGTTTTTCTTCTCCCAGATTTGGAATTGCCTGTAGATTAGTTTTGTTAGAATAACACTTGAAAGCATATGCCTACACTCCTGAAATTATGTGTAGAAGTATAAATATGCCCAGAAACTCCAACCAAAGAGGAAGCTGTGTTGTATCCTGTAAGAACTTTGCAGAGTTGAATCCTCTTTTGGGACAATTCAGCCCAAATTTTTGTTTCTTTAGAGCAACACAAATTTCCCTAGATTGGTGGAAACCTTGCCTCTAAGCATACCTTTTGCTTTCCTCTAGTTCTTTATGATATTGTGATCTTGTTTGAAAGGTCTGCTTTGTTTATAGTCACAACATAGAAAACAGTGTCAGGTTTTCTATAGAATATTTAAAGGATCAGGCTCACTCTTGATTAGAGTTTTTCTGCTCTGGAGCAATTTCTGCAACATTTGCAGGCAAATAACTTCTGTGTTAGTGATCCCATTCAAGTCAACAAAACTTTTTATAACCATGAGCGAGTTTGAATCTTCAAATTTCTAGATTAAAAAAAAAAAGGTTTTCACTTAAAGAATGCAGTATAAACACTAAGGAGTAATAATGGAGAGACCTTATTTCTTTTTGCCTGCACTAGATTTGTTTGTTTGTTTGTTTTGCTTAGAGCAATAAAAGCAATAGATATTTACCACCACATCTTCTCAGAGATAAAACTGCTTTATCCATAGGCCAGTTGTGAAAATTCAAGCAAGTATATTAATTCTTGTGGACAGTTTTCCAAGTGTGCCTGTGGCATGTTCTGTAGGCAGGGATTCAGTGTCAAAATTTTCATTGGCATAACTGCTAAGAAAAATAAAATGCTGGCCTTGGGTCAACCAAAATGCCTTTAGGATTTGTTTGGAAATTGCCTGAAATTTTCAACCTAAAGAAGCAAGGAAAAAAAGTTAAATTGTTTTGGTTTAACATTTTTTTCAGTTAGATATTTCCATGCTTCATTGTGACATGATTTTGTTTGTAAGTTTGAGCCTAATTTTTTTAGTTTTATTTAACTGTAGAAATGGACATCATTTTTTTCTGTCCATATGAAACATTTCAGGCACCTCAAGATGTTCTTTTTTTCTTCAGTTTTCATTCAGTCTGCAAAACTTGCTGTTTCTGGTACACCTGAAATCAATTTTCCAGACTGAGGAGTGAAATGTAGCTTTCCCCTGCTGTCTTCTTTTCATAGTTGCTACAAGTCTAAGGAGGATGTGGGAGAATCAGGTGTTATTATTTACTGTTCCTTGCTCATACTGGCTGTGACCTCACTGTGACTTCAGTGGGGAGCTCCCAGGGCAGAGGCTCAGCGCTGCTGGGGTCCTGCCTGGGACACTCTGACAGGAGAGGGGCTGTGACAGGGCAGGAGGCACCTCCTCCTTGGAGAAAGCAGATTGCTCTCCAGTTCCCTTGGGTGAGAAGTCAGACAGCTTTGAATCTCAATCTGAGAGCCTCTCCTCCTGATTTGGTAGTCCTTTAGGCTTCTCATGTCATAGGAACGTTCACATTATTTGCTTCTGTGCATTTGTATGCCTTTTCTCTTACAGATTAATTATTTTTAAACTCAGTTGTTGTGCATATTTGCTTAAGAATCTGGAAACAGGCTTATCAAGGAAGAAGCTAGGATGCTGAGGGTTATGACCATGACTCTAAGTAATAATCCCGTGATTACTTAACAAAACAAAGGCAAGAGGTTTTTTTTCTGTCAAAATTAGCTGTTACTTAAAATGAAATGTCACTGCCAAAAATTTGTTCTAATGATAAAATTGTAAGTTTCCCAGTTGAAATGGTACTTTGCTTTTGTTTATAAGTATCAAAAAGACAAGGGGTGCTTCAGATTAAGAATGAAATGATGTCTGGGCTTTTCCCTCCTTTCTCTGCTTTGTTAAGAAAGAAGTCTAGCAAACATTCAAGACCTGGATGGAATCTAAAGGGCTAAATTCTAATCAGGGAAAAAGGTGAGTTGGGAGGAGTGCAACACTTAATTAAAAGGGACATTATCTATTATTTGTAGTTCATCCTTGTAGTGACTCAAAATCATATTCTGGAGATCTCCACTTCTCTATTTTCTCCTGTTCTTCAATATTCCAATTACAATTGGAATTTTGTATGGAATTTGTATGCCTCAAAATCCTGTGTATTTCTTGGCTAATTTACAAAGGTGCTTGAGGTGGTGTGTTCTACTAAATCAATGCAAGCTTTGGAAAAGCTGTGCAGAAATAGTTTGACATTCCCAGTTTCTGAGAAACTTGGATTGAAATCCAGCTATTTCTATCATTAATTGCCACTAAAACTGTGAGACTGGAAGAGACAGAACAGCTTTATATCAAATTCTAGCTTTAGGAATTTTTGTAAAGAAACATTCCTGGGCTGAGATGATATTTCACATTTTTTTATCACTTTTGAACAATATATAACTACAGCAGAAGTTGCTTTATAGCTACCAGCACTGTCAAAGCTATGGTACCATAATATATTCCATTGTTGGTTTTTTTTTTTTTTGTTCTGTGTTATTTGCTTTTTTTATTTCTGCCATGGACTGTTATTAAGATAATGGATATAATGAGACATTTCTTTTATGCCTACTGAGCACATCTAGTGAGTACTATTTCACCTATCCCTTGGGATTCTCCCTTCCTAATCCCAAGTATCAATTATCTGCATATTTTCTGCCTGAGAGCAGTGTCTGAAATTAGCAATTCCTGTGCTTAAATTTCAGTGGCAGTTGTAATACATGTTTTTAAAAGATGAGCAAAATTAACTGACAATTCCATAGTTCTTCTCAGCAAGGCTTTTGGAAGCAAATGCAATTACAATACTTCTGGGAGACAGTTCAGACAGAAACTGGGTTGTGCCTTATAAAGCACAGCTACCCTTGTGCCCATTGCAATCTGCTTTGTTCCAGGCTGGGAGAAGGAGACCCTGGGAGTGTTCTGTTGGTGCTGGGTTGTGCTGGGCAGTGTGAACTGCAGGGCAATGTGAGTCCCACAGCTCAGGGGAGCTGTGGAAACCCTGCAGAGGGTGATGAGACTGCTCCGTGTTCCATTTCCAACCATGGAAGGTTGTGGAAGTGGAACCTGGTCCACTGGAAGGTCCCTGCCCATGGCAGAGCATTGGAATTAGAGGATCTTTAAGGTCCCTTCTAACCCAAGCCATTCTATTTTCCTGTGTTTCCAGCCTCTGGAGGATGATAACAGTGCTGAATTGTTTGTATCAGGGTGGTGCTCACGGTCCCCACTGTGAGTAGGGCTGAAAGTGATGCTACTCCAGGCACTGTGCAGAGACAGCCCTTGCTCTGTGCTGCCTGTGAACAGAGGGGGAAGGAAAAAGCAGGACTAGGAGGGGAAAATTATTTGTACAAGCTGTAGTATTTACATAGTATACATTCTAAATATTTAGTTAATATACATTCTAAGTGCTCTAAGTCAATGCAGTGAGAGAGGCACTGGGACCAGAGGCTTGATATTGGAATGATTCAGTACACAACATTTGGCTGCTGTTGTCAAAATTCATTGCAAATGATCTCATTATGGTTTTCCATTTTGCAGTTAGCCAAGGTCTTATAAAGTTTCATCCCAAGCAACAGTACTGTTTGACTGCAGAATGCATTGAAGCTGGTAAGCAGCAATTTTATCTTCTCAATTATATCATGATTATAGTATGTTAATGAGATATTTGTACCATTTAATTTTTTCCCATTATATATTTTACTCAGAAAGCTTAATTAATGAGGGATTAAGAACGACAACCCCAAACTTTTTTAAAAGTCACTCTTCACATTGCTTCAGTTTTGTTTATTTTGTACAATTAAAATTCATGTTTTAATTTGGTCTAATACTAGTCTAACTAGGTTGACTGAAAGTTTCCCATAGGGGTTATTTTTCTTTTTTTTTAATAGGAAACAAAATGTTAAGCGATTAGACCTTCAGGTATAGTTTGTCGCTTCCTTTCCAGTTATCAGAAAGCTAGCAAGTGAATTGTTAAGCACAGAGATGCTTTTGTACCAGATCTGGCACACACTTTATATGATTTGAAATTAAAATAGTATAGATTCAGACTAGTTATATGGAAGAAAATTTTTATGGTGAGGGTGGTGAAACACTGGCACAGGTCACTCAGAGAAGTTATGGATGCCCCATTCTGGAGGTGTTCAAGGGCAGGTTAGATGGGACACTGAGCAACCTGGTCTCGCTGACGATATTTCTGCTTATTGCAGAAGGTTGGACTAGGTGACATTTAAGGGTTCCTTCCAACCCAAATAGCTCTACGATTTTATGATTAGGTGCTGAAAAGCTACTGAGTCTTGGGCTTGTCAGACTGATCTCTCTCTGTCCACCTCTGTTTCACTGACAATAGTAACTGGTAAGAAAGCAGTCACAAAATGGAGATGAAAATACAATTATCTTTTCCAATGTGTGGTAGATCAGAATTTGATTTATTTTCTAGTGCAGTATTCAGCTAGAGGTAAACACTGCATAGTTACTGAAATGCTAATCACCATCTACTTAATATGTATCACTACTAAATTCTTCAGGCAATTAATTCTATCATGGCAACAATGGAGAGCCTGCCTTCAGGTGTCTGGTTCCAGCAGCTCATATTCATGTAGTGCTAAGTTCAGTTGTTGTTGCTGTATGGCACTCAAGAAGATTCATTGCAGATATTTTGTCTTTTTTGTTTGTTTGTTTGTTTCTCATTAATCATAATTTCTGGACTGTAGCCTTGTGTAATTTTCTGTTTAGGAAAAAGTGTTCCACAAAATCAATGTAGTGTCTTTTTACAGCTGCTGGCATCCTGAGCAAGATAAATCAATCTGTAGATCCGTGTGAGAACTTCTATCGATTTGCATGTGATGGCTGGATCTATAATAACCCCATTCCTGAAGATATGTCCAACTATGGTGTTTATCCCTGGCTGCGACACAATGTGGACCTCAAACTAAAGGGTAAATAGATAATTTCTAAAAGTATTTGGTTGGCTTGTCACTGTAGCTTGTTAATTGGCTGGTTTTGAGATGACCAAAAATCTCCACGGTTCTCATCACTGGATAACATCCAACAGCCTGACTTGATGTTTTCTTTTAAGTATATTTTTCTACTTTTTTAAATTGAAAATCATATTGAGAGATGCTGAACTTAATATAAACAGATATTGAGAGGAATGATACTGATTATACCAAAAGGAAAAGACAAGGGGATTTAACTCTTTCCCCCTTGCAGCAGATGGTTAGACCAGCGTGCAGAGCTCAGCACAGATGTGTAAGAATGTCCCAAAATCAGTCATCAGTCCAGAGCAGCAGGCTGTCTCTAACAGTGGCCAACAGCAGGAAAATATAATAAGGCCAAACCAGGGTGATATTTTCCAGTACACTCACCCAGCCCTGGGCAGAGGCAATTTTCAGGCTTCCGGAGATGGAGGTTGTTTGGGTATTGGGTTTCCCTCCCACTGCCATTCAGGCTGCCACTGAAGTACCTGAGCTATCATCAGTGAAACAAAAAGTTGCTTAAGAATGTTTCTGGAGGAAAAAAATAGCCCCAGGCTGGAAATGTGTAGGAAGAAAGGTATTTTAGTCTGCATGTGACTTGACTTTGGGCTATGCTCTGCAGCATGGCTACCTCCCCAGGAAGCCCTGCAGACCTACAGGGGAGAAAGGGTGACGATTATTGTGAGGTTGGAAAATCTCACCAGATTCTTCTAGTCTTGGCTAGAAGTAATTCAAAAAAGGGGCACATGCAAGATTTAATATTGTTGGTGGTGTGCTTGAGCTTTGCCCATCTTGAGTACATAACTGACGTATTAATTGACGTAAGAGCCTGGCTTGAACTCACCACAGAACGGAGGTCAGTTTTAGGATTTAATGCTTAAATATAGCTCTTATTTTTCTTTGGATTTTGTGTAGGCACCAAAGCCCTTCTCCAATTGCTTTCTTCAGTCTTATTGTATTCAATTTTCACATCATTAATGCTTTAAAAGCCGCATTTGGGTTCAGAATATGAGTTTTGGTTTCCACATAGTATATGATCTCAAGATTGGCGTTAAAAATCTGAAGATGTCACAAGGAAAGGAAAAAAAAATATTGCCGGAGCTTGTTTTAAGTTATGCTTTTCATTCTAATTGTTCTGCTGCCAGAATTGGGCTGTATTAGATAACAGCATATCCTGCATGAACCATAGCCACAAAGAGGCCAGTCTTAATTGAATATAGAGTAGCAAGCTGTCACTGTCATCCTTAATTTCCTTTTTACAGGTCCTAATCAAGGACATCATGTGAAGCCAGATTTTTATTAGGTTTTCTTCCTGCAGTCCCTTTAGAAGTTGCTAATACATAGCTAGAAAAAATGCAAGACAAAGAAAGAAACATCCAAGTGGGAGGTATTTGCTTAATGGAAACTCCATATCAATAAAGGGAATTTATAGAAAACTATTTAATAGGAGGCCCTTGGTATGGACAGGGACAAAGATGTGGAATCCTGCTTGGTGTACAGGAGTGTTTTTAATATAACATTTTTCATATCCTCCTTAACTTTTTACTTCATGAACTGTCCAAAATATATTCTTTGTAATTAAAAAAAAAGGAAAAAAAAAGTGTTGGTAGTTGAAATAACAAGCATAACTTCAGCCTCTAGGTATACTTGTGTCTTCAGTTATTTCAATATATTAGCTCAACACTGAATTATTAATTTGTGTGTGACCACAACCTTGCTAGCAGAAGTTTTAGCAAGAAGAAGAATTCCTGCATAGAGAAACAGGTACAGGGTTGAATAGACCTTGGAAGCAAATTTAATCTCTCCTTCTCAAGAACACTTAGTAGAACTTTGTACCACATGGTAAATATCCCTGTTTGACATTCAGTAGATTAACAAAGCCTCAGTCTTTAAAGACCTGGTTGTTATGCATGTTCTATGATCTGAAATACTTATATTAAAGAAAACTATTAAAGTGATAACATGGCTTGGCCAGAAAAACACGTTTTTCATATTTGATGTTCTTTGATGGTATGATATAGATGGAAACATTTATTCAGGTTATATATTAAAAAAATATGTAACTTAAATAAACCTTTTGGACATCTAACCTGTTTTCTGGTCCCTGAATGTTCCTGAGCCTGCTCCTGTTCCTGAGAAAGGGGTTTTGGGCAAAGACCTGTTACACAGGTTGCACAAGTGTATCTTCAGTATTCTGGAAGCTTAATTTTTTTTTTTTTGTTCAGGAGCAACTTGTACAGAAGAAGATCTTCCAGTAGATAGTGGGTAGCAAGTGTAAGAATTAATTTGCTCTTACCAAAAGAATGTAATGGTAGCTATGTAATGTAATGTACTGAGCTCTGCATTAGGTGTTAGTGGGGTTGAGAACAAAGCATTTTTTTCTATTTCTTTTGTGTTTGGTGTTTTGGTTTGTTTGGGGTTTCTTTGTTTGGTTTTTGTTTGTTTTGTTTGGGGTTTTTGTTTGTTTGTTTCTCTTTGTGTGTGTTTTTGGGTTTTGTTTAATTTTTCTTTTCTTGGTGTGTTTTTGGCGGGTCTTAGAGGTTTTTGAGACTCACAAGAGCAAACAACTTTGCAGCTTCAAAAATGGTAGAACATTTTCTGTATCAGTGAAGGTTTTTGGTGCCTTAATAGGAAATTCCAAAGAGAGGAAATGGTAGTAGGTCATTGGAAAATAGCTAAGAACTACTGGGTGGTAGATTTTTTTGTCTGCGTATTAAAATTGTTGATTAAAGGGTCAGGATTAGAACCATTAATTTTGTGTTCTTCTAGATCTGCAAAACACAATGTGATAGTTAAAAATACTCTTTTTTTAAAGATATGGGTTTATAATGGGGTAGGTATACATATATAATGCTCCCATGGGTTTCTCTAGTTATCTTAAGAGGTATTCAACCTAAAATCCCATCATCATTTCCCCTTTAATTTCTTTTCCATACATTGTTTGAAGGTCACTTGGGTTTATTTTTCTGCACTTAGAGGAATCCACAAACCACATGTGTAACTCACTTTGATCTCCTGGCTACACAAAATAAATAAAGTTCTAGCCTGGAGAAAGTGGTGGTAGGTCTTTCCTTGGATGTGACCTTCAGCAGGAATTCAGGCGTCGTGGAGGAATGTAAAGAAGATAATTGTAGAGAGCCAAAAATATCTCAAAAGCAGAAGCTTGTGGTTTGGGTTATGACCCAAATCTAGGTAAGGGACATGTAATATTTAGGTTAAAATTTTATAGAACTGTTCCTTATAGAACTTTCCTGGAGAGGACTGAGGTATGACTACCTCCCCTTAACCATTCCTGGCTGGACCAGATTGTCCCTGACCTGAAGCCAGCCTTTCCTTTTCAGCCACACCACAGGCATGTGAAAAAGTACCTCACATTTGTTAAGAGCAAACCCTCCTAGTGCCCAATAGGCCTCTGATGAGGAAGTCCTTGGAGTCCTTCAAAATGGAAAGAATCACTTGGTTGTGGCCTGTGTTGTATGAACAGAAGCGATCTCAAACTGCAGCAGCTTCAGCCTTATGTCAGGTCAAGGTTGCAGTAAATCTATGAGTTACTAAATGGTTTTCCACTTACCATAAATTTCCTGCAAAGCTATTTGTGTTCCTGATGAATTTTTCCATTTTGATTTGATGACCTCCATTAAAGTTTTAGGAGTGCTTTTGTCTTGCCACTGGAAAGCAAGGTTTTAAGAGGGCTTTTTGTGAAGAGTTCAGAGCTGGAAGTCTGAGGCACATAATTAAATGCTTATTACCTGCAGTGAATGTTGGTTGTGAACCCAGAAGCTTCTTTTCCTTTCTCTGAAGTCTGAAGTACAATTGTATACAGCTGGCTTATTTTTTTCTTTCTCTGAGTGACCATGCAGGAAGCAATAAATTAAAACAACAAAACCCAATAAAACAAAACCCCACAAATATTCCTAAATCTCAGCACTGCAAAGGAGCTGATTTAAATTATGTGCATCATTTGTGAACATGTCTTCCAGACCTTTTAAATTTAATTTATGACTGTGAAACTAGTTTACAAATAAGGTCTCCATACTGTTCCTGGTCCAGTGAGACACCTACTTCAGGCTGATTTGCTGTGCTAAGCTTTGTAGTGTGGCTGTTTTCTGAACATCAGTCAGTTTAAAATGAGGTATTTCCAATGTGGTAAAGAGAAAGAAATGGAGGCCTTTTAGGAGGATATGGCGTGTGGGTTTCTGAAGAACATGAGACAGACAGCAAACAAAATATATTGGCAGCATAGGCAACTTTTCCCAAGATAATCTGCAATGATTTCCTTTGGAAAATAAATTCTTTATAAGTAAAACCAGTAAGTAAAAATATCTCTGTGGAAATTTATGCTGTTTGACTATAGGATATCCTTTCAGACTGATCCCAGGATTTGGTGTTGAGCAGTTGTTGTGGTTGAGTGGTTGCTGCCCTGCACAGAGGACCCTGTGCCACAGGGCTCTTTTAGGGTTGGGTTTTTTCTCCCACCATTCAACTGGTGCTCAGCTGGGACCACTGGGATAGTTTGGATGTGTCCCATGAAATCTGAAATGCAGCTGCTGACACTTACCCCCAGATTTCTGTATTAGCTGACCTGTCTCTTGTGATTTGTTTCCCTCAAAGTTATTTGAGCTTTTTGAGAGCTGTCCCAAGTAGGAAGAATACCAGCAGTAATTAAAATAAGAGAGGATATTTATGGTTTTGCCTCCATTATATTGCTAGGTAGCTGCTCTTGAATAAAAAAGCAGAAAAAAGCAATAGCACTTCATGTTGTTTTGCTTGGTCTTTTCTGCAATAAATGGATCTCTTTGCAATGGTACCAACGCTTTTTTCCAGTGGTTCAGATCTTTCCTATAGTGTCTTCTTTCCTATAGTGGCTTATTTATCTGAATGTAAGAAAAAACATAAGTGGCACAAGTCAGGTAAATCTCTCCAGGCAAGAAGTTAGTAGCTTTTTGGTAAAATGAAATACCTAAGTCAAAAGTGGAGAAGCCAGGACTTTTTCCAGGCTTTGTGGCTGCTCAGAATGAAAATTGTGTTTGTAATGGGTAATTCTGGAAAACCATGAGTACAGAGAGGAGACAATTTTGGTTCCTAAATGAGGTTTAAAGGCAGCACAGTAACTGAGCCGCAGGATTCCCACAGCATCTCCCTGGTTTGGAGGCTGGAATGGCATCCTCCTCTGAACCCTCAGCTAGAACCAGAGTGGGACATCCTGCTCACTCCTGTTCCACATGTGGCACATGTTTCCCCTAAATTTACAGTGATCCTGGAGTTTGTATGGTATCAGTCATTCATACTTGCAGATACTGAATTTCAGAATTTTTGATGGTGGTGTTTGGGTGGGTAGTTTTACAGAATGAGGATTGATACCTTGGAAGGCACAGCAACCCATGACATCTGATTCCCTTTTTTGACAAAAAAAAAAATTCCACAAGTACATGTTGAAAGTATTACTGTAATGAAGTAAATGCAATGCTGCCCTTTAATATGGAGCTCCACCTATATTGTAACAATTGGGAAATTTGCTGTCTTCTGGTGTAAATGTGGTTTAAAATCTTTTGCCTAAATGACATGTGTTATCTCCTAAAGCATAATACCGGAAGGTCAGAGGGGCAGGGCAGGGAAGAGGACAATTCAACTCATAAAAGTAAGATTTATTATTGAAATTAAATTTATGAACAGAGGTTCTCACCTCCTTATAAAACTATTTTTAATTTGACCACAACTTGTGTACAGTTATGTTGACTTTCAGAGGAACTCACATGATGGGCTTATCTTTTGATGTACAAACTAGGAGAATTTACAAAATGCTGAAACTGTAAACAAACAACATTTCTGTTTTGGAAATGTGCTGTGTATTAGGGCACTGAACAGCATTAGGAAGCATTTATGTAAGCACAGCTGTGTGAATGCTATTTACATGAGAACTTCCATATTGCTAAAATGGATATTCATGGAAAGAATTGAGAATTTCTTTTCAAAGGGCGAGGGGGAACCCTAGAATGTCAGTATATTAGTTGGGTTTATTTGTCTAAAAACAAAATCCTTTAATGAAATTGGTATTTGGGAAGTTATGTTTGTTTTACTTGGTTTATGTTCCTTGGGAACTAGAACCTATATGAATTGATTAATTACTAGATTTTCATGAATTCCTGTGGAAATACATATTCATATTAATTACATCCTCATGAGTGAAAAATTAATTTATAATGATTTAAATGTTTCATTGGAATATCAGAAGAATTAATAATGAGAGGCTGTTATTTTCAAGAGTCACTGCTCCATCCATGGTGAGATGAATGCTGCCATCAAGAAATTGGCTGATGGACATTAATTGTATCAAATACAAAAAAAGTTTCCTAAACTGAAAACTGGTGTCTTGATCATGATTAAATACCTTTATAAAAACCAACCAACCAAACCAAACGCCCCAAAACAAACAAAAAACACCCACCAACCCTCCCAAAAACCAAAACAATGAAAAGAAAGCAAACAAACGAAATTCCTCCCCACCAACCTGTCACCAACCCATCCTCTCTCCTCAGCTCACAAAATAAAACAAGGGCAGGAAGGAGAAACAGTTTTATCAAAACAAGGCAGGCCTAGAGTAAGGCATCAGCTTCGCAAGGACCATGTTGAGGAATTAACTCATGAAGCTGCAGAATACACTGATAGTTTTATTAAAGAAAAAAAATAAACAAATAAACTAGTTACTGGTTTGAAAATATGGAAAATTTTATATTTAATATCTGAGGCTATGTAAGCCAACACAAGGCCTTCCAAAAGAAGTGCAGATGTTGATGTCCACTGATGTCCTGGGTGGTTCTGCCTTCCAAAGAAGTGGGAATATACAATACAGCTGGTGTAGGGCCATCTAAGAGGAGTTCAGTGCTCTGCATTATTTCATATTTCTGTGTGAACAAGGGGTTTGTTGTTATGAAATTTGCTTTGAGTGCTTATATCAAGCACTTATGTACTCCAATAAGATGATTCTAGTGATCTGATTATTAGCAATGGGGAACTGAGAGAATAAAGGTAAGAAAGTAGTAGAAGGCTGGTTGAGAAGGGAATGCAAAAAACATGAAAGTGGAAATAAAGTATGCTTTGGAAAAATTTAAAAACTGCATTATGAACACCAGAAAGGTGTATTGATTTGCTGTTTTATTTTACTTTAGACACTCAAAGCAAAAAGCTTTAATTAGGCAAGGATAGTTTTAAGCATATGGAGAAAGATTTTTTGCAAGCCTTTTATGCTAGTTTGTTCTCCCATATATATATTTAGCAAAGACTAGAGAAATCTGGACTATAATTAATCAGAAACTCAAAATAGGTATTTATAAAATGCAATGAAATATATTATGTATTAGACTTGGACTGCTTCCCTTCCTGTGCCCTGAAACTGAGAATTGTTTACAGCCACCAACGCAGAAAGAAAAGGAAGACAAAACTTAATTTCAGTAACAATTTAGCAATTATTTAATTTATTTATGGTGGCAAAAAAAATTCATTGCTTTTTTGTTTGTTTATTTGTGAGGGAGTAAAAATTTTATCTTTAGACTGTGTATTTTCTTATTTTGGACTTTTGGAAACAAATTTTTGTTTGAAAACCAATCATTTGCAGTTCACTTCTAATTCAGTGTCTGGTGTGGAAGAGGACTCCAGACTGCACATGTCAGACTGTGCATAAGAGACCTGAACTAGCAAGAAGCACTGCAGAGCAATTAGCAGAACTAGTAGTTTACAGATGAGAACTAAATCTGGGTTAGCTCATATTTTAGGGAAGCTTCAGAAACCAAATATTGCAATCAATTGCTGCTAGAGGAAAGAAGTGGTTTTGCACACTTAAGTTACCTATCAGGAGACATTCTCAGCAGAACTTGTGTTTTAAAGGCATAAAGGAATTTAATGAGGCCTTGAAAATATGTATTTGAGGTTGGGTTTCACTGGTGTCAGACAAGATCTGTGAGCTGGCATCTGCACATCCACTGAGATTTGTCTCTGTGGTATTTTCCAGGCAGGCGAGATCTTGCTTTGCTTTTCTTCCAAGGCTTCCAGATGCAAAACAATTCTGAAATGGAAGCTGTGCAGGTGCACTTGTGTGGGAGTTTGACCTGTGCTATAAACCAGCTAAGAGTGGTAAAGTTGTACTGAAACATTAAACGTTGTGTCCTACAGCAGATGCCCATGTCTTTTGCAGAAGAGTGCTCTGAGGGAACAGATTTAACTCTAAGAATAATCTTGGCTTGATGGTACTTGTCTTGTTCCCAAGAAATATGTTCAGCTTGAAATATCAATCAAGTCTGTCACTTCCTTTTAGAACATACATACGTACATACATACATACATATATATATATATATATAATATTCTTCACTCTCCCCTCTAGACCTCATTCCAGCTGTAGGAGTCCCTTTTCCAAACTGATGAGAATAAAAAGATATGTATCAGATTTTCTTCTTTGACTATTTTGTAACCTGGAATGTTACAGTCTAATTAAATTCTTGTTTTCATGTATCAAGACAGGAATGTTACCATTGGTTGAATGATCTCAGCAGTCTTGTGTATAATTTTGTAAGCTGCTGCCAGTGCTTTTATTTTGGGCTAGAACATTGTGCCCCTCGTAGGCACAATAAAACTTACCACTGCCCCCTCTCCTTCACTTTGGACTCTGAAAAGGAGGAGTTGGAAACCAGATACTCTAAATGAATGTCAGCTGGCCCCAAACCATTCTGAAATGATCACTCTTGGAATGTGTAAGCTCATGTTGCTTCAGACTGTACATTTGTCTAGCTGTGATGTCTGTAACAGCAGTGTGGTTTTAAAGCTTTTTGTGTGCCCTTTGGCATCCTGGCCAAATCTTTGCTCTGTGAACCACACTGACCTTGGCTTCTGAAATCCAGTGTGCTGAGGGTTTGAAAAGAGGGTGATGCCTTCATGCTAACAGCTGGAGTGCTAAACAACCCCTGTGGCACAAGTGCAGTTGGATACTTGGGTTTTAGAGGTTACTTCTCAGGAACTCTTTTGCCATACCTCTTAAGAGTGAAGAAAATATGGGAATTAAGGGTTAGAGATTCTTAAGGAAGACTGGATTAATCATAATGATCTTATAGTTCACGAACCTTGGGGAATGACATTCTGCACATGTGTTGTGTGTTTGGTTTAATTGCTAAACTCCAAACAAGGTTTGAGAAGGTTTTTCTCTACATTTACCAGGTAATTCCTCACAGAACATCTTTAAAAGAACATGCTTCTGACATCAGAGGATCATCTGCAATTTTTTAAAAGATAACTTGGGTTTTGTTTTTTTACAGATAGTAGTACTAACTTAGGAAGGAAACAAATGTTGTCACTGGTAACTGGAGATGGGAACCGCTCTTTTAATTGTTCTTCTCATCAGTTAAGAAACTCGCTTCTTATATCTATAGCATACAGTGAGGGGAGGGTGAATAGCAGAGTCCTTATTGCTCAAGTATGGAAAGAGAAATTCTCTGTCATTGGGTATTTGCGAATAAACCTGCTGAATGTGTAGGGCCCTTGGGCTGCTTTCTGAGTCTGATCCCAAAAAGAATGCATTACAAGCTGCTTTCACTTTAGCACTGAGCATCATCTGGGCAATGCCAAGCAACTCCCACTGTCTCTGAAATGAAAGGGACTGAGGGGCATTCACCATCTCCCGAGGATCAAGTTCTTTGAGTGTGTGGATCAAGTTCAGCAAGGTTTATGCTCATAAAGGAGCACTATTCCAATCACTAGGACTCCGACATGAGTTAGATAAGGACCAATCTGTGGCTCACTTTCTTTATCTGCAACAATGGATAATGGCTGTGTCTCCTTGCTCTGTCATGTCTAAGAGTGCTTTGAGATCTATATCCTAAATGTATAGAGTGCAATTGCAGGAGTAACCACTGGATTATTTCCTATGACCTTTTTTGTGTCACAGACAACTACATTACCCATGTAATGCAGCTCAGTCACTTGCACTGGGATAAAACATAATTCACCCTGGGGTGAAGTTTATCTCCCCAAAAAGCATGAGGTCTTGAAAATACTAAGGGTCAGAGAAGCCACTATCTCCTCTGGTTGCTGGCTCCAGTGGTTAATCACTGTCACTGCTGAATTTGTCTTCATCATTCAACTGTTGGCTTTCTTTGTGCCTTTTTTCAATAGATTAAAGACCTCTCTGGCACTAACCATTTTCTAAAGGTGTTTTGATATCGTGATCCCATCACCCTTTCACATCCATTGTGAGAAAAATCATGTTCCCTCATTGCACGCTTTTTTTGTCTCTCCCTTCTATTTCTCAAGCCATACCCTCCAAAGAAAAAAACTCAATTGTTTTGATATTTTTCTGCCCTCTGTCCAACTGTCCAACACTTTTTACAATTCAGACAGCCAAAGGGCAAGCTGTGTCCCAGTCTGTCTCACCAGCCTGTGTACACACCAAGATCATCTCCCCACTTTGATACTTCTCTGGTTTTGCAGTCCAAGACTCTCGTCTGTTCTAGCATTGCCCTGGGAGTTCATGCTGAATTATTTGTCTGCTTCTAGCTTTTCACTCCTCCAGGGTTACAACTTTCCAGGAAATGGGATGTCCCTTGGGGCTCTTGTATAATTTTTGTTTTGTTTACAGTCCAGGCATATTCCCTGGGGGATGTTTGCACATTGAGTTGTTTTTCTTCAAGATACAAGGCATGAAAATATATTTCAGATCATTGTCAGATATCACTGTGCAAACACTTGAGCTTGCATTTTCCACACAGGGCAAATGTTTGTAGAAGAGTAAGGACAAATCAAATGGAAAAAATGCTACTAACTTTACTAACACAATGATTTCTCTATATCTAGGGTTGTAAAGTGCAGAGGAAACTTTTTCTCACTAGGATAAGGAATAAGCCTCATGAATAACATAGTATTTATCAGGATTTCAACACAACTATATATATAGAAAAGTGTCTGATAGGGTACAGTATATATACAATCTGATTAGGACACTGATAAATTGAATCAGTATTTCTAATCTGAATAAATGGCATGGATGTTTCTTTTCTCTGAAAATCTGGCTTTACAATCCTTTTCCATGCAGTCCAAGACAGAAGAAGGAAAGGTACAGGATTTCTTGGTGCCATAAATAAAATATGGTGGTTGAAAACCAAAGTGAATGTGCAAAACAGTGGGCTGGAAAATCAACAAGGGCTGGAAATGGAAAGTAAGATTAAAGGTAAAACTTAGCCACAAGACTATCCTTAGCAGCTTTAGAATAGTATGCAGTTAAATAAACACACATGCAAAGCTTACTTTGTAATGTGCCTTGCTCTCACTTTGAACAGCAGATGATTGCTATTTACTCGAGGGTAGTGAACCACAGGAAGCTGGCCTTTTTTAGCCCTCTTGCCCTGAAAAAGAACTATGGAAGGCAATTCAATATAAACTCTCTTCCTTCCCGTCCCAGCTCCCCACCCCCAGCTGTGCCTTTTTTCCTTGACTATATCTGAGCATCTCCAGTTCAGACAAGTGAAGATCACTCCCAGCTATGGAGTGTTTTTTTTGCTGGTGATGCTGAGTCTTTGTGTTCTATACGAGAGTCAGGGAGTGCAGTGATGCAAACCTGCCTGATCTGGGGTGACAGAAGTTCAAGAACCTTGACTGCAATGGGAACTTCTGCACCCCTAACGCCTTGGTACAAGAAAGTGAATGATGAATGACTTGCAACCTCAGGAAGTTTAGGTTATTGTGAACAACTTAACCAGTTTCTGACTGTGCAAGAGGTAGCTGCATAATGAGATGAGTTGTGTTATTACAGAGCTGTGGCATGCAATTGACAATAGGTGTTGACACTTTCCATAACTAAGTTTTATGTGAAGGGAAACATAAATCTTGCATTTGTGCATCCTTTGCATATGGAAACATGAAGAATGAGGTGCTGAGGTCAGTGATAGAGGCCAAAATCTTTTTTTAGCCCAAAGAGAATAACTTTGGAAATAATTTAAAAGTGAAGAAAATGAAAGATGTAATCGAAAAAGAGCTGTTTTGCTAAAAAGGCCATTCAAATGTATACTTGATATTTGGCTAAGGAAATGGGATCCAAAATGTATATTCAGCTGGCTTAAGCTATGCTGGTTCACTTTGTTTGTCCTGGTGATTTTTGGTTATGATATTCTGCTTTGCAGGGAGGCTAGTGGTATAACTCAGTAGCAGCAATAAATTGTTGAATTTTAGTTGATGTTAATAACAATTCTGTGCTTTTTCAGATGTCTGGAAGTCAGCTTAGATTGTGGTTTCTTTTTAACCTCTGCAGCCAGATTGCTATTCTGTGTCTAGTTCTGTATCATTTCAATTGAGAGCTGACAGATGAGCTATTATTTTAAGGGTGTCTTTTCAGTATTGTTGGAGTAATGTGTATTTCCTAATCTGATCAAAACTATTTATTCCTAACAATTCTTCTTTAGAGGTAAAAGTTTGGTGTCCTAAAATGGAAGATTGCTTTAAGGAATTGGAGCTTTTAGTTTGAAACAAGAAAACAGAAAGCAAGCAAGCAAGACAGCTCCAAGAACAAGCTCAATGTCCTTCTCGGTGCTAAGTGAGCCGTTTAGTAAAAATCTTGGTAGCTCTGTTCTCCCTAACTAGGTCAAAGTTTAAGGAAACTGTGCTTAAGGAAAGCCTATCAGACTGAACTCAGTGGATTTGTATGAATACACACAATTCCTCAGTGAGGCGTGAGGGTTGGAGCTTGGAAAGATGCAGTAAAAAACTGAACAGCAAATCTGCGGTATCTGATGAGGCACAACATTAACTGGTCTTTGGTAGTCTTTCTCTTCCTATCCCTTGAAGGACAACATAGGTTTTGCTTACATTTTGGTGTCAAAATAGAAAATATCTGAAGCTATTACAGTTTTTCAAAGTGGAAAGACATTTCTCCCAGACAGCTATGGTTCGTTCAGGTGAATTTTTTCTGAGGGGCTGAATTTGCTCTCCGTGTGTCACTGGCTGGCATTTCCCGTACTGTACATGAGAGCCTGAAATCCATGTCACGTGTCAGGAGGTGAAGCACTGCTCAGAGATTGTGGGATGGCCCTGGGGCAGGTTTGTTCAGCTTGCAGAGTGCTGGGAGAGCAGAGACCAAGCTGCTGCCCTGTAGAGAGCAGCGTGTATCGACCCACACGAACAGATATGCTCTGTATGAAGTGGGTTTGTCAGAGCCTGCAGCTCTGGCCAGGCTACTCACAGGACCCAATATTGCTAATTTAAAGAGAGCTTGATGGGCCTACATTGATTTCAATCACAGCAGTGACTTTCTTTCCATGAATAAACATACCTCTAGACTAATTGATTACATATATCTTTGATCAGTATGCTGTGCTTCTTGCCTTTTCTTGCTATTCTTGCCTTCTTTTGCTGTTCGTCTTTAAGAACTTAAATTCTCAAGGATGTGTAAAATCCATATGTATTTGTGAGCTAAATAAGAAGAAAATTTCTAAATCTTGTATTTGGATTTTATGCTAGCTAGTGTAGAAATCATGTGGATGTGAGCAGTGCTCCAGGTTTGAGCTTCTAAATCTTTCTGAAAACTTGACGTTAAGGCTCGGAAACCTCCATAGCCTAAAGACCTTCCATGGATCACACCCCTTATTTCAATGTCCACAGGATTCAAACATCTTATTAAGTCTTTCATGTGTGATCACTGGATTTTATGTTATCAGAACCGAGAACGGGCTTCATAAAAGAATTCTGAGCAAGTTGGCAACAGCTACCCCACCACACTCCCTGCAGTAGAGAGGTGGGTTAAATGTCACATTAATGACATGGTTTGATGGGAAAACACCAGGTCTGATTTTAACACAGTTTTATGCAGTTGTATCTCTGGAGCTGATTTTGCTGGCTCTTATCATCTGTTTTGCTCTTGAGCTTTAGCCATTGGATTTTATTAGCTTCAAAATTTCATGGTTGTACAGCTCACTGGCAAAGACAGAAATTATTGTAATGGCTTTGATGGGAAGGTAGTTTTTCATCCTTAATTTTATGGAGGATTCATTTATCATTTTTTTTTGAAATGCCATTTTAAAATGTGAAAAGGTCTGATTATGCTGCTAAGAACTGTGCACACTGAACACATATATTGATGATTGGTATTATACTGTGTTTAAAAAAATTGGGAGATATTAGAGGATTTGAAACCAAAGCTATCCTCTTCAGAAGTATTTTTATGGAAAAATCTTATTCATGACTAAAAGGGAATCTCATTAAATTTCTTAAGGGTCTAAGCGAAAGAATTGGGGAATGGGGGTTTTGTTTGTTTGTTGAAGGAGAAAAGGTATTGGAGGCAGAGAAGAAGTGGCATTTGCTCATCACTAGGGTGTTCCTTGCATAATAAAGTAATAAACGGTTTGAAGTCTGCATTATGGTCCCCTGAGTGCTCACATGAGCTCAGGCTGGGAATATCTAAGAGGCGCAGCATGGCTGGTTCCTCAGGGTGCTATGGAGGTTTTGGGAAATAAATGCCTTAAAATCCTGCCTCAAGTAGCAAGCTCCTAATACTGAAACAAGCTGTGCAAACCCAGGCTCTTCTCAGCTGTAGAACCGAGCAGTCACACCCACCTTTTGCCTCCCATGAGGAGAGACATCGTGGGGTGGACTCTGGCAAGCTGCTGGAAGAGCAGGGCTGGAGAGTGAGCAGCTGCCGCTGTTTGCAGGAGGGTGCTGCCTTTGGATGGCAGCACCACCACCTCTTCAGTATTCTGCATGTCCTCAGCCAGTCCTGGCAGAGGAATAATGTTGCATTGACCCCAATCCACCTCTATGTGGGAGCTGTTTGGTCTTGCCATGGCTGGTGTTATGGAGTCTCAGTGGTTCTCTGCATTCACAGGCCTCTGGGACTCTTGTGTTGCACTTAGTTCTCCCTGTTGTGTGGAGCAAGCTTCTCAGCACATTTGCACTGTGCTGCCTCTGCCCATTCAAAACTCAGAGCCTCTGGGTGGTACTTTGGTGCAGGGAAAGGAGTCTTGAATTTTTCTAGGCTTTTTAGCTGTGGCTGAACACACAAGAGAAGGGACTTGATACCAGCAAAGCCACTCCTTCCAGTGGTCCCAGTAACAATAAGGTAAGGTTGTGCAGGACCTGCTTGGGTCTTGCAAAACCAGATGAGGTCCAACAGTTTGCCAGCCCTGTTCCTGTGCTGTACTCAAGAGTTACCTGCTTCTCTTGGCCTGAACTGACAGATCTCTCTGAAGCTCACCTGCCTCAACATTTAGCCACAGGACTTTTTATCTGCAGCTGCATTGTGCCTGATTTAACACTTTTGCCTGGGACCCTGTAACCTTCTCAGTTAGGTCCTGATTTTATAATGTACCAGCACCAGAAGCTAAGCCACTTGAAAACATTCCTGACTCCCTGCTCTGTGTGTTGGTTCCCACCCTCACCCCACAACTTCCTGTCACCTCAGTTTGCTGAGGGTAGGTGGTTGTGAGGATGAGTAACAAGCTGCATCTGTCATTTGGCTTTATATCAGTTCTCTTTAAAATAAATGAATAAATAAATAATCCTTCTCTTCTGGGGACTGAAAAAGGTGCAATTATGTCTGTGCTTAAGAAAGTACACATGGAGCCTCATACTTAATTAAACAAATGCTATGGTTAAACCAAATGCTGAAACAGGCAAACATATCTACATTTTCCAAGTATTGAAAAAAAAATTGTTTTTTTCAGCACTGCTAGAGAAACCCATCAGCAAAAGACGAGACAGTGAAGCTGTACAGAAGGCCAAGATCCTTTATGCATCCTGCATGAATGAGAGTAAGTGGATTGATTTGAGGAGGGCATAGATGCATTCCCTGCATTTATAAAGGCAGGTTTTTTAATCTCTCTGCAGAGCTCTGTGTAGCTCTGTGCAGATGCATGGATTTTGCTGATATGGATTCAACTGAATGCAGAGGGTCTTTTACACATCTGAAGCTGGCTATTGAGACTGAGGTACACCCAGGCACAAGATGTCAGTTTTAGAGAAACCTCTGCTTGTTAGCACTGTGAAGAGATATTTATCTGTGCAAAAGGATGTTAAACTGTGCCCCAGGGTTGTGGGGTTAGTGGCTGGGGTTAGTAAATCAGAGGAATCCTCTGATATTTTCAAGAGCCTGTTGCTCATCACCTTCTACATTTCTCTAAATCTGTTTACTCAAAACACTACCCCAGGGTTGGGTATAGACAGCCTTTAGCTTTGGTATCTGCATGTCAAGCGAGTTAGCCACATTTGCAGAGTGCTTTTCCTCAGCTTGTAAACGCTGCTGCAAGGTAATGTACACTAATTCGAGACACATTACTACTCTTAGGTAGCTGCACAGGTAAAAGAAGGCTTTGGCAGTCCCCTTTGTCCTTCTGACTCTTCCAGGGTTTATTTCCTGAACAGTTTTCTTCCAGCATGGCCCATCTGACTGCCAGCGAGACAGCCCACTCTAGAGCCTTGGTGCCCGGATGCTGCCTCTCTAGTTTGATTATGATCAGTAACCCCCCTCCCCAAAAACAGTGAAGTTGCTATGCTAATTCCTAAGCAAGGAGTGGTTTTTTTTTTTTAAATTTACTTAATTCCAGCCTTCACCTTTTTTGAAAGGCACTGACTTGCCTCTCTTATTCTTGATACAGATAAACAGGGTTGACTTCTATGCTGCTGTGCTCACAGGCAGAGCAGAGGCTTTGAATTTCAGCTATTGTGATTGCCTTGCCTGGAAATCAATCGATGCCAATAAATCTTTGTCTTGTGTGGCTGCTGCTGGACTTGAATTGTCTGGAATGTAATTGTTGTCACACTTTGACATTTCAGATAAAATTGAAAAAGCTGATGTGAAACCCCTGTTAAGTATACTGAAGCATTCACCCTTCCGCTGGCCTGTGTTGGAATCCAATATTGGACCTGAAGGGCTGTGGTCAGAGAGGAGGTTCAGCTTAGTCCAAGCCTTGGCAACTCTTCGTGGCCAGTACAGCAGCTCTGTCTTCATCCGTTTGTATGTGGCTGCTGACGACAAAATCTCCAATCGCTACATCCTGAAGGTGCAGCACAGCATTTCTGATAGGTTACTTGGCATGGTATTCTGTGGGGTCTTTTTTAAAACTTGTTTACATATGAAATGTTTACATTTGATTGTTGTTATTAGCTACTTGCTTACAGATATACATAGGTGCCAGTTTATGGGAATGTAAAAGCCACTAGCAACCACATGCTATTGGAAGGTATTTTTGTACAGGTTTTCTTCTTTCAAATGAAAAAAACCAAACAAAACCAAACATAAAAATGTCTAGTAGACCAATAGCCAGGGTCTATGTGCATGAGAATAAGAAGTCAATCTCTAATTCTGTGTGTTGCTTATGACTCTTCAGTTGCATGAAGAGTGCTTTTTGTCTGTGAGGATGGAAAATGGTCCATCAGTAGCAGATATTTTGAACTTGAGCTGTTTTTCTTGAGATGGAAACACTTAATCTGGTGTTTATAATACAGCACCTTAAAATAGAGATTTATCCCAAGTGCTTTTAAACATGAAATAAGAGAATTTATCTTTTTCCTGAAATGCTATTTCTTTTAGACCAAACCATTACCAATTTGTTAACAGTGTATGGCATTACACAACCATTTAGTAAGAAAAAGACTCAAGAAATGTTGCCTCCCTGTAGTCTGCCAAAACTCCAGATAAAGTTGTATAACTGTGGCAAGACTGAGTGCCTGGGCCAAATGCATTGTTAAGAACTTTAGATGAGTAACCAGAACAGACCCTCCCTCCATGGCTGCAAGAAAATACTTCATGAAGGCAGGAGAGAAGGAACATAAGGAAATAAGGAAGTTATGATGGCCTTCTTCACAGCAAGATAGGATCTATGATGCTTGTTTTGCTAGCATCTTGGCTAACTGTAGGAATGTAGCAGAGAATCCACTGTATTTACAGACTGTGGTGGTACTGGAGTGGATGCCAGTTCTAAGTCGGTTCTTGCACAAGTCTTTTGACTGAGGCATTTAACTGGCATAAAGTTGAAGGGTAACTTGTCCTCATCTCTAGGACATTTTCCTGGATAGCCAACAGCAGATCAACAGTTTGCTCTATTAAAGATGTCATTCTGCTATGATGCTGTTGAGATCCTGTCAGGTTTTTTTTAGCTAGAGACTCACTTAAAAGAACTGAAGCAGAAAAATCAGGGACATGTTTATTTGGGTATCTCCTGTCATAATATTTCAGTTCAAGTCACCTGTCAGCAAATGGCTGGGCAGGGACACCCTCACTGCTGGTCTCTTGGAAATGATTTATAACCAGCAGTACCTTCACTTGCTATGCTTAGGGGCACCCAGGAATTAAATATATAACAGAAGTGCTACATGCTGTGAATAATGTATCATTCTGTAGGGCATTCTGATCTTAATTTGATTAGGACCTTGATCTGTAGAATGCATCAGCCAGTGCTCTACTTACTGTCCAAGTTTTAATAAATTCCCTGGGGTGAAGATGTACCACAGAGTATTTCAGTCTGCTTGTGAAAATGGCTTTATTGCAAAATTCTTTTGGTTCAGCATTGCAAAATCATCAATGGGTCATAAAAGAAGTGAAAACTCCAAATAAATCTTTGTTCAGCATTCAATATTATCTTTTTTTTTCCCATGACTGCTGAAGCAGTTGGTTAACTTCTTTTGTTTATTTCTCATATTTGTGCTCTCTTGATTTAATGCGCTGTCAAATCTAATTCTGAAGACCAGTGAATTTGAATGAGCATTAATGTAACAGTCACATAATTGAAATACCACAAATAACATGACATTAACTATTGCAAAGGCACATGTACAAAAAGTGTAAGAGTATCTATTTTTGCATCATTGTGCTGAGAAAAGAAAGTGATGCTGTTTTACAAAGAGTGAGAGTTACACTGAGCATCACAATTACTCCTTTTTGAGGATGGTTTGTTTTATTAGTTTATGGTATATTTTAAAGGTTGTGAATATCAGCTAGTAGAGGAAAAGATTACATTTATTTATTCACTTTAAATTCTAAGTTTTATTTAGTTGCTACATGTAGAAAATGTGAAATATAAATCACTTAACCTAAAGTATTTAGATAAAAAAAACAACTTGTGTGAATAAATACAATCTATTGCCACTAGACTTACCTTTTAAAACAATTGCAGCATCAAACAAAAATGTTTAGAACATCAAAGCAGTTGCTTCTGCTCCAATCAGTATCTTTTTCATAGTTTGGAAGCTGGTTGATTGAAGTTTTCAGCTTTGGCTTCCATACTCTAACCTAACTTGATCACTTTGAAAAGTTCTGGGAAATCTCAGTTCCCAGTAATTATTATAAAATATGTGCTGTGTACTGAGATTTTCCTGGTTAGGAATTTGAGGCAGTATGCAAATATCCCCATGTAGATGTTTCATTCAAAACACTAAATGCAGATCTTGAACTTTCAGGCCTAATTCCAATATTAGGGTGAATGTAGACCAGAAAATCTGATCCATGTTTAGATGGAAAAGACAAGCGAAGGTCAAAGTTCCATCTGGACTACCAGACACCTTTAGCTAAAGTACTAGGGACATAAAAATATCCTGTGCATGCAATCCTGGCTGGTAGCCACTTCAGTTTCAGTTCATCTGTTCAAAAGACTGAGTACATCACCCAGTGCTGGTCTAGGGTGAAGCTCAAAAGTGTAACCTCAGTTTCAGTCAAAAAACCCTAATGATGCCTCCCAGACAGACAGCAGCTCACATGCTCCAGCACCTCAGGGGCATTTGGTGCATACACTAGACTGGTGTGGCCCCAAGCTGACTCTTGTACCCCTGAAATAGGCGTAGGATGGATTTATGGTCATCAGCACCAATGATTGGATCCTGTAGACTCAGTACTTTTGCATTTCCTACTCATTGATGTAGCTGTTTTAAACACCTAAATCACACCTGTGATTCTTTTCTTTAGGTGGCTTAGCTATTGCAGGGGTCATCTGAGGCTCCCCAGATCACAGGAATGTGATTTAGTTAACACCTGTTACCACAGTGTAGCATTTTCCTGTTGTTTTGAAATCCAATCGAACTCAGACTGGTGCAGTATTAGATATTTTCACACAACTACAGTAATTGCCATAAAAACATGAACCCTTCCAAAGTTTATTATCAGTTTATCTTTGAATCTGATGAATTTAGCTGAAATTTCATTTAGATGAAATGTTACTTTGTGTTATTTTTAACAGCTTGATCAAGCAAGCCTCTCTTTGGCATCTCGAGAGGATTACCTAGAAAATAGCACAGAAGCCAAATCTGTAAGTATTGTCAGCTGGAAGATGGAGCCATCATTTTTCCCCTCATCTTTTTTTCATTGTTGGTTTTTTTTTCGCTGAGCTCCAAACTCAAGAGTTTGGAGAAAGAGTTGTGTTTTGTTTTGATTTGGGTTTTGCAGGGTATCTAGCAGAAAACACCACTTCTATCAAAACACTCTTGCAAAGTTTCCTAAATGAAGCTTGCACTTGTGTACAAGTACTTCTGTCCCATGGTGGTTACTGTATTAGTTGGCCTAAAATACTGGTGTACGTTTTTACATGTTGTCGAATCCATTTGTAAGAGCTGAAAGTTGTCAGTCTAATCTAGAACTGTAATTTGCATTTCCTGAGATCTGTACTCCCTGAACCACAGCAGCTACCTCTTTCATGCACGGTATTTTTAGAGCGTCATTTCTCCTTTTTAAGTTGCTTGACATTCAAGGTAAGGAAAGCACAACCTTGGCTCCTAAGGCTCCTATACCTGGGCATTTCAGCTCTACTGCTACAACTCTGCTCAAGAGAAAATCGTGTTGTCATTCCAGTCTTTCTCTTCCTTTACAGTACCGAGATGCCTTTTTGCAGTTCATGGTTGATACAGCAGTGCTTCTGGGTGCAAACGCCTCCCGAGCTGAATCTGATATGAAATCAGTTCTAAAACTGGAAGTTAAAATAGCAGAGGTTGGTAATCTAATATAATCTTTTATTGAAATGGAAAGCCATTATATCAACAGCATTAGCAGTAGGGATTTTAGAAGCAGAAGGAAAGGAGCAGAATCCTGATGAAGAAAGGAGGAATAATTTTTCTCCCTTAGTTAATTGTTAAACTGTAAATTTTATTCTGAGGGGAAAAGCCTTAGCCAAATACCCTTGGTGTGTTAAAACGTTATGTCAGCCAGGCTGATCAGAAGCAAGCCTGGGGGTGGCATGGTGATGTTTAATGTTTAATGGATGGTGTATTAGTGATGTCCTTTGGTTTGCCATCTCAGTGCAGGTGGGGGAGGGAGAGGCATATGGCAACAGAGATACAGAGGTTGTTTATGTGTTAGAAACTGTGGAAGTGCCTGAGGATGGTCCCTTCGGAATTAGGGCTTCCAAAAAGGTGATGGGATCAATATCCCAGCTGAAGTGCAACAAATCAGTGGTACCCACTGGGCAGCTGGGAAAATACCACATAACTCAAGACCTTACATGTCTTTTCCAACCTAAGCGATTCTAGAATTTTGAAGCTGTGTAGAATCTGAGCTCCTGCTGTGCACCTGTGTTGAGAATATATTACTCTGTTGATTAAGAAGCATATTGGGCTGATTCTCTGTGGAACAGTCTAAAAGCAGTGCATGACTGAGATGGGATATTGGATCTTGGTGGTGAGAGAGTGGTGTTTACAGCAGTACCACCCTTAGCTCCTGAAGTGTTCTCATGGAGTAGTCTGGGAAAGTGGATGAAAAACTCATGATTTTTAATTTAGAGGATCAACTGAATTTTGTGAAGCTAAGCATATTTAAATCTGGTACTTGGTTCTGACATTTACTTGGTTAAATTTTTGCTCCCACATGACATTTAATTCATGCCACAGGATTATTGCAGGTTGAAGGAGTGGTTTTGCGTCTCTGTATCTCTGTTTCAGTGTGGCTACTACAGGAATCCCACTCATGGGGGCAGCAAGTTCATTATCATTTCAACCTCTACTAAAACTAGAGAGAAGGGTTGGCCTCAGTGTTGGGAAACCACCAAAAGTAAGGGTACAGACTTGATGCTTCTTTGCAGAGCTGCCAGCTGAGCTGAGTATTCCTTCATATTGTCAAGGAAAGAAGCTATCCCTGTGACACGGTGGTCTCCTGTTAGCAGAGAAGCCTGTTGCACGGGACAGGTGATGCAGCAGATATCTTTTATCTGGATTCTGCTGTTGCAGTCTACAGGATGCTTCTTAATAGTGTGTTTGTACAGAAGTGAGGGCCACCCAAAAGAGTGGCCAATCAGTGTTTCAATCTCTCTGCTGAAAGGGATGAAATTTTGTCAAGTGTCTAAGCCAAGCCCAATATTCGTTTTTAGTTACTTCACATGGATGGACTAATGCACAAATACTTCCTTGTGACCCAGCACACTTGAAAAACAGTAAATATTTCTTCTGTTTATCACTGATGGCATAAGAAGATGTATCCTTAGCTCTGGTAGCTCTAATGCTTTGCTTAACAAGTGTCTTACAGAGCATTAATCCACAAAGTATGTAAGTAAAGCTGCTATGTAAGATGGCATGGATCATATAACAACCCTCAGCATCAGTAATGCACATACTTATGCAACAAGCCATGCTTGCTTACAGGTTCTTTTAGTAAGAATAATCCTCCTAATATCTGTCCAGATATTAGGCATGAGTCAATGGACATGGATTGTTGTATAAACCCTAATAAACATAATGATTATATAAACATCTTACTGTGATGGAAGTAGTCCTGTTTGTCACTGGAGATTTTACTGTGTTCTTCTGCATTTTTTCAAGTAAACATATGTAATGGAGAATTTATATGCTCAGGAAGAGGCAGCAAGAATACTTTGTATATAGGAAGGAGTGGCATGCTTTGAGAGAGCTTGTTGTGCACAAGGAAGATTTTTATTAAGTTTGAATCACTGGAGCAATAAGGGAAGTTTTGAGAGAAAGGGAGTAAATGGCTTCAAGAAGTGTTTAAAGATTTTTCAGATAAATGAAATCTGCGGAAAGGGAGAAGAAAGTAATTTTTTTTTACTCTGTGGCTTGAGCAATACTAAAACCATAGACACTGGAAAATTTTGATTGGAGAAGCCCCAGATGTCTGGTTAGTCTGGCGTCAATCTCTGTCCTTTGGACTGTCCAGCATACAGCCTGTTGTATAGGGTTAACCTTACCGCAGGGCTGGAATTGCTGTCGGGAATTTTTGCTTCTCTTGAACACTGAGAAAATATTGAGGTGTATCTTGTACTTTATTTGTGTTGCTATTATGAACCACAGCACAGTCTTGGAGTTTTCATGTCCTTCTTGTCAGTTACAAAAGGACTTGCTTCATATTTAGGATTTCTTTTGCTGTATCCTTGGACACTGCAGAGGAACTTGAGATCTGGCTCCTCTGGTCACCCAAATGAGAGACCAGGTTGGGGAATGCTTTATTCATGTCTGACCTATATACTCAGGTTCCCTGCTATGGAAATCAGGATGATGGGGTGAAATGAGGAGAAACTTGTGTGTATATGGCTGTTCCCCCAGATGGAGTAAAGCCCTAGCAAGAACACATTCAAATCCAAGACATGAGATGCACTTCCAGCTATGAAGTTGCACCTATCTCAGATCTGACCTATTAAATCTGAAGTTGGCTTCTGCTTGATAGGAAGGAATGAATGAGTATTAATAGTTAAGGTGTACTTTTATCTCTTATGTATTAACATGTCTTTCCTTAGCATAATCAGAGCTAAATCAGTCTAATAAGTCCAAAGAAGACATGCAGCTCATTACATTTCCTAGTAATGAGTTAAACATAAAAGGAAAAATGTTCCATTTCTTCTAGTTAAATGCAATCCCCAGAAACGGAAGTTAATGCCATAAATGCTTGGAAAACAGGTGGTGAGATATTTCTGCACTGGGATTATGAGGGATGGTAATGACGTAAGAGTCCCTGCAAGATAAACCTTGTTTTGATGGTTTTGTGCATTTTTTTCTCTACCCCAGATCATGATTCCATATGAAAATCGAACAAGTGAGGTGATGTACAATAAAATGAACATATCGGAGCTTAGTGCCATGATTCCACAGGTTGGTTGAGGATAATTGAAAAATTACTCTTTTAATGTCTGATCTGTATAATTAAAACTGCCTTTACTGTTAGGAGCAGCATGTTAAAGAAGTATCATTAGGAATGTGTGTGCTCATTTACAGTGTATGTTCTTTTAAATACAGTTCCAACTTTAATGAGGATTGAAAACATATGTAATGACAAAGTGCAATAGTTTCTTAAGTTTTTAATGATTAAAGCATTGAAAGCATTCGTTTTTAAGGTGTAACTTAGTTAATAAATCATCTCTCTTCACAATCTGCTTTAACCAGCCTTCTCTTTGTCATTGCAGTTTGACTGGCTGGGATACATCAAGAAGGTGATTGACACCAAACTATATCCTGAGCTTAAAGATATAGGTCCTTCAGAAAATGTGATTGTCCGTGTTCCCCAGTACTTCAAAGATTTATTCAGGATACTTGAAAATGAAAGGAAAAAGTAAGTATCCTATAATGGTTTCACCCATACTTGTAAGGGGACATCAAATGCTGGGCTTTTTCTATTTTTTTTTTTCATGAGTTTCAGCTATTTTTGGAATCAAGTCTCTACTCAAACAGTCTATTTGGTTTTGTCTGAATGAGGATTTAGATACCACCTTGTGCACAGCAGGAGAATTTTCAGTTTCAACATCTTTCTTCTATGGTTAACACAGGTTGCAGTAAAGCTGTTCTTTCCAGATGCATTCAGCATCTCTTACTTGTATAGAGTCTTGTATCTTGTGAAATCCTTTACACCTGTAGAACATGGTTGTAAAATGCAGGTAGCTCAGATTAAACATGGTAGATGTGCTTTGCACGGGGAAGCAAGACAGCTTTGGGCAGTGATCAAAAAGTGACATCCCATTTGAAACATCCTTACTGGCGACATCTAAGGGATTTCTGTGATAATTTGTCTTCTGAGGCATGTTACTGAACTTTAAAATAAATTTTGTTAAGATGTTGTCTCCATATGTCAGTCTTTGAGGGTTGTACAGTAGACCACAACCAAATGTATTTCAGGAAAAAAAGGGCAAAGTTTATTCTTATATTGTCACTCTGTGTCTCTAGTGATGGAATGCTTACATTAATTCATAGTACCTGTAAAAATAGCACACAAATCAAACAATTAGAAAAATAAAAATTACTGATTTGCCTACAGATCATCAAATATTCTTTCTTAAAAAGATTCAGAAAAGTAGCATTACTGCCACCAATATTAATCTATTGAAGAAAGTGTGTGATTTAGAGGATGTATATCTAACAAGATAACAGGGAATTAGTTATTTCATGCATACAAATACATGCAAATATATTCTGTAACTACTAAGTAAATACCTGGAGACTTTTTCCATTACTTTCTTATTCAAGGAAATCTGAGTATTCAAGAGAAGTTAAGCCAGCCTGTGTGTCCAGAAGGAGGCTGGAGTAATGACCAGAAATAATTAAAATGCCTGTCTTTAGCAAAGCTCAAGACCAGGTTTCTGACCTCACAGCTCAGGGGGAGAGGGTGAGCAAAAACAGTCTTGGTGTATTCACACTGCGTATAAGTCTTAATGGCTTAGGCATTTTCTGCCCAGTCTTATCCTGAGAAATTTGCATCATAAAATGTTAGAAATAGCAAATGTGCTAAACTAACCCAAGCAGGCTTCAAATTCTTGTGTGTAGAATGCATCCAAACAGCCCAGGCATGATAACCAAGATTATGTTTATCTATTAGGTGATGATGTTCATTACTTAAAATGTCAGAGTCTGCTCCAGAGGCAACCTTGCTATCTGGCCTGAGAAAGTTAGGAAATCATCTCTATGTGAACTCCTAACAATGAGGTCTCAACGTTTCCCTGTAGGGTGAACCCTGAAAGGTTAACAAGGATATTTTCTTTTAGGTAATCTCGTTTGTCATTCCCCATATGACATTTTAAAGATTCATTTAATTTAAACAACATGAATTAGATTTGTTAATCAATTTTGTAAATATCTAGACCTGAAATTCCTAGAAAAGCATTTCAAAATTTTAGATTTGTTTCAGTGTTTGTAATGGGAATTATCTTCTCATCATTTCAGGAGATGGAGTGTCATTAGGTAAAGCAAGTACTTTCGGCAAGTTCATATTCTTTTCAGTTACAAGGCTATCCCTAAATTATACTGTTATTCCAGTGCCTTGTGTGTCCTCTTCCTGAATGCTAGTCTGGGTACTATTTAAAATGTCACAAAGAGATGGCTCATGCCCCTGCATTTTACCCAGTGGTCTGGTAAAGTATTTCATGAAGTTTGTTTCAGGTGGAGGAAAGAATAGAGTGAAAATTAAGTCTGGCTACAGAAGCAGTTCGTGTTGGAGGTGGCAAGTTGTTCAGACTCACAATCCTTGTATTAAAAATTTCTCCCTCAGGGAACCTGCTGAGCAATCTTGAATTGTAAAATCATTCACAGGGCAGTATTACTAGCAGAATGCTCATTGACAGGGTGTAGCATGAATTTAGCTGAATTTTACTTAAATGCATATAATCAGGTTACTCTGTGGAGCTTGAAATAGGTGCAGCAGCTTGGTCTAGAGTTTGGCCTGAAGTCCCCAGGTCAGGGTACTGCTGTGACTCCAGCCCAGGAGCTGGGCTCTCCGTAGTGAGCTGCCCATGAAGCTCAGCAACCAGCCTGCAGGAGTTTCCATCAGCTTGGGGTTAGCTAGCCTTAGTCATGTCAGGTGCTGAAGTAAGTCACACCTTTGTAAGAGGTCTTCAGGGATTCATTCAGCTTTTTGGTGTACTATTTCATTTTTAATGGGGTTTATCTCTATTACAGGAAGAAGAGAGGTGAATATATAGCTGTGATGTAAATGAGCAATGGCAGAGCTCCAGTACAGCTGTGCCATGTGAGGGGGGAGATAAAACTGTGCTGGCACTAATTAAGAGCTTATATCCCTTCCCTGTTACCTGTGTGTTGGTGCTTTATGTGAGCCATAAATAGGATACTCTAAATTGCATCCTTTCTGGAGATCTTTGCAGCTGTTGAAAGAAGCAGCTTTATTATTCTCATGGATCTCAGAATACATAATTGGTTTCACAGAACTGTACAATAGTTTGGATTGGAAGGCACCTTATAGATTACTTTGTTTCAACATCCTTGCCACAGGCAGGGACACCTTGCACTAGGCTGGGTTGCTCAGAGTCCCCAGTACCCTTAAGGGCAAGGAGAACTTGGCCTCGAACACTTTCAGGGATGGGGCATCCACAGCTTCACTGGACAACCTGTTCAGCACCTCCTCTCCCTCCCTGTTTATCATAGCTGGTAAATCTATGTTTTTTTCAGTGTAAAGCCAGTCCCCCTTGTTTTATCACTGTATGTCCTTGTAAAATGTCCCACTCCAGCTTTCTTGTAGGTCCCTTTTACCTTCCCATATCTTTGCAGTATGGGACTATTAATTGAGAAGCACTCTAATTCATATAGCATATCAGGAATTTTCTTCAGAGATGGATGGAGGCACTAGATCTCTTTTCTGGTTTTAGTATCCATCTGAAAAATTAGGGAAGTTAAAATAATATGTCTTGAATTAGTGCCTCTAGCAATAGAGGCAAAAGTTTTTCAGTACTTATAATTTGATTAGTGATTCAATTCTGAATACAATTTTTGAGCAGATATAAAATTTGTGAAAGAGATATTTTTCTTAAAATGCCAATTAATTTTTCTACCTATCTCATATTAAATCTGTCCTCTTTAATTGCTACCATGTCTGTTGATTAAAATATTGCAAACTCAAAGAATTTTACATGAGCAACCTACTTTATTCTCAGACAGGACAGAAAGTACTTTAGTAAATATTCATAAGTACTGGTTTAATTTTAACTGTCCCAGCGAACAATCTCTCTACCACTTCCTTTGGGAGTGTGTGTCACAATAAGGGTCATACTGGTTAAAAGTCAGCCTACACTTTCTGCAACAGGCATTTGGAAGTTAAAATAGAGTGTACTCTTCTGAAAGGTTACAACGACAAATGGTCTGGTCTCATCGAAAGAGCAGAGGGGATTTTTATGTTTTGTTTGTGTACTGGATTTTGCTCCATGTGTAGAGATTAATTTCTCTGAGCCTCAGTGAACTTATTTGTGAAACTGGGATGAAAATCACCCCAAGATCTGCACAGTAGTAACTTTATCAGCAAGAAGTGCCAGTTTTTAAGCCAACTGAAGATTACCAAATGATTTGAAGTTTGCATAGTTAGCCCAAAATGTAAAATATTAATCTCCCAAAGATGTAAACAAAGTCAGATAAATTACTATTTTAGTTTGTTTTGAAGAACAAACTAAAGCACACTGTGCTTCAAACATGTGACAACAAACCCCCTCAACCTTTCCACCTCTTGCCCACCCTCCATTAATAAGCATTCAAATGGAAATTCCTTGTTGTTTTTTGCACTGTGGATTCTGTTGTGGTTACAATCTGGAATTATTACTGTTTCATCAGACAGCTTGGTTTTAGCACGTGTCAGTCTTTTCCTTCCCAAATTAGAACAATCCCCAACTAATTATATTTCCTGCAACTGTCATCTGCCTTCATTACTTATACCTGACACAAACATTTCTGAATTCTTGTTGATGTTACTGTCTTTGAACAAGTTACCTTTTTGAGACCCAAACTTTATGAATTTCAGTCTTTCATTCACTACCAGTTTGAGAGAGGTTCCCCAACTCAAATATAAGGACAAACATTGCTGTGTGAAAACAAGTACACAGAAGAGAGAATTGATTTTGGTTATGGTGGTGATAAAATACCAAATTGTAATACATAATTGGTGTGGGATAGTGATTTATTTAGCTAAGGATTTTATCTGAGGCTTTTGGCTGGAAGCAAATCTTTAACCTCTTAATCTGTGAGATTGGTGTAAATGCTGCAGAAGTTGCTACAGCTGGATATTCTTCAGCTCTGCTGAAATATCTAAGGCAGATTGTTGTGAAGTTTCTGGAGTTCATGTCATTTACCAAAACAATGAGAGCTGAGTGCTTTTAGGGTGCTTCACTTGTCATTGAGCGAGAAAATTCCATATTGTCAGAAACTTGTTAAGGAAAAATCTGAGCTTTGTGGCATTTCTTAGGTTGAAATGAATTTTTAATGATCCTAAACATTATCTTAAAATGGTGTGATTATCTAAACAGAGCTAACTATTTTGGCTTTTGTGACATGTACTGTGTTATAAATGTACATTATTCATGCTAAAAAAATCTTTTTTCAGATATGTTTTACAATTATTGTGGGCATTTAGGTGCTCTATAGAATATATCGGTGTACTAAAAAGGGAATATACCCAGTATGAGAGGTGCAACAACACATCTTGAGCTGAAGGCTTTGTGTGGGTGGACTGGAGCTTATAGTTAGAGGCAAAACTGAAGTTATGTCTCAAGCAAATGCTGCTGTCAAGACAGCATTCCCACAAAGTGTGTTTCCAAGCTGTTATGATTCAGAGGAGGGAACTGTTTGGGATGTGTCTCTGAGTGAAGCTAATGGAGTGACACTGTAGCAACAGCTGCATTGCCCCACACTCATGGCAATGGGAGATTGCAGAAATGTGAGTTTTAGAGATGGGGGAGTTGTTCAGACAGTCCAGAACAGCACTCTCAGTTGCACAGAAATCATTTTCCTACCTACGGGGAAGTCTATGGCCTGTCAAAAATGTTATGTATATCCCAGTGGGGAACAAATAACATTTGAATATCCTAGCTTTGAAGCAATGACTGTCCTTGAAAAATATGTCATGTGTAAAAGAAGATGAGAATAAGAAGTGTAGGCCATTGTTGGACTTGTTTTGAGACTGTTTGAATTCCCTATTTCAGAATGCACCTTTAGCTCATACAGCCACTGATGAACATGGAGAGAGATCAGTCTAGGCTGGATAAATCCTCCAGTCAGGTGACCAGAGTTTTAGGAAAGGGGCATGGATGCCAGATCTCTTGGGAATTTAAAACAAGCTCTTCCTTGATCTCTCAGCCTCAATTCTCATAAGATTTTTGTTACTGACACTTCTCTTTTTTGGTAGTTCAATTATCCATCTGACAAAATAGGAATGGTAATACTTTAATAACTTTGTGAATAGTAGAAGTTTTCAAAGCATATTGATAACTTCTAATGAAAGATACAAATATGAGATAATGAGAGTGTATATGGGATGGACTGTTATCTATTCTGTTACCATTTATGTGCCCTACTAATGAGGGGAGATAACATTCACTTTGATCTACAGAAGAATAAAACAGTTAATCTCTGGATAGAACTTTGATTCAACTATTATTATAACACAGTTCTTGGCACTTCTAAGGAAAATGAAAGCTGCCTTTTGGAAAAAAACATTACCTAAAAATGATGTACTAGGTGATGGACCTATTATAAATAATCCCTCGAAGATGGTTATCATGGGGCAATTATATATTAAATGGCTGCAATCATTCAGATTCTCCTGTGTAATTGGGATTTATTAATGTGGCCATCACTCATATAATTTTTTTAGGTGAAATTTCCACTATTTGGGTAAAATGTTTGTAGAGCTGTTTCTGTGAGTGCTTTGTGGTACGTCATGTGTGTTTACATGTCTGATAAAAGTATGCCTGATTTAACAGGACTCTTGCCAATTACCTGGTGTGGAGGATGGTTTATTCAAGGTTATTTAACCTCAGTAGACGTTTTCAGTATCGGTGGCTGGAATTTTCTCGGGTAAGTTATGCTTTCATTGCATTTACAAGGGTCCTAGTGTTGACACTGTTGGTTTCCCTTACAGTTAGGTATAAGTTTCAGCTTGTACCTTTGCAAAACACAAATTGTTTTCCATTCTGGATAAATTTATTGAATAATTTTTTTTTTCTTAAGACACGCTCTAAACAATTGACATACATATTTTTGTGTATGACACTAAGACATTTATGTGACACTAATATGACACTAAGACAAAAAAGTCTTTTAGATGATGTTCAAGAGGTTTTGAAACCTCCCCTTTGAAGAACTTAGTCTTCTTTTGCAGAAGCTTGAGTTAGGTTATGTGGGCTGTGATATTCATGCCAAACGCTTTTGACCAAAATCTAAACTTTTTGGAAAATACTGTTTGCCCTCCTGTGAATAGAGCTCTAGTAAAATGCAAATCTAGGACTTCACTTTTTTAAAGCTTGCTCAAAGCTCTCCCATGCTCTAATGCCAATATTACATGAGCTCTAGCACAAGGATAGCCAGCCACTTTCACAGGGCAGATGATCAGATGCCTTCCAGCTTGGGCTTCCAGAAAACTGCCAAAAGCTGTGAAAGCAGAACTAATCATCTGTTCAGTAATATGGGCATTTATGTAAAACACATATATTGATTAAGTGAACCGTGAATAGAAACTCACCTTGGTAATTGTGTAGGCAGTGTAAGGGCTCCTTAATAAACCAAGGATGAAACTGAATGGTACTTTGTCTTGTGTCTCAGCCACTTTGGATGGTGAACTTTGTTCACCATTATGAAAATTGGCTGACAACAGGAGGCTGGCATGATGCAGGAGGTGTGGGTGTTCTGGCCTCCCTGGTGAGGCATGCAGGTGACTAATTAAAGAACCTATACTGTTTTTCCTTGAGTAATACTGGAATAGTTCTGCCTTGATCACATACTTAAAAATAAACTCCAGTAGCTTGATGGAAACTACACAGGAAAGGCAGCCTCTTGTACTTCTGAGATCATATTTAAAATAGTCTTGTTAAAGATGCTATTTTCTTCATATAAAATATGAGAAACTAGCTGTCAGAACCACAGTGACAAATTTGTAGGTGCTCCCTCCTGGGACATTTCTTGCTAGCCAGGTAAAATAGATTGAGGCTGGCTATCAGCCAGTCTGTAGCATAATACTGAGTTACATTGAGTTATATAATGGCCAGAAAAAATCCTGAAAGAGAACATTAAAATTTGGGTACTGTGCATTTTAATGTGGTAACTGGCTGCTGTCACATCCCTGGGACATAGAAGTTTAGGGAGAAATCTAATTTAAAGTTATTCAGTGCTTATTAATAATCTCATCAAGGCTCTCATAGAATTACAGAATGGGTCAGATTAGAAGGGATCACAGTGGGGTCATCTGGTCCAACCTCCCTCCCTGCTCAAGCAGGGCTATCCCAGAGCACATGGCCCAGGGTTGTGCCCAGACGGTTCTTGAACATCTCCAGTGAGGGAGATTCCACACCCTCCCTGGGCAGTCTGTGCCAGTGCTCATTCACTGAGGAAAGAAATTCTTCCTCATGTTCAGCTGGAACTTCCTGTGCATCAATTTCTGCCTCTGGTTCTATTGCTCAGCATCACAGAAAAGAGCCTTGAAAGGGCTCCATCCTCTTGGCACCTTCCCTTCAGATACTTTTAAACAGTGATGGGCTTCCCCCTCGGTTCTTTCTTCTCAAGGCTGAACAGGCCCAGGTCCCTCAGACTTTCCTCATAAAAGAGATATTCCAGTCCCTTCATCTTGTTTCCCTTCACTGGATCTGCTCCAGGAACCCTCTGTCCGTCTTGTCCTGAGGAGCCCAGAACTGGTCACAGCACTCCAGACCCACCTCAGTGGGGCTGAGTGGAGGGGCAGGATCCCCTCCCTGACCTGCTGGCACTGCTCTCCCTGATGCACCCCAGGATCCCATCGGCCCTCCTGGCCCCCAGGGCACTGCTGGCTCAGGGACAGCTCATTGTCCACCAGGAGCCCCAGGCCCTTCTCTGCAGAGCTGCTCCAGCAGTCGGCCCCCAGCCTGTGCTGGTGCCTGGGGTTGTCCTTGCCCGGGGCAGGACCCTGCATTTGCCTTTGCTGAGTTCCAGCCCATTCCTCTGCCCATCTCCCCAGCCTGGCCAGGCCCTGCTGAAGGGCTGCACAGCTCTGGGGGTATCGGCCGCTGCTGCCAGCTCTGTGCCAGCAGTGACCTCGCTGAGGAGGCCTCTGCCCCTGCTGCAAGCCACTGATGGATCAGTTAAATAATGCTGGCTATGTAAATGGCTGTGAAAGCTTACAGCACAGTAAAAGCAGTGAATCAGCAGCTCATTCCTGTTATCTGCCCCTGGGACCCAGAGATGGAGAGTTAGTTGAGTGAAGTAAACAGCAGTAGCTAATAGTTAATAGCTAAAGTTAATTGGAGTAAACAGCTCAGTGGAACAGGCTTCACAGGTCAATAGAAAGGAGATGAGGAAGGGATTCCAAGGCATTCGATTAGTCTATTGTTGAATAGATTTGTCTAGTCACAGGGTGGAGAACTAGAAGCACTTTAGGATCATAAAAAGGACCCACCAACCCCTTGCCAGGTAAGTGAATAAAACTTTGAATTATTACTAAAAAGATATGACCATGAGATAAATCAGTGACCCTTAAAGGAAAGGATGTATTTTATACATTCACTGTTTCATTAATTCAGTCAGTCTCAACCAGCATAAGCAGACTTTTTTTTTTCACCAGGTTCTCATTTTCTATTAGTGGCTTTTATACCTTGTATGTAGAAATCTTGGCACCAGGGGCTTAAAATCTTTGCAAGGAGAAGGAAAAATACATGATGAGACTTTAAAAAAAACTTCAGGTTTAGAAATAGGACAAACCTGCTGACTCTAGAGAAAGTGCTTTGAGTACCACATCAGCAACTATCAGCAGCTCCACTGCAGTGGCACTTTGAGACCTTGTAAATGTGCAGTGGCACCTGGGGAAGAGGTCGGTTAATTGTGTCATGGAGCTCTGAATTGACTGGGAGGGCTTGAAACCTGCTATTTATAGCCACTGTTACTACCTGAAGTACTGTGTTTTAGAGTGGTACATTAATATTAGGAGGATCGTTTGAGGGAGTTCCTGTTGGCTGTTGTAACATAAATATCAATAAAGCAACTGTGAGATATAATCTATTCCTCTCAGCTCTATTTTTATTGGTCTCACAGCCTGTGCTGCCTTTATGTTCTCCTTACACTCGAGCCTCCCTCAAAATAATGATAATTATTATGTTGTAATAATAGTATGTCACAGTCTAAAAGCCAGCTCTGTCTCCTGACTATTTCTATGGCTGATGCATACTCACAGCTTTTGGAAGGAATTTCAAGCTCTGATGACTAATGCCATAATTCCCCTTCTTCCCCCTGCATCAGAAAAAACTCCATTGCGGGTTTACTCTCACCCCAGAGAGAAATTTTCTTATCTTTTGTTCTTATCTTTCATTGAGTGTTTTGTTGTGTTATGTGTAAAGGTTAAAGAATTTGGAAAAAGAGTTTATTGTCAAATTTGGCTTTGTTTAGAAAAAAATACCACCTTATTATGTATTGGTTTGACTAATAGAGTTTTCTTTTAGAAGCAATGTACTCTTTGCCATCGAAAATCTATTACTGCATATACAGTAATAATAAAAAGCACTTGGAAATGCAATTCACTGGAGTATTTAAGTGTGAGTCATTGATTATGCTTAATTACAGACAATATGATAGGGAAAATCAATCTTTGAACTACCAAAATATCTCACCTTCAATAGCTGAGGGTTAAGCTGCTCTGGAATTTTCCAATGAAATCTTTTCCTATTGGAAAAAGACAAATCCAAACCCTTCAGCTTTGCTGGACATTTAATCTTGTGCTCAAAGGAGGAGAATAGTGGGAAAAAGAAAGGGCTCAGAAACTGCAAAATTGGTGCTTAAGAGGCTTTTATAATCTGTGAGAGACCAAAATCTCTATCCCACCTGCTCTGGTCTGATGCTGACTGTACTCTGCCTTTACACAGTGTCAGGTGTTAACTGCTGGGCTGGGATTGGGCTTGTTCTCTGTGGAAAAGCTTTAAAAGTTCTTTAAGTGGAAAGGGAACACTTTGAACCTTGAAAACAACAAAATTTTCTTAAATCAGCACTGCTTATTGCTCGCATGGACCCATCTTCTATCTTTTTGTGCGCAGGATTTATTTACACAAACTACATCTTGATGAGCAATGTAATGTTAGCTAGGTAAGCACCCACAGTAATAACATTCCTCCTGTGAGAAACAGAAACCAAGGCAGCAAATGGGCTTGAGTTCTGTTTGGCTTGTTCCTTGTTGTGTTGACCATTCTTGAGTGTTTCTTTTGAAGCTCATTTATGGTGACATCATCCGAGTCTGAAAGTATGTATTTAATACCATTCCTTTAGTAAAATATGCAAGTTGTCCTGCCAACATATTTCTACTGCAACATAGTGATTTGATCTTCTGGGGTGAGACAAACATATTCAGTGATCTTGATGATTCAAACCTCTTTCCTCTTGAAAATGCTTCATTTGGGAAAGGAATTGAAAGCAAATATTTTACACAAACTGCCATAAAAGTAGTTGGACAGGTAATTGACAAAAAGATGTGGACATGTACCCATCTGTGTTAGATGTCATTAGTTCATGGCAATGGGGGGCTCTGCAGGAGGTGTTTCATAAGGACTAACCCAATTTTCACGAGGACAATCTCCCTAGGCTTCTCACCCTGTCAGAGGAGAGGCAATTGTTTTCAGGAGATGTCTCACAGCAGGGTTTTTCTAGAGGAAATTGTCTCTCTACTTAACACAGAAAGAACACCAAGATTAGTCCAAAGTTAGCACTAATTCTCTGAGCCTTGTCTTTCTAAGTCACTGCTACCATTGTCCTGTTCTTAAGTTTAGAATCTTACAGTTTTTTTGTGGTGTTCAAATTATTTGTCATTGCATTGGATGAAAATAGAAGTAACTGTAGAGTATCATTATTGTTTCATTTTGGGGGCTTTTTGACAAGTATGCTTTGGCCTATACTGCATGTGGGTTCTTAAACAGTATGCCCCTGTCAACAGGTGATCCATGGGACTACAACTTTGCTGCCTCAATGGGATAAATGTGTGGACCTTGTAGAAAATGCCCTTCCCTACGTTGTGGGTAAGATGTTTGTGAAAGCCCATTTTCAAGAAGACAAGAAAGAGATGGTGAGTCCTCTGCAGTCTCTGCCTGGAAATTTTCAATTAGTGGTTTCATGCTCACAAATTGCTGATGTTAGAACAAAGTTTAAAAAGAAATAAGATTCTTAAGAATGTTTCAATTGAATAAAAAAAAAAAAAACAAAAAAAAAACAAAGAGGAGAAAATTGAATGAATTTGAAGAAGCATTACCTTTGTGTGCATCTGGGCACTGCCCCTTCTTTCCATCTGCAGTCCTTCAGACAAGTAAGCAGCCAGTTCAAAACCAGGTTGAACACTGTTAATTTATGTAAAATAGTGAAAGCCAGGCTGTGCAGGAACAGAGTGAGGGGTACTGATGAGAAATGGTTCAGTATAGCTAATATAATTTATTACAGTAAAGTTTTTACTGACTAATCAAAAAACTGGTTGAGATTTCTCTGCTTTGGGACTATCCTTTGAAAGCTGTGACTGCTACACCTGTAATCTGAGCAAGAAACATGTGCCCAAATTAAGGGAAGCTGAGAACCACATAGTGAGAGTTTATATTTGTGATTCAATTCTTTTCTGCTGAACAGTAGAAGGAAATATTTTTCCATACCTTTGAGTCTAGAAGAGTGTTCATCCTCATTCTAAAATTTCAACAATAGCTATGTTATCACTTCTCTCAATAACATATTCAAATAATTAATTACCCCTCATAATAATGTATGACTTATTTTCAGTTCATGTTTTTCTTATAAGGTTTTCCAATATCTGTTTTTACAGACATTGATTTTCCAGCAGTAATCAGTTTTAAATTGACTCCTTTAGTCATTGAACTTAGCTCTCCATGCAGGAGAGGCACAACCATTTAGGAAATGGCATGAGATGGCACCCTGTGCTGGGAGCAACAGCTCTGTGAAAGCCCTGCACTGCCCTGGCTCAGTAGCATGAGTTTGCCTGTTTGACTATATCTACTTGGACTACCTTCTCAGGGAAGGAAATCATGAGAAACATTTTAGAGAGCACACACTTATTTGACTTGCCCAAGTCTTTGTCATCTGTTACCCTCTCAGGTTCTGCATTTCTTTTCATATTTGCCTTCATCTGGAGTTTCCTCTCTGAGATCCAGCTTTTCAATCCACTTTTTTTGATTCAGTTTGTAATGTGCTGTTTGGCTATTTTGTGACAAAAATATGCCAGGCATATGCAGTGTGTTATCCTGCACAGATATGTGGGAAGAGTAGGAGTATAAGAAATATACACTTCAGGAGGGGATGGACACTTTTTCATATTTGCCTATATGAGGAGAAATTATGAGAAGCAAATAGAGCAGAGACTGGGTTCTCTTGAAATGTGAGTTAATTAGAATGTTTCTTAGTGTGCACATTCCTTTTAGACCAAAGCTTTGGAAAATTATCAAGTCTGAATTCACAGTAGCACCCATAATGAGAAATGCATATAAAATTCATAGTGTAGGTCACAATATTCAGTCTTAAAATGAACAACCCATGAAGATAAAATTACATACAGGTGAAATTCATTGGATTTCATTTAGAAGTGTGCTTTTCAAGTTAATAATTTGTGGTGTTATCATTTTCATTTCACTGGTTTTCAGTTCTATTTCTCTTTCTTAAGCAGTAAGAGAGCATGTGAGTAAAGCACTTATTTGTACAGCTGGGTTTTTTTTTTCCTTTTTCTTTTTCTTTTGTGGCTTACAGCATATATCTGTCTATGATAAGCAAATCCTGAGTTACAGATAATATGGATTCTTTCCCCCCCATGTTTTGTGATTGATGTTTCATACCTTAGGTACTTTTCTTCTTTTTTTTTTTTCAAGAAAGACATTATTTGTGTCTAAATATAGCACTGCTTCTAACTCAGAGTGCCTGCAGTGTTTTTTACAGATACGCCTGAGCAGTTTCAGTAATAACTTTGATAGCAGGAATAGGTTTCTGCCCCTGCCCCCTGCAGCTACAGCTGCTGCATAAAGCCTAAGTATACACCAGGGCCCAGCTGCAGAGCTTGAGTTTGAACCTGTAACCTCCAAATACAGTGAGTTCACCTCATTAGTGAACGAAGTTAATTGAGTCAGTGCTCTGTCATCAATATCTTTAAGTTACCCTATTTCCTGGGATGCAGTTTACTGTGAATGTTCACTCTTTAGTCATATTTAATGCTCGACCTGCTATGGTTGACCCATATTGCCTCTAAAAATACGAAAATGTTTTTTGAAAAGGGTAGGAAAAAATGAATAATCCAAGGAACTTTGCTACATTTTTTCTGACTGCACCACAAATAAAGGACAGTTCCAGATTAAAATATTCATGATACATTAAGGACAATTCAGCTAAAAGTAATGTTACTTTTGTGGGTTTAGTCCCTGCTTTTAATGACATTTCAGATCTGCTAGATTTATAGAATAAGATGATACAAATCTCTGCTGCTTGACATTTTTATTATTTTTAAATGTAACATAACTGATAACACAAAGTTCCAATAAGTCTTCATTTAATGGATATCTGTCATGTCTTGTGCTGTCTCAACTCTGGTTTGTGCTGAAGGACTCAGGCAATGGCTGGATCCCTCTCATTGCCTCACTCTCACAGCATTGCCCATGGCTATCTGTCATGGGGTTCACCTGCTGCTGTAAATAGAGGCAGCTGGTTGCATACACTTTTCTGGGCTGCCAGACAGATCCATAGGAATGAGGGCTCTTTAGACTCATATGATGCATATCTTTGCCATTATATTTCTTGTTTTCTGTCATTTAGGGATTTTCTTATTGTGCATACTCACTGAACAGTCCTATTATTGTAACTTTTTACTTGTTTGAGATGTGGTCTTGGCTGTGCAGAGGTGTCTAAAGAGGCAGCTCAGATGAAGTGGTTGTGGGCTTTCCCAGTTTTGCACAGATCCAAGCTGTCACTGGTGGTCCAGGACCACGGAAGCAGTTAAGGCTGCTCTGTGGTGTGAGCCAGGGCCTCCCTCCTTGCAGTAAGTAAAGGGTAGCAACACTTCACAAATGCAGCTAAACACAGGCTAAATATTTGGATAATGCTTTGTCTTTGGATTGTGATGCTGTTAGCCCAAATTCAGTTCTTAGCCAGTATTAACAAGGCATGTCTCAGTCTCACATAAACCAAACCAGGCCACAGACATTCTCTCTGCAGGAGAGGGTTTATTTGTGCAAATGCCTTTCAGCTGGCTCCTTCTGCACAGGCCAGTGATCTAGAACCTAAGGGCCAGAAATCTCCCCAAAGGACTGCAAATCTCTCAGTGTTTTTTATGATTTCAAGATGGGTATTCTCACAAATATAACATGAAATGATCAGTGATGAACAGGGTGTGTGATACCAGAAGGGAAAGAAGATGGAAAAAAACTTACCTTCAGAAGAAATGTCTCAGTACTGGAGAAAGCAGAAATTAGCCTTCAAGAAAGGACAGCAGATACCATCTGATCTGCAATCATTTGTTGTCTAACCAAGTTTATCCCTCCTACATACACCAAACCTCTTGTTACAATAATTCAGCCACGATATATTTTACTGGGGAGGGATTTGCTAAATATTTTGCAGATGGAGGAATTGACTGAAGGAATTCGCTGGGCTTTTATTGACATGTTAGAAAAGGAAAACGACTGGATGGACTCTGAAACAAAAAGAAGAGCTCACGAGAAGGTAATAAATATAAATGTTGAATAAGTGAAATCCTGTTATGATGAAGATTTGACTTGAGTGATAACTGTATGTTATGGACAGCACTTGCAGTTCCAGTTACTTACTCATCATTTTGTTTGTGAAGGGACACATTTGTTTTTCTGGGTACTGAGCCATCTGAGCTCCTGCTTCTCTGCAGAGGTTATTTTTGTTACCTTGTTCTTCTTCCCTTGTGTCCACCTTTCCCTATCTGGCTCTGCCTGATGTAGACTATGAGCTTATTTCAGATTTGGCTTTTCTTGACAAAGTCTTCACCTCGACTGGGATCCCAGGGACACACCAATCTACAGACAGAAAACAGTGTCTGAAACACCTGTAACAGCTGAGAGTATTTTCTGTGAAGATGAAGGATCCAGCCTAGAAGGGGATATAAGAATAATTCGGGTTTCATCATTTTTCCAGTGTTGTGGTGGGAGGCCTAATTGAGTGCTGTCTTTTGAGAGTGCAATGGTGATCCCAGCTGAGCATCCATTTCCTAACAGCATAATGCCAGTTATGAAGTGTTATAATCAAGGATGGCATTGCTGGTCTTGATTGCTTTCAGATAAAGGCACAATAAAAATGCAGGAGGCAAAGGTGAAGGCAAGAGGATGTATTCAAAACCTCCTTTTCACTCTATTCCCACATTTGCAGCATATGATGAGTGGAAAGGAAGATTGTCCAGATGCAGAGCTCTGCCTCCAGAGCAGAAATTGGAGAGGACATATAAAAAGAGAAGTGGAGGGCGTTGTGTAGGTCTGTGTCCTTATTTGTTGAGGCAATGGGATATCAGTGAATTAGTGAATTTGAATAAACTGACAGGCAAGTGCAGCTGAACTGTTCCTGCTCTCTGTGCTTGAATAAAAACAGCAGTGTTTTGATTTAAAAGCAAACATGGCCTTCGAAGTTTTTTGGTAATTCTAATGAAAAGGCTCTTGAACCATTTTATCATTGGAAAGATTTAAATTCCATATGCAGTCCATTTACATTTTATACAGCAGTGCTCTTCATATATGTGCAAATGAAATAGAGCTGCATAAATGCACCAATAAACTCTATAGCAAGAGAACAATAGTAAAATGACATTTATTACCTGCTAACCTAGTAGTAAATGGGCTGCAGTTATTACTTCTTACTGGCTGTTATGCTTTTTTTTTTACTAGAAATACTATTATAAATATAATTATCTGTAATTTAGTTATTTGTTAAAATTAATGCAAAATAAGAGCAGGAAGATTTTCTAATGATTTCCTTAATAAAGATATTTCTATATAACAACCTGCTTAGTGATTTTGTTCAAAATTTGCTACCTGCCTTTCAGTAGGGAAACAATACAGACATTGCCAAAAATGAACTCTTAAAAGAGCCCTCCCTTTCCCATTTTTAGGAGGGTTTTCATCAAAAGGTAGGCTAGATCTTTGGTGGATAGGGATGGCTGATTCCCTCTTTTGACACATTTTGGAAGCACATGGCACCCAGTTTAGACATGTCACTGAAGGTTCTGAAGTTAGTGGGGTGAGTCTGGGCTGAGCAATGGATGACAAACTAAATTCCATAAGTACAACAAAAATGATACTACAAGCCAGAGTACTATCAAATGAATAGCCAATGGTTTAAAATCATTCTTACTGAACTGAAGAACCATTTCATAGTTTGCTGACATAGGAACCAGGTCAAACTTGTAGAACAGGAGTGTTATGTAATGCCTTAGATACTGCAGTAACAATTATGTGATACAACTTAGGTCTACAAGTTTAAGTTCAGATTCACAGAAATAGCTACTTGCCTGGAAGGAAAGAGCCTAGAGAGATATTTGGTAGATTTCCAGACATGGAATATTTATTAAATATTATTTATTGTTAATGATAGATTTTCTATTTGTCCTGGAACTCCTGGATGAGCACGTTTTTAATTCAAGAAATAGATTCATTACATGTAGGGTCAGATAATTCACAGGGGAAATCTAACTTTTATAATACAACAGAACCTTCAAAATCTGTTACACTGTTCTAATTAAATCTCATGAGCCTAGCACTTTCTGCTGTTACTTTTTCAATACTTAGGCTTTAATAAAGCAGCACAGACAAGCATGACTTTTATGAGGGAGATTGGTTGGTTAAAAAAACCCCGGTGTTACTTTATTGTAATTACTTTACTGTAGAGATCTGTAAAAGTTGCATTTCTTTGTCAATAAATGTCATCCACATGCTGGACTCTGCACCCAGGATGGAGAAGCACCAGGTACCAATTATTTATTGGGAGAGAGAGGGTGCAGGGCAACAGCTAGGGACTTGGGGGCTGTCTGGTTTGGAGAAAAGGAGGCTGAGGGGCCACCTCTACATCTTGAAGTGGGGAACTGGAGAGGGAGGTGCTGATCTCCTCTCCCTGGGGTCCAGTGACAGCATGTGTGGGAACAGTTCAAAGCTACTTCATCAGGAGAGGTTGGACTGGACATTAGGAAGCTTTTATTTACCAAGTGGGTGGTCAAACACTGAAACAGGCTTCCTGGAGAGGTGGTCAATGGCCCAAGCCTGTGTTTAAGAGGAATTTGGACAATTCCCTTGACAATGTACTTTAACTATTGGTCACCCTGAGGTGGTCAGGCTGTTGGACAAGATGTCCTTCCTTCCAACCAAAATGCTCTAATCCTATTCTATCAATTAAGTAAAGAAAGGAAGCTATTAGTTAGATAAAGGATGTTTTGGTCTTTTATGTTTCCATCAGTAACTGTCACACTGTCTCTTGTAGTAGTGCAGATTGGAGCTTCTGCCCTAAATTCCATGGCAGAGCTGTATCCTACATGCAAATGACTGATTCAGATATTTTGCTCATCCTCTGTATTTTTAATCTCATTGAATTCTTGAAATGTTCAAATGCTCTGAAAAAAAATTAACTGCTGAAACCTGATGGTGGTTTTGCTTACTGTTCCTGATCCATGTGATCTATTTAATTTGCCTTTAGTTTTTCTTTAATTCCAGGCATATTTGGGTAATTAACATTTTTTTTCCCACTCATTTCCTGAAAGAAGAAGAAGGTCAATGTGGGATCTGGGTGTCTGGACAATGAGCATAGAGAGCCTTGTGGTGATTGTACATTTAGATGACAACATTGTAATATAAAGGACATGGCAGATTTGAAATAGAATTAATTACAAATCCTCTCTGTGATTCAGGTACTCCCTGTTGTGTGTGTTTTGTGCTTCCTGTTTTCTGACTGATGCCCAGCTTTCTTTATTGCTTGGCTGAGGCCAAATTTGTATACCTTGCTGTCAGCCTGATGCTTTGCAATCGAAGGAACCATCGACCTCCAAAGGACTTACAAAAGACCCTCTGGTAGAATCTATTCTTGAATTTTGCTTTAGGCATCTTGTCAGACCTTTCTAATCACTCCATCTGTGACTCTTTGTGTCTGTCCCGTTGTTTTATGTTACTCAGAGGGGACACTACTAATTTGATGTTAAAAGGATCAAATCTACTACTCCATGTGATAGGGAACAATTGTCTTGCAGCCTTGATATCTGAGAATAATCTCGTTAGCCCTTGTATAGTTTGGAGTAAAGGTTAGACATTCCCTTTGTACCAAAACAATATAATGAGATAACATCTAATAATTTACCTCTCTCCTCCCTCCATTCCTTTCTTTCTGGGATCGAAAGATGAATTTAAACCAAGCCATCTAAAAGCCAATCTTACAGAAAAGGTTTCTAACAGGGTTAGGTGACTCTGCCTTCATGTGCAGTTCTCACCTGGCTCTCTGGATGGAGCTCACGCTGCTTCCAAAGGAGCTCTGAGTCCGAGAGAAGCGCTCGACTCTGTGCTGTGATGCTGTTTTCTCTCCTGCCCTTACTCCTCTGCTCTAGTCAAGCCCTTCTTTATTGTACCGTGTTTGACTCTCATCTCAAATTTGCTTCAAGTATGTCTGTTAACCCCCCGAATTTTCAATGGAATGCTCTGATAAACGAACACAGAAACAAACACCCCCAACAGGTTTCTGTTCTTGCTCTTTTAGTCTCCTCGTTTGCAAGGGTTGTTACATTTTGCCCTCATTTACGGAACAGAGAAATTGTTCAATTGGGTGCAGCTCCAAGGGTGTGTCTGGCAGCACTCTTCAGTGCACGGTCTGTGAGTTACCCATGGCCGTGCCACAGCCTCTGAGCAGGACTGCAGCGCTGGGGGGAGAGAAGGGAGACCTTTTTGTTTCCCTTACATGAAGGTACAGAATGCAGCCAAAAGGCTAAATGGTATTGACAGCTGTGTTTTGGCATGGTGGGCCACAGGGGAAAGGGAGAACCCACAACTGAAACTCCATTGACATAACTTGTGTGATGAGGGCTCACTTCTTTAAAATGGTGATTTATTGCTTCTGCTCTTCAAAGGATAATTCAATGGAAGATCCTCACTGACATGTTAAATTATTCCCACTCCTGGACAGGAACCATTATTTTATTAATCACTATTTTTCCTTCCTAAAATGCCCTTTGTTCTTGGGTTTAACTGGAGGCTTGAAAAAAGACGTTTTTCTTAAATTCTAGTATTCTCTTGTAAAACATCCTGCTAGGCTATGGCACAGCAATAACTTCCTATTTGGAAGTTAGATTTTTTTTTTTTGCTTTGCAGTACTATTTTTAAAGCATGGATGATAAGCAAAAAAAGGGCTTGTTTATCCTCTAGTAAGATTTTTCTGTAACATTATTAACCTCCTTAAGTCATGGAGCACAAATCCCAAGGTCACTGTGCAACCATTTGGCTCCTGAACTTGCCTGCTGCTTTGCTTTATTTCTAAGGAAGTTGTATATGCAACATTTGTTTTCTCCACATCTCTGAGTCTGAGGACTGAGTCAAGAGGAGCACAGGAAAATATCAGGACCGTGCCTAGCTATAGGTGGCTCTCTTGGGCAGTGTTGGTACCTTTGTTTAGCCTACAGGGCTTGTTCTGCTGCTTCAGAGAACTACAGCAAATCTCCCTAGACAACACAGTGTAATTTGGGCCAATAGGCCTTAGGAAACCAAGAGCCATCTGTACAAGCCCTGATTTTACAAAGTATAGGTACTTTAAAGGAGGTAGCTGTCCGTGGGTTATCCCACTGAGGCCATTAGTTTCCCAGCCAGAACTTGCTGGCCCTATCCAGTCCTGCAGTCAATTATCTGAGCTGCAACCCCCTTTCTCAGTTCTCTGTGGTCTCTCTCTCTTCACATTTGGGTGATTTCACTATGACCATGACAGTTATACTACTCAGAGCAGAGTCCAGTGTCTGCTTCGGACAGTGGCCAAACAGTAGCAGATGTTTAGAGATGAACGTAAGGACAGGACAAGCATAAAGGGACACATTCCCACTGTCCTTTCCTGGCCTCTGACAAACTGCAGCTCACTTGCTTCCTGAGCCAGAAGTGGTGTCTTTGTATTTATTCATGTTTTCCTGCTGTGGGTTTGTATAATGACTTCTTGAACTCACAATTTTCATCATCCACAGATTCCCAAAGAAATGAATCCCACTGCCTCACTGTGCTCTGTGGGGAAAAAGAATTTTTTTCCTGTCTGAAAAATGTCATCTTCTCCTATGTTATGGTACTGCAGAAGCCAGAGAATCATCATTGCCTGTTCTCTTTTTGTGCTCACTCTTGCTTCTGTAAAGTCTTGGCACAGCAATACATACTGGGAGAATGGAGCCTCCTGCTTTTCTTCACATAGCCTGTCCAAGGCATGCACTAGATGCAGTTCTGAAAAATAACATTTCATTGAGATCTGAGGCAAGCCCAGGCAAAAAGGCCAGGCTCCACAGCTTCAGGACCTGAAATTAATCTTGCTTAATGCCAAGCTAGTTTTGCGCAATGATGACAAATCCTCCAGTCTTGAAAGTGGTCACTGGGTGCTCTGAAAAAATTAAAAATGTCTTTTGAGTCTTGTGGGGTCTGTGGACCCATCCTATGAAAACTAATGCAAAAATATGACAGAGGAAAGACCCTGACACTCAGTGCCTCTGATTTCAATGGCTATTTCTAGAATGAAAACGAGTACAAAGCTGATAGAACAACACTTGGTAAAAGAGAGCAATGGAGTTTCAAAACTAAAGCTTGTAAGAAACCTTTTACATTCCTTTAAGATGATTTTATATCTTTGCTTCAAGGATGTCAGAGAACTTCACAAAGTGTGACTGCTTCAGAGCACCCATAGAAACTGCTAGACATACTTCAGAAGAGCTAAGAAAAGCAGGAGGAATTTCCAAAGGCTCTAATTGCAGTTAGACACTTCATTCCTGTTCAGAAGCCTATAGGGGTGACTGCTGACTTCCTAATTTACTGGTTTTGCTGGGAAGTTTGATTCAGATATTCTTGAAACAACCTTGCCATTTCTAAATTGGAAAGTGTACTTTTGTTGAGTACTAGTTAAACCTTAGCCGCTCTTCTCCTTTGTGGAAGTGAGAATTCTGAAATTAGGGTGGTCTCTTGTCTGGATACAAAAAATTCAAGGACCTTGTTGTATAGCAGTAATTGTATTGCAAGGAGCAGTGAGAAGATCTAATAAGGTTGAAATGTGTTGAAGTTTGGAAAAGGCAGAGTCACATTTTACTCTTTTCCAATATGTTTGGAAATGCAATTCCTTTGTGCATTAAATATATCACTAGGGGATTATCTTCCTGGTTTTAACTAATCTTTCACAGAATGGCTCAGGTTGGAAGGGACCACAATGGGGTCATCTGGTCCAATCTCCCTGCTCAAGGAGGGTCATCCCAGAGCACATGGCACAAGATTGTGCCCAGATGGTTCTTGAACATATTCAATGAGGGAGACTCCACACCCTCTCCGGGAAATCTGTTCCGGTGTTGGTCACTTCCACAGTAAAGAAGTTTTTCCTCATGTTCAGGTGGAACTTCCTGAGCATCAGTTTCTGCCTCTTGTCCTATTGCTCGGCCTCATTGAGAAGAGCCTCCAGAAGGCTCCATCCTCTGACACTCTCCCTTCAGATACTTATAGGCATTGAAGAGGTTCTTCCTCAGGCATTTTTGATGCTGAACAGTCCAGTCCTTCTTCTACCATGTGCATGGACATGTGAAAATAAGGGGAAAACTCAATAGGAATCTGGAGGGAAAGTAAGTGCTTCTCAGAAATGATGTAAGGGATTTGAACAGTTTGCACTACTTACCTAGTTTGGAATTTGGTCAGGATTTTGAGGCTGCCACTCCTGCACCATTCCTAAGATAGTTGTTTGTAAAGTGCCAATTTTTAGAGTAACATTTTTTCGCCTGGGAGAAACAGAGAATGGCACTTTCCTTCAAGAGTAGAAGTGTTCCATGCTTTTCTCTGAATAAAAACAGGTCTTCTCTTTCTATCAGATTAACATCTCCTTTTCTTTCTTATTTGTTTTACATCAAATATTTATTTCTCATCACAAACTTTAATTTTTGAACTCTAAGAATAATCTATCACATCCTGAATTTAATTTAACCTTCACAGGAGGACTGGGCTTTCCTGATCAGTAACCACAGGAGATGTTCTTCTCCATTGGCCAGAGTTGAAACTAATAGCCATGGCATGTTTGCTTATCTCTTATCTCTGGGGCTAGATTGCTGCTGTCAGCTTCTCCCTTGTTATCTGGCTGCTGCTACTGCTCACTCAGTTGTGCAGGGATGTCAGTTCCATTAATAACCTGAGCACCGTGCAAACAGATAGTGGAAAACAGGTGAAGGGAGAGGAAATTGTGTTTAACCCTGATCTCACAGCTGTCATTTTTCAGACTCTGCCACGGCTATATAAGGCCAGAATGGGTGTGTGACATCAAAACACTTGTGGCAAATCTCATGCTTGAGATAGGAAGGAGACAGATGGACAGACACCTGCAGATGCTCAGGGACCAGGGTGAATCTGAAAGGGAACATGAAAGCATTATTATGCTAAATGACAGAGTAGCTCTTCCAAAGAGCAAGAGATCCTCCACCACCCCTGGAAGTTTTGGACAGTTTCAGCTTTAACTTTCCCTATCTTTGTTGTTTTAACAAGTAAACCTGTCTCCTGTAGAGGTACAGTGTAGTTCCCTAGCTCAGCAGTGGGAGATATGGAGGTGCAGGACAGCTGTTCACTGTGTGGAGGAGTCTCCACAGGCATGCTCAGGTATCTGCTTGGCATTCCCTCCCTCTTTGCAATGAAAGTGCATTTCCTGGCTGTGGTGATCTCCATGTGCTGTAAATGCCCACTGAGAGGAGAGCTGCCTGCTGGCTGGGAGTGAGTGAGGAGCTCAGCAGGGCAGGGCCATGGGCTAGGACCCCACCATGGACCCTCAGTCTTGGCACTGAGCTATCCACAACCAGGAGTGTGAACCAGCAGCACCTCAGTTTGCTCAGGTACTGTACCACTCACTGGGATCTGAAGCAAAGTTGTGATATTTTGAATGGCTACTGAAGGTATTGGTACTGCTGGAGTTTACTTGTAAAGGAGCTTTACCACAGGGAGCTCATCAGACTCCGGGATTTGTTCCTTTAGTGGTCTTTTAGAGGCCAGGATGCTGTAACTAAGAGTAAAGGTTTTATCAGCTGCCCTCATTTGGGAGGGAGCTGTGAAGTGTGTTGTGCTCAGTTTTCTGCATATGGGATGAGCTTAATCAATGTGAAAATACCTAGATATAATTTATTTTACAAAAAAATGTAAAGATTTGGAATAGGGAGGAATTTGATCTTGACTAGAGAATAGAGTATTTTCTGAATATATTTTTTCTATATTCTGCAGCCTATGCATCTGCTTTCCCCCCATATATTACAAGGCATGGACAACTAGTGACATGCTTACTGGTACAGTGCTGTTCAGGGTCCCTGTACAAGCAAAAGGAGTTCCTCCTCAGAGATAAAACATGCAAGTCATGAGTAACTCTTGTGTTTAAGTTCTCAGTCACTATTTCAGTTTGAGTAATGTTAAAAGGAGTCTCTGCCATGTCTGGTTTCAGTTGCATCAAGACTGTGGCTGAAGCTCACTTGTGAAATGAGAAATGAAAAGGGAATTTTTCACATGCTATTCTTTATTCAAAAGAAAAGTGCTCAGCAACCTTTGCTTAACCTTGAAAATGTTAAACGAATGTAAACTGATGCAAGCAGAGGCTAAGGTCAGAAGTTGTCCCTTTCTGGAACAGGTTATTCAGAGTTTAACATAAAACTGGAAAAGAAACACTGTGGTAAATCATATCCCATACAGTTATGATGGGCAGAGAGCTTCCTCACCCTTTCCTGATCTCTGAGCCTGCCCCTCTCTGTGTCCAGTGCTAGAGATCTCAGCACACAGAGGTTTTTTGGGTCCCTGGGGACTTTTATTTTGCTAGCACAGTGGGTTTTCTTAAACCTGCTGCTTGCCCAGAGCTAAAACAAAACAGCAGAAAGGATTTTTGGATCAAGGTGGGTGTGTTTCCACCAAGAGGTGGCATGAACATGGAAGCATGGATCAGCTCATGAGGTGTTGCGCAGATGAGGAGTGAAATGGGTCCAGGAAAGAGTTTATATAGAAAACTGAATACAAAAATTTCTGCAACTCACCAATGTGACAAAGACCAGCCAAAGGTTTGGGTGGTTTTTTTTTTTGCTATTGCAAATCCTTAGGATCCTGGTGCAAAATGTTATCAGTAAAGATTTCTAAGGTAATTTCAGAAGACAAAGAGAATTTTGGGTTGGGGAAGTGTTTGGTTGTTTGATTTTCAGAAATAACTTATTGGAAAACATGGAATGTTGCCTGAAAATAAAAGCAGGAGGAGTATGGTTTTTCACAGTGCTAAGTAAGAGTCCAAGCATAGATTGGCATGAGTCCTATCAAAGGCAGCTTAGCAGCACATACTGTGGGGCATATATCTATCTCTATCTCTATCTATCTATCTATCTATCTATCTATCTATCTCTATCATCTATATCTGTATCTATCTATCTATATCTATATCTATATCTATATCTATATCTATATCTATATCTATATCTATATCTATATCTATATCTATCTATATCATGATACTAATGATAGCCTGTGTCTTCAGACCACAACACATTAGTTTCTGGCTTGTTTGAGGTGCAGCTGGAGGAGCTCCCAACTCCACACACCCTGGTGCAGTCATGCCCCAAGGGACCCACAGGTGTGCAGAAACCCCCACACTGCAGCTGACCTACCACTGCTGATGTGGTGCCATAGCTGAGTCATTTTGCATATCTGGGCATCATCCTTTCTTCTGGTCCATGGGCATCATTCCAGCTCCACTGAGAATCCAAAGACCCTTAAAACTCACCCAGGTGCTTTGGACAGGAATAGTTAGCAGTTAAGCACATCCTGTGCCAGGAACTTGGTCCTGCTGGTCTGCAGTAAAAGAGCACTTACATTTTCAAAGATGAAAACATTTTCTGTGTGCCACAAAGAAAGGTATTTCAGATCTGATGTTCTGTTTGTGAAAGACAGAATGTATGTCTCTCACATATAATGTGTGTATGACATAATGGAATCATGCTAGTTGTCACACAGAAGTTGCAAATGGAAAATGGGATTAAAATAAAATGGACAAAGAAATTTTTTTCTTAGCAAAATGAAAGCAAAGCTGGCAGCAGAATGAGTTCTGGTGGAAGGAGAAAATATGAATAGATCTATTAATTGTAGAGCTGCATTGAACTGAGGAGCTGTGCTTATGAAAATATCACAGTTAATTAGTATGTTTATATAAGTAAGACTGAAATAAGGATGATAATTTCACACTTTCTCTGACTTAGTCCAGTTCTATTGCTAAAAAAATAATAATTTCATGTGGGATTTGTTTCAAGTGAAACTTTCATCACAGTGCTTAAACCAATGACTGAATCTTTGTTTTTCCAGAGAGCCAGAAGGGGTTTAGGACAGGGAAGAGTGGCACTGATGTACATTGTTGCTTTTTCTGACTTTGGTCCATAGTAGTCCTACTAAACTTTTAGATGCTTTAACTTTATTGTGAGTAATAATAATATTGTCTTGCTGAATAGTAGATATTAAGAGTGAACATATCATCTCAATGAACACTTATCTTAGGAATTGCTTTTCCTCTCTGTTTCCTAGGATTATAAGGTATGGTATGGTATTTTTAAGTGTACTAAATAGTATTGTTTCTCTGAGTGAGGCTTTGATTTCAAAAGATCATTCAGAGGAGGAGGTAACTACTGTACCACATAACCCTTCTCCACTTTGTCACATCGTGTGTCCCAAGCACTTGTCTTGTAAAAGTTCCAGAACTTGTTGGGTCTCTCCATGTCGTGAGTGAGTGATTCAGCTCAGTGATCTGGCAGAAGATTAGCTGGGGAAAAGCATGGTTGAATTGCTGCTGTGTTATTGATGTGTTGAGTGGTCACACAGAAAGGTGTGTGGAGGAGCTGAGGCAACCTTTGGAGGCTGTGGGTGCAGGAAGCATCAGAGCAACTATGGACAGAGCTGAGAGGGGCAGGGAAGAAGAACAAGGACCAGGACATTTTTTTTTTCATTTGGCAGCACAAAGTTGTTAAATGGACTCAGCTACTTTTGAGACCATAATGTGTATTTAACTGAAAGCAATTTTCTGTGTACATGAGTGTCATTATTCACGTAAGTCACTTGATTATTTATTTTACTTTTTCTTTAACCTTGGCCTCAAGCTATTACAAAGATGGAATGATAGCTGTATTTTCTGTCTTCATTATTTTAGCAATTATTTTAGAGCATTCAAAACAATTATTGTAATACAGAGGGGATGGTTATGGTGCAGTGTGAAGTGATGGTATGTGAATTATTATTAAATGGAACACCAGTTCTTGAAAAGTCTATACAGCTTCTATTATTGTGACATGCAACAAAAAGAGGACAGTTAAGCCAAGTTTTCAAAATAAATAATGATAATCTGTATTCTTGAGTATGGATTATACAGTTCACTGCAGATCAAGTACTGTTAAAAATTGTCATTTCAGGCCAAGTGTTCATGTTTGAGTTCCCACTTCACTTTCCATTGTAGTTGGCTATGTGAAAATCTCTGATATTTCATTTTCCCACAAAGGAGATGCTGTGCATCATTAGGGTAACTTCAATCCATCTCTCACTCAAGTCAGTAGTGACTTCCTACTGACATCTGTAGGATTGGGCTTTAGCCCTGTGATGGAACTTTCCCGTGTTTTGCCAAGATCCATCACTCAATTTTCCTAATTTTTCCATATGTAAACCCTAGATAGATGCAGTCATATTTATGCAGCAGTTTTACCAGATGGCTCTTGAATCATCTGTTCTTAATGAAAAATGAAAACACCGGGCACATATATAAAGGCTGAATTAATCTTTGTAATTAAATGGAACATTACTTTGCCATGAATGATTTTAGCTTTCACAATGTATTTCATGCTAATTTTTCAGTGAACTGTAATTGTATTAATTTTTTATGTATTTAGAAGCTTAAAAATGATCTTCACAAAGTTATTGAGTCAAGTTAATATACAGAAGACCTCTATCAGACTCATAAAACTTTGTCATGAGATATCTGTTTTGTTTTCTCTTTACAGTAAGTAAAATATGTCAGTACTTAGTGTGTTGTATAAAATATCCAAGTCATTCTGAGAGGCAAAAAGGCTCTCAGAATGCTCATATGCTTGATTGTCAAGTGAGAATTTGAATAGGCTGGAAACTGGGCTGCTTTGGAGCACTGAAACACGTGTGCATCCCCACGTTGGCAGGTGGTTAAGCAGAGAGTGAAAGCTCTTTTATTATTTTGTCTGTGTAGTAAACTGACTTGCAATGCTCTCACTGTGACAGAAAGACACTGATGGTAAAATCCTGGCTGTGTTGAAGACAGTGGGGAAATTTCCATGCACAAGGAGCGATGGAAGAAGTCCCACTCTGGCTCCTCTGCCTCAGAGCCTGCTCTCTCTGGCTGCTGGGATAGAAGAAAGTCATCATGACTTCCCCAAAGCACCCTGTGAGAGTCTCTTGCTTGTGATGGTGGGAGAGAACCCTGCAGCAATGAGTTTCCTTAATTTACCCAACAGCCCAATGCAGGCTGAGTGCTTAATGATGCCTGGGGGAAGTACCCCATTGCCTCTTTTCTTCCTGTACACATGGCTGTTTAATATGCAAATTAGAAAAAGGAGTTAAATGAGCCTTTAAACCATAAAAAAGTTGTGCATGGTGGATTTATGGAGGATTCATGTGCAACTGCCACATGGCTGGTTCCTGTACATTTGTCACATTTCATTTGACTCCCTGTGCTTGCCTCCTGGAAGGATGGTCTCTTATACATACTTTTAATCCTATCAAGGGGAAAATAATGACATCATTATCAAAGAGTAAGCAAGCTGTAGAAGAGCTTTCCACTTCCTTGTGCTGCATAAATAAGGAATCTCCCAACTGCTGTTAAATATTACACAAGTGAACAGAAAAATAGGCACAGAAACAAGACTTCCAACATGCAAATTTAGAAACCTGCTCTCAATATGATAGTTTCTAACTCATCAGTTGTGTAAATAAATTGGGCCATGTGCTGGGCTCAGCTGAAAAGGTTTGCACCTGATGCAAACCTTCTAGGAGTGATTTCAGTCAGAGGGATTCCCAAGGGCTTCAGAAGGCCTTTCCCACAAAGGAAAAGGTTCTCTCTTGAGTTTTGCTTTGGCTGTAGGAAACAGTTTCCCTAACCAGGAACCAAAGATACTTCACTGTCAGCATCAGCTTTGTCCGTCTTATTTGCTCAGATCTCTAAAGCATACATGTTGTGGCAATGCCTTTTAAGTAACAAATGCAATAATATAGCATTTCCCCTTTATCTATCTATCTGTCTATCTTTCTATCTATCTATCTCAAAAAATACAGACAGCTTTAGACATTGACAAACCATTGAAGTACTAATAGCAGCATTAACTTTTGAGTTTGCTTTCAAAAATCTCGGGACACTGTTATTTACTAGGGGTTTATATAGCCTTTATAAAAAACTCCGTAGTGTCCAACTGTTTTATTCTCATGCTTAGAAATCTCAGTCTCGCAACATCAAATGTGAAAGTCACAAAGCAAGTGATGAACTCATGCAGAACATTTGAGATTCACATGGTTTGTTTAAGTAGCTGGCTCAGCAGAAATTAAAACTGATGAGTTTTGCTCTTTTCTTTTCCAAAGCTAGTTCTAACTAGCATGGAAACATGGGAAATGGTAAAGGAAATTTTCTGATTCCTTACAAAGTTTGGTCAGTTAGAACCGACAACACCACCAGGAAAATTTAGACACTCTTGATTGCATACAAGCTTGCAGATGAATTGTACTTCCTTCCTGGCTTTTTATTCTCCCTCCCCACCACAGCATTTAAAATATCGTGAAAGACTGCTGCACCTTCTGGCAAAGTGAGGAAACATTCTGTTGAGAGTTAATTTGGCTCATTTCATATTTTCCACTCAGCATTTTTCTTCCATTGCTTTTTTTATTACTAGGGCAATTTGCATGACAATGGGCTCTTGCTTAAGAGATCATCTGCTCCTGCTGCTAATTTCCTACCTGAAGTTGTTACTTTCTGTTTGTGACATCTTAATTATCTCAACCACAATTACTTGTCATGTCACAAATGGAGGATTATGACTTTGGGTTGGAAGTGAGATTGAGAAATTGAAGGAGTTTGAAGAAGAAAAGAGGTCCTTCTTCTACAAAAATAAAAGAGAAGACAGAATGACTTTGGTTAAATGGAGGCAATCCTCCATCACCTTTCCTCTTAGAGTTGTGGAACAGCTGGATTTACATCTTGCTGTATAGGAGGCTCTGCTGTATTGAGATCCTGTAAAGTGGGAGAAGGGGAAAGGATATGTGGAGGAAGGGGAATCTTCCCCTGAGCAGTCAGTCTCTGCAGCAAAGAGGAATTAAAAGTTATTGGACCCTAGAGAGGTCCAGGCTCTGCTCACAGAGAGCAGAATGCAGGGTTGGTAGGGCTGTACTTGATTGAAAGGCCAATAATTTTTTGCTTTTCGTATCTTGCAATATTAATTTGAGTTTTGACATTGGAGTTTGAAGACCACAGAGGAGCATTTTTTGAGGGGTGGAGTTAATTCAAAAAACTTATGGAGAAATTACATTCAGCATCTGGAAAACAGAAAAAAGTTTTGTGCTATCCTAGTCAATCATAGCTGTAATTTATCCTATGGACTTGTCACATTTCACTTCTTGGTATGTCATCTTATCTTTTTGTATACTTCTGCTTTTCTTCTGGTAACCTGTTTCCACAGAGATTCTGGCTGTCTGAGTGGCCTGCTGGTGTTTTTGTGAGGACATTACCAAGGCTGTTTATACACTCACACCATGATTTACAAAGTGGCAGTACTCACCTACAGCTATTTCACACTGGCGTGTTTATGCAGGCTGTGCATAAATGCTGGGACCAAGTCACAACTGAAAGGGGATTAATGAAAAGTGAAGCGTCTTATTTTAACATCTCTACTGACATTAGGGGAAGGGCAAAGACTGCAAAGTAAAGGAGGGAAACTGGAGAACTAAACACAGATCAGTCCTGTGGTTTTTGGAAAGTCCTTAAGAGAAGGACCCATCCTCAGGTGCAAATAGAAATGGCCCTCAGTGGAAATACCAGTCTGCACTTGCAGGTCCAAGGTTGATTCACATCTGTGCATCAAATCTATTTTAGCAGTTGGATGTGTACCAGCTACTGTGCCACAGCGAAACAGGCCGTTTCCTGTTGTCCTTTGGAAAACAGTACAAACAGGCATTTGACCATCTGATTAACACAAAACCCTGTAGGGAAAATCAGCTGTTTAGCTTTTGCACTCAGACACATTGCTGTAAGTACGCAAAAGCTCTGCAGGCGGTGACAGCCCCACTGTGATAATCTCACAAAGGAATCTGGACCCTCTGCCTTGTGATGCCGAGCTCATCTGTGGCACCAAGTTTACCTCGTAGGCAAGTTGTTTTGAAGTTAAATTAGGATGGCTCTAGGGAAGCATAATAATACAAATGGAAACTGATAAGAAAGAGAAAAAGCTGTATGCTGAGAAGTGGTTTTATCTCTCAAAACTTTTTTTCTCTCTTTTTTTTTTTCAAAGGCAAAAGCAGTTATCGCGAAAGTTGGTTACCCTCAGTTTATAATGAATGACACATATATTAATGAAGACATCAAAACAGTAAGTGTCAGGCCTGCAGTCTTTACTCATTTATTTCAGCCATTCTTTGCTCTGTTTTGCTGCTGTTTTGACTCTAATGTCAAAGCTAGACTTTTGTTTGGCATGCACCTGGACTCGTGCTTGCCTGGTTATTTTTATTTTATTTTTGAAGTGTGCTAGCTCTAAATTGTGTCTAAATAGTCAATGCTGTTGTATCTAAGTGAGCTCATGAGACCTGCTGGGAGTAAAATCTGCCTTTTAAAGGTTAAGCACACACTGTAATAATTTTGCATTTGTTATAAAAATGGAACAAACCAAAAGCATTTTTTCTCAGAATAATGATTTTCAAAAAGACTAATGTGTTTTACTTCAGAATATCACAATTTAAGATGCCCTATATAAGGTCTGCTCATCTCTCCAGGCTATGAATTTATTTACAATTGATGTTTATAAACATGCCAAGAGGTCCTAACCAATCTATAGGCCTATTGTGCTGCCTGCTGGAAAAGGATACTGTGAGGGGATGCCTTCCTGCCCCAGTACCTGTTCAGCCTAACTCAGGCAGGAAGGCAAATGATTAATAATAATAATATATTTTACTATTTTCCAGCTGTGGCATACATTTGATGAATAGTATTACTGAAAGTCACAGGCAAACTAGAAACACAAGTTCAATCCTGAACCAGTAAAATACAAGAGCAGTCGTAATATTTGCCAGAGCACATGAGCAAACAATAAATAGAGGCATCATTTATTGAGAGAACCAATTCTACCAGCCTAGTCCTTGTCCAGGGAAACTGTAGGGTGAGGTGGTGCAGTGAAAACAGTGCAATGAGATGGAGCATGGGACCAACTCTGTCACTCAGTGTATGGAATTATTTGCTCAGGTAAGTGGCGATGTCTGGTGAAAAATACTTGTTAATCACGCTTGCAAAACCATAGTTTACTTCTGAGGAGCAGCTTCCTCCCAAATCCTAGAGTTGTTTTAAACTGATGACAGGGATTTATAACCTACTAACTTCCCTTTTCCTTGCCTGATCAGTTTTGTCTGTGTGAATGCTATTAGATTTGGAAACTTATGAAAGCATGGAACCCTATGGCTGTAAATATTTAATGTGACAGAACTCTTAGAAGGCTCAGTATATGAAGCATTTTTTATAAAATATAAAGCAAACTGAAAAAGGGAACTTCATTACCTTTTTGGAATTGGTTTTAAAATGCACTTTTAAAAATAAAAGTAAGCCTACTTCCTCCTGGAAAAGAGGCTCTCTTAATAATAGCCACAGAAATGTGCAGTCTGCAATCCATTGTTGGGTGCTTATGATTCCTTCAGCAGCACTCTGCACAGTGAAGGGCTTTCCCAGTATTCCAGACCCTTGTGCAGATCTGTTCAGCCACTGTTTTTTTAACTAAGCTCATAAAATATTTATTCTTCTTACCAGGTGTGAAAATTTTACTTTCTTTGATAATCACTAAAAAATTATTTCACATATGCAATTATCTCACATAAAATAAAAGTTCTTCTTGTTTTATGTTTTGTTGGCTTTTGTTTCTTTGGACATGCTTTAAAAATGTCTCTGTTTTCTCAATACAGCTGAAGTTTACAGAAAGTGATTATTTTGGCAACGTATTGCAAACTCGCAAATACGCAGCCCAATCTGATTTCTACTGGCTTAGAAAAGAAGTTCCAAAAACAGAGTGAGTAGACAAAGGGCAAATTTACATAATCTTCTAACAATATTTTAACTTATATTACTTAATTTATGTATTAAATACTGTCATATATTAAGTTTTAATAGAATTATCTTAACAGCAATATGTTATGCCACAAAAAGCCTATGGGCAGGCTCCTATTATTCAGAAACTCTTGTGGATTTTTTTTTTTGTAAGTTCTAGGTATCCCTGTTTCTATGCAGAGTAGTCACATGCTTGAAGCTTAAACTTAATTTAATGAAAAAAGGGGTAATTGAATCTCAATTAAAAATGGATTATGTCTCTTGGTCACAGTTAGAGTTTGAAATGGTACAGCAGGGATTTATGAAATAAATTTTGCAGGAGTGAAATCATAGTAAGAGATAATGTTATTATTGGTAATACAAATCAGCATTGTTAGTTACCTGCTGCTGATAACGATACAGAATGAAAAGTAATTTAATCTACGTATGTTATTTTTATTTATTTGTAAACACGAGAGTGCACATTGTGTCACAAACTGTCATAAAATACATGAGAGAATCATTCTCTTTTCCTACTGGTGTGTAATCAAATCCTTAAAATGCAAATTAAAACCTAAGCAGAACTTAATTAGTCTAATCATGCTACTTAAAAATTACCTCTTCTACATACAGACTTTGAAATCAGAACCAGTGCTTAGCTCCTGTGGTGGTTTTTCCTTAGGACTCCAGAAATGTTGCTCAAACAGAACCATTCCTTGTTCCAGGGGTGGCTCCGTGCTGTCTGTGAGGCAGGAGGACAAACGAAGCTTGTTCATGGTTAGAGTGTTCAAGGTGTTATTTATAGCTTAGATTTAATTGTGAATTTTACCTTCTCATCACAGTTTTCTCTGATGTTGCACTGATCAACCTCAGGGGATGATTTTAGGGATTTTCCTGGATGTCAGGGCTAGATTATGATGGTGTATTCTCTTCAGGGTAACAATTCTGAGAGAGCAGTGAAACAACACTGGCCTCTCTCTCGCAATGGTGCCTTGGGGCAGCACTGATGCAGAACCTGTAGATTCTTGGCACGATAGGAAAGCTCCCCTGTAAGGAAATCAATTGGCAGGCAGCCCCTGACTCAAAGACTCTAGTCTGGGAGCTGTCACATGGATATGCTTAAAAAATGAAAGTGTTATCCAGCTGCCCACTGCAAGACTGAACACGTTCTCATGCCTGTCTTTACCATCTTAATTCCAGGACTACATGAAGCCAGCCCCTTATCACCTTTGAAGTTCTTTTCTTGTCAACCCTCAGAGTGCTTTCAGGCCTGGGGGATACAGGTTTGATTTCTGGTCCCTTCCCTTTGTTAGCACAGCTATTTGCTCTGCCTTCTGCAGGGCTGGAGGTAATCCTCACCTGAGCCCCGGCAAGGAGGGATAATTAGGGCTCCAGCTGGGACATTATTCTGTCTCTGCAACTGTTCACTGATAGAAAAGGGCTCTGAAAGTGGTGTGTCACTCTGCCTGCTGAGGGACACCAAGGCACAAAGACTCATTGCTGCCTGCAGTAATTTTTAAAAATGTATTAAAATAAACCAATAACGCCCACTTACCAGTCTGAGGTGTGTCAAACCTGGCCTCAGAAATATCAGCCACTTTTTAGCCACTTCCCACTTTTAAATTGTGATACTTCACTGCTTTCTGATGCTTTTACCTCTCTTTTTTCCCCTCTCATTTTTCTCTTTTTGCTTTTTAAACTTTTACACTTCATAGAACTCCACAGAGTTCTTGATGAAGCTTGGTGCTATGTTAATAGCTAATTACTCTTGGGTTTTTGTTTCTATTTGCTTCATTTCTTCTTTTCCCTAGTTTAGTAGCTTTTAGCATAACATTTATATTTCAAGATAGATATTATAAGATCATCAAAGTTGTGAACTGAAAAAGATAAATAAGAAAATGAGTGTTTAAGGAAATAAAATAAAAGTTGCTAAAGTAATATTACACCCAAAAGGTAAAACACTATATTCTTGTAGCAGGTAGTCCATATTTCTCAATAATATTGAGAAATTATGAGGAATCACTTTCCTCAGCTAAATGTGAAATTAAAATGATAGTTCAGTAAAAGCACCAGGCAAAGACCATCAAGGGATGGACAGAGAAGAGGAGAGATACAGGACAAAGTAGTTGGATAAAACAAGGGGGAATGTGGATAACAAAGTGAGAAAGAATTGTTTTGGAAATTTGACAGTTTTTAATCTAAAAAAAGGGAAAAGAACCTAAAGCAGGAATAATTATCAAAAAGCTTTGTTCCTTCTTCTGTTCCCTCCATCCCTGGCATTTATCTGCCTGACAGGAGAAGGGAGCATGGAGGAACTCAGATGAGGCATTGCTCAGGGCATGGGTAGTGGGACATACCTGTCCCTACTGGTACCAGAATGCTGTGACAAGGCATTGGGGTGCTGCAGTTGCCTGCCAGTCCTGAGACCAGGCTCCCCTGGGGGCACCACAGCTCTGGGAGGTATTACTTGTACTCAACACCAGCTTTGGATGCCAGCTGCCATCCTCAAAGCTGGCTGGGGAGATGACTGTCACCTTCACAGCTGGCTCTATCAAACAAGACAAAAAGTGCTCAGGTGTCAGCAGAGAGAAAAATGAAAAGGATTTGTGCAGGACCTGAGGAATATGGTGTGCAAACCAGCACAGGTTAGGTTGAGAGGGCTCAGTGGAGAGCCTGGAAGGAGCAGTGTGGGAGGATGGGCACCAGGTGTGAAGTCAATCATTACAACCCAGGTGAGATACAGCTGGAGGAGAGGAAGGTGAAAGGAAGTACAGGGGGAAATGATGATGATGTGGAAGGGAAAAAAGGAGAGCCAGGGTTTTAGTTGCATTTGTCTATCTATCCATGGAGTCATACACATTCATACATACAGATATGGGGGGGTGTGTATACAAACACATACCTGCACCTTTTTATCAGTGATAGAATCTGTCCTTCTTAACAGTGATATCATACTTGCAAATAACAAAGCATCAGAGGACTTCTTCAGCACACCACTTCATTATTATTCATCTTTCTTCTTTGAAATCAGCATATAATCTAAGATTTTTAGACCTGGCCAAACCTTTCTCCATTTTACACTTGACTTTCAGTGCTGGGGATGTAGATATCTGGTATCCCAGTAAGAGGATACAAAGGAATCCTGTGAGAGGATTCTGGGGTCTCCTCCAGGACCTATTCCTGTTTTTCTTGACCACACACTATTGTTTGTAAACCTTGGCTCTTGGCTTGAGACAAGGGAGGACAGCTCTGAGAGGTTCTGGGTTGGATACCACTAAGGACAGTGTGAAAGCTCCTTCTGCAGAAAGGAAAAAGCAGACGTCAAAAACACTGGGCAGGCTGTTGTCTTTTGGAGAGATGCTGCTGGAAATTGTGTGGCTGGGACCTGCCCTGGAGAGGAAAGGCTGGAAAGGAGCCTCCTGGAGCCTTTTCCTGGTCTTTGAACCTCATTTTAAGCAGTGATGTGGCACTGAAGGCTGGGCCCAGCCTCACCATTCCAGTTGCTCATCCATTTCTAATGGAGGCAGGTGGCAGCCTGACCCAGGATAATAATCTGTTTCTACATGGGAAAACATATAAAAGAGACTAATAATAGGAAGAGGGAATACAATTTTGAAAGTCACCTTGAAGGTTGCCTCCCATTTAGAAATTTTTCTTTATAGTGTTTTATTTGGAAGACATTTTCCATTTTCCAGAAACTTTGTACAGTTTTTCACTTCTAACCAGCTTAATTCTTTGTACATTCACAAGATCATTTTCCTTGTTTATATGATTTTTTTTTTATTTATTTCTTACTTTGAATGTTGAACAGCAAACCAAATGATTTCTTCCAACTCAAAAAACTGAGGATCAAGTTGAAAATTCAGTTTGTGATTTACTGAGAATTAAATAAACTAATAAGCTTTTTGCTGTGTTGTAAATGTTCCCACCCCTATTCATGAATGACAATGTAGCACACTATAATCTTAACATAGAAAGAAAATACCACAGAGAAAATTGCAGCCTCAAGAACACAGACTAAGAGAGTTTCTGCCCCACTTGCTATCTCAGTGTATGTTTCACATTTTATTTCTACAAGGGAAATCTCAACCTTACTAGTGTAAACTCTGCAGAATTAGGTTTTGACTGCTGCAGTAGTAGATAGGTAATGCTACAGGACATCATTCAAAGCTGTCCCTTTTTCACAAACTTATAGCAAATGAAAACAGTGTACACAGTTCTAGAATTTTCATTTATTTACTTTGTAATTAATGAGAGTTTGAAATATGTAATGCTTTTCCTTTTTTTTCTGTCCTTCTGTTAGTAGATAAAGTCCACACCTAGAGCAAATGCTCAGGGAATCTGACTTCAAATAAGAATGGGAGAGTTATTTCTAAATTTGCTTCACCTTAAAATTGAACAGCAACAGCTCTTTATTACACACCTTCATGTTGTAATTTGGTGTGTTATTAGTTAAGGACTGTCCCTGAAGATTCAGTCATTTCAAGAAGCTCCCTGAAAGAGCATGGCAGATGAGAAGTGAAGTTGTTCTGCTAGTCTGGATGGAAGCAGTTATTTCTTTATTTCGTTATTTCTTCTCTTTTGTGGAAAATACTTCCCAAATCTTTTTGAGAGGGCTCAGAATGGTACAACAAAATGATGGAATGCAAATATGCTTCTTGCCAAATGTCAAATATGAAATACTCCACTTCTTACTAGAGAACTCCCATTCCTCCTGACTCCCCAGTATGGCTGCTAATTGTCCTCTTCCTAACTGCTTAAAAGCATAACCAACTTCATACAGGGTCATTCTTGAGGCCTTGTTATGAAAGAGCCATTTGGAAAGAACAGAGTTCAGTTTTACAGTGGGAAAATCAAGGCTGCTCTCAGTCTTTGGCTCATGCTAAGCTCAGCAAACAGGATGGGCTCTGCTGTTGTGGTGGTAGATCATGGGAAAAGCAGCAGTCTCAGGACAGGAGTGCTCTGATACATCTTAGCCTGTGAGCTACAAGTCTATGAGTTCATAGGTGTGAAGGTATGTCCAGAGGATGGTGTGATGTCCTCCCTCTGTAAATGTGGAAGAAATGTCACCAGCATTCACTGCTGCTCTTGGGCAGAGTGAGATGTTCCTGTGGGGACAAGTACCTGCATCACCAGCTCCTCACCCAGTAAAAATAAGTGCAAACTTGTGTTGTTAGAGAGCTGTCTCTAGTCAATGAAGAGCTCTTTGCTGCTGCTTGTTGTGGCTCCTCTCTGCAGCTAGCTGTGCAGCTAGCTTCTCTCCAGTGCTTCTCTCCCAGAGGATGGAGAGAAGAACCACAGCACATTAATCGGTTTTGAAGTATCTGTTATACATGTCAGGCCCTTGATCCTCTGACTGGAAATAAAAGGCTAAGAGGAATTTGCAAAAAGGGAGCATTTTCTGTCCCAGAAGCCTTTCTCATGCTTAAAAATTGCTGTTTGAGAACAGAAAGGCCATTGTAAGCAGAACAAGCCAAGAGGATGAGGTGCAAGTCACAAACCCATGTGTCTTTGCTCAAACTTACAGTAAAATACAAATTGAAGTGGTGACTCTCTCAGATGGGTCCTTTTCAGATGGGTTTTCCCCTTGTAAAAAAAGGGACCGTCCTCCAGATTTACAGCTAAGCCTGGAGCGCAGGTCCCAAGGCATAAATGGCAGGCTTGCATTCTCAAAAGAGTTCAGCTGATTGCTGCTGAGAACAAATATGAAATTGAAATGTAGTTAATTAAGCCCCTATTTTTTTTATTATCCCCTCACCATGTACATTCTTTCTTCAATTTTCCATTATCTCACTACATTACCTCTAACATTTAATCTCCTTATTATGAAGAAAGCAGAAAACAGACCAGAAAACAACCTCCCCCTGCTCCTCCCCTTCACAATCTCCTAATAAACAAAAAGGGGAGTTGTCTCTGACAATTAGAGCCTCTAATGTGGTGGATGGTTAAAATATGTACATGACATCATTCTTTCAGCCTTCATTGATTAGTTTTTCTAGTTGATGCATTGCAAAATAAGCTGCTCAGCTTGGAGAATAAAATAAGCAGTTAAATTTATTGATAAAAGACAAAATGCTGCCATTTTAAAACTCTCCCCTTTGTTACATGGTTTAAGTGAGGACATTCGTTTTCAGAAAAACAGGATCTGCAGATGACTCTATTATTAATGGGGCTTTTTAAAGCATGAATTGTGTATACATTGTCACTGATATCACATATTTTCCATATTCTGATAGATCTGCCTTTGTCTTACTCATTATTTTGCAGTTACTTTCTCTTCTCTTTAAAAGAAATTTTCCAAAACAATTACATTGCATTCACGTGGCTTTATAAAACTTCTGAGTAATATTTTGCTAATGACATCAAGATGTTCCTGTTTGGACATTTACTAGAGCTACTTCTAAGTTATTATGAACTAACCACTAATTATCATCCTCTTCATTTATTTTACCTCACTTCTCCCTTATAAAATCATGAAGTGAAATCTTGGGCTCACTGAACTCAGGGCTTCATCTGAGGGGATTTGGATCTTGCTGAAGTCAGTCAAGATTTTCCATTCATATAGTTGAAGCCACTGTCAATATAGATGAGCTTAGGCTAAGGAGATTCATTTGCTATTAATAGAATCATAGAATATCCTGAGTTAGAGGGACTCATGAGGATCATCAAAGTCCAACTCCTATTCAAGTCTAGTGTTTCTTCTAGTATATATGAGAAATCAAACTATGAGAAGAAATACCTCTGTATTTCTTTAACAAACAAGAGGTCTGTTTGTTTAGGATAGTCATGTTCACTGTGTAGGGTACAAAACACGAAGCTGTTTATTTTGAATTTACATTCCCAGAAATTACCTGTTTATGTTGCTAGCATAATCCTAATTTTTCAACTAGTTGTTCAGCAAAGCCTCTAAAGCTGCTTTACTTGTTTCAAAATGCTGTCCTCTAATTTCAACAGAGAGTTCCTCCACATGTGTTTGAAAGACACCCAAGAGTGTTTTTACAGCTGCTGTCAGTGTTGCAGCCTCTGCTGGGTGAATTTTGTTTCATCAGCATGGCTGGCCTCACAAGCACAGTGGTCACTTAAAAATGAAACATATCACATGATAGGAACACTAAGAGTTGCTCCTGTTGGGCATTCATTGGCTGTATCCAGTTAAAGTCATTAGACAATAGATTTCAATGTTCTAGAAACAGTAGGCAGCATGTACTGAAATGAAGAAAAACTTTAACGTGTCTTTAAGTCCTTAATGATTTTACCTCCTTCTACTGAGTTCAATTTTTATCTTTGTTCCTTTGATTCATAAAGGTGAATGTCAATGTACTGACAATTTCTTTTGTCCCTGCTACAGGTGGTTTACAAGCCCAACTACTGTAAATGCTTTTTATAGTGCATCTACCAACCAGATCAGTGAGTATCTGTCTTCTGAGCCTCCTTATAAAGTGCCTGTTTAGCAATGTATGTATCAAGCTTCAAATAACAGGTCTACCTATTGTGTTTGTGACTGAAAATTAAAAGTTCAAACCTGGTAATTCAGCTGTGAGACTTAAGTGAGATGATCATTCTGGAAAACCCAGAGCTCCCACAGATTGGAGCTCCTGTTGCTCCACAAGTTACCCTGTATTAGATGAGTTGCAGTGGCTCTGTGTGTGTTTGTACTCTGTCCATTGTGAATGGTAGCTTAAATCACTCGTATTAAAGCCTAATGTTTCTATCTTCTGTTTTCTGTAGCAAAAACATGTACACACATCTCCATAAATACACAGTGATAGCAGTTCTATCCTCTAGTATTGACAGATATATGACAATAAATGTGACTAGAGAAGACTATGATATAGACCAGAAAACATAAGAAGGATATCCAGTGGATTTGTTCAATACCTTCAAGGACAAGGAGTGATATCTGTAGTTAACTGAAAATTCTTACCTGTATGTGCAGTGCTAACTGTCTCTTATTCTAATTTTTGTTACTGGTTGGTTTTAGATAGCATATAATCTAGTGTGGAAACAAATATGGTGAAAGAACTGAATTTTTCAAAGATGTGTTAAGAGTTTGGATGTTCATTCCTGTTTGCTTTAATGGGGCTTTGAATTGAATTTTTCTAACAGGTTTTAAAATTCTACACTAGTCTTTCTGTGTACAACCATTACCTTTACCCTGGCAATTCTCTTTGCTCTTATTAGCTTTGCATGTTAAATCAGCCTTCTTTTTCTATGCTGTTGAGGTCTGGAAGGTGTCTGCCATCACTTCTGTGGTCTCAGTCCCCAGAGGCAGGACCTCAAAAATTGTTGAGTGATTCCCCCATTTTCTCCTGAATCTCATTTGGTTGCAGAGAGAAAGGCACAAAGTTAACATATCACACTGAAGAAAGTATGGCAGAGGATTGGCAGTTTGAGTCTGCTGGTATTTGCTTTTACCAATTTTTGTAAAAAGTTTTGCCTTCAAACCACTCACTGAAATTCTTTTGTGTCTAAGTGGTCTCATTTGCAAAGCATGAATAATAATCAGTTCTTTTGATTAAAATTAGTGCTAGATTTAGATAGCTCTTAGTCTTAATTAGAAGGCTGCCATCATTAGGTGGTCACATTTTTATTGACCATCTGAGGGAGCACTTGGCTGAAATGGTCACAGCTCTGAGGCACCCATGAAGCGTTACAGCTGCTCTTCCTCCAGCCACCACTGCTGCTAGAAAGGTTTTGTGTGAGTGGAGAGGAAGCTTGCCCAGAGAAAAAGGAGAGCCATCACTGTTATACCTTCCTTAGTATTGGGTTCTTTCAAATTTGAGCAGTGATCAGCTGTCTCAGACTCTCTGCCATGGCACAGTAGAGTAAACTGTGATGAGAGGCTGAAGCCACTGAAAATTTCACACTCACTGTGTCTAAAAGAGCCAGGAGGCAGAGAGTGGTCAAACGTAACCCACCAGTCATGGATGTAGGGGAAATTGTATTTTCTATCATAACTGCTGACCTTCTTGTTCTGCTGGCAAGTGACCTGGAAGTTTGGACAGTGCCACTCACTCTCAGTCCTTTTAGGACTGTTCGAAAGAGGAAAAGGGTTTAGGTGGTTCTTTCTGAACAAAACCCTCCTGAGACCTCCTGACCTCGTACCTGAGAGAGAGGTACAAATGTACCAAAAAATGATGTGCAACAGGAGGGAAGATTCAGAGAAAGGCACAGTACTGTCTTCCACTTCTGGTTGGTGTATTTTTATGGGGCAAGAGGCCCTGTGTGCTGTGGGAGGAACATTCCCTGGTGGAAGTTGCTGATAAATGTTTGACACATCACTACTGATTTCCCATCAATGCTGATGGGGAAGAACTGCTACCTTACTGCTTTGTAGCTGTGTTTTCAGTAGTAATCTGTACAAAGTTCTGCAGGCTTCTCAGCCACAAGAACTGTGGCATTTTTAAAGGCCTAGTTAAACCACAGAAAAAGAGTTCTAGAAACCAGAGTCATATGAGAATAACAATTAAGCTTGAATTCTAGCAAGTTAAATGTAAAATTGTGATACAGCAAGCCCAGAAAAGTTTCAAGGACCAAATTTCTAGGAGCATAAGAACTAATAATAAAACCTTTTTGTCAAATTCACTGAGAGAGGAGAGTCTCTAAGGCATAAAAATAAGATAATTCTTTGCATTGAAAGAGTTTGGGAAGTTCTAATTTTGGAGCTTTTTCTTGTGAGAGGTTAGTCCCAGAAATTGTTTAAAATTTAGTGTCAATAGAAAGGACGTTAGAAGAAATTCATACAATGAACTGTGACAAATACAAGGACCAGATTATATTCTCCCAGGTATTTCAAAGGAACTTGGACAAAAAATTTCCAACCAACCAGCTTTGATGTATAGCCTATGACTTATAGTGGCCTCAGCATAGGAAGAATAGGTGTGGCAAGTGTCAAATCCTGTTTTTCAAAAGGCAGTTCAGAGGGATCTGCATAGCAAGTCATTTTAGCCTTTATATGAAGGAATCTGGTTGTGACCACAACATGACTGAACAGAGAGAATGAATTAGCATGTGATATAATGGTGAAGAGTGAACATGAAATGCATTTTGCTTTCTCTTTTGGAAAAAAAAGCATGCTTTCTTAATCTAGTAGAGGTTTTTTTAAAATCAGAAAGCAAGTAAGTATGCTTGATACAATGATATATTTTTCCATAGAACACTTTTTATGAGGTTCTTTCCCAATACTAGTAACTGCAAGTTGTCATGGGACAAGAAAGATGGCCCCTTCATAAATTAATGACTGATTAGAGACAAGAGAAGGAGGTAGAAACCAATTACTTGTTGGCAAATAGTTGGAGGGGTATGTTGTGAGGATCTGTGCTGCTCAGTGCATTAGCAGATGAACTGAAAAGAGGGTGTTCTGTTCTGTACAAAAGAACAGAGGGATATAAACCCACTCCAGGAGGACCGTTCCCTCTGCTGCTGGCTGGTGGAAGGAAGGAAAATATCCTAGCAGAAGAATTACCTCACAGGTAGTTGCCTGACATTTTCCCTTCACACCTACTTCTGATCACTCCTGTAAATGAGTGAATGGACCAGATATTCTCTTCATCTGCTTGAGTGCCTCTGCTCTTCAGTGAGCAAACTGGGCTTTAGTGTCTTCAAGGCCCATCTATTTTCAACCTTTGTAAGTGAGTTTACTAAGAAGAATTTGAGAAATAAGAATTTTAAAATGCATAATAGAATTTGATTATGGAAAGTAGTTTCTACATGAATTGGAAAATCCCCAGTTCCAAAATTAGATTTTAAAAACTAGGACCATTAGTTTGGAAATGGAAATGTACCATGTGATGATATCAACAAAACCACGGCAGCTGCAAAATTGATTAGTCACTGGAGGCTTTTTGACAAAGTTTAGAGAAAAAGAAACATAAGTGCCTTGACCCATGGATTCTGAAAAGGAGCAAAGTACCTGCACAAGGGAAGAGGAATGTGGAAGTCCTGATCTCTTCTGAGCTTTAGGCAGCTGCTTTTGCTTTCTGTGTTCAGAGAACAGGGAGGTCTCTGACAGTCCTGATGGAAGGATCACAAATTCTTCTCTCTCTATAATCTGTATCACTGACATAAGTATTGGAATACCCATGCAAGTCCATGTGATCTTCATAGACAGGCAGGCTGTTAGTGTTTTCAACCTGACTACTCAGCTACCTGGAAGAAAAGGTCTCGTTTCACTAAAAGAGAAAATTAATAGAGAACAGAAACTAGATGATTTAAAAGTTACTAGATTTGGAAGAATACAGCAAATCTTGCATATGCAGTAGATGTACCAAATTTTGCTGTCTTCTAGTGCAAACACTTTTGTGTTTGCTGTTGCTTTGTTTCATTTTCATTACTAAACTATTGATAATTTGAATGACCAATGTTTCTGTTAGTATCTCCAAAGGAGAAATAAACAGCTGCAACAAGGTGAGATGTGCCGCAAAGAGCAGAGTTAAAAATATGTTACTTATAATTTATCTTAATATTATACAAGTTTACTCCTGATGTTCTCTGTGTGTGAGTTCTATTTATTTATTTCCTCTTTTTCCATAATTCAAAGTGTCTTTGATGAACCTCTATGCATGTTTATAATGGTTGTTAATGATTTTTTAATCCTAGTTTGGATAATTTTTCAATTTTCTATGCATTTGCTCGTTAATTTCCCCTTTAATTATAGATACTTAAGAAGGACAACAGGTATGTGTCATTGCCTTTAGAGTCTCAAAATGTGTATCTAAGTACACTTCATATCATCTAAGCAGCATGAATACTATCTTTTTAATTATCATAATTGGAACACCAAAAACACATTCCTAAAGGATTAGTTTATTTTAATGCACTCTAGAGCAGTCAACAAATATGTGCTGAAAATAGACACAAGTGATGATCAAAGTGTGCTAGCATACTTCTGTTCAAGAAAATGTTTTATTTCATTACAGCACTAAAATATTGGCCTTTGAATATGTTAAGGATAAAAGGGAACTGTTCATCAGACATTTGGTGTGTTTAGGGTTTTTTTCAAAGTGTAAATATGTATGCCTCTAGAATACATAAAAATAGTCACATTTGTGAGCTGTGAACAGCAATGAAAGGGAGATTTACAGTGAACTGAGGCAAATATAAGTAATGCACTCATGAGGTGTAAGCTTGAATAGATGTACTGGATAATTAATGTTGATATTATCTCTGTAGGTTTATATCTATGCTCCTTCTAAGTCATTTGTGCTGTTACTGCAGTTCTCTAGTGAAAGTCAAGAGGCCTCTTTAGAGAGCGGCCTCAATGCATGTTACAGGAAGCAGATATGATCTACAACAGAAGTTGAAAATTGCATTCAAATTAGCATCCATAGAGAAAACTAGAGATGAGAGCTCATATTAGCCAATAAGTATCATCTTTATAGGAAGCATCACGCAGATATTGACACTGGCAGCTCACTGATGCTGTGACTTGCAGGGGAAAACTCTCATCTTGCCAGGAGCCAGGGAGGTGCTGCAAACAGCACCTGGTGCCGTGGCCAGGGCAGGATAAGGGAATGTGCATAGGGGCATTTTCTATTCTGTTAAGAACTGGACTATTTAGAAGGTTATTGATGAAGTAATTTCAAGTGTGCCATTAGTTTCCTGGAGGTTAATGAACATAACAGATTTGGACTGAACACTTTCTGAGCCCAGTTATTAAGTAAGCTTTAAGTGTCTTAAGTGAGCCCTCATTTTCAATTTTCCCTGTTTACTAAAGACTACTGTTCTCTTTGATTTAACCATGGGGCATGGTTCTTACCTCCATTCTTTTTCTTTTTCTTCCTAAAATTCTTATGTAGGAATGTATAAAACAGAAGAACCTGTCCTTTGCTCTTCCCCCCTTACCCCTGTTCCCTCACCCTGGGGAATCTACTGAGGCTTTTTCCTCATAAAATAAAGATTAAAGTTTCTTGTAAAACAGATGTTTTCACATTTCCTGCTCCCTTAGCAGACAGTATTCCTTGGCACCTCACAAACCATGTCATGTTTCTCCTCATGTTGCCCCACTGAGGTTGGTAAACACCAGGTTCTCTCTTTTTCATGAGTAGAAAAGAGCATCTTTGTCAGGTGAAGCAGAAACTGAGCCAAGAATTGAAGCAGAGGCTGGACTCCTCTGCTTTAGGGCCATTACTTTCCTGTACCTCTTTAATGAATTTATTCACTGACTTCTTCACAAAATTAAGCTTTGTATTCGTGCATTGCATGGAAGAGTTACTGTGCCTTACACAATTGATATTTTCTATCCTTACACAATTGATATTTTCTATCCTTACACATCTATTTGTTCTCTATCCTCTTTGTCGACAGGATAAACTTGAAATAAGGTGCATGATTCAGGTCCATGTAATGACAGACACTTTGGTCTCTCTCACCTACATACAGATGCTCAAAGCTGTCTGGGGTGTTCCACAGTGTCTGAAAGGTTTTCTCCTGTGTTTTATCTGAGATAAAACTTGCAGGAGCACCTTGCCATTGAGACTGGCAGCTAGACCCCAAAGAGGACATCAAAACAATCACTTGGATGAGATTCAGTTGTCCAAACAGAAGTCTGTGGAACAATTTTAAACCAACGTATCCTGCCCTTTGGGCTGTTTTTAGACAACTAACCAACACCCCAGCTGTCTTCACATTTAATTCCTTATGTGAATTCAATATTCTTTGATTACTGACCAGCAGTTAGTCTTCTGCTTGTATCTTCTCCCTTTAAAACTCCCCATCTGAATTCATTCAATGACACTTGAAAAAACAAGTTAGAGCTTTTGAACACATCTGAGAACTGCCACTGCACCAATTGGCCCCAGAGCAGCTGTTTCCATATCTATGACTTCCTCTGTTAACTACATATCTGTTACATAGGGGATTCAATAGCCTGTCAGAAGTTGCTTTAAACAAACCAACCTCATTACTGGAAGTTGTAAATGCACTAACTTGGAATAAGGCTTTGCCTTGCTCAGTTAAAACATCATCCAATGTAACTGAATAATGTAATTGAACTATAAAATTTGAATTCATATTTACATTTGAACTCCAAATTTCTTTGTGATTTGGTGAGTCTTCTCGTGTTTTTGGTTTAGTTTATTGATAATTGCTCTGCATCTTTTCAGGGAATTATCAGATCAAATGTAGTTTTTTGTGTCTTCTTGGTAAACTAGCAATATTTTACTGAGGTAAGGGTATTCATCTGCAAAGTGTGTATAATAATACCATGAAGGTATTAGCTAGCAAATGGATTTATTAATGGCAGTAAAGCCCCTGAAAAATTGGAGAAAAAGAAAACACCTTCAAATTTTTAATACATTCTGACAAGCTTTACAGCACCTTGCTGGAGAGAGACGCTGAAAATGATATCATGGATAAAATGAAGATAGAAACTTTCAATTACATTAATAGTAGTCCTGTGCAAGCAAAGTTCTGTCAGACCTTCAAGATGAGCATAAATTCAGAGTGAAATATTTGAAGTAAGCCAGGTGTACTCCACTGCTTGAAGTGCCCCTTCATTCCAGAGCAGTAAGGTGACCAAGAGGAAAGTTGAACAGTCGCTGTCCAAGACACAGGGAAAGCCGAAAGCCTACCTGGAGATGAATCTGGCAAGGGATGTGAAAAAAACATTTCTACAAGAGTAGCTGCAGCAGCAGCAAGTTGAGGGAAAATGTAGTGCTGAATGAGGGCAGGGCACCTGGCAACAGAGAGATTTACCCTTTGTGGATGAAGTAGGTTAGGGATTGTTTAAAGAGAGTGGGCAAACACAAGCCCATGGGCTCTGACAGGGTGCACCTACAAGCTCACAACATTATTATGAGGCCAGTCTTGGTAATCTTTGAAAGGTTATTGTGGCTGGGCTCTGGAAGGGTCCTGAGGACTGGAAGAAAGCAAATGTCACTCCTATCTTCAAGAAGTAAGATCTAGGGAATTACAAACTAGCCACGCTCACAACACTCCCTGTGTCCATGATAAAGTAAATCCTGGAAACAGTTTCTCTGACCAGCTTTCTACATTGGGATTACTAGCTCAGTAGAGGAGGAGAAAGATGTGAATATCATTTATTCCTCAGAAAGACTTTCAACTCTGTCTCCTCTAATATGCTCAAGTACAAACCACTGGAGGATCAGCTACTCAAGTGGATGGTCAGGTGCAGTGAAAACTCCTTGACCTGCTGGGCTTAAAGGGCTGTGATGAGAACAGCTGGTCTCTAGCATGTTGGGATGAGTGGCACAAAGTCCAGGATGATATAGCCTGGCTGTCCCACCTTGCCACCAGTAAGATGCATGGCTATCAGGTACCAGTGCTGTTCTGTGAGAGCCTGAACTCAGCTGTCCACAGAGCAGTGCTCTTGTGGCATGTGACACCACTGCAGCCCAGTGACATTGCTCCAAATTTAGGTAGGTTGTAAGAAGGTAGTCAAAGCACATTCCAGGTCTTGATGGCAGATGGATTTGTGTGGGGTCTGTAATAAGATAACACAATATTCTTTCTGTGTGCTGTTGGTTAGTTATGGCCTTGAGAGTAGACTCTGGGCCTGCATTTGCAATCTAGTGTATAAAGAGACTGTCAGCCTGTGTCTCTCTTATGGGGCTGTGTAGAGGGAGAAAGCTTTAAAAGATCCACAACATAGGCTAAATTTGTGGCCAAGTGTTAGCTCAAAATGCATTCCCAGTGCCTGTATCTATTCCCTGAAGTCTGTCTGTCTTACTCCTTCAGATCTGTCCTTTGCCTGCTTGAAATCCAGTGGCATATAAATAATGCCATTAGTACTTATTGCATCTGCAGCCTACTATGAGTTTTGTCATTAATTCTTTTAGGTGCAATATGCCAAGCAAAAAAAGAAACAGGCTTCACAAGGGAATTGCCTAAATCGAGGGATTCAAATCAGCACAAAATAAGAAACTGTCTGGTGATCAATCTCATGTTACAATTTCAAGGACGTCCTAGGTATAAGACATTGTTATCCTTGCTCTCCCCAAGGATGATGTAGTTGTTGCTTGCCTGAAGGAGACGTTGCATAAAAAAGTGTTGCCAGATCTTAATGTGCTCCTTCTAATGTTAGAATAGTGGACAAGCACCCTCAGGCCCTCCGTGCTGCTGACCTCTGGGGAATGGGACCCATTTGCTTTACTAGCTCACCAAAAATCACTTTCTTTTTCTTACTAAAAACAAACAAACCCAACAAAACCACAAAAACATGCACCCCTCAAACAAAACAAAACAAAGCAACTCTACTGGTGAGAACATATTCCAGTTTCCTGAGGTTTTCTGAACTGTATTATGTTCTACTGGCCTCTGACTCCGCTTTGGCCTGAAAATACTTCCTGAGCTTCCTTTATTGCAAACTACAGAGGTGTTTTCACACATGTCCAGAAGCAGAAACCACTCCTTCAACCAGTACTTTGCTCTAGCCTAAAATGGATCCTGACTCTGAGTAAAATAATTACCAACCTCTTGTGCAGATTCAGCATTGGAGCTTCCTACCATTCGTTCACATTGACTTGTTCACTGAAGACTCTCTCATGGCTTAACTCACAGCTGACTGTGCTTCAGCAATGTTCTATGAAGACACATTTAGTGTAACTGGATAAGCCTGAGTGAAGATTTGCACCCTAATTTGCTGTAAATAAATGTGTATTACCTCTACTGCAGACAAGTGCAAATTCACTACAAGTTTATACCTGAAAAAAATAATTGCAACTCCTTAAAAGATCTTGATAGCCTCTTGGTGCAGTGACAGGCACACAGGATTGTGTGACCATTAAACATAATTTGTGGGGTGACTGTGCTACCTTGGTTCATACCACCTTCAGTATGGGCTCATTTGCTAATTTTAGCCATAGCTCCTCTCATCCAATGCTGTGGGGATAGGATCATTTAGAGTTAGCAGAACTTAAGCATTCCAAAATCTTTTCTGAATTTCAGTGTTTGGAGGGAACCAGTTCAGACTAGATTTTCAGTTCTGAACACAGCTCTTAAGGCCTAACAAGCAATTTTAGTCAAGTTGTATGAGCGTAGCATTGCTTCTTAAAATGTTTAAAACATACATAATAAATAAACTTCTCTGTGTACAGGGAGGCAAAGAGAGTAAGATCAGTAAAGCTTTGTCCTTGACATTGGTAAAATTGTGGTTTGTAGTGCTGGAAAAGAAAATGATACCATGCTTGAAACAATAAAACAACATCTGGAGAAGTAAGGAAAAAAAGCTCAGACAACACTCAGAAAATAAGTTTGAAGCCCACACATTTTATAAGCTAATTGCAGATAGGGAATGATGGCAGCCATGGAGGAGCAACAGAAAGAAGCAGCTGGGCAGGCCAGCAGGACATGCTGTGTGCCACATCATTTGGCATGAATTACACTCAGCATACTGGGGATTTTTTGTTTTGGTTTGGCTTGGTTTGGGTTTTTTTGGTATTTTGTTTTTTGGTTTTTGTGTTTTTTTCATTTAAAAGTAAGTTTTTAAAGACTTTGTAAGGAAGACAAAGATCTTGCTTGTGTCAGATATAAAGAAATCCATGACCAAACTATCAAGAAAAAAACTGAATAGGGTTAGAATCAAATGAATATGGGTTTTGTATTTTTCTGGGTGTTCAGGTAATTTCTTGAAGAAATACCCATAGGGTAAATCAGCAGTCCCTGGGAAAACAAGTGAGCCACTTGAGGAAATGTTCTTCCTCAACAAGGTGATGACCATGTGGGTAAACCTTCTAAGCATACGTGTGCCTGTGCTTTATAGATGGCAGTTTGTGACATAACACAGTAAATTCCACATTTGGGCCTGGAAGGATGGCACTTTTCACCGTCACATAAGAACTTTGACTATGGGGGTATGCTTTATTTAGCAATTCTTTGGGCTGTTAAACTTCTACCATGTGGAGCTCCACTAGCTTTAGTATCCTGACACTAACATATCACCCTGGAATTAAAAATAAACCCGTGCCTGAGGAACAATTTTGGTTCCTATATGAAACATAAGTAGCTCATCACTCACCAGAGTGTCTCCATTGATATCTTTTGGCAACTAGTTAGTCTACCAGAAGCAACAGGTAATATCTGTAGCTAGACTGACCCTACAATCTTAATAATGTACAATTTTCTCTTGCAGAAGTGCCTAAGTATGTTCATTCACCTCTGTTTTTCATAGACTAAATAGAGTCAGGTTTACATTTTATCACTTTCATATTTCTTTCACTGAAGCCTCACTAAGCTAATGGTATTTTAATTCTTATTGCACTTTACCTGTGTATTGTCTATTGATCATTCTGAGGGCAGTCAGTGCTCTCCATAGGAAATATGAGGTGTGTTTTTCATGGGAACACATGCATTCACTCAGATGTGTGTGGCAGGATCTCTGCTGCCTCTCCACAATCCTCTCTATTGCATTCTTCCACCTGAGGGAAAGCTCCCCTCAAAAAACCTTCTGAAGCCAAACAAATGAGGTTGTAAAATCTAAACCCTTGGGCATTGTGACAGCTATTCAGCTATATTCAATTGATCTCACTATTTTTTTTAATTTTTTTCTTTATTTTTGTTATTGCAGGATTCCCAGCAGGAGAACTTCAAAAGCCTTTCTTTTGGGGAACAGAGTATCCTAGGTAAGTACTGCCCCAGGGAACCTCATCCACCTAGAACTGAGGAATACCAGGGAAAGGTATTGCAAACACGTACAGACAAAGAAGAGGGCATGGAGAAGAAGGCTGCAGTACTGAAGGCAACTGCAAGGTAGCACCAAGGAAAACTGTGTTGTCCTTCTGTAGGGCAAATTTGGCTCTTGGGTTGTTTCTTCTCTGCTGCTGGCTCCTGCTTTTGCTACTGGAAGAGCTGACTTTGAGAAGTGCTGCTTTGTGTGATACCTTTTCTTACCCTTGGGTGCCATGTGTGTTGCTGTTGTCTTAAACTGATGACTGATTTCTCACAGGAATTGGTAATTAAGTGCACCCAAGTGGAAGTGTTTCAGTGCTACAGCATGCAGATGCAGCAGTGTGCACATGGCAGGTATTAAAAGGAATTGTAAATCAGGTAACTAACACTTCCTGAGCAGAAGGGAATACCCTTAGAAGCCAATTATTATCAGTTTATTGTTCACTTTCTGCTAATATCTAAGATTAGCAGTGAGCCCTTGTCTGTGCCTGTCGAGGTGCATGAGAATATCTTCATGTGCATAAGTGATTGCCTGAGATTGTCTGAGCAGGCCCATGTGCCAGTGTAGCTGAGGAAGGGTAATTATAGGTCACATACATTAAATTTTGAAAAATCACTGCTTTTGTGCAGTTCCATAGGTTTCCATTTTAGGGCAGGATAAGACCATGAAAAGTTTCTGATGGCAGTTTCTGAAAGTTATTTTGCAGTAATATAAAACCAGTTACTGGTGAAACATATCCTTAATAAATCTTTGCTAAAAAAAATCAATCCTTTTGATCATTTTGTGTTTGCCATCATCCAGTCTGGATTGTGTCCTTGTAAACAGGAAATTTGGCAATATATGTAGAAAGACATGTTCAATTTAGGAGCAAACTAATTTGTATTCAAAGAGAATTCTTGTGGGCCAGGTGACTTTGTAAGTGGTAATTGGGGATAGAATAAAGTCCTTTTTTGTTAAGGTGAACTTATTTTCTGTTGCAGTTATTGCAGACCTGTTTCCAACTTTGCTTTCTGAAGAAATTTCTTTGTATTCTGACCTCCTGCCATAGTGATAAAATTGTGGTTCTTTCAAAGTATTATACTTTGCTCATTTCTCTTCTTTAAAGGTTACCTTAGCTTAAATTGGTTTTGCTTGAGTAGGTATCAAAATGAAATTTAGTAAACAAATGTAGCTGGTTTATATCAGACAACAGATTGCTTTTGTCCTTGAAATATTCTGGATGATTTCCGTCTGCTTAGAAGAAACAGTACATAGCAGTGGAACAGATAAACCATCCAAAAGTCACCAGTGCATGCTGAAACACTGATTTAGCAAATATTTAACATTTAGTGGCATTGCAGTGTCCAGTTCTAGAACAGCCACCAAAAACCAGTTATATCTATTTGCATGAAGTGAAGCTTAGCAATCACTTTTACATCTCAATGCATGAAATAAAATAACGTTCCAATGCCATCATTCACAGTTGTGATTCTTCAGTGCCAGGTATATTGAAGTAGGGACTTCAAACTCCCTGACCTCATAGCTTCCTTACAGTTCTCTGAGCCTCCCCAGTCCCAGAGAGTCCCAGAGAGTTCCCCTTCAATATGGTGTCTGCTGGGCTGCACCTATCCCTTACATCTCTGTCCAACTGTGCCCAGAGGTGAGAAGCATGAACAGAGCTGGAAAAGTTTCTGGAAAAAAGGGTTGTTGAGCTGGAGAAAATGCTGAGTTGGAGTTCACAGGTTCAAAGGCCAATATTCACTGCAACCTTATCCCCATCTTTTGGAGCTAAGGAAAGCTGTAGGAGTGCCGGAACACCAGCCTCTTCTTTCTCCTGTCACTCACGGTGACAAAGATCTTTAGAGGAAAAATAGGATGTATTTAGTAATAGGGCTTGTTTCTTCTCGATCTCTTTACATGTTTTGTGCCATTATTTTTATACTTCTTCAGCTGCAAAAGATCCTGTATAGCCCCTTTACTTCAGATATGGAAAACAAGTCTTACATAGTGCATTTATTAGGGGTAATTATCACTGTGTGCTACACAAGATTACAAATTTGTCACACAAAAGGATGATATTTCCATTGCTGAAACATGTAATTTTAACCTACATTTCTTGGAGATGGTTTGTAACAGTGCTTGGACTAAAAAGCAGTAGGGAAGATTTTAACACATGCAAAGTACCATTCAGGAAAGAAAAAAACAAAGTGAAAGATTTTCATGGGAGCAGAGGGAATTAAATGATATAATACTTCTTGGGCATGACTGAGATGAGCAATTAGTGCATTATGGATCATTAGGTCCAATAATACAGTATTTCAAAACCCTCTGCCTTTCTTCTATTTCAATAAGATGTGTTAGTACTATAAGCTATTTGGAAGTATGACATCTCAATAACTGAAATAATTAAAATCGCAAAAAGCAACTCAATAAATGAAAGATGCATTGAGTATATCACCTACCCCCATGATATCCACTGTATTTGGTGTAAAAAAGCCCTGAGCTTTTCCCTTTTTCATCCCTGTTTCTCCTAAAAGCAGTTTTATTGGGATATAATAAGGAAGATATGATTAATTAATTGTCCATCAGGAATACAAAGTATTTCCTTTTACTCTGTTTCTTGGGTGCTTTAGATCTGACTGTATTATCATGTCCTATTCCAGGGCAGGTGCAAGAGAATTATATGACCTTTCTTTTTAAAACTGAATGGAGATCTATTAATGCTTTACAAAATATACTCTTGGTTTCAGAGTAGTTACAGCTGTAACTTTGTCCTGTTCCCAGTCAGAATATACAGAGTGCAGTCAGCTGAAGGAGACATTCTGGAGCACATGTGGTGCTGATGAGGGATTTGGTTGGAAGAGTGAACCATCACAATGCTTTCAAAGTTTTAGGTTAAATGTTACTTTTAAACAAGGGTTTAATGTTAAGACTTTCAACATCTTTAAGTCAAATTGTATAGATCTGATTTTTAGATATCCCCTGACTCCTCACCCTCTTTTAAAATCGATAATGATCTTTCCTGATGTCTTTGGTCCTTTAATGTTCATGGCTGTGAACACTTAGGAAACTGCTTTTTTGTGTTACAGGTCATTAAGTTATGGTGCCATAGGAGTGATTGTTGGCCATGAGTTTACTCATGGGTTTGATAGCAATGGTGAGTATCTGACTGCATTTTGATAACTTTTTTATTTACAGAGTTGACAGATTAGAAAGCTGATTGTACATGCTGTAACATTTTTATTTTTTAGTTTTTTTAATGGTGCTGAGTTGTGTGAAAAAATTATAAACTTGTATTTATTAGATTTATTTACATAGAATTTTGCTTGTCTGAATTGGATTTTATTTGGTAAGCAATGCCACAAGTTTGAGTCTTTCTGTTTTTCTTGAATGAAAACTAAATCAGCAACAGATTCTGAAAGTCCTAACAGAAGAACTTGGGAAGGGCAAAGGGACAATTTCTGATTGATAAAGATTACTTCCAAGAAAACTTTTCATTCCAGGTTTGACATTTTTCAAAAAATAACTGCAAAAGTTTTAAAATACAATACTGGAACAAGAGGGGTACAGAAAAGGTGTTGCAAAATATTAAAATTAAATCCAAATAGAGAGTGAGGGGGAAAAATGGTCAGAAAACGTCAATCCAATTGTCCTGACAAGCTGAATGGAGTGGGGCATTGCCACTACCTAGGTTTGGCTGTCTCAGCTTAAATGCCCAGCTTTTAAAAATTGGGCTCTTGAGAGAAAGTGAGGGGAGAGGGAGGAGGAGGGAGGTGCAGGGAGAAAGAAACTTGAACTTCCTCCTCCAGGGAGTCATTTTGAGTTTGCTTATGTTGAGTTTGCTTATGTTGTGTAATATTGAATATCTTAAAAAAAAAAAAAAAAAAAAAAAAAAAAAAAAAAAAAAAAAAAAGAGAGAGAGAGAGAGAGAGAGAAAACATTGTATCCTAGTATCCTGTTTGCACTGCTCTACAACACTTTGTGTCAGCAAACACTCCAGAATGGAGACATTTTTTCCTCATAAACTCCCACCTCATGTAGGTGAGCACCTAATCTCCACCTTGTCTCCTGCCAGTTGGAAAGGAACTTAAGGTTTGATTTCCTAAGCAGACCCTTCCTTCTTGCCAGGGTCTTACCTTCCAAAAATAGAAATAAATACCTTCACCAAGGTATTGTCACCTTCAACAAGACAATACACAGAGGAGAAGAAAAAAGAAATAAAAAGATGAAACAAAACATCTTCAGTACTTGGTATGATGTCTGTGTTGCTCCTCACCCTCTCTCTCCTGCAGTTGCAAAGAAGAATCAAACCACGGAGCAAGGCTGCATTCACATGGGCAGCTAAACACACTCTCAGAGAAGTCCAAACATGTCTTGTGTCTGACTGGCTGGAGTCATGATGGAGATGAAATATTCTCTACAAATGAGAGGGAGCAGGGACCTGAGGCTGAAACAGGCCACTGCTGTGAGCATCAGCCTGGGCAATGGGATGTATGTATTCCCCTGCTTCCATGAGTAGGGTTTAAGTGTTCCAGTTTTGCTCCAAAATCAAAAATGGAAACTTCAGAAGTTTGCATGAAATGGATTTGTTTCCTGATCAAGCGAAGAATTAATAATAATTAGTTATCATCACATTTTCAGAATTAAAGACATATGGTCTGAGGATGAAAATTACAATTATACTTGCAAGAAAGCTAAGTACCTCTTACACAATGTAATTATAAAATGTACTATAGAACTCATTAGTCATTACTATCTTTTTCTGCAAATGGAAATTATGACAATAAATAGAATGCCAGCTTTTCACTGCTGATTTGAGTGGGGTGAAGATTTTGCTCACTGATGCTATCCATTTTGTACACGTACTTACATGAGAACATTCACCTCTCATTTCTGTGAAGGTGATGGATTCCTAAACTGTAAAAGTTTTCTCCTGCAAAAACATTTGTTTTCTTTCTTTCCTTTTTGAGGTCGGAAATATGACAAAAATGGAAATTTAGACCCTTGGTGGACAACTGACTCTGAAGAAAAATTTAAAGAGAAAACAAAATGCATGATTAATCAATACAACAATTACTACTGGAAGCAAGCTGGCTTACATGTATGTAAACCACCAGTGACTGAAAACCATGGTACATGAAGAGTTTGGGTTGTTGCGCTTTTTTTTTTTCTAAATTCTCTTTTTATAAATCTCAACATATTGGGATATTAGGCTACCAACTTCATTTCTCACAACAAATGATTTTTTGAGGTGAATAATTGTGTTAAAATTGTCTGTCAGGTTTGATTACTCCAGTCAAATACCACTACCCACACTCTGGTGACAGGGTTAAACCATTCCTCTCCATCACATTGTTTTGGAATCAGAGGAAGAGGATGAAACTGCTCAGCAGGGCTGGTCTAATTATTGTGAGCATGTAAAATGTCTTCTGAAGATGAGGTCTGTAATGAAAACTGAGCAGTCACTCTTTTAGAAAGAATATAATAGCATGTTTTATAGATTCCTTTAACAATTCTGCCTGTTATTTATTGCAGCTATAAAATGGATGTATAAGCCCTATTTTATTTCAGATTCAACTCTTGCTATTTCTTCTGTGTGTGCACACAGACCCCATTTGTATGTTTAATCAAGGGAATATGACAGCAGTAGCTCCTAGAAAAGGATTGAGAAAGAAAGTGCAAGGGAATTGTTTCTGTTTCATTGTCTATCAGAGGTATGGGCTTCCCTGAAAATGTGTACATTCATATGTGTGTCCAAAATGAGGATAAACAGAATACATCCCAGGCCTTGAGAAATGAATAGCTGAAATTCCAGTAATGTTGTCTGGGACATGATTTTAATCTTAGTTTCCAGGATAAAACACATACTCCAGTCCTCACTCAATTTTATCACCCTTACCTACATTTTAGAAATGCTAGTACATCTTTGCCTTTTAAGAATAGTGAGGCCCATGAAATGCTTATCAACAATTCTAGCACTTTTCCCAGGCTTTTCTGCTGGTCTCAGACATAAAAAAGCCATATTGTGTTCTAAACTGAAGTCCAGGAATTCAGGCTTGTAATACTTCATAATAAGCTAATTTACAAATAAAAATTCTTGGGCTTATTCCTGAATATCTGTAGGACAAAAACTGTCAAAATTACAAAAATGCCACTCAAAGAAGATCATTAAAACCTTCCCCAAGGATGTGACTGAGCCCTTCCCATGCCTCTGCCATTGGCTTGGCCATCCCCTTTACCTTTTGCACTGTTTCTTGAGATGAGGTAGGTCTGAATTTCCTCCCAGCATAGATACTGCCTTTGAAGTCCATGGATGGGCTTACTAGTTAACTGTTACCCACAGTCTTGTCATCCCATTTCTTCTATATCCACAGGATAACCAAAAGCACTTTTTAGATGATAGAAGATTTTTCCAGTTTTCTGCCATGTTTTATAGCTTTTGTATGAGGAGCTATGCAAGCAAAGATCTTTTTTTATTATCATTTTGGCCTGTCATTTACATCAATACTCTGCAGGTTTTTTACCCTTGTATGAATATTTTTCATGGATCAAGAAACCTATTTATTCTTCTTCTTTCTCATCTGCTATACAATAAAAATGTCCTCAGAAAAGAAGCCTAATGAAAGAAAAAGTGGATATAGAAATTGCTTCAGAGTGCAATGATCACATAAAGTCATCTCATCAAATACAGGGCTTATCGTGATCCCTGATCCCTGCCACAAAGTCTCTGTGCAGAGTAGTCTCAAATACCTGATCCAGAGCTGCCTGAGATTAGCAGAAAGAATTCTTCCACTTTTTAGATGACCCATGGCCCTGCACCACTGTTGGGTTACTCTGATCCTGTGCTCTAAGTCAGTTTCCTTCACAAGCCAAATGCAAATAAATTGTGTGAGCAGGAAGGCCAGGGGAAAAGGCAGCTGGTGTGCATGCCTGTTCCCTGGTGTCCCAGCATCTTTTGTCCTAAAAGCTTCTCTCTTGCCTCCATCTCCATCCTCCTGAGGGCAGGGGAGAGCTGACAGGAAAGGATTGCACTTTCCTCTGGTTCCCATTTTTCCTGTAACGTTTTACAAGGCAGCAAGTAAGATGTCCTGAGTCCAATCTGGGTGCTCCTCTGCACTGAGTGTGGGGCCCTGCACAAGTACCTGGCCATTCCTTTGGTGTTTTTACTTCTCCATTTTTCCCTCTTTTGCCATCCTGAAACTGAGTCCTGAGGCCAACCCCACTGTACTGATCCCTATGGCATGGGAGAGCTGATGGCTGCAGCCAGCATTGACCTTCAGAGCCCTGCTCAAAACTGTGCTCAATTATCTTGCTTATTTGAGGCACAGGAGAGAGGAAAACTGCTTAATTACAAATACAGTTGGTAACACAAGGACCTTAGTAGGCTGGGTGAGTAGAGATAATGCTACTCCAGCAGAAATTAGGATTTCTTTGTAATGATATTGCACTTGGTAATGCCAGGAGACCAGTTTCCTCACAAAGTTTATATAGTGCAGTTTCCCACAATACATTCTTGTTGCTATTGCTCCTGCTCTTGGAATCAATACACAGGAGAAGCAAGAGGAATCTCCTCTGCAGATATTTCTGGAGCACTGAATATACTACCAATTTTGATTCTGTCTCTGACAGTTATTTTTAATTCTGCTTATTTATGTTGTGACTTAGAAGTTATTTTAGCATCCCAGTAGTATATTAAGAGTTATGTAGAGAAATAAATATAGCCTTTTAGATAAAAGTTTAAGAGGCTACTGGATCTCACATGTCACCAGATATAAACAGTCCTTCACGGAAAATTACTGACGCACAGCTCAAAGATCAGGGACTGGATTCTTAAGTGCATTCTATCCACTATATTTTGTGTTACAGAGATCTATGACCAGAGCTGGAATAACTCATCACAGAAAATAGTTTACTGGCAGTTTTCACATGGAAACCCAGTTTTCCTAACCAAAGTTGGTTGAAACTCACTGAGGTTGTTCTAGACTTGTTTTACTTTCCCCCCTCTTTCTGAAGCTGATCAAGTAAGAAGTTCAGAAATGGGTCAAATGACTGATGTTCTTTCATTCTGCCAAGGTGAAAGGGAAGAGAACTTTGGCAGAAAACATTGCAGATAATGGAGGTTTGCGAGAAGCTTTCAGGGTAAGTAGACGAAAAGTATCTGAAACATCGAATTATTAAAAAAATAAAAGAAAAAATAGCTGTGGTTATCTTCGTGTTGCTGAAAGGCACTTCGTATCTTTCTTATCAGGCATACAGGAAATGGATTACAGAAAAGAGGGGAGGAGAAGAAGAGCCTTTACTGCCAGGCCTTGAGTTCACACATAACCAGCTTTTCTTTCTGAGTTATGCCCATGTGAGTAGTACAAATGTGTTTCAAATCCCCATCTATTAACTTGAACAATGTGCAGTGCAGAGATGAGCTTGCTTGGTTTCAACAATCTGCATCACCCAAACACAAACTTTTGAGGGTATAAGCAGAGACTTCTCCATAATTATTATTTCTTTCTCTTCCTTTCTTTGTCCTCAGCTACCCACATGGTGCCAGAACTGCTGAAATTATGCTTGGTTTTGCACAGTGTTGTCACAGCAACTTTCTTTCTTCTTTCTACTTCCCTGCACTAAAGGGGTCTTCCTGCATGTATTGACTCCTCAGCCTCCTTCAATTTTAGCTAACACCACTTGTTGCTGTGTATGCTGTTCAAGGACACTAAGCAGCAGTGAAGAAACTCTTAGTTCATTTTTCCTGTCTGTACACTAAATATGCTGTAACAAAACTTTGATAAGGGATGTGAGTTTTTTTAGAAAAAAACATAGAGCAAGGGAGAGGATCAGAAATTATTTATTTGGGGAAACAAATTGGGGCAAACTCCCTAAATGAGAGGTAAAAGGCTATAAAACTTCACCACCAGTTGAAGGAAGGAATCATCCCAAGCTGAAGAAACAGAACCCAGTGTAATCAGTCCTGGCTGAAAATAATTTCTCTGCTGAGAGTCAGTGTAGCAGTCTATGGGCCTATGGCTGTTTCAGTTTGACTATACTGAACAAAGAAAATATGCCACTCCCATTGTTTGTGCTGAATTAAGTTTCACCTCGTGTCAGTTTTTTCTCCAAGAAAATTTTGAAGCAATAGGGAACATCTGGGGGTCTCACAGGACCAGTGCAAGAATAATATGTCCAGTGGTACCTCCCAGGGAGGGCACTTGCACGGTGAGAGCAGTGTATGCAAGGTGCCCTCGAGCTCAGTCTATTTCCACAAAGCTCAAGACACTCAACAGACTTATATAAAATGTCAGAACTGTGTTCAGCCAGACAAAATTGCACTGAAGTCCACTGAAATCCTATGGGAAATATGGCTTAAAAGATTTTGTTGATAGGAACATTTAAAGTAGAGACTTAGGTACAGTAGGGGTAGTTTAAAGGAGATTTTTCATGCAACGGATACAGTCTAAGAGGGATTATTCAGTTGTACAAATATTCTCTCTACCCTGGTTTTTTGGTCAGTTATGATCAGGTTAAGTATCTTTTCAGGAACAGGGAACTGGGGACCATGGATGGAAATGTGGAAAATGTATGTGTAATTTCAAAAGAAACTGACATTCCAACATGGCATAAATGTGTCAGGTAATATAGCAGCAATTCTAGAGATGATAAGCATCATTATGTGTACCTTTTATACACATCACATAGTTTTGAGACCAAGAAGTATGTTTGGTAATTATTAAGGTGTGAGATGCTGGAGCATAAGCTGAAAGACAAGCTACCATTATAGAGAACTTCAAAAAAAGAGCTAGTAAAGAGACTGTGATTAGGTGATGGGAAAGAGTGTGTAGGGAAAAACAGTGGGTGGACACTGGATCTATTAGGGGATTTAAAAAAACAAGAGAATATATTAAGAGAAAACTGCAGATTGGCAAAGGTGAAACAAAGTAGGAATTTATGGTGTCTTTCCATTTTGTGCTTTCTGTAAGTAACAGGCATCTTAAGAACAGTGACATTACATTTTGCTTTACATAAAAAGTCATCCCAGATAACGTGCCTGTTTCTGAGGGGGGTTTTTGTTTGTTTTGTGGTGTTTGTTTGTTTGTTTGCTTGTTTTTAATTTTATTTTATTTTATTTTATTTTATTTTATTTTATTTTATTTTATTAGGTAAGATGCAACTCCTTTAGACCGGAATCTGCGAGGGAGCAGATATATACTGGAGCTCACAGCCCTCCTCAGTTCAGGTAATGTGAATGTGGTGTTTCCTTAGTGTACACACAGAATCAATCACTGCAGAATAGAAGTGCAGAAATATAGCATTTTAAGAGGGGGTTAAGAGCAAACACAAAATTGGACTGTGCTCTTGGTTTAGATGGAAATTGAACTGGTTTTATTAGCTTATCTTTCACTATTACAAATGCTCTTCCGTAAAATTGAGGAGCTTGCATCTACCTTCAAAAGCATTTGAACCAGAACACATTCTGATCCCTGTGATGTCCTGTAATCATGGCCTGAGTACCTAAAACACCTCATCCATCATTTTCTTTCCCGAAGCAATTCTAGTTTAGAAAACAGTGAATATAAGTAGGGTCCTTGATTTAATCTGTCTGAGTTCATTAAAAGCTCCTAATTCTCGACCTTGAATTACATTGATAATGCAAAGCAAAACATGCCCTGGGAGTTCAGTTCAAACTCTTCCCTTGGCCTTCAAGTGACACTTTGCTTGAAGGAGCTGTGGTTGTCAGACATAACAGAGAGAGTCTGTCCTTGCCAAAGGGCCTCCCACAGGCTCCTCCAGCCACAGACACTCATGAACTCCCTGCCATGGGAAGGGGGGAAGTTTTAGAGACTACATAAGAATTAGGAAGCCAGAGTTTATTTTTCTGCTTCTTCACCAGGAACATGTTGGCTTTTTTGGGATTCATGTTGGTTGCATTTACTTAACTAAGAATTCTGTGTTTGCCTTTGGTCAAGTACTACATTATGTCTTTATTTGGACAAAGGATGTAAACTCCACAACAAAATTCACACAATACAGTGGATTATTTGCCTTCAAGAGAATCCTACCACTCTCTGTTGACTCAAAGAGTGTTATACTGGCTAGTGAGGTTAAAAGTAGTGCATATGCAAATCTGTCTGCCTTTTAACATTGAAAATACGTAATGACAGTGAGGACAGGAGCATCAGGCTGACCTTCAGCCTACAGGGATATTCTTTTCATAATTCCTACCCTTGTTAAGATTTTGGTAAAATAACCATCTGTTGTCTTTTAAAATCCTCAGATTTATTTACCTATAGGTGTGTTTATATTCTGAATCATTACATAGATACATTCCCATGAGATGGTGATGTACATGGAACTCTAGGGATAGAGTATTTATTAGGAAAACTCCTGAAGGCATCAGGCTATGGATGAAAATTTCAGAGATGTTTAGATTAATTTGATATCTAGAAAATACAGACAAAACTTTTTCTTAGTTTTTGTATGAGATACTGAGAACTGGTGTCTGTTTCAGAATTGAAGAAAAGCACTGGTGCTTGTCTCCTCTTGCAAGTCATATCAGCTGGGTTAAAAAATTATCTATTTCTCCCAAATTGGTTTCATTTATGTCCCAAGATCATTATAAGCATTGCTTCAATACAGCTATGCTCCAAGACTGACAGCTCCTTCTGTCCAAAAAGCTCAAACAACCCTTTTAAAAGTAATTATAAAAGGTAACAATAAAAATTACAGAAATTAACAACCATGTCTTGATCACAGGTGTGTGAGTCTGACCTACTTACACCAGTTTCTCTTCACAGTCAAAAAGGAAATGGCATTTTAGAAGTTAATATATATATATAAATAATCTTTCAGCAGGTAATAAATTTAAATTACTTAGACTGTGCAAGTACATCTTTCTATTGATTACCAAGGGAGGCCAGCGTGACCTGCTCAAGGAAAGGTGTCTCTACCATAATTCAATGGGATGAAATCCAGACACTCCACTCTGATCTCAGTTAATGTGTGGCAGTATCAAACCATGGGTGGAAAGGTGGCATGCATGCACACATAAAGATTTTTTCACTGGATGAATTCTGGGTTTATTTGTTTTTAATTGGCAGATTGGCAGTATTAACATGTGTCTTTGCTATTTTTGAATGCCAATTTCAGATTGAAATCCCTGGCATGGCAGGCAGAACTCCCTCCAACATCAGCAGCAGTTCTGCATGACCAGCTCTTGCTGTTCCAGTCCCTGAATATGTATCTGCAATTTTTATTACAGTAAAGCTGTATCTCTTATTTGAAGCCTAACCTCATTTGGTAATCTCCCCTACAAAACTGACCTTTAGGCATTTTTGTGCCAGATGACTGCAAATTTTCTTACTCACATAAAGTCTAATCAATGTAATAAGAATATTTTCTACTATGCTGAGCTACACTGAGAAGCTGATTGTCTGCAATGTAGAAAAATGCCTCCTCACTGCATAGCAAAGGAAAGTTATACTATTACACAGTAGATATTTTTCTGCTTTTAACTCAGAAAACTCTTTAATACCATTGCAAGTTTCAGGTTAGTAAATCCCAAGATGGTTAAAATCATAGGGAAAAGCAGCAAACAACAAAATTGCAATCTAGCAAAGGTAAAATAATAGTTTCTAACTGCATCAAATAATGCAGACATGAAAACAGGAGCCGAAGATGACTGCATGCAAAAGCCAAGCTCTTCCCCTATGCCTGAAGGTGCCAGTCTGGAATGCAGACACCTTGTCCAGCTTGTGTCAGGCAGGGATGTGCTGCTCTTCCAGTACCACACCATCTATGGTAGAAGCAAGAGGGCTTGGTCAATAAAGAAGGCTCAGAAAATATATATCCAAAATATCAGAGGAGAGGAGATGCTCACAGGTGCACGGCTGAGCTGCCCAAAAAAAGGCTGTAATTGCCCCCAGGCCTGCAAAGTCCCAGGGACCCAGTGTGTGTGGGTGTGTGTGTGGGTGGGCAGAGCGTGTTAGGAGAATCTGGAGCCACATGAAAGCACTGCCAGCACAACCCCAGTGTGTGCTTACATCCTCCTGCCTGCTGCACTGCAGCTGTCTGGCAGGGCTGGAAGGATTCCTCCCTGCACAGCTACTGCTGATCTCCCACCTGTGCTGCCAAGAGTTACATCAAGGGTCACACTAGAAAATTGTTCTAAAGGACAGAGTATCACAAAATGCATTTGTTTTTATCGAGTTTCTAGCAAAGCAAGGTGTTTCTCAAAGCATGAAACAATATTTGCTTCATATTAACTTTAACTGGGAGCCCTTCTCCTGGACCTTTTGGTTTTATTTGTGGAAAAAATAATATGAAAGCCTGAAAACTCAGCCTGAAGTGAAAACACTGAAACACTTGCAGACCTGTAGTGTTTGACAAAAGGCAACCTGCATGTCAATCACTTTTCTCTTTGCAGAGTAATTGGAGCCATGAGCAACTTTGAAGAGTTCCGTAAAGCTTTCAACTGCGCGGCCAACACGACGATGAACCGCGGGGCAGAGTCCTGCCGCCTGTGGTAGCTGTCCCTTCCCGCTCCTCTGGCAGCAGGAGCCTGCAATCTGAACTGCTCCAGCTCAGTGCCAGAGTGTCAGAATGATGGTCTGAAATCTGGAGAGGTGTTACTTCAAATGCGTCTTCCTCATCCATGCTGATGGTCTGCAGGGATCTGATCGTCCCCTATTTAGAGCCTAGAGACATTCCAGATAGAAGAGCTTTTCTTTATAATAATAAAAACTAACTCCTTTTAACCATAAAACTACTCCGGCTCATCTGCAGTTGCACTGCTGTTGATGGATAACTGCCATTATCAATTCTAATTCCTGATTTATAGTTCAGCAAAATGTAAATGCTAAAATCTAGTTTTAATCTAGTGCTCTGCAGGGGTTCTATGCAGAATGCACCCACACAAAATTTATTCTTTCTGGATGAAGAAATTCATGACCTGCTATAAAGCCAGCTCTGATCTGCTGCGTGATACTGCATTTTCATAACTTAAGCTGTCACAGCCCAGCATGCCATAAATGATGTTTGCATGACGTAAAGGCACAAGACTTCATATAAGTTCAGTTTAATATGCCAGATTAGTGCCTCTGCTTTTGAAACAGTGTCAAGATGAGAAAGTACCTCATGGTATCCATCTGTAGGACTGAAACATAAAGGATACTTGTCAGATCGTGGTCTCTTCTAATTTTAGAACAGCTTATGATAAAAATCAGTGTATGGTGAAAATCAGAGGCTCTCAGAGGGCATTCCCAGCACCACAATACTCATAAATACTGCAGCATTTACCCTGGATTACACTGTAGGCAGGTTTTTTTCCCAGGGGATGGTTTTTATCTTGTGCTGAAGATAGCTTCATCTACATTTGAGGGTTTTTTTAGCCAGAAATACTATAGCAGTTTTAAATGATGGATTTTATAGTGTCTGGGCCTTACATGGCATTGTAAGTAGTGTGCATGTTTCCCCTCATGTTCTGGATGGGGCAGGATGGCTTGTGATTTTAAGGTAAGGGTATGTGACAGAAAAGCAGAGTACCAGCATCATTTGACTTGTCTGGATAAAATGAGCAATTTAGGAGTGGAGGACTTAAAAATACATTAAAAATACAGACCAGTTGAGTTTTAAATTTGATTTTTAAGGATATTCATTAAAAGATATTTTATTACAGCAGAAAAACTTCAACACATAGCTATTACTTGGTGGGGGGTGGGATGAGGTGTGAGGGAGGATGCACACACAGCTCTTTTTTCCTAACAGAAAGGTACCTATGTAAGTGGTATATATTTATACCTTCTGCGTTATTTCATTTTTATATGGTGGAATTACTTCAAAAGAAATTTCTTTAGACTGATTTAATTACTGCAAATCCATATTGGTCTCTGTATATATATATATACAAAATATAATTTTTATATGCTTTAGTTTTATTTTATCAGTATAGAAATGTTAGTAAGATAAACTTTTTTTTCCAAGGATTGGTCAAATACTGTTGGATAACGACTTTGTTGGACAGTCACATCCAGAAGGTGATGGTCAATGGCTCAGAATCCTAATGGACATCAGTCACAAGTGGGTCCATAATGGCACCAGAGCCATTTATATCTTCATTAATGACATAGTTAAAGGGATCAGGGCACCCTCAGCAAGTTTGCAGATGACACCAATCTGAGTGGTGTGGTTGCCACACCTGAAGGATGGGATGGTATCCAAGGGGATCTGGACAAGTTTGAGAAGCAGCTCACGGGAATCTCATGAGGTTTAACAAGACCAAGTGCAAGGGGCTGCACCCAGGTGTGGGAAACTCCTTGTATCAACAAAGTCTGGGGATGAACAGATCAAGAGCAGCCCTGCCTAGAAGACCTTGGAGGTGCTGGTGGGTGAGTGGCTGTACACAACCCAGCAAGAGGCATTTCCAGCCCAAAAAAACCAACTGATGAGGAAAGGTTGTGAGAATTTGGAATGGTCAGCCTGGGGAAGGGAGGCTTCAGTGAGACCTCAATTTCAGCCTTCAGTACAAGAAGGGAGTCTACAAGAAAGGTAGAGGGGGCTTTTCACAAGGACATGTAGTGACAGGACAAGGGGGAATGGCTGTAAACTGAGAGTAGTTTGGGATTAGATGCTAGGAGCAGGATCTTTACTGTGGGAGTGCTGAGGCACTGGAACAGAAGTGTTCAAGGCCATGTTGGATGGGTCTGGAAGTGCAAGGAGGTGTCCTTGTTCATGGCAGGAGCTTGGAATTAGATGATCTTTAAGGCTCTTTATAACTCAAATAATTCTATGATTCTGATTCTATGATTGTCCAACAGTCATGGTGGAGGAAGGTTTACTGAAGCTAACTAACTGAAACAAATGGGGTTATTTCCAATTTGATGTGTCTTTAGAGAGGAGGGGGACATAATGTGAGCATAATTAATGGAAAAGGACGGGATCTCAAACTACCTTCCAGGAAGCAGACATTCCTGTCCTCAAGGCTGTGTTGCCACTTCTTAGAAACAAAATATTGTGATTTGGGACCAGAACATTCTTTTATCAATTTTCCCCTGAAAAAGTTAAAGTTTTCTTCAGAGGAAAGCATTTTCCCTTCCTTCATGCCAGCTCAGTTCCTGAGTTCCATGGATTACAGATTATCATTTGAATTGCCAATACTGATTCTTTTTTCCTGGAGGTATTTTTCACATAGTGGTGGCAGTATTTTTGTAGAGCTTTTCTTCAAACAAGCAGGTCTTTAGCAAAGGGATACTCTTTGCTGGCTAATGGGAAAATTTCTTAGCAAATAATATATGTACTGACTTCATTTCTGTGCTCATATGAGCACTGACATGACTTGACCTTGGCTGCTTTGGATCAACAGCACAAAGTTCAAGGTTGACATCCTGGCCCAATTAAAGGTGGTACCAATATGGTTGTTCTCAGAAAAATAAGGACATAACTCAGGCACTCATCTGAATTTTCTAAATTACTGGGATATACAAACATGACTTCACAACACTCAACTTTGGGTTTTCTAATTTTATTTCTCAAATCAGAGCTGCATTTGCAAGAATTCCTCTCTCATGGTTATTTTCCAGATTCTGGAAAAATGACAGATTCTGTCATTTTGTGATTTATGAAGTTGTTTCTCTGTACCAGATAGGACTGGTCTGATGTTTCTTGCCTTAAATGTCACTCTTCCTGCTCCTTGTTAGGCTCAGGTCTCTCTGTTCAATACCAGGGATTTCTGCATGGTGGTGTGAGTATTTCCAATGGCACAGGAACCACTGCAAACTTGGAACCACTTTCATCCTTGCTAGGCCATCTCCTGCAGCAGGCAGGGGTCAGGTTCTGGGCTGGGGGAAAGTAGGGAGCTGGTGTTTTGGGGGCAATGCACTAGGAGAGAGCAAGAGAGGGCATGACCAGATTTTGTACCCTGATTTTAGCAGCTGAGAGGGTACCCACACACTGCCAGGGAGAAGCCATCAGTAGTATCCTAATTCAGGAAATTCTTGCTGTTGACTCAGGTTCTCAGTGTCTGGGGTTTAGGTCTTACCTGTGTCCACACAAGGACCCTGGCCTGCCTCACCTGCTGCTTTTTTACCTCAAACCAAAGAGTTGATCATGCAATTTACAGTTCACTTTGGATAAGCTGCTTAGCTTAGCTGCTTATGTACCATTTGGAAAGCAAAGCAGAAGGTAATTAAAATATTCTTAAAACTTTTGTCATCAAAGACAGCCAAGACATTAGTGATAGTTTGTGAGGGCTCTGCCCATTGCCTCTATTTTATCAGACCACCTGGCTGTGCTTTGTTTTTGTATTGTATTGTAGTCCTGGGTCTGTGCCAGCAGTGCCCTCCTGCATTGCTCTCAGGTTTACTTATTGCATCTATGCAAACAAATCCTTCACCATATATATCCTTTTCCCAGAGGTTTTAAATTGTTATTTTGCTTAATTGTCAGTAATATTGTAAAATGTTTCTTCCTGTTGGCTCAGTAATCTACTTCTTTTTCAGTGACCAGGAGGGTTTTACCTTTGTAAATCTGAGGAGATATTTTTCTACTGTGTAGAGATAAAGAATCAGCCTCTACTCCTGTTCCATGTCTCCTTCTTCAGGTCCCAGAAATACAGAAACCTATTCTATTCTAGTTAATCTAGTCTATTCTTTTTGTTGGTTTGGGGGTTTTTTGTTGGTTTTTTGGGGGGGTTGGGTTTTTTTTTGGGGGGGAGGTGTGTTTTTGTTACTTTGTTTTTGTTGAGTTTTGTTTATTTGTTTGTTTTTGTTGGGGTTTTGTTTTGTTTTTGTTTAAGCCTGAAATGCTAAAGCACCAGTTTATACACTGTGTGTATTTCTGTATTGTGGAAGACTTAGCTCTCTGGAAAGGCAGCTGTGCTATTCACCTGTGTAAACTGCTTAGGTAAATATATGATGTCCAAGCTGGGTCTGGACACTGAAGGACCAAAAATCTCTGCTGAATTGTAAAACTCTGCCTCATGCCCTGTGCAGGGGGGCTTCATTCTTCTTTAGGAAGGAGCACTATCATGTCACTAATTGGTTGAATAATTTATAAAATAATCAGGTGGATCTGCATATAACTTTTCATTGAGTATTATTCAATTAAGGTCTTGGAAGTATATCTCATAATAATGTTTTATATATATACATATATATATATACGTGTATCTGTCAGTGAACTGTTAGAAGCCTGACAACTTGGGAGGCAGAGCTACAGTGATTTAAAAGGTCGTTTGTGTTTTAGTCTTTCTTATCTGATTTCTATTTACTGGTCAGTCTATTGTACATTTGAATTTTTCTACTTGCATAATACATTGATTGACTATTTTAAAGACAATTGTGTTACCAAATAAAGCAAAAGTGATGAAGAATTTTCCTGTGCTTCAGTATGGCAAAACCTGCTTGGCTTGGCACTGTCCAACTCTACAATATTGCTTCTATAATATATAGTCTTAATGAGATGTAATAAAGAGCATAATGATGTGGCCCCAGGTTCTCAAGACTACTTTTTCTGCTTGAAAGGCTAAGAAGGAACTTCCTCTCTCAGAGATTTGTGTTGGCATAGTCAGCCAGAGTATAGGCTCCAGTTGCCCTTATTGCCTTGCTGGAGGCAATTGAATTAACATCTGGGGAGCTGATGTGGATGAGGGCTGGATGCTTTAAATCTGCAGAAGGGCAGAGCTCTCTCAGCCAAAAGTCACTGAAAGAAAGAGAAAAGATCTGCCTGCCTGTCAGATTCCCTCTTCCCCAAGTCTGTGCCTCTCTCAGCTTTTCAACTGCTTTTAAGTGTTTTCCAGAGCAGTTTTTGCTCTGGAAAGGATAGGATGGTTCTTGTTCCGTGCCTGGGTTTGAACTTCAGCTCAGCACACAATGCCCTTCATGAGCATGTTCAAGGGCTTGTTCAAGGGTTGTTTGGGCACAGGGTCTGTGCCAGGGCCTTATCCATCACCAACTGGGCTTTTCTGGGCTATGTGCTCCATTTCCTGGGCTCTGCCCCGACCAAGTTTCCTGGCACAGCTTGGGTGGCCGTAAGCAGAGGTACTGGCCCACTTCAAGGCAGCACCATGCCTGTGAGCATCAAGGAGCAATTTCTGCTGATGGGGGCAATGGGTGATGTTGTTCTTGCTGCATCTTTTGGATGATGCTCTGTGGTGATGCAGCCCCTTGCAGGCCACTCTCCAGACAGCTCTTGGGTTTGGGGTGGCAGGGTGTCTTCAAAAACCTGCATCAGCTCTATTTCCTACTTTGCAGTTCAGCCTTACAACATTTCTAAGGGCAAAAGCAAAGGTTTCTGTGCAGGAAGATGAATCAACAAAAAAAGGTTAGGGTCAGACTGTGAGACCAGCCTCAGCCCAAGAGAAATCTTAGGCTTAATTCTCATGGGTTTATCAGCACCTTGGAAAGAAGCTTTAACAATGTCTATAGAACACCCTGAGGAGTTCAGGGTTTAACTGCTGCAGCGAGAGCCTGCTTCACTAATCAGACAATTTAATCCCATTTACAGTGTAATATATATTAATAAAAAAGAAAAGAAATTAAAGATACCCGAGGGATTCTTCAGCACAGCATTATATTTTATTAAATATAACATCAAAGTTGGAAGTTACTGAGAATCAAGATAATGTGTTACACTAAATTGTGATCAAAGAAAGAGATATAATGATATAATTTTAATAATCCATAAGCACCAAAGCTGGAACACTTTTATGTATGAGGTTAGACACATACACAGCTGCATATATTAACTCTGGTTGTGAACTGAGATGCACACTACAATACACGTCTCTAAAAATTTTATCACATTCATATCTGCTGTCCAAACTGGTAAACAAAGCTTGGGGAAAGGCTTCAAAAGGGATCTGAAACTTTTTCTACCACAAAGTTTATGTAACATACCAGTACTGCTGTGAACAATGACCAGTTAGGTTGTTTTATATGGACAATGCATAGTCCTGAAATGTGAGTAGCAGACATTTAAGTAGAGAAATCTAAAAAATATAATGTCACATCCCCTTCACACTAAGAGAGTATTTGGGTAGAATGAGGAAAAAAAATTACATTCTCAAATACAACAATTAGGGAAACACAAACATGTGAGTTTATGCCTTGCTATGCAATAAGAAATAAAAAGCTATTGTAGGATATGAAGCTGCCAGACTGGGTCAAGGGAATGTTTTACAACTTGACAGATTATTTCTGCTGGGAGAAAAACCTGAGTGCAGGAGACCTGTCTGCCTTTGTAACTTCCTGGGGCACCTGTGTGTTACAGCTCAGTCCTTTGGTGGGGGTCACAGTGCTGTGCTTTCTGAGAGTTCACCCCAAACAGCCCTGGGGCTTGAGGGGCTATTTGCTTTCTCTTGGGTGTCTAGAGTGCCCAAAAAGGCTGCAATTCTGCCACTGATTTCTAGTTTTATATATATTTTTTATTCTTTTCACCAAGGAGCACATCATATGAATCAGCCACTGTCCATATCATGGCATTTGCACTGAATAAAGAGGTGCTTTTGTAGCTCTGTGTTGAAAAACAATGTAGTGCTGCTGCATCTCAAAAACATCTGTGTGTTTTGTGAAATAGGGCTGCTCTTCATCAGACAACACATATGCTTTCATGTCATTCTGCTAGAAAGAGTCTTGGGTGGTTTGCACTGGAGAGAAGAGACCAAAATGGGAGTAATGTCTGGATGACAAAGAGAAATAGAAACTCTTTTGTGTTGCAAATCAGCAAAAGATTTTACAAAGCATTAGTACAATCACTGCTATAAATTATTTTATATATATATATGGGCACAGTGCAGGAAGTCTGTAAGTCTGTGCTATGTGGGTGTATATAAAAATGTCACAAACATGAATTATTTTTTAAGAAATTGAGTCTCAGGATGAAACTCTGACCTCAGTGAGTTCATTGAGTGATTAATGTCTGTGGGGCCAGCATTTTACTCCATCTGTATAATAGCACACAAATTTTACTGATTTAAAACTATTTGGGGCACACATTTTTTTTCTAGACCGAAAGAAATTTCTAGCCACTGGTATTTTCAGATTCTGCCCTGTCCTCAGTCATTTGCATAGGACTTACTCTATTTGCTCTTGTTTAGCAGATACTCCATTTTCATATTTTTTAACATTTCAAGAGTGACTTTATCACTGTTTCAGAATTGCAAAGTAGCTTTTCCAACTTGCCCTTTCCAGATATGGTTCTATTAATCATTAAAATAAACTTGGTATGTTCTATCAAACTAAGTGTAGGCTCATTTATGACACTGAGGTCATAAATATTTTTATCTCCATAATTTTGTTTGTTTGTTTCTCCTAAATGCCTTGGTCTCCATGATGTGGCAGAAAAGTTTTGTGTTGCTGGAGTGACAAGGGAAGCTGTTGTGCCTGTGGCAAGGTCAGTGCTGTTGGGCTGCAGGGTGGCTGGGGAGGAGATGGGGGGTTCACCATGGGCACATAAAGCTGCTCAGCAAGAAAAAGTCTGCTCGTCTGTGTAACTTGATTAAAATGGTACAGCCTGACAAAAGAAACTTATCTATTGTCCTGACCAAGAAATTAAAGTACATTTCTTGGACAAATCAAAAAGGTGGGAAGACTTGAGGCAGCATGCTGACTGAGGCCAGTAGTAAAAGCACTTGCATCTTGCTTGTGCAAACTCCAGCCCTGCAAAACTGCCTCTGCCTGCAGCTGTGTCTTCCCCTTTGTTTTGAGATGACTCAAATTTCTGGATGGCTGAGAAAGGAAAACTCACCACTATGGGGAGTGTGGCACAGAGGGAGGGCTTGGTAGGAAACAGGGCACCCCACTGCTGCCCAGAGAGGGATCATGGAATCCTTTAGGCTGCAAAAGATGGTTAACCTACGCTGCCAAGTCCACCACTAAACCACGTTCCTAAATGGTACACATCTTTTAAATACCTCCAGGGAGGGTGACTCAACCCCTTCCCTGGGGAGTCACCAGTGGCTCCACCAGCAGTTCCTACTACAGCAGTGGGGACAATGCATCCTTTTACAGTGTCAGCTATAACCCCGTTCAGTTAAACCTCCTGCCTCCTTAGGGAAGCCTACCTGTGAAAAACCTGATGGAATGGGGAGGAGGGAGGGATGTGGCCCAGAGAGGTCTGTTAAAGCACTGGGCACACCTTGGCTTGCATGAGCACTGGCAGAGTGGCAGGACTGCTGTGCCACCTCCCCAGCTGCCAGGGTTCATGCATTCATGCAGGGCTCCTGCCAGGTTTCCTGCACTCCCCTCCCTCCTGTGTGTGCTGTGTGTACACAAGGTGGGCTCTGCACACCAGCCTCTCCTTATTCCTGCTCCCTCCTACAGCCAGGCAAATCACCCCCAAGCAGGAGTGGGAAGCAAGCAGGGTGCCCCCTTCCCAAGTCACCCCCGATGAGCTAATTCCCTGGAAGGCACAGCCTGCAGCAGCAGCTGTGTGGCAGCACAAACTCATCCCAGCCTCAGACAGTGGAAAGGTGTCAGGTCATTTTAGAGACAAGGTAGGAACATTTCTCCTCCTAGCCTGGGTTGAAGTAAAATGTCATGGTCTGACTTCAGCTTAATAATTATTTTAGCTCTTCAGTGTATGATAGAAGGGCAAAATATGAAACCTTCCTTTAGTGAACAATTTCATTCTTTCAGCTGGGTTTTCCTTTGTTCTGCCTCAGTTGGGTGACAGCCGGCAGCTCAAACCTGCTTGCACAGTAGTCCTTGCATGAACAACATGTGTTGAGGCAATCACTGTGGCTGTATTCAGCATGCTTATTCAGCTTCCTTTTAATAAATCCAGTAATAGACTTTCAGAGGCAATGAAGGGAAAATAATAATTTGAAAACAAAGCTGTTGAAAAGAATACAATGCAGATGCAGTAGAGAAGAATGTGATTTTGGAGGTCTGTGCAGCTGTTTTATTTCTTTAGAGGATTTTCATCAACATGATTACACAGGGAAGCAAAGGGATTTTAAAAACAGTATGGTTATAATCAGTCAGTAGAGAAAACAAAGGGTCGTTTCCCCTTTCTCGTATCACTCACTTTTGTTTTCTCCCTTTCCAGTGATATTACAAGTAAAAATCTCATAGTAGCTCATTTTAATTAAAAACTATCCATGCTAGGGTTTTCCTACAGAAGTAATTTCAGTCTTTGTCCACTAGATAATTTAATCAGAGATATCCTAAATGCTTTCAAGATTGCCGTGGCTGCACCTATCTGACTGCCATCAGTATAATGGCTTTCCCAGTGGATTGGAAAAAAAATGTGTAATTGGACATGAGCCCATCCTTTCAAGTGGGATTAGCTGCTTTGCTGCAGTCTTCCCCTAAATTTCAGGGTCTGATATTCTTTTCTTTTCCTTCTGTACTTACTGCGGCAAAGCAACCCTCCAGTGCCATTTTTAGAATTGAGCTGCACAGGCACAGCCAAGGGAAGGAGTGTTGTGTTGCACTCCTGCAAAAGGCCACCTTTCTGTGTTACTATGAGCAATTGGTGTCTAGCTAAAACTGGGAGTGACCCTAGACCATTCCTCATGAAAGAGAACTGAATCTGTGTAGAGGGAAATTGCCACTTATCACTCCTAAAGGCTTTTGGATGGATTTTTCCCTCAACCTCCTCCTACCTACCCCCTCTCCCCAGCAGTGTGCATATCAGGACCCTTAAGCAAAACACCAGTAACATTTTCCCTTCCCCAGCAGCCATATTCTGCACATCCCACCTGGAGGCCTGAGGCTTGGCTGCTCTCACCCAGCAGCACAGCCCACTCACACAGCACTGCCCATAAGCCAAGGCAAGCAGGGCCTCTCACCATGGTGCAGACACAGGGCAGCTTCCCCACAGTCACCAGAGGATCAAAGGGCCTTCAGACACACCCCTGTGAGCAAACAACCACAGAAACCTTGAGAGATGTGGGACTTCACGTGCTGCCTTGCTCTCTGCCTCCTTTTACAGCTGGAAGAGTATTTGGTGCCCTCTGTCCAGAACCCAGAGCTGTCCCTGTACACACCATTTTTGCTCCTTTACGATGGACAAGCTTAGGTCCAAATTTAGCTTTGTCTTTTCTGTCAATAATAAGGATTCCCTAACTAGTTTTTTCAACCCTCCCTCATTGTCAAAACTTTTCAGAGCCTAACCTTTAGTCGACCGGTGTTTGCAAAGTTATTTAAGGGTTTATATTGCCAAAAGCAAAGGAAGTCCAAAAGAGGAATGCTTCACCCGGCTGGATGAAGACCTGCATCAGATGGAGGCCACAGGCACACTGTTCCCTTTCTCCAAGCCCTGTACCACATCCAGGCCACCAGCAGCAGATGTGGCAGCACCAGAGCACCAAAGTCCTGACCAGCTTCCAGGACAAAGGAGTGCCCAAGGGATGTTTTAGCTGGAGAGAGACGATTTCACACATGAAAATATCAGTTTCCATAATGGCTGATGTGGGTTTGGTGCCTTCTGTGGAAAAGTTTCATTTTAAGGCACTTCCAGATCAGTTTGCTGGGATTGTGTTATATTAGGTGACAGCTCAGAAACAAAGACAGATCAGGTAGAATTGAAGGTGACAGGTCCTTCTCTTGGGGTGATTGAGTGAAATGTCCTTGGTGTCAAGAGGATAGTGGGGGAGGCTCCAAAAGAAAGAACAAGAACACTGAATGTCTCCTCATCAAAGTTAAATTTCTCACAATTTCAAAGGACACATGAAGACTGCCTAAGACTTCCTTGGTTCTGCTGGTGCAGAGGGTGTATATCACCAACAAACACAACTATTTAGAGGAGCATTTACTCCCAAAAAGAGCTGGCTTTGGTATATGTGAATACAGAAATAATTTCCAGATAATTCTTGGAATTATCCAGGAATTTACTAACTGTAATTATGTAGTGCAGAAATTGGAAGAGCCCTGCTTCCTGTGTCCAGACAACATGTAAGAAGTATGATTCAAGTGTGGTAAAACAGAGATGTGAAACTGTGATAGAGCTCTTGAAAGTTTAAATTTCAAGAGGGCATAAGCCAAAATACCACATGAAATGAGAAAGAGAAAGGTGATTCTCAATCTGATCTGGGAAGAAGTTTCAGGAGCTAGGAAAATATGCAAGATGTAGGCAATCAAGAAGGTAATAGTCATTATTTCAGAGGAGCATTTCACAGGGGCAATGTACAGCAGTGCAAGAAGGGATGTATAAATGGACAGCTTCAAAGCAATGTACCATTTGCCATTTTAAGCTGTAACACAGCTGAAGACCTGCTGCCTCAGATCCCTGCCATGGAAAGAGAAATGTGCCTGAAGGCAGTGACTAAAGGAGGAAGCCAGGCTGGCTCTGGGCATTAATATACCAAGCAGCAGATGTGTGACTAGGTGTGTGCTTTGTTTTGTGGGAAATTAAGTGAAACTGGAACACTTTCCTTATGCATCATTGCAGAAAGTTCAAAAGAAAAAGAGATAAAACATTTGCCATCAAAGGGAAGAGGAGATAATTTTGGCAAGAGTGCTGATGTGAACTCTACTCTTAGCTCTACAGTGACAATCTCAGTCTTGAAAGTTACTTGAAAAAAAGGCAAGAGGCCAGCCCTCGTTTGATAGTCACTGTCTTCACTTTCTGCAATTTTCATACCTGATATAATTAATGAGAAAATGTCAAAAATTACTCATAGCAAAGACAGTGAATGTGTTGAACCCTCTATGATTAACAGTATAGTTCACATGAAATATGAAAATTAATACCTGGCAGCAAACTAAAACCTTTAAAGATTGAAAAACACATTTCATCTTCTTCTAAGGTTTTAATATCTGCATGTTGAAAATACTGTAGTCTTTTATTGTGAAGACTAAGAGGACATGCCTACTGCTTTCCAAAATTTTGTTTGCACCAAGATTCTCCCAGGAAGTCCTGAGAGAGCAAAGATTTGAAGGACACAGTGCTTTTTCCCTTGAGTATGTGCTCAACCATGGTGTTGGGGTTTTTTTCCTTTTTTTTTTTTCTTTTGTTTTGTTTTGTGGTGGTTTTTTTTGTTTTGTTTTTGGTTTTTTTGGGGGTTTTTTTTAGCTTAATTAATTAAGTGCTTATCTTAATGTACCATGGGAAAAAAACCCAAAAGTTTTCTTAGTGAAAATAGATATAATGTGCTGACAGAATGTTAAAATACAATTGGTAATTAGTGTGCATTGAGAGTTAAAAATATAGCACAAGACTCAGAGTTTGGGAAAGCATTTGAGCTGCACAGTAACAGAAGAGAACAATGATTTTTCTTTCTCTGATGTCTCTTATAGGATGAATTTTCTATGAGATGTTTTCTTTGAGGATTTGAAATCTTCCATGGAGGGTTGACATCTGGAAATTGTCCCTTTCCATCTGGTTTCTGCTTCCAAATCTTGAAATATTTAGATGCAGTTGGCTATTTCCCTTGTGTGAATGGCTCCAGTGACTTCTTCCTCAGAGTTTTTCTTACTGCCAATAGGATGAATTTATTAAATTTACTGTAATAAAAAAAATAGAGAGATACCAGAAAAGCAGCTGGAGTTTAAATTAACAAGGGAGGTGAAGGACAAGAAGGGCTTCTAAAACAGAATTGAAAAGGGAGAACTAAAGAAACTGTGAGCCTGCTGCTAAGAACAGCTAGAGACTGAGAGACAAAGGACATGGAAAAGGTGGAGGTGGTCTGTGCCTTTTTGCCTTCTTTTGCTGTGCAAGACTGCCTTCAGACTATCCTGCTCTTGAGGCTGGTTGCAGTCTCCTCTGTGGCAATACCCAGAGGAGAGGAAGACAGAGTAAGTGAGCACTCAAGCAAGCTGGGCATACAGAAGCCAGATGGTCCAGATGGGATGTCTCTAGGAGCACCAGAGGAGTGGGCCAACATTACCATGTGGCTGCTCTATAGCAGCTTTGCAAGGGCATGACAAAGTTTATGGAGCAAATCCTCTTGGAGGTCCTGTCCCAGTGCTTGAATGTCAGGAGGGTGATTGGAAACAGCCTGCATGGAGTTACCAGCAGCATGTTGTGCCTGGTGAAACTGATTGCCTTCTGTGATGAGACAGATGACTCACAGTGAGGAGAAAGTGGTGGATGCTGTACGTTTTGACTTTAGCAAAAACTTTGGTGTGGTTTCCAGCTGTAAGTTGATAGCCAAATTGGTGAGATATGCTTGGCTAAGTGGACAATAAACAATAAGGTGAATGGATAATTGCCTGGACTATGTGTCTTAAAGGATTTTAATCAATAATACAATGTGCATCTAGTTGATGGTCACTGTGATAGTCTTCAGGGGTTCATATTTGGGACAGGACTGTTTTATGCCTTTAAATTCCCTGGATGATAGGACAGTGTGCACTACTCAGAAAACTCACAGCTGATGCCAAGTTGTGTAGAGGGAGATCTGGCTAGACTGGAGCAATGCCTTGATTGGACCCTCATGACGTTCAGCAAAGGGAAGTGCAAAATCCTGCACCTGGGAAAGGAGAATCCCTGCAACCACCTGGGCCAGGACTGAGTGATTAGCAGGCAACCTTGCAAAAAGAGAGTTATCAATTTATTGCTGCAAGTTAAGTATCAGTGAGCAGTGTATCCCTGTGGCAAAGGCAGCCAATCACATCCTGAAGAGTTTTAGCAAAACCATACCCAGGGGGTCCAAGGAAATTACTATTCCCATGGTTTTGGCATTTACGAGATTGTGCTGAAAGTTCTGCATCCAGTTTTGGGCTCCCCACTACAAGAAAGATATGGACCTTCTGGGGCAAGTTCAGCTCCAGTCCCCAAGATGTTCATGGGGCTGGAGTACATGACATAAAGGAAAGACCACAGGGATTGGTGTTTTTTTTTACCACAGGGATTGTTTTTTTCAGCAGAAGACAAGGCAAAGGGGAGAGTTTATTGCTATGCACAACTATTTAATGGGAGGCTGTAGAGAAGACAAACCCAAACTCTGCTCATAGGGGTGCAGTGAAAAGAGGCGACAGACATAAGGGTAAAGAAATCATAAAAAAGTAGTAGGAAAAACATCTTCAGTCTGAGGAAGACAATGACACAGATGCCTATGGAGATTGTGCAGTCTCCATCCAGGGAAACACTCAATCTCAACAGGAGGCAACCCAAGTAACCTGCTCTAGCTGATCCTACTCTAAGTGGGAAGTGGACTGGAGACTGGCAGAGCTCTCTACAAACCTGGAATGCTCTGCAATTCTCTGGCAGTGTTAATCCTATAATAGCAACACTGTGTGAAACAGAGATGGTGAATTAGAAACCATGATAAAAGCAGCTGTTTTGGTTGGCCATTCTAGGTGTGGAGATATTGAGAACATTTGAGATGCAAGGGTAGGCACAAGAGCACCCTGGGGTTTGTTTGATGTGGTGAGCCAGCCATGCAAGAGGTGGGGGGAAGGAACTGATGCAGGGGCCAAACATAATGACTGTGAAGCTGTTAACAGGCTTATGGAAAATCCTGACTCCTTGCATGGTAAATGCTGTTCATATCAAATTACAAGTGAGGAAAGTGAGCACCTTTTGTGAGAGAGATCAGCATTTCATGGTTGATGACTGTTTCCAGAGTGAGCTTGACTAGTGTGCTACATCCAGTGCTAGAGAGCTCTGAAAGCAGCTCAACCTGAGACCTCAGCAACACCTTCCAGAAGGGGCAGGTGGTTCTTTCAGCTGCTCTCCTGTACAAATAGTAGTTCCTAAAAAAACCACAAAGTGGACAATCTTAAAAGATGGCTTATTTAGTGAAGTAAATCTTCAGAGCTGTCACTTGAAGAACAATGATTTTTAAACTGACTTTGCACAAATAGTTTGTGTGACAATTTATTGTAAGCTAACTGTAGTCAGTGGCTTGCTCAATATAGCTCTAACTCAGATGTTTGTCTTGTATGTCTAGTATGACACCCAGCCTGTTCTCAGTGACCTAAATGTATGGTGCTGATCCTCTTTTTTGGTGAGAGTTAGTACTGCATTTCTCAAAAAATGCATTTTCTTCAATTACAGAATAGAATAATTAATTCTGGGAATTAATTTTCATGATAAAAAGTAATATTTTGACATATTATTAGTTATTATCTAGAAAATGGCTGGCAGCATCATGTTACAGGCTAATTTTTCCTAGCTGTGACTTGCAAAATTCTTTTTTGAGAGAGGCTGGTAATGCACTCTGGCCATTACCACATACCTAATGATTGCAAAGGACATAACTACCTGAATTCAGGATTTTCATTAGTAAAATTGCTATTCTCAGAATTCTGAAAGGGCCATGTCAAATGGAATCCTAGAATGCTTTTCCACAAACACACTTTTATCAGCAAGCTCACAATACTGCTTCTGTCTCTGCTGACACATATTGATTCTAAGTTTTCACGACAAAGATAATGGCTTTGCTAATGGCACACTAAGTATCACAATTTGCATCAGCTATAAATCATCGAGTATCTCAAGAGCATATAATCTACCATGAACGAGCTGAGTCATAAATGGTGTCCCTGTTACATTTGTGTCAGTCCAGCAAACCCATGTCACTTATCTCTCCCCAGCCTACACATTTCAAAGTGCTAAAGGAAAGGGAAAAAAAAAAAAAAAAAAAGACAACAGATAACTCTAGAAATTGATTTTCAGACATGTAACAACACATCTAAGAAAGGTCAGCAAGTACACTCCTTCTTGGGATTGTTGGCAAAATAAAGTAAAATTGACACAAACAAAAAAAGCAGGGTGACAGCAAATTCATCTATCTGCCCTCTGGTTTTCAAGTATAGCTGTGGCCTCATCATTTAGGAGGAAAGACAAGGATCCCAGAGAGCACCACACTCATGGACAGTGCACTAAAATGGACTTTTGTCCTTCATCATGAGCAGGTGGTTTTGCCTTCAGAAGTGGTGTAGCACTTTCCCAGCCTGCTGTGGAATAGTTCCTCATGGGCAGCCAAGGAGTTAATTTAAATGATGTTCTCTCTGCTCCCTGCCAAAAAGATGAGCCTTCCTGGCCAGGGCAGAGGGCAGAGTGACCTGCTGCTGCAGGGGACACAAATGCAGTCTCAATTTTACATAACTGCTTTAAAAAATTTAAGCTGTCATGCTTCAAGACACAAGGACTTGACTGAATGGAGGGAGCAACCCTTGGCCAGTTTTCCACTAATCTCTGTCCTGACTGCTGTGCATTTTATCTGTGTCTGACATTGACAAATGCAGTGATTGTAAAAGCCTTCAGTAAAAGGAAAAGATTGAGGTAGGCAAGCAAATTAACACAAAGTTTAGCCTCAAGCTGTTCTCTGCTAAATGTTTTCTTGGCATTCTTTCTGCTGGGGCAGCGCTGCTTTGGGACTCAGGACTGTCTCTGTGATGTGCTCTGCCATGTGGGCTTTTAAATAAGCTGATACGCAGTCAGACTCTGGTTTTTTCTCCAATGAGCACCAGTAGTTGTGAACACTTGCCAGGGTTTCTCTTCAGACTTTCAAAAGTTGTGCCTAAATTTGTCTTAGTACATAGACTGTGCCATGTCAAAGAAGTCAAAGTCACACTGGGCTCCTGGGGAAGGCAGATCAGTCTGCTGGATGGTTTAGCAGGTTTGAAAAAGCTGCTCTCTTTTTGGGGGTTTATACAGGACCTTGGTGGAATTAGCAATGCAAGCCTAGTTTTGCTGATCATGGAATCATAGCTTGGGTTGGGGTGGAAGGGACCTTAAAGAACTCTTGGTTCCACACCCCCTCCCCAGGGATGCCCCACGAGGTCATCCCCCCTGCAGCCTGGCCTCAACCAGAAGCAGAACCGAGCCTGACTGCATAAGATACAAAAACATTTGACAGGAATAACATGAAATGAGTCTACAGAACAGGCAGCTGCAGTACTGCCTTTCAGCAGAGCTTAAATGGCAATGCAGAGTGTTTTAAAAGGTTTTGATATCTCTCTTAGGCCAGGAAAACCCAAGAGATCAGGCCACTTGTGCTGCAGAAAAATTTTCAGCTAATTGTGGAGGATCCTCATTCCAGTTAGCAGGCTCTACAGTGTCTACAGCTAATTCTAACCTTGGCAGGAACTGAACTAAGATGTTTTGCAGAATATTCACAAATAACAGTTCAACCTCTTGATCTTTGCACGTATCTCATTTTATTTAGAAGTATTTCTAATAGAAGTTGGAGCTGTTAGTATAGATTGCTTCTATGAAAAAATTTACAAATAACAGCACTGACATGAATTGTTGAATAGTGAAACAATTGGCTAATTTTGTGCCATGTCCTTTGCTGAGACTCAGCAAAGCCATGAGAAGCCCAGGTTACCCTGACTTCCTCCAAGTCATCATAAGATCCTTTGCTATTCTGAGCAGATCCAGATGCACAAGCCAGCATATGGAATTTTCTTATTTTATGTGATGCAGACAATTAAGCAAAAAATAAAATTCTGAAGACAAAAGTAAGGACAAAATCCATACATTCCCTTCACGTTGGACCTGTGTAGTAATTTCTTTGGTGTTGAAGGTGTTGCACAGGAGTTTTGCTTGGTTTTGTTTCAAGTGTCCCCATTTAAAGCCTGCTGTTAAGCACAGGATTCCTGGAAACAATTACTAGCTAGAATGCCTTCACGTTCACAACTGTGTCATGTTGGAGTTTTCTGCCCTGCTGTGTATGTTCCATTTTAGAGTAATAATCCATTTTCTTTGTGGGTGAATAATAGATGATCTTTAATATTTGAATAGTCCCTCACACTGTAAAATAAAGTACATTTTGAAATGTTTTACTCTTAAATAATACTATAATTAGTATGTGTTTCATTACAAAGTGTCTGAAGAACCCTCCTATTCCTCTTCCTAAGGAACATTCAATCAAATTCAGTTATTCTGGGGCTGGAACATGAGAACTACTGAGATAAGTTTTTGATGCAGTGTGCTTGCTGTGGAATGGAGCACCCTAACTCCATAGAATGCCACAGATAATTAAATAGAGCTAGTCTATTCATAAAATATTTTTCATCTATGAAACATTGTACAGAAGTTTTTTTCTTTCTTCTGTGAGCATTTAAAAAGAACTAAAACTCTTTTATTTTCTTTTTCTCCAGCAAGATTGTTTTAGGTAGAGGCTAACAAAAAAACCAATATTTCAACAACAACAACAAAAAATTGTTTCATCTTCAAAGTAGAATATTTTGCTTTGGGCCTTTACTCAAAAACTGCTATGATAAATAATAGATGCTATACTATTTGTAAAATGTTATTTTTATGTTCTTTCTATTTCAGCAAATCCTGCCCTTTTCTAATATTAAGAAATCTCTGTGGTTGGTGTCTAAAAATATTTTTCAGCACAAGAAAAATGATCTTCACTTTCCTTTACTCATTTTTTCTCGACTAAACTTCATAGGAATGTTTCAGCTGAAAAGAAATTAACACCATGATTGGGACTCCCCTGATATGACTGCAAAGAGCTGTGGGTGGGAGGAGGGAAGGAGAGAAAGGCATGATTGCTCTCTATAAATAGAGTATTCTCTGCACATCACCAGTTCTGCACAGATGTCTGTCAATGACATAGATGCTACTTCAGAAATTACTTCAACAGCTGCATTCCAGGCAGAGAGGAGACAATTAACAAATGGATCTGGGTTGCAGAAACATTTTGTTTGGTGACAGATATTTGGGTATAATCTTACTTTTTATTTATGGAATAAATGCTCTTAATCTGATATACTTCTATTATTTGTCAGAAGAACATAAGCAATTATTTTATAGGTGAAGATGTTTAAATCACAATCTAAGAGTCAATAATTTATTATTTTACTAGGTGAAAATAGATGCCTTTGAAGTACTGTTTGACTAACCACAGAACTTTTCTCTGGGCAAAGGACATGCACAATGTTTGATCGGGGAATATATAAAATCTGAAGCAGAGGGGCTGCTTTCCAAGAAGAGGACAGACTTCTCAGGGAGAGCTTTTCTAGGAGAGTGTTGGCCCACCCCTTACAAATGTCCCTTATGGGGATATATACTCATCTTTTCAAGTTCCCCAAACTAAAGTAAATTTCCTTCTGGAAATTCACTGGTAAATGAACAAGTCCTATATTGTTATATAAACACTTTTGCCTAGAAACTAATTCTTTACATAATAATAGACTGCTGGATAACCTGGGAGAACCTGAGACAAATTCAATATCCAGGATTATGCAGCCAGGTTAGGTAACATACTTGTGCCTCCTTGTCTTAAAATCTATGCATCCTTAATAATTCCCTGGATAACTTTCAGATTTTGCTAAGGAGTGCCACCATATCCTGTTTAAATCAAGTTGCTAAGAAATATCATGGATCAGGGTTTACCTTCCTTGGTAGTTCCCTCTTATTTCACTGGCTGAAACAAACCTGGAGGACTCCTAAAGGGACTAGGATTGCACTGCTTATTTTTGCAGCTAATTCAAAAATATTTGAAATATTTTCCCTTCCCCCCCCCCCCCCCCGGCTTTGCTAAATAATCTGTGTGGCTGTTCCAGATCAGCTGGCATGGGGCTGGGGTGAAGGAGACAAGGCAAGGGGAACTGGAAAGGCATTTCAGGGAGTGTGGGGAGTGAGGCAAGTGCAATGGGAAGGAACCAGCTGCTGTGATTGAAAGCATGTGGTAAGTGTTAGCATGGAGCAAAATACATGCAGGGAGCTAATGGAGCTGGTGTAGTCTCTCAGAGGAGATAATTTAGGTATGCTGGATATCTTAACTGCCTTTTTTAAAGCCTGGAATAATTTGGTTCTAATTTCTGAGCAGGGACTTGAAGCCCACACAGCAGTAAGTCTTGATAATTATTAATTATATGTTTTCCTTCTGTTCTCTATGACCTTGTTTGTAAAAGCTGTGTGGTAAAGCTAGAATATTAAGAGGTTTATGGGCTCTGGCATGCCACCTAGCTGGAAAAGAGGAAAATATTGGAAGAACAAATGGATAACAGAAAGTACAACCTTGAACTTGCACCCTTTCAGAAGGCACTGAAATGCAGAGTGCACTCATCCAGCACACATGGCCACTGGAGGAGTGAGGAGGTGATTTCCTGGTTTAGCTACAGTTAAAATTCACACACACTCTCTTCTTTCAGTCTGATCTAAAATGGCATCAGGCAGCAAAGGCATATGGCAAACTACCCATGGAGGAAATTCTAGCTTGAAAACCTGCCTTAGCTTTATCCCAGCAGAGATCCAGATACCACAGCTTTGCCTCAAGCATCACGGTGGATCACAAAAGGAAGGGCTCAAGTACCATGGGGAACACAAATTAAATCTGAAGAGAAGAAATTTTGATATGAAATATTTGTTTCTACTTCATTACCTTGTAAGAAGATGCACTACCCTCCTACTACAAGATCATTCTGTTCCTTTCCAAAAGTGGATATTAGTCTAAAAACTAATAACAAACTTTGTAAATGTGAACACTGATGTTGTTTTTTATGTTGTACCCACTTAAAGAGGTGCTCTCCTCTTGTCTTCCTCCAGTTCTCTGATTACTCACAATTTTTTTTCCTGCTAGAAATAATGAAGTAACCTGACTTTGCAATAGTAGAAATGGTCTGGAAACCATGAAAGAAGGCTGTTTGCCACAGTTACAAAGAAAAAGTATAATAGGACCTGGATTTCGAGATGCTGAGGAGATACATTTTGCTTTTGACTCCTCTGAAAAATCAATTGGCCTTCAATCCTTGACACACTCAGAAGAAAAGACATCCTTACTAGTTCTGTCATGGTTTTCTTCCACAGGTTTGGAACATAATGTCATTCTCTGCAGCTTGTACAGTAAGTGAATTACTGCAGTGTTGTTGGGAAGAGCCTCAGAGAAGTTCAGGCACTATAAAACCAGTGTCCACCCACACTTTACTTTTAACATTATCACACAACACAAGCACAGAATATCTCAAATTAAGTTAGAAATCTCAAACCTTTTATCTCCTGCCCTTTTGACTAACAATGTAATGTGTTTCTCAGCTCTTTAAATTGCAGAAAGTGGTCTCACTAGAGTAGCAAACTTCTGTGATAAAGATTTATCTGCAATTATGACTAGTAAAAGAGGAAAAAGAAAGGCAGCTTTATGAAAGCATAGATGTCTGCTGCAAAAGGTAGATTGGGCTGGGAAAGTTAGGGCAGTAATAGAACACCCTTTCTTGCCTGAATAATATTTTAAAACACATCACTGTTTGCAATGTGATGAGTGCTGCAAAGAGGCCACAGCTGGCTCTCAGAGCTTCTTGGAAAGTGGAAGAAATTATGAATTCGATCATCTTCCCTTGTCTTTGTCCTTTCCACGTTTGCTTTATCTCTCATTTGTGTCTTTTTGGTGAATCCATAGATGTATTCTCTCTGAGATGAAGAAGTCCCTTTTTGTTTGACTGGGCTCTCTAGTGATCATGGAAGCAATGTATTACCAGGCAGCAGGGGCTCACCTCCTCCTGGAGGACTGGAAGCTGAAAACTGGTTAGCAGAACCTCCGACATTCAGATTAGATGCTGCCAAAATTTGCTGTTTGGGAAAAGCTTGGAATAGATTGCACCTGGGCCACTAATTTTATTCCACAAATAAAGTAGCTAGCTAATGTGAGAAAATAAAGGTTGGGTAAAAATAGAAAGAGAAGAGACCATTACTGTGCTCACCTGCTGCCAGTCAACTGGGAAGCATCAACCCTAAATACAGTCCCTGCAGCTTGTGAACACATTGAGGGCAAAAGCAGAAGCACAGGAGGAAAATTTGGTGCCAAGGAAAAGCAACAGAGTCTTGAAACTATCTTTGGTGCCACCAATGATTTGGCTCTCAGTCCTCAGGAGAGCAACAATAATTAATGGACTTGTGTGGAAGGGCCTTAGAGAGTTGGAAATCCCTGGGAGAGCCATTCTCCAGGCAGAAAAACTCAGTCTGCAACACACAATCAGGCCTGATTATGTGTATTTCCAGATCAGCTCCAACAGGGACTGCAGAGACACGGCTGCTTTATCCTTTAGGGTGCTCTGTAGGAACACAGACCACCTGGAGCATCAGGTCTGCTCTCCCACTGCTTTATTTGTAGGGCCAGTCATCACTCCTTTCCTTAACAGCTGCTCAGAAGTCTCAAGTGGTTCACATTTTTCTGTCTTGCTCTCTCTTTTGTTACATCAAAATTTAGAAGCCCAAGTGAAACTCAGGCAAAAAGAAACTAATTAATACAGCATTACTTTATTTGCAATCTTTGCACCCGACATTACACTCCCAATTACATATTCTTATAAAACACATAAGTGCTAGAAAAATTAGCATGTTATGTAAACAAAGCAGCTGGCCCAGAGGAAGATTTACCCATTGTAGTTTGTTATCATGGGGATTTTGCTCCATTAAATTTAGCACACAGTGAGAGAAATGACCACATCAGTGAACAAAAGCCCCTCAGAAAAAGGGAAAACACCAATAGATACAACATACAGCAACCTCCCTACACAGTGCACACTTCTGGCTGTGGTCACCTGAAATCGGATGGATTTTGAATGTTGTGCCCCAGGGTATTACATCTCCAGTGTAAGTCAGGGATATTACTGGTGCTTTAAATCTTGGGCTTTTTATGGCAATATTGTACAGAATCACATACCTGCCACCTGACAATATAAGACAGAGTCAAGGATAATAAGATCTTTTCTTAATGTTCTCTTCACGTCCTAAATCTTTAGTGATTTTTTTTTAAACTAAAATTAATGTTACTTTTTTGGTAGTATTCAAGTGCCTATAACTACAGCTGTCCACAGCAGTCATCTGCAGCAGAAGAATAAGGGTTATTCAGCTTTAATGTTTGATTCAGCCATGAGAAATTGAGTGTCTTTAACCAAGCTGATGCCAATGAAAATCTACTTTTAAGATAAGCCATTTACATCAGTGAAGAAAGATGGCAGTGTAGTGAGAACATATTGTCTGGCACAACCAGACCCTATTAGGTCTGGCTGTAGCCTTCCAATGGTATTATGAGCAAGACAGCTAATCACTCAGTGCCTCTGTTCCTCAGCTATATAATAAAGGTGATAATTCTTTGCCAGGCTGTTCTTTTTTTTTTTCTTGTCTCTTCAAGGCATAAACAGGACCATGTAGGACCATTTTACAGGGTATTATTTATTTATATCAGTAGTACTTTCAGATACGAAAGATGCTAAAGCATCTGGTTTGGTTGATATTACTAGAGTAACATAAAGGCTATTTTAGATTTAGCAAGGGCTTCATCTCAGAAAACAGCTGCTAAGTGAACCATCCATTTAGAATTACTTTTGGATTAATATACATCAGGTTTTAAATAATTCCAAGTTTTGAATGAACTGTGATGGAGTTAATAAAGGGTAAAATCTTCAAGTTTTACCTTTGTAAGTTTTCTTGCCATGTTAGAATGTTTTAGCATATGGTTCCTGCTGCATTAATTTGGATATGCAAAGCATGGAGGGTTCTGGGGGGTTTGGGATCAGGCAGACTCATGGCACATCATGGCAAAGACAGTGGGGGAGAGGCTTTCACACCTGGAGAGGCCCTGGAGACATACATGGACACAGCCAGGGCCTATGTTCTTTCAGGCAGAGGGATGGGCAGAATGATTATTCAGTTCCCAGCTTTATTAACTATTAGAAAAGACGCTTGTTGCCTGGCGAGAGAGATGACTTGAAGATCAGGATCTTCTAGAACACGTGGTTTATTGGTCGTGGAAATGCAGCTTGACTAGGGAAGAGGGTCCAGGGATTCAGTGCAGAGTCCAAGGGAAGGCAGGAAAAAGAGGGCGAACTCTCTGTTACATTCTATTTTAACCCCTTCTATCGTGAATATGCTAATGAACATTAACTAATCACCTCTAGATACAAAACCTACAGAATCTACATACAGCCTATGGGAGCTACAACATTATAATACTACTCTACATACCAAAACTTGTGAAACCTACCTTATCTCTGATACCTGAGAAGGCGCAGCCTTTCATTCATCTTTTTGTCTTGTCAGGGGTGTCACTGACCCACCCAGCCAAGGCCTTTCAGCTGCTTAATCACCTTCTTCCTGTCTCATGCTCAAAGCTCAAACTTTGCTTTTAGTTCTATCCCTCTTGTGGGTTTCATAGTTTTAGAGTCTTTTACTATTAAATTATCTCTACAAGGCCTAGCTACTTCATCCTCCCCAACATCTCCCCCGTTCTGTTGAATTACTAAGATACTGGAAACTGTCTTATTTATTACTTTTTTTACACAATGAAGTATACAGGGAATTGCTAATAAAATAACAACTATAACTATTAGAATAATTAAACTTATTTTACAAAGTTTTTTTAGCTAAGGTGCAAAGCTTAAATTGTTAAAGAAATTGTTTAGCTATGATGGGCTATTTTTAGTAATTTGGTTGGTTAGATTTTTTAAGTCTTGTAACTGTTTTTGGATGGAAATAGAATGATTAGATAGGTTTATGCAACATAACTTTTTAAAATTTTTACATTTATGCTTATGGACTAACAAAAAAAATTAACTAGCTTTTATTAAGCCAGAAATGTTTTTTAGCTTTGAAAATATTTTTACTCTGGCCTGGCTGTTTGTGTATTAACTTGGAAGATTCAACAAATTCCAGTCTATGCTTGTAAGGCTTGAATCACCAAAAGGTCCTGGACCTTAACCTTTTTTCTTGCAGCTAATAAATGAAGACCTTTCTGTTCTCCACAGGACCACAAGCATGTTTTTATGGCAGCATACAGCTTCTTTTTCTTTCCTGCTCCTGCAGTTGTTTTGTAGAAGACAAGATGCTTTGCAGTGAGCCACAGGGAGGCACATTTTCTTCCTGAATGTGGCTTTAACCTGCACAACCCAAGCAAAAAATGCCATGTTTTGTACAATTGTGGGGAAGTGGATGTAACTAATGATCAATACCAAGAATTGAACCATTTTCTCCATTTGCAAATTATCAATAAAGGCCTGGGGTTTCATGATTTATCTTTCGTTCCGAACTAATCAATCAGAGAAGAAACAATAAATCAGTCGCAGCGTATTCACTGAGCAGGTATGGATGCTGTTGGCTGGAAACTTTACAGATGGGTGAGGTGAGTCCAAGAGTCTTTAGGAGCCTCAAGTGAAAAGCCATGGCAGGGTGCTGCCAGGAGCTGGCCCCTGGGGAAATGACAGCCCCATGAATTTTAAATCCTGCCTGCAAGGCTGTCTGCCTGGGGCAGTGGCATAGCCTGACCACATGTCCAGTGTCAGAGAACCTGCCAGTGTTTCTGGTAGAGAGCAGAGCAGAGAACAGCTTCCCTGCTCCCCAGCACTTGCCTGGGGACTTAATTATTGTATTACTATCAGACTATCCTTTGCATGTGCCTTCAGACCTAGTTACCCTGAATTTCCTTGCTGTGTGGGGTTTGATATGTCCAGGGGGAACACCTGTGCAAGAGCCTTCCCAGGAGATCTGTAGGCTCCTAAAGAAACAGCCTGGTTTTCCCTGGAAAGCTCACAATCCACAAGAGTATCTAAAATGTGTTCCTCAGCCTCTTTTCATTTTAAATGCAAGCAGCACTTTAATATAAACACAAACATGTCCATTCTGTTTATATTTGCTCTAAAAATGCCTTATAGATCAACACTTACAGGGACCTCTGGTGGAAAGCCATCTTCTGCCTCACTGTCCCTCTTCAGCCTCTCTCCAGGTCCATTTAAGCCAGATAGAAGTACCTAGGAGCACACAAATCTTTATGTATGTGACTTTTTGTCAAGTTGATAGCTCTCCTCTTTGGGTATGGCTCTTCCTCACCACACAGTAGGTTTAGGGTTCATGACAGTTGTCAGGTTTGGAAGCCCCCAAAGAGCTGTGTTTTAGGATTTGAGATATCCCACACAGCATGAGGCAGCTGTGGGCTGGCTGTACCTTGTTCCTCAGCCTCAGCTGAGTGTGGGCCCATGGAACTGGTGGGGACCACAAGGGCTGTGTAGCAGATCTGAGGCTCTCAGTGCAGGAACCTTCCTGATTGATAAGGATTGTTGTTTCTGTGCAGGTTCCCTCTAAGTGTCTCTCTAGCATTGCCCTGGGTTTTAAAAGGTTTTAAGGTTATTCACGTGACCAAGATCAAGCTGCTGGTACCATGCCTTTGTTGAATATAGCTGTGCAGTCCTGCAGATAAATACCTGACTCCTCCAGCCGGGTAGGTTATCCCTCCATGTCTAATCTGTCACAAAAGATTTGTGTTTGAAAGCAAAATAACAGTTTTCTTACTTTATTTTTTATTACCGTAAATCTGTCAAAGGCAAGCAGCTGGAGCAGAGCTCTATATCCTGAGGGGAAAGAAGGAAAAATATTGTTTTGATGGGAAACTCAGATAAATCGTTTAAATTAAGAATTACTGACACTGTGGCTGTGGGAGGTGCAAATGGAACACCTAACTGCTTGAAACAAGAGTCTGGGAAAAGTCAGAGAAATTGTGCAAAAAATAAGTTGTGCATAACATTCCCTCTTCTCTGGTGCTTGTTAACCTAAGGTTTTTCTCAGCAAAACACCATAGGCTATTGTATGGTGAGGAAATTGTTGATTTACTGTTGAGATGTAGGGCTGGAGTTTGAAGAAGCAGTGGACAAAATGTAATTGAGAAGGAAGTGGAGGCTGGAGTTTCAGACTGGGGTATCCAGTGCTTGTGTGTGTGGCCCCCCAGCCAGGAAACCTCAGCCTCCCACAGCAGCAAGTGTTTCAGTGGTGAGGAAGAACTGCCTCACCTGTCCAGGGGACCTTTAGTCCTGCTGAGAATTGCTTTACTGCATAAGCAGGCTCCTGGAAGACCACTGAAGTGTTTCTAATGAAAGACATGAAAGTCTGGACAAATTGGTGAAGATGGTACAAAATGATGCTGCAATTCACTGCAGAAGGCTCTTTCCCTCCTGATCAAAGACCAGTGTCCTGAGCTATAAGGGGAATCCACTGCAGTGCTTTTCATCAAAGTTAAAGCCACAATTTGGAGTTAGACATTCACCTTCACCATGTAATCAAATAAAGACATCAGCAGGGGCTTCAGCAGAGACAGCACTCCAACTTTAAAGACAAAAAGGTGGATACAGAATCCTTGTGTGTGAACTGGCAATACTGATTGCAGACTGGATATGAGGGAGCACACAGGCAGTATGACTGAACAAGGGTGTGCATGCCTCACTATTTGTGATAAGTTTGAAGGTCAAAGTGCACCTTAGATGCAATTTGCTGCATTGATCTCAAAACTCTTTACAGAAAGAATATTTATACTTTACAGAAAACTTTCCCTCTCTTCTGCATGTGCAGCCTGGTTGATAGTGGGAGTTCTGCACATGTATCCTGAGTGAACACAGCCCACCTTTCAATGGCATCCCACGTGTGCCAGCCATGCTGACCTAGGAAATGTGAGATTGTTATAAGCCCCCAAATGAGTTTGCAATAATTACTTAAAGGCAATAAACTATTTTTTTTATGAACAGAACACAGAACATTAAACATTTCTTTAATGACAGCTTCACATTTCTTTGAAGTTATTATGATTAGAGACACATAATGTAATATTTCCCTGCATTATGAAATTGCTTAGATTTCAGTTTCTCCTTCACTGGTCACAAAACCAAATCTAATATGGTTGTTTTTTTTTTTCCTTTGTGTAAATTCACCCTATCCAGTGTGCCAGTGTGGTGCTTCCAAGGCACACATTTCATTTTTATTAGCTGGGCAGTGTGAGTCATGCTATTAATCGGTATCAGGAGCAACACATCACCAGACTGTCCTTTGCTGCACAGCCTATATTTAGAAAGGGAATGAGACTGCTGCTGGGTTATATAATGATGCAGCTATTTATAGATCTCCATTATACCTAGAGAGCACCATCCTGCCATCTGAGCTGAGAGCAGCCAGGCAGACAGAGGTGTGATTATAGATCCACCTTCTTCCCTACCTTTCCCCCAGACACAGTTGGAATTTTACGTTGCCATTGTTTCTGTTTACTTCACCTGCAGTAAAAATACATGTAAAATCCTATGTTCAGACAAAAAAAAACCACCCAAAAAACCCCACAAAAACAAACAAACAAACAAAAAAACCCACCCCAAAAAAACCCAAAAAACAACCCAACCCAACCCAACATTTTAGAACCTGTGATTATTTGTGGAAAGGTAAAATGTAAAACACAAAAAACCATCCCCGAACCAAAAAAACCCAATATTTTCATTTACTTTCCTTTTCAATTGCACAAAACTAGTGAAGTGGACCAGCCTTAAAAATACACCTATATTTCTAGTGGCACTGCACTAAAATGTTCAGATTCTGATTTTTTTCTACTTTTTCTTTTATACTGATTTCTAGTGGCTATGAGCAGAAAAAGCAATGAGAATCATGACTTTTTGTTGGGCCTAAGCAAACATAAGGATGGGGGAGTCAAGCATTTGTGTTGGAGGTAGAAATGTGGTTTTTGCTGTCTCTAGCATGTCTCACAACAAAACACTGGCTCAGTCCTGCACATCACTTAGTTCAGATGAAATACATTTCCAGACAAATAGCTGCAAAGCAAGTATTAAGAATTTAAGGTGAGTTACAAAGAAGGCACAGGGCATGGTGTCCCTGTTTGTACATCTAAGGCATTTTGGACCTTGGATGTTCTTTTGTAAATTCTCCAGAATTGTAATTTTACTTGTAGAATAGTAAATAGACTAGATTCCTGCCCTGGCCTCTTGGTGCCCACAGCACCCCAAAGAGAAGGTTCAGCCCTGGCTGGAACTGCTGAAGCAATAATCTCACTGCTGCAATTAACTCACACCGAGGCACAGTGTCATTCCAGGAGAAATGGGCTGTCAGGAACCTCGTGAAGTTTAACCAGGGAAAGTATAAAGTCCTGCCTCTGAGGAGGAAAAACCCCAGGCACCAGAACATGTCAGGGGCTGTCTGACTCATGAGCATCTTTGCAGAGAAGGATGATGGGGTCCTGGTGGACACCAGCTTTGACAGGAGCCAGCAATGTCCCTACCTGTAAAAAAGGCCAACAGACCCTGGCCTGCATTAGGAAAAGTGACTCAGCCCTGGTGAGACACACCTGCACTGATGGAGGTTGAACTTGGCCATCTCTAGAAGGGTTCTCCCAGCTCAGCTTGTCTGCAGGCCTGGAAAGGCTGTTCCTCAGCTGCAGAATCACTGCCTTGATCTTTAAGGTCCCTTCCAACAGAAACCTTTCTATGACTCTACACCTGTTGAACAGGATGGTGTCAGCACGGGGCAGTGGGTGCCAGGCACTGCTTGCTGGAGGAATCCATCAGAGTGGATCCTCTGTGGATCCTTTGTGCAGTGAGCAGACAGGGCAAGGTGTGTCAGAATGCATCTGTGGGACTTGAAGTGCCAAGAGCAGAGTCACCAAAGGTAGTCTGGTTTTCAGCTGCTGTCAAACACCTGCCTCCAAGAGGGATGCAACACCTGCTCTGGAGTTGAGCAGCTTCCTATCAGTAAAGCAGCCAGATGCTTGTCCTGCTGTGCAATAAATCATCAGTTAAAGGTCTCCACCAGGCTGTGGGAGATTTGGATCTGTCCCTTCTTCTGCTCCCAGGAGTTTATAGCCTTGGGGCATGACTGAGGGCTGCTCAGAGTCCTCCTGGTTGAAGCCCAGTTGCACACCAATACTCAGGAGAGACCAGTGACAAGCTGTTGTAGTAGCTAAATGTAATCAGCTCCTTCCTGAAGAAGTCAAATGCATTTTCTTCCAGCTTCCTGGTTTTCCATGCATTTGTTTCTCCCCAGCCCATGGAGGTCCATGCACCAGAGTGGAGCACAGGGAATCCCAGAGCAGTAAGTTCAGGTGTCTTTGTGCTGTTTATTTGTAACTGTGCTTGGCAGGGTGTAAAGTCCAGGTGCTGCTTTTTAGCTGCTGTGTGCAGGCAGGGTTACCTGATGGCAGGAGTAGGGACAAGGCAAGCAATGGATACACCAAGGTCTGCATCTGGCAGCAAATGTGCAGATGTCTAATAAGACAAGAACTTTTCTCTGTCTCCTTTTCTCTTTTTGAGCTTTCCTTACTTTTCTTATCTCCCCCTCTTCTCTCATCAGGGTGTTAAACCTGTCTCTTAACTCTATTCAGATACCCAGTGTTCACAGAGCTGGCAAAAGTAGGATACCCTTGGAAGCCCTGTCAAAGCTGATTGAAATCAGCTACTGACTCAACAGTTTTCAGACAGATACAGTCACAGTGCAGTCACATAAACATCAAGAAACCAGGATTAAAAATATTTCCTTGTAGTACCAAAATAGTTGATTTATGCTGCTATAGTAGTGGTTACCTGTATTACTATTGCCTAGTACCTATGTCTAGAGGGGGTTTTTGCTGGATTTGCAACAGTCCATGTCATCACACTGTCATAACAGGCCACTGTTTAGAGCAAGCACAATAGTTCTAGCTTATATCATCTTGTGTTATTTAAAGTGTTTAAAATATTAACCACCAGGCATCAGCCTCTTCACTGTAATTATAAGCAGCTTGCTTCTGCAATTTGAGATAGGTAATGATACAAAACCCTGATAAAATGGCACATGCTTTGTTCCTGGCCAGAGTTGCATTTCTCTCAGGCCCCAGGATTTATAAAACTCCCTCATGCCCCTTAGCCTGTACATGCAGTGCATGCATAAGTATCACAAGAGAATTACAAAGTAAAGGGGGGAACTGTCAATCTGATGGCCATTAAAATACGGTCACTGACCAAATCCCTTAATATACTGAGTTACTGCTGTTGGCTTTAAATACACTTTGGAGAGGATTAACTGCAAAGCATGTTAAACCAAGGGCATATCTCTCATCCTCAGCTGCCACAAATGGGATGTAAGTTTTGCATAGAGAAGAAAGGAGAAGGATTTTGACAGCTGGAGATGCTTATCTTTCCATACTACAGGGAAGGCTGGACAAGATGCTGCCTGCCACCTTTCCAGGCTGACATTATCTACACATCAGTGAAGGTGCTGAATGTCAGTCTGTGATAACTGGGGAGCACCTGCTTCCATATGCAGAGGAGCTTGCCACCACACAGCAACAGCAGATAATGTTCTTTGAAGTGGGCCAGGGGAGGCAAGGCACAAAGAGTGCATTCAGAATAGGCACCATCCTCACAAATTAATTTGAGGACTGTTTATTAAAACATGTTATAACATTGCAAATGCCTATGTTAGCTGGCAATCATTATCCATCATCTTTAATTAACCCATTGATATTTAACTTACTCTGAGCTTCTTGTTAATATATGGAGTTTGATTTATCATGGCAGGTATTGAGTAGTAAAAAAATACTCCCACTAAGACAATAGGTCAAACTGCTGTGGAAGACAAGAACTGTTGCTGAAATGTAAGAGCTTTCTGATGTCCTGGAAACAATTCAGGCCAACTGGCCTGTTGCTGAAATGTAAGAGCTTTTTGATGTCCTGACTGGAGGTGGTACAAGCCCTAGCTCTTGAGCCACTACAGAGGGGGTGGTGTCATCTTGTCAACACTTGGTGCACATTTGAGGTCCAGGATGTCCCTCTGTTTGGAGAAGAAGCTTTTCCAGATCCTACAGAGAGGTTCTCAGAATACAATGATTAAAAAATCATAATACCCTCACAAGGTATTATTTTGGTGTGACATTACTCTGTGGACCCTGTTTGTGGGACACAACTGTTGTGTCCTCTTGTGGTGTAGGGCACTGCTCATGCTTCCTGGTCAGGGAATCCCTTCACCAACAAATGTGTGCCTTCTCTGTCCTGGTGGTATCTTCCAACAGTGATGCTTACGCAGCAAAAATTATCAGTTTTTCCTCCTCACTGTGTAATTGTCAATGTGAGACACCTGAGACCAGGCTTCAGAGAGGCCAGGTAAGGAGTAATGTCCAAATCTTCTTTTTCTGTTGCAACAGGATGAAACTGGGGTAAAACACAGGGTAAGAGCAGGTAAGGGGGAGCTGAGCTCTCTAGCCCTGTGATTTACACAGTCAGTCGCTTGAGGAGAAGAAGAGTCAGAGGTTGCTCCCAGTTACAGGGGCTGATGATACATTTTTGCAACCCACAAGGAACTGTTCCCCCTTCTCTGCCAAAGAACCTCTCTATTCCCATGGGAATGGAGGCATGTATACTCCAGAGGTGGGTAGGAATTCAGGTGTGTAGCTACATTTAGAATTTAGCAATTCACCCAATCATTTAGGCTGCAGAACACCTTTAAGATCATTGAGTGCAACCATTAACACAGCACTGCCAAGTCCACCACTAAGCCATGTCTCTAACACTACATCTACACATTTTTGGTCATGTTCACCACTTTCTTGGGCAGCCTGTTCCAATGCTTTCTACCCTGTCAGTGTAGAAATTATTTTCCTAATAATTCCAATACAACCATACTGTCAATATAGTTAATAGATGCAGGAGAGCTACTGACCAGGCCAAATGCTGGTATCTGTCACAGGTGAACCCCCTTGCTGGCCAGACTGAGTAGAGTCAAGGTTCATGTACTTAAATGCAGCAAGCAATATTAAATTATTCTGGTGTTATGTCCTTTCTCCCATCAGGAGGCTGAGGTCTTCCCTAAGCTCCACATCACCTCAGCCAGCCCTGTGTGGGTGTCTTGGCTACCCTTTGGTGTCTCAAGGGGCACCAGGATGTGACACTGGGGAGCTGAACTGGAACCTGACTTCCCACTGCTTACAGTCAGGGTCTGGGCATGTTGGTGACATCTTCACAGACCATGCTTAGCTTTAGGTAACACACCCTGCCAGCACGGTCTGCCTGTTTCTCACTGGCAAAGCCTTGGTAATTTCCCTCTCAGACTGTAGGTTTTCTGCTCCTGGTGTCCTCAGCTGGCAGACATATCACCCACACCCTACAAGTCTCTGAACTCCAGGTTTTAGCTTTGGCTTGCAGATTTATGGAGTTACAGCAGCAAGAGGAAAAGAACAAGCTTCAGCTCCTCATGAGAACAGAGCCTGAGGTGGGGGGAGGGCAGGGATGAATGGGGAAGGGCACAAGGTGTGGCAGCAAGGTCTCGTTGCCTTACATATCAGGTCTCTTGGCACACCTGCTTTTCTTTAATCACCTCGAGTGTATTCTCGGTGTAATGTCTACAAATGATGTTTCAAATGCATAAACAATTTTTTTTGTTTAACAGACACATAGGTAGTAAAATAGTGATTGCTCATTCCTGCTTAAGTGCTGGAGGGAGCTTGAGTAGTTGGGAATAGCTGCTATAAAGGGTTTGAGGTCAGGATCCTTTGAGATTTTGAAATATTTCACCAGGATTTTAACTAGTCTTGGTGTGCTGTCTCCTCCTGCCCCCAATTAGTGGGCTTTGTATTTTGGGATTCTGCTATGCATAAAAGTTCTGCTTTACCTAAAGGAAAATAAAACTGCCCTTTAGCAGATATATTGCTTTTCAAAGCAATTTGGTTTCACTATATTTGGAAGCCCATATGTGCTGAAAAAAGCCCTTTAACTGAGAAGAGTTACTCAAAGCCCATAAAATGAACATACAGTAAATGTTCATGAGTTCAAACCAGGGAGCTGTTTCATTGAACTGCAGGAGACATAATACAACTGTAGAACATTGTTTTCTTCTTTTCTTCACATTTTGTTCATTACTATTCAAAGCAGGTGCTATCTAATGGTAAAAACAAGTTTTCTAGCTATATCCCTTCTGAGGTGTTTCCAGAATTGAAACAATGCAAATTAGGCAAATTCTGAGGCTTCCCTCAGCTTTTCAGCTCTCTGTTTTTTAAAGTCTCCTGTTATACCTCAGTGCTGGTTTGGAAGCAGCATATCCTTTTGTGGCACTGGGCTTGGGGCACTTCTCGAGTCCATATCTATGCTTCACATTTTGTTTGAACCTCAGGAGACCAGGGGGGGCCCAAGGACAACTCTGGACCACTTCAGAGAACTGCCAGAGAGCTGGACCCTGGTACCACTGATGAGCTCTCAGATCCCTCATGGTGAAAGCATTTCCCAGAGCTGGAGCTGTGTGGGTGTCTGTTCTCAGCATCTCAGGGATTAGAAGATAGGCAAGAGCAGAATTACCCTGGGATGGGAGAGCTCCCAGAGAGCCCTGCCTGGATTGTCATGCATTGTGCATCACAGCCTGGGGGGAAGCTGCCCTCCTCTCAGATACAGAGGGACATGGAGAGCCTTTTATTTTGGAGAAAGAGAAATGAGCCAGTGTGACTTCACAAGGGACATTCCTTCATGATAAAATCTTTACAAGGCACATCAGGACTGCTCCTTCAAAGAGACAAGGAGCTAGGGTGTGAGCCACACAACATGATGATAACACAACATCCCATGTTCAGCCCACATTTTCTCCTGCCTCCAGAAGCATTCTAGTTCTTCTGTACATCCCTCATTGACTGAGAAAATGAGACACAATACCTTCCTCCCTGGCTTCTAGGATAATTTATTGCTGATACCAGAGAAAACTCAGCTTCTGCTGCCCTGCCCTTGCATGTCCCTATTCCTCTGAATTATTGCCTGAGGTGCTGAGACAAGCTCTCCTCCCTTGTAGTCCAAAAAAGGACTTTCTTACCAGCAAGCTGCAGCTGAAGCTGTGTGGCTTTCCTTTCTCATTTCATCTGGAGCTGGTTAGGGACAAATAAGGGTGAGGTGACAGCTCTGAGTAGCTCCTGGGAGAAGGAAAGCTGAATAAGCTGCAGGGGAGAAGTGATATTTTGTCTTCACAGCACTTCAGTAGGAAAGTAAATAAGAATACTGCCCTAGATGGGTAAGTTAAACCTGGGATAGCTGGGGAGGTTTAGCTGTCACAGCTGCATCTCCTCTCTCCTGGAAGCTGCCTCTCCAGCTGAATGATTCATGAATCACCTCAATTTACAGCATGGCATAGTCATAGGAATTAAAATTAATGTGCACTGGCTTTGATACATTAAGCTGTAAGTGCAGCATTGCAGAGGCAGAGACACATCCCAGTCAGGGTGTGCCTGATCCAAGAGGAATACTTGGCTCTGCAGGAGTGCAAGATGGTTCCTGAACAGAAGAAATCTGTCACCCTTCCTTGTGCCATCCATGCCAAATATGTGCCAATAGCTTGATCACCCCCAAGCTATTTTTCCTGTGCCCTCTCCAAATATAATGTTTCCTCAAAAAAAAAAAAAAAAAAAAAAAAAAAAAAAAAAAAAAAAAAAAGATAATTGAAAGTATTTTTAGATTATTTGGTTCAAAACTTGCTTCCTCAGCAAGACTTGTATATTTTTTCTGTTTCTCTCTGAAATGTTTTAAGATCCTGAATTGCAATTGTCTCTAAATAGAACACCTCTAACAGGCAGTTTTTGCTACCTCAGTTTGCTTTGGTTGCATGCAAGGAAGTGCCATGGCTTGTAATCATGCTTACCAAGAGGAATGAACAATTATACTCATCACTTCCATGTTATCTGAGATGATCTTGGAAAAAATTTTAGGTTTTCACTGGCATCAAGATCCATACAGCAGAATCATGGATAGCATGCATGAACTGAATTAGATGTATCTCTTCAAAATCCATACTGGGTTTGATCTGCCAGGTATGCCTTGGGAGGCCATTTCTAAAGGAATGTGGTTTGTTCCTTTCCAATGTACCCAGGGAGTGAACTCAAAAATTTTGGCAGGGCAGCCTCTGGGGTTTTCTGGGACTTGGAGACAAACTAGGCAGTCTCTAACTACACTGACCTGAAGAGAGAGGACAAAAGAGGACTTAAGAACTCTGAAAAAAAACCCCAAAATAGTAAAAGCTTCCTTTGACAACTTATAAAGAGAAAACCAAACAAGCATTAAAAAACAAAGTCTCTTAAGTGAATTGCATTTACATCCAGCTGGTGTTGTGAATGATTTAAGGGCAGATTCAAGTTCCATTGCCCTGTTTTCCTTCCCTCTCCTCCTTCCCCCATTCCCTCCTCTCTCTGCTGCCCAGACAAGCCTGCTGTGCCCTCTGCAAGCCAAGTGTGAAATAGCTGCCTTCATTCATCTGTGACCTGCATCAGCCCTCCGGGAGTGTGGAGGGGAGGGAGTTTTCCCTCCTGATTGTTGAATGCACAGGGTCATAGCCAAGACCTGCAAAGGCAGCTATATTGTCTCCTTTTCTGTGTGTCTCACACAAGTACTGAGAATTATGCTACCAGGGTCTTTGAATTGCATCTGTTCTGCTCTAGAGTCAGCTGCATAATGTTACAGTGATGGTAAATGTAAGAGCCTGGTATGAGAGATGTGGGACAACAGGCAGCTCTTCAAAATGCTGTTTATTGTATCAAAGATGTTACAGCAGCCATGGTGGTGGGTAACAGAGCCAAGCCTAAAGCTGCCAGCTACAGCTCATAGGCAAACCTGAAGCCACTTTAGTTCTGGTTACATTGCATTATATTGTTTTCTTTGCCAAGCATCTCAGTGCATGAAAACCAATCAGCATCATACACAATACCTTTGCTATTATCTACAGCCTATCACAACTACTATCATCACCATATTATCTTACAGTCTAAGGTTAAAGTTGTTTTTCTGCTTTCTTGCAGTGGAAAATTCTTAGATCTTTTTTTCTACTTGGTAAAAACATGGTTTTTGTTTGTCGTCAACATATCTTTTGCTCTAGCCATAAAGCCTCCTTCTAACTTGACTTAACCTTTGCCTTCTTAGTTGTCCAGTAACAACTGGCTCAGCAATTCCAAATTTAGACATCCTTTATTCTTCTATATCAAAACTTTCTTTCGTTTCTTTTTCACTAACAGGTTTTACATTCAGAGAGCCTTCTGCTAAGCATTCACATCTGTAAAACTTTCCTGTTAAACTTTCATCTTCCCTAACAGGTAAAGGCTTCAAGGCTGTGAGGGCTAAGCAGAAAATCCCCTGGGGATCACTGATAGGGGATCACCCTGCCCTCTGCAGCTCATGTTCTCCCATAGCTTGTTCAGGATAAAGTAGAAAAGAAGGAATCCACATCTCCCTGGTATAAAATAACAGTGTCTTTTTAGTGTCATGTGCATGTCTGAGCCATATAAAACATGCCACCTATTTTATTACTTTGTATGCCTCTGGTGTACAATTGCTGTGATTGTGAGGACAGGGTTATTTCTTGCTTAGGAGTGATTTTTCTAAAAGAGAAAGTGCTGGTAGCTCTCCTGTTACCTACTGCTGCTCCCCAGAATGTGAGCTTTTCTAATATAAACCAAATCTTGCAGTGACAGGGAGCTGAAGCAGCCCAGCACTGCACATATGAAACTGAAAAGTAAATGGAAATTGCAGCTTTGCTTTTATCAGCTTGCAGACAGCTGATTCTTTTTTGTCTTGGCCAGCAGAAGAACCCCACCTCTCTTCTCCCACAATAGATCTGGAGGCTAAGAATAGACACAGCAAGTTCCTCTGATAGGCTTTAGTGGTGTCTCTCTCGAGAAAAACGGGCAATCACCAGTCCATCAAGTTAAGACTCTGAGAGAAAGCCCAGGAAGCACAGGGTGAGCATATTGATGAACTGCCTTGTTCAGCATTTGTTTAGGTGCCACCTGTAGCTGGAGAGGTTTTGCTTTTCTCTCCTGTGCTTGATTGCATCAGTGTGTGATGCTTTCCTTGCTGCTTCCTTCCTCCTCCTCAAAAAACAAACAAACAATTAAGTTTAAAGCCATGCTTATCAGGGAGGCAGGGTTGGATTAGCTTACAAAAATAAAAATTTCATGGTGTGCTGGAGACAGACACGGAAAACAGGGGAGCACTTAAATAGCTGTGTTTGTGCAGGGCTGTGAGCATGCAGAGTGTGCCACTCACACCTCAGCAATCAGCACCAGCCTCCTGCAGCAGAGCTGAGACCATCCTGGTTTCCCCCCTCTGGGGCTGCTGACCCAGGGCTCACAGCTGGCTTAAATGATAAGACTAGTTATGGTTCACCCAGCTGTGGAACACCTAGCTGATAAGTGCTTCCCAATTGAATGAAAAACGTGGAAAATTTGTTAAAAAATAGCTGATGTTAATTTTCCCAGGAATCGTGATGAGCCTAAAGGGCACTTTCACATCTGTGCTGCTGAGAGCAGTGTGTAAAGACCAGCTTGTGGCTCTTGGGAAATAGGAGTGCCTACTTTGTCTTCTTTTTCACCTGCATAGTAGCAACCACATTGTTAAAGGATAATAAATGAAATTATAGCTTGACTTCACAAGAGCAAGGTGAGAATGGCCAGTAGTTTGCTTTTCCATAGGAATGTTGCCTAGGAAACATCAGCCTGTGGCAGCTGTATGTTAGTAAAGACAGATTAACTTTGTCCGTGAGGAGGCATGTGAAGAAAATTCTTATAAAAAGAAGAGGGTGCAGGGAGACAAAGACCCACCCTGAGCCTGTCCTTGCTCTCCTGCAGTCAAGGCATGTCACAAACAGCTAGAGCTGCCAAAGAACCTTGGGGTGTTCCTGGCACCCACTGGCACACTTATTGCTAAATTAAGATGATCCAAGGCTCTCTTTGTCTTTGGAGCAGTTTGAGAGGCACATGATACACATGGAGCATAACTGAGATGGATCTGCCTGTGCCATGATGGGGGCACAGTGACTGGGGATCTGAGGATTACTGCTCCAAAACACCTGGACAGATTCAGAAGTAATCCTAGGAACACTGTTCTGAGGCAGAGAGATGGCATCATTAAAGAATGAGAGGTGACAGAACCAGATAGTAATGAAGATCCTGTCAATACCACAAGATAGCAAAAGGAAGAGAAAATGAAAGCTTTAAGGGGAACAGGGCAGCTCTCAGGAGGGAGGGAAGAAAACTTTACTCTTCCAAAGATGCAAGAGCTGTAATTAAAAGCATACAGAAAACAAAGCACAGCAGTTTGGAAACATGTTGAAGTTGAGGTGGTATTATCAATAGAGGAGGAAATAAGGCACCTTTGTTATTTCATAAAAGCTGTCGGAAAGCTACCAGGTAAATTGGAAAATAATTTTCTACATGACACAACTTGAAAAAAAGAAGATTTTGTACAAAAAACCTAGGGAAAACTGGAACTAGTGAATGAAAGATTTCAGTACGAGCTGAAAATATCTAGATGTCAAAGCTAGCTAAAATCTACTGGCATGCATAATGCCAGGTACAGAATTCATTTCCTTGAAAGGCAGGGTCAAGGACAGGTGACTTATATAATTTCAGAATAAATACTCTTTTCAGTCCAGCACTTTGCAATCGCTCTAGCATCTCTGCTTTTCCTACAAGTGCAAATACAATAATTCTATAAAACCCATTCCTCTTCACTGCTCAGAAGCACCTCGCTTGTTCATTTTTTTTTTTTTGTGTGTATGTAATAGTTGTACATACATATAGTAGAGAATGAAAGATTCTTTAGAAAAATGGAGGTTCAGAAGTGACATTTAAATCCCAGGAATTGGTTTTTTGTTCAATCCTTAGCTGTAAATCCCAAAGACCTGGGCATCTTCTAGCACTTCTAGAACCATGCCTGTATTCTGCAGCCATACCAAATGGTCCCTGCTGGCTGACACTTCAATTGGAATTTTGCTTTGTGGCTTGTCACAGAAGACGTTGTCAAGCAGCTAAAGCCAGTCCAACAGAAAGATTCCCAAAACCTCGCAGAAATTTAAAAATAGAGACAGAAGAGACTATCTATTCCCTGTCTTTTCTTCTGGCAGGATTTCATGTTCAATTTGTCCAACTTACATGTTACAGACCTCCAGTGGTGGAAGGCTTGGCTGTCCTTTTCATCAGGTAACATTACCCTATCCTAAATTTCCCTTCCTGCTGTTTATGCTTACTGCTGTTTTTCCCAGTCCTGTTAGGGACTCCTGTTAGGAAGGGGGGGAAATTACTCTATATTTTGATTCTATATCGTGAACACATAGCCAAAACTAATTATCAACTCTTTTTTCAGCCTTCTTTTTAGTGAAAAAAAATTAAAAATCTCATGTATTGCATCTGCATCCAGTGCTCAGTAGATTCCCCCAACCTGAGATCCCACAGGTTTATTGATGTATGCTGGATATCAGCAATAAATAGAATAGGGGGATTATTCACCCAGCTACATGGGTTTATCTATTTTCTCCTGAGTCTGATCCTGTTCTCTCCCTGCAGGAGGGCAAAGATCTTCGACTGCAGCTGGTAATCAGTGGAAGTGTTCTAGCCCAAGGCACGCAGTGTTGGGGTTGTGCTCCTTGGGAGCTGTGGACTGGTATCAGAGACAAAACCCAGCCAGAGCTTTCTCTGCACTAAACAAGGTGCTCTCCCAAGGTCACTGATTGCATCTGTCAATCTGTATCATTCACCTTGAATATTAATGCAAGTGACAGGATGATGCTATGAGCCTGTCCCATAATTTCTCCTATTAGCCCAGGATTCTTGACCTCCTGGACTTCAGGGGATGCTTGGATTTTTTTAAAAAAATATTTTTGCCATCATTATAATTTCACATTGTGGTCCTGGTTGTGTTAGGCAGTCAGAAATGATCTTCAGGCCATGGATTGATTTAGCAATGAGTGCAGCAGATGCTCTGAGAAGGTGAAGTCTCTTGAGGGGATTTTTGAAAGTGATTCTATCTTCCTACTTGCACAGCTTGCACCTGAGCTCACCGTGGGAAGAAGGGATCCATCAGCACCTCTTAAAGCTCAAATAAAATGGAATCTGCAATATGAATAGTTCATGTTATCCATATTGGCAGATATGGCCCCCTGGGGGGAACTCCCTTTCACTCCAGACTGTCTTTGCAATAAAGACCTGGTTGAATGTGCTTATTTCTGGACTATCTGGAAAGTTCTGAAAACACCCCTGGAACAAAGGGGCTCTACTTATGAGGGCAATGAGTTTAGCTGTGTGATGGGCATCAGTGGAGAGTCCTTTGTGCTTGCAAACGTCATTAAACTTTCAGCAGTTCCTATCCAAATGTAGCAACAGTGGGAATCCCCTCTCTAGAGAAGGGTTTAAAAAATGATTCCTCAAAGAGTTCCATGCAGGTGTGTAGTAACATGTCACAGTAGAGACACATAAGACAACTTTTTTTTTATGCAGTAATAGCAGCCCTTTATTGTTCACAGCTTACATTTATATGGTTTCCTAAAAGCATGATGTTTAATTTTAATTAGTTAGTAACTTGTTGCTACTCAGTTCATTGGTTAGCAGTTGCTAGTGTACATGTTTGCCAAAGACTTTCTTCCCTAAAGAGGCTTGTACTCTTGCAGAATAATTCTCAGGGGTACAGAATCAGTTCTCACAGGCACCAGTTTCTTTTCTCACAGGTGCAGGCTCCTTTTCTCACGTCTCTCTACCCCTGTTCCAGCTGAGTCACTCTCCCCTAGTTCCCTCCTACTCAGCTGAAGCAGCAGGCCTGAGCCATGATTTTACAAGGGTAACAAGGCCCTGATTTTATAAGGCTTTACCTATATGCCACAGCAACACCTCTGGAACAGGGAATAAGGAGCTCTTCCCCTGTTACAGACCAAAAAGACCTTGTGTGGGCTACAGACTAACACACACTTCTGTGAAGTGAGAATGGACATGCTGGGTAAGAGCAAAAGGCCATTCAGCTCTTTCTGAATGTGTCCAGGAGAAGATTGTATGACATGAGAAACAAACTCTGAGGATCTTACATGATGTATTTTCTTATCTCTCAGCAACTCCTAGTTTAGGGAAAATAGTAAGAAATTGCAAATGTTCAGAAGACAGAAAGGTGGGTTGGACTGGAGGAAAGCACACAAACCAAAAGGAACATGGTGCAGGTCATTTGTAATGAAGACTCAGGTGACATCCAGCCTTTGGGAAGATGGGTTTTCACACTTGTGATAGACATAAAATCATAAATGTGAATAAAACATGGGATATGTTAACAACTGAAGGGCAAATCTCTTTGACAATTACTGTCTGCTCTGGCTGGCTACTAAAGACCAGACAAGGGACAGGAACTGTGGATTACAGGTAGAAAAATTTCTTAAAGAGGGGCTGAGCCTTGTTGGATTTAGTGCATAAAACAGATGCAATGAGCAGAGTGTCAACCTGTGAAGGACAGGAGAGAAAGAGGAAGGAGAAAAGTGGGGTTAGAAATTGGCATGAATCAGCATGCTCTGCTGGCTCTGACAATGCTCTGGTGGAGCTCTCCTGAGTCATTCACCTATGTCAGAAGCAGTGTTAGTAACTGAGGCTGCATAAAGAGATAAAATAACTTCATACTGATAATCATACAGACTGGTAGTCATAACTTTTTTTCTGACAAGGAAGGAGATCCATGCATCTCTCAGCTTCTTCATAGGTGTTACCATCAATTGATGGTAATGATACACAGGGTCTGACTTCAGGATGTGGAGGATACTGGCTGTAGTGGAGCCCTGCCAAGAGTATTAAATGGCAAACAAATAAAAGCAGTTTTAAATTGAGGCTGGAGATTTTGTTCAGAATAGACTCAATGACCCAAGCTGCTTTTCTGCAGTAGAAATCCTGACTGGCTTGCTTCTGAAATCCCCAGTACTTTGTGACCTGAGGATGTTGAGACATATAAAAACTGAAAGTGATAGGGCAGTTATCATCTGAATTTGCCTGAATGTGAGGGAAAGTCTCAAATCAGACTGAAAATCATTCATTCACAGGAATGTGTGTTGAAGTCACTTTTTAAAAATTCTGTTTTTAATAGACAGTGCTGCCATTGATTGATTAGAATGGGGCATATCACCCTATTACTCCTTGACATCCCATAACTCCAGGACACTCAATTGTTTCTGCATTAACAAGAATATATTGAAGAAATATTCCAAAACAAGACTTTTTGGATGGTTTCCCAAAAACTTCAAATAAAATCATAATGTTCTTCAAGTTATCATAAACATTGATTTCTCCTTTATTTTAAACAGACATATTATGACAATAAAACATTTCAACTTTACTTGTTCAATAGCAATATTTTTATAGAGAACTCTCTAATTATCTTGTGTGTTTTCTATTTTCTGCTTAATGGTGACAAATGACATTTCATTCAGGCCAGTTAACATCATCACAGAATTATGCTGAAGAAACCACTGTTTCACATTTGAACTTCACTAGTTTCTTCTCAATAAGAGGAAATATAATTCTGCCTGACATATTGGGCCCTATCTCAAGTGAAGCCACATGCATTGAGTTTTAGGGAGGAAAATGCTAGCAATTTTAATATTTCCATGCTCAGTTTGGCAGGGGAAAAGAACTGGATTTTTATGGGAAAAGGTTGGATTTAGAGTAAATCTTTGTTTCTGAGTCATGATAAAGGAAAGACTGACGTAATTATCATACTTGATAGTGTTTAGGGAAAATAATGATGCATCTCTCTCTTTGATGGATTCCCATTTTAGCCAAAGCTGCCAATGCAGAATCCTGGGGTTATTATTGTAATTTTTATTTTCCAAAAGTCTTTCCCAGTGAACAATTCTTCATTGTGAGAATAATATATCAAAATTAATCAGGCATGTGTGGGAGAACATGTGTGTTTATAGGTGTGCATGAAAAAGCAATTTTGGATTAAAAAAAGAGGGCAAATTACTGACAGACTATAAATCCATTAAAATGAAATTTTAGGCCCTTTGCCTGCAAGATGGCTAAAAATAACTCAGCAGACAGCCTTGAGAAGCACCTTGAAACCAAAGTTTTCTCTGTCCCATGGAAGTGACCATGTCCCACTGTGCTCTCATGTGGCAGACCAAAATGCAATTGAATTCAGCAAACTCCACAGTCACTCTAGGCTCTTCCTATTGATTTAAAACTTGGTATATTTTATTCTTTCCCTTCAGATTCAAGTAGGCTCTGGGTTATGGAAGGTGAAGGTGCTAGAATTTTTGAGAAGTTAAAGGGGTTTTGGCAAAAAAAAAAAAAAAAAGATTTGCAGAAGGATAAAGCAGCTGAAGATTTCCAGACAAGCAAAGCACTGTATGTTTTGATTAAAACTGTTCTCAGTGAAATCATTAACATTGCTAATTAAAATGTCACTTTTAGATTTCATGATTAATAGTTGATGGAGATGAATGGGAAAAGTCACACCTCTCCAGTCTTTTGCTCCAGGCAATTTCAAGATTTCCTTCATAACCACAGAAGTTAGTAGCTACTTCCACAAGCAGCAGCAGTAATGTGATCTGGGTTCCTCAGCTTTGTATTTGAAGTCAGATGCTCTAGTTTTGAATAGGGTTTCAGTCTTTGAATGTTTAGGGGCACTGGAGCCCTCCAAGCACACCTGTCCAGCTTGGCTCTTCTGCTGCCTGAGCAGTGGGCAGTGCTTACTGAAGCCTTGCCATCCACGGGGACATTTAGGGCTTCTCTCTCTCTCTCTAAGCCAGCCACAGATTTTCAGGAAATCGGTAAAACACATTGTTTTTTATGTGGTTGTCTTTATGTTAAATTTGGATACTGTCCCAAGTCTAAAATTTATTCAGATTGAGTAAACAGATATTTAATATACTTAGATGCACACAAGAAAATGTTTTCTCAGCAAGCAGGGTAGACAACAGACCATCTCTTCAGGTAGGATCAATACCTGCACACACCATTTTCTTCCCAGTGAGAGTTAGGGCTTTATCTGTTTCCTGCCAAAGATTTTGACACTGGGTGATAAACTTGTCACTGCCAGAGAGGCAGCCCTGCCTTGGGGACAGTGGAGTGCATGCAAGCTTTGTAACCTTCAATATCACCTTTCTTGGTGCTTTTTCGAGTTTTGTTTGGTATTCAGGGTTGTAAAACTTCTTCTCCCCTGATGCACCTGCTGCTTAGTGCCTGTGTCCTATTATTTCAGTTTGCCATTAACCTTTTGCTTCCTCTCCTCCCCTTTTCCTATAAAACCTATGGAACAAATCAGATAATTGGGAAAGAACTGACTATTGTGCTGACTCACACCCATCAATAGTTCTCTTAACAAACTTGTAAATGGAGGATGAGAATTACTGCTGATGGTCCACAAGGAACAAAATAATTCTGCTTGATATTCAGATCAACAGCTAAACAGAAGCGGCAGTGGGGACAAACCAAGATTCTTCCATTTGCAAATTGATTCAACTAATGCAGAGCACTTATAAAGAAAGAAGGCCATTTTAAAACTTAATCTGAGGCACTATCTGAATTTAGGCAAAAATCTGCATACAGCTCACTGCAAATGCTCTCACAAACTGAAAGGGTCACTGTAAACATCCATTTCTTGCACTTTCTGCACCTATTCAGTCACTGTGAAGAGGAGGTGAAAATGACTTCTTGCCTTCTACATGGGAAGTGAAATTTCCTCACTTTTAGATATGCATTCCCCAAGGAGAAATGAAGTAATGTGATATGCAGAGCAGCAACATTTAACATTTCAACCTCGTTGAATTCACAGCTGTTGCACCCGGTATCTGCTCTTACACACACCAGGCAGGAGGACTGGCTGGCACTGCATGTTCACAGCAGCTGCCAGGATGGGGGGAAATCTGCCTTTCCGGCTCAGAAGAAACACTGAAGAACAGAGTTTCCTGGGTTTTCCCTCAGGCCGAGGTTTAGACTCACCTCAGGTCAACCAGAAAGTACCTGTTACCCTCTGGGAGGATGAATATACTCTTTCTTAGAGTTTTCCTGTTTAGAGGCTGAGGTGATAGAAGTTTTTTTCCAGCAGTGACTGGAGACCACCCTGAGCATCAATGGATAGCTCATTGTTCAGCCCCACTGCTGGCTAGACAACCCTCCTGGGTGGGAGAAGTGGAGGAAGCAAAGAGAAAGAAAATAACTCTGCTGTCAGTAATTTAGTGCCTGCCTGCCATTAGTGCCTTCTCAGAGCAGTGAGTACTTTTCCTCTAGCAGGGAGGTCCCCTCAGGCATGCCAGCTTTGTGTGTGTGGACACAATGTCAGGCCACCTCAGGGACCAGCCCAGTGTTTTTAGAATTTAGCTAGCTGTGCACTTGCTATGTAATTTAGGATTAGGGAGGAACTACTTGAGTGGCTAAATGTCAAATACAGAAACTTAAAAGTTCCTGAAAAGGCTGTCCTTTATTTATTAACTCTGTTACTCTTAAATATATTGACTCTGTCTCTTGTTATTTATTAACTATTCCACAAGGTGAATTAAAATCACAGAAGAGTCCTGGATTCAAATGTTTTCAGATGGGTTTACATATCATGTGGATAATTACATTATTCCTACTAACTTGAAGGAAATGTAAAAATGAGCAGCTCATCCTCGCACAAGAGATATTATTATTTAGGTCAGATATAATCTATGGGTTAATGGGATCCTTTAGATTTTGAACTCAGCTTCTGTTTAACTCAGAGCTTTAGACGCTCACTGCGGTGTACAAACCACATGCGGTTACTGGGATCATATAGGACTAGGAGTGGCCCCATAACACAACCAATTCCAACAGTCAGGATTGTACCACATCATTATCACTGCCCCATAAAAAATGGAACCCAAGTTTTGAAGAGTGTCATGAGAAGGCCTGGGTTTATGAATGACAGGTTTGATCACACTGCAACTGGTTGCAATCCGAGTCAATGTTTGTCTTGGGTTATGGAACCAAAAATATGTATTCTATTTCATTTGTTAAAAGCAGTTGGGGAGATGTTTTTCTTTCTCTCTTGTAACTCTGGGGGGAGGGGGGTGGATGCCTTCTGATAATGGGCCAGATGTTAAAACCAGGTAGGGCAGTGTTTCTTATCAGTCCTCCCTCCAGGGGGATTTTTTCTGCTAATGGACCATTAAGGCTCACCAAGGACATGACACATTCTATCATCCCATTGTGAGATGCTCCACCCAGTGGGGAGAGCCAACCATTCCTACCTAAATAAAAACTGAGACATGGGAACACAAAGATATCCGGCTCCACTGGATTCCTGGAGGAAGACTGGACCCTCCTCACCGTCACTGGACCCTTTTCTCTCAGGAGAACAGAACCACCTCTGCCACTCCAGGAGGACTCACTTCTGGACTGCTTCCAACACCCTGACCAACAGGGTGTCAGGTTGTAGCTCTGACTCTGTCAGGGTTTTCCAAAATTGTTGTTTGTTTGCTGGTTTGATTGGGTGGTTTTGTTTTTCTACTACATTTGTATTGTTAGTATTCCAAGTAAAGAACTGTTATTCCTATTCCCAAATCTTTACCTGAAAGCCCTTAATTGCAAAATTGTAATTTGGAGGGGGTGAGGGGTTTACATTCTCCATTCCAAGGGAAACTCCAGCTTTCCCTGGCAGATACCTGTCTTTCCAAACTAAGACAATGCTATTTGTTAAATAGGGAGTTTTGTAACAGGAAATCAAGGCACAGAAGTTTGCAACTTATTTTCTTTTCTTCCTTGGGATTTTTATTGAACATATTTTTTCATGACTGTGGAGTATATTAAGCAATAATTCATTATAGACCTGATCCAAAGGCCATTTAAGTCAGTGAAGAAAATCCCAATTCAGAAACTACCATTCACTGCAAAGGGTTCTGGAGCAGCTCCAGCAGCTATAAAGCCTATTCTGGAAAATCTCATTCCCAGACTGGATAATAACTCTGTATCAGCATGACCAGCAAATGAATAATGGAAATTTCATGATTTTTTCTGTGTTCTGATGAAGACTTCCATGTAAATTTTCCCATCTGCATGTCATAGATATATTAAGACAAGCAGCTGTGATCCCCAGGTTTGACTAGGGTATCATAACCACAACCAATGGTGTGCTAAGTGCCAAAAGGAGTCAATCCTTTACCCCTTTCAGACTGCACTTGGACAGCTTGCATGGCCATAGAAATTATTTTTTTCCCATTAAATAAGCCCCATACATTCATAGACACCATTAAAATTGTGCTACTGCAGATGTTTACAAGATCCAAGATAATGTCAAAGATAATGTAGAGATCCCTAAGGTCCTGCACAGGAATTCAAGGTAAATAGCAAAAAAAAAAAAAAAAAAAAAAAAAAAAAAAAAAAAAAAAAAAAAAAAAAAATAAAAATTAAAGGTCACTTCTTTGTGTCATTGGGAAGAAAAGGAAAATTAAATGCTATAACCAATAGATATTTAAACCAGTAATGGTTTAAACCGTTGAAATGTCCAAGTGCAAACAGAAAAGCAAGTCTAGGCTGAAATTGTGCATCATATTGCACATTAGCCCTTGTCATTCTAAGAGACCAGTTGGTTTCTGAGGAGAAAGGAACTGAGCTGCAAGAACCAAATTATGGTCAAGCAGTGGAAGAGAGCTCTGTGGGTAAAAGGTTTCTTATGCATCTGTGCATGTTGACTGATCAGCTGTGAGGTAGAAAAGAGGTGTCTTCCCCTTTCTAGATTGTTTTTTTCAAGACAGACTATAGTTTTGCTGTTCTTCATGTGGTTTTGCAAAATAAAGTTAAAAAATAAATTGTGTATGTATTATAGAACTGCAGGGGTAGTTTTATATAATATTGCTCACCACTGTAATTTTGACTGCAGACCTAACATTTTGAACCTGTTCCTACTTCAGTGCTAAAGGAGATAGAAGTACTTAAGAACTTTATATATGTAAATATTAGGCTTAGAAATCTCTGCCCTTAAAAGGACTTCTCAGTGCTGGGGAAGGCTATTTATTTCCTTCTGTGTGTATAGAGCCACGGATTCCCTGCAAAGACACGGTGCCAGCTCTCCCAGCAGCAAAGAGGATATTGGCAGTTAGAGATTTTACCCAAGAAAATGGACTTTTTCTCTCCTCTGTGTAATATACAGAATTCAGTCTTAACTCCAGCCAAGTTAGTGGAATATGGGCCTGAGTACACCACATCCCAGGCAATGTTGGAAACCAAGACACACAGCAGGTAAACAGAAATTTGGGAGAATCACACTGGAGGGACAGTTCAGGTCCCAAGATGCTTCACCCAGTGTCTGGGGACCAGATCTACAAATACCCATTTTTTACAGGCCTCTCATACTTCCAGTGGATCTTGCATGACTGGACAGTGTAGCTCAAACAGAGAAGGGCATGGACATCTTCTTGAATTGCTGGAACCCCTGTAAATGATTTCTGTCAGGGAAATGGGGAGAAATCCCACAGAAAGCTTGTGGGATCCTCATCCCTGGGAATGTTCAAGACCAGGCTGGATGGGGCTCTGAGTAATCTGGTCAAGTGGAAGGTTCCCTGCCCATGGCTGGGGGTTTGGGAGATGTTCCTAAAATCTCTTCCAAGCCAAACTGTTCTATGATTCTATGAACTGTATGTGCTGACCAGATCTGCTACAGGGCAATAGGCAGTCACCCCTGGATCCAGTCCACAGAGTAAATCCAGTCTTCTGAAACTGTCAGACTGAACTGCAGATGTGCATGAAGGAATCCGTGATGCCCAGTCAGAGTTATTATAGGGTAACTCTGCTTGGGCTGCTATATGTCCACAAACTCCAGAAAAATGTATAAAAAAATATGCATGTGGACAAAATCTGTGTTAGAGCTTGGATACATAATGTTGTGTTACTCCACAGGAATTCAGGAATTCTGAATGTGCTTATGCAGCAGGAGAAGTCTCACAAAGTGCTCCTATTAACCAAAATTACATTTTCTGTTATCTGACATGAAAGGAGAGACTTCCTCCAAATTATCTTCACTTTTGATAAAACACCTTGCAGCTTTCAGAAGGGTGCAGAATAATAGAAAATTCACAGCCTGTTCAAAATCTGAGACCATTAACTGACAATGAGTTCCCAGAATAGCTGAGAGAATGATCACTCCTCCTGGACATTCACACACAAGGAAACTCTTGTGGAGAAATTGTCAAATCACTGAAGGTCTGGACATGGGCAGACTAAATTTGAACTGCACACCTACAACTTTGAAACAATACCCACAGGGGTTCTGAATGAGGCTCATCCCACTGTGGGGATCCAGGAGGCAAGTTGAGTTATTTCTCACAGATGCAGTCAAATTTTTATCTTTTTTTGCAGCTAACTGTCATTGACTAATGAAAATATATTGGCACAACCCTTGCAGGGTATTGTTCCATGTGGCTGTACTTCTTAGCTGGGAATTTGCAAGCAGGTCATGGCTGAAAGCAATATGAAGGCACTCAGCTATTCAAATATTCAAAATATATCATGCTATATTTATTGGAAGCAAAGTCTGACAAGATTATGTGTATACTAGGAACTGATAATGAAACATGGCATTGCATTGGCACTGGCTGTGTCAGCAACAGAGAAATTACAAACTTTAAATATTTATATAGTAAAATGAAATGCAACTATTAATGTTTCCAAGAAGCATGCACTGCTGTGCTATAGATAGACATGAAGAATAGAGTTTTGGAATATCTGTAACAGGACAATTTATCATTTTTGCAGAATAGTTCCATGCCTATGGAAACATGGTCTTAAAGAAATTAGAAAGAGTTGCAAAGAACCAGCAAGGTCTGAACAGGAAAAATGGATGTTCCTAAAGGTTTAAGTACACAATGGAAAATGAATGTCATAAGTAATCTGTTATTCTATATTGCTGATTTATTTATGTTGATTTAAAAACAGTAAGTACACATATTTCTTTAAAATGCTTTGGAAGCCAATGGTATTTATAATCCTTCAAGAGATCATGTGCTTATTATCTTTTCATTAATTTAATTCTTTGAAAAACTACCACTTTGATGTTTATCATCTTTGGTGTGAGAAGATGAGGAATGAACAGAGCAACCCTTAAACACAGTTAGTGGTGCTTAATCTCAGTTGCTTTTCTATACTGGAAGAAATCCAGTAGTCCTGCCCAGAGCATGAAAAAGGAACCCTGGGAGCACTTAGGATGTGGGCCCATTACACCATTTGCTTCAGCAGCTTGATGGAGCAAAGTTTCCTGTTGCAGTCCCAAATTCATCAACTATAAACCCAAAGACTACAGTAGGACTGGGATTTCTCTTTACTTACTCCCCAAATGGGATGAAAACATGGTCATTTCTGCCCAGCTATAAGAAAAACCTGCTTTATTGCAACACCAAAGTTAGTAATTTAAAGTCCTGGGAAGCTATGCATATTGATTTGGATTGTCTTCAGTTGTCTTGTCTAAGTTACTGGTGTAAAATTACAGTATTTTTTTGAGACAAGAAGGGCTAAGGATGTTGTGTGGAGCACTGTGCTTCAGTTTCTGCTTTCTACATTTCTCTTTTGGCTGCTTTTTAGTTTAAGTTCACTTGAACCAACTGAAAAGGTGAATTGAGAAAAAGTCTCCTCCCTTCTATGAGTGATGGCCACAGCAGTGTAAATCAGACCAATTTCCACTGGGGGCTGCCTTCCTTTTCTCTGCACAGGCTGGGACCAGGAGAACATCCAGCTGAGACCTAACCCAGCAAAATGAAGCAGTGCTCAGTCTGAAGCCAAAAGAAATCCCTGAACATCTCAGCACACCACCAGGTGAACTTCAGCATCAGTTCAGAGAAGGATGGAACTGAGTACTGGGATACTCTCAGGTTACATCATCTCACATTGCTGGGGAGGCACAAACTTGTTGTCCATGCAGCTATGACAGAGTCTTTAGTGATTGTTGTCTCCTTATCTCAGCTTCAGCAGAAGCATCCATGTGGTAACCAGGATGAATTTCAGAATCCAAGCATTTCGTATAAATGATGTATGCAAAATGCTTTTTTTTCCCCATCACTGTGTATCTTGACTCTGAAAAATCACTGACAAAAGAAGAGAATGCATTGTAGAAGGATTTCTTATCACTTGTCGTGAATTTGACAGAACGTATCTCACGTGTTGCATTTTATCACCACAGAGATCAGACCTTTCCTGAAGGTGATGGAAGAAAACTGCAAGCTGCAATCAGGCAAAGCACCCACACTTGTGCTACATGGTCCTGAGGCTGTCCAGGCACTGGGACTCTGTGTTGGCAGGAGGGAAGGACATGGTTTGATCTGTTGGTTTAAAAAAAACAAACAACACATTCTATGCGTAAAACGATTTCATGATTTCTGAGCTCTGACCTACTAGAAAAGGTATTGATATCATGCTGTATGTCTCACATGCCACCAAACAGCTGCTGGGACCTCTTTATATGCAGTGATCCTCAGGTCTTCAAAGTTTTAGGCAGGCCAAGAAGCTTATTTAAAAGTAAAGGGACTTGTACTGAGCTTCATAACCTCTGTGCAGAATTTAGTCTGTCATTAAATCCCTGTCCTTTTTTCCAACTATAAGCTTCAAGGCTTGAAAAAAAATAAACTTTTTTCCTTATAGAGGCATGGGAATGCTATTGCTAAACTTGGTGCCTTTGGCATCACATACAAAGAAACAGGAGCTCAGGTTAATAGAACTGTGTAGTGCCTAAGTGGCATATTTTGCTTCTTATCTTGCAAATAATGTGGCAGCTTGCTTTGGTTTGTCTTGGTGGCTGATGACCATTTACAATTCTGAGTGTGGATGCTCCTTGAGAGGTGAAATAGTCATTCTGCTTTTTCTCCTCAAAGTTACTGTTCAGCAAGGGAAATACCGTAGTACTAAAAAAAAACCAAACCTGAAATGGTATTAGAAACATACTTCTGAAAAATTTGGCTGATTTCAACTTTTCAGCTTAACCATCCCTTAGCATTTAGATTTTAACCTGGTTGATAGTTATTTTTCAGCCAGAATCTGTCTCTGCTGTTAGCTCTTCCACAATCCAAGGGATCATCTTGATTAAACTAAGCATCAAGCAGAAAAATCCAAGGAATTCAGAAGAGTTTACAGTCAGAAAATACCACAGCACTCCCACCAGACGTTGCAGTAATTATTTCTGTTGCACTAAAGGGTATAAGTCTTGTCTTCTAAATTTAGTAAATGGGAAGGCCCAGGCAATAGGGACAAATATATTTGCATTATGCATATTCTTCATGTGGAGAAGACTGTCTACAGGAAATGCTGTGGTAGAACTGGTCATGAATACTTTAATATCTTTTGGGAATTTGCAGTCAAATGTCTTTTCCATTTTAAGAAAAATCCTTCTTGGTTGAATATGCCCCAGGGAGTTTGCCTGATCCTGGACTGGGAGTTTCCTTTTTGCCATTAAGGTGAAATATCAAATTACAATTTACAAGTAAATTTGCAGTCTATAGTGATAGCAACATATCTTCTGATACAGAGAAGCATTTCCAGAGCTCAGGGAAACAGCTCTCTGCATTCTTAAAGTCTGAATATTTCAAATACAAGAGTGTCAGGAACAGCATTTTAACCATTCTTCCTAATGGGCAGTGGCAGGGGGAAGTGGAAGGATATTTCACATTTCATATTTCACATCACAGCAAAATCGAATACAAGCAGTGGAGCATTCATGCATTTTTTAATACTTGCCATCACTCTGCAGAGAATTTAGTTTATTAAGTAATGGTTCATTTCAAGGAAAGTTACAATATTTCATATCAGATGTTTTTCACCAGAATCTTTCTGGGTTGTTTTGGTTTTTTGGTTATTTTTTTCTCTTGGGTGGTTTTTTGGTTTAGTTTTTTGTTGTGTTTTTGTTTGTTTTGTTTTGTTTTGTTGGGTTTTGTTTTGTTTCGTTTTTGTGGGGGGATATGGACTTCTATTGATTATTTTCAGGTTTTCAGGTTGGTTGGGTTTTTGGGGGTTTTTGGTTGGTTGGGATTTTTGTGGAGTTTGGGGTTTTTTTGGTTGTTGTTTTGTTAGATTTTGCTTGGGTTTTATTTTGCATTTTTTGGGGTTTTTTTGGAGGGGTGAGAGTGAGGACACACATGCAAACCCTAGCCCAAATTGGATCAGGGCATTTTCAAAGGAAATAAAAAATAGGATAAATATGATTTAAACTCTAGGTAATTAATCAGAGAGCATATTTCAAAATGGCCCAAAATTAATATTTTACTAACAGGTTTCATTGAGGAGAGAAAAAAAGACAGTGATCAATATAAAGGAATAAGGTGAGTTTTACAGGTAATTTTATTATAGAGAGCTTTAACTTTGACAGGCATAATGAATGTTCATTTACTTTACTGCCCAATGCCATAGATAATTGTGCCGAAAAAAAGGGCAAAGAGGACAAAGAGTAGAAAATCTGAGATGAATTTTCTATTCCTTGCCTCCTGAAATTTTGTAAATATACCTATCTTATGATGCACCTCTCACATTTCTCCTACTGTTAGAGGGTTGAGCTCTTTCTCTCTAGTTTTGTAAGGATTAAAAGCATCCCCACTACCTGGTGCTGGTAGATTTATTGTGGCACTGCAGTATTTACAGCATCTGATGTCAGTAATTTAATGTTGTACAGAGGGCAATAATTTCCTTTTCTGCTGAGCTTGTTTGTCAAAACATGATGCTTTAACCCAATTTTGATGCATTCAGTGGAGAGGAAGCAAGCATACACACAGCAAGGCTTGTCTAAGGAGCTGAACAGACCTGCATGGCAATGGCGCTGAAGCACTTCCTCGCCCTAATGTCTGCTTGTGTTTTCATCTGTGAGTGATTTCATTCCAGTCTAAGCCCTTGCTTACTAGGATGGTTGGCTTAAGCTTGCTTCCAGGATATGATTGCAACAACACTCCAAAACCACAAAAAATCCCTCAGTCTAGATCTTGAGTGACTATGGACCATTTTAAAGTGGTTTAGATACTTTGAGCTAAATTTTTAATGGCATTTATGGAGCTCAGTGATGTCCCTTAGCCAAACCCTTCGATGATGATCTGCTTGTATTTGCCTTTTCAATTCCTAGTGCTTCTGCTTCCAACACACACCTTTGCTTTCCCCAAGCAGCAACTGCCAGGGGCAGTTTTCTCAGCCCTCCTTCATCAACAACACCTACCAAAGCTGGCAGTGAGCAGTAAATATTTATGTAACATCAGATTTCAAGCTCAAGGTTAGCAAAAAGTTTCTAACTGAGCTTTTACCAGTAGCCTGAGAACTTTTCAGGGAACTGCCTGCACGCCTCCTGGAGATTTCCCATCCTTCCCCCTTGGGCAGAGGCATTTGTGACACAGTGGCACAAACCACACTCATAAGTTTGCTGAGGGTTTGCATTTGGTTGGTTTTCTTTTTCAGTTTTCAGCCAGGTTGCTTTGGGGGTTCTTTTACATTTGACAGTCATAAAGAAAATATTGTCCTTATCCCCTTCCTTTTGGGACCTGGAGGAAGCAGAGCACTTTTTTTTTTTTTTTTTTTGTATTGACACATATCAGCAGAATCAAGCTTATCCTTTATACTGAACACATATCACAGGGAACCATTTTGGACTAGCATGGTAGTTTTTAAGTGTGAATTAGTAATAGAGGAACATGTTGCCTCATTTTTTTTAATGATGTGAGGCCTCAAAGCAAACTGATGAATTCTATGTGGCTTTCTATAAATCCATGCCTCATTCTCTCTGGAGTTTCATCTATTTACTTTCCTCAGTGCTGCCTAGCATAAAAGCATCTTTGGTGTTGAGCAAATGCAAGCAAATTTTACTTTAGATGTTTCTCTAGGAGTGAGACAGAGAAAGATAAAAAAATTAGCAGCCAGATCGTGCTATGAATGATACATTTCAAATATCATTCCAGATCAATCATGTCATATACTTCGCACACACAAAACAACACAAAGAGATAACAGAAGTCTATCAGCTTAACTTCTTGCCATATTTATATTTGTTTCTTTACAACCTGCTCCTGAAACTCATTCAAATTCAATTAGGGTCACTTCTTCTGCTTGATCAGCTTATTCCTCGTTTTTTTCTGACAATAGTAGTCCGGGAAAAAAACTTTAAATGCAATATTTATCTAAAAAATAAAGGTGAATCAAATCTTTCAACATTAATGCCTTTATTTCACTCCTGTTAAAGGGGCTTAGGTAATTTTTTTTTTCCTTTGCTCTTCTTGAAACCTGAGCATAGTTTTCACTTCCTCATAATTCAAAATTGATTATGATATGTTTTATTGCTTCAGTAAAAACAGCTTCTCCCTACTGAGGAAGCAGGAGTCTGGGTGCAGAAAGAAATCTGCAAATAGTCTATTAGGTATTATTTTAATTTAAAGAGTTTACATTTTCATCACAGTTGTTGGTTAATGAATCAGCTGGAAACTAGACATACTTTGCCTGAATCAATGCCATTGTTGCAAATATTCACCTACTAATTCAGCTAGTAATTTTCAGTGGATGTAATGTCCATGATTGATTTGCTTAGCATGTCAAGGTCACTTGTCTATGTTAAATGCAGTTGTTTCCTTCTTTTAAGTAAAAGACCGAAATGTTTTATGCATGACAATAAAGAATAATGAACTTCAGGTATCAGATTTGGATCTACACCTCTGGTTTAGGAAAGGAGACTACTGAGTCATACTAGCCCATGAGATTGGTACACACATTTTTGATTAATTAATATTTTAAGCTCTTTTAGTCAGAGTTGAAGTCTTATTGGTGAGGATATGCACAGATTAATTCTTTCATAATTTGCCATATATGGTTGGTTTAAAACATGAAGTTGTGGTAAAGGAACAAGTTAGTTCTTCACAGGATGTCTGTGTCATTCAGTGGATTGAAGCAGACTGTGTTCACTTCTGGGCTGTTATTCAGCATTGTGTTTTCCCTTTATTGCTCAGTGTATCACAATACAGTCATACTTTTAAGACAGATTTATTCAAGCCCTCAAAGCTTTTCTATGGACTTGATACCTAGTTTTGAAGCCCAGTAGATGTTTCCATAGGCCTTCAACTCATCTTTATGGAAGATTCCACCACATGTGGACCCAAAATAATGAGAGATACAAATCTCTCTGTAGACTCTGTAGAATTGACTTCTGCTTTTAATTATTTCCCAATCTGTTAATGTTTGTGCTATCTGAAAACAGTGCAAGCAATGATTCATACTTTCCTCCATGTCATAGGTGAGAATATTAAAAAGCACAAAGCTAAAAGCAGGTCTTTGGGTGATATGACTGTTGACAACCCCTTTGGGAGGTGATTTTTTTTCTGTTAATCCTGTAATTTGATATGTCCCATTCAGTCAGTTTAACTAACCATTTACAAAATGTTACGTTTTATTTCATGTAATGCTATTATTTTAAGCAAATAGTATTAGAACAAATGCTTTTAGAAATCTGTTGCTATCTATCCTTTCTGGCAGTTAAGAACCTCATCTGACAGAGAATTTTTTGAGTATTGCCTTTGAAAATCAAATAATAAGCTACAATTTTTATTGAAATACTTTTCAAAGTGATGACATAAACATGATTGAAAAAAACCTTAAAAGAAAATTTATAGTGTAAAAGGTGTGAAAATGAGGTTCAAAAGCTATTGAAATATTTATTTTTATTTTTTTCTCCATACCTGCTAAAAGTTATTTTCTAGTGCTGCTTTCCCAGAAAAAATGGACATTTTATGTTTTTTCTGCAACCAGCTAAAACAGGATTTATGCTCAGCTTTGAGAAATTTTATGAAAAAAAAAACCCTAAAGTATCCAAGAAAAAATAGGCATTTTTTTTTCCACAAAAGGTCAAACAAGAAATGATAATTGATCTGCTCAATTATGCATTAACAGATCTGCTCAACAAAGTAATTTGCAAGTGCCCTCTGAGTATTATCGGTTGCTAGGGCTCACCTAGTTTATCAAGAACTGACTCAGATAAAGGAAAACAGCGGCTTTCAGTCTCCTAAGCTACTCTGACATGCCATTTGTTTACTTTTTCCGACATGAATATGTGCAGAGGCCTTGAGCCAAATCTGTCTGGGACCTTTAGACTCAAGGTCACCGTGGATTGAACCTCATCTTTGGGTGTCTTCAGATCCCCAGGTCTGCAGTGCCTGACCTTGGGCACGAGAAGGAGGGGGAAGACTTTACCCTATTACAGAAATGATGTCAGTCTGCCTGCTCCTGAGACCTCAGTCTTTATCCTTATCTGCCTCTTTCCTAAGCCAAAGAAAGTGCTACCGCGTTTCAGAGTGGTCATGCCGGGCTCCTTGGATGTGCACATGGAGAAAGGGGGGCAGTAGCAGCAGACTGCTGGTTTGTGGGACATGCAATGGCAAGCTTAGAGAAGTGATTGCTTTCTTCCATTGGTTTATGTGCCTGCTATATCCTACTGGCACTTTTGCTGCTCCAGTAGCATCACAACCTGTATGTAACAGGAACACAGCAATGATGATTAGATCCTCTTAAATCTGATTTGTAGTGGCTAAATCCAATTCTATTTAACTTGAAGATTTTATCTGAGCTTTTACTTGCTACCCAGAGACTCAAGGAGCAGAAAATGGCTTACCATTAATTATGAATATCTGTGAGAAACAGAAATGCAATGACAAATTGTGCTGCCAACCCCCCTTGATGCCTAGTACACATTGGTCATGCTTATTTTGTTCCCACAGAGTGGTTTGTCTGTCATACTCCTATCAGCTTCTTTTATGATCGCTTTTGGGTTTATATTATTTTTGATTAGCTCATGTTTTAGATCATTAGTTCAACAAATAACCTGTAGCCCAGTGACAGATAATCTGCATTGAGTGAGCATCATTCAACCAATTCCTGACAATTCCCCCTGATTTAGTTTTTAATAGTAATTTTAAACACTTTAAGAAAGAGTTAAATGAACATGAAAATTGTTCTCAGTTTCAAATTTTGTATATCCATCATCTATTAGACACCCACTCTGGGCTCCACCATTCTAATCAATCATTTTGGGTAAGTTATTACATTTGCATTACATAAAGACACAAACACTTTCATTTTTCAAGTGCTATTGTACCTTTTATTCCTTCTTGTATGCACAGACAATGACCACAGGTATAGGTTAATACCAATTTCTGTTTAAAAATTGACCTTTGAATGCCATTAATTTATTGATTTTTAAGTTTCTATACAGTTTAAGTTGCAAAAATGGATTTTAAATCACCTACTGACCTATGTTTCTCCTCTAAAGTCCTCTAATTTTCTGGGAAAGAATTGGATTTGGGGCAGTAGAGCCTTAATGGAAAGACATTGTTTGGGTATTGCTCAAAAGTGCTAACACAAAGAACTATGTCCTCCATCAATACAGATGTCCTTGGGAGGAAAATCAGCTAATTATAACACTGGAGAAGTTATTATCTTATTAGGGAAATTTAAAAAGATTCTGAGTAGGTATTTGCAGACTTGTAATGTTATATTCTATGGTTTCTTATCAAAGCTGGGAGGAAAGGATAGGAGGAATATTGAGGTAGGGGGAAGCATTCAAAAGCTGCCTGCCACTGAGGTCCATGTCCTGATAATAGAATCACAGAACAATTTAGGATGGAAAACATTTCTAAAATCATTGAGTCCAACAATTAACTTAAAAATGCCAAGCCCACCATGAAATCATATCTTTAGTGCCACATCTACTTATCTTTTAAATACCTCCAGGGATTGTGACTCAACCATTTCCGTGGGCAGCCTGTTTTGATGGTTGGCAACCCTTTCCACAAAGATATTTTTTCCTAATATCCAAACCAAACCTCCCCTAGCACAAAGTGAGGCTGTTTCCTCTTGTTCTATTGCTTGTGTTTTGGGAGAAGAGACCAACCCCCATCCTACTACAACCTCCTTTCAGGTAGTTGTAAAAAATATCTGAATATCCCCCTGAGCCTCCTTTTCTCCAGGCTGAACATCCCCAGCTTCCTCAGCTGCTCCTCATGAGACTTGTGCTCCTGACCCTTCCCCAGCTCCATTCCCCTTCTCTGGACACACTCCAGCTTCTCAAGGTCCTTCTTGTCATGAGGAGCCCAGAACTGGACATGGGATGAGAGGAGCAGCATTGCCAGTGCTGAATACAGGGTGCCAATCCCTGCCCTGCTCCTGCTGGCCACACTATTGCTGGTGATGCCATTGGCTTCTTGGCCACCTGGGCACAGCTGGCTCGTGTTCAGCTGGCAGTCAACCAGCACCCCAAGGTCCTTCTCCATTGGACACCTTTCCATCCAGTCTTCCCCAAGCCTGGAGCATTGCCTGGGGTTGTTGAGACCCAAGTGCAGGACCTGGCAATTGGCCTTGTTGAATCTTATACAATTGGCCTTAGTCCATCCATCCAGTCTGTACAGCCCCCTGTCTACTCTGGGCTTATTTTCCTGGAATAGTTGTTTTTTTTCCCATTTGAATGGCTCTATGAAGGTGGACAGAGAGGGCAGGGTTCAAGACAGAGCACCATCTTCAAGTTGCACAGGGGGCATCTGTAGCCACACATTATATATTTATCAAAAATTTTGCTCTGCTCTGCTCCACAGTTTCAGCACTATGATGAACAGTTTTCTGGAGAAAGGGTCTTGTTTTAAACACTAAAGAGAAGTTTCTGTTTGCCAAATTGTAGGCTCCCATCCACTGACCATAAACAATCCAAATGGATGTGTGCATGGCTGGATGAGGAGGAACAGGTGATTCGATTCAAAGTGTGGCGTGACATTTATGTATATTAAAGTGGGATGAATCAGGACAATAGAATACTCTGATGCTACTATTAGTCAGCCTCTACTTTTCTGAAAAGAGGAAAATGTCTCAGAAACAAAAAACCTCTCCCAAAATTGGAAAAAGATATTTTGATGTCATTGCAGTTATCTCTATTTTATTTTATTTTATTTTATTTTATTGCATATTTTCCTGATGTTGCTTGTTCATGCAAGTTAACTCTAATTTCAAGAAAGTGGCATAATATATATTTGCCACTATTTTGAAATCGTTAGCTACCTTAGAAGAATTGCATCTTAGAAACAGTATACTCATTGGAGTTTGTTTTATTTGAAAGCTTGACTTCTTAAACAGCAGTTATTTCTCAGTCTTGCCTTAAAATATATGACCTGTGCATGATTAGTGGATTCATATATGTTTTCCTTGAATAATCTTTTTTCTCCTAAACTTGTAGAGCAAACTTAGTGGCTTTTCATTGCTTTCTTCCCAATTTCCTTTCACTGTTTTTCACTCTCACTGAAAGAGGAAGACAAACCGTTACAGATGCAAATCTCCCTGTAAGGCATATTTAATTTAAGATGTATTTCACTTGCAACAAGAACGTAGAAAAACATCTTCTGAGAAACATTTGAAAAAGGAACCAAACAATCCTGTTGTAAATCACCAAAGGCAAGTGCAATCCCTTGAAAATTCCATGGGAGAAGTGATAGGAACATGCAAAAATTTTTTGTTGAACTTCAAGCTGAACAGAATTCTCTGCTCCTGCTCAAAAAATGACAAGGGCATGCCCCAAATTCACACAGTTACAAAGTGAATGTGCTTAGGCAAAACATTTTTCTTTTTCTGAGGAAATTTGTTGTGTGTGTCAGATTTTGAATGCTCAAGGGATACCAGTCATGATATCCATTATTATCAGCCAATAAATCCTCTTCTTACTCCTCAGGGAATTTCAGCAAAAGGCTTGAGAACTATTCTGACAGTGGGAATGCCTCAATGAAATGGAAAAAAATGTTTGAATTATCAACCTCCTGGCCATTGCACCATATGGGAAGCATTGCTTGGGAAATAGCTGTCTAATTTAGCCATATGTTACATAAATTAAGTCAATGATCACAGGTTAAATATCAAATTATGTATGATGGAATATTTAGCAACATCCAGACTAAGAAAAACTGGTTAAAAAGTAAATAGTCATAATGTCCAAGTATGTGAAGCAAAACAACTGCATTTACTTTTAGGTATCTAATGATAGAAATTTTGCAAAAATGGTATAATGTGTTCTGCTCCCACTGGCAAAATCTGACTGGAGAGCAGAGAGCAGAGTGAGTTCAATGTATAATATCATCTGGACATGTATTAGGTATTTCTCAGACTATATCCTGGTTTGTGCCTTAATTAGATACCTAAACACCAATGTCCACATTAAATATTTTCCAAGTCTCTGTTGCAGGTCAAGAAATCCAGCTTTTCCTTGGGAAATCAAGTGCAGAGAGTTTCCTCTTAAACAAAACAAAACAAAACAAAACAAAACAAAACAAAACAAAACAAACAAACAAAAACCCCACAAGTGATTCTTAGTGAATGCTAAGTAAAAGATTTTCCAAAGGAAAACAAACTGATAACCTAGGAAGTGTGACTCTTTGTCTTTCAGAAAAGACTATGCCAACTTTTCTGGTTTATAAGGTCCTGATACAAGAAGTGCAAAATGCTGCATATCTGACCCTGCTTTAAGCCACGTGTACATTTAAAAATTCCTTGGTAATATTTTATATATTACCAAGAATCACGAGGCAAGGTAACTCAAACCCATATCTTCAAACTGATTCTGATCTCACACTGGCTTTGTATCAGTAGAACACTGTTGGTATCAATTATATTACTTTGCTGATTGGTACTGATACCAATTCAATCAGGAAGGCTCACGATAAGTAGATTGTGAATGACTGGATATCATGTGCTCTCCCTTTTGCCTTCCACTACAGGTACTAAATCAATTTTCTAAAGTGCCATATATCTTTATAACTGTGGAATTTTGTCTCCATTAGCTCCAATTATTCTTGTTTCCCTGCCTGTCATTTTTCATGAATGCTTCACAAACATTATTGCAGTGGCAAATTACCATTGCCCTTTCTTGACTCCAAAATTAGTGTAAATGTTTATGGCATTTTTATATGGTGGTACTGTGATAAAATCTGGATGTTAACACAGGCAGGGAGATATTGCACCAGGCAGGTAATGGCAGACTGAAGCCAGAGCTCAGGGCAAGTCTGAGCAGAGCATGTTCAGAACACCTTGGAAATGTTTCCTCAGCTCTGTGCCCATCAAAACTGAAAGCTCCAGGAGATTTCCTGGAGTTGTGGACAAGAGATAAATAAAGAAAAATACATCTTTTCTTCTTCATATTTGACTAAAAAAAAAAAGGAAAAAAAAGAAAAAAAAAAGAAAAAAAAAGGAAAAAAAAGTGTCAGAAGGTAGGCCAATAGTAAAGAAAAACAATCTTTGGATAAAACCACTGAAGAGATACTCACCAGCCATCACTCTCCCAGCCCTATGTGGTCTTTACTGGTATCAGCTGATTCACTCATTGCTGCCTATTGATTTTGGCTTTTTAAACTTTTTCTGACACATTATTTATCCCAGGTGACTGTTGTTACTCTTTTATAGCTGACTTTTGGTCTTCCCAGTATGTCTTCTCCTGCCAAATACTTTTGTTTCACTCCTGCTTGTGATTACACTTTCCTTTAATGTCAGTTCAATTTGTCATGAGGGGGATCACGAGGCAGATCTCTTTTGCCATGCAAGTCCTGTAATACCCTTTCTGATCCTGGCACTTAGGTGACACCCTCAGAGTGGTGCTGTGTTTGTAACTGCTGAAGCCAGCAGCAGATTCAGAAATACCACTGTGGTGATCAGGGACCAGAGCTGACACCTGACTAGGAGAGGCTGCAAAGCAGAAATGGCCAGCCTGACACCTTCTCTGAGAGTCTGCAGTAACAATATCTGCTATTCTGCTGGAGACTTGCTACAGTTCAGGGTTTGGTTTTTTTTTTTTTTTTTACTAGATACTCATCTGCTAGACTAAATATCCAGTTTCCATCTCTTCATATAAAAATGTGAGGCACCAAGAGATCAGTCCTTTTACCAAGCAAAGAGGCTTTTCACTGCACTTAGTGCTCCAGAAGATGATTTGGAAAGCACAAAAGAAAATCTATAGACACAGACCCCTTTCCAGTTTGGTACTCCAAGACAGATAGCTACAGGCAAGAGAGAGGGCTGTGCTGCAGCCCATGTGGGCTTATCCTCAATCTCAAACAGAAGTGGTCTAGCCAGACACACAGCACTGATACAAAACTGGCAGAAGAGCTAACTTTCTTCTGTTCAAAGTCTCCAAAATTCATAAGCTGCATGACAGAAATAAAACCAAATAGTACATAGCAGTGCTTAAAAAATAGGGGGAGAAAGACCTTTTACACTTACGACATTGAAGCAGACAGGGGTCCCATTCTCTGATAAGGGATTTACATTTAGGAGGTGGCCTTGAGCTTCATTGCACCCTCTCACAAAAGCACCCATTCAGTGACTTCAGTTCCCCTTCTGGGCTGTGGGAATGAATAATCACCCCTCTTTTCCTTGGTGTCATGTGCCAGCCAAAGGAGCTTACGAAACAAAATAAATACGTGAACATCCAAGCATACATGAGAGAATAGAAGTTTTATTATCACAGAGCCAAATGTAGTTACACATGGCTCAAGCAGCAAAAGTCCCCTGGTGAAACCCTGAGAATCTGCTGCCAAACTCTTCTGTATGTTCAGTAGTTGTGGTGGGATTTCCAGGCTCAGCCCAAGCATGATTACCTGGCACAGGTACCACTTCTTCCTGTGCCTGTTTAATGATGATACCCCGGCCCTCCAGCCTGCAAGGCTTAAATATTTGTGTCTCATCACTACAGTGAGGAACAAGAACAAACAAATAAAAGATTCATACAGGAACCATGAACAGCTGCAGGCTATCCTCCCTGGTATAAATTACATTTCTGGTGATTCCACTTGCAGCAGTTTTTATTTTTTGTGTAAAGGGTATACCTTATGCCCCAAATCTGTTTTGACAGAGGGAGGAGCAATATCACCATGCTTCCCTCAGGGGCATCACTTTATCACCGTTCAGAAAACAATTTTCCTTGTGTCAGCTCTGAGGCCATTGTAAGAAATGCTTGGAGCAACAGAATTTGAGATAGGAAAAATGTAAAATAGAGACCAACCCCCAAGCACGAGGAGCCTGTGTGAATTGAAGAGCTGAGGGATGTTGGTTAAATCTGTGATGTTTGTCAGACCTGTCTACACCTAGCAGCCCTTCAGACCTACTGCTCAGGGGGCTCTGCACTACCCATTGCCTCCACACATGGGATGAGGAGATCTTAGCTGTGGGACAGGTATGCACCTGTCTCATAAAGACCTGGCCAAGACCTTTGTGGGCATAAACAAATATAAGCCAAATTTTTTTTTTTTTTGTGATATTTCCCCTGCAGTTTTCCCATTTTAATGGAGATGGTGAGACTTGTTGTAGGTGGATGAAACCACAGAAAACAGTCCTGAGAGCTGCAGTTCCCTCAAGATCCATGTGACAGCAGACTCTGGAAATACATCCCCTTTCTCCAGGGACACATGGAAATGGGTACCACCTGCACTGTGGGAGGTGCACAGTCTGAGACAGAGCCCCTGCAAAGGAGTTACTACAGCTCCTGGCATTTCTCAGCATTTATGAGGGGGGTGTTTTCTACTACAGCAGAACCCAAACTGCACCTGTAATTTACTCAGCTCTCCCAGAATGGTTGTTGATGGGCAGGAAAGAAGAAAGGCCTGTAGGCAGTTCAGATGGGCAATAAAAAAGGAATGGATAATTCTCATAAACTTCTTCTTCTGGTAAACACATAATTCAGACCTGAAGCTCATTTCCAGGTCTTTCATAATTCAGAAAATCCCCATATTGGAGACTTGGAGCTAGGACAAGTGTCTTGAACTTACACATCTTTAGGATACAGAGAAAGCACTTAAGCTGAAAACCAAAAAAATTTGAGAAACCAGAAGTGCAACAGAAATGCCAGAGGGCACAGTCTTTAATCACCCTGTAAAAGCAGAAAAAGAACCCCTACCTAATTTCTATATTATTTGTTTTAACTCAAACAATAAATAAACCACATTGATTTATGGTTCAGGTAGTCCACTTGTTCTTCCTTAAAGCAGCCACTTCAGTGAACAGATTTATAAAAAGTCAAATCATTACAACTTTCTGAACCCTTGCAGTTTCTGATCTATTAGTAATCTTGGGTGTGCAATAGGAAGTATATTCTCTCTGTAGTTAATGACCTTTGGTTCCTGCTGTGAATAAAAGCGACAGAAAAAAACACAGTGCTACCCATTCACACTTAATATTTTCACAAATCACCTTTGCCTAGAAAGGAAATGCTATTCCTTTTTTGTTGTTGTTGTTTTGTTTTGTTTTGTGCTTCCCTAACTTCTTCAGGAGATGAGGAGTACTGCCTTTTCTGGCAGCAAATAAGCAACTAAATAAGCAGGTTTGTAGGAAATTACACAGCATCCTACATTTTTAATCCAGTTGTATGAAGCTATAGTCCTGTGGTGATCCCCAGCATGGGTCTGCTGTTTTGTAAGAGCAGAGTGGCAGAGCTGATCTGCTGGAGGCACTGTATATGATAATTGCATACAGGTTAAGTGCTTTGCAAATTAGCTGTGCTTCATCATCCACTTTCTTTTTACTGCCCGTTCAGGTTGGCATACCAAGTGTGCTGAAGGTGACTTGTCTAATCTGCAGCAGCTGGAACACCCTGCCATCCCCACAAAATGATTTCCTGCCATTTCCAAAGGAAGCCTATGGAGACAGCTGTTCCTCTGTCAGAAGTGACACATGGCACCATGGATTTTGTCAAGGAGCCACCTCCTCTGGGGCTTTATGTGAATCACTTGCTGATAGAGCATTAGGGTTTAGGAGGCCCGTTTGGGATTCAGAACAGCACCTTGAGGTGTTTCTCTCTGGACTTCTGAAATCCCCAGGTCTCCCCAGAACAGCTGTGCTGAGAATAACCTCTGTGCACTGGTAGGAAAACCCATACAGTGGCTCTTGTGGCTGACATTTCCCTGGACCTTCAGCATGCATTTCAGTGAGATAACACAAAGTGGCTGCTCTCTCCAGGTGTCTAAGGTAACAGAAAGAGATTATGTTAAGTGCTTGGTAAGAGGCATTTTCCATTTGCAACATTCAACTTCATTTATCTGTAATGCATGAAAAAATTGACCCACGTGGGTCTTAATCTAGCCATTTAATTGTAGCCCTGAAGTGTGAATGCGATGAGCATCATGGATTTTGGCACTGTTGACATTTCTTTTAAGCAGATGACAGTTTGAAAGGATGAGAGTGTATTCTTTTATCACTGCAACAGATAAATACACTACAGAGTGATTGAAACAGCTTTACACACTGGCAAGTGACAGAGGAGAAAGTGGTGGGGAAAAATGCACAAAAGGCAAGTCAAATTTAAACAAAAAAATGAAGCACAAAGCATACCAGTGTTCGTAAAGCCTCTCTGATGAATTCACACTGTGAATATCTGGTGCAGTTGACCAACAATTGTCAGTAAGAAAATGAAAAGACTCTTAAATCTTCCTCAGAAGTGTCTTTAAAAATGTGGATCTTGGACACGTACAGTGGGAAACCTGAAGGGAGACGAGGACCTCTGGTAAAGAACAAGAAGGGTGGCTTTGATGGGGCAGGGTCTGATGTTTCAAATTATGCCCTCTCTCACATCAGTGTTTTAAAAAAGCATTTTGTCTGGGAGTCTCAGTAATTGTAGCAAGCCAGTACAGTGCTTTCTGGGATAGCAAGACCTAAGAACTTTCTAGAAACAGACTTTTTTCATGGTCAGAAGCAATATTTTCCAGAAGTGGGCTGCGTTAGAAGCAGACAGGAATGAGTAAGGAAAGCTCTGGGTGGGGATCACCAGGACGGTAGAAAACATGAAATCTGTGATTTTAAGGGTCTTGGCTTGCTGAGGGAAATTCCAAAGGAATATTTTTCTGAGAATCTTTAAGACGTTCAGCAAGAGATTTTTGTCATTGGCAATATGTTTTCTCATGCCCCCAAAGTCATCTGAGTAGCCACCACCAGGTGAGAGACTCGGCTGAGACTGTGAAGCGTGGAACACACCAGGCACCTTTTGAGTCACCCGAAATCAGGCAGATGAATTTCCATACTTATCAACCTAGACAAGCACAATTAGCTGCCAGCTCCGGAAGATGCTTGGATTGAGGATCCACTGTAACCTTTCGTATCTCAGGTTCTGTAACTGTTGATTGTTTTCTCCTTGTGCACTTTTAGGGTGCCAAAACAGAGTTTAAATGCAGATAATGGTAATTCAATCACATGCAAGCACCTGTCTAGCATATATGTGTGTTAGCTTATCACTGGCTATCAACTATCTGTCAGATACCTTGGCAGAGTGAGAAAATCTATTACTAATGGAGCAATAGGCTTCCAGAAAGCATTAGCATGGGACCATAGAAACAGTAAATGTGAAAAATGCCATCTGCATCTAAGAAAGCTTTTGGGGTTTTTTGTAAGAAATTTATTTGAGGAAGTGGTAAATATAAGGACACAATTATTGAAAATGTAAAATCATTTCCTCACCCACTTTATGAATATTTTATTCCTCCCTATCCCCTATAAAAAAGACCCTAAACCCCTGGAGAGAGAAACAGAAATGCTAACAACATTACTCTCTCAGGCATGTAATCGGAGGGGATCTTTCTTCTCTCTTGCCAAAGATAATAAATGAATGTTTTCTTCAAGCTAACATGATTTTGTGAAACCATTATTTTATTTTAAAAGTACTGCAGAACTCAACTCTGGTCTATTTTTAAAATGATAGATTAAACAGAAAATTTGTAATTAAATACTGTCCTGGTTGCTTTGCTACAAAAAGACAAAAGACCAAATGTCAATTTGAAATTAAACTCATATAGAAGCTGAGCAAACAATAAGGGGATGTATCACTAAGTAAATTATAGCAGTGCAGATATATAACAGATATCCTGATTATCTTTTTTATTGTTGTTAAACCACTAGGCATATGCAACTCCATCATAATGTGTTTCATGCCAGTACTTTTGAAGAACTAGAGGCAATAAAAGCATGTAAGTTTATGTTACTATGTATTATAATAGACTCAATGGCTGCTGAATTCAGATTTGAAGCAGTTGCAAGAAAGGCCTCAGCACTGTGATACTCAGTGCTGCAAACCCTCAACTTCCAGTGCTCCAGGAGTCAGTGATGCCAGCCCAGCCAGGGATGTGTGCTTCCTTCCTCCTTACTGCTCTCATGGCATCCACAACACCCATCTCACCAAGCAAGGAGATACTTAAACCAGTCCAAAGGGAAAACTAAGAGAAGTTTGCTGCTGGAAATTGTGAGACTGACTTTCAGATGTGGGCATTGTCCTGAGAACTGTCTCAAACCAGTATGTGCAGATAGGCTTGGGACCACCACCACAACAGGAGACATGCTCCTGTCTCCCAGGCCCAGGTGCCTCTGCCAGGTGGGACTGAAGGCCAGAAGTTGCCTCCTTCATGCTTTCATGGTTCTAAGCATATAAGAGCAGATCCCTCTGTTTTCCTGGTCCTCTGCAGCATAGCTTCCATCCTGAACTTTTTTTTTTTTAAAAAAGGAGAGGGGGAGAGGAGGAGGAGGAAGGAGAGGGGCTTCTTTTTCACCACAGAAGCATATCTATACCAGTGGCAAATTAGATACTCCAAATGTAGGTTTCAATTCTTTTCAGGGCCAGGATAAATAAGAATTTGTATCACCTGGTTTCTAAGATGGTGCATTTGCAGCAAAATAAAAGCATCCATTGCCTCTGAGTCCTACTCTTCCTCTGAGCGAATGGAAGGTTGCCAGTGCTGCTGAGACATCATCATGTGCCCATCACAGGCTCTTCAGGAGCCTGTGGTGGGGGCACCTGTCAAATATGTAGGTGGGCTTTTAGTCAAGTGCACCCAGGATGGTGACATTTGTCAGTGTATGCAACAGTAAGGGTCCAGGTAAATGAACCTGATATGGAAAGCTAGGTTACTGCCATTAGGTGCCTTAGGAAGGGTGAGTAGGGCTTTCTTGGGTCATGCTGTTGGAGCAAGGTGTGTTAGCTCCAAGTCATGCTTGGTGTGACAATAGTGATTGTAGATCTCACCCTAAACATCTTGCTGTAGCAGGGAGAAGACCTGTACTGGAGAGAACCTGAAGATGCTGAGTCCTGAATCATATTCGAAACTGGAACAAAACCCCTTTGCAACTTACTAGACCTTCTTTTTTTTTAATGTTAGGAGATAAAACATAGGCAAAATAATGTAGGAACATATTTTGTGGAGATTAGGAGAAATAATGGAAATAATAATTAGTAATAGATAGTAATAAGGAGAAATTATGGAAAAGACTTAAAGTTGAAACTAAGTCTTGTGGAGTTAAGGATTTTAATTTTCTTTGTCTCACTCTCTTTTTAAAATTATGTTTTGTGGACAGTTAAAAACCTTAAAATGGAGGTACAGGTCTCTGGACAGTATATTTAAGTCTGTTCATGATATTTGCAATTCTCTTTGTTTCCTTCCAGAGAAATAAGTTATCCCTCTCCCAGGGCTCCAGAGAACACCAGTACCAATCCCTTCAAAGAGCTCCCTGTAGCCTTCCTCCTCAATTTTTCCAGATTCTCTTAGCCAGAGGTACCTTTTTTCCCCCCTGCATTCCTGTTGTTTTTATAACAGATATATTCAGATACCTTTTTCATTTTCTCTAACATACAGCTTCTGTTTGAGGCCCTAAGGCTTCCAAGTAAAATGCAAAAATAGTGTGAGAATGAAGCTTCCAGACAGTCTTTCTTCAATCTGAGTATAAACAGCAAGGTTTTTAGCTCATCAGACTACCTTTTCAAAGTCTTTTATTTTTTGGAAATGTTTGTGAGACAGAATTTGGATTTTTAAAATCAGTTTTTCATTTTCTGTCTTTAAAACAAATCATGCCCATCAGTGGATTCAAGTGTGAACAGTGGACTCTTTCAAGACTTTTCAAGTTTTGATGCAATTAATCCTTGTTCCTCTGCCTGCTGGTAGACCTGGGACCGGACTCACAGCCCAACTTTTCTCATGGTCTCAACACCTCCCACTCTTTGCAGGCACTGCTGTGACTGCTGCCATTCCTCCTCAGCTCTGCTGCTTCCCTGATCTCAGCACCAGGGCTCCCCTATAACACCTCTCTAACAGATCCTGCATTGTCCAGTTGAATCCCTATTTACTGTTTTGTCTGGCATCTTTTTCACAAATCCTCCAAAAACCTCTAAGTTCAGGCTTTGTCTCCCTGTGTCTGCTATCCTTATCTGTGCTAAACACCTTCCCAGCACACCTTCCCAGCTTACACAGACTTTTCAGGCTTGAATTAATCCTTTCCCCTGTCTGGGTTTGCACTTGCACACTTTCCTCACGCTGTACCTTAGGAAACTTTTCTTTTCTGCCTTCATTTAGTGCAGAGAGATGCAATGTTTAGAAAGGAAGGAGGCCTGTATGGAAATTTTTTAAGCATGGATCAGAGCATTTAAAGAAGGTAAATCATGAGAGACAGAGAGAGCAGGAATCACCAGTCAAACAAACTGAAAAACCGAAAGAAAGTATTTTATAAAGCCATACATTGCTGCCTTTCTCCTTAAGCCCTTCCTTCTACATGGAACAGATAGCCCAGTCTCAAAAATAAACCTCAAAAATAAAGAGAATTGCAGGAGCTGTGAAGACAAATTCCTTTTTTTATGAACTTACACAGAGCCGAGGGTCAGAGAAAATGAGACAGAAGGATCTGTGGGGGCAGCACAGGCACCATGGTGACAAATGAGGTGGCACTTGCTGGATGCCAAGATGATTCCCCTTGTCACAGTGTTTGCCAGAGATCAGGAGGCAGATGTGCCTCACACAGATGTTTCCCAGGGACAGAGAAGGAGACATTTATAAAACATTGGAAGCACCAGAACAAAGGTTTGTCTGGGGGGAATAAAGTCAAAGAGAATGTGCCTCTGTGCTGAATTTCCTTCAGCTCCAACTCTGACAGATGCTGTGGTACCAGCATTCTTTCTACATGCCTTGCCAACACAGAGATGGTGTACAAGGGTTTGTGCTCTAATTTAACAGGGAAAACCAGGTTGCTTTTCATTCTTACAATACTACCACAGTTACTACCATTACTAAAATAACAATAAAACAGGTCCATCCCAGTCCAAGCATCATCAGATGATTTTTAAACCAGGGAAGTTTTCTGCATATAAAATATAATAAAAACACTCAATAATGATGTGGGATGACTTCCCTGACTATCTGCTGCCAACTAAAATGCAAATGTGATCACTGCCTTGAATTTGAACCCGGAAAACTGCTAAAATGCCAGAAAGAAGTGGGCTTTTGCCTAATGACTAAAAAGTCTTAGTCCTTCCTCCAAGTAATGAGTTTGGCAGTATTAGTGTAATGTGCTTCATACCCTTTAAAAAAATAAACATTTCTGGTTTAGATACAATCTAAATGAGCTTGGAATTAAAATAATTCTTCATTGGCTTCAAACTAGATGGATTGGCCATGCCTGAGCATTACTGCTGCTTAATTTAATATGACATATTGGCCTGGCATTTCCATTTTTAATGTGGGAAGCTGTGTTTATAAATAATACCTTTCATCTCAGGAACAGCAGTTTAAATTTTTTGAAAACTAACAGAGATCTATTTAAATAGTGTCTTGCACACTGCTCAGGCTGGGTACCCTGAGAAAATGTAAATTTGTCTTATGATAAATGAACCCATGGATAACTTCAAAAAACTTCCATTTTTTGCCTCCTGCAGCTTTTCCTGCCATGAAGCATTCAAGATAAAGTATTTCTTGGATGCTTTGATAGCACTGAGGAAGGTGAGCATTTGATTGACATCTTGCAAAATACTTCTGGCCTGACATTTTCATGTCATGTCCTGCAAAGGAGGTATATGCATCATACTGACAACATGCAGGAATTCTTTCCTCCCTAGTTACAAAACCAAAAGTTATCCTGAACAGTGCAGGAAATGTAGCCTGGAGATATTTCTAGCCCCATCTCTTCTGATTTTCTGACCATATCTATAAAATTGCTGCAACTTTGGCCACCATGAGCTGAAGCAGAGCAGTGCGTGAGTTCTCTCTGCCTTCCTTGAGGGGTAGCTTTGAAGCATGTGATAGCATCAAGCCCAGTGCAAATGTAGCAACCAGGGCCATTTTCATTCCAAAAATCATCCTAAACTTTACACACTAGCATGGAAGTTAGAGCACTAAGCAAGAAAAAAAGAACCTTGATCTCAAACCTTCCCCAGGATGAGAGTATCTCCTGGAGGATGCTCCTCTGCACCACCAAGATTCAGGCCAAGCTGTGGTGAGGACAGGAGCAATTTTTATTTGGTCAAATTGTATTTAAATCTGATGGAAAGAGACAATCACAAGCACATCTGCTCCTGAACAAGGGGACTTGCTGCTAGGATACACCTGTCCAGGGTGTGATCCAGGAGCAGATCCAGAGTCTCACTCTGCTTCAGACTGGAAGGCATGGAAGACTGCTCATGAAGCAAAAGTGAACTCATGCATTTTGTAAGACTCACAATGACACTGACCTCAGCAACTAACAGCCAGCACCAACATCAGAAGAAAACAAATCACTTGTTCTCCAGGTCTCAAATAACACCTCTCTGCATGAAACAGGTGCAGCTGTGGTTCACGAACAACTCCACAGTACACCACTGAAATGTGCGTTCTTGGGGAGGGGATTGTAGAGTAGAAAACAATCTTAGATAGGCAGAAAACAGTTATTCTTTTAATTTGATAAGCCTTTTCCTAGCCATTGATCAGCAGAGGCAAGCAGGAGTTGTATCTACATCACAGTTGCAACAAAGCCATCCCTGTACGCTAAAAATTTTTAGCTCTTGCTGATGAGAGTTTTGCTTTTTGGGGACCCCCTTCTAGAATGAAGCAGCCCAGTTACTCAGCATGCTGGAAATGCAGCTGAGTGGGAGCAGAGGGAATGGAAGAGCTGGGCTATAAAACAGAAGATGACTAGTCAGAGGATATAATTTTATCCTGTGTACTGGAGCCCACGGCAAGTGTGCCACACGTTGGGACACATTGAAGGGCTGCTTTAGATCTGGAGCAAACACTTCCAAAATCTGAGAATTAGCAGGCAACTTTGTGACTAGAAAAAGCTGCCTGGCAGCTTTGAATTATATTGTTTTCCAAGGCTGAGGAAAACCTATTGCAAGGAGGCTGTGTCCAGGGTTACTCTTGGTTTGGTTAGGAAGGGATCTTCCCTTTTTTCTGTGCTTATCTAAGTCCCTTGCATGTAAAGCATTGAAACTGTGACTCCACTGCAAAATAGCTGCAAAGTTCCTAAGGGTTTTAGACAGCCACTTTCAGCAGCCTTCATAAGAGGACCAGAGAAGCTCAGCTAAAGTCAAACTGCCATGAAACATCCAAAAAAGACTTCTCTTTCTGCAATGTGCAAGCAGTAGCAATGAGATACCCGTCCAAGGGACCCTATATCAAGTTACAGCTGTGCTGAGGAGCAAAATTGCTGCTGTCAGTTATAAAGCACAAGCACTGCAGGGGGAAATACCAAATGCCTTTACAGTGCCCTAATGACCATGAGTCAAGAGCATTATTTATATTTGGCAAAAACCCAGCATGAATCCAGTAAGGTCAAGCACTGTCACTGTCACCTGCTTTCCCCTGCTGACCTGCCTGCCCTTGGGGGAGCCCAAGGCAAAGCTCAGGGGATGAGGGTCTCCAAGCCTGTGAGCAGCACCAAGCTGCCCTGCTAAGCTCTGTACTGTGTTGGTATCTCTGCATTGTCAGCCACCATCCCCTCAAGTCTCCTTCCCTGGTGGCACCAAGAAGATGGATGTAAAAAATTGACCAAATAATTTCTATTGTTTTTAATTTCCACAAACAGGAACTAGATGGTTAGATTTTGTTTGTAGTAGCTAAACAATCTCATAAATGGCTGGAGAGCTAATGAAATGTACTTCAGTAACTGGACTGGTATATGATTTAATTTTCCCAAAGATTCAAAAACTATATAATTATCAGGATTTCTCAAAAAAAAAAAAAAAGTTTGAAGACTGCTGATACATCCAGAAATTTTTATTCTTCTATTCTTCACAATTATTTTTCCTTTCTAATAGGGTTAGGATTCTTCTTAACCTACTAAGTTTTAAATGTTGTCTATAGATCATATTAATTTGAATCTAATAATTTAGATAGAACTCCTTCAATGTCTGCTGTCAATTCATTTATGAGTTGCATTCACAGTACAGAAAGCAAGTATACAGCAAATTATTTTTAATTTCTTTGGTATACTAAAATGTGGAAGAATTATTAGAATTCACCACACTTGGGCCAGGGAAAAGAGTTCCTTCAGGCTTGAAATTTCAGATTGGCTTCCTAATAAGTTATATTCATAATGTAGAATTTAATTATACTAAACGAGATATTCAAAAGACTTTTCACTTTTATGCAGCTGCTGAAACTGTAGTTACAGTTAATTAATAGCACAATAATCAACCAGTCTTTATGTCTGGGTCAGATTTCTCTTATATAAATGTAGTCCTGCAAAATCCATATTTGAGCTCTGTGTAGTTACTTGGACTCTTCACAGCTGCTGAGAGAGAGGGTGACCAAACTGTGCTCAGGCGCACCCTGAAGATGGTTACTGCCTTAGGGATGTTCATCTCCCTGTCTAAGCAGGGAGAAGAGCTGGTTTAGCTCAGGTGCCTCACTTTTACATAGCTGAAGTCAGGTAAGAAGGACTTAAGTCTCCATCTCTTGGGATTATTGCATGGTTGTTGGGTTTTTTTTTTTTTGTTTTGGTTTTGTTTTGTTTTTCAGGGAACAGAATATTCTCTTTATTTTTTGGCAATTTCTAGTCATGTTAAGTCTTTGGAATTATACAAAACTAAAGCTTTAGAATAGAGAATTAATCCCATCACAAAAATTTAATCAATTAGATTTGGAAGTAAAGAATGCAATTTATGCTTCATACATTTCTTTGCCCCATCTTTTCTTCCCTGTGGAAGACTGCTTCAAGATACTGCTTTTTCAGATCATATACCCATAAATATGGGAAAATACATACTAGTAGGGTTATCATTCCTATTAGTAATATGTACAATTTAAACTTTTCATGAAGAAAGGATATCCTAAAATGATGCTATAACTTTTTTCAAGGTTTGTGTCATGCAGTTAAAGTGCATTTGAAGATATTTATAAATTACATGTATTTCCAATATGTGTATGGTATATCATTGGTTTGGATTCTTAGTTATCATTATTAGAAGTCATATCTCAATAATGCTGCAATCTACATTTTTCGTCCTCAGATAATGATATCTTAAAAGTACCTATCCCTTCTTGAATCTGAGTCCATTGAGAATACAATATAGTGATACACCAAAAAAAATAGAACTGAAAATCTTGCCCTATTTTTTGTGGTTATATCAGGTTATATACAAAAAGTTAATTTAATCATAGTGCTTTCATAAGTATTTCAAATGGTTATTTTGAATATATGTTCCAGAGAGGTATTTTGAATGTAGGATCCCATGAGGCCTGTAGCAGTAAGTCCATTAAGTATCTGTGTATAATATTTGAAAAGATCAAAGGGTAGGATGAAAAGAATAAAAATATGGCCATGTCTGATGCTCATGCAGTCTGCCAAATATTACAAACAGAAATGGAAGATTGATCTGAAATATAATGTTTGAAGAGCATCAAGGATTACACAGCCTTGTGAACAGTGGTGAGGACATCTGGAACACAGCTTTTCCACCTATCCTCCCAAAAGTCAGACAGAGGGGGTTTGAAAGGGACAGGCAAATCAACAAATGGTTACAGGACTGGTGCTACAGCCAGGGGTTTGGCTGCTTGGATAATGGGACTCTCTTTGAGAAGCCTGAGGAGTGATAGGGCCCATCTGCCAGAGAAGGGGAAGATCTTTGGTCACAGGCTTGCTGATCTGGGGAAGAGGCTAAAACTGCAGCTGCTGGGGAGAAGAAGCCTCAGTCCATCCCAATCATACTAGTTTGATACCAGGACGAGCAAGAAATGCCAAGAGCCTGGAGAGGATTTACAGGTCAGCAGGAGGGCATCTGAAGAGCAGCACTGGGGATTCTTTGAGAATCATAGAAGCTTAAAATCATTAACATTAAAAAAGACTCCCAGATCATTGGGTTCCAACCTTTGAACAGACACCACCTTATCAACTAAACCATAGCACCAAGTGCTACATCTCTTGAACACTTCCAGGGATAGTGGCTCCACCACTACCTTGGGCAGCCCATTCCAATGTTTAACCACCCTTTCGGTGAAGAAATTCTTCCAGATGTCCATCTGAACATCCTCTGATGCAGCTTGAGGCTGTTTCCTCTTACCCTGTCGCAGGCTGCCTAAGAGAACAACCCCTGCCTGGCTTCAACATCTTTTCAGGGACTTTTAGGGAGTGAGCCCCCCTGAGCCTCCTTCTCTCCAGGTTTAACCCCCCCAGCTGCCTCAGCCACTCCTCACACGACTCACTCTCCAGCCCCCTCACCAACCTTGTTGCCCTGTTGAGAGTCCCTCTTCAATGTCTCTGTGCAAACGCACAAAACACGTTTTGTTTAAATGAACAGGAGGAGCTGGAGTTGTGCTCACCTCTGCAAGGCTGTGAACCTGCTGGCATGACAGAGACGTGGTGGGATGGACCCTGGGATGGGAGTGCTCAAATGGAGGGATGTAGGCACTTTGGGAAGGACTGGCAGGGAGACCAGCAGGAGGCATCTCCACCTATGTAAATGGGCAGCAGCAGTACCAGGATATTGTTCCTGTTCCGAACGGCTCAAATAACAACATGTAAAAACTCCGGTTTCTTTGGAGGGCATCACAGCAAAGGTTGATTGAAAGACACACTCTGTTACACAGTGTTTTGGTACAATGAGTATGGTTGGCCATTTAGAGCCCACACCTCCTTGTAAATATCTTTGCCAGTAAACAAGTTGGAAAAACACCAGGTGTCGGGATAGAGAACATCTACAAGGACTGTTTGGGTTCCTCCTTACCACTTCTTAGGCCAGAGTGGGAAAGTTGTGTACCTGGCTTTCCCACAGGCTCAAGCTAGTTTCTGAAGCCTAAAAATCTATTTTCTGACCACTGTCAGTTCCCAGCTCTGCCTGCAGATGGGTGAGGAGCTGACTGAGAGCTCAGGGGTCAGGACTAAAGGGAGGGCAGGGACAGGTAACATTTTAACAGAGGTCTGTGACAGGCTGCCCTACCAGGAGTTCTGAACAGATGAAGCCCTCGACAGACAGGTAGGAGCAGCCTCCCATTCAGGAGTCCTGGTCTCCAAGGAGCACTTCAACCACCCAATCTTCCAATATCTGTTGGAAGCAAAACACAGCAGGGTATAGCCAATCCAGAACGTTCCTGGAATGCACTAATGACAACTTCCTACTCCAAGTGACAGAGCTGCTGTTGAGGAGAGGAGCTGTGCTGTGCTGGACCTGGCTCTCACAAAGAGGGGCTGGTGAGGAATGTGAGACTCAGGGGAAGCCTGGGCTGCAGTGACCAGAGAATGGTGGAGTTTGAGATCCTTAGGGCAGTGAGGAGGGTGCACAGCCAGCTCAGTGCCCTGGACTTCAGGAGAGCAGACTTGGGCCTCTTCAGGGACCTGCTTGGTAAAGTACCAGCCCTGAAGGGAAGAGGAGCCCTAGGAAGCTGGCTGATGTTCAAACATCACCTCTTCCAAGCTCAGCAATGCATCCCAGCAAAGAGGAAGACGGGCAAAAACTCCAGGAGGCCTTTGGGGATGGACAAGGAACTCCTGGACAAACTCAAACACAGAAATGAAGCCTACAGAGGGTGGAAGCAAGGACAGCTAGCATGGGAGGAATACAGAGACATTCTCCAAGCAGCCAGGGATCAGGTTAGGAAACCTAGAGCTCTGATAGAATTAAATCTGGCCAGGGATGTCAAGGGTAAGAAGAGAAGCTGCCATAGGTACATCAGTGATAAAAGGAAGACTACAAAATGTGGGTCTCTCAGGAAGGAAAGAGGAGACCTGGTTACCTGGGATGTAGGGAAGGCTGAGGTGCTCAGCGACTGTTTTGCCTCATTCCTCACCAGCAAGCTCTGCAGTCACACCACTTGAGTCACAGAAGGCAAAGGCAGGGACTGGGAGAATGAAAAACCACCCACCACAGGAGATCAGGTTTGAGACCATCACAGGAGCTGAAGGTGCACGAGTCCAGGGGACCTGATGAGATGCACCCACGGGGTCCTGAGGAAGCTGGTGGATGAAGTTGCTAAGGCACTGTAAACCACATTTGAGAAGTCATGGCAGTTCAGTGAAGCTCCCACTGATTGGAAAAGGGGAAACATAACTCCAATTTTTAAAAAGGAAAAAAGGAAAGATCTGGGTAACTACAGGCTGGTCAGTCTCACCTCTGTGCCTGGCAAGATCATGGAGCTAATCTGTCTGGAAACTATGCCAAGGCACATCTAAATTAAGAAGGTGATTGGTGACAGCTAATGTGGCCTCACTAAGGCATATTTAGGACATGTACCTAATTTCTGAGTAATAAAAAAAGTTAGGCAACGTTTTTATTTCAAATAACCACCTACTATTGCAGCTGCAGATGTATCATTCAGTTCCTAAATTCTCTTCTGTCACAGAATCATTTTGCCTTATCTTTAAATAAAGCTCTATTCAGAGGATATAGCCTGGAAAAACTATGCCTTATTCGTGAAATTGTTGCTATAATCTAATCAATTAAGATCTTAATGTGTAGGCTTTTTAGCTAGTTTTGACTGAGAAAAAACATTTAGAATTCAGATTGTGGTTTTGGTAACTGTAGCGTCAACTGTGAAATGAAAATCAGGGTTTTGGTTTTTTTTTAATAATTCAGAGATTCTTTTTTATGAATGAAAGAAATTGCAGTCCTAAAAAAGTCAAGGCATGTAATCAGAACTTGTAAAATATTCCATTCTGTTTTATGACATCTCAACTCCAATCAAATAAACAGAGCCAGAAAGAACCAGAGACTTGATTGACTGTTTAAAGGAAAAGCTGTCACTTTGATTACAGGCAAGTGAGCAGACACATTACTAAATGTAAACTGCATTTAATTTTATTATGCAAGCAGATTTAATAACGTCACAAATAAGTTATGCAAACTGAAACACTGGGTGCAACTGCATACAAATTTCTGATACTGAGTAGGGGGTGTGGATCATAGCTATTTTCAATTTAAATGTTCTAAATTTAATGGGGAGCAAAAGGTAATTAAAATGAGTGAGCATCAGAGGAAAAAAAACCCCCACACCATGTTGTTTCAAATCAAGGTGGTAGAGCTTTCAAATAGGTTTTTAAGAGTAGATTATTGCAATGCTGTAAAAAAATGCCCTTATGGTGATTCTATTCAAAAATTTGCAGCATTTTCCTACTATCTTTTTCCTCTGGTTTTATCCCCCATGTGAAAATAATTTTGAAATTCAAAATGACTCATTAAGTGTGATGGATGTTTGACACTAAGCTTGCACAGATTTTTTTTTGGTCTACCCACAGAAGGAAGCAAGACACAAACCATTTCATAGAATCATAGAATCATTTAAAACCAAAAAGACCTCAGAGACCATCAAGTAGGATGGTAAACACAGCACTGCCAAGTGCACCTCTAAGTCCTGTCCCTAAACACCACACCTGCATGTCCTATAAATACCTCCAGGGATGGTGATTCCACCACTTCCCTGGGCAACCTGTTCCAGGGCTTGACAACTCCTTTGGTGAAGAAATCTTTCCTGATATTCAATCTTTATCTCCCCTGGAGCAACTTGAGGCCATTTATTATCCATCCTCTCTGATTAGGAGAATTTTTTTTTTCCTTACCTTGCTTCCCAGGGGAGATAGTTCAAACCAGACTCAGCTGAGGACTTCTGAAAACGCTGGGATATCCAGCTGTTGTAAGCCCAAAAGTGGACTTTGCAGCAGTGGCAGTAGCTCTGTGCTGCTGTATATTGAGGGGAGATCAGACTTCAGCTGTGTTTTCCCACAGCCCATGGGACCCTGGTTTGCCAAGCAAGAGACCCCATCCCTGCCTGCTTATTTCTGCCTCCTGACCCACCCAGCAACACAGAGTCACAGACCTGGGACTGCTCTGGTAATGTACAGCTGAGAGAAATGTGCAATTACAACATCTGATGCACATCAGACAAAACTCAGGAGGGAAACTGAGATGGGGAGATAGGCAGGGGTGAGGGCTACATGAATCCCAATAGGAGAGCAGCACAGCTCCCTGTCTGAGCACTTGTTCCTGCAAAGACAGGAAAAAAATGTTGGTGGGTTTGTAGGATTCACCCAGGGAGCCTGTAGTAAAACACAACCGTCCTGAAGCAGTAGATGGCACATTCTTACAGCAACAATATGCCCAAGAAAAAGCAATCCTATAGCAGGCTTTGTGGTGTTGGCTTAAAAGAAAAATAATTTAGTCACTGGAGAGGAAGCTGGCAAAGCTTGGAGATCAGAAATCACAATCTGATTACGTTCAGTGTAGAAAAACAGAGAATAAGGGTTAGTCAAGTTGAGGGAAGTTATGAGAAGTCATTCTTTTCTGACTATCTTTTTTTTTTCTGGCTCCTCAGGGCACTCTTTAGAAACCTGTATTAGTAGCTGATTAAAAAGCCATGAATGTACAGTTGAAAAGATGTAATGTTTTTCTAAAAGCTCTTTTAAGTTCACTAACAAAATGAAGGTGATGAGTTGAATAACAAATATTGCAAAGAGAAATGGGAGGAATAGACAGCAGTCAGTGCAAACTCAGGGCAAGCTTTTGGAGGACAGAAAAATGGAAAAGAGATCAGCAGGTAAGACCTTTGGAAAAGATACAATTAAGCATCAGTGTGAATGGTGATAGGGAATTAAAACAAGTATATTAGAAAGAGAATGAGAACTATATGGAGAAAAAGAATTCTTAGTATACTAAATATACCTGTCATGAAGAAGAATGATAGCACAGCTAGTAATGAATGAAAATAGCAGAGTTTTCAACAACTACTAATAATAGTTTTTTGTTTGGAAGGAAACAGAATAGGTGAGCTATGTTCATGTTCATGAAGACATGAGATGTGTTTATTATTCAAAAGGCACTGAAAAACAAGATGTTATTTCCAACTGCTAGCCATTTTTAAACTAGCTGCCCTAAGTATCAGCATAAAAAGGCAAGGCAAGGAGATGTGAGACTGATGCACCTATCTGCAGTGCTGTTAACTCAGAATGCATAACAAAATTCCACAGAGTAAATGTTCAGACCTGACCAGCAGCCCGTTGTGGGCAGCTGAAGAACACAGCTATTCTGACAAAAACCTCAAATACAAAAACTAATTAACAATGATCAGACCAATGAAAGTCACTCAGCACAATTTGACCTCAACAAGACTTGGCAACACAAACCTGATTTCATTCTTCAGTGAGTTTACTTCCTGTCTGATTGTTGTACTCTATATACATAATAGATGTAATGGATGTATTTTTATTTTTTATCATCACACACACATCCCAGTTTAGGAATTGGCACTTTACAATATCAATAACCTCACGCTAAACTCTTTTAAGATCTCAAAGGGCAATCCATGAGGGCATCTCTTAAGTGATTCTCACCAAAATTAGTGTCAAGTGATACTCTTCATCTTTTCTATTTGTGTTCTAGAAATAAATATAAAATCATTCCTAATACAATTTGGCTTAAGCCTATATACAGGAATTTATCTAATGATGTCTACAGCAATGAGGGCAGAGCACCAGCAGAGAATGCTCTCAACAGATCACAAGTTGAGCCCAGACCACAAGCTGAGTCCAAATCGTTATAACAGAGCTGAAAGAAATTCTGTATGTGTTTGAACATGGGGTGCAGGTCATGCAAAGAGACAAAGAACATCTGTCCCAGCACAAAGCACTTCTAAAAGATTGAAGCATCTTGAATGAGAAACTGAGTATTATTACAGAAGTTAACAATTCTGGTACCTACATTTTAAAGGAAAATAAAACTATTTGGGATCACAAAAATTATTGAAATGATTGAAAATTATTATGTGAAATAAAATCAAATTAAATTTAATTAAAATTGTTTAAATTTCTCACAGTTTTAAGGACAACTAAGGAGTCTGTTTTTCCTGTCAAAGAAGGGACTGGGAAATTACATGAGTTGATTGCCTTGCTGGAAAAAGATGAGTAAGAACCCAGTTTTAGCAAAGACTAGCACACAGAGAGGCAACAGCTGAATATTGAGGTCATCCACAGCCAGGTGAGAAATAAAGCACCCTTCAAAAAATGACAGGCCTCAGCCACTGAAGCAAGACATTAGAGGAATAAATTTGATAACCACAAGCCAGGATGAAGTGGCTTTCTGGAAGCTGTGCTTCATTTAACCAGGAGTAACTGGTCTCTAGGCAAGGATAATGGGACCAATATTCAGCCTTTTCATGCAGATCATCAGGCTGCTTGTTTAAAGGTTCCCCTCTAATCTTAAATACTAAAACCTGGCAAGACAAAAGGTAAGTGTCACAAGGATAGATGCTGAAAGTATTAGAGGACATTTAAAACAAGTAAATTATAGAGATGACACTGGGGATCACTCAATTTTTTGATAAATACCAGTATAACTTTGATTCTACAAAGATCTTAAGCAGGGCTATGATTTTAAGTGGGTGGTTAAGTCCTCAATGTTTCAATAGAATTTTAGCATCTGTTCAGCTCAATCAAAGTTTTATCTGAATATTTAGGGCTGTGAAATTTCTTTTTTCAATATTTAAGTGCATCTTCTGCACAGTTTATCATATGTCATCGATTATAACTGATTTCCTCAGTCTTTAAGGAAAGAGGAATCAAACTGAATCACGTTTATAGTGTTCTAAACCTCTCTCGAGCAAAGAAGTTATTAAAGCAGAGGTTTGTCTGCGAGCCAAATAAGATGAATATAATGGTAAGAGATCAAACTTAGAAAAGAGGGTTTGTGAATTTACTTCAATCTCTGTAGCATGGAAGAGCATGAGGAAACCTGAAAAATCATACTTAATTTCATGCTGTTTCAATATGCCTCACAGTATGTTCAATGTACATTTTTGCAGAGCCACAAATACTGTCCTTTTGTCTATATCTGGCACATTTGGTCTTTGATGAAACAGTTCCTCCATCCTCTTCTTCATCCTCAGTTTCTATATATTGAAACTCATCTGTAATGAGATATTAATGGCAGTGAAGAGCACTGGGTCTACTCTTTTCTTCCAGAAACACATAGTAAAAATTTCAAAAGTTTCTCGTTTTGGCCTCCAGAGGTCATCAAGACCTTTACCTTGGAATGCAGTGTGTGCAGAGTGAGGGTGGCTGGAAAAATCCCATTCATAGCTTCAGTGACTCATCAGTCTTGTTAGGGACCAGAATAAAAAGTGAAAAAGTCTATTCCAAAAATATACTATGTGGAAAATAAATAGAAAAAGATAAGAGATAAAGGGGGGGGGGGGGGGGGGCGGGCAAGAGGTGGAGGAGGAGGAGAAGAAAGAGAATGAGAAGGAGGAGAAGGAGGAGAAGAAGGAGAAGGAGGAGAAGGGAAGAAGTAGTAGTGCAAGAAGTACAAGAAAAAGTACAAGAACAAGAAGGGGAGAAAGAAGAAGGGGGAGGGGAGAAAAAGCAAGGGAAAAAGAAACCTAACCAATTAATTAGTCTATTTAATCAGTGTTAAATATTTCCTCAGTTATTTTATTTGCAAAGTGTTCTCCAAATATGCATAGGGAAAGCTTATCTGTTGCCTGGCACTACACAGGGCAATCTTTGACCATGTAGAAATCAAACTAAGATCTCAAGCAGCCAGATAGAAAAGTCCAAATGTCTTGTAGGCCAGGATTTCACTCATTTGGAGACAGAATGCCAGGCTGTGCAAGTCAGATAATTCCTCTGCCCCAGTGCAGTGACAGAGGAGAAGACGTGAGCGCAGAACCTCGCAGGTGCCCACATTGCTCCTGCCACTGCTTCCCTGATGGAGTTGGCACAGGAAGCTGGGTTGTGCTGGAGAGGCTGGGGGATGCTGAAGCCCCTCCCCTGCAGCAGGAAAGACAGATTTTTGGCTATAGGTTGTTAAGTCAAAGTCTGGAATCAATAATTACTGGGCTCAATTTCTTAGCAGTCTTGTTTGCGAAGTTAATATGTGTGTAAAGTACCAATTTGCCTCTGAGAACTGTCCCAATCTCTTCAGAAATTTGGCAGAATATACTCAGAAAGCACATTATATTTATTCTTAATTAAGGAATTCCAAGAAAGTATTTTACCTGTGATGTCAAAATGAAATGTGAAGGTAGTTAATGAGAGTGGAAACCTAGTCTGAATCTGCAGAGAACCAGCAAAGTTTTTTATGTAAAAGATCCAGTAGAATGTATCTATGCTGCATGGAAATCTTTGAGGGACTATGCCAAATGAAATCCAGGCTATCAGGATACTTATAAATGCAATATCTTTGCCTCAGTGTTCCTCATAGTGTCATTCCTAGTTTTGTTACTTAAATTCTTTCTATGATATGATCTCTAGATATCATTCCCAAACTGCTTCATACTTCAGCCCTACTAAAAATATCATTCCAAGGGTGTCCCTAGCCCATGTTTCCTCTTCATGCAGACATATTTCTCAATATAACAAAACGAAAGGAGCATTGAAAAAAGTCCCCAAATTTGTGATATGATAATGGATAGCAAGGATAATTGCTAGAACTGGAGAAGCACTTGCAGGAAACTAGAGTGTCATGGAGAAAGTACTTCTATTTTTGTACAAGTTTCTGCACTTCTACCATCCTTTGGCTTCTACTGCTTCTTAATAAGATGCCTAAGATTTTTAGCAGGTTTTAAAAAATAATGGGTATGATTTCTAGGATAACAGTATCTATTAAGAGGTTGCAGGATGTAAAGTAGCGTGATATTACCTTGAGATGATTACATATCTCTCCTTCAACATATTTGTCAGCTTCAATTTTTCTTTTCATTTCAAATTTCTGCCATTTAATTATCAAGGGAGGCTGTCACAGAATGGAGAAAATTCCAGGCTTATGCAAACCACTGGGTTCCTTGTGTACATGAGAGGAAAAAGTTAGAGTTGTTTAGATGGAAAGAAATCTCAATAACCAAAAGAAAACAGTGTCTGATACTTTCATGATGGTGCAATTTTTCTTGTCAAATCTATGAGAACACATTAGCATACTTCAATTTAGATGACAGGTTTTCTTGATTACATTTACGGACAATTTAGTCTGTTCTCAAACCCAAAAGTGCTTTTAATGTCTTGTGTTGAGGTCTTGTGATCTGCATTCATATGGTTTAGGGGTGGACTGGGCAGTGCTGGGTTAACAGTTGAACTTGATGGTCTTAAAAGACTTTTCCAACCTAAATGACTCTATGGTTCTATGATCAGCAATATCAATAAGGATATTGTGGGTAATTTTTCTTTGGCTCGTGGGATAATCAGCAACACAAAGAAAAGCAAGCATAAACACATGACACTATATTTTCTCTGTAAAAAAATGGCAGCATAAGTTATGTTTCAGCTTGTTCCTTTCCCTGGTTTTCACTCTTTGGAATATTTTGCTTGCTTTTTGAGAAAATTACGACAGAAACTAATTCCAGATAAATGCCTCAGTAGTAGTAAAACTACTCCTCTTAGGAAAAACATAGACCAGCGATGGGGAAAAGCCTCAAAGATTTGCAGTTCACCTTATTATCAACTTCAATCACAGTAATGGCACTCAATCTGCATGTCCAAGGCAGTAGAACACAATGGCAGCCAGGGAAACCCACTGAAATATTTGAGAAGTGGAACTTGATTTCACACTATGTCCATGATATGGTGGCATTCTGTCCTATAAATCAGTACACAAAATCAAAATTAACTGCACCAGTTATAGATGCAGTGATGATGCATTTTTTAAGCACTGTGCATATCCAGTATATGTCATCTGATATGAAACTGAAATTTCTCAAACAACACACAAATGAGATGTAACATAGTTATCACTTTTGTAAGAGACTTGAGTGTTTGGTGGCCACAGAAGATGAAACCTATACCTCTCTGCAGAATTAATGCATGTGGAATATAGATACCCTCTAAAAATTTAGGAAATTTTGAGACCTCGTATTAATTTATCCTGAAAGGGGTAGTTCTACCAGAATTCAGAAGAGTCACTTTCTTGGGGGAGCACAAAGAAACTTTCTTTGTGTGAAGTTTTTTCTTCACATTCAATTTAATCTGTGATCAAGCAGAGAATGTGTAGTAAGCTGCCTTTGGTGCTCTGCACCACGCTTTACTGTACGTGCTTATTGACTTCAGGAGATCTGCCAGAGCAGCTATCAGAGTGCCTATCTTGTTATGCCACCCCTAAAGTGCTCTTGTACAATGCACTCTTGTTCCTGATAACTTCTGTAATGTTTGAGTTGTTTCAATTTATTCATTGAATAAAATCTTGCAACAGCTTAAGAAGGTGACCTGCAAATAAAGCTTTGTGTAGTTCTATTGCCAAATGTCTTAGTAGTTCTACTGCTAAGTGGTATTTTTAAAAAATGCTAAAATCAAATTAAAAAGTGACTTACATTCCTAAAGGAAACATTAGGCATAAATTACATCCCTCTGGAACTTATTGATAAGATTTAAAACAGCCTGAGGAATTATGTATTTCTTCATTTAAAATCTTGGTATCTTTTCTTGAAGATTGTACTGACAAGCACATTAGAATTGGGAAGGTGTATTTCATGAACAATAAACCCCATCAGCACAACTTACTGCCATATCCTGGGCTGATAGTTTAAGAACTCAGTAAAATACTCTGACAGGTTAAATAAGTGGTAATGGCATCATTATAGCTCTGATGGTCCAAGAATGCAAGCGAGGAAAATGTGCAGGGAGCAGTACAGGCATTACCATAGCTCTTGGAAAAAGCATTTTAATTTCTAACCTCAGAGGAACATCCTCCCTGCAAGGAGGTTCCTTTTCACCAGCAAGGTGGGGCCACAAGTGCTCTGCAAAGAGCACTCCCAGCAGCACCTGGCTCTGCACCCTTGGCTTTTTGGTGACCTGTGGCTGATGGCTGGTATGTGGAGGTAATTGTGTCAGCCCACGGGAGTTGGTAATTGCTACGTTATCACTGCTCATTTTCATTGCAGGATCTAGAGGGATGATGCTGGTGTAAGAGGAAAGAGTGGAGATTAATGGCTTTATGTGGAAGTCAAAGAAAAAAAACAGACTTTCAGTCCTCATGATTGTGAGGCCACCTATATGCTCCAGGAATCCAGCAGTTACTAATTAATTGAACAACACAATTCAGTTAGACTTAGGACAAATGTTCTCCACCCCACTTAGTCGAAAGATTTCTCCTTCTGATCAGACTGAAAGGAGACCATTTGTGCTGGAAAGCCTGACCAATATCACTTCTGTTTAAAAACCTTTTTACCCTGTTTTATAGTTATGTTTAAATAATTCTTTTTATATGTTTGTGAATTTGGCTTGTTTTCCTAGTGACAATTCCCGCACTCACAGAATTACATATTCCAAAACGCAGAGAAAATAACCAAGACAATGAGGAGCTTGTTTAAACTACCACATCAAAGATGTATGTAGCTAAGACCTCTTAAGGCAAGACATTGATAAAATCCATTCAGCAAGTACAAAACAGTAACTCCATCACTGTGATCAAAGCATTCTTGTGAAGCCCATGATCAAGTGAACACAATACTGGAAAATAAGAACCCATTTCTTGGAAATGAAGTTACTTTTAAAAGGAGAAAATTCATTGCTTGTTTACTTGTATGAATGATACTTTTTTAGTTGCTTACAGAGCCTTCATCTCTAGAAGGGGTAATGTAATTAAAGTTAACCTGTGACCAAAAGCTGAAAATATGCTTTTGGATGGAAAGATAAAACAGTCATCTACAATGTATAATACATTGAACTGGATAACAGCATTTGCTTCAAAGCTCAAGGACACCTCAGCATCTATAACTAGAAGGCTCTCAAAGGCCATAGACAGAGTCTTTCAACTGAGGTAGGTGACACTGCTTTTAAAACAGCCCCACAACATCAAAGTCTGAGTTCCTGTTAACATTTTAACCAAAGTAAGTGAAAGACAAGTACAGTCAGCTTTGCTTTTGACTTTACCATCTCAAGGCAGATATACCTCAGTAAAAATTCAAATGGCACAGCCAATAGATGTATTTGCCTTTTAAATTGTAATTCTGAAGTCTAGTGCTGATTGAAGGAGGTTTCCAACATTAACTTATTAAGGTGTTTGAGCTTTTTTAATCTTCCTGGAATTATTTTCTCTCCATTCTTGAGTGTAACAATAAAGATTAATTCTTTCCCCCCTCCCCCCAAAAAATCCCACAGATATAACCCCCTCATATCATAAAACTGAGGGACTATGGCAGAAGCTAATCCTGACCTTGCAGGAGGCATCTTACAAAAGGAAACACCCATTTACTTAAAGGAGGGCCCAAGAGAGGCTTTGTTTCCTTTCCAAACACTAAAGGGTGAGTGATAAACATCAAGTTTTGAATGCTGTGCATAACAAGCAGTATTGGAATGTCATATATTTTTCTCCTTTCCTTAAGTATTCTAAGCTTCTCCTGCATCTGGATAATTGATATTCTCAAGGCAATACCTCCCTGTATGATTCAGATACTGGAAGTATCCATGAGTAATGGGAACTGCATCTTCACACAATACAGTGAAATAGCATGATTTCAAAAAGTTCATTATTTTGATTATTGAAGTATCATCCCCATATTATCTTCAATACAGCTACTGTGGTACAAGAAATAAATTTATTGGCTCTAATGAGCATATTATGCTATCAGAACCTGAACCAAGTTCCTGCCAAACCACAGAGTGCAATCCTACCTCACTCTCTGGAGGCAGGCTGATTTTAAAGCATAAAATAGGTAAAGCAGTTTCAATATTAAACTGTTGCTATTCTTTTATTAATTAAACTGATGCTATGAACTTAATACAACGATTTGTGTTGACTTTATATATTAGTCTTGTTTGAAGCTTGTAGATTGTGCTGCAGCATACTGATAGGACACAGGCAGCTTTGGCTGGCATCCAGGAGACTGCAGTCTTCAGAAAATGTTTTTCTTAGTATGAATCAATGTGAAGCAGATTTTGTCTAGTATGGTAGAAACTCTAAAGGGGCAGTGTTGTATCCCCAATGGCCTGAGTGTGTGTGCAAAGCAATGCTTCTGGGGAAAAAGCAAAACCAGTCCTTGGGCAAAGCAGGCAGGCTTTTGGCACAACAGCCCTTCCTTTGGGAACACTGGCTCCTCTTCAAGTCTGAAATAGAAGCCACAACCCAGCTGCTATTTAAAGGTTGAGAGCAATTGCTCTGAATTTAGTTTAATTCCATCCATCAATTAGACAAATCTGAAAGGAAACGCAATTGGTACCTGGGGAACAGAGCAGGATTTTAGCAAGGAAGGAGTGATAAGGTCACTGTCTCCCATGGGACAGAGAAAGAGAAAGACCATTGATTACCACCTGTGGAACATGCAAATGCAGACTGAAATAAATTAAATTCTAGCAATTATCAGATCATGCTATTATTAAACTATACCAAATAGAAATCACTTAAATCAGCATACGATTAGCAAACAATTTTATTTGTGTAATGCAAGAAGCTGGTTCTGTGATTCTAGGGGGGTGGCTAAATCTCTCCGTTCTTTTCCAACCAGTGGTGGACATAGATGGATTTAGCCTTCATTATCAAAGATATTAGAAATAATTTTTTTTTTTCATCTACACCCATGCTATAGGGACAACATTTAATTACTCCCCTCAGCCAGAAATCCATCTGGATTTCAGCTACATCAGTACAAATATCTGCCCAGGTGTTAGGCTGATGCAAAGAGGTGCTGGCTGGGGTTTGCTTTCTTGGTGCCAGGCAGTGAGAAGGAAGCCCTGAGCTTCAGTCAGATCAGTCCAGATCCAGGGTATCTCATGTGGCATTTACTGCCATGCTCAAAGTTGCAAATGATGGTCCACGGGTGAGATGCAGAAAGCGTGGTCCCTCTGAAGACCCTAAAATAAGGAAAACAATCCCTGGCAAGTCTTGTGACTTGTCACAGAATGGATGTGTGTTGGTAACATTCTATGCAGCCAGAGAAAAAATTGTCAGACTTCAGCTTGCACCAGCTTGAGATATTTCTGAACACACACCTCCTGCACTAGGTTGAGATTCACCACAAGAGCATTATAAAGGCTGGATGATTTTACAAATCAGTTGGAAATTATGTTGCAGTAAGGAAATGGGTAGGAAAAAAAGGTAACAATATGAAATGAAGTTTTTGTTCCAAGAATGCAAAATTAAGGTAATGATAAAACCACTCTTCAGTTTTACACACAGGTCTTTTTTCATTCACAGACAAGAAAATTCTTTAGAGAAGGAAATTATAAAGTGAAAATGAAAAACACACTAGGCCAGATTTAAAAGTCAATTTTAATTGCAGAAATATCATCTTTAATTGTAGAAATAGCCTGAACTCCGAGGACAAGTAGTATGATATATCTTTTGCTCAAAGTAATTAGTTAAATACAAAAAAAGAGGTGATTAAAGGCACATGTGAATTAGTCCTTAGACTCTCTAAGAATATTCCTTGGCTGTGCTGCAAAAGAACAAAGCATTTTTATGGAAGTGAAATGACACCAAGTCCCAAGATGTCACATGAAGAAAACTTTAATAGTCTGGATGACTCCTGGTTCAACAAGAAAATTGGCCAGGGTCATTACAGGTGGGGTGGAAAAACTCTTAGATAGGAGAAATAGATAATGCCTTGCCAGTGATTTACACAACTATTTGTTATCAGACTGAATTCATGGGGTTTTTTTTCTTCATCCTGGAAAGGTTATAAACAACTTCAGTGCAAATACCACCTTGACAAATTTATTCTGAAAGGCAGTGAGCTTAACAAGCTAACTGGCATCAGGTCATATCCCTAACCATGTCAGAGTTGACTTTCTGCAGTGTCTTCCATTATCCATCTGTCAAAAAAGTAGGAGCCCTCAGCTTCTTGAGAGATGGATACAAAACTCTTACTTTCATCATCAGTAGCAACAAGCAGTGGAAGAACTTTCTCTGGATCCTCCCTGAGCACTTCACTACCTTACTTAACACTGTGTTAAGAGCAAAGACACAGAGGAACACGCTTATTTTAAGATGGTTAGAGAAACTGGACCTAAGGATGTTTTTTCCAGAGATTGACCATTAAACAGACCTTGTCCCAGCATTGGTTATGTTAAAAGGTCAGAGAAGGAGTAAAAATCCCTCCACCATCATCATCCTGGGATCTCATCCAAAGAATGGTTTATGGGCAGGAACAGAGGCCAGGATGCTCTGACCTCCAACCTCTGTGTCATCCAGGCAGGCTCTGTGCCAGGAGCAGAGGTCAGGCAAAAACAACCTCTTGCTGCTGAAGGGAGTCTTGCCAGGAATTTCAGCAGCAGAAGGATACCAATGAACAAGTTTGAATACCAATGATTCCCAGGCCCAGTGAGTCACTCCAAGCGATGGGCATCCTGGTGTGAAAGCGCTGTGGCACCAGCCCCAGGAAACCAGCACCTGCCTGGGGCTCTGCAGGCTTGGGTTGTATTTATGCAGCAGCTGAAATCACTGTGCTGGGGATACCCACACCATTTGTTCTGGTTGACTTGTTAAAGCAATTTTCTGCTTCCAGCAGCACTCCCGAGTGACCATGGGAACCCAGTGCCACCATGTGGCACCTTGGCCAAGAAGCCGCACCGGTGACTTCCCTAGACACATGGTGGACAGATGGAGATCCCCACTGCTCTGTCATTCCATATGGGGGAGGAAGGGAAGGACTCCCTGGCCTGCCTCCTCTTCTCCTGCCAGCAACTTTTATCCAAGTAAATCTGAATTTCCAGTAGCAGCTGGGTCCCCACCCTCTGTCTGTTGGGTCCTGCTGAGGTGCACCTCTGTCCTCACCAGACCCTATAGATCCTGATGTGGTCTCCAGGGACACAGATCAGCTACCATGATCTCTCCTGGCAGAGGATAATGAATAATGTTTCCTTGCAGGCAACACTCCCTGAATTTTAGCCCTCTGCTTGTCTTTAGCACAATGCCCAAGAGAAGCAGAAACCACTTACATGTTACTTATTCTTCCTGAACTTGTTCTTGGGAACAGCTGAGGAATGTTGAAATATTTCAAAAAACCCTACCCAAGGCAGAGGCAAGCATAGCAAATTTCAGCTTGAGCAGTTCTGTGTAGTGAGAAAGCAAAGAAAATAGAGCTAATAGCAAATACTGAGCAGCCTTAGCCACATGCAGTTTTACTAGCTCCAGCAGGAATGTGTGGTGTTTTTCCCATAAATACTGCATTGAAGTGCTGTATCTCTCACTCCGCTTCTGTTCAGCTAGCAGCAAAACCCTAAGCAAAATTCTCTGTATGCACAACCCTAATTGAAAACAAAGTAAATTAAATGAATTCTAAGCTGTGCCAATAATAGCTACTAGTTATTTTGCAGTAAAAATACCAATATTTTATCAGTTTTTAATAACTGTGTTTTCCCGCTGTTTGCAATGACAAGAAATTTCTTCCAGTAACAACACAGTTATTCCCATGAAATTATTCAGAAGGCCTCAAATGAGCAATATATTAAAAACATGCTAAACAAAATTACTAAAATGTAATTGTGCTGCAAAGAAACAGATATAAAGGAGGGTCTATTTCAATTTCCATTTGGTGACTTTGCTTTAATCTCATTTCCAGTGAAACACTTTTGCAAGGGTTTCCATTCAATAACTTTCACCATCACTGACAAATGGAAAGGAAGATACAGTGCTGGGTAGAATGAAACAATTTCTAGGGGATATATTATACACATTTATCTTCTTTTACGCTTGTAATTTATAAAAATAATTTGTGATTTTTTTTTAGCCTCTTCATTACCTGAAAAAAAAATTAAATCATTTATACAGTTGCTCTGCATCTCTGAATGCAATTATCCTGAATGTGCAATTAGACTTTTCAGGTAAATTATGACCATATAATAAGTCTATCTAGAATAGTTCTAGTCCAATATTTTTTGAAAAGCTAAAGTTTGACATAAAAAATTAAAGGTTGTTTCTTCAGCTGGCCTATATTCTCACTCCAGTGTCTGGATTTGTGACACACTTCTTGTGGCCTTACATTTTATAAGATTTGTCAACCAAACAGGAGTTAACAACATTTTCCTCATGCAGCTATTCAGTAACAGAATTCTTACATTTCATTTGCAGTGAAAGCAGAGAAAGAAGTGCTGTTGTTGAGCCTGCACTGACTTGTTCCCAGCTGAAGCCACTGAGCCACTTGCTCAGGGCTCTCTCTTCACAGAACACCAGAAGGGCTCACAGCACAGAGCAGGCTTTCAGTACTCAGTCTGGGTTGGGAAAGGGTCTTCTTCAGTGATTCAGGAGCTTGTAAAATATTAGAATCCTAGGGGTTATTCAAAGCTCTTTTTAACACTGTAGTGAAAAGAGTTTCTTTGGTTGCTGCTGAACAAAAAGACTGAGAAAATATGATCAAGGATGTTGAAAGGTTTTGCGGTGACAAAGAATTTCCAGAGATTTCAGAGAACTTTAAAGAATGAATAAATTATTTCTGGTTTATTGAATATTCCTCAGATACTAGTTAAACATCAATTCAGCCCCAAACTGTCTTTCTCCTTCATGGTACTCTGCCTTATTCAGAGGCAAAATGATCTTATTGTTGAGCCTGGTGAGTCCACATCACACGAGAGAATGGAGACTTATGCAACTCCCATGTGGTAACATGCTGATGGAGAAACAGTTTTTATGCCAAAATCATCCTTACAGAACTTGCCCATCCAATTCTAATTAGAAGTTGGAAAATTTTAATGAAAGAAAACCATGAATATTTTAAAGACAATAGCCTGCTGGTAAAGTATTTAAATTCAGCTTTTCTCTCTTTTTGCCTACCACCAGCCTTTGCCAGTGCCTCTCTTGGGGGACTCAGAGATGCACAAATTGTAGTCTCTCTTCCAAGCACTGGCTCTGATTTCCTCCCAGCCAGCTGTGGCCAAAAGACTTGCTGGGGAGAAAAGCTCCTTCTTGCAGAACAGTAATTGTGAGGTCTTGCCAAAACAACCGGGTTTATCCCTCACCACTCCAAAGTCACTGGCAGGGATTGCTAGTGAGTCATTGCTGCCAAAATAATCTGAAATGGTAGCTTACATCTAGAGCTGTACAGAATATTTTCACTTCAGTGACAATGCCCCTAATTTTATTGGTCATTTCCATGGTAAATAGTGTGCAGCATGGCTGGAATTTGCAGTCATGATCAAACCTTGTTTTCATAGGCGATATGAACGTGTAAGGCTGAAACTCTACACTGTACACTGGCATGTTGGACAGCTCAAGGCACAGGTGGCAGCTAGGGACATTTATTAACTTGGCTCAATATGGTAGGCACCTAACTTCCATGCAAATTACCCAAGTTAGGTACTTAGCCTGCTTGGCTGGTTTGATTTACACTCATCAATGCGTACCTACACTGGCAGGTCTCTAAATACCTTTTAAACCCACTCCATTAAAGCATAAATCTCCTCACAACCACTTGAACTTCCTTTGTGCCAGGACTGAAGGATATGTAGGCATCTGTCTGCCCCCTCACCCTTTGAAAGCCATGTGGAAATATATATATCTCATTCTGTAGCCTTGAGACTCTGGGCTCTTGCACACGAATCAGATCAGAAACTGGAGCCTCTTTATTAAACTATACCTGGATTTTTTCAGTTAAAGAAAGCAGACTACAAAAATTATTCTGCTATTCTGACATACTAGCAGAAAATTAGCTTGAATGCACAGAAGTATATAGTTATAAATAAAAAAACCAAGAAAAGATTGCATTAAACACCAAAGTCATCATGAACAGTAACAGTGATCTTTTTTAGGCTCTTTTAACCACATTTTCCCATTCTAGCTTTCATTTGTTAATTTAAAACAAGTGTGTATTTTCTCCACTTGAGGCGTTTTTTAGCTGTAATGGTCACCATGGTTATCACAAAGAAAATTTAAATCTTAGGAATGCACAAAATTGACTTTTAGTGGTTTGTTCTGGGGAATACTTAAAGCTACTGAGGCCTGTGGACAACAAAGCTGGTTAAAGAAACCTCTCTGCTCAGTCATATTTATTTCATATTATTCATCTGGATGGTTAAGATTGGGCACATTCCTGAGAGATAGAAATCTGCATCTGGCCCTTAAACTGGCTATGTTTTACATCAAAGAGTCATTGTGGGTTGCAATCAAGAGGAGCTATAACCCTGGGAATGGGCCTAGGACTCCCTCCTCCTCAGTTAGTACTTGTACCAAGCAGCTCCTTACAGAGGGGAGGATTTATCACTTCTGCCCCCTTCAGCCATGCCTAATTTCCATTCAGTGTATTTTAAAGTATAAAGAGGAGAGTGTTATAAATATATCTGGGGAACCCGGCATTTGACTCAAGCTCCTAAAATACAGGCAGCCAGGATTTTTCTCCACTGGCCTCCAAAAAGTGCCCAGCTGTCCCTGTTTAAACTTGACAACCTGAATATTTCCTTTAGGAGAACTCCTTCACAGACATTGGTATTTAAAGATGCAAGATTTCCTTACACCTCTTTTAGGATTGATCCTTAGCTGGTGGTCCTAACCCTTGTGCAGACCCTGCTGGCAGTGCTTTCCTCTCCTCCTCCTCCCCTGCCTGCCTCCAGCTCTGCCCCATTGCCATCCACACCCGTGTTCTCAGGCAGCACAGGCAGCAGCAGGACTTCCAGAGGGGGAAACAAGCCAGCCCAAATCATCCCCACCCTGTGTATTCCCTGTTAGACTCCTTGCAGCTCTCCAAACTCATCCCTGATTGCTATCTTTGCTTTTATTTTTTGTTAACAAAAACCATTAAGCTGGGAACACTGAAATCCCCACTGAGCCTTTTCCTTTTCCAGAGCTGCCATATACAGCCTGGCACAGCTGTAATGAGAGCCTCAGAAACACAAAATCAAGCCAATGCAGTAAATTCCCACTGGAAATGATCGCTGACATCTATAAAGTTTAACATTATCCTCTGTCTAATATAGAATCCCTTGGCAGAAATGATGCAAACTTGCCTTCACTGAATCTAATAGTTGAGATGGGGGATAACTCCTGGTAATAAATAGACTATAAATACTCCATAGGCTTCCTGCATCTGAAATGAACAAAGGAAATGGAAAATTAAAGGAAAAGAGGAAAAGAGGAAGGGGAAAAGAAAATGAAGAAAAAGAGTAAAAGAAAATGAAGAAAAAGAGGAAAGAACTAAGTGTTTTCTGTTTTATTCAGGTTTCTGTTTTTTGTGGGTGTTTTTACTCTCTCAAGACAAAGTAGGAACTGTAAAATTACAAAATAATTTTCCATGCATCTTGCTAGAGGTGGCATCAGAAGAGCTCCAGCTTTTAGACCCCGCTGGGGGTTCATGCAGGCAAGACCTTCAAGTTTTGTGGATTCAATGGTTGCCCTCTTGGCTTTCATGTGATCATGGCCAAGTCACTTAATTCTGTGTTTCAGCCTTGCTTTTGCTCTGGTAGTGATAACTAAAGCCAATTGGTTTTTGCAGCTAGGCTTATTCATAGCAAAATCTGAAGATTGCTCAAACATTATTGTTTTCCTGTTTGCTTTTGGAGGGAAGAGAGATGAGGCAGAACTTTCCACCAGGAAAAAATCCAACATACAGACTCAGAGCAGATGACACAAACCAATCTGCTAGTAAAATTTTGACTCAATTTATGGGAAGAGCAATCCCTCGAGACCCCCATGGGCGCTGTTTGCCCAGGAGTGAGCACCTCTGCAGACACAGCATGTGGGTCACAGCCTGGGGAGCTGTGATTCACAGCAGTGGCCTGAGCACAGCCAGAGGCTCCAGGGAACTGAGGCTGACAAAGGGATTCATGTGACCAATTTCATTGTAGGTTCTGAAGATGAAGTTGTCCAAATTCACATAATTTCAGTGCCTTTAGAATTTGTAATGTTGATTTGATATTCTTGCCCAAACACAAAAACATATAATCTCCAAAGAGAAGAAAATAATATTTTGCTTTTTTCTACTAATTTTCTCTTTTATAATTTATTTTCTCTCTCTTTGTCCTACACCTGCAAAACCAGGCTAAGCAATGTTCTAATCCTGTATGTTCTAGCACAGAAATGCTTCCATTTGGCTGGAACTTAGAGAAGTGAGGTAAAAAAAGCCCAAGACCAAAACAAAAACTGCAAAACAAAAACAAAAACACCCCCCCCCAAAAAAAAACAACAACCAAAAAAAACAACCCAAACCCTAAGCAAAAGAAATTTATAAAAAGAAAAAGAAATATGGAACTACCCAAGTATTGAGTTTATCTCAAAAGAGAGAACAAGAGAGATTAAAATTGAAAAAATCCAGGTGTATGGAACAAGAATATACTGCCTTAATTGAAACTCAGAAGCATTCTAATTGCTAGAAAATGCTAATATGCAAAACTACTGGTTCCTTAAGTGGACATTTTGCTAAATCACAGGCATTTAATTTCCTCTTGTGCATTTCGATAGCAATCATTGCCTGAAAATAAAGCACCAAAAGAAATGTGAAGATTCTGTTTAGCAAAAAAAGAACTGTTGTAACAATTAGAGTTTCTTCAAAATTATATTTTAAAATATTAGCATCAGCTAAGCTCAGAAAAGCACACATTTTGGCACTAATTTGCCTCTAACTTGAAAGAGAGGGCACATTTCAGTGAAGTGTCTTGAGTAACCTTAGAAAGAGAATTTAAAGAAGCTCCTCATTTGACTATGGGGATGGAAAGTTCTGGGACTTTGGAAATCCCAGCGATGAGATAGCCTTATATTTCTAATGAGAACAACTTCATTAGTGCATATTTTAAAGAACTGTAAGTGATTAAATGATTATTAAACAGTGGAATTTAGTTTGATTTCAGACCATCAGCCCACACATTGTTAGGGCCATCTGATTTAGGGACAGAAAACTTCTCTGTAATTTGGAAAAGTGGACTTGTGGAACAGAATGAAGAGATTTTGCTTAGAATTACTTTGGAAGGCTTCTATTAGTTATCTATGTTTGATATGACCTCCATTTTATTCCTCTGACTGGATAATTGGAATATTCCTGGTCTTTCCACTAAAACACCAGACTGGCCCTTGAGGTAAACTAAATTCCCAGTTGGCCTATGGATTTTCTCAGGACAAATCATTCATGCTAAAGGACAACCTCTGCTGAGTCTGAGGATTTCTCCAAGTCATCACTGACTTGTGGGAAGCCCCAGATGCGTCCGTGAACAATGTGAGAGCTTTGAGTGGTCTCTGACTCTTTTTCTCACGAGGAATGAGGTGGAATTCCTCATTGAACAGCTTGTGGGATGGGGCATGGACTGATATTTGTCCCCTGTAGCTGTCCAGAGATAATTGGAGACTGGCATTGCTCTGGAGCAAATGCTCAAACATCTCTTTGGTCAGTCTCTTTGGAGAGTTCCTTCCCTCCTCTGAGAGTTTGACTGGGAGGTGAATACATGCAAAGTCACAACCAGCCAGTTCACACAACCTCAGCCTGGCCTTCTGAGCCCCACGTGGAACCAACTGAAGTTTTCCCGTCCCCTCTGCTCCCCAGGCCAGCTGCTAGCTCAGAGTTAGGGAGTTTTGGGCGAGGGGATCTTCAAGATAGGGAAGGAAATCCAAAAGAGGCTTTACCTCAGGATGTATTCCAAGGTTTATTCCAAGAAGGGATCCCAGGGGCCAAGAGGAGGAGCATGAGGGAGCAGGGGTTTTTATCTCTCTCAGGGTAGGGGGCAGGGTTACCTGGCCAAAGTCCATAGGTCAGAGTCAGGGGGCAGGTAGGGTTTCACAGGGGAGACCAGTGCCAGAGGGATACAACAAACCTCATTTCTTATCTTTCTTTCCTGCTGAAAAAGCTGTGGTAGTGACCCTCCCCCATGCAGGCAGTTAACCTTGGGAGCTGTACAGACACTGCAGTGAGATGCCCCCATTTCATTAAGGCCAAGCATTCAGTGTTCACCTGATGGGACTTCTCAATGAGTTCAGTGCAGCTGTGAGTTGGCATTCACTGTTTGCTAAGCAGTCCTCCCTCTCCTCTGCCCACAAAACCATGTTTGTGCTGGCCCTGCTTGATTAAGAAAATGGGGTTATTAATGCATGGGGAAATGTATGCCCCAAGAATATTGGTACAGACAACATGGACACTGACAGCTTAAAGGGACAAGTTTCTGAGGAACCAGGTCTGTGTTTGTGCTGGGACTGAAGGTCCACAGAAATGAATGGACCAAATAACTTCAAAATAAACACATTTTTCATCTTAGTGGTCACATTCAGTGCTTTAATAAAGTTTTAAAATTCATTGAAAATACAGAAACTGTTACACATTATTCCCCAATAAATGAAAGTTCAGCTCTTAACCTTTTTACAAACCTAATACAAGTAACAAGTTTTATGAAGCTATACCAACAACTGCAAAAAAACCACAAAAAACCAATGAGGCTAGGTTGTTTGCTTTAGCAGAGAATGGGTGATAAGTATAGCCTTGTGAACTGTGTAAAAGTTTTACTGTGCAGAAGACTGGTAAAAGTCTAGTAAAAGCAAAGGAAAAACATGTGAAACAGCACAGGCATCTCAACTGTTCAAGGTTTATAGAACAGTATATATAGCTTATAACTTATATTTCAGCAATATAAAATATATATTTAATCAAATCCACTGAGAACTGTTATAGGAAGGAATTCTGTGTTTCTTCTGACTCTACTCTTCAGCTGTGTATTTTGTTTCCATAGGTCACTTCCATACACAAGAAGCAATTGCTTTTTTACAATCTTTACCCAAATTCTTTTCTATCCATTATAACTATAAAATAAATTCTACTTCTTTCTGTTAGATTTACAGAAGGTTTTTGTATCTCCTGAATAGGAATTGATCCCATCTGTGATGACAGGCTGCTTCAAGGACACTGACACATGTGACATCTGCAGGGACCATTTCCATTTCCCGGGAAGGCTGGCATAATTTCCTCAGTCATCCTCATTTTCACATTACCATTTCCCCACTCTTTCTCAAAAATGTGGGTATCTCAAACATCTTGCTGAAAGACAAATCTTACAGATCTAGATTTATCTGAATTTTCTGTAAACAGTCATTCTCACCTGCTCCATTTGCTCTTCTGCTGGACGATGCCATCTCTGCAGGTGAGCTGAAGTGCTTCAGCTCCATTAGAGAAAGTTCAGTCATACACAGGATCTGAAACCTGAATTCTGTTTCATCAGAATTAAATACTTGCTGAAATCTCTCCTACTCCTTCACAACAACAACAACAACAACAAAAACCCCAAATAAAACAAAGCAGAACAAAACAACAAAAACCCCTAAACACACAAACACACAAGAAAAAAACTGCAGTAGCTGAGCATCTACTTGCACAGTCCTGTCATCAGCTACTTTAAGGCAGTGTCATTCCCCTAAGATAACTCCAGATCTATCAGGCAAGTTTGGCTGCCCAGGCATTTCTCTGCATGGTTCTGAATATTTCATCCACATTATAAGCAAAACTCTTGCATTTAATATTGACCTTTGTAATTTGACTTCCATTCACTGTAAGTTCAAAACTGCTCCTTAGTTCAGGTAGGGAATTGCTTTTTCAAAGCAACACCCTGAGGCACACCAAAGTAACACGGAAATTCAGCTGGCATGCCTCTCTCTGCACTCCTTGCTTGCCAGCAGGAGTCAACAAAGTGCTGCTGCCAGGAGGCCACCTGGGATGAGCCACCTCTAGCGGCAATGCCCAAATTTATGGTAACTGCAAAGCTTTTCTGTGCTCGAGCACCCAGAGTTCTGTCCCATCCCTGGCAGTGTTCCAGGACAGGCTGGATGTGGCTCTGAGCAACCTGGTGCTGTGGAAAGTGGTTGGAACGTGGTCTTTAAGGTGCCCTCCACCCCAAATCATGGTAGGTTTCTATGACTGTCTGAAGGCTACAGGTCTGTCTGACATCCTCAGAGCCTTGTGTTGCTCTTCTTTCCATGGGTGACCCAACTCAGCAAGGAGCCCACACTTCAAAGCACCAAGGGAGAAGGCTCTTGTACTTGGGAAAGCAGGAACAATATTGCTTACCCAGCCTGACAGACAGTGCCATGAACCTGCCTGGAGAATCCTTTTATTATACCTGGCCCACAAAGATACAACAGGTAGAGAATTTCTCTAAGAGATTAATGTCACAAAAAGAATATATTCTTGGGCCAAAAAGTGATGAAAATTAAATCACAGAAGTTTTATTAATTCTCATTGTCTCTACAAAAAAGTCCAAATCTAAACAGACAGCAAGGAAAAAAAAAACACAGAAAACAATTCTTATACAAATAAATTAATAAATATAAAAGATTATATTTTTGCGTAGCAAGCACCCAAACACTGAGGAGTGTATTTTACATACTGGCCAGGAACCCTCTCTCTGTTTAGGTCAGAGAGGATCTAACTTCACACTGCTGATGAAGGGGTGAAAGAAACTGAGGATTAAATGAACATATAAAAAGTGGGAAATGAGGTTTATATGTGAAAGCCAAATCCAGAGTCTTGCCCTTTCAAGCAAGTTGCATTTGTGAAAAAAAAATACATCTCAATACTTCGTTTCCACAGAATTCAGTAGGTTTCTACACATATATATGGGGCCTTGCTTACATAAACTCCTGTGAGGAACATGAACACAGCATAATAATAATACTAGATTTCTATTCTTAGTATTGAATCAGTAATAATGAAGGAAATCAATGCAGTGCAATTTTGTTTTCAAATACAATTCAGTGGTGTCAACAAATACCATTCCAAACTCATCGTGATTTTTTCTGCCTAAGGCTGTGTGTGTGGGGAGAGACAACATCTATTTTCATTCCATATGTGATTCTTAAAAACAACACTGTAGTTTTTATCATCATTTCTGAATGATTCAGAAATACTGAGTCTTGGAGCAATCATTTTTCCCAGTGCTCAAGAATAATGCTTCAAAATCCCAACAGAATGTCTCCATAAAAATGTAGGGGTCCCATATATGGCATCAGTAAAAGTCTATGGTCTAACAGTCTCTGTGCTCTCCAACAGAAGCTTTTCTGATTTATTTGCCCTGGAAGTTGTCTCTGCTTCCAGCAGACTCCACTTCTCTGGCACAGGGTTCCCGAGTAGCACTAAAGCAGCAAGCATCAGGAAACTACTGCTGCTGCTTCCCCACTCTCTGCTTAGCCTCCCAACACCATGCAAGCAGCCATTCAAGTTCCTTGCTGTTCCTCTGGCTCCTCCTGTCTCTTCTGCTAGTATGTGTCACAGGGATGTGCAGGTGTAGGTCCTTGGCTTTCCCAAGGAACTGCCACTTGGGAACTTCCAGCCCTCACCATCAGGCCCTCACAAAGATCCTCACACTACACCTCTTGGCAAAGTCCAGCTAGTCCAAAAAAAGAGCCCAACAGACAACTTCTTTCGAAAGCTTTTGAAGGTATCTGACTTTCTTATTGGCTTTTTTCCCCTTCTGTCTTTATTAACTTCACCTTCTAATTAGGTCCCATGAAGATACATCTCCTCATTTAACTTAAAAGGTTCATTGACCCTCTGGCGTACTGCTGTAACCCAGTAACCTGTGAGTACAGTAATTAGGACATTATAAAACATTGAGTTGATCTGCACACTTCACATTCAGAGGAAGAGACGTGTGCTGTGTTGCAAAGAGAGCTGGCTAGAGCAAGGGAAGCCCAAAGTGAAGGAAAAATTAATAATTTAGGAAAGAAAGTTGGGATTACTCACGGGAAGAAGAGAATGATTGGAGCAACAAACTTCAAGGAGAGTTGCTAAGGACTGCACTCAATGTGCTTCAAGAAAGCTCCAGGAGCAGTAAGGAACAAAAAGAGAGCAAAAGGCAGGAGAGGGAAGGGCAGCAATCACCCATTGACTTTTGTAACACATTCCTACTGCAGCAGACTCAGAGTAACAGAGCACATGATAAGAAACTAGCCAAGTGTCAGCTCTTGTCACATGCTGCTCCTGGTGTGACCTGTGAGATGCAGATGGTCCCAAATTGTCTTCAGTGCATTCATACAAAGTCATGTAGCATCACAAAGATATTCATGCAAATTCAAGAGGCACAATTTAATCATCAAGGAAATTGCAAGCACCTTTCCTAAAGTGTTTTTCTTGTGGAGGAAACTGGCTTGTTCTATTCTTATTTACTATTACATTATTTCTCAGCCAATAAAAGTAGAATGTGTCAAAGTGCCTGACAGCACCAAACACCAAGAGACAGATGAAACTGCAGATACGAGCCAGTGCTATACATCACTGTGGGTACAAAGCAGGATTTCAAGCACTTGTTTCAGACATCCCTGAAAGTAATGGTTTATGAACCACATCCTGGGGTTTTTAATCATCACAGATATACTGCCTTCAACAGGAGTGCCCTGCTAAATATACGTGTACTGATGCACAACATGATACTCTAAAACAAGTGTATCAAGCTTAGATCTATGTCAAAATAAAAAACCCATTAAGTGTGTACATGGAACTGTACTTGTACCAATAGAAGAATGTAGCTCATTAAACTGCTAGATTTAATGACAAGATTGTTAACATTGCAGAGATATCTGCAAAATCCTTTGGATCATCCTGGATTATCTCTTCAGCTATTCCTCTTACATAATTTTTAATTTCCTTGGCAGTTAATCCTGTTATGGAGGAGGTTCTGAACAAACACTTTAATTTTTGCAAATTGATTTCCATGATATCCCTTTTCCATTGTGCCCCTTCACCGTTCAAGCTCTGCAATAATATTATGTAATGGAGCCCACACATCACCCTTCCCTTTTCTACAAAACAGTCACATCACACCATGTACTTTTACAGCCACCTCAGAAAAATGATTTGCTGGTTCCAAAACCCACACACAATTCTTTTTTTTTTTTTTTTTCCACAGAGATCCTGATTTGCTTCTTCAACATCAGTTATTTATCCCTGTAGCAGTCTGAAAAAATAGGCAATGTTAGTCACTCCTGTAAATCCTGAATAAGCGATGCTAACGATTACAGTTTACAAAACTGTTACTGCAGGAGACACCTCAAAGTTCATCAATGAAATAAAGTGCACCTTAAAGTCTAGTGCTATTCCTGTTAATCAAAGCTTTCTGAGTCTATAGAAGCAGGCACACTTTGAGAGTATGTGTGTCTGGGGAGCTCAGCTCGCTGTAATTCCATAAACTTTCGTCTTCCCTGCAGAGACACGAAGCCAAAGGGACCCAGTCAGGTATGATATAACTTGGAGTGAAAACACTGGGGTGCAGCTCAGTGACTGAGGGACCAGATGTATGCCTGTGAAACTGGTCCCTTAAAGGCCTGCATTCCATGTTTGGCCAGGAGAAAGAGGAAAGGCCGTGGTGATGCATAGACAAACTTCAATTCTTGTTCAAAAAACTTTTCTCCCTCTTTTTGATTTTTGTTTTTAATTCTCCATTCTATTAGAAGATATAAAACCACTGCATCCACAGTGCACCTAATGGTTTGAAAGGAAGGAGTTTCTGGAAGAAACAGCTATCCCAGTTTTACTTGGTATCTGACCATATTCCACCTCTCAAGTGTCATTATCAACGCTTTGTTTTCATATTAGAAGAAACTTTTCCCCTAGATGGTCAGCATGAGATCCAGGTAAATGTGGGATGATAATTTTAGCACTTCCTTGTTTGAAACAGACTTTATGCCAATGATAAACAAACCTCAGAGGACACATTCCAGGCAAAGGCAATGTGTGTGTGGATTTCAGGACTCCATCTCTCTCCAATAGGCTGCTACCCAGCCTTTCCACAATCAGCATAAGAACTCACAAATGTTCCCATTTCATTTCCATATTTTTCCTTGTTGTGAACCAAAGAGGTTTCAGGGGAAGCTTTAGAAAAATCTTCCATAAGAGATTATGCAATGAAAAACATTTTCTCTGCTCAGACAGACCTGATCTCCAAACACTATGAAAAATTTTGCAAATAATTGGAACCATACAAGCCAACTCTCATCTAAGCTGTCAGAAAAGATCGGGAAGCACTTGCAAAGGACTAAGGGCACTTGGAAGCATGTCAGAGGGATTAAAAAAGGAAAAAGAATTGTGTGGGTCTTTGAAGAAGACGGCACAGAGAAGAAAAGAACGGAGGGGAGAAGACAGCATAAATAATGTTTCAAAGCTGGAAGCGTCATAATCGGGTCAAAAAGGAAAAAAAAGATGGTTTTAGCAATCTGTGTGCTTATAGCTTGAAGGGAGATCAGAGAGCGTGTGTTATCACAGGCAAGGAAGGATGTAAAGGGATCTGGAGAAGGAGATTTGAAATTGTTTCAGTCCAAGTTTTCTCACTGTAGAGCTCAAAACCTCCGTGTCCTAGCCTTACTTGAGACCATCACTATCAAAATAGAAGCAACATTCATAACCATTTCTCCTCCTCCTTCTATCTAATCCCACATTTCACAGTTTAATAAGTCATCATGGTGGATGAAAAGCCTTTCTTTGGCCATATTTAAGCTGTTGGTCTATTTACACAGCAGGTGCAACAAAAAAAGCTGCCCTTGAGTTTCCATTCTCCATTAGCCTTGCCAGCAAAGGAAATCTGTACCAGTTGAGCAAAACTCCACATTTTATGCAGCTGTGAGTAGAGAAGAAGGAGACCAGCAGGTAACAACAACCTTGTCTGTCTCTTATTTTGGGGTTCATTCCAGCTGCATTGTTTATACTTAGGCTTTGTTTTTTGGCATTTTTCCTTTAATCATATATCTCTGTTAACTCACACATACTATCATAAGACAATAAGATTAGGTGAACAAAGTCAGCTATTCAACTCCAAAATTCAGGCTGTCTTCAAAAATCAGTAGCAGGGCACATAGAATTGAAGCAGCATCCTACCTAGCCACCTTGATATAAAATCTCCCTGGTTAAAAAGTAACCATGTGTCTCTATCCTTTATAAACCAAGAAATGTGGTGGGATAGTGGCCTTTGCAAGGGCTTTCTGACAAAAGAGAAACAAATGTATGCCCTTGTCCTTTGGTCCTCTCAGCCACTCCCTCTCTCACCACTTCCCAGGTCTCTTATTTTCTCTTCTTCCTGCCCAGGCACTTCACCTTTCTCTGCCCTGCTCCAATTCCCTTACTTTTATTCTTGGAAATTGCTCTCCCACTTCTGCTGAAACAGAGAAAAAGTCTTGAAAGGAAAAGGATTCTTTTAGAGTCCGCCCAGGAGATCCAATCCAGTTCTATGTTGTTCAGAAAACTTTGATATTGTTTAAGTTAGATGATCAGGGAAACTGGAGCACACTAATTGAAATTATGCAAGCAAAAATTACCTCATTCAGAGCCCCTCTAGTCAAAAGTAAACTGTGTTCATGGACCCTGACCACAGATGAATGTGATGATAGGTAATCTTTTTTTTTAAAAAAAAAAATGGTAAACATCAACTCTGTTTGTTCAGCATGTCTACAGTCCCTCCTCTGGGAGCCAACACAGTCATACCAATATGTCACTGTCACTCCTTGAAGAACAGCCCCAGATTTATGGAAGGCACAGGACCCTAAAATAAACATATAACAAATAATTCTGGGACCAGTAGAAGAAGCAAAGCCTGGTTTATTAAAGACTAATTGCTAGATTTGCTAACAAACTAAGCTCTGACCAACCCTCTTCCCTTGGCTGAAGCAGCCAAAACACCTGTTTCACAGGTGGCCTGCCTACTGCTCTTGAGGATGTGTTCAGGTTAGTCTGTCCCTTACTGGTCCCCCTGCTTTTTATTTCCTAGTCAATTTTCAAATCAGTTAGAAAATTTTGTGTGGGTTTGCAAGAAATGTTTTATAAGCTTTAGTTAGGAACATGGTATAGTTTTTTAATTGTAATATTAGTGTAGTAGATACCTTGAAAGGGCCTCTTGCCCGAGGATGTATTCTTATCATAGTTGGATAAGAGTTTCTAAGACAACCTGAGTCTCTGCCTGGAGATTCCTTCCTATTGGTTCTTTTCCCTGTTTCATCCCTGTTTTATGTATGATATTTTTTTCTTTGTCCATCACGGAATTCTTATCTTCAAGGTCCAAGTGTTTCGGCCACTGGTTGGCAGAATCCCTTGAGACCACTCCCAAACCTATTTTGGATTTGTTAGTGTTTAAGTAATCTAGCTGGCATGTATTGTTTAGATTGTTTTATTGGTTTGTACACTTTGTACCCACCCCTTGAACTGTCCTGAACAAAAACGCCCTGCAGCCGAGGTCCGGGGTCTCTCTGGAGGCACCGGGCTGAGGCTGGGGGATCGATCCCCTGACCCCCTGAATTAAACCTCTGTTTTCTGAAAGCCTCGGAGAGTCCCCTCTTTCTACCACAGCCATGACAGTGGCTGCAGAGCCAAGATCTCACCAACAGGCACCGTTGAAGCGCATCAGAGCAGCTGGGGGCCCAAGCTGAACACCAGGCTGGGCCAGAGAAAGATACACGAAACAACAATTGTGTATCTCTGTCCTCTATCTCCCTGTGAAATTCAGAAAAACAGCTTGAAAGTCATTGGAGAAATGATACATATATGTATATTCTCTTCATACAGACATTAGTCAAAACAATAAATCTTAGATCTGTGCAGGAAACTGATATTTTTTCATAGCTTTCCAAGCATTGATACAATTTTTCCTTTACTAAACATGTCTATAATATCTATTGATTCAGTAGATCATACAGGTCTGTAGATCATTTTTAGGTCATAGAAATTTGAAATTCAAATTATAATGTGAGTGACCTGCAATAACCTAGTGAGAAATAACTGTTTACAGAGGAATGAGTCAAAGCCAGCCTTTGATCCATGTTTATGCAGCAAAGGCACACACATAGGTGCTGTGGGGCACCTGTGTCAGAAGCTTCTGGGTCAAGCCACTAAAGATCTTTCAACTTGGCTTTCACTTCCTTTCTTAAATGTCCTAGTGAGGCTATCCAATATAAAAATATCCTGGTATATTTGATTTGATTTCTCCATATTATAGGAGGAATGCCCAAAATGCTGGTGCATTCCCATAAGTACAGTTTATACTACAGGGAACAAATGATTCCAAAAGTCAATGACAGTGAAGACAAAGACCTCCTAATGAGAAGTATCAGAGACAAAAATTAGTGGGGAAATAAGTAAGGGGAAAATTAAGAACTGATAAGACAGATGGAATAACCCCAAATCTCTGAATAACCTACAGCAATTTACACACCCTTCAGAAATGCAAATCTTTTTGAATTAATGTGGTTATGCAGAATACATATTGCTATTCCACCAGCCCATGTGAATCCAGATTTCAGCCTTAGGAAGAGTATGTTCTTTCAGGGCACTCACTGATACCTGTTTGAATACCTGTTCTGTTTATCCTATTCTACCCTTTCCTATCCTACCAAATCCTATACTTCTTAAATCACACTTATCATCGCATCTTGTCACAATCTTTCAGCTGAATGTTACATAATATTACTCAAAACTGTTACATACAATATTCAAAATTTTTCAGTAATTGTTTTATTCTTGGGATGGTCTTTTCCTAAAAATAAAAATAAAAAAATTGCAAATGTATATTACACTGACTAATTCATATTTTTTTAATTTTTTTTTTCTAAAAATCCAGATAGTGTCACAAAATAGAAAGTGAATCCTTGTGTTCCTGAAACTAAAAGGGGATTTAATTAGACAGAAGGTAGCTCTTGATGCTGGGGCTAGTACAGTTAGCATCCCTACAGCCATTCCCATGGCCAGAAAATGCCAGCTGGTAGCTTTTGGTGAATTTTGTAGATCAGACACCAACAAATAGTTTTGAACCTTCTGGTTGCCCTTTTGAAATTAGCCACTGGGCCTTATTTGAGTGTTCTTTTTTCTTCTTGATTTCAAGGTCTGGTTGTAAACTGCACATCTGAAAGTGTCTGTGGTCCTAAGCTCTAGTGACTGTAGGTTAAATATTGGAATTGTTTGGGCTTTTAATGAAAGGTATCTGAAAACTGCTCCCTCCAGAATCAAAATGACATTGGGTACTTTTACATTAAGTGACTTCTGGGGACAAATGCCATCCACTTAAACTTCACTATTTGCTGTTGTTTTTGAATTTCACAGCTGTGTGACTCCTGACCCAAGAGTATTTGACCTGCAAGTCCTAATGATACACAGCACAAAGTGGTGTGACCTTGTAGAGTAGACCTCAGGGTCCCAGCATTACAGCAGTGACAAAAAAAAAAAAGAGCTATGAAACTAAATAAAGTGCTCCAAGTTAAAATTTCTCTTTTAAGATCAATGAAAAGATTTTATTTGAAGAAGTTATGGCCCATTTCTGTTAATAATGAGGCTGCTGCCAGACAATCTAAGAGATATGTCCCCCCAGGCAATGGTACAGAACTGAAACCAAGTGAAAGATACTGCAATATATTAATTAGTCCGTGGACTTCCAGCTTCTCATTGACAGTCACCACTAAAGTTTCAGTAGTTCCTAAGCATTCCATAATAAAATAGAACCCACTTCAGGGATTCAAGTAACAGATGAATTCATCAAACTTCTGAACCTAGTGTGGGGATTGAGTTCTAATCCTAAATCTAAGGAGGATTAAGGAGGAAAATACCATGAACACAGAAATGCCAAGACAAAACCAACCAGCCAACCAAAAAACAATGAGGCAAGGCAAGGCAAATTTTCTATTATAGGTTCTTGCAAAAACTAGAGGAGTTGGACTACCTGATGCTATTAAGAGATTTTTCAAAGGAATACCAATTCTACCATCTACAAATTGAACATTTGGGGGGTTTTGTTGGGTTTTATTTTTTTGGTGGTGGGGGTTTTTTGTTGTTGGTTGGTTTGGGGTCTTTTTGCATTTTGACTTAATACATATAAAGTAAAGGGTTTAGTTAGTGAAGAATCAAAAACTTTAAATTTGCTGAGACATTCTGGATACTCCATGTCTCTAGTCAGATGCCAGGAAACCTGGGTTTAAATTATTTTTCTTCTTGTAATAGACAAAGATTTCTGTTGAGTTGTGTCAAGGCTGAAGAGTGAACTTACTAGACTTGCTACCACTTTTTAGAGACAAGAAGATCTACAAGTGGAGGAGTGGACAAGCAGAGGAGGATCTGGCTAAGAACAAATCCTTTGATATGTGCTTTCTATGGCACAGTGTTGCTTAGTCATGAGGAAGTGATGCAGGTCAAGGAGTCCTTTTTTGGAGCCACATAAATACAGTTTTCTAAGAAATTTTACAGTACATTCAACTCCTGTACATTTTCCTTAAGTGTCCTGTGTTCCTTGAAAGAAAAAAAAAACAAACCAACCAAAAAAACACCCCCCCCCCAAAAAAAAAAAAACCAACAACACACCAAAAAACCTAACAGAAAACCACTTTTCCCAAGAGTTCCACTTTTCATCTTCAGCATGGTGTTACAAGTTCATGAGGATAAAAAAAGACAGCAAAAGCAGTAAGTGAGTCCATCTTATTCTAATAAGCAATGTTACTGTTGCAGTCACCATCTAGCTAAATGGTGTACTACTTCAAATATTAGCATTGTAAGTTTCCAATTAAAAAAAAAAATAATTCCAACATTTTTAACATTAAAAATGTCTACTCAATACAAGAAAGAATGCCATATTCTAGTAACTTTGAATTAGGTTTGCCATAATTTAGAGGGCTATAGAGAAACGTATTTCAGGACAGGCTGAGTTTTTCCTTAACAAAAGTTACAGCCATTTTTTTCTTTCTAAATTAAGTCAGGATAACTCTAGGCAGGCTCTGCATCAGTTACTCACTCTACTGATAAAATGCTGTCTATGTGACGCAGTGAAGAGCTACGGAAATCACAAAGCTCCTAAAGAATCATAAAGAAAAAAACCTCAGTGACTGTATTAGAGTGGTCCTCTCACCTGCACAATTTAAGTTTGCACATTACTTTTCTGTATCTCAGTCTCAGTGCCAGGGACTTATTCAATGCATGGAAGTATGAAGATGAACAATGGCTTTTTTCACCTTTACAGAAGTCAGCTCCACCACTGCAGTGAGCAGATATTCTGCACGATGCAATGACAGCAAGGGAGGATAGAGTTTCAAGTTTAATTCTGCTGTGCAACAAAGAAGTTGCAAAACTTTCTACAGAAAGTGAAGAATTTCTCAGCATGGATGAGACGAGCTTATGTCAGCTTATATTTTATATCTGTTCTTATTTTTACCCACATTTGAAAAGATTTTTTTAATGATTCTGCTTTAAGTCTGAAAAGAAAATCAAGCTAGGAACAGCATAGTAATATTTAAAAGATTATCTGGACTACCTACCTGAAATGGAGTATTATTGCATTATTATACAATATACTCCTCAAAGGGATAGTGTCTTAAGCAATAACCACTGTCTGAATCTGTGGAGCAAAAGGAAGAAATTAGGCTTGATTAATATATGTTTTTGACTGAGTAATTCAACAGAACAAAACATGAAAAGGGAAAAGATCTCAGTATTGTGTTAACAAGTTCAAAAAAATGCAGGGAGGGTAAGATCTGTGAGGCAGATAAAGTAGGAGGCAGAGAAATAACAAATGAGGCAGATGCTGTCAGAGATGGAAAGACTCACCTGCAGGATAAATTATTCCATCTAACCATGTCTAGTTCAGGGACCTACAGCTCTCCCATGGGCTCTGACTTTTTTTAGCTGTTTAGAATCTTCCATTTTTTCTGGGATTGCAGCACTGTGTAATAGTATAACTCATTTACAATCAAGATAATTTGATTTCATTTTTTGTTAAATTTGTTTTGTGTCAAATGAAAACCCCAGGGATATTAGCTGCATTGATGTACACAATTACTAGCATATTTTTACCGGTTGAATGTAATTTTGTCAACTTGGTAAAGTTCAGTAAGACTAAAATAAAAAGAACGTATGCATTTCAGACACATCTGTTAATTCTGGGGGCTTTCCCACCTTCCTCAATAGAAATGATGAACTACAAGCAAATGGGGCTCATTGGTTTCTTCCTGGTAATCCCATTGCACATAATTATTTTAAATCACCTTTGGAATGAGAGACAATCAAATGCACAAGCAAATACTTCCATAAACTTGGCATTCCTAGGATGAGAAATGTTTAGAAGTTCAAGATAATTTCCACATTGGAAACACAAAGAAGAATGTGCAGTTAAGTTTGGGTCATTGTATTCAGAATACTAATTTATAGGCACTTTGTATTAAAAGGAGGTAATCCACAATTTTTTACTTTTCCTTCTTTCAGTGAAATCTTTGTGAAAAACCAGAAGATTGCTTCCACAGTGACTTTGAACCACAAGAATGCTGACCTTTAAAAATCAACACCACTTTGTGGTTCCATTCTTATCTTTCCTCTTACTGACAACCATGACAAAATTGTTGTCAGACTGTCAATATCTCAGATCACGGACTTCCAGTGAGTCACCAGTTGTTCAGATACCTCGTTATTCTCAGTCCAGTTTCCTCCCCAGGCCTCAAGGGACCACTGGTGTGGGAAATGCAAGATGCTAGTTGTGATTCTGGATCTGGCACCTTGATAGAAAAGCTGTCCTACCTTGAGCCCTAAGGCAAGAGCAGCTGTATGCCCAAGTGGCACTGAGTTTCACAGGGGGGTTTGGCATACAAAATGCCCATGCTGCTTTGGGGCCCCATACTCAGAAAGGCTTTGCAGAGTATGTTATTAAATTAGTTTCACCCAAAGAGCAACAGAAAAGAAAGGAATTTAGTAATGTACCCCCCACTCCTGAGTGGGCAGTTCTGTATAAGGAAAAGGTTTCAGTTTTACCTTTAGACATTTTAGGAAGTTTAGCCAGAAAGTTCTGTGTCTTTCTCTTTGGCTCAGTGCCAGGAGAGAAGCACCTGTTGGCCCTTGTCACTGTTTGTCACAACCTGTACCCCTTCCTACTGGCACTTTGCCAATTGATCCATCCCTGACCATTGGGTAGAAAAGGTGACAGAGCAAAGGGTCTTGTGGCATTTTTGGGGTGTTGTAGCAGGTGTGGGCTCTGTCCTTACACTCTGCACGGCTTTGATCTCTGTTTGTGTTTTTGCATTATTTTGCATTATTTTATTAAACCTCTCTGAGTTACAAGGCACACTGACCATGCTGTCTCACGCATTAGTATTAAGCCAGCTCTCCTGAACAGGGCTGCACCCTCGGAGATCATGTGGGTGCAAACTCACAAAGGAACAGAAACCATTTTGTGTTGCAGTCCCCATGATGAGGCTGCATCCTTCCCCCAGCTGTGGCAATGCTGCTGCAGGAGCCCCATCAGGATGAGCAAAAGGAACAGGAAAGGCAAAAACTGCAGTGAAATAGAGCAGGGCTGCAGGACCCCAGGAGGTGCTGGACTGTAGAGCTGGGGGTGGGGGAATGAGACAGGCTTGGCAGGCTGTGTCTGGGAGGAGCAAGGGGAAGAAGGTGAGAATATGGGAATTTTTTGTTGTTGTTGTTGTTAAGCATGCTATTAGGCACGTAGCCACATTTTAGTCAGAGAAAAGTGCTCTTCTTTGGTTAGAGAAAAGAGGTGACAGAAAGAGATATTTTTCCAATATCAGCAAGAAGCTAGGTCTTGAGCAATATAAATCATAATATAAATGTAGCTGCTGACCATGACAACCTAATACAGATTCTCACCTCTCTTCTTAACCTCTCTTGCTAGTATTATGTCCAGCTTCTGCTCCAGTCATGACATGCTGTTACAATAAACTTTGTAGCTTCTCTGGCCTCCTATGGAGATCTAGTAATTTGGTTGGAATTTTTTTTTTCTCAATTATCAAAAAAAGACCAGCAGTAGGTACTTTTGCTCACCTGACTGAAAAGACTCCCCATGTTTTTGCTTTTGATCTGTATATAAGAATGTAACCAGTTATTACCATTGAGAGGAACTACAGAGAGCATTCACTATGAGAAAAATAAGCAAAACTCTCATTGAAAATCCACACTGGTGATTTTTGTATTACATATTTGTGTCCTTATAGTATTTAAACAAAATTTCTTTTTGTAATATTTTATAGAGGCATGCTTATAATCACACATAATTAGCTGAGTAAAAAAAGAAACACTGACTTCCTGAAGAAATATTTTTCAGGTATTTGTTTCAAAGCACAGTAAAAGGGTCAGAAAGCCCCCATATGTCAAAGTTTCTGACTCAAGTCCAACCACTGCAGCTCAGAACCATGTAAAATCATCTGCTGAGGTCAAAAAAAAAGCAGGCCCCTGCCTGTGTGACACTGTCTGAAATAGCAAATCCTGCTGCTCATTACAGAGCTGCTTCAGGTCTGCTTGGGTTCCCTCAGTCAGAGCTACTTTGGGTTTTTGCCTGCAATCCTCATGCACCCCTTCAGACTGAAAGAGATAAATACATGGATGGGGGCAACTCTTCAAAGCAGTATGATCAGGAGTGCCTTTCCAATGGCTTCAGGTGGACTTTGGAGCAGGCCTTGGTGCTAGTGCCTATTATTTGTAGCCATATAAAAATTGTGAGCCATCCTAGGAGCTGGCTACTGCACTGATTCCACAGATTAGTAGGTCTATTCCTTTTTGTTTTTTAGAGGTAGGCATAAAAGCTCTGTGGCATATTAAGCATTGTCCATTAGTATGGAAAAGAAAACTGCCACCTGGTTCTACTTAAACCTCTAAAAAATTGGGTTCTTAACCAAAGAAAAGCCCTAAAATGCTGAGACACATCAATGTCTCAAGAGCTCTCAACAACACTAAGGTGAAAGAGCCTAAAAATAGGGCCCTACTTGTTTAGGTCAGAGATGGCTAAAGACAGGTAGAGACGAGTAAAAGACTTTGTAATTAAACTGCTATGTAAGTAAAACTCATCCCGAGCCTTTAGAGAAACACGTTCCTGATTTACAATCAGCTCCTTGAGGAAGCTGCTGATAAACCATGACTGGACTTTTGGCCGTCCTGAGCTGTGTGGCTCATGTGGTTGCCTTCACCATGCCAATTCCTCTTTAACACCCCACACTGCTGCTTCTGATTTCCATGAACTCTAGGGGATATCTAAACTCATTTTTGGGGGTGTTTCTTCTGAGGTGTGGACTTCCCTCACCCTTTGTGAAGTTCCAACACATCACAGTTCCTGGCAAAGCCTCTCGACACAGCTGTTTCACCAATGGCAGATGGTGACTGTAGGATCCCAACCCTAGAGCAATGAGGGAGAAAGAAGGAATAGAGAAGTTTCAACTTGAGTTAGTTGTCTTGCATGACAGACCTGCAGTAACCTCCTTTCAAGATTACTAGGCACTACTTTTTTTCTCTAAGTGTCTCATCTGAGGCTCTTTTCCTTGTTCCTCTAGCAAATTTGAGACTATATATGTTTCTATTAATCTTCTATTAAGACAATTTTCATCTTTCATTTTATGATCTCACATTGGCTTTCCTTTGATAAAACATCTCTTCTATTAAGGCGTTTCTCTGTGATATTTGGATATAACAGACTTTGAAACAAATTAGTCCTTGATTAGTCCCTGTCTGTTTCTTCTCTCCCTCTGCCTTTCCTTAAACTTATACCAAAATTTCAGTGAAAAAAATTTCAACTTAAAACTTGAATTCTTGAGATTAAAACACGTGCAGTGAGACTCACTACCTTTTATATGAAATGCAGTAGACAGCAGGGTAGCATTTAGTGCATTCCTTTTTTCTTGAAATTGCTATCTGTATTTTTTTATGCTGTTGTTCTGTACCTTTGCCATAGCTGTATTGTAGAACACATTAGAAAAAGAGGAAAAAGGAGGATAAAATGGATTTTTTGCCTCTCTGGTGTAATTTCTTCCCCCCATTGGTTCCTGTAAAGGATCAAAGCCATCTACCAAGATAGCAAGAGAAAGTTTAAAATGTGTTTTTCCTCTGGTTTCCTGCTGCTCTGCCTGAGCCTCTTTTTCTCTTTGCCATTTACAGCATTGGTAGCTTCACTAGCAAGGGATTACAACAACCAAACCTGGCCTGATTCTCCAGAGAGTGCTCCCTCCCATCTTCAATTACCTATTTAGCTACTGCTGTACTTTCAAACCAGCCCCTTTTCCAGCTAGTTTGACCTGGCCAAACAAACAAGGGAAGCCCTAACCTGACAGTATATCCTGGCTGAAGGGATCCCTCCTGGGTGAACACATCCTCACCTGGCACAGAGCCTCCCCAGTCATGTCTTTGCTCACCCCACAGGGTTGCAGGAACATGAATAAAGGCCAGGATCAGGGAGACAACTGCAGCTCCTAATGCCTTGGGCATTTATAACTACTTCTAAGTCATCTCTTGGACCTAAGGGTCATGCACCTCAGCCAAAAGTGGTCTCCATGCCAGTCAAATATAAGCAGAGGAAACAGATAGTCCAGGCTTGAAGGTGTGTGTACCTCACCCTTCACACCCTCCTCTTCCTTCTCACCTCCCAGGGACTGAAAGTTTTGTCACTGCTGACAGGGTCAGATTATCACAGCACTCTTACCCCAAGGAACTGTAAAATGTCTGGCTTTCCTGCATAGAAAGGTGGATTCAGGTGCACTCCCAAAACACCAAAGGGAAAGATGCAAAGATAAGTCAGCTCATCAGAGGAACCATGAGAACAATCATTCTCAGCCAGTGAAGGAAGCTGACAAACGATTCATCAGTGACCTCCAGACATTTTCAGAGAATCAGGGGTAAAGTGTGCTCTGCCACCACAACATATAGCTCTCCAGGGGATTTCATGAAACCAAGATGATGCTGAAAATAGAAGGATGTCCCAACAGCTTCTCTACCACCAGGAGGTACCAGTTCCTTTGGGAATCTGAATAAGGAATACATAACTAGCTTATTGTGTGAAGAATACAAGTACTGTAAAAGGTGGTATCATGTCTTCTGCAGGGACCTTCTACACAGATTCGGGGAATCACAGGAAATCTGCTCTGTTCCAAAAAAAAAAAGAAAAAAACCAAATAACCCTTCCCCTGTGTATACCAAAGAAAATGTTGTATTCTGTTAAAATAATTTAGTTAGTGATTTTTTTTTAGCTGAGACAAAAAAAAAAACCCAAACAAAAAAGCCCCAAAAAACCCCAAGCAAACAAAACAAAACAACACACACACACACACAAAAAAAAAAAAAAAAAAAAAAAAAAAAAAAAAAAAAAAAAAAAAAAGGGAAAGCTACTATCCACAATCTTGGTACATTTAAATGTTTCCTTGCTTTTATAAACAAGATTGCACTGACAGGTAAAATACCAATGTCCATCCTGTGTACCTTTGGAAACAGCCATCAAGGAAGATTAAAACTAACATTATTTCCAGTCTAAAAATAAGCTCTGAAAAGCACTGTACTCCATGTATCTCTCAGTCATGCTTTGTTTCTTTTGCACTGCACTTGGAACAAATAAATGGGCTCTTAAATCAGCTGATAACACTGATCACCTTGCAGGATGAGATAAAAGGTGTCTCTTTTTGAGAAGACTGAGAACACTTCTCCTGTCTTTCTTACCACTGGGAAAACACTTGCAGCTCTGGACACTGATTTCTGAACCCAGGACTGTGAAGGTGGCCCTGCTGCAATCACTACATACTTCACCATGGGCAGAAAGTACAAATGAGTTCAGCATCTTCATTTCTGAAGAAAAATTGCAGCAATTGCCAAATTTAACTTTTTTTTTCCTATTAGCACATGTAAATAGACCAGATAGCCCAGTTCTGCTTAACAAACTGGTTTTGACTAAAATATTACTAAAATTAAGGAGCCTCTAGAACAACACTCTGCTTTACCCATACTGATGCTCTAATTTGCAGAAGACAGGTAAAATTGTGAGCTTGATCCTCTCTATTTCAATGCAGAGTGCCCAACAGACATGTACAATCCTTATTGCTACCATTAAAATTTTCTCCATAGCAGGGCAGCTGGCAGACAAGTATCTCAAATGACTATTCAGACAGACTCAGAAATAATGGAATTTAGGCAATTCTGGACAGCCTTGTGTCCAGAGCAGAAGGACAGAATCTCCTCCCTCAACTTGCTGGCCACACTTCTCTTGATGCAGCCCGGGACACAGTTGGCTTTCTGGACTGCAAATGCACATGGACAGCTCATGTCCAACCTCTCACCCACCAGCACCCCCAAGTCCTGCCAGGCAAGGCTACTCTCAATTTGTTCATCACCCAGCCTGGATTCATACTGAGGTTGCCCTGACTCAGGTGCAGCCACTTGCACTTCATCTTGTTAAACCTCATGAGATTCCTATGGGACAAGTTCTTGAGACTGTCCAGGTCCCCAGCCATCCTGTACTTCAGGTGTGGCAACCTCACCACTCAGCTTGGTGTCATCTGCAAACCTGCTGAGGGTGCCCTGATCCCTTTTTCTGTCATTAATGAAGACATTAAATGGCTCTGGTCCCAGTACAGACTGCTGAGGAGCACTACTTGTCACTGATGTCCATTGGGACACTGACTGTTGACTGTGACCCTCTAGATGTGACCATCCAACCCCTTTCTTCTCTGCACCAAAGAGTCCACCCACTGGGTTCAGCTCTCACTGATTTAGAGACCAGGATGTTATGAGGGACTGTGTCTAAGGCTTTGCAGAAGTCCAGAGAAATGACACCTGCATCCCTTCCTTTGCTCACTGATGTAGTCACTCCATTATAGAATGTCACTGGGTTGGTCAGGCAGGACTTGCTCTTGGTGAAGCCCAAATCCCCTCCCTGTTCTCTGTGTGCCCTAGCACAGCTTCAGGGAGGATCTGTTCCATGATCATCCAGGCACAGAGGTGATGCTGATGGGTTTGCAGTTCCCAAGGCACCTCTTTTGACCCCTTTTGGAGATGGGTACAATGGTTCCTCTTTTCCAGTTACCAGGGACTTTACCTGATGTCAGGACTTCTCAAATATCTCGGGGAGAGGCTTGGCAACTACATCAGTCAATTCCCTCAGGACTCTGGAATGCATCTAATCAGATCCCATAGACTTACATCCATTCAGGTGCCTCAGGTGGTCACAAATATGATCTTTAGTTAAAGAGGGAAGGACTTTGCCCTCCCAGTCCCCATCCTGATTTCCATCCACTCAACGTGTGGGAAGAGAGGTTGTCATTGAAGACTGAGGCAAAAAGGTTTTTGAGTACCTCAACCTTTTCCTCATCCACTCTTACCAGTTTTTCAGTGCTGTTCATCAGGGGCATTCAACTTCTCTGACCTTCCTTTCCTGGTTAACATACCTGTAGAAGCCCTTCCTGCAAATCTTCCTTGCCATGTTCAGTTTCAGCTTCACCTTGGCCTTCCTCACCCTATCCCTACACAAAAAAACTTCATCTCCATACTCTTCCCTGCTCACCTGTCCTTGTTTCCACTTTCCCGTGCTTCTTTTCCTTTAGTTTGACCAGCAATTCCCTATTCAGCCATGCCAGTCTCTTGCCCTCCTTGCCCTATTTCTTGCTCCTGGGGATTGCCAGCTCTATTGCTATTTTCATAACTTTCCATAGGAAAGAAAGGTGCTATGAATTATACATTGTTGTGCTCCAGAGACTTCTACCAATTCAACATACAAACCTCAGTGCTCTCCATATTTGCATCTTTTGAAAGACTTTCTGAGCACAGTGCTGGGCATTTCAAGTATTTTATGGCCATTTATAAGAACATCAGATAGCAGAGCTTTGTTGGGCGGAAAGAGAAGCAGAGCCTGCAGTCTGCTGAAGGCAGAACTGCTATGCTGGCTTAGGTGTGCTCCTCCTTGAAACATGTGGTGGTCAGACTCCAGTGAGATGTCTTGTAGGGGTGACCTGAGGTGGTAACAGTGACTGTCCCCTCCAACTTAGTGATTGCATGGAGGAAAGCTGGGAGGAAGGGAGGAGACTCCTGCTTCATGTTGGTCAGCTGGACAAGCACTACAGCTTCCTTCCTGCATGGCCTTGACAATAGCAGTCCCCTTCCTTTTCACATTCCCAGAAGGTCAAAGTCAATCTATTCAGACCTCCTCAAACTTATTTTAGTTTTGCTTCTGACAATTCTACTGAGGCCACCTTTGGAAAACAACCGTGAAGAGCAGTGAGTCGATAATTCTGCTGTGGTGGCTGTCCCTCAGTGCTGCTACAAACCCTTCTGAACCATACTGCTCAGAACACGTGGAAATGATGTGCAGCCTTCTAGGAAGCTTTTCATTTTCTATTCACTGACAGCAGCAGGAAAGCCTTTCTCAGCTTTCCATTTTAAACATCAAATCAAACCAAGTCTGAAGATTACTGTTTTCCTATGCAAAACAAATGAATAATTAATTGTCATGGGATTTCTCTATGTAGTTCCCATCCGTGAGGAATTAGCTGGAGTCCTTGAGATTGAAAACAATTAATGAACACAGGATGTGCAGTCTCTGCATGAACATTTTGGATTATTCCACATCACATTCTGCCAATAATCCCACTGTTGCTAAAGCGTACAGTTCCAAAGTGCAGAAGTTATGGCACGTGTGATGATGATGCATTTCCAGTAATGCCCCAGATGTGATCATCTTTAATTTCAGTGGAACACTGGCAACAATACGCACCCAGCATGTATTACAGTGGCTGTAACAGACTCATTATGGTGGGATGCAAATATCTGAAATGAACAATGGACAAAATCTGGCAAGTGCTAATAGAACCATTAAAATATCTGAATAACAAAAAAGATGTTTACTGCTCTCCACAATGGAAGGTTTAAAATGATTCAGACCCTAAAAATTAAGCTCTATGTGTTGTTCAAGAAACACAGCAGTGTTACCACCACTGTATTGCAACCCAGCCTCTCTCAGCCACCCTCTCACTGCCCACGCAGGTGTCCCAATATCATGATTGTTCACTGCCCTATCAATTTATAAAGGGTACCTTGGGATAGACACAGTCTAAACCCCCAAAATAGAAAGGATTGGATTAGTTTACAGCTAACTATTATGTCTCCAACTCTGGCCTTCCTCGCTGCAGACTCCCCAGTATTTTCTAGCACAGATTCTTTTACAAAAACCCACAGTCTGGAAACAGCTTGTTTTAATGTGAAAAAAAAAAAAAAATGTTGCCTGTAAGTATCCTTCTCTAAGGACATCCCCTTCTTATCTGGAAAGTGCATGGCCACATTGGTCTTATTCCAATTCCTAGAGAACATATGCATTGATAACAATTACGTAGAAGTATAAATTTGTTTCAGTGTCTTTTGCAAGCTGAGTGAACTCAAATTACCAGAACATCTTGTCTGTTTCTTCCCAGCTGTAGATGCTATAAAGCAAATCCTAGCAATTAATGAGTAAACTTTAAAAAAGCTTGAAGTTGTTTTCAATGGAAAATCAAATCTTTGAAATTTTTTTTCAGTAATCAGCTCCCTGATGACATAAAACTTATCTGAAAAACTCACAAGCACTGTCATTGCAAGATCAGCAATTCAAGCCTGTGATGCCACAAAGCCAGCTCATGATATCTTGAGGGTTGCTCCTGACAGTAGAAAATGAAGATGGATATAAAAGAAAAAAAGCATCTTCAGAGTTGAACAGAAACAAGATTTCTCCATCTGTTATGAAAACAGTGGCCCCAAAAAACCAGAGAGATCCAAGAAATGTCCCACCTGAGAGGAAAATCCTTCCTTTTACATTCATAGTTTTTTAGATACCAGAGAAACCAGAGAAGAAACTTATAAGTACCAGAAATATGAAAAATGTCTGACAATTTTGTTCACATTCACAAATACAATCACTGAGGAGACAATAATTCATAAATTCTGATATTTCTGATTAATATGCTGAAGATGCTGGAATTTACCCAGCTCTGACTTTCGGAACTGCTGCCTTTCAACTTTGAGATGAACCTGTAAGGAATTAAAATACCAGATACTACTGCATAAATGTGTGCAAGCACCTCAGTGAAGCTTTTAGAAAAAGGGAATGGATACTGGCTGAATTCATTAGGAATAAAAATTGCAAAATATATTAGAGTCCTCTAGAAATTGTGTTCTGTGCTCAAGAGCCTGGTGTTCCAGCTGCTGTTTTGTGGAGCCTAGGAGAAAGGAATACTTTATCCTGGGCCTAATTCACCACCTTAAGTGGTTCCCTCCCTAAGACAGGCGTCCTAAATGCTGCTTTTATTCTTTTGTGACAATTATGCTTTGCATGAAAAGGAACTTGTTTTATACAGTTCACTTATGCTCAGAAGGAGAAACCTCGCTAATTTTGTGATCATTTTCAGAAGCAGTGTCCCTGAAGATGGCACATTTGGAAATGGCATTATTTCATACTGCTGCATAGCAGCAATTGGCACCTCAGTTGATAAAAGACACTGCTCAAACAATATAAAATAGCCAACACCCACAAGGAGAAACAGAGTTCTTTTCTATCCCAAAATATACCTCTGCAGAGTACCTGTTGTATTGCATTTAATCTAATTTACTAAAGGAGAGATGAATCCCCTTGCTTCAATCAAGCTATTTTTAAAAAGAGATTGGTGGTGATTCAACTGAATGGTGACTAAACCACTGACAAATTTCCCCTGTCAGCCTGTGTGTATAAAAAGATGCTTTGCTGGAATGTATCATCTGCAGAAACCACTATCTTTTTGGACTGATTGGGGATTTTCCAGTTAAGTTATATTACTTCAATTATTTTTTAAAATTATATGCATATGAAGCTTTTAGCACATTTCAGAGAGGCGTCAGGTCATACAGTTGAGCTGTACTGGGTTTGCATGGCTAGGAATGGCTCCTGTGGGCAGTTTCCAGAAGCTTTCCTCAAGTCCAACAGAGCCAATTCCAGCTGGCTACAAGACAGACCCACCACAGGGGCGAGACTGTGTGGGAGGAACAGCTCTGCAGACACCAAGGTCTGTGCAGAAGGAGGGGCAGGAGGTGCTCCAGGTGCTGGTGCACAGATTCCCCTGCAGCCCGTGGTGAAGATCATGGTGAGGCAGCTGTGCCCCTGCAGCCCACGGGGCAGAGAGCTACCTGCAGGCAATGCAAGGGATGGACAGTGAAGCAGGCCAAAGGATGGCCAAAGGAGGCTGTGACCCCACAGGAAGCCCAAAAGACTCAGTTTGGAGCCATTCATGGAGGACTGCCTCCCATAGACAGAACCCCCACTGGGGCAGGTGAAGAATGAAGAATTGTCCCCTCAAGGAGGAAAGAGTGGCTGAGACAAGGTCTGACCACAGACTCCATTTCCCCATCCCCTTTATGACTGGATGGGAGGAAGGTAGAGAAAAACAGGAGTGAAATTATGCCTGGAAAGAAGGGAGAAGTAGGGGAAGGTATTTCTAAGGATTTATTTCTCATTAGCTTACTCTGATTTAATTGGTAATAAATTAAACTTCCCCAAGCTGAGTCCGTTTTGCCCGTGACAGTACCTGGTGAGTGATCTCTCCCCATCCTTATCTTGAGCCACAAGCCTTTCACTGTATTTTCTCTCCCCTGCCCAGCTGAGGAAGGGAGTGACGGAGTGGCTTCAGTGGCTACCTGGTGTCCAGCCAGCGTCAACCCACCACACAAGTTACAACAGAGAGAATGTAAAACAGGTATTTGCACAAGATCATTAGCAGAAATCACTTGTTTAATTTGCTTTATATGAACTGAATGTATCTTCTGAAAGGATAAACAGAGATACATTCCCATGAACAGGAAAGCAGAATTCTGAATGTTAGTCTGCAACTCAAAAGATGCAGGTTGAGTTTCTTGCTCTCTACAAGCTGCTGCCTTTGGCAGGCACACACATGATTACTTCTATGGACTAGAGACGACTCTGATGCCTCCTACAGCTGCTCCTGCCTGCAAAATTCCAGCTAATGTAACAGAATAAAGGAGAAGGTGAGTTCTTAATTTACATCAGCAGAGAGAAAGAAATTAAATCCGCACAGTAAACGAAATCAGAAATGGAGCTGAGAAACAACTATTACAGTCCCTTGAGTAGGGCACTTAATTACTCTGTAGCTCTTTTGGAAACTGCCTAAGGGACTATAGTAGAAGCTCATGCTCATGACATTTATCAGGATGTAAGTTTGGAATATAATAATCCTGGCAGTTCACTAGTGGGTTTGCTTGGTCCTGAAAAACTGATTTCCTAGGAAATATATTTTTAAGATCTACCTGTAGTTCTGTCGAGTTTCTCTGATGATTTACAAGACTAGATAACCTGTTTTCTTGCCATGATTATAACAAGTCTTAGAGAGCACAGATGAATGTTTGTCCTTCTCTTCACCTTGACTTTAAAATCTCACTGTTTATGTCAGTGAAAATTGTTACACATTTAATTAGCTGTTTTGTTGATGCAAAGTTAGACAGTTTAGCAAATAGTCTGTCTATTATTTCTATCCTCATAAGTCAATAATGAAAATTATGTCGCTCACAGGACAGCATATGCAAATAAATGTGCATATGAATAGACTGAAAGCACAATTTACTGGCATCTAATAGGTGTTTAATTGCTTTGGAGTGCTACTAAAAAAAGCAATATTATTAGGATGTTTTTCTTGTAAATGGGTTTTAGAAGCATGTGGTCAGTGCTGTATAATCGCAGTCTTATAATTAAAACTAAATAGGTTAGAAATTACAAGGTACAAGAAAATAGGACCTCAGCAGCAAGCACATGTATGGCTAAACATGGATTAGTGTGTGCTGTGTGCTGCTTGTGGGTGCACCTAAATGCTGTGCTCCAGCACCACACCTGCCAGGAATTACCATTATGGCTTAGGAGGAACTGTGGCTGTCTAAGGAGACCTGAGGGAAACAAATTCTTAGCTGTGGCTGACATGAGTACAAATTAACCAATTAAGGCACCTGTATCACTATAAGCATCCTGACTCATTGTTTAATGGGATAATTGGAATTCTGTAGAGGAAATAAAGTTGATTACAGGGATCAACCGGAGCGAAAGGTTTTGTTTCTTGCTTGTGACAAGCTGTAGCTTATGAGGCTGCTGACATGGAGCAAATAGCAGTATGGGGAGTAAAAGGTCAGGTCATTACTTTTTAGTGTTTACAATAAAACTGTGTACATGCTATGAAAAAAGAGACAAAGCTCTGCATGTTTAGCAATAAGCATCAAGTCTATATTCCAGTTTTCTGTACGTGTCTGAATTCCCAGAATGTTCTGGTTTTACCTGAAGAGTTGTTCTTGTTATAATGCAATTCAGCAGATTTTCCCATCATCTTACATGCATCTATAAATTAATTTACAATACAATCCTCGGTGTCTACTCCTTGGTTTTGATGGGTGGATTTGTCCATGAAAGCATATGATGAACAGATGGTGGAAGAGAAAAAGTCAAAGAGATGAGGGGCTAGTTGGGTTCTTCAATCCAAAGAAATAAGATGTGGATGATTTACTCTCTATAAACAGAAGACAAACTGATCTCCAGAGAGAAGGAAGAATGGAAAAAAATTCATTGTATTCTCAGGAAGCAATCTATCACAAAAGATCAGCAGGCCTTTATGTTTGAAGAAGAAAATGAAAAGGCATCTGTGGCTTATTGTGTCCAAATGTATTATTTCCTTAGAAGGATTCAAAATATTTTTTTCCAAAAGAAACTGAGGCCTCTGTAACTTGTCATGCATGTTTCTGAAGAGCAGGCTGACCATTTGGGAGAAAAAAACCAGAAATCAAGTACAATAAAAGACCTAGAATTATCTTTTCTTCATGTGTCAGATGAAAGTTTTGGGTGTACAAGACTTGTCATATTTTATCTGGGATATCAACAGAGAAACAATAAAGAACACCTATTGCTTTATTTATTTATTCCCATTCTCCTATTTTTTTTCTTTTTCATTTCTGCCATTACTTTTTGCAGGGCACAGACCTTTAAAGGACTCCAGTTGTAATGAACTGTATTTCTCAGGATGCAGATCTTCCATTGGTATAGTATGAGAATCCTATAGTTCAGTTTTGGAACTGCAGGACCAGCTGGGAACCAGGAAATTGAATAAGGGCCAGTACTACAACTCTCTTTAGGCTACAGAAATTTACAAAGCAAAAGTTTTCCATTTGAGAAATTTAAAATAATTTCCGTTCAGTTGAAAATGTCCAACCATCCTGTTCCAGCTTAATGGAATTCTGGCATTTCAAAATTTTGCCTAATTTTACATCAAAACCCAAGATCAAAAAGGATTGAAATTCTCTATTCAAAAACAGAAATTCTCTATTCAATAATGACTGGCATTGCCTAGAACACACAGCACACCATAATGTTATTGAAACGAATAAAATAAATGAGTACTCTGTAAGCTCCAGAACACATAATGAAATGAAAAATAATGAAACACATAATGAAACACAGAAGTCCATTAAATTTATTATGTTCTATAATGAGAGTCTACACATCTTATCAAACTTCCATGATAAACTTTGCCCCTTCTGGGCCTGATGATTTTTGCAAATTGTATAAATGAAACAATTCTTATCCAGCATTACACACACAGAAGAAAGGTGCACAGTGACCAAAAACAAAGACGAATAAAAAATCTTTAAATGAAACCACATTGAATGAGCCATTAGGATCCTTCTGTAGAGGAAAATTAGAAGAATGATTGCATTAGGACAAAAAAATGACCAAAAAATATGCACTTTCTATAAGCCCATGATGAAATTAGTGTCTCAGCAGATACCAGATTCTGCTTTGAAATCTGTTTATTGACCCATAACTCATGCAAGCAGGATGACTCAAAAATAATTAACAAGAGAGAGAAAGAAGAATGTTGTTGAATGTGCCCTGACCTGTTTTCTCCCCACAAAACTCTCCAATACATGTATGTCTTGTAATCAAAAATTATATAAAATTCTTGCTGAATGTGTCTATCATGGCTTTCAGATACATCTGTCCTGGAAGAGCTCAAAACCAAAAAAAATACATAACAAGAAAAACAATGTATTCTGCTTTTGGCATTTCATATAGTAAAAAGTAAAGTATACTCTTTGTTGCCACTTGCAGCAACAAAGCCAACAACAGCAGCACGTGATTAGGACTCTGAAATCTCTCCTTCGTCTGAGATTGCTTTCTGAAATCAAATTCGGGCAGAGAGAAAAGGAGAAACAAACAAGTTTACTGCAGCTCTGCAGTAGCAAATAATCAAGATAACTACTTGAGGAACATAAAGCGAAGCACCAGATTCTTCAAATAATATGATAATTGAAACACAGGTGCTGAATATCCAGTTTTGTGCAGATTTCTTTCCTCTCAGAGACTGGAAAGGGCACAGAAGGCTTAGCCTGGGCTGAACAACAACACAGGAGAAAAAAAGAGCCAGTCTGTGAACTAGAGGACAAATCTATCTCAACCTAAAATTTGTCATCAGCTGTGTTCTACAGGCAGTCTGTTCAAACACATGACAAATGACACTGCTATTCATAGAGCAGGCGTAACACAGGTTGCCACAATCTAAATTGTCCCATGCACCAAGAAATGTCATGCATTCAGCTGTAGAGCACCAGGGGCTGAAGGTGTGCTTAAGAGGTAATTACAGTTAATACAGTAAAAATAATCTAACAATTAGTTATGTGCAACTAACGTTTATGGTTTGTTAAAAACAAAACAAAACAAAAACCAAACAAACAACCCTCAACCACTGAGGCTTTTAGAACCTCTTTTTGCAGTTGCACTGCATTTCAGGAAATGAGAAATATTTAATCTCTGGTTATAAGGAAGCAATATTTTGTTTTGACATCAGATCTAGGGAGCAGATTCATCCAAATGTTCCACATCAGTCCTTGATTTGCACAGCTATGATAAAAACGGTGCATCTTCAACTTATTTGTAGCCCCCTTCTGTCTTTTTAAATATATTTCAAGAAGGGCACAGATTGTCTAGCCAATGAGTTATACTGTATGCATAAAAATATGTGGATAATAATGTTCTGTCATCTTCATACAGCTTCATGGAGAATCTTGGCTTCAGGCCAAACAACTGCAAAAGCAAAGCTTTTCCCCCTCAGCCTTTTAGCAAAGTCCACATAATACATCTTTAAGTAAATTAGTGTTATAACAGGTTTCCACTGATCCATCTTGAGGAGTCAAATGAGGACCAAAAATAGATCCTGTTTTCAATTTTCCCCTGAGCAGCAAAATGATTTGAAATCCTTCCTTGCCACAGGAAACAGATAAAACCCCCAAGTTTGGCAATGATTCAGTAAATATATGTTCCTGCTCAGTATTTAAATCCAGAAGCCAAGGAACTCTTTATTAGAGAAGGACTTGCAACATATCCAATAAAGGTAGGAAGCAAGTATGATTCTCCAAGAAAACTCCTTTCTCTGTAGTCAGACACTTTGTGGCATTTGCAAAGGAAAACTCAGCTCAGAGTATGCAGCAGATGCCAAAGCCATCTCTGCAGAGAGGTGCAGAATGTGGGAATAGCCACACATCATAAATATACCTGTGCCTTAAAGGACTGGCAAAGTATAGGTGAAGATATGATCAGATACTGTTTATTAATTAGAATAAACAGTACAGATTGAAAAATAGATTGCAACTTCAACTTGAATTATGAAAAGGGGACCCCCCCATCACCCACCAGGAAAATTCCTGCAGAATGGCAAAGTCATTGAATCAGTAACAAACACATCAAGGTTTTTAAAGCAGAAGAGCCCTTACCTTTAGGGCTGATGGGATTATATGCAGTTTTTCAAGTAACTGCTCCTGGATTTGTCTGAGATAAGTGATTGTATTTTCAAAAATGGAAACAAGATGATCTCATTTAAAGGTTTAGTACTTTCTTAAAATATTTAAGTAAAAAAAAGTGGTCCCTGGCAAGGAGATTTGGATGTGTTGAAGGAGAGGACAAAAAGTAGAAACAGTAGCTCAGCATTCAGCTCAATTTTAGCACATACTTTTTAAAAAAGGATAAAACCATAGTGTGTGATCTCATAGATACAGTTGAGATCAAATCCCTGAAAGAAGATTTCACTGAATATACTTGATTGGCATAAACCAGACCATCTCTAATTTTGCTAAAAACACATGCATGTTATTTTTTCTTAATGCCTGTTAATAGAATTGACATCAAGTAACAAATATTAATCATTTTTTGTATCATTGTTGCTAATGTGATGTTCTGTTTATTTTTCAGCAAGGCATATGTAAAACACTCATCATTAGTGGCCAGTGCCAGTGTAAGGAGGTAGCATGATTATCATTACATCAAACCAATTAAGATTAGCCTGAAGAAAGCAAAGGATGCCCTCCTCTCCAGCTCTGTAGAACAAAAGGAACAGAGAGAACAAGGGAAATATTAATAACAGTTTGTATAAGAAGTGCTTGATTTTGTTCTGCTTATGTGGAATTCTGCAGCTGAATAAAGTGAAAGGAGAGAAAAGGAAAGAATTTCTTGGACCTTAGAAAAATAACAAATGGGTTGTTAATTGGCAAGTGTTTAAAGGGCTGGTTCTAATCAGGCTAAATGGGCTTGTTTTTCCAACACTGGGTCTCACATCAAAACAACAAGAAACAATTGAAAAATCCTTGGTGAAGAAAGCAAGAGGAAGTGGGTTGTCACCAGCTGTTCAAAGACAAAATCCTCCAACAAATGTGTAGCAGCAGATGCCATGTGAAGCACAGGGAATGTAAATGCATATGAGTCATCCCGTAAGCTTAGGGGGGACAAGCTGCCGGCCAGATCCTGGGGGCAAAGATTTTTGTGACTTTAACCATCTCTCCACTTGCTTTGTACTTCGTTCAAGTATATTTTTTTTTTGAAGAAAGTGTTTTTAATCCCCATTAAAGAGCCCTGAGCAGGAGTATCTTACAGAAATATTCTTTGGGCCTATGGCATCAAAAAAGGAGATGGTCCAACATCATTGCCTGTCCAGCAGGGAGGTGAGTTCAAAGCATTTCCCCTTTTCCCCTCTTTTTTCAGGTTCATGATAATGATAAAAATTGTTAAAAGGATCACTTACATAATTTCCAGCATTTTGCTATTTGTTTTTCACTTCAGTTTCATACACTGGCACATTGGGAAAGGATAGCAAATTGGCATAGCAGCAAAAAATAGAAGAACTACCTGCTGTGTTTCACAGAGATAATCCCGAGGATCCCATCTCAGGCTGGTTGCCCCTGGGCAGAGGGATAAGACCTTCCAAAAGTTAAAGTATGATGGAACTTGAAATGAAAGTGACAGAAGGATTCTCTCCAGGAATTTCCAATAAAATCCTGTTTCTCTAAAAGAAGTAGCAAGAAAGAGACAGAGGGAGGAGTCCCAGAGTCAGCTCTTGCCTTGGCTGTCCCACCTGTACATATTTAGGCACTTTCACGCTCTAGTCATTATAAAAAACACTCTGATTTGTAAAATTCCATAGTCTTATAATATGTGATTGGGGATTATCAAACTCTCATCCATTTAATTTCAAAATTCTCATTTTCCCCCAGCAACACCAAGATCTCACATGGAGAGGAAAAAAAGGCTTTAGCAGAAGACTTTGCATGGAGGTGGATCTACATTTTGAATCCAATTTTATGTTTCATGCTACCATGTTCCACTGTGACAGACCTTGAGAATTCCCTTCTGCCAGTCACCCTCAAGGCAGCCATCCCCAGTCTCTCCACTGAATTCATGTTGCTTAACATGTCACAAACAAGGAGAGGCTTTTTGTACTTTAAAGGAGAACTCCAGAGTTGACTGGAAACAGTGATTTAATTTTGTGAAAATATGATGATATTTTGATATTAGAACACACTCATATGTGATCTTTCCTGGTTTAAAGAAAACAAAAAACAACAAAAAGGAGAGAGGGGGAGTGAGGAGGCTATTGCACCTCAATAGCAGTGGTGCAGACATTTGGAGATTGATCTGTGCCAGAAGGGACACTGCAGGAGTATCAAGCCAGTGGGGAAACAATGACACTCTGAGCTGCATTGGGTGATGATTTTCAGGCTCCATCGAGGTGATGCCATGAACCTGGTGAACCTGTCACATATACCTGTGTCTTAGGTTATAGAACCAAAAATGTGTATTCTATTTCATTTGCTGAAAGCAGTTGGGGAGATGTTCTTCTCTATCTCTTGTAACTCTGGGAGGAGGGGGCTGGGTGCCTTTTGATAATGGGCCAGCTGTTAAAACCAGGTAGGGCAGTGTTTCTTATCTCTTTTCACAATGGGCCATTAAGACTCCCCAAGCTGCTCTCCTCCCCACTCAAAGCAGTTCACCCACAATACCCTCCCCAAACTATACCCTCCCCAAAGTAGAACATCCACATTCCATCATCCTATTGTGAGATGCTCCACGCAGTGGGGGGAGCCAACCATTCCTACCCGGATAAAACTGAGACAAAGGACCACAAAGGCATCCAGCTTCACCCAGTTCCTGGAGGAAGACTGGACTCTTCTCACCATCACTGGACCCTTGTTCTACAAAATCATCTCTACTTCGACAGAACCACCTCTGCCACTCCAGGAAGATTCACTTTTGGACTGCTTCCAACACCCTGACCAACAGGGTGTCAGGTTGTAGCTCTGACTCTGTCAGGGTTCTCCAAAATTGTTGTTTGTTTGTTTGTTTGCTTGTTTAGTTGGGTAGGTTTCTTTCTACTACCTTTGTATTGTTAATATTCCAAGTAAAGAATTGTTATTCCTATTCCCAAATCTTTGCCTGAAAGCCCTTAATTGCAAAATTATAATTTGGTGAGAGTGAAGGGTTTACATTTTCCATTCTAAAAGAAACTCCAGCTTTCTCTGGCAGATACCTGTCTTTCCAAACAAAGACAACCTGCAGACTCTATCAGTGGTCAGGGTAGGCATGTAACATTACAGTTTTCTTTGGGATATTTTATCTGCAAAGCTACTCTTCAAGAATCAAAAAAACCCAAACATTTGTACCTGATCTCAGGAAGGAGGCTTGAGGGCTGGGCTCTGCCATGTCTCACTGCAGAGCACAGGTGGGAGCCAAACATTAGCAAGTCCTTCATCTGTACCTGGCAAATTTAGCAGGAAAGGAATGAAATTATATCCTGCTGCCCTTTATCCCTTGTTTTCCAGAAGTGTGGTTGAAAGAAACTGCATTATATGTGATCCAAACCAGATTCTTCTCCAGACTCATGATGCGTTCACTTCCCTAACTCTATTTTCCAGAGCCGGTAATCAGGGTCCCATCATGGGAAGGGATGGGACAGCACAGGGGAGCCTGGAAGCACACAGGCTTCTTCCTCAGACCTGGGAGGCAAACTGTGACATGAATCTATGGCTCATGTGGTTGGTTCTCCAGTGATGAGAGTGGACCACAGAGCAGTTACTGTATTTCCAAGGGAGAGAAATCCAGCCTGACTTGGTTTGTCATAAGTGATTAGATTTTATAGTGTGCTTATGTACTTCTCCTAATCAAATTAGCATGTTGGCTCAAAATTAGCCTAGCAGAAAACCTCTCATTTTCTTACCCATTCCGCTTCATTTATCACCTGGAATTACCAAAGTTTTGAGGTTTTCTTTTCTCTCTGACTAGGCCTAGTTCTGCTTAGCTTATAAAATTTGAAGCATTCATCGCCCAAGGTTGCAAGAGCAATGAATATTTATAATCCCATCTTCCCAGCACACTCAGAGGTGTCTCACAGTGTGACTTCACATTAGAAATGTCCCACCTGTGGGGATCACTCAGAAAAACACAGATTACAAGTCTGTACAACATAGAACAAGGTCAATACCCAAATTATGGGAGTTATCATCTTAAAAAAGGTTGCATATATGATGATGCAGTGCTCCAACACTGATTTATAGGTGCTGTACTACTGACTCTCCCCTGTGAAGAGAGAATTTCAGCTATTAAGTTATGACATTATTCCCTGGTTCTTTTACTGAAGCTTCTCATGAATCAGCTGCAAATTGTATAATGCACTCTTCTCATCTTTTACAAAGGTAGCCCCTACCTCCAATAGCAAGGAATGAAAAAAGGGTTTCTCACTTGGCTTCAGAGCCTAGGGAAATAATTTAGTTTAAGGAACATAGCAACTAGTGACAAAACACAGGCAGGACTACAACACTGAGAACTGCTTAGAAAATACTGCAAATGAAACTTCCTGACCCTTCATGAACCTTCTGTTAATTCACTGCAAATATGAATCTTTTTCTAGGCTGAGGCCACACTCTAAAAAACCCAACCCCCATCCCATTCGTCTCCAAAAATGCAATTAAAGCTTAATGTTAATTCAGATTATTTTCCTATTCAATACAGAGCTATAAAGATTACAGTCAGTTTTAACACTTGTCAGGAAAATATGGTTCCTTCCACTTTGCAGACAGGCAATTAACATTCAGCAGCAGCACTGAAATTAGAAACTATCTAGAGGCCATTTTAGGCCAAGAAAGTTTTGCCATTGATTTTAATGCATCAAGATATAACGTATTCTCCAGTATCCTGCCCTTTCCTATTTTTCCCAAACTTTGGGTGAACCATTAAATTGAAGCCTGCCCTGTAAATCCCATAAGCTATTAATGTAGTTCCCTTAGCAGGAAGATAGATTAATGACCTGAGACTTCTGTAGAATATTTGCTACTTCAGTGCAAATTAATATCATATTTTATCCTCATTTTATATCCACATCTAGCACTTCCTTCTGCACAGGATACCAGAAGGAGCTGATTATTTAAATGCCAAGATTCTAAATCTTATCTTCAAATTTTTAATCAAACTGTTAGACGTGAGTCTTAAATTTCTGCATTTCTATTTTTCATACTTCTCTCACCTCATTTTTCATGATAAAAACAAAGAAAAAATTAAACACTCAGATGTGTTTAGGCAGAAGTTTTTAATACTAATGAAGTGTTTTAAATGCTTTATGTTTTTCAGGACTCTGTTCTCCTCCACACCTTGGGCTAGGACTAAATACAAATATCTTTCACTTCACCCAGGTCTAAGTTCTTAGTTTTAAAATAAGTAGTTTTAAATTTTCTCAGTACCGTATGCTATCCTGCCAATAATGATTTTGTCCCCAGTCTCCTATCTTTTTTTTTATTATTATTTTTAATTAAATTATAAATTCTTCTTCCACTGCCTAAAATACATTGTTTACTAAACACATTTCTCTGATGCTGAGTGCAATTTCTGGAGAAAGCAAAATCATGAAAACATGAAAATGCCTTGAAACACATGTTTAGTCCTAGAAAACTCAGGTCAGGCCTCCTTTCTGTAGGAATTAAAATTTATGGCAAGGTCTCTAGTTCCTCAGGCAAGCACAGCTGGCTATTAGAAGATATAAAAGAAGTGGCAGTGGGGGAAAAGATGAAGTTATTTTCTCTTACTATTCCTTCTTGCCAGCACTTTAAAAAAGTTTGGTGTTTGTAAACAGTAAAACTAGGTTGAAACTTCAAACTTACAGCAAAACCTTTATTCTTATACTTCAAATCCTCAACAATAATACTATTAATAATAAAAAGAAAAAATATTATGAAAATGACAGAAAACAAACAGCAATTGGAATGAAACTATACATTTTATTTTCTGTCTATATTTGCTTTTGTAAAAAATCTATGAAGAAAATATAGTCACTTCACAAAGTTTTTATTGTTCAATCCTTATGCTGTTTTGGCACCAGCATAAAGTGTCAAATCATAGGCACATCACAAATTTAAAACAGACTTGGAAACACATTCACTTACACTTGATCAAGATGCCTTGTGATCTTCATTAGTTGGTGTTGGGGATTGCTGTGGTCAAAACACTTTTGGGGAGCACCTTTCAGACACTCACCCCTCTCTTGATTAGAAATATCTTTTATATCCAATCTTAATGTATTTAGAACCCACTATGACATTTGTAGGGGACCTACAGGGAACATCACATTCAAGTGGCTGACCACTTCAAGCCTGATCTAAAAGTAAAATGTTTTTAAATGTACTCTCTAGATGCCTCTTAAATGCTGACAGGCTGGGGACAACCACCACCTCTCCAGGAAGCCTGTTCCAGTGTTTGACCACCCTCTTGGCAAAGAAGTGCTCCCTAATGTCCAGTCTAAACCTCCTCTGGTGCAGGTCAGCAGTCTCTCCTGACTGTAGGAGTTGTGTCTGCCAGATTAGTGGTCCTTCCCTCCTCTCCTGCCGCCCCATTTCCCAGTGGGGCTAAATATCACTGCATTTCAAAGCAGCTGATGCCCTCCACAGTTCTTCCTCCAGAGGCTGAACTCTCCTTTGTCCCTGTATGCATGCCTCTGTGGACTGACCTTCCCGATGTCTTGTGTGCCATGTCTTCCTGTTCAACAAGGGTCTCTGACTCTTCCTGACTTCTCATCTCTCTTACATAGTTTCCTTAGTGGCCATCTGAATGTCACCATTCGTGTGACCATGCTGTGAGTCTTCCCTTCCAGCTGTACACTTGGCAAAAGGTTGGGCCATGCCCTCAGGTTCAGTTCAGTGAACTAATCATGAGAAATTACTGGACAAGGCAGGAAACAGAGCAGGAAGTTAACAAGTGTTACAAAATAATACCATGAAGGGTGACCAAATATCAATTTCAGATGGATAAGATGTGAAGATGGCCAAAGTTACAAGGTTTAGATTGGCTGCTAGGAAAATTTTCTTCACTAAGAATTACTAGGCATTGGAAAAAGTGGCTCAGGGAAAGTATTACCCTGAAAGTATTTAAAAGTGTGGATGTGACATTTAGGAACATGGTGTAGTAGTGGACTTGGCAGTGTTAAGGTAAAGGTTGGACTCAATGGTCATTTCCAACCTAAATGATTCTATGATTTTATGGAATCTCACATATAATTAAGGGGAGAACAAAGACATTTTTAAGAGTAAACCCTTGTTAGGTCCCTAGGGACTCCTAAATGATTGGATAGGCAACCCTACAGAAACACCAAGTCCAGATACAGAGGTAGCAAAGAGACTTGTGAAGAAAAAATAACCAGGGTATTAAATTTGAGAATAGACACGGAGAGAGAAAGGAAGGAGATCAAGATAAATGAGAGAACATGTGGCTGTGTAAAAAAAGGTTTTTTTAAGTTTTAGTTTTGAATGTAATATAGTTTTTTTTATATTGTAAGTTTTAGTATAGTAGATACCCTGAAAAGGCCCCTTTGTTTCAAGGTAAATGATAAAGTTTCTAAGACAACCAGAGTCTCTGTACAGAGTCTCTTCCCTATTGGTTCCCTTTTTGTTACATCCCTGTTTCATGTATGATCTTTTCCCTTTGTCCATCATAGAACCCTTATCTTCAAGGTCCAAGAGCTTCGGCCCGTGGTTGGCAAAACTCTGAGAGACCACTCCCCGACCTATTCGGGATTTGTTAGTGTTTATGTAATCTAGCTGGCATGTATCGTTTTAATTGTTTTATTGGTTTAAACACGTTGTACCCACCCCTGAAATGCTTTGTACAAAAACGTCCTGCAGCCCAGGTCCGGGGTCTTTGGAGAGGCACTGACCTGAGGCTGGGGGAACCTCTGACTCCCCCACCAAATAAAGCCTCTTTTTCAAAGCCTCTCAAAGTCCCCTCTTTTACCACCGCCATGTCAGCGTGAGCTAGACTGCCTGCAAACTAAAAACCCCACCAACGAACTTTCCGGGGGCCCAGCCTGAATATCGAGCTGGGCCAAAACCGAACATGTACAGTCGCAGCACCCAGCGCCCTGGGGCTGAGACGCAACAGCTGGCGCCCAAATCGTGGGGCAGTGCAGCCGCAGTTTAGCACGCTGAGTCGTGTGTTTGACACAGTGGCCCAGAGTGGACCCTGTGAGAAGTCTGCAGAGACTCTCAAATGCATGAGCCATCAGGGTGAAGCCCTGGTGGACGAAGAGAACAGCTCCTGCCCCAAAGGAGTCCTCTTCGGCGTGTGGTTGTATCAGCATCCTACCCCCTGCTGTCCTCTGGGTTTGGTGAGTATATTTTCCTCAAAGAAGGGGAGGGAAATACCCACAGTGCAGGCTTGAAAGAGCTGCACAATCTTAAGGTTGCACAACCCCTGAGAAAGGAAAGAAGAACGGCTGTAGGTCCTTCTTTGTGCAAAGGCACCCTTCTCAGGAAAGGAAAACCTGTGAAGAAGTGAGGGGGGGGAATCTGAGGAAGTGGTGGAACAGTAACAGCTAAAAAAATGGGAAATACTGAATCCATCACTCAAAAAGAGGTTTTTAAAAGTTTAATTGGAATTTTATTAGTTGCTAAAGTAAAGTATTCAAAAAAGGAATTGAAAAAATTTAATAAGTTTTTGTTTTTACACTTTTCAAATGTTAATTCAAACCAAGTAAATTGTATTTTGTTTTGGGAACATGTTTTAAAAAAGTTACAGAAGCTAGCACAGTCAGGAGATGTTTTAGCTTCAAAATTTATGTTTTGGCCTTGGCAACTGATGTCTGCCTTGAAAGAAATTGAGAAAATGCAAGAAAAAAATAGTGCATCTGTGCAAAAATGTTTTTCAGCTTCTTCCCCTTTGTTTCCTTGTAATGCTTCTTCTTCCCCGCCCCCCCCTGCGTTTTCCCCTCCTCCCACTTCTTTTTTCCAGAGTGCACCGCTGTCCCCGCCCTATTTCACTCCCTTTTTGTCTTTTTCTTTGTCCCCAAGCTTGCCCCCGCCCCTTTCCCCGCCCATTCAAAACCAAAAATGGATTTGGCCCTTCCCCTGGGCTCCAGTTCCGGCGGTCCACCCGACCGCGCCCCTTGCCCCCGCCGCGGTTCCCCTGGCCCCGGCGGTCCACCCAGCCGCGCTCACGGTCCCCGCGCCCGCCCCGCCCCGCGCGGTCCCGGCCGCGGCGCCGCCGCCCGGCCCCGCGCCGCCACCTGGCCCCGCGGCCGCGCCGCCGCCGCCCCGCTCTCCTCCGCCGCTTTCCCCGGTGCCGTGCCTCACTCCCGTGCCACTTTGTCCCCCGCTGGAGCCCCCCCCAGGTCGAGAGCCTCCCCAATCGACTTTGCTGCTGTCTCCGGCTCCCGGGGCGGTGGCGGGGCCGCCGCGCGAGCGAGTCCCGGCCCCGGGGCCGCTCCCGCGGCCGCCGCCGCCGCCGTCCGCCGCGGGGGCCGCCCCCGCGCTGGCGCCGCCGCAGCTCGGGGTTGCCGAGCCCAAACACGCGGCGGAAGGAGACCCTGCGCAGTTTCCGTGCTCGGAGCCGATCCCAGCCGGGGCGGCTCCGCTCCCGCTCGCCGAGAGTCAGCCCGGGCTAGCCCCTCCGCCGCAGCCGATCGGCACGGCGAGAGAGCGAGCCCCGGGAAGTGTTTCTACTGATTTTTGCTACAGGTCTGAGTCAATGTATCAGCTCTCGCCGCCATTGCAGAGAAGACGGGCAGAGTCAGAGACTGTCCCGAGCGGCTTCCTTCCCGCTCCCCACAGCGTCGCTGAAGCTCCGCCCTCAGCCGGTTGCCCAGGCAACAGCAACAACAACGAGCAGCTTGCAATCTCGGCAATTTCACACACAGCTGAAACAGATCTTCCAAATAAAGCAGTGCAATTGCCAAGCAATGAGAAAATGCCCCTGATAACTCTAGTTAACTATCTCAAAAGCTGCAGTAGTAGAAATATTGTAGCAAATTGGAGAACTTTCCCTTTTGCACTCATAAAAGATTTAATGAAAGCCCTAAAAGAATATAAGCGAGACAGTTCCTACTTCCTAGAGTCGTTGTTTTCTTCTGTTACTAAGATAGTAAAAAGCCCAATTGATTTAAAGCAACTTTTTAAATGTTTAGCAAAGAAAGCAGAGTTTGACCCTTGGGAAAAAACCTGTTTCCACATGCTAAAAGAATCCTTCCCAAGTTTATTACAAAACCCCAAGACAGCCACAGTCAATTTAAGAAATTCAATTGCCCCCAATCATTTAACCAGTGAGAGAAATCGGAGTTTCCTAAATAAGCAGGTCACTGTTGCCTCCTGGAAAAGAAAGAAAAAAGATAAAAAGCAAGAAAAATTCAGAGGCAAAGCCTCCTTGCCCAGTTACTCTTCCTTCCTGGATGTTTTGGCAAGAGGAAGAAGCAGAAGAGCTGCTTCCTCCAGATGATTGTGTTCAGTATTTGTTTAACTGAATTTTCTTTTGAGTTACAGAACCACAAGCCTGGTGTTCAACATGAAAACTCGCAGCACGACAGTGTTCACCCTTGCAGTGCTGCTCAGTTTGCCATCAATAACCATCCCCTGGATCGTTCCACAGCCAAAAACCAATGTGTGGAAAACCCTTGCACGGAGTCTAGGACAAGACCACATTTGCCTAGCCTCAGCAACAGCCCAAGATCCCATATCCTCCTGCCTGGTGGGAATCCCGGTGAAAGAAGAAGAGTATCCATACTCACTTCTTCAATTGCAACAGAAATTTAATCGAAAACCCAGCACAGTTCATCATTTTGAAGAAATAGGTGAACCCCCGTCAACCTTTGTCCTGAATCCCCTTGCTTTTTGGGAGGAGTGGTCACAAACTCTTTCGCGTGCCCACCAAGAGCCCCAAGAATTGGAACTCCTTGGGTCCTCTAAAGCTCCTTTTTGTGTTCAATTTCTGTATACTCCTTCCAAAGAACAAGAGAAGTCATTTTACAATTTGCTGCAAGTCAAAAATTCATATATGGCAGCAAATTGGTGCACAAAAATTGTGCATGTTAAAGTTTCCTTTACTGACAACACCTTTCCCCATTCCCTTCCTAAAGGTTTTTTTCTCATTTGTGGTGACAGAGCATTCACAGGCATTCCTGCTCGTCTGATTGGAGGCCCATGCACATTAGGCAAGTTAAGCCTGTTTACCCCAAACATGACTCAAATTTTCAATTGGCACAAGAAAAATTCCTCTCTTCAAATTCAGAAAAGAGACCTAACAAGTCTCGACCCTGACTGTAATTCAGAAATTATTCATTGGTCCAGAGCAAAAACTACAGCCCTGACAGTTTTTTTACCATGGGTTTCAATTGCAAAATCTATGGGAGAATTGAGCCGTCTCGAATGTTGGGTGGCCAAGCAAGCAAATTTGACAACACAAGCTATAAGTGACCTCCTTTCAGACGACGAAGCAACCAGGCAAGCAACCCTCCAAAACAGAGCTGCCATTGACTACCTACTTTTGTTAAATCAGCATTCATGCGAAGAGTTTGAAGGACTGTGTTGCTTCAATCTATCGTCCAAAGCAGAAGACGTCAAAAAATCTGTCCACCAGCTGCGCGAAATGGTCAACTCCATCAAAAAAGAAACAGGAGACTGGTTTGACAACATCTTTTCAGGTGTTGGACTTTCTAGCATTGCCAGCTCGTGGATCAAGACAGCACTGTTAGTTTTGTTTATTGTTTTAGTTGTAGCCATTGCTTTTAGTTTAGTAAAAAATTTAATTATGCATGCAATTTTTCCCACTTCCACCCCCTCTGTGCACTCAGTAGTGCCAGCCATCGAATTTCCACCAGATGATGCCTCAAGCAGTGAAGACAGTGCAGAAATTTACACTCCAGAACAGTAACAAAATAAAAAGAAAAGGGGGAAGTGTGGCTGTGTAAAAAAAGGTTTTTTTTAAGTTTTAGTTTTGAATGTAGTATAGTTTTTTTTATATTGTAAGTTTTAGTATAGTAGATACCCTGAAAAGGCCCCTTTGTTTCAAGGTAAATGATAAAGTTTCTAAGACAACCAGAGTCTCTGTACAGAGTCTCTTCCCTATTGGTTCCCTTTTTGTTACATCCCTGTTTCATGTATGATCTTTTCCCTTTGTCCATCATAGAACCCTTATCTTCAAGGTCCAAGAGCTTCGGCCCGTGGTTGGCAAAACTCTGAGAGACCACTCCCCGACCTATTCGGGATTTGTTAGTGTTTATGTAATCTAGCTGGCATGTATCGTTTTAATTGTTTTATTGGTTTAAACACGTTGTACCCACCCCTGAAATGCTTTGTACAAAAACGTCCTGCAGCCCAGGTCCGGGGTCTTTGGAGAGGCACTGACCTGAGGCTGGGGGAACCTCTGACTCCCCCACCAAATAAAGCCTCTTTTTCAAAGCCTCTCAAAGTCCCCTCTTTTACCACCGCCATGTCAGCGTGAGCTAGACTGCCTGCAAACTAAAAACCCCACCAACGAACTTTCCGGGGGCCCAGCCTGAATATCGAGCTGGGCCAAAACCGAACATGTACAGTCGCAGCACCCAGCGCCCTGGGGCTGAGACGCAACAAGAACAGGCATGGGGAATGGAGAGAAGGGGAACAAAAAAGGGATAGTCGAGTTGCTGTTTGCTTGACCTCTGCACCTGATCACCACAATCCATCCTACCTTCTCGTTCAACTCAACTCCTATTTTCTGCATAAGGTGTCTACCATGAGAATTCTTTGTTTGAGAAATAGCTTTGGAGTTAGAAAAGAGAGAGATTAGGCTACAAAAGCAAAAGAGACAGCAATGTAGGGACCATGAAAAAAAAATTAGAATGACAAACTCTGACAGTCCTGGTTTCAGCTGGGACAGAGTTAATTTTCTTCCTACCAGCTGGTACAGTGCTGTGTTTTAAATTCAGTATGACAATAATGTTGATAGCACACTGATGTTTTGGTTGTTGCTAAGTAGTGTTTACCCTAAGTCAGGGACTTACATGTCTATACTCTGACAGTGAGGAGCTGCACAAAATCTCAAAGGGAACATAGCTAGAACAGCTGACCCAAACTGACCAAAGGGATATTTCACACCACAGAACATCGTGTTCCCTCTATAAATTGGGGGAGTTACCCAGAAAGGGGCTGATTGCAGCTCAGGGATGGGCTGGGTACCAGTCATTGGGTGGTGAGTAAATATTTTTTATTTGTGTTTTAGATTTTATCTCTCTCTCACTCCCTATTCTTTTTATTACTACTATTGTTACATTTTAGTTCATTTCAATTATGAATTGTCCTTATCTCAACACATAACTTTTACTTTTACCTCCTGGTTCTCCTTCCCATCCCACTTGAGGCAGGGTGGGGAGTAAGTGAGCAGCTGTGTGGGACTTAGTTGCCAGCTGGGGTTAAACCACAACACCCCCATAAAATCCTATGCAGACAGTGCTGCCTATTGTTATTGGCTCATTGGTGCCCGAGTTGCTAAGTCTTTTGGCAGGGAAAATCAGAATGCACTTGATTTCCGCTCTGCTGTAGCCAGCATGCTTCCAGTGCCCAACATAATTATTTTCATGCCAGCTCAAGTACCACTGCACTGCAGCACTGCCATACTTTGTCTCAGCAAGGAGGAGAGCAAGCTAAACCACTACACCTCCCCTCAAAGTTTCCCCTTCTTTTGTCCTAGAGGTAACACTACCAGCAGCACCAGCAAAAAGAAAGAACAAGAAATAAATTTTCAGTAGTATTGCCTCTGAGATCTCAGTAACTCTAACCGTAATAATTCAAATAAATTAGATAATTGGAAGCTTCAACAGAAGCTTTCACAAAAAACAGAGACCTGAACTATCCTATCTACAAGGATAGCTGACAAGGGGAAGAAAAGGGTAACTCACTAAACCAAAATTCAGAGGAAACAAAATACAACCTCTGAGTTTCAACCTTGATTTAAAAATTGAAACATCATGTTCCCTAACATTACATGTGACATGCTGTGGCATGACTTCTCTGATGTGCCAAACTCACAGACAACTGCCTGGTTTAGATGTTATTAGTCTGCTGACACCCTGTCTGTCTTAATTCTGCCATTTCCAAGTAGAGATAGTCACAGCTCTAAAACATGGTGTGGATACCCACGCATTGCACTTGTGTTTCCAATGGAGTCTTCCCAACAGATCAGTTTACAAAGGCCAAACCCATTTGGCTGGTATCATTCTCTTGAAATATAAACTCTTTCAGAAGATAAATTTTTGTTACTACATGCATAGCACCTGTCATATTTTACCCACTGAAATGTGTATAAAATACATTTCCTGTGACTGTCAGGGAAGGAAGGATTGGTGTTGGCTGCCACTAGTGACAAGTCCCTTCCTCCAGCCTTTTGCCTGAGTTGTGCAAAGCCCTCATGAAGACTTATCCACGTTCTTTATCCAACTTGAGGAAAACCTCAGCCTGGGCTCTCAGGTACTTGCCACAAATTCTCTCAACTTTAACCTGTGAAATAGATGCTGTTTTTCAACTGTTGGCAATTAGCTCAGTGTAAGAGGATGACAAGGAGACTCTGGGCTTTTGTTCAGCAGTAATACTGCTGCTCTCAGTTTGTCAACCAGCCAGGGACAAACAGTTTGTTGTGCAAGTGTTATCATTTCACTGAGCAGATCCCCAGTGCCACACTACAGCTGGCAAACAGCAGAAACAGAAGTAGCTCCATTAAAAGCATGTGCTGCTCTCCAGCCTTCTATGGGATACACTTCCCACATCCATCATCTTTGCTCTGGCTTCCCCACATCACTTCCCCACATTCACTCTGGCTTTTCCACATGCCCACATTTTCCACCACAACCTTAAGAATACCAAGTCTGAAGGTTTTCAGCCTACTGAAGGAAAAGTATTCACACGTTTAGCATTCACAAGGTGAGAAAGCTGTCTTTTCCAAAATGTTACATTTAAGATTGATTCAGAATCATAATGGAATGAGACCTCAGCTGAGAAAAGGGAGAAGATGAAGTTAATTAAAGTGCTGTCCAGCTGGAACTTGAAAATTCTTCAATCAAGGAAATATATCATACTCTGCCTCTTTCCATGTACATTGAAAAATAGCAACTGCTGTGGATTTAATTAAAACTTAGACTTGGTTTTTAGTTAATACTCTTTACTTCATTCATTATTATTCAGTCAAGATGCAAAGTTATGACCCTCATCATGAAAAAAAATGTTTTCCTACATTATGATAACCTATGTGATTTTTTGTTGGTTTTGAATTTCTTATAATACCTGGAGAAAGCTGGAGAACAGAAAGGTTATTCACTCAGCTGGTTTAACTTGGCCTTTCCTTTTAGTTTAAAGGTGGAGGATTTTGCTTGCTCTGTTCTGCTCAATAATTTTTTGTTGTTTCTCATCAACATATTTGAATTTAAAATGTCATATTAAGAGACAGATACTCAAAGATTGCACAAAACCCCTTCTCCATCAATACACATTCCCTCACTAGTGGGGAACTGTGCTTCAGCTAAATAAGCCCACCTTGAAGCAACAAGGTACTTAATCTGTGGTTTCCTCATCACCTACAGAATCCAAATCCCAGCTCACAAATATACGTGTATATAATTTTAGAAAGATTCAAACACATTTCTTCTCCCAGCTACAACACAGAGGTCTTTGGGCATTAAGAGCAGTAACATTTATACCAGCATCCCTCAGCTGCAGTGCCACATTACGAATAAAGGATGAATTCAAAATCACTGCAGGGGTGGATATCTCAACCTGCAGTTGCTCTGTCTGTAGGGCAGACTGTTCTAAGCTGGTCCCATGCTCCAATGGCATAGATCCAAGTCTGGTGGGCTTTGCATGTTTGCATACAGTCTCACACTAACAAGGTTCTGCTGATTCCAGAGGCCTTTTGGAGAGCTTGGATAAGATGGGATGGTATGTAGCCCAGGCTAATAGGATGCTCCAGACATTAGCTGGTCTTGTCCTGGTATCTGCAGTGCCCTCTCTGAGCACAGGCATGCTGAGGAGCCAAAAACACACCACATCAATCAGTTTTCACCATCTGAACATGTCCCTCCCACCCTCTGTGCTGATAGAGTGGATTCACTTTGCAAACTGAAAATAAATCCTTCTGGCCTAATTGATAAATCAAATCTACAAGCTAAAGTCACTACTTGACTGTCTGCCTCAGTGGCTGGGGAAAATGGTAAAACAATCCCATTACAGACTTACAGCCTGCCTTTAGTGATCAGCATTCAGCAGCAGAGGAATCTTTTTACCCTTCTAACATAACTGCTCACCCAAACTCATACAGAGATGCTGTGTTTCTTACTGTAGTCTGTGTTAGGGCAATGCAGAGCAGGAGCAGAGTTACTGAGCCTCCTGAATCAATATAAAAACAACCACAGTCTTTAAAAATATTCATACTAAGAAGACTGAAGTTAAGGTGAAAATGTCCACTTTAACCTGAAGACCCAAATAACATAACAAAATAGGCTTAAGGCTTGTAAGGATGGAATAGATGAAAGAAAACTTGCATCCAGGAGTTATCTGAGTTCCCACTAAGTGGTTGTGTAAGTACCATCCTTTAAATGTGTAATCTGTAACTGTGGCAACCCAGTTCTTTTTAAAGGGGATGGGGCTGGAAAATAAGGTCTCCACTCCCCACAGCCTGAGATAACCATCACAAAATTGCATAAGCTTAGGCAGGGAGACACACCTGGTAGGAAGGAGTCAAGGAGAGGCTGAGGAGACTGCAGAAGGGTTAGGGTGAAGCAGGTAAGAAAAGAAAAATCTCTATGATGCCTACATACCTACAACATGCACCCCTGCTCACTCACAGAGGGTGTGTTTCATTTTAAATCTTTGTTGTATGATTAACCTAAAGGTTTAATAAATTAAAATGTAGTTAGAAAAAATATGAATAAGAATAAACTAGTCCTAACAGAGGTTTCCTTCCATAAGCGTTAGGATAGAAATGGGGAAAGGTAACAGACCGCTGTTGCTCTCTGTGACTTCCTGTCCCACTCCTCTCCTTAGCAGTTACAATTTTTTGTCAAACCACAGATTCATAGAATATGAATTTAGATACAAGAAAATGCTACCTAGATTTTAGAGAGACTATATTCTTCATATTAACAGGTTGTAGTATTTGTGTTTTTCCATTGTTTCATATCCTTTGCAAATGGAAAGGAGAAAACCTTTTTTTATTTCCTTGAATAAAAACCTTTTTTTTATGTTTTCTGTCCTGTAGACAAGCTCACATAATGAAAGAATTTGCAACACAAATTAATTCCCTAGTTTAACTTAAAACATGGTGGATAAATCCACAGAAAGCCCCATACAGTATTGATATATTTCTATCACACTTTTAGAAATGTGTTTCCGTGTGTCTAGGATAAAACAGAAAAATAGATAAAAGACTCAGCACACCTATTAACATTACAAAAAAAAAAAAAAAGAAAAAAAAAGAACAACAATAACAAAATCCATCAAGTGTGGGAACTGAAATGAACAAATTAGTGTTCCTTTCACATTCACAGTAGTGCAGTAAAACTAAATTTAAGGCAATGTGATAGAGACATGACATTTACACACCTTCTTCTAGAGCAGGAGTAGTGCTGACAAGTACACCTCACATAAGAGAAAAGAAAATATTGTAACACTCATTCAGCAAGACCCCAAGAAGATCCACATAGACAAATGCTTCTCTCTCTAAATTGTCTATTGCAGCCTTTGACTTTTCAGTACACTTATTTCATGTTAGCCTGTTTTAATGAACAAAAACCAACTCACTGCCTGTTTGAGAGAGCCCAGGGGCACACTCTGATCTGTGACAGTGATGCCTCACCACCAGGCTGCAGGAAGCAGAGATCAGGCAGCCTGGTGCAGCCTCTGCATCCAGGGCATGCACAGAGCAGAGCCAGTGCATCCACAACAATTCACAGTGGTGTGGATTTGAATTAAGAATCACCACGTAAATGGTAGCCTGAAAAATTTGTTCCACGACACACACACTCACCGCTCACACTTGGATGAGTCTGAATACACACCACAAACGTTTGCCAAGTGTCTAGACAAGCATTTCTGGTGGTATTAGCTGAGTAAATTTGCAGTGAGTTAGCACAAGCTACAGCAGAGCTGTGAACATCAGCCTAGAGAAGGCCAAATAAGGTAACAAATTAATCACCTGGAGTCAATTCCCATCTTTAGGGTAACACAGTGGGTCAGGCACATCCACACAAGAAAATGCTTCAAAAAAAGAACAAGACACAAAAAGATGATAAGATGCCTGTACACAACACCATGCAAGACAATAAGTTAGGATAATGGCAAGCTCAACTCCTATTTGCTTCAGTTTCCTCATTGAATTAAGTAGCTGGAAGGGATGGATACCATGTGGAAGAAAAAGACAAATTAAAAGGATAAATTGGGAAAAGTAAGAAGGAGAAGAGAGATAACCAAGAGAAGGGGGAACAACTTTTGCCAATTCAGTGACCTTGGTACATTCTGTTGTATTTTTAAAAGATAATTTTTCCCTTTAGAAATACTCATCATTGGCCACATGCCTGGATGAGTCAAAAAGAAGACACATGGGCACTCAACAGACCGGGAGGTTTAACATATTGTCATTGTTCTCTGGAATTTATTTCAGATAATGAATATTCCAGAACAGAATTCTTTTCCTTTGGTCCAAATATTATAGAAAATATTTAGCTTAAACCAGTCTGTTAATGTATTCTCATAACCATGTATCTTTGACAGTAACATTAGCAGCTAAAAATTCACAAAATAAACAATATAGGGAAAACTAGGTCATCAGTCATACTACAGAATGAAAAATGCAATCAGAGCTACTTCTAATAAATGCTCACACAGCATTTCTGCACTTCTGTGTTTCTTTTACAGAATATTTGACATTGCTGAGTATTCAATGTTGAATTTTTATTTGCAAAAGAAGTTATAAATTAAGCAGTCTATTGTGCTTAGAGTAAGGTTATGATCACTTTACTATGTCAAGTCATTCTTTCAGATTTTGTGCTAAAAATGCAACTTTGTGAAAATCCCTGCTACTGCTAACAACCCCATGAAGTTCTTTGAACTGCAGTGTGGCTGTCAAATATGTCAGTTGCTGAGGGAGCCTCTCATGGTGCTGAAGAATGAAATATTTGATTTGTGAGTCAGGAAAAGTGGAATAGAGACGTGCTGACACAGAATTGAGCAGGTTCAAAAGCCTGGTCACCAGTTCTTTAGCTGGGTACGCAAATGTCAGGTGCCAGATGTAGATCAAAGTGCCCCAGGATGTCGTGAGCTCTGTGTGGCACATTTGGAGCCATTAGAGAGTCTGTCCCTGCGCTGCAACCCCATGGAAGTCTGTGGAACAGAGGCCAAAATGCAGGAGAGGGCATTAAGGGAGAAGCACAGTGAGACGAGTGTTTGGGAAGACAATCTGAGCAAAACAAATCAGTCTGAGGGGCTTGGAACTTGAGCCATCCTGCAAGACCTTAGGTTGAATGCAGCATCTCTGGCACACCCAGCCACACTTTGTAGTTCTGCTGTTTGGGGAGGATGTCTCACAGCCTCTCCCCAGACATATGGTCTTTATAGGGTGAAAGAACACGGCCTCAAATGCTGGTTGTCAGGGCCAGTTCTTATTGCTATGCATTATATGCAAAATTTGAACCCTCCAATTACAATCCTGTTATCTTAACCACTGCCCAAAATACTGTGAAACCCCCACTCCAAATCCAAAAATACTATTATCACTCACATATCTTTGTGCTAAGCATTTTTTCAATATATTTTAAAAAAGAAGAACATAAGAACATTTAGTCTTTTTCATTTTTAAATTACAGCTGCATCTCCTAACCAGGGACTGCAAAATAAAGTCATGTCATAGGACTTTGAGTTCACTTCTTTTGTTGCAACACAATGCAACACATTTTTAGTTTCTTCATCTTACAGTCATAAAAGAAGTTGCTGTCACTCTGCTGACAAAAAACAGATTTCTCTTCATATTCCCACCCTCAAGATACTTCCAGTTTTTTTAAGCTGATTCTGAGCTAGTTTAGAAATTGTTATTGTTTTAATGTAATGGTTTAGCTCTTAAAAATGCAACATATTTATTTGAAGGAAATAGAACAGTTTTACTTCTCTTTCTAATATCTGAATACTAAAAGTATTGTTGTATGCTTTAGTTCTCCAAGGTTCAAATATCACTGAAAGAGTTTCTTATATTTTTCATTTATTTTTTATATTTGTATATAAATTTTAATCTCTCTTGCTAGATTCCTCCCAGCTTCTAATAGAAAGTAGCCATAAGTGAAGACTGGCATGTGCTATTCTCCTCAAAATCACTTTGCCATGTTATATGTACATGTGTTTGCTGCACTGTTTTTGGTATTGACACAAGACTGATACCCTTGTGAGCAGCTCTGTGATTGAAGATTTAATGAGATTTGCTAAAGATGAAAGATGAAGCTCTGAATTTCATGAAATTGTAAATCCTAACACAATTAATTTGAAGATGCACATTCCAAGCATGTGCCAAGACAAACCCAAGGAGAAAGCATCCTTTTAACACTACCTAGATTTTACATCACAGCCCTTATGTTGTTTAAACAAAATCTTAATATTTGGCTATGGAAAGGGTAAGTTTGCTCTGTTTAAAATTAGATCTACACACAAGGAAAGTTTAAGGAAATTGCTGGCCTGTAGGGTTAGGCAGGAAAAGCATTGGTCACACCCTTTCTAATTACTATCCCTTAGTAATGCCTGGATGTCTGTGAAAGTTACACAAAATACTCAGAGTTTTTTTAGGAAGAAGAATCCCTTTACAGGAGTGCAGATTAACTTTATAATCTTACAATGAGTTCCACTGATCTTTCAATTCACATAAACAGTAACTTCCAAAGAATGTTAGAAGTAACGAAGTTATGATGAAGTGCAAATAGGGAAAGTATGCCAAACCTCAGCCTGAGGTGGCTGGTAAGTCATAGAAACATTTTTACATACTAAACTAGCAAGAGAGTTGAATAATTGATTGGAACATTACAGAGAAAATAAACTTTCATTGGAAATATAATTTTGTGCCCAGAGGGTTTAATTTAGGGAGTTCCTTTGGTATTCAAGCACTCCAGACAATTCATGTCCAGGAGCAGGAGTACCATATCTGTGCCCTGTCCAAAGTAGAAGTCTTGTCAGCTCATTAACTTGAGCTCTGTATCTCATGAAGGCAGTCACCTGGCCTTCTGATCCGAGCAAGCCTTACCAGATCAATGGCACAACCTAGTGTTCCCAATCCAGGCATGCTCCTCTCACACCAAGCTGCCTCCTCTTCAGTTGGATCTTCCTCGAGAAAACAGATGAGCTCTCATTGCTGAGCCTTCTAAAGGATTTTCACATTCCCATGTTTTATAGACAGTAAGACACAGCTTATTACAGCTCATTTGGAGCATTTCCTCAAAGAGGAATCTTACTCTGCTTCAGTCCTGTTGCAATTCATCAATGTTGATCTTTTTAAACTGTGTGTCCACTGTATTTATTTGTTGGCTTTTTCAATATTTACGCAGGATGTAATGATCCACTGACACTTCATTAGCAGTTCATTTATCTTGTTACAAATCAAACTAGGAAATCTCTAGGAAGCATGGCCAGCAGGCCAAGGGAGATAATTCTCCCCCTCTTACTCCATTTCCATGAGACCCCACCTGGAGTACTGAATCCAGCTCTGGAATCGAAAGGATGTGGACACGTTAGAGAGAGTCCAGAGGAGGCCATGAAGATGATTGTGGGGTTGGGGAACCTCTCCTATGAAGACAGGCTGAGAGGTGGGGTTGTTCATCCTGGAGAAGGCTCCAGGAGACCTTGCAGCAGTCCTCCAGGAAAGGTGGAGAGGAACTTTTTGCAAGGGCATGAAGTAATATAATACAGGGAAATGGCTTTAAGATGAAAGATGTTTAGGTCAGATATTAGGAAGAAATGCTTTACTGTGAAGGTGGTGAGGCACTGGAACAAGCTACCCAGAGCAGTGATGGGTTCCTGGAAGTGCTCAAGGCCAGGTTGAACCAGGCAACCTGGACTAGTGAAAGGTGTCTCTGCCCATAGTAGAGGAGTTGAAAGTAGATAATCTTTAATGTCTCCTCCAACCCAAACCATTCAATAGTCCTATGGTCTCCAAACTGTTTTACAAGAGCTCATAGCCAGAGACTTATGACCTGCAGATCAGTATGCAGGATCAGTGTTTTCAAAATTCCTCCATTCCATATATTTACAAGAGAAAATCTCATTTTTGAAAACCTCAGGTGCAATCCAGCCACTGCACCTAGAGCTTGCAGGGCAAATGGCTATTTGGAGCACAGATCCTGAGTGGCCCCTGGGCCAGGTTGTCCCTGTGGTTCCCTTTTGCCTGGCCCCTCTTCTTGCCACCTTCAGTTCATGGCCAGAACAATCAGGTCTCAGCCCTCTTGGGGGAGACTGAATGATATTGCAACAGAAACAAATATTAGCAGCAAGACTCTTGAAACCCTCTGAAAGGGAAACAAAGGAAGAGTCTGTTCATACCATTACCCCTCTCTGTACTATCACACAGTGAACCTAAGTCACTGTTCCTTGATTCTTCATCAGCCTCCAGGTTTTCTGGTATCAGTCTGTGGCTGGGTCAGCAGCCACTCCAGGACATATTCCAACTAACCCAAACAGAATCAGCCACATTTTTCCAGCTTTACCAGATATTACAGACAAGCACTATGCAGACTGTTGGTGCAAGGCAATGCAGACATTTTGAGATTATAGTAATAGATATATTCAGAACTTCAGAGTAATCAAGTTCACATACTGATGAAGGTAATAAATATATTTTAGTTTCACTAAATAGGTGATAAGATTTTTCAGGGAAAAGCTGGAGATTATTAAAATGCTTTGAGATTAATTATTGCTTTTATTTTATAGGTTTTAACTGGTTTGTAAAGTTGAATATGATAAGATAGCTTCAGAACTCTGTATTGAACTGGAAAAAGAAAATACTTTTTCAAGGTTCTCCCTTTTCTGGTAATTATTTGTTGAATTCAGCAAAAGTTAGTTAGAAATTTCAGGGCTTTTTTCCAGGGGAAAAAAATATTTGTTTTAGGAAATTTAAAAAAAAATTGCTCTAATTCCAAATTTGTTTAAAAAGGAAATTTCATACCTCCATTTCTTAATGATTAGAGCATATATAACCAATAGTAAACACTCCTACATCAGCTGTTAGGGGAAAAAAAAAACAAAAACCAACCAACCAACCAAACAAACAAACAAAAAAAGACCCCATATGTATTACTATTTGAGCTTTTAAAATTCTTATTTCAGATATTTAAAACTGTATGCCATGGATGTGTATGTTTTACCCCATGTAAAGCAGAAATTCTCACCTAGACCCAATTAAGAATTGCATCTGAGTGAACATGGTAATGTTCCCTCAACACCACATCCATTTCAGCTCATACCTGGAAAGCCCAGGACACACTGGGAGGCCAGCAGCAAACTGCAGAGTGCCAGGGGATGGCTGCCTTTGCTATTCCTTGCTCCCACATGCTCAGAGATCAGTGACACTTTTGAAAGTCAACATTAACAAGACTTGGCATCAGAATTAGTAATTTTTTTCTTTCCTTTCTTCCCCAAAATGATTCTGCACTGTGGTCTTATACACACAAATATATGTCCTCGTGGTGTGGAGTCCAAGAAATATTCTCCCTGGCTTAAGGAGGGAAAGAGGAGTAAAGAGCTCACTTTTGTCATCCTCTATCACACTGGTATGGACTTTATTCTGCAAGTGCTTCAGCTGGGGCCAACACACCTGAATGTACAGAGTAGAGCACTAATCAGGTTAAATAAGATTAAAGAAGAGTGGCAGATTCAGGTCACACCAAAGGTAAAAATATGCATTATTTTTTAGAAATAAAAACATAGATACCATAAAATAGGAAAGTACATTACATATTTGACAGAATCTTGGAGGAAGAGACAATCCTTTATGTAGACCACAAAGAGGTAACAAAGTCTATTGATGCCACAAGTTCCATGGCTGGAAGTTCTCCGTCTCAGTGGGAGCACTGAGATAACCAGAACAACCTGCCACAAAATCACTACCTGAGGAAGTACCACCCTCATTGATTTCTTTGATTTAGAAATTATTCCTGTGCTCTAGTCAGCCAGATAATCGTTTTACAAAAAGAATTATTAGTATCAGAACTTCTGCAGCTCTGAAATGTCCCTCGGCAAGCAACTAACTCTTCCACCCACTCAGTACGCCCCCACTTGTGAATTGCAATTAGCATTGCAAATGTCTTTCCCTTTTCAGAACTATTGATTCTGCTATTAAATAGCAGCAGAGAGTTTAAATGCTTGGAAATCTGCTTCAGCTTCCTTCTCTGTTATCTACCTACCAAACTATCTATCAATTATCTATCTATCTATCAGAAAAAGAATCCAATTCCATACAGGTACTACCATCACACAACTACTGCACAACCTTCTAGTTATGGGAAATATATATAATATTATAGTATTCCCACTCATCTTTCAAAAGCTTTATTAACATGGTTTAAATTTCTTCCTACTGTTTACGGAAAATACTCCCATTGTACATCCCCCCATACCATATCCTAGACCAAAATTTTATGACTAGTTAAAAGAAACAGTATTAGGCCAGTTCATCTCCTCTGTGTGTCTGTTTTTTCTGCTTAATACCTCACTTTATTTACACCTGGATATATAGATATGTACAGATGTGTTGGTTATAAGGAGGCAGAAAGAGAGTGAGATCTCCAACATATAGTTGCTCTTACATGCAGACATTGCTTTTAAGGGTGAACAGGAAGCTATATTATGACTGACAGGAGCTCAGAAAATTGCTCTTGTGGGCAGTGAGCAAAACATCACATTGGTAGGAGTATTCTTAATACTCCTTGTGCAACACTGGTATAAACCCAGCAAATTACCACACCGTGTAAGGTGGTTGCAAACATCCTCTATAATCCTGTGTAGGTCTAGTGGCAGAGCTGAGAGGTGAAGCAAAAAGACTAAGAAGTATTAGTACTCTGGGGAAGAGATTGAGCTGGACCCTTACTGCAACGCCTTTGCCCCGCATCACAATTCCACCCTAATTAGGAAAAAGAAGGTAATGTAGTAAATACCTGAAAAAACCCCTGAAAAATATAGAAGGTTTTTGAGAGGTCTCCCTTTTAAGAGGAATGGAGGGCCCAGTATGCTGACTAGACCCAACCTGCTGCTTATTATCATCTTTGAAAGGTTATGGGAATCAGGAGAGATATCTGAGAACTGGAAGAAAGAAAAAGTCACCCCAGTCTTCAAAAAGGGCAAGAAGAAGAACTCAAGGAGCTACCAACCAGTCAGGTCAGCCTCAGCTCAGTCTCTGGAAAAGTGATGGAGCAGAGAGGAAAGTGGTGGATATTGGTTATCTCAACTTCAACAGGGTTTTCAACACTGTCTCCCACAATATCCTGATAGACAAACTCAGGAAGTGTGGACTAAATGCGTGGACAGTGAGGTGGATCGAGAACTGCCCAAATGACAGACCTCAGAGGATCATGATCTGTGGCCCAAGGTCAACTTGGAGGCCTGTCACTAGTGGTGCCCCCATCCAAAGGTTCAATACTGGGCCCAGCATTGTTTAACTGATCCATCAGTGACTTGCAGCAGGGGCAGAGGCCTCCTCAGCGAGGTCACTGCTGGCACAGAGCTGGCAGCAGCGGCCGATACCCCCAGAGCTGTGCAGCCCTTCAGCAGGGCCTGGCCAGGCTGGGGAGATGGGCAGAGGAATGGGCTGGAACTCAGCAAAGGCAAATGCAGGGTCCTGCCCCGGGGAAGGACAACCCCAGGCACCAGCACAGGCTGGGGGCCGACTGCTGGAGCAGCTCTGCAGAGAAGGGCCTGGGGCTCCTGGTGGACAATGAGCTGTCCATGAGCCAGCAGTGCCCTGGGGGCCAGGAGGGCCGATGGGATCCTGGGGTGCATCAGGGAGAGCAGTGCCAGCAGGTCAGGGAGGGGATCCTGCCCCTCCACTCAGCCCCACTGAGGCGGGTCTGGAGTGCTGTGTCTTGCCTCAGGACAAGAGAGACCTGGAGATCCTGGAGTCCAGCAGAGAGCAACAAAGACAATTAAGACACTAGAGTGCCTCTCTGATGAGACTGAGGTAGCCAGGCCTGTTCAGCCCTGAGAAGAGGCAACTGAGAGGGGACCTCATCAGAATATATCAGTATTTGAAAAGAGGGTGTCAAGAGGAGCCAGGCTCTTCCTGGGATTGCCAAGCTTAGGACAAGTGGAAATGGGCTGGGACTGATGCACAGCAGGTTCCACCTGATTATGTGGAAGAATTTCTTCCCTGTGAAGTGACCGAGCACTGGCATAGATTACCCAGAGAGGTCATGGAGTCTCCCTCACTGGAGATGTTCAAGAACCATCTGGACACAATCCTGTGCCATGTGCTCTGGGATTGCCCTGCTTGAGCAGGGAGGTGGGACAAGATTACCCATTCTCTGATTCTGTCAGATTGCTGTGTCACCACAGAAAGATTCACAAGCTCTGTGTCCAGAAAGAGAGGAGACAGAAAACTGCAATTCTAACAACTTCTGACACCAGAGGATGAGCAGGGTATGAAAAACCAACACATCCAGAAGGGCTTTGTTTATCTCAGTCACAGACAAACTCAAACAAGGCTTCATTTGCATTTGCACAAACAGCAAAGTGTGCTACAATAAGCTTTTCTAAATTGATTAGCTGGAGGAGGGGAAAGCAGACCTTCCCAGCAAGTTGCTTTGAAGATTCATTTGTAAGCAGGGGAGGGATGCAATGAGCAATCACATGAAGGGATCCAGAGAAGGGGTGTCTGTGCTGTTCCAGAGGACTCTGCCTCAGGAGTCCACAGAGTTAATCCTCAGCTACCAACCCAGTTTTTCCTGAAGTGCTTGGGGAACAGATTAGTTTTTGACACAAGTTTACCCTTCTTAATTTGATGCTTTCATAGAAGCAGCTCCATCTCCGTAATCAAGAGCTTTCTCTTTGCTTTCTGGTTTTGATTTTAAGCTTGTCTAGCCACAGTATTTTGACAAATTTAGAGTACATCAGCACCAGGGATGTAATATATTCAAGTGATGTTGCAGACAAGCCATACGTAAACTGAGACAGGTCTGGCAATTCATGGGGTCATGGTGAAGTTCTAGGAGCAAAGGGAAAACTTCATGGGGAGGGATTAATTCTGACAGAGTTTAAAGCTGAGAGAATCAGCTACTTTGAAAAAGTCTCACATCATCACCTATGTCTCTTCTGATAAAAACATCAGGTAACCCTATGTTCCAGATGTAAAGTACTCAGCTTGCTTATGGACTGCACAGTAGTGAAGCCTTCATTAAAGATGGTTTCTAGATGTATCTCAGAAACTGAATATTCATTTAAGTGAAAAGTGACCTGAAATGGTTGCTACTGAGCAATCTGACCTTATGTGGGAAAGTCTGTGCAAGTCATCAGACAGATTGCAATAACGTATCTGAGAGGTGAAAGATAAAACTCAATTACAGTCGGCTTGGCAAAAAGTGTTCTCACAAGAACATATTGCTCCATGAACACTGCCATTCATAGAAACAGACCAGCTTTAGGCATGGTTCCTAAAATGCAGGGGAGTCTGGGGACCAGACGAATATCCCTTCTTGAAAACAGGAATTTAAATTGTTTGCTGAACTGAGATGGACCGATCAACGATCAACCCAGGCCATAGGAGTGTAATCCCCCAAGAAAACTGCCATGCATACAGCTGGTCTTCATGACAAGAAGGGGAGCCTGAACTTGTGGCTCCTGCATGCCAACAAACTTTTGTAAGTAATTAGCTCAAGACCATTAGTTTCTTAATTGGTTAGCTATTTTTACCTTTTTATATCTGCAAATGAGAGGGTGAAATTTCCTGTTATAGGAAACTCAGCTGTGATGTTATATCCTAAGGAGAGTAGTTTCGAAGTGTTTGTTTTTCTCTTGAGACCTGATGAGACAGAATCTAATTGTTTTAATCTCTATGAGTTCAGGAATTCAATGACCTTTTTATATACATAAACGAAAATAAGACCATTCACCAGGCAGGTGGTCCCACACCCTTTCATCTCTAATCTATAACTTTTCATTGGAACTACATTTCACCTCTCTAGTTCCAGCATCTCTAGGTGAGCCTTTCATTTCAATCAAGATAATTTCCATATAGTGATAATTTTTATCTCCCTACTTTTACATTGATTTATAGAAACTGTGATGAAAGATTAGGAAAAAAAATCTGTTAGTGTTAAATTAGTTCCTTTTTTATAGCAAGCCGGTTACATTAAGCAAAAAAGATATTAAACAGCCACACTGACATCGAACAGCAAGCTGAATTAGATTTGCTTTTTGAAAAAAAAAAGAATCAGCAGATATGAATTTATATTTCCTTAAATATTGCATATGTGCGAATATTCTTAGTGTTCAGTGAGCAGGCACTTCAGTAAACCTACAGCACACTATAAAACCTCAGCAGCATCCGAATAGGAATAGCACAAGAAAAGGAGTTATGGGTGCAAAATATGCTTGGACAGAAATCACCATTTCCCTGTACGATTACATAGTTTATTACAGCTGATTTTTCATGCAATTAGTAAATTAGATCAGGATGTTCTAAGTTTCTCTTTTCAGCAGTCTGCAAAATATTAAAAGCAATAAAATAACAAATCCAGACATTTATACTGAAGTGCCTATGGGGCAAGTTGCCATATTTCAGGCTTACTCAGGACTTTATTGCCAAATCCCAAATTATAGGACTCTGACATAAAATGAATCCTTCTAGTGCAGCTGTGTTTATTTTAGTAAAGAGTATGCCTACGTTTGTGCTTTAGTTCAGATGATGAACGTGCTTTTGAAGGCAGATTGTGCAGTTGCTGCCACTTAGCATGCTTTGATTCATACGATGGAAAAGCCTCAGAGAATACTTTTACAATTAACCAGATTCTTTTCAAATTAAATCAAACTGGACGATGGGGTTGATAAACACATTTACTGTCCTCCAGCTGCCATGACCATTTTGTCCTTTGGACCAGAACAGAGCTAGTTTGAAGCAAAACTCACCTGAAACTGGAAAAAAATTGTCCTCAGTTAGTCCTCAGCACCAGCTGGATCTCTTCCTTTGGCACTGAACTTCTTGCACGTGTAGGTACAGCCTTCAGAGACCTACCGAAAATTCCTTTCCATTCTTTACAAGGAAAAAATCCCAGCCTCATTGTACTGTGGGTTTCCCAGGCAAGTGCTTTTGAGCCTCTGATGTACAAGTGAGACCATAAATTGTCTAACCACTAAACCACAGAGAAGTTTAATGTGATCTTTCCCAAATAGCAATTAACCTAATATTATCCTACAAAAACACCAATGACATTTCAAACCGGGCTGGCGTACGTCATTAGAACAGCATTGCTTATGTCACATTATATTCACTGGCTTGCATGAAAACCCCTAGAAACAAATATCTCCCTTTTGTCTTTATTTTAGACTGTACGGCCAGTGGCTGAGGGAGCACAGCATTGTGATAAGAGAGTGGGAATCCCCATTCTGTTTGTGGCTTGTGCTTGCTGCTGTTTATCAATTCAGAAACATCACCTCCATGTGTATGCTCTTCACAAAAGCCAAGCGTATTGGTCCACACATTTGGCAATTAGGGATTTCAATCTTTAGTTAAGTTATGCACTCTTACTGAAGTGCCTGACAAGAACAGTGAGTCTCAGTAATACAAAACCTCCTGCAACAGATAATGGCATTACTTCAATGTAAAGTACCTTGACTTGTTAAAATATTTTAAATTTAAATTTGAAATCAAACCATAAAAGTTGTACAGGATATTTTAAGTCAAGTATAAGCTCTGCTGCTATGACCTTAGGCTTATCTATATAATCGGGTGATTTTATTTATTTTGCTTGAAGATAATAAATAACAGGAGGTACATCTAATTTCCATGCAGCCGGATAATGATTAGTGCTCCCAAGGACAGAGTTCAAGTGAATGTCATCCCTTAACCCTGTTTCCCTTCAGGAAAGTTTAGTTGTTAACATAGTCTCAAACAAGTGCAAAGTAGTACGTAGCACATACAAATTGCATAGTTATGTAATTATGCAAATGACACTTGCATGAAATATGTCATTTGTAAGAGAAAAAATACCACCAAGCCACAACGAGTTTCCTGCTTTTAGAGGAACTAAATTTGGATGCCTCATCTAAACACCAAGGCACCCATTATCTGATTCTGTTTATGATCTAAGCAGGGAATAATTGCACCTGTCTCTGCTGAGGAACAACATAATTTTCATAGTGGGTAGAAGCCAGTGATATGCTGGGAGGGATTAGGAAATACATGAGCTGGATGGCAAAGTCTTTGATCCTGAATGGAAACAGAAGGAGACCTTGGCACATCAGGGTCAGGAGTTTTCTACCAGCCAGGACTTTGAGGACATGCTGTGTAGACCATATTCAAATCCTTGCCCACACATAGTAGATCCACTTTTATACCTTGCCAACAGAAATATATCACAAGCTTTTCTGGATTTGATACAAGGATAGAACCAGTCCTGAGTTTCCTGAGTTCCCATTGGCTACATTTCTATAAGGCTGTGACCCGTTATTCAATTTTGAATTGCAAATATACAGTTCACTTTGTTTTTATATGTGTGTGGCATAGCAAGCATTAAGAGGATGACACTGGAGTGCTCTAGCAAAGCCCACCCCACCAATACAATCCCCTATGGTATCTGTAAAGCAGCAGGGTGCATTCCATTTTAATGCCAGGGTCAGCCTGGAAGCTGGTAATGCAAGAACCTCTGTGTAAGAGGCATCTTTCACCGTGCAGCAGCACAGGACTGACCTCAGGAAGTTGTAGGGAAGTGAGAAGCAAATGCTAAAATGGAATGTCTGAACATGGAAGGTCCTCCCAGGAGTTCTTAAGAATAACAAAGCTGAGGCAGGACTTCTGCCTGCCTGTCATTTAACTTAAATCACAGTCATTCCCTGACAACACAAGATCAATTTGCAATGCTTTGGAGATTCAGTGTGTGTTTGCTTTGCTTGCCTTCTCTTTATTTGAAGAATATAAATGAGGATAGGAAAAAGACAAAGTTTTCAGAGGAAATCTTGTTCCCAAGGCAGAGACCAAGCAACTGGAATAAAAAAGCCTCTTTTTTTTGGTAAGGGATAGTGTGGTATTACAGAGCCATGAACAAAGCAGCACTATGTAAACTGAACTTAACAGAGCCTGATGGGCCAGTCAGGTGTATAAACATGTAGACATCAGAAATGTGCCTACACAGAAACAGAAGTGATGGCATTGAAAAACTTTTCAGAGAATGTATTATTGCTGAAAGGCAGATACCAAGTTTAATCCAGACTGGGAAAAACTACTTCTGGTTTTCTAATGAAGGAACCTTGCTGGTGGCAGAGCAGGAGTTATTTCAAGCCTAGACATGTAGATGCAGGGAGCAGAAGTTTCTTAGGAGAGGTATGTGAAATTGCTGAACATTAGGACTGGTTGGAAATTAAGGCTGAAATAAGCAGCTGTAGGGAAACTGAATGATCATATCCCATGAGGAGAATTGGTCATGCTCATCTTACAGAGAAGACTCATACGCTGAGGAATGACTTAGTTTTTTGAAAGTGCAGAATGTTCACACAGTAACAGAAGATCCCAAGATGTACATTATCTACAGAAAGAGTGGAAAGTTTAGACCACTTTATCACTATACTACAAGAGAACTTGATATATTCTGTGTAGAGAGACTTCATGATGAATACTTAACATCTTTTGAAAGATGCAGTGTCAAAACCACTAGAACTTCTAGAAAAAAAAGTAAAAGAGAGGTTCATGGAAATGTCTGTTAAACTTTCTAGTTCTGTTAAGTGGATAAAGTGTAAGGAGACCCTTATTTATGCAGAGAAACCATAACAGGTGCAGCTAAACTCCAAAACTCAACAACTTTTGCCACTCTGAAGCTGAAACTAGAACAACTGGTGCTGCAAATCTTGTCAATCTTTGTAGTGATTTTGTGAGCTGGGCAGATGGGCCCATTATAAAATCATCAGCTTGTACACAGCATCTCAGTACAGCTCAGTTATGACCAGTGTGTTTCAATTCCCACTTATTGCCTTTGTAGTGAATGGGGCACAAATGCAGTCACAGCAATTAAATTATCATTCACAAAGGTTGGAATTGAAGCACATCTTTCCAACAGGGGCATCTATGCCTGCACTCACATCATTACTAGATCCTTCACTGTTTCCTTTTCAGTGGTTTTACAGTTGCCTAATAATTAGATATTCAGTTAACTGTTCAAAAAACTCCTGGAAACATGATGTGAAAAAGAAAAAAATAAAAGAGAAAGTGGCACTTCTGTCTGAGGAAATGCAGAGAGAGCCAGACTCCATCTGTCTGCAGTCATCTGCCTGGACATTGGATGTAGATTTTTCTGAAAGCCACACACTTGCAGGGTAGGTAGAGCTGCACATCAATTTGCACACCAGATCTGAGCATATTAGTTTGCCACCAAGAAAATGTGCTGTTCCAGCCTTTTGGCCAGCCCTGCCTCATATCCCATTAGCCCTGGCCATAGAGACTTGCCCAGATGAAATTTATTCCTGAAACCTATCCCAGCAAACCACCAAAAATTATCTTAGTTTCTTAAGCTGTAATTAGATGTTTCATTCCCCTTGCACTGACATTCTGCTCTTGAGCAAATTTTGCCTTTGTTGCTAGATAGGAATAGTTCTTTCCACATGTAACAGGTTTTCATTAATCATTTTTACTGGTTTCCTTTCAAAATTACAGCCCCCAGCATATCTCCAATTAACACCTGGTGACCATTGTTTTAAAATCTGTTTCTGCATGCAAGGATTGACTGGCCAAAGAGGACACAGATACTGGCACTGCCACACAAATAAAGGTGGCAGGTCAGGTGCAGAGTGAATAACAACAGCATCCTTCAGGCTAGATAGGGAAGAGAAGGACAGGGAACACAAGCACAGTGAAATTAAGGGGCAGATAGGGAATAACTGATAAGAACACATGGAGAAAGGACAGATGATCCTGAGGTTCATAAACCCTTATGTATTTCTCGAAGCTTAGCAGCATTCAGGCAGAAGCAGGAGCTAATTTTGTTTTAAAAGGTGCTATCTTGGCACAACAGAAATAGACTGGTCTCTGACTGGCATTACATTAATCAGCCTCACTATCATTGCTATAACAAAACTCATCTCTGTAGCTATATAGGGTAGGGCTATAGATATGCAGAATTTGGCTCCAGCAGAGCATGGTCAGGGAGTACTGCAGCAGCTGATTTTCTAACAGCAGTAGAGCCATGCCTGTATTTATCCATCTTGCTGAGCTCTGTGCCCTGCTCCTCAGAAAAGCATCCTTTGCCATATCCCAGCATGACAGATCTATTGAAAGATCTGCTTCTTGGTGACAGTGCTGCACAAAATACCAGGTGCAGTACAAGAGATGATATCAAGAAGTTGCTTAGTCATCTTGGCCTGCTCAAAGTCTGTAAAGTAACAATGATGAAGCTAATTAATTTGAGGCAATTAGTGCAGGTATCTGAACAAGGAAGAAAATTTTACAAAATGAAACAGATCAACTTTGGATGTGGTTGTATCTTTTTCTACCTTGTCATGATAATTTCTATTGAGTTACACATTTGACATCATAGGAATAATTCAGTTTGATGTGAAGACATTTACATTTAGGCATTCACAGACAATTTGAGACAAATGCCTAAACTCTGTTTTTAGTTAGCATATGCTAAGGAGCTCCTTAGGAAGAGTTCATTTGGACACCTGCCTGGGATTCAGATGCCTAAACATAGACAATCCGTGCTGTTTGGGTGCTGTGGAGATCCCTGGACCAGTCCCTAGCACATGCTCCAGGGAGTTCTCCTCGACCCCTCTGGTAATGGCCAGTCCTGGCCAGACATCTAGGAGACCAAGGGGCCCTCAGAACTGTGAGCAACTGAGAACTGTCTGTAAAGGCCTTGTTGAAATTTATTTTGACTGTCTTGTGTTCAAGAAATGACTGGATGTGCCACACAGTGCCATAGTCTAGTTGAGCTGTGATCAAGGGTTGAACTCGATGATACCAGAGGCTTTTTCAGCCTAATTGATTCTGTGATTCTGTGATTTAAAATAATATTCTGTATCTGTTTCTGTGAATACATAGCAAGGCTTTATGTTTAAATGTGCAAATAATGCACTTGAAAGTAGATGGTTGCTGTCAGCTGAAGTTCCAGCTATGTAAATAGGTAGTTTCCTGTATATTTAAATCCATAAACTTTTCCTTTGTTCAAAAAAAAAAAAAAAAAGGCAGCAAAAAAACCCCAAAAAAACCCCAAAGACATCTGTCTTTGCTCACAATTTATTTGTGTTTCTGAGTTCTATAAATGAGCTCTCCACATGTGTGTCTCCATTAAGTTTTTAGTTCAGATCAGGAATGCATTTCCAAAGTCGCATCTCTTGGTTTTTCCCAATTACCATGCCTTGCTTTTCCTCTTGATCTACACTCTCATTGTATGTTTCAGTATCACTAGATTGAGATTGTAGACATAATGGGGGATTAAAAATTTGGTAACTGGAGAAACATTTAACCACTATTTTTCAAAAGCTGTGGTGTAACAAGGAACTAAGAAAGCAGCAAGCAGAGAGACCTTCCAAAGTAGAAGAATCTTCAGAACAAAATACAAGTTTACCTAATGGTTATTGTAAAAGGAATCACTAGCCAGCACAGTAGGGAATCAAGCAAGCAAACATCCAGATTAATATGTTGTATGAAATATTAATGACTAAATAATACATAGCACCTTCATAGCTTTTTTTTGGCAGAAGTGTGAACTACATGGTCAATGGAACAGGATATAAATACAAAACATTGATTTTAATAAGGTATTTGAAACATTTTGAGATATTCTTACATTCATTGTTTTGGACATACTTGGAGTACCATACTTTATCTACCTGTAATATCACACTGAGACACCTGACATGGTATTTCCACTATTTTCACATTTGGGAAAATGAAGAGAGCATGTGTAAGTTTTACAAAGAATAACAGTATTTTTCCTTGAGGATGGGACAGCAATCTCTTATTTTATAAACCAACCTAAGAGATTGCCTGTATTTATAATCTCACGTTCAAGGCTGCAAAACCCACTTTTCAAGCATCACTGGAGGTCAACAAGTGCTGTAAAGAATTGTTAGTTAATTTGAGTTCCAAATGAGGAGCATAGCAGGGAAACACGTTGAGAAAACACACAGCCTGTCTCCTTGACTAAGGCTCTGGACAGAGACTTGGGAAATTCAAAAAGAGCAGCACACTGAACCAAAAATCTAATGTTTATAATGTGGGCATCATTATGTGACTTGATGTCATAAATTCCAGACAATAATCAATTTCTCAGTTCATGGGAGGAGCCCACAGAGGAGAAACACAAATACCTAAGTCAATGCTCTAAGGAGCCTCATGATATTGTCTAGAAACACTGAAGGAGATTCAAACTAGGAAAATGCAGAAGAGCAAATTTGATGACTCACACACTGCAGGACAGATACTCCATGGCAGAAAGGGAACAGAAAGATAGCAAGGCTGAAAAAGATCTGAGTAGTATACACAGGAAGAAGGGTCAGAGCTGGCATTGCAGTATTCAGTAACAACAAAAAAAGCCCAAACTAACAGCCAGTGCAATTTGCAGCTCCTTTATTAGGTGCTCCACTGTGTGCAGTCTGTAATACAGAGTTTGGGAGCAGGAAGGCACCAGGGCCACACTGGGAATCCCATGGGTTTGCCAAGTCCCCCTGGGAGATGGCAGGGGTTGGGTGGCCCTTCCTGGTGGCATATTCTTGAAAGCTCACCCCAAACACTGCCATCTGGCTACCTTCATGCCAGGATGAATTGGAAGGGATCCAGACAAAAGCAAGACAAATGACAAAGAGCTGGAGGGAATGTCTTCAAAGGAAAAACTAAATGAGTAAAAATATGCATAGCATGGCTAAGGAAACACTGTGGGTCAGGAGACAGAGAATACAGTAACTATGAGCCATTCTTAGGCAGAGGTATAAATGAAAAGATCTATCACTGACAGTAAATAGGCAAGAGGAAGAATTTGTCATCTTATTAATATTCTTCTCCTTCAATTTTTGCTCTATACATGGTAGCTTTACCATATTATCATGGAATGCCAGCAGCAGGAAAGACACAAGCACTGAAAAAAACCCATCTTTCTTACTAGTGCACTTTGAATTCCATTTTATAATTCTTTTAATTGCCTCCTCTCCCTTCTCATTGCTCTAGGCCAGGCTCATCATTACACAGGACTAAGGAACCAGCTCTCTCTGAAACCAAGATTATATCAGTAAGGCACGTTCAAAATAATTTATGAACATTTCCATTACTGCTATAAGATTATTCCTTTTTCTATGCCTTGTTATTGAAGGACCAAACAGTCCTGGAATTCCTTGGGCTCATATAATTTCAATGAAATAATAAATTATATCATAATTTTGTATGAGAATTCCTCCCATCTGTCTTTTGTTGTCATTGTTATTGATTTTGCTTGAGGTTTTTTTCTGTTCTATCTTTCGGGCACAGGCAGAGACATCTGAAAACAGATTCACCCAAGTCCCACTTCCCAGGAGAGTCCTTGCCCTGGCATCAGTACCCTGTTTAGGTAGATTGTAGCGACTAAGGAGGGGAAGAGACTCCAACTGTGCTTTCTACCAATGGAATTTGTGCCCAGGACAATCTTTCCATGTTATTCTTCCCTATGTCCAAATGCTAATTTTTCAACAGCCACCTTTTTACTGTTTTCCTTACATTAGTTTCTTCTTTGATTACTAAGATGGTAAGCTTTTCCCAGTAAGGATTTTTTTTTCCTTAGTAAATCTTTTCAGGGTGTCACTCCCACTATACCTTTTCTTCCTTCTCACCCTTTACTCACTGGTGTAATTTATATGGCTCCTTTTGTGTTGTTTTTAACATCAGAAGGTCAGAACCTCGACTGCCTATAATCATACAAGTGAATGTTTAACTCTGAGGAAGGTTTTCTTGGATCATGGAAGACTGATATTCTTCTAGGTAGTAAAATTATCCCCAGTGATATGAAAGAGAAAGATGCTTGCTTTGCTAACAAGTCTTTTAAAAGTATGATTTAAGAGCATCTCATCCTTTATGTTCAGCAGCCATTTGAGGAAGGACAGAAAGAACCCAGAGAAACATCACTGAATCACCAAAGTTACAGCTTTGCAAAGCTCACACACTGGGAGTTGCTTTGTCTGCTCTATGCTCCACCCTTTACATTATGGAAGAGCTCCCTACACTACCTTTCCTTTCTTTTTCAGGTCATAAACTCATTTCCATTCATAATGCAAAAAAGGAGTAACACAAACCAGGGCATGGAAAACTACATTTTAAACCAAAATAAACCTGTGGAACTTATGACAAGTTGAAAATGTTTGAACATCTTTCACTAGAGTTAGAAGCTTGAGAAGTATGAGAAAATTCATGGGAATCTATGGATTTTGACGAATTTCCCCATAAAAAATTAGTTTTGAGTAAGCTGTTTATGGGAGTGAAATGGCATTTTGGCAAAGAACCTCTGTATGATACATATTTATGCTTCTGTGCAATATCATGCATACATTATAACCAAAATTGTATTTCACATTGCAATATTTTATAATGTCAAAAATGAGAATTTCTGGGGATTTTATTTTATTTTATTTAGAAGTGAAAATAGATGGAACTCTATTTTTCAGGATCTGGTAATACCTTTTTTTCCCCCCTTCTTGTTACTTTCCTGATAAGCAAGCAATCAAATTTTAAAAGGATAATATATTCCCAACCTTTGGCTGTAGTTAACAATGTTACTTCGAGACAACAGTTTGAAAAGTTACAGTATAATTGATGCAGCATGAAGTGAACCAAGAGGGCAAAGTTGATATGCAGATATTAACATAATCCACTCCTCACATTCCAGAGAAGTTCACATTCTTTCCCAGCATGTAATTTCCTTATTAAAAAATACTTCTACCTTTACAGTACTGTCCTTTCTTGGATGCACAAATGACAGCTTTTACATTCTGAAAGACACTTTGTAGTCTTCCCTGCTGTCATAGCCTGTACATTTGGAAGAGAAAAATGCCCGAGTTTGGGGTTTATTTTGCACAAGGATCAATCAGCCAACAGCAGCCTCCTCATGCAGCTGTTTCTGCATACATACAGAGTCAAAGGTAAGAATAAAACTTTTAGCTTCCTGATAACATGTGAACATATTCAAATCAGTTCTGCATTAGATTACTGACTCTCACTTATGTTATTGCCTGAAAACATATGAGTGGCTTGGAGGAAATGCTGCTTTTTTTTAAAGTTTACTTAACGGTTTGAATAAGCAGATGTAAAAGGGAAAGGGCAAATGAGCTTGTTCTGTGAAGGAATCAATGCACTGCTAGCTTTCCAGTGGGGCACATTGTTTCCTCTCTACTGCAGGCACACTTGTGAAATGACAGAATTCCAGAATAAAGTCAAAGGATTAGAGACCACTTTGTTTGGGCTCATGTTTAGGCTTTCAGGTGCCTGTTACTAGCACAGCCATTTTCCAAATCTGACCATGCACTTGTGAGATGAACAGTCTTGAAATATCTCATTTTTTCCATGCACCACACAGAACAAGCAGTCACATCTATGATATCTCACTCTCAAAAACAACATGGCAAGTTTCTTCTGCTGCTTCAAATAGTCTCTTCATTCAGCATGGGCACCTGTGTGTGAAGAGGAAGATACAGAGGGATGGGGAAAAGGAGTAAAGAAGTCAAGTGTGGTGGGGTTCCTCCCTCAGCATCTCTGCTGGATTCCTACCTGGAGATTACACAGTCAGAGAGCTCAGCAGCACCTCCCCATATCTCCAGCTGTACTCACATGGCACACAGGGCCTGCAGTTGGATGTGGCTATTTGCCAGCTATTCACGTCAGAGGAGACCCTGTAGGATCTCCTTCCTGGCAGCTGCTCTTCAGACATAGAGCCAGTGCTCATAACAGAAAGAGGCAGATGCAGCGGCTGCTCAGCACATCGGAAATGAGGCCACTTGCATTTAAGAGCTTATAAATGGATTTGGTTTTCTAATTTCAGGACCTACATTTGGAGAAAAAAAATCCTAATTTATCCTATGGTTTTCATTTTTAACCTCTCTGTAGATGTGCAGATCCTTAATTTTCCGTTCCGTGCATAAACATTATAATCTCTCTAAGTATAAAACCAGTCAAATGGTCTTCCTGTATATAAATTTAGTATTCCCTGATCAATGTATCTTTCATATGCATGAAAGAACTACCCCACATGCTACTGCAGACTCCTACATTCCCCTGTTCTTTTATTCAGCTGTATTGGATTTTCTTTGGTTTTTTTGAGCAGTCCTACTCCTTTGGCAGTACATAGCTGTCGTGGTTCTGTCTCACAGGTTTCTATACATCAGAGACCAGCCTTAAAACTATTTTGACAGGTTAAAAAGCTGGGATTTTTCCAGGGACAGGATGGAGAGAAGCAGGAATGAGAGAAGTGAAAAAGAGTATTCCTTGACACCCCCTAATCTCTTCAGTGCAGATGGCACTGTCATTTTCAAGTAGCTTCAGTGCACAACAGCCATTGCAAAAGAGTGAAAGTTGGAATGCTGAAAATAGTCTTTTTGGGAGACACATACATATCTTTATGTGCATCTATCCAATATGCCCAGCTGTGAATGCATGAGCAGACAAATGAGAAAAGCTTACCTTCCCTCTTCCTCCCCCCATCCATTCACTAAAATTAATTGTTTCCCAAGATGCTGTAGGCCACATTGTTAATTATTGTCTCTCTCCTCTGCACCTGAGGCATCACACTGGTTTAGAAAACAGCCTGCAAACAGATGGAGAGCTGCTGGAGATGAATCTGAAGGTATGTGAAAAAAAAAAAAAAAGGATACAGACTTTATGATACTGCAGGCTCAGATGGTCTATTAATTTTCAATAATATTCTGGAAAGGAAGGAGGTCTCTACATGTTTTTAGGCTTAATTTGTTTTCAAAAAAGGAGTTACAAGAGCCAATTACTTTTATGATTTCATCACAATCACCTATGCTTAAAGAATATTTATGGGAAAATATTCCAATCACCCCTGCACCAGCCTTGCTGTTTTGTAGACAACCCTTCCCCCAGCAGAGAGCTGTACGTGCACTGTGCCTGACAGGACCAAGGCTGGCTGTCTTGCAGACCAGACAGAAATGCCAGCTTGAACTGGATGCTGCATGCAGCCTCTTGCCTGCTGCCTTAATGCCACTGGCTCATCCCCAACACCTACCCTTGCAACCTGATTCTGTCCCCCTGCTGCCACAGAAAGCCAGAGGAGCCTGGGGCAAAGCTGTCCCATACATGCCCAGCCTGCCTTCATCCCACTTGCATGAGGCAATGTCCTGATACAACCCCAATAAAAATGCTCCACTCTTTGATCCAGCCTGGCAATTAACAAAAAGCCACTGCAGTTGTTGACATCAACTGGTTTCTCATCTTCCCAGGCTGAGCATCAAAGGAGGTACAAGCATAACAAGGAGGCAAGGACGTCTCTAATGGTGCTCAAAGCTGTCCTGTCCTACTGAGGAGGGCACTGCAAAGGCACACAAAGCACAAGCATCCAGACCTACCTGATGTGCACCATGCCAACTTCAAAACAGATAAAACGGTTTCCCTTTCTAAGTACCTCAATGTGATCATTTTCTGTGAAAAAATACCCAAGAGACATATCCAAAAACCATAAGCTCTTCTAATAGAGCCATCTTACCCTCTTCAAAGAGAAAACTATTGCTGCACATAAGGAACAGTTGCAATTTCTAAATGGGGAAAAAAGCCTTTCAGACTTGGCTGGAAGTTCAGCTCTGCACATTAGCCAAATTACTTCAGAAAGGCAGTGGAAAAGGTATTAATAGATTTATCAAATGACTATCCAAAGGAAACCAGATATTTTAGCCAAGAAGCAAGAAAAAGCAAGTTGATTATACCACAACCAGACCTCTGATCCTTAGAGAAGCAAGGAAGGAAAGGTTCTAAAATGCAATGGCCACCCTTCCTTTTCCAGTGTTGGCATTGTGCATATTTTGTGGAGCAGAGTCTACTTGGTAGAGATTGGTACACAGTTTGTTGTGTGTTATACACAGTGTGTCAGGCTGTTACATGAATGTGCAAAGGAACTCTGGAACTTAAGTACGGTGTAATTTCCTCCTGCATATAAGTATTTTGCAATCCAGCAAAGATTCTCAACTGCTATCACTTCATTAAATTCTTGGTACAGAAACAACTAAATGCACAATGCATTGTATATGCTCCCATACATTTAGCTTGGATAACTAAATCTACTGTCTCTCACTCTTTTAAAAAGTCCATCAACTATAATAATTATGTCACAAGGATCAGTCTGTATCATCATCATCACCTGCACAGGTTAATAAACAGTATATTGTTGCATAACCTTGGGATTCCTAGTCAAGGATTCTTAATCTGCCTTTTTTTCTGTTCTGCAGATGGTGCAAAATGTGAACATTTAAAGCCAGTAGGGCTGAATATGTCTCTAGCTCCCTCTCTTTGCAAAAGCAGTATCAAGGCCTCAGGCACTCCATCTGCCCCATGGGTAAGAGGTGGAGGTGCTTAGCCAGAGCACTGCAGACTTCCCAAAAGCAATGCTGCAAATAATACTAGCATTTGATCTGGAAAGGACAGTCTATTCCAACACTATTTTAGATTCCTTTCTTTCTTCACAGAACTCTTTGTTTTATTCTGGATAACAGTTCTTTGGTAAAATGTGATAGCCTTTAATGAATTGCTCTTCTCAGCTGTCACTCTCATTGTGCTGAGAATTCAGGGTGATTTATTTGACCTGTAACAGAGGTGTAAGACTGAGACTTTAGCTCTTCTCCATTCTAACAGGAATGTTTGCTCTGGTAAGATCAGTTCACTGATGGGGGCTTTTGGCTATGGATAAGCATAAAAGAAAGATGCCAGTATTTGGATACCAGTCAGACACTAAGGTTTGTAGGCAGGGCTGAGAGCAAACTTGTCCAGTGGTGGTTATATATCACAGATTGCTCCCAGGCTGTCATAGGCCCAAAGAGGCTTCCTCCATTTCTGCGTTTTATGAGGCAAAATGAGAAAAGATCTATGAAATCAATTCACACTCTCAAAATGGTGCTTTAGTCATGGGTCAAACAATTAGCCACACCTGCAAAGTGGTACATTTGCTGATTGTTAAATTCTCACCTCCAAGAACCTGGGCTAAATTTTAGTTTAAACACCTTGTTACATGGAAAAAATGTTGCAATTGCACACCTTAATGCCAGGTATTGAAATGAACATGTGAGTAAAGGAAGGGTTTTTGTCTGGAAAAACAAAAATATTGTGGCTGATTGTAGGCTGATGGTTCTATTCTGTTCCATAACATTTGTATCCCCTCTTGCTGTTCCAAGATATTTCTATCCTTCAGAGCCACAAGATATTTCTGGTGAGAACTATATCTCAGCCAGAATTTTATCTGTTAACTTTTAACTCACACTTGGTCCAAAAACCTTTTACATCCCCACAAAATAAGATTTTGCCTGTAGCATCAATTATCATTCATCTCGCTTTTGAAGAAGCTGACAGGTCTGTATTGTCCTTCTCTCCGTTTTCCTGCATCTTGAAAGTTATTTGCCTTTCTTTCACCTCATGGCAACTCAGCATTCTCCTCACTTCTCAAAGATATTTGCTAACAAGGCTTTCAGACATCACCCCACTTTTAAAAATTCAGCAATGACATGCATATATGCAATGTGATTTAAAATTGTTTTACTTAGCCAGTTCCTGACCCCTTATGCTGCTGAGCAAGGTTACAATTCACCCACATACTTTGGTATGTATGGAAAGCCTGGTGCAGTTACATAGGTAAAATATGATAAGCAGTCTTCTAGCTCTGATAATTGGCAATAGCAAGGTTTCAGCTAAAGTGCTGGTATTTACAAAATCTTTGGAGTTGCCAATAGACAGTACAGATTTTATTGTATGCCTCAGACAGATCATGTAGGACACCCTTCTGCACAAGCCTGCCAATGACTCCAGTGACCTTGCTGAGCTCACCCGAGATTGATCAGCCCAAAAGCAGAATGAAAAACAAACAAACAAACAAGTTCTCTGTCATAGCAATTAGCAAAGCAATCTTTTGGGTGATGATGTCAGCACAGGCTAGCATCTGCTCCTAGGAGAGGAAAAAACAGTGAATGGCAGACAGGAGTGAAATGTTTCAACAGAGAGGGAAGACTTGCTCTAAACTTCAAACAGGAGAAATTGCTAAAAGGAAAGGAGAAAGGAAGAGCATGAAAAAAGCCTATGAGGGATGAAAGAAAGCTAACATGAAGAAAAAGGAAAGCAAGCAGGGAGGATAAAGAGAGCTCCATGAAGTAGTTCTGCCAGGAGACCATGTCAAAAGCCAAAACCAGTGCAGCATTACAATGGCACTTTAGTAGAGAGAAATCCAACCCAATGGTAGTCAGGAGAGGACCCAGAGGTACATAAAGCCTTCATTGAATGGATGCACCATGAACAAAACTGTAAAGAAAAGAAAAAAGTTTGCACTAATGTCTCATACATTCTCTCACAAAATCTGAACTTTCTCCAAATCAACACAGCCAAAATAGCTAAACTACTTGCAGTACTTACATGTAGTGCCTGCACCTGTCAATGAGTGATTATTAATTTTCTGTGCATAGGTCATGCATAAAGTCACGTAGTTTCTCTATGATTTAGTATCCCATCTGTAAAGCTGCCACTTCTGTTTCATTAAAGGCAAAGAGGCAATAAATTGACAAGGAAAAGTATAAATAAAGAAAGACAAAGCAAATGATTTAATGGCAACATCAGGCTCCGGTCCAGATTAAAATAAAAAGGATATAAAACAGCAAAGCAGTTAACTGATGTATTTTATAATAAAAACATAAGCATCTTCCAAAATATATCTGGAAAGAGAACAGGACAATTCAAAGCATCAGTATGAAATTAAATTCCTCTCTTTGCTGTAGGCATTCACAGGCTCTGCTTCCCTGTTGCCTCTCTTCTAGTAAGACTTTTCCCCTTCTTTACTCCTCCTAATTGTCAAGGTTTAAAGGACACTGAAGAGCACAGGATGGGTTCATTAGAATTGCAAAGTATGGCTGCATACCATTTGCAGCAGGGCACCATTTATCTCTGTTGCCACACCATACTGTGAGGTGGCACCAAAAACCAGACGCTGCAGTCCAGAGCTAGGGAATGCTAATCATCCTCCATCAGACCCAAACCATGCAGGATTCAAGGTTAACTGTAGCTGAGAACATCTGTTCAAGGCAATAAATGACTCCCAAAGGCAATTGGGTGTGGACTTTTGATTTTCGACATGATCAGCTTCTTTCTGTTGGCCTGGAAGATCCAGGTCAAATTCTCAGCCATTTTTTTCAATCTTCTGTGTCCTCTTCCTTCAATGGACGGCACAACTACCTCTCCTGAGATCCTTTGAAGACCACCAGGTTGTCACCCATGGTAAAAAATTAATATGACCATGTCTTTCTTTGCTTAGTTGCAGTGGTATCAATATAAATTACAACTCCTGCACAGACCTCAGCACAGCAGTCTATGCATAAATCCCATCCTGTAGCTTAGCTCAAGGAATCTGTCCAGCCAGTTGCCCAGGTTCACCCTTAATGCCACATGTGTCCTGTCCTTTCATATTAAATGCCACACATGTGTCCTGTCCTATAGCAAAAACCAAGCAGAACTGGAAGAGGTGCTCAGTCAGCACTACACTGTGGTGCCAAAGCATAACTAGGAAGTAACTATGAGGTTGTCAGATCAGAGAGTGTGCATTAAGTTACTTTGCATTTGGTCTAAGTCTGGAGTCCTGCTCTTATTGAAGTCAACAGCAAGCCTGCAGTTAATTGCAACAATAGTAAGATGTATTTTAGGGAGCCACCATAAAGAGGTAGGCTGGATTATCTAACGACATATACGTATTTTACTAAATGTGTTACTTGTCAAGCTAATTAGTTACCCTGTAAATGAAAAGGTCAACCCTGCATAATATTTGCATCTCATCTTTCTGAGTCAAATTTCCTGTGCATGGTAGGTGGAAAGAAATAAATCCTACTGAAGTCGTGAACAGCTGATAGGAACACTTTGGCAGGCAGAGAAAAATTTGATAAAAAGCTGTTCAAGGCTGATCTGAAGCTAAGAACATGGAACATGTCCATCAGGAAGACACCGATCCCATGGCCACCAGCTCCATATTGTACAATTTGTTTCGAATAGCTCTGCAGCCAAGCAATACATTGAAACTGTCAGTCACACTTTACACTTTTTCCACTGCTTCTGCTGCTCCTTACTAAGCCACATATGCAAGTAGAGGAGAGACAAGGCTCATGAAATCACTCCACTGCACCAAGGTGCTACTTTTGACCCCAAGCTGCCACTCTGTAGAGAGGAGTTACTATCTAGTAACTTCTTACAAGAGAAGCCACACTATTGTGTACACACTCCACTGTGTGCATATTTCCCCCTATTTCTACAGCTGGAGGAGAAATCCATCACAATATAACTATTCTACACCTGCAGCTCACTAATTTTGAATCTCTCAGAGTCGTGCACACCTATAGCAGCCCTTTTCCAATGCCTTTGTCATTTAGATACATCTGAAGTATGAATACTTGGCACAATAACAAATGCTTGAAAGATATTGACAAAGCCATCAGAAAGAGGTTAAAGAAAAAGCATCAAAAGCCTTCTTGGGAAACTTCAAACCAAAACAAACAGAATGTTTCAGGGCAGTCAGCAGATTAACCAGGAACTTTGGAATTTTTTTCTTTTTCAGTGAAACAGACAGCTTTGTGTTTCAGTCTGTAAACATCCTTTGCCAGAAGATGATCTTCAGAGGCTCTTTGTCCTTGCTAAAGGGCTTTACTTAATGGGGTGTTACATGAAAAAGCATATCTGTCTTTCAGGAAAATGTGCCCTGCGGGCTCACTGAAACAGTGGCAATATCTAGAGGAAAAGAAAAACAGGATATGAAATATGTCCTGGCTGTTGTAGGTTTAAAGATATTTTAAGTCACTCTGCCAGGACTGAAACCTCTGGTGTCATAAATTTCCAAGCAACCTATGTGCATTAAGTAGGTGTCAGGGGACCCTGCCCCTTTCAACAAGGAGTCACATCTTCCAAGCAGCGAATCCTGCTGTCAAAGGCTTGAGTCTTGCTTGCAGAAGCTGCCCAAGCCAGCTCTGAGCTCACTCTCCACACAGGCTCTCCATTACAGGGAAGCCACGGGATCCTGGGGCCTGGGGCTGATCCCCTGCAGCACTTCCACTGTGACTGACACATGAGCTGGGAATTTAAAGCCCTTACACCTATATTGCAAATGGTTGCATCATTCTTCAAATGACAAGTCATTTGAAATACCTGAATTATGTTGGACTATTTCCTTTGTCAGCCAGGGTAAGAACTTTGCACCCCACTTAGCTGGCCTATATGTAACAGGAGCAAATGGATTGCTTAAGGTACAATATAAAGAGAGCTTAGCTTATAACCTGTATTTCAAAACCCTTCATTCCCCATATGTGTGAACCAAAGTTTTAAATTCAGATGTACTCAAACATACATTTTTTTTTTCTGGTGCACATACAAGCTGATAGACAGGTAGCACTAGTCCATTATAAAGGAAGTGAACACATACTCAGTTCTAGGCTTTGAAAAAGACACATTACTCCCTATATATCTTTCATCAGGTAGGATTTTCCTGATTCCAAATAGCAATGAACATGGCACTCATGTTCACTCTCCTCTACTCATGGTTCATCTAAGCAATGCTTCCTTCTGGCTCTAAGTTACCCATTTTACCTGTCAGAAGGGATAATAACTCCTCTGTGTTACAACTCAATTGTCTAGAAAGGAAAAAACAAAATTTCCTAATTTTACTCATAGGACTTTTGCAAGAGAGATTTAGGAGGTAGCAGTAAATTTTTAAATCTATTATTTATATGATCCTGGCTAAAAGCTCTCTCTCTTTCCCCATTTGATTTTGACTTGGTTCAAGAATATCTGTCTTGTATGCAGCTGTTGAAATCTTCTGGAACTATCAAAAATCCCACAATATGTTCAATTGCAGAATTAATCTGAAAAGGTTTTGGTGTTTGAAGGCAAATATTCTGTGTCAACTTTAGCATTTTATGAGGAATATTGAAATTCCCAGTGTTCACCACAAGAGCCAACATGTAAACCCAAATTACCTTTGAAGCCAGTAACCAACAGCTCCATTTGGTACCTCCTCTACTGATTCAGCTCTGTGCTGTGCTATTTCCACCACACCAGCCCCAACTGTCCTATTCTTGAATTGTTTTTTGTCCTGCTCTTTAACATACAACTTGCTATAGAAAGAGAAAATATGAACACCAGCGCAGTCTTATTCTTAAAATAAATGCTCCCTTAATCAAAATTGGATGACTAACAAGCATAAAATTACGGCTCTAATACCACATATAATCGTTTATCTCATTGCAAAGAGGCATACATCATTTGCATTGTGTTCCAGTAGTGTTTTATACCCACTTTACCATAATCTAAATGAGCATACACAGCACAGACAAATGGAGATTCTAGCCCATCTTATGCATTTGCCTGGAGAGCACAATAATGTTTGTTGTGTGTGCTTTTAAAAATCATGGTCCTATAAATAAACACATTCAAATGTAAAGACAAAGCAGTGGGCAATCTTACTGCCTGAGCAGTTTTAATTGTGAGATATACTTTTCACAAAAAAAGGGATGTTTTTAACATTTTTTTTTCTGGAAAGAAATTTTAATAAAGTATATTTGATAGTTATATAAGCTATGAAATAAGTTTGTTGAAGAGAATTTAAACCTGTGGATACATTAGCTCAGCATGTGGGTACTGCCAACCACACTTAGAGCTCAGACTATACATTATTTTCTTCTGCTCCTCCTCATTATCCGGGATGCACTTAACAGTCCGAGCCAGGGACTGAGCTTTAAACGACTTAAAAAACTTATAAAAATGGCCACTGCCAGAGTATGTATTTCTTTCCTTGACTTTACTTCTGCACAAAGGCTGTAAGAAGCTTTCACTTTTCCATCTGCAGCATCCTTCCCATTCCTAAAACCACCACAGCTGTGAAGTTCAATAATGCATAGTCCTTCAGGGAGAGCAAGTATGGCTTCACGTGACAATATTTGCAAGAGCTGATTCCTTCCCATGATGACTTACATCCTTTTCTGACCTTGTATATCCATGAGAAACTGGAACTTGAAACTGACATTTTTATAAGAGACAAGCTGATCTTATACCTAATTTTAGAGAGCTGTATAAAGCTCTTTTTCCTGTTCACAAGGATAACTCACTCAGCACAGCTGATCTTACTGTACAGAAGTATGAGGCTTTACAAGCAAAAAGATATGCATACCAAAATACATAGCAAAAATCTCTTCTGTACTGTTAAAATCATTTATCTGTGACATATGTGGCATGAAGATGAAAATATGATATGGTCTAAAGGCTTTATTGTTATTTCACTTGGGCTGAACTGCATTGCTTATGCCCAATACACCATTTGTGCAGCATGCTTTTCTGATTCTGCCCACAACCTAAGGCTACCATCCAAAAATCAAGGGAGCAGTACAATCTTGACACAGATTAACCTCAAAAATAAACTGTAGCTATATTAAAGAACTGTGAAATTCTACCTGGAGATTATTTGCTCAAAGAACAGGAACATGACAGCAATGGTAGGAGGATGAATTGAAGATGTCCCTGATCACCACAGGGGTGTTGGTCTAGACCACCTTTAAATGTCCCTTCCAACCCAAACTATTCTATGATTCCATGATTCTATGATTCTATGATTCTATGATTCTATGATTCTATGATTCTATGATTCTATGATTCTGTGATTCTATGACTGATCCTCAGCAAAATAAAAGAGATAGATGGATGCTCTGCACAGCACATTAAACCCTTCAGCAACGTATCATTCCTCTTTTTCCATCAGTCTGCCTTGTATAAATTTAGCACTTAAGGGAATAACTATAATTATATATTTTACATATAAGTACAGTAACTATATTACATATTGGTATAAGTATGTTTATATGTGGAAATTAAGGATTCTATATTATTTATCTTGGTAAGCATTGTGCAAGTAGTTTATTATCCATATGTCCAGCTCTAATTATTGATTGACATTCAGTGTTCTGCTGCTAGAGGTGGGTTTAATTGCATTCCACTAGTATTTTAAACTTTACTACTTCTTTCCTACCAGTATAATATTAAAAGCATTATTTTGTCTTTATACACTCACATTTCTGCATTCATTCTTATTTTTTCCTGGAGAGTCTGCTCTCTTTCCAATAACCCACCTCTTGTACATCAGATTGGTGTTCAGCTTTGACCACTAGTTCTGCCTCATTTGTTTCATCTCTTCTCACAAAGCATTCCCCTTCAGCTTACATGCTTTTTTTTTTTTTCCTCCTAAATTAATTTAAAATTCATTACATCTCTCCTCAGTGTTTATTTCAGCTTAGCTCTTTAGAGAAATCAGTTTTGTGTGTGTCTACATATGACATAGTGTCAAGAGACTTATATGTCCAAGCACAACATGTCCTTTAGTTTACTTTTCTTTGGCTATTCAGGACTGTCCACACAGAAACGTTGCAAATTCATCAAGCCTGTTTGCCTGGTCTTTAAACAACAGAAATTGTTCTTTCCATATTAAACATCCACAATATTTTCTGAGTTGGAAGGGACCCACAAAGATAATCAAGTCCAACTCTTAAGTTAACAAGCCATACAGGGATTGAACCTATGACACTGGCCTTATCAGCATCATGCTCTAAACAGCTGAGATAATTCCACTTAATTCCACTTAATTCTCCCTCTAACTTTCTCCCAAAAATACAGAAAAAGTGCTCTTTCTCTCTTTTGATATTTCCCTAGCTGTTAACAAGATGTGAAAATAAAAAAGATATCCTAAAGGCTTCTCTTACTTTACCTTAATGATGTATCTGGAATTTGTGAACCTCATCCATCTAGATCAGTTATCCTTGTCAAAATGTAATGGTTCCATATACTTAAGAGTGTGCTCTAGCATAATCATAAACCCTTTAATACCTTCTGTGGGAAAATACATTTTCATCTTCCAGATGTGACCTTCAGCTTTTGTCAGAAATGCCTATACTATGGAAGAGAAAAAAACATTGAGTTCTCTGAAATACATTCTTTAGTAACAAAGAACTCTTATTCATGTTGCTTTATCATCTTGCAAGCTAGGTTTGACAGATAACTCTACATATTCTATGCTTATAAAAACATTTCTTTTTACCATATTAATGCTATTAATTAGCATTATTATTACCAACATTAAATCTAAATTTTGCTTATCATCAATTTATCAATATCTTCAGCCTTCCTTGCAGCTACAAGAACTCTCCCTTTTTTATATGAAGCATTTTCTTCCTCCATAAATAGTTTTATTGAGTGTGAGGTAAAGTCTGGGTTATCTGGTCCAAGCAATCTGGCTTACACTTGGCATTCACACACTTTCCACACACGTAAGTGTACACTTTGAGAGCTCCTACCTTCTGCATCCGACCATCGTACAGAACAGAACCATCTGCAGCCATCTGTAATGACATATACAGAAAGAGGGAAATTCTAAATTTGCTTCACACTACCAGACTTGTGCATATGATGTTGGGTGTTATAATAGGGAGGCAAAACTTTGCAGGCCTAACAGCACTTCTAGCAGTGGAGAGCACTGGAATAAGAGGATGCATAACACACATGAGCCTGTTCATTCATGTAGTGCAAACTGACAGCTGTGAAACTCCGTACTGTAGACAGAGCTTGGCCCAATGTGTATGATATTACACACATGGCAAGACTTGAATATTCCAATTCAGATTTTTTCCACATGAAGCACCTGTCTGGTGCTTTCCAACTTAAGCCTGTTGATAGATCCTGTGTTGTTAGGTTTGTATCATTTCACTAAATGTTTCCTGAAAAATGCTTTTGTGGATATGCAGAAAGAGAGAACCTGGGTGTGTAAATGCATCTATGCAATGTACAGGGTCTGGAGAAACTAACTACACTACCAACAACAATGAAAGCATCAAAATACACAAGGTGACAGTTGTTACTGTGAAATCCTACAACATGTCACATCACCATAAAAGACAAGCATTTGAGTATCCAAATTACAATACATACACACACATATATATGTTAAATAATTAGTTTTGCATGGCTTTCTGCACAATTAGATAATTACCTGAGCAGTAGCAAGTCTTTGTTTGAGACAGCTGCAATCAGTGCAAGATTTTTCATTCCAAGCAGTGCCATTCTGTGAGTCTATGCCATTAGTTTGCAGTGATGCCATTTGCACCCCCATCAGTTCATGCTATCACCCTCACTGGGTGTCTTTTACTGCTGTTGTGCCTTTCATCTCCAGATCACCTCCCATTCATGTACTGTCATCTCCACCTTTTTCCTTAGAATAGTATTTCACTTTACTGATTTAAATCTTGCAGCTCTTCCCCACTTGCTTTGTCTAATTGGCTCTTAAAACCTTTTTCACAATGAAGTAACTAATTAAATTATTTTGATCCGTTTCCAAAATTTTCCTGAGGAAATGAATAATGTATCAGTTTGCATTATAATTTTCGTAGCGATTTCATTTAGGTAATTTTGGAAGACTTTTGCATTCATTGGGACAGAGATAAAGAAGCAAGTTTGGCTCTGTAGGGAAGCTGGCTGGGGAAACTCTTTCCAAAGAGTCCTATGTATCAGTCTCTGACTAAGTAACACAATATAACTAAATTGTCCTTGAAGCATAGACTAGAGTGTTCCAAACCCATGGAAAATCAGAGTTTTTTACTCCTACTCCCACTTGGTAGCTCATTGAATCGTTAAATCTTTTATACAATCTGCCATATCTTCTGGGGCAGAATTTGAAAGTACTCGTCCCTCCCCAACAGTCTATATGCCGGGGAACTTTCCAGGTCAGACTGTGCTTGTAAAAGCAGAAAAAAGGGCTAAAACAAGATGTCCTCTTGAAAAGGCTGAGGAGGAGGTGAGAGGAATCACCACCTACTTCTGCTCTGGTTCCCTTTTAAAAGAAAAGATTGACTCTTCTATGTGTTTTTCTGTGAAGAGGAGGATTAAGTTCCTACTTTCGTGGCTGTAAATCATGTGTGGAGAGAAATGCATGCAGAGAAATGCACAGTTAAGCACGTAAGCCTCCAAGAAGGTGGGGATTTAAAACATGAGTGAGTCCTCAGGGCTTTGCTTTTGCTGCCTCAGCTGGCTCAATGCTTAGGGTTGTGCACACCACTAAGGATCATACATTCTTTTTTTGCCATTGTATAGGAAACCTACAACTCCAACCCAAGGCCAGAGGTTCTGCCACGAGTCTCCAAATATTACGTGGTATCAAAGTCCTTGTTTGCCCAAAACTTAAATCTCTATAACCTAACAATAATTTAATTACTTCTTTTACACAGGTTTACACTGTATGTCTTTGATCATTCAGACAAATGGAATGTTTCAGCAGCTGTAACAGAGCAGGATATACATGCAGGTATAAGAATGTCAGCACTGTCAGGCAACATACTTACTGATGTACTACTGTATTTAAATCCTTCTGTGCCAAGGGGCACCAAACCTGGCAGGTGCTGAAACCATGGATGTGTGCCTGCTTTTTTGCCTCACCATCCCATGCATGACACATCAGAAGTCATGCCTCCATCTGTTTTGTGGTTTAATGGCCTTGCCACAACTCTGAATTTCTCTTCTCATCCACTGCTCCCGTGACCACAGCCAGAATATTGCTCCCCTGATGCAGAAGGGGGCAGGGGAAAGGAGCAGGGCAGAGCTCCCAGATGCATTGGCATGGTTGGAAGCTCTAAGACCTACAAGAAGAGCCCATTATCTGTATTTCAGGAGTGGAGGGAAGAGCAATGTTTCGAGCTTCCTGACATCCTTATGCTCCAAACTGTAGTTTGATTTACAGGTCTTCTTTCTCTGGTCAGATGCACAATCAGCTCCATAGCCAGCAAGACAGAGCAACATGTTAACTCTCCCCCTTCCAACATCCCTCCAAACCTCAGAGAAACTTCATCCCAAGGCCCTAACAGAGCAAATGCCTGCTGGGGTGATTTCCTCATGCACTGAGTCACCATTTAGGTTGAACACTCATGCTCAACTGTGAGGAAATCACATACCTCTGAACTTTGACAACCAGAGCCAATAAAATTACTGAGTGATCATGACCATTTTCTGTTAACTTTTTTTTGCATGTTTCATTCGCTAAAGAGGCAATTTTAGCTCCTGAAGAAGGCATTTTCAGCAAAACTCAGAAATGTGATCTGGAAAGATCATATAAATGGGATTTTTCTCTGTCATCTCTCTATGCTTTTGATTATTCTTGACATTCTATAATGTTAAGTTATAAATAGAAAGCATTTTGAAAATGTCATAATATCCTGAGTGTAATAAGAGAATACCAGAGCTAGAAAATATGCTTAAGAAATCAAGATTACATAGCAGACTCAAGAGGAAGAATTAAACTGGGCTTCATGGCAAAGGAACTTAGCAGCTACAGAAATTGTGAACTGTGAGCTCAAGCTGGAAGCTACAATTGAAATGTAAACATTACTTATTGAAAGCAAGATGCCACATTAATAACAGCAAGCACAAAAGCTGAACACTTGTGGCATTACTGGATAGAGCAATGATGCTTTTTCACACTTTCAAGTGAATCAAATTCAGATGATGTCCCCCAGCTAACCCAAACACTCAAAGTCCTTGTACTTGATACCTCAGTAGAGCATGAATTTGTTTTGGAATATTCTAGCTGAATTCATTTTTTTTTCTCTTGCCTTTTCATGTCATATACAAATTATTCTCTTCTCTTTACAGGTCTTCTGTGTCTTAACTCTGCACAGGTAAAAGGGTTGGTACTGATAAATACATTACAAGCTTTTCAATTCTCATAAATTAAATCAGAATATTTATTAAAGATCAAAATCAATTCTTTCTTTTCTATGCTTGAACCTAAAACACCGAGCAATTTCTGCTTTGATTTGTACAGAACACTTTGCTGACTATATCAATAGCTCCAAATTCACCCCAGACTATGTGGAACAGAGTTTGGCTCCCAGAACGTGCCTGCAAGTATTTTAAGGGCTCAGCACCACTCTGCATCACCCCTCTGAGAGGCACCAAACACTGACTCCTCTGGAGTCTGGGGATGGCCAAGAAGAGTCACAAGCATGGCTAGAATTGTTTTTGACTAGTACTGAAGCATAACTAAAGTTATAATAATAAAACCATGGCGATACGATGATATGACCTGACGTATCTCCGGTGAAAATTTCAATGAGTCATCTGCAAGATTGATAAAAATTAGACTCTCAACATAGTCAATAAAATGGTTTGGAAGTATTTCAAAAATGAATATATGAAGCAGAAAAATTTACAAATAACTAAGGCAATTTGTGTGGAGTTTTGCACAAACTGACAATTATCCCACTATACCATCCCATTCTAACAGTCCCTTCTTTAGGCATCTAAGGCAATCAGTGAAAACCCAATGAAAAATACCTTTTCACTCTGGAACCCTAGCTTCTTGATTACAAAGAAGTGAAGCTAAGACTTGGGGTAACTAAAGGTGACTGTCCAGAGAAGAAAACACAAACAGCACCTAGTATCAATGTAATCTGACAGTGCCAGCTGCAGAAGGGCAAGATCCGTGCACTGCCACTGCCCCACGGTGGAGTTAACACCCCCAGTAATAAGCAAAACAACAGGGGTCTTAAAAACTCTACAGCAGAGAATACAGATTTTTTTTTCACCTGGCCCAAGCAAAAATATTTGGCTATAATTGCATGATGGGAGAAAGAGCACCCCTTGAAGTTTAAGAGTTACCTGCCAACTTAGAAGCTGTTTTCTAAGATAGGTAATTTTTCTTCCAGATGTGACTGATCTGTTCCACGTGAATGCAAATTCTCGTTTCTGCTTTGTTATTTGTCAAGAAAATTGCAATCAATATTATTTTAATCCACCTCTTATATAGTGTTGAACCTTTTATTTGTCTCAATGAATAAATAATTTGAACTGAGACTGTGCTCAGCGCTTTCTGAGTATCTAAAAATAAAAAAGCTGGATTCTCCTTTTCACTTTTAGGCTTTGAATTATGGACTATCCCATTGCCTGGAAGCAACAGAAGTTCTTAAATTATAAACAGTTAATTATCTTCTTGCTTTTGTTATTAAAACAAAAATGTGGATGCATTTGGTAGACAATAAAAATCTACCATAATAATAAGTCTACATAAACTGACATTCATATTTTCTTGGAGGGGGGGGGGGGTGTTTTTTCTTTTTCAGCTTTTAAATTAACATTTCCTGGACTTGGTTGCATTAATATAGTTTTAGGAAAGATTGCCTTGTTAGATATACATATATAGCAAACATTTACATTAACACTAACTGCAGAAGTATGGGAAATTTGCATGTACCTACTGATGGAGAAGGCAATCCCAAAATCCTTAAATGTACATAACAAAGGTAATTTTGGTAATGTTTTAGAAGAATGTAAATAAATGTCCTGTTACAATGCATATTTCTGCACCCAGGCTGACATTCCTCTTTTGAAGAGTTTTAGCATCTGTAGCAAGTAATATTTATAACAAGTGAAAAGTAGGTCTTGAGAAATTCAAGCTGACATTTAGAAAGCTACATTTGGTGCAACTCAAATTCACTGCAGCTGCAGTATAAATAATCTGAGCACTGCTAAAGATGAGCTACTTATGTCTGTATACACACAGAACAATTTAAACTTCTCCACATTTAATTTCAAATAAAGGACAGTTTTACGGCTGATCAGCGCAGTACACAGGATCTCAAGCATGACAAAACCATGAAATCTGAAGGAACTTCCATCATAAAGAGCCTAAGAACACACCAATTTCTTCAAAACTGCTCCACAGCCCTCTCCACTAAATCCAAGTGTAATGTAGAAATTTGGTGTAATACGTCTTAATTATGTTGAATATCATTTGCAGATAAAATTTGTAGAAAGTTAGAGTTGATGCTCTCTACAGCACTTTATATTTTTGATAGTGCTGGATAGAGAGGGCTGGGGGAATACAGGCAGAGATAGGACTGGAATTTTAGAACAAATTCTTGCTATAGAAAACACCTCTGTGCTAGCTTTCCCCCAGGTGCTGCAAAGCAGCTGAGCTGCAGATGCTCAGCTACTCTGTGGGTTTGGAAGGGTTACAGCCAGCACTGCCACCCCCTCAGGGATGGCATGGGAGCACATCACTCACAGGGACTACAAATTCCATCCATCAATTTAGGTTCAATGGGATGGAGGAAAATGAGACATTCAGGACTCAGCTGAGCCAAGTCAGTGTTGGAAGATTTGAGTCAGGGCACACTGGATTAAAGGACGAATCTCTTCTTAAATTGTCCCCTGGAAGTCACTTTAAAGTCAATTTTTACAAGACATTTATGGACCGTGGGCTTTAGGGAAATATTTATGCCACTATAAGCTCAGTATAAGGAAAAAGTGTGCTGATTCTTTTAAAAAATGACATTGCTTAGATTGCTTACATTGGTGTTTGCCTTATTGCATTTCCGTGTTGTCTCAGAAACAGTATGGGCTGTGGTAAACTGGAAAAGTAATAGAATAATGGTGGAAACAAAAAACAAAGAAATCTGCTGACAAACATTTATTCAGATGTTGTTTCTCATCATAAAAATCAAGTTCCCATTTCCAGTCTTAGAAATTATATAATTCAGGTGGCATTTTCAGATGTTTGTCCCTCTTCCTTTTATTTTGCTTTTGTGCAATTGTCCTAGGGTGACTGCGATGCTTGTATCCCCAGCCGGCTGTTCTGCTTACGCTGGATATTATGTTCTGCACCTTTAAGAACTGATTCTGAGAGCGAAGTGAGGGAAAAGGAAATGTAGTGGGATTTTTTCGCGGCTGTATTCAAAAACAGAGCTAAGAGCTTCAGCTCTCTCTCGGTGCGTTGTCTGCAGCACGGACAGCGGGAGAGAGCTCTCCTTTGCTTTCAGTTAGGTTTTTTTAGTTAGCTGAGGCCAGAAGTTCTTTGGAAGTGTTCAGCTGCTGTTCGGTCCGGGAACACCAGGACTGCCGTCCGGGAGCTCCCCAAACTGCGCTGCGGCCGGGACAGCGGAGCCGAGCCCCGGAGAGGCTGAGAGAGCCGGGGATACACCCAGGGAAAGGACTGTGCCACCCACAGGGGGACTTGCTGAATTTGCCAACTCTTCAGAACAACAGGGGCTTTCATTGTTTAAAATTATTCATTTTCTCATCTTTGCGAGTACTTTGCTTGTTAAATGAACAGGTCTTTCCACGTCTCTCAAAGCAGATTTATGTCTCCTAAATTGGTGGGGGGGAGGGGCGGGTTGAATTTGCTTTGTACAGGAGACCACTTCAAAAGTTTCCTCCCAAATTTGCCCAAACCTAAACCAGGACAACAGTTCTTAAATTTTTAGAGTTGCCTTATCATTTTAATGACATATGAATAACAACCAGTTTGCTGTAATGTATTGTGTTTCATTGAGAATTATTCTGAATATTTAAAGAAATAATGGATCTGCTTCAAAGTGTTCCAGAATTAAAAATAAATAAATAAACAAAGTAGGCATGTGTTGATGCTTAATAGAATTTTTGCTGAAATCTGTAATTATTAATTAACTCCCTTTGAAATCTTTGAGTCATCTCATGAAGGAACAAAAAGTCTGTGTTAGATTTAGGAGAATAATCATGCAACCAAAGAACAATTTAATCCATATTCAGTGTGATTTCTACAGAAACAAAGCGCTCATTGCAATCTTTTCGTGAACATTTTTACTTCCAAGATAAATTACTTACTCACCCAGGAACATCACTGATTTTGCAGGAGTGTCATCATCCAAAACGAAGTCACTCAAAACCTTGTAAATTTATAGCTGAAGCTACAATTAAGAGTACCTTCTGATAGATTTAGGGAAATATATGAAATTAAATTACAGAAGTGCCCTTAACCTTGTCCAGCAGATATGATATTTAGTAATTACATTTAAATATCTTATCTTACTAGGATCAATTGAATTTTTTAAAAATATGTTTCTTCTTTTTTGGCATCCTAGAGAGAAGAGATAAAGTTACTGAAGTTCCATACCTATGCATTCCTTCCACTGGTTCAGAACAACAGCTGCACATACCTGTGGGCATAATTTTGCAGCTAGGACATAAACCAATATATCTGTCAATGAGGAAGACATATAAAATGACTTAAGCTGCATCTGTAATTAAATGTGCCTACAAAGTGCAGGCCAAAAAAAACCCACAGACAGCAATTAAAAAATCTATCCCTTCTGGCAGGTCTGACATGACCCTGATGTTTTGTGTCATATATGTGTCAATACTGTCATTAGTGCAATTGTTCTGAAGGGGCTGTTCTTGACTGACATTGGGGAAGTCAGAACCAGGCCCAGAGGTGTTCAGATCACCAGATGGATTCCACAAGTGTGATGGCCTTCTCAGTCTCATTCATAAAATCATTTGTTGCACCCACTGCCAATGGAATTGTCCTTGCACAAAAAGCTTCACCCTTCATGCCGGGTTTTCCAGGAGCAACAAATCCTCCAACATCAAGCCATAGCTGATATCCCATGGCAAGTCCCTTAATTTTATGATTTCTCACAATGAACACAAGGCATGGAACATGAAGGAGAAATTTAAGGCAGCTTCCCTGTTCACTGTCTGAACTGGAAAGAGGAGGGTATCACAGCCAACATAAACTTACTGGCACAAATGCAAAGTCTTCACCTGTCTGAATTTGCACAGAAACACTCTGTGATTCCCTGCTGGAAATCAGCTGAAGATGGCTATGTGCTTATAGTACAGATCATCTCTTCCACCTGGAAATGAAGAGCAGTTCAGGGTCTGAACAGGGTTTGTGGCTTCAGGGCTGATCCTGTACTGTTCGCTCCATCAGATTTTCTCCTCTTCTGAGAGGGCTGCAGATCCCAACATTAGTCTTGTCCAGAAAAACATGGACTGAAATAGGTACAGTGGAGAGAGATCTTTAACCTGCTTTGGTTTTTTGTTTGCTTGTTTGTAAGGCAGTGATTCTCTCACTCTGCTTCTATAACTTTGAAAAAATCCAGAATCATGGAATGGTTTGGGTTGAAAGGGATTTGGTTTGAATTGCCAACAGCTCTGTAATATCTTGAAATAATGCATTCAATGGCTACAACTAGAGCAAAAGGGAGACAAAAAAAGACCAATACTACATAGTGCTCATCCTGTTTCTGATAGAGGCTTCCAGATACACAGATGACAGAAGCAAAGGGTACTGAGTTGCTCTGCCTTTCTAGCTTTAGAAAATGTCTGACTGGTTGATTGCTGTTACATTATGGAAAGCAACACAAGTAGAGGAGCCCTCTTCTGTCCATAAGTGTGCTAGTCTCTTCTCTGTTATCTCTGAGGTGCAGAAAATACTGTAAGTCATATTTTAAAGATGAGATAATCTTTATGTTGGAGGTAGAAAACTACTTTCTTAAGGTAGGAAATTCTATCTGTATCAAAGTCACAGCTCCTAATTGACTTCTCTACATATTGGTTACACATAGCTGGGGCAAAAGAGGAATTTTTAGGCTCCTGACATCAACAATGCACTGTCCAAACAAGCACATCTTCTAATGCAGCGTGGCTGGGCCACATCAGCTCATCTTCTACATCCTTATCAGTCATTTCTAACCAACTTTCTTATCCTAACTACTTCTTCATATCACTTCTGTTTGTTGCAACATTATGGCCCACAGGCAAACAACTTAAAAAATTTTAGCTCATAATTTCATGCATTTCCAATTTATTGTCTCACTTTAAATACCCATTAAAATGAAAATAGAAGAAGGGGAAAAAAACCCAGCCTTTTGCATACTTATTCACCAAGCAGCTTTCTAGGCCTCTAAGGTTCTTAGAGGTCTAATTATGATATGAAAACATGATTTTCAACTTTGCAGATGATACTAAATTGGAAGAGAATAAAAACAAATGAGGAATAATTAGGTAGTGCAGCCAGATATAAAAGATTTAGATCATGCTATATTTCAGGAATAATAGATGGCAAATGCAGGGCTGTGCAAATAAATTGAGAATAATTAGCCTCACTATGTGGCATAAAAAGTGGGATCCTGTTTAGAAGGACAAGAGGCTACAACACACTAAGTGAGATAAATTCTGAACTTTGAATGCAAAATTTACATCTAAGATTCCCTTACTTATGTGACTCACTAGCAGTCTCAGTGGTACTCCCCTAGAAATAAGATAGAACTCAGTGTCAGCAATAAAAACACCACTTGGCCTCTGGGAAAGGAAGGGCTACATGGTATAGCCTAAGAAGAACATTTTCTTCCACAGTAATTACACAGGATTATGTTAGCTAAATAATGGACCACAGGCTGTATTCAGTCTGCAGGATATCTCTGCCCAAGCCAGTATCTTTCCCAAGGGGCAAAAAGAGAAATAGTGGGGAGAATACACCAAGGAAACATTTTCTTTCTTTGCTCGAGTGCTCCTGCAGAGGAGCCGCCTGGCTCCGACTGCGACAGAAACGCGTCGCTTGTTTGGAAAGAGCTCCAGGCTGACCAAGAACAGCCATTTTTTATTTCATTACATTGTCTTATGTTCCTTAATGTATTCAGGCCTGAAGTTAGAAAAAGGTTTCCAACGGTTGAGCTGGGAGGTTCCAGGAAAGCTGTCAGTGGGAACAATGGTGGGAAGTTACCTTGCTAGTTTTAAAATGTTGCTTCATGAGCCATGACAGATTAAATGCTGAGGTAGCAGGGATGGCAAGGGACATCCCCCTAAGAGATCACCATGGTTTCCTAGGCTGCTGCTTTCCGCTCTATATACTGCTGCCTACTTCTCCTGACTGAAACACAACCTGTCAAAAACACACTCCCTCTTCTGCATATATCAGCACATTAATTTTCAGCTGTGTGATACGGGATGTTCTTCTGTATCAACCCAAGATTAAAAAAGAGCCTTTTTTTCTTTCTTGAAGACATGAAAATTTGTTCAGGAAATGGATTTTTTATTTTATTGAGTTGTCTGTTCATTTTGAAGGTGGGTGAGGATGGAAAATGGACAAATGCATAAGGGAATTAAGATCACTGCTGGTGAGTCAGTACTGCAAGGGATTACTGACTACAGAATATTTTCACTGAAAAAAAAAATTAAATAGACCTCTCTAGAATAATGATGTCTAAAATCCATTTTTAGTTCCTGGAATTTGAAAAGTATTAGGTTGATTTGTTTACCCATCTAGAGATGCCTTTATGAGGGTGAGGATTTACCTTCCTAGGTCTTCTTATAGTAAAATTTTAGCTTTTTTAACGATAGTAAAATAGTGACAAAAGCTTCATTTAAGGGTATTTATACATTTCTTTCTAGCCATGTTTTCCACAGAATAGGTCTGAGTTATTAGCCATCTTTCAAAACATGCAAGTGAAAGGCCATTGAATTCTTCCAGATGCAATGAAATGGATTTCAGCACTTCAGCACTAAATGCCTGCATTATTTATGGCAGGGTGCACATTATTTCTATGTATGGCTATACCTGACACAGGCTCATTTCACATTTGAAATTCAATTCTTCCAGCTGGCTAATTAATTCATTTTCATAAATATTCTAAAATTTGTAATAAGAACAATGCTTTGCTATAAGATATTGTTTTGGCCTCTACCAAAATGAACTAGGATCATTTACTTTCAACATAAGCCAGTGGGACCAACAGCAAATAATGAAAACACAGTAATTTATAATTTCTTTATACAATCCTTTTGTTACATGAGATTCAGCAAAATTTCAGATCCTATAAACCTTCCCCTTAAAATACAGTTACTGTGTTACTCAATCTCAGTTTTCTGTTCTCTGCCTCCTTCTGCCCATTCCTTCCAGGAGCCCTCCCTCTGCTGGGATCCCTCCAGTTCTGTCTTGGGACATGAGACAGTGAACAAGCTTTAATAGCCACTATGTCCCTGATCCTTCACCAGAAGAGTTGAATTAGGATGTTTTCAGGGAAGGCGGGATATAGTCTGATTCCAGAAAGAACAATAAATCATTCCCAAAACCCTTGAACATATACCCTGAAGTCACCCAGGTTTCCAGAGCAAAGACCTGGTTTAAAACATACAAGCTCAGACCAAGGCAGTGTCCTGAGGAAGCGCTGATGAGGGTTTCAGTTCAGCTCCCACAAGTCCCATTAGGTCAAGCTGTGCAGCTGCAGCAGGAAGGGTGGGATTAGCATAAAGCATGGGAGGTGATTCATTAGTGCAGTGCACTAACTCTTGCAGGCTCAGAAGGCAGCACTTGCACTGGTGATGGACACTTCTACCAGCTCTAGACTTTGGGAACCATAGCCCAGCCTTGTCACATCACCCTTCTCCCCAGCTGCAGTACAGCAGCTCTCCCTCCTGCCTGACCATTCGTCTGTGGAATGCACACCTGGCATCTGGGGAAACAGGCAGGATGGGCCTCAGGTACCTTTAGGATCAAAGATATTAATTTATAAATAATGTCAGTTTGAAATTAGCATGATTTTAGGTGTATGAGAGGTAACTTAAAAGCTGAGACTATCATTGAACTCTCCACATCCCAGAGCTCTCCAACAGAGTTCAGGGGCACCTTCCCCCGAAACCCATCACTTCCCACTCTTCCTAGCTCTGTTCTATTGCCTTGAGCTCTTTTAGTGCCAGATGAGGCAGGATGAGGCAGCAGAACCAGATCTGCCCTCCAAAAGGGTTCTGCAATCTTCTATAGCACAAGAAAAGCCTACCATAGAAAATCCATCAGCTGTAAGAGTCCTCACTCTCCCTCCCAGCCACTCAGGAAACCTCCACTAGGAATCACAGCTGCTGGAACACCCACTCCAGGAAGCAAACACCTTGAAATTGCACTGCATCAGGTGGGTAGCTCCCAGGGGGGCTGTGCCCATGGCCACTGCTCCCATTGAACACTTGGATTGTGGTGGCAGCTGGAGGCCAAGAGCCCAGAGCCTGGCACCAGGAACCCGCAGCCATGAGTGCCAGCAGACTCCTTCTCTGGCAAATCCCAGCTGTGCCCTCCTCTGCACCCTGGCCGTGTTCTTGCCCTTCTTATCTGCAGAAGATATGCAGTTTGAGCCTTTTTGTTTGTTTGTTTTGTCTCCAGGAGTTTTCTTGGCCCAAGAATTAATCATGACATTTAATTAAAGTATAATTTTGTTAGTGATACATACATAAGTCTTTACTTGTTGTTGAGAAAAGCAACTCTGTATAAATAGAAATAAAAACTATCAAAAAGTTAAAACCAGCCTGACTTACTCTGCAGAATTTTTGATCCTCCAAGATTCAGCAAAAATAGAATGAAGTATTTACATCTTCAAAAAGCATTAAGCCAAGTACTTCATCAAAGGTTAAAGTGCAGAAACATGAAATAACTGAAAAGTTGGCTCACTGGACTGCAAATTGGCCAAGAAGAGGAAAAGAATTTTTATGAGGTTGTGATAGAGATCAGCAGATCTTCAGCCTCTCAATATTATATTAACAATGGCATCAAAAATTTCTTTTGTCAGTTCCTAATAGTAAATCCTGGTTAACAATAAGGAAAGAACAATACAATCAGAAGCAGGAAAATGTAAAATATTCATGCATTGCAGTACTCATAAATAACAACACATGAGAGGGAAAAATAGTCAAGAAAGGGATCACTACCTAATGGAAAATTGTTGCAGAATTACAAGGAAAACAATTCTACTCCAGAAAAAAAGTCTGCAGCCAGTTCAACTAAAAGTGCAGCTCCTGTAAATAAGACAAGCCAAATCACTTTAGAATTAAGCTCAGCTTTCAGGAAAGCTGAGAAAGTCTTAGGTGTATATATATATATATAAATATATATATCTGTATCTGCGTGTGTGTATAATTAGTAAAATATAATCTAGATTAAACTGAATTCAATACTCTGTTAAAGAGGGAAAGCATTTGAATAGGCAGACATTTACACAGTACAAATTTTTTCTAATCAGCAGTGCTACACTGGTCAGCCTTACAGAGTCTGTGGTTTGTCTTAAACCACATTCCCAAGTATTTTCCACTCCTGCCAGTTTTGTAATCGTCACAAGTGCTCTGTTTTATCAGCATGAGGTCCACCATGAGTCTGGGATAAACAGACAAGTCATGGCCACCATGCCCTGCATCACTAGAGATGCATCAGTGCAGACTGTATGAGTAGAGAGTTAACCAGGCATCACCATTCCTAGCTCAAGTTTAAGAAAAGGGGTTTCTCTTCCAAAATTCTTCATTTTATCCTTCAAGCCCTATAGTTTCCTACACAATCCACAGTGGTGTTAAAGCAGAAAACCTCACACCTTCCTCTAATGAAAGGCTTAGGCTGGCCTTCCAGTTTTTGCCTCTCTGCCAATGCTCTAGTGAAGTCTAAAATGAAGCACAAGATTTCAAACGACTTTCTCACTTCTTTTAGAAAGAAAAGGGAAACAAACAAAAGAAACCTTGTAATTTAAATTTTTACATAGTATTTGCTTTGCATGCCCCTTTGAAATATTCCCTATGGGACTGTGTCTCTAACTAGACACTCTTCGCAATTTTATCATTCAAATTTCCTGAGGAGTAATATTGTGAATGACCATGTAAATGTAATAAATTTCCTTCATCCTTTAACAGGATGCTGGTTGTTTTCTTTGATATTCAAAGGAATTTCTGCAACTCTTTTTGTCATTCTGAATTTCAAAAATTAGGGAAAAAACATCTTAAAGAACAGCCTTTTTCAGGCATTTAATTTTTCACACTCTGATCTTGGAAAAATTTGGCTAGGAAAGCAGAGAAACACTGAGCCAGGAAGCAGGAACTGACTCGAGATTTTGTGTTGGCATTGAACCAGTGGACTCAGAGAAATTATGGGTTGCTAAAATTTCAACATGACCAGTGAGGACGTGACAAAAGGATTTTGAGAACCCAACAGAGATGTCTGATGATATTAGGATAAGGATAATATTAAACAGGGGAGAAAATCTATACACCTTCCTCAGAAGAAAAAGTGCCATGCTGTGCTCCTGATTGGTAAAAAAAGGCAAATGGCACCATTGAGTCAACAACTACTGTAGTGGCTAGATCTCTGCACAGAATCTGATGGATTTCTCCATTGTGAAAGGAATCTAAGCAAAATGTAATGAAATTTCTTTCTGGGAATTGGTTTGAAGAGTGCAGGTTACAAAGAGACAGTGCTCAAAGAGACAGAAGTTTTCAAAAGACTTATTCCTCATTTTTCCAGTCAAGTCATAGCTATTCTATCCCATAAAATATGATTCATGTCAGAAGAATAGCAAATTTTCTGAAATCTATGATACAGCACCTGTATTAAATGTTTAGGCATTAAAACAAAAAAGGATGACAGAAATGTAAAGACACCAGCTGTTTAAGAACATATACAGTGGAATAATAACCATAAAAAGTATCTCCATAATAAATGTTCAAATTTAAAAGCTGTTGATTGCTCTTGGTTCTGAAAATTGTGTTTATCTGAGTAAACATAATTCTCTTTGGAGACCAGACTGTCCTTTAGCATGTATTATTTTCTTGTCAATCAATAATTTCCACAGCTACGCAAGTGCAGTATGGCCAGAGTTCTCTGGATACTTTATTACCAATGGCTTCCACTTGTCCCTGTGCCACTCTGTTTTTCAAAACCACACGCTCTAGGAATTACTAGTTTTCATAACTGAAGGTACTAATGAGAAAAAATCAGGGGGAAAAGAATGTGTCAGTGGATCTCTTCACAAAAGGGCACTAGCACAGGATATAAGAGAGACAAAGCAAAAGCTGAATATTAATATTCTTGTTTCAGCTGACATATTCATTTTCCAGGCATCAGTCTAGGAACATTCATGCTAAAAGCAGTGGGAAATAACCTGTAAAAATTAAGTAACTTCATCTTTCTAGGCAGTGTTTTGTAAGAATGAACTTCAGCAAAATCTTTGATACTTCTATGCCTTAGAATCATGGAATGAGGGTTTTCAATTTGCTTAGCTATGGAAAATCCCCAAACATCTCGAAAACAAAAGCTATTATGCATCTCCTGGTTCAGAGCTTACCACTCAGGACTGTTCTTTCAAGGGCAGTTCTCTTAATCCTTTCTCAAAGGTAGGTTTACATCTTTCCAGTGAAGAGCTTATATTTTTTCCTTTATTAGATTCATGGTCATCTGCATTCATTGCATTGACTGATTTTTGACTTCTTAGCATTACAAGCTTTATTTTGGCCAGAACTAGATTCCTGCTTTCCACTGGAAGTTATGAATCTTTCAGTAAAAGCAAGACCTACATTAAAATGAAGATGTAAATTTCAAGTGTGAATGTAAAACTGAAAAGGCTATGAAGCCTTTTCTTGAAGAACTATGAAGACAAACATGAGGCAATACATCACAAGGAGCATCAGTTTCTTTCTGATGTGTCATAACATATCCCGTAATGTCATTTAAATATTGTATCCCATAATGTCATGAAATAAACTTTAAAAAGTAGTCTCAATGGACCAGACTTACAATTACTATGAATGGAAGTCACAGTCATCTAACTGCACTAAATGGATCCCCTTTTTATTCCATTTTTAAACCTTTCAAATACTGCAATTTTTAACTATGTCTCCAAAAATCAGTGGTTTTTGTCAAGCTACACATTACTTGCTCAAATTATCATCATATATCTCTTTCCATGTTAATTTCTTTTTCATTAAGGAGCTCACTAATAATCCAGATGGAAAATGGTGCAATCATTTATAAACTGCTTTCCATTACAGAAAAGTAACAAAAAGTTGAATAACGTCTTTCATGCATCTATGTAAACTATGAAAATATAAATTAAATAAGCCAAAGATTGAACATAATGAGCAGAAAAAAACCACATGAAAATAATTTCCAATATACTTGAGGCACATGGTCAACCACGAAGTCAGGAGGTACTAATCCAGAAAAGACCACAGATTTGGGCAGAATCTCTTCCACTTTCCAAATGCTGATATAGATACCCAAGAACAGCGACCATTTTTATGTTGAATCTACTTGACACAGCATGACAGATGAAATTAAGCTACAATGCTAAGTAAAAAATAAGCCAGTGCATGCTGATCTGAAAACAGACTTTCTGTCCTACTGGAAAACACCAGGTCTGTTTTCATTATGATAGGAACAAAAGGAAAAGCCAAATTTAATTTGTAATGAAAATAATTGGATAAATTAATATGTTCTACTTCAAATTGAGTATTTTTTGCTCTGATTTAAATTTAATATTATGTTCAAACTGTAGGTTGCAAAAACAAGAAGTATTTTGAAATAAGAAACCACAGAATTTCATTAAGGATAAGATAGAAAATGACATTTTCATCATTTTTCCCTAACTACATTTTATTGAAAGTGAATCTTCACACAAAATTTTACTATTTATAAGTAAAAATTCTTTTTCCAATGAGAAACTTGTATTTTGGAAACCTCTGCAGTTTTCACTTTTACAACTTTTATAAGAAAATAATGTGCCCATGTTATCAGTCCATAGTACAACTTTTAAATGGTTGAGAATTTCATCAGAACAAAATCAAATCAAAATCCAGTTAGGTGAAAACCAACTTGTTGGAGCTGAGAGACTTTTAAAAGTGTAAATACTAGAGAGAAGCCAGAAATCCAGTGCAAAGGTGTGTCCTGTCCACTGTATACACTGAGCACCAGTAAGCAGATAACATTAGAGAATGAAGAGCATTAAATGTCAAGGGCAGCAGACACAGAAAGAGGAAGGTAATGAATGCACTTAAGAAGTCATCAAGAACTGGAAGCATTGAAGAAACATTCACACAAATGTGCTACAATGTGGACAAAGATGATGCTCTTAGAAGCTGTTGCAGCAATACATTATGGGAAGGAAAAAGTTGGAGTATGCACCAAGACTTAAAGTGTAATCACTACAAACCGGGCAAACAGGAAGAAAAACAATCAAGGTATTTTATATCTTGCACACAAGTCTTTATTCAGAAATCAGTTTGGGAACTGAAAATTTTACAGTCCCTCATTACACTCAGTTTTGATTCAACCAGAAAAAAAATGGGAAAAAATCATTTTCAGCAAGAGATTAAAATAAGCAATGGCCCAAAACATAAAGACCAAGCCTTTATTCATATGTGAAAAATTAGTCCAAACACTAAGAAGAAATCAGAAGAAGCTGATTAATCTCTTTTATGTGCTGAGTTATGTACACTTAGCCACCTGATATTAAAAATTACAATCCAGTAAAATGAAGGAAATGGTTGTACTTCAGACTGTCATAAAATGCTGCTTGGAGAAGTTAGAGCTGAAAAACTGTATGTTGTTTAGTATCCTGGTAAAGTAGATCACAGGTGAAGAAGCCAAAGAGAATGGACTGGGGGTTTTGCAGGAGCAGCGCAGGAAAAGGAGGTCACTCCAAAGGATTTGCTACAAGCTAATTTTTCTTTACAGAATCACAGAATCACAGAATGTGTAGGTTGGAAGAGACCTTCGAGATCATCGAGTCCAACCCATTTAGCAGCTGTAGGACAAACCCTGACAACCTCACTGCTTTAGAGGATGGACATGCTACATGCCTATTGGGTAGCAGGATGCCTCCTTTCCTCTAGGAGGCAAAAAATGCTAAGGAGAAAGATAGAGTTTTCCCAAGCCAAGTCCCAGCACAAGAAAATATAACTGCAAGCACTCAGCCCCAGGGACCTGGAGTGCTCAAGCAAAGAAACACTCTTACCTCAGGTTTTAATTTTTATTTGATATATATCAGAAAGAATATTTAATAGCTCCCCTATTCACCTACGTGCTCTGTAATGCTCACACATACAGAGTATGAAGATTATGAGACAGACTAATGCCTCTCTCCACTGAAATGACTGTAATAGCAAAGCCATTTTGCAAATGACAGTGTAAGTATCAGCTCAGATAATTCTGGAAAATTAATGCCTCAAATGAAATGCTGCCTCAGAGCTGTGGGAATACATTTTATTCTTTGGTCTTTTTATTCTTACTTTATATATATTGTTTACTACTCTGGAGCATAGTTTCTTTCTTTTTCACCCCCACTCTTCAGCAAGACCAGTGCAGTCATTTAGTAGGTTTTAAAACCAAAAAGGACCTCAGAATCAGCTGACATGAAAGCTGAGTGCTACTAAACAGAGAAAGGTGAACAGCTTGCAGGATGAGGTGGAGATCAGAGGCATGCACTCAGTCTCCCTTAACCTGAAAAAGGGGATGGGAAAGCCACACACAGCCCCAGCCAGCAATTCATTCATCTTATGTGCTCTAAAATTGCTCTGCAGAGGTGCCACTCTCTCTCCACACTGATAAAGGGAAGCCAAATCATTAGCATGGACTAAAGCACATGATTTCTGAAGCCTTAGAATACATTAAAGAGATCCTGATAGATAAAGACTATCAGACTCTGCAGGACAATGATGAGGAAGAACAGCTACACAGGACATTACTTGAAGAACAGTAAGAGTGGAATTACAAGGTGACTGGAACAGTAAAACAAGTTTTCTGGTTGTTTGCTTGTTGATTTGTTGATATATTTCTATTTTTAAGACCTAGAAAATTACCTTATTCTATTTATGCTCGTAGTAACTTGGTATTTACTACTACTAATAATAATTTTTCTTAAGCTGAGATTGTATATGCCTCTCATTCTATCAGATTGTACAATTATCAAACAAAAAGGGTAAATTCTTTCCTTGGCCAGATCCTTGGATGTTCTTATCCTCCAGGGTACTGAATACAGGCTTTATGCATTATGTGGAAAATATCCACAATACATTAAGCACACTCCAACAATCCTCAAAGAGGGCTGAACATAAAATCAAATAGGGCAAGAGCCTATATACCTCAAAAATGCTCTGAACTGCAGCACATTTGGATCTGTGTCATACAATGAAGAAAAAGAAAATTCATTCATTCTCAATATAATATTCACTATACCCAGTTCTTAAATTACATTAATTTTATTATCTGGTTTTTTAACCACTTGATCTTTTCCATGCTTCAAGGCTGTGGTATCTGCTTTTGATACTTTATGTTTGAGTTATCATAGGGTTTTAATTTTCACGTTAATTGTAGTAATTCATGTCTTGTGTTGTCTTTCTACTGAATTCAGGTTCCAAGTCAATATCATAAATGGATGAAATTAACTCTGTTACTGAATTTACCTGGTTGCAGGACATCAAAAAATACTTTGCAGAAACTCAGGTTCCCAGTCTGCAAAAACCCTCATGACAGTGGGCCACCCAGCAGATAAGAAATTTGCTGAATGGTGACCCTCAAAGAGCTGTGTTAATGGCTTGATGTCCAAGTGGAGACCAGTGACCAGTGGTGCTCTTTAGGGAACAGTACTGGGATCTGCACTGTCTTCGTCAGTAACATGGATGGTGGGGTTGAATGGGACCTCAGCAAGTCTGCCAATAATCCCAAGCTGTGTGGTGTGGTCAAGATGGAAGGGATGTCATCGAGAGGGACTGTGACAGGCTTTAAAGATGAGTCCATGTGAACCTATGAAGTTCAGCAAGGCCAAGTGCAAGATCCTGCACCTGGGTCATGACAATTCCAAGCACAAACACAGGATGGGCAGAGAATGAATTGAGAACAGCCTTGGGGAGAAGGACTTGAGGGTGCTGATGGGTGAGAAGCTGGATGTGAGGTGGCAATGTGCACTTGAAGCCCAGAAGGCCAACAGTGGCTACATCCAAAGCCCTGTGGGCAGCAGGGCAGGAGGGGATTCTGCGCCTCTGCTCCACTCTTGTGAAACCCACCAGAGTGCTGCATCCAGCTCTGGAGTCCCCAACATCAGAAGGACATCGACCTCTTCGAGCAAGTCCAGAGGAGACCCAACAAGACGATCAGAAGACAGGCTGAGGGAGCTGGGGTTGTTCATCCTAGGGAGGAGAAGGCTCCAGTGACACCTTCCAGCATCCTCCCAGTACCTAAAGGGGCTAACAGAGAGCCAGAGAGGGACTTTTCACAGGAACAGGTAGGGATAGGACAAGTGGGAGTGGTTTTAAACTGACAGAGAGCAGGTCAAGGTTAGACATTAGGAAAAAATGCTTCACTGTCAGGGTGGTGAGACACTGGAACAGGTTGCCCAGAGAAGCTGTGGATGCCCCATCTCTGGAAGTGTTCAAGGCCAGGCTGGATGGAGCAACCTGGTCTAGTGGAATGTGCCCACCGCAGGGGTTTGCAACCAAGCTATGATTCTATGATTTGAAGATTTGAGGATTCCATTCAGGGCTTGTCAATTATTGACAGTTCAAATTTGGAGCTGGGAAAGGGATTTTGCTAGTTTTGGAATCCATAAGTCTGTCAGTTCCTTCTGACTTAACTGTTTGATAGGAAACATAGAACATTATAGTCAAAACTACAAAATTAAAAGCAGATGAAGAAAAGACAGAAGATAGTCACAAGTTATTTTGCTGCTAAAACTATTGGAAAGCAGGTACTACTGCATCTTAGACAATAACTTTCATTTTTTCTTATCTCCTTCCCTTTATTAGAGTTCTTCTTCCATGCAATTACACTATTGTTTTAGTTAGGATCAAAAGTGAATCTTCTCTCTCCCCTTGGGTTCAGAGAGGGCTCAGAGCAAAAGAACTGGTTTCCTAGTAGGATTACTCAGTGGTCAGTAACAACCGGGCCTTGTACATTTAATACTTTCCTGAGAACCCAAGCATACAGAGGTCATGCTTTGTTAGGTAATGGAATGTGCAGGACTGAAAATACTGGGAGACATTAAATGCAAGATGCTCTTGACAAACTGGAGAAATGGTCCGGAAAAATGCAATTCACTAAGTGTAAATTCTAGCTCTAGATTAGTGTACACAAATACAACATGAGAAACAACTAACCATGGCAGCAGCCATGCTGGAAAAGATCTGGAGGAGGCAAACAGAAAATGACTCAGCACTGATCTACTGCTGTGGAAATTAAGGCCCCTTATGCTAGGAGCTTATATGCCTTATACAAACAGGAGTTTAATCTCTAAGTGGTACAAAATAATCCTCTTTCCTACTTTCTTCACCAGCCCTGGAGTCTCAGCAGATCTGATGTGTCAGGTGCTGGGTATCCTTTCAAGAAGGATGTAGACAATCAAAAGAGAACACAAAGGAGAATGCTGAATAAGGTGAAAGAGATTTGATCTCTGAAAAAAAATTGAAATTTGGAATTGTTTTATCTGGGAAAGAGTGCTTGCAAGGCACAAAAGAAAATATTTTCTTTGTGAATCAGAAGAAATACAAAAAGGTTAGATTGCAACAAAGGGCCTTGAGAAGTTTTTTATATTGGTTAAACCAGTAGAATAAATTTTTCTGGAAGCTGTGAAAACTCGATCAGCATGGTTTTAAGCACTGTTTTATTGAAACCGTTAGAAATGTCACAGGTAGAGGGATCTTGGCTTGAAGCAAGAACCCCCAGTCCAGATGGCAGACACAGCTCAAGTGAATAGCCTGCAGTCTGCCTGGTACACTTCGTATTTTTGCTCTGCAGATGACAAAAAAGATATACTAGGATTTAGTAGTTTGCAAATTCCACAAGAAGATAAACATAGGCTTGGCTGCTCCAAAACTTGCACAAGGCATTGCACCTTGTATTCCTGTGTATGCACAGGCAATGTTAGATGGGAGAGAGTCTTCCTGTACAGCACGTGTGATCATCAGACAGCTCACACTGCATTAACACACTGCATATGAGGGTGCTAATGAGGGGAGCAATGTCCTGCTGACCTCTGTCCTTCATCCCATGACCCGCCCCTCAGTGTCCCCCCATCTGACTTCCATGTTGTTTTTGAGGGATGGTCAATTAGATCATTGTTCTTTTCCTCCTTCTCATTGTTTCACGGGAACCCCTTCTCTATTTAATTTTTCTTTTGTTTTTCTGTCCCATGCATCTCCTCTATTTCTTCTACTTGTAGCAATTTTTCAGAGCCATGTCTCCTTTTTTTTCAACATGGTCTGCATCCATTTATAATGTACTATTAGCTTCTCTTCAGCTTTTGTAGCTGGGGTCTCTGTCCCTAAGGCCTTGTCAGAGATCATCCCTTTAAGTGCCAAACATGGAAGGGGTTCACAATCAACCCAGAGATGCCAACAACTCAGACTATCTCACCAAAAAAATCTTGCATGTCAGCCAGCCTGCTTAGTTTTCTGTTGTCAGGTTCTTGTAGGTTATCAGCAAACATCTCCAACAGAAGTGATGGGGATAACCCAAAAGCATATCAAATCTGCTGTAATTAAATACTGTTGGAAGATGTGAGACTGGGTTCTTTGATTCCTAGTAGCTTATGAAAAGAAATCCTTAAATATTACTTTATTTGAAAGACACCAGTTAATTCTGTATAATGTACACTATTAGCAATTGATACACTTGCTTTGTTTAGGGAAATTTGAAGAATAAAACAGATTGTTGTTTCCATCAAAACACATCAAGCTGGATTCAATAGTGCTGAAATGCTAATTGTGAATTGTATTTCACATCATACACTGCAGACTAATTTAAAAAGAGGAAAACATATTATGGTAAATACCACAATGCATTCACTATGAGTCATCTAAGCATATGATGAACTGGAACAATACCAGCAGCACAACATAAAGCAGCTGAATTAAAGCTAGAGGGAGTAGAATACCTTTTGATCAGGCCTACTATATACTGAGAATATATACAGCTGCACATACACCATTAGGCTTCTGGCAAAGAAAACAATGTGAATATTTTTTTTGTCTCTCCCTCTTTTTTCCCCAGTGCAACACTTCCAAATACATTTGCAGTAAGACACCAAGAAGCAAAATAAGTAGTCTTGTTTGTATGAAGAACAGGCAGCCTCAGCATCTGTTCCCCATGCTCCACTGTGATGCTGACCATGCTTATATTACACAGATGCTTGCTTTTAGCATCCTAATGAGAACTTTCAAGAATTCAATTACTATTAAATTAGCTTTACTGAATGTTATCAGAATGCTTCTGAGGGTTTTGTATTATCCTATCAGCACAGGAAGGAAGGAATACCACACTGTCAATCCAATTATTTTTTTGTGTACTTTTTACAAGGAGGGGAAGGGTCAATCATATGATTTGTCTTTCTCAGGGGAAAAAGAACAGAGCTGACATCTCTGGGAATTCAGTACCAGTTCCTTGGAACTTGAAGAAAGACACTTTTGCCAAAGCCTCTCAATCCTCTCAGTAACCACCAGCTTTTAATAGCCACTGTAGCATTTCCAGAGACACTGGCTCCCTCTGAAATACCTATCAAGTACTCAGGATCCTCATTATCCACAAGACAGTGCTGGAATTCAAAAGACATCAGTTTATTCTCTGCCTCATAAAACTGCAGATCTTCTCTGAGGTGAAAGAAGCTCTGAAAAAGCCCACATGGCTTCCTCCAGCTGAGTTCTGAAGCCCTCTTAGAAGCCCTTTGACTATGACTGTATGACTCTGAGATAACTGGGTGTGATTGCTCCCAGGGACAGCTTTGCTTTCAGAAGAAAGGTTGGAACACTGGACCCTAGTCCTTCCATCCAATAACTATTTATGTTTTCCCCAGTACCCTGAAGCATTGTCCAAAGCAATATTACAGAGGGTAGTGTATTTCAGTTATAGTTCCATGGTAACATTATGTGAATATTGGATATTTGTAAATAGGCATTACATGGACACATTGCATTTTTCTCAGCTTTCCTCCTTCACATCCCTTTATACTCATCTTTTTCTCTAAAATGTACACTAGAAAGTTCTTTGGTACTTTACTCCTTTGATTTCCATTATGGTAGTTGTGTTTCCACAACTTTTTTCTGAGGATCAAGCATTAACAGGCTTGATTCCATTGGTTCAAAACTGTATTCTGTTTCTGAGATGTGTAACAACCCTGTTAAGAACTGAACCAGAAGCTAGAGTAGGGATTTGATACATACATTCTCAGATGTCCCACTGTGCCCATCATTCATCAATAGCTCACTCAACTGCCCTACTATTAGAAATAGAGGATGTCAGCAGGGGTCAAAGCACGAGGGACTCTGAGTGCATATTAACTGAACTAAATTGTCAGTGTATTAAACTTCCATGAATTCACAGGTGGATTTTAGCTTGTTTAGAAACTAAACTACCTGGTGATATAAAAATGCCCACATACAAATACATACTTACAAAAAGAGGGAATCAATACTCTCAATTCATTGCGAATTTAAAAGAATCAAACACAATTAAAACCTTCTTAGCTTAGCAGTAATGCAGAAGAATATAATTATTTCTCTCAGTGCTTAGATTACCTTCTCTGTTAAAACCTTTTCTTCTGGAAAACTGCAGCTGTTTAGAGAGCATAAAGAACAGTAAATAAATACGTGGCAATAGTAATTTAGTTATTCATATTACTGGAAAAAATGGTTGTATTTATCTCTTCAGCATACATAGTGCCATAAGATTGCCTTTTCTAATTTATTGAACTAAGCCAGGAAACAATTACCATCCAAAAATGCCAAATCCCCTGGTACACGTACAGCTAACTCCTGTTGTGACTGCAATCTGGAACATCCCTGTGCCATGCAGCCACGGGGGACCTCAGTGACACTGTAAGGTGGCAAAACACAGCACTGAGCTCATGGAACATTCTGTGCAGGAGGCAGCATCCAGAGGGTGCAACATTCTTCCAGCATCAGTCACTTTGGAGCCAGGCAGGTTCCATCCCTGGGGGGAGGGCAGCAGATGTGCTCCCATCTCCCATCCTTCAGAGCTGAGGCAGGATGTGTCCTGATCATTTGCACTCCAAGGCAGATATGTCCATGAGCCACCAGCTGTCACAGCACCAGGAGCTTCTGCTGATGGAGGGCAACACACAGCAAAGGGGTGTCAGGCCCAGGCAGCTCCCAGAGGAGGGCAGGGTTTTCCATTCAATGCTGTACAGACACACGCATCAGCAGCCTTTGTAATGCTGGAAGAGCAATCCACTTCAGCTGAACTGCTGCAGAGAAGTCTCCCCACTGCCAGCAAATTGGAGAATTAGATAAGACACCATGTTTTTAAAGCTGTGCAAAACCAGGACAAATTTCCCAGCTACTTTCCTTCATGCTTCTTGTACATTCATTTTTATATGAGGTTTTAGACTAAACTTTGAAGGCTTTTTCAAAGTCAGACCTATGGCTTTTTCCTGTGTTTATTTTTACCCAGCTGAGCTTCCACTGAATTAAATTTTAATCCAGTAAACTTGATCAAGAAGAGCTTTGGGGGGACCTTGGTATGTCTGAGAACAGGGGCTTCCAGCTTTCCCTCCTCCTCTGCTACTCCAGGATAGCTGGCAGCAGCACCACAAGCTGCTTGTCACCTCACAGTAGTAATCAATACAAACTAAAAAAGCAAACATTGCAGCTGTTATTTGAGAAAGAAACTGCAAAGACACCCATGGTCTATGGTCTGTGGAGATGACTCATTCCACAGCACAATCTAATTCCAAAACAATTACAGCAACATCAAAATCCTCACACAAAGGAGAGACAAAACACAAAGTCTGGACCTCTGCTGAGCACATGACTCTATAAAGCTGACATGACTGCAGAGATTTCACTGCCTTCTTACCATAAAGCACAACTGTCCATTTTCTTTAAACTCTTCCATGGAGAATTAAATGGTAAAGAAAACAGACTACAGGGCAGTATGGTTCAAATGTGAGTTCTTGTGCACCAAATTTGCTACTGCAGTTTAATTCAAAAAGAAAATTAGCATTCTTTTCCTCCACTGTAATTTAAAATAAATTACCCACTGACCAAAACCAATAGATTATCATATTAATTGGTAACTTTTATGTTCATTATATTGTAAGAGAAAACCACAATTTCTCTAAATATGTTCATTACTCAGATAATTATCCAAAACAATTATGCAATACAATTACCCAGACAATTACTTAGGAGGGAAATTATCTCCAGATGCATCACAAGCTATTCTATGAAGTGCTCAGTATTTATCGTTTCAGTTGTATTGGCTATGATTGATCAAATGAGTCATACATTGTTCTGTCAATTCTCCATTGTGAGCAAATACTTCTAGAGCAAATATCCACTAATTCTAACCTCAGAGGGTGTAAATATCACACATGTGAGCTCACACTTCACATTCATACTCTGTGGCAAAAAAAAAAAGTCTGAACTAACCGAAATCTAATCCAGGCAAAATGCCACTTGACTATTGCACTGTACTTGCCCTTGAAGCAATATTTTCTACCTGTTAAAAAAAAACTAGGCCAAGTTCTGTGAAGCAACCAGATGAATAGACAGATTCCTTCTCTTGATCTGAAACCAGTCACTAATTTGTTAGCAGGATTATTTTAAAAATCACAGTTTTCCATGTCAATGCAGAAAATTTAGTGGTAACTATTTTGATCTCATGCAGTATTGCAAATTCTCAATCATGCAAAAAAACTTAAAATTTTATTTTAGATCTGAATTTATGGGCTTCTTGTTTTGCACTTAAAATATGTTATCTTTTAATTATTAGTTTTTCTTGAGGTTTGGAATGAGCCTAAGAATTCAAAGCACAACCACAGCCAAAGGAGGCAAATTTTGCCTGAGTTTGTGAGAAAAAAGAATGGAAATGACAAACCAGGTTTCAGCATCTATTGAGTAAAAAATTTAACAGATTAGCTGTTTTATAATTAAAGTTTCAGGACATGCTATGAAAGCCTTAAGAAAGTATAGGGCTGAATCAACAAATTCTTGAGCAAGTTCACCACCAACTCATTAATATTTCTGCATCATTGCATTTCTAACAGTTTTTGGAAGTTTCAAGGTCATAATGCCAAGGCTCACTGAGGTCCTAAGCAGCAAGGTTTAAAAAGCCCACAAAGCACACCTCATTTTACTGTTTTAAAACATTGCATATTATGATATTCCAGTTCAATCATTACAAAGACTTGCCATGGCTTACCCTGACAGCACATTCTTCAAAATATTCTTAGGCCCAGTTTTCAGATGTTTTTGTCCTAGTTGGACAGATTTGACAGAACAGATAGGCAACTAAGCCCTAGGGCTAGGCATGAGTTTCACTTCTTAACAATATTTTATCTACAAAGAGAAGCATACGAAAAGACAATTTGCTCTGTGCTCTGCAGCTTCTATTGATTTTAAAGCGCAAACTCATACTTCCTCCTCTGCTCTCATAGAAGAATTTAATTGGTGCCAAAGTGAAAGATCCCAGCATGACCTGTCTCCACTCTAAGCCACTCCAGCTGTGATTGTGAGCAAAATTGTACATTCAGACACTGCTGCAAGAGAGACCTTCCTAATAAGTTGAGGTTTTGCACTAATGGAGGAAAAAAAGAAGTGCTTGGTTGGAAACAGGGAGAGCTGAGACTTGGCTTACCCCACCCTTAGAGTTAAACAAAGCTTTAAAGGCCTCAATAAGGACCAAATGAAAACAGATAAGGACTTGACTATTTACTCCACACAGAAGAGTTAGTACAGGTAATATTGCTGGCAACTTTCGTAGGATAAGTGTTAACCTATAGTTTATTAACCTGTGCTGTGTAGGCAATAGGATTGCAGTTCCTCACAATTTTTTCTACTTTTCTGACCAGAATCTCACTAAGGATGAGACTCCTTTGCAGTCTCTAGGTTTTTCACTGCACTGTGAGAAAGTCTGAGTTAGCTTTAAACTACCTGCTGCTGCTTATAAAGGAAAGTGAGTCACTCAGCCTCAGCGTAGTATGTTCACTACCCACCAAGGGTATGAAGGTGGGCATGCCTTATCATAGAGGCATAGAATGGTTTGGGTTGAAGGGCACCCTAAACATCACCTAGTTCCAATCTCCCTGCCATGGATAGGGACAACACCTTCCACTAGACCAGGTTTCTCAGATTCCCATCCAACCTGGCCTTGAACACTGCCAGGGATGGGACACTTCTATGGGCAGCTCCCTCCTGTGCCTCAGCACACTCACAGTAAAGAATTTCTAATATCTAATCTAAAGCCTCTTTCAGTTTAAAGCCATTGTCCCTTGTTCCTGGAGCCTTCTCTTCTCTAGACAGATCAACCCCAGCTCTCTCAGTCATTATGAACTGCTCTGCTGCTGAATGGGCATCCCTTGCTTTCACACACTGCCCCTTTCCCCGGAGAGTTGTGAAGGGGATGGTCTGATGCAAATACACTACAGACACTGTCACTGATACAGCAATATCGACAGCCAACACACGTGTGGCAACCTGTTCCTCTTCCTGATTTTGACTTTACAAAGCTTAATCCTTGCACATTAAAAGAAGAACTCAACCACAAAGAAATTTATGCAGTAGTTTTTCTGAGTGTGTTGAGCTAGATATTAGAAAAAGAGGGGTTTGACTGTTTTTCAGTACTGTCCGTGGAGAAACACAGCATGCAGCTAAAGAGCAACAGAGTGAAGAAATTATTGGAAGGATAATGCCAGTCGTTTAAAACAGTACCTCAGATGGGACTAAATGTGAACACAGGCTAAATGGTCTCAGTGTCCCAACAGTTTTCTAAGTAAAAACTGAAGCCTACTGAAAATAGTCTTGTTCTAGAAGAATTTTCCCAACCTCAGGTACTTTTCTATGTGTCTTTAATGTATCACAGACATATAAAAATACATCACACACACATCTGGACTGAATAATGATTTCATCCAATTAAATGTATTGTCTTAAACCTAGGAAAATAATGACCAAGAGAAATACACAAGCAACAGAAATGCCTTTAAAATTCTGTGTCTTCATAACTAAAACATAAAACCGCTTGGTTTCCAATAACTTCAGCTTGAAACAACTGAGCATCACCTCCACATGCTTAGAGTGCTTTCTGCAACCCTCTGTAAACCCTCTGTAGTTTTCTGTAAAACTAGAAAGGACACACAAAGCCAGAGGTGAAAGGCAGAGCTGGAACAGGTATTATTAACACGAGTATTATTCTTTTCTTGCTTTTTTGTGCAACTGAATGGGTCCATATCCTGAGTTTGTCATATTCACTCCTTTCTGTCTCAGTCATAAGCAGGGTACCTCAAAAATTCCTCTTCCACTTTTGATATGGGAAGGATGGATAAACCAAAAATTTTATCCTTCAGTAAAGGTCCTTCCCTCAGGTAGTTTGTCTGAAAGAATGTTCAGCTTGGCACCTTGGAAAGTAGTTCATTATTAAGAAAGAAACCAGGTCTGATTGAGCTGCCATGCCATGAGAGAAGGTAAGGGAAAACAACCTGCAGGATGAGTTCAGGACAATATCACTCAAATACAAATAAAGGACAGAAGATTTAATGCCCTTTGGGGTACCATTAAGGCTGAAATTTGTGATCCAATGAAGCATTTATTGGCCACTGACTGTAATGGGACTATGATTTAATTGTTTTTGTGTTCTCCCAAAGTGTAGAGGACTCAATTTTTGAAAATTTTCAGGCACAAATTGGGAAAAAAATGAGAGAAAGAAACTAGTCATAAATCACAAAATGTAATTACAAAATGAGTATTTTCTTCAACAGTAATTTTGAAGAGGAAAATAGCCATGTAGATTAAAGTCAATCAGACTATTTTTTGCTAAGTCTAAAATGTTTTACAGAGAAGCATTTATTTCAATGACATTTTAAAGAGGGTCCATGCCAATCTCAAAAGGAAAACATGGAAGAGAAAAAGGAATAAAAACACTTCCTTTCTTAGTTTGAAAACTGACATTTTGATTCAAACATTTTCACCTAACAGAATTATAACACTGTGACTTTGTGCCAGTTTGGAACAAAAATAGATGTATAACCTTCAAAAAATCATCATAAAATCAATCTCTTTCCTTTGACCTGCTCTCTAATTGTCTGGAATTATATCATATAGCTTAAGAAGCTGCCAAAAAAAGTCCAAATTTAAAGACATTACAAAAGTAAGCAGAAAATAAGTTTTTTTTTTTAATGTAATCTCACTGATTTCATAAAAACCTTGGCTGGATGGCCTCTTTAAATTGCTTTTTTCCTCTATATGTAAAGCTATAAATCCCTTCTTGCTACTAGATGTTTCTGTATCTCTAGTGATTTCAGATCCAACTTTTTATTAGCATAAAGAAAAAGGAGTTGTTATTTGCCATACCACCAAAGTCTAAAAACATTTTCAGCTAAAAACATTTCGCCCTCTGTAGGCGAAAATTGTAGCTGCTGTGGATCGACTTTAACTGGAAGCTCACTTTTGCCTTCAAAAAGATGCATTAATGGCAGGATGAGGCAGATCCCCTTCCTCCTGCCAGCCTGAATGCGTGATGTTGGCAGGTAGGAAATCGATGTTTCTTCAGTCTGGAAAGCAATAACACAAAACTTAAGATGGGCCAGAGTTTTTTTTTTCCAGTGTCTCTACACAACCAAACCTCATCTTAGGGACTCCCAGAGCCCATTTCCAGAGCCAGGTCTTTACTCTTCACTGCTGCTCAACCCCTGCCTGGATGTGTAGAAATCCAGTGGAGGCAACATCTGGCAAAACTTGGAAAGGTGAGGTGGAAACGAGCTCACGAGGAGCCTGTCACTAGAGGGCAATGCAGCTCTTTAGCTGTCCCCTTCCTGTCACCCGGTGTGTCCAGGCTGAGCTCTCCAGGAGCACCGGGCAGCTCCTCAGCCCGGCCCAGGACGCGGTGCCCGCGGCTTTGCGCATCCTGTGCAATCCAGCCACGGCTCTGCTCTGTGAGCAAACGAGAACAACCTCACTCCAGTCTAGAGGAAGACACTGCTTCGACAGAATCCATTTGATTAGGTGGGATTTTGCAAAACCTGCAATGCTTGGTGTGTAATTGGCAGGCCATTAATGAGGTCAGGGGGTATCTGCAGGTAACGGGACCTCCTGGAAAGGTGATGTTCTAGGAGACAACAGCAGAAGAGAGGCAAGAGCTGAAGGAAAATTGAGTCTTCATATAAGCAAGCAAGAATCCCATTTAAGACCAAAAATCACAGCAGTTGTTGGGCATCCAAAACAGCATCTATTCACAACCAGTATTGTGCAGAGAAAGTGAGAGTGAGAGCACACAACCAAGTTCTGAATGGGAGAGTCCAGAGAATATGTCAGATTTTGAACTCAGTGTTGAGGTGGAATAAGTTTGGTGCCACTGTTACGTTATGAGAGTTTGGTCTAAGATTCTCAGTATTTAAAGAAGACGTTTATTTTCACACAAATGGAAAAATTTCTCTTTTTAATGCAGATTAAAATTCTCTACCCAGTTATAAATCAAAAATTAACAACTTTATCTAGGTCAGGGCATTGAAGCTACATTAAAGTTTTATCCTCATTCAGTAAATTTTAATTTTAATGTGGCACATCTGACAAGTCTTGTGGGACTACTTAGAATCCATTGACATCTTTCTGTCACTGGTATCAAAGCCTCATCTTTGAGACTCTTGTTTCCAGATACCTAGCTGTCACTGGATTATTTTGTCTCTGCAGTGGTGTCACAATCGATGGCTGTGCAGGCATTCACATGCATGTCCCACATATGTCAGCTAAATCTCACACACCGCAGAAATAAACAGCTTTACCTCTAGAAACACAGATTTCCATGTAATTACTTAAAGGGGAAGCTATAATTTTTTTTTTTTTTTATCCTTTCCAGCCTTTTTTAAGTTACTGGAACTGGTTCCCTGTAAATTAAAACTCCACAACAACTCTACAGTTTAATTACAGGAATGGCCAGTAGAAGTAAACAATATTTTCCATATCCCTGCCATCATTTTTATGATTATTTATGGCAGAAATGCTGATGCACTATTTGAAAAAAATGTCTGTGGACCTGGAAGACATCTAATTCTGGAACAGAAACAGTACCACATGATTTATCTAGTCAGTCAGTCCAGAATTATGGCAGAAATTTAGTGTTTCAGCTATTGTGGCCTTTAGCATCCGAGCAATTACCAGGCTAAAATACAAGCCTCTTACAGAATAATAGTTATGACACATTCATGGAAAGTCAAAGTACATTCACAGATCTTTCCCTGGCCAAAAATTCAGTGCCAATATTTCAAAAATACAAATGGTGAAATGCATATCCGTAAGGTAGGTGGAAATGGATTCATATCAACTTCTTGGAAATTAATTCCACTTGGGAAACAATCTCCAGCCTTTTCTTCTGTTTGCATTCCCAAGCAGCTACCAAGGTTTGCCCTCAGGCCTGCTGTTAGCATGGCTGTGATTCAGTAGAGGAAATACCCTGTCTGTCAGGGCAGCTGGCTAACCCTGGGCTTGTGTGCAAGAGAGAGGGGAAAGATGTAGAACACAGAGACACAGTCCTAACACAAGCAAAATGACTACACATGGCAGAATTACAAAGAGGTTTTCTTTTCTTTTGCAGCTGTGTTCCATAGAGCATTCCTACTTCCTGTCTTGCTTACAGGTTCCCCTGACACACTCAGGGGAAACACCACTGTCCTTGTGTTTCACAGGATGGAAGGTGTGGCACTGGGTCTGAACTCACCAAAGTAATCCATCACCCTGCATTTCTCATCACAGTCCTGAAACTTTCCTACTGGAGAGCTTTTAAGTCTACTTCTTCCTTCTGTGATTCTGCACACAGACCAACTTTCAGGCACCAGAGTCTTCTCACAAACATGGGGCTGGGATTAAGAAAAGGAAGGGCAAAGCACATTCAGTAATATATGTTGTATCTAATTAACATAAATTGGCAGTGCTCTCACTGCATCTTTGACTTTCAACGCAGCATGCATTCCATTCTGTCCTAACCTGTCCACATCACTATGCACCAATCTTTTACCTGAATTTACAGACAATGTTAAATGTTTTGTTAGTCTCACAGTCATTTGAAGCTTCCTACACTGTTCCCTCACTTCTCTCCTTCAGAGTCACTGCCTTGTAGAGGGAAATTATGTTTCACTTACTTTCTTCTGTAAGAATAAAAATGTGAAGATAAAACTCCAGGAGTGCTGAGAAATGTCTCTGCCCATTAGAAATACTGGCCTGGTTCTAGCTAGTCTGGCCTGATCTTCAGGTGTGATGACTAAACAATGTACCTCACAGCAATAAGGCACTGGAAATTTTTCTTAAGAGAAAAATATTTTATTTACATGCGCTTGGTATTGATAATTGACCTTCTAGTTCAAAACTGAAGTTCTACTCCTGAACCCAGCTACAACTGAGTCCAAAGTATTTGGTTTTTTTGACATATTAGGATTAGATTTATTGAACTTTAGCTTTGTTTTTAATTGAATGCTGATGCCTAATCTTACCTCTTATTAGCCTTCTTTCTCTTTCCTGTTGCTGCTGTTGCAGATCTTTAAGAGTTTCAAGCACCATTCCTCCTTAAAAATAAAGCTCCTGCTTGTTTACTTTTTCATTTCCCTAGCCAGACTTCAGATTGCATTTTTCTGAACACCACAGCTATTTATCCAGGGGAAGGACTAAAGGACAGATTCCTTCTGACATTCTCAGCATGCTGCTGTGAAGACTTCTGGCTTCAAGGGCCCATAATAATGGAAGATGAAAGCTTTTTAACTGCTCACCTTCTTGAGTAAATTACCAACACACAAAGTTCAAAATAGGTTCAAGATTCATATTCCCCTCCTCAGAAACTGACATCAATTAAAGCAAAGAAAATGTATCAGGACCACTGAACACACATTTTTGTATTTACATAGAGCAGAGAAAAAATTACTTTTTTCCAAAGGAAGAAAGAAAAAGTAAATAAAAAGGCCTTTTTATAGAGCCTAATTTCAAGGATATTTCAGTATCCATTTTCCATTATTTGTGCCTGGATTAATATCTTCCAGCACACAAATCAGCCAATTCTGCAACTTGGCTTCATTAAATTACTTTATACATAATTCAAGATGGAAGTAAATTCTTTTCTTTTTACTCGCACCCTCCCTCTTTGTACCTGCACTCAGACCTATGGACTACATTTTGACAGAGTGGCTCAGTGACTGTTACACCTTCTGACAGTAGCAAACCGAGAAACGCTTTTTAAGCACAGCCAATCCTGTGGCCATGGGCAGGGGTGAATTCCAACTTCCATCAGTAAAACATATGTGGGCCACAAGGAGTACAGAGAGCATTGGTACCACAGAGTCCCTGAAGCCATGAAACCATTCAAAGAACTCAGAATAGCTCAGGCATTTTGTCCCACTGACCCACATTCACCACCAGTCTCTGCCCATTCAAACACGCTGTTTGTACTCGCCTAAGTCCCTGTATCAGCTGATGCTTGTCACTGGTTAACATTCTCAAATACCAAGGATATTTCCTAATTCCAAACAGGTAAGGACCTCAGATGGTACAGCAAGGAAGCACTTTGATTAATATTGACCAATATACGCAAAAAAAAAAAAAGAACAAAAGAGTCACCACTTTCTTTTAGACATCAGATACAGCACTTTGCACCAAGGAAAATCCCCACTGACTTTGTAATTGCCTAGTAGAGGAGAAGTAAAAAAGGAACTCAAATCATTTAAAACTTTGCTGATCTGTCATCACATCAACAATTTTCCAACTTTAACACAGCCCTGAATAGAACATAGGCCTAAAAGCAAAAATAAAATGAAAAAACTCCCCAAACGCCTTCATCTTCACATTAAGATGGATTTTTGCAATGAATGAATAACCTCTTTCACTTTTAATTTAGACCTACCCATCAACATGGCTGTTATTATTCACAGCAGCAAAGTCCTTGCCACACTACAGCAGAAATAATAGCTGCATCTTTGGGTTCTGTTTTCCCCAAGAATTCACAATGTTACTTAAATAAGTCTAGTATGCCATAGGTACAGCAGACAAGGCTGCTTCTAATGAAGGGCTATTTTTATTTCTGTCCCAACTTTATATAACATGACTGGAATTTGCTTGTGGAAGAAAGGATCATTAATAGCATGCCATCTCTCCCCTGCATGCAAGGACTCACAACACCCTTGGACATTTTCAATAATCATGTTGACATCTATATTCTATCAAGGTGCACTATGTCATTTACTAAACAGCACAGGCAAGACAGTATCCTTGATGTTTCCATAATACATGATGCAGTGTTTTCCTGAGAGAAGCAAAGCAAGAAATAAATCTACTGCCAAATAAGTCACGAAGTGTGGAAAAGCCATCAGCTTCTTCATGTATGCCTCTCCAAGACCAAGCACAATGGGATGCCATTGGCTGGCTCGTGACTGGGACACTGATCCTGCTGCCACACAGGACCATTGGGTCTTCTCTCCTGCATGGCAGGGAAGTGAATTATAGCACTGAGTAAAGCTTTCCCCAACCTAATTCCACATTTTAGCCTTTCAAAGGGATGTTAGTGAGATGCCCAGACTTTTATGATAAGCTCTGGGTGTTTGTGTCCCCAGGGCCTACCCAGCTGCTCCCTCCACACTTTCCATAGGGATATTTTAATTCAGGATCTAGAGGAGGTTCCCCTGCAAAGCTGTATCTGTGTTTTCCAGGTTACTTTTTGAAAACAAATGCAGATATCTGCAGTTTTATTATCCACCACACATAAAACGGTGAAATTCCCATTTCTCTATCAATCATCAATAAAATGGTACAGAAAAATTAATTACAAGTAATACAAGTGGCTAAGTTACTACATTTTACTTAGAATCTTCACCCTTTTTGTGGACAGCCTCCAAGTGTACTTAGATTTCTTTAGGTGAAGCTCTGTAGCATATTCAGTATTTCTACCAAAGAGATCATTTGGGATGTATCAACAAATGCAACTATTGATATATAGCTTACCTTTCAAGAGAGTTGACAGCCAGTTGTGATGGGAGACGTAGGTAGAGCCATCTTATTTTAATTCAGATGTGCTGAAAACCAAACAGAAAATTAAAGAATAAACTGAAAAATGACCTTGATGTGAAAATCTCTGTTAATAAATAAATGTTCCTCTGGTTTCAGACATATTTCTTATGTCAGGCTTCTTATTTCAGGCTTATTTTTTCCCAGTCTTTGGAATTCATCTTAAAGCCACCATTTAGAGCTGTTGTATTCAGGGGTAAGTGATCACTAATCAGAGAGGAAGACAATAAATGATACATAACTCAGGAAAAGGATCTCTACAGTAGAGGCACTTTTGAAACTAAACAGGATTTGCAAGGAGCTGCTAAAATAAAAACAGGACCTAGATGGACTAGGCTTTTATTGATGCAGATGTTTTACTTTTTCACTGTCTATTTGTAAAGAGATACAAAATACACCAGGTCCTGAAGAAAAGGCTGTCTCGAAGTGTGTGATGAGCACTGCCAGGAGGCAAGAAGTTTCCTCCTGGACCTGGTTCCCAACACCTTACAGCTGCAAAAAAAGAAAAATCACTTCCATGGGTGGCTTCTTCTTGTCTCACTAAATGTCAATCAATGCAAAACCAGCACAAACCCACTGAACCAGGAGGGGCTCTGCCACCAGATGCACTGTTATAGTAATGCACTCCCACACCCAAGCAGGTGCTTCTATATAAGGGAAAGAGTTTCAGCTTACCTTGGAACAGGTAAGGAAGTTAAACTAGAACTTTCCATAGCCTTCTCATTGTAACTGGCTCAGTGCCAGCACGAGAGCATCTATTGAGCTTTAGAAATGTCTCTCAAAGTCTGTAGCTGCTTCTATTGGCAACAAGCAAAGTTATCCCTCCTAAATTGTTAAGTATTTATAAAGGTGCACAAAGCAGCTCAAGTGCTTTTTGGTGTGTTTTAGCAGGATGTTGGGCTTCTTTGACACCTGTGCTTGGCTTTTCCTTTTGTTTCTGTATTGTTTGTTACTTTGCTTTTATTAAAACCTTTACTTTACAAAACACCCCAGAAGAGCCACTGTCACAGTACGACACAAAAGAAGCGACACTCACACGCTGAGATGTCCAAGGCAAAAAGGGAAGTTTATTTACAGACCTTGACATTTATAGAATTCCAACAGTGACCATGGATTGGAGGAGGAAAATCATCCTCTCCAACCACACTGGTCAACCCAACAGTCCATCAACAGTCTCCTCCTTATGAGAAGAATGTAAACATGAAAGGACAGTTAGAACAGCAATAGGTTGTTTATGTGAAAATCATGAGAAACTCCATTACAAAAAGTAAACAATCAGAAGGCAGAAACAGAACTTTAGAAAAACTTTAAAAAAACAGAGAACAGAAAAAAAACAGACAACAAGCCACCTTGCTATTATTTTAAGCCATTTCTCTGCAAGGGCTGGACCCTCAGAGGTGACAGACCTTTGTGGGGTTTATAACATCTGACCCCACACAAGATTCCATCACACTGTAGAGGTGAAAGAACTGAAACACATCATCTAAGAGGTAGGGCACCTGGAAGACTCTGAAGCTCTTTGCTCCTAGCTTGCTGAGATAACCTTGCTGAGAAAATGCAAAGGCCCTTCAGACTGCCTTTCATGGTTTATGTGAAGATATTCTATATAGCAGAAATGAAGAACATATTCCAAATACCTACTAACTTCAAAATAATGTTCAAAATAATAGACACACTCCTAAATTCTACCGAAGTTAGTATCATTTTTCAGTTCGAATTTTGAACATTAGGAACTTTTATGTCTGCTGAACTCAGAGTTTTATAGTGGCCCAATTAGGAATTCCATATAGAAAATATTTCACCCTGAAGTGCTATAAAGACAGGATTCTCTTTGAGCAATATTCTGTTTTAAAATAAAAATCCATGTCCAAAAGTCCATAATATTCCAAGGAATCCAAGCCTAAAAATCTTTTTAAAATCAAGCATGTGTTTAAAATTGTGCAACTTATATCAATCAGAGTTAGAGCTTAAAAAATAAATTACTCATTCAACAAAAAGTAGGTTTATGTCACAGTTGGAAAACAACAGAAAACTTGTATCTTATTCAGAGCAACCACAAGTGATTTTTGTCCAGGAATATATTGCTTCTATCAGTATAACTATGTTATGCATCACTTACATGTGTGTGTAATAGCAGTTCCCAAACTGTGATCATTTTACTCATTTCTACTACAGTGCACAGATAAGTGATTAGCTCCTCATTTCTCTGATTATGGTAGGTAGCAAGAAAAGAGGTGTGAACAGTATGTTGCTAATGAAAAAAATGTGGGTGCCAAGAATGAATTGCAATGATTGTAATATTTGATATTAAGAAGATGAGAAAAAGAAATTACTGACACACTTTCTCAGCTGCTCACACAGTCACCATACTGATAGGTAAGCTGCTCAAGATGTATGAGAGACTTAATACAGCTAATAATAAATTATAATGAAGTCTGAACAAGGATATATGAAAATGACTGTGTCCACATGACATTTCGTACTGCAGGAGGAAAGGCTGAGTCAGCAGGAGGTTGGAGAGCTGTAGTTATGAAATGAAAATGAGCTTTTCAACTTAAGGAACATCAGAGAGATGGAGTTCTAACACCCAGTGAAAGCCAGCAGGCAGAGCACATAACCCACCTGGCCCTATACAAAGTGATAAAGTAAGAAAAATGCAAGCCCTCTCCCAGTGCCATGCCTGGACTAGAACGGTGTGAAGAAAACACATTTATTGCAGCTTTGTGCCACATTATCTCCAGGGCTTCAAGCCTCTTCTGCAGGGTAGGATAGTTAGCTGTCCTATTAAACATGGCAGGATACAGCTGGAAGCTGAAGCAGAAGAGATTGTGTTTAATGAAACTTCCCTGAGTCTTACACTTCAGTGGTGTATTAAGATGTAAAAGCATTTTAACCAAAACCTTGGGCTCTTCTGTAGAATTCAAAATACAGACCTTGTGTTCCAGCTCTGCAAATGAATGATGCAGCAGTCTACCACTGTTGAGAAATACTTTTTTCCAGGTGTCTGAGTACAACCCTTGAGCTGACTAATCCTCTACCTCCGTTTGAAATCCCAGCTCCACTGGTATTTCAGCTGAGGACAGGAGTGTGCTTTTGAAGAGACTCCCCTGAGCATTCCCCATTATGTCATTTTGCTTTCACTGCAGGGCAATCTCAGAGCACACAGACTGTGTTCATTTGGGATGAAACTAAACTGGGGTGCCCTGATTTTGCTCCATTGCTCTCATTCAGCAGGGTGGAAGTGCACCTTTAAGAGGGTGTTGGTGTGGATGTTGAGTCTCCTTCATTCTCTGCTCACCTTTGCAGTATCATCCCCCAGGCTAATAAGCTACACAACTGTGCACCATACAAACACCACTACTGCCAACATGTACATCCCAACCAGGAAGTTAGGAAAACAAAATTCTGACATAGGAATTATCTCCTTAACTGAAGTGAACATTTGAACAAATGGGTATTTGCAAAGCTACCAATATAAACCCCTTTGTACAACTTTACAGGACAGGGAATATAAGAGTAACCAAGGACATTTAGACAGACTAGACAAGCATATTGTACCTTTGAAATACTCCTCATCATTTACTGCAAGCACCAGTCCTTGCATACAAGGCATGTAATTCTCATCATGTTGTCTGTAGCAGCATGACAGAGCTTAAAGTTTCAGGAGGGATGTGGGCTGAAGATGAATTAATTTCATATGCATTCAGATATTTTCATATTTTCATTTTCTCCCACATGGAAGAGACAAAAAGGCAACTTTGAAGGAAAAACCTTACTGCTTTAAACATTCTTTCCTAAAATGTAGTATTTTCTCTGGAACTGCATATTAGTCATCTTTAAAAGAAGATTTGAAAAGTGAAAAATAAAATAAAAATATTTATTTCTTTAATGATGAAACTTTAGAGCAGTGTGTAAGTTTCTTTGTTGATGTTGTTGTTGTTATTACTTGATTTTCCATTTCAGTGAAAAATTGTTTGATACTTGGAACCAAGTATCAAACAAAGAAGAACAAAGAGGAACAAAGAGGCATGCATCTGTTGAATAATGCTAATTCATATTCAAGCTGTGCTACCTAATTACAATGCATTTTTCATGGTACCATCACAGATTACCATGGACGATTCTTGGTCAGTCACGACTTACTTAATTAGCAGGAACTTAACTATTATATTTTTTGACTTTTCATGGATTGAATAGAGTATGCTTTTCAGTTCTCATGATCAAACATATTCCCTCCCCAAAGTATAGCATTAAAACCATTATATTGATCAAATCACAAGGAGGTATCTTTTTGCTTTGCTCTACAAATGTAGAAATGAAAGTAATATTCACAAACCAAATGTATTACAGTGACTAAAAAACTGACTCAGTCCTGAAAAAGCAAAACACAATGTATCTGAGGAATTTCACCCTAAAAAGCTTCCTTCTTGAATAATTTAAAGAGTATTTTTAGATATTAGTGTAGGTGTTGGGGAAAAGCCCACATTGCTTTAAAGTCTGCCTTTTGTTTAAAACACCATTTCAAGAGATGATGTTATGCAATTAGAAAGAAGAAAGGAAAAGAGTCTAAAACCAAGTGATTCAACCCAGTTATAGTAACAGATTTTCACACAGTCTGTAGAAGGTTCTGTCTTAGAAAGCTTTAGAAATATTCAGGTATGTAGTTTAGTAGATCATTGAGATTTATGTTCATATTAGATGAAAAGATCAATATAAATATTTTTTTTCCAAACAGGTTTAGACCAAATTATTCTCTTTACAAATAAGTCTCTATCCATATGCCTATGTGAGTGTTTTAAATACCAAGTCCTAAAATACAGGAATATTAAATGGATGTTTTTGCTACCTGCAGTCCTTTGTGTCATGCAGTGGGTGCTGAACCAAAGAAAAATTCATCTGTGTCTAGGAAAGAGGCTGAGCTGGTACTGGAAGGATACTCTCTACAAAAGAGGAATAATACAGCAAAGAAAACCCAACATTTTTTCCACACACCTAAAAGACAGAGACAGTTTCTGGGGGAGAAAAGACTATTTACTCTCAGTGCTGCTTGCACACCTTAGCCCTCTGCTTAGGACTGCCAAAAAACTCATACATACCAGGTCACATCAATAGGACCTTCCAAAACAATATTTTTCTGAGGACAGCCACTAGCAGACACTGGGTGGGAGTGGAAGGACACAATTATATTTTGTTCTCATATGCCCTCCTCACTTTGTGTGGTTTAAACAGCCCTCACAGGGTATCCCTTATCTCCAGACATGTGAGAAGCAAGTTAAGGGAGAAAGGGGAAGAGGGAGGATAGGATTGGAGATCAAATCTCTGTCTCAATGGGCTTCAAATCATGGAGGCTTTCTGATCATATTGGAAAATTTGTCTACTTACCTGGATACCACCATCTATGTTATTTAAAGTCTGTAAAACAAGACTGTGTAAATTGTTGCCCTGGCTTCCAGCTGGAGCCTCTATGCAATATAACAAAACATGACATTTGTCTTTCAGGAAGGCACAACTTTGCAAAATTTTTGCTTTTTGTAGTGTAGGTCTGTTAAGAAAAGAAAATTCCACAACTAAACTAGAGATCATTGGGAAAAGACAGTCCACAGGGAGCTTGGGGCTACTCACTAAACATGGCAAGCAGGCTACAAGTCAGATTTATTCCTGTGGAGCCTGCATAACCTGGTGTCACCAGCCAAATGGAAGATTTAATGTCTTTCCATTATCCAGCCAAGAAATCTTCACATGACACCACCGATACTCCTCAGAAGGAGGTCTTTTAGGACAGTAGAACCTTAACAATGAGAAAAATAAGGCCTTTGAATTTTACTCCTTTAGTTATTTTTAAACCTGGCTGAAGAAGCTCATGCCTATTTTTTTAGTTCCATTCCTTTGCAGTTCAGTAGAGGTAACAGAAATGACAGCATGGCAGGCAGGCAAGTAGGTTGGCCACATTAGTTCACATTCTAAACAAATAGCAAAGGCCTTTCCTTTCAGCAATTTATGCATTGACAGGCCACTCCAGCAGCTGGCACATCTCTAGTGAAGTCCAGAATGCCACCTCTAAAGAACACTTTACCACTGAGGATACAAAGATCCAAAGCTCAAAATTAAAGATTAAAATACTTTAGGTAATGACAACAACATACATGTTTAAACTTAGTTCCAAATGAATCCAACAGGATTGCATTTCCCTATGAAGTCCTAAGGTTAAATCTTTTTTTTCTTTTGCTAGGAATACTAGGAGTTGTATGAACACGTCCAAGTGTTTTAATGTTATCAGCTCACCATATCTATTCACCTGTCAGGTGCTGCACCATATATAGCAATTCTTGTCAGCTCCATGACGGCATTTTTCACTGGATTGCCATTTTTGGCCTATTCCTGAATACCCTGCAGCTGCTTCTCTGAAAGAGTGAGTCATCCAAAACTGTTAAATCTGAAAGCCAGTCTCAGTTTGGCTCCTAGCAAAATCAACACATATGACAAACCATCTACACTTGTGTGGAGGTGTTCAAGGGAGTTATAGTGAAACCCTAAAGTGTTGTGGGGAGGCAAAGATTCTAGCACCGGCACACTTTGCATGGTGTGGAAGCTCAGTAACTCCACTGTAATCTCCTGGGGCCTAACCAGGAAAGTCAGTTGGCACCATGTCATGAGCTGCAATTCAACTGTGGTGAGGTGCCTATTCCTTAAAATAGATTTGATGAGCAAGAAGAATCCCATGTCTGCACCCACAGCAAACTTGATGTGATCAGCGCTCAAGCTATGCCAATGTCACCATTCTTCTGTACACAGACTTCACAGAATCACATAATATGCCCTGGAAGGCATATTGTCCTGGAAGGCCCCCACAAGGATGATCAAGTCCTGATCCCTCACAAGACCACGCCAGAAATCCCACCAGGTGCCTGAAAGCATAGTGTAATGCTTCTTGAACTCTGTCAGGCTTGGTGCTGTGATCAGTTCTCTGCCCAACCTGTTCCAGTGCCCAACCACTTTCTGGGTGAAAAACCTTTTTCTAATATCCAACCTAAAGCTCCTTTAACACAACTTCAGGCTATTCCCTCAGGTCCTGTCACTGATTATCACAGAGAAGAAACCAGTGTCTGCCCTTCCTCTTCCCCTCATGAGGAAGTTGTAACTGCAGTGAGGTCTCCCCTCAGTCTCCTCCAGGCTGAACAGACCAAGCGGCTGCAGCTGCTCCTCACACGGCTTCCCCTCAAGGCCTTTCAACATCCTTGTGGCCTCCTTTGGACACTCTCTATGAGCTTAAAGTATTTCTTATATTGTGGCACACAAAACTTCCCCAAGATCTCAAGATGAGTCTGCCCCAGAGTGGAGCAGGACAATCCCTTCCCTTGCCTGGCTGGTGACGCTGAGCCTGATGATCCCCAGGACATAACCAGCCCTCATGGCTCCCAGGGCACTGCTGGCTCATGTTCAACTTTCCATCAACCAGGACCCCCAGGTTCCTTTCTGCAGCACTGCTTTCCAGCATCTCATTCCCCAGTCTGTCCATAAATCCAGGGTTGCCCTGTCCCATGTGCAGAATCCAGCACTTTGCCTTGTTGAATTTCATATGGTTGGTGACTGCCCAGTCCTCTAATTTATCAAGGTCTCTCTGCAGGGCCTTCCTGCCTTCCAGGGAATCAACACCTTCTCCCAGTTTTGTAGAGTTGCTCAGTATCCCTTCCAATCCTGCATCCAAGTCATTTATGGAGATGTTGAAGAGCACAGGGCTGAGGATGGAGCCCTGTGGAACCACACTAGTGATAGGTAACCAGTCTGATGTCACCCCATTCATTACAATCCTTTGTGCCTGACCTGTGAGCCAGTTGCTTTTTGGAGTTTGTGTTCTGCTTTAAAAAATTTTAAAATGGGGAACATCCCATGATGTATTTATCCAGCTGTGTGCTGGACATTTTGTCCAGAAGGATCCTGGGAGAGACAGTACTGAAATCCAAAAAGATTACGTCAAATGATTTCCCTTGATCAGTAAGGGAGTTATATTGTCATGTAGTTATATTATATCAGAATCCAAGCCAAATTTAAAATCAAATCTCACCAAACTAGGACAAAACACTTAGCAGTTATGAATACTATGTACTTACAATCCTATATATGGAGACATATATATATATATGAAATTCCATATTTATGCATATGCATATGAAGCTTCTAAGGAAGGTGCCTTCTGATCAATAAGAATATTAAAAACTATTTAAATTAATTTACGATTGATCAATCTTTATATCATTGAGAAAATATAAAATGGAGCTCAGCTGGATATAAATTGTTCACATTAGGCAGCCTCTTAAATGCTAACAGCAAAAAAAATTGATATTTCACTGCAGGAATTCTTTCAAACAGCAACAAAAAATAAACAGAAGCAATACATTTAGTTACACACGTATGGGAACAAAATAGCAAAGTTATATGCTGACATTTCGTCAATCATCTGCTGTAAATGATGCATTTTTAAGATTGCCCGAGATTATCACCAATTGCCTGATGTTCAGTGCCTTCCCTTACAATGATGTTCTCAGAGGCTATTTGAATTTTGCTTGGAGAGGTCCCAGGAGGTAATTTTATTTGGTTTCAAACTTTTCTCTCCTGTAGAAAACCCGATAGGATATTTCCAGTGGTAAATGTCGATTTTCTATTATTACTTTACATATTTCAGGTTTATAACTGAACTACTGACTGGCATTAGACTATTTTGTATGTTTCCAGCTATTCCAATTCTTTGCTTCATAAACTTCAGAAAATGATAAAATCTTGTTTGGATGGAGCAGCTTCTAAACATGACCACAAGGTAAAATACCAAAAGCAAACCTTCAGGCTGTTTATGTAAGCACTAGGGGAGTGATCACAAAGGAAAATGAAGACATGTCAGGAGTACATCAATCAGTGGCAATATTTTGTATTTATTTGTTTATTTATTTTAAAATATTAAAGAAAAAACCTAAGTACTTAGAATGTGTATTTCAGGTTGCTCAGTGGACACCACACTTTTCTTTCTCCCTTACATTTCATCTTTTTCCCTCCCCTCTGAAAATTCATATTTCAAAATGATTTTATCATCTAGGCTTTTTTTAATTGTACAAGAATAGAGCTAGGCAGCCAAAGATAAGCTCAATATTTATGTATTCAAATCTGCATTTTGCAGGCATTTCTGCTCTTTTGGCATTGTTACTGTTCCCCAGTTCCTGTTCTTCCTAAGATGAATGTAGAGCCTTCCTGCAGCCTGGAACTGGTCAGGCCTGATGAATGTCCCCTTGAGGTCTGCTTGTGGTCAGAGGAGACACATTCTATCCAGGAGATCCTTGCTGCAGAACTGGGGAATATAATTCACTAAAGTATTGAAAATCTAGAAGAATTACCAAGATAATTAGGGGTCTGGAGCATGTCTCTTACCAGGAGAGACTGAGGGAGCTGTGTTTGTTTAACCTGGAGAAGACTGAGAGGGGATCTCATTCATGCATATAAATACCTCAGAGGTGGGTGCCAAGAGGATGGTGCTTTTTACAGTGGTGCCCAGAAACAGGATGAGGAGCAAAGGCCAGAAACTAAAACCCAGGAAGTTCCACCTCAACGTGAGGAAGAATTTGTTTACATTGAGGGTGGCAGAGCACTGGAACAGGCTGCCCAAGGAGGTTGTGGATCTCCCTCTCTGGACATGTTCAAAACCCACCTAGACACATTCCAGTGTCATCTGCTCTAGATGACCCTGCCTTGGCAGAGATTTGGACAGGATTATCTCCAGAAGTCCCTGCCAAGAGTTCTGTCACTCTGTGAAGAAATGTATCAAAAAACTCACGGTATCTCAATATTCACTTGTGGGAGAGCTGTGTCAGTGGCATCTGTCAGAGCACCACAGGCTCCCTGTCAGCCTGGACCACAGAGGGCTCCCCATGCTGGGGACAGCACGGCAGGGCCTGCAGCCCGGCCCAGCCCAGAGAGGAGCAGGGCAGCCACAGGATAATGGGGCATCCCCAGCACCAGGCATCTCTCTGGGGCCAGGGACAGGAATCCTCTGGGGCTGGGCTGGGATGTGGAGCTGCAGCTGTGCCTGGCTCAGAGCCCATGGCCGGGCCCATGGCCCATGTGGGCAGCTGGACAATGGCCCCTGCTGCAGCACCCCTGGGGCAGGGGCTGGCCTGGGGTCCCGAGCCCTGGGCAGGGGATGGGGATCCCTGGGCAGGGGATGGGGAGCCCTGAGGGGGCTGTGTTGGCACAGGCAAGACTGGGGGTGTCCTCAGGGCCCTGACAGCACAGGGTATTATTTATATAGCTTTAGGCCAAGGATTAGATAGTGAGGCATAGCCTCTCCTAAGATGAGTGTTTGGTGACTGATGGTCAGCAGTGTGTCCAAATTAGATTTGCTGGTGAATGTTTGGGCTGTTTTCAGAGGGTACTAAGGCTGATTTGATGTTTTCTGTTTTGCATGGCCTTCTTTCCTCACTATTGCACTGATGACAGAGCCAGCTCTAGGCATGAGAACAGTGCTTCTACTGTTCTAGTGCATCTGAGGGAGCAGATTGCTCCAGCACCAAAACACATGGCCTTGTAGGATGGCTGGTGAGTCTGAGGAGGATGCAGGAAAGCAGGTATGGCCGGGGAAGAGCGGGCAGAAATGCAGAGGAAATCTTCCTAAGAGCAGCAGTCCTAAGTCTTCCAGGAATACCCTTTCCTGGGTATGACAGCCCATAAGCAAAGAGCCCAGCTTGCCAGGGCTTTTCCTCCTTGCACCCCAACCAAGATCATAGAATCAAAGATTCGCTGGATGGATTGGGTCGGAAGCGACCTTTGAAGATCCCATGGTCTGACTCCCCTACCATGGCCTGGGACATGTACCACCAGCAGACGAGGTTGCTCAAAGCCCCATCCAGCCTGGCATTGAGCACTACTGGTGCTGGGTCCCTGTAAGGTAGTAGTGCTGCCTGGCACAGATTCAGTTCTGGCTCTGGGTTGGCCTATTCATGACTGCAAAGTTTATTTATTAACTCAGCTTCCTGGTGAAGTGTGAATGTATTGGAATTGCTACAAACTTATGTTCTCTAACAGATCATTAAAATGCCCACCTTAGTAAGTAGCATGATGCAACAGCAAACATCTACAAAGAGAAACAGGTTGGCTTCCCCATGAGACAGAAAATTATCCAACTGGATAGATTCTGAATAAACTACTGAGTTCAGACTTTTATAAAAGGAGTAAGAAAAAAACATACAGGAAAAACAAAGAAACACTAATGTCTCAAGAAACTTTAATGTTAATTTTGCATTCATTTTTCAACAAGACTCCTACTGGGTCTTGAACATATCTTCTATCCTCATCTCTTTTGAAATTATGTTTGCAAGCATGAAATCTACTGTAGTAAAGGTGTCAAGTAAAGAAAGCAGCGTCTCCTTATGCGCCGTATGATAGTTTACACGCAGCTCAAAGAGGGAAGATATTCTCTCATCTTTCAATGAAATTTTTATTCTGGTTCATGTTCAAGAAGTCTAGCCAACTTTTAAAAACAGTTGAGCTCCCTTCAATTCACTCTTCCTCTCAACTTTATACTAAATAACATGTTTTCTTATTAAACTTGATGGAATTTCAGAGTACTCAGGGTTGGGTTTTTTTCCTAAATAAATGAAAGTGTTAAGCTATGAGAATATTTTGTCAAATAGGTGTGTCACCTTGTGGTTTTGTCAGACACCAGAGCTATATGATGATGTAGTTCAATAACAGTGCAGAAATCAGAAGTGGAGGATAGCACTTTTACAGTTTGGTTTGGTTTGTTACAGTAATTTTATATTAATGCCATTAAAATAGAAAAGAATCAAATTGCTGTTTTAAGAATCTTTTCCAATTGCTAAAGATCTGGAAGAATTTAACAAAGACAAAAAAGTTTTCTACAGAGAAGCATCCAAATCTTTATACACTTTAGCTGAACTACAGCAGTGTACCATGATAGTTTTCATAGACCTCTCTCCTCCTGAGGTTCCTAGGAAGGTTCTCAGGCACAGTTCCATAACAGTGTGTGACTTTATGCACGAAGTTAAGCATCTGTTAATTAATGTGGGATTGCCTTTATCACAGAAGGTTACCAGGAATTTCCTAACAAGCTAAATTGAAGGCAAAACATCACAAAGAAGTAACTGAGATTAACTGAGAAGATCAAGAAAGAAATCTGCTGATTGAGACTGCTTGTGCTGCAACCAACTTATTTTGTTTGCTGCAGAAATGAGATTACCATCATTCAGACAAAAGCCTGCATTGACAATCTGCCTTAGTTTTCCTCAGTGTAACCTCTTGCACATTATCATTTTCAGCTTAAAATTACCTGAACCAAAGAGGCCCCAAATGCAGGCACCCTCCTGAATGCTTTTATCAGAGAGAACCGGTTAAAAGTTAAAATATTTCTAGCACCATTAATTTTCACCCAGATACTAGGAGCAAATTTTTAATGCTCCCACTTTTTCTAAAGAGAAATAGGTTACTGCATGCAAGACCTTTTCCCCCAACTTTATAGCACATTAAGTAAAAGCCAATATCCCCCATTTTAAAATTTTGCATGGCAGAACACAAACTCCAAAAAACTTTAATCAAAAAGACAGAGATTATTTTTAGAAAAATACTTCAAAATATCAAGAACTAACCAGAACTCATGGCTTTTCTAATTCCTTGGCTGCAAGAGACAGTTTTGGTATATTTTATATAGATACAAAAAGGAAAGGGAATTCTAATGTAAGAAGGGAGTCTGCTGAGAGGAAGGGACAGGTTGTTCTCAGCAGGCTTGAATATGAACAAACTCACAGGCAAGCTTTGAACCTTACCTCGTAATTGGTGTTGATATAAGAAGAGTGACTGTGTGCAAGAAAGGAAGACGATGCCCCCGTCCCCGAGGCATGCACTTCAAACCTGATTGAGAGAAATTTTTCCCTTGGTACAATCACTTCTACTTCAGTGAAACTCCAGCATAACGAGCATTTTATATGCACTGTAGAGGGACCAGAATACTAATTTTTAAATGGAAAATGATAAACATCTTCCTCTCTTTAGGCTTGTGGCTATGACAGGGAGAGCAGGCATGGAGGGAACTCCAAATAGAAATGCCTCTGCAGAGATGAAGGCATTCAATATCCAGTAAATACAAGTTCTTTGCAACAAATAAATCCCAAACAACATATTTTTTCTGGTACCAGAATATTCATTCACAGAAAGATCTTTTAAAAATCATCACATTTGATTTTGCTTTTGGATAGTTGAAAAGTTATTATATTCCAAAAGGCAGAACATACTTGAATAATAAACTCCTTAATATAACAAGATGATTATGTATAAATATTTGCCTATCACAACAGTGTGCTTGAACTATTGCATCTTTAAAATTGTATTAGCTATCCACATATGTCAAACTGGAAGTAAGATTAATATAAGCAAGTGTCTCATTAACTTCCATCCTTGCATTGGGAAAATGAGCCATGAACAAATTTCAGAAGTTATGAGGGTTAATTTGGATAAGCAGACAAAGTGTTGATGTTTGCCTGATTTATCTCTTGAGTCTGAACCATAAACCTCACAAACCTGAAACTCTACTTAATTTAGCAAGGTTTTCCTGATTTTTTAGCTCAGACAGAAATGAATGGGAATTCATAGCATTCTTGTGCCTCAGGCACAGGTCTTGGATTGTTTGTAAAAGATGGTTTTTATCAGCAGAAGTCACTTTTCTGCCTTGTCAGTGTTCAGAACAGAAAATCACATTTTTAGTGAGCCATTTTTTAATTTTCAGAATGGTGGTATCATGAATGATATCTCTTTTGCCTGACTATTTTGAAAGCCACAATCAAGTGACAAGGAAGAGCTGCTAGCATCATCTTTTGGATGTTATATAATGACTGTTCCCCATTGTCTCAAAAAGTTAATCTTACACACCTCAGGTTATTGACAGACAAAAGTTTCTTCTCCTTCTTGCCGCCTACATAGGCATGTTCACCATGAGACACATTGGTAATTCTAGTGTGAGCAGGCTGTCCTTGCTTTCATCTAGTGTGGGGATGTCAAAAGATGATTGGGCAAGGCACAGCAGGAGCCAATCCCTTCAGTTTGGGGAGGGAAAAGATGACTTTTAGCTCTGATCCTGAGAGAGGGAAGAAGGAACACCCTCCTTTTGGGGCACGTACTTGAGGGAGAGATGATGGCAACAGCAGGAAGCAAAACAATGAATGCAAAATTCACGTGAGACAGGACTGCAGCACAGCTACAGCACATTGGGGGCAAAGGACAAAAAACAGTTCAGGAACTGGCTGTACTTTCAGACTGTGAAACCAGAATCTTCTGATCCCCTCCAGTGTTCCAGCAATCATAGAAACTTTTCTCTGTCTTTGTTTCCAGAGACATTCAAGCCTGTTTCCGTTATATTATGTATGATCCCTGTAGATCATGATCAGTACTGAACTGAAATACACTAAATAAAATCACCACTGACTATTTAAAGATACCCAAGTTTTATCAGCTGCAGTAAGAAGAAATCTGTCCAGCTAAGTCTGTAAGGTTATGTTAGTGCTAAAATAGATTGCAAACTTACAGACTATTAAAGAAAAAGGGTTTGTCTTCAAGACAGTGTTTATATCTCTGAAAGAGCTCTTCACCACAGAACCACATCTACTGGCAAAGGACAACTGGGGAACTGTTTGATTTACCTGAATTTATACAACAGTTTCTCACAGAATGAGCTTTGCATCTGCCATTCACTTCTGCCCTGGTAGCACCCTCACCTCTGTTCTAGGCTCAGTAACTTTTTTGGAAATTATGTAAAATGTATTTGACAGAAACCACTACTTCTGTTTAAAGTCAGCAGCAGTCCATCCATTTCATGCTCATCTTTGCAAGGATTGTTAGCACATAAGTGACAGAGAAAATAAAATTATCTATAAAATTCAGTCTTAAATGGATGGTAATTATTTAAGATGTCCCAGGGCACTTTGTGGGCAACAAGCAAAAAATGAAAATATCATTACTTTAAGGCATATATTTAAATTCCTGTATCTTGTCTTGAAACAAATAAACTAACCAAGCAACCAACCAGAGAAAAAATCTGCTGAAAGGCAAATATAGATCCTTCTGCCTTTCTATCAGTATGACAGTAAGCCTTAAATGAAGAAGGTTCATCTCTTTTTGAGTGAAATTTAGTGATTCTCTACCAGGTTATACATAAAGGCTTGCACTTGAATGAATATAAACTTTTCATCTTTATGATGAGTTACGCAGAAAGAGAAGACAGATTGTGCAAATGTCTTTCCTTAACAAAATTTTGTATTTACATGAATCTGTTCATGGCTTATGCCATTTATTTCAGATGTCTTCAGTTAAACAGTCCTGTTGTCTCTTCATTCCGTTTGCAAATTAGGCTGTCACTAGGTCATGCCTTGCTGTTTAGTTATTTTTAGCCTTTCCATTACACCTGGAGATGTTTGCTGCTAAAGTGCTGCCATCTGGAGTTGTTAATGGCATGCTGGTGGAAGTGTAATCACTGCATGACTTTGTTCTGCACTTCCCCAGGGTGCAGAAAAATGTGATACACATTTAATTTATGTTAGTTTGTGCTTACAGCTGCTCATCATCAAGTGTGATGATATATACAATTTGGTGTTCTCCTTCAATGTCTTGCCATCAAAAATTCCTTTGACATACAAACAGTTCCTACCATAACCAAAATATACCTGTAAACACTAAAAATATCTTTAGGTGAAACCTGTTAAATTTTTCTAGGAATTACAAATCTAGGAGCCTTAGAAGTCAAGATGCAATTATATTCATCTTGGATAGGAGGTTCCTCTCTTGTTTCTACTGCCACTGATTTTGGGATGGCAATTTATCTCTGCTTTTCACTCATTTAAACTGCAGAAAGGAATTTTATCTGCATTATCTGATTTGTCTCTGCTATGTGATAGCAGAAAATGATGTATTATTGTCTTAGCTATAGCAATTTATAAACCAAGAACCTAAATTCTGCCCTCCAGCCAGGGGCTGTTTAGGCTTGGGAAAGGACATTATCGTGTAGGTGCTTTGCTGTTTCATTCGTTGTTGTTTGTAGGAGAGTTTGTTTGTTTGTTTGTTTGTTTGTTTGTTTGTTTTAACTACAGCATTTTACCAGGGAACAATCAAAATCATGCTCATATTCAAAACAAATGGTGTCTTTTTTCCATATTAACACATTATTCTGTCTCAAAGGAGACTTGGCCTCCTAACTGGAAAAAAAAAAGGAAGTTTGAATTACAGAAGAGGAAACACGAAGAGCTTTAATAGGCATGTAACTGCATAATTCATAGAAGATGAAACAACACATGCTGTATGGAACCTGTTGTACAGAAGACCTAAGCTTTGAGCTGCTGAGCAGCATTACCAGTCACAGCTCTTGGCATTGCTCAGATGTATTCTTCCTAAGCTTCTCACTTTGGGGAAAAAATCACTGATTTTCACGTAGAGGCTTGACTTAATTCCACAGACTGTACTCCACCAAAGAATGTGCCCCTAGCTTGGGCTCCATCCTCACAAGCTCTCCTCTTGGGCACCAAGCACCCCAAAATCCAAGTCAAGTCAGAGACACGACTCACTCACCGTCCCTCCTATGTGGGAGGTCTGCAGTGACTCTTCTCTCATGGAAGCCTTGCAAAGAGCCCAGAGGTGGGAGGATTTCCTTGAGTATAAATAAATCCCAGGTATGGGGAAAGCTTATGTTTTACAGACTGGAAGAAGCCTTCTTATCCCAGATAGGGGGCAGGAGGGTTTTTTTGAGTTAACACACTCACACAGATCCTCTCTCATATTAGTTTTGCCCAAGCAGGGATCACAATAGTATCCCTGATGAGGCTGGGGCCCCCTTTCAGTGTCACAGCCCTCAGGGATTTCAGTCTCTACCCTTAGGAGGTAATGCCACCCATGGGGTTTGGAGACCTCTTTTTCTCCCCCCTCACACAAAATATATTCGAGAAGCACTACAGTGGAAAGGCAGCACTGAAATGAAATCCCAATGCTTCAGTCTCAGAGCAAACAATAGGAAACTCGGCTGAAATTAGACAGTTTTGAAAAGCAGAGCGTGTGGTTAGGCAACCAAGCTGGAAAATTTTGACTTCTGACTTTTATACTAAATGTACATGTTTGACAAAAAAAAATTTGAGAATTTTACTTCTTGTGTAACCTGCATGTTTGAGTCACATAAAACTCTAAATATCAACCAATCTGAGGAGCTGATAGTGGACGTGTGGATGAAGGGGTATGTAAATGTTTCTAGATACTATGTTGACGCAGTTGCAAATTTCCATATTGCATTACAGCAAAAAGACTATAATTTGTCACAGTCACACAAAACAAATTTGGAAAGCTGTCTTGGCAGTATTTTTCCTAAACAAACTTCTAGTATCTCTCAAATCCGCTCTATATTTTCCATGTTTGCCCAAATGCTCTAAAGCTTTGTTTCTAGCTCTATGTTCCTTACATATATGTTTTTAAAATTACATCCTATATACAATTAAGAGGAGAATACATTTGAAGAAAACAGAAAAAATCATTAGTTTTTTGCAGAGATTGCTTCATTCAGATTGGTGGGAGGATAAAGGTTACTCTGAAGATCTTGTTGTCCATTGAGATGAAGGTGTTGAAAATGCAAGTGAAAAATGTAAGTGTTAATGTTAATATTAATATTCTGCCAAAAGATAAACAAAGAAACTGATTTTTATATTTGTGGATCTTAAATCAGGACAATGCCTAGAATGGACATGTGGAAGGAGCAGTTATATTTAGTTTATAGTTATAGTTATAGTTAGATTTGGTTCAATAATTACACACCATAGTTTAAAAAAGGGGGGGGGGAAAAAAGGCAAGACAGAAAAAAATAGAGAAAATAAATTTGGAGGCTGTTCCTGTTACTAGAGTAGCAAGTTCTGAGGTGATGGAAAGAAACATCTCTGGCTGAACTTCATTTTCCACATTTGCAAAACATACATCTGGAAGTCTACTATCTTTGGAATGCAGCTGCTGTGCTTTGTACTCCAGGCTTAGCTGAAAGAAAAGAGATGAAATGCTTCTTTCTGGGAAAAAAAGCAGGTACAGCCTCTTAACAGAACATGCCAGGGTAAGAAGATTGTGTTATATGACCAGTCACAAACTTTGGCTTTATAAGTTCAATATGAAAACTTCTGGTTTGTTCCTACTGTATTCTTGGATTTGTGTTCTTGAAGGAGGGAAATCTATAGATTCCCTTCTAGGCATGCTTTTGGACCAGCTGTAAAATTTGTCATAGGTGAATTCTCAGCAGGATTATTCTCCAGTGTGATCACATTGTTCAGATGAACAGGAAGGCAGTGCAACCACTATGGTTTTACTAAAGTTTCTTAAATAGATTTTTTTTAAAAAGTGCAAGGAGGCAACATAAGATGCCAAATTGCTTCTACCATTCCTTAAAAAAACAGGGAAAAGTTATGCCAGGTGGAAACAATGACCTTGTGAGAACTATTTACTAATATAAGCCATCAGAGGATAGAATATTCATAATAATTGGGAACTTAATTAGATATCTGCCAGTGCTTAAGCAACTAATTTATTTAGGGAAAAAAAAAAAGGCAGATCAACTAGGGTCACCTCTCCAAAGAAATAAGTGATAGCAATCTTTTCCTTAATGTGTATTCAAAATTAAAGTCTTTAAGTATCATTTCACTTTAAAAGAATGTTTTGACAGAGAAAAGGATTTTCTTTTGGGCTGATTCATTTCAAGATTTCAACTATTGTTGATTGTAAAGAAAATAAAGGAATGTCTCCTCAAATAGTCTTCAGAAAAGAAAAAGCTAAATTCATGAAAATACTTTTTAAGCTTTCTTTAAAAAAAAGAAAGACTAATATATCTCAGGGTATGGGATGCAGGTGCCCAGGTACTGCCAGGAGCAATGTCTTTTGAGGAGCATCCAGGCCTTTCCCATGCCAGCATGGGAAAGCAGCTTCCAGGCAGGAATTAAGGACTGAATTTGCACCTGGAAAAGGCTGGGGAGAGGGCAAATGTTTTAATTCTGTATTTGTTTCTCATTACCCAAATCTGCTTTAATTGTTGATAAATCAAATTAATTTCCCTGCAGTCAAGTCAGTTTTGGCTGTGATGATAACTGGAGAAATCTTCCTGTCTTTATATCCACCCAGAAGCTTTTTCATCTAATTTCCCACCCCTGTCCTGTTGAGCAAGGGAGGGAGGGAGTGGCTGAGTGGGTGTCCAGGTGCTGGCCAAGGCATTGTAACCCAGCACACTCCGGGTGGAGGAGCCAAAGAACACCTCTTGCTGTCACCTCCCAGCTCCCATCCCATCACACCACGCCACAGGTATGTCTTACCCTGCTAATGCAGGCTTTAGTCACAACATGCAGCATAAGCCAGTCCTACAGCTGGACACTCCAAGGAAAGCAAATTCTACATTATTATCAAGAAACAGCTAGTTTTTATTTCTGCAGCATGAGTGAAACTGATAAGATGAAGTTTTTTTAAACCACACAGAGGTCAGTGCAGCAGAAGTTAAAATTCAATGCTTGTTTTACAAAGTTAGTGAGATACAGAAAAAAATCACTACTATGATACAAAAGAAGCAGCCTTTTCTACAAATAACTATAATTTGAAATTCTATAAAGCACCAAATGGGGAACATGAAGCCTTCTACTTCCAGGCATGTGAGCTAACCTTAGTAAATGGACAAAAGGATACAATTTCATTTGGATCTAAGATATGTGTACGTGCTCCTACATAGCAGCAAATTAAAATAAAAGTACTTCAAAAACCCTTGCAACCCACAATCCTTTTCAGTTACTTTACATACCTTGGGGGAGCCTAAGCTTTAACAGCAGAAGGACATCCAAATTCATCGACACATGAGCAGAAACTGAACAAGGTCAGCAAGGCAAGGTGAAAGAAAGATAGATCTCTTAATTAGTAGGAAAAAAAAAAAAAGTGTTTTCTTCAGGAAAGGTTTTGTTTATATCTTTGTTATTTTATCCGAGTACTTGCATTCTTCTTCACCTTAAACCACATTATTTCTCTTTTTAAGGTTGCTTAATCCAATTTCCTCTTGAAATAATTTCTATTTATTGCTAATGCATACAGTTTGCTACAGTATTCCCTTATGTGAACTCAAATGCTTCACTTCAACACCTTGTCTACAAGTTTCCAAGTCTACTTGTCAACTTTATGGTATGTGACCTCACATTTTTGAAGCAACTAGTCTTAAACCATGGAGAGGTATCAATCTATAGCATTCCTTCAGTATATTTCATCCCATTGTGAGATGCCCTCTTAGCCTCAATTTATCTATGCTGTCTAATATACTACAGCCTGTAGCTAGGTCTGTCTAATCTGTCTTCATAACTCATATCCTCACAGTCCTAAGCACTTATACAATTCTTCGCTGCAGCCTGTTCAGTCTTGACAGCAGGTTTTTCAATATGGGAAAGAATTTGCTCACAGCTTTTAGAAGACGGGTGAAACTCAAATTACATTATTATAGATTTTATCATAAACTACAGACTCGTTGGAAATTGTTTGAATGACTCCATTTTTTTGCATATTGTTACAAAATTTAATAAAGATAAAACTATGAGAGTTCAGTTGATAGTATCTTTCAAACATTTAAAGGAAAGTAAGGAACTTATAATTACTGCAAACGGTGATTTCTTCATTAAGAACAATCAAGTGGATTTTTTCAAGTGGATTTTACTCTACACGGTATCCATTTGGGAATTAGCTCCAAAAAGTCTTGCAAAATACACACATATATGACAGTATAAAACTCTTAGAAAAAAAAATTGATTATGTCAGAAATGTCAGTTTTCCCACACATTTATAACCGCTGCAGTGTTTCATACAAGTGTGTACTTCTAAGGACAGACACTGGAAAGTTCAGGCTTTATTTGTGGGGATCAAACAGCACTGAAAGCACACTTGCATCCAGAAATTAAATACAGCACTGAACTGGTATTGATAGAGCATTCAACCTTCAGGGAGATCCAGTGAGGCACAATCCCAGATCCAGGGTATAACTATTCTAAAGGAATCCAACAGCATTTGCTCTGCAGTCATTAACAGAAACATTTGTCCTACCACATTCTTTTGGGAAGATTTCTGGACACTGGCAAGCCTGAGCTGTGGGTAAGGTGAAGTCATTTTATCTTGCATTCTTTAACTAGTAGCTCATTTGCTTCGAGAGAAAATCACAACAAAACCAGACCCCTCCATCCTTCCATCACCAAAGAAACGCTTCCACTCAAGTGGAAAAAACTCCAGCACCATCCTCTTGGAATACCTATTACCAGCATTGCTTTCAGCCATTTTTGCACATACCATTACACACACATAAAAAGGTGAACAATCACTTTATAAAGATTCATGTGCAAGAAAATAATGCAGAATGCTTAAGTGAAGCAGAAGACCCAAACCTGCATTTTACAGGTTGCAATAGTATTTTGTGTGAAAAATCTGCTGTCAACATCCTTTGGTACTTTGGGCTCTGTTACACTGAGAAAAAAAAATTGGGAATTACTGCAAAATGCAGTAACTGCAAAACAAGTTTATAAAAGTACATCATTAAAATAAAATAATTTAATATTTAATCATATTTCATCACTACTGTAGTTTGTTTTTTTTTAATAAAAACTCCCAGAAAGACAGGATCTGAACCAATTGCTTGACTGGATTCCCAATAAAGTCAAAAAAATAACCAGAAAGGAATTAGTTAATGGAGGAAAAATCACAAACAGAAACAAACAGAGCAAGGAAGGTTTGGAACCTTGGTTACATGCATAAAACTGATGTTACCTGAGGCACCATTGGACAGCCCCATATATCACAGAAATCTTACATCTATTTCAGACAGTGGGCTATTATTCCTACAGAACAGAATGCTGCCTTGACTGAGCTTCGCAGCTTTGTGCATGTTCTTTTCAGTGACAATGAAATTGCACGTAATCTCTTCTGATTACACCAAAATTGCTAGGATTTGCAAAGAACACATTTGAATTCATACATCCAAAAAGTAAATCAAGCTTATAATTTAGGCAACATAACTTTTGTAGATCTGACATCATACCATTCTGACTGAAAGATCAGAATGTTTAAGTCTGACAAAGGTTTAAGGAGCTATTTTTGGATCCATCAATAAAAGATAGTTTCCCAAGGAATCGTGGTATTTATGTGGAGGGAGAATATCGGTTCTGCCTGCACAGATAGGAATGTTCACCCTTTATCTGCAAATATGACATCTTCTACTATGCATTTTGAAATAAAGATTGTTCAGCAGTGTCAGAATTCCACAGCCATGATGTGTTGCACGAACATAACCAAGAGAGGGATCCTGTGCACCCAGTCCCCGCTTCGTTGAACTACAGCAGTACAATACAGCAATAATCACCAGACAGCTCAGAAAGTTACCTATTTAGGTAACTACCATCATCATAAAAAGGGATGGAGATACTGAAAAGATTACAGTGGCAAATCTGCTACTTGCATTTTTAGTGTAAAGAAATCTTTCAATGCTGAATTATCACCCAAGAAAATGAAAAAAAACCCTTTCTTCCATTCAGCATAAAGTCTGCTTCTGCAACACCTCCTTTTGACTTCAGAGGTGATTCACTAGGATTTCCGGACCTGGATGGTTAAACAATCAAAAAAATCCCTTGGGTTTGGGGTTTTTTTCATTAGGTATTATTTTTAAAACCCACTAATTTAATTAATTTTCTTGGGAGATACAAAATCAAATAGCAATCAGAATACCTTTAAATCCCTCTTTGCTGATCCACAATGTTAAATGAAATGAGAGAATGGCTTTTGTTACCAATATTACTACATCATGGCAGTTTCTTTTGTGGTTTTACACAGGTTTTGAACACCTAGTTTGGCAGTTTTATTCAAACAAAAATTCAGATCTAACCTTGCAGAGATGGGAGGAGAAGGGGCTTTTAGAATTCAAATAGAAATAAAAATTCTCATGGAAGAGAGGAAGATTTGTATTCCTAGTTCCCCACAAAAGTGTTAAATTTATGATTTCTCATCAGCAGAACATCCTTTTAAATTCCTACCCGTTAACAAAAAGGTGAGGTCAGTGGCAGTAAGTAAAAACTACTAATATCCAGCTAGAGAGAATCAAACAAACAGAGCCAGAAATCAATTTGCTGAATCTTGGCTGACAGCAAAATAACTATATCTTTCCTGAGGTTCCTAGTTTAAATTCTCTGTCATTGTATCACACACGAAGTCCTGCAGCAGCTGACTTCATTAGTCTCCCTGTCCTCCCCAGAGCACTAAGGACCAAACCCCATGAGCAATAGCTTGGTTGGCCTCACAGTCAGAAGGTCTCACATGTTAGCCTATACTCATTGCAGTCTATACCCACAGGCATGGAACAGTTCTCCTCCTTCCTCTCAAGTCATGGACTGAGTTTTACCTGTGGGGAAGATAAGGGCCATGCCCTGGGACTCTGTGCCTCTCTTTCCTCCTCCACAATATTCATTGACAGGCAAGTGAGAGCTGAAGTGGAAGCAAGACACAAGATACAGGTACTGTCATAGGTTTGAGTCATTCCTCCAGCTCAGCAGGCCATGAGAGCAGCAGTTTGGCAATGTATTGCCATTGTATTTGCTCTCCCCTGCTTCCCCGTTCAGAGGGGGAAGTTCAGTGCAATCCCTTCTGGCTACAAAGAATTTTGCTTAATCAGAGTGGTTTGGCTGCTTCAGTCACATCAATGACAGAGACCTTTAAAAGAAAAAGACTCCATTCTCTAGTATCTTCTGCACCTTCACTGTCATGCTCAAACTTGAAGCTTGAGATTTTCTATATAATCAATCCACTTGTTAGCAAGATCTTGATCACTGCATGTGATTAAGATCTGGAGTTAGGTTTCACCCCAAAACTCTAACAGCAGCAGCAAAAACCCTCCTCATACTAATACTACTCTTATATTCCATGGTCTGGATCTTCTCATCCTAGAGTAACATAGATGTAATGCTCTTCATCACAAAACAAAGAAGGAAAGAAATGAATTAAACAGTTCTGCTGGCTTCTTAACCTTCAGTGCATTTCAAGCATTGCCTGCTTTCAAGTTACTACCTAGTCTGTTTGATTTTTAACATATAAAACTTTAAACATTACATATTGTATTTTTATTTGGTTTTTGTTTGTTTGTTTGTTTTTAATTTATTTTAAACTTTGTTCTTTCAGGGCGTGGTTGTTTTTTGGTTTTTATTTTTTAGGGATTTTTTATCTTTCTTTCTGCTGCCCATTTTTTACCTTTCCAACATAGTCTTTTAAATAGTCTAGCAAGTTTTTTTCTGATATTTACTGTGTATCTGTATTGTCTACAACAAAGGCCCACAAATTTATTTCCCACAGAAGTAAGTGGGCAGAGACATATAAATTCCCTTGTGACTCTTGCCCCCAAGGCTTGGTGGCTCCACCTACAAACTGGATTTAGAACACACTTATTATTTTAAGTAACAGTCTTGCCCCCAGAGCTTATCATCTGATTAGAAAAAACAGCAGGAGAACAAGGTAAGGTTTATTCCCATTAGCAGATGAGAATAGAGGCATAGTTTCATTATCTAAGATGATCCCAAAAATCCATGTTAGAAGCACAAGTCAAGGTCATTTCTTCAGACTCAGCATCCAAGCAATGTCCAGACTCCACATAAGATGTTTTTCTCCTTAGCTGCAGTAATTCCTGCTCTCCCTTAGGTTTTGTTTATCTAAATATGCACAGTGAACAAGTCAATCTGATCACATGAGTCAAGTTACAAACACTTCTAAGCTGGACCAATGCATGCAAATATGGAGTGAGGAGGGGGCACCAGTCCTTCTCTCTTCTCTTGGACATGGCCTCTCTTTGTAGTGTGCCACACAAGGCCAGCAGGACAAATGTCCTGTGCATGAGAACACGACTCCTGATGCCCATGGCTGGAACTGTTAATTACAGTTCACATGTCCAGCAGATGTTTATGAGCTCCATCAAACTGTTCCACAAGTCCTGCATGAAGGAGTTATAAACTGACATTTCTGCCTTAGTGGCTGCAAAGGTCATAAAGGCTCCTCCTAGCATGACAATTTCAAGCTGAAACAAGGGTTACTGGAAGCTCTTACCACTTCTTTGGTTCCTCTTTACCGCATCTCTTTGCTCAGAAGACTTTGCAAGCGTCACTCTCCCACATTTGGATAATGAGCCTAATGAGAGCTGAGCTCCAGAAAGTTCTTTATTAGGCATTTTTGTAATGAACTGTAATAAGTAATACGCCTTTTGTGACCTACAACTGCCATTTCTCTGTGAGCCAGGCTGTGAAAAGATGTGTCACCCGACCAATAGTGTGGTAGTAGAATACCTGGAATATATTATATGTGACAATTCTTTTACCAACATAAATTATCTTTGTTCTATTATACTTATTTACAGTATGGTTTTGCCACTGAATCTGAATTGGGAGCATTGCAGCTACAGTATATCAGTATTCTTACACTGGTGTAGCACAAAAAACAATTCTGGAAGCTTTAATTAATTCTAAACAATCAGCTAGGAACCTTTCTTCTTCAGCACACAAGCAAATTCCCAATGACAGAACAGTGCAACCAGCATATTTACGTAAGGATTACTTCTTCCCAGAAGATGTAAAATGTGTTTTTGACCAGACAAGAGTGTTATTGTTCTGCAGTATACACAGAATCTTATTAACCTGGCTGAGAAGATAAAAGGAATGGCAACAGCACAGTTAGTGAATTTTAATAGAAAGTCTATATATATACTGACTCTTGGTAAAATGAAGGAAAAGCAAGAGATTTTTTGTACCACGATGAGACAGAAGACAATTAGAGGAGTCATTCCAAAACAAGATACAATTTTATCAACTAAGTGTCACATTTTGGGCTCTTTATAGGCCTTTACTTCCTTTCTGATTTTGCCCTATACGCAGTGAATGAGGTTATGACTGATTCAAATGAGACAATAAACATCAGAAACCTCACTACTCCACAGTCATTTTGTCCTCCCTACTGAGACCACAACCTCCATCCCTATGTCAGCAGCTTCCTCAGATCCCATTTACAAATCCTCTTAACACAGAGGTGTTTCTTCTTTCTCCCCTATGCTTTTTCTGCCCTTCCTTAAGCAGTTTTTGTCTGATCTTGGTTGAACAGGACTATTCTGCTGAAGCTAAGAGAAGTCAAAGCCCACATACATTGACATGACTCCATCTGAGAGTATATACTGAAAACAAAGAGGGACAGTAATTGCTATTACTGAGAGATAACACGTAAAAAAAGTCCTACAAGGAGCTCAGTATTAGCATATTACTATTTGGGAAGAGAGGACAAGAAACAACAACTTTCAGGTCATACTTGTGAGAAAGAAGATTCTGTGCTCAGTTCATCAATAGCACATGACTCCAAAACAAATTGAATATTGCTTCATTTTCAGCCTCGCTTAATATTTTCTCACTTTTTGATGATGTGAGCATTCACTTCAGTCCCTTTGCATTTACTTGTAATTCCATGTCCAGTGCTGATGTAAATCTCTCACCTTCTTTTCTCCCTTCAGACTGCACTAAATTTCTTTTATTCTTCTCATGCCATACCTTTAAGAGTTTATGATTCACAGGATATTTCTCTTTTCCTATGGAATATTTACACAACCTTACTGACCATGGGAACAACCACGGCAGCACTTTCCCCAGTTTCTCTGATTCATTACTGGGGATAATCATCCAATTTTACTTCCAGTAAAAATCAGATATTACATATAAGCAACTGATGTCAGAAAGTAAAACTTTTAATAGATTTGGGTTAACATTCAGAGAAAAGTTACCTGTAGCACAGCAGTAATCAAATGAGGGTTTACAGTAATTTAAGTGATATTTTATAGTAGAAATTTCATTTGCATTAGTTATAATTCTTAATCAGGTCTCAGAAATACAAACTTATTCCCAGCCTTTTGAATCTTTGGGTTAATGAGCTTCAACCTGAAATAAGGAGAATATGTTGATCAGAAAAACACATCCCAACAACAGAAAAGCCTGGCCTTGAAAACTATTCATGCCACATCAGGAGGTGCTAAATCCTCTTTATTTATAAAATAACATCAAATTGCTAAAGCAGTAAGAGAGTAGGAGTGTTTAAGTTGTAGTAAAAGCTTAGGCAGGCCATGGTAACTGATACTTGAAACAACACTCTCAAAAGGGGTTACTTTTCGAGAGTTTTGTTTCAAGTATCAGTTACCTTTAAAAAGCACCTCTAAGGTTTATTTTTTATTTAACAAGAATATTAAATGAAGTTTCCTGGAGAGTAAACAAAAGTTTCAAGCTTTGAGAACTCAAGAGGATGACTGTTTATTACTAATGCTCTGTGAACTGAAGCAAGCACTCTTAGACCTGCAGTGCATGTCCATGCTACATATTTTGGGGCAGAGCAGATTTTGAGCAGGAAGGAGGGCTGGAAAAAGGGACTGGTGATCTGGTTGTGGGAGGCCATAAAAAAACAGCAAAGTGTGGCCCTATTACCCCTACTCTGTTGTCACACAGCAATCACACAATAATCAAATTAACAATATGTGCCAAACAGATAAAATCAGGATTTCTTATTTTCTTATAATGAGGAGATAATTTCTTATTTCTGGTCACAAACAAAGAAAATGCAAAGAAGTAAAGCCACATTAGATGCCTTCCCTCAAAATCTCCTGAGGAGACAGAGAGAGAAAAAACTGTCATCTGAGGTAGGTGAGACCTAAACCAAGAGAGACCCTTGGAGGGGTTGTAGAACCACCCACCAAAGATGAGCTTTTCTTCAGAGATGAAAAATGAAAAAACACCCACTCCTACCTTAGGCCCAGGACTACCATGAGCATCATGATAGTAGAAAGCAGTGATAAAAAATGGTAACTTGGAATAGAACACAAGGACCACTAATGTTCTACTGAGGCCTGAGACTGCAGAGTGATCAGTCTTTGCTGTGAAGTGGCTTTCCATGGCCAGGCACTTTTCTCGGCAAGGTGCAAATAGCCCTCAGACATAAGAAAAGAACACCTTTTGGGAAACCTTAATTTGCATCAGAGAGTCAGAAGATGTAAAATTAATGTCAGCAAACAAACAAAAAAAAAAAGATTCAACTGTGCACCTTCTTGAGAAGGGGTGAAGAGATGGTCCAATAATTCTCTTGAGGAGCACCCTCGGCCATCATCCCTCCAGCTTCCCAGAGAAAAGGGAAAGTGTCAGGAAATTCACCCCAAATCCTCACACTGGGAGGTAATCACTAGACAACCCTCCCTACAGTTACTACACACCCTAATATCAGAAGGGTACAGTTCAGGCCAGGCTCTGGGTCATGAGGAACTTCAATGCCATTCTGTAGCTGTAAGCTGGAGTGCTTGTTAAAGGTTCATTGCATCTGCAACATCCATTCATCTTAGCTGGTCTTTTGGCTAAAGAGCAGAGAAAAGGAGGCCAAAGGACAATTTGTGAACTACATGGATACAACTCCAAATGAAGGAGACTGGTATCTTATGAAGTCTGATGACTGCTACATTGTAAAATCTCCTTTTACAGTACATTCTATCATTATTGGTAGCAGAAGCTCTGAGGGGTTTTCTGTTGATATTTCTTATTTGCTTGTTTTGGAAAATGGTAAATTGCAATTTCATAGACTGGTAAGAAGTAGTTTTGCTATGTAACACTACAAGCAAAAGGATCTGTACAAAAAGGAAACCAATCAAAAGAAAAAATGCTACTTAAAGATACCTTCTTAAAGTAATGAAGTTGAGAAGCTTGCTGCAGTTACCAGTTGACAGATGTGTAACTCTAGAAAAGAGTTAATTAATATAGTCAAGTAGCTGTACCTTCTGTTCCTTATTACATCTTGTTGTGGACAACACTTCTAGGAATATCTCATTTCCTTTGTCATCCAAGCTGAAGGGGGAAAGTGAGCTCTGATTTAAGATCCCATTTCCCAACATCTACTTCACAAGCTAGCTACGATACTTAATCAACAATGAGGCTATAAATATGCACACCTTGTTATTTCAATGTTTCACTTGATGAAACGTAAGAGGCCACTAGTGGACAGCTAGAATAAGAATGAAGGATTACTGCAGTAGCTCCTAGATGACCTGATATAATGCAAACTTGATGATAGAGCCAAAACTGGGGGGAGGGCAATATTTCACTCTGCCAGGTTTCAGTGACATAGACCACATCAGGGCTATTATCCATGATGGAAATTTAGATATGTTGCAATTTATTTGGAAAAGACAGGCTGTTTAGTAAAGAAATAAAAGAAATGATAGATTGAAACAGCGGAGTCCACCGCTTGTGACTAGGTGGACTATCCTGGAAAAGAACAGCTGAGAGACTTTTATGAAAGATGCAACACCACTTTTCCTAGACCAGGTGTGATGTATTCCAATCTGAAGGAACATTTTATACCTGAAATATTACTGAGAGACATCTGAAAACAGAAAATGAGACCTGGCTGCACATAGATGAAAATGTTATGATAAATATGACACCTATGGGTAAGATAAATATAGGAAAGGATATATCGAGGAGGAGGGAGTATGTACATAAGGAGATATACAGAGAATAGGTTACAAAAGTATTCACAGGTGACAATCCATTTTCTACAGGAAATAAGGACAAATTAAGCTTAAGTTAATGTCCAGATCATCTCTTCAACATCTTATGGCATCGAGACTCAGCACCGTTGCTATAGCAAAAGAAAGGGTGAAAACAAAATAAAGAGAGACAAAAGGATCAGTGAAAATGATCCACTTCCTCCCACACATGCCTTTATTGCAGGATTTTGCTTCTGAATGAGATTGCCCTTCTGTACATATTCACATGAATTGAGGAGAGAGGGTTTCAAGGGACAGAGCAAATAATGAGGCTCTATGAAAATGAATTGCAGAGCCTTAAATTCCTGGAATTTCTTTTACGAAGAAACAGCAACTGCTTAGAAAGCCCCCCCCCGCCCAAACAGGGAAACATCAGGTTCAATGAAATGTTCTCTCCTCAAATAATACATCCTTCTCTTGTGAACCTAAAGGAAGAGGGACATGATTCAGAATAGGGAACACAGATCTCTCCAAACACTCCCAAATGTGCTAGCCACTGAGTTTCTGGCAATTCACTTCTGATCCCTGCTGGGAAGAAAATACATTCTGAACTATTACAAAAATTTGGGCTATTTCAAATAACAAGAGCTATCATCTGGTGAGCCCTAATCTCCAGTCCCAGAGATGCAGTTAAAGGATCAAAGCTATTCCAAAATCCACTGTTGGCTATGTAGCTTCACGTCATATATTTGCAAACACTTGCATGGACATTCTCTAGAAAATCAGCAGTAACCCCTTTGGAAATTAATTCTTCTTTCTTTGTACCACAAAAGAGCACAACACATTTTAATCCATTTTCAGTGTATGAAAACCTTTCCTGTTGGGGTTTAAAAGAGAAATTAATCCCAAACCAGTGGTTCCAGTACGATTCACAACCCTCCCATAAACTCCTCAGCACTGTTTCAGGACTAATTGACAATGCAGTTATGTTGTTGGTGATATAAAAAGAACTCTACTGCAGTATTTCTTCAGTGTCTTATGACTTAAGTGCAGCAGGTATTTTCTGAAGCAAATAAAACTATCCAGTAAATCCTCTGTAACATTCTGGTGTAGGGAAAAGAGAGAATATTTTCAAAAGGCTGCTACTGTAGTCTTGTTTTCATGACCCACCTGGGGAAAAAAGGCCATAGCTAAACTGAGTAAGACAACTTCACTTAGTTTCCCTGCAATAAAGATGAAATCATCACTGGGCAACAACACACTGAATTTTAAACTGAGTGCATGGAAAGTATAGTTTGAGGGGCATATATCTTTTTCCTTTCATGCTGATCAATAAGTCAAGCACTCCATCATTAGAGTTCATGATCATAAATGTAAAGTGATTTAAGCCCCAGAATTCACAAGAAGTCACGGGAAATTTTGCTTTCTTACATTTTTTAATAGATTTGCAGTGTGGCAGAGCCTCAATGCTGAATTGCAAACATCAGATTTAAAAATTCCTGCCTGTGCAGCACAGAACTATGATCCAAAGGAGCTGGGCAGGGGCTGCTTGGCAGTGCTCTGGTATCTGGGCCAATGCCTAGTTCATCTGCAGATTTTGCGTCTATTAAGATTAATAAATATTTAAAAGCTCCACCACCAGCTCCAATGGGAAAGAAGACTGAGATCTGATGTTCTGATTTGTGTTCCTATTTAGACAGTCTTGAATAATTCCATGGCAGTTGCAGCCAACTGCACTGATATTCCCAGTCACTGAATTAGCAGATAATGTTCTCTCTGGTGATCAGTACCAGAGAATGTACAGCACTGCATTTGTGCCCTTATGAGCAAGAGGCTCAAACACTGGGTTTAACGGATGCAGTAGTCTTGCCTTCAATGGGATCAGGATATCCTTTCATAACTATTTTTTTAGTTGAAGAGTCCTGTAAATGTGTGTTGTAGTGAACCTGTCCTTATCACATTCAATTTAAGAAACCTTCATATATTTTGCAATTCTTTTGGTATTTAAGATGGAACCAAAAAGTCACTTTATCCAATCTTGGTGATACCTAATTCAGTTTTGTTTGCATCCTGCTGAGATCGTCCCACATCCTTGCAGACAGGATGCAGTTAACTATTAGAATCTGCCAGAGTGAATCAGCAGGATCTATACAACTTCTCACTGCAGACTTCCATGTGTTGCAAATCAAGGAAGGCAAGAGAAAAAAGCCTGGTTATGTCCCTGATTTAGAAAAAGTCCAAGTTACCAAAAAGAAGCTGAGTCATTTTTTGGGAAAGAAAAAAAAAAATCAAACAAAAATAACCAGCCAAACCAAAACAAAAACAAACAGAGTAATTAGCATAAGCCAGAAATGGCACAAGTATATTGCTTCTTTCCAATAAATCACAGAGACACCAGCAAAGCCCAGTAACAGCAATCACTGCACAACTGCTACATTATATAGTTGTTTTTTCTCTCAAGTACACAATTACTATTATTAATAATTTTATTAAATGACTCTTTTATACATTAAAAAATGGTTTTTAGTTAGGAATAAACATATTTTCTATAATGCCTTTGGAAGACTGGGATTTTTTTGTTGCTCTTGGTTTGTGCGTGTGTGTTTTTCCAGTAGAATTTTTATAAGCACAGAACTAAAGATGACTCAGAATTTTTATGAAGAGAATTGGGATAAATATTTGTGATAAGACAGAGGGGACAAGTCTATTGCAGAGTCCCACAGTTTTATAAAAAATGCTAAAGCTGGAGCTTGTTGAACTCTGGACGCTGTATTAGCAGGCAGAGGCTAGGAATACTAATCACAGAAAAACTTGCTGTAAACCTGAGAGATAAACAATGGGGTCAGGGACTGAAAATTTCTGGCAGATAAGCTTTGTGCCAGAAACATTTTAAAGATGGTAAAAAAATACTGCAAAACTGCCATGAAATAATGGAAGAGGGTATCACTTTCTTCCCTGAGAAATCTGTTCTTATTTGGGTGTGAATCACCACATACTTGAATGTAAGACCCTCTTCTCCCAAGCTGTGAATTACACAAGTACAGTAGTACCATTCCCATCAGCAGTAACAGCAGCCAACAAGTCCTTCATGGAATTGTTTGCTGTCCTGTCCATACAGAAAAAAAGTGCTAACATGCTGTACATACATGTACCCTTAATCAGTAAAAAGGGGAAGCTGTTGCACATACATGAGCATTTCCCCTTTATTTACTTTCAAAGGAATATCCCTAGCACCTTGTAGAAAACCAGAGCAGAATGGCAAGGAACTAATGGGAAAATTTTAGTGCATCTGAACAGTTTGAAAATAGAAAGGTGATGTCAATTGCACTTACAGTGAAAACCATGGAAATGAAATCACTTTGGTAAACAAAATTATTACAGTTTTCTGCACAGAGTGACTACATTGAAAACAAATGAAAAAAATCTTAGATTTTTAATCAACAGAGAAAAAGAAATTATGTAACTGTATTAGCTTTAAATTAATTCTGTTGTTGGATAGATGAGATATGTGCTAGTACAAGATACCTGAACAATTTGCATATTTTTTTTTAAAAAAAGCATGTGAATTTATCACTAATCAAGAAGAGTGCATGACTTTTTTGTGTCATTTCAAGGTAATGAGCAGGAAAATAGGAACTGTATGCTTTCCTCTTAGAAACTTGGGGGAAAAATACAAATAATGTTCAGACGAGAACTGTTGAAGGGTTTCATAATTAGAGTCCTAAAGTCTTCATTATGAAAATGCATGACTTTTTTAAAGAACCAACAAGTTGTTTCTCCAGCCCTCACTGCTAGAAGCTTGCACTTGAGTCTGCAATCCCCAAGCTTCAGCTTCCAGTTGTCTATTCCCAGTGTATCTACTTGTCATGGTTTAACCCCAGCCAGGCCCCACGCAGCCACTGGCTCACTCCCCCACCAGCAGGTCTGGGCAGATGGTTGGAAGGCTGAAAGTGAGAAAACTTGTGGGTTGAGAAAAAACAGTTTAATAGGAAAGCAAAAGCCATGCACACAAGCAAAGCAAAACCAGGAATTCAGTCACTGCTTCCCATGGTTGGGCAGGTGTTCAGCCATCTCCAGGAGGGCAGGGCCTCATTGCATGTAACAGCGTGTCTTGGTTTGGAAAGGCAGGTATCTGCAAGGGAAAGCTGGAGTTTCCCTTGGAATGGAGAATGTAAACCCCTCACCCCCTCCAAATTAGTATAATTTTGCAATTAAGGGCTTTCAGGTAAAGATTTAGGAATAGGAATAACAGTTCTTTACTAGGAATATTAACAATACAAATGTAGTAGTAAAAAAAAAAATAAAGAGCCCAAAACAAACAAGCAAACAAACAAACAACAATCCTAGAAACCCTGACAGAGTCAGAGCTACAATCTGACACCCTGTTGGTCAGGGTGTTGGAAACAGTCCACAGTGAGTCCTCCTGGAGTGGCAGATGTGGTTCTGTTGGAGCAGAGATGATCCTGAGAGAAAAGGGTTCAGTGATGGTGAGAAGGGTCCAGTCTTCCTCCAGGAATCTGGTGGAACCAGATACCTTGTGTTCCTACATCTCAGTTTTTATCCAGGTAGGAATGGCTGGGTCCCCCCCACTGGGTGGAGCATCTCACAATGGGATGATGGAATGTGTCATGTCCTTGGTGAGCCTTAATGGCCCATTAGGAGAAAAATATCCCCCTGGAGGGAGGACAGGTGGTGAAAGAGATAAGAAACACTGCCCCACCTGGTTTTAACAGCTGGCTCATTATCAGAAGGCATCTGCCTCCCTCCCCCCAGAGTTACAAGAGAGAAAGAAAAACATCTCCCCAACTGCTTTCAACAAATGAAATAGAATACACATTTTTGGTTCTGTAACCCAAGACACGGTGACTTGGGAAGACAAACATCATCACTCCAAACAGTCCCCCTTCTTCTACTTCCCCTGGATGATGACACACGGTCTGAAACATGCCTTTGGTCAGTTGGGATCACCTGTCCCAGCTCTATCTCCTCCCAACTCCCCTGCGCTCCCAGTCCCTTTGCCAGCCAGTGTGGCAGTAAGTACCAAAAGCAGAAAAGGCCTTGGCTCTGTGTAAGCCCTGCTCATCAGTAACAAAAACACCTCTGTATTATCAATTCTATGTTCAGCACAAATCCAATATACAGCCCCATACCAGCCACTGTGAGGAAAATTAACTCTACCCCAGCCAAAAGCAGCTCACTCCTAAATTCATCAGACTTCTGCTGTGAGACAGCTTCTTGCTATACAGGCACTTTTAAATATCCTCTGCAGTGAACTGGATTTCTTTTTCCTCTCTCTTCCAAGAAAGACTATGACAAAGAGTCAGAAAATAGCCTTGTATTTGCCTTTTGAACTCTTCCCAGCTAGCCAACATACTTGTATGTAAGTATGCAGACAACACAATTGCACTGAGTATCCTGGCACTGCTTTCATTAATGCCCAAACATGACCATATTTTCATGGCTATATTTTCATTCATTATGCAGCCCACTGACATTGGCTAGAACCTCACTTGTCATTTCTGGCACCACCCTGTAACAGGAGCTCAGTTCAGGCTGGCAGTCACTGCACCTCCTGGGGCCCTGGGCCACTGCTCTGCATCTGCCCAGACAGCCCAAGCAGCAAGTGCTGCTCACTGTTGGCTGCCCCCCTCTCTGGCTCACATGGTAGTTCACATGTCATTCTGGAAAGCCCATCTTCTCCCATGATAACCCTGATACTTCTAAATGACTCCTCTGCCTTTACACTTCATTAACCTCTGGTTCTCTGAAACTTCATCAGCAATTGTTTTGTTCAACACTGGTAAAAATTAAAAAAAAATACAACAGCATTTTTAGAGGAGGGTGTGGGCTCTTTCACCCTATCTTCTTGATCTCCCACTCTTGCTAAGGACTAGCATAGCCATTTCAAACAGAGCATCTGAACTTGCTCATTGAAACATCTTAATTATTACATTTTAATTCATTTAATGTATGCTATATTGATTTCACTTGGCAGTAATTATTTTTCTAATCAGAGTATTTCTCTGCCAAAAGTCAGTTGTTTTACTGGAGTCTGTGACGACAGTGTTGCCTTTATCTCACAGATTAGTAATTTAATTAAAGCTGATACCAAGGAAATAAATGAACTGTTTATTATAAAACCATGTTGAATAACACTCATTAGAATGGAGGGATTACAGTTTACATTGATTATTATCATTCTTTTCATGATTTGTTGAAAACTGATAAAAGGCTGGCCAATTTCAAGCTACCTAGCACAGCCTGTTGATTTATAAACATACAGACAGAACATTAGTTTTTATTGTGTCCCCCATATCTTCTGTAACACTCCCAGAGATGTGGAACTGAAGTGGTTTGGGGAAATCCTCAGCCAGTTCTTTCAGCACTCCTGGCTGCATTGCAAGATTGCAGTGTTCAGTGGGAGCAGCAGCTGCTCACCAACAATGCTGCTCACATACACCACCACATTTCCAGGCACTTGCTCTTCCCTCTGGGTACTGACATTTGAATGTGTGCATTTGCTGACTAGGTGAAGGAATGAAACAACAGCACAACACTTCTGTTCTTATGAGAGAAACAAAAGGCAACATACTTCAAATTTTTCCAGTGGAACACAATTCCCAAAATTTCAATCAGTGAACATTGCCTTTCTCTTCTTAAAAATACTTGAAGGGTAGTGAGTAGCTCTGAAAAGAGGAAACAAACAACGAACAAACAAAACCAACAAAAATGCAGTGAAGAAGCCCAAACCCAAGAGGGCAAACACAAGAGGAGAGAGTAAGATGCACAGAAGGAGAGAGGTTGGTAACAAAGAGCAGCTGGGCAGTCCCCCGGGAAATCCTGTGATTGAATCACAGCTACTGACCTCCCAGCCAGGGCTGAAGCACACAGCAAGGCAGGGCATCCTCTGGGAAACAGAAGCCTTTGCTGTGCTGCCAGCCTGAAACCTTTCTGATTGCTCTGTTAGTCCTTTCCAGCAGCTCCATACAGCTCCATATTTCACCCTCACAGAGGAATGTAACACTTGTCTAAAAGCTTTCCAAGGATGACAACAAGCACATACTTACTCCTATGAGCACAAAAATCACACTGAAGAGTAAATGCATTAAATGGGCCTTCTCCAATCTTGGGATTATGGAACCCAGCCAAGAACTGGGGTTCCCATCAGCACTGATGAAAGACATGTATTTTACAGTATGAGCAGGACATGAGGTGAGTGGACATCACATAAAATATGATATTCACCAGCAAAGGTCAAAACACCCAAAAGTCTTGTAAGAAATAAGCAAATAAATGACCAGAGTACATTTACTGAATCAATAGGAACTTAGGCTCTCAGTGTGCTGTTATAGCACATCATTTTAAGGAGCTGGACTGATAACTATCTCTCCAGGCTGAGAGAGAATAACAACCAACACCTGAGAATGCTAACATAACTTTTAGAAGAAATTTTCAAAATACTCTGAACAAAAAATATAGAGATAACGGTCCGAATCTGAGGTGTAAAACTGAATCATAGTACACAGGCATTACACCCCTGTGATCTAAAAGCATATCTTTTCTAAAATTCATGTCAAAGTAATACATGCACAGACAGAGAGCTAACCATAGCTTTTGATGTACAAACAGAAACACATAGCCTATTTCGCCAGAAGGATGTGGCTAAGTCTGAGGTGTTCCAGAGTAGAAACCAGCAGCCTATGCAGTGTAGGTATCACATGCTTTAATCTGACTGCTGCCTTGAAAAGGCTAGGACCACACAGCTTCAATATCCAGAATATCATCAGACCTTTATTCAGATTAAAGCAGAGTACTGCATTTGCCAGACCTCAAGGTACTGAAAAAGTAACTATCCATGCCCAAAATATTTAAATGCCAGTACAGCCTCTCAGACAGGTGACATTACTGCCAAGTGATATCACACCCCATTTCTTCCAAGGTCTACGAGCACAAAAAAATTCCTCGTGTCCCATGGGTTTTGAGTCACTCCCACAGTCATATGATAAAAAAATGTTCTTAGCTGAGGAGCCAGTTCCTAACAAATAATGACCCAGACTGCTGTGGAAACACAAGAGAAAGAGAACTCCCTCTTGTGTCCAGAGAAGGACCACCAAGATGATGGGAGGGAATGAGCACCTCTCCTATGAGGAAGGGCTGAGAGAATTGGGATTGGTCAACCTGGAGAAGAGAAGGCTTTGGTGTGACCTAATTGCAACCTTCCAGTACCTGAAGGGAGCCTACAAGAAAGAGGGACTTTTCACAAGGGTTTGTAGTCACAGGACCAGGGGGAATGGCTTCAAACTGAAAGCAGGTTTAGATTGGATACTAGGTATCTCTCTCGTCACTGTGAGAGTGGTGAGGCACTGGCACAGGTTGTCCAAAGAAGCTGTGGATGCCCCATCCCTGAAGGCATTCAAGGCCAGGCTGGATGGAACTCTGAGCAACTTGGTCTAGAAGAAGGTCTCCTTGTCCATGGCACCAAGGTTGGAATCAGATAATACCCTTACAACCCAAACCATTCCATGGTTCTGTGGTTCCCTTCATGTCCTCACAGTCACAATCTGGTGTTTCAAAACTTCACGTGTAGTCAGTCATGCACACAACAGGACCTTTACCATTGTCAACATGTGGCTTCACCTACATGCCACCCACCATCAAAACAGAACAGTGAGGCTGAAGCTGGGAACAAGAACACTGGGGGATGAATCCATTGAGGGAGAGCTGAAGACAAAAAAATATCTCCCTGCAGTGCTAAGAACCTAATTCTGCCATCTGATCAGTGTTCCTCTCAGTGTTCCCTGAAAACAAACTGCAGGCTTCACTGGATTTCAAGATCACCTAAATGGTCTTTGGTATCCCAAAACAAGAGTTTTTTCTCTGCTGGAAATAGAAAAAGTCTGACTAACACACCCCTTTTACCCAGTTCAAGCCCCCAAAGGAATTTTGAATGGCAACCTGCATGAGCACCCAGGGGAGTCCTGTGCTTGTCTCATCAGCCATGAAATCCTGAGCTGAACAAAGCAAGGTCAAACATGTTCTGTACAGATACTAATGTCACCTTTTCACAAGAATCAGCCTTGACACATTTTTTGTGTTGTTCTCCCTTACAATGATGCCATATTTCAACTGTTACAAGGAAAAAGAACAGCCTGAAGGCTAGAACAGAACTACAATGGAATAGCAACCTGAAACTCTGGAGATACATGTGCACACACTAAAGAAAGCCCTTCTCCTCACGGTCAGCTGGCACTGAGGAGAGCAGTGTTCCCAGGAATGATGTCTTGTTTTACATCACATGTAACCTCTGCACCCAAAACCAAGGCGGGGGGGGTTCAAGAGCTTGTGAGTGTGTTTTGGATCAGTCCCATGCCAAAATCAACAGTGGCACTGCAAGAAGGTGACAGAGAAGGTGAAACTGTAAATCTGCAGTCAAGATCAGGAGGAATAGGAGAGATTCTAGTTAGTTATTCTACCTTGTGTGTGACTGCATCTGCAAATGAAAGAGATGATTAAAACCTTCCGAAGTTCAGTGAAGGTACCATTATAAGAGAGGAATAACAGAAAACTACTCTTAGCTCGCATTCCCCAATGTCATCCTTACAGTTTTCATGCTAGACAGAGATGTTTCCTCCTTTTTCTTCCCAACACCTTACACAGGGCTGAATGAACTTGCAGATGTGTACAGAGTAGTGCCCATATGATTAATCCAGATTTGAACCTGCAATTATCATCATTAGTGCTTGTTCTGAGTAGTGTGGATGTGTTTTTCTCACAAAGTGCTCCCTTTGTATCTTCCAAGCAATCAAATACTTTAAAAACAGCTCTGATAAACTAAAGTAGTTTACATTTTACTCTTCCAATAAATATTCCTGTTAATACTGATTAATACTGAATAGCTAATATTACATCATTTTAAGAACTATTGTGGAAACCACATAGCATAGAGAAAAAAACAACCTCTCACTGTTTCTGATTGCAGATGTCATTGGTTTCTATTTTCTCATTGGAGGACTTCAACACCTTGTAGTTGCATGTGTATTTTCTTACTCTACAAAACATTGAGTGAATTATCCACTGTATTAAAATAAAGATTTTGTCTCCAGAATATTCAGATGGGGTTTCCCTATTGTACATTATTGTGTTAAAACCTTTGTAAATTAATTTCATAGTAAAACATGAAAACAGGAAAAAAAGCTATGGTCTATTTATCTGTAGGGTAATTGTATTCAGACAGGCAGTTGGTTTGTAGCAGACCATACTTTCCCTTTTAATCCATAGGTCAGATCTCAGGTAGAGTATTCTGCTCCCTTCTGAAAAACACCACAGATTATCAAGGGTACAGTGCAGATCCAAGGGCTCTACAGAAGGATATCCAGTGGAATATTTCTGGATCAGGAAGAGAACCAAGAGGGCAGCATAAGTAAGCAAAATCCAGTCTTCCTCCTAAAACTATAGGCAGTTCAGAACAGCATCTCTGCTGTGAATTTCTTCCAGTTTTATCTACACTACAGTGAAAAGGAATTATCCCTTGTGTGGCAAAGCCATACAAGAGGAAGTAATCTTATATCTATTCATACTATATTTTCATATTTCCATGTTTACTAAGATAATTCATTGTGCTTTGTAAGCCTACCACCAAATGATGAATTTTTATTGCATTTAAGCGTGATGATAAATATAGCACCTAGCATACCTAATTATTACATCCTACACTCATTACCACAGGAAGCTAGATTCCAAAGTTGTTTAGGGTAGACAACTCCCCCAGTCCCAGGTCCTTCCTCATTAAGCCACAATTAATATGATAAATGGGGATGGTTATTTGGTTACAGGTAATAATGGCACTGCTTGCTCATCAAGAAATGGGGAGAAATAATTAAATATCACAAAAAATGGCTTAATAATTAATAATAGTACCTCAGTCACCTGCAAATAAAGCAGAACTCCATCCAGGTGTTCATTACAGGCTGCAGTTCAAAGCCAACATGGCCTTAACCTCAAAATAGCTATCTGCATTAATGTGGTAGGCAGAAGGATGAAATCGTATTTGTCCTTGACAGGAGTGCTGCAAGGTGCTTGAGACAGAGTGTGTACAGTCAAGCTGAAGCTGGAGTTGGTAATCATTTTGGCTAAAGCAGCTGCAGCCTGAGGAGCCTGTGAGTGCATCCTTGGTGGCTCCCTAATTTGTAAGCATCATCTAGGCCAGCATTTTCCTCTCCACAAAGTGACCTAAAGAGCACTTGAGGATCCAATTTTTTAATATACATTGAATTAAGGAAGACTATTCTGAGGCATGTGGTCAGTACTAGGTTAAATGAAAAATGATTCACTTTTCTGTCACTTAGTTACAAATACAGCATTATATAATCTCATTTAATTGCACTCTTCACCTCTTTAACATCCTCAGCCTTCTGTCTCAACCCATCTCTCCTCAAGAAACATCTCCTGCTGACTGAAACTGCCTTCCGATAATTAAGCTCAGTATCCTCTTTTCTCCCAGGGGTACACAAGACCATGTCCGTGTCATAGAAATCAAATGCAACAGGGCTCAGCAGCACCTCAAGAGGGTCACCTAATTCGCCTTTTGTCCCAAAGGCAGGATCAACTTCTTCTAAATTGTTCTTGACAGAAGTTCATTTAATCTGCTCTTAAATCCTCCAGCGGCTCCGCAGCCTCCCTCAGCAATCCAAGCTGTGATCAGCTTCCTTTACCATTAGAAAACTCCAAATGCTCAAGGTACATTTCCTTTACCGTAATTTAGCCCATCACTTCTTGTACCAGTCTGTCAAAGTTACAACTGCATCAAGTCAGAGAATTTCACTTGACTTAATTTACTGCCAACCAACACAAATATACAATCACTGGTTCACAGTGAGGGGACAAAAGAAAACAAACAGAAATCACAGTGCAAAAACCCACTTAAATTCCTGTCCTTCTCCTTCCTGTGCTCAAGTACTCTTACTTTTGCCTTTTTTTAATCTCAGTGCACCAAGATTCCTCCAGTGAGGCATGGTTGCATGGGAGGCTGAAGCAGTGCAACTGATTCTAACCCTGGATGGTTAAGGTTTCCTACCCTGTTCCTTGGTTTCCCATTCCCAGTGTGGGTTGCCCATGAACCCCAGTCCCTCAGCAATGTCCTGTTATGGGTCAGTCATGGCCACAGTCCCCCTATTGTGTCCTTCCCCCAAGCATGTTCAAGCATGCAGGTTTGTTGACTTCTCCAGGCAAACTGGTGCCCAGAGCTTTCTGTGTGAGTCATGGGAGGTTCGGGGAGGAGGGGCTGGCACCAGTGCAGTGGTGGGCAGCTTCCTCCAGCCTCATCTCTAGGCCCTTAACACAGCTGGTGGTCAGTATCTGCAGGCGGGTCCCTGGATTTGGTCTTTTGTCTTTTGCTCCCACTGCTCCAGTGCTGCTCCTCAAACAAGTACAGTGTGGTGCTGGTCTCAGGCTCCACAGGCAGGATGTGACTTTTGCACAGGTATCCCTGGGGGTGGCTACATCCAGCTTATCTCCATCCCTGATGGAGCCCTGATCTGTTCAGCTGCTCAGAACTGCTCTTGTTATCAGCCCCATCACTCCTGAAGTCAGCCTTTCTTCCTTCATATTTCAGTTTCATTGCTCCACTGTTGAAAGGTACTTACATTTGCACTTAAGTACTTTCCTTTGCTTAATCAAAGCCTGTGTACTTGTATGCAAACACACTAATTGCAGGCAAAATTGCTCTTATGTAAGCCACTACCTGATGTTTTTCATGGAATTGGAAATGCACAACAAAGACCTTTGCGCCCATTAAACATTTTAGGAAAAGCTTTTAACTTTAGGTGAGGAAATGTGTCATAGGGAATTTGAGTGCATTATCATCAATATCATCAGAAGAGAAGAATAATTTATTCCTGACAGTTGTCTTTTACAGCATGTCGTTAGAATGATCCCTTTATAGCACCCATTCATATACATGACATCTTAAGTCATACCAATCCATCTTCCTCAGCACATAAAAACTATCATCTTTCTAATATCTCAATTTTTTCATTTGAAAGCCTGAGTCAAAAATCATTTCACAAGCATTAACAAGTCCAGCCTACCAATTTCCTGGAATCATCAAGCACTTTCTAGAGCCATCTCTTCTTCCTTCCTTTCTGCCCCTACCCCAATCTTGTACAAGAAAAGTACAAAAATGCAAGACACTTCCCGAATGAAGGACTAAGTGAAACGGACCATTCTCACCAACCCAGATTACTGATAAGCATATGATTTTGTCATCAAGAAGCCTGTCTGACCAGATGGAATATACACCTCAACTGTTTGGTTGTCAAAAGCCACCCCCCACAAAAATAATCCCTGAGTTGGAGAAGACTAACAGCACATATGAGAACAGTTGTCTCTCTGAGATGCTTGGAACAGATAATAAACCAGTTGGGATTTGGTGACCAGCCCAGCAAAGGCTCTCTGCTCTGGTGCTACATAAAATTCTCATAATAGTTAACATCTGACCTCGAGTTCCTCTCAGTCCTGTCTTAGATCCCTACAGTTCATTTGCTCATATTTCTCACTAGAGATAAGTATCTGTCACTAGAGAGACAAATACATCCACCCCACATCATGTTTTCCTTACTTAAGGCAGTCAGGGAAACTGAGGTAACTTCCACACATATTTACATCTTCATAACTTGGAACCATCATCCTGCAGCTGATCAGCTTGTTCTAAGTTCAGCTCCTTTTACATTCTAGGGGTATATCTCAGCCAATAAATATGCTTCCTCTCCTCTGCAAATAAATATTTTTCCATACTTGGGTTCTTGACACAACTCTTACTGGTTCATCATTTCACACCTTCCTTCTTCAAGGACTGTAACAGTGAGACTTTCCATTCCATACACTGCATTTAGATGGGTATGGTCCAATCTAACCTCCACTCACAATTATGGTGGGATATTCAATCAGACTTACAGGATGTGTTCCCTTCATACACAGACTATTTCACAGAGTAACTGTATTCAGATTATGGAAAGGCTTCATGTAATGACTCACAAAGTGCTTCTTTACATATCCTAAGGCTAGTTGTCCAGTCTCATATTAATTGTTTGCATTGCTGGCACTCATTGTCAGCTTGCTGTTACTGAAGAAACATGGTATTATGATAGGAGTTTTAGCACAAAGATCACTTATAAATGGAAGGAAAAAAAAAAAAAAGCAAGAGTACTCTATTCAAGATCTTGAAATATAATTAGCACAGCATAATAAGTAAGAGTTTTAATGCAGAAATCACCTCCTTGATTGTGAAGGGAAACACTAACAGTTTCCTCTTCTGCTGCAATATTAAAGAACCAAAGTTTATTCCTCCTGCAGCTGAAGGTGTCTCTTCGAAGCAGTCAGTACCACACAGAAAAGACAAAAACGTAAAACCTGTACACTTCTGTAAAGTCAAACCATCAGATTGGTAGCTTGTTAGGCGACAGATAATGAAATGCACATTTATTTCTCACTACCTCCTGCTCCAATTGGAAAATGGCAGTGCAAGCCACAATCCTCTCAGTCAGAACATACAAGCAATAAAAGAAATATATGCAGCACTCACCTCACCGTGTCTACTACATGGCACTGAATCTGAACTGTCAGCCATCCCAAAAGCAATCCTCTCCCTGAACTCACAGGCAAGTCTTCTCTCTGTATTTTGTGCTTACAGAAGTCAGATTTACTAGTAGGCCATCATATATATTTCTGAAGTCCATGGTCTAGTGAGTTTGATTTTAAGTATTTAATATTAGGTATAATTCTTTGGAGTTATATGAAACAGAAGATATTTTCTCCTAATTTTTAATGCTGTACATAATGATGTTGCATACTTGGAAATGTCCATTTTTCATGCTGGATACAGCATGTAAGGGAATGAGGTTAATAAATAGACAGAACCAGGAGGTCCAGGATTCTGGATACCTGGAAGTTACCCAACACATAATAATTATGTATTTCTATCAAAATGCACAATAAAAGACTGAGAGCTCATCACAAGAAGAGACATTTTCACTTTTTGCTTACATCAGTAGCAAGTAAATCCATCTGTTAGACCAAATCTTTGTCCAAGTAATGCACAGAGAACAGTTTGCTGATAAAGTTGAAGTATGTCTGAAAAGGTAAAAATACAATCCTTTGACTTCTCAAAGATTTGGGGTATTTATATATTTTTACAAGGAGATCCTTCCCATTACCCTCCCTGTTTTAGCCAAATTCTGCTTTGAATAGATACATTTTCCAGTCTGCAGGCTCTCTAGGTTTAATGAGAAGCTTTAATTGGGACTCAGATAGTAATTGAAACACAGGACTGTTGGTGTGGCAGGGACCTCTGCTTCTGCTGTACTCAGTGACCTCTTCAGAGGGACTCAGCTGGGCTTCTCTCAGCTGCCACTGGGCTTCTGCTCTGCAGAGGCCTGAATCACTCCTGGCCTACAAATTCACCCTGTTGCCTTTATGCTGGCCATGCCAATCAGAATTTAAATATTTTCCTTCATAATCTGAAAACTAAATCTCACTATACATGGCCAAGCAAATTCTCTGCCTTCCTTTCTAAAACCCAGCAAACAATGGTGCTGACATTCCAATTTCCACATACACACCCACACATTTCCAAATTTCACTTTGAAGTGAAATAAAAACAAACAAAAAAGCCTATTTTTTTTTCAATGTTACAGAACCACAGAATCACAGAACTGCTGAGGTAGGAAGACACCTCTTGGGGTTATCTTGTCCAATCTTCTCTGCTCAAGCAGGATCACCCAGGGCTGGCTGCCAAGGAACTTGTCCAGATGACTTTAGATTATCTCCAAGGATACACAGATGAAGACTCAACAACCTTCCTAAGCAATCTGTGCCAGTGTTTGGTCACCCTCATGGTGAAAAATTTATTTCCTCTGGGTCCATGTGCTGTCTGCAATAGGGTACTTTTAATGGGAACTTTTACTGGCAACAAGATTCCTTGACCGTGTATTGGTGAGCAGAACACTGCCATTTGTGGACGAAGATTAAGAACTACTGATCAGCACTGCACCTCTACTCCTGCCCCTCGTGACTTGAAGAATAAAGCTGACTGTACTCATCAATATCCCCACACTCTGAAGAAATTATCTCCATAGATCTTTATAAATCTATTGAGAGAATTAAGCAAACCACAGGAAAGACTAATGTCTGTAGCATAAAAGCAGAACTGACTTATGAAACCAGCTTCATGTGTATTTTAATACTATTTCTTTTAAGCATAGCAGCCAATAGATTGTCTGAACTTGAAAGGTCATTTTAAAAAAAGTAGGAAAGAAATGCTATTTTCTAATGTTCATATTTTTACATAGAAAAAAATTATTTTTTTCAAAATCAAGCTGCTTTCTCCAGCTTCTTGCCTGTGGTAAAGAAGCATAGCTATATTCACTTCAGCAAGACTCACCAGATGGTAATAGTGTAAAATAACCTGTGTTTTTAAGATATATATATATGTTTTAATTCTAATACATGCTAAGAAGATAAAGATCATTAATTAAAAACAAAAACAAAACCAAAAACAACAACAACAACAACAACAACAACAACAACAACAACAACAAAAAAGCCAACCTACAAACATTCAGAGGGTTGATAGAGTGTCTTTAATGGCCTTAACATGCCTACTAAGGCAACTTAGATATTCAAACAGCAATGCCTGCTCCTGGAGCTTAGCATGTACAATAACTATTCTGGTCAGCCTCCGTCCTTTACATTTTGATTGTTTAGGGTCTTTGACTTTTTCCAACCTATGTTGATTAGCTTGTAAGGAGAGGGACAGCACAGGCAACATGGCTTCCATCTGATGTACCATATCATAAAACCCTTGCATTAATCAATGAAAAACGTGCCAGAAAAGGAGATGCTGCAAGAAACGTACTACAGTGCAAAGAAAATCTTCTGTCTTTCTACAACAAAGACACTGATGTCATGCAAATGTACATGCCAAGGTGCATGTACATTTATCTCTCTGGTGAAAGAAGATTTATCTCTAATGAGAGAAGGATTGAAAGCAGGAGTCATATTTTTCAGCCAAAACAACACTAGGTTACACCTCCAAGAGTTTTCATCTCTTATGTTGTTATTATTAAGCAATTGCCTATGGCCTTATCACATACACAAAGAAAACAAGATGTTTTGCCAGCATATTTCTAATTTGATGGATCATGATTTTTATCTCCCAGCAAGGATTCAATCTTTGCGTGTCCTTTTTTATGGCTACTATTTAAGGCACTGAGCCATGGCAGTATCTCCCATGAACCATTTCTAGAATACAAAAAAATAGTTTAAAAATGCAAGGAGGGTACCAGTCATTTTTGCAGTCATTAAGGAGTGTGGCTGAGGGGTACATGACCCATGACATCCACGATGACTAACCCATGACATACACTTACAATACACTTCACTAGTGCTTGATTCTCAGTTTTCTTTTGGAACTCATGGTACTTCAGCGCCATGCTTCAAGTTTAGCTGTTTCTTCCAAAGTGTCATCCTCATATACCGTTGTAAATATACAAAGTGTAAATGACAGCCACCATTACTTTCTGACCCTGTTCTCCAGTCTCTCTTCACACACCATATGGAGGAAGGGAATGAAGAGTCCTTGTGACCAGAAGTCACAGGTTTCCTGAGAGGGTGAAGTGGGCCACACTATCTTCCAAACATTCTATAGACAAGTACCAATCCTTTACATAGTGCCTGTCTACCTAAAGCAGCAAGTAACTTCTGCTAAGTACATACCCACCTAATGCCCTGCTGTTCCCCACAAGAACTTGTCAGACCCTGCTGACTTCCTGCAAAAACTCAGGTGAGGAAAGAATCAGCAGCATTTCTGTGTTGGTCTCAGCAATTGAGTATTTAAGTGGAATTAAAACACTTAAGAGAGAAACAAAGCTAGAAGTCTTGAAAAGGCAGCAGCAGCTCCTGTGCCATGTGTGTCAGTGCCATCCAAATTCACAAGCAGGCTATTACTCTGCCATCCCAGAATATTACTCACATCAAAGAATAGTGCATGTTAATGGCATCAGAACAAATTAATTCAGTGAGATCAAAGCTTAGCAGTCTGTTTCTAATATTGGATGTTTCATGATGAATGGTCTATGATGACTGAGCAGGCAAAGTGTTTAAAAAGCCACACAAGTGCAGAATTATCCTTCCTTCCTTTATCACTCCATGATTTTCTGAGGTGGACCCATGGGTATTTCTTTTATTTTTGTAGCGTTTTTAAGCTACTTAGATTTTTGGTTTCCAGAACATCCTGACAAAGACCTCCAAATTCAGTTTTGAAAAGTCACTGACAGATCACCCACTAATGGAAGCCTTCAAGCAAAAATCAAGGAATGCCTGAGCAAGTCACAAGTAGTTTTTTCTTTGGTCTTTGAAAAGTTTTTCAAAGGACAGGGTCTCTGGTTTTCTTCCTCTACTTTTCAGACTTGAAAATAGCATTATCAATGAGCTGCCCTCAGAGCATGCAACTTTTGGTATCTGTCAGCCTCACTCACAGGGATTTGGAGGGAAGTGCTGCCATCCTAGCTGGATCTACTATGATGCTCTCTAGTCCTACTATGTCAGGAAGGAACAAGAGGAAGCTGTTCCATGAGGAAGAGGAAGCTGCAAGCCAAGCATGGTGACAAAGCTGGCAAAGGCAATGGTATCAGCAGCAAGAGCCCAGTCTCACCACACTGTGTGAGGTAAGATCCCAGAACAGGCAAGTCCATAATCACAGAATCATATAATACTTTGAGTTGGAATGGATCTTTTAAAATCATCAAGTCCAACCTACCTGCAAACTGATGATGAATATTTCCATAGATGGAGAATCTCTGAGCAATCTGTTTCAATGTTTTATTACTCTCATTATAAAAAACTTCTTCTTTATATCTAATCTAAATCAACCATCCTTAGTTTTAAAGCCATTACCCCTTATCATATCAACACATGCCCATGTAAAACATTTTTTTATATGTTCCCTTTAGGTACTGAAGGCTGCTATAAGGTTCCTCCATATCCTCCAGGCTGAACAATCCTAAATAAGTAATAAGGCATCAGGCCTGAGGTCAAGAAATCAGTTCACAAGTCAGGGCCAGGATCTACTGTGTGGACAGACACAAGCAACAGGCTGCAACACCTACTGCAATGTCCCAAGCAGAAACCAATCTCATTCCCAGGCAGCTGTGGGAAACCTCTGCCATGGGAAGCCTTCTTCCAGCTTTTGGTCAAAAAAGCCCCAAGGCAAAAAAGGTTTTTCAAATATCTCCTTTGGACCAGTGATGTGGCTTTGAGTCCAGAGGGCCAAACTACTGGGAGGGGTGTGGAATTGTGTTCCAGGCCCTGCCACTGCTATTCCAAAGGCAGAGGGGTCTTTCCCTGCTGTCTTCATTGCTCCATGCAATGCAGTTGCTTCTGTGGAAAATGCTTTACACACTGGATGATTGATATGACTTCCTTGCTTAAGTCTCCCCTCTCTGATGTGGCCCTTTATTCACTCTTTTAAAAGCTATTGAGTGAATTTCAATTTAGATTATTTTAAATCTTATTCTTTAAAATAAAATAATAAAAGCAGGTCAGGTAGAGGAAATCACTGTTGGAAGGCCATAGCTAAACCACCAATTTCATCTTCAAAATGGATTTATATCCCATCCTCTCAAAACACCTATTAAAAAAAGCTTCAACCCACAAGAGCTGACAGCAGGTCAACAGTATAACATCTTCTTAAGCTTCACATTGATGGTACAAGTGTGTTTTCAGTGACATCTAACCAATGAAAAACTCCCCTGTTCAAGTGTTGCAATAATTCAAAACCTATCTAAAAGTTACACAAATACCTCAATGCTTTTCATCACTTAGGATAGTACTTTGTGAGTTAAGGGCAGGTAATTTCAAGACAAGTATCAAAGCTACCTTAAGGAACTGGTACAGGCAATAATGAACTCAAAATGACTACTCACAGGATTAAATACTGTATAGAGGAGCCAGCAATTTTAACCTTATTAACTGCAGAGTAACCTCAGTTCACTAACTCAATTACTTAAATAATTTGCACAATCACTATTCCTTAATTACTAGCACAACTTTAATAGCAAAGGTGTAAAACTGTGGAGACATCATTAAAAAATGAAGTTGCTAGAGAATATTTACTGGGTTCCCCTCCAGTGCTTTAAATTCATTCTGCTTGAAAATGGAGCTTGGAAGAACACTGATTGTTAAAGCTATGGTCCTTCCAAATTTGTCTGTTGCTTTGGAAGAATTTGAGATGCCATCTGTGAAAATGGAGAGAGATTTAACAGACCCTGGGTCTGGAGGTCAGCTTCATGATAGTTTTTTTTTTTTTTGTTGGCAGCCTTGCATACCAATTTAAGAGGGATGGGAATGGGCTCTGGATGAGTTTTTCACTTTGATCGATGTGGGGGGTATGGTGGTGGTGTTTGGTCATTTAAGAAAGCACTAGGAAAGTTTGTAGACAAAGAAAGAATCACAGGTGGCAGAAAATAGTATCCTGGAAAGAAGACAACAAGACAGCAATAGAGACACCTGCAAGTTGTTAGGTGTCAACACCACTGTTGAGCTACCATCTTAGTAACTATTTCATTGTGCATGGAGAAACAAAGGGATAGAGGAGGGAGTTCCAGGACCTCACTTGGAAAAGTAGCAGGGAATGGAAGGAGAGAAGGAAGGGAATAGGATTTATCTGAGGAATGCACTGAAGAAGCAATAAATCAAGAGTGAAGAAGAGAAGGAGTACCACAGTCACAGCTGAAAGCAGCAGAGGAGTCAAGCAGATCCTTTGGTTCCTCCTAGTGCTGAAGGAAGCTGCCCTGTCGTGTAATTGGAAGTCGGACGCTGATTTTGAGCTTAGGTGCATAAGGAGGCCTTGGAATGTTTTTAATAGAACAGACTGTGACACAGAACTTGCTCCAGTTTTAGTGCAAAAACAAAGTTTGCAGGAACAGGTTTATTATAATATTTTCATATGGGTTTTTTCCCCTGCTTTCTACAGCTGTATGATAGTAACAAAACCATCCCCATTAGATCTATTCATTCCACAACAATAATACATACAGTACAACAAAAGAATATGAATGAGCCACAAAATAATGAACTCGTAAAATCTATGGAGGCAAGAAGTCATTTTTTTTAACCTGCTGAGAAATAGACTACAGAAGCATTTAACCAATTATCTGTATACTCTGCCCTTTTCTCTGCATATCTGGAAGCACAGGCTCTCTTCCCTGACACCTCAGGAGAGAAGCTGCCAAGCATGGCTCTGCCTCCACTGCTGCAGCTACACCCACTCCTGTACTCTGTGGCAGCATCAGGGAGCAGCAGTCTCCTTTTTTTTCCTGTGAGTGTGAGTGAAGGTCCACCAGCCCTAGAACTGAGAATCCAGGCACACTGCAGCCAGTGACTAATCCAAGCCTCCATCACCCTGAAATCTGGAGGGAACACAATGAATTCCTCCATAAGGCATATCTACCTTTGTTGATTTCCCAGTAGTGGGGTCTCTCCTTAACACAATGCACTTAAGAAACTGTCATTGTTTCACACCAGATATGTGCATATGTATGGAATTTTTATGAACTACCTCCCTTTCTAGAGATGAACGTTATCTGCTTCTGGTGTCTTTCTCTCTTCAGTTTTGGATCCTTAGTGATGTTCCCATACAAGAGCTCTGTTTATCTCCCTGTAAGTGCCAGTCTGGATTGATTTCCTTTCCTCAGCAAATTCCAGTCACTCCCTCCAGAACAATTCCAAATCTTCCTGTGATCTCTCTCTGGCCGTTGGCTGCAGTCCAGGTCCTTCTGGAATGTGACATCACACTAAGGTCACTTTCTTAAGTGTAGGTTTGTGACTAACTTGTGACAAAAGGGGAAATCATTTTACTTTCTGCTTTCCCCCTTTACTTAACAATGTGCTGTATATATAGATTTCTGTCTCTGTACCAGCTCCTGAAATGTTTTAGTGCTCTTTCACATTTAGCAGTAATATAAAATAGCAGCAGCTCAGTTCAGTGCTTTAGCAGTATTTCTATTACTTCCAGCGTCTGATCCAGCTATTCTAAAGTTGGTTTGTGGATCTCAACATTGTGCCTCTGCCTGCCTTTAGATCATAGGTTTCTCAGTGTCAGCTGTGTTTGTACAGTTCTGACCAAAGATCCTCCTTCACCCACTGCAACTGTCCTGAGACCCGCAGTAAGGTCTGCAGTAAATCTAAATGTGGGGTTTTTCCTGTGTCACACAGAGTGTGTCAGGCTTAGAAATGTTTGTTATACTGTCCTAGGAGATAAATTTAATGCAACTAGCTACTCCCAAGTTTTTCAGTCAGTTTCCGAATCCAGGGAGGCATTTGCCCAACACAGCCACTCAAATGCAAAAACCACAGCTCCAAATTTTGGCTTCACTTCATCTCATTACAAAAAGCAGCTCATGCCCTGCTGTGGAGGAGGTGCAGGATTATGCAGGAGGTCAGACTCCATCATTCTGCTGATCACTTCTGTCCTTTACTGTCTAAAAATAAGTTTTCAAAGCCCTTCTTAGGTCTAATAGAAGCTTTATAAGAAATCCTTGAACTGAGATCCATTTCTGGATTCATGCAAAGAGCTGAATGAATCCATTTACAATTAAAGGCTCTGATCCAGCAGAGAGATCCATTCTTATTCCCTTTACTAACAGTTTTCAAAATTCTAAATGTTGATGCTTCATTCTGCACTTTCTGCAATTTCTTTTAAGTGACTTTCACAAAGGACAGTTGGCTAATATTCAGTAGTCAGCTTTGTACAGGAGCTGGTAGTCACAAAAAGTGCAAAGCAACATTCCAGCAAATTTCCTTGTCCCCTGCACTTCAGTGAGGTTTGCTGTTGCTCATGAACATTTGATTTGCAGCAGCTGCAGAGGTGATATTACCAGCTGCTTCTTATATCCTCAAGCTAATAATTCATTGTACGATAGGAAGCCAGTATAAGAAGATTGAAAATGGCAAAAAAAAGTTTTGGAAAATATCTAATTCCCGAAGTGATTGAGGTTGGATCAACTTTTCTTTTTTTTTTTCCTAAGCCAAAATCACAAACTACTATTTTCACATTATTTTTATGGCAGCTGCTGAATATGCTTACAGAATTTCCACTTAAAAGAATAACCATGATTTTGGAAGAGTTGCCCTGTATTAAAATGTTTGGGCCTAGAATTATCTGGTATCTGAGCAATACAGTATCATATAAAATTCTTGGATTTTAATAAAATTTCTGGATATGGATCAGTTAATAAACTTTGTTTCACCAACCACCTAACAGATACCCAGTTATGACTGCTTAATGAATGTTTCCCTGAAATTAAATCTGGAACATTTCAAACTATAAGACTGACGGAAAAAAAAATAATTCTTTGTAAGAAAAACCCTGTTGCAGATTCAGTTTTACATAGCTGAAGCTCACTTTATTTCAATTGGCAGCATTTTCACCTTTGAGAATCTTCTCATATAGCATTGTGGCAGTCTTTTATGTTCACAGTGATTATTTACTGAACAATATACTAAAATAGGGTGCTGGGAGTGCAAGACCAACTGTTCCCACACAGCCCAGCTACCATAAATTCTGTATCCCTTCTGGACCTATAGGTTCTGCAGGGAAAGACAGGCACAGAGCCTTTCCCAGGGGCAAGTTGAAATGCTTAAACATTACATTAGGACTAAAAGCAAGCAGATTTTGAAGGGGTGCTACACAAATGCAAGTGGCCCAACTGCAAATGTGCTGGGGCACAAAGTGCAGAGCTGCACCTGCAATGGGAGCTGCACCTGCAATGGGAGCTGCACCTGGTGATGGAGCTGCACCTGCAATGGGAGCTGCACCTGCAATGGGAGCTGCACCTGGGGATGGAGCTGCACCTGCAATGGGAGCTGCACCTGCAATGGGAGCTGCACCTGGGGATGGAGCTGCACCTGCAATGGGAGCTGCACCTGCAATGAGAGCTGCACCTGGTGATGGAGCTGCACCTGCAATGAGAGCTGCACTTGCAATGGGAGCTGCACCTGGGGATGGAGCTGCACCTGGTGATGGAGCTGCACCTGCAATGGGAGCTGCACCTGCAATGGGATCTGCACCTGGTGATGGAGCTGCACCTGTAATGGGAGCTGCACCTGGTGATGGAGCTGCATCTGCAATGGGAGCTGCACCTGCAATGAGAGCTGCATCTGGTGATGGAGCTGCACCTGCAATGAGAGCTGCACCTGGGGATGGGAGCCACATGGTCCATGCCAGCTGCCTCCTCCTGGCCTCAGCTGTTGGTGCCAGGTGCATGAGGCCACCAGACAGATATCACCTATGCACAGTCTGGAAGGTGTGCAACATGCCCTGGAGAAGACCGTGACCCCTTGGCCTGCCACACTTCCATCTTCCTTTTAAGAAGGGAAGACTGGAGATTGGGAACAAGCCCCAATGCTTGAGCTTACACTACAACCTGACAGAGGGAAATGCCAGCCCTAGTAAGAATCCAAGCTGGACCAGCACAGGCTTGCTTTGTAGTCCTGTTGTACAACCCTGAGCTCAAGGCAATAAATCAGCTTCCTCGTTCCCATCTTAACACTTTTATAGCCCCTGCTACAGACACTGCCTCATAATATTACCACAAAAAATAATATCTGTGATGATGGTGCAGTTGAATCAGCAGTGAGTGCAACTAAGGCACTGGGCTGATGACGAACAGTGCATCACTGACTGTGGAGAGGCAGCCACAGCTACAGTAATGAAACATTGGGGACTGTGGTTCCTGTGATAAACAATATGCCACTTCCTCGGTGCTTCCACCAAAACATTGTACAGGAGACTAATGATCAGCTGCATGTAGGTGACATAGCAGTTGCCAAATTGCTAATTTATTGGGGTTTGTCAAGCAAATAGCAGCAGTGGCTGTGGAAGAAGTATTAGCGAATGTGAAAATGGATTTTCCTTCATAATTGTCAGGAAATTGAAATACATTGGTAATGAGACAGTTTTAGGCAGCTTCACCTTTTTTCCAAAACCATTAATTAGAACAGTTCAGCTAAGCCAATGGTGTACATTTCTCTTGGGTTCATGAACTGGCCTTCGACAGAAAAACACACAGACCGGAAAAGAGGAAGAAAACACACAAAGGTGGAGCTAAGACATCCTAGTTAGGGACTGGCTTTATTTTTATGGCATAAGTGAAAAGATACCAAAAATGACCTTTTCACTAAACAAATACCTTTCAATCTTGTCAGCTCAACATGAGTGTGGGCATTTCAGCTGCTAGACTGAACTACAAAATGTCACAAACACCAACTGCAGGTGAATCCTCTCTGGTACCGACACAGGGGTTGCAGCGTCATTTTTACAAAAGTAACAAAACAAAATAGAGCTTACTATACCCTCTGAGGAAGGAAGGCAGCAGAACATCTATTCTAAGGAGAACAGAACATCTCCTCCAAGGACAGAGATTTCACAACCTCTCTGTTCACAAACCTGTGACAGTGTTTGATCAGCCTTTGAGAAGACGTCTAAGTGGAACTTCCTGTGTCTCAAATTGTGACAATTAACTCTTGACCTGTCACTGGGCACTAGAGTCTGGCTCTGTCATCTTCACTTTGCTCACCCCAAACTAATCAGGAATTTATGCCAGTGGGTAAGATGCCCCAACTCTTCTCCAGGCTCAGCTCTTTCTACAGTCCCAGCTCTTTCAGGCCCACCTTATATGACAAATGCTCCAGACCCTTAATCTTATTTGTAGGCTTTCACTGGACTTGCCTCAGTACATTTGTGTATCTCCTGTGCTGGGGAGCCCAGCACTGAACCCAGAACTCCAGATACATCTCACAAGTGCTGAGTGGAGGGGGAAGATCACCACCCTCAGTCTGGTGACACCCTGCCTGCTGCAGTACATGGGCACCACCAATCAGGTCCCAGGTGCCAAAAGACAATACAAAACTTGTCACTTATTTTCCAGTTTAGATTGGAAAAGACCTGTAAGATGATTGAGCCCAACTGCACTACTATGTCCACCACAAAGACCTGTCCCCAAGTGCCATATCTACACATCTTGTACACAGCTCCAGGGACGGTGACTCCACACCATATCCCTGGGAACTTTATTCCAATGTTTGACAACCTCTCCTGTGAAGAAATATTTCCTATTATGAAATCTAAACTTCCCCTGGTGCAACTTGAGGTCATTTTCACTTATCTTCTGTTTGTTCTTCTTTTGCACAGTGTGAAGGAAAGAGAGAAAGTTTTTCCTCCTTAATGTCCAAGCATTTGTAGAAGTTGCAAACTACTCAGCCAACCAGCTAGGAATGTGAAGGCAACATCAGAAAGCTGCCTGGGGGAGAACTTTTTCAAATATTCTGGGACATTGTACTGAGGAATTTCTTTTACTCTTGTGCCTAATCTACCTAATCCTCTGCCATTTTCAGATAACACTTGCAAACTTTTACATTTTACATTCAACTATTCAGCTGGAAGCCATGTGGAAGCCATTCTCTAGCCCTTCTCATTGTGCAGAGACTGCATTTGTCAAATGTTGACACTTTTTTTGGCCTGTTTAAGAGACAATCAATTTATAGAACAATTTCAAAAATCTATGTACTTTATCTTCACAAGTCTTTTTAGTTTAGCTTTTGGATTGAAACACTTCAAGCACTTCAAACCAGTATCACATGGCTTTTTGAAGCCTGCTACAGAAATCGTAATAAAAAGCCTGTTGTAGAAGAAGCATAACTAAACACACAAGGAAGACAGGATTCATTGGGACTGGGACAATTCAGTGTCTTCTGCAGACAAGCATTTACTTCTTCCTGATTCACGATTACCTGAAGTATTTCTCTAAGAAGCAGCAGCAAAGTGTCAAAGGCAAGAATTTTAACAGCTCAGCATATGAATAACAGACTTTTGCTGAGACACAGCCAACTGAAGCTGTCATAAGGAAGATGAGGTAGGTTTGTCAGGGATTGAACACTCTAAGCAACTCAGTAGTGCTGGCTGCAGATGTGCCCTGTGCACACACACTTGGGAGAAAGGCAATGAAAGCCCATAAAAATGGAGGTAAAATGAGAGAAACTTTTACAGATGTAAAGGAGCCTGGAAAGGGTGTGGGACTATGACCAACACTAGACTCCTACTCCATTCAGAGAAATGGAATTTTGTAGGTGTTTGAAATAACAGATTTGTAGTTAAAAAAAAAAAAATGCAGGCTCTGTATCAATTCCTTTTTGAATGAAAAAAAAATTGTAAGAGCCTGACTAATACTTAAACCCTCAGGTCAAAGGTACACCTAACTGGGCAGGAGAGAAATTGAGATGCTATTCTTGCTGAGCCAAGGTGGAAAGAAGATAATCATTGAGCTTAATCAAAAATTTAACTGCAAGTATTTAAACAAACCTGGCAGAAGACCTAGAGGCTTTACTGCAGGAGTCTGGGAAGTCTGAGAATGTCTCCAAAGGGCTCAACACCCACAGCTACAATTTTTACTGGGGAAAAGCATCCAAAATAAGGTTGGAACCTGGCTTCTGAATTGCTTGTGTTGGTTTTAAGAGGTTTGATCATATGTTTGCTATTTATAAGAAAGGAGCCAGAGTCAACAAATTTCTGGACTAAAATCTCTGTAACTATAAAAAGCCAAGGCAGATCATTTCTACATATGCATTTTAAGTATCAAGTAGATACTTGATAGTAGATACTCACACAAGAAAGGAGTTCAACTATTGATTTACACAATAAATTTTTTTTATGAACTAGCTTCATTTTTCTTTGGAAGCCTCTCAATGCCTCATATTTCTTGGGTGATGGATAGCTGTCCATATTTCACAGGAAGAGCTGCCATGTATGAAGGCCCCTTTCAGCCAAAGGTATAGAATAGCTGAATATTCTACTCCCACAGAACTGCTGCTTGTGATAATGGTTTACGACTGCACTTGCAGCACATATGAAATCCCTTTCAGAACCAAAGATGATTTTTATAAAACAGATAAAACCAGAACTGAACTCTGGGGCCTATCAGGCAGTAGTTCCATGTGACTGTGGAAGAGTCATAAATCAGGCAAAGATCTGTCCAGCAGTGTAACCCACTTGCCAGCAGAGTTATCTGAAACATTCAAGTTCTGGCAGCAATTTTAACTAAAGAATCCACTGTAATTAACTCATTAGCAGTTGTTCCAATGAGTTTAGCACTGTAAGCCTCTGAGGCTCCAGAAAGCCAGATATTTCAGAGGCTGTAAATTTTGCTGCTTTGCCAGAGAATGTGGCAGATGCTTGTACAAAGCTTTCCTCAGTAAACAGAAGTGAATTCAACCATCTTCCACTTCTTGAGAAAAGGTAGTATTTGTGGCAACCCTTGTTGGCAGAACACATCCTATGGGGCTTTTCCATGGCTACTCAGGCTACATAGCAAGACCAGAAATAAACATACATCCTTTTATGCTTAACAGTCAGGTCTTTCTTTACTTTTGGGGCTAAAACAAAAACCTCCTACAGCTACAGCTCCATTAGGGTCTACAGCAGCTGGCAGTACTGTGTGCAGCAAAGAACAATAGATGTATAACACACAAAGGTCATTTCTGTGACGGAGTGGGACCTGCTCTAACAAGTTATGAATATGTAACAGAAAATGGAGTTTGACAGGTGTTTTCTGTTCTCCAGGCTGAAGTCCTGCACAATGTGGAAAGCTCTTTCCTTTATTGGGTCTTGAAAAAGATACTAAAACCCACTACAGCATCACACCAAGCCCCATATCAGTCAATGCTGCTCCTTGACCAGGAGTGCAGGACCCAAAGGCTTCCCTTGCAAAGCGTCCAGGCAGGAGCACCTTATCCAAGTCCACATTGCACAGCTTCAGGCACTGAGTCAGCACAGGCCACCCCATAGTTGGGGGGCCAACTATGCAGCCACCAATTCAGCCTCACTTAGATCTCACCCAAATTCTCTGTACATATACATGCCCAGGATGCTGGCTAAACAACAGTAATCCCAGTCTGCCAGTGGGACCAGAGGGTCTTTCCAACCTAGGCAGTCCTCAGCATCCCCTGTCCCTTTTCATCAGGGACACAGCCTTCCAGTAAAAACATATTGCAGGAAAAGAGAGGGGAAAGCCACTCCACACCAGGAGAGCTATGCTCTCCATACTTATCTGTTCAGAATCCATTCTTACCAGTATGCCCCAAGGACAACACATGCAACTCTTGGCCTTCACTAGGCTGGACTCCTTGAACATCCCTATTCCATGGGGAGTGTTCTGCTCCAAGTCTTTCTGGCATATGTGAGTTTTACCACCATCCCTGTCAACTCTGCTTCTACCAGTTATGTCATAGCCCTGCCCATGAGAAGCAGGGAGTCACAGAGACATTGTGCTATGTTTTCCTATGGGATTGGCTCTGACATGCACAACAGAGCTAGAAAAGCCTAGCCTGCCCTCAGTTCATATGCCTAGTGCAATCCCTTATACTCTAAGGCAGAGGACCTGGACAGATTGTTGCCTTGAGAATAACAACACGTTTCAGCACTCAAGTTGTTTCTTGAGTATCAGATACTCAAACAGTATCATCTGCATTTTATTTTTTAAATATTGAGAGAAACACTTTATAAACTGTCATTATCTAGTTTGGCAGATAACATACATAGCTGGGTCACAGTTTCTAGAGTTCCATCACAGTTCAGTAGTAGTTAAGCATTTTTTAATGAAAGCTAGAATTTGTAGACACTGACAAAATACCAGAACTGCAGGGGGTGGAAAAACACAAAACCAGATCGTTCTGAACTACTTCAGTGAAAATCACAAGAATTTGCAGTCCAGCGAATGCCTGCCCAAGTCTGGGTACGGATAAAAACAAGCACCCTGGGGTGCTCCTCTAAGTCTTTTAGATCTGGACCCTGCTGACACTAAAAGAGATCTGCGGGAGGAAAGGACAGCTCTGTTATGGAGGCTGGGAGGAACAGGACACACCCAGGGTGCTGGCCTTTGTTCAGCTCTGCCTGCAGCCAGACTCCAGCTTGCAGTAGTGATTATACAGCTCCCAGAGCACCAAAAACATGGTTTCTCAAAAGCCATGAGGAGATGTAAGATCTGTTGGGCCAAACATCTCCCAGACAGTGTCCAGGACAGCTGGCAGCTCAGCCACAGACCAAACAGACTTGGAAGAGGCACCAAACCTCCCCTGATCTGCTGGTGGAGCAGGAGCCTTGTGTTGGTGGGCTTGAGCCTTTTAGGAAGATAACCTTCCATCTCTCCTGTGGTGTTGGCACTAGGAAACAGTTTGTGTAGGGCAAACAGGACACAGACCCCAGAACAAAGCAAAAAGCAGCAGCAAATGCCAAGCAAGACAAGACCTCACTTCAGCTCCATCAGATTGTGCCAGAGAGTTGAGGATACAGCCCCTGAAGCAGCAACCTGGAACCTCTGGTGTAGCTGATAGCTGAGATAGCTGTCCTCACATCTTTAGCTAATTTTCATCTGCAAATAGGGCCTCATCTTGCATGTTTGATGAATAATCTTTACTACTGCTACTGATGTCCTCTTCAGCACAGATAGACTATGCACTTGCCACAATCAACTGTTACAAACCTAGTCTTTCTCAGTCTGCTGCATTCCAATTTTTGGAAAAGACTAAATTTGAAGCTTAATTATTTAAAATAAATTAGTTTCCCTGCTTAAGAGTTAGAGATGTGATTTAACAAGTTGGGGACTGACATTTAAAAGTTTAGCGGTGAGTCAGACTGTGCCAAAAGGGTGCAATTGAGAACAGAGTGAAAAGTGAATGTAAACTCTCTGGAGCTTTAATCTTGATTGCAATATTACTGACAAAACTCAGCCCAGAACTGACCCAGATTCATCTTGCCTACCTTTTTAAACATAGATGTGACACCCCATTTAGAAACTGTTGTCCTACACACCATCTGTAGTTTATGGAGAAAAATCAAGACCTCTGGGGAAAAATCAGCCTGATCTGAAATCCAGATTTCAAAAGCCTGTTAGCAACATTCCCTTCCCTTTTAAAAGAAGTCTCCTGATTACATCACCCCTTGCATCTGTGAACTGTAGGAGTCAGGCTGTTCATAAAAATCTGCTTTAGACACCAGAACATCTAGAACTTACCCTCCCTACTCAGCTTTCTGTCTTGCTGTCCTGCTTGCTCTGTCACTGTCCAGCAATGACCCCTGAGGATTCCTGTGTTCCAGGGGCACACCCCGGCAGGTGCCATTCTGCACACACAGCAGGTATTGCTCCCATCCACGCTGCTGTGTTAAAGCACACAGTTTACACAGCCATCTGGAACACGCCTCCAGCTGATTTTGAGCACCCACAGGCACAGGACTCCAGATGAAGCCTCAGGAGCCTTGTTTAACAGCTGACAGTTTGTGGTGGGCCCCATGGTCACCAGGGACACTGCCTGCTGCCCAACAGGACCCTCTTCTGAAAGGCTGCCCCAGCCTATACTGGTATTTGGGGTTATCCTGCTTTAGCTCTTGGTCATTTTGGCCAGTCTGCTGGGATGCTTCTGAAGAGTAGCCCTGATCTCCAGCCTATCAACCCAGTATCATACTGGGAGGGCTCTGCTTCCCTTTACCATCCTCCAATATATTCTTCCAGGCATTTTAAAAGGTAAAAACATCCCAACTTTGTTTTCTTTTGCCTCTTTCTGAATTCACTCATACAAGGGGGGATCATTACAAAGTGAAATAAGAAACTATGTGTGACAGAGACAGATAATGTGAGACTGCAGGAAAAGGAATTGATTGTGAAAACTTTCACTATTCTTGTGTTTTAAGTGCACACAGACAATGCTAGATTCCTATTTGCCTTAAAGGTACATAAATTTTTACTGGCTTTATTTGCAGGAAGCAAAGCTTAATGTTCAGTATCACAGCACAGTGATAGGGGTCTAAATTGTATAGTCACTGCCTAGATCAATAAAATCAAAATGCAGTTTCAAATTGACGAAATATAAAATAACTTCTCTGAAGGCAAAGAACCAGAACAGTCTACAAGGTTGATGAACCATTGAAGAAAAAGATTCAAGAGTTCTTTCAGTAAAGTTCTTCAATATGTCAAGGTGTAATAAGCTGGTACTTAAAAATATACATTGTACTATGCTTAGCCTGGAAATCAAGAGACCGTACCACTAATATAACTAACCAACAAACTAAATAAATAAATAAATAAATAAATTGTAGTATCAAAACATTGTGATGCAAATCATTTTGCATTTTCTTCAACAGGGAAAAAATACCATTTCCTGCAGTGAACTCAAGGTGAAGAGGGATTAAAGTGATAACATTCAAAAGAAGCACATTTGTTTATATCATCTAAAATAAGTGAAGAATAATGACACAGAAGAAAATGTCAAGATGACAGTGCAAGCTATGGAAGATTTTAAGATGCCCTTTTATGCTGAAAATAAATGATAAAATAGCACTTTCCAGTTCCATGTATCTGTATTTTCCCTAATTTTTCTCCAAGATTCACCACATTTGTAAGTGGTTACTGTTTCAAGGCGATCAGACTTGCAACACATCTTATTTTATAATTGGGATACTGCCCAGTTTCAGAATTCCAACAGGAAATAAGGATTCTGCAATCACAGTTTGTAGTTAGAGATAAGAAAACATAAGTAGTCCCTATCCTATAAACCAGCTCCTCAATTAAGGAAAACTGAGATCCTAAGAAGATCTTTTTGTTTCTGTTTTTTCCCCAGAAAAAAAAACCCAATAGGATAGTCTTTAAAGCACACCCACATTACATATGGAAAATCTAAATCCAGGTGTTTCATTGGTATTGATTACCCCAGGGACCAGAACACAGGTGTCACAGGGCAGTGTCCTATGAGGAATCATACAGTGCCATTAGGAGCATTTTGCAAATGGTCTGTGAGCTGGGAAGAGCAGGAGCACATCCACATATTGAACAGGTGCCTTGGGAGTTCACAGGGTGAGAAGCACCTCAGGGCTGGGAACAGGACACTGGGGTCAGGCTCCAGATTTTGAGGATTGAATTCCATATTAAGAGATTGCTTTCCACAAAGAGAAGCAAGTCACAAGAATACTGGTTGGAAGACACCTCCAGCAGTCACCCAGAGCAGCCTCCTGCCCAAAGCAGGAGCGCTGCCAGCACCAGCTCAGCTCTGCCATGGCTTTGTCTTGCTCAGTTTTGAATACTCTGTCAGGTGAATGGCACCACCCACCCAGAGATAAGGCTTCTTCTCAGGTCTGATCTGAGCCCTGCAAGCTTCAGTGCAGCCATTTATCCCTTGCCATATGTTTTGATTCCACCAGGAAGACTTTGGCACTGTCATCTCTATCCCTGTTCTTTAAATAGCTATACACTGCTCTATACCACACCTGCCCTCTGAGTTCTTCACTGATTCCCTCAGACTCTCACTGTAGTCCCTGTTGACCCACTGAACCCTCTTCTGAATGTAAAGGGCTGCTACTGCTCCTCTGAGGGATATCCAAACAAATCAGGAAGCACTACATTAGGTCACTTCAAGGTTTTTTGCCTTTTCTTTTCCTCCTCTGAACTTCTTTTATAAAACAAGCATATTACCACAAAAAGTTGAATGATACAAATTAACCTTATCTGATAAAAATTAACATGACACAAAAGCTGTTCCAATGATCCATGACAAAATGTGGGGTTATCTTCTTTACTTGAGGTGCTTAACAAAGACAAAGAAAGAAACAAAGGAAGATTTAAGCCTAGGCTATTCTTTTTTTCCCAGATGATAATTGAAAAAAGCACCTGAAAAGAGCAATTAATCTTCCTTATCTGAGCTGACTTATCATAAGAAGCATCGCCTTCTGGAGTTGTCTGTTCACTTCATTGCTTACAAATGGAGGGTGATAGACTTAGGCTCAGACATCAAGCTTAGTGTAGATGACTCCCATGTTACTAGCAATGTTTGCAAGCTAAACAGACAAGCTAAGTTCCTCTCCTAAATTCAAGCTGGTTTGATAAAGCAAGCAGGAGGAAAAATGTGGTTATGTTTTGATAGAACAAGAAGCAGTTACAAATCTAAATGCAAAGATGGCATTAGTGGTGCAATTTGCATCACTCTCCAAAGCTAATGTGCAGCCATTACAGTTTCTTTTACAACAGTGTAAAATGTACAGTATATCTTTAATTCAAGAGTTTGCAGAGTCTGGGAAGTTTCACTCCTTTCTTACCAGAGTGGACACGCTAACTCTGTTCTCTTACCTCATTCACCTCCTCTATGAAATTCCTATACATTATTATAGAAGGAACAGATGACATCTAATTTTATTCTCAGTTGCACATTATTTTATATGATTTGTCAATATTACACTCATGAAGCGCAGAAACATAAGCCCTTCTCCACTAAAAAACACTCCAAAGCCTAAGTTCTAGTGTTATTCCTACCCCTGCAATATCATGGCAGATTTAATCTATCAGCACATTGCCTGTTTCAAAGCTGACAGCAAAGAGTAAGAGCATTGTGAGGGGTCATCACATTTCACAAATGCTTTGGATGGGAGAGGTAGATCAAAAAGCATTTTTGGCAAGGAAAAAGAGGACCCCTAGGAACAGAAAAGTAAGAAAAGTACTGTAGTTAAGAATCTCTCCGTCTCCTCTCTCCAGAGCAGAAGCAGTGAGGAAGTGAACTGGAACCCTGGCTTGGCCTCCAGCAGCCAGGAGGTGTGATGGACTGGACTAGACCAAGACAACCAGGAACTCCCCAGGCAAGTGGGCCAGGGAGGAAAGATGAAGAGAGTTCCCTTCACTCCCATGCAGAAGCAGCCCTTCCTGAAGATGTGATACAGTGTCATCTGAAAGTCATTATGCAAATGGTCTGATTTCTAGATGAGGTGTTTTTCAAAGCTCTTAAATTGTGCAGATCAGTGTTGGATGACTGATATTGCCATTCTGTCAAAGAGAAATTGTTGGGACCAGTGAAAAAACTTAAATCTTTACTACTACAGTTCTTTTTCTTCTAAAAAATCTTATTTTAAGTTCATTTATAGATGGGAACACCTCTGAAACAAAGTAGATGTTATAAAATTGAAATTCTGTGCTTTTTAACAGAAACACTGTAGTTCTGCCTCAGCCAAAATTATTCGAAGGAGAAACATATTTAACTGATGGGATGAGAAATTCAGTGTGGCAAAGATCTTTTTCAGCCTTGATAAAGTCTGAGCAAGAAAGAGAACGAAAGAGAGACAAATTCACGTAAGCACTGGCACTGAAGATACAGAGGTGGGGGGAAGGGCCAGAGAGAGATGGACATTTAATACCACATTTTTGGCAAAGACTCATATCCTATAATTTTAGCTATCAACAGAGCATCCTCCAGAGAGCGGTGCAAAGCACAAATTCAAATTCCTCCCAGTCTGAGAAGCAAAGACAAACCAGATTGCTAAGAAATAACAGAAAAAGGGATCTGTATTTGTTGACTGGAGTTAAAGAGAAGTATTCATTTTCTTCTTTCAAAATTAAATAGATTTATATTTGGCTTACAAAAGGTTTTCTGGTCCACAATGGTGCAAAAAAAGAAAAAAAAATTTAAAAAAATCCAGCAGAGAATTGGTAGCAAAAGCAAAATACCTCAGAGTTAAGCCCTGTGCCATACCTTGCAGTCACGACCTTCAGCTCCAGCAGGTTCTGCCTTCTCCAGCTCCCTTATCTACCTTTCTATATAACAAGTCCAGCTCACAGAAAGTGAGTTCACTGAGCACATTTCCAGATCAAAAACCTTATTAAAGGAACATAATGTGAGGAAGATAGGACCAAGTGATTGACAGTAATTGTATTAGAAATGGGAAAGGCTGCATAGCCCTTTTTGAAATGCAGATTTTGCAGGACTGTGAGAGGTTGAGATCCAATGCTGCATTGGGCCCATTAAACTGCTTTTTAGGCCAGAAGGGATATCTTTAGAGTCTCACTTCACAGACCACAACATTTCACTGTTTAATTCCTTCATTAAAGCAGTAAGAGTTCATTGTGCTGTATCATATCTAGATTTAAAAGGATTTTCAAGGAAAAGAATAATCTATAAAACTCCTAGATAAAGTTATTCCAGCAGTTATTTAGCCTTGCTTTAAAAAGCCCTCTTTTTTGTCACCTGAAATAATCTGGTTTTAGAGATTGAGTAGCATCATGCTTTCATTCACTAGATTAAATTGTCATCCTGTATCAAAAAATGTCACTGTGTAGCAACTCTTAAACCATGATAAAATAGCATGCCAACCTTCTCTTTGTCAAAATAAAAAGACTGTGCTTCTTCACTTCTCACAGGCAGCATGTCCAGACCTCTGACTGTGCTGGAGGCTTTTCAGAGGCATTTAAAACATCAGCACCACAACTGGACTCTGACCCCAGCAGCAGTTTCACCAGGACAGAAGTGACATCATACCTTAACTCCTACACGACATCTCTTCACCAGCCATATTCAGGTATCCCTGGTTTCCTTAGTGCTCGACACAGGGTGGTTCCAGAGTTCCCTGACAGCACAATGGCTCTGTACCACCAGAGAGAGGTGGCAGCTGTGGAAAACAAGAGCCTGAAACACCAGAGTGAATGTTGTCTTACAGAAGACTACATTGTGGTGATGCCTAAAGGCTTCTAGCTTTTTTATATATTTGTAGCTTTGTAGATTTTTAATACATAGTGGTATAGTTTCTAGTACTTTCCCTACCCTTTCTCATATTTTAGAATAATAATCTAACCCTTTCTAACCCTTTCTGAGTCTTATTCTCAAGAAGAGAATTTCTGACAAGGACATCTTGTTTTTCACCAGAATTTGAGAGACATAATGAAATACAGAGCAAAGAAACCCCTAGACCTACTCCAAGAGGCAGACACAAGGGTGGGTTAGTGGGGCAACTGATCTCTTCTTGGATGTACCTGCTAGATATAGTAATTAATTAACCTTTTTTAAATTGCAGAAATCCTGTATCACGTGTGCATAGCCATTTTTGTGCACCTGAAGGCTTCCATTAAAGAACTGCTTTTTATCTTGTCCCTCTTAATACTGTTTGGAAAGTTTTTGTCTCTTGATTCTAGGCAACAGTGGAGTCAGAAATACCTGAGCTAAGTTTTAGAAACTTCACTGTGACAGCATGGAGCTCTATACAGCTAAATTTATCTTGTTTCTTGGCAGTCTACAGCATAGGCATACTGGGTAAGATTCATCTGGCCAAGTGTAGACATACACATCTGAGCCAGACACCCTTGGCTCCTATATGGACATCTTCTCTGAGAGTAGGTGTTTGAAATAGATTACATGAGTCACCCCTTAAAAGAGCCTACTTTTCTCCACAGATCACACAGGGAACTTAGAATAGCTCAGAGGTAGGCACCTCCAGGCTGTAGTAAAGTTTGCCAAATTGAATCCCACTCCCTCCAAAGAGAGAGGATAGACTCTTGAAAAAACACATCAGAAAATCTCAGAAGTCCGGGTTTTGCCTTTTTCTTCTTTCCCTTTCCATCAGGCTTGGTATGAAAACACAGAGTGTTTGAGGGAAAATTGAAAAGAGTTTGTCAAACTTCATCCTTCAAAATGCATCTTTCCAAGTACTGTAGTATTAGTACTGCTTCACTCCAAACATATATGTACTAAGAATTTCAAATTAATTTGATTTAAAGACTCTCTAGTTGTAAGATACACTTTTCCATATAACTTTCCTCCTTGTTTAAAACTAGCAGCCTTTTGTCATTTTAACATATTAGTAGTGTCTTCCCTTTTTTCTGTATGATGTCAGATAGGTCTGGAAAAAGATGAGTGAACACTTCAGTTGTTTGCATTATGACACTAATGTATAACAGGGGACTGCACCAATTGCAGCTTGGTTATTTTGGAGGCTTTCCTGTTTCTTATGTGATTTTGGAAAGCAACAACAGTTATGTGCAATGTGTTGCTTAGGAACTACATACTAGATACTCCATGAACCAATAATTATTACTGCAGCTGACCTTCATTTCTCTGTAGACATTAATAGAGTACATATTTTCATTTGGACTTGGGAAAAAAACCCAACAACTTAAAACACACAAATCCAGATAACAAACTATTTCTGCTTACAACTGTCTAGCCTCATACTGATCAAGTGGGAATAGTGTGTAAGTGATGCTCACAACTTGAGATTCCAAGGGGTCCATTCACCTTCTTCATTTCTTTGATTTATATTGTGAGAACAAAATGATTGGGCAGGTTGAGCCCATGGAGATAAGGTGTTTCAAGATTTAGTTCAAGAGATTTTTAAATGAAGTTGTCTGCTACACATTGCTTCAGTAAAAATAGAAGAAATTATTTTTAGCTGAAAAAAATCCTCATTTTTATTCTTTTCTTCCTTTAGATAGCAAAAGGTAGTATTTTATATTAAAATGGTTATTTTCACCCCTCTTCTGTGCTGTTCTCTTGAGATGCAGTAGTTTAAGAGAATCAGGAAGATGTGGCCACAGAAATGCCATTCATTTCCCAGTGTCAATTACCCAGTGTGCTACTGACTTTAAAAGTTGAGCTAAGTGAAAGAGTTGGAAGACACTCACAAATACAATATTGCTGTTGTCCTCTCTTTGGTTACTCCAATACACTGATCTTCCACGTGCAAAGTTTTCTCTTACTGGCCCATCAAGCACGTGCATTTGAAAGAAGTAATACTTTTTCCTGTACTACAGCATTATTTCTCCTTTCCCTTGTTTGAAGAAGACAACCATAGATGTTCCTATTTTAAATGACTGAAAATGCAAAAAATACTCAATATTGCTCTAAAGCAAATTAAATTAAAGCTTTGCCTTTGAACTGGGATGGAACATTATAAGTCGAATTTTCATTTAGTTTGGGGTATATTTAAACTTGAAGTTTTAGGTGTTCTTTTGGTCTTTCTCAGCAGCTTTTTTAAGTTTCAGCAATGAAAAATGTTAGCATGCAAAAGCTTAAAAGTATAGTATTTCTGAGTACACAAAATGAAATGTACCTTTTACATCATACCATAAAATTAATTATGCCAGAGAGAAAGCAAACTTGTGTTATACAAACTCTCAAAGATTTCTCCATGAAAAGAATTCAGACCAACAATCAACACAGACATTTGAAACTGCATTGTTACAAATGTTTTCTTCTCAGAATTTATGATTAATGTAAATCTGAATTCCACACTGCAAGATAATGCTGAATACACAAAAGACAAATTATGGCAAGGTAGATTTCAAATAGAAGAAACTATGAAGTATTTAAGAAACAAGATTACATAAACAGTGCCACATTATAAGCATCCAACTTTTGTGGTAGAGTCCATTTTTATTTAATAAAACACGATACAGGACCATTTATGGATTAAAGAGCAAGAACCCCATTTTTAGTCAGAAACCAAATAGTTCTTTGAATGAGACACGTACCCCCATGTATTTACATGAGTTAAAAATGACACAAAGTCTTATCTAAAGAAATCATTTTTACTTGCCAAGTTGTCAAACTTTTTTATGAGTGATATCTGAGTTTCCTCAGTCATCTGTGATTGGTATACACGCAGCAGTAGTCAACTTTTTCACCATGTAACAGCCACTTGTTGGCTGACTTGATTATTTTTGTTGTGGATAGGACAAATTACATTGCACTGGGCTTTGTTGTGGTACAAGGCCTGTGTCATCCCTTTTCATTACTATACTCTTTTTCAATAGACTCACACAGCAGCTACATTAATTATAATGAAAATTACTAATTATAGTAGTAATACTCATTATGTTGCGCATATATTAACAGCACAAGCAGCACTTGATTCCTGGTGTACAGCACACTGGAAATTCAGCTTGATTTCTGTGGCTCTTACTGCATGCCAAAACTGCTCTTGCCCCCAGACAGCCAAGGTCCTTGTGTTACAGAACAAGTTTGTTTCAGAATCAGCACTAACTTGTACATTCATTTTAATACCTTGAAACTTGAGCATTTTTTCCTCACTTCCAGATTTCCTCACCCCTTGGCACTGGTCAACTCTTCAAAGCACTGCCTGACAAGGAGACAGAACAACAGCCTGAACAGAGGCATCCTGCTGGGAAACAGCAGTACCTCCCCAACACACATCTGCCACAAGTTTCTTCTAGCCCATTATTAGGACCAGTACTCATAGACCACGATTTTTTAAAAAGTCTAATTTGATTTCATACAACAATATTCCACCTATTCTATTCATTCAACAGGCCTAGTGCCATGATTTAGGAGTGTGCTTTTACAACATACACAGAAAACATTTTCCCAGGGTGCAAATTCTCCTATGGATCAAAATACAGAAGCCAAAAAAAAAAAATATCCAGGATTTCATGTTTCCACCTTGGGAAAATTTTGTGTTTCTATCCTGGAAAAATACCAAACAGTTGAATAATTGCATCTTCTGCAAAGATTTTCCCCACAAGATCAAGTCTGAGAGCTTGTTCTGGTGAGGCCCAATAGTCTACAGCCCTGTGTGCTGTCACACACACACTGTCTCTTACCAGGCATGGTTCTGCAGCTCAGAGTCCACAAAGAGGGGCAGGGAAGCAACTGGAGAACAGAAGTTGCTGCAAAAATTGAAAGAAAGACAACCCAGTAGGAAAAGGCACCAAGATGAGCAGAGGAGAGCCCATGTAATGGTCTCCTCTACTCCTCAAAAATATTTCTTTATAGAGTCATGGCTTCCCCAAACTACCAACAGCTTTCTGTGTCAGAAAAAAAAAATAAAAAACCAACAACCTTATAGCAAACAAGCAAGCAAAAACCAAATGGCACAATACATATGATTTGTCTTGAATACTCAGTAGCAGCTTTAAATGGACTGAATAAACAATAAATCAATGACTATAACATGAGCACAGATCTGCCTCCCATGTGCTACCCGGTATATATGAACTTATTTCCATTAAAAAATTCACAAGGATTCACTTCTCTCTTAATAGGGACAAGGCAAAGGAAGGGAAGAGATGATGGTTTAATGCAAGTTAAGGATGACTGTCTAGAGCTGTTCCATTATTTGCCTGGATGTCAAGCACACCCAAAGCACATGGCTTTTGTACACACCAGGTAAAAAGAGCTTTGCAGGGTGCTTACTGCTGTAGGGCTGTCCAAGACCTTCCCTTAGCTGCAGCATTTGGCATAGTTATTGCAACAATCCTGCACGACGCCTGTGTGCTTTTCAAAGCCCTTTTCCAAGTCTCTGCGTGATTTAACTGAGAGCCAATATTCTATTTCCACAATATTTTAAGTTAATGACAAAAAAAATCTTGGACATATCTTATTACTCTGCTCATTTTTTCCCCCAGGGCCTTTCTGCTGCCTCTGACAGCTTTCTGATTGCAGCCTTTCCTCACCCAGCAATGCCTCAAGTTTCATCATCCAAATTACTGTATTTTAAGTCCCCTGCAGTAACTGTGTTTATTTCCAATATCCCAACAGGAAGACCCCCATCAAGATGAGTCATTCTTATTTCCAAGGGTGTTGTGCTGAGGCTGCTCAGAGGAAGATGCAGCAGCAGCTGCTTTGTATTAGCCTAGTGGGGGGAAAAAAGCACAAGGCCCTGCTTTCAGCTAAATTTCTTTCCAGCAAGACAGACATTTCTTTCCATGAAATGATGAAAATTACAAACACTCACTGTAACAAAAACCCTGTTGGAAGCACCAGAGTCCTGAAAACCTCTAGAATTGTGCCATGATGTGCGGAAAAGGGAAGCGGCTATTTTAAACTTGCTGCTGTCTGGGCAGAAAGCGATGCTTTGCTGTGAACTGCTGGGCCTCTGAACTGTTCATTCATGCGTTATTTTTTGGCAGCCTTCACCATTTCCACTGAATCACTGGCAGCAGCTTCACTAGAGAGCAGGTAATTCTGACCCTGCAACTTCTCTACCACTATTAATCACAAACAGATTTTTAGCTGCCTCATAGCAGTGATTATTCGGAGCTGTTTTATGATGGTGTAATGCTGCCATGAAATCTCACACATTCAGATTCCCTGAAGATTCAGAATAATCCTTGTTCTCCACTCAAAGAGCACAAGAAAAACCTTTCAGCATGTTACTGCTGTAGCACAGATACAGCCAACTCACGCAGACCTTCAGACAATGGAGCTAGAATTGGGTCAAGATGCAGCAGAAGTCTGACAAGTTTTGATTCTAAATCAAAGATGGATTTCCAGCTCTAATTCTGTTACCTTTGAAAAGACTCCTTGCATATTATACACAGGTTGCACAGGCTAGTCACTGGAATATCATACCATCTACTCTTGGGCTCCAGAGAGAAAGTTAAAAATAAACAAATGCCTTTGTGTATCAGCATAAGAATCCCACATTTCCAAAACTTCGAACATCAGTGGAAAATTTGCCACCATATGCATGAATTCTTAGGTGTGATACGAGGTGGCTTTCTGGAGCAGTTAGTCGGTGATATACAAAATGAGGAATCCTGATCAGTGCACAGAAAAAAGAAGCAAGGCCACCCAACAAGAAGCTGAATTTCTGAAGTGCTGCTGAAACTGGTATGGGCGGTTCTATAAACAGTGGGACAGCCCGAGGTCAGAGACACAGGATACCATTTCAGAGAGGTGGTGGGGAAACATCTTCTCTTAGAGTCCATCTCACACATGTAACTTTGAAAGCTGTCATTTTAATTGCACACATTTGTTACATTTGTTCTTCCTAGCTAGTCTTCTACTCCCAAGTGGAATGGAAGTGGTGCCTGATGGGCTGGTTGGAAGATTAGGGATGTCTTTGTTTTTTGCTCTTAATGTTCTTGCTGAATTTATTTATAGCTTGGCTGGTTATTAGAACTTGTTCCATATGGTAATCTGGCAATGCCAAGCAAAGGATTTAAAATTAAAAAATAGATTATTTCAGCAAGAATATATATTTTTGTGATTTGGAAATTCACTCAAAAGTATTGGAACCTAATTTAACCCAGCTTTTCAGGGGAGAAGTGAGGGAGGAAAGTAGCCAGAGGGTAAATAGGAGATTATATGAAAGCAGAAATTTCCTTTCATGTTGTTGGAAAGTGGCCCAAAAGCTCATTGTGTTGAAGCCTACTTCAACAAGAAAAAAGAAGACAGCTTTTCTGGATTAGAGGGTTTTCCAGTCTTCTGCTTCTGCAGGAAATGCAGCTATGAACCCCTGGGAGGAAAGCAAAAAGAAAACAACCCAGGAAGCAAACAATTTGGACCCAAACTAAGACAAATTAGATAGGCGCCCATATAATTAGAACAGAAAATACTAATAAACGACATATTTGGGTGTTTAAGCATATAGAGAAAAGGCTGTTCTGCAATGCCAAGGTGACAATAAAAAATAAGAAATTATATACATCTAGGTTACCTTTAAAATTATGCTTTAATGTTTCAAATGGCATAACAATACCACAACACAGGCTTTTGGCCCTGTTTCAAAGGTGTCTGGAATAGAGTTGACCAAAAATCTCAGATACATATTTGATGAGGGGGCTTTGACTAGAAAAGAGAATTTTCTGCTTTGTAACTGGTTAGAATAGAGATTTTGTTTGCAGCCATCCTTCAGCATATATTTATAAAAAAAATGAAACACACAAGAAAAACATAACAAAACAGAAAACAGATTTCCAAGTCCCACATGCTTTTGAACAAATATGTCAAAATTTCCCTGGAGTATTCAGACCAGGATGGCACAAGCACTGGAAAAATATATTGTACAGACAGCATCAGTAAGCAAAAATTGCATTTTTATTACCAATAAAGTAAAAAGTCTGAACTCACAGAAAAGAAAAAGTACTTCTCCTACAGACAAATTATTAAAAAAAAATGTTTAAAGTGAAGACAACATTTTCTCTTCCTCCAATTACAAAATGGAGACCTATATGTAGAACAGAAAAGACTAATCAGTACAATCTTTGCCAAATTCTGACGAAAACTTTCCAGGATTCAATATTATCACTAGCAGTAAGGTCAATGTAACATTGAAGCAAGACTGATTGCAGCCATTAGGTTCGCTTTTTTGATTTCATAGTCTTTTGTAAACCCAAGTAAAAACACACAGAAATCAGGTGTGCTGGTGATTATGTTTCTAGCTTGGCCACTGTGCAAAATACAGTAGCCAGTAGCATCAGCCAAAAAATGCAGGTATTAGTGTACTGATAAGTAAATCAAACTTTGGGTTTCATTTCCTCACCTTGAATTTAATGAACAAAGGAACTTGTTACAAAACAAGTCCTAAGAGGAGTGCTGACGCATACTGCTCTCAGTTTCAAGGCTTCTAAAAAAGACATTCAGTTATTGTGTTAGATGGAGTTCTGAGCAAAGTCCAAGATTTTGGATCTTTTAAAGAAGTCTGTGAGAGCTGATTGGCTTATGGGGTGTTCAGGAAGAAAACAAAACTGTTCCAGGGAAGGGGGCCTGACACACAGAGATGGAACATCATCTGACTTGATTATTGGGTTGCTGCTATTAACAAGACCCAGCCAGGGGTTCCCAGGCCCACCAGAGAGGTGGGGAATCTGTCCCAGCCCGTGGGCATCCCCTCCAAGCCAAGCAGCAAGGGGATGCTGGTGTTCCCTGCCCAGCACACAGAGGAAGTGGCACAACACACTGAGGGACAGCATTATGGTGGGTCAAATCATCCTGTCCCTGTCTGCACCCACACAGTGACAGAGCCCTGAGGCACATATCCCCAACAGCCTGTCCACCAGGAACATGTCCATCACCCTCCAGTGAACCAAAGAGATGAGTGGGTGCAGGGATGGACAGAAACGTTCCTCGGTTCCTGGGCAGCAAGAAACCCTGCTGTAGGAAATGTCACAATTTCAAGTGGTGGTTCAAACCAGCTCAATACACCTGAATAGAAAGCAGACAGTACATCAATAAAACTGCACTGGATGTTAGTAGTGCTCAGGCAAATTTTGTACACCATATATGAGGGGAGAAGTTCTCTGCTCTTCCCCTACTCCAGCAAAATCCATGTGATTTTCATGCCATACTTTCATGCCAACTCGTTCAATAGTTTGCTCTTCAACACATCTCAACTGTCATTAAGGTGACACTAATTACAAGGAAAAGCCCTTGCTTGTATGAAAACATATCTTTATATTTACAACTGTTTTCACTTTAGGACTGCCCAGCAAACCAAGGCACAATGAGTTTAACAATTACAGGTTTGTTTCTTGCAACAATTGAAGGTTAATGATTTTCTGTTCCAGTCTTTCATGCTAAGGCCAAACTGGGAAGTGTTCTAGGCAAGTGGGACCACTGACAAAACTCACAATCTCCAAGACAAGATTCCTCTGCCCTAATCAACAGGAAAGTCAGGGGCAAAGACTACTGCAACATAGAAGTGGCGGCCAACTAAATTCTATTTCCTTTTATCCCCACATGAAACTTCCTCCTGAGACACACTTTCACACATATGTTTTATAAAAGTGTAAAGGTAAAAGACATATTAAGGTCATAACAGGGAATAATAGCACATCTGTGAAAATTCGATTTCTGTGTAAGTATATGCTGCATTTTCTAGTTTCTTTCCTGATCCTACAGAAGTCAGTATCTAGTGCTTGCCATCTCAGGTATGCACCAGTTTTCTTTTACAGGGAATGCAGTACTAATAGTGTTCTTATCCCTTCCAATAGAGTGCATTGCAGCAGTAAGAATACTTCAGGCAAAATAGGATACATCCACAAAATAGCTTACATCCACAGCACAGGACATGTAAGGTCAAAAGCTTTCCTTGATTATGGATATCCCAGTTGAGATACCACCCACCTCATTTTCTGAGACTACTTAGCACTCTCTCTGCTATTGCACTGACAGCAAAAACTTTATGGACTGCAGTTATGGCCATGAGCGCTCTGTATTTTCTAAAATAAGATCCCAAGAACATTTAGTCTAACAAAAAATTAATTACAAGCTTGAGTCGACGAGAGTGTGGTTAGTGGGTGTACTGGCATTATAAGAGAACTCAGAAGCACCAGCAGAGAGATTGCCAAGATCTCCTTAAATGTGCTCACCTCTCCCCAGAACGAAACCACTTGTCCCATCCTCATCCAGTTCCTTGTATCATTCAGACAACCCAGACAACAAAAAATATACACTTTGGTGTTAGGACCACCACTCCAACTAACCATTCCTTGACATAATTCACAGATAAGCAGTTTCCCTTCAGAAAGAGGTGCCATGGTGCTTAGCCATGCATTGCTGCAGATGGATTTACATTATTTCACACCACTGAACAGGGAGGTCTCCTGCCAGCAGCAGACACAGTGCCAGGGTGAGATCTATATGTGGATTGTGGACCCTCTCAAGTGCCTGCATGATTCTCCCAAGTAGGAGCACAGAGCTTTTTTCCACCAGCTGACAAAGGATGATAGAGTGGGAATGAGAGCAGCTCCTTCCAGGTCCTTTGCACACAGCCTGTCAAAGCCATGAGCAAGTAGGTCTGTGGAACAGCAGTGCTTTCCTTCCTGCCACAGAAAAAGAAGCAGGACTTCGATCTTCATGGAGGATCACTGAAGAAAAAGGGAAGATGCTCAGATATAATCCAGTCCATGAAATTAGAAAGTATTTGGGATAAGAGGTGTGGGACACAAAGCAATCCCTGCCCCTAGCTGTGTGCTGTCTGGGGAAAAAGGCTGAGAGGAATCAGTTTTATTACCCCATGACTTATGTGAGCCAGGGGAAATACAGGGACACTTCTGACATGCATCATTTTCAGTGAAACTGCATAGCAGGTTCATACCACATCCCTGAGAGACACACCTCTGTCTCTCAATTGCCTGCATATGAATGAATTACAGGAAAAATTATGTGCTGCTCAGTCTTGTTCTACTCCACAGGTACTAGATCCTTGCTGCCTGGCCTGAAAAGAGAGATGAAGTTCAGCAGTCCTCACTGGGAAAAACCTTGGCAGTGAGGTATCCAGCATTCCATGAAGCCCAGAGGAAACACTTTCAAAAATATCAGGAGAAAACATCTAGAATCCAGCTATAACCAGCTTCCTGCTGCTTTCATCATGTCTTCCTTGCCCTGGAACAGCTTAGCCCTCCTACACTGCAGAAAATGAGTGGTGAGGGGAGAGGATATTAAGTGGTAAATGAGTGGACAAGATGGACACGTCAACCACTCAAAGTTGTAGCTTCCATATGCTAACACAGGAAAAGAAAAATAGAAAGCTATCAAGGTAGTGTCAGCATGTAACCCTGATGACAGATCATTACACATTAACCCAATTCCTTCCAAGAGGAAAAGTAAAGGTTACAGGAGTAGGAATTCCCCGCTGCAGGGCTGCAGAAAAACCTCAAAGACTGTTTCTTTATTCATGGCAGGGTTTAAAAGATAGTGCCTATTGGCTCTGGCACAGCTACTATATGAGCACACACACAAGCACAGGCAGCATACTCAGCCCTTCTGTGCTGTAGTATCAAAACAATGTTTGCATAAGCCTAGGAAACCCTCAGCTCCTATCCCACAGGGGACACTCAGGCAAACCATAGAAGTGTGTCTGAACGTATTTCTGGCTTCCTACATTTCTGTGCTACTCAGCATTCTTCTTGAGTCTACCCCAAATCTGCAAGCCCATATATACATACACTCTCTGGAGGCCTGCAAAACACTCTCTGAGCAAGCATTAAAACATGTGGTTTAACTTTTCTGAAATTATTACAGCTTAAAATGTTGGAGCAAAATAAATGAAAAGGGGCCAATGTCTGGATAGACTGAAACCCATGCATGCAAAGGTTCCAGCAATGGAAGGGGGCTCTCCAGTGCAAAATGAAATTCAGCCCTCACCTCATCTTTCACTTCATTCAAAACCTTTGCTGCTTGATGATCAGTTAAGTTTCAAAAAGCTGCTCTGTCTGTGAGCCACAGTGGCTGTTCAGACACACATATATGGGTGTGGAACAACACAATGCAGCATGGAAGACTGCAACCACAGGGAAAACAAGTAACATGCACAGGCATCACAGAGCTGCAGCATGAAACAGTTCAGCAGTGACCTTACAGCTCTCAGTAATACCTAAAGAGCTGCTGTTTTCTCCAGCAAGCATCGCTTGGAGAAGTCTGGAGCCAATCACCCTCTTCAAGGAAGAAAATTTCCTCCATATCATGCCTTGTCTCCAGTGAAAACACCATTATAGCACCACTAACCTGAAGGATCTGAAAAAAAATCCCATAGTATGAAATAGTTTAGGTTTATAAGACAAATGTGGCCAGGCTTATCTATTGACCAACTTGTTTTTCAAATATTTCTCCTGGTTCCCAGAAGATGCCCAAACTCTTTGGCACCAGTCACAGCTGTGCTGGACACCATGCTAAGAAGTGAAGAAAATACATGGCCATGGTGCAGTGTACACTTTTTGGTCAGCCTAGAGAGATCACATGAGTGATAGATAGCTTGCAACCACTGCCTGTGACACGGATCAATACCAACAGCCCAGCCAGGTAACACATAACGCTTTGTAGGTGTCCTGGGGTAGCTCTCAAGTCTCTGTTTTCAATTCATCAAGGCTCTACCCAGAATTCTTGCAGCACCGTTGTCACATGTTCTCCCTCAGCACAGACAAAACTGCTGAGCCTGTACTAATGTTCTTTACCAAAATACAGAGTAACACACTGCCATCACCCGCCACTTGGCTGCTGTCAGTGGGAAAGAACTGCAAGTAGAGACAGTCACTTTACCACATAAAAGAAGATAGAGGTGCAGGAACTATCAACTATTTAAAAATTAACTGCATATCTCTCAGGCTGGGAGAACCAGGAGATGAGGCACTTGCAATAACAGCATCAGCAGAGTCCCGTGAAAGGAAAGTTGAGTTTGATGCCAAGCCCTGTGCGCCTGATCCTTTGCTGCAGATGATCCCACAGGACCCCCGCTATTCCCTACAATGCCTTGGGGCATTCTTGTACTCTGCTCTGCAACAGAAAGTGGCAGCTGCTTCCCCAGGACAGCCTGGTCTTGAATCCTCTTAACTGCAACTTCATGTTCTTACAATCAGGCACTGTGTCAAAACAATGTCTTTTGGTTTATTTTGTTGTTTTATTTATAAAAGATAAACACCTCATGGGAAGGGCAGGCTGGAAAAACACAAATCTACACCCTTTCTCCATTTATTAAGACTCGTGAAAAGCAAATAAATGTTTTGCTGGGAAAAGTAAACATTCCAGCAGTCACATATGATCTCATTCTGGTACTGTGTTCATATGCTAGTTGAATATCACAATGCAGTTTCAGATACCTGCATGCTGTGTGCATCTGTATTTCTCTCCCACATCTATGCATAACATATTTAAGATAGGTACAATGCTGTCAGAAGAGAGAGCAGAAACTGCTCTTATAAACACATCAGTAGTCATGGAATTTCAGAGCCTAAAGAGAGAGTTGATCATTTCAATACCACAAACCAGCACATTCCCCAGTGGCAATATATTTCTATCATCACATGTTCGTCCCACAGTTATTTGCTTCTGCATCTGTAGCACCTTGTTTTCTGTAGTCATTTCATTGTGAATGGAAAGAAGTCAAGTAACAACTGTAGATGGAGAGGGGAAAAAATCCTTGAAAACCCTGTGTCACACTCTGATCTTGTTGCTGCAATTTCAGGTGGCCAGTTTGTTTGCTTTATAACCTGCAGGAAAAGCCTACAACTATGACCTACACCCTGCTAGATTTTCTACAACATCCCAAGACCAGAAAGAAACTAATAACACAAAGAAATACATAGAATATCTTCTTCATTATAGGTAGGAAGCGTGCTGAGGACTATTAGCTGGTCAGTAATTAATAACCTAAAGAACTGGCTGACTAAAACACTTATTTGAAAATTTCACAGAAGTGCCAGGATTTGTTAGAGAGCATTGCAGTGGAGAGTTTGATCAGCTCCAGAGTTACGGGAAAATGCCACCCAATTTTGTATAAGTGTATGACCAGAAAGCCCACTCAAGATGCTGTAATATCTGGTGGAGTTCTGATATTGTACTCTAGGTATCTGATAATAACATTGTTTCAAAGTGATTACCAGAAGTTACCCATACAGTTAAAGAGGGAAAATTTCTATTGTGTGTCTTCAGAGAACAGTTACAACAACCTGAAGCAAATATAAGTGCCTTTGCTTCTCTCCCTTTACAAGACCACCCTCCATAGCACTGCATCTTTTCTCTTACCATTTTCCAGTGAGAGATGGCCCTAAAGCCTCTTTCATTTGTTCCAATACTTGCAGAAACATCTTTCTTTTGACCTTAGGGCTGCCTCTCTTTGTGAACTGTTCTAACTGAACATCCCATTAAACCAGTCCATCAGTCCTTCTTGAAGCACATCCCCCTGTACACACAGCTTTGTCATAGCTGCACAGAGCCTACAGCCCCAGCCCAGCAGCTGAGGGACTCTGGCTGACCTTCACACCATAAGTATGTGTTGCAACACCACTAAATTGTTCACACCATCCATAATATACAAGGTATTAAGGGGTTCTCAGCATAATTTCTCAGTGTGACTTCTCACAGTAACACCCTGTCTCTTGAAGATGACTACTACTGCACTATTTACTTTCTGGATAGGAAATAAAACTACTTGAATCACAAGGAAAAAGAATTTAAGTAAACCCAAGAAAATTGGTTTTCTTAAAGTAATACCAATTGTGTGAGATTTTTTGCATGCATACAGTCTAATACACACACACAGTCTGAGCTGTAATAAGTTATAGAAAAAAATGTCACTGCTGAAGAAACTGCAGTCCTAAAAAAGTCCTAAAAAGTGGAGAGTCCTACTGGTTTTTTTCTCTCCTTTTTTCACTCATAGGTCCTATACTACCAATTTTGTCCCTACTTACAGTTGCTATAGCTGGTGAGTGATTAGGATTTAATTCACAACCATTTATGCTAGCATGTCTTGAGACAAATCTGTAAAGGTAAATTGAGTGCATTCATTTAAGTCTCAGATATCAAAGAAACTAAGATGAACCTTAAGCAGATTGCTTTTCCAAAACTTAATTTTAAAGCCAAGTCTCATGGTTTTGATCATTCTGAGCTGGAGGTAACTCAAGCCATTTTCTCTCCATGTAACCTTCAGCATTTCTCACTGTTCTTCCCATGTGCTGAATGAGAAAAGAGATCAGCAGATCAATTACTTAAAGCCTGTTGTAAAATGGCTGCATGCATTTTATAAGATTCGTATTTGCTGTGGAGAATGATCAGTACAGAGATTTATCGTGTAGTGAGGATGTAGCAGAAAGATTAATTCTTGGAAGTAATTCAGCCTGACAAACAAGGTACTATGCAGATACTGTCCATATACCAAACCATTTCCTACCCAGTAAGATTGACAAGCTGTTCACACACAGGCCTACCTAGGCCTGACCTGGCTGCAAGAGTGAAGGCACTGCATCCAAATAATGCTGCAATTTCTGTTGCCAATCCCACCTTTCTTCAAAGAGAGGAGAAAAGTACAGTTCAAAGACTATCTGAGGTCTGAACAGGGTTTTTGCCCCTTCCAGCAAAAACTTCACCAGTTTCACTTTGTCAAAGGTCTCTCATCAAAATGTACTCTTCTGAACTGACATAGTCCCTGTACTACCCATAAACAAGAAAGTTTGAGAATACTTTTAAATTCAGAAATGCCACAATACAGAAGTCCCTGAAACCAATTTTTTAAGTACTTTTCCTTTTTTAAAAAAATTTAGGATGCTTAATGTCTTTGCTGTCCCAACAGACAGGTAGCTAAAAGGAAGGCAAACTGCTTAAAAAGAAAAAGAGGTATGTGGGGAAACCATACAACGAAGTAACTACAAGTGGGGCACTGCTGTAGAACTCCATTTTTGAGACACAGGAGCAAGGGAATAAATCAAATAACTCAGACTGTCCAAGGCAATATGATGGAGCGTGGAATTTTTGGCACGTAACAGTCTCATGATTAATGAAAACACAAATAAAAATCAATGGCTGAGTTGTTCAAAGAACAAATTCTCCCTAGCAGTAAAAAGACTTGAATACTGGCTGCCAGCCTAATTTCATTAGGAAATGCATTCCAATTAATGGAAGCTCTGCAAACAAGAGATAATTACTAAGGCGAGACAGAGGAAAGGCCTTACAGCCTTTCAGCTTCTCCTCTTTGGCTGCAGCTTGCCCTTTTCTCCATCCAATTCATTTAAGATGGAGTTCATTGGAATTCTGTAAAAGTATTTTCCAACCTCCTCACCATTCCTGCTGCGCAGGAGTCTCCTTGCCTGCTTCTGTCATTGGCCTCATCCCCCATACACACTATGTACTGTGAAGTTTCCCATGCTGGGGAGGGATGTGTTTGTTCTCACATCTCAGTATCTGAGTGCCAGTTGTGCCATTATTTCTGTGCTACTTGTTCATATTCATTTTGATGCTACATTTCCTGTGCCAAATTAAATACTGGCACAGACAGGTGCCTGAAATCAAAGTTGTGCCTGCTTATGCTCTAGCGAATTTAGTTTTTTCACTTCCATGATTTCATTTCCCAGGAAAACAGCAATTATGTAACCTTGGTAGAAACAGATGCCAACAATACTAAGTTCAGAACTGCACTCCTTTCACCCCAAGGACTTCTTTCAATGGGAGGATGGAAAGTTTCTTAAAACCAAACAAGCAACCCAGACCTTTTGTTTTAACAGACGTGCTTCCCTATTCTATGTGCACGTAGGCAGACACTTGAGGTACTTTGCCTCCCTCACGTCACCCCCTCGAATGCCATGCTCTTACAAAGTGTCTCCACCACATCTCTCTCACAATCAGTACTGGCCTTCACCCAGAGGATACTGGACAGTCCATCATGAAGGTGTGCAAAGTAGTGCCTTCTGCAGGGCTCAGCAGAAAGGAAGAACCATCCCTAAAGTCCCTCCATTGCACACCAGAAGATGCTGCTGCCAGGGACAAGGATGCTTGGCAGGAGCTGCATTCCACTTGGGTTTTTTCACCTTGCAGCCCCACAGAAAAAGTTCAGTTACATCCATCTATGCAGCAAATCAAACCGAAGTGGCTGCAACTCCATTCTCTTGCTCTCTCTTTGATGTTCAGCACAAGCTGAGTGTCCCTGGACCCAGGGACTGCTATGTTAGCTCACATGGGCCAGCATGGCACCCCAGGGCTCAGCATGAACTCCTGTGCAGTGAGGGTGCTGCCGTTCTCTTGGCTGCTGCCAGCTAGCCTGGGTATGGAAACACATGGGTCAAGTCTATGAAAACCAAACATAAGCATAGAGGCTACCCTACTGCTTTTGGGAGACCTAAATCTCAGCAAGACACCCACTTCATCGTCTGTTTACATTTAACTTACTTGAAAACTCAAGTGTCTGTCCACAGCTACCACATGCCATTACATACTTCCAGTATCTTCCCTAAGAGGCAAAAATAAAGGGTACATACTTTTTTTCTGGGTACACCCAGGAAAAGCACTGGGTTTCACAGAATCATAGAATCATTATGGTTGGGAAAGACTGTTGCCCTGTTCTTCTCTGTTTTTCTAAAGTTCCTACAGCCTTCTGATGATTTACTTTTTGTAATGGAGTTTCTCACGGATTTTCACATAGTCTATTGTTATTGTAACTGTTCTTTCATGTTGTCTTGGTTTGGAAAGACAGGTATCTGCCAGGGAAAGCTGGAGTTTCCCTTAGAATGGGGAATGTAAACCCCTCACCCCCACCGAATTATAATTTTACAATTAAGGGCTTTCAGGCAAAGATTTAGGAATAGGAATAACAGTTCTTTACTAGAAATACAAATGTAGTAGGAAAAGAAACAAAACCACCCAACCAAACCAGCAAACAAACAACAATTTTGGAAAACCCTTGACAGAGTCAGAGCTACAACCTGACACCCTGTTGGTCAGGGTGTTGGAAGCAGTCCAAAAGTGAGTCCTCCTGGAGTGGCAGATGTGGTTCTGGTGGAGTAGAGATGATCCTGTAGAACAAGGATCCAAGTAGTGATGAGAAGGGATCCAGTGGTGGTGAGAAGGGGTCCAGTCTTCCTCCAGGAATCGGGTGAAGCTGGATGCCTTCTCGTTCCTGTGGCTCAGTTTTATCCAGGTAGAAATGGTTGGCTCCCCCCACTGGGTGGAGCATCTCACAATAGGATGATGGAAAGTGGATGTACTGCTTTGGGGAGGGTATAGTTTGGGGATGTGTTAATTTGAGGAGGTGTTAATGGCCCATTAGCAGACAACTATCCCCCTGGAGGGAAGACCAGTGGTGAAACAGATAAGAAACAATGCCCTACAGTTGGTCCATTGACAAAAGGCATTCGCCTTACTCTTCTCAGAGTAAAGAAGAACAGTGCTTCCAGGAGATGAAAATAGAATACACATTTTTGTTTTCCATAACCCAGGACACATGTTTACATTCTAATATATATACAGGAGGAGACTGTTGATGGACTGTTGGGTTGAACACTGGTTGGAGAGGACAATTCTCTTCCTCCAATCCATGGTCACTGTTGGAACTCTATAAATGTTGAGGTCTGTAAAAAAACTTCCCTTTTTTGTCTTGGACATCTCAGTGAGTGTGAGTGTTGTTTCTTTTGTGTCGTATTGTGACAAAAGACGTTTAGGATCAATTGCAACCATCAATCTAGCACCACCACCATCTTCACCATTAAACCATATCCTCATGTGACATATCCTCATGTTATTTGAACACTTCCAAGGATAGTGACTCACCCATCTCCATGGGCTGACTTTTCCAATATTTTACAAGCCTGTCTTGTAAAATATGAAAAAACTTTTCATAATATCTAAGCTAAACCACCCCTGGTGCAACTTAAGGCCACTTTCTCTCATCCTGAAAGTTTGTTTCTAGAAGAGATTGAGCCCTACCTGGCTACACCCTCCTTCTGAGCACAGTAAGGTTTCCCCTGAGCTTCCTTTCCTCCAGGCCGAACAACCCCAGCTCCCCCTGCAGCTCCTCAGAGGAGTTGCACTCTTGCCCCTTCACCAAGTTTGTTGCCCTTCTCTGGACTCACTCCAGGGTTTGTGGTAAGGGATACAGGCCTAATTCACCAATCCTAGTAATGCGAGTCACTAATTAAAAAAAAAATAATAAAACCAAACAAAAATCAGACAAAAAATCAGCCTATATCACAGACAGCAGTAGCACTAACTTGTGATGCCATACATTGCCTGTTTTCAGGGGCTGATCAGCTCACGAGATGCATTTTAGGTATGGCTCTGCAGTTCTGAAGTGTTGGGTCAGATATGTAATATATCCTTCTCTCCCACTGTGGCGATACGAGATCATCATTGCAAAGGTCTTCCCTGGCATGGCTGCCAGGCTGTTTGTCTGAGCTGCAGTGGTATTTTTGGAGACAAAGACTTGGCCGTGGTGCAGGACAGGTGGCCTGGCAGCAGTGGTAGGAAGCTATCAAACCGTGCAGCGTACATTTCAAAACACAAACCAGAGGGAGAGGAGATAAATCATTTACTGTATTTAACTTAGCATATTGCTACTTTATGTGACTCATATAGTCTTGCGGAAGACTCCCCAGACAGGTTAAGCCAAGTTTGAAAGAAAGGCGATGTAGAGCTCACAGACTGCCAGGCATTTGTGAAGTTAGTATGCATAAATTCATAGAGGCAGCAGTGAAAACAACAAAATTGAAAATGGAAGGAATCTGCATCAGCCCAACTTCCTTCACTTTCCCTGCATTTCAAGGACCTTTCTATGTTTCACTGGTCAAAAATAAACCCGAACCGTCCTCTGAAGGCCAGTGCAAAGAGGCATCAGCCAGAGAAAAACATCAGTACCTTGCACTCCATCTGAAGAGTTTGTGCACAGCACTGCTGTTGGTTGTACCAGACCAAGCAAACCCACACCTCCTTCAGTGGCAGGGCTGGACACCTGCCATCGTGTCACCAGGTCACCTGGGCAGAGATGGTGTGCACCCACAGCACAGTCAAGCTACAGGTGGCCGCGACCTGCACAGGCAGGAACCACCAGAAACCACATCCACAGCAGGACCAGGGGTGCGGCAAAGCTGCTCAGCAGAAAATGTCTCACACAGCCCCTCTTGTGTTGTGCCCAAGCCTTGAGACACTTGTGCATCCCACACATGGTTACCTTGCAAACAGCAAAAAAACCCTTCTGATTGAACTGAAAACACATGCTTCTCTTTCTGGGGTACTGAGAGCCTCCAACTCAGCATGTCACTGGAGATGTACCTGCAGTGTACAGGGGGCTGTCAGGCACATCTGACTAAACTACACATGATGTAAGATTTGCAAACCCAGGCACAGTGCACGTTTTTCCCTCTACGCCCAATTCAAATCAAAAAATTCCAAACAAGGGGCCTCCTTGGGAAGACTGCATTGCATAGCAATTCTTTTGAAGGTAGGTAGTTTTAATCCAGTTACCAAGAGCTACACTAATTCTGTGTTCTTCATTTTAAGCCAAATTCCTTGAAAAACAAGATTTTCTGCATTCTGGCACTTTTTTCCCCGTGCTTTTAAATGTGCAGGCTGTTCTCAGCTAAATACAACAAAGGGGAGGCATCACCAACCTACTCAAATCCAACAAGATTCATGACAGATGCGGCCAGACAAGGGAAGCCCAAACTGGAGTCCCTGCACAAGAGAAAATAATCCCATTAAAACAACCACAATGCCAGATACTAGAGTGCTCACGGGGTGGAGAGATTTTATTGCAGCTCAGTAGTGCATAAAGCTTCAAGTAGACCTCATTGCTAGTTAGTCACAGGCTAATGCAAATACAAGACACAACACTATGAAAACAATCTTGTGCAGAGCTGCCCCCATCTCACAGAACAATTTATGAAAAAATTAGGATGTCACATAACGCTGCATGCCCTACAGCATGTGAAATTATCTTTACCAGACAAACTTATAAGAAAAGTCATCAGCTATACTTGGCTAGACATTTTCCCTGCATCCTTCAATAATTTATACTGCATTCATAAATTTACTGACTGCACTGTCTCTCTCTCTCTCCCTGACCCATCTCAGCCTGGCCCAGAATGGACACCAGAATAACCTGCTATCATTTCCGGGGTTATCACAACAAGTGTGCCCCTGCAATCTCTCATTCTTTTATTGAAAATGCACTGTTCCCATGCCTGGTTCTTTCTTCCATCCGAGTCAGGAGAATGAATCATCAAAAATGCTATTGTCAAATGCTTTCTATGAATTATGTTCTGCACTGCAGTGGCTCGCTCTGCTCAGGATTCTCTAGTTTATTGGTATTTCTCTGTGGGATTGCTTTTTGAAATCGCTGAACCGAAGTCTGATTATCCCCAAAAGGGGGCAGCCCATTTTAAGCCATTTTTAATGGGCATGAAATTGAAAGCACAAGCCAGTTTGTTACACGACTGATGTCAAAAAGTAACATCACTACAGGTGTCCAGAAAATATTATTCAAAAGAAATGGAAGGTGTATTATATATAGATATTATATAACTCAGCAGCATCTGATTAATGGGATACCAGTAAGCTCCAGTAGTGCATGTACCAACACACAGTACCTACTGCTGTATTTCTCAGTCTCAGTTTGTTTCAAGGGCATTTGTTCACATCAGCTATCTGGGGTACAGAAGAGAAGGAAGCATTGCTTCTGTGTGTATATATATATATATATATATATCTTTGGTATACAAGTTTATCCTATTAATATTCTTTAGCAAGTACAGACAATTAAGAATTCTGTGTGGGTTTTCATCCCTCAGACCCTGACTGGGGTAGGAACTGAAGGTGCAGAATGACCTAAGTGAGCCAAAATCTGAACCTCCCATAAGCCACACATACACCAAAATTAGACATCCTTGCTCATTATTTTGATGTAGAATAAATAATATGAAAGACAAAAATATTGTAAAAAAGCATAGTCTAGAAACTAAAACTAGACAGTTTTAGTCTAGAAATAAGGCATATGGTTTGAACAAATGAGAAGTCCACTACAGCAGAAGCCAAATGACATCTGAGTATTAATTCTTCTTTGAAGCTACTATCTCTGTCTCAAGACTTAAAATTTTTAAGACTATTTTTTTTAAGGTCGCATGCCTGTGACAGGCAATTCATGTCACAAATATAAAGTTATTTCAGTTATTTTCAATTTCATTGCTTTTCACCCAAATAAGAAGTCCTCCAAAATTGCTCTGCAAAAGCTTGTATTAGATCCTCCATCATTTGCCCCTGGCAGATCAAAGCTAGATGACTTTCTAGCAGCACAGAGTTAGATGCAAGAATCCCTGGATCTCTTTCATGCTGAAAGTCAGTCTAGAGAAATACAGCTCTTTTTCTTCTTAGTATCTACAGCATGAAAGTCCTGATCACCACTTTTTCTTATGTTTAACCAGGTACTTAAGCTAGGTCCTAATGAAAATATCATCCTAAGACAATTAATTATTTCTTTAAACAATAACATATTTAGAGTGTCAGGAAAAAATATAATTTCTTTCCAAACTCCACCTATTATACTTTTTTATAAAGACATAGAAACAGAATATATTATGAGAAAATAATTATATCAGGCCTCAGGAATGTAAAAACTGAAAAAAACCAAAAGTGATAACATTTCCAGTGTAATGACTTTAAGGATATCAGAAAATGGCATAAAGTATATCCATTTTCATGACACAGGCTGTAATGAAAATAAGAAAAGGTAAAAACTAGTGTGCTTCAGAAGTCTGTATGATCTGATCCTCCATCGATTATCTATTCTAAACATGTGGAAAAGAGTTTCTGTCCACAGAGCAAATCCACTCTGATAGTTAATCCTGTTGTCTTGTAGTTCCCCCTGGAGACGTGAGGATACAAAGTATTATGTCCCTGGGTAGCACTGCTCAGCTACAGTTTAACAATTCCACTCATCAAATCCTTGCCGTGTGTATCTCCTTGAAGAACAGGGAGGATGACAACCCCATCTCGGCCGCACACCGATTTCATTCCACGCCGATGTAGCAGGAGCTACACCAGCTCCCAGGACTGCCTCACTCCTCTGCAGCTGCTTCTACCAACACACTCCCTGCACAGCAGGAGACTGAAACCACAGCCTTGGCTCTTCCTCACACTATCAGCTGCCTAGTGAAATGTTCTGGGTCATGAACATTTGCAAATTAAACATCATAATGGGATCTCTGAATTACCAGATAATCAGATTAAATCTCCTTTTCTGAAAATTACATACCTCAACCGATACAGAAATTAAAATGCAATAAATGGGATACAATCTTGCCCACCGTGCAGTGCTGTTGGACTATGAAATTCCCTTCACAGTTTAAAGTACCTAGTTTCTAAAGGCCAGTAACTCCTCATCACATTTTGGTTTTACTTGCAGTCTGGTAAAGGGCTCTCTTTTTTTCTTGCAAACATGCCACTTTTGCAATCTCATTTTTTCTTTCACTTGCCTTTTGTCACACAGACCTTTTGAGTGTGACAGTGATTACAATTATTTTTTTTCTTTTTTCTTTTTTTTTTTTTTTTTTTTTTTTTGGTAGTTTTTTCTTCGAAATTAGCATTCTGGGTGTAGAAATAAAAAGTACTTCATATACTAACTTCAGCATGTCCATTTATTTATAGCTTGTGCATTTTATTCCTTTCCTACTAGGCATCTTCTTCATTTGGGCTTTCAATTACACAGAATTTCATCTCAGCAGAACTTTTTATTACATGGTGCTCAGATCAAATAGTAAGCCACAGAAGATCTTTATAGACAGAGTACACTGCATTTAATATATGTAGGATATGAAAGATTTTGTATATAAACAGCTTTTTAGCCCTAAGTAATATATTTCCAGCAATGATTTTTTACTGAACCAATATCTTCTCAATTATCTACAGATCAACACAATATATCCTTAAAATCATAGATATGTAATTTAATATCCTAATAACCTTCAAAAGTAAAGCCTTTTCAATGTAAGTATTTAGCTTCACATGTCTTATATTTATCAGAGAACATGATTCCAAAACAGATTTCAGACTACAGTATTTCTTTGTGCAGAATACATCTTCATAATCTTCATATACTCACAGAAACGCCACTTAAAGAATTTCGGAGACATTAGAAAACCCACCCAGAGGCAATTGCATTTTTAAAAAAGAAGCAAAATGTTTTACTCATTTTGATTCAGTTACATGGCATCACAAAACAGCAGTAGATTTTTAGTTACAGATGGAAAGGGTTCTTTGTCATATCATTATTCCTTTTATTAGTCTCTTCTCAAATACCATCACCAACAACCTCACCACTGCACTTTTTAATGTTCTTCTTCCTCTCTGTATCTTCCCTTCATATTTTAAGAAATAAGGTTTTGGCATCAAGTAAATTCTTTGTAATTCTTTGACTTTGAAAGCTTTTCTGCCCTTGGCCATAGAAGACCTTTACTTCTAGACAACCTCTCCAGGAATCTATCTTTTCCTTAGTTAATTATATTCATGTTAATATAACATTTAGCTATAAACATATACATGAACACGAACATACACATGAACATATACATAACCATCTCTATTTGCCTCTTTGTAAACCAGCCTTGAGCTGGCAACATGTGCCTCTCCAAACTAAGAGAGTGGGTTGGGTTAAAAACATGTCGCCAGATGTAAACTTGCACCAAGGGAAGACACATTTCAGCCTCTTCAAAAAAACAGCACACAAAATGCACTTCATTTGATACATTTCTTCAAAGAAAGTGTTTGAGCAGCTGAGGAATAGCTGGGGCTGAAGCTCAAACACGCTGCCGTGTGCCCCAGCTCCCGGGGCTCTGCCCTGGCCCATTGTACCTGAGGCACAAGGCTTGCCCAGCACAGATACACTGACGGTGGCTGGGGCCCACCCATGGCCCATGGCATGCACAGGCCTATTGTTTTCAGTCAGCTGCTTACAATCACTCATAAGTCTGTCAAGATTCATGAGCACTTCTAAAATACAATTGTGGGAACAGAAGTTCAACTTCCATGCCATTTCGCTCCATGACAAACAGTGCTGATCTTTAAAGCTTGGGGAAAAAAAAAAAAAAAAAAAAAAAAAAAAAAAAAAAAAAAAAAAAAAAGGAGTATTTTTATGACCTCATTGCAGTTCTTTCTAGCTGTGACCCTGATGTTTGTGGAAAGGGCAAAGAATCACACGCTGTACATCTTGCTAATCCTTTCAGTCCTTGTGTTTAGGAATCATCCATAAATAGCTACTGGTCATAGAAAATACTCATGCACCTACGGCTGGGTGCTAGATTGCAGCCAGAAAGCTTCTAATCAGTATTGCTCTTGGCATGTATGCCTGTGACAATGGTATGCATTTCTTTTCCACCAAAGTTGGTCAGTATCTTTCACACAGATGATTTAATAATCAAAATATTCTGAACAGAGGTATCAGACAGGTGAACAGAAGTTCTCTCAGGTAAGTTTGCAATGCCTGCTGGTGGCAGGGCACTGGAATATAGACACATACAACAACAGCACTCTTGCCTTCTCAATAAGGACACTGATAGTCCTTGGCTATACATGAGACAGCCACAGCCAAGGTCATTCTTCTGGCAAGATAGAGAAGACAGAAAAGAGATAAGGATAGTAAGTTGTAGATTGCAACATTAAAAGACCAAGACACAAGACTAAGAGAACATTACACTAAGCTCCAGTTGAAGAACACAGTCCTTTATCAGAGACACTCTCAATCCAGCTGTAAAACAGGAGGGCACAGCTCAGCACAAAACGGGGGGAGCAAAAGAAAGCAACTGGATCTTCTTTTTAAGCCTGATGGGAAATTATCAGTTCTCATAAGAAATTCAATTTGTGGCAAAAACTGGGAAGAAAGGACCATTTTAAGGCATGACTTCCTACAGGAGAAAGGGAGGGTTCTACCGATGTTACAAACACTTCCAGCATGTAAGTGTTGCTGCAACTGCTGGAGAATACAGACTGTGCATGTTGTAGGCTGCTACCACAGGTAAACTGAAATAGAAATTGGACATAAACACAAAGGGGTCTTTCAATGCAGTAACTGGAACAGGGATAGGGTGGGGAATGAAGAATTTTTATGGTCACAAGAAAAAAAAAGTAAATTTGTTCTTGATAGCAAACATGGAGGGAAACATTTTCTGTTTATATTTTTATATATTTAAAAATATATATATTTGAAAAAGAATTTATCATAACAGTTTAAAAAAGATTCTCACTATACTCCTGGAGCAAAACCTGAAATTTGGTTATGCATTTGCTCTTGGGTACTTATCAAGTTTTGTATTTAGTGGTGTCATCAGCATGGTCCAGTGGATAAAAGAGCAGCTTGAGACTCATTGATACTACCCCTGGCTCTGTTTCTAGGTGATTTGGGCATGTAATTTCAAAGTCCTCTGCAAAGCAAGCCAGCTTCATTATTTTCAATTTTAGTAGGATGGAAGGATAAATTTTTCCAGTGGGCAAAAGTAGGAGAGAAATGGCACATACAACTACTAACTATATTAATTGTATATGAAATACCTGGATTCAACTGAGGAGCATTTTTCATTGCTTTAGCAAAAAGGTGAAAATCATGCAGGTGAACATTAACTGTTCTAGATGCAAAACATTTTCATGCATTACTCTCAGAGCCTTGTCAGTAGTGAACAGCATTAACAAAAACTGAACAAATACTCACAGCTGTGCTTAAATGCAATGGACTTTCTAAAGATCAAACTTCTAAATTCTGATTCTTGAGAATGTGGAGCAGAACCTCATTAAGATCCCTTGGGCTCATCATGATACCTAAGTTGTAACTCTGAAATTGGTTTTTCTTTCTGTCACCCAACATTTCAACACAAAGAAATTTCAATATAATCTTAAACAATCACAGCTCGGAAGAGAGCCACAAAATTCTTTCATATGTAAGCAATATAAACACAGTCACAGGAAAACTCTCTACTGAGGTTTTCATACAACCTCTGTCAAATGCAGTGCAAAATCTCATTTAGCCCAACATGAAAATTTCATCTTTGTCCCTTACTGCATTTAGCCAATTCAGAAAGCTTGCCTGAGTTGGTCACTACATTCATCTGCTCTGTTTACGGGCCAAAAACTGATGCCTCAGAGAACAGAAGAAATAATGTGTCAAATTCCTGGTCTCTTTGTCCTGGCTATTTGGGAAGGCTCAAGGAACATGGTAAGAGAGCACCAGGAGAGGGGAGTACAGCCATCTCTTAAGTTCTAAAGCATACATATGACTTTCCCTGCTTTCACTCCTGCCAGTAAGAACTTTAACATAAAACCAATTCTTTGATACAGTATCTGAGTAGAGCAAGAGACTACATTAAGTTTCATCAATATTCGGAGGCCTGAATAAAGCTCCAAAGCTCTCTAAACAAATAGAGAACCACAGTCCTCTTGGAAATGGCCATAAATTGCACAAAAAACCACCCTGAACTGAAGTAATATTTTTTCATATGACAGGAATCTCTAAGTTCAGATCTGAATAATACAAGTCTTTGAAAATCACAGTCCTTTTTAACTATACTGTATTTTTACACAATGTTTGTACTGTTACTAATATTCCAGTGGTGAATTTACCTCGCTGTTACAAAGGCAAACCTTACTTGCTCAGTTTCACTTCCTAGACAGTGCATTTTATTAGGCTTGTGTTGGCTACACTGAAGAATTCCTTCCCCTGTGACGAACCAGAACAGGGACTTAAAAAGAGCAAGAAAACTGGGCCACCCCTCTTTGGTGAATCAAGCAGATAGTGACCCTAGGAGTCCATTTTTCTAAATCCTTTACTGTCACGACATTATCTAACCACTCTTCTCCCTCTAAACAGCAATACAATGTACACATGCAAAATACTTCTCTACCCTTACCCAGTACTGTCATTACACATCTAAGAGCCACAGCAGCTCACTGAAATCTCACTCATGGCACACTACAACTAAAACTGACAGATCCCTTTGCACTAGATAGCATTCCTCTTTCTTAGATTTACTGTGGAAAACTGATATTGTTGCCATCTAGGTCATCAATAAAGTGCTAAATAGTCACTGCTAATAACCAGTTCTTATAGGATCCAACAGAAAAGGTACACACTCAGTGAGGATTCCCCATTTACAGTCATGTTTCATAGCCTGTCTGCCAGCTTTTAGTCCATTTAAGAAGCATCAAATTGATTTCATTTCAGTCTAGTCACTTGATCAAAAAATCATGCCTCACAGAAACATATTATATATTACTTCAATGCAATGGCATTGATCAAACTGTATTTGTTATCTCTCAAAAAAAGAGAATAAAGAAAGAAATAAAAAGGCAGGTTGATAAAATCTATTTTCCAAAAATCACGGGTGACTGAACTTAAAGAATGATAGGAAGCTTAAATGAAGTCCAGTTAGAGAATTTCCTTCATTTTTTCCAGGACCAGAGCCAAATTGATAGGCTTCCAATTATCCAGAAAATTCCTTTTGAAAGCATTGGTGACAAATTTCCAAGTTCACTGTAATTTCTCCATGTTTCAAAGCATATTGAAAAATTCAAGCTTCATAACCCAAAGAATTCTACAGTGAATTCTGTCAAAACTTCTGGGTATTAGTTGTCAGGTCCAGATGTTTAAATAAGCCAAAGAGTAGCACAACAGCAGCTCACACAGCAGAGGTGGAGGAGGCTGTTATGTGCTTCACCATCACCACCAGCCGAGATACAGTCTTGGTACTTTATCCTTTACTGACACCTGAATAAGAGAAGTAATTCAATGAATACTTTTCTCTAATTCTAATAGACATTTTTCAACCAACATCAGCCCACTCTTTTGTTCAGACTCCTTTTGTTCTTAAGAGGCCTCTTTAAAATTAAAAAAAAAATACAAGAAAAAGGTATTTCATCCATTATTCCATTCACCACTGAGATTTTTGTGTGCCTTTATCAATTTCCTAAAGTACTTAACTTTTATTTTATAGAACTTTTGTACTCCTACCTTCTCACTTTGGGATTTCCATAGCAATAACTTTTCTTTGTTGGGTTTTGTCTTTTTTGGTCATCAAGTCTAACATTCTTAGACAGAAAAAATGTTTTATCACTTCTATTTGTCTTGAAACTTGTTTTCAGTACTATGAAATTGGCCATTTTCATAAACCGGTGAGAACAGGGACTTGAATATATTTATTACAGGAAAGCAGAATAAAATCAGGATCACTTAGGCCTAATTAACTACTCATTAGTGATTTGCATGCCACACAGAGAAGCCTGTAGGAAAGAAAAAGCTGTGGTACTGCTGACTACAGCTACCATGACACTCAGTACAGAACCCCTCTGTCACGGAAAATCCTTTCGTGCAACCCCTGGAGCTCCGCTCCCTGCTGCGGGAAAAACCACCCCAGAGAAGCTGCTGGTCAAAGGCTCATGGCACAGATGGGCCCCTTACAGCCACAGCACTCAGCTGCTCCACGAGCAGCAGCACAGACCAGATGGCTCCTGGCTCAGCATGCAGCACCCCTGCACCACGGGCTCCCTCAGAACTGGCTTTATAATGTCCCTCTGATACACAGCAGAGCAATTCTGCCTGCAGCCCCCCCATCCAGGGAAGGTTAAGGACACCCCCATTGGATCTAGGGATATTTACTTGGCTCTGGCCAGCTGAGATACAAACTAGATAGCAACCCGAATGGCATTTTCAAGATAAGATCCCAAAACATAAATTCAACAAAAGGACACAAAATTCAAGGAATACCATATGCACATCAAGTGAGTAAAGAGATTCTTACACAGTGTGTGTAGGACTTTACAGTGGAAAGGGCATATTTGTTAATGGTAGTTTATAATTTACACTGTGTCCCAGGACTATTCTTTCTGCTCTGCAAAGATCAAAAAAAGTCTTTTTACTTTAGCAAGAAAATACTAATTTGCTAGATGTCAATGGACTGTGTTTTCTGTTCTGCAATAGCTATTCTCTGAAGGCTTAAACGCACTGTTCTTTAACCATAATGTTGTTAAAGAAATGCCAGGAAGTTTATTCATGGTTTATTAATACTGCAGAGGACCCAATGCAGCAAGATATCCAGACTTCCAAAAACCAGGCTTGCCAACCATCCCCTTGGCCAGTTTCCAATCAAAGGAAGAACATGATAGCCAAGCTGCAGCTACAATGACTTCAGAAATTGTTGAAAAAATAAAAAGTAGAATGATCCAAGACACAGAGCCCTCCTCCAATTTTATACACACACACAAAAAAAACCCCTGAAGTCCCAAAATGCCACTCACATTTTATTTGTACCATCACATAAAGTCCAGACAGGGTCTGTAAGAACATTTTTCCCCCAAATACTTTTTCAGAGTTCAGGTTAGTGTTCTGACATCAAAAGGCAAAGCCCCTAACCAATTGCAGTACATTTCTTCATCCTACCATATGCTTTCTTTCCCTGCAGAATATTGATAATTCTGTCATCTGAGTTCCTCTTATCTTTTTGATAAATGAGGCTATTGCCTTCCTAAATTATTAAGGCGTTTAGCCTCTTCTTTACATTTGAAGAAGATATCTGATATACAAAATAATTATGAAGCCCTTCACTAGAAAACTATTTTGATGAACACCAACTAGACTTAGGTTTGCAGTTTCTGAGACTTTTTAAAATCTCTAACAAGATCATCTGCATTACCTCCATCAGGGTCCAGCATGTTTCCTTTTCAAGGTTAGTGCTTGAAGATTTTTGTTCATCTCTGGAACGTTACAGGATGAAAAAGGCGTTTTAAAGTGATAGCTTTCCCATGAAAAATGCTCAGGTTCTTCTGAAGGCACATTCTACTATTGACCAGTCTTTTTGCTTTTTATGAAAACAAATGACCGTATGATACATACAAGTATTGTATTGTATTATGCTGTTGTATTCCTTAATAGGTATAAGTTCCCAGCACAAAGTCCAGAAACAGCTTCCAAAGGCATTGCAAGGCTGTCCCTCACCATGGTTTGGGGAGGCAGAGAGAAGGGCATGGTACCCTCAACAGAACAGAACAGATTCCACTAGGCCCATTCCCAAGCATTCAGCTCCTGCCACCAGGCAATGCCTTCTCACTTCTTGCTCCTCCATATTCCAGAGATGAAAGCAGAGACATTTCAGATGTGATTGCCTGTCCCAGTTGTTTCAACCCCTCGTAAAGGAAAGAAATTAATTTATTATAAAAGTTGCCAACAAAAGGGTGGCTGTTCAGTATTTCTGCTGGATGAAAACCTCTGTCATTATATGACATTCAGGCAGCCTTTTTTCTTTTCCATAGCATATACAATGTTGGGAATAGTGAGTTTACCAGGGCTCCAACTCCTGTAAATACAAAGTGTTGATCTTTTTAGAGCATTCTCAAATGCAGAGCTACTTCAATAACACGATTTAAATCCAAGGATTATGTTCTACTGTTTCTTCTGTAATCCTTTTTCTTCAAAGAAATAAAAATTGACTTTATCAAACTGCACAATCACAAGGAACAATCTGGTATCGTGACAGGCAGAAGCCACTCACTTTTCATGGTGCACTGTTCCTCACCATCTCAGTGCTAAAACATTTCTGCAGAGCTGTCACAGGGGAACTTGAGGTAAAATCTCTAAGATTTATATTAAGCAAGAGTTTGGGTATCAGGTGACAGTTATTTTTAAGTCCTCCTAATGAGGTCTTGAAGAATTTTGTTTTCAAACACAGTATTTCTGACTCCAAAACTGTAACTTTTAAAGAATCTGATGGATTTCAGACTTCATTTTAACATGTATTTCTAGATGTTTTTAAGGTTCTTTTAAGGTGACAACTATCTTTGAATATGTACCCAGCTCTCCTTACATGTAAGATGAGACAATTGTTCAGTAAATCTTGTGATTTAGCTGATTGGAATTGGGATTTCACTTCAGGCTTTGGCTTAACAAAACCAGGGATAGCATCCTAAGAGTGGATCTAGCACTTAGAAAGAGGACAAAAATACGGAGAATTACGATCAGAAAGAGTGTGGGCAGCAGGTCAAGGGAGGGGATCCTACCCTTCTATTTGCTCTCATGTGACCCCACCTGAAGCACAGGAAGAATAGGGATCTGCTGGAGCAAGTCCAGGAGAAGGCCACAAAGAGGCCTGGAACACTTCTCTTATGAAGACAGACTGAGAGAGTTGGGGTTGCAGAACTCAAAGGGGCTACAACAGAGCTGGGGAGGGAATTTTTACAAGGGCTTGTAGTGATAGGACAAGCAGGAAAGACTTTAAACCACTCTTTTAAGTTCAAAGAGGGCAGGTTTAGATCAGTTCTTAGGATCAAGTTCTTTAGTGTGAGGGTGGTGAGGCCCTGGCACAGGTTGCCCAGAGAAGCTTTGGATGACCCAAACATGGAAGTATTCAAAGCCAGGTTCAGCAGAGCTCTGAGCAACCTGGCCTAGTGGAAGGCTCCCTGCTTGACAGGGGGTTGAAATGAGATGATCATTAAGGTCCCTTCCAACCCATTCTATGATTCTATAACTTCACAATATGATTTATTTATTCAGTGATGCCAAGGAGACAGCCTTAGCAGTTTTTGCATATTTCTCTTATAATGCACAGGAACTTTGTTTGGTTTGGTTTTTTTTAAGCACAAGTAAATAGCAGTCCTAAACAATGCAATATTACTTCTTACCGCTAAAAATCAGTTCAGGTACTATGTGTTTTGTTTTGTCCATTCTACTCTGGGCTGTTATTAAAATGTAAACAAATTTAAAACATTTGTTGCTGTTTGTGCTATGTATAGCTCTACTTGGCATGGAGTCCTCTTCTCTTCTTTATTTCTATCTGGAGCTGGGCAACTTTTCTTGAAGTAGTATTGTTTTTCATTTGAGAAAAAAAAAAGAAGACGGCACGAGAAAATGATTTAAAAGTTTCATATCTCACAGAGTACATACAGTTATAAATGTGCTACAATCAGCACACTACACATTTTATGTAGAAAGAACCAGATGATAGTGGAATTCAGTTCGTGCTAAGAAAGCAGGAACAGGGCTTATAAGAATGCTTACATCTGTCCCTAATTTGCTTGCACATAAACCCACAGTAATCTGCTATATTGCCAAAGTCATATAAAGAAATTGGGCACCAAGCAGCATAGGTAATCTTGAACTGGAGGCTCTCCAGCCTAATTAGACACAAACACCCAGAAGGCCGGAAACTGAAATATGGCATGTAGATTTTGAAATATATGAAGAGACAGACAGTCTCATTAGCAGCCATCCGGGTGTATGCTCAAGCCTCTGAAGTTCCTTTTTTGACTGAGGGAAGGAGTAAGCCATGTCTATGCCCGAGGCTAAGCACAAGGAAAAGCATCCTGCTCCTCCTGGAAATGGCCCTGATCTCCCAAACCCCACCCCAGCACGCTCCTCCTGGGCTTTGTGCAACTCTTGGCCACTCTCTTTGTAAAGACACACCTGCAGTCAGCCAGCTGATCCAGTATCTAATGCTGGAAAGCCAAAACATTATAAGTCATTGAAAAATAAGACAAAGAAGCAATTCCATGGATAGTTTATAGAGGTGTTGGTTCATTATTCACTAGTAGATACATTTCTTAAGCAAGTTAGTCATGGGGTTTTGCCAGAAGCCATTTTAAAAGTGATAATTTTACTTATTTCAAACCACAGAACATTTTTTATTTTTATTGCATCAAACAACTATTGTTGGCTACTTTCTGACTACAAGCTTGTCTCTCTTTGATTTCATATATGCATCCATTTTATAGAACAGTGAAAAACTATGAGTGCATTAAAGAAACAGACAGAGAAGTCCATGACAGTATTAAGGCAGAATGGCTGTGGCAGAAAAGGCTGTGTGCAAAACTGACCTCCATGTTGCAGCTTTTAGGCACTTTCAGGGACTATCTATTTTTGGAACCATAATAGCCACACTTAACTAACCAGAGGGTGTGACAGAAATGTTTTTATCAAGTTATCTCTCTCTAAGTTATTTGGAGGAACAATGCAAGGCAACACATTATTTCCTTTTTCAATTGAATTTTTACATTATCAGGAAATATCACACTGGCCATAAAACTATAAACAACTTTCAGTTTTAGTAAAATAAAAGGAGCTTTAGGCTTCTTTTCTTTTTCTGCAAACACAGCACAGAGGAAACACAGGGACACAGAAGAGTCCAGAAATCTTGTGTGCAATAAAAAATTGTGGATAAAACCTTCCATTAATTGACTTTCAAGGTCAATTTGTATCTTCATTTGTGATACTGTTGTTGTATCAGCGCCTGAGATTACCAATCAGCCCCATTTTCTTGATAAATTTTATGGGAAGACTATTTGACATCTAACCTTAGCAGCAGTACTACTGAAGCATTACTAATACAAAACAAAGAGGCAAATGTTAAGTGGGGATAATTTTTTAAAGACCTTCCCTTAAAGATTATTTTTATGGGTTTTTGTTTGGTTGGTTGTTTTTTTTTTTTTTTTTTTTTTTTTCATTTGTAAAGGTCTTGTTTGGGTTGGTTTTTTTTTAAATAATATGTACCAGGATATGTACTGTTCTCTTTCGCCCTTCGCTGTGCCTCAGGTTTTTGTTTCAAGGAAAGAAAATAAAGCAGTAGGAAAGGAGTTATTTGGCCACAACGTGGCAAGCCTTACAGCACTGCCCATGGCTGCGTGACCTCAGCCAGCAGTGAAAATTGGGGATGCCCCTCTGGTAGGGGACCCGCAACCCGCCGCGGGAGCAGAGCCTTGGCCCGCGGGCCCGTCTGCCTCCGGGGGCACGGCTCAGACAGACATGAGCTCACCGCCCACGCAGCAGCCAGCTCTGCTCGGGAGCCACACGGCCTCGGCAGAGAAACCCGTGCCCAACCTGATGCGTCTGTGCCCAGCACAGGGAGCCGAGATGGGGCGGCAGCGCCCACCCCGACGTGCCCGGGGCACCGCAGAGAGCGCCGGGCGGGCGGCAGGAGGGAGCGCACGGAGCAGGCACCGCACTGCCCTGCTGACCGCGGGGGGACAAGGCACCAGCGAGGCCTGTGACCGGCCAGCCTTCGCTAAGGACAAATGTAAACAAGAAGAATAAAGGGGCGAGCGGGCAAGCCTTGTCTGGTTGAAGCGCATGAAAGGGCAGATGTCACCTCTGTGGGCCCGGGCCCAGGCGAGAGCCAAGCGGCCCCGAGGGCACACGCAGGGCGGTGTCTGCGACGGGGCGGGAAGTGCGGACGGATAAACCCGCCCAGCCACGAGGAGGCCGTCGGCGAAGCCAAGCACGGTGGCACAGGCTGGGAAGGGAGGTGTCCCGGGCGGGCAAAGCAGGGTGGAGGAGGCGGAGGGCAGTGAGGGGGAAGCCTGCGAGCCCCGGCCCCAGGGAAACAGGGCTCGGCCCTGTGCTGAGGAGCTGCATTCTCCCTGAGGCAGGTGCGCCATGCACGGCCCGGGGCGAGCCCCGGTGCCTGACCCCGAGAGCTGCCCTGAGCCCCCTGCATCGCCCCCGACCCCGCCACGGGCAGGACCCCCCTTACCTTCCGCTGAGGCGGGGCCGCTGCTAGCCCGGCCCCGGCTGCTCCTGCCAGGGGCTGCGGGGCCGGCCCGGGGCTCCCCGCGGGCAGGGGCGCCCGGCACGGCACGGCACGGCCCGGCCCGGCACGGCACGGCCCGGCGGCGAGGCGCTCCCGGGGCCGCCGGCGGCGCGGAGCCGAGCGGGGAAACCCGGGCTCTCCCGGCTCCCCCGGCCGCCGCGGCACCTGTTGCCAGGGAAACCCAGGTGTCTCCTCATCCGCGGCCATCCCCGGCGCAGCGGAGGGGGCGAGGGGCGCGGGGGCGGCGGCGCTTGCGGCGCGGTGGAGGCGGCGGAAATTTAACAAGCAGTTGGTTTGGTTTTTTTTTTTACGAGGGGCTGGGAGTGTGTCTTTGGGCAGCGTTCTCCCGGTTTTGGGCATAATAAACCCGCTCGTCTGTTCAGCTAGGGCCTGTTTCAGAAAGAGTAATTGTGATTTGGGCAGGAACTGCCAGTCTCTGCGAGCCCGGAGAAGCTCCTGTGTCCTGGCCTTGCTATGCAGGACTCTGTGAAACAGGTGGAGAAATCATGAGCAGATTTCCTTTGGCTTTCTGACAGTGGAGAGCGATGTCATTGCACTGACTGGTTCAGCAGCAGCTCTATCTGTAGCATAAGGGTATGCCAGTGTGGAGGAAAAGATCACAGAAATTACGTCACTCAAAAATTGCCTCCCTTCCCTTTTGCTGCACAGCTATTTTCCTTGCAGTTAACACCTAATCGGTTCCAGGAATTTGAGGGAGGCTGTGTATTAAGGTTACTCTGCAGCTAGCTGGGCTTGCCAGCACCCACTCACCCTTAATGCTGATCCTTTGTGCCACTCTTGGCTCTCTCTGACTGAACACATCTCCTTTGCATCTTTCTTTTGCAGCAGAAAGGGTGGGTCTCTCCATTTGGATCCTTGTGGTATTCCTTTATTTCCAAAATCCTGTAGTACTCTGCTGTAAACTAAAATAGTGTCTTATAATAAAAGTAAAAATTAATTTGACAATTTCTGATCGTATATTCGTTACAATTAATTTTCTTATAAGCACTTGAAATTAACTTTTCCTACCCACAGAAAAGTTTGAAGTTGTTTTATATATTCCCTGCTTCAAAAAATAAAAATGACGCTTGACTCTTTATATTTTGGATTCAATAAGCAAGAAATGTCTATGATTTTATTCAATTTAATATATCAAGACCTGACAGACAGATGGATGGCCTCTGCATAGGCCACGTCCTGGCACTGGGGGCCCAGAAGTAGAAGTTACAATCCCATATGTTTCTGCCAATAGTACTGGGGAGAACCCAACACTCTGGGCAATAGTAGTTTCTGCCCCATAGACCTTTTAATCCCATAAAAAGTCACCAGACAGTGGCTGGCACTCCCTTATCCCAGGAAAATCACATCTGGTTTCAGCATGTGTGCCCTCCCTCCCACATAGCCGGGCTGAAGCCTCTCCTGAAACTCCAAACCAATCCTATCCTAAAAAAAAATACTTCTTGTAGAGGCATTGCTGCTGTTGTCTTGGAAGGGAAGAAATGTGGTCAAATTAGAGAGATAAGGATATTTTGTTTCCAGATATATCCTCCTGCAGCAGTTGCTATGGTTTTGCACATTCTGAAGTTGTTTTGCCGCATCAGCACTAAAAACTGTCATAAAACATCAAAGGCATCAGCTGAACAAGAGGCAGCTCAGTACCCGTGCTCTGTGCTAGTTTCAGTTTCTGTGTCAAGCTGTGCCACAGGTAGTAGTTTTCAGAGTCTGTCAGATCTTCAGAGCCCATGCACATTGACCCACAAGCCAAGGTCCTGTATTTTTCCCTTGTTTGAGCAAGACTAAAAGCTCTTGTGAATTAGAAGAACACATGCTCTGTGTAGCATGTGCCCTAATAAATGATCAGTAATTCCTTCTTCCTCACTTTGCATAATTATTTCACCTTTCTCATGTATGGTATGAGAGATGAATCTTCAGTTTAATAAAACCCCCCCAAAATATGAAGTGCCTTTCAGTGAGCTTGGGGGCAGTTACAGCCCATCCTCTTCAAGCATTCAGGTTACTGAGCCAAAAAAGAGGAGCTTTATATACTGTTGTGGCAAATATTTTTCCAGAATATAAGAGTGCCTTTCTTCTCTCTGTTGTTGTTTCTTGATAGGATTTAAAATAATGCACATAGAGGAGGGGTAAAAACCAAACTCAAAGTTTTCTCTCAGTTCAGTGAAACTGTAACGGATGCTGTTCATTTGCAGAAATACCTGACATAGCTTAATTCTGAAGAATGCAAAAAAGGAGCAAATTTGGAGATTTTGTTTTGCTTTTTTCTTTTTGGCCATGACTACTGTGAAGTTCATGAAACTTGTGTATGTGTAATGCCAGAGAAATGGTGCATTTTTAAAGTCTGAGTTTGTCACCTTGCATGAACTCACAGTTCATGACATGAATAAGGCCAGGAGTAAAATGAAGATTAAAATGGGTATGAAGAGAACTAATAGTAGGTTTTTAGTATGCTGATTTTTTGTGGCTGGCATTCAAATGCCAGCTGACTTTATAAAATCTACCAGTAGTGAATATTTTTACCTGCCATTTTGTCTCATATACAATAGCACCAAGTCTGAAGTATTTTTAATCAGGGTACCTGCTGAACATGGCAAGATTTAGATATTTTGGTCTTTTGTCACATGCACTCTCATTTTTCTCGTACAAGAAGGATTCAATTAACTGTGTCACAGCAAAGAAACCATGCAGAATTTTATCAGAAGGGTTATATGCAAAAACTATGTGCTACTTCACTGGAAACCAATGGCACCAGTCCAGTAACTAACATATGCTATGGCGACGGTGACACCACATGGGAGTGATGGGCTGGGCTGCAGGGTGAAAGGAAGTGCTAAGCAGAGTACACAGTAGACGGAGGGAGCTATTCCAGGTTTATCTTCCCAGTGCTATTTTTAAGTTTTTAGATTAAATCTGATCTCGATACAGTCCCTTTTTCCACACATTTGGGAGTCAGCACAGCACACGCACATGGAAAATACTTTCCAGTTACAGCATGAACAAGCTGAGCAGGAGGGACTCACTGCAAGATTACCATCCAAATCGCCATCTGCCCAAGGGAAGGGACAGCATGTAGTTGCACTATTCCTGGAGCAAAGGAAGGACTAGGTACTTACCAAGTCTTCCTTGCTCTCTGCAGAAGGTTAGTAGAGCCCACCTCAAGAGGTTTGTTCCTGCACTGGCTTGCTCATGCTGCCACTGGCTTTAGCAAAGACACAGGCAAACTTCTTCTTGTGTCCCTGCCTCTAAGTTTCTTTATTGCAAGTCCACAAATTTTGGGGTGTGGAGGAGAGAAATAACAACAAATACAGGACTAAAAATGTGGTACCCTGAAACTGGAGAAAGAGAAGGTAGGATGAGAGTATATTTCTCCTCTTACACCTATGGCTTTGTCCTAGCCTACATCTTCTGAGGACGTTCACAGGCCAGCCCTATGTTTTACTGTTTACCATGACACAGTTCCTTCAAGTAACAGAGTACATAGGATAAATGTCAGACGTGAATTATGCAAAAAGTAGTCTGAACATCTGTTCTTTACATAGATAAAGGCTTTTATAAAAATTATTTGGCCACTTAACAGTAGAATTGGACCATCAAAGAAGAGGAAACTCCTGCAGCCTATTTTCTGAAATGAATGATCTGTCTACAAAGAGCAGTCCACAGAGCAAGCCCCTAAGACTCCAAAAGGGAAAGGCTATTTAGTTACTCAGCATAATCTCTACCATAAACTCTATCTTATCCCACAGGCGTAAAATAACATCTGATCTGAAACCATCCGTAGAGCTGCAAAGTAAACATATAAAAACCTAAAACTGTAACAAAAACTGCTGCCAATTGTTAGCTGTTGCCTGTGGAAATGAAGGTGTATGAAAACACAAGAAAAGGTAATTTCATTTCTCACTTTCCTCTTAGCTGCTTTTACTCCAGAAGTGGTCAGACCCCAGAAGCTGTTCAGCTTCTTACCATATTAAGAGGCTGGCCTGAAAGGCATAGACTGACAGTTTGTTCCAGAGAAGCCCCTTCCTCTCCAGCATGTCCATGACACTCCCTAACTTTCACGGGGCATAGAGAATTGCACCTGCAGACCCACCCAGATCAGCAGGATTCCACTTTGCCATGGCACAGAACCTGGGAGCAGCCAGTTATGCCAGCAATGCTCTCTTTCCCTGCTGTCAGAGAAGCAGGAAGAGCTCACAGGGAAGCTGAGCACTGAGTCTGACATTTACAAACTAAGAGCAAGGCTAGCTGCAATGTCTACAAGCATAGAACTTTCATTCACAGTTTCCAAATGTTCTGCTTCACAGAAGTCAAAAGCTCCCACTGGTCCCCCAGGAGCCTACCTGGGATCAGAAAATAATTTTATCTAGCACAAAGGACAGCTGGACATTACTGTGATCAGGTTTGGCATATTCCCAGAGGTTGGTAGTTCACTGGACAATATCACCATTATGTTGGGTTTGCTTGTCTGCTACATGGATGCATAATTTAGGACAATGAGATGAAACTTAGCACACAGAATTCTACTTGCTTTATTCCTAGCTCAACAGTTGCAGTTGAACAATTGTTGAGCTAGGAATCAGTCAGTCAGTCATTTCATATCTGTATATAGCACTTAATCCATATTGCAATAGCTCAGGTACCATGTTATATTGCTGCACTGAGCCTCTACAGTTTCAGGCCAGTTACCTCTGTCAAGTCCCATAGGATACGAGGGCCTGTAAGGCCTATTCAAAATACTTTTGTTTACCCTGGATGGCCACACATGATCTAACTTCCATTACCAGCCAGGTGTCAGGGGAAGAGCAACTGATATGGAGAAAGGCTGTTGGAAATGGTATTCCTGCCTGTCATACCAGCTGCTGAACTTCTGCTCTTTTGTTATCTGAATCTGTACTTGCAGAGCCTGCCTGGACAGCCTCTTATTTTAATTGCTATTACTTTCAATTACATTAATCTGGGGGAGGGAACTTAGAGTTAAAGCAGCATATTTTATGTTTATAGAAATGATAATCATGTTCAGAGAGCAGATTAAAAGGGTTCTCATAATGATGGCAGTGAAGGCAGAAGATAGAGCTTTCATTTCCATAAAGCATTAAGCAAACCCTACTTTACTGCCAACACAATCTGCTGCTGGCTCCAAGTATTTATGTTTATTTTTATGTATTTATTATGTGTTTGTCCCCTGCTGTCAAGGAGACAGGCTTCTGCTCCTTACCTTTCAGGAATGCATTAATCCTGGTGATTGGTTACTGTATGGGGAGGGAACAGAGCACAAGGAATAAGAACTGCAGCAACCTAGTGCAGTGTAAATCCTGGGAACAAGCTGAACTAGATAGAGATGGAATCTGGGAACTGTTCTTAATCCTGACAATTGCAAGCAATGAGAACACACAGAACCCAAAATAACACTCCTGGGTAATAGCAGACTTTTTTTTGCTTTTCTGCAAGTAGAAATTTTTTGAATGCATCCCAGGTTGTGGTTTTGAAACAACAAAGTACAAGTTGATGCAGAGTTAATTCTCGTTTCTGCTGCTGGCCCCAAAAAAGCAGGTGTCGTCATGGGCTGTTGGCTGCCTCCTCCCGTGCACAGGGCACAGTGATTAGAACAGCATGAAAAGCCCGGTGAAGCCAGCAGAGCTGGCGCGGGGCACTGTGCCCAACAGAAAAGCAATGGGGGAAGCAGTCTCTTGATGGGTGATGTCGCTGTAAATAAGCCTTAGGTTAGCCCAGAAAAATTCAGTTGAAACCTTACTTTTTTTTTTTCCTGTTTGCTAGGTTGCCAGATTTGCTGAAGCTCCACTGGCCGTATGACTAATCAAGCTTGTTATTATTTCCCCATTCAGAACACTCTTTACAAACCCAAAAGCACTGAAGGAAAAGACAAGGATCCTATATTCTGAAATTTCCTGCTCCTGTCCAATTGAACATTTGTCATCATCTAAACCCTATGAATGCCTTGACTTTTAAATTATTTTTAATTATGTGATTGCTTAATCCTTTCCTTGCTGGTTCATCATAGGGATATCAGTGATCCAATCAGATGTTGTGGGAAGTGAATGGATCAGATACAGAAATGAGCTCTAATAACAGAAATTTAAATGTCTCCCCACTCCATAGCTCCTCTTCACAGCCTCCATAGCAACCATGTTTTTGAGAATCTTTGTAAAGATTCTCAAAAATTCAGTCTACAGGAGAAAGTAAACCCCTAAAATCACATTAAAAATCTGAAGCAGGAAAACCAGAGACTTCTTGCACAAAGCACAAGAGGGAAACATCACAAAATCTGAACCTCCAAGTCACACATCAATTCCAATTTTACAGTTTTCAATTCCATCAGTGCCAGTTTTCAGCATCATTATAGCCTTGTGATGCCTTTAAAAACTAGGAGGGAGGAAGGGCTTTTCAGTGTAGCTCTACTGAAACCTGTGTCTAATGATAATTTAAAGTAATTTATAACCCATAAAGCACTCACAGCAAGGCCAGTATCACAGTATCTAGTGATATTTATGAGTTTGCAGGTCCCAGTTCTATTAATATGAATAATGCAGATTATTAATGAGATAAAAGAGTGTTTATTGTTCGTCTTTCATTAAAAATACTAAGCAAGCAATCTGCAACCTACTGACATCTGGAATTATGGTTTGTGTTATCTGCAGTTTTTGCTTTGTTTGCACAGGATAGGTCAAATCATAAGTGGTTTATGGTGCTCTTTAACATACAGCTATGGCATGAATAGGGTGAAAAGATAGATGCTAGGCAAGTTAGCAGTTTACTGATTTGACATTCACTGCATTTGCAAGGTTAACACAACTTCTGTCCTGAACAAAAAGAAATCAGGGGCTTCTACATTCCCCTCTGAACCATTTGAGTGCTGGTGGTTGCAAGGAATAAAGGCACTGCTGTCACACAAGAACCTGCATTATGGCAGAGAAAAAGCCCAAAGGGTAAATATAAAATTCTCTGCTTTCTGAGGCAGCATTTGGACAAAATGTATATATGCATAAATACTTCTAAAATTTATGTAATTTAGGGAAAAATGTGGTGGTTACAGAAAAGGAAGCATCAAACTTTCTTTAAAAATAAATTATAGTATCAGGCCTAAATTAGCAAATCTGCAACTGCTCTGTAATATCCTCCTGAACCTGAATGTGTTCCTGAGACCTCTGAAAAGAGGTCTTTTATATAGAAGGCATGCCATGAATTAACACAAAAAACAAGGAATCTGATATGGAGCAAGGTAGTTAGGCCATGCAGAGGGGAGATTTAAAACCAGGTCTGTGTATACCAGGTAAATATTAACAAATACATCACTAGAAAAACAGGCAGATAGTGTGAAGGCACACCTCCTGCATTTATCTCCTCTCTTTTACAAAGTACAGCAGCAACACTTTGACTCTATTTTGCTAAAATGTGATTGCTGGCATTGTATGTTGTCCAGTGCCTCTGCTGGCATTTTGTTTTGGATCTCTGTAGATCCACACCACAGCAGCAGCAGCATTAGCCTCGTGATATAGTGCTGCAATCCCTACAACTGTGTATCATTAGTGGGAAATCATTTTAATACTCTTGTAAACACCACCAGAGAGCCAGGAGACTATTTGTATTTGTTTTACTGTCACAGACTAAACTGCCTTATTGCAACCCTGTCCATCAAATTAGTGCTGGAGCAGGTTCAAAGCACTCTAAACCTGCCAACTCCAGTCTGGCTTGAACTTTAATAGAACCAGGCAACCATTTTCTGGTGCAGACACTGCAAGCATATCAGTGCAAATACATGTATTGATAAGGTGCTCCATCATACAAAAGGCTGCAATCCCCATGTTGGAGGCACAGCACTTTGCTCCAAGGTTTTATTACAGGTTTTATACTTCACATTGGCAGAACTTTTCATTTTCCCCACATGGAGGAAATGTAGGTGTATAAAATATTGGATAATCTTCTTACATAAAATATCTTACATTTTTATGTAAGAATACAGTCTATATTTAGCCCAAAGTCTTCCCCTCTGAGGTAGCTCTTGGTTTTAACCCAAGAAGAAGGAGAAATCTTGGCAGTGTGTTGAAAGAGAGATTTTCTGACCTAGTCACTGGAAGAGATGGTATGACTTTTAGATAAAAGTTACAATTTTCTTTCAAAAAGACTGAATATTCAGTTCAACCCACCACAATTAACTATAAAACACAAAACTGTTAACCAAAGCATGTTTGCTGAGAGGGGTTTTCCAAACCTTAGCTGGGTGACCTGGGAGCACAGCTAGCCAGGGAGCTGAAAACACCATCCCACAGAACACCAGGATGAAGGTTCCTGGGCAAAGTGGGGTGGAACTAATAGCTCCAGAGCACCTGTGAGGGTGTACTGCAGTGGTAGTGTACCTCAATCTGCAGCTCCAGTTCCTCCTTTAGCCACTGCTGCTGAAGTTCAGAAGGAAGCCTCATCTGCCAGTCAAAGGCCAGGTCTGTACTAAAAATATTTGCCAGAAAGAAACGCAGTCACAGGGAACAGGAAGACACAAAGGTGATTAATGCATTTTTTTTTTTTTTTCAATGCTGAAAAAGTGCTTGTGGGCAGTTCCCAGAAGCAATGCTGCTAACAAGAGAAATTCTGAGTGACTGCACACTCAAGCACATTTCTTTTAGCCCTCATTTTTGATCTCTTTTGTTCACTTTCTGTCAACAGCAAAGTGTTCAAAGCTAAGCTCCACTGCTCATGGAAAGCAAGATGTTAGCTCACCTCTCAGCTGCAATCAGAATTTGAATTGTATGTTTAATAAATTGGGGTTGCGATGGTTAGTTACAAGAGCTAACAAAAGTCTCTTAGGATTTGCATAGCAATCCTATACAGGAGGAGCTCCCAAGTACAACTATCAAATATTCACAAGTGCTTGTAACCTTTTCACTTGCGTCCAGATGCTCTCCCCTGTACCATGCTGTGCAGGAACTGCCACTGAAATCAGCACAATTCCCAACAGAAAACACTACTCAGCTTGAGTAAAGGTGACAGAATCGAACCCTTGGAGGGGGAGGATGAGAAAACTCGGTATTAGTTTGAATAATTAATGTATCTGAGAATATCCTAATCTCCTTATGAAGAGAGAGGCAAAATCTAAATACATTATTCATGATGAATTATTCAGTCAGCTGTGAATGAATTATCCTGGGAATATTTCGCTGGCTTTTAAAACTTCTTTCTTAGAATAAATAAATCTAGCTTGGGAAAAACATCCACTTTAGTGGCCAACCACATTTTCAAACTAGTCTGTCAGCCAAAGATAAATTTAAAATGTTTCCTAGCATTTATATCTACTGTAGCATCATCTAGGAATCCAAGCAATACATTTGCATCATAGCAGCATCATGCAGGAATCCCAGTAATAGCTTCTCATAATCTTCAGTGCAGTGCAGACAAAGAATGTGATTACAAATGCTGTTAGACTCAAGTGAAAGTGTAAATTCATTCTAACACCATGAGATTTTATAAGACCAGGTCTAAAATTCTGGAAAGAAGGACTAATTGCTGACTAAGCATACAATTGAATGCACACCTTCAAGACCATCTCCATGAAAAGTAGTGTGTTTTCAATGTTACACCTGCCACATGAAGTGAGACAGAATTTCTCCTAGGATTCCTTCACTAAGCCCTGCTGCCAAAACTCAGAAGCTCAAGGGAAGGATGCATCTATGAATAAACAAGATAGCTGGATTTCACTTTCTGAGCTCTGAAATCCCTTGAGTGCAATATACTTAGTAATGTTATTTTTTCTTTTTCTCAGAGATTTGCACAGTTAAAATTATCAGGGTGGGAGAGGTTTAATATATTCATGCATAACAAAAGAAACCCACTCCAAAATCATCAGAGAACACATCAGATCAGGGCACTTTTCTCTCTTCTTTGCATCCCTCTACTTTTTTCTTTGGTAGGACAGTTTACAGAAAACATTGTGTCCCTAGTAGAATATAGAAGGGTAACCCAGCAGATGTAGCAGCTTCTCCTTTGCTTATTCTAATGCAATGAAAGGCCTATGAGATGGGTAAGTGGCAATGTCAGGTGTTTAAAACTCTTACAAAAAAATACCCGAGAGCAAAACCTTAGTACCACGACAACACAAGGAAAGTGTCACCAAGCTCAAAAAAAGAAACAAGCTGGAAAAAACTTCTTCGCCTTTTAAGCCAAGACAGAACAAGGGAGAAGGGAGGATAAGAACTGACATCACAGATGGAAAATGGAAAATAGCTATGACAGATCTCAAGCTTCAGTGAGAAACTCTGCTCTGTCTCAGCAGGGGGACCTTTTGAATCATATTTGTGATTCTTACTTCACTTATTTGAGGTCTATTTTGCTTTAAATCCTGTGTTCATTCCTGGGTATTTTCACTCTCTTAATTAAACCTTCACATCAGACTTTTATTAAGATAGAGGGAAAGCCTGTACCTTCCTCATTCTCTCAAGGTTATCTTCTGAAATAGGATTGAATTCTTTTAATGAAAAGAGACAGGGGAGAGAACTGCTAAACCTATGGGAAAGTTGTAATTCCACAGTTATTCCTAAGAATATAAAAGATTGTTGTATCTTGTATCTGGACAATCCAATTAGCTTAATGTCTGGGAATTAAGCAGGCTGCTGATCATGTTGGAGAACTGACCTATTTCAATGGAAAACTGTTGTATTTGCACAGCAGTCTCACTTTGGCTCAGCAGCTGAGTCTCCAGAATCATCCTGAAATGAACCATGGGCCATTGCTGCTCAAAGAAGGAATGGTAACTTGATACTGAAAATTACAGGTAGTGTAGTACCTGTTCACTGACTGTATGCACCACAAAAGTTAATGTGGTCAGATTTTCAAATGGGTACCCCAGTTGCTGAATTCACAGGTTTGTTTTCTAAACAAGTAATTAGCTAATGGCCTCCAGATCCATAAAATATTTATAAATTTTTTCCATTTCAGAGTGTGAAAAGAAGTCTTGCTGGTTTGAAAATTTTCAATAAATACATATCTCAAAAGCAAATTTCCCTCCCTTTTCCCTTTCCTTTTTCATCCTTGAATGACATGGAGTGCCACAGTGTTACTGAGTGTTATCTCAGCTTAGGAGCTGTGTTTTGGAGGGGGCTTTTTGTCCTGTGTTTGGTTTGCTTCACTAGTTCACTCCACACTTTGGAGTGTTTCCAGCTGCAACCAAGAGCAGAGCTGTGCAAAGCTGGTTCCCCACTGCCACCCACTGCAAGTGCTTTTCCTGTCAGCAAAGGTGCCAGAGCTCTGGACACTCCAGGGTGTCACATATTTCTATGGATGGCCACAGCCCTAGTCACAGCTCATCCCCCTCAGAGAAGGGATAAAGAGCCAAGTAAAGTTATTGGCTTTGCTGGACAGCACCATACACAGCATAGGAGCTCTCTCTCTGAGAAACATTGCTCTCTTCCTTTCTTAAGTGCAGTTTGTGGTACGTAAAACATTTGCATTCACATCCAAAAGCCCTCCTGATCAGCGACAACAGAAGTGGAATTTACAGGGAAGTAAATCTTCATCAGCAAGAGTTAAAATGTTTGGTAAAGAAAGTTTCACAGTTTCAGGGGTGGGAATTTTTTGTATCACTTTCAAATTTTATTTTCATTCTGAAACTTTCTGTTGATCTCCTTCTGGACAAGATAATTATTGTACAGAAGACCTTTTTAAATCTCAGAGATCTGCATGCTTTAAAAACAAAATAAAGAAAAATAGGAAGAAAATTTTAAAAATCAGAAAACATGAAATTAAGTGATGTTTGTAAAATAAGTCCTATATCAACATATCATGCACAGCATTTCACACTCACACATAATATCTTTGTCTATAAACTGGAGAGACATGGATTTACAAATTGACCACTTGGTGAATAAAAAATTGACTAGATGGTCACACTCAGAGAGTTTTGTCAATGTTTCATTGTCCAAGTGGAGGCCAGTGATGAGTGTTGTTTCTCAGAAGTCAGTATTGGGATCAGCACTGTTTCAAATCTTTGTCAGTAGTATGGACATTGACAGCAAGTCTGTTGACAATGCCAAGCTGTGTGGTGGTCGACATGCTGTGGGGGGGAAAGATGCCATCCAGAGGGATCTTGACAGGCTTCAGAACTGGATCTGTGTGAACCTCATGAAGTTCAGTAAGGCCAAGTGTAAAATCCTGCACCTGGGTCAGGACAAACCCAACATGAACACAGAATGGGCAGAGAATGGATTGAGAAGAGCCCTGGGGGGAAGGACTTGGGGTTTCTGGTTGATGAAAAGCTCAACATGACCCAGCAAAGTGCCCTTGCAGCCCAGAAACCAACCACATCCTGGGCTGCTTCAAAAGCAGCATGGGCAGCTAGCCTAGGGAGGGGATTCTGCCCCTCTGCTCTGCTCTGCTCTCAGTAAGCCTCACTTGTAGTGCTGCATCCATCTCCAGGCTCCCCTGAACAGGAAGGATGCAAACCTGCTGGAGTGAATCCAGAGAAGTCTGTGAAGATGATCTTCACAGTGAATCCAGAGGATCTGTGAAGAGGCTGGAGCACCTCTTCTACAAAGGCTGAGAGAGTTGGGCTTGTTCATCCTGGAGGAGAAAAGGCTCTCCAGAGAAATTCTAGCAGCTTTCCAGTACCTAAGGGGCCTACAAGAAAGCCGGAGAAGAACTTTTCATGGGCACATGTAGGGATAGAACAAGGGGGAATGGCTTTAAGATGAAAGAGGGCAGGTTTAAGTTAGATACTAGGAAGAAGTTCTTCAATGGAAGGGTGGCAAGATACTGGAACAGGTTGTCCAGAGAAGCGGTGGATGCCCCATCCCTGGAAATGTTTGAGGCCAGGTTGGATGGAGCTCTGAGCAACCTGGACTACTGGAAGGTGTCCCTGGCAGGGAGATTGGAATGAGATGATTTTCAATGATTTCCAAACCATTTTATGATTCCATGATATTAAGAGGCCTAGTCAATTCAATCTAAGATAATAAAATATGCAACTGCCAGAAATAAAAAGTTAATAAATAACAATCAAGATCACTTTCTTATGTGGCACTCTTCATAAACAGACTCAAAGAGCTTTGTATGGAAGATCACTCTCACTCTCATAAAGACAAAGACCACTTATTTTCTATTTTATTAAAAATGCCATTTAGAATTTCAATCCAGAAGGTGACACATCTCCCTGAATCTGAAATTTCCTTTACAGTTTGAGCATATATATGATCATATATATAAGTTGGATGAAGAACAGTCAGGCAAGGAAAAAAATTGACTCATATGGGAAAGAACTGGCCTCATATGAGGCACCAGAATGATTTCTCTTCTTGACCATTTTAGCAGTTCTGAGCAGAAGGCAGTTTAATTGCTCATGTCTTTCATGATATAAAATGTTTTAAGACATAGAAGGTCATCTGTCATTTCCTCCGTAAAATAGTTTACCACAGAGTTTTTGCAGGAAGGGATACACCAGAAGATTACTGGCTACTTGGATTACTCATCAGGGTCTGATATTATGGTATGTTTAAAAGAAATATGAGAAATTAAAAAATAATGTCCACTAGCAAGAAAAAAAAAGTTGGGACTGTAAAATATGACGTTTCCTGCTAAAAGATCCCCAAACTCTCTCATTTATCCAGTGGCAACTGCTCTGTGCCTGAAGCCTCTCATGCAGCAGTAGGCAATAAAACTCTCATAGGTGGAGAATTAGCCCAGCCGTCAGAGCAGTGTGCTTCTTACTTCTCTCAGTTGGCCCTACCTCTGCTTTGAACAGTTCACTTGATAGATAATTCAGCAAATCAGCATGTTACCTTTTCAGTGCTTTTATTCACTCTAAGTCAGAGCTATACTGCAGGATGAAAACAAACCCTGGGGAAGCCATCTGATCCAGCCGGGCATGGCTGGCTCCCGCGTTGCTCTTCTGCTGCCAGCTGTCGTGGCAGAGCTGGATGCGATCAATACCACGTCCCACCAAGTACCAGCATTTGTCATCTTAGTGAAAAGTGACACGGTTCAGAAATCATAGCTTTAGGAGGAAATTCCTACAGCAAGCAATGAATACCGGTCACTGAAAATAAAATTGTTTTACAACCAGTGGCTAACTCGCCAGTGCCCACACACCACAGCTTTGAAGGAAGCCTTACAATTAGAAGAACATCACTTAATGAGGTGGGTGGTATCTGTATCAGGCTTCAGTCCTAAGGGTAGATATGCCATCTGAGATGTCACCTGAATATCTAGGAAGGCGTGAGATCTTTGGAAGCTTTTAATCATTTTGCAGCTCCTTTTAGGCTGAACTTACTGTCTCTGCCTTCTGTTTTGCTTTTCTCCTCAAGTTGTTTGATTTATCTGATCCACTTTTAGTTCCAGCTGAAGTCAGTGGGAGTTTCACCTTTGATTTCACAGAGCTTTGGCCTTGCCAATATAAAGGAATTAGCCTTTTCTGATGAGGGTAGTTGGGTGTTAATGGTATAAGACAAGGGAAAGGAAAAGGTCATGGACAGGACGACTTGCATCTCCTGTACAGAGATTAGATAAAGCAGAACAGAAGGGGAGAACAAGTAGACACTGATAAATACCAACACTACAAAGCCATCATGTAAGGCTAGATATTGAGGGGGAAAAGATAGGGTCCTAGATCAAGCAAAAGAAAAAAAAGCATCAGGCCACTGCCATCACAGGAGATATTACACTGCTACATACCAATGGGCTCTGGTGTGGATGGGGGTGCTGCTGCACCAGCTCAAATCCTCTCTATCCCCTGGGATGGGAAAGACTTCCTACAGCTTTGAATCTGTTGGGTTTGTGCCACAATATCCACAGAATCTATGTGCTTTTAATACTGCCCTATGTACAGTACTTGTCACAACTGCAAGGAGCTCCATTTTCAACTACTCAAAGCCACATAAAACACAATTTTCATGCTAGAGTTTGTGTTTGCCACTGGGGCCCACCCTGTTCACCTGGCCATTTGGCAGATGTGTCCAAGAGCTGGAAGCAGTATTCTTATGTTAACATCCTATCTGCGTCTCCATTCTCTCACCACAGCACCTGCCACATTTGCTGGGAAGGCTGTCCAAAAAGAGAGAGATGGTTTACAGAAAGGAGAAAGATTTATAAACAATGAGTCATTCATATTCCCTCTGAAACAGAAGCAAATCTCAGCAGCTGCAGAAAGGAACATAAATGCCAATGGAGAGGGTTTGGAGGAAACAATAATGTGCATGTTTGAGCCTCCAAACATGACCCATGTGGGGTTACCTGTCTACCAAGGATTTTAGGTCCCAAGCCTTAAGCTCATATTCCAACAAAGTTAGGAAATGAGCCAGCACTGTGGTAAAAGCTAGAAACAGTGCAGCCCACAATGCATTTTTTGTAGAAATGAAGCTCAGTTTCATATTATACTGAGACTTTTATTATTTTCTGCTAAGTGTTTTCTGATACACTTCGTAAGAAAATTACGATACTGTCACAAATAGCTCAAGTTCTTGCCTTGCATTTGGACATTTATTAGGGAGTTAAGTCCCTTTTGGGGGGTATTAGTTGTCACAGGTGGATACAGATCAGTGAGGTATAAGACCATTTATTTGTTTGATAGTCTGTAAAAACGTCAGGTAAATTTATCCTAGTATTTTAATGCTGAGAGACACAAAGTGCAGAAGACACAAGGAAAAGGCAGAAGAAGCGCTACAGGAAGAGTTTGAGCCAGAGAGTACAGAGGGTGCCTTCCCATCCTTAAACTGATCCAAGTCAGTGAGGACCACATACAGGTGCTTTGGTCCAGACACTACTTCTGTTTGGAATGCAAAACAAACTTGTACATGATTGCACTCTAATCTGTAGCAAATACAAACTACCAAACCACTACTAAGTGGCAGAAGCATTTACTTAGCAGTTTCTCAGACAAGTCTTTGCTTTGCATGATGACAGATTCCCTTGTAACAACAGTCTAGAGATTTGCTTGGTTGACTTATTGATTATTGAAAGCAGTGCTTTAATGCTGACTTTCCCAGAAGACCATGCAGCACGTTTGATTTTAACTATCCCTTGCCATTAATAAGTGTAAATATTCATTTTCAGAATTTAAGCTTATTAGGCACATATCTACAAAAGAATAATGGTTCATACAAGATGAAAGCAACCAGGGATTTTGTCAGATGAGATCCAATAAGAAAATTAATGTTATAAGCTTTGTCTCCATCTGCCATCAAGCAAAATGAGCTTAAAATATTGGCAATGATTAGCCTGGGACCATTCAGGCAATATATTCTCCATGGAACAAGTCCGTTTCCTGCAAAGATAAGCACATATATACATATATATATATATATATATATGTTTGTGTGTGTGTGTGTACACACACATATTCTTACATCCATTAATTCAGATTCAGTATGATACCCAGATGTTTAAGTATTTGTAGAATCAAGGCTCAAAGATACTACAGACCCAGAGAGCTGCTGTCTTGCCAGTGGCTAAGCTAATGGTTACAAATATGGTTTTTCTCTCAATTTTGACTGAGAATTATTTTCACAGTGAAGAAGGAAATAAAATCATTTGTGAGGGTTTTTTTACACAGCTGTCATGGCTACCTTTTCACGCTAGCAATGCCTTAGCTACAGGGAGAAAGGGTCTGGCTATAGCACTGCCTACAGGGGCAGGTGGCAGGGGGCAGGAGGACAAGTCAGAGCAGGGATCTCTCCCCATAGCCCCATCCCACTGCCCAGAGGTGACAAGTGGAGCTGGACTGGGGACTGTGGCCCCAGACATGGGAATGGAGCAGTTCCAAGGGAAGCAAGGATTCAGAATCAGTGAAAGATGTTGGTAGGAGGGGGCAGAGCTGCAGAAAGCTCAGACAGTGACCAGAGATGAGGGCAGAAGCTGAAATGCAGCTGAAGCTCCTGGAGGCATCCCGGCCCCAATAAGGTTTCCTGCAGCCTTTCTCACACAGCTCTGCCCCTGAGCTCACACAGGGCTTCTCACACTGCACCCTGCAGCACTGGCCTTGGGCACATCTCAAAACCCTTTGGGGCTGTGCAGTTTCAGGATTCCACAAGAAAAACACAACAGTTTATATCTTTTAGACGATACAATTTTCTCTGCATTAAAAAAAAACCCAAAAAAAACAGTAATCATGAACAATAGTTCCTGTTTTTGGTAATCACTAATTATATTTTTTTCATTTTTTGTGGCTGTTGGGGTTTTTTCTGAACTATAGACAGGACTTCTGGTATGCTTTTTCCCTGTTTTGTAGAAAAGGCCTTTAACATCTTCAACTATTGTATTTCTTTTAACTATGAATGGTGAACAGTACTGAATTGCTGCCATAAAATACGAGTCCCCTAAGGAGACAGACATGATTACCATATTAATATTCCATGTAGTAACAAATATATGAAGTGGTAACTCATTGCTCTGGGAACAAACACACTCTGATGATTAAAGAAACACATCTGGGAGAAAGGCTGCTATTAACACCAGTGTAAGTGACTGGACATACAGCGAGCAACAAACCACTTGAGGGTAGGACTAAAGTTTTATGGACAGGTGGAGACTACAAATATGAAATTAGGCAACCCCCATCCTTCCAGATTATTCAGTAATAAGAATGACCATAAATATCCTTCATCTGATATTTGTATTCACAAATGCTATGAAAACCATAACGTAATGCCTCAAGCAGAAATAAATTTTTAAGCATCTTTCTCCTTGAGAAGAAGCTTCTTGAATAACTTCATATCCTGCTTCATGAATGATGGGATTTTGTGGAAATATGTCATATTTTGTTCATTTTGGCTCTTAACCCACACTCATCATATTTCTGCCATTCTTAGTACGCCTTTACTCATCCTATATATGCATTCAGCAATCCCCTATTACAGCCTTAGAGCTATTTATTAGCAAGGATTTTGATCCTGATCTGCCAGGTTGCTGTTGTGTAGCCAGTGAAAGCACATCTACACTCTCTCACACCACAGCAGTGCTGCCTAAGCCCACCTTTCCACCCTGGCATTGCTCTTTTCTTCTCCTGCAAGGCTTCCACAACCCACCCTGAGATCAGACAAACTCCAGTGCCCTTCCTCTCACACCACACTGTTCTGAACAACCCTCTGAACTGCTGACAGTGCCATCTGCAAGCAGTTACACCACCACTGGCACAGGTGGCACAAGGGAAGCACAGCTAACGTGGAGTCCTGTGGGCCTGCCAGGGGCCTTCCTGGGGAACGTCCCCTAGGCTTTAACCTCTCCTGTGCACCCCTGTTTTACTGACAGGCTGTAAATCAACCCCAGTGCCACACCCCCTGTTGGCCCATTGGCCGTTACTCCCCAGCTGACCTAATATGGTCAGGTTTCTAGCAGTTTCTCTGTTCTTTGTCACCCCATTGGTTTGTATCCCTGTCCATTTACCCTCATATTTTCCTATTGGTCATTGTACTCCCTTCTCCCACCCACATCTCTCAGTGATTGGCTGTTAGTATTTGCTCCACCCCCTTCTACACACATATAAGCCTGGGCCCTTGAACTGTCAGGGTCTTTGTCCCTGGGCTCTTTGGGTGTAGGTGGGATGAGCTACCTCTGGGAATCCACGCAAAGACCCTTCCTGCCTCTGCTGCCATATTTAATCAGCTGCTGTGTGTGAGGGCAGTGTTTGTAGTGTGCCTGGTGGAGCACTCTCCTTGTGGGGACACTTCAGGAAGGTTGCAGCAATCTACCTGTGCTGCAACAAGCCAAGGCACCCCTTCTCTTATAGCAATCTTCTAGTGAGTGTGTTTCAAAAAGCTTTAGATTCAAAAAACAAAGGCATGAAACACCTTTAGCAGACCTCAACGGAGAGAAGTTTGTCTGTGACAGCCCTCTGCCTTCTCTCAATTATTAGTTTAAACATAGCCAGGAATATTTCACATTAAGCTTCTAAATTTGGAGCCCACAAAGGGAATCGTTAAAATGGAATTGCTGGAAGCTATTACTGTGAAGGAATGATGTTTCTCTCTGTCTATATCTTGACATAAGTATATGAAATATATAGGAAATGTTTTTCAAAGTTACTATAAGCCAACATTTAGGAAGCCTCTGATAAGGGCAGTCATGCACTTTGCAGAAAGAAGGTCTGTCTATGTAATTTTTACCTGCTACATTTCTAGAGTGACAATTTTAAACCCTAAAAGATTAAAGATGTTTGAAAAAGGCCACAGTCTCCTGACAAAGCAGCATCTGAACTAACAACACTTTTCTTCTGAAGTTGTTAGTGTTACTCTATTGACTTTGGGTCTTCCCACCACTTTTGTCAGACTAACTACCGGTTTGCTTTGTTGCAAAGAGGGTGAATCCATCTTTTCTCCATGGTCATAGTGCCATGGGGGAGTTGCCTGGTCCCAAATTACAGCAAGAAAGATTTGGGCTGGATAATAGTGGGGAAACTGTTCTAATAGTAGAGTTCCTAAGTCACTGCCCTGGTAATTCAGGAGGATGTGGACCCTCTCATGCTGGAGATTTTGAAGAACTGAGATTTGCCAAGAACTGTGTAAGCATATCTATGAGGGGACAGACTAAGGGTGGCTTCTCAGGCTGCTGGTTGTCTATGAATCTCTGACAGAGAACATGTCTTAAAGCATTAGTCTGAAATAGAAGAGCAGTTTTCCTTTCTGGCCCGGCCCAGAAGAAAAGCAACAACCCTGGGTCTCACAGTACTGCAATGAACTCAGCTGTGAAAGCTGTCATAACAACGTTCATCCAACTGTGCATACAAAATGCATGCTCATTTGCCACAACCAATGTAAGACTAAATGTGTGTTTACCTACAGCCATTCCCCGCCCAGCCTTGCATTTTTCTGCAGGCATTGACTGATAGGTACAATTACGGTGGCTCCATGCATAATTCAGTGCACAAAGACCGGGCTAGGTTCATAATTTTTTTCCCAAGGAACCATCAATCTTCTCCTTAGGAAGAGAAAAAACAGGGAAAGACTGGTTAATAAAAATAGCTAGCAAGCAAGCAAGCTAGCTAGCACCACTAGCCCAAGTGTTTCAATTATAATTCATTCCATTTCAGCTGCAACATTCAGGACATATCATGAGCATCATGCAGTGATGTGCATACTCCCACACCCGTTGAAAGTGGATCGTACATCAATATACCATATACTATAGTCACTACCTGTATTTTGAGTCTTGATTCTTTCATAAAGATTTAGCAATTTCACCTGATTCTGTGGAGTTTATCTAGATTTACTTTGGCAGAAAAGTAAAGGAATGTACTGCAGAGATGTCTGTTTCACTCAGAAGTCATTTAGTTCTTAGAGAGAAAGGTTTGGCTGAAAACAGCATAGAAATTCAAAGATTCAAAGTGTGTTGGAAAAAAAACAGAGCAATCCATCATAACCAAGCAAGAAATTTTCAGTGACTAATGCAATAACTTGATAGTTATGATAGGTAGTCATAAATTTATCAGAGAGCTTGGGAGTGTATCAGAACAAGATGCTTGACTCACAAATAAACCTCTTTAAGTGATGTCGCATTAACAGGCCAGGATGCATAGCCTGCATTTATTCTTGCTAAATGCCAGGCACTTGGTATGAAAAAATAATTTGAATTACAAATTTTTCTTTTCCTTTTTTTTTTTTTTTTTAATTGTGCTTCTGGATTGGCCAGTCATGCCATATTGTGGAATCTTGAATGGCTGTTTCACTGGCATTTCCTTCCCGTGATGCTTCTGAAAAAGCTGTATTTCTGTTCTTATTTAAACATAAGTCTTTCTAGAAAATGGGGAACTTACTTTGAAACATTTGTTCCTGAATGGTTTTACTGATGTTACAGAATCTTAGCTGAAAGTTTTCATCAGTCTTCTCCAGATGATGCATAAATGAAAGAGCTTAAATGAAAGAGCTCTGAGTCTTACACAGGACTAAATGACCCTTCCTAGTCCCAGTGGGCTGAGCCCCACCAAACACCTCATAGTATTGTTCCTTCCCAAGGAAGCTGCAAACATCAAAGCAGCCTGATGGCAACAGTCTGGCAATGCACAGAATGACGTGGAAGGTTTCCCACTCACATGCTCTGGATTTAGTGCTGAGTCCCTAGATGTACAGAATCATGTCCTGACCCTTGACAGTGATCAATGGTTATCCTACAGAGTGTACTATTGATATCTCCTTGTTGTTGCTGCAAATGCCAGCAGAAGCTCTGCTGCTTGTACAGTCTGTCCATGCTTTTGAACTTGTCTTTGAAGGCTGTACTTACACCAGAGCTTGGCTGAATGACTTGGAATCTGCCACCCACGCTCATGACTCTGCAGATCATCTTCATCAGCTGGCATTGCTTTCAGTCTTCGTCTGGCTGTACCTGTTGATTGATTATTGTATGAATACAGACTTGGGGAGATGTGTAATGCAACATTTGTGAGGCCTTCAATTCTACTTTTGAACTGGAAATATTATTTTTCCCAAAGTAATGTGTTTAGTTTGGCAAGGCTTACTTCAACAATATTGCATGCATTTTCCAGAGCAAGCAAAAAATTAAGCTTCTGTGTCCATATGCCAGAACAGGAACTTTGTATATGCTCACTTGAGAAAAACAGTGAGAACACGTGCATGTGTGTGTGTCTAAGTTCCATATGTATAGTATTTATCAGCCACTTTATCCATACATTATCAATGAACATCAGAATTTCCAGCCATATTCCAAACAGTTTCACAGTTCATCCTTTATGGGCTAAATTCTCCTCTCCATAAAGATTTCTAGAAGGACTCACGGGTGAAGAGTCTTTATCCCTGTTTTCACCTCACATTGTCATATTGTGACATGAACATGAATTTTAATTGCAGGGTTTTGTTCTATCAACTCTATCAAGAAGCAGCTTTGAAAGGAGAATGCAGTTATTTTAGGGCATATTGAGGTTTTTAGTGCCCACTGGTGACAGCACAACAAATACCTGAATACTCTCTAATGTCTGAAAGTGATATCCCCTGACTGTTGCTTGTCCACTCAGCTTACTCTTTATCTCTGCCAAGATTCAAGTGACCATTTCTTGACCCCCCAGGGTGAGAAAGGACAGACCAGAACCCCACAGCAGCTGGCTGAGCGATCTGGAGGACTGAGGAAGCCAGCAGCAGGTGCCCAGCATACCCAGAGTAGGTATTTTCTCACTGCAGGTTTGGAAACGGGGAGTTGCCAGCATGGTAATGAAGGGGAAAGTGTGATTTTCTGTATGAGCAAGATCAAAGGTACTCTTGATTCTCAATGCCACTCTTTCTTGCTGTACATCATGGCATCACAACTCTTGCACGTATGTAAAATACTATATACACTTGAAAATGCATCCACACATACACAGAGCTAATGTCATCAATTGTTAGAAAGGAACAAGGCAAGAAAAAAAATTCCAAGTATGACTAAAACTGTTTAAACCCTCAAGTAAAAACTCTCATTAGTATACAATACTCATATTCCACATAGCTCTTGAATACTTCAACTCAAAAATTATCCACATAATTTATTTCATACATTCCCACAGGCTGAGCCTGGGCCCACCAAACAAGGCACTTTCCTGAAGCTTGAAAGCTGTTTAATCTTTTCTGGGCCTTCTGAGATAACTTTTGAATAGGCTCTCTAAGCTCCTTATACTAAAAGGTGATCACAGTGTAAGACCAGAAGTTCCCAGGTTCCCTTCAGAGGATGGACACCTGCTGGGCCTGACCAGTTATCTGTAAACACAGATAGATTTCAACTTGCTGTACAAAAGGGATTGTGTATGCTGGCGCAAATCTATATATTAGAGATTTCCTTATGACAATAAGAAATCACTAAGAAATTACCAGGAGGGAGAAGAAGACAAATATTTTTAAACAAATAGTCTGAGCCTGTCCCTTTGTGACTGATTGAGAATTATAAGGTTTGGATTCAGCCTTTTATTATGAGACACTGAGGTTCTGCAGTATATTTTTTCCTTTCTTTAATTTAGATCTCTGCAAAAAATTGGCATGAAATACAAATAAATGACAAAGCTCTGAGAATTAAGCCATTTGTCTGTAAAACCAGACATAATCCCCAAAATAGCAAAATACAGAAAAATGCATCAAAATGTATTAGTGATGACAGGCCATACATTACGCAGGCTGTTAATGCAAGTGTAGGTCACTTATCAGTACCAGTGACTCACAGAAGCCTAACATTAAATGTAAGAGGCAACATACAGACAAATATTAATTACAATAACAATTACTGCTAAGTGCAGCATTTTGCTAGATACAATGACAGCTAAAAGATTGGTGAAGTGCTCACAATAATGAGCAAAGTAAATATTTCCACCCTCAAGTATATACATATATTCACATATATGTATATATTGCTTGTAGGAAAGAGCTGAAGAAATATGTAAATCTCTATGAATACATCACTTTAAATGCTACAATATTCTTTCTCATTTCAAAATCCCTCTAAAGAGAGGTTTAAAAGCCCCATAACTGTTGCAATACACAGAAACTCTTAAGTCTGAAGAGCCAGTGGAGTTGCCCAGTTCATGTGGGTTTTCTTTCACTGTATTTCAACCCAACTTTGCTTATCTTCACTTACCCCTAAATCCCTGTTGTCAGCACAGTGAGGCTGGGCTGGCCAGCACTGGGGCAGCCTGCAGCAGGGACTCCCCTGGCAGCCCTGTCCCCCACACTCAGAGGTGACCAGCAGAGCCAGGCTGGGGTTGGCCGTGGGGACAGGGCACCTCTGGATGAGTCACAGGGGCAAGTCTGGGACCAGCAGACAAGATTCATAGGGTTGGGTACAGCTGTACCACAGCATGAGGGCTGGAGCTGAAATGCAGCCCCAAAGCCCGAGGATGATTCTTCTCACAGCTGCTTCTGGCTATGCTGCTGCTTTCCCAGCACTGAGAATGCAGTTTTTGCATGGTGTGCCAGGATCAGAGCAGCCAAACCATTACTGTTAAGGCACGTGGCAGAGCCTGTTCATGCAACCAGGGCACCTCATATTTTCTTCTGGAAGTCTCCAGATCTCAAATTTTCCTTGGACAATACAAAACATGAAGGGCTGATGGATGTGGCCCCCAAACTCAATGTCAGACTGCCACCAAACAGAGAAGCCATGCTCCAAACTTAGCACAGTGCCAGTTTTCTGTCTAATTCCCCTTTGGCATGTTTTCATGGGACACAGTTTTAGACACAGATTTATAACATTACATCCTCTCCACCTTTAAGCCCATATGTGGGAAGGATATTGGCATGCTCAGAGTGGCTCTGCACTGAGCTCCTGTTAATGTACCTTAGCATGAGAGATGAGTCAGACCTACTCTTCACATCACTTTCATCTAGAGAGCACTGACTGTGTTTCTGTAAAGGCCAAAACGTGGGGTCTTACTGGCATAACTCTGCCACAATGACTGTTCCCCTGCAGGAAAGCTGTATGGATATGACATGAGGAATTGCTGAGTGTGCTGCTCTCATCAGTGAGGATGTGAACTAAAGTATTTCCTAATGAAGGTTCAAGGGGAATTTTTTATCACAAGAATTTTGTGATTAGATCACCAGAAATATTGCCAGTTCCCACCTACTGGTACATGTAGGCAAGGCCACAGAACAGAGGTCAGACCTGGTGGGGGAGGTACATGCAGCTCCTGTGCTCCAAGGCATGTCAGTAAGGTCTGTGGGTGGAATCAGAGTCCTAGACTGAGTCAAGAAGGAGCTTGCAAAAAAACCATCATCCCGTGTCTCTCAAAGACAGGCCATCCACTTGGCCCATGAAATTTCAGATCAGTGCAGTAACTGAGTAATTATGGCATTGTTTGCTGAGGTGGTAGTAATTTCCCAGTACAAGATTTCTGCTCTGATAGATTACAGGTATTCTGGTCTGTCATGGAGCTGAAAGGGTTGTACCCTTTCTGGGTAACATTTGTAGCTAGAAGAGAAAAAGGTCATTCATAATTATTTTTCAGGTATACTGGCTTAGCTACTTATTTGATTTATCACGTGTCCTTTCTGACACAACATGAAATAAGAAGAGAGTTAGTCTTTAGAGAAAACAGGCATCCAGCTCATAGAATATATCAGTTTCAATGACACAGTTCAAAGGAATACAACTCCTTTCAATATATTCAGGGATTTGTTCACCAGTTTGGGTTCAGCTGCTTTCAAAATAGATAGAAGAAACCTCCTTGTGTGATATAACCAGATGCCATTTGCAGAGACTGTGACATATGGTCCTTCAGACATAGAGATAATCACAGAGGATAATTCTTGAGAGCCCGTTAGGATTCCAGAGTAGCTATCTCTGCCATGTGGTGCTTGCTGATGTCTAAATATGATAAATTCACTCACTTTATTTTCAAAAACACAGCTGAAAGAGTTTTAAAAGGAGTAGAATGAAAGCAAAAAAGTATCAACCCTAATTACTCAATCAAAGTGAGAAATATATTCCTGATTCCATCCAAGTTCAAGGCAAGTTAATGAACTAAATAGAAATCTGCAGCTGAAACTCACTGATATGAGAATAATCTAATTTTCCACAATGAATGCAATAAGGATTTCAAGAGAGCCTACACAAACTTTTGTTCAGTACATGGCTTGGGAAGGCAGTGGGTATACCTCGTTCTTTAACCCCTTTCTGTCCCTAAAAAAAACAATAAAAGAACCCTTATATTCAGGGTAAGAAGCAAAAAAATTAAAGTTTATGTTGTTATCACAAAAAGTATTTTAAAAATGGGCCTTAATACAGGGGCTGTAAACTACTGGCTTCCCCCAGCACAGGGGGTCCAGGCTGGTATTTGATCATATGCCTCCCCCAATCTGGTATTCATCCATCAGCACTGATAAAAAAATTCTCTGGAAGAAAAAAAACATAGTAGATGGTTGTGAGTATCTAAAATTGAGCAGTGCCTACACTGTGAACCTTTACCCTGCACAGAAAAGAGCCAGGGCTGAAGAACTAAACCCTTCTCCCAGCTCTCCTGCCACCATGCCTGGGTAGATACTGGGGCCAAGGACTGTGCCAAGGACTGGTCCCAAAGGGAGTGTGGGCAAGAATCCATCAACATCAGCTTGACATGGGACTACCCTGTCACTGGACACATACAGCCACACTTTGTGCCACAAGACCACTGTTCAACTGGCCTGTGGCAAAAACTTTAGAGAGCACATCAAATCTTGGGCTCTTTAAAATAAAACACATGCAATAACACCCGTAGTTTAAGGCTGCAGGCTCATCAGAGGCTGTGCAATGTAAATGCAACCAGTCTGCTCTGGAGTGAACCTGCCTTACATAGTATGGTGCAAGACACTCTGTGCTCCCAGGTCCTGAGTTTGATTCCCTAACTTGTTCAGCATAATCTATAAATCACTCCACTGGTCTGAGATACCTAATGAAAAAATCACCTCCACACACCAGAATTGACAGTTAAAAGTTTCTTTGGGCATCAGATTACTCCCAAAACAGTCTAGAAAGGTATGAAGTGCCATCATTTGAAAGACTGAAATAAAGATTTTAGTGATTGTTGCCACAGTAGCCAAAGCACATTAAAGGAAGTCCTACAGACTTCATAGGAAGATGTAGCACGTAGGAAGACACAGCTAGCTTAATGCCAGCTGATGAATCTCTATCTCCCATAATATATTAACTGTCCTATCATTTGGTCTTTCTCCTGACACAAGGAATCCTTCTTGTGTTGTTTTTCTCAGTGCAATGCAAGACACACTGGATGAAATAGCAAACAGAAGGTGAAAGTTCTTCTGGCCTTATACACCCATGAAAGCAATATGTGTGAAAATGGTGCCAAAGTATCCCATATTTTTAAACCAATACAGCTTGAAAATTGCTGAGTATTCAGCTTACCTGGGTAAAGGAGACTAAAATACCCTTTCTGAAGCTAGAATGGGGTCAGCTGTTGACAAACATGCCTTTCCATGGAGGCACATTCTATGTGTAGTGTGTGACTATTCAGTTTTACTGAGTGTCATTGCTCGGCTCAGCTGAGGAGAGTGTTCAGTGTGGAGAGTGTTCAGGAGACCTCTTCATGTCTTTTAGATCCAGCACATCCCACTCCAGCTGAAGAGTCCCAAGAAAATTACTCGAGTCTTCAATCTCTTACAAGCCTTTCAAGCATAGGAATGGGCTGCCCAAGGAGATGTTGGAGTCACCAGCCAAAGAGTGCACGTTGCACTTGGTGCCCTGTTGTAGTTGACAGGGTGGGGCTTGGTCAAAGGTGGGACTCCATGATCTTGAAGGTGTTCTCCAACATTAATGATTCTGTGATTCTGTATTGCCTGAGAGGGCAGTCATTGTGTGGATTGTATAAAGCTTGATGTGCTCTGGAAACTAGTGCTTCAAGACATCAGCAGGTAAATGAGGAAGGAAATAGTATTTCTGATTAACTTGTGAAGTTTTAACCACCCACCAGCTCATCTGTGCCACAAGGTAGCAGCAAAACGGCACTATCAGCCTTGGGAATATGAATTTTGTGGACCCCAGAATAACTGAACATCCTCTGTCTGGAGGAAGAAACTAGTATGGAGCAGTTAGCTTTTCATATTTGTCATTCCTTCCATTTCAAAAAATGAAAATTCTTCAAGTGCTTTCATTAAACTCATTTAACAACAGAGGAACCAGAACAAAGACACAGGAATTCCATGCTGCAGGAGATGCTAATCACCCTGGATTTGTTTCCTACAAAAAGGACACAGAAAAATAGGATGTATGAATGGAGAGAAGAGAAATTTTGGACACCCATTGTTGCAGTGCACCCCCACACCTGAGCAGGTGTTTCCATATTAGGAAAAGAGTTTCAGTTTCACCCCTGAACCTTTAAGGAAGAAGAACCAGAAACTTCTATGCTCCTTTCACTGCAACTGGCCCAGTGCCAGGACAAAAGCACCTGCTGGTCCCTTTAGCTGTTCCTCAGGAAATGTAGCTGCTTTGTCTTGGGCAGCACACAGAGATACTTGGGGCTTTTCCGGGGCGTCTTAGCAGGTGCAAGGGACCTCCCTGCACTGTGCACAGCTTTATTTCTTTTGTTCTGTGTAGTTTGTTATTTTGGCTTTGATTAAAATCTTTTTGCTTTTTCAAAACACCTTCAATCAAGCATCTTGCTAATTATTCTTAAGTCATTTCTGGGAGGTTGCTGGCAGCCCTCAGAGTTGTGATGAATCCTCATGGGGCTAAGAACATGCTGGCCCCACACAGAAATTCATCAACACATGATTAAGGAATTTTGAACTTCTGGATTAAAAGAAAGCATTTTGTGGCATTCTAAAACCAAAGCTTTCCTCTTTGATTCACTGGCATGAAATGAATTTTTTGTTTTCACAGAAACAATTCACAGTTCACAAAATAGTGTGAGTTGGAAGGGACCCACAAGGATCATCAAATGATCAGAGTCAACACAAAACTCTGTGTCCAATCCAGCTGCCAAAAAGCCTTTGGGGAGTGGATTCCTCATGCTTTCCTGTTCTTCAGATGGGCACTCTTCCTCAGCCAAAGGTATTTTCCATGGCCTCACCACAGAGCAGAGGTCTAGGACAATCCTGTGGTATATCACACTGGCTCAGCCACAAGGAGAAACAGCCATTGTTTCTCATTTTTCATGGGCACAGTTTCATCAAAGTCTTTTTTCCTGTAGCAACTTTCTGTTTTGATGAAAAACAATGTTTCTTGTGGAAAAAAATTTGTGATGTTTTCCATAGGCTATTAATGACCCCTCAGAAAACATATTTGAAGAAAGAATGAATTAAGACCTATACCACTGAAGGCAGATTTTCCCATCAAGAAAACAAAAATAATATTTGAATTAATTTGGTAATTCTTCTAAAATGATGGAAGTTTATCAAGAATTTATCTGTATATGTTACACTCAAAGTAACATGGAATAGTACATTTTGAATTTAATGAACACGTGTGTATACATAGCACCAATGACTTCAATTTTATATGGTATGGCCTGTATTTTTAAGAATTATCTGCTAGTGGTTTAGGAAAAAATGTACAATGTGAATGTTGAACTGTAAACACAGTTCTGTGGTGCTACTTGTTTCCAAGGGGCAAATTCAATACAACTCATGTATTTTCCAATGTAGACATATGTATAGGAAATCACTTCTAATATCATGGCAAAATAAATTATTTAAATCTTCACATTCCTCACAATTTCCAGTCCTCTTTTTGACTAGTAATTACTCAGTCATAAATCACAATTATCGTGAAATATTGTGTAATTAATAACATGCTGTCCAAAAAGTCAACAATAATATTGAGAGCTTCTGTAAATTTGCTCATTTCTGCTACTTGTTGATAATCGTGATGGCTTATAAATGGTCATCTGAGTCATATGAGGTTGATACTGTTACCTATTTGGCTGACATCCAAATTGAATGAGAGGAAAAACAGCTAAGAAATGATGGAGAATTAGAAATTCCAAGTGTAGTTAGTACTGTTATCACAGATGATTTCAAATACTCCCTCCGACCATTCTGGCGTGACGACAGATCCAATGATGTGACCTCAAAATTGCAGCTCAATGTTTCAGTTCTATACACAAGCATCCAGGGTGTTCTGTGAGCTCCTCTGCTTAGGCACTGTGCTAGAGGCTAGAAAGTGGAGGTCATATTCACCTGACAGACTGTAGAAAGAAACCCTAGAGACAAAAGAGGCTTTGGTATCGGTACAAGCGTAGGTGTAGGGGTAGGTGTGGGTATGGGCATATACTGTCCCAGACCAATAAAACTATTTTAGACATTGCGATTTCCTTGGTACCCTCCGAGAATCTGGTGAAAAGAAGGACAAGCAAGACAAGTCTCCCCCTCCCTGTCCACAGTGGTTCTCCAGCACCGTGCTGGCAAGGAGGGGGGAAAGGAGAAGCTTCCTACTGTCTTTGGAGACACAGAGCTGCAAAGCGAAACAGCAAAGAACTATTTACGCCAAAGGAAACACATACTTGAGGCTCCCCTTGCCTGTTGGGGTGGATGCCTGGAGATTCTGATCACATGGCTGTGGGGGGCTCCTTGGGACAGAGACCCCGCGCACACATCCCCCGCTGGAGTGAATGCTCCTTTGGGGAGCGGGAGCAGCAGCCGGGAGCAGCAGCCAGCGCCAGCTCCCCCTGCGCGCCTCAGCGCGGCGGGGGAACCACTCAAAGGAGGAGGAATCTCCTCTCTCCAGCTCGAGCAGCTGAATTCCCTCGCCGCCACGCTGGGAGCTGGCGAGGAGGACGGCCTGTGCCAGGGCTGTCGTTACTGATGTAAATTAAACAGTTACCACCGCAGGGTGACTCTCTGCTCTTTTCCCTCAGCAGACAGCTGCTCCAAAAAACACATGCTCCGGCTGCTCAGGCTGAAAGGAAGAACCGCAGAGATTTTATTTATAGATGCAATAGGCAGGTGTTCCGCATTTAATGTCTGCCCAGTAAGAGCTGGAATTGTCTCTTTGCCCACAATGACTGCATATTTGATTACTTTCAGTGTACATAATGCATTATATATATTCTTTACCTCTCCCTTCCCATTTGGATTCAGTGCATAACCTCTGTACAGCTGTGTTGCCCTCTCCTGCAGCAAAACATTTACTGATCTTATCAAGGCAGAAAGATAAAGTGCTGCAGACTGTGGAAAACTAAACTTTAATGGAGGAGCTGACGCCAAGGTGTGCCTGCTGTGTTTCTGATGGCAGAAGAGTGTTGTGCAAGGAGCGCCCGTCCGTCAGTTCAGTACGAAACCTTTCATCAAGGCTTGGGAAGCCGTGTATGAAATATTAATTAATTACTGCTAAGCCTCACTATACCATTGTGAAACTGGCACAGTGCAGCTTTGTGCAGGTTGTTTTCAGAAACTGTTGCCTTTTATTTCAGCTACTTGATCATAGCATGCTGCATAATTTATACATCTAAGAGCCTTTTGTAGGGCATGTTGGTAGAAAAGCTCCTAAGTACCACAGGAGCTGGGATCTTGTCGATATTAACAAGGAACTTTGAGGCTGGCAAACAAGCACAACAAAAGCAGTTCCTGTGCTTGTTGCCATCCATGATTTTGGTAACTGCAGGTTTGCTACAATGACTTGTGACAAAGCAGTAAGAAAGCAAAACTAAGCTCTCCCGAATCCAAATGAAACAAAAAAAAACCACCTTGCTGTAAAAGTGGGATGGCAGCCATACCGTGGCACAAATACGTTTTGAAAAGATATGAAAATGAACTTTAAAATGGTTTTCATTTGAGCTGAGGAAGAGGACAGATATTTTTGGGATTGCAGTGCTATGCACCAATCACCAGGAATGCAGAGCATAGGAGCACAGGTAACTTCCACTACAGACTGCCAGTGACAAAATTGGGAAATGTTTTTTTCCGCATTTCTTGATCAAAATAAATATCCTGGCACGCCATTTTTACACTAGGGAAAGACATCATTAGATTGAGGATAATTTTAAAACTCTTTTTCTCTTTGGAAAGACCTTTTTATGTGTTTGGAAAAATACACAGGACAGAGTAGATAGGGCTGGGGAGGTCTGGGGGTTTCCTCCATTAATGTCAAAGTGCCCATCTGATAAGAAGACCTCAGCTGGGAAACATCAGGAAGCATCATCACAATGCACAAGCAGATAAGCAGCAGTGATGCAAAAATCAGGCACAGCAGCAAGACAGCACAGCTCCCGACACATGAGTGTGAGGGGGACATTTATGCCACCAGAGCTGCCTACCAAAAAGCTCAGTGTCTATCCCAAGCCAGATATCCAAATTCCCTTGACCCACAGTGCAGAGGGCGCCTTCCTCTCCTCCTAGGCTGCAGAGGGAACCTCCGTGGGGATGGAAGGGATGTGCCAGGACTAAGAATAAAGCTCACAAGTCTTTGCTTTCCAGCTCTACAATTAAACTGCTAAAACATGTTGACAATATGCCTGAATCTTGTTGGAACATCTATGGCAGAAAAACAGCTTATGCCTGCGCCTGTAATTACTTACAATTAGAATGTGTAATTGGGATGTGGACAAACAACTAGGCTCAACTGCATACAGAGGCCTGTCCCTGCCATGGCAAAATTTTTAGAAAGATCAAGCAGTGATCACATTCTATAGGTGCTAATTTTCATAGCTTAGTAAAGAAGCACATAAAATAACCAGCTAAACAATTCTGGTTTTTCACAGTTCTGCACCCTTAAAAGACAGACTGTAATCAAGATATTTTGAGAAAGCCAGTGTGTTTTTTCACCTTCTTGACAATGTCTATGCAGCACAAAGCATCACCCTGCTCTGCACTGTGCACAGGGTTATGCCACACATCCTTAAAAAAGTGATGGTGACCTGAGTATGTAATGGCCTGTAGAGCCAGAGCACAGATAAGCAAAAGGAGATGCGGCCCTGGAGAAGATGTGGACCTTGCTGGAGAAGGGTGCAAAGAGGTGTGCTTGATGCCATTTCCACTGCTGTGGCTGCCCAGAAAAAGGGATTCAGCAGCAGAGGCTGGGGAGCTCCAGGACGTTGGTAGAGGACAGTCCCTCAATCCATACAGCTCCTCTCCTTGCCTCTGACTGCCATCCTTTGATACTCCAGGCCCATGTACTTTCTCCTTGGCATCCATGGGCAGAAAGATATCTCTATATAAGACCAGAGGCAAAGGGCAAGCTGGGCAAAAACATGATTTGGAGGACCAAGCCATCTGGAGGACACAGCACAGACTGTGCCGAGACAGCGCGTCCGTGCTCCACCTCGCTGCCATCTGTGCTCTGCCCCGTGCCCCCGGGCACAGACCGGGAATCCAAACACAGAGTATTCCTGGTACCTGTCAGAGAGGAGATTCAAATGGAAATGAGACACTTTGCTACTTCTGCTCCTCCCTTTTCCGGGCAAGGGAATGATTCTCCAGAAAACGGAAAGTATTTAAGGAGTTATTCATGAAGATGGCACTGCCACAGCATCTCCCATGTCTCACTAAGACAGTGATGCTGGGAGAACACAAGAGAGCAGGTCACACAAGAGACAGCACTTTTGTCTTAAACCTTATGGCAGTGTTGAAGGGCTGAAAAAATAGGGAGGAAGAGAGTCATATAACAAAACAAAACAAAAACAAAAATGAAACAAAAAAAAAAAGTCACAGTATCCCTGAGGATACTGAGGATTCAGTAGATATTTCTGGCTGGTACATAATGAAGCTGCTCCTCTATCACTATAGGTTTTATTCTCCACAGGTTCCCTACAGAAATGTAGGCAAGTACCAAGTCTGTTCAGCATACAGAAAAAAAGCAACTGGTGACTAGCAAGTAGGGCCAAAGCCTCAGTCAAAAATAGGCTGGATTTCAGGATTCAGTCCAATAGGAAGAGGAAGCACAGACCTGGAATTTACAGGTGAGTTGCTAGGGAATTGGAGATGTATTTGAGAATGTACAACCTACCTGACAGACAGCATTCTCTGTGCGCTCTGCATCAAAATGTTTGAAGGGAGGTTAAAGCAAGGGGAGAGGAGAAGGCAAAATTTGGCCAGCAACATCTCTTGCTGCAGAGGAGACCTGAGGCTGTGCAAATATTTCCAGTCAAAAACATGAATTGCAACCCAAAATCCAAATATGTGCTCAGAGACATCTATTTCCCCCTAATGTTTACTTTTCAGATGTATATTATCAGATGGAGAGTAAAAATTATTTCAGATCCCTGAAGGCACACAGGCACCTTCATGCTGACAAGAACACAGTGGATGGGCAAATTGTTTAACTTCTCCGTTTTCAATGGTGGCAGACTATTAAATCAGTTTGGAGCTGACTCGGTACGATGCCCTCCAGTTGCAGAGCTGAAGATTTGTTCCTGTTCTCCCTAATTACTTTGGCATAATTAGTTTCTACATTGCATCTGACTTGGCCTCCCTCCTGCCAGCACAGCATTTTGTCAGTGGCTACTCCAAAGTTCACACGTGCTGTTTCACCCTTACCTACCACATCCTCTATTCCCCTAAGTAATTTGGAAGAAGACACATTTTGCCTGTGGTAATCATTTAAGCATTGTACATGTCCCTAATTATTTTCTAATTTGCTAAAGATAAATTTCTAAATTACTAGTTCATCTAATAGTGAGGTGAAGATTCTTTGTAATAAGGGAACTGTAACTCTTGCAAAATTCCAGTCCTCCTTTATGGTAGCTGGTTTTAGTCATAGTTCATGTAGTTTTGCTTACAGATGAACCACTCAGATGTTTTCAAAACTCATGGGTGAGTACTGTCTGGGCCTAGTAATTAATTTCATTTAAAAATTGTGTCTCGTTTTCATTATCTACAAAAATAAAGGAGCTCTAATAAAGAGCAGGTATTTCCCCCTTGTCCACTGTGATGAAGATAAATGCAAGAAAATTGTTTCACTTTGCTAATTATAATTTCCATATTATCCCAAACAGTTCCTTTTCAAAATGACAGTATTATCTGATGGACACAATGGATGAAATGCATTTGTTTCTCTCACTGTATAGTTTATGCAATAAGTCTTCTTTTATTTTTCCAACAAGCTCTGTGGTTGGCAAGCTATCCTATGACTACCAAAGTACTAGTGAGCAAATAATTTGATTTTTCCCTCTAATGATCAAGGGGTTTCCCCTTTTTTCCCAGCCAATTGCTACGGGTAGCCTATTGAAACTGCCTCTCTCTTCACAGACTCCTGATCCTGAGGTTCTTGAGAAGATTTTAATTTTCCTTCCCTTTCCTACTAATTACAGTGTATGTTCCTTCCTCCTAACTTCACATAATCCTAGAATTTACTCTTTTCCTTCCTTTGCTGGCTTAAGAATCCGAATCATCTTTAGAAAAAACCATACAGTGTTTTTGCAAGTGTTGCAAGTGTTTTAGCACACCTTTATAGCACAAATTTTAAAAGTTCCACTTCCAGGGAGCTCTTGCATTGAAAAACTCTGTCACTTTTCTTCACTAAGCCTGCGGGTCCCGGGCCATCCACAAGATGCTGCAGAGACACAGACAAGACAGAGAGCCCCAGCCCCAACCAGCAGTGGAAATACAAGCATACACTGTGCAGCAACTTTTCAAGACTTAAACACTCACCAGACTCTATCACACTTCACATGGTACAAGATAATCTAATTTATAATAATACTGCAGGAAACTAAACCAATAAATATATCTTCAATCTGCACAGCCACATTTGGAGAAATGTCATTGTGGGCACAGTAGGAGCAATGTGTAATAAATGTTTCATTGGCTCCCACAGGTAATATTTTTGCCAAGGCAGCTGGAGAAACTGTGCAAGTTTACTGGCCCTCATATTCAAGCTCAGCATCTATTTGGGGAAAACAGCTGAGAACTACACACAAATTTATATCATAAAAATAATAGAAAGCCTCAATTGCAGTGACATATTTAGCTCAGACAGTATTGTTCTGTTGTTATTGCTAATAATAACACCAGTATTACAACACCCAAAGCAGGGGAAGTTTCAAAGCTTTATGTACAGAAAGAAACAGCTCTTGCATGATGGGGGTAAGAATTGACCAGGTTTGGGAATCCCAGCAATTGCATTCATTAAAAATTGTTCCAAAGCTTTCTTTTGTGACAGACCTTTTTCCTAGTGCAGTGGATCAGGATGTGCATAACACAGGGGTGAAAGAAGGTAGTAAAAGAAGTATATCCTATTAGAGTCAGCATCTAACTGTAATGTTGACTTCAGAATGAATAAATTGACTTTTCAGTGCCAAAAGTACTGAAGGCCATTAGTTCCAATGACTCCAAAGAGCTGAAGTATTCTGCAGAATGCCCAAGATTTCTGAAAAGTCAGGACACTTAATTGCCAACCATTGCTCTCATGCTTCTTTGCCATGCCCACCTACAAGGGATATTTGATGGAGGGGCAGATGCCCAAGACACCATATCATCTCTGACCTTGAATTTTCTAAGGTAGTCCCTTTTAAAAAAGGGTCTCCCTTCAGGAGAGAAGGAATCAGACTTTTTTTCTGGCCTGAACAGACCCATTAAACATGTACTTGGGAATCACTCATGGTTAATGCCAGGGCAGGCAGGAGAAAGTGCAGATATCAACCCCTCCAAGGAGGACAACAACATTTCCAGGAGACTGACTTTGTTGATGTCTTTCATCGTCACCAAGAAATGGAAACCAGAGCCAGAGCTGAAACCCTTGTGTTTCTCCTGTGAGCCTTTTATAGAATGCAATGCCAACTCCCAGAGCATCACACTGTCTCTGAGAGAACACATGGTGAAGTTTCTCAAGGAGCCAAAAGACCGTGGAGTGTTCTCCCACTTGGAGGAAGGACCATGTACTCAGAAGATATTTCAGCCTTTTCATTGTAGGCACCTCACCCACGCATTTATCTTGAAAAAATATATGCACAGATCACAGTAGCCACAGAAAGAAAACATCTTGAACAACATTCACCCTTTCATCTATGCACATATAAACAAGAATGAGCTGTAACAAGATTGGACTGTTTCTGTTTGTCTTGTTGCTGTAATAAAAATATTAATAAGATAGGTATTAAGTTATAGTGTTCCCTTTTCCTGCATTAGTAATTCTGATGGAAAACAATATGGACAGCTTATACTGTCCCTGGGCAAATATTAAATAAACAAAAGGCTCAAATACGATAAGCATTAATATTTCATGAAATTGGGCAGACCATCAAGAAAGCTTTTCTTGATCACTTTACCTAGCATTTTCCCTGTGGGATTAAAAATAGCATTAATGAGAAGCAGAAAGAAATATCTCAAGCAGTAAAAGTACACACCAAGTATAAAAATGAACTCCTTTTTGGATGTCTCAGAGGAGCAGAGCTGTGCAAGAGACAATATTTCAGATGTCTTAGCAGTATATTTTGAAAAGTCAGGCAGCCAAGTTCTGTTTCGCTTGTTGTTTTATTTGCTGTTGCCCACAGAACTTTTCAAAACCCTGTTCCATCCAAACACTTTACAGATGCTGTTTCAGGATGGTGACAGCTACTCAGTATGGGACAATTTGAACCAGTGGATAACTCTGAAAATTGTGGCAACCCATAAGTACAGTGTAGTACCCACAATCATCACCTGAAGAGGTGCTGGAAGTCTCCCTTCACTGCAGGCTGAAAGGGATCCAGCCCCATGATCCCTGGAAGAGAATGCCTCAGGAGTGGGCTGGACCTCCTCAAACCAGCAATCTTATGGTCACTGGTGCCCACAGGGGTTTGCATTTGAAACCTACTTGGAAAAGTGAGGACACTCAGCTGCCAGTGCAGGGGAAGCAGAGACCCAGCTGACTCTGCAAGTGCATGTGCTGGAGCTGCAGAGCAAGAGGCTTTTGGATGTGTGCCATGGCCAGGGTGCACGTGGTGTTAATTGGTGTCCCCTCGATGGGATTTGTTTTGCTTGGTCTTAGACAATTATAGCCCAGACATCTTCATCTGGGCTGGTTGTCTAACTCAAGGTGGAATAGGTGCTCCTGGGGCATAATTCACATCCTCCTCAGATAAATGTCTGAAATAGAGCAGATGAATCATTTTCTAGAAGCACCTCCAGACTCTCAGTTGTCTCCAGAGTCATAAAGGAGGCCAGACAACGAGATCAGATGTAGACTTCTGCTTTTTGGGCTTATAAAATTAAGTGAGAAGAGTGTCACCTTTTGTGACTGAGTTGCATTAGACTTGTACATGATTCAGTGTGAATGCAGCAAAGAATACTTTGCTGTAAATTTTCATGTAAAACAAAGGACACCGTAACTATAATTTTCATCAGCCTATGTTTTATTGAGCTGAGCCACGTATAGTTCCAAGTCCATTTACAAGGAAAATGCCAAATACCCAGTTCCTGAAAAAAATCACAGAATAATGTATAACTTCTTGAAGCACCTCTTTATGTCTCCTCTGGCATTTGTAGTTTCTCAGAGCATGCATTGGTCCCTGTTTGCAGTTTCTAATGCCCTAGCTTGGACATCTAATATTCAGAATGCGTGTGCTCCATAGCCAGTTTATTTATTTTTCTTTCTGAAAGTCAGTCTTTTAACAGATGTGGAGAGTTTATTCTGGCCATGGCCATGTAAAATTATAATAAAATCACAATTTTATTGTGACCCTATATTCTTCAACTACGTGTGCTCCCTGCAGATTTTCTTGATTTCTAGAACACAAAATGTGCTGCATGCTCTAAACAGTGGTTGATGACTACTGCTCTATTCCAGTAGCATTCCATGCCATAAAAATATCTTCAGTCTGCACCAGAAATTATATTCTGTAGTGCTCTTTTATTTTAATTCAGTTCAGCATTGCACAGTGATTCTGTTCCCGGAAAAGGAAGAGCTGGCAATCAATATGTTTAGACTATCTGTAGACTCTACCCTGAATTAATTACCAATTAACTCAATGTACTTAGCACATTTGTAAAGCCCACAATGGACATGCTACATATTTATTTATGGTTATAGACGTCTGTTTCTTACCCAAAATGGATCTTCTAATCTTTATGTTAAAAAACATTTTTTATTGTTTTGAGGAAATGTGAAATGATGTCCATAGTAGCCTTTATTAAATGTGTTAAATACTTGCTGCTAATTGACTGCTAATAATTCAGAGAACTAAGTCTACAGTAGATGTATCTGCTCTGATTTTGCTGGCAAAAACATTGTCTCATTAATCATCAAACAGCATTGTAGTTAACTCCAGGCACTGCTCTTCAACCAAGACCACAGCACACAAGTATAAAGCTCTTATTCTTGTTCACCAGGGGTGGCAAGTGGCCGAGAACAGAAGTTCACAGTGCTCTGCTGGCTGAGAGTACCTGTGATGTCACATGAACTCCAGACACGTCCCACCTTTCCTGCATTTTCTGGGCTACCCTTAAGCATTTAGAAACAAGAAGCATTTGAAGATTGCTGTGAAATAAAATGGACAGATTTCAAAAAAAGGAAATTAAAGTTAAGATGCTCTGACATAACATAACAATTCACAGAACTTACAGGTAATTCAGAAAGTGATTGCAAGAACACGTTTCCCACTTGCTACTCATATATATCAGCTCCCAGGGAAGGCTTCATTGTTCACCTTTCACCACAGAAACATTTTCAAATTAATTCAATTTCCTCTGCATTTTCTATTAGAAATAGAGTTTCACAGAGTTTTGAACAGAGTACTGAGAAAGCTTTAATATAATCATTATGCCATAACTTGGCCTTTCCTTGATTTTAGCATTTTAAATTCACATTGTCTTACAAGAACACCTTACCCAAGGAAAGAAAGAAATTTTAGGGAAAGAATCTGAAAAGAAAATAAATGAGTTTAATTAAATAGCCATTTTCAGGTCTTTGTGGTTTATATTTGAGGAGCAGATTCTTTCCTAAGCACTAAAAGTGCACATTGTTACATTAATTTAACTAATAGGCATTAGTTATGGCAGCCCGCTTGGTAAAGGTTCTGAGCCAGTGTCGTTTCTATAGATTTATACACTTGGAAATGTGCACTTTAAATGAGAATCTTGCTGGTGTCAAAATTAAATTAAACTGAATTAAATCATATGCCTGATCACAAAGACCTAAGATTCTTTTCAGAATCAGGTCCAAATTATAATCGTAACTCTAGCCCGACTACCGAAGAAAATTAAAAGGCAGTTCCAACTTCATTATCCTCTGCTGAAGTTGCCGGCTACACAAACAGGGCAACGTCCTCAGCTGTGCAAAGTGACTGGTACTGGAGCACTGCCAGGACAGTTACTGCCACATTCACAATCTGAAAAGCACCGACAGCAGTGATGTCCTGGGGAGAATGGCTCCTCCAGGAACTGTGATCACTGTGGGGATCAAATGCTCACAACAAGACGAGCATCTAAGACTAAACTTCAGGTCCATCAAGTCCCCACTCCTACTCCCCACGCCCTGACTCCCAGTTTCAGACCCAGAAGGACCTAGCAGTGAAGTGCTCTCAGGATTTGTCTGTCAATGACACACAAATGCCTCAACGGGTTGATGCCCACCTCATCTGAAGTAGTGTGGTCAGTCACAGTCAGTCCTGTCTTGCCTCAGAGTGCACCAGTCAGAGCAGCCTGCACAGACAGCAGTGGTGCTCTGCCAGCTTTAGTCCAGCAGTCCAGTGGTGTGTGGCACTTAGGTGTGTCATGGTCAGAGTTCAATATACACTGGGAGCTAGGAAGGGCTTTTCCTCAAAGATGGAAGATGCTACTACGAACTCAGGAATGGAGTAAAGGCTCAGAGTAAGCCAGGATCTGTCCTGCTGAATTTGGACTCCTGCAGGAATCAGGAGCTGGAAAATGGTGTCTCCTAAAAATATTTCATTTTGTATTTATGTGGTTCCCACATGTGCTGGCTGAGAGCAGCCACCTGCTGCTTCTGTATCCATGCCAGAGGTCCTTACTCTACCTTAAGCTACTTGAAGCATCAATGCATGAGCAAGCAAATACAACATCTGCAAGGCAATGTATACCTGGAGTTTTCTAGCAAGAAGCCTCTCAGCTGTGCCATGCAGAATCTTGGACCCTCCTGCTACAAGCAAATACCCCAAAAACTCTCAACAGAATCACAGAATCATAGAATCATCCAGATTTGAAGAGACTTTCCAGATCATCTATTCCAACCCAGCACCACAATAATTAGCCCTAAACCCCAAGTGCCACATCCAGGTGCCTTTTCAACACTTTCAGAGATGGTGACTCCACATCTCTCTGGGCAACTTACTGCAATGCCAGACCACTCTCTCAGTGAAAAACACATTTCAGTGAAACCATGGGGGTTCGAGCCCAAATTATCAGACCCTTTGGATTTCTTGGGGACTCTGCCCTGACAGTGACCTGGTAGAGAGGCAGCCTTGATCCAGTTGTCTTGAAAAGGAACTTTACTAATACAAAAGCAATAAACAGGAAGGCTGTGTATACTGTATAAAGAGTGAACTGGAAAAAGGTAGCAACAAGGGACAAAAAGCAGGGTCCAGGGCTAGGCAAGGGTACTTATACATTTTGGAGATGGGAGCGATTAGGGCAGGGTGTGGGGGAAGGGTCCAGTAGGGGAGAATGATTAAGAATATTAAAATTTCTGCACCAAATAGTAACCTATAATAATACAGAGAACTGAGAACTTTCTGGCAAAGATTTGCATGCTTTGACCTTAGAAAGGTGTCTCCCACGGCAGTAATCCAGGGTCTTCTTCCCTTCTGGGGAAATCACACTCTACATTTCAGATACCTAATCTGAACCTCCCCTGGTGAAACAGAAGGTCATTTTCTCTAATTCTTTCACCTGAGACACTGCAGAAGAGACTGACCCTCACCTGGCTACCATCCCCTTTCAAGTTATTTCAGAGAGCAATGAGGTCTCCCCTGAGCCGCCTTTTTTCCAGGTTATACAGCCCCATCTCTTTCAGCTGCCCTACACAGAACATGTTTTCTAAACCCTTCACCAGTTCCATTGCCCTTCTCTGGACACACTCCAGCACCCCAGTGCCCCTTTTTGAATTGAGGGGCCCAGAACTGAACACAAGACTTGAGGTACAGCCTCACCCAAGCCAAGTACAGGTGAACAATCACTGCCCTGGTCCACTGGTCACAGCATGCCATTGACTTTCTTGGCCACCTGGGCACATGCTGGCTCATATTCTGCTGATTGTCAACGAGCACCTCCAGGTCACCTTCTTCTGGGCAGCTCTCAAGCCACTGCTCCTCAAGCCTGGAATATTTCATGTGTTGTTGAGACCCAAATGCAGGTCCTGACACACATGCCTTGCTGAACCTCAGTCCTCAGCTGATTGATACAGTTTGTCCAGATCCCTCTGCAGAGCCCTTCAACCCTGCAGCAAATCTACAGCCCCATCCAACTTGGTGTCACCTGTGAACTTACTGAGGGTGCACTCAATCCCCTCATCCAAATCATCCGCCAGTTACTCCAGAAGAACACTGTGGGAGACTATTCCAGCTGATAGTGGGGTCCACTGCTTGGGACCCAGAGAGCCACTATCACCCCCAAAAGGTGTCTCGCTAAAGACAGCTTCTTGGGGGGTCAGGGCGCTCCTCAGCTGGCAGAGAGGCTTCTCAGCAGGAGGGCAGAGCAGTGATTTTTCATCTCAGTGATTTCAGCTCAGTGTTCTCAGCTCCTGCCCTTGTGAGCTTGCCCCTCTCTTGGCTGGCTGTGATGAGAGAGAGAGAGGGTCTCGTGTGGAGTTTCCGCAGGTGATAACTTTATTGCAAAGGTACCAGCGAGAAGGGGTCCAGGGACGAGGTACCCTCTGCCAACCAGGGGAAACCCAGGGGTTTTTATGGGACACCAGGGTGGGAGGGAAAGAGTACAAAACCAATCGATTGTAACAGATCTACATAAGATCCTGAGGGGACTTGTGGGTCTCCAGACAGGTCACCGTGACTAGGTTTGTCTTTTGCCTTAGGGGCTCTGGGTGAAGTTGCAAAATTCTTTCTTAAATCCTCAGCTTGACTCTCTCCAGGGCAAAGCAGCTGGGGCTCCGCCCACCCCCACAGGAGACAAAGGCTTTACTGAAGTCTAGATAGACAACATTCACAGCTGTTCCCTCATTCACTCAATCAGTCACTTTGACATAGAAGGAGATCAGGTCGGTCACACAGGATCTGCTTTTCATAAACCCATGTCGGTCTGATCCTCTAGTTGTCAAACACATGCCACGTGATGGCACTCAGGGTGATCAGCTCCCTGAGAATGGCACAAGTCATAGCACAAACATATCAGACTCACAAAATCAAAGAAGATAACACCATGTCCTTATACACATTGTAAATGTCGGTTTAGGCAGGCCCCACATCTGACAGGCTCTTGTCAGTCAGAAATGGGACCATGGTAAGAAAACTTTGGGTATCATTATTGATCCCTATTGATCTCTAGCCCTCAATCAATATGGCTTTGTTAAGTGGGGTATGGAAGGTTTGAAGTACATGAATGTCAAAGTTGTACCATGAAGCATCAATTCATTTGTGCTTGTCTTTGCTGGCCTGACCAAACACAGTCCTGGAGCACCCATGGACTTGTAAGAAATCTGTGGGTGTGATGAAGGTGATACTTTGATGAAAAGAAATTCTATCGTGTGTATCTCTTCCTTAAAGATATGTGGCTTATCTCAGGGTGAGATTTAGGGAATCTCTCACCATACAGCTGGATCACAGCTGATCTAGAAACCTGGTAAGTATCTGTCATTAAAAGTGATCACGGGAACAGCCCTTCCCCTTCGATGTCACAATACTAAAAAAGAGCAGACACAAACAAAAGGAGACACAATGCACAAATCCACAGATACCACTCCTTCCACCCACAGGGTCCTTTGGGACTGGGGGTGATAGTTGTGCTGTGCTGGTAACAGACCACCCTCTACCAACCCACATCTGCCCTGGGAGAGGGAACTGTGCTCTGCAGCTGCTGCAAGCTGTAATTGTGAGAGACACTCAAAATATGCCAGAGACCAAGCTTGTACCTAGCTTTCTGCAGCTTCTCAAACCCTGCATAGCTCATCACTCCCAAGGATCATCTCACTGGTTTTCCACTCATCTCTCTTTCCTGCACAGAAAGCAAACAATTTTTTTTTCCAACAGATATCTGCTACAATCAGGAGCCAGCTTTGTGTAGCTACTGTGCCCAAAGGCAGCCTCTTGTCAGTCAGTCTCAGAAGCCTCTTTGAAGGCTGGTTTATTGGCTGCCTACGAGAAGATTGAGGGAGAGTGAGTTTTTTTCCTTTTCTTTGTGTTTTCTTTTAAAGAACTTTTCTTTCAAAGTGATGCTCCAAGGAATGCATGCTGCTCCATGCAATGCTCTCTCTGGGATGGGGAAAATATTACAGTTAAGCCTTCTGTAGAAAAACATCATTTATTTTAACAGAAAAATGAAAATTATTTTTTACAGAATGCAACTTGTACTATTGTGCTTCCCAAACACATGCAACAAATACATGTACATATAGCACACCTTTATTTGGAACTGAAGTCTGATGTTGCATTTTTCCCAGATGCTGAGGGCTTCCTCCCTTATTTTAGTGCAACCAAGGTATGTCAGTATAGCTATCCTGTCTCACTTTTCATTTTCCTGAATAACTTTGAAAACTGTTGTTCCCTGGCAATACTTCTATGCACATCTGCATTCAAAACAAGCTCATCTGTGCCCTTCTTCAGGGAGGGGATGGGGTGAAGGGAGTGAAGGGTGATAACCATAGCTGTCCTGCCAGCACTCAGCAGGGCAACACAAACAAAATCAGCAGCCCACTTAATTCTCTGAAATGAAAAAGCACATTCCTCTGGCAGAGCACCTTGTAAGTGCTATCCAGCAGGGATCTCTCCCATCTGTGCACACTGAAGGGCCACAGATTGAATACCAGAAGTATTGTCATACCAGAAGTATTACAATGATGATTGCATGGCATGAGCTCTCTACCAAATCAGGATCAAACTGCAGAAGTAGCTGTACTTCTGTAGTGACTTGCTAAAGTGATCTGGACCTTGATAATAGCCTACATCATCCATGTAGAAAGTACTAGCAGCCATGGAGGGCAGCCACAGACCTCACACCCTTACCCTAAAATTCCTTACCACAGTTTCCAAAATCATTGGATAACTCACATCTTGTCATTTCCACCAGGACACTGTAAAAAGGTAAAATCTCTGCTACTTCTGCCAAAAGTAACTGAACAATCCTTCAAGCTTGCTTGGTCCCTAATGAGTGATCATTAATCATGGTATTTTCTAAGCACAGTTAAGAGTTTTAATAAATGCCAAATAAAGAATTAACAAGGCTATAATCAGGCAAATATGTTCCTTGATCACTGCAGCAGGAAGGCTCAGAGCCAAATAAACAGGATGCTGTAGTTCCAAGCCTTTCCTGTGTTCCTGTACATTCCTCCACTGGTTGCTTGTAGGGAGGAAGGCAGACTCATGTTTTCACATGTCTGATGTCATAGGAGAAATCCGACTTCCCACTGCTGCCCCAGAGGGCAAATGGAAACGTGGGGAGAGGTGTTCCTGATCTAGTTTAGTACAGTGTGGCCAAGACCTTCAACTCACCCGCACACAGTTGTGGTGTCCAAAAGAGATCCCTTTAGAGGAATGAAGCCACAGGAGGGAGATGATTATGTTAAATCCACAAAGCACATGCTTTTTCCAAAACTCAGATGAAACAGTCCCTTCCTCCTCCACCTCAGCTTGCAGGTACGTCCTTCTCTGCCAGCCACCTCCTGCTGCTCCAGCTTGAACTGGGAGTCCCTACTCTTCAAGGAAGGAGCAGTACAGCAAATCCAAGATTAACTTCCTCCCTGTAGTGCCTCTCCCACCACAGCTAAATTGATGGACAAACAGCTGTAGGCAGAAACAGAGCACAACTTCAATGACCCATTACGAGTGCACAGGGAAAAACCCTAAGAAATGTGCAGTCTAACTTGGGACAAAACATAATCATCCCGTGTGCCAGGCAGAGGAAGGCAATGACAGGAACAGTGCCCAATCACAACAGTTGGCTGCTGCACGGACTGAAGGCATTATAAATGCACACTAGGAAAAACCATCAAGCTGAGATGAAACCATCTGGACCCAGTTAGGCAACAGCAGCTGGCTGGGGAGTGTGGAGGATGGTTTGAAGGGGAATAATGCAATCACTGGTTCCTTTATGGATGGCAACTCTCTAAAACCCTCTAGCCCCTCTTCTCAGCAGGATGCAGTGCTGATCTACGACAGCCAGGGCAAAGTGCAGTTGAAGAAGCAGCCTTTTGCTGTGCAAACTCCACCCTGCCTAGGAATTAAGATTATAGTGATTGAATCTCTCAAATCAATGGGAGAAGGTGACAGTGACACAAAATGCTGCAGACAGGCAGTCACCATTCAGCCAGTGCCCAAGAAACACCCACAGCATAATGATGGGGCTTCACAGCTTTGGGTACTTATAATCTGCTGAGTCTTTAGTGATCCCAAAACCCAAAATGAGCTTTCTCCTTGTTGTGAACCTGACTGACCTAAACTCAGCTGAGGGCATAAAAGCCTGGCCAGAGAAGAACTGGATTTGTCAGCATGCACTGCCCATCGTAGTTTTGACACAGCATCAGGCAAGTCACTAAAACTCAGTTGCATTCTCCCTAATGGTGGTTTTTTTCACACTCCTTGCTGGTGTGACACGACACCCCCAGGCCTGACAGATGCAAGTGTCACATTTGAAGCCAGGGGCAGTGATTCATGGAGCATGTGATGGCAGCTAAGTGTTCATAACAGTCATGCATTTGCCACACTGAATTCATGGAGAGCTGTGATTTATTTTCTGCTGCCAGGTTCTGACTCCCCCTCTACATTTAAGCCTGCCTGATCATCACTCCCAGTCTTACCAGGCTCGCACCAAATCTCAAAGCTTGCTTTCAGCCTTCCGTCCCCAGCCCTATCCCATCCCTTCTTTCCCATTTTTTGCTGTACCCGCATGCAGCCCAGGCCCTGGGAGCCCTCCTCAATCTCCTTTCCCAGGTTCTGTCCCTTCCTGAGCCTCACCAAAGCCCCAGGCCCACCAAAAGCCTCACTGAAGCCACCTGGGGCTGAAGCCCCTCTGCTTGTCTGGTGAATCTCTGTGTCTCCTCTCCTTCTCAGTGGATATTCCCAGTGCCTGGCCCAGCTCAAGCTGCAGTTTTCCATCCTCTGGAAAGCTAATGCTTGGGGGGTTTTAACCTTTTCTTATTGCTGAGCTGCTCAGGGCTTTTTTCCCCTTCCCTTTTTTTCAGCCTTTTTCTGCTCCCAGTCTCTTTCCCTTCTCTTTTGCCAGCTTCATTTTCTTCAGACTTAAACCGAAGAGAGCCCCTTTTGCCCTCCCTGGACAGGGCACTGGGAGATGTCCTCTGCCCCTATCATGCTCCCAAAACCTGTCTACACCGTCCTTTAAGAGACCTGTGTCTTCAAAACAACTTTTCATATCAGGCTATATATTCAGTTGTTACACACTTCCTTTGTTTACTGTAAAAAAAAAATCTTATCAACTGATGTGCATGTCTATTTACAATCCAACCCTGCAAATAGTTGCAGTAGAAAATGGGAAAAAAAAAAAAAAAAAAAAAAAAAAACAACTTTAGAAGTGTAAAATTGCATTAGCATTTTTTAAACAAAACTGTTTGCTTCACAAAATTTCATGGCTGCCCTGAAAAAGTTTCTTTTAACACATGCTGCCAAAAGGAAAAATAAATGTGTTTTGGGTCGGACCACAAGAACTTCTCCACATTTTGTTGGTTGGTTACAAAAGCAGAGACCTCATTTGCATTGTTCCAATGCACCTTTTCAAGTCACACAGCTGTAACTGTGTGCTTCAGATCCATGGGTGAAAAACCTTACTTTTAAATATTACCTAATGCATAAAAAGCTACACTTAAGTTTTGTTCCATGTAGTAGTTACCCTAAAATCAGTCCAAAATATGTAGTGTGTAGTATGTATTTATGTATGACTTTCCCCCCACTATATATCCCATAATGCCTGAAAAGTCTTTAAAATGTATTTTGAAAATGCAGAAACCTCGGAAAAGAACTGCAAAAATTATTCCAGGGCTGGAGATAACATTGTACCACAAGGCATTTTAAAAGCTTGCCAGGAAGAAGACTCAGACATTACTGGATTACAGTATCTAAGGACCTCTAGGGGAAGCTTTTCCAGGTGGGAGAGGACTGTTTAATCCACCAGAAAAAAGCATGTAAAAGAATAATGGTTGGAAGCTGAGGCTGATCAGGAATTAGGGACATGGCTTTAATAGTGAAGATATTAACCAGTAGAATAAGTGGCTGTTCTTGGTGTTTTGAGGTCTTTAAATGCAGAGCAGATGCTTTTCTAGAGACCTGATTTATCAAATATTCTTTACTGGGATCTCTATAGGAGTATCAGAGTGAGATATATAGATAGACGTGCAAGTCCCAGGTGTTTTAGCAGATTATATCAGGATCCCTCCTAAATACATAACCTTAATGTATTCCTTCTTCCTCAGAACTGAAAACACTGTGGATGGACTCCATGTCCCAGGATGTGCGTATGTATTTTGAGATGTGGCAAGGCTTGAGAGATCTCCCACACTGAACAAAACAAGCCATGGGATGTCTGATACCTACAGATGGTCTGAAAGCAGCTTTACACCTTGTACAGCAGCACTGGGTCCTGATTCCATACTGAGGGACAAGCACTCCACTGTCTATGACCAGAATATCATTGACTGAATTCCTAACAGAATTTGCAGGGGTATCAGAGACATTCATGAAATAGCTTGATCCAGCAGACACCAATTATACCAGGCATCTGACCACCTTGTGTGATCTTGATGGAGTCATGGAGAAGGTGCAGTGGAATTCGCTTTATTCTTTTTATTATTCCATCTATAGTGGAGATGATGGAGATACTCCCCTCGTGAGTGGAGAGCAGAAAGAAAAGAGGTACAGAGGGGAACATTTCTTGTATTTTTCATCATTATACTCAGCTTCTTAACTCCTCTGTGCCCCATCCAGACTGTCAGCTGCAGACCTCACCAAACCTGTGGATGTGGCACTTCCACATCAGCTCAGTCCTTGAGGACAGTAAAGGCCATCCCTCCAGCACAGCTCCACAGCAGCTGGCAGAGCCTTTCCATTTGACCCTCCAGCCCAAAGTGCAGGGCAAGAGACCTGGCTGACAGCTGGAGTGGATACAAGGAGAGAACTCCACCTCCACGGGTTTTCTGCCCCAAACAGTCTCTCTTTTAAGAAGCTAATGAAGAGCCTTGTAATGTTAAAAAATATTATTTGTATGTTTTATGATGCCAGTTTTCCCTGATCACTCCTGATGCGCAATTCATAAATATTTACCCACTTTTTTTTATTGGCCAGATGAGTTACCACCCAAGCTGGTGGTACTATTCTTGTCAGTAATTTTATTTAAGAAAAAAAAAAGCTCATTGACTTATTAAAAGGTCATTAATTTAACCGTAAATACCATTTTCTACAGGAGATATTCCCTCCTGTGATTCAGTAACACAGAAATAAACACTCTAATTGTCCAGAGACAAACTGCCTTCTAGAAATTAACTTCCCCACAACATCTCATTCAGGCAGTTGGTATTTTAACACTAAACCAATTAAAAGCAATATAGAGCTACATGAATAGGATATTAATTTCCTCACCAGAAGTGGAAATGAATGGGTGCTTTGATTCCCACAGGGAAGGCAACTCCACCAACCAGCAGCTTAATCTACAAAGGCTGCAGCTTAAAATGAGGGATTCACCATGCACAACTGGATCATTACGCTGTGTGGATGTTATTGCTACAGCCAAAGCCTCATCCAGTCTGCAGTAGCCCCAGGAAATACTGAAGAAATAAAGCAAGGTGATCTTCTTAAAAAAAAAAAAAAAAAAAAGCCCACACTTTCTCCTTGTAGTTTATCAGATTGTATGAATGTGAACATCACTGTGCCAAAATCTCTCTTGCATAAATTGTCGTTCCAAATCAATTCTAAGTATAAAAGAAGTGCTTACATTGATCTGATCTGTTCAATCTCTTATTTCCAATTGCAGACAATAGTGAAAAAGAACATTTAATCCACTTTCAGCATCTTTTTTTATTGAGGATCAGCCAGCAATTAGGAAACAACATTAGTTCTCTCTCTATGTGTTGGGGTGGCATGTGATGCTATCCAGGTAGGGGTAGAAGCAAATTCAGATGAATTCTGCTGACAAAGCTCCTGCAGTGTGAAGTGGGACTGGATCATCCATGGATAAAAGCCAGGAGTCCAGAAGCCATTTCCTCTTCCTCCTTCCTCTTCCATTTGTACCCCTGGTGTAGTGGCCAGGCCAAGAAGAGAAGAATGTAGCAGGATCATTGTCCCATTAGCCCACCAGCAAATACGCTATTAAATCCTTCCACACATTAAGAGCTAAATCTGCTTTAATTAACATTAGAAACAGATGTATAAGAGATAAAGCATGAAGGAAGATGCAAAATATAAGGTAGCAAAGTGAAGAAGCAGTAATGATGGGAAACTTTGCCAGAGTCCTATTATGTTAATTGATTTTTTAAATGTTGCACATCCCAGGCAGCCAAGACTCCTATTTAGGAGTGTTATATATCAAAATTGAGCAGAACACCCAGAGAGGGGCTTTAATTTATTTTTAAGTTGCAATCATCTAGTTCTTGTAGAACAATTTGTCATATGTCACCAAATAAATAACACTTCAGGGCATTTAAGTTTCTTAAAATCACAGCAGCTGCTTTTCCAAGTGCTCCTAGATCTCTGTTACAGGGGTCTTCAACATGTTCAATGGATCCCAGTGAGGTTTTATGTAATTTTTATATTCACGTAATATGAAACATTATCAACACACATTGTCCACTGCAATATGACAACAATTTACCATTAGACATTCCACTCAAGCAAGGTCAGATCAGATCAGATCAGATCAGATCAGTTCAGAGGATTTGCAAAGGGGAAAGGGAGAGAGAAATTCAACCCAGCAAAGTATCTTCTGGCTTCCCCAGCCCCATCATGTCCTGCTTTTCCCCAGAACTTACCAAAAAAATCAGCTTTGCCTTTGGTAGCAGTACATTACTTTGTTCCTAGTGAGTTGAATACTAACCTAAATTTTTGCCTACAGACATCTAGAATGACCTCCCTTCTCCCACTTCTCTCATACATGTTCACACTGCAGGGTGAAAGGAGGGCCAAAATGGCTTAAACCTTTAGCTGTAAACCTAAAACATCTCTCCTTTGGCTTATGGGAGCTTCTCTGTCTTCATCAATTCATCAACTGTTTCTTTTAATAACCAATAAAGAAAAAAAAAGGATCTTTATATCCCTCATCAAGTCAGCTACACAGTTCAGTACAAACATACAGTTCAACAATCAAATATATCATATTTTTTTCTGTTTTCAAATTGTCCAGCAGCCTACCACAATATCTGCAGCATGAGGTAGTTAAAATAGCCTCTGTGTAGGATTTTTATCATTTAGCTGATCAGCAAAATATGTCTTCCCAGTTTTGAGCATCTTCAGCTAAAAGCATTTTGGTTTACAGAATAATAAAGCAATACATTTTTGTTCTATGACTCTGAATGTAATACATGGTTTTCCTTGCAAGCCTTGCTGTGGATCCAAAAAAAAAAAATATCTATCATCATTTGCAGTATTTGCTATAATTTTCAATTTCCATGAATACTGTTGCCAGCAAACTACTTTACAAAAACATTTGAGTAAATAAGAAAGGGAGTAAGTGTGAGTACAGTCAAAGAGAAGTTCCTTAAAAATGTGAATGAATTTTCACCCTGTTCCATAGTTCCTATCAGTTGGAAGTACTACCCTGAAAGCTGCTTGCTGGCTAGAGCTGGATGTTGATTCAAGCTAGTGCACTTTCACATTGTCATCTTATTACACCAGCTGGTGGAATCTCACTCATTGCAATGAGGGGAGGAAAGCAGAGAAAATCCAAAGCAGATAGAATCCTTAAATGCTTTATCTGTAGGGACTTAACCTAACCTCTTCCCCAAACAATGATACAGATTTTTTGGGTTCATTTTCCCATTCATTTTCTAACTACCTCTGTGTAGAAGCCTCTGAAAGTGCCAAGTGCTTTTTAACTCTCTCTACCATCCTGCAATATTCACATTGTCACCTATCTACCTGCCACTGAAAATACACCCAGCATCAGTTTTCACAACAAATCTGTGAAGGCAGGGTCTTGCTCAACTATCTGAGTTAATGAAAAGCTATTATTTTGATTGCAAGTTGGTAATTGTTCTAGCCCTGCAGAAAATGCCATTAAAATAATTTTTACAGAATTCTTTTAATAACTAGCTATTTTTGAAGCACAATTGCTTTTAAATCTCATGAGGCCAATGTGTAATACATGACTGTTCCAACTCACAGCTCTCAGCACTCAGAGGGTATATATCAGGTTTCTAGTTGTTAATTTGTTATGGTAATCAATACCTTATTCTTTTTAACCACAGAGGCAAACTCATTTGCTCTTTCCAGTTTGATACTGGATTATGAATGATTTACATCCATAACTCATGCAAATGCCACATGATACTAAACAGTATGAGCTAGGGATTTATAACTTGTTTTTCATTGGGTTTTTAACAGAATTTGTCTGCAAGTTGCCAGATGACAGCCCCAGCATTTGATGGTTTTGGACCGTTGTTCAAAGATGATCACACAGATAATGATACATTCATAAATATTCACATTAAAAAAAAATTGAAAAAATCAGATCTGATAATCAACCAGTCAGTCCTTTTCATTTTACCAGCTACCATCCTTGCCTGCTACAGTAGCAAAAAGCAGGCACTTGGAACTTACCAGCTCTATTACATCTATCAGCACCTTTGAGTTGTGCAGGAACATGAGTAAATCTGATAAACATGCCTGCTAAACAGATTTGTGTCAGCTGTAAAGAAGCTTTTCAGAGTATAATTTCTTGAAGCATTTCCCAGGTGTCATCCTAGGTTATAAATTATATGTAATCCAAAGTGTAATCCAGAAGGAAAAGAGGATAGGAAGTTTCAGCGTTCGTTTCCTGATGGTTGTAACTTCATCTCACATCATCTCTTAGGTCCTCCTTAGGCCACCACAGTGATGCTTTGCACATTTAAAGAACATTGTGAAGACAGACATGAAGGCCCATATAGATTTGTTTACAGAATTTGGGTTGATGATATTTCAAATATATTAATTTTATAATATTTTTAAAGGTTAGAATGACATTTCTTCCTTCAATTATTTCCCTGTCATTGGAAGCCTCACTCCTTCTTTGATTCCTCTTTTATATATAGTTTAAAATTGCTTTTTATTTTCTCAGCACAGCAGATTTCCCTACCTATTCTTTTAAAATTAGTTTATTATCAAGTGCCATGGTCACGCTCCAGTGTTTCATCTGGGTGACACTAAACTGAAGTGACTTAGTTTATAGGCCATGTAATTTTGATGAGTCTTAATTTTGCATGAAGATCAAGAAGCCAGGGCAGCAAAAGTCATTCATGGAAAGTGCCTTCTCTCTGGAAGAACACTTGTATGATGAACTCATTCCTTGATTGAAACTATTTCTAATTACATTAACCATATTCTCCCTCTAATCTCCCACCATTACTAAGCTTGTTATTTCATTTCCTGGAGCCCTTGCACTTTCCAACTGACGTATCCCATATGAAAATATTACTGCTATATCTAACTCCAGCATATTTCAGCCTGATGTCTTTAGCAGACCATAGATATTGAAACATATCAACCTTTTATTTTGCTAATAGTCCAAAAGAGAGTGGTTTGGCATAAGATCAGTCAGTGCTTGTCTAATGTAAATGGCCCTCATAAAGCATTGATTTTGTCATTTATTTTAAAAATTCTCATTGCTGTTTTATTTGTGATAAGTACATACTCGGAGCGTTTCCAGAACAACTTGACATAGAGCAAAATATGGGAAGCATTTGCAGGAGTTCTATCAGCTGACACTCAGTACATGAAAAACCTCAGGGGAGAGGAGTTTGCCTTATGCCTTAAGAGTGAGAGCTGTGCTTTGCCAGAGCACAGCAGGAAGAACCTTCTGCAGTAAGAGCTATATAGCACTGACACTTCAAATGCTGGATACCAGTCTTCAAACCTCAGCTGAAATGTCCCTTATTTCAACCATGAAATTGGAAGAAAGGGTGATCTACAAGTACCAATACATTAATCACATTCAGCATCAAATCAGTACATTGAACTGCATCTTAAAGCCATCTGGAAGGTAGGCCTTTAAGCAGAATCAATGCTAGAAGTTCTTGCCTCACTCTCATCACTGGACAGAGCTAGCTGGGTTCAATGAAATATGATTCATTCATGTATTTGCACAGTTAGCCCTTGAGTTCCTCCAGCTGCTATTTCTAGGTCTTGCTAAACATCAGCTTTCTCAAATACAATAGAAATTCAAAATAATTTTCAGTTTATTCCTTCCCTACTATCTTTGCATTACTACCACCAAGTTTTACGTTCCACTTAGGTTTTCAGCTAAGCACCTTCCATTGCTGCTAGGGAAAAAAAAAAAAACAACAAACCAACAAAAGACATGTTTATATGCCTTCTTGAAGTACTCTCTTGCCTGATGTCTACAAAATATGTCAACATTGAGCTCTGTGTGTGCTGAGGTCACAGTACCATGCTGAGCCACCTTGCCTGCCTGTTTCCCTGGGCTCCTCAATATGCTACCAACATCAGTTGTCTCACCTCTTAGCACAGGATTGCAAGCTCCTTCTTCCAACTGCAAACTCTTCACAAGGCTGTGCAATAGCTGCTGGAGTGGGTCATGGTCTATGAGTCAGTGTCAGTAGCAGCATCAGTAACTAAACCCCCAGGGGTTTCACAGGCTTGGCTACAAATGAATAGTTAACTAAGATTTCATACAGATAATACAGTGTTCACAACAGAAAAACTGTGGCTAGGAAAAGGTGCAAACACACCACAATGGTCTTATTCTAAAGGGCAGACTTTCAGATTGCATAGAAGATCATAACAACACTGGTGTCTGTAGAATTATGACAACTGATACCAAGGATAGATGTGTCACTCTTGGAGTAAAACACATGATGCAAGGTCTTTTTCATAAGGATTTATTGAGCTTAATATGTTGTTAACAGTTGTCACTGGGCTTTTATTTCACAGTTTTTAAACCAGCAAGTTCTCAGTAATCCCATGAGGGAAATAAAATATGACCTAAGCACCCAGTGCAAATTTTTAAAATGAAGCGTTCCTAAACAACCTCACAAGCCAAAGTTATTCGCTCAACTAATCCATGAGAAAATGCAGATGCCAAATCTGTTCTTAACCAATTTGAGCAGTACTCACATAAGTCTACCACCCACATCCTGCTTAGTCAAATCTTCTAAGCTTTCCTCAGCACTAGCTATGGTGGTGTCCAATCTTTTTGAGGATTACTGATGCATGGCTAAATATAGAAAAGACAGTCTAGAGAAAAAAAACAGCTGTGAGTCTGTATATCAACAGGGAGACAAGCAACAGACTCTGACTGTGTCTGAAAACAGCAAACAGTCCCACAGAGAAAGAAGGGCTCCAAACCACTTCAGCAGAAAGACCAGATCTCTTCTGTCATTTCTAGGTCCCCTACTGGGAAGCTATCAGCACACCTAATGATTTGATGAACTTCCACCTGTGGCACAGAACCCTCCCAAGGTCTGGAAATGTGAGAAATAAACCTACTGAAGAGAACACTGAGATTTTTTTTTCTTTCTTTAGCAACTTTTAAATGCCCGTGAAAGCCAAATAAAACTTGGCCTTTTTTTTTTTTTTTTTTTTTTTTTTTTTTTTTTTTTTTTTTAACCAGAAATAAAAATTCATTTTAAAACTCCCATTTGCTTCAGATTATGTTTTGGTGAGGTTTCAAGGAATCAGTAGAGTAACTGAAGCACAAAAATATCTGCCCCTAGCAGAGACACCAGGAAACCAGCATGGATTTGTGGTCTATCATATTTAATGTTGCTGAATGATCCAAATGAATTAGCATTGATTTTTCTGTATATTTGTCCATCTCCAAGATGTAATCACTTATTAATAATACCAAAACTGCTATTCTAAGAGGTATTTTGTCTCCAAATTATTGTGGGTTCGTTGTTTTGTTTTGTTTTTTAATTTTCGTATTTGTCTCTTCTTTAACATGCTATTAACAGGGTCAAAATTTCTAGGAGCATATGTATACTAAAATGCATACTGGTTTGGTACTTTCTCCTGTAAGGAACTACACTATCATCAGATAACCTGTCTCTCCACCTTTTCTCAAATCATGGCTTCATTTTCCAATGTGTAGGATTATTTCTGACAAATAAGCAACAGCTAATTTGTGCAGAATGGTCTACATGGCACATCAGACCCTTTTTCTATCAACAACAAAAATTATCAACAAATTATCTTTTAGAATAGCAGTTTTGGTATTGTTATTTATTTTTGACCCCTCAGGAACATACTACTTTTTCCATCACCTTCCCTCATATAACACTAATATTTCTTCTTTTTTTGGTGGAAAATACTATTACTATTGGAGAGATCTTGTAAAGTCTCATAAAAGCAAGGAAAAATGCAAAGCTTGTGCATTGACACCAGCTGTCAGCTCAGCATTTAGTTAAAATGTTAAGAGACAGAGCCAAGGATAAATTTGAAAGCATAATCTCATATATATCATGATGAATCATATCTTGAAATGTCTTACCTTAACTAGCCTGGAAGGGTGATTGTAAGTGAGTTGTAAGCGAGATGTCTGAGCTATTTTGGAAAGGAACTACATAGCGTGTGGCAAATTTATGTGCTAGAGGAATAAAAATTTACTAGCAGCTCTTAAAGACGGTGTGAATATGTATTAATTAGCAAAGTTACGGTGACATCATCAGTAAATTTCTTTCTACAGAACTACAGATATAGTAGAGATGTAGTACTGTAGGAAGCCATGTAGACATAGGCAAGAAAATCAAATAAAAACTTTACTGGTGATCAGGATTTCTAGTTAAAGTTCAGAACAGTATTTTGTTTCCTATAAGGTCCAGACTGAAAAGCTAAAAATACATTTTTTGTCCGTAAATATCTGTAAGGCCAAGATAACACCACAAAGGTTCTGGGATCTGGCATCATCATAAAGAACAAGATTTCCCTGCAAGATCCAAATATCATCAAGGCATGCAAATAAATGTATGATTAGGACACTTTAGATTTTAATAAAGAACACGTCTTAAAGTTAACATCACTGGAGACAGGTACTTGTTCCATGCCCCCTACTCCTCGCATCTGTGTTAAACCTGGTATCATAAAAGGTTAAGGGCAAAAAAAATCTAAACTTTTTTTCAAAAAAACCCCCAACCCTGACTAAGAAGCCTTTGGGCAAATGTTACATTATAGATACAGAGCCACATTGCAATTGAGGAAGGGGTAAGTGTGAAAAACAAGCTCTACAAAGTTTCTCTATATATCTTAAATGCAGAATAGTTTAAGCTAAAAGATCAGAATTTAAAAACAAAATCAACCAGAGGGTGGCTGAGGGTGTTAAGATCCTTTTATTAGAGAGATGCCTCCACCTAAGTTAGGGCGCAAACAAGACCATAGGTAGAAGTCAATAGTACAGATTTTATTTACTCATAAATGTGAGGTAGAGAGAGGTAGAAAGAAATAGAAAAGATGGGGGAGGGAGAGAGAAACAGATTAAGCAGAAAGATACCACCACCCATCAATCCACTGCCCTTCAGTCTGGCCTTCTCAGTGATGGCTTTCACAAGGTTTCAAAACTTTTCACTACTTACACATTTTAGCAAACAAAGCAGTTAGTTAGTGCTCACTGGATACACAGTTCTCTGATTCCATTAGTTAAATGATTCTCTTGCTTCCAGTGCCAATCAGTCCCATGCTCAGTCTTTCTCTCCTTTCGATTAGGTGAGTTTTTTGATTCTGCAATTTTGATCGTTGTGCATGATCTAGCTGATGGGGTGAGGAGTGTGGTGGCACACAGTCCCAGGCAGTGCAAAGGAGAGCAGCTGGATTGCAAAAACCAGGCCTTTTTCAGCAGCTAGCCAGTTACCAGTTACATAGTTCTGAATCATAACAAACATAATTCAACCAACCACCATACACCACGATGTGAACACACGATGGGTACATTGCTTGTTTTTCTACCCCTAATTCAGCTGAGTCTCTTTCCCATAGTGCTTTTCTACTTAGCCAAAGTAACAGGCCTGAGCCATGATTTTACAAGGCCTCTCTTTTATAAAGCCTTACTTATTGGGAACTTATTGGGAGCTGCCCTCAGCACAGTTGCTGTTTTCTTCCCTTGGGGATTCTTTGCAGTGATTCATTCCTCTCCCCCAGCTTGTTTACCTCCCCTCTAGGCCTGAGATAACACGCAGAGAATGGTACCACTTTTCTCTTGTTCCCAGTTCCCAACAAAGCCTTAACTCATAGTCCAAGTCTCAGGAATCCAAAGGCATGTTCAGGGGCTAGGCAGACACTTTGGTGGTCATCTGTCCTGTACCTTGGGCTGATCTTTGCTTGACTGTCAACGTGCTTAGGGGCACTTGTCCCTCCACGCATTTTGGCACAATTGGGGATTTTTTGTCTGGATTCATTACCCAGGATGTGCTAGTCAGACCTCACCAGGCCTGGAGTTAAAGCCATTCTGTGTTTATGTCAGGGCAAAGTCCTTCTGTGATTTTAACATTGTTTGAGACAGGCAATTGTGATCTCCTTGCAGAGGTTCAGAAGTGTTTGGGAATTATTTGCCCCTCATCTGCACTCATCAGCAGAGACAAGAGTTTTGCCTGCAGTGTAAGGGGGAAGGGACACAGAGAAGCCCCACCTGAGGAACAGTTCTGAAACAGGAATAGCAACGTCTCCAGCTTTCACAAAGGAATCCTGTGTGACAGATGGAGCAATTGTAGGTGTGAAGCATATTTGAAGTTTGCATTAATTTATTTCTTCATTTTTCTCTACTGTAACTTTGTTGCCAGTAAATAATCAAGAACTTAGCCCTTTGCTTTACTATTTTATCTGAATGCATATCTAGTTCAAAGTGACCGAAATTATTCTTAAAAAAAAAAAAAATTAAAAAATGGAGTGTTTGCACTTCCATGAAGATAAGATACCTAAGCAAAAAAGTCTTCCAGGGAGCTAGGAGCCAAGACAACTTTGGGACTCCCAGGAGTTGGTTTGTTTCCAACTGCATTCTCTTTGCGAGCTGACGTTGACAAATAGCAGGATGGAAGGAGAGATTTCCCTGGGGTTTATTATCCTGACTCCCATTGCAGGTGTTAAAAAAGACATGTTTTCAAGAAATTCCATATTATTGCTGAGTGTTATAACCAGTTCCTAGTATTTCTGTGAGTGAGAGGCATCCTGTCCTTATCATTTCTTAGTCCATATGTCACCTTTTCAAATCTTTTTTAACTTCACGTCAACAAGCTCATTAACAATTCAGCCAAGCCCAAGTAATTTCAGGGCCACTTTATTGTCAATTTATGAATGAAATGTCCAGCAAGCAATGACTGCACCTCTCAGGTTTGTGCTGCCAAATGCTCCTTTCCCTCACTCCCCCTTGCTTCAGACAGAACTGCAGGAGTCTGTACTCCCACCTCTGTTTTCTCATCCTCTGTGAGGGGGTGGTCAGTGCCACAGGATGGGATGGATCTGGGCCTTCCTCTGTGCAGCAGCAAAAAATCTGTTGTGTTCTCCACAGTAATTCAGGAGAATTCAGAGTAAAGACTGTGATTTATTAATAATGTATTTATGAGATACCGAGATAGAAAGCCTTTTAAACTACTGGGGAAAGAAAAAGACAACCACATGGGTAGTTGCTTTAAAAGCAGTAAGAATTCACCCTGTTAAATAGTGAGCATCTACAACTTGCTCCCTTCCCTACAAGCTCAGGACAACCAGTATTTTGCACAATCAAGTTCTTAAAGACTTGGTTGCGCCTGTTAGGTCAGGAAACTCAGCTCCTAGGCACAGCAGAATCTTGTTGCACAAGGACAAAGACTGACTTACATAAAGATAAAGGTTTTTATTCAATTTAGTTTTATGTGTGAGTAGGAGCTCCAAGACCTTTGACCCTTGAAGAACTCAGCAAATTAGGCTTCTACTGCAAGGTGCAAGCCTGCAATCATCATTTTTTCTTTCCCTAAGAAGCAAGTGACAGGTACCTATAGAAAAAAAAGGGAAAAAAATCTGCTGTAATTTAGAAAGTGAATAGCTCAAACAATCCTCCCTGTGGGGAGAGGGGATAAGAGCAAGAACAAACTTACAGTAAGTGTTAGTTTAGTGTTAGTAAACAGAGTACTGTCAACATACTTCTGGTATTACACCCTGGCTCCAGGAACTAGGCTAGGGTAGGGTGCAGTAGGATCACTTTCAGTTGAGAAAACAGATAACTTCTCTTCCAAAGTCTTAACATGAACTGAAACTTGGGAGAGTCTATTGGAAAGTTCATTCAAGTTCAAAAATACAGGATGAGTAATTTGTGTCAGCAACACATACGTGAAAGGTCGTCTTCAGGTTCACAGGTAAATCTAAGATCAAGTCCATTCAAGAATATTAATTACACAGCACATCTAAGAGCCATATTATAAAACTATTTTTTAAATGGTGAGGATCTTAAGTCAATATTAAAGGTTAAATTTACAGTTTCAGAACTGAAAAACAGTCATGAGGTTTAAATAAGAATATCAATACAATATTAAATGGTTTTAATTAGAGAGAAGAGTTAGTTTTAAAAACTGATTAACAGTTGTTAAGCGAACTCTCAAATTAACTAATAAAATTTTAAAACTTAGCACAACTTTGATATTTTTGTTTTTATTGCTTTTTTCCATAACTAAACCAATTCTTTCTACTTTGTCTTATCCATCTGAGCCCCTGCTGGGGAATGTCATTAATGTTTCAGACCCCACTGAGTGGCAATAGTGCTACTTGCTGAACAGAGATAATTGAAACAGGGACAGGTATTTCTGAAAGCATTTCCAGAATTCCTTAGGGACCAAAATATAAATCTGGTAAATATTATTTATCTTCCTGCAGAAACTGCTGCAGTAAGAGGCCAGATACCAGTGATGCTGCTGATTTGCTTCCCAAGTGCAACACAATATTTTGGTCTGGTTTCTAGCAGGTTTGCAAGGCTTAGACAAAGGCCAAATTTGTTTGAAAGACTCTCAGCCACCTGGAGCAGGAAAGCAATTTTATATTAAATTAAATTATAATTATTTTATATCAAAGCCCCATATATTACTTACTCAGCTGCTCTGTCTTTCTGAAGAAAGTGTCCTTGATCCCAGTGATGTCTACAAGCTCTCTTGTGCAACCATCTCCTGGCCAGCATCTCTTGAAGCCATAACTCCATAACTGGTGTCTGAAAGACAGTGGTTTGGGAGAACAGACACACAGCCAGTCAACAGAGCAGCCAGCAGGGCTGTGCTCACCATCTGTCTGCCACTGCAAGGTGGCCACAGACCTCACCTCACCACAGCCAGCAAACACCAACTGCTCCAGGTGGGCTACAGTGGGACTTTGGAGCACGTGGGGTGCTTTAGGCAACTGGTAGGTACACAACCTTCTGCTGTGGCAAATGTGGGATGTGCCTCTCCATGTCCAGAAGAAAAGTTAGTTGGCAAGAGTAAGAGAGTGAATACTGCTTATCACAGGGGTCCTGTGGGCCTGTCAATGCCACAAAGGTAACAGGAAGATGTTGAAAAGAGTGCAAATGGAAAAGACATCTATGGAGATGAGAGTGTTTTCTATCAAATGTCTACTTAGATAGTCAGCACTTGCCATTTTCACAATGCTCTGAACAAACAGGGAAAGCAAGTGGAAGAGCCATGGAGGCTTAAGGAAGCCCCTGTACACACTGCAGTGGATATGCTTCCTCCTGGGAAACTGCTCCTGAGAACTAATGCACACAGCTGTGGCCACCAGGCCTTTTTTGCAGACCCCTCTCAACAGGAGGCCGCTTCTGAGGAATGCAGGTACACCAGTAGGTGCAAACAAGCTTCCATCTGCCTTGTTTATCAGGGACTATATTCCCATTTTGTGGATATACAGCAGCATCCTCACTGTGTGAATCATTATAAGCTGCAAACTACTTGCAAAGTATGGGCACACATATAGTACAGCAAAGACAAATAACTTTTAACTGACTAAGTAGACATTGGCTAAAGGAGTGAGAAAGTCTGTAGTACCACACACAGTGGCTGGGGACTGGTGCTGCCTGCCTGTCTCGTGGCAGCACTGCTGAGAGGTTTGCTCAGAAAGCCCCAGCAGAAAGGATGTTATTTTACACTGCAGGTGGTTTCCAAATGACTAACTCCAACCCTGGAAACAGCTCCAGCACGGCAGCACAGAGCTATGAAGCCTGGTTTGTCCTGTTTCACAGCAGCTTCCTGCATAAACAAGCTCCTTCTTTCACACATCTTTTTACTCTTTCCAAATCCCATCACATTGCAATGCAAAGGAGGCTGAGTTCTGGATATTTGTTTTTTTTACCAAAACTGTTCTCACTTCTCTGTAGGTATTTCCACTGAAAATATCCCAGCTGGGTGTAGTGACAGTATCTGAAATGTGATAAGACATCAGAGACATGAAAGAGATCAGCACTTAGCCTACTTGGAGGGGGAGGAGGAGGGGGTGGTTTTTCTCTTCCCTGACATCCCATTGCTGCATGAAGTGAGATTTCTCCCTGCAGCCTTGGACCGTTTGAGGCTGGGGCACCCCACTGAGGGCTCTGGCTGGGGCTGGGCACCTTCAACCCTCTGATAGCCATGGCCACCCCCAGCATGTGACATGAAGGCAGAGACTGACAGCTGCTCCCAAAATTCCAGCTTCTCTCCTGCCAGCAGCTTGCATGGCCACCACTCTTCCCGGGGAAGTGACTCAACCTATAATCATGGTGCAGGGTCAAGCAGCTGGAAGGGTGTCAAGGAGGGAAATGTCTTCAGCAGTGGAGATGAATGGATGGTGGATCCTTCAAATTTGATTCTGCATCTTGGAGATGTCAAAGAATTATAATACTAAACTTCTCCAAAGAAGCACTGTATAGCTTTTACAAAACACAAAGCTAAAGAAATGCTTCACTGAATTTCCCTTGGATTTAACCCAAGGCTGACATTACTCTGACTGATTCCATTTCTTTCTCCCCTTCATACCCTGAAATACAGCTAAGTTTAGCAAGAAAGTAATGCTCTTTATACTCAGCAAAGCACTCTGAAGTGGTTTTTTGACCATTATTCCATTTACACACTGTGTCAGTCCCAAAGAAAAGCACAGCTCTGCAGACCCAAATATGTTATGACACGATCTGGTCCTGGGTTTCCACGTAGAACAGCTGTATCCCACTGCTGATCCACAGTATTTGTGGACTCCATCAACTCGGCAGCCTGAGGTTCACTTTGAAACCTGAATGTGAGTTAAGCTCACACAGAAATCAGGATAAATTTCTTGGCAACAAATAGGAGACCTGCATTTCCACAGTGAATTACTTTGGAATTCTTATCCCAATTCTTAATCACGTTTTAAAAGGATCACTTTGATATCACAGTAGCTTTAGCAACTGTACAGAGCTAAGTAAAAGTGTAGAGTTACCTACTGCGTGGGCTGGCTGGAAAGAGCCAGTCAAATTTTGCTCAAAATAGATGTGCATTACTTCCACTTATCTGCACTTTTCTTCTGCTGCATCGGTGAAAATCAAAACTGCGAAGTGTCCATAAGAAAAAAAAAATCCAAAACCAAAAACAAACAAATAAACTTACCCACCAAACAGGGTCTTTTTGATTTGAATTCCCAGGCACCATTTTAAAATTAAACACTTTAAATTATGAGTCGTAGTTGAAAGTTTATTGTATATTTCCAGTCCCATATAGGTACACTTTTGATGTTATCCCTAGGCAAAAAAAATAAAAGGTTAGAACATCTCTACTATGACATTACAACAAATTGACACAATATTTCACTGTCACTGTTGGCAGGTCACAAAATAATGAAAATTATCAAACCAAGTACAAATGAAAGTACCAAATAGAGGAAAAAACCCAAACAACACACTTCTGGGCTTTGAAATCAAAAATTTGGAAACTTTGTCCAACCCCAAATTTTTTGAAAGGTGACATTTTGAAAATCCTAGATTTTGTTCTAAGGCCAAACTAAAAATTAATTTCAATATGTGCAGATTTTGAAAGTTGATGACAAGGTCATTTCCCTGAAAGCAATAGCTTCTACAAGACCAGTATGAACTGATGTGCGATTCCCAGACAGGCTTTATAGGTCAATAGGAGAAAGGGATGTTTTAAGCAAGATGACTTCTCCAACTTCAAGAGAAATTTTGAGACTTTTTTAGCAGACTTCAGACACAGACAACAAAGGTGGGGGAATCAATATTCTTTTTCAGTGACATAATTTGCACTTGTCTTGAAAAACTAGGCTGAAATTATTTCACATTTTATGAGAGGCATTGCCCACACAGAGAAGCAAAAAAAACTTTAAAAAAAACTTATTATTTACAGGCAAAATAATCTGAGAGAACAGAAATAAAGGGAATAGGCTAGAGATTTCTATATCATCCCTAGAGGAAGTGGATCTGAGGGCATCAAAGAGCATGGGGAACTCTGTGAAATACATTTGAATAATGCCTTTGAAATAGGAAGAATGGGAAGACATGGGAAGTGATAGAGGAACTGCTAGTTTACATCTCTCCACTCGCTGTCTGTGCAGACAGCACACCACTGCCCTGAAACTTTCAAGCCTTAGTGCCTGTCACCCAAGCCTGAGAAGGCACCAGAATGTGCCTTGGTGCTGATGACTCACGACAGGGAGCAGCAGCTCAGTCACTCTCCAAAGTGGGCCCCTTACTTGCTGATTGCCCCTACTACTGCCCTGTGGCTGGAAGTGTCTCAGGTCAGCTGGAGCACCTGCCTTCAGGTCTCATCCTCAAGGAGCACCAGAGAGTCGAAGCTGATTAATCTGAAGGAAAACAAAATAAAGTGAAAACACTGGCATCTTCTATTTACCAGCCGTAGCCAGTAAATGCATTCTCTTCCAATGTAGGAAGGTTCACCTTTTCCATTTCAACCTTTTATCTTTTGCTTTCTGTGCTGAGGTTTTCTCTGAACTGTGGCCCCAGACTTGACTTCAAGATTTGAAGAACATATGATGGAACCTGACCAGACTAAACCTTGCTCAGCTAAAAGGCCCACAGTGAGATTTCACAAGATCGCTCTTCCCTCACATATAAAAACAGCAGAAAACATTATTTTCTTTTCCTTTTTTTTTTTTTTTTTTTTTTTTTTTTTTTTTTTTTAATAAGCTAGTTTAGGAAGGCAAAGCAATTCACCAACAGGCCAGATGAGAGTCCAGGCCAGGGTAAGTGAAGCATGAAAGCTGTTTGTTTGAGACAGGAGAGGATAAAAGACATCCTATATTTTTGCCACCTCTAAATCTTTGCTCAGGTATCCAGTCAAACCTCACCCCTAAGAGCAGCACCAAAATAAAGACTACAGGCATTCCTTACATCCTTGCTTCTTTTTATGTATTACCACAAAGGGCCTCATGCAGCATTGTCATCTGGGGTCAGATTGATCAGGGGTAAGGTGGAAGCATCAGGTTACCTGTGGAGCAGGTCCCCTGTGACCCCTGCAAGCCCTGATCCAGCCAGCTGATCCAGCTCCACTCATTCTTGCCATCCTTCCTAACACAAAGCTTGGGAATTAAGCTGCCCTTAGCACAAGGTTAATGACAGAATTGCATCTACAGATGCAATTTACAGACAAGCAAGGGCTAGCCATAATCTGGTCTGCATGGATAAGTGGTTTATAGGGAGGAACAGAAAGCTCTAAACCACAGAAATCAAGAAATTGAAACCAAGCATGGTACGAAGTTGTTTTGGTTTAGATCAAATGACACATACACAGTTTTTGAACCACAGGATTTATGTGCCTTCCTAGTGATTAATATTTAAAAAGATTGTTTGGCACTGGACACTCAGTACATGTCTTGCAAGGACTTGGCACAGAGAAGAGGTAAGTAATCAGAAATGTGCCAAAAACTTGTCAAGGAAAAACTTACGCTCAATACTAATCAAGCTCAACTCTGTGCCAGTCCTCCCACTCATCCTTTCATAGGAGAAAGTCTTGCAGCGTGAGCCTGCCCATGCTGCTTCAGAGACAACCAACACCTTCCAGAGTCAGCTGACAAAAATGAAAGTTTGGGAAGCTGAAAACAGAAAAAAAATACAACTCACCTTCTGCTCTGCAGCAAGGATAACTGCTGGGCGCAGAGTCCTGCCTGTTTTGCTCAGGAGACTTCCAAGAGTAAAAGACTTAATTTGCATGTCTGCAGCACTAAGAAATAAATTTCACCGTGCCCCTTATCCGGCGTGTTTTGGTCCCCAGTGCCATTGCCGTGGCAGCTTGACAGCAGCAACCATATTTTTCTGCTACGAAAAAATTCATGCTAGAGGCTGTATCAGACACCAAACTCATTAAGAGTTGTCCCTGTCTGGATGAGATGCAGTTGCAGAGCAAAGTCATCTCTTTGCTTGGCACTTCTGGCTTTTGGTGTTCTAAAGGGCTCCCCCAGGATACAGCCCATGCCCAGCAATGGTGTGGGACAGGGACACACAGGTGGGGTTTGTCTGCAGTGGGACAGGGACACACAGGTGGGGTTTGTCTGCAGTGGGACAGGGACACACAGGTGGGGTTTGTCTGCAGTGGGACAGGGACATACAGGCAGGTTTTGTCTGCAGTGGGACAGGGACACACAAGTGGGGTTTGTCTGCAGTGGGACAGGGACATACAGGCAGGTTTTGTCTGGCACACTGGGGCAAGCTGGTGTGCTCAGGCTGTGTTTTCCTGCTCTTTTTAGAGGAAAACCTTGCACAGGACAGCCACAGACATCACCTCTCTGAGCCAGGGCTCTCTTTGTTCTCAGGAAGGCAAGCACTGGCTGAGCTTATGCACACCCCTCCTCCTGCCCTGCGCTCCCAAAAGGTGCTCCTCAGCTCCCATCAGGGGTAACATTTCCTCCTCTCCCCCACCTTCCCTCACAGCGTCTGAGGGTGCCATTCCAATATCACTGAGCACAGCTCATGAAAGCCCTGCAAAGCCCAGAGTGCTCATGTTGCAGGACGGAAATGGAGAGGTTAATTATCATACAGGGGGGTGGGAGGTCCTTGTTGGAGCCACCAGTGTTATTAGCACTCCTGTCATTAATTTACTTGGCAAAAACCTTCCTCTGATTGACTTGCATTCACAAGTTTAAAAAAGGGAGGGCTATTCATACCACCTTTTTTGTTGTTGTTTTTGCACCTGAATTAGCTAATGCATCCACCAAAGTGCCTAAATTAGCTTTGAAACATCTCTTGAATAGTATTTCTATCCCCAATGATTATAGAGAGACCCCAGAGACACAAATTTCTGTCTGAATATAGCTAGTTATCGTTAGCTGGTGGGTACCTGCTTTCCTGTATAGTTTATATACCCTGATTTTATTTAGGCTTAAAAATAGAATGCATCAAAAATCTTCTGAGAATCTAAACCAATTTACAACTGCCTATGCACAGAAAGTTTCACTAACTTCACAGTGTTTGTTAATATCACTGTACCCACACAGGGTACACATGTTTAAACAACTGCAGAGTCAGAACTGCATTTGGCTGGGAATCTCAACCAAATCCTCTCTTAAATTTTTGCCATTTAAAGAAGTAAATATATTTAACACTACATGGAAAAGAGAGCTTTAAAAAAATTTAAATAAATAAATAAAAATATAAAAAACCCACCCAAAAATAAAAGAAGAAAGCAGCAGTTGCATTCTCCCAAAGACGTGTGATCTCCTACCTGCCACAGTTAGTGAGTATTCCAGAGCCGCACACATCACTGTTTATATTATCAAGGATACTGCATGGAAAGTGAATGTTAAGGAAGCCAGGGCTACACTGGCAGCTGTGCCACTGAAACACAGGAGAAAAGACAGGCACAACTTGCCTCACTCTGGCAAACAGCATTAGAAAAGGGAAGTTAATTCTCCCAGCTTCCAAAGCACATTGCAAACATTACAAGAGAGAATATATATATTGTGAGGGCAATAATTTTCTCTTTCTTTTTTTTTTTCCCTAATCCCTTTTCTTTCACTCTCTAATCAATATTTTGAAATGCTAAAAAAATAATACACATCTTTTCTACAATGTTCATTTCCTGGAAGGGAAAATAGATCTGCAAACATGGTCACCACAGTGCCAATCATGAGTCCAAAGTCAGTGATTTTCCCAAACTGACTAAAGCAAGTCCCTTGTCCCCGTCAGTGAGAGATAACACACAGGTGTAAAACTAGGATGTACCCAAGGGGATGGGGGAAAAGCGGGAGAGGTGGGATAGGAAGAGGCCAAAGCAGTGGAGACACATCCACTATTTGCTTTAGATAATAGTTCAGAAGCAGCTCAGAAACAATAGAAATCTTTTAGCTCTAATCTGCAGCTTGAAAAATATTGAGGCTGGAAAAAAACTCTGATGGAGCAGCTAACATTTAAATACTGCTGTTGTTTGGGGGCATTAGCAGGAAAAGGAAGTGTAGCCATTGTTGCTGGCACATCTGATTTTCTCCCCCGTCTCTCAGCAAGGGTTCACACCCATCCTCAGAAGTCCTGCACACCAGAGTGACCCATGCTGCTTCTCTTGCTGCAGTTGGCAGTAGGGAAACACCACTGTTCTTCAGAAAGCATTTCAGGATCCCTCATTCCCAGGACTGGCAGGGGTGAGACCAGATAGTGGAGCTCCAGTGATGCTGTTTTTCTTTCTCTGCCTGATGGATGCAGAAATTGTGGTCAGGCTGCTACAAAAAAAAGGAGCCCTGGACCCCAGCTTGTAATGCTATACTTCTTGGTCCCTCCTTTTGCTGCAGCAAGGAAATTTTGCAGGATGCAGCACCATTTTGAAAACTGTTCCTTTCCTTACTGCTAGATAAATAGACCAGTGTATGGCCATGAGGAAACAGTCCTCTCATGGTGTGGCTTCAGATGTAAACTGTGACCTCAGAAAAAGCAAAGACAAAGCAGTGCAGTACAGTACAAAGCAAACTTTTCATTACATCTTTAATTTCAGTGTAACTTTCAGCCTATTTTCTGAACAATAACTTCTATCAGTTTTAGATTCTCACTGCTTTTTCCCCCTGAAATAAAAATCTTTGCAAATTATTGTTGTTGTTATATTAATCACACTTTCTACAGCAGGACCTCTGGCATCAAGGATTAATGAGCAGATAACCAAGCATTAATACAGATAAATGAGATCTACCTACCTCTACTTCAAGCACTTACCCCCACATGCTCCACACTGGAGCAGACAGATCAGATAATGTATATTTCTGTGCATCCCTAGGGCACTAACCTAAAAGCCTAGAACTCCCTAGCTAACACCCTTGAAGCATCAGGACCCCAGGGAATCTACAGTCCAGATAGTCCAGACAGAAACAGGAGAGTGAAAGTGGTGAGTCACATGTGTGGAGCGTGGTAGGTGCTGGAAGGGAAAGGTGTATCAGTTGGGAGAATGGGATGGTAAAGGAGAGAACTGAAAACACTGAAAAGACAAAAAGGCACTGATAGGGACAGCATGAAGTAGAGGCACCTGGAAGGGCAGTGAAGGTAGGTGACACAGCTTCTTACAGAGGGAGAGCTGACACATCTGTGCGGGCAGAAGCAGCCCAGTCACATCTGCACAATGTTCTTTGACTCACCTCTCTTCCCTGGCCCAGGAGCCTCCAGGGCTGCCCCCCAACAGCTGGGCACACAGAGACTGTGGTGGCAGCAAAGTGACACTCCAGAAAAGGGGAAATAGGGAGCCTTGTCCTTATCTCCTGGATCTCAGGGCTAAAAGAGGCATTTGGAGCAGCTCTGCTCAGCCATTGAGAGACAGAACCAAGGGTCACCCAGTTATCCCTCCACAGACCCAGTCAACCCATCCCTGATTAGCATTCAGAGGGGCACTCATACTAGCTATGAAGATATCAAGGGATGGCAAATCCATCATTCCTGTCATTCATTGATTCCTCTAGTTAATCCTCTTTACTGAGAAAAAAAATTGGACTTCACATCTGAGTTCCTTATAATCTGTCACCCTCAAAATGTGAGACTACAGTCCTGGAACTAGATGTTCAGGATAGGTCTATGTAAGTCTCTCAAAAAAGATATTGTCTAGGGCAAACAATGTTTGGACATCTGACCAATCAGCCACATCTGAATGAAAGCATTAATTTGAATTATATGGACTCATTTTTTTTTTTTTATCAACTCTTCTGCCAACACTGTGCACCTGTATAATGTACCCCACATTCAGAGTTATTGAATTTCTCGAAGAGCCAGGTAGAATTAGCTCTGCAAGGATTCAATACCTCTGAGGGTGTCCAGCACCTTACAGAAAAATGGCTTAAAGAATTTAGCGTGACAGCATGGTCGAGTATGACTTGAAAAAGCAAAAAGCTTCTAATAAAAGAAGAAAATAATACAAAAACAAAGAACAAAGCCAAGCACAGTATAGGGGCAGGTCTCATACCCCTGTTACAACACCTCAAGAATGCACGTGCTCTCCCTTAAGTATTGGTTGATTTAGGTGGGTTTTTTTTGCCAAACAGCTCACAGAGAATAGGTACTTTTTTGAGGAACAGGTAAACAGACCTATCAGTGTTTATCTCTTGGCACTGAGCCAATTCCTGTCAGGAGAGCAAAGAAACTTTTAGTGTTCTTCCCTTTAAAGGTTTTGGGGTGAGTCTTAAACTTTCCCTATATGGAAATATCTGCTAGGGTGTGGAAATGCAATCCTACATAGAATAGTGCTGTTTCATCACAGAACCTTTCGGGTGAGCAGGAGGAACCAGGAGTGCCCAGAAAAAGATGTGTTTTCACACACAAACAGGCAAGAAGTTTCATTCAAGTTTTTGCTTTGTAGGAATTCCAAGAGAAAAAGAAAGTGGTGGATTTTTTTGTGTAGACTCAAAGATGTCGTTTTCTGCCCAGTTGCCTTGTTTCATGGAATGTCAAGTAAATCTGGCCATTTAGTAGACATAGTCTGGCAATAAAACCCAGTATGTGAACAGAAAAGGGCTGCTTATTTTGCTTTAAAGTATCGTAAATCAAATTCCTCTTTACACACAAACTTGTGCAACAAAGCTTGTGGAGTGTGAGCCAGCAGGAATTTCAAGAAAATAACTGTGTTTTACAAAGTCATCCACAGCACCTGAACATGACAGCAATGAAAACTTATGCAAAAATTACTGCCCACTGAGAGAAAAATGCACCTGGTGCTAACAGTAAAGATACCTTAGAGTGTCAAAGGTTAATGGAGGTGTTAAAAACATTAATGCTTTAATTTCAATTATTTTAAGAGTAACCATATACTTAATGCTTTGCTGAGACTCCTTGGGCTTTGCTTTTCAATAGCCTTGGGATTCCAGCAAGGGCAGTTCACCACTTGGTATAAGTAGATAGCAGTTTAATAAGAGCACAGGACAGCTGGTTTTTCTATAATTATCTGACAGGTTTTTTTATCCACTTCCAATCAAAACTTTCTTCCCTCTGAAACATTTAATTTGTTTAAGTTGGACTGTAAAATTCCCTTGCAGCCATCAGGCTTGGGGTCTTTCTTAATATCACTAACATTTAGAAAAAAAAAATCATTCTATGGCAGCACTTTAACCTTTCAGAAGAGTTTTCTTCTCTTCCTCGTACTGAAGGGAGGTTCAGAATTAAGCTACCAGCAAAGCATTCCATAAAGAAGAGAGACCAGATATGAACTGCAGACCAGAGCATGCAGAATATTTATGCAGCTAGGAAAAAAAAAGCGTGATGTGTGTGTTTTTCAAATGTATTTCGTTGGAGAGAGTTTATAAGAAGAATTAATGATAGTTAAAACTGAAATCTTACATCTCTAAAGGGCAGGGAGTCTTTTGCAGAGAAGAAGAAATGCTTTCTGCTTAATTGTGGAGTTAAGTAAATAACTATCTTTTTGACTAGGCAGAAGAGAAAAGATTTGCAAGAATTTGAATTGCATTTCAAATTATCTGTGACTTTAAATTAAAATGTCTCTAGAAATAATGCTGGGTGTTATCTTTCACATAGAACTGAAAGTGAAATTGGCTTCTCTACACAGAAGGTCCTCTCCACAGTACAATACATTGTATTAATCCATTAGCAGAAATGTCAAGCTCAACCAATAATTATCAGCTGGCTTTGTAAAACCACCAGCCATTCCTCATTATATTTATGTAAGAGATCTAATTGGAGAGGTCCATTCTGAGATATCTGATGATCTTTTACTTATTGTAACAACCTTCTTGCAGCACAAGACTGACTTTGCTGCAAAATGGACCTTGACTTCCAGGCTCCAGGGTTTGACATCAGGCAGAGAGGGTTCAGAGCATCCTGCCAGTATGAGCAAAACTGCACTACACCTGACCAGGAAAGAGTATGCACCACGAGTTCACTCCTGCCATGGAAAATCCAGGATGGAAGCTGTGTCTGTAAGCCAGGCAGAGGGATGTGAGAGCTGGGGCTTGTAGGGAAGCAGTGGTATTTGGTGTCCATATAGATGACAGCACCAGGACAGGTCCTCTGGCACACCCACAGGCCCTGTCCACAGCAGCAGCATCCAGAGCAGCCCAGCTGGGTCAGACTCTTGTCTTCCCTCTGCCACAGCAGAAAGTCTGCATCTGCAGGGTTGGGTTCAGAGGGAAGTTCCTGGCTCTGCTGAGCACAGTGGTGGATTTCCCAACTGTTCCAGCAGTGCTGGTGTTTAGAAAAAAGGCTGGACAAAACAACATTGGCTTGCTGGTGAGAGGGATGAGCAAGGAAGATTGCTGTGCTTTATTCCAACCCACTCAGATTTATTCCTAATGGCTAGATTTATGCAAAAAAAAAAAAAAAAAAAAAAAAAAAAAAAAAAAGCAGAGAAATTTATATCAAACAACTCAGTTGAAGGGATACTTTTAAAATCAAATGTCATCAAGACAAGATTTTGCAAGTTCTGCTAAAAAAAAAAAAAAAGTCTGTTTTAATTTTTAGACAATCCTAACAATTTACTGTAAAGACTACAGAGATACCCAGACTAGGGGTTTGCACTTTAGGGTGACACACTATTTATGACCCAGTCTCAATGAACACAAGGAGGGAGAAGCATAAAGGCTTAATCTGTTCCCCCTGGAAACCAGAGTGGTGCCCTGATGAGGCAGGACTGGGCTGCCTGCTCTGTAGTAGCATGTATAATGGATGAGACTTTCAGGAGGTGGGTGTTCAGGTGCCAAAAACTGATGCTCACAGAACCGTTAGTCACTTCTGAAAAGCCTTTGGCAGGATCCCTAACTACATGGAACCAATCCATTGCTATACAGCTCACAAGTGGGATGCTACAGACTTAATGGTCTGTTCTCAAGCAGATATATGGTTTGTTTTTGTTGAGTTATTGAGTTTGTTGATGGCTTCTTGGAGCAGAATTGGATTGAATGAAAAAGGGAAGGTGATTCACAGAAAAATGGCTCAGCTGACCAAAATACACCTTCTCCACTCTGTGTCACTGGCTGCCACTGTCAGCTCCGACTACAGACAGCTTGGAAAGATTTTTTCCTTCCTTTCTTTTTATCTCTCACCTCACAACAACATGAGTGTGTGCCCTTCTTCACAATGACTGATGAAGGCCTGAAAGCATTTTAGGAGCAATAGGGTAAGAAGAGAGGATGAGGAATAAGCCTGGTCCTAGCTCTGCCAGAGCAGTTCGGGGTGAGAACTGTGTGGATTACATCACACCAGAAGGGAAGATGTGGCAGCACCAAGCCTTTAACCAATTGGTCCTTTGTCAGCAGAAGACACTTGGTCACAGGATGAAAGGGGTAAGAAATGAACGAGGTTAGAAACGGACATAGCTAATTTCCTCCTCAATTATTGGCAGTTTCAATCATTTATTTACTCCCAAGTCAAAAACTTAGTAGTTGTAGTCAGTGCCATCTCCTTTCTTTTATGTGATTACCCAAAAGAATTTAAAAACAGTTGTTTTTACTGCCACTTACTTTTAGAGCCATTCATGACACTGAGCTTCAAAACAACAACAAAACGAGGAAGATGCCAAACATAACAGAGAGCAGAGAGCAAAGATGCACACAACAGCTCCTCAGCCACTCAGCATTTCAGCTGCATTAAACAAGACACCCTACTGTGACAATACAGGGCCTCAGAACAGAGTCACTGCCATGTGCCGTGCAGACACCTCCCTGAGCCCAGGGGAGGCACTGCAGACACGCTTACCGGGACACGGAAGGCAGAAAGGCAGGAACTGCACACGGATTTTCCTTCTGTGTGGAGCTAGCAAGGGCTGCATGGGATGGGCAGAAAGCCGCCCATGAGAGCAGTGAGGAGCCTCCCCTGAGCTGACAGCACTGCATGCTGCAGAGCAGGGCAGAGGAGGCTCTTTTGAACTTTTGCAGTCAGCCTTTTCAGTGGCAACACATCTCCCCTTGAGATGATACTGCAGTGCCTTCATCCACCTCTGAGATGTCCAGGAGCGAATTTTAGTAGCCCACACACACCTCTACTCTCCAGTTGGGTCTCAACCCATGCAATTCCTTCAGCATACATTCAGACTTCTAATCTTCAAACTGTTTACTGGATGAGAGCAAAACAGAAAGCTCGATGTGCCACAGAGAGCAGGGGCAAAGAGGCAAGTTGTGAAAATATTTGTGAGGAGGATATAGGGGGGGATGGCTTTAACTGGAAGAGGCAGGTTTAGATTAGATATTAGCTAGAAATTCTTTACTGTGAGGGTGGTGAGGCACTGACACAGGTTGTCCAGAGAAGCTGTGGATGTTCCATTCCTGGAAGTGTTCAAGGCCAGGCTGGATGGAGCTCTGAGCACCCTGGTCTAGTTGAAGGTGTCCCTGCCCACAGCAGGGTGTTGGAACAAGAACATCTTTAAGATCCCTTCCAACCTAAATCATTCTGTGATTCTATAATATCCTAAATCCTTCCTTTTTATTCATCAAGGACTTCACAGTGCCATTTAGGAACCTGTTTATCCAAGCAAAACATTTTTCTAGATGAGTAATCCAAAACTAAGTTTAGCAACTCTATACATGTACCCAAACAACCCAGCCATTCCATTGCAGCACACAAAATCTACTGTGTTGGCATAGCTGGTTAGCAGTCAACACAAAAATCAATTCAGCCAAGATCTGACAAAAAACTCCAGCCTGTTCATTTGGTTCCCACTTATCACATGTAAAGGAGATCCAAGGGGATTTTCAAGAAAGAGCTGTGAATAGTGCTCTGACACTAAGATATGAAGTTAAAAAAGTACAGAAGGGCTCTGGTCAAACATCCCCACGGGTCCCTCCTCCTTTACCCCAGGCTGAATTTGGCAGTGACGTGATCAGCTCCTGGTCCTCTAACGGTGCAGGCTTGTCAGACTTCACCTACCTTTCATGATTTGTGCATTTGACAGACGTGTCACCTCTCTGCAGGGCTCAGATACAATCTGAGGCACTGACAAGGGAATGAAAACCATTTGGCTTAGGTACCAAATTGCCAGTCAGGAGAACAGGACATTAGTATTTGCCTCTTCCCCAGGCAGCTTTTGACATTTTGCAATTTGCAAGCATTACCAGAGGGCTTTTCACACCTGCCTGGAAACAGAAGTCAGGGCTTCATCATGGCAGGTCGAGTCTAACACTCTCTGTCACAATGACTTTCAGAGCAAAAGTATCCAACTCTGCTATATAAAATCAACACTTCACCCATAGCCTACTTGACCAATCAAGAGAAATCAGGCCAATATCAAATTCTCTTTTAAAAGTCCTCTGGAGATCACCAGTAAGGCAAGTAACAGGTCAGCCTGTCTTTGGATAACTTATTCCTGGTCTTCAAAATAGAGATAATCAAGTAGCACTTCCTGGAAGGCTGGATACCTCAGCTAAAAACAAAGCAAAACAAAACCTTAAACTCAAGTATTTACAAGCAGACTAAGCACCTCTTACATCCAAACACCAGTAAGTTAGCCAGCTTAACAATTACAAATCACTGATTTAGATCCCACCTCTACCCAAATTGCATATGTTTAGAGCCCTAACATCAAATTAATTTTATCAGCCTAAATCCATGCATCTCATTCCTGTTCTCCTCAAGACACTTGGCACAAGCCAAGAAGTGGGAAAGGCCAAGATGCAAGGAGGGAAGGGATGGGTAAGCACTACCTGGTTTGCTCAAAGCACAGCAGCCACTGAGATTGGGGCACAGCAAGCAGGAAGCAACTCAGCTGGATAAAGGCATTCAGCAAGGCTGACAGTTTTCTACCTGCACTAAAGCACATGGGTTTATCACCTGATGTTCATTGATCTGTGCAAATTACTTGCTGAATGTAAACTAACTGGGGCATAATTTGCATAATCAGCGACATGAATCTGAGGGTAATATAGCACTTGTGTGTTTATGCCTCCCAGGAGTGAAAGAAGTGCTAATATCAGTGCATAACCCTGTCCACTGGAGGAACTCACCCAGGAGACAGCTCCAAAATTGTTTGTTTTCTGCAAGAGACACATTATGTGCTCATCACAGATGTGGGGTAGCCTGCAGCCATATCCATCCACCTTGGAACTACTGAGCTCAGGTCAAAACAGCCATAAAAATGCAGCCTGACATGGCCATGCATAGCCCAGGATAAGCAGGTGCTGGCTGAAGCCTGCAGAGCATCTTTGTTCTTCCAGGCCACTGCTGGCAAAGCCAAGTGAAGAGCAATGCAAACCCATACACAGTGCCACCATCCAGGCCTGTAGCATGATTCAAGTGTGTTTTAGTCAAAATGTATTAGACAATGTGATCATTTGGCTCTTTTCAAGTAAATTCACATTCATCAAACTGTAGGAGATGCCATTGCCCCACCTCAAGACCTGTCAGTCAAAAACAAAGGGAACTTGCATCTTTTTATTCATGGTGTCTGTGTGAGGGCATTTCATTACTTCATAAACCTGAGTGTGAAAAGGATTGATGCTCCCATTTTCACCTATTACTTATAAATATGCTGGTCCACATCATAAACATTCTTCAAGAACATGTTTAGAACCCTAACAATATTTTTCCACTGTCCTGAAAGACTTTAAGAAGGTTTTTCCACCCATAAACAAACACCACTATGGAGGAAATGTCTGTGTGAATCCACCAAAACCAGCACTGTGGAAAATGTTTTCTCTTCTGAAATGGAACACAATAATTTTATAAACTGTCCATGAGAAGCTGTTCTAAGGGGGAAAATGGGAAATATTCTTAATTCCCATATAGCAAAGGGGGAAACTATCTGTCTCCATCTCCATGGGACTGCCCAGGCCTAAACCACTGTTCTGAGGAGTCCCAGGCCCTGTGCTCTGGGGCTGGGCTTTTCAGTCCCAACGGGAGCATGCAAGCACCTGGCCCCTACCCTGTCAGGAGTGTTCTGAAAACACCAAGGATCCAGGAATAGTGTGCAGATCTACTATGTATGTCCAAGTCACCTTACCAGAGTGAAAAACACAGGAGAAAGAACCTCAAAAATTACTGGAGCTATGGAAAAATAATTTAAAAAAAAAAAAGAAAAAGGGCATTCCTTGCAGTGAAAGCCATCTTTATCTGTTCAGTTCATTCAAAAGAAGGTTAAAAGGTGGCTTGATCACAATTTACAAGGGGCTGCATCCAGCTGCACCTGGCCAGTTCCCCTCACCAGCAGGAAAAAACATCCATTTTAGCAGACTTTGATGTATAGTTAAACAACACATTGCTATTTTCTAGTGCTTCTACTGTAGGAGAAAGGCATTTATTTCATACAAAGGCAAGGCCTACCAGGAATGTTTGATGGAATACAAAGAACCAGTTAAATCCCAAATAAGCTCAGAAGAAGGTACAGATTACTTCTTTCAGGTACCACTGTGGAAAGAAGTCTCACGTCTTCAGTAGCAAGACTTCCTACAAATCCTACATGTTTTTTAAAGAACCGTAATTCTTTCTATATATTTTGCAAATAGTTGGCTTTTTCTGTACAATTAACACTTGCTGTTGCCAACAGATGTTATCAAGTTCTGTTTGAAATACAGGAAATGAACCATCATAATTTTGTATGCATATGGGGGAAAAAATCCTTCCAGGAAAAAAAAACAAGAACCCAAATTCGAAAACTTTACCAAACTAGAGGGGAATTCATAGCCAGATCCATGACCAGATCCCTGTGATATCTGATTCAGCAAATCACAGCCTGAAGTGAGAGGTGGGACTTCTTGGCAGAAACACAAAGCATTTTTAGCTATTGAATTTGCCAGGTGTAGTGCTGTAACAAAGACCACTGTAATTGGCAGCAGGCTGATTACCTGGCTTGAATGCAAAGGCTAGACCAGACTAATTGTAATAATTAAACATAAAATGTTGAAAAAATTAGATGCCTGGCAATTAAAAGATGGGAGAAAACACACCTTGTTCTACAGTAGCTAAGCCCAAGAATCACATGTGTTCATCTGATGATAAAATTCTTCAGTTTCTTCTACATAGCTTTGGAAAGTTACGTCATGGGTTTATAAATTTTTTCATCAGACTTTCTAAAATATTTCTGGTTTCAGATTGGTAGCTATAACATCCATCCTGGTCATGAATGTTTAGGATTATGCACCTGTATATACAGACACACATATATAAATGTGTATGTGTGTATACTCACATATACATTTTACACACAGGTATCTACTTCTAGATGCAAAAGTTTCCACTAACAATTTGACAGACATGTGACCTTTCCCATTACTGAATGCTATTGCATTTTGACTACTAATGAGTGGCAGAGCTTAGAACTTAACACACGGAACAAGCAGGCATTACTTCTGTGTGATGCTTATTTGTGGATCTTGACATTTCTCTGAAGTCAGCCACTCAAGGAAGCAGCTATGGCCACTTGGAGGGCTTAGAAAAATTAAGGCCAACCTAACAAAATCAAGGAAATTTGTGATGACTCACTGTCTGACACGTCAGTGTACCCATCACAAGATCCACTGGGAAGGAGGACTTGCCCACCATTTCCTCAACCCCATATTTGAATTGGAATCATGGCATAATGCTAATCAATACAGAGAGCTAGAGTAACTTTAGAAGGATATTCAGAAAAATAATTATACAGGATGCAACATTTCCGGACACCTTTCAATCCACTTGGTAGCATGATGCTCCAGGAGCACAAAACAGCCAACATTCAACCATGCCCTTTAAACAGTTTGCCTGTAGAGACAGTGCATGACTCACAAAGCAGGGTATTCTCAGCTGAGACAGCAGCTTCTGACTCAGCAGCGAGCAGCCAAATGTCTGCTAGTAAAGGTGATGAAAAGGTCAGTCTGATAACTTCAAGGGAAGGAGGAACTGGTAACAAGTTGAGGTCTCTACCTTGGACAGCACACTTTGGCTGGAGAAGCTGCAAAGTGTCCTTCTGGTGCTGAAACAATCAATGAAGCTGTAGGTGCATTTTGAACTGATTTACTAGTTCTCATAACTACACCTTCCAAAAACAAGCTGTTCTTTGGATTCAGAGGACGACACGTGTGGCACTGCTACACTGAATCTATCCTGGGAGTTCTTAAATAACAGGAATTCAAAAGCAAAACTGTTCTTGCTGTTTACAGACCCTAAGCAGAAAATGTTCCAGGCTGATATTCATCCATCCCTTTTCAATAAATTATACTTGCAAGTCAAAGAATGTCTCATCACAAAAGGAAATTAATGAGTCAGATGTCGAATTGGTCCTTTGGATCGAGCAGGGAGGGGGCCACCCTGAGCCCCAGTGTCTGCTGCTGTCCCCACAGGAGGACAGATACCTTGCAGGGACAGCCAGCAGGACACAGAAATAGTTCTCAAAGTCCTGGAGTACCACATGCAGCACTGGCAGTCAGAGAGGACAGAAGTTTCACTAGTAAACATGATGGCTGACTATTGAGGTAAGTCCCCCTTCTCCTGCATTGCCTATAAGCCAGAAATGATGACAATTGTAAATGAAGGCAGTAAAGATGAAGCTAAATGTAAAGAAACTGCACTCGAGAAGATGCTTTGTGGTTCTGAGCTCCTCTGAACTTGGTGAGGAGTTCAGAGCATAACAAACACACCTCTAAAAAAAGCAGCTACAAAAACTCATCATCACTTTATGAGCTGTGTTCATGTTCTGCAGTGGCACTTTACTTACTAATAGCATCTTACATTACCCAAAATAGCACCATAAAGAAGATCCCAAGAAAATTTTCAGTGTAAACTTGAGAAATGTATTACATACAAACTGAGAAGAAGTACTGCAAGGATGCCATGCATTATCCAATAGCTAAAGTTTTCTTTTTGTTGCTCAGGTTATAGATTCACTAAGGAGTGTTGTACTTACTTGACACTGGCAGTGGAAAAAGTGCAGTTTGCCCTTGTAAAGGTGGGTAAAAACTTTCTAGAAGGAAAAATCTCAAGCATGAGAGGGGTCCCATCCATCAACTCAAATATGTTCCACTTCTTCCAGTCTTTAAGTATAGGTCTGTAAAGAGCAAATGGGCCATCATGACTTTGGAAACAGAGGAGACTTAGATTTACTCGGATGAGAAGAATTAAGACCAGATAGGCTCACTGAGAACAGAGAGAGGCTGGTGCATAACCTGTGGGTGTGAAGTTCGGTGTGAAATCAGAGTGCCTCTGCTATGTCAGGAAGAAAAAACTCGCTGCATGCCTGAAGGATGGTGTGAGGGCATGGTGGGGTGTCTGAAGGTGCAAAGCCTGCCAGAATAGCAGTGGAGGCCTGCTTAAAGTGCAGAGAGACAAACTTGGTGCAATCACAGCCCTGCTGCTTTTTGGACATGGCTGCTGCTACCAGCTGTTTCACAAAGTGACCGGGCAGCATCTCAGAGAGCACTAATGGGCACAGGCCAAACCAGTCAGAGAACGTGCTGTTGTTTGGGCAGCATGGGCAATCAGAGAGCCAGCTCTCAAGGATGCTGTGTGTTATTCTGCTGCAGATTTTCAACCAGTGCAGCCAGGTTTGCACCATCCCTTTGCTGAGAGACCACATCCCACCCCTGAATCATGGAATGCCTAGGGAGGGAAAGGGTTGTCAGCTCCCCCCTCCTCCTAACTCTTCACGTTTGAGTTTTACCTGTCCTTGCAGAAAGCTGCCACTGCTGCTGAGGTTGTTTCCTCTCTTCCAGGCCTCTTTCCATGATTACCTGCAGAGATCAAGTGTCCTACAGAAAATCAGTGCAGATGCTACAGAGCTATCAGATGGCAGTGATTCCCTAGCTGATTGCAATATAGCCTTTTTAGTTCCTTGAGTCACTTCATGGAGATTTAGGAAGAAGGGAGTTCCCTGCAGCATAGGATATTGTCATTATGCAGCACAATCAGGCACTGTGATGAAATGCTCTTTTTTCAATCACAGAGTTCCCATGAAGCTCTGAGAAGACAAAGAGGATAGTGAGACTGATGGGGCTGGCAGATCTGGTCATGCATTTCTGTCAGTCAGCTATCCTGAGCTCTGTGAATAAATGCCACAGTGTAGATGACAAATGGGCCTTGTTCACTACCTCAATCAGGTAACCTCCCCTGGCCTGCAGGACACAGGCTTCCCTCAGGCAGTGAGGAGGTCTGTGATGGAACCTTCCTGCAGGGCAGAGCTTGAGCTGAGAGGCACAGCCCACCCTGTTACATGTCACATATCCAGAGCAAAAGGCAGAGAGGGGAGGAAACATTTTGCTGCTCAGAAAACTGGAGGGCTTCTTAATGGCACAGGGGGTAGGCATGGATGAAATGAGAAATCTGACTGCAAGCCTGAGTACCCTGGTTTCTGTTGGGTTTTCTGACCTTTGACAGTATCTGGTCATACAGAAAGCTCTTTCATAGCCTACCCATGCCATTACTCTGTGGTGTGTAACCTGCAACCATCGGAAGGAATATCTCCCAATTTCCCACACAGCAGGTTCACTCATGAATGAAAAGTGAATTTGATTCTCGAGCAGTTGGTCCAGATGCTGTGGCTGACACTGGCTCTCCCTCCTGCTTCCAACACAGGCCACAACAGAGCACTTCTGTCTGCAAAGCAACATCAGCATGTCAAGAAAAATCAATGAAAGCAAGGGGAAAAAATGCCTCTGGCTCTGTCAGGCTTTTAAAGCATAGCTGCACTTCAGAGCTTGGAAAAAGCACAATGCTGAGGAAAGTCCCAGGAGAGCAGAGGAACTTTGGAGTCACCTTTGGAGGAGTCTCAGGTCTCCCTCTCTCCATCCATTTTCACTGGCTTTAACTAAGATGGGTCAAGTCACATGTGTCAGTGGCAGTTTTGCAGTTTATCAGCAGTTTCAGTGGGATGAGGATCCACCAAGTACTGCTGCAGTGCTAGGCATGCTTTGAACCCATGCCTCATTTTGAGAAATGCAGCAGAAACACAGCAGCAGAAAACATAATTTGTATCTTTTTGTTTGTGCACTTAAGTGTTTTTTCATGACCAAGCAGAAGATACGAGAAGTTTTTTTCTCACACAAATCTCTTGCATGGCCATGTAGCACTGAATGCCCTTCAGAAGCTGGTAATGTGCCACATGCAAGGACTGTGCTTGTGCTGGTTTGAAAGCAAAACCAGTGAGACACCCAGTCAGAGATACAATTTAATAGGAGAAGAGAGAAAAAAAAAAAGGTAAAATAAATGGAATAATACAACCTAACACCCTGTTGGTCAGGGTGTTTGAAGCAGTCCAAAAGTGAGTCCTCCTGGAGTGGCAGATGTGGTTCTGGTGGAGCAGAGATGATCCTGAGAGAGAAGGGTCCAGTCTTCCTCCAGGAATCCAGTGGAACCAGATACCTTGTGTTCCTACATCTCAGTTTTTATCTGGGTAGGAATGGTTGGCTCCCCTCACTGGGTGGAGCATCTCACAATAGGATGATGGAATGTGTCCTGTCCTTGGTGAGCCTTCATGGCCCATTAGCAGAAAATATCCCCCTGGAGGGGAGGACTGGTGGTGAAAGAGATAAGAAACACTGCCCCACCTGGTTTTAACAGTTGGTCCATTATCAGAAGGTATCTTCCCTGCTCCCTCCAGAGTTACAAGAGATAAAGAAAAACATCTCTCCAACTGCTTTCAGCAGATGAAATAGAATACACATTTTTGGTTCCATAACCCAAGACAGTGCTCTATAGAGTACTCAGTGTAAATGCCATGCTGCTGGGCTGAAGACTTGGACTGCTGTATCTTAGGGTGATGAACTTCTGGCAAATCCAAGTAAGGTTCCCATTAAGGAACTGAGACAAACTGCAGCGATGAGCAGCTGGAGGAGAAAAGACGTGATTCTTTCCAGGCTCTCTAGCTCAGGAGTAATGAGCCAGGTCAGCATTCCAGGCTTCTTGCTGTGGACTCAGGAGACCCAGAGGCCAGAAGGGAATCTCTAACTAGAGTTCCAGACAGCTGTTGGATGACAGAAATACAGATGACAAGGATGTCATCTGCTCTGAGCAGCTGGTAGCATGACTGAATTTCACTCATTTTAGAAACTCCTTGTTTCTGAAATACAAATTTCTCAGAACTTCTGATGTGCAGGGTATTTTGAGGCTGTCCCTGTACAGCCTGATTGCTATCACAACTGTTCTTCAGAAACATGATCCAGAAATATCACTCTTGACTCAGACTAATTCCATACTGCTCATCCAACAGCTTCCTGGAAATGCCAGAACAGCTTCTTCTTGTCAATGTAGCCTTCAAACTCTAGGCCCAACAATACTTCATGGACAGGTCTTTCAGCTCATAGAACTATCTGTCCCCAGACATTTTCTTTCTTTTTTCTCCTTCTCCATATTCTCTCCCATGTACTTTCCTGAACCCCACCCCATAAATTTCATCTATGTTTCAGCTTGGCAAAATTATGAAATATTATATCATTTAGTGAAATGTCATGTCATTCAATGGTTCAACAAGCAAAACACTCAAATCATAAATATTAAAATAACAAAACATCTGTTAAAAATGATGCTTCTGTTTTACTATAGGCATTTAAAAGTCTTAATAACGCAACACAGTATTTTATTTAAACTGAAGGATGTTGGGACTTTGAACTTTTTTTGATCAAGTCCTTTGGTCAGATACACAGAAGAAGAGATTACACTCAGCCACATATCCATTTCAGAGGACATACCAGCCCCTGCAAACATAGATGGTCATGTGGTTCATGAAGTTGACTGTCTTCCTACTCCACTGCACACCTCTGTTTATCAATTTCTGCTCATTTTCCTCCAGATTACACCCTTTGAGTTTGTTTTATCCAACTAACTGAATCTTTTGTTCAGCCCAAAAGTTTACACAATGTCTGTTTCACATGGCTCAGGGTGAAAAAGTAATCTGTTGTTCAATACATCACACCAATAGAAAAAAAAAATTACTCCCACTATTCTTCTCCAAATACCTATCTCTGCTCTTTTCCACAGTCAGGCAAACTCAAAGACTCAAAGGGATCCCTCTGTCAATATCTCTTTTGCAGGGAATGATTACAAGGGAAGAATACTCAACAGTGCTAATGCAATAAGGAAGCTACTGTGCAAGCCCTGGGCCACAGAGACAGTGCACAATGCTTGCATTAACATTTCAAGAAGATTTTTCAAATCATAGACCTTGAAATCTACTATTTGCAAATGAAATTGTTTTTCACCATCCTGGGAATAAGGGTCAAGAAAAAAGCTAATGATGGCCTTACAAATTTTACACACAAAATAAGCATCCCTTACGTGCAAAGCTGCTCTCAAGAGATCATTTCATTAACAGCTGCAGTTTTTTGGTCCTGATATTTAGACAGGAATCCAAAAAGCCACCGTGAATCACACAGACATCTCAGGCTTCGTTATCCTCAGTGAATCCCAGGGGCTATTTGGAGTGTGCCTTGCTGAACTACTCCACATATTGTCCCTGCCATTTCCAATCCCACGTCACCACACTTCTCTTTCAAAGGCCAGGTGAGCTGGGAGACCATTCATTCCTACAGAGCTATGGATTCAGATTCAGCCAGAGCAGGAGAAAGGGGGTTCTGAGCAGAAACTCCTGGTGTGATTCACTGGGAACTATGCTCAGCTCTGGGGTCCTGGCCTGAAAGGGCCTTCCCAGCTGCTTTGTACACTCTATAATGTTTCAGAGCCACTGCTCAGGTATGACTTGGGTATTTGTGGGTCTGTGTTGCCAGCATGGCAAGACAAGCACTACTGTATGTAGAAACTGCAAGTGGAGTACCAAGATCAGAGACTTGGGAAGGCTTTAAATGGCTCTGCCATGGAAATGGATCACCAGAAACCCCCTAAGAAAAGATGTTCAGTGGAAGAGAGGTTTTCTCAGTGAAAAATCAAAACCCAGTTTCCTACTGAAACAAAACACCCCAAACATTCCTTGCTACTTGAGCTACCAGCCTCACTCTATTGCCTTTCCAGCAGCTCTACTGGCATCCTGCCCCTCAGAGTTAGCTGAAGCAAATCTACCTTGCTAACTCTAAAAGTAAAATTGTAGTTAAGATACTGTAATGAGGGACGAGAAAAGAGTCATTTTATTGTGTCACAAGTGTTAATGGCCCATTTTGTAGGAAAAGGTATACTGCTTTGTGGAGCAGTAAGTTTGGCAGCTTTCTATTCAGAAAGTCTCAGCAAAACAGCACTGATCCTCCACACTGGAACAAAGAATTAGGTCAGGCAGCCTTTTGACCCCCTTTTTCACTCCTCAGCCCCCCAAAGCCACACAAGGAAAGCATGCAGACACCAGATTCTTCCTTCAAACATCTTTAGACTATTCACCTCAACCAAAGCAGACCTGAATTACCCCTCTGAGAAGGAAGCTATCAAGCCTACAATTTTACTACCATACAGCCCAGTTTGTTGACCTTCTAGGGTTATCTCCTCTGTGGTTCATCTGAACAATGCAGAAAACAATTTAGCCAGACAAAGACTTTTCATTCACAGCCACGTGCCACCCACACAGTGGCACAGCCTGGGCTCAGCAGGTCGGGCTGGGAAGGAGGAATGCACTGGGGCCCATTCTGGGATGTACAGCCTTGCCATCCCCTCTGTCCAGCCAGCCACCAGGTCTTCTGCTGCACACTTGCACAGAGCAATGTCACAGGCACAATATTATTGATATTTGGCTACTCAGTTTCTCCCAGTTGCTGCTTCAACTTCCCTCAGAAGGAGTCAGCATCCATCAGATGACCCAAAACACTGATGTATCTTGAAAATACCCACATTCTAGAACAAACCCTAGTGGGGCATTTATAACCCAACCAGACACTACAAGGTTACTCTTTTCTGCACCTGACTTGCAGGAAGGTGACTCCTAATTTCACACCAGCTTTCCAGAAGCAGGTCAGTATTGCCACCCTTGGCTTGTCACTGCAGTGGGGACAATAAATCAGTAAATACATAAAAGAGTAAAAGCTGAAGGAGGAAAAGGCAGAGAGTGGAGCAGGAAGGGGTAAATCTTCCAGGCCACTGAAGTAAGAGGTGCCTGTTACCTTCTCTGTGAGAGTTTTCTCAGTACAGTCCTGCAGCCTTAGCTGGTGTGGATTATCTCTGTGCTTCCCTGTCATTTCCTGGAAGACAGAAACAGGCCCACGGGCTGCACCTGTCAGTGCTCAAGCTTCATTATGCAGAATAGGATCCAAACAGGCATCTCAATTAATCATACTCATGTATTAGTAAGTAATTCATTAATTCAATAAATTGCTTTAGGCCATGGAATAATCAGTCATGTCAGAGATTATAACAAAAATCACAAACCAAAGTGTTAAACATGGATCCCTCCTTGCTGATTCATCATTTGTAGCAACCATTCATGGCAGAACAGGTATGCTTTATATACTTTAAGACAGGTGACGTGAAAAATTTATCATCTTAATTGTGCAGATTTCCTCTATCAGATCTGCTGGTTGAGCAATATAAGATCTAAACTACAGAAAATTCGCATGCAAACCAACTCAAAAAAAAATAAACATTTTTGTGATTTGCTCACTGATAACCAGTAAACCCTCTGCTTGATAAATGAGACTTACTTGTACAGTAGCAGGTAATTCCCCATCCTCCAGCCCCCAGGCACAGGACTGAGAAGGTGCTGTAAGAACCAAAATCAGCCCCAGCGAGAGCTCTGAGAGCCCACACTGAGCAAGCTCCCGCTGCAATGCCATATCTCCATCATCCTAATTTCTATTGTCTCTTACCAAATAGGCCACTGTACCACAAGAAGGAAATGCCAATCAATAGGTTTAATTCATTTGGACCTATCCATTTGGTATTGTTTTTAATGCAAGGAAGAAGGTCTGCCTCACAGAACTCAAAAAACTGGGCTGAACCTCAGACTCTGATGTCCATTTAGCCACACCTATCTCATCATTAGCAGGTGCCTGTCTAATTTGTACTTACAGATTTCAAGTAATATAATCCCCAGGCAATGTATCCCTGTCTTTCATTTTGTCTGTGTTTAGAAATGTTTTCTTACCATCTTCCTACAAGCTAAGCTCATACACTTCTTTTTAATGGCTAACACACACTTGGAAAAGGTTCTGCTCCTTGCTTTCTGCAGTAGACTTTCCTTTTCTGCCTCTGAAGTTTCCTGCCTTCTTCCCCATCCAGTTTCTCTTCTATACTCGTGATTCAAACTGTGATCTTTTGGGGTCAATTTCCCTTACCTATGTAGGAAAAAAAAATGCAGACTCAGATAGAACAAGACTGTCTGTAGATTAATACTCGTGTCATTAAGATAAGCAAAATTAAGTTAAAGTAGAAAAGGAGAGACAGAGAGAGTTTTTTTAAAAAAAAATTGCCCTACATATAACACAAGAACTCATTCCTACTGACAGACCATTTCTATATCTTTTTAAGTCCAGGAGAGGCTTAAAAAGAGTGCAAGGAACAAAGTAAGATTATTTCTCCTCCTTCGGCAAATGAATTAAGTTATAAGTTTTATAGTTATAGTGAGCAGAAATCGAAAAACTTGCTGAGAAATTCACAGTTCACCTGTTCCCAAAAAAAGGGTCCTTTTTTGTCCCCAAAAAATTTCCCATTATTTGACAAGTTTTCATTAAGTGAATATGCTTTTGCTTTCATTGCCCCAGCTTGTAGATGGTATTTGGAAGTTGAGTTATGTAAAGGTGTTTTACTGTTCCACGCTGCCTGAATTGAAGAACTCACCTGTTGTCACATGTCACACATGGAAGGGACAACACAGGCTGAACAAATGAACATCTAGGAGTCCAGTGCAATCACTCAGACACGACACAGGCTGCATTCACACCATAAATTCATCATTGTAATTTGGATGATTTGCCTATAACTCAATTTGCAATTCCTTACATATCCAAAGCTGTCACTTTTACATAAGAAATAATTTCACCTCTGGTGAGATAGGTCTCATGTGGTTAGGACTAACATTTTTATCTGCTAGTTTACAGCCATAACAACAGGCCTTGCTCTTGGAATTGTGTTTATATGTTCTGCCTACTTATAAATCAATTCTGAACTTCTCTGGATGTTCATTACAAGACATGCTTTGAGTTGTCAGAAGCAACGTGAGATCACCAAAGGCCTAATCCTGAGGAGGGCTGTGTACACCTGTCACTGCACAGAAACCCTGACTGCTGTTGAAAGCATTCAGCAACTGAGGAGACTAAGCTCTCTGTAAGAGTGACTCCTCCTCAAAATGAAAAAGGTCATAGGGATAAGTATTTTTATGTGTTAGGCTGTGCATAAGCTCAGTAGATATTAGATGTTTTCCAGCTCCTGCCTGTTATATCGCCATTTTCTTCCAGCTGAGAGCCAGCACACCAAGGGCAAGATCCATCACACAAAGCTGTTTAGGAGTCTGGGCTATATTCAGCAGGTTTTATCCCTGAAAAGTCAACAGAGAGAGGTGCCTTCCAGAGGGGAATGGATTTTATCCTAAAACAGATGATAGAAATACGTGAAGGGGCTCTCCAAATGCCTGTTTGAGATTGTGCATATAGCTTTGCAATAGTTAAGATTCAGCAGTATGAATTACCTGAAGGGTAAAAAACTAGTTCTTTTCCAAGCAAAGACCTGGTTTTATCTGAAGTTTGACACTCAGTGCTTTGAGAGGCGGTTAAAGTAGCTGGGCAGCAGCACACACTATGAAGGTTAGGGTGATTCTAATATCCAGGATGTCAGGTGGTCCCATAATGGTGCAGCCCAAGCTGGACCAAGAGTGTATCCAGGTCATCCTCTGGTTATGGTGCACTGTTTCACAGGTAGGCATGAGCACCCTGACCTAGGAAGAAGGTACATTTCAGGCTCTCTTTGTCCAACATAACCACTTGAGACATTTTCTTCACATTTCAAAAACTAAGTACTGCAGGCTTTCTCCTGCAGGGAGCTAGTCCAGCTGACCTGTCACTGAGATGCAATATGCCAGCTTTCCTTCTGTCTCCTGACTTGTCCACCAGTGGAAAGGAGAACCAACTCACATTTTTTTTCCACCAGTGATATGTCCATGACATGAGTTTCCCTGATACAGGACACCATTGTGGGGCAAACACAATGTGTGTGTGATTGACTGCTGCCTGCCTTTCACATCCTCTGTCACAGCTAAGCACTGGGGCTGTCCCTGTAGTGAAAGCAGAGATCCTCTTGCATTCTTCCTTGTTCTTGCTGCTGCACAGCCTTTTGCCATCAGCCTCAGCTGACTGTCCAGACACATGGAGCTCAGTAAAACACAGAACTACACTCTGGAGATGGCAGAGCAGAACCATCCTTTTGTGGGATCCTTCTGTTCATCAGGAAAGCTGTTGACTTTGCAGCCACCTGAGCACAACACACAAACATCCCTCTTAAATCACTGCAGTCCAGTCTCTAGCTAGAAGCTCTCCTCTTCACCTGTGCACTGCTACAGAGGTTAGAGGACATGGAGGACAGACCAAGAATAGGACTTATGAAAAGCTGCCCCAGGTACTTGGTCTTTCCTTCTCCCAATCCCAGAGTTTTCTACAGGTGTGGCAGAAAACCACAGTGACTGTGCAGTGGCTGAGAATGCAGAGTGCCCTGCTGCCACCAGTCTGATAAGCAAAAGCAGCTTGCTTTTGCTGTCAAAGTTTTCTTCCTTTTTTTCGTAATACTGCTTATTTAACACTTTGTCCAGATGATATCTGGCTGACAGCTGTGCATTGAGAAAGCATAGAATGAACTGCTTCTGCAGATTTCATTATCCCTGAAATGGTGACAAATTACCCAGGACTTGCAGGAAATTCTACTGTCAGGAAAAGCCATTCTAGTAAAAGGCTAATGACTTCTAACAGAAACCTGTGATTTTAAGACTCAGAACTTATAATAAATAGTATTCAAATGCATGCTAAATAGTCTCAGTATAATTATCTTCTAGAAACCTTATTGACAATATTTACAACTACTAAGCACATTGAGATAAAAGGTTCCCACAAGCAATTCTAGAGTATCAAATTTTTTATTATTATTATATATATTATAGGTTAAGAAATTAGTAACATTCAACTGAGGAAAAACATTTTGGAAAGAGCAGATAAGTTGCAAACAGCAATATTACAATGCAGAGCTTGAAAGATACTCAGAATGGTTTTGGTGTCTTCAGAATGAAAGTCCCTGGATCTAAAGCTATTTGATGTCAATGGGAAGGCTCCTTTAAGTAGTCTTTTGGAGGCTTAGAAACTCTTTACAGTCATCAAAATCAAAGCAAAATCTTTCCTTTGGACAGAAACAGCTTGGAAGTATACCAAAAAAAGATGCAATAAAAATCAAAAGCAGGATGGTCTTTCCTGAACAGCAGGAATTTCCTTTTAACTTATATAGCCTTGGATTGGTGAGGAGAGGTGCAATCCTTGGCTTTCTGGGTGTGTGTCCCTTTGCCTGTATTTTGATGCAAATGTGAGTATTTTGTAGTGACTTTAAGTGGAAAAAAAAAAAAAAACCAGCAGCAGAGAAACATTAAGAGTTGTATGAAATGGTAGAAATTTTAACAAATGGTCTACTGACACAAAGCTGATGGATTTTGCCCAGTTCTAGGTAAAAGCTTCAGTTCTGTCACTGAAATACTGGGTTTACAAAACCGCAAATTTCCCTACAAAACAGATAATTCCCTCTCAAATAAACTGCTTCTAGGTAATTAAAAGGACAGAATATATATAAAAAAAAAGTTTGAAAAAATCACTTTCCTGGTGTAATTAGAGTTGCTCAAACTAATGGTCCAAGGAATTCCCAAATACTCAGATGCCCTCTTAATTGCAGCTGAGCAGCGATAATGGTAAAAAACAGCTCCAGATAACTCAGGGCTGGAGGGTAGACAAGCTGTAAAACTCATTCTTGCTGGAAAACCTGCCAAGGCCAAGCACTGAAGGTGACAGCTGCATTCAGCATCATTTCCCCATTCTGCAATAAAATTGACAAATTAAGTGACATTTAAAACAAGAAATCTTGCTTGAATGTATGTGCAAAAATATGCCTCACTTCACTCCTGGAAGGGAATATCCTGCTAAGACTGAGGAAATGGCTATATCAAGAGACAAAAAGCCCAAATATTTTAAAAGCAAAGGGCTGTCTTTTCTGCACATATCCCTATTCTCGTTAAATATGAAGGATGAGGACCAATTCTTCCCACAGTACAAACACATTCCTGACTTTAAGTAGATTTAACTAGACGGCTTCATTGGGATACTCTCTCCATTAGGCATATGTTTAAGCACCTCAGTAAGCCCAGGGCTGATTTTTCAAACAATTTTATCACACAAGTAAACAGCAATAAAAGGGAATTGAGAAATAAATGTTCAAAGAAAATCCTCATTAGTTTCTAGATTTTGAGGCTAAAACAAGTTTGTTTCCCAATATAGGGTGTGAAAGAGGACAGATTTTTCAAAGGGGCTTAGAAGCCAGCTTCCTATTGCAACCCTAAAACACCACTGGCCGTTCTGGAAAGGTGGCCATGTGGACATTGAACTGATTTGAAAACATGTCACATCTGTTCATACTTCCTGACTATTACCTTTGAGTGACCAGATGATCTTTGCATAATATTCACATTTTTATGTTCAAACTATATTCACAAGTATTATTTGTGACCATCTCTCAACAAGCACATAAGTGCCAAGAATTGCACGTCAAGGCCAACAGGTCAAACATTTCAGGGCTTTTATTCCAGGCTGGTGCTCAGTAAATTTTGCATGAAACTCCTATTTCAGCTTATACTGAGATTTTCGTGCCCGGGGGTTTGTAGGTGGGCTGGAGGGAAGGGGTGTGGTTTGGAGTGGAAGAAGCAGCCTGACACACTCAGTTCAGTCCAGTGGAGAGAGGACCACCATGATGAGGAGAGGACCACACCACAGCACATTTTGGGGGAGGCTGGGGAAGCTGGAGCTGTTCAGGCTGGGGAGGGAGGGCTCAGAAGGGATGTACTCATTGCCACAGCTGATGGCTACACAGCAGACAGAACCAAGCCCTTATCAGGGGTTAACAGCAAAAGAGCAAGAAGAAATGGGCATAAGTTAAAGTGATATGGAGAGCAATTCTCCATCAGAGTGGCCAGACACTGGAACCAGTGTCCAGAAAGCTCAAGGGATTACCAGCCTTGGAAATGTTCAAAACTCATCTGGACAAGGCCATGAGCAACCTGGTCTTAATTTTTAATGTCACCCTTTTATATTGGGGAGGATGACTCATACAATCCCCAAAATACCCTTGCAGCCTATACAATGCTATGATTGTATGATCCTCTCTAGACAAGGATTTAAAGCACATACATTTTTGACAAATATTATCAAAGCACTTTCTGGTGATATTTGCATAGGGGTGTTCTCATTTGCATACCCAGAATTTCCTGGGTAATAAGCAGAATGCAGGTTTTAAAATTTCCTTTTTTCCATTTTCCATTTTCCGTTTGTGTTGTCTGACATCAAAATGAGAAATAATAGCAGACAAAACCTCTTTTCTTTTATAGCATCTAAGATACAGAATGGTATTTCCCCTTAAAATATCTTTTCCTCCAAAACCACTAAGATTGAATATATGTTCTTGATGACTATACTCTAGAAAGAGAAAAAAAAATGGGCAAGCATTATGATGGATGATTTAAATGATAAATAAATCTTTTCATTGCCACGACTGGAGCATAATAAACCCATAACTTGGTTTCATGTATCTTGATCTAAGGGTACATGAACTTTTTCAGAACAGTGGTACTTTTCTAAGTATCACAGGTTCAATATATCTAATTTCGTTTTTTCTCCAGACACACACGCAGAAACCCATTAAATGTTTTGGATTTAGCCAATACATTTGAATATAAGTTTTCTGTTTCCTCTGAATTCTCTCTAAAGTGAGAAGTATTTCTCAGTGGCTCAGACAGTAAACACAATAAAGAGGGAGATTTTTGAAAGCATAAGAAAATAGAAATAACAGCAGTCCTGTCTGTGACTGATGGTCAGAAACTAAAATTCTGTCTCCAGCAGCAGCCAGAAGCAGACAACTAAAGTGGAGTCTAACAGGGAGGTGAATAAACTACTTACCCTGAATGCTCCTCCAACCTCCACCAATCTGCAGCTCAGGGACTTTCAGAGCCTAAGGTAATTTCCATGTACTCAGAAACCTCCACAGATTGGTGAGTGCTAATGGCCAGGTTAGTCCATCATTCTTATGTATGAAGTCAGGATTGTTGATTTCCAGTATGTCCAATTTTAGATTAACATTTTTTTTCCTATTCTCAATTCCCTATGCCCAATCCCTAGCCATGCAATATTTTTTCTTCAATTCTGCACAATCAGCTTTCTACTTTACTACTCTGAAGAATTTAGTATCATCAGTATAAGTTTGTCAACAGTCTATATTCACCGACATATTTACAGAACATTATACATAAATTAATTCATAAATTCATATTTTGAATTCCACAGGTCTTGGCACAAAGCATTCTGGATCTCTCTTCCCTGGGAAAGCTTAATACTTTAACCCTCTGTTACCTATCTTTTAAAAAACTATTTACTTTTTTGCTTTCCTCTTTGTCCTTGGATGCCTAGGCTTTTAAAGGCTTGGGGGAACTCAACAAAGAGAGGTGCTGATCTCTTACCCCTGGTATCCAGTGGCAGCATGTGTGGGAATGGTTCAAAGCTGTATTGTCAAGGGAGGTTAAGCCTTGTTTTAGAGACATTAAGAAGCATTTCTTTACAGAGAGGATGGCCAAAAGCTGGAACAGGCTTCCTGGAGAGGTGGTGGATGACCCAAGCCATCAATGTTTAAGAGGCATTTGGACAATGCCCTTAACAATCTTCTTTAACTTTTGGTCACCCTGAAGTGGTCAGGCTGTTGGGCAAGATGTTCCTTTTAAGTCCCCTCTAACTATTCTACTCTAGTTTATTCTGTGTCAAACTGCTTGGAAATCTATGTGGGTAGTGTTAACCAGGTCTCCTGCAGAAGAATACATGCAAAGAATACCAATAGGAGACACATCTTTCCACTATAAAAGATGTGGAGTGACATCCTCCAAACACGATATCCATTCTTACTTCCATAGATTATACTCCTTACTGATTCAACAGATCTGCTCAGTACAGATGTTTGACATCAGATTTTCCCTAGTCCCCTTAAAAAAAAACCTATTTAATTCCTAAAAAATGGCAGAAACTAAGGAGTTCTGCAAGTGAGCCTCTACACCACAGCTAGCAGCTGAGCTGTTTTATCCCCACATTCCTCTGGAATGCTGAGGTAAACACTGTCTCCTCCCAGTGACTCGCTGTTTTTCATTTGATGTCTTTGTTCTAAAATTACTCACATACTTTTGGTGATTCAAAAGTTCAAAGCCCAGCTAAGAGCAGAGCATATTGTATTCCAAAGCTGTGTGCCTCACTCCTATTTGTAAGAAACAGTTATGAACATGATGTCTTTAGATGAGCTACACAGATAGACTCCATAGATATAAGTATTTTCTAAATCGAAGTATCCATTCAAGTGATTCAGGTAGACCTGTTGCTACACACTCACTCCATACCTACAGTGATGAGATCCCAGCTGCACAGTCCTGCCCTTGTCTTGAGCCACCCAATTACCTTCAGCCCTACGTACATTTAGAATTGTTCAGTCAATGAAATACAATCAAATGCCTAAGCACAGCAGAAATGCCACGATATGGGTCTACACCAGGAAATTGCATTGCCTAAACTGTTATCCTTTGTAAGTATTTAGCACAAAAGCACATAAAAGGAAAAAAAAACCCTGAAAAATAAAATTTTTCATCCATTGGTGCAATCTCCTCTCCCAGTTAGCAGCACATTTCAGCTGGCACACAGTAATTTACTATGTCATGGTAACATGTTCCTGGACTCACTTTCTTTAGCAAGAGCTCTGCTGCAGACCATGGGTTCCAATAGACCAGTACAATCCTGATCTATATTTTTCCACAGTGGGAAAAAATACAAGCTCACTGTTTCAGAGACTGAAAGTTTTTGTGCAGCAATATGAAATTTTAAGTAGATCCATTATATATCCCTATGGGTTTAGAGAGAATGCACTTCCTTGCCTCTGGAATAATTCTTGGATGCAAAAAAAAAAGTCTCTCCCTCTAATCTGTCTTTCTGGCAACAAGGCCAGCCCTTTATCATTGCCCTAATGTTGTCAATTACTTTCAGTTAATGCCAGATCCCTCTCATTAATGTCAAGAAAACATAAGCTCCTCTTTTTCCCTGAATTCCCCTTATGGAGGCAAGTGTTGCCTGTAGTGGAATGTGTGCCCAAATGCAGTCAGTGGGAATTGCTGTGTGAGGCTGTAAACACACTGCCTGCCTAATGCTCATGCTGCTTAAGACCTGAGAGGGATAAAAGAAGTTTCATCACTGTATGCCTCTTTGCTAACTCAAAGTAGGGATTAGGAACTGTGAACTTTTTTCCATTATAAACTAATAGGCATAATAATCCTATCAGCATTTGTATTTTTGCACTGGTAAGTGACTTCATTGAGCAGTCTGTATCTACCTGAAACAATATACACAAATAATAATTCAAAACACAGCATTCAGCCAGTGCAGCATGTGTGTCTGTGCAGGGACCTGCCTGTGCCTCCACCCAGCTGTAGCAGTCCTTGCAGATCCACCCCAGCAGCCCATCACTTCACCCAAACCCCCTCCCTTACCTCACACCACCTCCAACATCTCCCAGCTGCAAATCCTTCCCACTTCTCCTCAGCACCAGATTTGGCAGAAGCTTTTTTACATAAATCTGTAACAGAGAAACCCATGGTGTTGAGAGTGGAGGGGACAGCATATTTATTGCTTTTGCAGGGCAGAGGGGAAACTCAGATTATTAAAGCTCAGTTTTCACCATTGGTGGAAAAAATAGGACTAAAAGAAATGGTTTTACAAAGTGTTTAAGCTGCCCACCCACAGCATGTACTCAGCATGTGTATTCAGGTCAGCATACTATTTCCTATGAGTCACGTTCAGCAGTGCCTTAGCTGCATATTTTAGTCAGAGTGATCTTAGCTGAAGCCTGTGCTGTGAGGAGGCTGGCAGTGTCCAAATTTGTTCTAGTATCCTGGAATTTGCTCCTTTGAGTGTTGTGACTCATTATAATCCTACGGAATTGAACTGTTTCTGTGTACCATTCCCACTGGGCTAATGAAATAGTTAAAAACCCCATCTGTGGTACAGAATAGCAACACAATTGTTATAGAATTAATAATACAATATGGAGGTGGGTTATACAGCTCAAATGCAGCTACACCAGTATTATCTAGCTGAGCATTTGCTGAGGGAAAAAGCCAAAGCTTCTTTTCATAATGCAGCTGCCTGCTTCAAGTTCCTTATTACCCCTCTCCCAGCTAGTAGCATGACTATCATTTTTGGCTATTCAAATGTGGGGAAATAGTCACAGAGCTGCTCACAAGAGACCACTCAGCCCACAGAGGGGTGGATGCTCACCCATGCTGGCTCTGCTGCCAGTGGCATCTCCCAGCCTCTGGTGGCTACTGCAGGCCATGGCTTGGGTGCCACACGTGAACCCCCAGCTTCCCCATGTTGTGTCTTCAAGAGAAACAGAAGCTCCAATTCTAAATCCACCCAGTGAAATACCCATGTAGTCATCTTCCTCTAACCTAGCTTGTGCTGGTCCCACGAGCACTATGGACTGCACTTTGCTGGAAGTTAGCTGCTTACCTGAGCTTTGTGCTTCCTTAAGGCTTGCCCAGCCCTCTGAAAACCCAAACCCAAGGACTTCAGTACTCATGGTGTTGCAGCAGCAAGTTGTGTTAAGAGATGCTTTTTATCTTACAGCTCATAAGTACAACCTCTAATGCCTGCTAGGATGGCAGGTGCCACAGCCCCAAGGGTTTAGGAAGCTCCAAAGCTTCTTCCACAATAAGTGGGGAAGGGGAACAGCCAGGAACAGCAGAATGGAGCAGAGGGGAAGACCAAGAAGTTTACAAGATGGTTTTGTTTCCCCTGTGAACAGTGCAGGATTGAGTCCCTCACCAGCTTGGCTGCACACATGGAGAGGAGCAGCAGAATGGCTCCCCACACCCAGCAACCATTTCACCAGAGGCAGAACAATTTACTGACTTTGTGTAAATGGGTAGGCTCATCACTTGGGATTACAATTAACACTGGAAGGGGATCCAAGAAGTTGTAAAAGTTTAAAGGCATGCCTGTCATGTAATATTCTCTTCAATTTAAATTATATCAAAAATCTGGAGCATATGCCTAATAAGCAAGAGCAGAATTAATCCCCTAGCTGTCAGCAACAGTGCTCTGAAATGGTGACTTACATCTAATTACATATTTTTTTTAAGCCTTGTTGCAATCAGTTAGCTTCTGCCCTGGCTCACATAGGCACCATGGCTGTGATGTGAGATTACACATCACAACTACAGGGGCATTTACACTTGTGTTAAAATAGCTAAAGCTGAATGGAGTCAACACCTCCAAACTCAAGGAGAGTAGTGAAAAATGAGAGCTTGCAACCAACACCCTCCAGCTCTTTATGCCTAAGAAAGAGCACAGGAAAGCTTCTATCTTTAATGCATAGTTCAGATCCATTTCCTTTTGATCCTCACTCCAGCATCCATGCTGCCACCAATAACTGACCAGGCCTTGCCACACCACTGCAATGAAAGCCAGGTAAGGGACTTCAGATGCTTGTTTGGAGATTTTTCAGGGAATCTGTAATGCCTCCAATAAGCAAGGTTAAGATAAGAGGAGCTGCTAGAGAGCATAAGCTCATACATTTTTAGGATATTCTTAATAATCTTATGTTTCCTAAGACATGATAACAGTGAAGCAATCTAACCATCTTAGAAAAGGTTATTCTGAATTTTCTTGCTTTTTTTCTCCTAGGTGAAAGGAACTTATTTTTCTGGCTTAATGTCTATTTCCATACTGAGGCCAATATCCACTTTGGGATATAAGTGCAGGAGTTTTATTAGCTCTGTTTCCTCAAATGCAGGTCAGTGGCAAAAGACCATATCCCTCTATGCTATTTGCTAGAGTTAACATTGCAGTAAAATGAGAGAATTTTAATCTAGGAAATACTTCCTACAGCAAGCTAGTATAGTATTTTGGGCCTACAATTTCAGATTAGTTTGTATCAACCCTGAAAACGAGGATTGGACCTAATGAGCTACTGATGAATGAAAAGAACACTGCCCAAGCAAAGAGGAATTATAAGTTACAATCAGCCTTTGTACTAAGATGTATCAACTCAGCTTTGTGTTCATTCCTAGTGTTGTAAAACCACATCTCATGGCTGACTTGGCCCACTCTGCTCCTCTGCACACTTGGATACCCCCAGAAAAATGCATTTTTTCCAATAGAGCCTGCTGAGGCCCACAGTAACTTTTGACAGTGCATGAAGTAAAGCTGGTGAGAGCAGCCTCTCTCCCCAAGTCACCCCAGACTGCATTAAAGTTTATATTCACATTGAAAAACCTGTCTTACGATTTCCATCAAAAATGTTTTTTATTAAATCCCCTGTAGACACAACTGATTGGGACTTTTAATAATGTATTCAGGTTTTCTCCCATCAATCATCAACCAAATTGTTCTTTCTTTTTTTTTTCTTCCATTATTATTGAAAGATTAGCTCCACCATGCAGCACTAATTAGGAAGGAGGACTGATTGAAAAGGCAGCATTTCACTGAACAATTGTTATTCCTTTTTTTTTTTTGCCAGGTTAAGGCAGGCTTCTGACATTATTTTTACATAACCTAGCCCTTAGAGATAGAAGCAACATCCTGCAGAGAGCAGAAACGACTTGCTTAGGAATACATCCATAAACCTGACAAGAATCAGCATCCAGAGACTGCTCCAACTCCTGTCCGCAGTCTCTAAAGTTTTCAGCTGAAGTATAGTGAAAATGAGTTTCTGCAGTGCTGGATCCCAACCAGAGAGAAGAGTGGGTACTGCAGGTTTTCAGTCAGGAATCTTCAACAAAAAGCAACAGCAAAAAAGCCATCCCTTGCTTTTATTTGATAAAAGAGTCTGTAGGAACTGTCTGGGTGAGGAGGGTAAGAAGCTTGTTATTTTCCCTGGCACTGGGAGAGCAAATAAAAGCTTCCAGCAGGCAGCTTTGCTAATAGAAATTGATTTAGTGTTAGAAGTGGTCTCTGTTCCATCCTGGGAATGCAGGCTGGGGAGGGGTTGCCCACTGCAGCTGGATTCACATCTAATCCAAGTGAGAGCAGAAAGGATAATCTAAGGGACTCAGACTAGGCACAGATATCCAGCACCTTCCCTCTCCCTCAAAAGAGAGAAAGTTGGAGTTGAAATCTGGACCTTTGGCCAGAAATCACACAGCAGCAGTATCTTTGTAGCAGATTGAAGTAACCCTGCAAGAGACATGTCTGCTCCCTGGTATGTGCCATTATGCTTTTATAATATTAGTTAGAAAGAGGCCCAAATTACAAAATATGGATATCAATTTGGCCTGTTCAGTGGGTCAGGACTTAGATGTACCACTATCTTGAGATGATGAAGTTAGACAACATAAATTCCTGGGCAGGATTTGCATTCACTTCAAGACATCTGAACTTGGAGCTGGCTGGGAGGAGGGCTGAGGCATGAACGAGTGATTTCCCTGTGAAATAGCTCCTGAAAAACATAGAGAGGGCCAGAGAAGCTGCTCCAGCTACAGGAGCACCCAGCAGCCTCTTCTGAAGTGGAGGGATACTGAAAGAAGAAGAAAAAATAGATCTTTCTGGGAAATCAGGTGAGGTCATAAGGACATTTCATGAGGCCAGGGAGCTGAAGGGGTAGCCAGCTTAGACCAGTAACTCCAATAAACTGTACACAGTCCTAACAGCATCCTGAAAAATCCCTCACAGGTCTCTTCCCTCAAGTCAGTGGGTCTTCACAAAGAAAGTGAACAGCCTGAGCACTTCTTGTAGCTTTATTTCAGGATTTAGCCTAGACACAACTGTACAGCAGCTTATTGTTTGTTCAACAGCTCAGCAGGAATTTCTCCAACAGAAAGAAGGTAGCTGAGATCCAGGAGATGACCAGAGATGTTCTAAATACATAGGAAAGGGATAAATAGACCAGAAATTTTGTCTGAAAGTAGGAGTTAAAAGGAGCAGTTGTACTGTGGATGTCCACTGCTGAAACCACAGCAGCCCGATTTCCAACAGGGTTTTCATAACACTACCACAATACTTAACTATTAATAGAAGCAATTTCTGCCTGGATTGATGGGAAAATACCACAACACAGATGATTTCATTGATCTTGAGAAAAGGTGTGAAAATTAATTTCATCAGGGTCAAGGAAGAGCAGCTTTTCAAGCCTCTCCTTATTTCTCCACTTCCCAAAAGCAAGTCCCTTCCCCTGGTTTCACATCCTGCACGAGTCTTCTTTCCATCTCAGACCAAACCAAACCACACTTGGCTCTTGCTGGCTCAGGCCACCAGAGGAGAGCAGAGGAGTTGAAGCAGTTTCTGTATCCCTTAGGATCCTGGGCTCTGAGTCTGTCTGTAGATGGTAAGTAGAAAGATGCTTCATTTGGTTTTCCACCTTTGGAAGAATTTAAAAACCTGCTGAGATCACAATTTTCCATTATTTGACATTGCTCCCACTGTCTTCAATGCATTTTGGTTCAGGCTTCCAGTGAATTGAAGATTCTGTGCCATCTCTCTCCAAACATCAACTACTCTCCCCTGAGGCAGGTAGTACTTCCCAGAGCTGTTTCCTTCTCTTTCTCAAGGAATCCCAGCACTTCAGCTCCACCTCTCTGCAAGGCTCCTCAAGAAAGTTCTTTTGTATAAAACATTGGCCCCGATAACTGCAAATGAAAGACAAATTCGGCAGATAAATGAGCTGGATATTATTTTATTGTAATTTAAACAATCATTTTTGAAGTGTGTAAGATTATATAGAACCTGTAATCAGAGCCAAGAGATGTCACTGAATAATACATGACATGATATAAATTAAGAAAAGAATGATTATATGTAATAAAAAGAATAAGAAATTTCTTCTTGCAGGAAGGATAGGAACCACATTATTGCTGAGCAGAGAGTGATAAAAATCATCTCCTTATGAATAAAGCAATGGGAAAAGGAAATGCCAGAGAGAATGGAAACGACCAAGGAAGGCTTAGTAAGCAAAGCCAGGGGCTTATAACTCTTCCCAACAGAGCAGTGCAGTGATGTTCACAAATAATTTATTCCACAACCAATGTACAAACTATTGATGAGTATTTTTGGGTTTTGTCTTTCAAAGGGTTTTACTTCTACAACTTCTTGGCTGATAAAAAAAGCCTGGCATAATGATGAGCTGAGCTGTGTATAGAAAGGGAATTGTGAGCCAGCAGGAGAGCAGCTTCCCCTGTGCTGGAGTTACCCTGTGTGAGGGGTCCTGGCACAGAGCACAAAAGCCTCTCCAGGCCTGGTGTTGTCCTCACAGGCACCCCTGTTCCACCCACAGATTTACCTCATTCTGAGTCAGCTGAGGGTTCAAAGTGCACTCATTCCATGGAAATTCAGGCCTCCCCTATCTCCTATACTGAACAGCTATACAATAAAAGGAATTGCCTGTGTCCAACCACCCACAGTAGGCTAATCACTCAAAACAGCATCATCAGCCACCAGGGTGGGATGATACCTCTAAGAATGTGGCAGCCTGGCAGCACCAACACTCAGAAGCTTCTAACTTGTAAGGACAGTATTGATTACTGGCTGTCCCTCAAAAGCTTCTATCCCCAAAGAAAGCATGGCACAGTATAACTTCTATCCCTTAAACCAGAATTAGTGATGGTTGACTAGAAGTTCCTATAGAATTGAACATCTTTTCACCCAGCTTAGAGGAAAAAGATGAGAAACATAAAGATATGCCATGCTGAGGACAGAGCAGTGAATAACTGTGCCTCCTGTCCTGTGGTCTGAACCTCCACTGCCTTACAGAATGAAAAACAAGGTAGTGCCCATACTCCAGACAAAAATTCTGCCACAAAGGTGAATTGCAGAGTCAGATTTGGTAGACCAAAGAGGTGTTTTCTGCAAAATTTAGTGACTACCCATAGTGTGAGGTGGCAGAGAATCAGACATTTGTATGATGGGCTTGAGAACTTTTACTGGAAATCAGACAAAATTAAGTTCCTGTTAAAGACAAACCATGATGTTTCCAGATAGACCTGCAGATAAAGATGTGCCTTCAGCTTGAGAAGGAGAAAAGTACAAAAATCACTTTTGCATCAGTTTAATTATCTTCTTAAATCTACACACTGTAATGACCCTCCTATCCCATAATACACCAGCCCTTCACAAGTATTTCAGCAGAGGTACAACACCCTTTCAATTTCTGTCTTCCTTTGCAGCCAGCAGGAAAAAAATAACCTTATTATGTTGCAGCTTGGGCTGGGAGTAGGAGGCAAAAGGGCTGCAGTGCTCACTGAAGAAAAGCTGGGTCAGCAGCCTGAGCTGGCATCGCACAGGGCTCCCAGCTCTTCTGCATGGGTGGAGCAGCAAGTTCCCCAAATCCCAATACAGTATTCTGTAATATGCAAAGGGTCTGTTGGCTGGGTGGGGGGTTTGGGGGTGTTTTTTTTTGTTTGGTTTGGTGGTTTTTTGTTTGTTTTTTTGGGGGGGTTGGTTTTTTTTGTTTTTTTTTTGTGGTGGTTTTTGGTTGGTTGGTTGGTTGGTTTTTTGTTGTTTGTTTTGTTTGTTTGTTTGTTTGTTTTTGTTGGGTTTTTGGGTTGGGGGTTTTTTTTTGTGCTGTGACTTCTGAGGAGGGAGAAATGCCCCGTCAATCAGGAAAGAAATTATGTTACCACAGCAATTTAGTATGCGGGATTGATTTGTAAAAATATGCAGTCTTAGCATCATGTCTAGAGCCATTTCATGTACAATACATATTTCTCCATACTTTATAAAAATTAGTTCTTTCAGCTTTTACCATTACCATTCCTGATGGCCATTTTTCCTCCATTTTCTGTTTACAGTGTAGCATGTCCAGCAGACTCTCATAATGCTTTTCCAATGAACAACAGCAACAACAAAAAAGAAATTGGCATTAACACCTGTACCTTGCTTCATATATTCATCAAGTCTCTAGATTCTGCTGTGATCTCCCTTGGCACCTGTGAGTTTGGGGTTAGTTTTCCAGCTGCTCTCGCTTTCTCTGGGCAGCCATTGTAAAATCCTCCCAGTTGGCACTGAGTAAGTAAGTAAGGAGAGTAATGGATAGTTTTCAGTGAATGAAATTTCAGAGTTTATACTTTATGACTTTGGACAGAATTTAGAGTTTGTTAGTTGTTACAGAGTAGTCTAGACAAAAAAAAATCTGACTTAAAAGTAATCATCTTCATTAGAAAATTTGATTCTATTTTAAAAATTCAATTCCATGAAGGTGATGTTGTACATCCAAGAAAGAATTTTTAGCAAAAAAAAAGCTTTTTTGCCTACTTCAAGTGAAGACTTTCAATCTTAAGCCTTACAGTAACAGAAATGCATGAGCTCAGAAAAGTACCTTGCAAATTCTACTTCTGTGGCAACTGAAACTTCCATTTAAAAGATATGAAGAAAGCTTGGAAATTGTCTTTTCTGACTAGCAGTATTTACAGATCTTTTTTTAAACTCTATCTCTTTCTTCATGGTTGGTTTGCAAGTTAGAAGCACTGAGAATACCTTGCTGAATAATAAATATTAATGCAAATATTAATTTATTTAAGGTGTTTTGAAAGGCTCAGTGTCATATCATGCCTAGAGACCCATTAACCACTTCTTGAAATTTTTAATCTTTTTAAATACCCATGCTCTTGATAACCCTCTCCTGGTTTTCTCCATCTCCACTTGCTAAAAATTTTGGGTAAAATTCTTTTAATAAAGCCCAGTATATCAAAGAGAGAAGAAACCAAGTTTAATAGGTGAATTATCCTTCTAATTTTTATTTTGCATTTACCTGGTCTCTTTCAGCAGAGATCTCACAATATTTTATAAGAGCATATTGAGTGATAGATAAATTACACCTAATAACATGCCAGGAGAGAGCACAGTAAGATAAACAGAAACACAGAAAATTTAATTGCTAAAGTGATAAAATAAAAAGTGATTTGTAAAACCAAGGCAAGCACCTAAAGAGTCCTATCTATGGATTCTGCAATTTACTCTATGAAATATATCAAGCCTGATTTGCAGCTGCCTTCACCTTTGTGTAATTATTTAGTGCAGTGCAAGACAAGTGTAAAACAGGAATAAAATTGATGCCAAATCAAAATAGCACAAGTATGAAAGGATGAACAAGGGACAAGACAATGCAGAATCCCTAAATTCTTGCCCATCAAGACCAGCTTGTCTCTGGTTCATTAACTCTCTTGTTTACCTAGCAACATAAATGATAAATTTTGTAGTGCTCTGTTGACAAAAGGGTTGGCCAGTTATCATTTTGCTGATGGATGATTCTGTGGCAAATTAATTTGTTAGAGGTGTACTCTAGGTGTCATACCACCTTTTCCTTCTGGTTTTTCAGCAATGACATGTAGGTAGAATTAGAATTCAGATTTTGGGGGGGTTGGTGTGTTGTATATCAGGTGGCTAAAATCTGGGTCTTAAATTTAACAGATTTCTCTTAAATATAGGTTTATATCACAAACATTGATATCTGAACTCCCACATCCTGTTGCATAGGCCTCAGGTGAGATTTGTATCATGACAGATAATATTAAATGAAAATTACTTTGAACAAATTATGAAAAGTGTTAAGTGACATTAAAATACCTCTCACTAAATTAAAAAGTTACTAATTTAGCAAACTGCTTCTCATAACATTATCCCTCCTTGTTACCAGAAGTTCCCAGCCAACACTTCAGAACACACTCATTCTCAGTAAGGACTAGCAATTTATATTAAAGCATTCGAGACATTAAGAGACAGTCACTAGTACACTGTATTTTGGATTCATCCTGTCTAGAAATGAACTAGAAATGTTATGCTGGAAAGATATTTTAGTGGCTAATGCATAACCTACATAATAAAACACTGTTGAGGAGGAGGAGATCTGATAATACTTTTTGTTTTCACTAACCACAAAAGCTTTTAACTACTCCAGTTCAGATGTAAATATTTTATTTTGACACAAAATGCTTATGTCTTGAAGCGGTTTGGCTGGGTTTCAATGTAATGGTACATTTTCCTGCTCTGAGCTCTTGGTCCACGCCCACCTTTGGCTGGGACGTTTTTCCTGAGCAGTCTCACCTCCCCTCTTACAAAACAGCCTTTTCCCAGTACTTGCAAGACTCCATTTGGCTCCAGATGGGGTAAATACTGACAGTAACATTTTCAACTGCCTAAACAAAATTAGAAAAAATATAATTCAGAAACTGCATTTATGCCATTTCATTGATTCCCTATGAGAATTATTTTTTAAATGTTGATATTTTATCTTCTTGTTGTTGTTGTTGTTGACGGGATAAAAGTCCATGTTAGAAAAAAAACTTTAAATTTTCACCAAGGTCTAACCTTATGTCTCCCAAAAATGAAATCAAAAAAGACAGATAAAATATTCCTTTTCTTTAAAAAAAAAAAAAAGGAACCAACAAGCAAAACAAAGCACTCATTTTTTAAATCACAAAACCAGAAAAGACACTGCAAGTCACTTTTAAATTAACAGCAAGAATAGCTCATTCTTCTGAATATGATATTAAAAAATCTTTTTTAAAACATAAATGGTAAGATACCAGGCTAAGTGTTTTTTGCAGTGATTCTTTGACTAAAGTGCTTTTCGTGGTACTGTCCATCCAAAGACCTCACAGCAATTTTCCAGCACTGATGCGCTAACTCCCCTGACATTGACAAATACACTGCTGTTCTCCTTAGCAGTTATGGGAGCTGAGTCACAGAATATAAAGTCTCTCACAGGAGGCTTTACAAGGAGCCAAAGTTTCCTGGGTGTGTTGGTTCTGCAACTCAACAAGCAGGCAATTTCCTCCTCCCTGCGGGTGCCAAATCCTCAGCTGTACCCTCAGCAATGTGGGTCTCACACACCCCCTTCCCCCTCTGTGACATGGGCTTTTCCTGCAGCCCCCATCACCCCTCTCCACATCTACAACCTAAGTATCCTTAATTTTTTCACTATAGAATATGCCTGGACACAGTTCTAGAAAGGTCTAGATGGAGGATTTTATGTGCTCTACTTGAAAGTCACCCTCAGCTGCAGACCTGCCCTAAGACACCTGACTGTTGTGTCCTTTCACCTGGTGCTTCATCCCAAGCTGTTGTGTTTCCCTCCACAGGCTCCTTAATATCCATTTCACTCCCAAAGCATCTCCCTCACCTCACTCCAATTCCCACTCAAGCTGTCTGGAGAGGGGGTGGGAGGGTAAAGTCAGGGAGGAGGAAGAAGAAAGTCTGCCAATTAAATGGGTCCTGAGATACAATTCATGCTACAGTGAGAAATAGTGTTATCCTTGCTTTCCCCACCTCCCTTCCTCTCCTCCCTCACATCTGCTCCCCTGCCTGTGATCTGTATTTCCCTCACAAAGATTTGATAATCCTTCCTCAGGGCAAGAAGAGTAAGTGTGTGTGGCAGGAGTGAGTGGTGCAGGAGCTCAGAGTCCTCTCCCCAGCCCCAGGCCAGGGCTGCTCCCTCTGTGCCCTGCCCAGGGTCCTCCCCAGGCAGGGGCTGTGCCTCTACTCCTGTACATCACTGCCTTGTGTGTTTGGGAGCACATGGGGAAAATGCAAGCTAAAGAGCAAGCAAGCCCTTCAACTTGGCTCAAATGCATATTTTCAATGCTTAACCTTTTAAAATGGCATCAGCATTGCACCACAATTAGTTTTTAATATATCACTGCCTAAATCCATGTATCTTCATTCCAAGTATTATTTGCTGTAGAAAACATGATGACTTGCCACCACAGCATACACATTTGAAATACATTCCAGGATTAATTAATTTATTAATTATCATAAAATGTCATCATCAACTATTTTCATCATGCTGTCAATGGCCTGTGTACACAAGCTAGGGAGTGCACACACCTTGTCTGAGGTAACAATGGTTTGCATAAATCACATTTAGGTAATAATCACAGTGAATAATAACTAGAATTCACAGTACAGCACATTCATCTTAGGGAAGATGAGAGTGACGAGGGTGATCAAAAGATCTTGCTTGTGCTGGCAGCAGAGGCTGGCAGATGAGAAATACAATGAACCCAAAAGGTCCAAGCAACTGAATTTACCATTGGTTCTTGTAAGCAATGCATGATCAGTAAAACCCCATTGGAGGCATGTTCAAAACATGTGAGGAAACGGGGAGAGGGAAAACCTCACATTAGGTGAATCTTCCTGGGCCATGCCTTGTTTTCCACAAAGGCAGCTAGAACTGTTGGAAGTGAGCTGTGGAACAGCCCTTCATACCAGAAAAAACATACAGCAAAACAATGTTTCTTCCCCCCTTATTGAAAAGAAATGACAAATCTTGAGTTTCCCCTCAAGGCTTCCCAGCAGGGCAGTGGGAGCTCCTTTTCTCCAGCTCAGTTTAGCAAAGCCATGCAGGAAAGGGAGGTGATAATCCCCCAGCGACATTTCACTTAACACTTCTCTGGGAGGCAATAATTCCTGTGTGCCACAGGAACCAGAGTAATGGAAGCAGGCTCTGTCTCAGAGAAGTGTGTTAATGTACTTGCAGCACATAAAGGACATTATTATGAGCTTAATCCAAGTTTTGATGAAAGCACTGTAAAGCTCTTATAAGGCCTTGGTGACATTAGGCACCAAGGACATTAGGTGACATTAGGCACTTCAGAGGAGGTGCTGTTTGGCAGCCCTAAACACTGAGAGGCTCCAAACCAAAGGAAACCCAGCACTGACCCATATGCAGATGGATTTCATATACTGAGGGTGAGCCACATCCTCCATCCCTTACCTTCAGGGTGAAGAAAACAGTTCTGGCTTCAGTAAATAAGCAAACAGAAGCACGTAGACACAAACCCAAATGTAATAAAGGGTCACATTGGAGTTTCTCTATATTAGGGCTGTATGACGAATGACGAATTTCAGTTGCTAATTCACAAGAGAAGGCTGGGAGCATAAAAACTGGGCAACTGAGCCCTATCCCTTCCTTTTTTTGACAACTTATTTCCTTCCTAGACATCCCTTGGCTCATCCACCTTGTAGGCACAGGTTCTCTTCAGCCTCTTTGTGCACTTAACATCAAGTTTTCTTCCAAGCTGGTTTCTCTTCACCACCAGTAACAGCAGTGCTTACTGCAGCCTGCATGCTAACATATCCTTATACATTTTTAAGGGCTGTTGTGGACTAAGATATGTTTCATGAAGAGATGGACAAAATAAGAGAGAGCAGGAAGATGGGGCTAACCAGGGCTAAAAGTGTTAGAATATCAATACAAAAATGTATCTGTAAATTATGGCCTTTGCTATTTTTAGCTATCATTTCAGAAACAGAAATAATGATGGATATCACCTTTGTACCTCAACTCCTCAAAGACAACTTGTCCTCACGACTTTGCCACTGCTGCATGAAGAGGAGATTCTCCCTAAGCAGGCAAGGAAGGCAGAGCAGCTCTGCATGGGACTGTGCCCAGTGATTTAGCTGCAGAGCTGCCACTCATTTTGCCATGTTGCTGTAGAGAAGCTAATTAGCCCCACTGAGAGTCAAGCTTTATTAGCCTCAGTGCATGTTTGTTAACCTCGTCTCACCATCAGGGACAACACTTGGCCAGCACAGGACAAGGGTCTTTGCACCAGACACCTGCACAAAGACATGCCACATGTTCTGGCTCTATCCCTGGTGCAGTGTGCTGCCCCAGCACCCCCAGTGCCATGGCCAGGTGGGGAAAGTGGGGGCATGATTCACTCTGCTCCCCATTTCTTTCCCACCACTCCTCCCACGTGCAAACAGGCAGAGGGCCTGCAGCAGTTCAGCAGAAACAGCCCTACAGCTGCTGCCCACTGTAGGAGTAACCACACCTCTGTTACAGCAGGGCAGCTTCAGCTCTGGAACTGGGCTGATGCTTGCTCTCAGTAAACACTGTCAGCAAGCACTTGGCACCTACACTCCTGTTCCCTCCAACTGCACTTTAGGCCAATGTCACTACAAGCAGGACTGAGGATAGCTGGTGATGGACCTGGTTCCTTGAGGAATCTTGGCCTAAACCTGCCTCTCCACACAAGATGTGGGAGGCTACACATCTGTGACAAGGCACCAAAGGTGCTCAGGCTAGTGGAATTGCTCAGGGGCTGCAACTGCCTGCAACTGTTCTGGAGCAAATGTGGAATGTGTATGTGCGTGGAGATTAGGTCGGATGATGGCTTTAGGCTCTCACTTACCCTACAAAGGGAGAAAACAAAACAACATCCTCCATCTGAAGAGAAGAAAATAACAAACAATTTGGTCAGAACCACATGGAATCATCAGGTCAGAGACAGGAATCACAGCTGCCTTAAGTCCTTGCTTACTTCTTGTATTCTCTTAAGCCTCCTTTTGGTTACTGCTGAGAATATGAACTAAGGTTGTGCATCACCTTTAACAGAAATGTCTCAGATGACCCCAGGGCACTGGGAGTGAGTTCCTTAAGCCTTTTGGCTGGATCCTATGAGGTCATTTCAGTTGTGGAGCATTTCTGGAGCCTGTTGCCTTTCTGTACTGAAACTGCTACACAGATCAGGACCTGGGCACAAAATTCTCTCCATGGCACCCTAAGCCTGCAGATCTGCCCATGTCCTGCCTTCTCCAGCCACCCCTGGGCTCGAATGAGCACATCTCTGCAGTGACTCTAACAGACACACACTGTCTCTATGGCAATGAGAGGCAGGAAGAGCCTGGGAAAGATGCTGCAGAAAGGACTGTCTGGCACCAGGAGGAGACAGCAGAATGTGCAGAAGACCAGAGGAAAACATTCCCTGCAGGCTTAGGAAAGTGATGTGGCCACAGGATGACAATGAGGGACCCAAAGGAAGACAACAAGTGTCAGTTTGCTTCAAGTCAGGTTTTCCTTACTGTTGTTTTCATTACTTTTTATTTATAATTAATTAAATTTTAACCAGACAGTACCATAAGAAGTGCTTACTGCACACCACCCAGCTCAATCTCCATCAGGCTCCGGAAAACTGTGAAATATAATCTTTCCAGCTTTCTAGTGCAGCACTGCACTGCATGTTATGTACTTTGTTGCAGCACAGTAAGGGTTATTATGAAATAACAAGTACTGCATAAGAGTACTCTCAGGTGCTCTCTCTGTTTGTGTCAGGCTTTTCCCTCTTTGGAAGAACTGCAGTTAAAAGGCATTACATTAGCATAAAAACCATATTTAACTAAAAACATAGCTACTATTATAACTGATGATTCAGAACAGGAAAGGAAAGAAAGTAAGACTTCTAATTCACTCTTACCTATTTATTGTTGGTTTCCTTTTTAATACTTCATTCAGACAAGAGCAATGAAATGGCCTTGCCAGGCTCAGCCTCTGTTTATACCTTTCAGTTCTCAAGTACTAGTGCCTTCTTGCCTCATATACAAGAACAAGGGAAGTATGTTTAAAAATGTACATGTTCCAATTTTGTCAGGATTTGACATGTCACTAGAAAAAAACACGATAAAATCCACAGGTTTCTGCTTCTCCTACAGACCAAACTACTGATCATGATCAAGACAATATGACAGAGATTATTTGTCACATTAATTGTTACAATTCATACTCACAAATTGGTTTTAATCCCATGTGCAGCTATTTGCTTTCAAAATCCAATCAAAAGAGAAAGGTCATTTTTTTTTACTTAAATCCCTAAAAAGAAGTTCTCTACAAAATCTGCTGCATTTCATCTCTTTAATTTCAGGGGACAGATTAAGAAATGGGGCAAATTTTTACTTGCACCAAGTAAATTAAGAAGAAATGCAGCATGTATTTGCAGGTTTATTCACCTGTGCTGTATCCCTCCTGCATGCTCTTTCACAGGCACCTATTCTCTACAAGTGGGTAGGAGTGAGGGAGAAAGTGGGAAGAATGAAATATTGGGACAAGTACATAATCCTGAAGCCACGGGAGAAATCAATATATTGGTAGTTTATTCAAGTTCCATATGTGTGTGTAAACAAAAGATCAGAGCTTACATACAAATCTGCATATGGTATATGGGACTTCTGAACCAACTCCCTGACACATATATTGCTGCCCTACTGCTGTGCTTTTCAAAACCCACATCTTTTCTAAAAGAGAAAATGTCTGCACCTAGCAGATTCTAACTTCGTGTGGGTGTGTAACCGACTTGGTTACCAAAGAAACTAGTTCATGTTCTACACCACTGAAAACTAATATTACTATTAGAATAAATAATTGGAAGGAGAAGAAAGGAGAGGGAAAGAGAAGGAGAGAAAAAAAAAAAAAAAAAAAAAAAAAGGAGAGAGAATTACTGCACTGCAGATTTGTAACAACCAATTAATGGCCAGGGAGAGAAATGCCATAGCCTCTGTCACAAAATTTTCAGTCTCCCTACACCGACCAAACAAGCCTTTGCTTTCAATGCAAATATTTCAAACCCAAGCCTACACTGCTGTGTTCACGCACCACTGCACTGCCTACACGACGTGTTTTCTGCATAAGTGAAGGAAAGTTGCGGACATCTTGTACTGTTGCCAAGACACTCTGACACTTACTCAGAGACACTCTGCTGCTGCCGCTGCTGCTCAGGAATCCTCTGACTCCCTACACTCCAGTGCCGCACCTGGGCACTCCCCGGCTGCTTACACCTTCTGCCTTGCTTCTCCATAGCATTGGATTTGCCTTCCTTCTCTGCAGCAGCATCCACCTGTGCATGTGGAAGGTGACCAATACCCCAAAGAGCAGAACTGGACCATTTCTTTGGGGCAGAAACACTGTATTACTTCATGCCCGTTGTGCTGGCAGGGTAACACCCATACGCTTAACGCAGCCTCACGCCAGCCCCACCAGCTGCTTTCTCAGGGATTTTTGGCCGGTTTTCCCGAGGTGCCACACCAGTGCTCTAGGTCGCTGCCCGTGTCCGGCGGCAGCTCCTGCGCGGTGCCGCGTCCCGGCGGGGCGAGGCTCGCCCGGCAGCGCTGCCCGACACCGCCGCCCCGCGGCCCCGCCGCCTCCCGGAGCCCCCGGAGCTGCCCGCAGCCCCCGGAGCTGCATGGAGCCCTCGGAGCTGCATGGAGCCCCCGGAGCTGCCCGGAGCCCCCGGAGCTGCCCGGAGCCCCCGGAGAGCCCGGAGCCCCCGGAGCTGCCCGGAGCTGCCTGGAGCCCCCGGAGCTGCCCGCAGCCCCCGGAGCTGCCCGGAGCCCCCGGAGCTGCCTGGAGCCCCCGGAGCTGCCTGGAGCCCCCGGAGCTGCCCGGAGCCCCCGGAGCTGCGTGGAGCCCCCGGAGAGCCCGGAGCTGCCCGGAGCTGCTCAGAGCTGCCTGGAGCTCCCGGAGTTGCTCGGAGCTCCCGGAGCGCCCGGAGTTGTCTGGAGCTGCCCAGAGCTGCCCGGAGCGCCCGCAGCTCCCGCACCTCCCTTCCCGCAGCCCCGTCCCGCCTTGCCCTCTCCTCCCGCACCTCCCTTCCCGCAGCCCCGTCCCGCCTTGCCCTCTCCTCCCGCACCTCCTTCCCGCAGCCCCGTCCCGCCTTGCCCTCTCCTCCCTCGGGTGAATGCTCGGGGCCGCGGGACAGGCGGCAGTGGGGCGGTGGGAGCCCACAGAGAGTCTGAGGCCAGGGGAAAGGGGAAACTGAGGACAGAGGAAAGGGGAGGAAGAGCAGAAAATTCGAGATCTGACATGGACGTAGGACGCAATTGCGCCTTGTGCAGCTGCCCGGCAGAGGCAGGGATGCGGCTCCATCACATGGCCAGGATTTGGCCGAGCGCGTCCCCACAGAGGCAGCGAGCCTCTTGGTAGGCTCTTTCCAAGACCTGGAGGCGAGGGGACCCCCACAACATCGCAGTCAGTGTAAACGGAAGGCGCTGTTTTCCTTACAAGAACTAATCGACTCTTTTTCTCCCCAGGTAATCCTCTGTTTACAGTCTGTGGCTGATGCATCAGCGGGCTGGTGGCATCCCCAGAACGCTGAAAGCAGCAGAGACTCGGCAACGGCAAATAGGAAGAAATTACAAAGCTTTACCAAGAGACACTGGAGCTTAGCAGTCCCTCTCGACCCTGAACTCCACCTTACTGAAGGTTTCCCTTTTTCATTACCTTTTTTCTCACATCTGTGAGTTTGATTGTGCCAAAGCCTGGCCACTCTTCATATCCTACTCCCTTTCCTCTATCAAGCTTCAGCCAGCTTCACCTTTGTCCAGGCCATTCCATGCCACCTGGACCTCTGGCTACAGATCAGTGACCCAGGGATTAGTGTCACTTATCTTGATTTTCTCTTTCACTCAGAGGATCTCCCAGCCCTGACAAGAAGACAGATAACAAATTTCAGAAGCCAAAGCTGAGTTCACCCACCTTACTGCAGCTGCTCTCCACTCAAGCCCTTTCCTCCCATACTTTTACCCAGACAAAACTCTGCTTCCCAGCTCTTAAATTTGAGTCTTCAGGCACTCAGACATAGCAGTGAGGGGCAAGGACAAAGTCTGATGTGCAAGAGGGTGTACAGCTATGTAGCTCTTGAGTCTTTTCTTTGAGTCGTTTTTCCTCTTGTTCCAGTCACAGCCACATTCCCACACCTACAGCAAATGATGCAGGGTCTGGCCTGCAGGGAACAGACTCATTCCAATGCAGCTCTGACTCCTTCCTTTAACTGACCCTAGACACTTAAAAAGGAATGGCTTATTCCTAAAAAAACCCTAATGTGTCAGCATGCAAGTAAAATGTGCATTTACACTAAAGCCAAATTAATGTCGTTTTGGCACCTGAATTTAGGTGTTTCTGAACATTTCAGTGCCTGACTCTGCAACGTGAATGCTCTTTAATACATATCTGCATATAAATTCTGGAATGGGGCTAGGGGTGGGGGCAGATGCCTCTAAAGCAAATGGCTTCCCCTCCCCCACACGAGTCCCTGAATGCATTATCAGAGGACCCACTGAGAGATCTGAAGACTTTATATACAGACTTTGACCTCACAAGCTGAGAAGGAAACTTTTCAAGGGAGAATAAAACACTCCCTTTACATGATTGTCACTAGTCTTCTCTGGCAACAGAAGAGACACATAAACACAAAGAGGGGTGATGTATGGTGATGGTGAAAGACACTTCTCCCTGCTCATTTTCCACTCCTGTAAGTAATGTGTTCCTCAAGACCAGGATTCATGCTCTCACTGCTACATCCCACCTGCTGGTCCCAGCTCCCCTCTGCACCATTATTCTCCATCAGCTGCCTAAGATTTCTGTATCTTCATGCACCTCTCTTCCTCTCCATTTCAATTTCAGTGAGGCTAATTCACCTTCCATCATATCAGAGAAGGATGCATTAAAAAAAAAAAAAAAGAAAAGAAAAAATACAGGAAAACAATCTCCCTGAACTTAGCAGAATTGCCAGGGACCAGAGCAGCCCCTGGCTTCCAAAAAAAGCAATTGCAAAGCCCCAAACTGAGCATGCTAAATACTCAGTGTGGTTTAAGCAGCCATCTCTTAGGAACCATCTGCTTAGCATGTGCAAATAGTGACTTTGGAGATTATTATGATTTACTGAATTTTGGAAGTATTTTACAGCAACAGCAAGAGGAAACTCTAAGTACTACTGTGACATAAGTATTACAAAATAATGAAATACTGATTTTAGTTTTAGGAAAAAAATTCATCTCCCATGAACCAAAATGTAAGCTTGCAGCAGCCTTGAGGGAAAAAAAAATTACTCTTAATGATTTCCACAAATGTACAGTAAATTTCATTGAAATATAGAAGTCTTTCCTTGTATGATATTCCCATGCAGTCAAAATAAAGTGTGTGCTTTCAGGTGCAAAGCCAAACTCAATTAGTATTATACACAAACCAGAATATACCCTGAATGCTGATCAGAGGCAGGCTGATGATTCATACTGCCATGGTCTGCACATTCGGATTTGCAAGGAAAGCCACTGTGCAGCTTGATAAGGGGTTTTGATCCAAAAATAGGCACAGATGCGATTTTGAACATTTGCCTTAGAAAATTAGGTTTAGACACTCTGCTTTAATTGTGTGTCATCTAATGCTGATGGGCACTTACCCAGGTAGAACACCAGCTCCTCAATTAAAATGTAAGGCAACGTGTAACATTTACAGTAATGTAATTCTATATTCATGCGCAGAAAGCGCTGCTTGGAATGCAGCTTTCATGGAAAGCAAGCCCAAAAACCCTATAAAGATCAAATGTATATCATACAGTAGGATAATTCCCTGCTTCTCTTTTTATCTCAGAAACATTGGGTACAATTGGAAAATCAAGCTAGTCCTATGAAAAGAGTAAGAGAAAAGGGAATACAATGTTTTCTTATTCTGAATCCACATCTGCTTAATTATCTGATGGTTCTGAACTGAAAATGTATGCCTTAAGAATAACTGACCTCTCTCAAAGACTGTATGCATTTCACCTGCCCATAAAAGGTACACCTGTGCCTTACTGATGTGGGTTTCTTCCAGCACTGTACAATCCATGCTTTGTCATGAGAGACTTTTTGTGCTCCAAAATAAAAACAGGCAGACTGTTGTCTTACCCTAAATACAGTACTCTGAGAAACCTTCTCCTATTGCCCTGCATATTCTTTACATGGCAGTGTGCAGTAAGCAAGTAATGGGATATTTTTAGGAGCTATTTTGATGTGGCTGTGGTACGTTTTTAGTGAACACATGTTAATGTAAGGGGTGTGAGAATGGCAGGTCCCTTGCTTTATGATAATGTGACTGTTCTGCTTTGTTCATCTTTCAGGGGAAAGATGTGTTTGTGACAGACAGAAAGGACAGCAGCACAGAGGTACAGCAGCACAGAGGTACATCCAAACTGCTGACAAACACATCCCTGGTGCAGTTTTCTGATGTTTGTCAAGAAAGCACTGGTGAAGGGCTGTAACAATGGCCATCTGGGATCCATACTTGTGGGAAGTTGAAAATGGGCTGGTTAAAGGGTAGGTAAAACTCACTTTCCTTTTACAATTCATTATATTACTCAGCTCATGACAACATTTAAAAACAGTTGATAAAATATAACAAAGTACAAGAATGATCTTACAGTAAGGGTTCTCTGCTCTGAATAAAACTCTGCACTGGTTTATCATACTGTATGTCCTAAATGCTGTTAAATTGCTGATTATGGTCATTCCACTCCCCGTAAGAGGCAGACAACCTTTATCATCCCAATTTTAAAGATGGGGAAACTGAGGCAAGGAGAGAATAAAAGTGAATTGCCTACAGCAACACAGCAGTTGTAGAACCTGATTTCCAGCAGTTTTCAGTCCTTGGTCTGTCATCTATGCTGCATCCTATAAAGGATGCAAATCCCCTGTGATATTGTCTAAAATCTACTCAATCTGATACCAGTCCATAAAGACATTCTGAAAGACTGGAGAAAAATTACAGTTTTTTTTTAAAATGTCCTTTTCTGAAGGTCTCTTACTTTATAGCCAACAACACTGTCAATATGACTCAATATGCAATCTAGATGGAGGTGGAAGAACGTGACAGAGCAGTATGAAGACAATTCTGAGTCAGTGTGCTGTCCCAAAGCTGTACATCTGTAATATATATTTAGATAATTGTTTTTACTAACAGCTTTAGAGACACAAAGCCTAGCCAAAGGCTGTAAAGGGGACGGAAGTCAGAACATGAAGAAGTAAAGCAGGGGAGAAATAGGCTGATCAGCCCTGTCTACACAACTTGGCTGCTCTGTCAGGGACTTACATCAAACCCACATTTTCTCTTGGATGAGAAAGTAGGTGAGCTAAGTAAGGGCTGTTCACTGTGCTCAGTAATAAGTCTCTTTGCAACTGCAAATCACAGGCTATTTTTCTTTTACTTCATCAGATGTGGAAGTGTGACATCTAACCTATTCTTTGCCCATATCTTGGAGTCACAGAAAATAATGCAGTCTGACAGAGTCCTCAAAGATACCTAGTCCATTCTTCTACACCAAAGTGGGATTAGCAATACTTACGTCACACCTTATACATTTATCCAGCTTGCTTTCAAAATCCACCAGTACTGGAAAGCCTGCACCCTTCTCAGGTGACCCTGCTGCTCCACATTACTATTAGCAAAATGGCACCATTAAAAAGCATTTTTAGTATGCAACTTACACATCTCCTGCTTTTATTTAAGCCTATGTAAACATATATAAAATATATATAAATAAGCATTTACATATATTCAATGTATACAGTGCATATGTGTGTGCCTTCACATATACATGTGCATTTATGTGTGCATAGGTATGTATTCATTCCTAAACCTGAAATCAGATGCTAACCTATTTTAATAGCTCCATGTGTTTTCTTCTGCTTTCACTTGCAACCTACTTCTTTTGCCCATTTTTGTATGAAGGCATATAAACAAAAGAGAAATATTCACACTATTCTAGGAGTTACAGTCTGCCAAAAAATCCCAGTACCTCCAGACATATTTACTAAACTCCCAGTCAATGTTTTGTTTTATACTAAAACGTGTCTCTTAAAGCAGTGCTTTACCTTTAGAGAAATCATACATTTTATACACTTAACTGTGACAGCTAAATTAAAAATACGTATTTTCGTAAAATAATTTATCCACAAATGAAACTTCTTTTCTATTTTGGTCCTCTGAATCCTGAATATTATGATTCCTTATCTAGTAGTAGCCCAATATCAACTAATTAGGGTTATTAAATAGGAACCCTGAAATGTAACACAGGGTAACACAGCAATGCTTCTTCATTGGCTCACAGACATTTTTCCCAAAGGATATATTGTTTAAGTCTGTCCTCTTCTTTAGACAAATTCATGTTCTTGATAAAATTTGTGAATTTCCTATTTTTTTAGAAAGCTGTATCATCCAGTTATCTAATACAACTGCATTCAGTTAACATCAACCAGAGCAGGACACCAAGCAGATTTATTGTGTTGTCATCTGCTTGTTTTGTTTCTTAAAATGTAGTATGAAAGCTGTAAATTGACTCGTCTGCTTATATTAGCTGTAACATTTCAGTACATCAGGACCATTCAGACTGCCTTTCAAAACAAGAACTTAATCCATCTTTCTGCAAGGAAGGACTCTTTTTTATCTGGTCATTATTATTTAGAGTGAAGGAAAGACCTTTCCCTAGGCCTGGCAGAAGTGTCAGCAGACACTCTTAAAATAAACAGGTGAGAGGCCATGATTAGTAGTCTGGTCAATCACAAATATCAGACAGTGGAGCCAAAAACATATCCAGAGAGAGACCCAAAAGTTTCACCTCAAGAACAAGTCTGGATCTAGCAAAATATAGGGAAACACAAATAAAAGCAGAGCTGTGGTTTTGTGCAGCCTATGCCAATATGCAAGGGAACAGATCCATCCTTCCCCTCTACTGAGCTTTCGTAGAAGCACGGGTGGAGGGGACGAAAAGAAAAAAAAAAAAAAAAAAAAAACAGGCTCACTGGCTCCCTGCTACATTCCAGGGGTTTTCTTTCAACCTATTCATATTAATGGTACAATTGGGGATTTCCAGTTTTTGTATCATCACTGCCAGGAGCAGGCTAATGGAGCATCTCAGACCATGGAACTGCAGTTCCAGCCACACAGGGCACCTTCCTCCTTTTATTACACTCTGTAAAAGATGTCACACATGCTTTCTCTTAGCAGTCCTCATGAATCAGCAAAGAGCTGCTGAAGAGTGACCACCAGGGCACTTGGGAAAGAATCAGGTGCCAGCTGTCAAAGTATTTCTTGGTGATTTACATTGTTTTTGTATATCTCTCTATCCACTTGGAGGAACAGGCCAGAGAGGAGCATTTACATATTTGCATTTTACAGGACAGACTGCAAAGAAGAGATGTTGTCATGCAGCAGCAGGAGGGAAGATTTCTTTCCTTTCAGCAGATGCAAAAAGATATTTCAGTTCCTGTGATTTCTCCCAAGATCTGCTTTCACAAGTCCAGTGTGTGGAGTGTGTCCTGTCACAGGTGGCAGCACATCAGGGCACTGGGAAGTTCAACATCAAAGAGCATCACAGCCATAACTCTTCCTCATCTTTGTCCCTCTGTTCCTTTCCATCTGGTGAACATTAGGGGCTTACACATACTGAAGAAAAAATTCCAACACAACTGATTTTGTCAGTAGCCTGTATCAGGGAGGTAAGAAAGCAGCCACCTTGAATTCCAGCAATGAAATCTGTGGATGCAGATTGCAAAATGTGTGGCCATCCCTTGGCAGGGTATTGCTTCCTGGTTTGTACACTGGCAGCTGTTCTTGAGACAGCCCCATCCTTCATGACCCAAAGGACTCACCAGTCCTTTGCTTAAGAGCAAATCTGGATCTAACAAGAGAGATCTAGAGATTTAGAGAGGGAATACACAGGCTGTGATGCTGCTTTGTTCCTATATTTCATTTATTCTTTCTCTGGTTGCACAGTTTAAAAAGCCACCTTAGTTTTGGGGTTCTTAAGCTCTGATCATGCTCTTTGTGCCCACAATGCCCCACTCCTTGGTCCCAGCCAAAAGAAGGTGGGACTGAGGAGAGAAGAGGCAAGTGAAGTTTCACTGATTAAACTACTAACTGTACTGAGACCACCTGTCAATTTCCCAAGGTTGCTTTCAGAAAGCCCTTTTTAGTATAAGAAAATTGTCATCCTTCTGGGAGAAGTGCAGCACATATGAGGGAAAAGAGAGATACTTTTGTATAATATTCCTACTGTGATGGAGTCTGGGCTGGAAATAAGGAGGATACCTCCTTCTGCTTCACTTCTCTGTTAATTGCAAATGGACAAAAGTTGCAAGTTGTGAGGATCCCTCACCAATCAGCAATGGGAGATTAACTTTATCATTAACCTTGTCTGTGCCCTCACCAATTTAATTGGCATTGGCCCAGGTCCCAGACCTGAGGCCAAGAAATATTGAGCAGAGCTTAGTTGGGTGATGCAATGAGAGCTACTTCTCTCCCCAGCCATCCTGGCCTGGCTACATGTTGTCTTGATCCCTTGGCACAAAGCACAGGGTCTTTCCATGTCACCAGCAAGACCTTCAGCCAGCATAAATGAGCATAACATAACCAATGTCATTATAAAAGGTTTTGCAACCCTTAAGAGTCAAGCCATAATTATTAAACTCTCCTCGAAATTTTTCTTTTTAGTTCCCTTTAAAAAAAAAGTCTTTGTTACCCATCTCCTCACTGTGGGTAACCTCATTCTCTCCAAGCTCCAGCTGGAACCTGCATCACGCTTTGCTCAGTGCCCTGTTGCAAAAAACATTCCCCATTCGCAGCACTAAATCCCCTGCACATGCTCCTAAAATATCTTCTGTGGTTCCTCATGCCTAACTAAACAATACAAAATCCTGATTCTCTGCATACCTCCCACAGCCATCCCAGCTGCTCCTGACACCTTTCCTTTCCTCTAGGCCCTCTTCACTCATCTGAAGTTACTCACCAGGAATCCCCTCCTCCATCACCTCTCCGTTTTTTCTTTCATCGGGCCACTTTTGGGGAGGTAGGAGAAAGAAGTTATTTTAAATAAAACCTTGTCAACTTCCTCCTCTCGCATTAGCTTTAAAACTTACCATCGTAGCAAGGTTTGAGCAGATGCATAAAGATATGCTCACTTCTGGATGTTCACATCATCCTAAAGCACTCTGGCCTGGGCTGTGGGTTCCTTGAACCCACCAAGGTCTTGCAAGCCCTGGGAATGACACCATGGCCTCATGCTAATCCACATGACCTGTTTGGCCTTGAGAGCTTCTGAGCATGGGTCAAGGCAGTCTTTTTGCAGGGACGTGAGAGTCAACAAATGCTCCCCAGCAAACAAATCTGCTCTTGAGAGCAGGCTTGAACCCTGTGCAGATGCTGCCTTTGAGTCACATCTTCTCCATCTCCCTTTTATACTCTGTCCCCAAAAGTAGCTACCCTGAGGCTTTTGCTTTGAAAGGACATAATCATATTGTTCCCCCCTCATTATCCCTATTCCCAGCATCTGCACCTCATTGTACGGTCATCTCTTCCCATCATTCTCTCTTAATTTAGTTTGGAAACTCTCTGGAGCAATGAGACATCATTATCTATTTTGTAAAGCGCCATTCAGAGCGGTAGCAGAGTGGCAGACACACGTGATAGAAATCCTACCCTTCCATTTGGCTCCAAAAGAAATGCAGAGCAGGTCAGTGCTCAGTGCCCGCTGTGTGGCACGTGCTGCCAGCTTCCCCTGCAACAGAGGCGAGAGCTCACCGGGCCTTGGTCTTCACAGAGTGCTGCAGGAGGCCTCCAGCTGTTCCACTCCTGACAACCACATTCCCACAGAATGCATCTTGAGGGCAATTTTTGGAGTGCCAGAGCAATGATGCTCAGTAACAAGGTGATTTCACCACCTGCAGAGTCAGGTTTCCTCTCTGGTTTGGTAACATCCCCAGGGTGCTTGCAGCACTGTAATGCACTCAGTGCAGTCCCAGCACACACAGCTCAGCTCCAGTAGCACATGTCAAGCTGCCCCACATTCCCCTGTATGTCCCTCCCTTATGAGCAACCCCACAGTCAAAGGCAGGGTGATTTCTTGGGCCAAAGGGAGGCAGAATTTTGTGGGGTGAAACCCTATGACTCTCTTTGGAAAGACATCATTTCCACTGCAGCTAACAGTGCAGCCTGATGTTGGTTACAACAGGCAGTAAAACTGACACTGCTCTGGGAAGACAGAGGAACATCCAGCAGCAATGCTGGTGCATCAGTTTTTTTCCTCTATGCCCCTGCAAAAATGCATACATATTGTTAATGGTTGAGTTCAATGATCTCAAATGATTCTTTGAGTCTTCATGGGGTCACCTATAGCTTATCCAATGTGCTAAGATCTGGGCTAGATGTCAGATCCTCAAACTAGGTTTCCTGAGATACCCTGGAGAACTGTGAATTGGCCACTGGATGGTTACTGAAACAATTAATAATCTCCCTTCATTTTTAATAATGATAAAATATCTTTAATGGAGACCCAAAAAAACCAGCACAGATAATACTGCCTGCAGCAATGACAAAAGTTCTTTACTTGTTGCTAATGATGTAGAGCACTAGGCACATCCCAACATTCCCCTGACACACAATGAGGTAAGAAGACTGTGTTCAGATCTGTGTTCAGTCATGGGCAGTGAGGGGAAAGTGCTGGACTGGGACACAAGAGACCAGGGCTCTGAGGCCTGACCTAATAGTGAACGGTCACCTAAACTCGGATCCCAGTCCTGTCCCATGTCTGTGCTTCTGTTTCTATGTCCACCTTTGAAATGTTCTTTAAAATATATTCAAATTAATTTTTTTCCCTTAAAATTAGGTAGGACTGATACAAGCAGTGGAGACCCACCCCTGTGTGAGTGGAACCGAGCAGGGGCACGATTGTGTTACCAGCCCCAGCACCCCTGGACTGGGCACTCTGGATGCAGCTGCACTGACCTCACAGGCAGATCACTTGGACTGATTCCTGGTCTTGGGCATGAAACCCAGAAGAACCAGGAGATGTTGGGACCTTCTGACCTTGGCCGTGCTCAATCAAGCCACCCACTTGCTCATCATGTTACAAGTGAAACATGGAAAGAGTTTAGCATTCAAGCACTGTGACCTAGCTGTGAGGAGAAAAGGAATGATGTCAAGGTTTCATGCATGATGTGTTCATGACAAAACACCAGCTTAGGTCAGACACTACTGAAATGTAAAAGGGAAGATGACTGCCAGCCTATCAACAACCAAAACAGGGAGCCACTGCCGTTTTATGCAGCAATACACGTAACAGCCGTCAAACAAAAACTTCCTTTTCTTTGTAAAACCGCCGGCCTGGGTAGTGACTGAACTCGCATTACCAACACCTTTGGATTGGGAAGTAGCAACTCGGACCAGGTAACAGCGCTAGGAATCACCGTGCCCAAATATGCCAACAGCCAGAGTATCTTTGCTCGTTTCTGCTATTTGAATACAATTTGTGTTCAAAAACGAGGCCGTGCCCCTGAATCGCATCCGGCGGGGACGGTCTGTACCTACACACAGGTGGGCAGCGCGCTCAGCCACACGCCGCCGGGGTTGCCGGTTCGCGCTGAGGAAGCGGCAGCGCTGGGCGGGCAGGGCGCGGTGCCGGGGCTCCCCGCGCGGGGCACCGACGGGACAGCCGGCGGCGGCTCCCGAGACGATGCCGGGTGCCCAGGGACCGTGAGACGGGCAGGGACAGCCCCGCCGCCGGCACCCGCTTTCCCTAATGGGCATGTGCGGCGCTCGCACATGCCCACTCGGGCCGCGCGGGGCCGGCGGGCTGTGCCGGGCTGTGCCGTGCCGTGCCGCGCTGCCGCGGCAGCCGTGCGGCGGGACCGCGGGACGCGCCGTCGGGCACCCCGGGACGCGGCCCGCCCCCGTGGCCGGGGGAAGCGCCCGGACGTTTCTGACGGGGGGGTCCCCGCAACAAAACCCCCCGCGAAATACACCCGACTCCCCCTCCAGCGGGGGCGGCCGTTCCGCGCCCCGCCGCCCGCCCGTCGGGGCCGTGGGCAGCCTGCGCTGCCCCGCGGTCCCGGGGGCGGCGGTGCCGGCGGCGGCGGGCGGGGCCGGGCGGGGCGGGGCGCGCCGCGGCGTCCCGAGCGCGGCCGGCGGGCGGGCGGGCGGCCCCGGCGGGAGGCGCGGCGCTGCGCCCGCCGCCCCGTGCTCGGCGCCGCCCGGCGTGGCCCCGCGCCCCTGGGCGGAGGGCGGCGGCGGCGGCGGGGGCGCCGCGGAAGCCTTAACGCGCCCGCCCCGCCTCGCCTCGCCTGCCGCGGCCGGGGGATTAGTCAGCAGTCTGCGGGCAGCCCCGCTCCCGCGCAAACTCCGCGGCGAGGGCGGGGAGCGGCGCTTGCCCCTTCCCCTTCCCGCGGCGGGGCGGCGGCGGGGCTGCCCCCCCACACACACACCCCCCGGCGGTCCGCGCCGCCGCTCCGCGGCGAGGGGCGGCGGGTTGGGAAGTCGGGCGCCGAGGGGCTGGGAAACTCCTCTCGGGCACGGCGGCGTTGCGGGAGGACGAGCGCCCGAGCCGCCCCGCGCACGCACACGGGCGGGCGGGCGCGCACACACACCGCACACACACGCACACGCGCGGCGGCCGCCCCCGGCCCCCCGCAGCCGCGGCCGGCGGGGAGGCGGCGCCCGGCGGGGCTGCCCCATGGTCTTGCGGGGGCCGTGGGGGAGCTGCGGGGGCCCCGGCGCGGCGCTCGCTCTCCTGCGCGCCCTCCGCACTAGGATGTTGCGGCAGGTCTTGCACAGGGGGCTGGGGACGTCCTTCTCCCGGCTCGGCCACTTCGTCGCCAGCCACCCGGTGTTCTTCGCCTCGGCGCCCGTGCTCATCTCCATCCTGCTGGGCGCCAGCTTCAGCCGCTACCAGGTCGAGGAGAGCGTGGAGCACCTCCTGGCCCCTACGCACAGCCTGGCCAAGATCGAGAGGAACCTGGTGGACAGCCTCTTCCCGGTGAACCGCTCCAAGCACCGGCTCTACTCCGACCTGCAGACGCCTGGGAGGTACGGCCGGGTGATCATCACCTCCTTCCGCAAGGCCAACATGCTGGACCAGCACCACACCGATCTCATCCTCAAGGTAACCCCGGCGGGTCCCCCGGCCCCGAGCATCGCCACCCCGCCTGGCCCGGCGCTCCGCATCCCGCCCCGCTCCCCGCACCTGCCCACCGGCACGGACCCAGCCGCGCATGCCGTGCGCTGCCCGCCCGGCACGGGCGCTGCCACCGCAGCTCCCCGGTCACCTCTCCCTGCAACAGTTGGGACGCCAGCCCGCCGCGGGGAGCCGGCACCGCGCTCCCCGCCAGCGCCGCGGGGTCCGCTCTCTTCCTCCTTTTTTTTTTTTTTCCTTTTTTTTCCCCCCATCTTTTTCTTTTTTCCCCGTTTTGCTTTTATTTGCTTTGGGTCAGCGAGAAGGGCAGTTTGGCTTGCTTAAATAATTTTTTTGTCGTCTCTCTACTCGCGTGGCAGTTGTGCTCCCGAGTTAAGGCGTCTCGGGCTTTGATAAACTTCAAAAACAGTTAGGTACCAGTCTATCAGGCTGCCGAGAATGGTTTTGGGGGCTGCTGCTGCTGTGTCTGGACTGCACTTCTGCATGGAGAGGGGTAGCACAAAACCTTCTCACTGCTCATCAAGACAAATGACATAACTCAGCAGCTTATTTTTAGTGGATAGTGGTTTTTTTTCCCCTCCACTCCCAGCCCACCACCACCGGTTTCATAGATGGAGAGAAAATCCAGCCCAGCTATAGACTGCAGGCATGGTGCAGCCTGTGCTGCCGGTTCAAGTTAGAGCGGGCACGGAGTGTGCGAGTCACAGTCTGACAGGACACCTCACCGTACTGTATATCATAACATGTCAGAAACCTGCATTTCTTGAAGCTGGTACTCTAGTTCATACCCCAGTAGTTTTGAACAATCCTGGAGAGAAAAACAGGGATGATAGATGCAAAAACTTGAGTGTTAAGAGGGTCAAGTTCACTCAAGAAAAGGGAACATTTGGAAATAACCAGAGGTGTGGCTAGCTCAATCCTGCACATTTTTGCTGTTGCCTTGTGGAAGCCCAAAAGATTTCAGCGTTGCTTTTTTTTTTTTTTTTTCTGAATGTCAAACTGTCAGCCCATATAAAAGCCAATGTTAATTCTTCTTAATCTCTTCAAGGAGTGTCTCTTCTAAAAGGGAAAAACAGATGCAAACACCTACTGTTAGAGACTTCAGGGACACCTCTCTCTTTGCTAAACAATGAAATAACTGCTGCAGTGAATTTATTTATATTTTATTTCCACTGTAGGCACATACAGAACTGTGGTACGGAGACACTCAGTATTTTCTGTTTTCCTTTTGACATATTACCCAACAGCAATGAGCAAACATTTAATGAGTGTCGACTCACTAAGTACAGTAACAGCAATGTTACTGGCAAATGAGAAAACTCCAGAGAAATGATTTTCATTCCTTCATTTTCTTGCACTATGAATTGCATTTGCATCCAGTATGTGCACATTTACTCAGTCAGGATAATAATGATAATGGATTTTTTCTCTGTACTGCTTTCTCTGGAGATCTGTAGTTTTATCAATAGCAGAGTGACACACAAATAAATGGTACTCAGAATCTTTCTGCAGACAAACTTCTGCATAAGATTTATCATGTCAGCAAAAGAGGTATAACTTAGAAAGTTCTGTCAGTATTTAACACGGCCTCATTTTTAATAGACTTTACTAAAAAATATATATATTTTTTTTTAGTGAGATAACAAACACCATTGCCATTTGATTGTTTAGACATTGTCAGGCGTGTGTCTTATGCATTATTTCCAACTCTTTACTTATCTAGTTAATTCCAATATGCTTTGAAGAGAGTGGTTAAGTTCCTTCTCCTGATCATGCTTCTGTCTGTGGGCAGGGGCAGGCACAAGCAGCTGACTGCCCAGCCTTGTGGATGGCCCGGCCCCATGGGCCAAAGAGCAGCAAAACAGGAGGGAGGCCTCCTAGCTCCCAATATTGTTATATCTGTGGTGAGGCTGGGCTACATCACCTTGTGTTAACAGGGCCCACCAAGGGAAGCAGAAGGAAAAAGGTGGCCATCAAGGTTTTCCTACACACATTCAGTTGCGTGAAAGGGAGAAGGGAGCAAAGGCAGCCTAGGCTGCAGTCCAGAGCCAACCAACTCAAAGGACTGTGCTTGTAAATACGTGTCCTGGGTGAAACCACAGAGTAAATCCCACTCACATTTCTGAAGCTGCCATGTAAGCACAGTCAGGGCAGAGAACCTACACGGCAGCTTTTGCTTAGCTTTCCTTTTCTGGAGGATGACCTCCCCAAGGGAGAGGTTTTGCTTTAGAATAAATGTCAGGTTGGACGCTGGCTCCTCCCACATGGCTGTTGCTGCATCTCCACCCACAAGCAGGAGGATGGGAGACACAGGAGGATGGTTGCCCCAGGCAGATGCTGGCTGCTCTTGGAGCGCATCTTGTTGGTTTCCTTACCTGCCATATCCCATTTCATCTGCCAGAGAGGGAAAAGAATGAGCCTTGAGCAGCTACAGCTTCCCTAGTCATGTGCCAAGGAAAGGAGATTTTCCGTGATTTAGGCAGAGGAAGAAATCAGCTTCTGTTACTGACCCTTAGGAAAGGGATACAAAGTTTTGGGCTCTGAGCGGTTGAAACCAAAACATAGATGGTACTGTCAAAAGTGAATCAGTGTAACATCCGAGTCAATTCCTTCTTCAGTTAAATGACTTGTGGTGCCATCTCTAAAACACTCTGGTTAACTCAGTGCGGTTCCTTGTGGGCACCCTACCAGCCTGAGAAAGGCACTGTTGCCAGTGCTGCACGATACCTTGTTGCTGGCTGGGAAGGGATTCTGGGCAGGGCTCAGGCTCAGAATTGTCTCAGCCCCAGGCTCAGACAGTGCTCCCAGAGCAGGAGCTGCTGAAGGGTTCCTGCTGTCAGCGCACATCTGCCAGCGTGATGCTGGCTGCTCCCAGGACAGCCCCAGGTCCTGCTGGACACACAAGCTGCTCCACAGGGTCTCTCCTCATTAGCAGACAGGTGTGTGGCTGCCTTATAGAACAGCTTTGCTTTTGAGACAATGCCAAGTACTCTTTCATTTCTTATTTTTGTGTAAATCTCTATCCATAGTTTTCATAGCTCCCTGTAAGTGCTAACACCATTCTAGGCCTGTCATCCCAACGTTGCATTTCCAGCTGCCATAGTCATTTGCAGAAGGGAGAAATCTAAACATATCCTCAATCTCTGGTCTTGAATAGGTGTTCCAATAAAAAGCCTTGGTAGAATCTCAGATATGGAAGAGATGCATCCTGAGACTGAGATATCGTGGGAGGACAATAATGAAATTTTACTTGCTGCAGTACCTGCTCTATGGCTGAGCATAGGGAACTGGTATCCTGTGCTGTTGGTGTGCAGGACGTTTCTGCCTCAAGATTTGTCTTTCAAGAGGGAGAGGTAGGAGGTAAAAACACCTAAATGAAGAAAGTGTGCTTTTATCCCTATATTTCCAATAAGTGCTTAGAAAAGCAAAAATAATTGGCATATTTGATGTGGACCATCATGCAGAGTTTCGAATTATTTTATAAAGTCTCTAGAACTTGTCTAAGAAAACCTAGAATCCCACCTAAAAATCGTGTTAGAACAACCCCCCTACCATTTCATGGTGATATTTTCACTTGCAGCAAGAGACTTGTTAGGTTAAAGTCATAGAGATTCATTGGGAATACAGACCTAGACAGATTTTTTAACCTCAGAAAATATGTTCTAACTTAGAATTTGAGAAACCAATCCTTTTGAGTCTGTTTATTCCTGTGTGCTTACAGTGAGTTAACTGCACCATACTAAAGACTCTTTTTAATTAAAGCTCTACCCTTTTTGCAGAAAAATATTCTCTCTTCCATTTCCACCACTGTGTTTATAACAATAACAGGGTACTAATATTTTTTTGGCAAAAACTCCACTTAAGCTATCAAGACATAAAGATGAAAAGGGATTGAAATGTAACATGCCTTACTGAAGGGGATTGTATTTGCAGTTTGCTTCTATAAAAATCTGTAGATGACAGGGTTTGTTTTTTGTTTTTTTTTTTCTTAAAGAAACCTTTACTAACTACAGCTTTTTAGTGCTTATAGGCTGCTTCTCTCATAAGCTGGCCATTATTTGGTCCAGGTAACTGACTAAGTATGTATTTGTAAACACAAATGAAGTAAAGTCAGGTATTTCTGCTTAAGGACGCATTTATTTAAGAACTTCATAACTTCTGATTACTGCAGAACAAAACAGCTTTGCTTCAAAATCTTGCAGACCTCATACTTGTTGGGGTTTTATTTCCTCTCTCTGCTCCTTAATTATTCTGTTCCTGCTAACGTGTGTGTTGGCACGCTCTGTCTACGGTCCTCACGGATTTCCTCACTTACTTTGTACGTGTGAGGAAATTCGTGGAGGAAACAAGCGTGTTTAGAAATAACCACGTTCCCTTGTCCGTGGTATTCCCAATTGCTTTGCTGTGCAAACATGGCACGCTGAGACCGTTCATCCCACGGTCAGTGGAAGTGGGATGTGGTTGTTCAGCGGAGCCCAAAGCGATCCTGAGTAACGCAAGGTACCCTTTCTTTAGAAACTTTTGGCTACTCCTGAATGCCTGGACACAGACAGTCAGCTGTGGATCTAGCAATGGATGTAGTAGGTCTCTGCCTTCTCTGGGTAGCTCAGGCACTAAAAACACTCCTTGGGAAACAGTCAATAGAACATACAGTGCGTTCTGCTGAAAACAAAATAAAGGATGAAGTCATGTCTTTAGAGCAAGGCTGTAAGACGAGGGGAAGAGTCCTAATACAAGAAAAACAAGGGTGTGAAAGCAGCAGAAGTGCAAGCCTGTTGTCATAGCAGCACAATGCTGCAGGGCTAAAATGTATCTTATGCGAAAACAGATGAGAATTAAGATACGCAGGTAAGATCTGGGCACTGCCAAGGAAGAGGGAAGGTAAATAGCACGTTGCAAGGACAGTGTGGAAGTGTGTGCAGAAACCCCCCTGAGCTCCCGGTGTCAGCGGCAGCAGCTCCTCTGCGTGATTCCTGCAGGCAAGAGGGTTTGGTCTCTCCTGCAGGCACTGGTCAGTGCCTGGAGCAGAAGTCCTGAAGTTGCCTGTGCCTGAGAGGACAATCACATCCCACTGGTGCCCACCACCCCCCAGCCCTGCTCCAGTGGCCAGGACAGGGCCCCTCTGCTCTCCCTCCTGCTTCACTCCATGGTGTGATGCTCCCTACAACCCTGCGCTGCTGCCAGCCGAGCAGCCCGTGCTCGGAATGCCCAGCATCCCGTGTTGCCTTGCCTTTCCTGCCTTGGAAGGTCAAACTTTGCTTCCCCTCTAACAAACAGAACACATGGAGGACAGGTATTTTCAATAGGTGGCTGGATGTGTTGTGTGTGCTGGGGGCATCACCCCTCAGGGAGAGCACACAAGTGGGCAGGGCAGGCGTCAGAGGCCAGGGACGTCTGTGTGTCACAGCCACCGAGGCCAGGCCACCCCAGGCAGTGTCACAGGGCTGGGGGACAGCTGCCAGGTTTCCCCATTGACCACATTTGTACTTCCTAAAAGCTGTGACAAGGCTCTGCCTTTAAGTTGGGGTTTACAGCAGGTTTGCCCCCTCTCTCCTATTGGAAGATAGAAGGAGGAGCCAAGTTGTTAACTAGCTCTGTGGGCTGTGAACCTGCAGCTATTAAGGTTTCCCCGTGGTGCAGAAGGGGTTGCTCCTCAGGCTTCTGCTGAAGGAGCCCTTGGCAAGAGCCCCCTGAGAAGCAGGGTAAAGATAGAAGGGTGTTCATGGAAGCATCTGAAGCGCATGGAGAAAGCCACCCATGGTGGAACTGATGCAAGATCAGACACAGGAGCGAAGTTTTGTTCTTTTTTCCCCATCATGAAAAATTGATCTTACTGCCGCACACCAGGCTGTGCAGAGAGCTTTCTGCTGGCCAGGTGTCCTGTCCTCCAGCAGCAGTCAGCCCAAAAACAGAGTGGGCTTCTCTCGGTGGAACAAATTCAGGCAGATTTACAAGGTGTCAGAATTAAAATGGTATTGATTAGAAAAGCTTCTCCACTTCAGATTAGAAAAGAAAAATCATATCTAGCGATTTTCTGTAGCTACCAAGAAGACAGATGGAAATCTAAATGTATGCACATCTGCCGCTTCGAGCACTAATAGTTGTCCCTCAGTTGATGACTTGTAGTTTGAACAATTTTTAGATTTTATTTTTCTGAAAATGGTTTGGAGAGAAGATAAATCACTGTGTTTTGGACAGCTGAAAAAATTAGTTGCAAAAATAAATCCCATGCATAATTAGGATCTTAGCGTCTCTTCAGGAAACCTGATTGTAGGACTGAGGAAAAAAGCCAAGCTACTCACAGCGATCCTTGCTGCTTGCTCTCCAGCTGTGGCTGCTAATGTTTATCCCAAGCTGTTAGGATCTGTTGGCTTCATCCACAGGCTGTGTGCACCCTCTTTTTCCCTTGCTGGGCTGGCATGGTCGGGAGGCCACTGCCCACCACCCTCTCTGAACCTTGGCCCTGGACCCACGGTCTGGGACTGACAGCAGCCCTGGCAGGGGCTCCCTTGCCCTCCCTCTCTGCACCTTCTGATGAAAACGCACTCTTGAAAGTTTATTTCTGCCCATATCTGCAGAACCCACAGTGGGGTTATTTTTGTAAATTAAGCTGGAAGCTGTGCAAGTCTTTTCCCTCTCATAACCTTTTTACGTTTTGACTGAGGCCACCTCTTGACGTGAATAAAAAAGTACACTGCAAAGGTATGAAATGCCAGAGATTACTGAGATCATAGAAAAAGTGGAGAAATTTATAGCTATCCATTAAAGGCATTTTCTCCTCTTCATTTTCCTTGGCACAAGTTACCTGTAAAAATTACTAAAAGAGTAAACCAGCTTCTCATAAAAATGAAATGTATATTTAAAATTATTGTCTTCATCCTGCTTTCTAGTTTTTTCAGTCTTGAATGCAAAACAGCGATAAAATTTTACACAGTAATAGGTAATGAGTTCAGAGCCTTCTCAGTCTTCAGTCTTTCCTCCAAAACCACAAGATCAGATTTTATTTTTTTTTAATGAAAGCTGAGATTAAAAAAAATCACAATACTTCAGGCGCCAGGACTCACAGAAAATACAGACTTGGTGAAAATGACAGCAAAAAAATTCTGAGAGTGGCAACATTGAAGAGTGAAGTTAATACTGGATTTGAACCATCAGATGGAGGCTAAATAAATTAAATAATAGCAGCAACAACAAAGTAATATGGCTTTGCAAAGATGATGCTCCTGAGAGTAAAACATGCCTGCATGCCAGATCATTTGCAGTGCAGGAGAACTATCCATATATCTATCTAGTTTTGTCTCATTGGCCATTCATTGACTGAATGTCAAGAACAAAGGAGAGTCGAGTCCTTAAAATGAGTGATGTCCCCTATAAACACCACATATCACCGCTCAGCAGCAAAACCAAACATATTTTTGAGGTATATATGATAAGGTGGAGGTAGTTGTACACATCCTTATGATTAAAAATGGTGTCTGTGACTGACCCAGCTTCCAAGAGAGTCAGGATGTGTTTTCATGAGCTGGGCATGGGAGTTTGTCAAAGACTGAATGGTCCCATTGCATTTTGCTGTCACTGTCACTGTGGTGTTTCCCAGGAAGCAAAGCTGTGCCACCAGCAAGGTGAGACCCAAGTGGGACACTGGTGGTTGGGTCCTCATCCCCTTTGCCCATAGATTTGATTGGGGTAGGAGATTATGTAATGTGTGCTTAAAGGATTTCTGGGACTGGACCATTTTGCAGATGAATCAGCAGTTTCTAACCCATCCCTGCTGAGAAGGGATCTGTTTCCTTCACAGGGAGGCTGCAGACTTTTTTGTTACCTGATTAAATTAACAAAATTCTGGTAATACCTTCTCCCTTTTGAATTAAAGTATTTCTCCACAAAGCAAAGGGGTTCAGGTTTTTCTTGCCCCTTCTTGTAGCTTCCTGCATCTTTTGCAGGGACTTAAGAATAAAAACAAGCTCTCCTTTCTGTCCTGACCATACATCTCCAAGTACGGCTCTTTTGCCTTCAGGCTCAGCTTTGAAGGCACTGCTGAAAGTTGTGTGATGCTCTGTACAGTGGGGAGCTGTCTCATAGAGCCCAGTGTGGGGCTTGGCCATCCCAGGGCACCCAAACTGACCCTACTGCAGGGCTCTGGTTCCTGGTGCCTGTGCTGGTGGCAGAGGTAGGAGGACCAGCAAAAATAAAACAGCTTGAAGAGCTTCCAGCCGTGGTTCTCTGAGGCCCTGGTGCAAATGACTCAGCCCAGGACAAGTGGAAGGGTTTTTGCTTTCTGGAATCCCCTCCTGGGCCCATAGGCAGAACCAGCTGGCAGGGCACCGCAATTTCACCACCTCTCACCTGTCAGGTGTGCCACAGGCTTAAACAAGGCTTGGTGTGGAGGTGTGAGACCACTACAGCCCTCACCTGGAGATATTTGCTGAAAGGGATTTGCCTCCTGGTGGAAGCCATCATTCCTCTCTGTCTAAAATAAATAACCAAGTAAGCATGGGACTTAAAGTAAGCAAAGATGCAGGAGCTTGGGACTTCTGAGCGACAGAATCAATATGATTTCAGCAGAGGCCGTTTATTGTTTGCATTATGCTACAGTTACAGATTCTAAGGCTGCTTGTTCACACGTTCATCTTTATTTGATTGGTTCCTCCGTCTTGTCCACGCGTCCCGCACCAACCCTCCAGGAAACATGATTGCTCCCAGGTTATTGCTCTGTGGGCCTCCTTTATCTAGGTCTTGCATTCCTGGTATTCTATTTCTCAGGCTCTTCTTTTCTTATTTTAGCCCTGGTTTTCTCGGTAACCTTGATGAATTCCTGAGGGTTCTGATAACAATGACTGCAGGTGGTTTGCCTGGGCCACATTCTGGACAAATACATTGCAACATAAAGACCAAGACCAAGATTTTACCAAACGCAAATGACTAAAGACTAAAGGAAAACACTATTCTAGAGATCTCTAAGGTGGGAACTCTGACCCAGGCTTTATGTGTGTGCAGGGCACACATAAATACCATTTTCAGAAGGGAGAGGGGAAGTCCAAGGAATGGTCACTGTTTAAACAATGGCAAAAGGAAGAGGTGGATGTTATTATTTCATGTCTGAACACTTTCAGGGACCGTGTGCCACCGTGGTGAGGGAGCTTAGGTGGTGCTGTGCCATTCTCATGCTGCAGTGCTCTGGCATCTCAGCAGTAAACTGCTTTTTGGTTCCTTGCACTGTTAGCTAGCTGAAAAAGCTGGGTGTGATGAGCAAGCAGTGCATGTCTCCCTTGAAGAAAAAACATTCATTCATATTTTCTTATTCCTTTAAATTTCCCTTTCTCCTAATAGGATCAGTAAGGATAAGAACAGCTGGATAAATGAGGATCTGGTAGTCAGTCATTTGTCCCAGAACTAGGTGCCAGGTTTATTCCAAGTGTGGTTACTTGCTATTACAATCCTCTGCACTGAGGAGTGCAATATGCATTATGCATTAGCATATTTCTAATGTTGTCCCCATCACACCACAGCCTTTACCATCAGACCGAAGTTTCCTGGGGGATCTCCTGGTGTACCATAGGCGAGCCAAACTGCAGACTGCAATCCTTTGAACTCACAGGGTGTGCCCTTGTAAGCTCTCAGAGCTTCTGTTTTCTGTGGAAACCAGTCACCCAGGGTGATGAGTGTGGGCTCTGAATGGGTGGGAAAGTCTGTGTGGCCGCAGCTGAATTCCCAGCATGGCAGCAGAAAGGAGAGTGCCATGGGACTGAAGCTCTCATCAGGGAAGAGGCAGCATCCTGTGGCTCACAGGCTGCCACAGGCAAGCAAAGGGAGAAAGGAGAGAGATTCTGCAGCCATGCTGCAGCACACCCCTGCCCTGCACTGAGGCAGCAGAGGGCTTTCCTAGCATCGGGTCTGAAAAAAGTGCAGAAAAAGTGTTTGTCTTGAGAAGGAAAGTCTGGGTCAGGATTCTCGGTGCTGAATCCTTGGTTGTGCTGGTGCAGTTATCAGCATACTTTGTTGGGATGGAGGGAAAGGCAGGTTTTCCTTTTCTTTGGCTGTTTGCCGCCAGTTTGACACCAAACATTGTGTGTGGCCACTGGCAAAGCTCAGAATATATCTCATAGCTGCTCTAAACTGCACAAGCTTGCAGCCAGCTCTGGGGCTGCTCAGCTGCCAGGACAGAGAGCTGTCTGCCTGCTTCCCTCTCTCCCCCAAAGCCCCATTGCTGAGAGGTGGGATGGGCAGGTCCTCCCCATGCAGCACCTGATCCAGCCCAGCACATTCTCAGAAGTACCAGGCCCCTGCTGCAGAACAAGCTCCTCAGCCTGAAATGATCATTTCCAAGAGGAAAGGAGTATTTTAGGTATGACATTTAGCTCCTACCCTTTCACTAAAGATGAAGTAACAGCTGTGATAGATGAGGTTATTTTATAACCTAAATATTAAAAGAAGGTGCTTCAGATGTGGAAGGAAGCAAATGCTGCAGTGAGGCGGGGTGGGTAAATAGCAACACACAGTTTGATATAAGTTGCATGTCAGTTTAGTTTCTTCTGCATTGTGTCATTCCACAGATCCTCTCCAAAGGAGTTGTATTGTGAATCTAATAAAGGCAGGAAATTCCTTCTATTCCTCCTGGTTTCCCTCAGCTGCACTTCTTTATGTGACGTCTTGTTTTATAGCTGTTGTCAATGAAAACCATTCCGTAGCTCCCATTGCAAAAAAAAAATTAAAATCAGATATCTGTCTTTGATCTGGTAAACGAGGGCATTTTCCCCAGACTGTCGTCACGTACAATAGAATTTGTACCCCAAAGCAGCGGGACTTTGCAACCCCAAACTGAAAAGATGGGACGTATTCCCCATAGAGGTTAATTTCTTTGTCATGTTCCTGCAAATATTTTGTTTTGCTTTAGAAGAAAGTTGTGCAAAAGACCCCAATCTGTTTCACAGACAGTTACTTTTTTTTTTCCTAATGGAGAAATTTTTCACAATGGAAAATTTTGCTTCTCACTGTGGTCAGGTATCATATTCTCACAGTAGTGTGTAAAGATTTGTTAGTTCAGTTCATTTCTCAAACTTACCTTCCTAATGTCAGTATTGAACTGTTAGTTCTGTCAAAAAAATTAAAACTACCTAAAGGTGGAAAAATACACCCCCAAGCTGCTAGAGAAACAAGATGAGAATATAGGAATGTTATAATCTTTGTCTATATGATGTCTCATTATCCTGAGGAGTGGAGGCAACATAACTAAGTTTATACCCATCACAGACTGTGCAAGGTAATCACAAAACAATCAGATTGATAGTACCATATAAATGATGGAGGGGATGGGGGGGGTGGGTGCTACAAATAAATCTCAAATACCACACATAAGTCACTATGACTGTTTAGCTTCAACAGATGCAGGAGGTTAGCCAGGATTATTAGGCGTTTTTTTCCATTACCCCCAGATGAGTGTATAAGCTCTACCGCTCTCCTGAACACTCTCTTCTGGTTTTTTAAACACTGTTTATCATCAGACAGAATGATACATGTTAGCAAACTCAATATTTTATTTTTGAAAAACATTATAACCCTATTAGGCCTATTCTCTTGCCATATTTTAAGTTTCTTGTTTCTTCTATGTTGACTAAAATGGATTTAGAAAAAGGTTGCAAGAGTTTTCTATTTTTTTTTTTTCAAGAAGAGATGGTAATTTTTTCTGCCTTTCTGATGCTCAAAAATAACTGAATATTTCTGGGGTCAGAGCATGGCAAATTTCAGAAGGATGAGAAACAAAAAGGAAGGTGCACTAACAGCTGCTAGACCTAACAATAAGCTACAAACTCTAAAGTTAGGGGACCCTCACTAATTAATAGAACCTCTCAGAGAGAGCAAGAGAAAACCAGTGTCTGTCTCTGCCATTGCTTCCTGCTGTCAGACTACTGAGGAATTGAGGGGGGAAAGAGGGAGGAGACTAGAGGGCAAATTAGTTGTTGGCAGATCTCTTTTCCCTGCTGTGCCAACCACGGTCTCTACGTAGGACGTGCAGCTGTGGTCTGTCCTTTACTCAGAGCGAGTGCTGGTCCCCTGCACTGCCAGGCTGCCAGCACATCCTGCACAGGTGGCACACCTGGTCACGGTGCTCTTCTGCCTTCTGTACCTCAAGTTGATCTCCTGGGCAATCCTCAGCACAACAGTGTCCCTGGACATGGCTGGGCTTTAGCTGGACCTGTTGAGTTTGATTATTTAGAGAGGCCAAACAGCAGCAGCTGCACGTGGCACATATGCACGTCACATTATGCCAGAGTTACCAGCAAAGGACATAGGGGAATGATACTGCTGATCTGATGCATGTTTCCTTTTTTTTTTTTTTTTTTTTTCCTCCTTTTTTCTCCTTTTTTTTCTCTTTTGCAATGACTGTGCTATTAATACTGCCGTCACCGGAACTTTCGGTGTTGTTGCTTTGATCAAATAGAAAAGGGACGGCGGTGAGGAGCTGCTGTCATTCTGGCTGCTGCTGTGCCAGATGAACTGATGAATAACGTGTGTGATTTCTCTTTCCCTTGTAGTTGCACTCTGCAGTGACCAGGATCCAAGTTCAAAGACCTGGTTTCAATTACACGTTTGCCCATATATGTATCCTGAACAATGACAAGACATGCATAGTGGACGACATAGTGCATGTACTGGAGGAATTAAAGGCTGCTCGTTCTTCTAATCGAACTAATTTTGCAATCACTTACCCGATTACTCACTTAAAGGATGGCAGGGAAGTGTATAATGGGCATCAGCTCGGTGGGGTCACTGTGCACAGCAAGGACCGGGTGAAGTCTGCGGAAGCCATTCAGCTCACCTACTACTTGCAGGCAATCAACTCCTTGAATGACATGGTGGCAGAGAAGTGGGAATCCATTTTTTGTGACACTGTTGAACTTTTCCAGAAATCCAACAGGAAAGTCAAAATGTATCCTTTCACTTCCTCTTCGCTGAAGGAGGATTTCCAGAAGACGAGCAGGGTGTCAGAACGCTACCTGATCACAAGCTTGGTCCTTGTGGTCACCTTGGCCATTCTCTGCTGCTCCATGCAGGATTGTGTCCGCAGCAAACCCTGGCTTGGCCTGCTGGGATTGCTGACAGTGACCCTTGCCACCCTGACTGCTGCCGGGATCATCAATCTCACTGGTGGGAAATACAATTCCACCTTCCTGGGAATCCCCTTCGTCATGTTAGGTAACTATCTCCTCTCTCTCTCTTGTGTGTTTGTGCCTCCCTGACGCATTTCCCAGCAAGCAGACAAGCATCACTGCATGGTTCCCGTTGTCTCATTCCTGCAGCACTGTCCCATGCCAAATCCACACTGCCTCTTTTCCTAAACTGTTTTTATGGTGCCTGGATGTTAAAATCATGCCTGGGGCTCCAGTATGGCATAGCACAATGCCGTGGGATGCAGAGCCTGCGCAGTAGCGAGGAACAAGGATGTGCAAATGCCGTGCCTTTTGCAGAGAGGGAGCCCAGCTGCTGCTTCTCTGTGGATGTTTGATTCTGGTTTTGGAGGGAGACCTTTGCAGTGGTCCCCATGCAACACTGACAGCATCAGTGCTGGCAAATCAAAGGGCTGCCCGTGTTGGGCATTTAGGGAGTGCTGGCTCCTTTGGAGACCAGAGCGATGCTCTCCTGGCTGGGCAGGTGCCTGTCTGTGGGGTAAGAGCGGTGGTTGGTTCTGGGTTGCATTTCTCCAGAAGTCCCTGTGTTGGCTGAGCAAGAGTAGGGAGAGTTTCACAGCCCTGGGGGAGAGAACTTTGACACCCCTGGTCAGGGATGGACCTGCAAGTTCAGCACTAACACTTCCCATGGAGGAGGATGGCGCTGGCTGCTGCCTGGCTCCTGTGCAGCAGAGACATATTTATATCCTGGGGTTTTGTACCACCTTCACTCACTGTGGAGTATGGAGTGGTTTCTGTTTTGTTTTGTTTTGTTTTCCTCAAGGGTAGGAAAGGGGAGGACAGAAGTGTGCTCCCAACTTGCTCCCGACTCAAAGTCAGAGCCCTTTCTTGCTGGCACCATGGCATTTGTGGGAATTCTGCATATTGTACCCAAAGAGGCAGGAGGACTTCATGGGAGACAAAACGAGAGCTCTGGAGAGTTCACAGCCTCTTTGTTTGTGTTTGGTTCATAACCAGTGTGAAAAGCTTTGTGCACTGTAGGTGTTTAATATGTCCTTGTTCACGCCATTATTCATTTGTGGAAAATAATACATGCATTGATTTGATCACAGCTTCCCCAGCTGAAAATCAGTGCTCAGTAATACTTCAGGTTTCAAGTGTAAGAGTGTCTCCCCCGACTTAGTCACATCATGTAGTGATATGACACGTTCTGAGCACAGCTATTTTTATATCCAGCACCAGGTTCCTGTGCCGTGCTGGTACCGTAGTGCTGCTGCACTGTGGTATTGTTGCACTTTAATTAAAGACTATGCTTCAGTGCATCACACCACCAGTTAACATACAGAATATATTCAGTGGCAAACAGAATTCAGCTACATTACATTGGCTGTCATTTTCAGATGACATCCATGAAAATTAAACTGCATTGTAATCTAGAGGAAATGCAGCACAAGAAAGTTAGAGTCAAAAGAAGGTATCTTTCTGACCTGAGTCTCTGGTTTCTTTGATGGGTTTTTATGCTTGCTCATGTATTATAAAATTCAATTCCTCAAACTAAGTGGAGTATATTAATTGTAACTTTAGATAGGAGGGGATTTTTAGATGTTACAAGAGTAGCAGAAAAGCAGTCTAAAGTCCATACATATGAAGTGAAAGTACATGAGGAAACTGACTCAAAAATATGAAATATTAGCTTTGTTTTAGGGATCAAATATCTGCTCACTGGGACAACCTTTCAGATCTTTAATTTACTAGTAGTGACAATGCTGAGACTTGAAATCCTCAAAGGCTTACAGATAACTATGAAAAGTTTCACATGTCTATTTTAGTGTTCCTTTAAGTGCCAAGCTGTACGGTCAACTCTGCTTTTCCTTTTTTTTTTCTTTTCTTTTTCCTGATTTTTTTTTTTTTTTTTTGGTCTTGCTTGGTTGAAGTATTCCACTCTTAAAAGGGCAGCTCGGCTCCCACTGTGAACAAGTCAAGATAGAGCAGCCAAGTTCGTGTAAATCTTGCCTGCTTCTCCAGCTGCATAAAATCTCCCAAGGGATGGGAATATCAACAGGTGAACAGAAGGCACTGACAGCATTTTGGAGTTTTTAATGGGAACTGTTTTAAACTGGCAGATAGCTAGAAAGGCAGGTTGGCCGTCTTTTTTTCTTTTTTTTTCCTGAAGTACAACGAAAAGATTCAGCACACGTTTTAAAATGTATTTCATACCCAGATGTTGTTTTGCTTGTAAAGGATGTTTTAAGTCAAGGCAACTGAAGGCTACACACACCAAGAACCCTCCATTATAGCCCGCTGAACTGCTTCCACTTAATTTCAGTGACCGTCAGATTAGATCATAGATTAACTGACCTTTAGAAAGCTAAAGGATTTCTGGCTAACGATGTAGCCCTGTATCTATTACTCATAATCTCATGGCTAAAAGCAGAAATGAGATAGAAAAAATTATTACACCGGACACATTTCAGGCACAGCCCCTTTACTGGTATACATCATTAATGAAGTTTCCCTGGTTTATAGCAGCTGAGGATTTTTAACTTTTCATCAGCGTTGCGGAGGCGGGGGGACACTCTCCAGGCATCATTTGACACAGGATGAGATTACATCTTTCATAACAGATCGTTTTTATCATGCACTTTGTCTCCTCCTTGGACCACTTCCTCCTGTGTTTCACTGCACAATCACTACAGCATTTGCATCATGTCTAACCTGAGTTCCCCTTTTGCAACTTAGCTGTCCTCCTTATTTATCCACTGCATCTGGAAAATAATTTTTTTTCTTTTTCTTTGCATATTTGTTACCACTCTCACTTGTCCAGTCTTCTTCCTTTTCATCCCAGCTTTCCTCAGACTATGTTTACCAGACTTCCAGCAGTCTTCTTACTTTTGACCATTCCACATCATCCGTGGAGTGTGGTTCCTAAATCCAGGCACAGGATTCAGACTGAGGCTTTCAGCAGCACGTAGAGTAGGAGGATGATTTTTCACATCTTGCATATGGCACTGCTGTTCATACATCGCCATATGTCATTCATTCTTTTCTCAGCAGTATGAAATGGTTGGCATTTGGTTGGTGGTACATGGTAATTCACAGATCCTTCATGTCGTTTTCTACCCTGTTTTCACAGTTATTTATTCCAAACAACATGTAGAAGTTTGCCCTTGTCCTTGCTGAATTATAGCTTGTTTATCTTACACCATTTCTCCTCACTAAGTTTATCTGGAGGCCGTCACTGTCTCCAAGATGTATTAGCTGGTCAGCAATGTTTTGCAATTATCAACCTTTTCATATTTTCAAGAATTACTTTCTGAATAGGTTGTCCAGTCACAAGCCATTCTAAAAATATAGGCAGTATGTCTGGAAAATAGTCTGATCAAAGTGCTTTGTAACACTTCTTTCATTCATCCTGTTCTCTTTGACATCCCTTATTCATCAGCCATTTCCAAGAACAAACAAGCTGCAGTGAAGGGTACCAGCCTCTGTAGATGTTGAATCCTCAGCTTTCGCATCAACAGGGAATTTTAAAAGTTGCTAAATTACCAGGACTTACCAAATTACAGTCTTAAGCTTAGACTGTATAAGTGTAGGCAGGAATATCTGTTGCCTACTCCACCTGTTAAATATGACATGCCAGTTTAAACACTTCATACTTCGGTTTTAATCATGATAGTTTATTCTAATTTATCTTACTTTTTAATTAAGGCAGATTACTGTAGCCCAGCTTACAAAAGATGACTCCACATAGTCTGAGTATGTTGCTACTGTGACGAATTTTATGGTGGGGCAGGTTTCTTTTTCGCCATCACTGATTTCTAACTCAATGGCAAAAACTGAAGCCAGGAGAAATATTGCCAGAAACCCCCTTCCCCAGCAGATACTGAGAGAGTGAAGGTTCCCTTTGGTGCCTGGAGGTCCAGCTGCGAGAGGCAGGTGAGAGGCCACGGCTGGGGCTGGCCTGAACCCCACCGAGGGGCTGTGGGGTGAGGCAGCAGAGGGCAGCCTGGCTGCAGCCACGCTTTTCTCTGGGATATCTTATCAAGTCAAACTGGGAACTGTTCTTCTCTAGCTACAGGTTAACACAGGTACTTCTAACCTGAACGTGAAGTCTAAAACCTGGGAAAATTAGCAGGCTCCCACTATTCATCTGGACGTAGTATGAATTAGCATATGTCTCTGAGGTTTTTAAAACTGCCATTCACATCTATCAGTGTGCAAACAAGTAATTTAAGGACAAGTTTGCTGACATGTCTAGTTCTTGTGGAATATTTTGCTGAATTAGAGCTGTTCATTTTTGACCATAGGAATCAAAAAGATAAATTCTACAACTAGGTTGGATTTAAAATAGCTGATTTATAGTGTCAGCTGAAAAACAGAATTAAAATTCTGATTTCCTCTTGTCTTCTTCATTAAAAACTACAGATGTTTGGTCTGGCACAGATGCTAATATAGCCATCATAAGTTCCCCTTACACATTAAATGCTGTTTAAAAACTTCCAAGCTTTTAAAAATACTGTTTTCCTCAAAAAATCACGGTGTTACCAAACAAATCATTGGACAACAACCAGCGCTGTCGGAACAAGTTTTCGGCGTGACTTTTTCTTCCTTCCCAGGGGCAGAGGGGAACCTAGGCACTCAAAAGAAAATTGCAACATAGCCCTTTGCACTGCAAACTAGCAATGTGTTCCTTCAGAAATGAATACAGCTTACTCGGGGAGAAGTGGCTGTCTTCAGCTGCCAAGTTCGTGAAAAGCATCGGCTGTGTGAAAGCGCGGTGGAACGCCAGGCGCTGCCAGATATGGGCAGGGACGCAGGGCCAGCTCTCAGAGCTTATATTTAGCCTCCAGTGCTGGCAGGGGAAAACCAGGTAGAAGTTATGAGTGTGGCTTGAGCTTGTAGCACACTGTAAAAGGAAATGATAGCCAGCCGGGTGTGAAACTCAACAAAAACAGGGACAGATGAAAACCCCTTCTTGCAGCCCCCATCACATCCCGCCCTGCAGTGTGCCCCTTCTGGGAAGAGAGAGAAGAAGAGCAGTCAGCAGAGAGATCCAAGGAGGGATGAGTGGGAAGGAGCAGGTGGAAATGTCAGCCAGGACCCAGGCAGGGTCTTCCTGAAGTTCAGTCCCAAGTGGAGGAAAGTCAAGGGGAGAAGGGCGCCCTTACAGGGCTGCGTCTGGCAGGAGGAAGCACAGGAGCAGGTGAGGTGCAGAGCACTTTGGAAGGTACCTGGAGGAACCAGAGCTCATAGTGGCACCTTTCAGATGCAGAGAAGTTCCAGTCCTTTCTTAGAAACGCAGATTTTTTGGACACACACCTTCCACATGGCTTGCCTGGGGGAGTGCTGTGCTGATGGAGGAGTGAGCTGAGATACCTGCAGAGGGCCTTTACCAATGCAAAAAGTGGGAGCACCATAGATGGGATGTGAGGTCAGAGATAGTTGGGAAAGAAGATTGAAAGGAAAAGGCAACAGAAGAGCAGGGGAGGTCAGTGTGTTTGATGATAGGAGTGAAAAGTGCAGGAGGGCAAGTGAGAAGACTGCTGAAGGTTAGAGACCATGAAGGCAACAGGCAACTAAACCAAGGAGGACTGCTGACAACCAACACAAAAACCTGAGGGTGCTCAGGCCAGCACTCCTGGGGCTCACTGCTGCTGTGCCTCAGTGCCAATAAGGCATCTGGCCCAGCTGCTGCTTAGTTCTCTGGAAGAACATGCTGGTAGAGAGTTGCAATATATGCCAAATTTATACACACAAAAAGCATTCGTTGTCCTTGCTATCAAGCATCCAAGTGTTTGCCATGTTCAATAAAGCTGAAGAGTCAACTTTGGTTACATACAGAGAGTTTCAAAGAGAGGGAAGCAGCTCCTCCACAGGTGTCCCCAGTGCCCTTCAGTCCATACACAGAGGTAACACACCCCCTAAAATATTTGAGCTTGTATAGTATTTTTCCACTGATTTTCCTGGTGACAATAAAAATATGAAGCTTACTGAGTCTGTTTTTTTATTCCCCAGCTAAGCTTTCTCACTGTACATGTCCAGTTCTGATGTCTTTTCGTGCTGGGAAGAAGCATGTCCTCCTTCAGCTGGCTCAGCTGGCTGCCCCCACGTCTCTTTCTGCCATCTCATCCATCTCTTTTTGCAATATCTGGCAGCCTTCTCCAGCAGGTCTCACCCATCTTCCTGCTCCAGGCCATGGCATCTGCTTCCTAATGCCTGCACAACTCTCAGCATCTTTTGGTCTCCCTAAGCTTCCTTCATCTTTTCTGCTGTTTTTCACATTCCTGTCAGTGTGTCCCCTCTGCCATTTTGGTTAGGTTTATTTAAATTTCTCCTCTCTCATCATTCCCTCTCCTCAGCCACAGCTGGACCCATTGCTCCCACCGTTTTCCCTATATTCTTCAACAACTTCCTTGGCTCTCAGATCAGCCCCCACTATACCCTGCAGTTGTATCTCAGCTGATTCTGATTTCCCAGTGATTTCCACCATTCATCCTTTCCTTTTTTCATACTGCCAAAGCACTCTAAGAGAGCCCTGGAAGTACACTTGGGTTTTTGTCACTCCATCTGCTCAGCTTTCCCAGTTCAACTCTACATAGTTCAGTTACAGTCCTAAATAATTTCTGTGGTTTGTTCCTTTCATCCCTCTTCTAAGACATGAATAAAATTATCTGGTTTTATCTACCCTGAACAGAGAGGCTCCCAGGCATGTCACTTTCCTCATCATGCTTCTTTCTTCTCTCTTTTCTGTCCTCAGTCCCTCAGTCTTTTATGACATCTTTAAGCAGCCATGCATCTTCTGCAGCCCTTCAAGCATCACGTGGCATTTCTGTTCCTCATGTGGAAGAGGGAGTAAGAGCAGAAGTAGGTTCCCAGGCCACCCCTCCTCACTCAATGTACCAATTAGTCCTCTCACCAAAGTCAGCACTTTTCACCCAAAGTGGAGCTGATTAATCACCTCCTTCATCTGCTGGTCTTCCTCACTCCAGCTCTCCTCCTGAAGGATGATGTCTCAAGTCCCATAAGGAACCCAAACACAGAAGCCACCATTTATATGGGAAGGAAAACAGACATGTAACAAATGGTGGCAGGCTGTTTTAGACACCAGCCCTCTCCTGAGCAGTGCAACAGCAGCAGGTAGAGCTTGCAGCTGGCACACATGACACAAGGTCAACATGATGTCCAAGTTCCTCCTTCACCACCACAAAGCCCAGTGAAATCCCTGCACACGTACGTGCTTCTTGGCTTCAGAAGACTACTGATGACTCAGATAATTTACAATGTTTTTTTGGAAGAGAGGAGCTGTATCCATAGGAAGTCAGTCCAGAGAACATCTTAATATTGAAACCGAGTGCTGTACAGCAATTTCCTCTTCATTTTTTGGTGCTGCAATAGACACTTCAGAAAAGTATGTTACAGGTGATGCAGCGTGTTCAATGAGTATTCATTTATGCAAAGAGTAACAGAAAGCTGTTACACTTTTTCTGTCTGCATTCTATTAACTGGAGAGAACCTGGTGCATGCAAGGGCCCAATGGAGGGCTTTGTCAGAGGTGCCCTAAACAGTCACAGGTACCAAGAGTTTGGCACTGACATCCTGATTTTCTTCAAGTAGTGAAGTCCCTCAAGAGAAACTTTCACATATATGAGAATATACTGGAAGTTCAGAGGTTAAAGAAAGGAATCATTTCTCTATCTCTACATATACATGTAGGATGTATGTGTGTATGTATACATACATGCATACATACATGCATACATACATACATATATATGTATGTATGTATGTTTGTGGTACACTTTCTGTACTGGGCCTGGGTAGTCAATGAAGACCTGGGGAATGTCAGCAGGAACTGATGTGACTTCGTTTTAGGTTGGCTGTGAGAGAGATGGTGCACGTTGTGAGCTGCAAATAAATGACATCCCCCAAATAGGCTAGAGGCTTGTGTGTAGAGAGGGGACAAATCATTTTCAGGTCATGAAACCTTTGGTGGAGAATCCAGAGGTGTATTAAGTAAATCGGAATAAGTCTAGATGCTTTGTGAAAAGCCCAAGTTGAGTTAAAAACTTGTTAATTTTGGTTTTTTTAATCAGTAAAAATAGTAGGTTGTATGTGCTTTAACTGAATTTTTGCAACTTTCTGAACATTGTGTTTCACATATGGTTGATCTATATATTATGAGTAAGAGTAGTGACAAACATCACTAAAACAGAAGAATTTAAGTGCATGCCTGAGATGTTGCAGTTGTAGCTTTCTCGCCAGGGAAGGAGAAACTTGAAGTGTGGTAAACAAATCCATATTCTACTGGCCCATGTTGCACTGGGACAACACTCCTAGAAGCAAATGATATTTCAGCTTGAGGCCTTCAAAATTTAAAGCAGATTTAAAACATGTTTGCCCAAAATGTACCCACTGTGTCTTACTCCACCTTCAGGAGGTTTGCTGTATGTCACCTGGCTGTTCTGTAACATGGTAAACATTAACCTAGCACAGGTGATTGCAGGAGGCTCTCTCCTTTAAGTTGCTGCTTTTACACAGCATGCATAAAATCTGTCCAAAAATCACTTAGTGAGGAAAATCAGTTTTCAATTTAGTCTGCTGATATGAGTCATAGCCTGTCATATGTGAGATGAACCCCACATGTGACCACCTCCTTGGATAGTGAGGCTTGAGTTACATGCACCATGGGGAAATTCATCTTGCCAGCCACACCTGTCATTCCTTTACTGTCCTGGCATGGCACTCTCCCATCCTGTACAGCTCCCCTGGTGCACAGGGTGGTCCTGGCTCCCCACACACCCTGGGGTCTGCACCCCATGCCAGCAGCAGTAGTGAGCAGACCCCTGCCCTCCTCCTCTTGTCATCCTCCATGCGGCTTTCTCCCTCTCTCTTCAGATAACAGCTTATGTAGGGCACTCTGCTTCCTGGGGGATTTCCTGGTGTTTCCGAGCTAAAGAGGTTGAGGAGGCATTCCTGGGAGGACTCTGGGGCAGGGAGACCCTTTGGAGGCCAGACAGAGTCAGGTGCTCCCTGGTGTTTGCTCCAGAAGCACAGACTTGCATGTACGGCACAGGTTTGGCTCAAATGCTTTCGGTTCAGACCTGCAGAAGGTCTGGGGAGTCAGTAGATGAGCAAGCCATGCAGACATAAATATTCCAGCAGCTAAAACCAAATTTTGCTAACATGCAGCTCCTTCTGTTGCACTGAAAGAAATATGACTTTTAACTTTTGCCAGGTCTTTTGTGAAAACAGAGGAAAGCAAGTGACACATTTAAGCAGAGCTGGCAGCCTGCTATTTAAATGCCAAAACAACCCTTTCCTGATTTTTAAGTGGTATTAAATGTTCTCTTTATATATAAAAGTAGATTTTGAACTATAACTTCATTTACTTATCAAAATACAAAAGCCACTCAAGTTTTCTCTCAAATGTATCTTTGTTTTTAAAATGTGTTTATATGACATTCTTGCTATCAGTGTAACAACAAAATCTCAGATATTACATTATTTCAAAAGTAAAAAAGGATGATACAAAAAAAAAATCCATCATTGTCCCAAAACCTAAATCAATAATTTTATTTTATTGAAATCAATAGGTCTATTCAGGATTAACCATGTAAGTGCTGAATTGCATGTATAATCATTATAATAGGAAGCTGATAATTTAAACAGAATTCGGTATATTTTGAAAATATAATTTGAAAATGCAATAATAAATAGTGAGATTTTTTTTATTAGTAAATAGCTCTAAAATACACATAACCCAGAAATAAAAAGTGGTGAACCCTGTTACCACCATTGCTGATTAGAGACTATGGTGAAGTCTAGGACTATGAATACCAAGGCATTGTTTAATTCTACTTAATTAAAATACTTCTCATTCTCTTCATTTCTTTTCCCCTTATATAGATAGAAAAATTACAGAATATTTGTGTGTCTTGTGTATGTGTATTTCTTCAAAGCCAGAGATTTATATGTAGAATGCTTTTCATTTCAATAGTTATATGTCATCATGGTTTATTTATATATATATATATATATGTAATATGTGATCATGGTTTTAAAATTAGCTTGTGACTTGTACCATTTTCTAAAACATTGGCTCATTGTTTGTTTGCCACCATAAAAAGTAGTACTGGGGAGTTTATAGTTGGCCTGCACCCAAGCATTGCTGACTGTGTCCCACAGTTTAAGGTGAGACCAAGGGGGTGATTTCATTTTGTCCGGGCCCGCTTTGTGCAAATGTGTACTTTTTAGTATAGGTCAGAAAGGGCTACACCTGACCAAAACAGACTGTTTCACAGGAGAGCAGAGAGTTGATTGGGTGCTCCATTTCCAAAAGCTCAGTTTAAACATGTAGGATATTATGGCAGATATTCACTGCCAGAAGACTGGGATCTAAATTACTCTGGTGCAGCAGATCCGTACGAGTCTTATGAGGAACCGACTCCCCTTTTGTGATTGGGAATGCTGCACAGGACCTAAATGAGGCCTCAGCCTTGTGCTGGGTTTCCAGACACACCCCATTTTCCTGACTGCGCATTAAGTAATTTGAGTGCAGGTTTAATGCCCCAGAGAGTCTTTCAGCAGGATCTACGACTGAAAATACCATTGTGGTCCCCCAGTGTGAAGCACGGAGCACCAGCTGGAGACATCTTCTCTGCACACACACCACCCAAGGCAGCGAGTGCTGCATGGGGACACTTTCTCCTCACGGTGCCTTTCTGTGGGCACAGCCACCCACAGCTGCGAAACACAGCAGATTCTCAGAGCATATTATTAAACATTTTGCTTTCTCTTATTTTGTTGCCAAGTAGATAGAGCACAAAACACAACTCATCTGGTGTGCATGCACCGAGATAATGTGTTTTTGATGCTGGTAGTACGTTGAGGAATACTTGGGCGTGCATGGGGCTTTCTGACTGGGATGACCATGGAGAGATCAGCCTGACACTTGAGGGTGAATGGCTGATAATCAAACATAAAGCAAAACCAGAAATTGATTGAATGATTTCGGGCCTAGATACCTAACTGTCTCACCTAATTTCAGTATGTTTCCCTATCTGGAAGATCCCAAGTCAGATGTTAGTACCTGCAGACATAGTACATCTTAGGTGATAATATGTGTAAAATTCAGTAGCCTTTAAAACAATAATTGGAAATACTGAATCTACCCAACAGTACTGTTACCATGTTTTTGAGGTATGTTTTCATACCTGTAATGCAGTTACAATACTGACATGTAGAGTCTGTGTGACAGGAGGTGAATAAAGCACTGCAACATGTACAGTCTGTGCTTACAGCAGTACTTCCCATTTCATGTTGCTCTTCATATGTCCTGAATCCATGTACCATGCCTGCACATAGCATCCAGGCTTACTTGGCCTTTGAACCTGTGCTTGGAGGTATGAAATGGGGTCAGGCTGTGCTTGTGTGGCTGGGACTTCAATCACTTTGTCAAAGAGGATGCATTTAACACTATTCAACTGCCCACAGCCTTCAGTCCCCTAGTCATAAGTCCCCTGAGACAAACACTGCTGCCTGGAAACGTAGTTGTTTAGATGAGTACCTTACTGGATGTTAGTATCTTCTAGGATTTTACTCTGCACTGTGAACTGGGCTCCCACAAACAGGCAAGTGTAGGAAAAGTAAGTAGGATTCACAGTGCATTTTCTCAGCTCAGTACAAATGTTTGGGACAGACAAGTCTGCACTGTGGGATGTTCAGCAATACACACCCTCCTTCAGGTCTGACATTCATGCAGCAAAACTGGAGTATTGCACCATTTATGGACCACAGAGTTGGACATTACTTAGGGTTTGTTGCAACAGCATGCTAATGATGGTATAGCTGGTCAGCTCAACCCTTGCTGGTAAATTGTTATCCACTCAGTGAAAAGTGTTGTATAAATTAGGCTTGGTGCTGATTCTGTCTGCATGCTGAAGGATCTCGTTGAGCTGTAGTATTTTATTATTTTAGTGAGAACAGGGTATGAAGCCAGATGTTTGCTTCAGCTGGATGCAAATATTCTTGCTCTGCCTGTGACATTCAGTAGCAGTTTGAGCCTGCTGTATGTTCTGGGCTGAAATCGTGCCTGCTGGGAGAGGCCACATGAGGCAGGGCGGGTATTTAGTCAACAACTGGTTGATTGCAACTCCTGTGACAAAAGGAGTCCGGATTAGCAGTTTCACTTGGCTTGTCAGAAGATGGGAGCTGATGAGATCACTGATCTAGCTGGAAAAAAATAAGTCAGCAGGGGGAAATTATCTCAGCCTCTTTGTTGACATTACTGTGGAAAGCAGTCGTAGAGTTGAGCGGCATACATTGTTATTTTTAATGCTGTCAGCTAGGAAAATTCATTGCACCTCCATTGTATCATATGTTATTGCAGGTACCGTTTTGGAAAGGGCAATTCCTGCGATATGATTCTGATCTCCTATGTACTATTTTTGCACAAGAGCAGTTCTTGAGACCTTGCCTGCACTGGCAGCAAGCTGGGATATGAATTTACAGCATCCTAGCTATTTCTTGTTAATTCATCTGGTGTTTGTCTCTGAGGATGATATTTCACTCCACTTTGAATGTGAATCAAGCTGTGCTTCACAGATATCCACAAAGAAAGCTGGTGCAACATAGTTTGTCCTCTATACATTCACACCCTTTTCCACAGGACACTAAATTCCTCTTGCAGACAAGCGCTCCAATTCAGTGGGGCGATTTCAAACTTAAATCAACCTGAATGGAACAACATTGGTGCAGCTGAACTGATAGTGTTACAGGGATGCAGCCATTACAGTGCAAGCAAAAACCTTAAATCAAAATACACACTTAACCTCTGAAATTCCATCAGAGCATGCTTCCACTTTAAATTTTCACCCACCCAAGGCTCCCATATATGGTTCCATGAGTCATTACCCATTTCAGACAGTCATTTGTGTCATCAGCATCAGGAAAAGATTTGGTTTCAAAAGTAACCTTAAAAACAAAAAGGCTACTTTCTGATCCCCACGATTCCTTTGGTTCCAGTGTAGACTAAAACAGATGAATTAGTAACCACGTGGGATCAGAAAACTTCAGCAGGAGAAGGGGCGGTAATGCCTGAGAAGGGAGAAACACCCTGTAGCCCAGCTTTGCCACTAGTGAAGTGTGCTCCCTCTGGAAGATGGTTTGATGCTTTATTGGTGTGGCAGTTAATGGGCACCATACATCCTGGTGCAGCACTCAGCCTCCCTGAGGGGCAGAACTGCTGTTATTAGTGTTTCTGTGCCCCTGCATTAAAATGGGATTAATAAAATCTATTGCTGCTGAAATACGACCTTCAGTTCCAGAAGGCTGGAACTTCACAGCCTGTAAGTGACATTTCACTCAGAGAGATTTTACTCAAGTATCAAACACATGCACAGACAAACCTTCAAAACAATAAGGACAAAAAAATATGAGACCCACAGTGTACTATTATTCATACTACTTTCATAGATGGGTAAAAGTGCAAAAAGAAGAACCAAAAGCCTCTTTCTCAGTCATTCCCCTTAATTTCTCTGGTGGAAGAAGTCTATTTGGATAACCTAAGCCTCATCTTACCACAATAAGATCAAAACTTCACATGATTTTAGTGCAAAATTGAACATACCTCTCACTTGTATTGCAAAAGCAGGGAGCAGCCCTTGTTTCAGGTAAGCACTTAAGCCAAGCAAATAGAGAACTGGTTTGTGACTCCAGTGACTAGAAGGTCACCTCACTGCCCTCTCACAGGCTCTAGGGCTGCTTGAATCCCTTCTCCTCCCTCTGCTTTGGTCTCACTATTTGCAGTCAGGAGCAGAGCCAGCACTAAGCCCGGGCTGCCCATGCCTATTCATGAAGGCCCCTTGCTCGAACAACCACTTAACAGGATGCATTTCTTTTTTCAGGTTTGAAAATGGTACTAAAAAAGAACCGTTTTAGTGCCTCGGATAAGTAGTATTTTAAAATGAGGTAAATGATTTGATAATTTTAAGGAAGAGAAAATTTTGATTTCGTTTTCACAACTGCCTACAAGTGCTTCTTTCTGATGTGTGCTCTGCATTGATTTTGCAGAGCATGTGTAATTGCAAGACTTGTTTCTGAAGGAGGCAAATGAAAATTTTTATAGAATTTTCAGCTACTCATAAAAGTGCTGTATTTAAGCTAAGCCTAATTTATTTGCTTTATTGGTAGTATTACTATTATTACCAGGTTCTAAAATTAAAGGTAGCCCATCTCTGGCTGAAAAACCTGTGAGATCCTCAGCATTAACAGTAATTTTCTTCTTCGTTTTCTTTGGCTACAGGAGTTAGAATATCTGTTCCCAGTCCTCTAACACATGGGAGGTGTATCTCCTAAATGCAGAGTAACAGAAAAAGAGAATTAGAAAAAAAAAAAAGTTTGATTCCCGTTTTGTCCAATACCTTTCTCCTATCCCTTTAACATTTTCCTTTGACCCTGAACTTCTTTTTCTTAAAACACTCCCAGCTTTCTGCGTGCTTCTTGTTAGCTCATGATTGTACAGCCTGACTGTAGGGCATGACCGGTGAATCATAACAGCAAATGTCAGCAGGAAAAGATCTCCAGTAGCCCATTAGCTGTTTGAGTTCATATTTATTATTTACTGAATGACCGTGAATAATGAACAAGTTGCTCTAAATGATTACAGATTTGTGGCTAAATCTCTATTAAAAAGGGAAAATCAGTTGAAGCAATTACAGAATTTATTTACAAGGAAAAAAATTGCCTTCGTCTCATTAATATTACATGGCGTAGATGTAGCAACAGTGAGAGAAATAGAGGTAATTGGTGCAAATTGATTAGGGATACAAAAAATGAAAACTCTGAAATGACAGAGAAGTGAAAGAAATTCTCTCAAAATGCTTCCATGGAGATATCTGCCCTAGTCTCTGTGACTTAGACTTATGTGAACATCAGCGAGTTAGAGTGTTGGAGATTGTTACCCACGTTGTGTTTACAGTCAGTATTTAGAGAGTTAAATTAGGTTAGGTAAATCCCATCCTAGCTAAATACAGCTAATCTTTTGACTACTGAGCCTAATTTGTGCTTGAGTTTGGGCCTAATTTTTTTTCTCGGAGGAAAGTGGATCAGGTCAGGAGTGCCACTGGTGCAAAAAGTCTGCAACTTTGTCATTTGGGCATGTCCTCCTAAATGTAAATGATAATTCTGTAGCTATCAAAGAAATGGACGTAGAAATCACAAACTGTACACTTGAAGGAAAATACCAGCTCCTAGTACACAGATTGTGTAGCAAACAACAAAAGGAACCTATCCTAAAATAGGAGAGTATCCAAATATTTTTCTCTTGACTTTGTGGAGCACACATGGTGACGCCTCTTCATGCATTTACTTGAGCAGCTCTCTAAATCAGATTCCATTTTAGGGTAGTCTTGAAGATTATGTAAGAGCAAATTGTGGTTTTATCTTTCGTGCTTGAAGAAGGAATGTGGTATCAGAAGTCATGTTATCAAGCATTATCCAAAGCCTTACACCTGTTAAAACATCATGTTCGGCATCATATTTAACTAGCTCTAATTTCCTTTCTTCATTGCAGAGTCAAAGGTTCTCCAAATTAATATGGCTATTTGAGTATTTTTAGGCAAGAGCCTATTAATGCTGATTTTTTTTTTTTTACAAAAACATGCTATAGCTAAAGCTCATGATGGAAGTAATTTGTAATACTCAATGACCTCATTTTGTTCTGTTTTGCTCACTCAGTGCTAATGCCTATGATGCCATGTGAAATTCGCAGACGAGCCTGTCTGCAGGACTCATGGGAGCCATAAATGGATTAAACCTCTCACTCCCTACTTTGGCAAGTGATCAGTTACATTTAAATAAAGGTCAGTCTGTCTTTACAAAGAACACACTGAAAGCAAGCTTAATAGCTTTCCCTACTGAGCCTAGAACATAACTATTTGAAGCATAATTAGCAACAGGGTGCCAGTCACTGATTGTGCTTTTTGCTTGATTTTATGTCTGGGGAGTTCCAGTATTCCCCATTAGCTTTAAGAGGGGGCACAGTGCTAGTTATCAAATTGACAGTCTTGACCTAGCCTCTGAAAGCAGCTGTAAAACATTCTTGGGGAAAATTAAGATGAATGCCAAAGCCAGGTCTGTAATACTGCTACAAATTGAACATTTGAGGTCCATGCCATGACTCTAAATAACAAAATAGGTAAAATATCTGATATACATGAGAGTGTTGACGTCATTACACTAAACACCAGGTGATAAGGAGATACACCAGCTGTCCTATTGTCTCAACTCATGAGCCCTCTATTGTGACTTCTTTATAAAATACTCCATACCTATTATTTTCAGCATAACAGAGTGACCAGCTCTGCCATCTGTCAAAACACAGATTTCAGGAAGGGTGGAAGGAATCAGCAACCGCTGCCCCTATAGTAGAAAGAAGGTGCTGACCACAAAAGGGTTATTTTGTCATGTTAATTAAATACTTGGCCTGTATGGGGCATTTAAGAATAAACATGGTTATAGACTCATAGCATCATAGAATGGTTTTGGCTGGAAGGGACCTTCAAGATCATCTAGTTCCAGCATCCCTAATATATCTTGTGGTGTTCCAGTTCTTCAAAACACTTCATTTGCTTGGAGTTTCTTGGCTTGTATTTATAGCCCTTGTAGCAAAAGTGAAAATTGTCTACAGGGGGAGAGAACAGAGCTGATACAGCAATTTTGGTACTCTGCAGACAGCCTGAAATTCTAAGAGAGATCTGTGAATTACCTTGAGCTTGCTGACTGGAACATCAGCTTCAAAAGTTCAGTGATTGCACTTCAGTGTTATCAGCAATTAATTTAGCACTGATCATTTTATCTAGTACTATCAGAGAAGATGGGTAAAAGCAAAACACAGTGGACTGACTTTTGGGAATTTCTGGAGGTAATCGAAGAGCAGACCAGAGAAGCAGACAAGTGACAGCAAAATCAGCAGAAGAATAAGGAGAGGGAGGAATTAAAAGGCAGCAAAGAGGCTGGGTTTATATGGAAAAGATCTCTTAAGTAAAGATGAACGTTATCATGAATTACTATGAGAAAATAATTCCATCTCACATTTTAGGTGTGACACAAAGACTATGTTCTGTTTATCTCTGTGTAAATCATCAAACTACGTTTACTTCAGCTCCTCTCACCTTGTAGATGGTCAATGGTTGCATTCCCAGCTCAGGTTCACTGCCAGAGAGCAGAGGTCTGTGTCCTCCAGATGCATCCTCACAACATAGAAACTGTAAGAGGAAGATGACCAAGGGGATTTAAATAAAAGGATGTACTTCTCCTGATTTACTTGCACTTTGGGGTTAAACATTGGATTTTAGGTCAACAGGTTTCCTTTTCCTTTTGTGAATGGTATATCCATTTAAAGAGTCAGTTAAATACATTTAAAAATATAGGCATTGCCAAGAAAGATAGGGCTGTATTTGGTTTTATAAAGTCTTAGATATATAAAGAAGACCAATGCCTTAAGCAGCTTCATATCAGTTTTACCACTCTCCTTCTCTAAAATTCATTTGTGCTTTTGTTTCATTTCTAGGATTACTTTTTCCTGATGGAAAATTTGTACAGGAAGTGGAGAAATCAGTAACTGATTTAATTGATAATTTTCAGCTTATGTGGAATTTTCATTTTTTACAGATTTTCTACAAAGCTAATGCCCTGCTTCCAGCATAGGCACTTCAAGGTCGTATTTCTTTGTTTTCACCACAGGTCAGATACTATCACCAGGAAAAACTAATTTGAAAGCATCTTCCATCACAGGCACTTGGAAATAATGAAACGAAACAGCCAAGCAGAGTAAAAAAAATCCTATTTCTTTAACCCATGAATCCTGTGCCAGCAGTGCAGAACTCTCCTCGAGCTCTGGCAGTAAGGTTTGCTGGGCAGGTAGCAAACGCACTTATGTGGTTTACACTTCCATAATCATTTCTCTCTTCTGCAGGATGTTTCCCTCAAGCACTGGTAGCATCCAGCTGTGTCTCCTTTGAGCCTTTTAGCATGTCCACATTACTTTTTTCTGTGCAATTCAGGATTTGAATACTTTAAACACTACCTTTGTTCTCTATTGTAGGTCATGGGTTGTATGGGACTTTTGAAATGTTGTCCTCCTGGAGAAAAACTAGAGAAGACCAACACGTTAAAGAGAGGACTGCAGCTGTATTTGCAGACTCCATGCTCTCGTTTTCTCTCACCACTGCCATGTACCTGGTCACTTTTGGAATAGGTGCCAGTCCCTTCACTAACATTGAAGCAGCCAGGATTTTCTGCTGCAATTCCTGTATTGCAATTTTTTTCAACTACCTCTATGTACTCTCCTTTTATGGTTCCAGCCTGGTGTTTACTGGCTACATAGAAAACAACTACCAGCATAGTATCTTCTGCAGAAAGGTACCAAAGCCAGAGGTCTTGCAAGAGAAGCCTGCATGGTATAGGTTTCTTCTGACAGCCAGATTCAGCGAGGACACGGATGATTCAGAGGAAACGAACACTTACGAGAGTCATCTTTTGGTGTGGTTCCTGAAACGCTATTATTGCGACTGGATAACAAACACTTATGTCAAGCCTTTTGTAGTTCTCTTTTACCTTGTTTATATTTCCTTTGCCTTAATGGGCTACCTGCAGGTCAGTGAGGGGTCAGACCTGAGCAACATCGTAGCGACTGCGACTCGGACCATCGAGTACACAACTGCCCAGCAGAAGTATTTCAGTAACTACAGCCCGGTCATTGGGTTCTACATCTACGAGTCAATCGAGTACTGGAACACCAGTGTCCAGGAGGACGTGTTGGAGTATACCAAGGGCTTCGTGAGGATATCTTGGTTCGAAAGCTACTTAAATTACCTTAGGAAACTCAACATATCTACTGGATTGCCGAAGAAGAATTTCACTGATATGTTGAGGAACTCCTTCCTGAAGACCCCTCAGTTTGCCCATTTTTCAGAGGATATCATCTTTTCCAAGAAATACAACAATGAAGTTGATGTTGTGGCCTCCAGGATGTTCTTGGTGGCCAAGACAATGGAAACCAAGAGGGAAGAACTTTATGACCTCCTGGAGACCCTGAGAAAGCTCTCTCTCACCTCCAAGGTGAAATTCATTGTTTTCAATCCATCATTTGTGTACATGGATCGTTATGCCTCTTCAGTGGGAGCCCCGTTACAAAACTCCTGCATTAGTGCTTTATTTCTGCTCTTCTTCTCTGCATTCCTGGTGGCAGACTCTCTGATCAATGTCTGGCTCACTCTAACTGTTGCCTCAGTTGAATTTGGAGTTATAGGTTTTATGACCTTGTGGAAAGTGGAACTAGATTGTATTTCTGTGTTGTGCTTAATTTACGGAATCAATTATACAATTGACAACTGTGCTCCACTGTTATCAACCTTTGTCCTGGGCAAAGAGTTCACAAGAACTAAATGGGTGAAAAATGCCCTGGAAGTGCATGGGGTAGCTATTTTGCAGAGCTACCTCTGCTATATTGTTGGTCTGATTCCTCTTGCAGCTGTGCCTTCAAATCTGACCCGTACACTGTTCAGGTGCTTGTTTTTAATAGCATTAGTCACCTTCTTTCACTGCTTTGCCATTTTACCTGTGATACTGACTTTCCTGCCACCTTCCAAGAAGAAGAGGAAAGAGAAGAAGAATCCTGAAAACCGTGAGGAAATAGAGTGTGTTGAAATGGTGGATATGGATAGCACCCGAGTGGTTGACCAAATTACAACAGTCTAACTTGATTTGTTGGTTGCTTTTTTTACACTAGGTCTTACTGAGAACAAAGAAAGAAACCAGTACTGACTAAATGTGTGGGGACAGGAAGGAGACTGGAGGTTTTCCCTGCCTTCCTCTAAGCTAAATCCAGGAATATTCAAAATTACGGGAGAAATTAAAAATAAATTAAAAAAAAAATAAAAAGAGCCGGGGTATTGTACCTTGCTCAGTTCCTATAAACAGGTAATATGGGAGAATTTGCACACCCATGCAAAGAGACATCTAAATTTTAGATGCATGAAGTAAGATCTAATGGAAGAAGTTGGGTTCTTAAGCAGTCGTCTGCATCACCTGTACTGCAGATGCTGCAATTATTGTGGCTAAACCAAATCATGTTGAAAGGTCAACTGTCAAGGCTGAAGTAGAACTAAATGTTCGCTGGATGTAAAGGCTTTACAAACTTTCTGCACAGCAATAACTCAAGTCAGTGAGTCAGCTCTTATAAGTCTTTGCCATCACATTTAATTTTTCTTTTCTCCCCTAATCTAAACATTTATGCAAGACTATATAAAAGATAGCAAACTGTACTGGGAAAGAAGGCAGTACACAGCAACCAAGTGCTTTCCAAACACTTTTATGTTATGAATCACTTTTTTTTTTCCTAAAAATATCATTATTTTTAAATGGAAATCATCCCTTGTAACATTTTTAATCATGGTTTTATAGCTGTTTCTTTTCCTATAAAAACAAAAAAGAACAAAAAAAAAGGAACAAAAAGATCCATGTGACTCTGTCACTCTAGAAAATATATAATTCTATTTTATACATGTCTTGCTACTAGTTAAACATGTAATCTGCTTTACCAACTGTAATTTTGTTAGCACTCTACTAAGACATGTGAGTGGATCTAGCAGCAGACAGAAGATGGTGTACTGAATATTTCAGCACCAAAATCCATGATACAAACCTCAAATACTAAAATGTCATCACGAAAGTGAATGTTAGGGCTCTTTTAGTGAGAGCCTATTTCAGGCCATTCACTGGTAATGCACACTAAGAGGATTAGTGGGTAGTTTTACATAATGTATAACTTAATCCCCCAATCTTCCTAGAGTACCTGTAAAGCAATAGACCTTGTAGCTATGGACTCTTCCAGGAGACAGGAGACAGTAAGAGTTGTGTGGAACAAACTGAAGGTTGGGACTGGGGTTTAGCAGCACCAAGTTTAACAATGTCCCAAAGAGCCCATATCTAAAAGGCCTATGGAAAACATCACATCTGAGAGGGAAAAAAAAAAAAAAATAAGAAAATAAGAAAAAAAAAAAAAAAAAGAAAAAAAAAAGAAAAAGAACTTTAAAAGAATATTACTGAGTCTCTTTGGAGCCGTGAGTTCTAAATCAATAATTCTGTCAGCATCTGTGATGTGGAGTAATACAGATAAAGCAGCATCTCTTCCCTCCTCCGCCCCCTCCATCCTTAAGAGCGACAGGCTCATTACTGCAAGGTTTTATCATGTGGTTGAACCCTAGTGGGGTTATGTAAGCCAATTCTGTAGGTTTTGCTGAGAGTATTCTGACCATACATTGCCTGTGAAAACCCAGTAGCAGGAAGCTGGCCTGGTGTGTCAGGTGGTTTCATGTGGACTGTTGCTTTGTGGTGCAACATGAATGTATTCCAACCAGATTCCCTTTTGCAGCTCATAAGGAAATTAAGAATACTTGAAAAGTTTTCAGCATTTGGCACAAAGTTTGCTTCAATGACAGTGTCTGGAGGGGAAGGGGTATTGCAAGAGCCATGGTGCTTGGAGCACTGGGAGCACCGTGGCTCAGGAGGCTGCCTGTGGTACCTGTATGGTCACTAGGACATCTGTGGTCACAAACACAGGATGTGCTTCATTGCATGAAACGTCTTTTTAGCATCCAAATCCCAGTGACCCCAAAATGCCCTGTGCAAAACCTGCAAATGCCACCTACTGAATATTAATTTTCGAGCAAAGAGATACTTCTGACGCATCCTTCCTAGCAGAAAATAAGATAACCAGATATTTTGCCCTGAAGCAAAATGTTACATTCTCACTAGCAAAACAAGTCAGCAGTGCAGCTGGCAACATTTACTTTCCCCTGGATGAGTCCCTTCCCTAACTAGAAGAAAGGAAGCTGTGTCCAGGAATGCACAGGCTCTTTGCTTAAGTAAACAACAGTTGCTTCGGTAGCAGCTGGGAAGCTGTAACAACTTCAGCCTTGGCAGAGCACAGGAGGACACCTTGAAGACAGCCAAATGAATGTAAGTCTAGAAAAAGGATCTGTTTCCCCTGTTTTCTTTAGACTCAGGCTTGGGGCTATGTTTTCCAGCCAAAAAAATATTCTTTAAATATACTTCACTGTAGATTTTCTATGATCGTCAGTATGTTGTTTAAATACCAGTCACCCTGTCCCCTGGCTGTTCAACGGGCAGCTGCAGTGGCTTTTAAACTTCTGAGGGCATTAACAAATTAGCTGAGAGTTACAGTAGAATTGCAATTCCTCTGCAGTAATCAACTAACTTGTGGGACATTTGGAAATGGTACATGTGTCAAAGAGGTTGTTTGTACACTGCCGAGAGGAATACATGGCAAACACTGATTTTACACCTCTGCTATCCCTCATGCTATCACTTGCAAACAGTAGATGCCAAGATAGTTACCATAAACCTCCTCACATCTAATTGCAGTGCATAGACAGGAGCATCTTTAAAGAGATGTCCAAAGACAAGCTTGCAGTTTCACAGATCTCTTATTAAATCTCACCATGTGAGGCCTTCAGAGATCTTCAAGAAAGGTGATAAAACCAGGGATAAAATTACTTCTCTATCTCCAAACCTGTCAGAAAAAAGATGTGGAGGCATTCCTGTGACAAAGTGCTGCAGAAGAGACTTGAGTGCCTACGGAAGGCAGGGTGAGAAGTCATGCAGTCCATGCCCTTGCCCCCAGGGCAGAGCCAACATTTAAATAATTTCTGAAGGATGTTTGTCCAGCCCATTCCTAAAAGTCTTTTTAAGGGCAGATTCCTCTCCCAGCAGTTCTCCCCCAATGCCATGTTACCCTCTCCAGTAACCAGTAACTCCTGCTAGACACTCAAGACTGAGATGGAGAAGAGGAGCCATGTCCCTCCCCACACAGGGATAGGACAGGCAGGAGACTGGAGCATCCCCAAAAGAGAGGAAACCCAGAACAGAGCCAAAACCAATTAACATACATTTTTCACTGTGTTTCACATCAAGCTGCCATTCTGTTCCCCACCTCCAGGGTTGGCAAGGGTACAGCCACAGAAGTGTCCAAGGTGCACTCAGCCCAGGCCCGTGAGACTTCTGCCTGAATCCTGATGTGTCTGAGGGGTGCACCAAATGCTCCTTCTCTGCAGGTAGCTTGAATACCTCAACATGAACCATGTTCTCAAGGTTTCAGACTATGCTAAGCCACTTTGGCCTTCATCCCCTTCAAGTTTTTTCCTCTGGAGCAACTATCTTCACCAAAGTCAATGGATGTCCCTGCGCCGATCGATTCGTAGGTGCAGATGCAGCACTCTGTTCTCAGTCCAAAGCACTCCCAGTGGCCAACTGTGCATAAGATTTTACCCTTACTGGTGAACCTCCAGTTTGGAAGACTACCTAGGCTTAAGCAGATTTTTGTCATACTCTTAAGTGGCTTTTTAGCCCAGGTATCACTGTGGTTTTGTTTGCAATATAGATAATCCAACTTTTTTATAAATTCAGTTAGTAGAACAGAGTATTATACACTGTCAGGCACTGACTAAAATCTAACAGTGAATGTTTTAGCTAAGGCTAACAGGACTGTGTAGGACTATGGCTCACTGAGCACGTATATCTTCTACAAACAGTAAAATTCCCATACAGTAAAGTATGGTGTACAATATATTTTTACTACAGGGTAAGCATGGGGGGAAAGAGCCAACCTACGTGCATATGGCCCTCAAGATCAATCCAGTTTTCTTGCAATATAACTTCTGATGTGTTAGCATAAGTCCACTTTCAATTTACAATTACTCTAACTGGAGAAAAAAAAAATAAAGAAAATTTGTTATAGCTGGAATAACTATACCATAAAAATAAATTGATGAAGACAGAATTTTCTGCCCAAAGCAAAAATGTGGAAGTGTTCTACTTAGATTAAGATTAGAGCAGGAAATGTTGAGAAAAACCTGCCTGTCAAAGAAAAAGAGCTTCTTTTCCAAAGACAAGCAAATACACTTATCGTGGTCAACTGCATGAACCTGGAGGGAATAAAGTACCAGAGTGGCCTGAGGTTGTGTTGAGTCACGAGGGGATTCACATCTGCTCTCAGAAGCCTTCTGAGCCAGCACTGAATTCAAGTAAAACATGTACTGTAAATTGAAAGGTGTACTTTTAAATGCTTTTTTCTAGGCTGACTGTCCTCCTGTGAGCCATGAAATCCCACATCAGCCAACACCTTTATTTTTATTCAAAGGGAAAACAAAACTAGTTTTGTGCTGGCACGACTGGGCAGAGATCAGGGGAGTCCAGAAGGAAGACTGGCTTCTCTGAAAAACAGAGAGCCAGCAAGGCAAGTGAGTTGTGGGAGAAGACCTGGTGACTTCAAGACTTTGCAAAGTGGTGGTTTTTCCCATTAACTCGGGAAGCAAACAGCATGTTCAGGGAGACAGGCACAGGGAAGGGAAGCCAAGTCAATGGGAGTCACCTCTGGGTTTGCTGTGGACTCCAGTTACAGCAGCTCCTCTGGCATGGTTGGGAACTGTCAGCAGGATGGGAGTGTGGGAGGGGCAGGGACAGCACTGCTGTGTGGGCACTGGGGATGCCAGAGATGGGGCTGTGGTGGAGCCATTTCTCTTTTCCCCATCCCACAGCCCTGCCCGGGGGTTCCCAGGGTGTGCAGCCTGCAGAGAGCATCAGCTCCCATGCAGGAACAGCTCCTCACAAGTCTCACTCTGGCAGCACTGCTGGTGGGTTTTGCTGAACCAGTGCTTGCGTGGCAAGGCACAAGCCCTGTAGGAAACCACTTTCTGGAAGCTCTTGGTTAGAAATAATTACCCAGAGCCTTTTCCTCCCCTGCCTTTGCACATGTTAAAACACTGATTCATAAAAATCAGATTGTACAATTTAGTATGTAGGGACAAAGTATTTCTTCCATGGCTTTATCCCTACATTTATCACAAAAAGTTCTTGTCATTTATTTTCTTATAAATATTGTGAAATAAGTAAGCCTTTCTGGGGTACACACAAGTCTGATGAGAAGGAGGTGGGGAGGGGGAGTCCCCCTTCTCCTTCCCCTTCCCAAAGGTAGGAAGCATCTTCCAGCCATGGCCAGGCACTACACCATCACTGCAGGGCACCCCCAGTGACCCCAGCTCAGTGGAGTGAGGAGGGCAACCTTACCCCCCCTGCCCAATCTTATCAGAGAACAGGGAGAAGCTTTAGCTCCACATTGTGGTGGGGATGACCCCCAGGAAGCCCTTGTGAAACCCATCCGCTGCCAGGAAGGCTCAATGGCAAACTCCTTGTTTGGTCAGGATTTTTTTTGAGAAAGAGATGGCAAAAGTATCCCAGGAGGGCATTTGAACACAAATTCCTGTCTATGGTGCGTGGGTTGGAGCAGAATGGCATGCCCTGACATGCCACCCCTTGCCCTGCTGTCCTGGCACAGCTTCCTGCCTGGAGAGAGGGCACCTCAGCATCACGTGCGCCTGCCTGGGGCAGCCGCTTCTCAGGCACAAATTGTTCTGATGTCGTTGGCATTCTGCAAGTCATTACCTTTTTTTTAATTTTGGGGAGAAACAAACAAACAAAACAAGATCGGCAGAAACAATTCTAGATTATTTAAGCTCCAAGAAGTCTTAATCTGTGCATCAAATAAATGGCTTGCAAGATGTCAGGGGTTTTCGTTTAGGCTTTTTTTAACCTATTTTTACTATTTTTGTATTAATTTAGGGGAAAAATTGTATAATGAATCTCAATGTATAGCATAAGCCTAAAATAAAATGGCTGTCTCTCTCTTTGCTTCCTGTGCTCCCAAACTGCTACAGAAATCCCATGCCATCACCAGTGCAACCAACTGATTTTCCTGGCCTAACCCAAATAATCAGGATGAGCATGCTCTCCAAGTCCCCACAGAGAGGGGTGGTGGAGTACTTCAGGGGCACCTGCTCAGCACAGAGCCAGCGATGTCCGCAGCATCATGGGCATGCTGCTTTTCCAGGAGCTCCTCTTGTTCCAGACTGCACACTGCTCAGCAGCAAGCATGGGGAAAAAAAAACCACTTCACATCAATTCATTTCCATGGTATTGGGATCTAAGTGCTTTTTGGGGGTGTTCTGGATAATCCAGCCACAGAACCCCAGCCTTGGCAGGCAAACCAACAGCTAAGGCAAAAATCTGAATCTGATGTGATCAAAATTACAGGTTATTTCCTCAAACAAGAACCAGACCTGAGATCTGGTAGGTAGGACTGAAGTATTACTGTTGAACAGAAGTACTGCAATTGAACAGAATTACTAAAAATTTTCTTAGCAAGACCTTACCATCCACAGACTTAGAAGCCCCATCATCACTGAGAGACCCACCTCTCCCACCAGCAGAACCACAGCTGCTGCTCCAGGTTCTTCTGATGACTGTGCCCAATCATCTTCTTCCCATGCCCAAGCAAATAACCCATTTACACTTCTTCCTTATGTTTTGGAGAAGGGGAGCAGCATCCCTACAGGCCCATTTGGATCAACTGTTTCAAAGCAGAATCAAGCCACTCTACCAGGGGACAGGGGTGACAGCTACAGGTGCTCTGTAGGAATGAGATATGCATCACTTTACTGTAAAATGCAGGTGACCAGACCTGATCCAAAGTCACTGCAACAAATAGCAGGGGTTTTTGGCTAGCAAGGACTTTCAGCCACTTCAGTTTAATGGGAAGTTTGGGTCTGCAATTTAGAGGTGATTCCTGTCACCTGTTATGGCTCCTGGCCTTGTCCCTTTCAGTCATTCTTTCTCACATCACCTTAAATTCAGAATCCAGAAGCACTGTTGCCAAAAATTCTGTCTGAAACTGAAACTCAAATGGTATCAATTTTTCTCATTGCTAGTGTAGTGTAAGAGAGGCTATGTCTTAGCATCACTCAGGAACTCAAAAAAACAAAAACCTGTACCAGGCTAGTATTCCTCATTTTTGTTAGCAAGAGCTCCTTCATGCAAATTTCCAGCAATCTAATTTACAAAATTCAGGCTTTCCAAATGTGTAATCAGCACGTTTTATTCTGAAAGTTCATCTGTACATATACCTTCAAAATAAAGGCATGTTAAATCTGATTTTTAGCTTATCAAGGAATACAGTTCAGCCCAACAAATGTTCATGAGCAGCATGTCTGAATTCACCATGCAATTCTTACACTGCTGCATACAAGTCAGAATATTTTCACTCCCAAATACCACATTTCCTTATTTATACAACTAATTTTCACACAGAAACTAGGCAGGATTGTGGACCCAAACTGATTGTGGATTCAAAGCAGTGAAGTGTGTTCATGTTTACATTCATCCTGTAAATATTGCTTAAACTTGTAAACATTAATGGCAATATAGAATTCATTGAGAAGAACAGGATTTTTTTTGCTGACTTCAGCTTACAAGCAGAATATAACTGAAATATGTGCCAAGCACTGGCTAGAAAGAACCAGGAAATAACACGTTCAACAGTCCATTAGCAGAGAAAAAATTCTACTTGAAAATTTATACGTATGAGAAATGTAAGAATCATGTTAAAGGCCTTAGCTGGGTATCCAGACTATACATAGCATTTGTTATATATGAATGCAGAATATTCCATTCTGATTCTTTTTTGGCCACATTGAATCCTCTGAAATATGCTCTGTTCTGTGAGGAGGCATACTTTTGAGCAAAACTGACATTTATCTTCTTAGAAATTACCAATTTGCACAGGTGAAGTTTGCTGGAAACAAAATTTTAAATGTATACAAACAAACTGATGCCAGAAAACACAATTTGTAAAAAATATGCCTTCACATACTGATTATATTTCATAATAAGCAATCTGTTCCCTGATGCTACAAGTAAAAAAAAATGTTTCTATTTGTCAGCTATATTCAGGAAAATGAGATGCCCCACTAATGTATATATAGTGCATACACCCCCATACCAATTATGTATTTCTTATACGCCCAACACAAGTTGGCTCTGTATAAAGAGGAGGAAAAGCCAACCTAGAAAGGGAGTTGAAAGCTGGTAGGAAGAATAGTTTATCTGCACTGAGATTAGTAATGGATCAGCAGGGGAGGAGCAACAGAAAAGTTTGGTAAGGAGTTTAGGAACAAAGAAACTGGCTGCAGAAATGCAGAGCTGTCAATAAAACTCAGATTTTATTGTGTCAGAAGGATGAGAAAGAAATTATATAAAAACTTCTGAGTTGCAAAGGGAAGGAAGGTCTAAGCTAGTTATGAGACTGAGAAAAGTCCTAAGAACATATGTAAGACTAGCAGCTGTAATGTATATTGAGGGTGTTTAATAAAAGATATGATCTGTCCATACAAGGAAAATTTAAAAAAAAACCACTGCTTCTTAATTATATTATTTCAAATATAGATTCAGTACTTCATTGTTTTGGAATAAAAGGAGGATATCATTCATAATCTAATCTAGAGCCCAGAGCTGGAGAATTTAACATGATAGATGAACAGTATCATACAGAAAAAGAGATTGGTCATGGATTCTGACTCATAACTTACTTAAAAATGACAAATTGGCCCTCACTATTTTACTGCAGTTCTTACTTAGAGAGGAGCAGCTGACTTTAATGTTCTGAAATAGCCATACCTTCCTGACAAAATACTTAACGTGTTGGAAGGATTTCTTTTCTTTTCATTTGAAGATACGATCAATTTTCTCTCTGGATGAAGTGAGCCCTCAGGCACCTAACCTGCAGCAAGAAGTGGGAAATTCCAGCTCTCTTAAGGTGATTCCTGATTCAAGGACATCCATCTGCAATTGAATCTCCCTTTTCTTTCCTCTCTGCCTGCTATTGCAGGCTGCTCCAAACCTGTCTATTGACAGTTTTACCAACCAGTATATTGTACCCCTCTTTGCAAGAGAGGTGGGGTTCTGCCAACCATCTCCTGGTGTTGGCTCCAGAGGCAGTGGCCACATTATAAATTTCAGGATTATTCCTGCTCATTAGCCCCTCTCATGGAAGCCTTTCTGTCAGTATCTTGGATCCCACTGGAAGAGTGGTTACAACAGCTGTCACAGGACAACCAGCAACATTTTGCTGGCCTGCCATGGCTCTGATAACGCACAAGTGACATAACGTTATTGGACCTAGCAAGGAGAAGCAGCCAAAGCTCACTGTCAGGGCATCATATGATATTTAATATCACCATCTGTGAGGATGTTTGTACAGCAGATTTATTACATGGAACATGCAGAAATAGGGAGGGGAGAGGAGAGAGAATCTCAATTAAACTGCTGGTTCAGCACTTTCCAAACCTCTCCATCAAAGGAGGAGTTCTCGCCTCAGTCAGTGGTGATACCAAACCTGAAAAATCTCATTTAAAGAAAAAGATTAAAAGAATTTGGCTTAGAAAGGGGAAATGTGGAGCAGTGATATGTGACTTCAGAATTATGGATAAGACTGCTAACATCAGTGAGTTCATTTTTTTTTGCCCAGCATATGCTTCAAAGCCAGAATCTCAGAATACAAAATGTTTGAAGTGAGAAGCAAATAATAAATTCATGGAGAACATTTCACAGGTAGAAGTGACAAATACATATTGGAAACTCTAAAGTCAAAGGAGACAAAAAAATCCACTCAGATGAGAAATGCCTAGATTTATTGTAGACAACTCCACAAAAACCTGAACAGAAAATCTCCTAAATGTACTCACAGCCCAGGAGAACTCTTCAGATGGTCTGTTCCAGCACCAGATCAAAAATAAGGTAAGAGGTCTAAATGATTGACAACTACAACCAACAGAGCTTTAAAGTGAGGAACCTGGGTAGGGGAGAAATGGAAAAATTTTTGAAAAATACTTTCATGAAATGTTTACTCTTTGTGTTCATCAGCACCTCTCCACAGACTTCTCACTACTTATATCTAATAACCTTTGTTTAAAGCACCACCCAGCACATTCCAGACAACTGTTCTCCCCTTCCCATGGAAGCCAAAGGGTGAGTTTCATTTTGTCAGTCTGCTTTCAAGGCAAATGATCCCTTGACAGTGTCTGGGTGACAAAGGATCTGAGACACAGAGGCAAGCACAGACCAGAGCAGGAAACCCATCCCTGAGTCATGGCAAGGCAAAGCATTGTTCCTCCTTCATCAGACAGCTGTGCAAAAGAGGGCATTCCAATTTCTAATGTACTTTAAAAGCTTGTAAGAAAAATTTGCCTCTGTGGTAGACAGAGGTTTCCCTAAGCAGTAGATGAGCTGTGGATGCTGTCCAGGTGCTTTCCCAAATCTTAGTAGCCCTCAGCCTTTGGCTTCATGCCACACAGCCCCTCTGGCACTCATATGGCAAGTTTTATTGAAAGCTTTGGTGAAAACGACTTTGTTCACAACAAACAAATCTTTTTAAATATGATCTCTTCTATTCTCCCCAGAAGGTTTCCACACCTGCCATCTCTATTCTCTGTTAGTACAGCTGGAAATGAAGGTGGCCACAGCAGGAGGGAGAGAAGGCAAGCAAAAGTCCCATCATTTCAGTTAAGTGGCAGCTAGCTTTGTGAGCCTCAATTACCAGTAATTTTGTGAGCTTCATTTTCCAGTACCAAATTTTTAAAAAGGTGCTCACTAAACTCCCAAGCCAGGAAGAACTATGGATTTTCAGTATACTCCAAGCAGAGTATAACCACTGTATTGAAACCATGTTGCCCAGTGGAAATAAAGCATTGGGAAGGGGAGGAGAGATGAATAGATTTGCTGGATTTGAAATTTTCAGCAGAGAAGACTGGGTTTTCTTTTTTTAAAGGAAGTTCACACTTTTGCCTTTGTTCTGAAAGGAGAAGTCTTCAAGTCTGACAAACTCAAAGCACATAAAATCATATACAAAACCTTCTGTTGAGGAGAGGAGAGGCCAGACGTGAGCTGAGAAAAGATACCAAGGCAGTAGCAAATGCAAACAAATAGCAAACATTGCACTTCTATGGAAACACAGATTTGAATGCATAATTGGATAAACGTTACCAAAAATCTCCTGGTGCAAGAAAAATAAAGTCAGGGAAAGACTGTAAAAAAAAAACATTTCTATGATTTTTAACTTCTTTTTATGGCTTATTTGTAAGGTCACCAGATCCCTGTTTTTTGCACTCCATTCAAAACTGTAACTGGTTTTTTTAGACATAATCATCATAATTTTTAGACATATTAATGAGTTATCATTAATATACATTCAGCCATCGACCAAATACAAACCATACTCAGGTGGCCAGCCATAGATCTTAAGTAGTCAAAGGTCATTCTTTACAGCTACACCCACTCCTAAAATACATATAAAGTACACCCATTTCACAGAATAATGGGAAAAATCTATACAAAATTCTAACCTATGTGAAAACAATTTGCTTTAAATAGGCCAAACAGCTTTGAAAAATTGTTTGCAGTAAATACTTTTATAAGTTCAAAATGTGAAGGTAAAGTACTCTATTCAAGCCTTTTGAAGAGAATGAATGTGAAAAAGCACATGGAGTGCAATTTAAAGAAGCAAGCAAGCAAATCATGACCAGAGAATGTCTATAAAACCTTGCCAGTTGACCTTCAGTGGGTGAGGATGGTAAGTGGTTTGGAGAATCAGCATTTCATCAAGTGGTTGAGTATATTTTTACCCTTTTCAAATATGAACCAGCTCATCAGGTAAAAACTGATCATGCAAGGTTTGTCCATTTGCCTGCTCTCATTGAGCATGAAAAAAAATCATATTCCTAAATGAGCCTGTGGTTTCTGCTGACTTTGGTTAATTCCAGTATGTTTCTGTTAACCACTAAGGGGACAAAAAAAAAAAAAAAAAAAAAAAAAAAGAAATAAAAGTGCTCCAGACCTTTATTACTTTTCCTTTGCTCAAGAATCTATCCTACACCTCCCATTACCTTCTCCTTTTGCTCTGCCAGACCTCTCATGAAATTCCCTAATTTTGGCCAGTTGACTCAAGTGCTCCCCTAATACACTCTTGCAATTGTAAGTACTCAGGGGTTCCACTAAAGGGGTGGCTGGATGCAGCTTCAGGACTAATTGTATCCTATGACTTAGAGAATTATGCATCAACAGCTAAAAGGACACAATTACAAGGTGAACTATTGTGACACACACTGTGTAATGTCATACAATCAAATGCAATGTTTAGTAAACATGAACCTCTTTGTCATTTTGTATTTATTTATACAGGTTTAAAAAAAAAATAAAAATAAAGCACACATTTAAAAATATCCCTTTGTCCACTGTGTCTCAGCAGCATTATGCAACTTCCCATTGAGGCTGATGGGAAGGCAATGACTTGGTCAGTGCCTGGGGAACTAGACAGTGACTAGCAAGGAATAATACACAGTTCCTGTTTGCATTGGATTATACCTGCAAAGAGAGGGATACAACCTTCCAGAGAGTGAGGGAGAGAAAAGGAACAGCTCACCTGGCATTTGCTAGGAGCTGCCTAGGTGGGAACACCGAATTTCTGCAGTAGTAGGAGCCTAAATTAGGTCACTGCCTAAAGGGCTGCACTTTTCCAGCACCGTGCCAGTAATGAAATACCAAAGGGTTTCTAATTCCTGGACTCCTCCCTCGGCTACAAAGTCTGGGGGAAAAAGGAAAGGGAAAAAAAGTCTTCCACTTACAGTTGGAGAACTGATAAATCTCTGGCCTGCCCTCAAAACAGGGAGGTGACACAGCTGTGCAGGGAGCTGGGTCCTGCCAGTTTGCCCAAGGACCCCTGGGTTATCCCACCAAGTCTCTGTAACACACAAAGGCTCTGCTTTGCAGAACTCCAGCAGGACTGTCCCCCTCTCCTCTGGGAGTGACAACATGCCCTTGTCTTTCTTCAGAGGAAGGTTCTCTGGCACCTTGCCCTCCTGCAATGCCACCCTCCCCTCTCCTTGCTTGTTCTCATCCTCATTTATCTCACAGACACACACATAAGAGATTCCTATGCAAAAGGCTGATCTCAGTCCATTCCCCTACAGCCTAAGCCAACACGACTTCCATTGGCAAAGGAAAGTAATCTGCAGTTCTGGCAAAATTACCATTTTTCCCCTTTCCTCAGTACACCACAAGAAACAGAGAAAGATGATCTAATGACAGATATCCAAAATACTGCAGAGGGAACAAAAGCCAAGCATGCTACTAATTTTTACAAATTATGTGCTGTGAGTTTAGTGTAAGTACAATGAGTGGAGAGGGCATATCATTATTTTTTACAATGATTACAGAATCATAGTGGATTTTGTGGTAGCAGTTTTGGTCTGTGGTTTGAATACAAAGCAATTACAATGTCAAATGGCACTATTTTGAATAAAGAGAAGTGTTTCTGAAATATAATTGTGTTCAAATTCCAGAGTAACTGTGGTACAATAGGAAACATCGGGTCAAATTTCAAATCCATCTCTACATTTGCATGGGTGTGCATGCTCACATTTGGTGCACTCAGTGGTACTCTTAGCAGACACACAAGGGGGAGATCCCACATGGGCTATTCAGGGCCTGCTCCATTCAGTGTTTTCACTACTACCAGCATGGATAGCACACAAAAGAATGTATTATTAAAGCATTGTCCACCTGAGCTGGGAAGAACTGCAGAATTCTGAAGGCTGAGAACAGAATCAAAACACACTCAGACCATTCAAAGAAGGAATGATGTGAAATCAACTATAAGAAATTCAGAAAAGCCAGGTCCAGAGGGGAAAGAGAAATCAGTGGTGCAAACACAAAGTATGGAAAAACTGATTAAGCAGCAATTTTGCAGAAGAGTATCAGAGATTGCACTTGGTCACTGTTTCACTGTGAATAAAAACTGTGGCAATACTACAAAGCCACCACATCTAATCCTTACCCAATTTATTAAAAGAATCACATACAGAAGACATAGATGACTTTTTTTTTTTTTCTGTTCTCCTTAGAGGAGATGAATCTTCAACTGAACACTGTGGGCATGACCCTTGGAAAGAGTACGGAACGAAATGAGAACGAAAAGTCAGAAAAATGCACTTTCTTCAGGAAAGCCTGCTTATTCTAGGAGAGATGAATTTGAGAACCACAGTAACACTTTTCTGTATGAAAAGGGTATATAAGAGGAGGTATCAAATGTTGCTTGTGTCCCCTGAAGGTGGGACAAGACACAATCAGTTTAATTTGCAGCAAATATAAGCCAATTTGTATATCCTAATTCCAAGAATAGGCATGCACTGGGAATATGCCTAGGCTGGCTGTGGGACCACATTTAGCAGGGTTTAAAGAACAGGTTACACAAAAAACTGCTTGAAACAACCTAGATATTGATTCAGCCCCTTTATTTACAAAAATCCAGTGTTTTCCAAATCAAGCATGGTATAGTAATTTAGGTTGCCCCAAGCTATGTCCCTTCAAATTGGCTCAGATTGTGTATTCAGAAACAGAGGCACCTTGAATTGCTTGTCATGTTACTTAGCATAAAAGCTGGATTCCTGGCCTGTAGAGGCTGGGATGTGTTCAAAAAAATGAGAGATTTATGTATCTATAGCTAATACTTTTAAGCACGGCAATTTAAAATTTGTAGCAATTCAGCCACAATAAGTGGAGAAAATGTGATGTCTTCTGCTGTTTCCTGATGCACTGTAATATGTATCTGTGAAATTCAAGCTCTTTAGCTCACAGAAAATCTCTGCTGTAAAACATTCAGTGAGAAGGGTCCATGAAGTACAGAATAACAGCAGAAGAAAGAGACAAATTAATTTGCTGGATAGACAATTATTGGAAGCTTAGAAGACAAGGAATACCAGATTAAATACTTTCTGCATTTCTTTCTTGCGGATCAGTCCTTCGGTGTTTAATGAGTTCCTATCGGTCTATGCAAATAATTCACAATGAATAATTTATCTGATAATTTTTCTGTTTGTGGGATATCTAAAAGCAAATTGGTTTCCCCTCACATATTCATTATTCAAAATTATATTAATACAGCCTTCGGTGAGTGTGTTTTCACTGCAGTTGCTTTGCTCCACAATTCAGTTTTCATACTGCCTGCATGTGGCAAGGGTCCCACCAAACTCCTCTTGTCCTCAGGGCAAAGATTCCTTCAGGATGAGTTAAGGTCCTGATTTCAACAGGCTCTGTGGGATATCTCTCTGTCCACTGATGCCATGGAGGGGGCTAACCTCCTAATCTGAGCATCTGGATCTGATGTGGGCATCTGGATAGGCTGGCCAGTGGGAATTACTGCCAGTGTTAAATTAAGGACCCTCTTGAGCTCCCACTTTCCAAATTAACTGGCTAAAGAGAAGAGAGATCACTGAGGGAGAAAAAAGAAGAACTCCTCCAGGCATACCATTTCTGCTGTTAATGTTCCCTATCTCTTTCATTGGCTGTTCTTAGTCAACATTATCATAGAATTATGGAACACTTGAAGCTGTTAAATACCTTTAGGGTCATCCAGTCCAAGTGTGCATTACATGCACGCTTGCACTTGGTTTGCACACAACAGGTAGGCAAAGGATTATGACCTTAGTTTTGAATCTCATTTTAAGAGTTCCTTCTTGAAGGAAATTGCCACTATACTTGAAGTGTCAGCCATTTTGGGTACACTCCATGGAATTCCTTCTGCTCCTTGGAAGAGAGAATTAAAGGCTTGTATGGAGAACTTTCAATTCACCTCTGCCATGATGCTTAGGAATGCCAGACAGACCAGCTAACACAGCAGGCATTGTTCCTGTGGTGTAAAACACTGAGAATGCCAAATGATGACAGAGAACTGGCAAGGTCCTTCAGCAAGCAAATATTGAATAGGAAAGAAAGCTTGAACTGCAGTTGTTTTTCCAGATGCAGTCAGATATTTTGATTATATAGAGGCAGTTCTATAAATTTTCTCATGACTTCCATGCAGACAGTTAAGGGGTTTGGTAACAGAACACAATGAAATATTTGTGTTGCTTGAGGCACTTGACAAGGACACTCACTGTATTTGAAGTTTGGCGTGTCCAGATCCTTCAAATTCCTTCTCTGTTAACATTTTCAGAATACAGAATGCCACATACACTGCAGCATTTGCCTTTGCAGAATCATCTTCCTCAGAAGCTCACCTCAGACTTCCTCTTTCACCATCTCAGACTGCTAGAAGCCATTCAAAGTTATCAAGAATATTTTTATTCACAAATGGAAAGGCTCATTCTCTTTACTGCCGTAAAAAGACAGCTTAAACATCTGAGTGCTTGTGGTTAGCCTATTAATGTAAAAGTGAGAGAGCTTGCATGGGGGAGATAAAAAGGGGCAAATGAAAGAGTAGAAAGCATGCAGGGAGAGAAAAGGGGTTAACAGAAGAAGGGGGAAAATGTCAAAGAAATAAGTGGAATGGGAAAAAAGCAGAAAAAGAAGGGGAAATACAGAGATGCCGTCAGTTGAAAGGAAGAAACAGTGAAGAAAAACAAGGGTATTGGAAAAAGCCAGGGACGATACCAGATCTTTAAAATAATTCTGAGAAAATAGATAGTGATGTCAAAATCCCAGTAATTGAATTTTTGCCTTGAAAAGCCACTGACAGCTTTGCTTAAGTGTTTAGCCACATAAAATCAAACTCCACATCCCTGACTGCATGTATCTCTCAATGAAGTCAACAAGAATCGATAGCAACAGCAGCATTCAAATCCATGCTGTTTTCATTGTAGAAAAGGTAAATACAATACTCTTTCCATACCTGCACCATCTCTCCATCTTTTTGTAGCCTCTAACACACTTTCTAACATATGTCTACCCCAAAGCCACTTTTGTTAGCCTTCCTGAGTTGATGGCATCCTGCTGAAGAGAAGTCAGAGAGGGAGAGCTCACACATTGTCTGTTCTTAATAAATCATCATTAAAGGATAGATTGGCAGCACCACAGCATTGTCCAACACTCAGTCTATTTGCCTTGAGTCAGCTGCTCTGTACTTTCTCCCTATTCTTGCATAATTGAATACTACATCTTACATTTCTTTTTTTTTTCTCTGCACAAGGACTGGTCTTATCTGAAAAATATTGTAAACTCATTCAAATTTCATGAAGTCATTGGACCTAATGCAAACTGGAGGTAGAGGAAAACCAAATAAATTAGTAAATCAGCACCTCTCCACCACCTATTAATAGTGGTATTTTCTGTTTCCTTTAACTTCAACTCAGGCCTGCCTGGCCTCTCCCCCATTCTTTGCAAAGAACACTGAAAAAATTATGAGCAGCCCAAACTTAATCATTTCAATATCAATATCAGTATCACATAAAGTGAGTACTCAAGTGCTTGAATCATCACACTGAGGCCACGTTTCTTGGACCAGTGATGCTTCCATCCATCCACCCAATGGGTCTGATGAGACACCTGCAAACAGGGGCCAGACAAGGAAGTAATAGTGTCACATAAGAGTTAGATAAATGCTTCACTAGTGGAATCAGTTCAATGGCTTGTTCTTGGCAGTTTAGACAAATCCTGAATGTCGTCAGCACAGGAGCAAATGAGTGAGTAAGTCTTAGAGAGGTCTCCTTTCAGGCCTGAAACTCAGGTGATCGAGGCAGTGGAGGGCTGTGGATGGGCATAGGGGGACACAGTGTCACCAGGAGGGGCAGGGAGCCACCAGAAGGGGTGGCAGGTGGTCAGAGGGTTTCTGGAGTTTGTGGGAATAACTGTTCCCTCCATCTCAAGTCAACAAGTGCCAACACAAGATCTCCCAGTTTGTTTTATCTCTAGTGGGACTTTGGTCTGTAACAGGGGCACGGCACAGCACCACACCCCAGCCCTGCTCCCTCAGGGACCCCATCCCTTGTCCTCTGGTGGAGGTGGTCAGGCTGCCAGGCTCTCCTTGCCCTGTCCTTGCCCTGTCCCACCCCAGTGGCACAGCTGCCCGAGGGGAGCCCCATTTCTTCCCAGACATGTGGTTTCCACCATGTGAGCTCAGGTGCTGCACACCGAGGAGGGGACAGCAGGGACACTGCAGGCACAGCTCCCAGCAGCTGTCAGACTCCCTGCCTGCCTGCTGGGACATGGGGGGGAGCACACTGCCCCATGCATCAGCCTGAGTCAGAAACACTAATGCTGAACAGCACATCCTAAAATCTAACAGGCTCAGGTCTTCAAGACCATTTTTCCTACACAAACACCTAATGATTCATTTGGAGATCAGTCTAGATACCAGAGCCATGATGATCAAGAGGGAGCCATCAGGCTTGTAGGCTTCTCTATATGTCTCATTTGGGATGGGAAGACAGATCATATACAATCATGTTGATTAGCCAGAGGGAGTGACTTAGTTTCGTGTACCCTGTGCTTTGTACATCTAAGCAACAGAACAAATTCAGATATATTCCTGAGTAGCCTATATAATCAAAAATATCTATATCTAGGCCCTAAAACGGAGTGTGGATTTGTCTTAGAAGTCAAGCTACCTAAGCACATATTATAGAAGGGAAGAAAACTTAGTATTTCCCTCTAGAGGTCTTTTAACAAAAGAATGTGTCACAATGATGTACAGCAGATAGAAAACAAATTTGATAAAATAAAAATATAGAACAAATATTATTTTTAAGGACACTGTCCCACAATATTTTTGGTTATTATGCAAAAGCATATCTTTGATTTGCACAATAAAACCCTTTACAGAAATACTCCATATTAGTCGTAAAATGTCATGTTGTAAAGCAGAATCATCCATCAAAATGCAAAACAAGCAGGTTTCTTATTTTGGGACAAATGGAGTTCACCAAAGATATGAGGTCAGGGGAAAAAAAGGAAAATTTTCTGTATTTTTCAGCCATCAGGGTTGTGAGAAAAATCCTTTCTGAATTCTTCCCATTTATGTGCCTGTGATGTACCTGTGCAGCTTGAGGTTCCTCGTACACAGAAAGCAGGATGCATTAATCATGAGGAACAGAGGGCCTGAAGCTGCAGTGTGCCACTCCACTTGAAAAGCCTCTAAAATATGCTAGTGCCAGATCTGCCTGGGCTGAAAATTGTGTACTGCTCACAATGATGTATCTGAAAAGAGAAAAATCAAATGTATGCTCTCAGAAAACTTGCCGCACCTCTAATCCCAATTTCATCCCATTTCTGCCCTACCAAAGGGCAATTGCAATTTCCATCTCTGTCTTAAGCATGCTCCTTCTGTGTCTTTCATCAGACCAACAGAACTTCCTCCTGCCTTTCTCATGAAAGTTCACCTCAATGAAATCACCAAGGTAAATAAGGAAAGCAAGATTTTCCCACTACCTCATGGGGAATTCGTCTGCTGGGGCTTCATTTTCTGTAATGTACGGCTTTTGTCCCACCAAAAATATCATGGGACAGTGTCCTTAAAAATAATATTTATTCTATATTTTTATTTTCTCAAATTCCTGGCCTCCTCCACACAGTTACACACCTAGGCACGACGGTAATCTGGCTTTCTCCCCATGTACACCTGGCAGATGGTGGTGTGTATTAGCTCTGATGGCAAGCACTAAGCAGTGCAGCCTGCTCATTGTCATACTGGAGCAAGAACAGCCTCGGCCACGTTCCCAAGCATTTACTCTTTGTCTGGAGTTCCTCAAGATATTTCAGTGCCAGCCATACATCACAACTTTAAGAGCTGAGGTGACAATTCAAAATACGAGAATCATTGCAGAGTAAATGAAGCAAATGATCGTTTTTGACAAATACACATGAGTGTGGCACTCAGAAATCTGGCTTGAATGTCTCTAAATAATTAAATTTATCTACCTCAGTAACTACATTTGAATTGCAAATTAATTCTCCGCCCCAGCCCTGCCACATATGTGCATCTCCACTGGTACCTGAGCTCCCACAGCCTGCTGGCTCTGAGTGCAGGAGCACCTTTGGGCAGAAGCATTTCAGGGCAGAGAGCACCTGAGGGTGAGGACTTGGCTTTGCTACACCATGTTTTGCTGTCACCCTCCTTGCACTTCCTTTTGGTGCCTTTTAGTGGGTGCTGTGCTGTGCAGCACATCCACAGCCCAGGGACAGTGCCAAGGCAGCTGAGGCAGGGCTGTGCTCCTGCAAACCTGGCTCAGTTCCACCATGTGCCTTGTGGCATCTTTTAACTGCACAAACCACCCTCTCTACCATGCTCCTGTCCTTCCTACACAGAACAGACAGGGCAGCACTGCTCACCTGATATTCCCCACTTGAGGAATCACAACATACATTGTTAAGTCCCTATATTGTTTCCATCCTTGCTCAGTTCTCCAGCAATGTCACCCTTATTACAAGCTACTCAAATTCCATTTTAAGACAGAATTATCCACCCTCCTACCACTTCTCAGCATATGAGCATTTTCTCAACAATGAACCTTGTTCTCCCAAATGTCCTGTGAGATGAGGAAGCTTCCTTACATCCATTTTACAAATAGAGGCTTGAGGCACAGAGATATTAATGTCAACAGGGCTAACTCACTTTATAGTTTGACTTTCTTGGGGAACCAGGCATTTTATTGCACTACATTTCTCCTCAGCGATGCAGTTTCCTGGTCTCCATTGGAAACTCCAAGCATTCCTCATTTCATTTCAACAAGTCAGACTGAAGGGCTCAGATAAGAAATCCAGAAATTGAAGAACACACAGGCATCACCTGTGAGAAATGCCAGTGAAGTGATGTGATTTAAATCCCAGTGGAGTTCTGGCACATCAGGAAGAAACGAAAGTTCTCCAGGGCAGTATTTAACAGCCCGTCCCAGAAGACTTCCTCTTGTTCCATCTTTTTCACTGCACAGATTCCCAATTCCCACAGCAAATAATGCAGGGATCCTGGAGGCGACAGTTTCTCCCCACAGCTGTGACACATCCCCCAGCCCATGTACCCTGGACTATTTACAACACTGTGGAAAACCCTGTGTGTGGAGGGTGAGCAAGTAACCCAAAATTGCCCTTGTTACCAGTCAGGGCTGTAAAGTCAGCTTTGCACAGGTAAGTTGAAAACTGGTTGTTTGTTTGGTTTTTTTTCTAGTTCCTACCTCCTTCTGGTACTGCAAGAAAACTCTTAGGACAAGTGAAGAAGGGCTTAGGAAGTTCCCAGCCCTGGAACTTGCAGCCCTGAAGCAACCCTGAGGCAGGAATAATCCTCTGCACAGGTGTCACAAAGATGACAATGGCAAATGGTCACTCTGGTTCCATAGCAAAAGAAACCACACTCCACAATGGCAATAAGTGAATTTTTGCCCTTGCACCCTGAGCTATTCTATTCCTCAGGCCAGGTTCAACCCTCCTGGCACCTTGTGACTCTCAATGCCTTGGGTTTGGTCCCAGCTGAGCCCCACCCTCATCCCACAGGGCTCTGTCCTGCCTCCCCCTCCTCATCCCCAACCTGCCCTGACCCATTCCCATGTCCCTCTCCACCACAGACACACACACACAGTGAGCATTCTGCACACAGAATGAAATCAGTCAGCAGGAACTTCAGTCTTTCAGGGGTATTTTCACAGAGAGAGTAAGGCACAGATCCTGAAACCAGCCCTGATCTTCACCCAGATTTCCAGCCCTGCCCTAAAGCTCTATCTGAGCAAGGCTGTCCCCTCTTTGTTGCAAACAGGCAAATTGTTTCAGAGGATAGGAATTGTGCACGTTTTGGCAGTGAAAGTTATAAATATAAATATAAATATAAATATAAATATAAATATAAATATAAATATAAATATAAATCTTAAGTTTTAGCAAGGTTTTGAAACACAGAAAAACAATTATAAATATTTTCGTATCCTGGAGTGAGGCTTGATTACCTGGCTACATTATTTAAGGAAAGCTTTTACAAACAGAAAGAATATGCATAGGATCTGTGGATAACCAGACAACCTCAGCTGACAAAACAGTAACTAAATGATCACAGTATTTAGTTTAATTCTCTCTGTCACGTGGCCAGTTCTCTACTACTCAGAGATTAAGAGGTGAATTCTCTCTATAGAGTCCTTTCTGTGTATCTGAAAGCAAAACCCAAAGCTTTTTAGCAGCACTTCCAATTTATCCCTTCCACTAACAGGCAGGATCCTCTTAAAAATCTTTTCATCTCTCTATGGTACTAAATTACACAGTCCTAATCCCAGCTGAATCAGATGATTGTGCCTGTCTCTACTGTAGAGGCACTTGGAGACAGCTTCACTCAACATAAGCAGCATCTGCTCTGCAAACATCATACCTGCTATGCACACCTAAAAGTGGTTTTGGCTGACTGACAAGCATTACTCTTGTAACATTAGCCCAGCTGTATAGTATTCATTTATATAAGCTGTTTTATAGGTATGTGTTTATTTATAATTATTGATAAATAATAGATTGGAATAATATAATGCAATGACAAATTACGTGTTGGTTGGTTGGTTGGTTGGTTGGTTGGTTGGTTGGTTGGTTGGTTGGCTGGTTGGTTTTTATAATGAATTTTTAATCTGTTAGCCCAACTACATTTTAGATGTAGATAGAAGTTTGGGACAGCTATAGGCTCTCTGGAGCCATCTGCCATGTGTGCTGGCTACGGAGACATGGATAGCCCTGGCAGGGGGAGGAGGTTCATGTGAGTGTGCTGTGTGTGTTCTTAGGAGTTTTCTCAAAGCTGCCAAACAAAGAAAGGATGTTACACTGATTCCAGGTGACTCCATCACTGCAGCTGGATACGAGATGCTGCTGGGTGGCCACAGTGCCTGCTCACACTTCAGTGTCTTACACCAGCTGGGTAGCAGCATCACCTTTCAAACACAGACAGGCCTGGCTTACACATCTACCTTGCCATTTAGGCCTAAGCCTGAGGTCTGGAACAAGAAGCCAGCATGGTGAGGCTCCCAACCTGCCTTGCTGCTGTGATAAACTCATCAGCAAGCACTTGGCTTAAGACCACAGTGCTCTGGCTGGACCCCTCACACCTGTAGCTTCTGGTTGCTGCCAGGAGGACAAGGGGAACTTTGGAACATGGTTCAAGAGGGGCAGATGTTCATTTGCAAAGGAATGTGCAAGAAGTTGAAGGAGCTGCTGTCTCAGCAGGGAGCTCAATCTCACTCAGCTGGGTGCCACAACCTCTGCTGAAAGAGCTCAAACTTGTTCAACAGCTCTGAGCTCTTTCTAGCACAGTGCCAGTGCCCTGGGCTGGTTCACACTGGCAGGCACTGCCTCAGCACCACAGGAACAGATTTAAAGGACCAGTTCCAAACTCCCTGTGTGTCACCAGCAGAACTGATCCAAGAGGAGCTTGAAGGCATCACCATCCAGCCAAGAACCACAGGCTTGGACTGAAAGTTTTGGGAAAGAAAATGTGGGGTCTAGAGCCTGTTCCTGGATTCAGGGGAAAACTGCTGGTGCTCTCCCCAGATTCCAGACTGCCTGCTTGTCTCAGGGAAACATTCAAGAGCCCTACACTTGCAGAAGTCACTGGGAGTGACTAGATGATGATTAAGGTCCCTTCCAGCCCAAGCTTTTCCATGATTCTATGAAATCTATGAAATATCCTTCATTATATTTTAAATAGAAAGGATACTTCTTCTTTTACACTCTGTTTTCTGAGCCTTTGGAGTAACCTTGTCCAGGCCAGTCTCTTTGACAGTGAAAACCTCCTCACAATGTAATAATGTGACTTCAGACAGGGAACTTCAAGGAAAAGCTGCAGTAGAGCTCTCAGAGCAGGCAGCACCAGGAAGGGATCGCAGGTAGACTCTCAGCACACTGCTTACCCAGGGACACCCCCCTCTCTGGCTGTCAGACCCTTCGTTTTCCTTCCATTTCCACTCCACCATCTCTCATCAAAGAGACAGGTGTGAGACCATGGATCTCAATTAATGCCTGTTACCTGCTTGGATGGAATTTGACAGAATATTAAATGCTATTATTAAATGCACAAAAATAACTAAAGATAGGATGAAGTGCACATACATACATATGTAACAATTATATATATATGTATGTATGTATGTATGTATGCACAATGTTTTTTCTCAAGAAGCCAGTGAAAAGTTATTGACTTTTATCCCCTTCTGAGATACTATCTGATTATGTACAGCTTTGACAATTATTCCACTACTTGTTATATGACACCAGTGTGTCTCATATGTAAGCAATACCCTTCCAGAAATAATTATCCTTTGGACATAATGTTATATACATGCTTCTTTGTTTAGGCATCCTGCAGATTAATAAAATCAAGAGCCAGATGCCTTGAGACAAATTAGCTATTTCCTGTCAATAAAATACAATGCAGCACACTTCATTTATAGGAAACACTGGTGCCATGAAATGCTTTGGGCTGCCTGTGCTGCTCATCCCTGTAGAAGCACCGTTGCTATCACAGCCCTACAACTCACAGCACTGATCCATAAGTATAGAAGATTTTATCTAAATAAGAGACATTAACAACATAAGATGGTCCTGCACCAAAAAGATGCATCTGACTTTGAAATTGCTTAGTCACTCTCCAATTCATTTTTCATCTACAGGATTCTCTATATTTACTTGTAAAACCAGGTTGTTTTTATGGACATTTGAATAATGACAGTGCTCTGCAGCTGTTTGGCACTGCTTATGAAATGGCATTTGTGACAGGGAAGATGCCTCTGACAAGACCAAGTGATCACAGAACCATACAATCATTAAGGTTGGAAAAGACTTCTAAGATGATTAAGTCCACATCTAACCAATCACACTGTTGTTAATAGCTTGAGAGAAGAAATATTCTGAAAAGGTTTAAAAAAAACCAACCTCTCCTATCATCCTGTATTTTTCTTGTGTATTTCTAACTCATCCAAGGGTTGTTTTCTTCTCTAGACTTTGGTTAAAACACTTTGTTGCCTTAGTCTAGTTTGGAACAAATTGGTGAGACTTATTTGCAACTAGCACAGTTATTTCTGGAAGACCTGTTGCCATGCCATAGTTAAGCTGCATTATGTTTTATCACGTTGTTCAACATGCAAAACATGTGGTATCACCCTCAAATGTGTACCACGTACTCTCTCTTTTAAAACTTGACTTTTGTGAGGTTTTCCAACAAAGACAATAATTCTGGCTGTAAGTGCTAAGTAATTAAGATTTAGTCCCCAAAAGCTCATGTTTTGAGTTCTGTGATTTATTGAAGACCTTCTACATTGACAAGGTCAAAAGAGAGAAAGAAAAAACATGCTGAACATTTCATGACTTCTCAGTGGCTCTAGCTTTATTTTACTCTCAAAATTCAGACTTTCAGCAGTCAACTAACATAAAACAAAATTTCTGACAGTTTTCCAATTCTTCAATGCTGTATGAAAAGCCATCTCAATCAGCTCAAGCGATAAGTGTGTTGGGACCAGTTCACACAGGACCCTCTCTCTCTAAGGCTCCCAGCCTCCACCAAGGAGACAGAAATAACCTCTGCTGGGCTTTCTCCTTTAATATAAAAAATTATAGGGGGAGAGGAGGGCATTCACTAATGATTTGTTAAGACAAGGTGAAAGTCCTGAACTGGCTAACTTTAATGGAAACAAAGAAATCTGTTCCTCAGCCAAAGCTTATGATTCTCATGTAGTGCCCAGCCCATTTCCACTTCCCTTTGATTTATAGCAAACTGATCCATTCCTTCAAACAGATAGGTTTTTTGCACTCTCCTCACAGCTCCTCAAAAGAGCTAAACAACAAAACCAGCCAGTAAAAACAAACAAAAAAATTCCTCTTTTTTAAACAATAGTGACCTTTTCTCAAGAAAATACCAATTTTGATAAAAATTTATTGTTTCCCCCAGACTTCTGGGGACCAGGAAGGAAAAGGTCAAGTTCCCACTAGAGCATTTTTCATCTGGGTGATTTTGAGAGGACAGAGAGCTCAGCATGCTGAAGGTGAAGCCCCAAAGTTGACCCTGTCAGCCTGAGCACTGCTTGCCACCAGCGATCCAGCCCCAGCCCCCTGGCCCCAGTGCCCACACCCACCCCCCTGGGCTGCCTCCCCTCCTGCCACCTTGCAGAGCAAACCCACCAAAAACACAACCTCACCCATGCCACCCTGACAGAAACCTCAGAGAGCAGGACAGGCTCTAACAAAGCAAAAGACCTTTTTTTTTTTTTTTTCTTTACACAAAACAGAAAGTTCCACTCAGAGCTATGTGGCTCTGTGAGGAAAATTGGATGTTAGGCAAAAAAAAAAAAATCTCAGATCTTTTCCATCTATCTGAGTAAGTGACAGCTGTGATTAGATGCACACACTTGGGAAATTACAGCATGTGGCAAGGACCAGGTGCTGTGATCCTTTCAAAAATACTCGTGGTCCCAGAAGGGACCTCTCTGACACCCCAGTAGACCCCACCCTTCTCCCAGCTCTGCTCTGTGTGCCCCCTTCACCCCTCCCCACACAGGAATCCCCTGCCCACCTCCCCACTCAATGCAGAGCGTTCCTGCACCTTGCAATGGAAGCAGCAACAGCAGGAGGCTTCACAGCTCACTGCCCTCAGCCCTGCAGCCTGAACACCAGGAGGAGAAGCAGGGACAAAGATGATGGTGACTTTGATGGAGCAGGGGGACGTGGGTATCAAAGTGCAGCAGAATATGGATTAGAAGCAGTTGAACCTGGTTTGGCACAGAAACTCTGCAGAGCTACATTTAGCCAACCTGCTTGTAGCTTCTGGTAAGGTTTGTTTATTTATAGGTCACCCTTTCATTTTTGTTCAAGCACTATTAGGAAGTGCAAAGAACTGAATTATTTGCAGCAAATGGAATTTGAACAGGGAAATGCCTCCTTACATCCCACGGAAAATGAGTTCCTGGTGTCTAGCTCACAAATTTTCTGTTCAACATCTCGGGATCATTCATGACTTGCAAACTGATGTGCTTTTGCTTATAGGGGAGCCCTTTCTACTCTTTTACATCTGTCTTTTGGGGTTCCAAGAGGAAGGAAGGAGCTTAGCAGTGAACTTTAGAAAATAATTTCAATTTGTGTATGTGAATTCCCTCACTAGAAAACCTACTCACACCAGACAAACCTCACTATAAAAACTTAATCAACCCAACAGGTTGATTTCAAGAGCCCAGTATACAACATACAAATGGGAAAAAAAAATCTGTGTATTTGCTGCGTGTTTTCACAATGTTCAACTCACCTACAATTAAACTTTCCATTTTAAGGAATATTACAATAGGGTTTTAATTCAACAGCATCCCCAGAAAAAGATTTATACCTCATACTTCGATATTTATCATGTCAAAGGGTATAAATGAATGAATGTTGTCACATTCTGACACTGAATAAAATGTCTTGAAAGCCAAATGACACACTTAGAATTTACAATTTTTTTATTCCAGCAGAGAGAGAAACTGTTAAATATATTTAAGAAAAAAAGCAATCAAAACAATGAAAGAGAGGATCCTTCTTGCTTTATTACCTCTAGAATGCCAACCTCTTCTTTTTTAACAGCCAGGCAGACAAAGACCTGTCATCCAGTATCTTCACAAATTACAGTCCAACCTGTAAATACAAACAGAGTACTTGATATGATCTTCAGGCATTTCTATTTTCTATTTAATACTGTTTCATGCATTCATGTGCTAATAAAGGTTAAACTAGGTGATCCTTCAAGCAGCCCTCTACACTTTATCTGCCAGAGCTATAAAAGCCAAAGAAAATTGGTGCATTTATATTGTGAAAAGAGAAAGACTCTGAGCATTGTAATGAAGTAGGGTATTTCTTCTCGTGTATCATTTCAGCAGCAGTTGTTTACAACAAAAACATTTAGTCAGAACTGGATTTTTATGAGAAATCCTCATGTGTTACTAATCTTCTGCTGACATCAGACTGATTCTCTTGGATCTTTCATTTGCTTCTGGTGAATCACCCTGCTCATAAAACAAATTGCCTTGCCCTGACTTGGATTTCCACCTTGATTTTCAGTGTGGCTTCAGGTGTACGCAGCACTTTACCCTTGAGAAAATTCAGCATAGTCATGCTAGCACAGTCTTCATCTTATAAGGACACACAACATCATTGTGCAATGAACAAAATAAAAAAAAAATTGAAGGAATTAATTCTAAAACACTTCCAGTTTATAACAGCCTTTTTACCTCAGACTCCAAAACCAGAAACAGATGCATAATTAATACAAGATGGCTGACATAACCTCAGATGAAAAGTAGACAAAAGTGTTTATCAAAATATCTCCTTATCCCCTTTGACTTCCCAGCCTTGTCTTCAGCCTTCCTAAGGTATCAGTTTCTCCTGCTCTATACTGCAAATACACAAGTCCCCTTTTAACCCTCTCAGTCTGAAATGCATACCATAAAAACCCTTTGTGGAGCCCCACAAAGAACCTTTAGGCAAAATGAGCAGCTGACTAAAATCACCTTTTCAGATCTCCAAGTCCTTCAAAAGTTAAGAGCATGGTCCTGAATGCGAATGGTTGGTTTGGCTGAGAACTGGCAGATTTGGGTTACAGGATGAGGAAAAGGTGTAATGAAAACCTTTGTAGTACAGGCAAAAGAGATTACCCCATGAATAAAGCCAAAGAAACACATGGATAGAGGGGCTGGGTTTAGCAAAATTGCTTCCATGGTTTCACCAAATAGCTGAGATCAACATGAATGGGCAAACCTTGATGCATCCACTCACTGGGTTACAGAACAAATCATCACTACAGAATAAATGGCATTCTCCTTTGGGCAGAGCTGATAAACAGCAATCTAGAGAGAGGGGGGAAAAGCAAGAATGTCCCTTGCAAAGGAATTACAATAAAAACCCCATGTGTTACTATAATGTTTCATGATCACACAGGATGAGCCAACACCAGTTAAAGGCCAAACATTTCCCATTTACAGCAGAAATGATAGAAGAGCAAATTTTGGCCATGACCTCGTCTTTTATTAACATCCTAGCTGCCAGAAGGCAGATTTACAAAGGCATTTTTCGATCTAAAATTGCATATGGGCCCGTTGACACAAATACAGGGATTTGCAGAAAATCCTCACAGGATGCCTGAAGTGGCTTTTTAAATTTTTAATCACAAACAAATGAGTCATGTTAGAAAGAGTACACAGAAGGAGAACTACTACCATCACCACCAGCACTGATTGTTTTTAAAAACCTAAATTAAGCTTGCCAATTCTAGCACTTGAGGTTTCTTTTCTCTGTTATTTGTATGCACACACACAGTCTGACAAAGCACCCCCAAAATTACAACGTAGATTTAAACAAAAAAAAAAAAAAAAAGAAAAACTGTGCAAATTTTTAGAAATACCCTCTGTGGCGCAGTAAGATTCTTTCATTATTTTCCCATCTTTTCATTTTAATCTGATAAATGCACACATTAAGTCCTTCTCTCAATAATTTTTTTTACAATCAAGTGGAATCTGATTTTTTCCAACATAGTTATTCTGAATTACTTCCTTCCTTTTCCAAAGGCATTTATTGACTTAAGCTGCTTTTTTACATTTGAAATGGAACAACTGAAATTGGAATTAAGCAAAACATTTCATTTCCTTAGATCAAGAGATCCTTAGGACTTTCCAGATATGCTTTAATTGTTTTGGGAGAACAATGGTAGCTTTCCTTACTAACTCAGAACCTGTCTTTCCCTATATGGCAGGCTAGCCAGTGCTTCTTTAGCCTAAAAAAACAGCTTATCTTTTAAAATACTGAGTTATGCTCTTTGAACAATGTGTTTTGTCACATCATGCTGCTTTTTGTGGGGTTATTTTTTCTGAAATGTCTTCCTTGGATATTTTTTCACATAAGTTGGTAAAATGTAAATTATCTAAGTGTCTACAATTGTTTGCATCATCCTCCTCCATTTACTGTAATCTACAGACCTCAGGATCCTGGATTTGACAGTAGTGCCACCATCCAAGGCACTTACGAAAAAAACAAACACCACGGCTACAGCAAGATCTTGAATTCATGTGCCAGAGGGTTTCTGCATTTCATGGTTATTGTTCTTTGTTTTGAGGTGGTGCCTACAGTTCTCAACAGCAAACTGATCCCTCTTAGGTATCAGGTGATGTGTAATGAAAACTGAAAGGGAAGATGAGAATAATAACTTGTTGACTGGACTTTTTCCCCCAGTTGTCATTTCACCCTCACCCGTGCCTTCATTTCTGTTTCCAAGTTAATGTTTTAATTTTGACCAAGTTCATGCTGAAATTTGACACAAAGCTGTTTAAAGTACTTAGGGTCCAATCTAACACCAATTCAAGTAGATGGAAAGAAAGATGGAATTTATTTATTTCAGAATAGAAGATGTTCCTGTGTTTCTGCAAAGACAAAGGCCAGTGCAGGATATCAAACCACTGGATTCCATCACGTCAGAAGCATTTCCCACACATCTTAACAACGTGAGATACAGTGAAAACAAAAGCCTGTTTCCCAAACAACAGCACCACACCAGTCCCATCCCAAGCTCCTTCTCACTCCTTCCTGACCTGGGACAATTGCTCAAAGTCTTGTCCACATTTTTTTCAATGTACTTTCCTTATATTTACTGCCCAATTTTTATTGGCAATGAAGCCAGCCAAGTCATTCCTTTTTGTCTTGAGGAGAATAAGGTGGATATTTTTTTGTAAATCATTTTTACATAGGACATTCATAGTCCTAGAGATGAACTGAAAAATCTACTGAAAGGACTGAGCAGCTGTTCTTAAACAAACTTTCTTGATTTTATTGCTGGTGCTTTATTTTCCCTTCCTTTCTCCTCTCTTGCTGTCTCTGTCACCAGGACCAACCATTTTCACCCCTGACATCATATTGTAACTTAAGAAAGTTCTTGTTCTATAGTTTAAAACACATTTTAATGACCTCCATTAATTCAAATACATCTTCAAGCCTTAATTACAGGTATTAAGGCAAGCAGGAGTCTCAAAATGGCTGTGAAAAGTATTTATTGAAAATTTTACATCTAAAAAGACTAGCTAAGAAGTCTTTTCACAGGGTTTTATTCCATGAAGCAGCCATGATCTTCCTCCAAAACCAGACAGATTAAAAAAAAACCCACTGAGGAAAATTTAAAAAAAAATCACAATACAAAAGTACTATCCTGAAGCAGAGTTCACATCTCAATAAAGAAGAAACTCAAGGACTGCATAACATCTACTAGGATGTTTGTTGTAGATACTGGTGTAAAAGTGTACATCTCTAGTGAGATGAAGGATGGTACTGCAGAGGTCAAGGGAGAAACAGAGCAGCACCTGAATGCTTTAAGCATTCATTAATCATCATATCATCATTAAGGCTGGGAAAGACCTCTAAGATCATTGAGTCCAACCATCCAACTGTATGGCACAGGAGAGGTACAACAGCTGTTTGTGTCCTCCTCTTGCATGAAAAATATTACACATGCCATGAGTTTTCAAACCGTGTATCCCTGCATGTGAAGGATAATGTGGAGCCAGACTCATGTGAAGTAGGAGCAAGAAGCCCACAGGACAAGTATTCCAGGACCATGGCCTCCCTGCATCACCAAAACAGATTCTGCTGGCTCCCAGCCCAAAAGACAGGACCCAGCAAAGGGATAGAAGAGGTGGGAGCAGGAGGAAGCTTTGCTCCCAGAGCAAACCAAAGCATTGAGGAGAGCAGGGACAGGAGGGCAGGGAGGCCTGAGTCCCTGCCCCCTTTGCTACCCCTGTGAGCACACTGAAGGAAACCCAGTGCTCACATCTACCTGCAGCACAGCCTTCCCCAGGCTCCCACTGCTCTGCCCCTTGCACAGCTCTGCAAAGCCTCATCTGAAAGAGTTAAGTACAAGGAAGTGTAATTTTCAGTTCTATCTGTAACTCACACTGAGCTATTATAAAAGGAGGAACATTACCCATATTATAAATGTTACATGAGTAAACGAGGAATATGAATGAGTGAGAGCTATTCATCTCAATGAGCACTTCTCTCCTGGAGAGTGTTACAAAGCCACAGGATGTCCCCAAGTTTCAGAATTTGCATTCCCACCTTCGAGTTAGATGAAAAACTCGCAAAAGCATACATATCTAGATAGCTCCTTAATGACCCTGTCTCTCAGGGGAATCTTGTGCATTGAATATTCAGGAGAAAGATGGCAATAGGTTGTACCACGAATGCTTACCAATAATAATCGCTATTTAAACAGCCATTTTCTCCTGAAAAAAAGCTTTACTGGGCAAATGTTATCAACCCTCTGAGTGAGGGAAAGCCAAAGATCTTCCGAAGATGTGGTTGGGGAGCAGTGGGGTAGCAACCATTTCAATTGCCTAAGGCTGTGTCTGTATTGCAATTAAAACCTGTAGCTTAGTGCTGAGAACCTAATGCCACATTATTTAACAAAACAGGGAGGGTGGTGAGTGGGGATGTATTCAGGCATGGTCTAGTCTGATCTGATGTGCTGGATGATCTCCATCCAGGTGGAGCTGAGTTCAGGGGCTCTGAGGCCACTCCGTACCACAAACCAAATAACCTTAGTGTAAGCAACTGGAAGAGCTATTCCAAAATGCATTCCAGATCTGAATAAAACCTCTAATGTAAATGCACATTTCTTCATCCTGTTCCTCAATACCTTTGAAAACACTGAAATAAGTCATGCACAAAGGCACAACTCAAGGAGAAGAAAGATTGCGCAGTCATTTCTCTTTTGCCCAAGCTTCTATGCCTTTCATGTTGCTTTGATAATAAAGGGAACGAAAGTCTGAAGCAGAACTATTCAACTAAACTACACTCCATTGCCTGGTTCTAAATAAAGAAATTTCAAGCTTTTTTACCTTACCTATTATGCCATTCTAAAACAGAAAGATTTCTATAATTTTAAAGGTTTGTTGGGATTTTTTTTCCTCTGCATTAATGAAATTTTTTTCCTCTGAGAATTCAGCACTTTTCTCACGATTGCCATTCCACCTCCAGTTTCTTTAACACACCTGTTTCTGCACAGCAGACAAGAACTGAGCTGGTTTTGTTAGGTAGTGTCTTCCCAGTAAGATGCTGCCACTGCAGTGCTGAGCACCTCTCACAGCAACACCAAACTCTTCTTTATGAACCTTCAGTGCCAAAACTGCACGTTGATTTTACTGCACCAGAATTCCATTCAGCAGAATTCATTGCTGCACCAGCAGCATCCTTCCTGCAGAATTAACAGTGATACCTCTGCCAGTGCAGGAACTGTAACAAAAGTGGGCAAAATTGCAGCCTCTCTCTTTCTCCCAGGTTGTTTGTGAGGGCAGGTGCATCATTTAGCATATTTCTTAAACTAAGAATTATTTTTTTAAAAAAAAGAAAAACATACATACAGACAAAAAAACCTGACTACTACTTTTTCAGTGCTGGTGCTAAGAGAAACATATTTCTTTCAGGTACAGGGAAGGCAAATGACAGATTTAAACCAGAGTGATCTGTTTTAGACAAATACTGTAGTAATGCACCCCCCACTCCTGAGTGGGTAGCTCTGTATAAGGAAAGGGTTTCAGTTTCCCTTTGGGCATTTTAGGAAGTTTAGCCAGAAAGTTCTGTGTTTCTCTCTTTGTAATTGGCTCAGTGCCAGGAGAGGAGCACCTGTTGGCCCTTGTCACTGTTTGTCACAACCTGTACCCCTTCCTACTGGCACTTTGCCAATTGATCCATCCCTGACCATTGGGTAGAAAAGGTGACAGAACAAAGTGTCTGAGAGCATTTTCATGGTGCTGTAGCAGGTGTGGGATCTGTCCTTATACAGTGCATGGCTTTGATCTTTATTTGCTGTTTTGCCTTATTTTGCATTATTTTATTAAACATTTTTGAGTTACAAGGCACACTGATCATGCAGTCCCACTAATTATTGTTAAGCCAGCACTCCTGAACAGGGCTGGACCCTTGGAGAATATGTGGGTGCAAAATCCACAAAATACATTTGTGTTTTTTCCCTGAAACTTCTCTCCTGCCCTTCCACATGTCCAGACTGGAGAACAGGCAGTGAGTACAGAAACTCCTCCCTGCCAGGAAGCCAAACCACAAGCAGACACCTCTGGGGGTGAGCACAGGGCAGGAAATGAGTGAAAGCTGCTTATAAACCAGACACACACACCGTGGATGCCCTGCAACCTCCCCCATCCCCCTGGGGCTGCCCACTTACACAGGCAGCCAGCATCTCCTCTTCCTTTTCCAAAGATACTGAGGCCCCAACCTCAGCCCCTGCTTTGGGCTGGGCAGCTCTTTCCCCCTGGGCTGGGGACATCGCTCTCTCCTGGTTTTGAAATTAAGCCACTGGTCTAGCAGGTCTCCCAAGATCCAGGCACCATTGCAAGATGCCCAAATCACCAAAATTTTCACAGCTAGCCAGGTAAGGAAGTTAGGTGGGGAGCAGAGCAGCATTTTCATCTGGGAGCCCAAGGAAGGGACACGTTTGGCCCCACTGTGGAAGCAGCAAAGGATTCATACTGCCCTGTGACCAAATCTTTCTGTGATGCCAGCCTGAGCTTTGTGAAGGAGTGGGGAACATCTCCACTGCCTTCACATGATCCCACCTCAGGATCTTAGATCTAACTTTACTATGCTTTAAAAAAAATCTGTTTTATAGGATTGGTCTGTTTCAGCTCCTTGGTGATGTTCATGACAGCAACACAGCAGAAATATAGCACATGCCCTTAATTTAGTCCCTGTAAAGCTCTCCTGTTACTGCTTAATGCAATCAATTACTGAGTAATCTGAACTGTGCCCACAAAATGAGCATAAATTGGCATCGAAGCTAGGACAATGCAAGTGGTGGTGTTAATTCCCAGCCATCTATTGTAATTCGGTATTCATTGGAGAGGTTTCTCTCCCGGTAAATTTTAGAAGCTCTTTACACAAATGACTGCATTCCTTTGATGTGAAGCAACAGGGAATGTCTTTTTAGCACTAAAATTACACAGAACGTACTATGCATATATGTACACAAGCAGAACTGAGCAAACAGTATTTATAGAAATTCTAGATTCATTTGCTTTGGTGGATGAATACTCTATTTAGGTAAAGTCCATTTACAAAAATACAGGACACATCTATATATATGTGTATATTTGTGTGTGTGTGTGTGTATATACACACACATCTCTTCAGCAGAGAAAATTCCCTTAAAAAGTGTTTAGAAGTACACGGTGCATTAAGTACAAACAAGGCACATGCAGCCTTGCCGATGGCAGGCGGCAAAGGGGGGTGATGTGCACTATTCCGGAGCGAGGAGCCCTGCCCCGCTGCTGGCTCCGGTGTCCCCGGGGGCGGGCGGGAGCTGGGGCTGCACGGCCGCGCTCCTGCCTCTTCCTCTCGCCTCTCCAGCCTTTTCCCTCTCACACTGCCGCAGAGCTTTCCAAATGAAGAAGCTGTTTCCATGACACCAAACCCTTAATTTGAAGCATACATATAAACAGCCTATGATTGTGATCACAATGCACCATTTCTTATTTGTTTTATTCTCTTTTTTTTTTTTTTTTGGTTCTGCTTTGGACAGAGACAGGCGGTTCTTATGAAATACAAACATAAAAATCACTGGTTGTAAACAGCAAGCAGTTTCACCTTTAGTGCTTTACAAATACCTTGATTTCTCTATTAAATTTCTTGTCATGTTTAATAAACCTAAGAAGCAGAGTAGTTGACTAATCAGAGTGCTTTGTATTTATGCTTTGTACTTGTAGCCAGCCACATCTCCGTGGTGCTTTGTTCTTTTGGTGGGGTCTTAGCTTAGTGCATCCTTTCCCCACACTGTTTACTTTTTCTCCAAAGCTATTTTTTTGTCATTCTCTTCCCCAGAACAGTGTTTTATAGCCTTCTATCATGGCAAACTTACAACAAATATAAGTATTCTTTCTTTTTAAATTTATCTAAATTTTTATCTGTTTATCTAGAGGATAAATTAAAGAACATTCTTCTTGTATAAAAAAAAAAACTGTAAGAAAATACGTGCCACATTAAGAAAGACATAATCTTAAACTTATATTGAACTTACATACCATCAGTGGAACACCCCATAAGCAAAATTTTATTTTTTTAATTCCTTAATTTTACCTTCTTAATCACAAGATCAAGATTTATTTGTCCATCTAAAGAAAAACTTAAATCAAAATAGTCTCTAGTTAAAACACCGTAGATTTGTTTGATTCCTGGTGAAATGGAATCAGAAGGTAAAGATGGCAGGAAATGAAGGTTTTGTGCATCCACAGCATCCCCGCTCTCACCCAACTACTGCTGCCAATGAACTGCAGTGGCAGAAGCACCATGCAACAGCAGTGAAGTTTTATTCATACCCTTAGCTTTATTAACAAGTCTGAGACACCCACAGCATGTACACCCACACACCTGCCAAGCCAGCAGCAGGGAAAGCAGGCATTTGCTGAGTGCCTGACTTCCCATTGCTCCACACCTGCAAGGCAGCTGCCCACGGGATGTGGTGCCCTCAGCTCCCTTCTCAAGCACAGCAGCTCCTGCCCCACTGCTACAGGTGGGAATTGCAGTAGGAATTTCAGGCAGGAATCACACCATAGCTGCAATTCTCATGCCATTCCCTGAGTGTGTGGGGGGATGCAGGAAGGTGGCACATTTCCCTCTGGCCATCACTGGTGTGCTCACTGTGGAGAGTAGCTTGTGCCTTCAGGCCAGATGTTTCACTGTCCTGAAAGACAGGAGGCAACAAACAGCCAGAACAATGCTGGGAGCAGCTTCTCAGTATGGAGGCCTGGAGACCCATCCCAAAATCACCACACAATAAGACAGCTCTAAATATGTGCAAGTGATTTGATGTAACAGACATCAGCACCATCCCTTTTCCTACCCCCAGATTATCCAGAAATTCTTGCACACAAAGGAAAGGAGAAAACTCCACGGTTTCATAGGACAAGTCAACTACCAATATACTTGCAATCAGAGTGATATATTAGGGTAAAGGTTGCAGGGGGATTTCAGAATTGAAGCAATAAATTGTTTCATTAATATCTTTTCCCCATCCATGGAAGCTTTCTTACGATATAGACCTTTCCCCAAAAGCAGCCTGTTCCAAAGGCCAAGGAAGGCAGAAAGACTCCCTGTGCTGGAGATACCAAGTGTCCCACAAGGACACTTGTGCTGCCCCAATGTGCTGCACATAAACATGAGCACGTGGCTGACTATCCATGAAGGACACATCCACAGAGGCTTGCAGGAAGCAGCAGGATGAGTAAAGCCTGAAATCCCATAAATAGCAGAAAACACTCAGGATGTAAAAATGCAAAACACAGGAGCATCCAGCAAAGTCTAGGGCATGGCACCCAGAGTTGGAAGGAGTAAGGCTTCTAGGTGACCACAGGAGTTCATGCCTGGGATGCTCCCTTCTTCTGTGTGGCTACTTCAGCCAGGCATGATCTCCCCTCCACATGAGACCACACAAGAGCCAGGCTCAAGCCTGTTCCATGCAGGTTTCCTCTGCAAACCTCAAGCAAGTTTTTCAGTCATCTGTCAGGGAGGAACAGCAGCAGAGCCACACATCACAGGGACAGGGTGAAGACAAATACATGGGAGCACGTATGAGACTCCAGCAGCAGGTGCTAACAAAGATGAAAAACCCTGAGAGAAGAAGCAGGTCTGGAGTTTTCAGCATCCCCATCCCTGCCTTACAAAAGGCTTTCCTTACCTTCAGGAAACCCTCGTGCAGCAAGAGCATCCAGCCTGGAAGATGAAGTGTGATCCAAGATTTGTTGAGGGGTCTGGACATCAAGGCCTGTGTTCACAGCTTTTTCATTGCCTGTGGAGAGCCCAGCAGACTCTAAAAACAATTTGGGATGTGACAAGGAAATGAGATAATGATGCATTTTAAAGTCAGTTATAGGAGAGAGATGGGGTCCTAAGGAAGGACAAAGCTACTTACTGGATCACACTGACAGAGTGACACCAGAGACAAGTGATTTGAACTGAAGGGAAGGCTTTTTCAATTGTAGTGTAGCATTTATACCATTAGAATGCTGCTGTTCTGTGTGTTATTCTGAGACCTATTCATGCATCTCTATCTTTTAGTTGAATTATATTTTTCCATTTAATAAACTTGCTTCTTCAGTCTCACTATCACACCAAAGGACTAATTTGGATTTAATTTATCTCTGTGTACTTGCCATAGCCATTGCTTCTTTTACTTTTTCTCCCCTATCTGCCAGTCTCTTTAATTCTCTGTCTTTTGTGTGAGCCTTATAGGGCAGGGATCATACCTACTTCTATTTTTGGAAACCATCTACAGGGAATAAATTATGGTAATTACGTCCAGCAGAATTAGATTGTAGTGACTGCCAGACATGGAAAAGCCACTGTCAGAGATCCTCACAGAAGAAGATCATCTGGGTTTGCCCTCAAGAAAGAAAGAAACAAGGAAGATGCACCACCAAAATCAGTATTATGAAAGAGCCTCTAATCTCTGGAAAAGAACATGGTGAATGCTGCCTACAGCCAGGGAATCACGGAGAGAGCCAGGCATTTGAGCTTTACCACAGAAAGGATATAATAACATTAGCAACTGCTGAATTTAAAATTGAATTCTACTAAAGTTCCCATTTGAAGCTACACTTATTCCGTTGCTCAAGGCTTTGAGGGTGGGAAAAAATTTTGAATGCAATCTTCATTTTACACATTTCTGATATTTAAAATGTTTCAAAATTATTAATGTGCTACACTTGCCCTCAGTCCAAGTGGTGGCTTATCTAATATTACTTTATGAAAAATCTGGAAATATGAATATAGTATTTTCCATATAATTCAGCTAAAATCTGTTTATTTATGTAGCAGAAAAAATGGTCAAATATTTTAACATCAAATTAAGTGTGTGGCATAGACCTCCCAGGAGAAAAGAAATAGACTCGTCTGAAGGTGCTCAGTTCAGTAGCCCTAAGGTGAAGGATGCCAGTGCTGACATAGCTGCCCTTTTGACTCAGACACTTGAGGCTGCATTGGTGTGATGCTCTAGAGGTAAGGTGGTTTAAGGAGACAAGGTGCAGGCTAAGCTTCCCCAGCTTGTTCTTAACTGCTTTAAGCACTTTTGCTCTCCTGGTGCCTCCATCAATGTTCAAAGGTGGCCTGTGAGGAGGGAAAGAAATGGTCTTTGTATCTTTATCTTGCTACTTCTTGGTGTGTTAGAAGACACACTCTGCAGCAAGAGCTGGGAGTCTGGTTTGTTTGGACTTTGCTGACTTTTTCTATGAAGAATGCAGGTTCTGTGTCTTGTTTGAGGGGCAGTCATTGGTAACCAGAGCCATGAGAGTTCTGCTGACTCTCTGCAGTCAGGAATTTCCACAGCTCTAAAGAAGATTGTCACCTGGCACCCTGAGCAGGTCTGGGTGCCTGCATGGATGAAAAACAAGTTGTTCTGAATGTGGTTCACCTTTTTGTCTAACTAATGTAACCATGTGTATGTTAATATGGATTAACATATCCATATTCATCTTCCTGTAAAAAGTATAAATTGCAGAGCTTCACAGACTTTTATTAGAGTGGGTTTGGTTCTGTGAGCTCTCTTCCCAGGTGGATATTCCTGATTTGGGGAACTAGTATCCATGAAAAGGCACTCCTTTTTTTTCTAGTAACAAACCACCCTACCAGTGTAAGAGGAAACCAGAACACTCCAAATTTCTTCATGCTGACAATCATGACACACAGGTGATATGACTGATGAAGCACCAGGAGAGCAGAAGGGAATAGACATTTTGGGCACATGCCAGAACTTCATTTAGGCTGTTGCATTGTGAGTCTGCCTTAGGGCAGGTTTATTTCTTCTCCAGCAGCACATCATCCCAGAGCAACAGAGTTCCTCCTCTGTGCCATGCTCTGAAGGAACTCAGGGCAGAGCTGTAGCCACCTGGGATCCTCCCTGATAAGAGAAGCTGCCAATATCTCCCTAAAACCTGAAGGTTTCTCAATAAACATCTGCACAGATGGGGAGATGCATCCCTTTTTAAGTCAGGATTTACATTTTCTTGCATTTACACTGCAAATGTTTTGTTGCAACCAACCCTTTTGGGATTTCTGTGATGGTTGAAATAAAAAGAGAGGATTTCAGGCAACACCTGGCTGTTGAATTCAGGGGCCTAAGCCCCATAGTCTTCAAAAGGTCAGCAGCTTCCCCTGTGAATCTGTGACTGATTGCAGGTATTAACATCTCCTCAACCACATAAATAGCCCTGAGTAAGGAAGGATTTCAGAACATTAACCTCAGTAATTAAGTCTCCTGTATCACCTCCTTCAAAGGACATATGCTGAGAAGGAGGCAATAAAGACATTCAAAGAAATTAATCCTTTTTCCTATACCTCTTCTTGTTTCCTCAGGCTGGCCCTAAGGAGGAGAGCAATTTCACCCTGATAGCTGGAAAGGCTCCTATGCTTGAGCCTTTGGACATCTACTCTTTTCCCTCTCTTAAGGAGGAGCTGGTTTTGTGCACTTATCTAAAGTGTTTTAGATGTTTTTCTCAAGGTCACTTGGCTGAAATAGCCCCCCAGTATTTTCTTCACTTATTCCAATGTGCTTTCACAATAGCTTTGTGTACATCTTGCAAAGCAACATGTACAGCCAAACAGTTTGGATAGCTCACCCAGCAGCCCACTGCTCACCACTGGCACAGGGAAGCCTCCATGATATCTACAAGTTACCTGCCACAAAGATTTTTAGCTTATTTGTTACTGTCAGGATGGGTGAGTAGTTTGGAGGAAAGCAGCCAAGGCTGCAGAGTTCAATTAAAACTCCCCCATTTAATGAAAACCCTTTATCAATCACAGATTTCTGAATCATGCCATTCATTCTGCCTTAATCCATCCTCTGGCTTCACATCACCCCAGCTAAAAAAGCCTGTATTGGATATGAACAACACATATAAGCAACCCACACATCCTGCCTAACACCATGGCTTGCACATGGGGATAAGGAGCTGAAAGAAACATGAGATGCAGCACCCTCCCTGCACTGTGCACACAAACTTCACAAACACTCCCATTGGAAAAGGAATCCCTGAGGTGCCATCGTGTGGGGAATCCACAGCTCAGGCTCTGTGAGAAAGCAGTGGGAAAACCTGCTGTCTTCTAGGAGCTGGTACAGTGTCATTGTCACAGAGCTATTGAGTGAGTGAGCAGCACCAACTGCCTTTTCACACTATGAAACCATATGCCTTTTTAATTTGAAAAAAAGGTTGGCTGATTGAGGCTATTTATACCTGTATTTCCTGTGGGAATTTTAATAGCCAAATAGCAGAACACCAGATAAAAATATCTATAATAGTAATGCTGACAGACCTCTGACTTTAGCATCCTAAAATCTGGCATTATAGCAACCTGCTTAGAAGTTTCTACACCAACAGAATTTCAGTCCTAGCCCAGTTTTTGGGACTGCTATATTCCACTTTTAAAAGCAAAGCCATCAATTATCTAGGTAGTGAAGGAGTGAAGGATAAACTTGAACACGTTACATGATCATTTTAATTAAAGCACATCTTGACAGAAGATCAAGAAGAGAATAGTAAGTTAACATCCATAAAAAATGTGTTGAGACAGCTCTGATATATTTTCCAGTTGTAGAAAAGGTAATTGGATGAAATGAAGGGGAAACAAATTCAATGTGATAAATGTAATAGATATTTATTGCTACAAAGGATTAGCTAGAATTACCTTCAAGCACAGGCTTGATGCTAGATATGATAATTTGATAGGAAGAAACTGCCTTTCGCTTTCGTATTATACCAACTTCTTTTATTATGACGCATCATAAAGGGGAGAAAAAAATCACATTATGGATTTGCTGGCTTCTGGGATAACCTTGAAATTGTACCACTGAATTTCCACGTCTTTTCTTAGACCTCCAGTATGGAACCAAAATAGTATTGAAAGTACATGGCAGATTAGAATATGAGTAAATACAGAGTGTGACCTCTTCTTGCCACAGAAAAAATCCCTGCAACCTCCACTCATTGGGAGTCAAAGGAAAGTGCCTAAAGGGCGAAGGAAAAAATCTTACCCAGGAAGATAGCACAGCTTTCTCAGCCCTGAGCATTCCTTATTGACTGAGGAGAAAGTGTTACTTTAAACTACCACTCCATACACCCTGTGTGTATGTAAATAGGGGTGATATATTCATTTCACATCTGTACTGGTTCTGTGCCACAGGATGTGATGAAGCACATGGCTTTTGCCTTGCCAATAGTGACTCACGTGCCACCTACAGCAAACTAAGCAGAGAGGGGTGGCACAGTAACTACAAATACAGAACAAATGCGTGGGTTTCTATCATTTCCGTCTTCTTGTAACTATCCTCTTCTGTTTTCCTTCAAGAAAAGACACCAAGCCTAAGCAGCAGCTTTGCCTGAACAAAGAGTGCTATAAATAAGTGTTACAAACAAGGAGTGTTATAAACAAGTGTTATAAAGAGTTGAGAACTTCTATTTTATCTGCAAAACAGACATGCTGACATCTATAGCATTACAAAGCAAATAGATTATTTCAGGCTGCAGGTTGTGCAGAAGTGGGACCTGTGTCTGTAAGCCTGTTCCTAGAACAGTAGTGTTGCTACTAATATATTCATAACAAATTATATACATAGGCTGAACAGTGGGATCTTTTGCTTAAACTCAAAAAAATCACACTGAGCAAGTGTATGACACCATCAGACACACTCACTCAAAATTGTTCTAGCTCAGTATTGACATTTTTCTCCATTATCCATCACATCCATGAGATTTTAATATAATTATTTCAGAACATTGCTCAGCTCCTGTCTGCTCTTGGAAATATACCAAAATAGCTACAATTATTCTGAGATGGTTTATTTCAATATAAATCCCAAAGTGGACACTCTTATTCCAAAATAAGAGCTCTTATTTCCAATTTAATTTAATCTAGTTCTAAAATATCCTCCTGAGATCTTATTCTAGAATAGTTATTTTGGTACATTTCCAAATGTAGGCAAGCCCAAAGTCAGGGATTGGAGACTGGAGTTTGTTGGAGAGAAAACTCTGTTTCCACTTGAAAAATACCCCAAACAAATAAGCTTAAGAAATCCATCCCTTTCAGAAATGCAAGCCCTTACACAAAAAGGGTAGAGATCCTATTTCAAGAACAGCAGTTTGTTACCTCTGCATGTGTAGATACCAATTAATGTTTCATCGAAGCAGTCACTACAGAGCTCCTCCACCCCTTTTTTTTCACCTAAACATATACTGTCAAAGCAAAAGAGCAAAAAATAAGAGTCAGAAACTAAACCAAGAAAATAATCTAGCTCAGGCAGCCTTCTGATCCTGAGAAAAGGGAAATGTAAAAACCTTCACCAGCTCAGCCAAACATTTCCATGAGTTGTTGATTTTACACAGAAGGTGTTTCTATGCTGAATGCTAGGCTGTATACAAAACCTGCAATAGGCAAGCCTTGAGAGAAGTACAATGAAGTTAGGAACCTATGTAGGAAAAAAAAAAAAGGATATTTGTTGCTTCTGCAAATCAACTATACCTTTTAATACACCAAAGCCTAAACTTTCTAAAAGTTCTAGAATACAAGGGGACTTGGAGAAGATCTCTGTTTTCTTTACCACAAACGAACTTCAGGAAGCAGAATCATAGAATGGTTTGGATTGGAAGAGATCTTAACAATCATTTAGAATCTATGACTTAACAACTTCCTTGCTGGGAATAACAGGAATCAGAGGTGGTGAAGGAGGACACTGGGAGTGTTTGATGTCAGAGTGGGTAAGGTCATTAGAACACGAGCAAACATGGGGACCTATCTATGACTCAGCAGCTTCCTCTCTGTCCTTTGGCTTCACTGAGCACTCAATAGCATTTTCAAGGCTGAAATAAATTCTGATATCAGCAGATATTGACAAATGGTTGTTACCCAGAGCCTCTGCCTCTGAGTGTATATAGGTACAAACAAAGCAAAACAAAAACAAAAACAAATACAATTTTTTAAAAAGAGCTTCCTAATACACTAAATGTAGAAATTTGATCCAAGCAAGTTGTTTTTATTACATCTGTCCCACAATTGTTAATAAGAGATATGGTCTCTCCTTTACAGAGTTTTAAAGACTGTCAACAGCACACCTTTTTTCCTCATTTTCTACTCACCAACCTGAAAGGAGAATTCAAGGCTTTCTTTTTTTTTTTTTTTAGAGCCCTTTTTTCAGCCTGGCCATGCACAGAATATATGCAGCAGCATTTACCAACATTGCCACCAGCATCCCACAGAGCCAGAACATCAGCTCTATCTTGCATCCCATAGACACCTCTGAAATCTGTCCCAAGTACCAGCAACGTGTGAATCCCTGGGCTTGTGATTGTGCTCTTCTCTGCCCAAAGCCCACTCCAGCCCAGTGGCTCTGCAAGGGCAGCAGTCATGTCCTTGTGAGACAGCAGCCCACCTTCACCCTGGGTCACACATCATGGGCAGCCAAGGCTTCTGAGTCAGGGAAGGAGTCTCCTGCTTTAAACAACGTCAGTTTGGCAAGCCAAACATATGTAAAGGAAAGTAATACAAAAAGTAGCTTCATGTCCCTTTCTTACCCTCAAAAACACACCAATGACACCAACAGCAGCAACGCTTCAGGCCCACAAAGGTAACATTGCCATGATTTTGGTTCTCACTCTCCCATAGGGAAGATTTGTCCCTTCTTCTTAACAGTGCAGGGGAAGAACCATGATCATCCTGTCCCACATGATGCTGAGCTGTGTTTCACAGCCAGAAGAGAGACCTCAGTATGTCCTGAGCTGTACAGACCAGCTGTGTTTGAGATGGAAACCACAGAGTGAGAAACGGCAACAAAGGTGTAGATTGCCCCACAAGTCCCATGCAATCCCTCTGATCAATCCCTTCCTCTGGATGTCACCAGCCCTCCTTGTACATCAGTAACATCACCACCAAAGCTCTGAGGGAAACCAAGAGCCACAAAGTGAGCAAATATCCCCATCTAGTGTCCCTGAGTACTGCAGAGTATATTCTGCTCTTTTCCATCTCTTTTATCCCTTTCCAGTCATCCTGATTCTTAGTGAGAAAGAAGCTCTCTCCAAAAGAGAGACCAAAAATTACCACTGCTCGCCAGAAGGGCATTATGCAGGCTCTAGGCATGCAAACAGCTCAGCCAGCATGCTGCTAATTACATTTCTGCAAGTCTGCTCTGAGCTTTCTCTGGAGCAACAGCTGCTTATTATTTCAGCTCACACGGTAAATCTCTGTGAGGTTTCTTTCTTGGCTCCATTCTGCTAATCTGACCACAAGGAATCGACAAATTAGTTCTAGAGGATAAATCAAAGGGGTTTTCACGTGGCCCTTACCCCCTGTTTTGCATACAGTGCTTCCAGCTCACCACTGTCTCCTCACTTCTCCTAGAAAAGCTCCCTGGCTACAGAGGCGTGTTATTTGAGGGTGAAATGCATTAGCCTCTGTTTGCTCCAAATTTAATTCATCTATTTGAATAATTTAATACAGCATCCATCAGTATGAAAGCTGGGCAAATTGAATCCAAAGGATTTGAAGACACATAGATTAAATAAACTACCTTCAAATCCTGGCTCTCAAATTATCACTGCCCCTGGATTAATTCTACCTTAATTAGACAAAATAATCTTCTCAAAATGATTAAATTTGTGAAATGAAGATGAAATAAACATAAAGCAAAAGCAAATGGAATATAAACAGCCAGAAAGCATAAGACATAATACAGAACCTTAAATCATACTAAAAGTAATTCAGTTTAGGTTCTCATTAGAGCTCGATAAAATCATGAGTGGCATGAAAGAGATGAAGAAAAAGTTTTGTTTCGCAAAATAAAAGAAATAGGGGTGCATCACATGGAATCTTCAGCCAGGGCTTTAAAACAAACAAAAGCAGGACTTTCTGACAGAGTGAATCATTAAATTGCTAAACTCATTGCCAAAAGTGCTGCAGATGCTGAAAGCAAAAGTAGATCTGACAAATCAACGAAAGATAAGGCCACAAAGACTTATTAAACACAGGGATCAGAAAATCTTTAAGATATGAGCTGCTGAGGGGTAGGAGAACATATTGGGGAAATATCACTCAATACTTTCCCTGCAGTTACACCCTTTCCTTAATTATCAGCTACTGTCAGAAACAGGATACCGAGCTTGATGGGCCTTTGGTTGAGCATAATGGGGCTATTCTTATAATGTGACATGTCATGATTTACATCAAAATATTGACACTGGCTTCAGAGTCTTGTACCAGAAGGCGACTAAAGAGCATCCAAGTTAAACTCAGCTCACTGAGTTTAGGATAACAATTAGGCTCTCAGACTTACCCAACTTTCAGGAGTTGTTCATGTTGCAACACCACTTGGTTGTCAAACCCATTGAGCATCACCACTGTAAAGGCAAAGGCAGACATTTTTCTATGGCTCATGATGACAGCAAGCCAGCAGGTTACAGAACAAAAGACAACACTAGTCTACAGAAGGTTCCTAGCAAGCAACTTCATTAACAGCAAGGATTTTAAGAACAAAAAAAAAAAAAAATTAAAGACTAATATCTTCAAAAAAGGCCCCAAAATGTGAGGACAGGATCGAAATTATTCACTATATCTGTTCCATGCAGGTAGCTAGGAAATCTTAGTGAACACTGCCTTGAAGGCTCTGCAGAGTCCTTTGGATGTGAGCATAGAAGAGCACATCGTCCCTGCCCTATCTGGGCTGTAATGAAAAGCAACAGAAAGATGCTTGTCCAAACCAGTCCTCAGAAATGAGAAGCAGAGCAGGTCATCACTCCAGGAGGCAGTGTAGAACTGGTGCTAAATTCAAGGAGAGGTAAGGAAACAATCCAGTTCTATATCCTTACAGTAAGTGATGCAGGCCCATACCTCAAACATAACAGGCAGCACCACCTGACAGACTAATCCTCTCTTCAACCACAATGCCAAAGTTTCTGAGCAGGAAAGCATCAAGACAGCTCAGTTTTAAGCTAGTTTGAACACTAGCTGGAGAGTGACCAGGACTCTGAGAGCAGTGCAGCAGATGATAGTCAATATTGCCATACCCAAGTCTATTCCCATGGCTGGATCATCCCACCAACTGCATTTTTCAGAAAAGACAACATTTTATTTTTGTCTGCTAGAAAAAAATTGTATATAATATGAAAAAAAAAGGCCCTAGATTGATGCAGCCTGCAAACCTGACTCAGTCTTTATTGTCTTCAGCAGGAAGACCCTTGATGCCCTCCTGGGAATGGAGTACAGCCTTCAAAGTTGCCTGGAAACGGGAAACATGACAAGACTGTTTAGGTATTGAAGCTGCTCTCAGAAGCCAGGTGAGGACAGCCTCAGGCTTCCACAAGGCTTGTGGAGAAACTGATTACCAGGAGCAGCAGAATGAATTCACTGCCTTTTTCACCCACATCAAGAGCCCTCAAAAGCCAGATGAGTGGGTGCTCCCAAAGGTGGCACTGGGATATGCAGGCAGGTGTGCCTCACCACTGTGACATTTCACAGTCACATCAAAACAAGCTCTTTTTCCCCTTGTTTTCCCTTGTTCTTCCTCCCTCAGTTCCCCATGCAGTCTCCATCTTCCACCATCATCTTGCTATAGCAGGAACAGCCAAATACCTCAGCTCAGAGTCAGAAAATGTAATGCCCACCCTGCTGACTGTCCTGAGCCAGCTCTTACTCTGCACCTTCCTTTGGGGAACAGTTCTCAGCCACACTCATTTCCTCCACCAGACTTGTACTGGTACTGACCTCTGCTCCTGAAACAGCCTTCAAAACCCTTATCAAGGCTTCCCTTCACCAGTCACCATCCTGACCCAGACACAGCCTTAAAATTACAAGCCCTGGATCCCTGCCAGCTTAAATAATGCAGATCCAAATGACTTTAAATCTTTTTTTTTTCCTCTCTGCATTTTCCATACAGAGTGTTAAGACCCACAGCATAAAACTCTGCTTCCCCGTGTTATTCCATAATTTGCAATGCCACCCACCAAATGGTACAGTAGAAATAGTTAATCACATAGGCTTGGGATATGCATAAGCTGAGTTGTAAAGGTGCTAATAGATATATTTGAATTCAAAAGAGATCTGAGGGGTGGAAAATAATATCTTATTAGTATGCTATATATGTGTGCAAAGCAGCAGCCTGTTCTCTAAAAGATGTGGGGAAAAAACAGCAGAACCAAAGCCTCCAGCTTCTCCTCTAACGACACATTAAAATCAGTAATCTTTATATTTTTTTTTCTCATTAGAATTATTAACACTATTGATTTCTATATCACAGAATTTCGAACCATTGCAATAAATATTACGCACAGTAAATCTGCATTTCTATATGTTGAGAGCCACTGGTGTCTGTCTCTGGGTCCAGCCTCAGACACCAGCAGCTCAGTTATTTCCATACAACTTGCAGTTTGCCAGGCATTTGGAGAGGTGTGTTGAACCTGAATCATGTGGGAAATGGGTTCTCAAAATGAGCTGCTAAAATGTACTGAATATGGGCTGAAATAACAGCGTGGAACTATCTTCAACTTGCTTACCTTTATTTCCCAGAACAGACATAGTCCTCAAATACAGGTAATTTATGGGAATTGCTGTTTCTGTCTTCAACACGCTGCTGGTTTGCAGGTTGTCTTCTCCCACTCTCTTTGCTCACTCTAAGAGCAGCAGCCTTCACAGAACAGGTCCAATTGAATGTATGACTGAGCACTTATTTCAAGGGGCCAGGGGCAGAGGTTCTCCATAGAGACAAGGGAGAATAAGATCAGTGAGGCGCGCAGATCATGCATGGGCAGGATCATAAGTTAAAAAACTTAGAAAAAATAAGTATACCCAAGCAATTAATCCTAGTTTCATTATTACTACCTAATGTGCTCTTGTTAGTCAGCTCAGAAATTCTATTGCCTCCATCACATTTACATCTCAGCTACAGAATTTGGAAATGATTCTGCAAGATACAATTCAGGGAAAAAGGGTTATCATTTCATTTTCAACCTTGGAGCATGAGGGGAGAATAAATACTGGGCTATTTGAACTTACTCAGAGTGTTTTCACTAGCATAGAGAGGCATTAGATTTCAACCTGTTCTCTTTTTAAACTGAATTTCAACATTGAAAATGGATAAATGGGTTGTGCCACCCACAGCACACTCTGGGGACCAGGAGCATGACTGAATTTAAAAAAAGCATTAGGCAGTGCCTGCCTGTAGACATTCTCCCCCTTATCCAGTTCTCTAATGTACAAACTGGCACAGTGTAGAGACTCTGTTTCCATGAGCAAGGGGCTACTCTTGCAGAAACTCTTCTTGGTTCATCCAGTCTCGAACAGCAAACCCAGATGAAACCACAGTTGTTCCCATGGGATTCTACTGGGAAGTACTTTCCTTTGTACTGAGTAAGTAAAGCAGAAAACTAAACAAAGCAAATCCCTTGGGCATATTCCACTCTCCTCAGCTGTTCAGCATCAATCTCCCAGGATCTTTAACAGCATGAGTCCAGTTAAGCAATCCCTGCCCATCAGGGCACCTGGAAGGTGCCATCCTGAGTGTGGCACAGACACCATGAGGCCACCATGCAGCTCTGGCAGCTGCAGAAGGGTGATGCATTTATGGTGGGGCAGAATGTTATGAGCCCCTCCCAGGGGTGTCACCTCTGGGTTTGGCCAGCAGCCCCAGGGTGGCTGAAAATATTAGCAAGGCGGCATGATTGGAGGCGTTTGAAGAGCAAAAAGGGCTTTAGTTAAGGTGAAAATAACAAACCATACAGAACAAAAGAGGATAAGCCATGCCAGGTGCAAGGAGGACCTTTGCACCTGCTACAACACCCCAAAAATGTACTGAAAGTCTTTGTGCACTCTTTTAAGTATGTCATGAGTAAGGTGAGATTCTTGCCATCCTGCCCAATAGAAACAGTAACAGGGTTTGGAGGTACAGCTTCAGGGATCCAACAGGTGTCTTTGTGCTGGAACACGGCCACATAAGGTATCCAACTCTCTGTTTTTTACCTTATAAGTGAAACAAAGAATGAAACCCAAATCCTTTTTTAAAATGGAAAGCCCTGTTACTGTGGTGGTGCAGACTCCACCATGTGAGGTGCACACCTACAGAAGGGCACTGCCAGCCAAGCCACTTCCAGCAGGAGGGCAAACACATTGCCAGCTCTGGGGTGTGACACTGGCTTTGCAAGCCCCATCTTTCAACCTAAAGTTTCCTTGAACAGCAAGAAGTTTGTATCTCTATTGTATTCAACACACTGGCTGCCTTGGGGATACCAAAAAGATTTAAAAAAAAACACTACAGAAAGGAAAGCCATCTGTAACAACTGCTTTCACTTCTGCAATCACAAAAGCTGTCAAGAATCTAGAGGTCTAGAAAGTGAAGCTTCCTGTTAATTCTCAGCACAGAACAGGCTGCCCAGAGAGGTTGTGGAGTCTCCTTCTCTGGAGATACTCACATTGTCTCAACACATTCCTGAGTGATGTGCTTTAGGGGAGTAGGGAGGTTGGACCAGATGACCCCTGGTGATCCCTTTCACCCATTCTGTGTGATTTTGTGATTTATCATTTCCTGGGAATGAGGTGGTGCTCCAGTAAAGCACACAGCGCACTCTACATGAAAGTCAGGGTGACACAGTAGGTGGATGATGTGAAGCACATATACCTACTCTGTTCTGCAGGGATCAAAACATCCATTCCCTTCTCCATATCCTTTTTGCAAGGATATATCATACCTATAGCAATTATATTTTCATTAGTTAACACTGAATCTGTCTTTCCTGAATTAAAAAATAAAAAAATAAAAAAATAAAAAAATACCACAGATTTATTTTAAAAGTTATGATTAAATGAAACAATGCTCTTCTGCAGGACATTTAAACCTTGCTTAATCACATGCAAATCTCTAAAATCAACATTTACATAATGTTTGGTCCATCACTTTTTTAATTCCTCACACAATTAAATATTTTATTCTTTTTATACTGGGTCCTCCACATCACCTTTGGAAAGTATCCCACAAAGTACAAGTGTATGTACATTCAAAACAGAGTTGCAAAAAACCTCTAGTGCAAAACATAGAACACTCAAAACTAGTTCATGTGCATATGGATTTTTAAAGTAGAACTGCATAAAACTCCAACAGAAATGCAAAACACTGATGACTTCATTACCATTTTTGCACCAGTACAGCTTCCAGGAAGATGCAATATTTTCTTAGCATTTTTCAATTGAATCTTTATCAAGAATATTATTATTTTGCTGTCACTGGATTTTGATTAGTACCTATTCACAAATGTTTCCGTTTTGAGTTTGTGGTTTTTAATGTTCAGCTGGAAAAAGCAGTGTTTCACCAGCCATGGACATCATGGGAAGTATTTGACACTTTGGGCTTTTCCTTCAGTCCCTGGAGTTACAGCAAAGGCAGCTTCACCATAGAGTTTAGCATCTCCTTTAAAAACAATCTCTCAAATGAGTGAAAACTATTGCTGGGAGCCCAGTGGGTAGCAGACACACCAGGTGCTGCTGAACATTCAGTTCATGCATTGGGCACAACTGGAATTGGAAATAATTAGATGAATGTTTCAGTCCTGAACTGTGCCTGTTCCTCTAATCCTCTCTGTTGCCACTATATTTGCTGCTTAGCAATACCAGTTTTAATTCCCAGTCCCTAATAATTCCTATCAAGCACCACTCTCTCGAGTTCATTATACAGAACTGGATGAAATGTTAGGTCAAGTGTTACTCCCAGGTGAGCCTACATTACCATTTGCCTCCTGGTTTCTGTATGTGCTCTGCATGTTCCACCTCAAGCGATGGCAGATCCTTTGCAAGTGCAGAAATTGTTCAGCTGGGTCCTCAGGGCACCCCAAAACACAGCAGACACCACACAACAGCTGCCACAGCCCTCAGGTGCTCAGCTATGGCAGTGCAGCTGGTAAAAGCAAGCAGCCTAATAGCTGATAAATGTCACCAGGGTTAGCACAAATCATCCTTCACTCGGTGTTTTTCCCATTCTTCCCATCCTCTTTCGTGACTTTGAAATAAAGTTACATAAGCAAAAACTGGTAGTTCACGTCCACAGCAAATTACCAGCATGAAATACGTGACAACTTTACATATTTACAAGGCTTGGAGGAGGCATCCGGATCACCAGGAGCCTCAACCACATGGTTTTTAATATGCATTTCCAACACTCAGGGATATGATGAAGAGTGTTTTACTGCTGGCTGAGCACTAATGGATTTGGAGCTGTTAACTGTAGTCCAGAGGCATCCTGAAATGGTGAGCTAATATGCATTTCATTTTGCTTATTTGGTTTTAGCACAACCAGGTTTAGTTATGACACTGTAGTGTTAGCACCAGCCATCTGGGGGTTGAACACTGAGAGAAAAGGAGAAATTTAAAGAGAAGCAGATGAAAAACAGAAGAGAAACAGGCAGGGATAAGAAAAAGAAAAAAAAAAAAAGTCAGAGAAACAACAGCAATAACAGGCAGTGACAGAATAAAGCACCAAAAGGGAGTGCTCAAATAAATGTCCACTGGTCTGGTTACTCCACACGTCTGGGTAAAGATTGGGTGCTGCTGGGAGACTCTCTGAAAACACTAATACCAGCAAACTGAGAGATGCCAGTGTTCCTATTTTAGATATCAGCCCTCAAATCAGTATTTGAGTACTGGATCCTCTCCTGGAAAAAGAGCAACCCTGAAACCATTCAGTTAGTCCTGGAAACATTTAGGGGCTGCATGGCCATTAAGCAGCTCATGGTAAGTTTCCTCCATGAAAAGCAATAAAAATACAATCTTTCAAAACAAAGAGGGGAAAAAATGCTTTTCAGAGAAGAAACTTAACATAAGCTGCTTTGATATTTTACTGTGGGACTTCCACCTGAAAGTTTTTCAAGTTAAAATGGGCTGGCAGGATGTTGGCACAGGAACTAAAGGATGACAAACCAAACAATGATACAGAATCACAGGATTTTCTGAGCTGGAAGGGACCCACAGGGATAGTGTACAGAAAAACAAGATCATCTCAGGCTTTTAGAAGTGTTGCTACCAGCAGGAAGAATGTCCAAAGAAGCAAAAGGGTCAAAGACATGAAGACTAGATGATCTTCAGCAAACCAGGAACAGGATCCTCTCCCTCAGCTCTAGATGTGCACCTCAGGAACACCCCAGCTTGTAAGGACCTGAAACTCAGACACATTCCCAGGGAGAGGAAGGTGTGAACACAAGGTGCCCCCCACCATGTAGTTCAGGGAGAAGAAAAAACAAGAGTGCAGTAAATAGCATGTCCAGAGCTGTATGCACAGACCAGCAACCAGACTGACACCAGTTCAGCCCACCAGCACAGAGCAGCATCCTGGCAGGGAGACCATGAACCAGCCCCAGCCTGAACAATGGCACTAACAAATGGACCAACCACACCAAAAAAAAAAAAAAAAAAAAAAAAAAAAAAAAAAAAAAACAACAAACCACCTCAATAGATCGTTTTCATCCTTATAAATTTTGTTACTAATGATTTCACCTCAGCCCAAAAGAACCTTCCATAGTTCTTAGCCTGGCAGAGTCTGAAGCAACTTTGAGCAGACAGTGGATATATTCCCCTGATTTTTAAGAATAACTGTGTAATATAACTTTGTCATCACCAGCAACAAGGACTCTCCCAAGAGGCAACCTTGGAGAGCCTGGGGGGGATTTTTAGCATCACATTAAAGTATGTCTGGTCTTTAGCACTGCCACAACTTCACTGTTTTTCATGTGGCAAAGTAAACTGAAGACAGAGGAAAATCCACCATCTCTGAGTGACTTGAAACAAGCACAGGTTTAAACAGTAATGTCAGATATACAAGTTCTTACCTGGAGTGGAGATCCAGAACCCGCTGGCAAATTAATATTTAACAGGAATCTTAGGACTTTAGAAGTATGCTGCACACTGCAGGCGTTTTTATATTCCCAGTTCTTGGGAATAAACTGGGAAGATGGATGGTGTCAGATTCCCACCAATGTCATCAACAAGACCACAGCAATGTCTCCATCAACCAACAAGAAGGAAACACAAGCTTTCAGGAGAATCTGGATGATCTTCTGTCCTTTCCAATGAAATCCAAACTATGTTAACCCATGACAAGTAAAGAAAAGAAACTAAATAGCAGCTAAGGTTTCATTATGAGTTCATACACCTACTTGTAATGGGACATGTTTGGAATGGTCCCTCACACCAAGGTCCTGCAGCAGCTTAGGCCAGGTAGGAGCAGGGACCACAACACAGAGGTGCTGCCTCCATCACACTAAAGCTGCATCTCAGATGTGGGAACACCACCTGAAGCTGGATGCTGCAAGGGCCAAGCTGTGCTCTGAGCTGGACCTGCTCCTTTGGCCTGGCTACTGGGATGGTGCTTTGCAACAGAAATTGCAGACAAATCCAGAAGGATTAGTGGCTGGAGAGCAGGAGCTGACCTGAGAAACCTGCTCCTCCTGCCAAATAAATGCAGCAAATGAGTCTTGGGTAATGGAAGGTAGAGGGTGTTATGTGAAGGAAATGTATATTGCTTTCTCCTATAATGGGGGCCACAGAGGACTGGTTGCATCAATTAAATTAGACCAGTTTCATAGCCAGAATTGCACTATTGCACAGCCATCACAGAAAGTGATATTTCAATTAATAGCATTTTCTCTCGGTTTAGAATAAGACAGTTCATAGTAAATTTTTAAAAATTTCACTTTTCTGAAGTGAAATCCAAGCCTTGATAGCACACCATTAGCTGATTTCATGCAAGCCCAGCAAAAGTAACTTCTCAGCAAGATACATAAAGTTATGAGAAAGATTTTGGGGTTTTGTGAGAACATTTATTATTGTCACTTCTTTTCTAAAATTCATTTCTAAAGCATTGTGAGATTTTGCTTTATTGTGGCTGGTTTTGTGTTTGAGTGCTGCAAAGAAGTTTGTCTGTGTACTGAAAAGGGTTGGGTTTTTTTTTTTGGCTGATGAAAGATACTGAGAATCCTCTTTAGCTTGGATTATTTAATGGCCAATGAAGATCTATCAACTTCCAAGCACTTTTTTTTAATTAACTTATGAATCTATATGACCAGTCATTACACAGCATTTCAAAAACTTTGGAAGATTCTTTTGTTTGTTTCTATAGGAGAAATAAACTCTTGAATGGCAAAACTGGTCAATAGTGTTGGTAGGTAAGCCTGTCCATTAGAAGCAAGAACATTCAGAATTTAAGTGTTCAGTCAGACTGACACAGATTCACTGCAAAAAGTGAAAGCATACAGACATTTGAGTTAAGCTGCCTTGTGGAAATACTTGTTGGAGTTTTATTCCCCTGCAGTGAGGTTTTATTGTCACCTCATCTCAGGTAAGGTCCACTCTTGGAATACTTGCGAGTATAATCATCTTCTGTGTATATATGGGGAAGAAGGGAGCAAAAAGGGGAGAGAGGGAGGAAACAAGGGAGAGGAGAAATGAGATCATAGGACATTTTTAGCATTTGCCAACATAGATATATTTCTGTTGGAAAATCACTTTAGCTAACCTCATTTGTTTTATTCCTTGTTTTATGATATACCTGGTATAAATAACAATGCCAAGTGTAACTTCTTGCTGTTAGAAGCTTATAAAGGCTCCAACTGTATTAGACAACTGTGAGAAATGAACCTACTGCTCATCTAGAGGTTATCTGAGATGTAGTGAATGGCTTTTCACGTCTCCTTAGTTCAGTTTAGTACAAAGTGCAGTGGCTTGGACTATTTCAACTCAGATGGTTTGAGAGAGCACTGATAGCGAGGTAGAAATCACTGCCCCACATTCTGCAACAAACAACTTTCTGTCTGAGAGCAAACCAAGCAGCCCCAGATTCTGCACAGAAAACCTTTTGAACCACTTCAAGGTCTTGCACGTGCCTGCTGGTATCATGAGAGGGCTGGGCTGTAAAGCTATTCCAGTACACCAGACGTGTCCTAGAGTAGCCTATGACCATGACTCAAGGAGATACATCCTATGGCTCCACTTGCATTGTTCTGTCACAATTTCTGGTCATTTCTCCATCCCTCTTATGAATAGGCAGAAACATCAGCCCCCAAACCACAGACAAGCACAGATTTGATCCTGCCCCTCTGACCCTACCAGACCCCAGCTCCCTGGCCGTACGTAGGGCTTCTTTGAAGCTACACTGGTACAACTTGTGTAAGCAGTTCCAGCCTATTGAACTATTCCCTGGGGGGTTTTCCTCACCTAGAAAAGTCAATAATGTCCTCATTTCAGTTAAGCATTCATTAGGTTTCTGTATGCAAGCCACTGAGTGGGCAGGGAAGAGCAGAAGGATGTGTATTGAGAAGACACAATGTTCTCCTCTGGCAGTGTGGAAAGACTGGCACATCATAATGTTCAGGAATAATTGCACCTCTAGCACTTCCACTACCTACTTGATCGATGTTTCATAAAGATTTAACATACTGATGTTTTTGAAAAGTAACCACCAGTCCAGATAAACAGCTTGTGAGGGTCAGGATAAGGGCAATGAAGGAGAACTCTTTAAAATGGCTGAGTAAGAAATTTGATTGAAAACAAAAAGAGTTGAAAAGCAAGTTACTATTTCTGACTTTTCTACTGAAAAGCAAAATCTCAAATATTAAAAAAAAAAAAGAAGAACATATTATTACCAAAAACAATGGGAAAGCAGGAATAATAACTGTCATTTGGGTGACATATGTTGTTCTTGATGTAGGCCAAGCTCTGTAGTCCAGCTGTACATCCTGTCATGCCTGAAGATATCATTCCCCCTCACTCATGAACACCATTGCTTCTGGGGAACCTGGCTTACAGGGCAAAATGGGGGCATGAGGAAAACAAATGGCAGCTTTCTGAAGGATTTGGCACTTCCAAACCAAAGGCACAGGTCTTGGCTGTACTACCTCTGTTTTCAATGAAAAGCACCTATTTCTGCCAAAACACTATTGAAGTTCAAGTGATTATTTTATTATATCTTAATTGATTGAAAACGTTACCCCTCAATTTTTGTGAATTACCTTCATTGAACCATTGGAGGCAATGATGAACTAATCTTTTTTCTTACATTAAAAAGGAGGAAGTGTGGTGCCATAGTACTTTACTAATTTTGCTAGACTCTCAAATCTAATAATAGCATTCTTCATAATTGATTTAGTCTTTCTCAATTCCACCTAAATTAGCTTTTGGCTTTAATTAAATCACAACATATTTTATGCCAGGAGAGAATTGGTCATTTTTACCTGCTGATACAATTACAAAATATCACCACAATGCACAAGAGAATCCTGAGGTCTACAGTTATAAATAACCTTAAGAGTTAATTTTATGCTTCTGTTTTCCCTCCAATATTTACAGCATATTTGCATTTCTGATATATTTTATGCTCTTATGTTTTACAGTGTTTTGCAGATGGTTTTGCAATTCTCAGCATGCAATAATAGGAATTAAATATTTATGGTTGTGCATAACTTCAGATCTCTCTGCAGTCTTCAGAGCTCCCTGTAGAAGTCAGCATTTGTCAGCCTGGAGCCTGCACTGGCACCAGTGATGATTGCACTGGCACTGCCTCGTGCTACAGCAGTAAAGACTGTCTCTAGCCCCAGCTCATCCATAATTTCAGTACATTTCATCTCATCCTCTTCACAGAAGAAAATTATCAAAGTCAGAAACGTTGCCCTACTTTTCCAGCCTGAGAAAGACATCATCTGAGAGCTGAGATTTTCCATGCATCTCATGCACACCTTGGAGGGAGAGGTCTGACTCTCTGTGGGACATTTGTAACTCATGCCTCCAAATCAGGCCAAGACTTCAGACTTCCCTCCACCTGACAACACAAAACTCACAAGGAAGAGATGTACCTGCTCCCTCCAGGGCACTTGAGTCTTGCCCAGAGGCTGCAGTGAGGGACTGAAGGAGCAGGTTTTCAGGGACAATAAGGCAGGACCAGAAGATCATCCAAGCTCTCAGCAGAACCAAACCTGCAGCTGACACACACAACAGCTGAGACAAGTCTTTGCCTACTGCTCTCCTGGGTCCTACTCCTTCCTGGGCCTGGGTCTCCTCCTTAAAACAAGTTTTGGTGCTGTTCACAAACTTTAGGATCCTTTTCTAACTAACAGACAGAAAAGCCCTGTTAGTGGCAGGCCATCCCATGCATTTATTCTAGAAATTTCAAAATGAAGTAAGAATCAAAAATTAAAAGCACTGCTAGTTAAAAATGTCTAGACTTTTCAATTCTTTCTCTGTTCCCTTATCTGACCATTTGTGCTGCTTTGAGAAGAGGAATTCAAGCTGGAATTATCTCCACTGTTCACAGTGAAATAGACCCCAGTAAATCTGCAGGACCCTTCTCACAACTTTTACCCTCTGCTATGCAAATGAATTTATTTTATGAAGTTATTTTAGTGATAATATGGCACTCTTACATTAGGCCTAATTTCCTTTCAACAGAGCCTCAAAAGAGGGAGCTCATTGACAGTATTCTAAAGCACTTGTACTTCCTTATTGCCTGAACTTTTCTAATATGAGTTTTTGTAAGACAGAGCACATGAATTACGTGTATCTGCATTCATTCATAAGCCTATAAAATTTTGCATCTACTCACTTCCTGCTTTTTCTCCTTATTGTATTTGTTTTTTTCTCAGCACAATCTGTTAGGGAACCAGTAAATCCTTTACATCAGTACATGTTGCTATTTTCAACCTTGAGTGTAACCACCAAAAGGAAAAAAAAAAGCCCAGAAAGTAAAATATTCTTTTGCTGTACATACATATTTTTATTGTTCCTATATAAAATTTCATTTTTTTTTAATCTGGCAGAAGCTAGGAAGGAACAGTAATGATTCCTCTTTAAAAATAAGAAAAGCTTGAAAACTTAATAAGATTTCTGCCTCCAAAGGGGTACTTGCTCAAACTGCCCTGTGTCTCAGTGTGAGCAGCTACACACTGAGCCTTCCCATTTGAACACCATCTCTGATGTGCCCTGTCTGTAACCAGTCAGTCTGTAACTCGGACATTCATTAAACAGAAGTGAGGAAATCCTTTTTACAATGCTGTGCATAAACACAGAAAACTATCCCTTGTGTATAATTGCATTTGACAATTCCAGTTTTTTTGCACGTGTGTTTGCATACATGTGTATGCATTTATATTGATATATAAATAAGAGAAACATGTTATTAATGACTCCTAATAATAATACTGCTGCATATTTTGGTGGTAAATGACTTCAGAAATCTCCCAAGGGGTGTTGTCGTTGCAGCAACATTGTTCCAACACTGCTGGAATAGGACAAGTGGAGCGGAGAATTGCTACAGTCAACTCACTCCTCATGTGGAGATTTACTGACAATATAGCCTCTGGTAGCTTTCCATTACAGATCTCTACCTACAGCTGCACCAGCTCCCTACACGAAAAATATGAGTGAAATCCTCAAATCATGCAAAGGCTCACAGCACTAAAGCTAAGATCTGAAAATATTTTATGGAAATACTAAATATTTTAACAAAATACAGCTGTGTGGTAACTGTTCTGGTTCAGTAAGTGCTTGATGCAATCACATACACGTGCCTATCTGGACATCTCTGTCAGTCCAAAACTAACCTGAGTTTTAATAAAAGATTGCAAAATGAAAACAGATAATTAAAGGTAAAGGCAAAAAAGTATTATTTTTTTAACTTTTAGTTTCTACCACTATGACCACAAACTAATAGCAGAATTCAATCACTGATCTCACATTTGAAATCACTTAGATGTTACCCACAACCTGCTGATGTTGCAGCTGAGGGCAAAGGAAGTAAGGTGAAGAATAATTAAGCAACTCATAATACATTACTGCTATACATATACACAACATGGAACAAAAAGAAATCACATTAGCAAGAAGAACACATGGAGGAGACCTAGTGCTTTTCCCAAAAATTTGTCCAAACTTCTTCCTTTAAGTAATACTTGGGAGCACATTGGGTTTTAAGGCCAATTGTTCTCACATATTGAAATTGTGGCAACATTGACTTTCCTCATTAAGTCAGAGCTATAATCCATACGACTGACAATAAAAATGTTCATGGTACTTTGTCCAATTTTCAGTTGATTATCATCCTCTGCAAGCAAAGCTTGCAAAAAGAAAAAAAAAAAAAAAAGCTTGCAAGCAAAGCAAAGCTGCAGGAAGCAAAAAATCAAGTAATTCATTGAAAAACAGAGCAAACTGCTTTTCTATCACAAACTAAAATGTCCATCTTTGGGAACACACTGGCAAATTTACCCAAAAAAATGTATTTGTCCACAATCTGCTCAGGATATGATCTACTTCATATATTATTATTTACTTGAAGTAAATTAACCTAAGCATTGCCAATTATCAAGTCTTTATTTATTGAGCAGCACTGGGCTAGTACCCAAAAAAATCCTAATTTAGTTTGCAAGTCACAACTCTTTTCAAAAACTTTTGCAAGTCTGTCCTGTACTTCTTATAGAAGGACTAAGTTGTTCTCATACAACTTTGCTATAATCATGTAGTGTTATTAACTTGACAAAACCTTTGGTGACCAGCCCAACCACTCATCTTCAGTGTGGTTCATGACATTTAACCTCTGGCCTCTGCTCTGCAGCTCCAGTTGCTCCTCCAACCAGGCCAAGACCAGCATTTCTCACAAAACTGGAACACATTCCCTCCTGTGGGGCAGAGAGGTCTCCAGGATCACCTGCAGCACACTGGAGTGCTGCTCTCAGCTTAGAATTATAGAATCAATTAGATTGGAAAACGCCTCCAAGGTCACTAAGTTCAACAACACCTCTAAGGTCATTAAGTTATTGGGGTTCTTTCCACAACAAGTCCAGACTTTGGCCTCAGGGTACAAAACTTGTGTCACAGTATGACACAAAAGAACAACACTACACACTGAGATGTCCAAGGCAAAAAAGGAAGAGTTTATTTACAGATCTCCACATTTATAGAATTCCAACAGTGACCGTGGATTGGAGGAAGAAAATTGTCCTCTCCAACCACACTGGTCAACCCAACAGTCCATCAATTCTCTCCTCCTCCAGAAAGGAATTCAAAACAATCATTATTTACATGAAAAGTGCGTGAGAAACTCCACCACAAAAGTAAAACTTCAGAAGGCTGAAAGAACTTTAGAAAAACTTTAAAAGAACAGGGTGACATACTTGCTCACAGATTTTGGTAGACCTGCAGTGAGGGACACCCTAAGCCACAAATCCCTGTCATTTGGGAGCGTGTTAAGGAAGTACCACTGTGTACTTTCTCTTGTCTTCCTCTCTCAATTGTCTGCAGCTTGACAAAGGGTAGGCTAAGTGGTATGAAATGGTATTTCTTTGCTTATGTTCATTAGGAATTACTGGCCAAAATTTGATATCCAGAATTCAGAAAAAGAATGCAGTGACATAAGTTTCCTTCATTCCCTTTTTCCCTTTTCCTTTTGATATTCCAAGGAGTGCGAATAACTCACTGGTTTTAAGAAATCAATGAAGACTGTCATGTCCCTGCAAGTTAATGAATGACATTTAGACTTTCCACTATACAAGTTTGAATATCTGATTGATTTTATGCTGGAGAATTTAGTTTAGGCAAGCAGTACTGCTAAAGTCTCATGCATCAAAACAAGACAGACTTTCATTTGAGATCTCTGAAAAACAGAGTGAAACTGTCCAAACTCTTCAAGTGCACTTGGATTGCTTGACCTTGTAGGGGAGCTGCTTATATCACCCAGGGAAGTGCAGCACAGAGTGAGACTATGCTTCCATCTCTAAGGCCTCCACTTTGCTATAACCTTCTATATGAACGATAAAAAATTGTCTCAGGAATTAAAGTACAGATAAAAAACAAGTCCAAGATGTTCTCAGAACAAGGGTGTTAGCAGCACAGCAGTAGTTAAAATTTACAAACTGTGCCAGCAGAAAAAAAGCAGTGCAGAGACACTTCAGCTAGAAAACTTCCTGGGGAAATAAGGTTGGCAGTGGCTGAAAAACTTGTTCAGAGCTTGTGCACCCAAAGAGTGCAAAACCACCATTAGAGCAAAACCACCCCCAGCCACGTCAGCAACTCCAGGTCACCGAGAAGTACAGCTTCCTTCCCAGTTCCAAACTGAAGGTCTCACTCAACTGACCAGTCTACATTTAAATTTCACCATCTGATTTAATTCTGAGTTTTAAGATTAATTTTTTTTTCTGTCATTTGACTGGATTTTCTCACCTTCCTTATTAAGGAGAAAGTTGGACTTGAGTTGTATCTTATGACAGAACGCTTCCCTGAGACTGTGTGCTGATAAACAAGGCTCTGCAACTTCCATAACCATTTTTTCTTTTAGATACTAACCAAAGCAATAACAATTTTATCTGAAGAACACAAATACATTTGTGGTGACCAACGAAGAGAAAACAGCTTTTCATTACCTAAAATATTCTACAAAGTTGTCAACAAAAGAAGAGTGGGTTGACTGAAATGCACATCAGTCAATAAAGCAACAATCATCATTTCAAATCACCCAGGGAAAAATATGTTTATCTGTGGCTGCTTTTATGAGTGGAAATTAATTCAGCCAAATTTCAGAGAGGAATAAATGGCCTTTTGTCAGAGCCACCATAGCCAAATTGTTATTACTTTCTGACTTCTATCATGATGTCAAAACCCAGAATCTCACGTGAGATGTGAGAGCAGAGTCCCCTCAAAGAGAGCCCAAGGAGAGGATATTGCATACAACCAAAGCCAGCCCCTTCCAGAGCTGCATGTATGTATTCACAGCTACCCTGATTTGGGTGAAAAAAGAAAACAGTGCAGGGTGAATGTGCCAGTTCAAATCCACAGCAAGGTGCACTGCTGCACTTCAAATGAATTGCAAGTGGCAGGTCAGTTTTACCAAACAGGAAGGGAGCCACAAGTGTTCCATCTCAGGAAAACATAGGTTATGATCGCCAGATCAATGCAAGATAAATAACAGTGTATCCCACCCAGCCTGCCTGTCTTAAATCACTGCTGCCAAACTAAGCCTTTTGAGGGAGAGCTAAAAATGACATTGAAGATTTTCATGTGGCTTTTACTTCAGAGTGAATCCATTCAGCCTGGGGAGACATAAAGATCCTCTCAGAGAATCTGCTCTTATCTAGCAGCAGCATTCCTGCTTCACCAGGGCTGAGGACACTTTTAATGCATCTGACCAGCAGGGTCACTCAGGCATCCCTTCCCACAGAACAGAGCCCTAATGTGATGAGTATGCAGAGCATAACACAAAAGCAAATCACAACAGCTTTAGACCCTGTGCCCTGCTCGTCTCCCCAAACAACTCCACTTCTGCTTTCAGTGACTACTTCCCAAAAAAAAAAAAAAAAGGCGCCTGGTGTAACATCCATCACTCTGAGGAACACCAACAACAACAACTAGAAACCAGCTCTTACCAGCAGGGCCTGCTCACAGAGAGCAAGGGACCAGAGTACAAATCCATGTGCCAGGCTCTCCCAGGACATAGCATCCGCAGACCACACCTAGAAATACCCACCTCTAACAGAGGGACAGGGCTGGCTCTCCAGGACCCCCCATGACAGCTTTTTCCATGCTGAGAAAAGCTTGGCCACTGCAACTGAGTGCCAGACAGAGCCAGATCTGCAGGATCTGCAGGAGAGCTGGTCCCAGCCCCACTGCTGCACACACAAGGCTCCCAGAGAATGGCTGAGATCTTCAGTTACCTTAATACCATTATTAACAACTACCTCATACAGAAAAAAAAGATAACTTTTACACATTTTTCCTGAACATTTGAAGGAACCATCTCCTAAGTACCACCTTTCCTTTGAAACTCTGAGTTTACCCAGGTAGCATTTTACTCCCACCTCACCCTGCCTGACTCCACTTTTCCCACCTGCATTCCCTCCCACTTTTGCTTTCTCTACCATCAATGTGCTTCTGCTCAGAATAATTTTAAAATTAAATTTTCATGTTATTTTTTTATTATCTTGATCTAAGTTTGTTCTGTTGAAAAATAAATGAATAGCATTGAGCAGGTCCATTCCAACCCAGGCCATTCTATGATTCTGTGGCTCTATATTTGCAATTTCTTGTGCAGAGCATAATCTGTGCTGCATCTTCCTGTCATATCATACTGATAGAGGCCCTATCAGCTAATTAAAGATTTTTACCCTATTTCTTTTCTCTGTTTTCTCAGACACAAAGTTCTGATTTTTTTAGTAGCACCTGATTTTTATGGAAGACATCTCTTCCAGATAGACATTCTGGAAGCAGCAGCAATAATTTCTGACCTAATTTGGGCAAATCAGCAGTATTAAGTGATCTTCAAAGCACTTCTGTAGATGGTACAAAATGTATATAAGCTGCTCCATTGGCAAAATTATCTACCTTCTGGTGCCATTACACAGAACAGCCTAATATGCATAATTACAGTAATTATGCAGAGTACAGCACAAACAAAAACAAAATTATATGCTGTTTCACACTGGCACTCTTTCAGACAGAAATTCATTTTCACATTTACAGTATTGCAAATATGGACAGCATTATTAAAGCAGAATTTGAACATAATTGTGCATACCAACTCTACATTAAATTGGTGTTTTCCATCTTCAGTAAGTTGTAGGTAGCTGTTGTGATGTCTTGTTGATAGTACACTAAACCACCTAAACTTTAACAACATGTAACTCCACCTCTGCTTTTCTTTCAATAGTATCACTGAAAGTACCACAGCATCTGTAACCACCTGCTGCCTTCAAGCTAACTGGCTCTGCTTTAGCATACAGAACTAGTAGGAATTGCCAGCCACAAATCCTTAACTTTGGGACAAAATAGATCCAAAGTCCCATCTTCCAGTAGTTCTAAAAAACAAAACATCCTTCCTTGTTTAGAATTTAAAACATACTTTTTAAGTTTCTCATAAAAAAAAAAAAAGCGAGAGAGAGAGAGAAAATATTTGAATATTTTAAGCAGGATGGACTGCTTCATTTCAGTTCAATTATTTTTAAGCTAAATGAAAACCTGGAGCCCAAGGTCTGAGACTTCCTTCACTGCAGTAACAACCTGCATGAACTCAGCTTCTTCCAAAACACCCATCCCCCTATATCCTATGATAAAATTTCAAGCTACTGTCATTTTATGCATTTGGTTACATAAAAGAAGAATCCTTGTTGGGACACAAGACTGCTCTGACTTTGGGCCTGCCACACTGCCTGGGAGGTATCCCAGACCTTTTCCTCCTGTCAGCCCCAGCAGCTGGGCAAGGCCCTGGGGTGAGAACAAGAGGGAGAGGAGTGAGTATTTAAGTGTTGGGGGTACCTGGAAAGGACTCATCAGGCACCAGAGACAAGACACTGCTGTGACTGAAGGAGTATGCAGAACCCATCTGGACAAGCAGAAAGTGCTTGTAGTGCTGGGGTGTGACTGCAGGCAGTGAGTTGCTGCTGGCACAGAAAACCTGCACTTGGAAACTCAATAGCTGGAAGAGGAAGAATAATGAGTGGCCCAGTTTAAAGCCTCCAAGAGAAGAAGGTTGATGCCAGTGGAATTTTGGAAGTCTTTCTCACCCGTTTGGATACCAGCTCTTTCATGAATTGTTTCATCTATCCAGGCTTTTGATACTTAGGGGTGAGAAGACAGAGAAAGAAGGATCATTGCAAGCAAGCTGCTGAGGAAAGCAAAACTGAATAATTTGTTAAAGGACTGGATTAGTAGAACAGTTTTCCACATTGTCATGTTATTATGACCTCCTTCAGCTCAGAGTGGATACACTGGCAGACATTAAAACCAAGACCACCAGGAAATGCAAAGATTGCACATGTGAGAGGAAACCCATGAAGCCCTGCTGAGGGTCAGCAGGGACAGGGATGTTCAGACTTGTCCAGCCTGATCAAGTACGGGACAGGAGATCAGCCAGGCTCCTTCAGCCACTTCCTTGTCCTGAAAGTCCCAGGTCTGAAGACCCATCTGAGCAGAAAAGCACTATTTCTTTCCAGACATTCTTCTAGTCAGCTCTGAGTGAAAGCTAAAATTTCCTAAGGAAATAAGGCTCTTAGAGTCTGCATCCAGGACTGTTTGTCTTTTGTTGTGTCTCTTCCCTAACCTTTTGTGAGCCCATTGGACAATTTAGATCTAATAAGACAAGCCAAAAGTTTTACAGTCATTAAGTTCCTACACATTTCCTGAAAATAGGGTGTGGGTGGAAGAGAAAGAGCTCATTAATGCTGCCTGTGGGGGAAAGGCTGGTGAACAAACTCCCACCTCTTTAGAAAATTGCACACAAGGGACAGAAAGCAAGTGGTTATGAAAATTCCAAATGTGGGGAAAGCTTGAGGTCTGCAGAGGACCCAAACAAAAAGATCAAAACCACAGAAACAAACATAAACTTTCCTTCCTATGTGTTTTGACACTCAGTCTTACCGTTGGGGGTAATCCAATCTATTTCAGTTTCAGGACCTGAAAAGGGGACCAAATGTATTTATGCTTGCATCAGTGAGCCCATGTAAGCTTCATGCAGGAAGGAAACACTCCTCAAATAACATGAAGCTGTCATGTATTTTTAACTGCCCTGAGACTGGGGATTTGCCATCTGTAATTGCTGATAGTAGGGACCATTGACAAAATTGATGGAGCCCTGGTTGTCAAGTGGTCTGCATTGCACAGGCAGGGTAACAACTGACAAGGAAGGAAAAGAAGGGTTTGGTTACCACAAAACAACTTAAAACTAGGGTGAAAGCTTTATATAATCAGAAGTTGTGGTTCACGTATTAGATGAATATTCTGCTTCCATGTATCCATGTGAAGATGTATCCAGAGTTTTGACACTTGGATAAAATTATCTATTTAATCACATTTACAATCAAATAGCAGCCAATTTCTTCACTGTTAATGGGGAGGTATTCCATATTTATGTTAGCCTGTCACGTTCTGTGTGGTCTCTGACTGGATCTCCACCAAGAGCAAGGAGTCAGCCCTTCACTTTGTCCAGCAGAAAATATCCTACAATTCTCCTAAAGTTCAAGGCCCAATTCTCAGTCCTACAGCACTCTGAATATATCATAATCTTCAAGTTGTCACTACAGAGCTATGGCAATTACTTGAAGACAATGACCTAAAGCACCTTTCAAACATATTCTTTTAATCTTAATAATCACAGAAACAACATCTAAAAAGATGGAAGTATTTTAAATGAGGCAGAGGATATTTTAATTTAATTTCTTTAATCAAATTTTTTTTCCAAATGTGACCATTTAAAAGAAACACTTCCACTGCAAATACTTGAAAAATAAAACACATTACGTAGAATGATTTCAGTTTCTGACATTTTATTTCCATATCTTTCCATATTTTATGGGAGTGTTTTGTCCATTTTGCTTAATCCTATGTTGTTTTTACAATTAATTAACTTTATTCCTAGATCAAACCACCTCTCTAATAAATGTATCTATCCTTTTGGATGCAGCACTGAAGTAAGCACGCCCAAGCCAGTAGAAATGAAGATTGCTCTGAGTGGAACTCACTTATGTCCAAAGACCAACTTCTCACAGTTTGCAGGGGTGGCAGGTTGATAAACCTGGAATCACAGCCACTTCCCAGGAGGTAAGCTGTCTGAAAGTTGCATGGCACTTTGGTTTTGCAAAAGGACAAAAAGCAACACAAGGAGCCCAGTTTGATTCACAAGAGAGAAACTCTTTCCAGAGCCTTCTTCCCCTACAGGGGGCCTGGGCTCTCTTCTCTGCACCAGTTGCCACAAGAAGATCCTAGCCACTCACTGAAAATGCATTCTAGGTTCACAAAGTCATAGACTGGTTGAGTTTGGAAGGCAGATCATCCAGTCCTCACCTGTGCTCAGAGCAGAGTCAAAAGAAGACAGCTGCTCAGGGCTGTGTCCAGCCAGGTTTTGAACATCTCCAAGGGGTTTTGCCTCGGGGCACTTCTTCCTTGATGTTCAACAATAGAAGAATTGGTGCACTATACAACCTGTATCAACAAATTTGATAAAAACAACCATCTCTGCCTAAAAGAGCACATCTCTTATTAGACCAGAATGCTCTCTTCTACTACTGCTGCTATTGCTACTATAAAACGTCCATTTTCTTTTTTGGACTTTAAGAGTAGGTTTTACAGATTCTTTACAAGTAATTAAAATTTCCTGCCTCTTACCTCTGCATATTTGAACAGATTGCCTCATATATTCTCTAAAACTATTATAAATCACATTTATTACATTCATTTGAGAGACCCATATAGAGAGCAAGGAGGTACTTTTGGAGAGGAACATTTCTGAACTGTGTACTTCTTCATTAATCAAGGCACCAAAGGAGGGATCTCCACCAGTACAGCTACACCAGTTATCAGCAGGCAACAATCTCCCTTTAACGTCTGTAAAGCATTTCTTATTTAACAATACCAGCTAATTAAATAATCAGAGAAGCATATGTCTATGGAGAATCAGAGAAATATATGCCTATGAAGACTGTTCAGTCCCAGGCACAAATGTGAGAATGTGCTTTTTTTCTTCTAATAAGTATTGAAGCTAAATTCTTCCTTAACTCTTTATCTTACTGCTCATTTGAATTTCTCAGAAGCATTCATTTTGACTCTAAGAAAAGCTGTGATTCAAATCCTTGCAGCTTTGCTGATATTCAGATTAGATCTCCTCGTGGAGCAAAGTGTTCCCCAGGACAGCTCTGCTTAGCAGGATGCAGAGTTCAGTATTTGTGTGAATCAATCCAGACCATTTCAGGGTCACTTTTAGCAAAGGAAAACCTGCCTGTTAAGACCAGATAAGAGTGAGGTCATTGATTTATTTTTTCCTCATTATCTGGCAAGGTTTCAGTTGAAGCCTAAACTCATTATCTCTGTGGAAATACAAACACAACTTGGTCCCTTGAAGCAAGTTAATTTAGTTTGAAAACAGTTAGGGAGTTACCTTCTGAATTCAATTAGCTAATAACTCCTGATGGGTAAAGGTCACAGAAGAGCACTGTGCTGGTTTAAGTTAAATGCAATTCTAGGTAATATCAGAGCAGCACTTTTCCCCTTCTTACTGAGTCATGGCTGCAGCTTCTGGCCACCATCTCCAAATTCTCTGTCAATAAGAGAGACAAATTTATGCCAGAAGAGATCACCTTCAGGGATGAGAACAGAAGTACCTTTGAGCCACAACTCCTTCAGTGTCTTCCCTTTGTACTGGAAGTAAATCAGCAGGGGAAGATGTTCCCCTTTTCAACCACACCGAATAAAGCCCCTCTACTCACCCATGTTAATTAAAATATTTTGTACATTAAAATCCAAACCCCTCTCTGCAGCAAGATGCAGTCAAAGACAGGATTCACTTTCTATTCCCAGCTGTAGAGATGGTTCCTGTAAGGACTGTAGGAGAGCCTGTGTTTCTGCAAAAGATACGACACTTGTGGATCACTCATGGACCACCAGCTGCAAGAGGCTGTTTCAGGCTGGGCTGGGAAAACATTTCCAGCTTAACATCCAAGTTAGAAAATAATACTACTATGATAGCAACACTGACAGGCTTGATCACAGTATAATAACTGTTGGCATTACTACCATAATAGAGGGGAAGTAAATGGTGGAAGGGCGGCACATTTTAATTGTTCTCTCAAGGAAACACCGGGCTCTGAACTACCGTAGGCAATCACGAGCTGCAAGCAGTTCCCTCTTAGAGAAACAATTTTTCATTTTATAATGTGAAAGCAAATTTCTTGCCAGTATTACCTCAGGTCATTAGCTATATTGTAATTCTTGTGTTTTTCCAAACTGGTTTCCCCCTTAATTTGATTTTGAGCAGCTGATTAAATTTACCCTCCTTGAAGAAACAGACATTCAATTTAACTCTAGTTCGACATTCTCCTGGTATCAAAACACAGTTCTCATGGTCACGCTTCTAGCTACAGAGTAATTTTGTCACTGCTTTAAAGGGGCATTCTCTCACCAATGACAATACATTGGCTTCCTCTTGCACATCCACGTTATATACAAGCTCAGAACAACAAAGGTACTCTTCAGAAATCATTGAATTACAGGATGAAGGAAAACTCAGCGTAGAACTGGTATTCATTTTACTTACTTATCCCACAAGGAACCAAATTCCATACCCAGAGGCACGGGTGTCTCTGGTTCATTACCATAATACACAGGGCTCTCATCTTCTCAGCTGGCTGGATCAATGAGACCTTCCAAACATATTCTCTTTCAAGACTCCAAGTAGACATCCAGGCTGGGTCTAAATTAAGTAGGGATCAAACCCTGGGACCCTGTGGATCTCTGAGATATTCTATGTGCAAAAAAACATAAAAAACATTAAGCAGAAACATTATGCAGAAGAATTCTACTGGATCAGATCAAAGATCCACTTAGTCCAGTATTCCACCACTGACAAAAGCCAGCAGCAGATACCAAGGCAAACAATTTTTAAAAGGGGTAAGCATGCAGCCATTTTCTCCACTCTCTCTTCCCCACATCCAGAGCCTGCCATGCAGGCAGCTCCTCAGGCACAAATGTCATCTTCTTGCCTATTAGTCCCTGATAGATTTACTTTTCCTGTTAATTCCCCTGATTGGTTTTGAGCCCATCTAACCTCTTGACACGCAGCAGATACTGTAAGACTGGTTCCCGTTTAATCACACACCACAAGGACCAAGTTTGCTGTTGTTTGCTTAAGCCACTACCCAGTAATTCCACCTGATGTCCCTTGTTCTTGCTCTGGGAGAAACGCAAACAATCATTTGCTACTTATTTTCTCCGTGCCACTCATGATTTTAAACACCGCTATCGCATGCCGTTCCACCTTCCCCTTTCCCATCTAAAGAGTCTATCTAATCAATCTCAATTCAGAAGCTGCTCTTTGTTTGTGAAAACACTTGTCAGGTTTCTCTGTCCCCTTTGAACACTGGCATACCTTTTCTTAGATGTGGAGACCAGAACAGCGCACAGAAATCAAGAGGTGAATGCACAGCAAAATAATTATTTTGTTTGCTGTGTCTTCCCTAGCAATTTCTGATAATCCATTTGCTTTTGAGCATTGCTCTGCCCTCAGCCAACATTTCTTAGAATTACTGACAGCTAATTTGAGCGCTCTTCCCTGAGTCACAATAGGTAGTTTAAAGCCCATTTCAGCATCGTACAGTCAGGTTTATTTTTTCCCATGTGCGTTATCTTGTGGTTATTGGCACCAAATGCAGGCTGCCATTTTACTGCAATGCCACTCACCACTTTCTTAAAAGTAGGTTTTTATTTTTCCTACCCTGAATAACTCAGTCAAAGAAGCATCCAGCACTATTTAGGACATTTTCCAGAGCACTTTAGAATATGCCAGACATCACAGAACTCAGTGCAGATCCCTGTGGGATTCCAGTTGTTATCTCCCACTGAAATACCTGACTGTTTATTCCTACTTCTCACATAATTTCCAGCAGGGAACTTTCCTTTCATCCTGCTACTGTTTTGCTTCTTTAGGATCTTCCGACTGAGGAGCTTATCAAAAGCTTTAGGAAAATCTGAGCACACTGTACCAACCAAATCACCCTAATCCACACTCATGTCAGTGCTTCAGACAAAGAGCAGTGGATTTCTCTCAGACACGAGTTCTCTTGACAAAAGCCACACTGACACGTTTCCAAAGTCCTTTTTAAGTACAGGTGACAAATTGCTATTTTCCCTTCTGTGCTACAGTAGATGCGTGGGGCCAGGAGTTCCTGTTCCACTACTGAAAGTTGGCTGAATCTGAGTGTGCAGTGCTTGCAATGACCAAAAGTCCCTCCAGCCCTAACCATGCAAACAAAGCCCTGCTTACCCTTCTGAACGGTGCCAAGCACTGCTTCTTCACCAGGGATTCCCCGTTTAGTGCCTCCAACACACAGTCACTCGTGCTGCTTTACAGCAGCAGAACCCCTCTCATCATGCCTCTTGCTCCACTAACACTCCTGCTTTTTTCTGCAGCTGCTTGGTTCTGGAATTACTGGAATTACTTCCACACCTTTAGTGTCCAAAACACCCCCACAGAATAACCTTTCCCTCAGCAGCCAGACCTCTCCTGCAGCCAGGCTGCACCTCCCATGTGAACTCAGGAGCTCACAGAGGGGGCTGGGATCTGCTCTCACAGGGGAGAGGACCCTGCCCTTCTCCCCCACGTTCAGCCATCCCTGAAGAACATGACATGATAAAACTGTCTTTTAAGAAGGTTTAAAGAAACTCTGAATTATAATTCATGTGGGTTGCCCAGTGAAGAAAATTTTGAACCCACAGAACTATACCAGTGCTTCCTTTTACAATCAGAGATTAATCATCTTAGTGTTATGGCCACTCATGTAAAGCCTGAGGCATTAATTAAATTATTGTAAGTGACAGAGTTTCTCTAATAACATTCAGCTATTTGACAACAGACCTGGTTGTTATTTCAAATTGTTGTGGTTATTCCAAATAAAATTTAACTATGCAAACACCCTTGGTTCCTAATTTTACCTGGGCTTATGTTAATAGGCTTATTTTTATCTTGTTCTTATCCCTTTTCAGATTTTTCATTTAATGCCTTGGAAAACATAAATGTGCACATTTCAGTGGCAACTTAGCTTTTCAGAATATATCACAAGTCCTTAAAGATGCATACATAAAATCAGTAAAAAATCCACCAGGATCTTAGGCAGTGCTTTTCATGTATGAGATGCTATCTGTAAAAGAATTCAATCAGAAAATTCATTACAAAATGTGAGAAATGGCCCAGAACCTCCAGTCTAGTGTATGCTGAAATTTATGAAGTGGTGTTAAGGGAAAATTGTTTCCAGAAGGCATCAGATAAGATAGCAAAGATAAAGACTTCCAAACAAGGAATTGGAAAACTGACACACAGCGATGCCCAAAATATGCCTTTTTAATTCCAGGTACCAATGCTCTAGTTAACAGGTAGATCTGTATTCACTGATGTCAAGTGAGACCAGGGATTATAAATGTTCCTGTCCCTGAAAACAGATATTATAAAGTATGTTAATAGTAATGGAGTAAACCTTTCAATGGAAGAAAACCACTAAATTTGAGTTTTTTCACTGACACATTTAGTGTCTCTGTGAGTACATGTACATATAGAGGCCATGTGAGCTCACAGAGCATTGTAAAAACACAGCCCCTGAGTTACTCAGTCTTTTTAATACTGAAACGTGAAACAGCTAAGGGGACACTACTTTCCTGTTGTGAAGCACCCTCAAATGTTTCCTTTCACATGAAATGTCTTTTGAGCAAGACCACTTAAGTCTCTGGGGCTACAGTAAGTACCACTAGGCAGTAACTGGTATAATTTACTGCAAAATTTGTGAACAAAAAAATCTCCCTCCACAGCACTCCAGAAGCCAGAAGGACACGTGTACAATTAATATTTCAGGACTTAGAACTCATAAAGAAAGGAAAATTCAGAAGCCATAGATCTCAAACCCAACCACATTAGGACAATCACTGCACAGAAACCAAGCTTGAACAGTTTCCAACTAATTAAAACCTAATAACCATAGCAATGTTTCCAGCTCTGCATGCTTCACTGAACATTTAACTTTTTCCACTAACTTTCATTTCATATATTTTAGCAATATTTGTGTCTCTTGATGCATTGCTGATGCTCAGATTCAGTTCAGTTTTTTCAAGTCTTTCTTCCACACTAATTTCTTCAGGTGCCTGAGTCAACCTTTCAGAGAGGATGTTCCTCCAAACTCAAGTCTTGTCCAGCTCTTTTGAGATATTTAACCAGGGCAGCAGCATCACTGGGCTGAGTGGGAGCAAGGTAATGCCAGACTCTTCCTGGTGATGCCTGTAACCTCCAGCCAGCCTCTGAAAACAGCCCTGACCCTTTTGCATCTCTCAGTAGCAATTTTCTGCTGGGGAAGGGAGGGTGGAAGGAGCCCACAGCAGGACAAGCCTGCAGGCAGAGCAGGGCAGCTTTTCAGACCCCACACACTCTGTCCTTACCCAAACCTCATGTAAGAGCACAGCCAAATCTGACCCATGGCAAAAGGGTCCTCCTCACTCTTCTGCTTTCAGCCACACAAAGGCTGGACACAGTTGTTCAGGAACATCAAAGTATTTGCTTGTTTTCCCAAAGTCTTCCCTTCAAATGTCTCACAATTACATGGAAGCTCATCTTTCATTTAAAACAACGGCCGTCTGGGGCCTCCATGGAAACCCAGCTGTGAATCCTGCACGTACACCAGGAACCAAACAGGTACAAAGATCTCCAAGTCTCTTACTGCTACTGCTTCCCATCTTCCAACCTCTCAGCATCTGAGTTTAGTAAAACTGCAGAAAGCTCAAGGCATAGGACTCACCATTCCTTCCTTCCAGGCTTGGGGCTGTTATCTGGCTCACTCTGGGGAGTGAGGAAAGAGGAGTGTTTTGGGTGGTCTGCTGGGAACAATCCCTGCTGCCCAGCAGAGCTCACACTCTTCCATTGTGGAAGCACTGCTATCACCACCAGCAGGCTTCACACCATGAATGTTCAGGTGAAAAGCAAAGTCTTTACAGCTTTTGGAAAACAGGCAGCTCCTGTAGCTCCAGACAGGACAGACTTCTGTCTTCTTTGAGTGGGTGCAGAAGGATTTAGTACATTTACGGACCAGGCCATACATTCTGTCATCTGGAGCCTTCTGCTTGCTCTTTATTGGCAGTTTTTCAGAGGAACCCTTCTGTGAGGCAGGACATACTGATGACAGTCTATTCCTCCCTCCACAACAGCCCCACACCAGCTTTCCTGCCTTTATCAGAAGCACCCAGGAGCACCGAGATGGGAATGAGAATGCCCTGAAGCACAAGGTGGCCTGGGGTTATAATGAACTACTGACCCTTAACAAACAATTTGGTAAATATAACCAGTGGTTTGCTGCAGTGCCCTGCTCAAGTACATCCAGGCACAGCAAGCAGGTGGCTCTCAAGGTGTACTGCTGCTCCCTGGGGAGGAGCAGAGCACAAAGCTCATGGCCCAGCCAAGCCTTTCAGTATCAATGCCAACTTGCCACAACAGCTTCTAGATGGCTTTCTAGTAAGAAAACTGACCAAATGGGTAACAGAAATTAAATTACCAAAGGGATTATGTCAGGTACTTTTAATGAGGCATTTTAAAAATGAATTATTTCTTGCTAAACACTAAGAGGCCCCAGTCTATTCGTAATGTGGCTGCAGATTCACCAGGACAAAAAGCATCACTTCAGGCCTCTGAGAAAAGGCAGCAAATGTTGCCAACGACCTTGAAGTCTGCTTTCCTACGGGATGATCAGGAGATGCAGAATCTGACTTTTTTTTTTTATGCTGTTTGTTTCATTTGCTTGCTTCATTTTCATTAAAAAATACCATCTGGCAGAAAACTTACCTCAGAAATCAACACCCAGGTCTAAGAGAGGAACTCTGCTCTATGAACTATTCTGTGTTATCAGCCTTCTTAACCAGCAACTTCACCTCACTCAATAGTCATTCACAGCAACTATTTCAAAGCGTAGGCTTGAGGAATGATCCCTTGCAACAGCTACTTGTGCAGAAGGTCAGCACATCATTTTATATATCTCAGCAACACCTACCGTCCTCAAAATCTTAGAAAGTTTTTTAATCTTTTATAAAATAGGGGGAATTATTTGGCAGCACCTCCCACACAGTGAATGACAAAGATGACACAAATTTTGACAAGACAGCTGCAGTTGTGGAGTGGTTCAGATATATTCATCCCTGTGTCCAGGGACAGGCTTTGGGACATGCCTGGAATGGCACAGGGAGCATTAACTGTGCTCATGCAGAAGTGCTATTTTATTTTCAGATTACATGATGGTGTGAACCAACCCATTCCCCTTTTCATCACTTTAGACCCCATACTGAGGAAAACAGTCAGAGTATTCTGGTTCCCATTCTTGTATTATGATTTAAGCGTGCAAGTTGCACACTGTGCTTTATTTTAGGCTTCAAGAGCAGCAGAAAAAAGAAAAGCAGCTGCACCCAACTGTAGCAAGTATCAGTGTTTTCTAAACATTTTTGACCATATTTTGATTCTCTAATGGATAATGAGGTTGTAGGGCATAAACATATAAATGCTTTGCACACAGGTAGTATATTTCAAGTGTACTACCTATAGTACCTATAGTATCTTAAAGTCCCTATGCTTTCATTTAAGAATTTGCAAACTTCTCCAAACTTCTAAGAGTGATGTTTTTCTTAAAAATGAGTAAACATGCAATAATAAATAAAAGTCGTATCTATGTACCACGGGCTTTTTTCCTTTGATCATGGGAAAACAACACCACTAGATTTCAAGTTTAGTTGTTGTTGATCAAATATTTACCCTTGCACAGAGGCATGGCTTCCCAAGGCCACTTGGAGAGTTGACAAATCAAAGCAGAGAAAGAGCTTTGACTCCAACAGGAGCTATTGTAGTATTAACCCAAAGTAATTTACAGTTTACTACACAACTTACATGCTAAATTAGACTATTGAATTTATCTGAAGGAGACTTAAGACACCTATGGTCCAAGGAACACAAGTATTGGGTCCATTTCACTTTCAATTACTAAGAAATTTTGCTTTGTAAGGAAACCTCTAGGTCCTTGCATTAGACCAAGTAGGGAAGATAGTTGAAACTCTGAAATATTTGCAAAATTGAACTGGGATAGATGAGGATGTTACCATAAAAAAAGTAAAGTCTTCATTTATTTACAGCAATTCTAAATGGAGCATGGAGATTTCTGAAAGAGCAGAGAAGAACCAGGGTCTGTGCACTCCACTCTGATTAGTTAGAGATGATAGCTTTCTGGACTGCCTCCTAAACTCCCAGAAAACTGCATGTAGCTAGCAAAAAAAGGAAGCAGAAACAAAAATGCAGTATTGATTTCAGTACTCCAGAGTGACCATGTTAAAACTCATTTTCTGTTACACATCTTCACCTCTTTCACCAGAATTTTTATGGGGCTTTTTGTATTATTTTTCTTCCTTTTCCAGAGACTACTGCAGTATCACCAGCATCTTTACTCTGATGTTACATCTTTACTGAGTTTACTCAACACAGTAAATTTTTACTGGAAAATTACATAAGCTTGCTTGTTTTAACAAGTTCACAGGAACTGCGGTTGTTTGTGAGGACTGAATATATATTTCAAGTTGCATTTCCTACACCTGTGGACCTTGTATTTTAGAGAAGAAAATACCAGATCCCCAGATTTTAGGGAATTTCAGACACTTGGAGAATGGATGACTTCAGTTCCTTCAGTCAGTAAAACAGGAATCGTACTGCCATCTAGTGAGCAACGCAAAAGTGACTGACACATCAAGGTGCATAAATATTTCTCATTACAAGACATTTTCCTCTTCCATAAGTACAAATAGAAGGGAGAAGCGAATTTAGGCATGGAACACTGCTAGAAAATAGATAATATAAAAAGCTTTCCAAGATAAAAGTGAAGAGGCACAGGCAGGCCCGCGTAACAAGAGTTGGGAGTTCTTAAAGACCACATTATCCCACCATCCTGGGAATGCAGCCTTCTCTCCTACATAGATCATGGGATCACCCATGCTTCAGACAGTAGGGTCTATTTTTTGACATTAGCTAAATATTCCATTTTCCTTCACTGCCCAAATGCAAGGCATGTAGCACAGCCATAAGCTTGAGCAAGGCTTTAGTGGCTACCCACAGAAGAGGCATCCCCCAGGTGTCACCAATAAACATCAGCAATATCTCTCCCCATTCTGGTTTGAGAGAATATGAAATCAGGTTGCCACGGGGCTTCTTTCCATCCCCTGTGGCTGTGGTTCAGGCACCTGCAAGGACAAGACATAGCTTTGCTTTGTCTGAGCAGAGGGGTGACAAATTTTCCACCTCTTCCCAAAGGCTGGCTGAGCTCAGAGTGCTCTGGGCTCAGTTCAGATCTGAGAAGGCAGAACCAAGGGTGGGACCCCGAGGGCAGGAGCCTGTGAAGCCCTGTGAATGTCACTGATGGAGATCACTACACTTGACACAGTGGGGTTACTGCTCTGTAGCTGAAGGTCTGTCTTGGTCAGCACCACCAGACAAAGCCAGCTAGGTGATTTTGGCTAGCAAGTTCCTGGCTGTGATGGTCTCAGGGCACAGCAGCAGCATGCTGCCAACAGCAGGTCCAGACGTCCAGCATTGGCTTTCCAGTGCAATTCCTCATCTGCCCTTCACAGTTCACTGACTTGCAGAGAACAGCATATGTCTAACAGGTGCTGTTCAGCACTGACTTTCTCTGTCCTCGTCAGTACAGCTGTCCAAAAATTGTGCTAGTGCACAGAGATATTGGGGGCACTTTCTTTGAATACAAACTTGTTAAAGGAAGAAAAAATGAGATAGAGCACAAACACACTTGTAAGCCACCCCCAGGTGACAGCCAAAGGTCCTGCAAGGACTACATGATTTGTCAACTCAAGAAGGTGGTTTCACAATGTTTGTTTTTATTCACAAACTTGTAGATTCTGTCAGCACTTACACAGGCAGAAGAAAGCTTGGAACAGGAGGTGCTTTAGAAACCATACTCCCCACTCACCCAGTGACTTGCAGTACCAGCCATCCTTTGTTGTCCTGCTCAGTCAAACACATCAGTAACGTGCTCTGCCCTGTTCCTATCACACAGGCCCTGCAGGGTTTCTGACACCAATGACATAGGAAGCTGAAGCTCCTCCAGAGCTGGCTGTAGGAGAAAGGGAAAGAAATGAAGCAGAACTTTTCTATGGCAGGTGTGTTTGCAGAGGAAAAACATAAATTCATCTCTAAACACTAATGTATTCCCCAAAGGTAGGCTGCAGGAATAAACACATCTATGATGCTTCTATAGTATAAAGTCTATGTTTATGTTCACTCAGTCATACTGCTTCCACTAGCTGACAAGACAAGCAGCAGTCAGAAGTCAGGATGCAGCTCCTGCTAAAGCAAATGGCACCAGCCAGCACTCCTCAGCCTGATACACTTTTTCTTCAAGGCCCCTTTGCAGTCACACACAGCTGACCCCATCAGTCTGGTCTTAGCAAGAGCCAAAGAGAAGTCTTCTCTAATTGTTAATTTTAATTATGCTCATTCTGTTCCAATCCCTCTCACAAAACAGATGTTTTCTACCCTTCTTTCTCCAGCAAAGTTTCCTATGCTATAGATTTTTTTGTCATGCATGATGAGCAATGCACTATATTTGTTAAAATGTCCCTGTAAACCATCAGGAGGATAAAACCAACTGCTAGTTTCACCAGCACAATATTGAACATCTGCTCCATCTGTTCCAGGAAATGGTGACAAGCATCTTGCTAAAATATATTACACTAATTTTTCTAAGATATTTTTATGGTCAGTCATTTAAATTGCAGTGAGGTAATTTTATCACCACACAGAACAACAACTTCTAAACTGCTTCAGTAGCCTAAATCACTCCCTGCTTCCATAACTTTAGTGCCACCGTGGCAATGACATCCTGCCACTAACCAGCCCTTTGCCAAAACTGAACCTTCCTCACAGGCCTGGATACAGCATGACAGGAGGACGACTGCCTGAGTGCACTGGGGGAAAGGAAGGATTTAAGAGATTTCCCTTTACACATGCTAAGCCTTCCCAGCTTCAGATGAGCTGTATGAGGATGAATGTAGCAGTGGTTCTCTTATCACATTTTAACAGCATCACTTAGTATCACCAATTTAAATGCAACAATCAGCATTCAGCCAAGTATTCAATCACTGGGAAAAGACAGACTGCTGCCCATCTTCTCCATTTAGACACTGAAGAGTGATATATATTTGGATTTCATCTTGGATTCCATTTATGATTTTTTTCATTTTTTAATCACTTGCAGAAGTCTTGAGAGTACAGCATCAACCAGAATCTTATTGCTCTTTTGAACTCTGCTCCATGCCTATATATACTTAATCACATATGAACCTCAAATTAATGCTATTAAACTAACATTATATTCTGCAGATAAAATCCATTTCTGTCCTTCAGCATTTTCTCTACTTGCAAGAGGCCTGCTTTTTTCTATTTTTACTGCATTGATTTTACTGGTTTTTTCTCTCATTTAGAGATACGTGGGAATATCTTTCAACTGAAGGATGTTAGCATTATGGAAAGTGCATACCTTGCAACTGCTCTTTTTTTTTTACCTCATTGTATGTCTACCTTTCAAATCACTGCCATTTCCTACAGCTCAAAACACCAGCACAAATGAAAGAGCAGGGCCAACCAAAATAACTTTCTCTGTGAACTCACAGAGGCCATGACTGTCACTTTTCTTATGAGCACTGAGATTGAGGAAAGCTTGATACTAAATTCAGAGCTACTAGAGTTAGATCATGTAAGACAGTAATCTATCAACACATTTTAGCAAGCTTAAATGTAAAGTTCATCTGATTCTGAGATCAGTGGGAGTATACAGTGTGTTTCCACCACAGCCAGAGTGCTTAACATGAGCAAATGGGTTTTTTTCATCCTCCTTTTAATGACATGGCCTTGATAGGGGAGGGGTGTCAAACAGCAGCACTGAAAAGAACAGGTTTTATCCTGCTTTCCACACTTTGGGAGGTATAAACAGAGAATGGCAACCACCAACTCTCTATGAAAAAAAAAACAGGACAAGGGGATCTCATGTGCCATCAAGTCCATTTCCCCTTTAGGCAGACATTGAATACAATTTTTTTATAATTCCACACATGCAGATCAAGCCTGCTAAATATGCAGGTGTTTTGCTCCCATACTCATCAGAGGGTTGTTCCAGAGCCTTGTGCTTCTGACCCTCAGTAATCTTCAATCCCTTCCTTCAGGTAGGCAGATGCACCCAAGGAAGATTATTACTGTGGCAGTAAGGATATGAGTGTCATGACCCTAACTTGTAGAACCTAGACTGGAACATAAAGGCAAATACCACAAGAGATGGGAAAGAAAAGGAGACCCTTCTGGAGAGAAGTCAGAGCTTTGGGAGAAAAGAACACTAAAATCATAGGTTAAGAAGTCAAAGCACGCCTGCAAGATCTTGTTTCTACCATCCCTGTGAATTTAATTTTGTGAAGTATCTTTCTAAAGAGTGAACTCTGTTGCAGGAAGCCACAAAAATATTAGGATTTTTTCAAGACACAACGTATAATCACAGGTGCCTTGCTAATCCTTCTTTTACAGAGCCTTTATTCTTTGAAAATGGCCATCAGCATTTTGTTTTGCCTCTGCTCCTTACATGCCTGTTCTGTATCATTTGAGAAAAAAAAAAAAAAAAAAAAAAAAAAAAAAAAAAAAAAAAAAAAAAAAAAAAAAAAAAGAAGAAGAGAGAGAGAGAGAAATTGTACTGTCCATTCTGGCACAGGTACCACACCATCCTGAAGCATTTATCACAAATCATCTGCAGAGACAGGCTGCAATGCAGACACTCCTGACATTGTCAGGCTGGAGAAGAACTTTTACTGGACCACCAGTTTTCCCAGAGGACGGCATCCACACTGTTCAAAGCACAAAAGGTCAACATTTTTGCTAAGGGACAGCTCCAGCTCTTTCACACCCTTATTTTTAAGGACCCTGGGTACAATTTAATTGATACACTTGAGAGATGACCCGACCTGTCCCTGTCCAATAGGTATGCCTAGTTGAACCAGAAACTGTGCTGCAAAGCCTTACCAAGTGCTTGCCACAGCCTGCTTACTGTCTTCAAAATCTTGTTATTAAGTGCACTGTGGAATTACATTCTATCTATGACATATATAATTGTGACATATGCTTATCTGTGACATATGGAATTGTTTTGTGATATGAGCCACAGTCTACTCAGCACTAAGAAAAATGACCTGGGTCACAGAGATGATCACAGTGCTGGAGCATCTCTTCTGTAAGCATTGAGGTTGTTCAGCCTGGAGAAGAGAAAGCTCCAGGGAGACCTTAGAGCAGCCTTCCAGTACCTAAAGGTACTGGAAAGTACCAGTACCTTTACTGGTACAAGAAAGATGGGGAAGGCTTTTTAGCAGGGCCTATTGTGATAGGACAAGGAGTAGTGGTTTTGAATTACAAAACAGTAGATTAACACTAAACATAAAGAAGAAATTTTTACAGTGAGGATGGCAAAACACTGGCACGGGTTGACCAGAGGCGGATGCCCCAACCCTGGAAACATTCAAGGTCATGCTGGACAGGGCTCTGAGCAACCTGATCTAGCTGAAAATTACCCCGTCACTGGAGGGACATTAGAAAAGATCATCTTTAAAGGTTCCTTCCAACCCAAACCATTTTGTAATTCTGTGAATTACAGCCCTTAGTATTTAATTTCTGTCTAACCAGAGTCTTACACAGTCACCACATGCACCACAGTCACAGGTGCCCATTCAGAGTTGCTGCCCAGCTGGCAACAATCCCAGGGTTTGGGCCTGAAGCAGTACCCTTTTCACATTTCCTCTATTCACGAGGGCAGAATGCACAAGCTGCACTTGGCATTGCTGGGTATGACCGCGAGCGGTGCCGTGCCCACAGAACCCACGCTGCCACAGATAAGAGATGATAGCAGATGGGAAGCCTCTCACAGTCATAGTTTTCCTTCTGCAAACGCACACGTGTACTTTTCCCTTCTTTCTCTACACTCGTACGCAATTCCCCGTTTCCTCCGAGGCCGGAGCACGAGGCCGCAGCCCCGCAGGGTCTGCCCGCGCTCAGCGCCCGGCCCATGGACGGGGCTGGGCCCGGGGGGCTCTGCCGGGCCCGGGGTGACTGATCGGGCCCGGGGTGGCTGTGCCGGGCTGCGGTTCCTGTGCCGGGCCCGGCGTGGCCGTGCAGGGCTGGCCCAGCCCCAGCCCCTCAGCCCCCGCCCGCCTGCCGGAGCCCCGGCCGGCCAGGCCATGCGGCGGGAGTGTGTGCGGGCCAAGCTCCTCCCCGCCGCCGCCGCCCCTCGCCGCGGGGACGTGCAGTCGCTCGGCGGGACATGGAGGCGGACGGCGGGGCCGGGGCCCGGCGCCCCGCGCTGCTGCTGCTGCTGCTGGCGGCGGCGCTGGGAGGAGAAGCGGAGGCGGAGGAGCCGCGCCCGGCGCGGCAGCGCGGGGACGAGCAGTGCCATTACTACGCGGGCGGGCAGGTGTACCCCGGGGAGGCGGCCCGGCTGCCCGTGTCCGACCACTCGCTGCACCTCAGCCAGGCCAAGAGTAGGTGCCGGGCGCGGCCGGGGCTGCGGGGAGCGGCGGGGCCGGGGCGGGGATGTGCCCGCAGTGCGCCTCGGGGCTGCGGAGCGGGGCGGCGGCAGCGCCACGTCAGGCGGAGCGCGGGGCTCCCCCAGCCCTTCCCTTCCCTTCCCTTCCCTTCCCTTCCCTTCCCTTCCCTTCCCTTCCCTTCCCTTCCCCACGCCGGCTCTGCGGCCTCGGCAGGCGGGGGAAGGGAAGGAGCGGGGAGGGCGGAACGGCCCCTTCCAGCTCCTTCCAGAGCGGTATTTCCATCGTGGTCACCGCCGCCGGCCCACGGGCGTCCAGCAAGGTCCGTGGCTCCAGAAATTGCGAACGAGTTCAGGGAAGCGCTTCGAGGGATACACAGGAATGTTTTGTTCTGAAACAATGAACGGGCACCTCTCGTAACCCTCTGCCACCGCGCTGGGTTTGCCACTGGTTTCGTGTCTGTGCTCTGTTGCGATTTAAATGCTTTACATGACAGACGTGGGGACAAACACGTAAACAGCGTCGCTGTGAGATGTTCAGGGACACTGCTCAAAGTCCCGTCCTGCAGGACAGAGAGTACAGAGAGATCACACAGAAATTATCTTCCCTGTGAGAATGTACAGCTTTAAAATCCTTTGCCTTTGCTGTTTTCAGTTCTGTTTTAAACGTTTGCAAGCAGATGCTACAAAAAAAAAAAAAAAAAAGCAGCCAAGATATTTGTAACCAATACTGTTTGGGTTTTGTGCCTTTGCAATGTCAGTTATTACAGACAGATGTTTGTAACTGCAGAAATGATTACCTTAATTTAGAAAGGGGACAAGTATTTTGTTTAATATCCTTTCCTTCTCCCTCCTAATCTGAAGGTTCTTGTTATACATCCTTGCTAACTGTATTCTGCAGCTGTGGGTTGTCCTAAGTAAAGGAGAGCCAAACAATTCAGGGACCGTCCAGATAATACTTAAGATTCCACATATTTTTCTCAGAAGCTTTTCCCCAGTTTGCTGGAGATGTATGTCAATGTCCTTGACATGGCAAGTGTATTCAGATCACCTTGTCATTCCAGCATACCCTATGCTTTATCTCAGAATTCACATTGGTATGAAAATAGTACCTGGCAGATTAATTTTTAATATTTTAAACTCAAAGTTAATCCCTTCTGATAGGAATAGTAAATATATTTCATGCTTTTCAACTGGATATTTTTTTTAAACACAGCTGTCTTCAAGTTAAAATTAGCTTAGGAGTTGTAATTTAATAAACATGCTGCATTTTTAGGCGTTTGTCTCTAAACATGTGGCATGTAATTTTTGTGGACCAGAATTCCAGACAGGTTTCCATGGCTAAAAAGTAGCAAGTGAAGTTGAAGTATCTTGTGCTTCTGGTTCCCAACAGCTATTCCTAATGAAACAATGAAAGTATCTGAAATATTAAAGAGCTTTACCCCTTCTGGCAGGTGCCTTGAGCTGGCAGTGCACACAGGGTTTGTTCAGTAGGCCCAGATAAGGTCTGTGTTGCCTTGATTGTCCATGATCAACAGAGCTCATGTATGAGCACAAGGTGGCCAAATTATTTACTTTGTATGTAGTAAAGCTTTCATTTCTTCATCATTCTGCACCCCCCTGTTTAGAGCTGGAGAGCAGTTTCATCTTGGAAATGTGCTGCAGGTGGTTTTTCAAGCAACATGAAGAACAGCTGTCCTTGGACAGCTTGTATGAACACAGGTGTTACATTCTGACTTCTGATTCAACATTCTTTGCATTTCAGTCTCCAAGCCAGCACCTTACTGGGAGGGAACAGCAGTCATTAATGGAGAGTTTAAAGAGCTGAAGTTAACGGATTATGAAGGAAAATACCTTGTCTTCTTCTTCTATCCTCTTGACTTGTAAGTAAGAGCACTGTAGGCGTACCAAGACTGAGTGCAGCTACGCTAGATTCGTAATTCATTAATTCTTCTCTTTTTTTGAGGTCTTGTATTTTTGTTTGGTAACAATTTGGGAGAGAAGAAAGGAGTGACAGAAGAGAATATATTCTTTGCATTTGTTTTCTCATCATGCATTGGTAAAATTGCAACAATCTTTGTCCTAATAACTGTGTCCACTAATTTGTGTCTGCACACAAAACAAACAACTTTGTAGTTACCCAGTTAGGCAGACTCCATGTTCTGTTTCATGCTGTAAATCAGTGCTGCAAGTGGAAGAAAGCATCCCATCTGCTTTTTCTAGCATGTATATAGTGTATCCAAGAGGTGGCATTTTCCCTTTAAGCTCATCCTGTAACATCCTAAGAGCACTTAACATTAACCTCCTTTATTTAGAATGCAGTAACTTCACTGACTGAGTGAAAACATCTCTGCTTTTTAAGGGACAATCCCATTCTTTTCCATAAAATGGAGATAAGAGGACAGAGATGCATAACTACTTTTTATAACATCATTAGCTTTACTACTTTAGTTCTGTAATAGAAGTGGAAGACAAATTAGTTAAAACTTGCAGAGATGCACAGTAACAAGTTATAGTATGATCCTCTGAAAAAAATTAGTTTATAGCCACATTTAAATTCAGCCACATTTGTAAAGTCTTAAAGAAAGTAACTGTACAAGCTCTCAATCCAGATTGTAAAATAACCATAGATTTATAGTTTTCAGAAATAATCCATTTGTTACTAAGCTGGAGTCTGAGGGTGGAAGATTTGTCAGGCAGCATTTTGGTTAAATACTTGAAGAAGCAATAAAAATAAGCAAAAGCTGAAATAATTTGTGATAAATACACCATTTCAAGTTAGGCAGAGAATTTACTGGCTTTCTCATGAAATTTTGACTTCTGTCTTGTCTTAAATCATCTAGTACGTTTGTCTGTCCAACTGAGATAATTGCCTTCAGTGACCGAATTGAAGAATTCAGAGCAATAAATACTGAAGTAGTAGCATGTTCTGTGGACTCAAAATTCACTCACTTAGCATGGTACGTATCTTCCTCTTGTCTTTCACTAAACATTACTCATGGTTCCAACTCAGCAAAAGAACAGTACTCCCCAGATCTTTAGCCTGTGTAGGTGTATCATAATGTGTGAAAGGCTGATGCTATTGACACAAATGTTTAAAATAAATTTAACCCTAATGTGTGAAAGTACCTTTATTTTTAAGCTTGTTTAATGTGTGTTGCTTGCAGTATGTCGTGTCTCAGTTCAAAAAATACCATAAATACAAAAAGAAAATGTTAATGAAACTATCAGTAAATGCTTCACATTGTCCCAGTTCATGAGCACGTTGGAATAAAGCAAATGCTTAGATAAGAATGATAAGAAAAAGGTCATCATTAACAGATGTGGCCAAAATCTACAAAAAATCTACTGAACATTTTGTTCAAACCACAAGTACTGTTCATCTCCTTTGTGTGTAGAACAGAAAAAATGTCACTTGCACTAAATCCTTCTGTCCATACTGATGTAGTTCGTGATTTCTGACTTGTGCAGGGAATATAAATCTGTATGAGAAATACATCTCTATGTCCTTTCCTTCAAAGGATTAATACTCCTCGTAAACAAGGAGGACTTGGACCAATGAAGATTCCCCTTCTTTCTGATCTGACACACCAGATTTCAAAGGATTACGGAGTGTATCTGGAAGATCAAGGACATACACTTAGGTATTTCACTGGGTTGCAGTTTGGTTGGGTTTTTGCTAGGGTAGTACTTACTGCTTTATATTTAAGGAAGCATTTGAAATTTTTCTTTTAGAGCAGCTTTTACTTGGGGGTTTATGGCGAGTAGCAAATATTGAAGAGCACAAAAAATATAATGAGTCAGAAGAGGGGTCAAGCTTAATATTCTGTTTAACAGCAGGCATCAGTAGGTACCTTGGGCAGGGCAAATATGCAGGATTCCTCAGATCTGCAGTTGCTCAGGGATCTCCCAGGTCCAAGTCAAGACTAAGGTTACCTAAAGAGATACATTTGCCTAAAACTGAATAGTTTCTTTTGGGATCCCTGTAATGCCCTAGCATCTGCAGCACCCCCTGGCAGGGCCTGTCAGAGCTTAGTTCTATGTTCTACAAAGAAGTATCTTTTTTTTTTTTTCCTGTTTTAACTGGAGCTCAGCTCATGTTCTCTGATACCCAGGTAAAGAACAGTAAGTTACTGGTGGTATTATATAGTGTTTGCAAATATCAAATTCCTCCCATCCAGCAGACATAAAATAGTGCATGAAAGCACCACTATCATTAATTCTGTTTCCTAACACACACACACTTTTTTTTTTTTCCCCACAGAGGCCTTTTCATTATTGACAATAAGAGAATCCTTCGACAAATCACAATGAATGACCTTCCTGTTGGGAGATCAGTGGATGAGACACTTCGTTTAGTACAAGCATTCCAGTACACAGACAAACATGGAGAAGGTGCTCTTTAAAATATTGCCATATTGAAGGTTGTTTTACTTAGTCTGGAAGCTGTATTAGCTTTTTGGAGGAAAGATGCTCATTAGCATTAAGGACTGGCCTCATACAGTGACTGAAGTGATTGCCCTGCTTGATTCCGTGGTCCCAGGTCCTTAGGTTGTTTCTAGAATAGTAATTTACATTTTGCTTCACATCCATGAGAATGATAGGATAAAGCATTCCTTAGTCTGAATTTGGGCATTATGTGCCATGTGTGACAAGCAAAATTTGTACAAAATACAAGGCTGTGCAGAATGAGGCCAAATATTTCAGTACATTTTTGCATACTAAAGTAATGGAGATGCAGGCCATCCTTGTCCTGTGCCATTCAGTGAGGACCTTTGACAAGTAGGCTGAGTGTTTCATGTCAAGATAGATGGTGGAAATTACAGCACCATTACCTGTGTTGTCTGTATGAGTGCTGTATGATCATCTTTCCCCAACAAAGAAATTTTACTTTCTTCGAATCATTACTTTGTATCAAGAATTCCTATTCATCCAGTTCAAGCATGGGGTGAACTTTTTCACATTTCTTTAAATAATTTATTTGAAGATTTGCTTAAATATGAATACACATTTAGCAGCTTAACTTCCAGTTCAACTCAATGTCACCAGACATTTGAAAGTACCTTTATATTAAGGTACAAATCATTATTCTGCTGTGCTGTACAGATGTGAAAAAATAGATGCTGATACTTAGGCTGTGCAATCTGAGTAAGGAAATTTACCCACATTTAGTTACAAAGCCAGCTTACAGAATGTTGATTTGCAGTGTTTCCAGAATACCACATTTTCCTAGCTTTTACATGAATGTTTAGGAGAGCCTTGTAGACACCTCATTGGTTTCTTTGCACAGAATAACAGTTCTGCACAATTCCTACTAGCACACGTGGGGCACTTTGTCTGTCAGCATGTCTTAAAGCAGTGTAATGTGACATAACTGCTTGGGCTGAAGCCTCAGAGGGAGAGCTCTGAACAGTTGAGAGCTTTACTCCAGAACATGCAGCTGTACAGGGGGTCCCAGGGCTCCCAGCCACACTGTGGTAAACACATGCTGCAATCCCTTTGCTCCTAAGCAAGGCTACAAATAAAATCAGTCTCTTGTGGAATCTCTGAACTGATCTCTTTGCTAAAAAATGCTCCTAGTTTTGGTTTGAAAGAAAGAAAGGTAGGTGTCTCTGTAGTCACCTGAATTTTATTGCAAAACTTCTGTTTTACTAGAATAGGTGTTCATTCTCAGATACTGCTTTGCCAGTACTTCATGTAGAAGGGCACAAGAATTAAACTAAGGCATAGGCATCCCTCCAGAGATCTGCAGTTTTCAGGTAGCAGAAGTGGTGGGTGGTGTCAGGTATAAACTGCTAGGTCACCATGCCATGTGTAAAGAAAACTGCACATTTAATAGTTTCAGATATTGACATGTGACACTTGGTGTTTTACTTCAGGGTCAAAAAAGATAATATTAAGCACACAAAAGTCTCAGTGTGCAAAAATACTTCAGCTAACTTTGTCCCTTTTTTTTTTTTTTTTTCAGTTTGCCCTGCTGGTTGGAAACCTGGCAGTGAAACAGTAAGTCACTGTTTATATTAACATACATGTAGCACTAACAAGCACTCAGTTACCATTTCTGCTAGAGCCAAATCCAAAATCTTAGCAGCTTTCAGTGAGAAGGCATGAGTAATGTCACATTATTAAACTTACACTATTTGGATTACTATTGATTTCATTAGGCAATTGTTTCCCTCACACTAGACATGTTCCAGTTGTTTCAAACTCCTGGGGTATGAACAAAATTCACTTGATCAGCACTGAGTTTGTGATCAAGAACTTTTTCCTGTTATCACCCGATGAGGGAAAGTACAAAATTCTTGAGTTTGTTGTATCTTCTTGGTTATTTGTCCGTGTCAATTCTTGGTGGTTCTTACTGCAGATCCTGGGCACTACCCAAAAAAAGAAAGATAAAAGTTCCCAGGCTGCTGTGGTATGTGCCAGGGCCAGTGCCACTGTCAGCACTCCAGCAGGGAGCATTGCTTTGCTGTGCAATTGCCCTCCCTTCTTTGTTACTCCTGAGCTCCATGTGACTGGAGCAGAGGAGCCAGAGTTCACATAAACACTCATTGAGCTTGTTTGTATTCCCTGGCCCAGAGCAAGCCTCAGCAGAATAATGAAACTTTCACCAGAGGTCTGAGCTGCCTTGTTCAGATGAGATCACTGTCACTTATTTGAGCATGTGGCTTCCTTCTGAACCATCTGGTGATGACAGAACACTGTTGTTAAAGAGCTGGCTCAACAAAAACCAGATCCCAGTAGCCTCTAAGCAGAGTTAGTGAGCATTGTACTTGATAGTAAAAAACAGTGGAATGTTAAACCGTGTTTCTTTGTTGGATGGCAAAGGATGGGAGTCAATTTCCTAGGATGACTTGAGGCTGGGAGTCAATTTTTTCAAGCTAGCAGAGGAGTGTCATAATGGGGAAAGCTGGATATTAAGATTATGAAATGAAAGCAGGCTGGCTGGCCCAACATTCATATTTTGGCACTGAAACCTTCTGCTCTCCATAACTAGGGTCACCTAGATAACATGACATTGATATATTTTCTAAAAAACAGTCTTAAAATGCTGATATTAACAGCTTCAACACTGCCAGTTTAATAATATAAAGCTATACATAAGCATTCTCCACCTTCTCTGTGCAAAAGATGCAGACAATAGCAGAGCAGTTGGAAAAGCCTTCCTCAAAGATGTAGTCATGCCTTCTAAATGTGTTTGATTTAATTAGATCAAACCAGAGGAAGCCATGAGAGTGTGGTGGCCAAGGGAAGAACTGTAAGTAAATTCTAAGCCTCTAGATTACAGATACTAATTTACCAAAATATCTTGCTTTTGGGGCAAGCTGTCAAAATTCTTCCTTTGGTAGGCTGCACTCTCTCATACCTCAATCAGTTGGATCTCTGCTATTGCTGCTAGGTACCTTTAGAGATGAACAGTAATCTAGTACCAATCAACTGAAAAATTACTCTTCAGTGTTGCTAGTGAGTTGGCAGTAGCATCTTAGTATGAAATACTGTGCTGTTCTGGCTTTATCCTTTGCTATATTTTTGTGGCTTTGGTTTTTGACTAACATTTTCATTTTCTTTCTTGCACAGATAATTCCAGATCCAGCTGGAAAACTGAAGTATTTTGATAAACTAAACTGATGCTCGCTTCTGTTGACTTAAATAGGTCACATTCAACCTGATTTTTGCCAATAAAATTTCATTAATTTTGGTACTTTTGTGAGTTTGATTAATATGTAATGGCAGTAAAACGTCATTGTTTAAGCAGAAGTCTAACCTGTGTGAAGCACAGGTACCTCATTAGTTACCAGAGAATATTCTCATGAAATACATGTTTTCTCTTTAGGTTTTATTTAGATGCTCAGTCTTCCCCAAATCCACTTAGCATCTTGGGCTTAGATTCATGAGCTAAATTAGCTTCATTTTTGCTATTACTAGATTTCTTAATTTCTGCAAAAATCTTGTGTGTTTGGGTACATGCTAGAAACTACAGCTAGAAAAGAGCCACTTGGTCGTGGTACATTTGTCTGTAGTCCAGAGGCAATAGCAGCTAACTTAAAAGCCAAGAATAAGTTACAGTTGCTGAATTAAATTTCCAGTCTGTGTAAAGCTTGAAAACATTTTTCACCTACTAAAAACGTACCCTACACTATATAAATCAGTACATCTGCACTGAAAAAAGCACAACTTTACCAGTTCATGTGATTCAAGGGCTGAACCAGTAAATTTTTCTGTGCTTGAATTTGTAGTGTATTTGCTGATGAGGTCCATTCTATTTCACACTTTCTGAGTTTTATCCCTGTCCCTACATTGTTAACAGATGGATGTGGGGGATAGTGTCCCATGTCAATCCACTCCCTAACTGTGGCTCCTAGTTTTAAGGGAGTAGTTGTAGTCTTTCCCAAGTACTGACAGGTTATCATCAGAAACTTGTGGCTGATTCTTTCAAGGGAAAAGAACATCTCCATGTAAGACATACTTGTGTGCATTGGAGAACCCGTTCCTGAGGATGGCATCTTGCTTCTTCCCACTCTTCCTCAATTTGACATGGTATTCTAGAGTCTGTGCAACTGGAAAAACAGCAACTGAAATATGTGTCAGCTTTTCACCAGGGTCATCCTTGAAAAGGCAAAAGGCACCTTCCATCTCCAGTCTGTACCACTACATTATTACTCTTGGTTAGATCCCACGTGCCTCAGAACACACTTCCCCTTCCCTCACCAGACCATACACAGACACTTCACTACAGCTCTGCAGAACTAGGCCAGGACTTGCATTTGCACTGTGAAGTTACATGATTTTGTGGACTTGGGTGAGTATTGAGAAGCTCTCCACATTGGTCACTGCAGACACTGAGCAGAAACAGCTGCTTCACTTCAGCTCTGATACAAACAACACCTACCCAATGCCAGGGGCAGAGGGAACCACAGCCAGAGTAAGTAGAGCTCCACTGAGCCTCAGCCTCCCTGTTCCTGTGAGGTCTGGGAAAAGGAGTCCCTCATCCCATCTACAGGGTAACAGAGGCAGAATGGCAACTGATACCTGGAAAAGACTGACCTGGAGCAGAGATTAGACAGAGCCAAGAGAACAAAATAGGTATTCATAGTAGATATTCATCAAAAGGCCTTTAAGGATACACTTTAGGCAGTACAAGAGCCTGGCCAGGGGTACACCCCAGATGGACCCAAAATGGTCATAAAATGGATGACTGGTCATGAGGTCTCACATTTTTGTAAGTTTTGGTCCATTTGCATATTGGGGTTAATTGTCCAATTACAGCTTCAGATTAGGAAGGCCCATGTTGTTTTCTCTCTTCAGTCCACTGTTGTTTATGTTTTTGGGCCTGAAAACTTGTAACCCTTGCCCTTGGTCTCAAGCTTGAACAGGATTTTTTTGTCTACCTACTCTGTGAAGAGAGCTTACTAACACTCAGTGAGGCTCAGAATTACACCCCTAGGCAGCACAGAATCTGAAAAACGTGAAAGCTAAACACCAAAGGCTGCTAACATGCTGCTCCAGCCTGGGATCACAAAGACCAGAGGGCAGCATGTAGAGGTGCTTTCTCATGACTAGAAGGTAAGTCACCTTGAATTTTACTCTGTATTCTGCTTAACATTAACCCTGAAGCACCAAGAACCACACACAGAATGTTCAAATAACTCCAAGCCACTGCAGCATGAGAAATGCAGAGCCAGCTGTCACATGGATATCCAGCAGCAGCCAAGGCACAAAACGAACACAACACCTGTGCCCCCTTTAGAACTGGTGCCCATGCCCTGCTCCCCAGAGGCCTTGCCCACCTCTCCAGCCAGCTGGCTCTCAGCCACACCTCATGCTCTCCCAGCTGCAGGAACCTCTGGCACTGAGCCAGCCTGTGACACCTGATAAAGACACAGATGAGTTATCAGCCACGTGTTGAACACGTTCCACCCAGCTCATGGCTCCTTGCAGAGCCCAGTGAACAGCAAGTTACAGCAACACAGCCACAGGGTGTATCTCTGTAGCAGTCAGCACCAAGAGCAGCAAACTACAGCAGATGTCAAAAGCTGTGCAGAGCCTGAGTCGAGAACAGAAAACTGTGCTGAGGACACTTAGTGACAAGAAAACTGGGCCCAGCTGCTTGCTTTGACCATTGCAAATTGAAGCAGCGTAGCTGTGTCAACATTCAAGGTTTTTATAAATGCCCATTTACATTTGAAACGTGTGGTAAGGGATGGCATAGAGATTTTTTTTAATGCAGTTCGATGAGGATAACAAGTATTAGGGAAACAGGGAAATAGCCCTTAGGCAAAGACTTGAGTTGCCATGTGATTTTACTTGAAATGAGCAAATGACAAAGCTGTCTGTTCTTCCAGTACTCCACGTGAGATTTGAAATAGTGGAAAACTTAAATTTCGTACATCTCTGCTTTCCCAAACCCCAGGATACCCCACTTGAAAGTGCATAAAATGCAGATGCCATTGTAAGCCTGTCTTCTACAGAAGCAAAAATGCTCCTGCAAAGCAAGTACTGACTAATAATGAGACAGAGTCTTCCACTTCCTCTGCTTTTTTGGGCAAGCCTCCCACACCCCTCTACTCCCTCCTCAGCTGTTAAACTGTATATGGTGGTGAGTTCTGCAGATGAAAGCCACCTCTCCAAGCATGATGGATCTAGCTGAGACCTGTATGTCACTTCCAGAAGTATCGAAGAAGCATCAATTCAGATGATAATAATGGCACAGATTTTTTGATATTATTAGCTGATGTAGCCCTCTACAGCCTTCCTGGGTTATGCCTACTCCTTGCCCACAGAAACCTCTTCCTCTGCAAACTCAAGTATACCCAAAAAATAAACACCACGTTGCTGGGAGCCTGTACTGATATTTGGTTTACAGTTGGACTCAATGATCTTTCAGGTATTTTCCAACCTGCCAATGCCCAGCAGTGCATCCAGCCTCATGGACAGGGGCTCTGCAGGGACGAGGATCTCTGCTGGCAGAGAAGTGCTCCAGTGTATTTTCTGTGCAGGTTTGGTCATCCAACTACATCTTCCATGAAAGGAATCCCCAATTTCTCTTTCATGAAAGCTGAGTGTTTACCCTTTTATTTTCCTGTTAGCTTGTGCCTAGCCTGTGGAGAAATTATCTCTCCCATGCCTAGTTAAGAATGCATTCAGAGCAGGATCAGCAATTAAACCAGTGTCACAAGCCAAAGGCTGGACTGAACATGCAGTAAAACCAATTGAGCATGCAGTGAGTTTAGGGCAGATTTCTGAACTAAAACTGTCGCTCAATGGCCCACCAATTGCACCAGCTCAATTGCACCAGCTCCTGCAAACTTCTTTGCAGACTGCTGTAAATATGACATGGCTGCAAAATCTAACATGACTGCAAAGCAATGGTCCATATTTGAAAAAGGACTATCAGAAGCTGCTACATGAAGTTTGAGTAATTTTAGTACTTTTTAGTACTTTTAACCATAGAAAAATAAAAACATTTGAAACAAGGCACTCCTTTGGGCACTGAGTTCAGACAGTCCCACAGAAATCTCCTTTTATATCACTATTAAGTGAGAGGGTAAGGGGAGGCAATCCTGCCTGTACTCCAAGAAACAATAGGCATAGACATTTGCTTCCTGACAGAGCCACAGTCAATTAATTATATAGATAAGCTTACTATAAATAAGATCTTCTAGCAATTCCTTTAGGCTTCTGTAGTAAAGATTAGTCACCTACAGCAGTGACAGGCTGGATATAAGTTGCAACATAAACCAAACATGAATTACTATGTTGAAATATTTTAATTCTATCTGAGAACTGAGAACATTTTTCTCACACACACACAAAGGCACCAAGCAGCATGCACACCCTTGAACAAAGATACCAGAGAGGGTGACAGCTTGGAGTTACCATCTCGGAGTAAAAAATACATGAGTACATATATATAGCACTAAACAGAAAAGCATGTATCTTTTACATGTGTATACACACACATTCTGTATGGCTGTACATACATTCTGTAACTACTACCATTGTGGTATGTGATTAAGTGATCATGAACTTTGAGAACACATCAATTCTTCTAATGCATTTGTGGCATTCATTGTCTTCACTGTGTCCAGAGGTTCTGATGTCACACCTTCCTCCATACCTCTTCTTCTCCTCTCCAACCCCTTCCCAAAGGCTGAATTTAGAAATTATGATAATTTCATCTTTAAATGCAGATGAAAGGTCAGTAGAGGGTGAATTTGGTATCCCCTTAACTTATATATATTGTAAAAAAGTGATCTGGGTAGGATCATTGGGTCAGTGATAAAAATCTGCAGGTACTCAGGAATAAAACACAGATCTGAAATAGATCCTTTTATTTCCTGCTTCCCTACTTATTTTTTAATAGCCAACATTGATCCCTGTAACAAGGGGGAAGAAGCTGAGATACAATTTCAGTTCTTTATTTGTGTGGTCAGTCTAATAGAGTCAGTTTTAAAAAGGAAAAACCCAGAAATTAGGATTTATCTCCACAGCATCATAACCATTAAAGAAAAAGATTTTAATGTCATAAAGCTGAGTCAGCACTGGAGTCCGGCTGAAGAGAGAAACTTTATGGAAGGAACCAAGATCTTACCATCACAGCAATACATGAATCTGCTCTGGATCAGGCCACCCCTGTGCCTCCTCTGGAAAGCCATCTATCTCATCCAATACAGCACATGAATCTTAATAAGGAAAGGTTGATGTGTAACATGCTGATTATTACAATGCTCAATTACAATTCCTCACAGGAATGGCAAAGAGCTGCTAGGGGTCATGAACCTCATGCCATCCTAGCACCAAAGAAAACTGCTCCTAATTGGGACTGTCTCAGGCTTTCTTACTCACAAATAAAAGCTCACCATGCTGCTCTATTTTATCAACGTGCTGATTAACGTAATTCTTATTTGCTGCACCCTCTTTTCAAAAGATTTTAAACCTCACAGGGAAGCCAGAATCTGTTCTTGTGTGTGTAAGACATCATATTCCATCTGTTTAACCCCTGAGCCCAACTCTTCTTTGGTCGTTCTGATCAGTTAAGGACATCAATCTTGAGGTGAAGCTACCAGAGATCCAGTTCCGTGCTTGTGACATACTCACTGCTGAAAGCTGATGCCTCCCATCCACTCAGCTTCCTGATTTCAAGAAATTAGGCTTTATGTGCCAGAAATTGGAGATTATTAAAACTTTCTCCATTACAGCAGAAGCACTTCAGTATCAAGTACTCTGTTCCTGTTATTTATTTGCCATAGTTATGACCACCACGGTGTCCCCTCTGTGCTGGGGAAGTTCTCTGTCCTTCACAGGTAAACCTTTAGAGCTGTGCAATACTCACACTGCACTACAGTCCACCAAGGGAACAGGTAAATAATCCAGCTGAGGAGGAGACTGTCCTCTAGCTGTACCACCCCTCAGTGGGATAAAGATTCAGCAGTTGACCTGGGAGTTGCTCAACACAGATTCTCAGGACCCCTAACTGCAACACAAAACGTCACCATTACCATTTGGGCAGCATTTTACCTTTTTTGTTCCCAGTTCCATTCTACAATGCCATTTCCCAGCCCCATTCAGTCTCATCAATCAGACCTCTAGTCTCCAAGCCATGAGAAATAATTCACTAAGGAACTCACAGCTATATATTAAAACAAACAAAAAAAAAATTAGAAGATGCTAGCAAAGACACAGAGTGCCAGAAAATACCATCTAGTCATGTCATTTCGTTGCAAAAATCAGTTTCCTCCCAAGGAAACATGAAACATCCAAATAGAAACTGCAATAACCTTGTAAAACCCCCAGTGATGGGAAACACCTGCTTTCCACTGTGCACACACTAGTAACTTCTGAGCCTCTGCTGCTGCTTAGATGCATGTGTCCTTGTTCAAAGAAGACTTATGACCCTTAACCCTTAATTTACACAAGAATGTAGGTCAAATTGCTTCACTTGTGTATCTACTTATTGCACACCTTTTTCTGACAGAACTTCTATCCCTTATCAGGGAACAAAGGAGAGCTACAAAGGGAAAGGCAGCAGATGGTGACAAGACAGCAAAGCTGGTAATGAAATCTCTCAAAGTAGACAAAGAGAGTCTATCCAAAGCCTAAGACTGTATTTTTTTCAGCCTCTTTTCCTAGAATTGGCATGTAAAAGATTCCAACAAATTCTAGTAGTAAAGAATAAAAAAATCCAAATATATGCAAATACACGAAGAGTACCAAAAAGGCGGATTTTGGTGTGGAGTTTGGGTTTGGTTGGTTTGGCTTGGGGTGGTTGTTGGGTTTTTCTCTGAGCATTACAAGCACCTGTCCATTAGCCACCTCTGGTGACAGCTCTTGCCAAGACAGCAAGCTGCTGCACTGCTGCTGCAGCACCCAGTGCCTGTCAGATTTCTTTCATGACTGCAGTGAAGTGTCGCTTCCCATCTAAAAACAACATGGACTCTGAAATAAAGTGGAAAAAAGAGAACCACGTGAGTACCTTAGTCTCGATACTGGGCAACTACAACTAAATAGGCTGGCAAAAGAAAGAAGTAATCCACACTATCATCAAAGCATAAAATCTATGTGGTTTGCCATGAAATTCTGTTAAATTATTTAAATGCCAATAGTTCATCTATTAAAATGGCCAGTGTTCCAAGAGAAAGAAATTCATCTTTTTTACAGAGTTATGATGACAACATATTAATGGATACTTGCCTCCATACGTCTTAGGTACAACTTGTGGGACTTCATTCTCTGATATAAATGTAAAATGAAAAATATTGGTAGTATGGTGCTCCCTGGTATTTGCATTGTAAACTTCACTGTGTACTCGAATCTGGATGTAGTTTTTTTCTGTGTAACAGACCTACACAGTTAAAACAAGAGTTAGAGCTTGTAATTTATCACCAGTGATGAAAACTGTAACAGATTTCATTACACTGTTTAACAAGAAAAGTCCCACATTCCCATAACACATTGTTCATTATCAGTGACTAACATTGCTAACAGCAAAGACAAGGTCTGCTCCTCTTCAAAAGGAAATCAACTCCTACCTGTCCAGAAAGCAGTAGTAAGGATCCAACCTCAACTGGCTTCTGAAACATGATATCGTCAACAGATACGATAAAGGGTCTGGAACCCCTGAGGAAGTAAAAAAGAAATTTCTTCTCAAGAGTAAAAAGGATGTTTGCAGAAATTTAAAGTATCTACTTGTCAGCATTTTTGATGAAGGGTTACTAGAGAATAAATCTCTCCCTTAAACACAAGCTACAGGAAGTGTTAAGGAGTTACCTCATTACTGGAGGAAATGTCTCACACACTTTCTAAGGATACATTATTGCACCATTATTATATCTTATGACTTACACTTGCTAGACAATTTTCAGGCCATCATTGCTCAGGCCTCAGTTTTTCAAGCACTGCCACAAACCACTTAACTTTATATCAGGTTTTGCATACCCCATTAAACTTACACATAGACCTTTGCTGGGTGATGACTTCAGTCACACTTCCTAAGCTCAAGCAGTTAATAGAAGAAGCTTAGAACCCATTCCTCTTGTGTACGGAATGCAAAGATGTAATATTTATTTGATAGAATGAAAATGTTATATGGTTAAAAAGTCCATCTCAATAGCTTGGTAAGATAAAAGAGAAAGTGGATGTATTTTCTATCTTGACAAGTAATGCTTAAAAGCCATGCTCCAAGGAGCAAGATGCCAATCTCTTTGTAGATTTGATAGATGTTCCAAATAAAGCAGCACTGCGCACTAACAGTGCACAATTCTACCAGACACAAAGTTTTCTCAGCTCAGATTGTCATTAGGTTGGCTAGCTTGGGTTCCCAACCTTCATGTACGAGCAAAATGCTCTGGATTATATAAATATTGCAGGTCCACAACTCACCCATAGCTGCAAGCAGTTGCCCATCCCAGTTCAAATGCCTTTCTCATGAGAAAACCCCCAAAGATCCTATTGAAGATGTTCCGTTCCTGCACATAGAAACAAATACCAAATTCCTTTCAAAGCCTTGTGTTGAAGTCTGCACTTCAGTTCACAGTATTTAACAGAAATCCCAACACCTCAATATATAAAAAGCACTACTGAAATATTCATGTAATATCAATGTAAAATTCAAAATGTCCAAGGCAACTTTATTTAATAGGAGCTCATCTGACTAATTTGACAGCATAAGATAACAACTCAAAATTGTATCAGTAACCAAAGGCCAAACTTTTTGCTAACACTTTGCAAAGGAATTTCTTTACATAAGAAAAAGAACAAAAACAGGGTCACTAAAAATTATCCATTTTGCAGTGGTAATCCATACAAATAACAGAAAACTGGCAAAAGAAACTAGGTTCTGAATTGCAAGGACTGCAGAAGCCAAACAAAATAATAGTTTGACTAATCTTAGGCCAAGATTCATAGCCATAGAATGGTTTGGGTTGGAAGGGATCTTAAGGACATCTAGTCCCAACCTCCCTGCCATGACCAGGGACACCTTACACTAGACCAGGTTGCTCAGAGCCCCACTTAGTCTGGCTCAGAACGTTTCCAAGGATGGGGCATCCACAAATTCTCTGGGTTCCAGAGCCTTACCACAATCACAGTAAAAAAATTCTTCCTAATATCTATTCTAAATCTCTCCTCTTTCAGTTTAAAGCCATTACCCCTTGTCCTGTAAAAATTCCCTCTCAAAGTTCTTAAGAACTTTCTGTAATTCATAAATATTTTTCAAAATACCTGAGGATGGCAAATCTGCAGGCCTTTTAGCTTTGCATCTTCCATCCACACTGAATTGGGTGGTAATTTACGACTACGGAAACTCACTGTCCTTTGGGAGAGACAATAAACTTTACAGTCCACAGAATTAGCATAATTCAGCAAGCCAAAAAAGCATAAACAGCAAATGCAGACACATACTAAAAAAAACCCACAGAAACACAGAACACCAAAATAAACCCAAAACAGAAATGGTATCACTAAACACTGCTCCAGCTGACCTTGAAGCCTTATCTAAAACTGTCCTTGATTTGCTACTGCAATAAACCTATGCTCCTGATCTTTCAAAAACTGCTGCTAATGTTCAAGTTTATGTGAATGAAGAGGCTTGAGAAAGGTACATGAAAGAAAAGATGAATCACAACCACAAAGTGCACACTCTGACAGAAAAGCCTTGCTCTGTTTTTTAAGTCATAATAGGAAATAAAAGTACACGGTGAGCTAATAGAATAATTCAACATCAAACATGCAGACAGTTTTTGAAGTCTTCAAACCCAGACAGAATGTGTACAAAGTACAACTGCTAATTTTATGGGAAAGCAGGTCTGCCTTTGGTAAACAGCCTTAAAAATAACAATTGTACAGGCTAATAAGTTACAGAAATTATAAATTATCACAAATACAACACTGCACCAATGTAATTAGACATTGATCTATCACTATTGGCATCAGATGACTTCACAGCAATCTCAAGTATAAGAGAAGTATGCTAACAACTCCCTCAAATAATGTTGTCAGGTATTGCATTTAAAACACATTGCTAGGTTATTTGGTTAAAAGGGGGCCAGTTCCCACCCTCACTGTTTTTTAAATTAGGTATCATGGCAGAAAACTGATTGTGCAAGTCATGACTACAAAACCATTCCATTCTCTTATCTGGTTAACATCATTAACCTTTTTCCTAAAATTATTCCTAACAGCTTGTTTAGAACAACAGAAGACTTCTCTAAGATCTGCAGATGTCATGTTAAGGTTTGTACCTGCATTTCAAATAAACTGCCACAGAATTTAAATGTGCATTTATTCCAGACCACCCTGTTATGAGCACCCACTCAAAAGGCATTTTTCTCTTTCACAAAATGTCAGTTTCTCCTTCACCCCTCCCCTTCTTGCCTTGTGTCCAGTGTATTAAGGAATATATCATGCACAATGTTTCTTTCTTCTGCAGTGGGAGCCATTTTCAGTAAGGAAGCAGTGCTGAATTCAATCCTCTTCAACTTGTTCACTGAATATTAAAAAACAAAACAAAACAAAACAAAAAACAAAACAAAAAAAAAAACCAAACCCACAAAAAACAGTATTAAAGTTCAAAGAGAAAACAAATAACGGCTCTGAAGATTTTAACCTAAAATCAACCATCTTTCATTTTTCCTTTTCATCTGTAAGTTAAAAGATGTAACTTAATCTTCCTATAGATCCAAAGAGAAATTTGGCTCTTATAATTGGCTGCAGTGAAATAAACATAAAGCAGAAGTTCATTAATACCTCACCAATGTGATGAAGAACTTCTACACATATCTTATGACACCCACACACTGTTTCTACAGAAAATCTGAGTATTGCACTCAAAGTACTCCCAAGAGTGAGTACTCACAAATTATCTAACAAGAAATCCCATAGAACAATCAGCTTCAGGTTTTGCCAGTGGTACAAGAAGGGAAGTTTATGACAGAACTCATTAACATAGGCTTCAGTGATTGAAATTTTAGCTTAAAAGACCTTCTGTCCAGTTTATTTAGTCTTCAGTGTTTTTCTAATTCTCCACTTTAAAACTCCAGCTTGAAACAAACCAGGATGGAGCTACATGCTCCTTCCCCTGCTCTCCCACTTTGCTTTTCCTGAGTTTCTTTCCAAAAGGAACATGGGCACACAGGTGAGGAACTGTGACATCCTGCAGGCCCACATGGGGTAATCAGTTGGCCAGAGTAGCAGGAGCCCCTGTTCTGCACTCAGATCCAAAGCAGAGGGAGCATCCTGCCAAGGGAGAAGTCCAGAAGGTGTGCAGAGCACATCAGGAGTGTCTGCCAGTTTAGCCAAAGAGTTTCCAAGCATGTGGTAGCAGGCTTTTAAACTCCCTACTGACACAAATAAGACAGAACAAAAATCTGATTTTAAACAAATTAGGAGCATCTCTAAGAAGCAGAACTCCTGAACTTTGCTTCCTCCCAGCTATTAAGTTGAAACTGAGGCAGATGTGCATACTACCAGGAAATATGACATACATTCCCCTTGCTTGAAGATTTCTTTCTCCTCAGGGCTCTCAGGAATGAGTGGATTAACAAATGCTGGCCTATGGACAGGAAGGGTTTTTTTAAGTCACAAGCTTTACAAGAATTTGTCCCGTAAATACATTATAAAAGTCTTCCATTTTTTGCTTACATACAAGTACAAGATGAAATTACACACTTCAGGTTATATGATAAAAAATAAATGTGGCTGCCAACAGAGTATCACAGTAGCTTTAACTCTGAAGAGACAGTTAAGTGATCCAACCAGTACCAGTGCAATCAGGAAAGAGAAAGTGACACATCTATGGTTCTTAAGAAGCTAAAATTGTACTCATAAATTATAATGAAGATTGTTGAAGAAAAAAGCTGTTCAGAAACTTAGCAAATGAGAACATGATGATCTAGGATAGTCTAAAGCAAAACTTGACCGGTACCACTCCTCATGCAACAGAAGAAGGCCGGTGCCATAGCTAGCAAGGCTTTTTATGATGTTCATGCTCCCCTGACAGCCTTATCAACAGCCAAAAGCTGTTTACCACGTGTACCACTTATCAAAGATTATGACGTGCCTTAAGCACAACATTTCTATGTTTATTTTACTGCACAAATAAGTTTACTTTAACCTAATTATATAACATTTAATTATTTGCATAAGTAGAGACAAACACATTTTCAAGAGCTGTTCTTCCCCATAGTTTCTAATTATTATTTTTCAACTTTCAACATTTACACAAATGCTGAGAATAACATATATATACATAAACGCACACACACACACACAGACCTGCTGAACAATTCACCTCTACCCTAAGCCTTTCCTTGGGCTGGCAACAAGAGGCAGAGAGGAGCTTTTCTCTTAGAACAAACTGATCTTTCCTGGTTTGCTAAACCTCTGGATTTTGGAAATCCACCAGCTCTTTCTCCATCACAGAGCTCATTTCCCCTCAGCTCAGCACACATCTACATCACTCTCCTGGCCAAGCCCCAAGCTTGAGATGCAAGTTTGCTATGGTCCCAAATCCACATGACCCTTTTTCTGTGGGGCTACAGCCAACCTAACATATCCTGTACCCATCTGAAGGGTTTTGACCTCACATAAATGCCCTCCTTACATGGACAGAACGCTTCCAAAACACAGCTGGCCTGTGGCCAACAACAGCCACTGAAGTTTGCATCTATCTGCACAACTCCATGTAGGCTTGCCCTCAGTCAATCTGCTACTGTATAATTACATCAGATTTGATGACAACATTTTCAAAAATTAGTCTTTAAAATGGGAACCGTAATATAATTTGTTTTCTTAATGTACAGTATATTCATTGGTGCTAGAAAAAAACTGAAGAAAATAAACCCAGAAACTACTTCTAAGGTTATCAGGATCACATAATTATATTAATAACTATATCAAGTAAAACCCCTTCATTAAACACATCTTTGTTAAATAAAAAAAATTATTTAAACTAATTAGAAACAGAGAAATGTTTATTATGTGGGCAGGCTATATAGGAAAGAAGTAAGAGAGGCAATTTTTCTGATGCTGGAGTCATAAACCTGAATGGCAACTGAGCAACCTTTTATTCTAGTAACTAAGGAATTATAGAGGAAGTAAAACCAGGAAAATAACAAAATAAGTGTCTGCATTTTTTAAAGTTCCTTAATTCCCTTAATTAAGGGATTATTTACCAGTTCCATCTTAGTTACACAAGCAAGTTTTAACCTGAATTATTCTGATAACACCTGTTAAGTGTCTACTAGGGAATTAATGGTATTATTCACTCAAAGAATAATTTACCACTGAAAATATTTAACCACTGAAACTCAATCATTAATTCAAACTATTAGAATGAGGTGGGTTTCTGGCAGACTCATTCACTTCTGTGTTCATTCAGACCAGTAACTTAAACACAGAGAAAAATCTGTTCGAAAAAAAGGGTCAGATCCCAAGACTACCAGCAATTCCTGCTATCATGACTGCTAAAGTAAATCTAAAGTTTGTCACAGACAAGTTCATATTTGCCAGCAGAAAGCATCAGCTCTGTGGTTTATTTACCACCTATATTATATGGCTTCTACACAGACAGAGCAAGCTGCCATGTTTGCCATTTTCAGCACAGCAGAAGTCAGAAAACTTCTCCTGTCCTACAAATTACCGTTTATTCTCTGGGTCCCGGGCCACCATGACAAAAGTTGCATCTAACACAGGGCTGTAATCACCATCATGTAGCTAAAAGAGACAGGAAAAATCCATTACTTTAATTCTAAAATTGGAAATATGCTTAGTAAGCTATTTAGTTGACATAAACTATTCAATCATACTGTTAATTCTGCTTACTTTCACATTCTGTCATTCTTTCCAACACCTCTCACAATAAGTCAAAGACAAGGAAATAATTAAAATTTTCTATTACAGGAATTCTGCAATGTAAATATTTACCAGGGAATGCTTATTTAAAGCTTTGAGCTGGGAGGGGAAGAAATCAACAGAGTCATTGTAAAAGGACACACAACCTTTACTCTGAGAAAGGCCATTTGTTTTTAATATACAAAATTGCCAATAATGCCAGCACCGTAAGGAGTTCAGAACAAAAAGGTGTAACATTATCTTCTACATCAGAGACTTAAGGAGGAAAATTGAATAAAAAAATATTGCCTGTTTACCTGACTTATCACAGAATCATAGAATCACAGCATGATTTGGGTTAGAAGGAACCTTAAAGATATCCAGTTCCAATCCCCCTGCCATGGGCAGGGACACCTTCCAAGATCAGGTGGCTCAAAGCCCCATCCAACCCAGCCTTGAACACTTCCAGGGATGGGGCACCTCTGCTTCTGGAGGCAACCTGTTCCAGTACTTGCTGTCCTCAGTTCTTGCTGTCCTCACAGGAAATAATTTCTTCCCACTATCTCATCTAAACTCATTCTCTCAGTTTGAAGCCATTCCCCCTTGCCCTGTCACTATATGCTCTTGGAAATTTCCCCTGAAGCACCTCCTGCCTGTCATAAGATGGAGAGACCTTACAGGAACCAACCTGCAGCATGTGCATCTTCACTTCCATGGAGGTCTTCCCAACCCAAGAAACATTGCCTGTGAATTTGATGTCACAGTCTGGATATATAATCTTCTTGCACAAATCTGCAAGACAAACATTAGGGGTTACTGGAGACAGACCACTCACAACTAATACTAGACAGGCCAGACCTTTTCGTGATCTGAAAGTGGCAACACACACAAAGGCAACTCAGAAAGACAGTAGTTGCAAGGGATCACACTGCTTTGTCTGCAGTTTCTGCCTCTGCAGACTTCTGAAGCCAGAGCAGGAGTAGGAAGCAGGCACAGAGGTGGAGAGCAGACCCAAGGGAATGTTCAGCAAAACAGGCAACACAAGCAAGGTCCAACTCCACCAGAACAAACACTGTTCAATAATGAAGCTAAGAATCTACATGCCAAAATAAAGCTAAACACAAAAGTGCAGGAACCATGAAACTTGCATTTTAAAGGGAAATGACATAGGAAATGCTGAAAAGCATCTACAAAACCCTCTTCCCACCTCCTGTCAACAAAAGCCAGAAAACTTCAAAGCTAAAACAAGATGAAGTGAACTAAACAGGAGTGAAAAAGGTATCCTCAATAACAACCATGGGAAGGCATTAGCTAATGAAAGAGTAAGACATGCAGATGAAACTATTTTATTTACTTAAATGCCACTTACTGATTTTATCCACCAGAGCTGTAACTATGGATAAAGGAGACCTTTGCTGTGTTTCCTGCTTGGTGTGAGTGTAGCAAATAAGAACTGTGAAGAGATAAAAATGGAGCCAGCTCTTTAACAAAAACATCAGCAGAGCAGAACAAAGTCATCTTTGCAAAGCATAAGAGGTATCTGGAAAACACAAACTTAAGTATCCTACTATAGGAGAGCACAACTTCCACATCCTCATGTATGTAACACATGGGATTGCTATAAAGAAAACAGCAGCAGCTGTCTCCGTTTCATGCATATTTACTCTACTACTAAGATAAATTTAACTAAGCATTTTAAACCAGCTCATCACTTGACTTCCAATCCCACATAATCTCTTCACTCTACCTCTGCAGCTCCCTGTCTCAGACTCTTCCTATCTTCTATTTTGATTTCATAAGGGCTGTCCAAGGATACATGCTATCTGAGGACTTTTTAAATACTGAGTCCTTTAAAGAAGTGGAGATTAAATAAACCGTGCCTTACAGGCACAAAACCATAGTCAGAGGTATTTATCACACTGCAATTACTACTAGCCAAACCACTATTTAAACTAATTAGCTTTGTTCATAAGAGCACATCCAAGAAAACAGACTCCTTGGAGTAATTCAATGCTGCAAACATAGGGGTTTTTCTAATGTTCATGTAATTTTCATTCAACACAGATCTTCATTATCAAAAGTATCTGTCTTGTCCTTAATGAGATAAGAGAGAAGGAATCCCCATATGGACCATTCACTTCAGAGCTGGACTTGACGATCCTTGTGGGGTCCTTCCAAACCAAAATAATTCTGTGATCTATGATCTGGAAGATCTCTAGCCTTCCAAGTAATCTAAGACTTTTTCCCTATGTTTACTGAAGTCACAATTCTAAAACCTGTTAAGCCTATCAAGTTATTACATCAATATGACTGTCCTGAATGTTGTTTAATTGGGACAGAACCTTGATTAACCCAAAACCATACATCAGCAGAACTGACTGGAGCCCATTATGACTGCAAACAAGGCAAAGACACTCTGTGCTGTCACAGGAAAAAAAAATAGATCTTCACAGATTTCTGGGGAAATTAAACAAGGCACAGAATGAAAAAGGAGCTTATCTCATCTAGAAATGCAGGGTAGCCAACAGCTTGAAGTCTCCTTCTCTAATTCTAATACTGAAACCAGTATCTTCCACCACCCAGGAAGAAATACCAGCCATGCAGCTATTTTGTCTATCCTCAACGGACATGCATTCATTTCTTTCTCTACCTTCCTCAATTTCGTTCATCTGGACTCTCAGAAGGAACAGAAAAAAGATATTGTATTCATAACTTTCCCCTAATAAGCACTTCATTCTTTGTCAAAAACCTCCATCAAAAATCTCCCAACCAGCTATGGAACCCAGATGAAGGAGGAAGTCACTTGGTGATGTTTTAAGAAAAAGTATCTCCCGGTTCTATTAACAACCTCACATTTATAATACAAAAGAAAAAGATGGTGAACTTTTCAAGACCACAAATAAATAAAAAGGAGAAAAAAATTAAGAAAGCTAACTCATTAAATAATTGAGTTGGTTTTACCCTTAGCAATAATTTGCAGATACACCAATTGTTTTTAATTTGTTCTCAATGGATACATTACATCCTTTCCATATTTATTCTCTTCTCTCCAAAGGGAAGATTAAAATATTTATATCTTATTAACTGTTGGTGTTTGTGGCACTTCTGTTGAGTTTTTTTTAAGATTAAAAAAAAGTAAGTTTTCATTTTCAATATGCCCTCTGCAAATTTTCTCTGAGTTCACATTCAATGCAAATTCATAATCTAGGATCACTTCTCAGTAAATTATTTTTGTAACTGGTCCTTTAAAAATCCGACAGAGGGAGAAAGCCGAACAATTTTGCTTCCATCTGTTCTTTATCATTCTTCCTTCTCTTTCTTCTTTTATTCCTTCCCTTCTGAGATGGCAGAATTATGGGTTTCCCTCCAAAGTCATACTGTGTTACACCAACCAGTGCTCAGCAGTAATCAAACTCACTTTGTGCAGTCTTTACAAGGGCATAGGTACATACCTCCTAAACTGTCAAGATCTTCAAGTATCCTTCCAAACCTGCAATGGAAGGGTTTGACAATTAAATACTTACATACATGGCAAAGAGAAGTTAACAGTTTCCAGCAAGTGTAACATGGCTGCTTTGTTACCTTACGCTGTTGTGTACATTCAGGTACTTTTCTCTTATCTCAGGCTGACTTCCTAGAGGTAGAATAACTTCCAAGTAGCTATCCTTCATTCTCCTAGGAGGGAGATCTTCCTGTCGTTTTGCCAGTAAAGTATGAAGAGCTTTTCTTTCTTGCATTGCTTGCACATGATCCCTGGTAAGGAAAAAACCTTTATTCTGAAGTAGCAGAAGAGAACTCAAACCCTAACTAAAAGATGTCACATCAATGATTATTGAAGTTAAAACTGAAAAGTAGTAGAAATAGCAAGACACAGTGAGTGAGAAAGTGAAATGCACAAAATGAGAGATGCTAAGCAAGACTACTGTAGAAATCTTTGAAACAGTTTGTGTGCAAGTGGCAAGCACATACTTCACATTCATGAGATGAACAAAATGCATCTGAATGCTACCAAAATCATCCCCCTTGAAAAGAACAAATCACACATAATTTAACCTATGAGATTTTGTGCATAGTCATGTCTTCCAGAGCTACAGCATCACAATTCTTCCCCACACTGCCAATTTTAAAGGACTGACTGTCAATTTACAATCTCTCCCAAGAAGTAAAGTAGATGTTCAGTGTTGGCTACCACTAACAACAAGAGAACTAATCTGCTATGACTTGCCATCATCCACAGGTGAGTTCCCCCTTTGCAGCATCAAGTTCTAACAGCAAGCTAAAAGACAAAGAAAACTACGCTACTTCTCTTTCTCTCTTCCTATGCAGACATCTTAAAATTATACAGGAAAGTTACAGAAAGAAACAACACAGAAAAAGGATAACAAATCCTTCAGAGCTGCTTTTCCAGCACCACAAAGTCAGAGGGCCTGCAACTCTCACAATGGAGAAGGGTGCAACTTACTGTCCCTTCTTCCCAATCTACCGAGTTGATTCCTTGCACAGGTGTGTAACAGTCTGGCCCAACATGCTCTCTTTACCTGTTCCAAAGTTCCCTCCCCTTAAAAGTGCAACCTGACTGAATAAAGTGAGTACTTCATAACATCCCTGGAATCAATACCCATCTATTAAAAACCTAAGGGTTAAACATGCAACAGTTCTGGTATGAAGCCAAGCACTAAGAATGGATCCATTTCATGGAGCAAGAGAATGCATAAAACACTAAGCAACCAAACTTAATGATAAATTTCTGGATGCATGCCATTCCTTCAAGTTGTGCTTGCTGCATTGCTGAGATTTCAATGACACTGTGTTTAACAAAATCAATTAAAAAAATAAAAACAACAGAAAACCTTTTCACCAAAAAGAAATTTTGTCTAAAGTTTTGACTTTGGATGGTATTAGCCACTTAATATGAAGGCTTACTTGGCTTGAGTATTATTTCAGAAAGTCAAGCTTCAAACTTTTCTGTTTAATAAGTTCTGAGGAAATACATGTAATTCATGATCAAAGAGAGTGATAGTCAAGCAGAAAACCTGTTAGTTTCATTTCTTCGCTTGCTTTAGACATGAGATGTGGCTTAGCTCATCTGGGCAACATGATTACCATGGAGTTCAGAGGAAACACAAAGATAACAACCTCCTGCAGAGGGTTAGTGTTCAAAGTTATGCCACTGCATAGGAATGGAATATTACTGGATGACTAAAGAAAGATGCAAGGTCCAAGATGATGCCCCTTCATGTTTTTTAAAAAAGTTTTTTCCAAGGTATTTCAGTGAAAGGCTTAAAACAAATTAATCAGAAAGTAAATCAGAAATTTGTCTACAAACGTAAAGAAACCTAACAATAAAAATTCAACTATATTCTGTTTTCACCAGCTCCATCCTGGCTCCCCTGAGGTCAGCAGCAGAATTCTTCTTGACTTCCACTTCAGAACGTGCTCTTCAATAAGCAGGAGTATTGGGCTCAATGCAGTAACATTTTTCAACAGACAAATACTGTTATACACTGCAGTACTAGTCATACTGTAACATTAATTCATCTAAATATTAACTAGTACCTACCCTAAACATTCTGAGGAATGTTTTTATATTTCTGAAATGGCCACAATTCCATCTAGACTATATTTAACACTGAACAGATTAATAGTTTAAACTGCAACTTAAGTACAAAACCAGAATAAACACATAAGCAAGACATTTCTTTTTAATAACAAACAAAAAATGCCACTGGCTTTAACAAGAGAAATCACAAACCAAAGTCTCCTTTTAGCAAAATCAGTGGTTAAAGATGTTCCTCCAACATACATCCATCATCTCTCCCAGCATTCCAGATATGTGTACACCAGTCTTTCCCTAGCTCCCTTTTCAGGACCCCTATCAAGCTGCTCCTCAGATTTGTCCTCTTTAGTCATTCTGTGGTCTAACTCAGTTAAATCCCCAGCTGTCCAGTCTCCACATGTATCAACTCTCTGACACTCCATTTTTAAAGTGGGCTCTCAAAGGCTGCACAAGCCATGTTCACCAATCCTCTCTCTATTAAACCTGTCATTCTCAAGCACTCCTATCTGTGGTCTCCCCAGCTTTACTGCTTCACAGTAGCTGAAGGATTCAGTACTCTGCAAACCATTTCTGCTGTATTTTGTACAGTACAAGAGAAGTACCTGTCTAAGAAAAGCACTGCTGTGGTGATCCTGGCCTCAGTCTGCTCCCTCTCCATGATGGGAGCAGTGGGGGGGAAAAAATCAGATTTTACCACATCCCTCTAAAATCTTAGTTTTCAAACAGTATTTCCATGTGGCATTGTTCCTCCTCAGCTATTCTGGGATGTGGGAGAGGCTTTTTCATAAACAATTTCCAGAGCCCTTTCTAGCTGACTTGATGGAAAGTTCAATCCCCTTCATGTTTAGATACTACTCTTACTAAGCAAAAATCAGCTTCCCAAATTCAGGCATTTTTCTTAGAATGCCTAATGTTGTGTTTAAATAAACTGAGTTAGAAGACCTGAACACATCAGACACTTCATGCAGGCAAACCTCTCTTCATTTCTCTGTCACTGCATGAAGTGGGAAAAAAGACCTCAGCAAACACAGCCCAAATTAACAAAAAACATGGGACCAACCAAACCGAAATGCATATTCCTCCAGACTGCTATATTGACTTTTCCAGACAGTAACAACAGAGGGTTAAAGTCAACTCTGGTTTATTCAATGTATTGGAGGGGGAGGAAAGTAACTTGAATGAAGCCAAATCAGCAGTTATTTAAAGTATATGGAAATTAATCAAAAATTAAGTTAGAGCAGACAAAGGAAATGCTCAAGATGTTCCTGATTAAGGAGACCTTGATCCCAAGCCAACAATTTTCCAAAGAGAGATGGGTGCCATTCAGAACACAGCCTGCTACACAGTGAACAAACTCAGCTGCCATTGTATCCAGTGCAGGATAAATCCACCATGTGGGCAATCCACCTAGAGATAACTCAGGAGGTAACAGCAACACAGCATTGACAGCCAGACTCCACAGCTCCTAACTCCCACTAGATTTAAAATTAGGACAATCTTGTAAGCACCAAGAGCAGGTATTTTGTTTCTGACAGAGAAATCTTAGAAGTTTGTGATCCACAAAGTACCAGTTCAGAGGCTTTGTTTCAATGACCTTTTAGTGGGATCTTTTTCCTCCCCATCAGCAAGCTAACTATTGGTAACTTCCACTGCCACAACCCTGAGCTCCACCTTGGTTTCACAAATGAAGTAAAATACATGTAATGCAGACTGTACCTCCAGTTGGTAGATGCTCCCACTATATCCCTCAATTTGTTCCGCACTGGAAAAAAAAAAATCAAAGCAAACCAAGCTTAGTTCAGCAAGTGACAAACATAAGGTTGCCTGGTGTTAGAGGCAGATCCTCATCCCAGAACAGGAAAATAAATTAAATTCATGCAAATAGTAGCCCAGTAATGAAAGTTTGGCCAAATTCACTGCTGCTGTTAGTAGGCATATCACAGTAATGGGTTGAGTAACATGATGCCACAGCTTATTGCATGTAGTCAACAAAGAGTGTTTGTTAGTGCAATCAATCACTTCCAGTGCTAATTCACAGCTGAAAGACAGCATGGATCAAGATTAGATTGGAGAATTTTGATGTGAAAATATTATAGCCTAAACATAAATTGTGGAGATAACACAAATCAGAAAGTCATAAAAGAACTTAAAAGGGAACAGTGCAGCAGAGAAACAGGGAACGAGGAGAATACCAATTAAATAATCCCACCCACAAAGACAGGCAGTATCAGCAGACTGGTTCTTGCCAGCAGGGTTTCATAGCCCAAATTTTTAGCAGTCTGAAAGAACACAGTGTTAAAACACTGAGCACAGGCCTATACAATTTATTCTGGCCCTGTTTGCACTCAGAGTTAATACTAGGTCTGCACAAGTTTTTCCTAAATTTCAAGAATAATCTGCACAAGCAGATCTTTTCTACTTTCTTGGATGAGACTATTAAGTGTGCTAATGTCCCATCAAATCTACCAAACTACTCCATGGCTGTTAGGCAGGAGAATGTTGGCTAGTTGGAAACACCTGAAAACAAGCAGCAACAATTCTCAAGCTCAGAAGCTGAGAATTGTATAGAACAGATTCCATGCCCATTTGCTAAGATTTTTGATACAAAGAGGTTCAAATATTTGGGACACATCAAGGAAGAGCAACCAAAAATATCCAGAATTTCATGGCAAAATTGAAAGAGGCTGCTGGTGAGTCACAAGCTGATCCTTTACCAGGCTTGGTATTTTTCAAGCTAAATGCCTCATCAGAGTATTCACAGTGATCAGCAAACTGCCCTATAAACCGTGGGGCAAGTCTAGCTGAATTCCTAGGATTTAAATCATATTCCACTCTCTCAGTCAGATCTGCTCAGCTCTGCTCCCCTGCTCCCCAGTCACTTCAGCTTCTGCCCCATTCCCCCCACACCACTACTGCTGCTACACCCCAAACCTCCCCTTCCCTGCCCCTTCCCCTGCAGCCCCCTCAGCCCCTGCCCCTACACTCCCAGCCTGTTTCTGCTCTGCCTGCCTGCTAGAGAAGCACCAGCCTGAGCCAGAGGCAGGCAAGGGAATGACTGCCAGCCAGCACATGGATCCAGTGACTCACCAAGAGCCAGCAAACACCAGGGTCTGTGGCTGACACCAGCACCAGCTCTGGCACCCTAACAAACCTCTGAACTGGAAGCCAATTTTCACAAAATTTGTGGAAATACGTTCCTTTTTGAGACTGGTGGGTCATCTATTTTGGCTGACATCAAATGGTTCTAGAAGAAGAGGAGGACAAGAAGACAGGCAGACAAAGACAAAATTAGGCTAAAAACATGTTTTGAAATTAGAAGACTTCTACTACTAATTGTAAGAACAAAAAAAAAATATTTCAAGGAAAGAACCTGATTGAAAATCTTGAGAGTTGATTTCTTTTGGAAACAGGGAAGGTCTAATTCGTTTTTCCTTAAGCAGCAGCAGGCTTGCTTACAGAATAGGTATTAATTTCTTGTTACTCATACTCCACCTGTGAAGCTGCCACAGCACGCATTTGATCAGTACAGTGTTAGCAGAAACACTGTTACAGCTTCTAGAACACAAAATCTCAATTTTTCAACAGCGTGCAGACAGTGCTGGGATTAACAGGGAATAAACAGCACTTTCTCTTTGTTTAAACTAAATTCATCTTCCTTTTCAACTCTAAAGAGGTAAAAAGCACTGAAGAAAAAAAAAATCTTAGGTCCAAACCTGCAAAAATGTGTATAAGCTGTTAGTCCCATTTAATACATCTGATTTCAGTTTTAGGTATAAAAATTAATATTTTCCAGGCTGAGAACACATTAAATTTTTGATCTTAACAATAAAAGGGACAAAGTGTAAAGCGTTTCTAAACGTTGTCAAGCCAAATCTAGTCCATTTTACGGCTCATAAATACATAGTTTTTAACTTTTTCCTTTTTTCCCCCTGGGAAGACTATCTTGCTCTTCTAGATATTGGGAATTTAGGTAAGTAACAACAGAAATTTAAGTACAAAAAATAAGCACAAAAATCTGTAAATTATTTCTTTTCTTATCTGGCAAATGTCTTGATTGTGCAAAACAGTTATAGCAAATGGGACTTCTCCATCATGCTCACATAGCCTATTTCACAGTATCTCCTAAACTGTGATCAGTGGATCATCAACGCCAGAGCAGCAGGGTCTGAGTTTATTTGCACTGTGCTGTGGGAAAGGACAGGGAGAGCAGCAGGACAAGATCACTGCACTCATCTCTACCAGTGAGATCCACGCCCCTTGTGCTGCTGCCCCCCAGCTGCACCCAGGTTCAGGCAGACCACCACCTTTGGTACAGAGCTTGGTGTGGACTTAGGTGAAGGACACAGATTCAAAGGACTAAAATGAAGCCAAACACTGAGGGAGCTGCTGCCATGAGAGATTTTGTATCCCACAAGCCTCTTAGAAACATTTTATCCAGACTGCAGACAGAGTGTGCTGACAGCGATTTAGTGCAACAACACTGCAACAACAAAGACCAGGGCCGTTCACCAAAGGCAAAGGGGCTTTAAGCAAGGCAACAGAGAAGAATAATGGCACTTCATTTTTCATCAGTGCTAAAGTGAGGAAAAACAGTAGTTGAGTAGTTGTAGTGTTATAGCAAATATTTTAATATGTACAAATTACCACAACACACCATTATTCACATGAATGGGTGACTGCCCTGTGGAGTACAAAACACAGGTTAGATTAACAATGAAAAGAAACAACGCAATTTACATCTAATAAGGAGTTACTTGATTACTCTACCTGCTTCAGTTCCATTTAGGCACATGTTCCTTAATTATAGTAACTGCAGGTAATCTATCCTTGCCTGATTTACAGTCAGGGTCTTTGTTTTCCACTCAGTTTGTCCTTTCCTTTCAAGCCGTCTTTCCAGTTCCCTGCCCACTGACTCTGTGGTATGGGCTTGCAGTGTAATCCCAAACAGTTCTTCAGTTCATGGGGCTCCCATGAACTGTTCACAAACGCTGTTAACTTTGGGAAGAGTATGTGGAGCATTTTTCAGGAAGTGGGATGAGAGCTGTTTCAGAGGAAAACTCCAAAGTCCTGCTTTGTGTAGCCTTTGGGAGAGCCATGGAAGAAGTGAGGGCACTCACAATGGGAACCCAAAATTTTTACATATCAATTTATAAACCCAAAAAGTTTACATATCAGCAAAACTTTGAATCTGAACAATTCTGAAACAGCATCTCAAATGTTTACAGTTATTGTAGTCCACAAAATATTAGTACCCCTTGGAGTACCAAGATGACCTCACTGTTTCACTATTTTTACTGGCCTTCTAGATGGCATCATTTTCAAGTATTCAAATGAACAATCAGGGCAAGTTGCAAGTATGCAACATTCTGTATTCTTGCTTCTCTCCTTTAACCTCCTAAATTACCATTAATTAACAACAATGAAAATAAGTTCTCTAACAACCCTAACAAATAACCCTCATTTTCTCTTTTACTGGATAACCAGTGACTTCTGTTTAGAAAACAAAGGAAAAAAGATGATCTCAGAAATAAGCAGAATTCCATGAAGGAATTACTTGTACCCAGCTCCAGCCTTTTTCCTCCTGACCTTTTCTCAGTACAAGGGATTAAAATGCAAGAAAATCTTTTTAAAAGCTTCTGAAACAGGAGCATTATGGTTTATTACTATTAGAGCACTGAAACAACTTTCAACACAAAGCTCTATGGACAAGAGCAATTTCACAAGGCAATGCTGCTGATCCGATTAAAAGATTTCTACAAGTTTGTGAAATTAACAGGATTGACAGATTAAAAGTTCTGTACAGCATTATTTCCACTCAATTCCCCATTTCTTGGCCATTCTCTCCAGTCTCACAGTACCTATCTGCACTACATTGATTTTCTATCAAGGCCCAAGCTGAGCAGCAGTTATGCTGACAGAAAAGAACCAAGCTCTGCCAAAGCTGAAAAACCTCTAAATTTGCAATTTCAGGAATTAGGCACATTTGTGCCATTCACTTCCACACACACTGTGATGTTCTGCTGCTTCCTAAACATTTATACCATGAGTTAACAGACAAGGGCACATTCATTATCCAAGCCATATTAACACATGAAGGGACACCACTGGAAAAAATGAACTCCTTAGTAACATCATTAAATCTCCTGGACTACAGCCATTTACTTTACCTTCAGCCATGTCAGGAAGCCCTGGGGAGGCACTGGTCCCAGAAGTGAATGTCCTAGCCAGAACAGAAGGAAGCTTCCTCATGATGCACAACCTACAGGCAGACCAGAAAAATTTAGTGCCATTAAAAATAATCCCATGAAAATAATTTTGGATTTAATTTTGAATTATGCTGGTGACTTCAAAAACACCAGTTCTTATTTTCAGCTTGATTTTTAGGACTAGATACTATCAGTGCAATGGTTACAAGACAGTTGGAATTCCAACTGACACCTTTCCTTATCTAAAACCAAGAAAGAAGAATGTTTCACTGGCAGTAACTGTTCTCTTCACTGACTATTCAGATGCCCTGAGACAACTATCTTAGACTCAATACCAGCTTCTACCCTATGGCATCTTAAAACAGATGGGGTCCATGTGCCTCTAGGAAATCATCCATGACCCTAATCACACACTTCTCCTGCACTTGGCTGGTGTGCATAACAGTGGAAGCAGGAATATACCAAAAAGGATTTCACAATGTCTCACAAGCAGTCCCATTCTGCTAAGCCTGGTTTTCTCCTCCATGGCTTAGTACTGTAGCAACTCAAAAAAAAAGCCCAAAGTGCAGGATACAATCCTCTTAGCCATTAAGCAAGAAGGGGCTACCATGAAACCCTTCAGAGAATGTAATCCACTCACAATTCACTAAGTGTTCTACAAGGTACCAGCCAGCACTACTCCTCTAGGCAAGCATAACTGTGGTAACACAAAAACACACAGAGGATATATAAAACCCCTTGTGATAGTTCACAGCATCATCCTGACACGGAATACTGACTGCTGATCCCTTAATTTTATTCCTCTGAGACTGGGGTTCTACCTCAAGAAAGGCAGGTCCTCAGGCACCAACAGAAAAGCAAGGCCATTACACATCTCTCTCTCTCCCCTCATGTCTATCTACACGTATACCATGTATCATGCACACACAAGCTTTCACTGTCTGCAGATACACATGGGAAGACCTTAAGAGAGTAAGAGGGAACACAAACACACCCCTCAAAAAAAAAAAAAAAAAAAAAAAAAAAAAAAAAAAAAAAAACCACCACCGCTCTGAAGGCAGCAGAGTCCCGTATGCACCAGGAATGACGTGAACATCGCTGGTGAAACAACGCCTCTGTGACTCCTGCAACCTTTGAGCTCGGAGTCACGGCACGGCCAGCACACGCCTTCCCGCTGCAGCCGCACCCCTCAGGGCCCCCCACGCCCGGTGCCCCGGGCCGGCCCAGGCGCTGCGCCCGAGGCCGCGCTGCCCGCGGCGCCGCTCAAGTTTCAGGGTGCCCCGCCCGGGCCGCGCCCCGAGCCCCTCACGGCGGAGCGCGGCGCGGCCACGGGGCGAGGGTCGGGGCACGGCCTCCCCTGCCCAGGCCCAGGCCCGGGCCCGCCGGGGACACCGTCCGCCCCGGCCGCCATTCCCACCCGGGCGGGAGGACGCGGGGCCTTACCGGGTGGGCAGCATGGTGCTCGCCGGGGCTGTCACAGCGGGGTCGCGCCTGCCTCAGCCACACGGTCCTCCCGCAGCAGCCACTCGCGGCTCGCCGCGCACACCGCGGGCTGCGGACCGCCCGCAGCTGGGAGCCCTCGCCCTGCCCACCCCGGGATCCCCGGGCGGCACCGCCCGGCCCCGGCCTGCCCCGTGTCTCTGTGGCCGCGCAGCGCGGCCGCTCCCCGGGGCGGAGGCTGGGGCAGGACACCGTTAGTCGTCGGGCGGGCCCCGCAGAGCGGGCGGGCCCTGCCGGGACTTGCTTTTAATAAACATCGTTATTTTTTCTTTTTAATGCTCCATTTTTTCACTGTGCCGTGTGGAAGGCGGGCTGGCGGCGCTCGGCTGGGCGCTATGCCCAGAGCCTGAGGCACGCCCCGAGCCGTCACAGGCCGTGGGGAGCACGGCCTTCTGCCCCGGCCCGTCACTTGGTGGCACTGCTAGGGAAGGTAACTGAGAGCCTCGGAATGTTGTAAGGAGAAGAGGTTTAAGATCTTGAAGAGTGACATTATCACTGTGTACAATTCCCTGAAAGGAGGGTGTAGCCAGGTGGGGGTCAGCCTCTTCTCCCAGGCAACCAGCGACAGGACAAGAGGACATAGTCTTAAACTGTGCCAGGGGAGATTTAGGTTGAACATTAAGTAGAGCAATTTCTTCACAGAAAGGGTGTTTGGACATTGGACTGGACTGCCCAGGAAGGTGCTGGAGTGTTTAAGAAAAAACTGGGTGTGGCGCTCAGTGCCGTGGTCTGATTGACACGTCGGTGTTCGGTCACAGGTTGAACTTGATGATTTCGGGTCTTTTCCAGACTAACATTCTGTGAAAATAAATCTGTGTTAAATAAGATGTGTGCTTTGCACAGGTGAATAATCAACAAGTTCGATTAATCAGAAGCTGAAGAAACTTAGAGCAGAGATGACATGGGGCCTGCACTGGGGTGTGTGGCAGAGGGGCAGCCCTGGTTCTGTGCCAGGACACCACAGAGCCCATAAGGACCAGGGCATTTGCCATAATTGTGTGTGCACCTCCTCGGGACAGGGATATAGAGCATCGTGCAACAGCGTGTCCCTGAGCACCACCTCTGCCTTCAGGGCCCCGTGCACTCTGCTAATAAAAAGCAAATGATAAAGGCAAGGAGACTGGGTCCTGTTTGGAAATCCAAGTGCTGTTTATTACACATGCGTAGTTGGTACAGCCTCGAATATGTTCCAGAGATTATTGGAAACGCGCTGTTAGTGTCCGATGAGAGAGATGATCTGAAGACCAGGATACTCTTTGGGACACGTGGTTTATTGGTAGTGGGAAGGCAGCCTAACTGGGGAAGAGTTCAAAGGTCTAAAGGGACAGGGGTCCAGGGGAGCAAGAGACTGAGTTACCTGTTACATTCCATTTTAATCCTTTCTATCATGAATATTCTAATGAGCATCAACCAATCACCTCAAGATACAAAACCTACAGAATTTACATACAGCCTGTAGGGACTACTATATTACCATACTAATCTGCATACTAAAAACCTGAAAAACCACCTTTTCCCTGATACCTGAGAAGGTCCAACCCTTTATTCATCCTTTTGTCTTGGCAGGGGTGTCACTGTATCACCCAGCCCAGTCTTTCAGCTGGCTTAATCACTCTCTTCCTGCCCAGCACCTTACAGTTCAAATTTTGCTTTCAATTCCATCTCTTTTGTAGGTTTCATACTCCTAGAATCTTTCACTAATAAACTATCTCTGCAGGGTCCTCCTGCTTCCTCCTCTCCAACAAGAGATGAGAGCCAAAATGGGGCTAAGGATCCAGAGCTATATACCAGCAAAAGGGGTGGTCCTGAGGGTCCAATAGGGATAGGGAAACATGGTGCAGAGCAGCAGCTAGGAACCAGGAGGACTAATGCGATCATGGGTGGAACACTGTGGCAAAAATAACCCAATGGGGTTCAAGAGAAGGAAGAACGTTCTAGAAGGGGTGCATATATGGTGAATGGGGGCTGAACAGGGTGACACAACTTGACAAACCAATGAAACAATGAAACCTAAGAAATATTAACATGTGGCTGCAAAGGCCCATGGGAGGAAGAGTGACCTTATCACTGTGTACAATTCCCTGAAAGGAGGGTGTAGCCAGGTGGGGGTCGGCCTCTTCTCCCAGGCAACCAGCAACAGGACAAGAGGACATAGTCTTCAACTGTGCCAGGGGAGATTTAGGTTGAACATTTTTCTCACCCTAATCTAGAGTATCTCTCCTGGTGGCAGGCCCCTGGGCCTCCACAACAATATATACACATGTCGAGGTGCAGCCCATGGCTTCCACACCAACCACAACGTTCGTGGTTCTCACTGGCCCTTTCAGCTCGCCAGCAAAACAGTTGTAGAGGAGGTACAAGTTAGCAGTGAAGCTGTTAAGCACACCTTGCTGAAGTCTTACCAAAACACCAGCGAGATTGGATGAGGATATGAGAAAAAAATGTTCTGGCAAAGTACATTTAGCAGAGTATTCATTACATGTAAGGGTAATGAAAACACCTGAAAACTCGATGGTCTTTAAAGTCCCTTCCAACTGAAACCATTCTCTGATTCCTTGAAAAAGCCGGGGGCGCTATTGCAAAGCTGCTCGCTCATCTGGTCGCGGGGAAAAAAAAAAAAAAAAAAAAAAAAAAAAAAAAAAAAAAAAAAAAAAAAAAAAGTGCAAACCTGATATGCATGCGTGCCGAAAATTCAAAAATCAAGGTGCTATGAAAAGAATCACCTCTGGGCAGTGCAGAAGATTGTGCCAAAGACAAAACTATGACTGTGATACGTAATAAAAACGCCTACTCATTATGCAAACCCCTGTTAGTTACAAGGAAAAATTTAGATTTCACAGGTTTCTTTTTAAAGCCTGAGATATTTCCCCCTGATTTAAGTACACTGCAGGGTCAGAGCCAAAGGGACTTTATTGTATCCAGATACAATACTTCTACTGTATCCAAAACTGAGGGGTGGCTGGATTCTTTCCCAACATTTACTTCTCTAACTTTTATACCCCAAATCATTCACACACATGATATAGAAGATTTGTGGATTCAGGCAGATAATTAGCTATGTCTAAATCCCCAACTCATTAAACTGCATAATTACAAAGGACAGGTAAAATGTATTAGCCTACAGGAATAGGGTTCTAATTATCTAAAAAATGTTTTCAAAGATAATAAAGAAAAATTATGGTCCGTTTTTTTGCCAGCATATGGAAATTCAGGTAGCTTTATCACATGAAACTGTTAACTTTGCATTTGCCCTGAATTCTGAGCATTACTCATGCAGTATTTATTTAGTATTTTTACTATTCTGACTAAGATTATTGCATTTTCTGTGTACAGCCTAGTGTTGATAAACTGTGATTTTAAGTGGCTTGAATAAAACATCAGAAGCAACTGCAAACTCATAAATATCAACATAAGGTCTAAGGATTAGGAAGAAAACATTCAGTTGAAAATGATAAGAGAATCCCAAATGTCGAAAATCATGAAAAATTACAGGTCAATACTGAATATTAATTGCATTTTCTGTGTTTTGCTCTAGAGATTTGACCAAACATACAACTTGGATTGAAATACCTGGAAATATTTATCAGCATAATCAAAAATCATTAACTCACTACATTTTAATGTGGAATAAATTACACATTATTCTCTTATTTATTACAAACAGAGAACCTCTGAGGCATGAGAGAGGCATTCATACAGAAGGAATCTTCCTAGCAAAGGAGGCAATCAAAAATTAAAACAAGGGAAGAGAGTTTGATTAGTTGAACAGTAAAGAAATAAAACTTTGCCCACTTTGAGCCTTTCTGTCCATCCTCCAAGGAAAGAGAACATTAGAAATTTAGATGCAAATAAAAACATGGTTTTGATACAAGTGCAGATGGGGTCCCATAACACTCTGAATAAATGGTTTGGTTGCATTGCTGTGAAAGGATCTGGGGGAACTGGCTTGGCTGTTTCCTGTATCTTCAGACTAGAAAAGACCTTCATCTCTGGGCAGGATGTGGGGAGGATGTGTTCCTCAGTCGTTACATAACGCTCCATGTGCTTTTATTAACAGCTGTTTATAAAAGTTCCTGTTGCATGCTAAAAAAGAAAGTGCTGCTTGCTATTTTGCACATTTTTTTCTGTTTCTCTTATGGGTAACATTTAGGGAGAAGACACAGTAAGAATAATAGGAATTATGCATATTTTAGACAGTTCTAGCCATTTTACCTTCTCAAACACCAAAATCCAACCCTCCTGGTGGAAATGCAGATGGATTCAGTCAGCAGGTTCTGCATGGAGGAAGCTGCTGGCTGGTACAGGAGTGGGCTAATCCAGACTCCAGAGCATATTTCATTATAACAGAGTATTTCAACATTGGTTTATCCTAAACATGTTTGCTAACCACCTGCCAGTACACATATTTGCACGATTTAAAAAAACGTTGATCCTTTTCAGGAGACTTGCCACTACTCATTCCTTGGAGAGAAGGGCAGATCAGCAGGCTGTGACCACTGAAGGATAAAATCCAAGCCTGTGCAGGTCATTAAAGATTTCATCATTAGCCTCAGCTATGTCAAGATGACATGAAACCTGCTCAAAGACAAACAGACCTGAGACAAAAGGAAGAAGCTGTAAAACACATACCAAATCAGTCTGATTAATTCACAAACTTAGTTCTTTTGGAATCTCTTTGTAAAATATTCTTACCATCCTTATTAAACTCGCTTATTCAGGAAAAATATCCCTAATAATACATAACAAAATAATTGTACTATAGTCTCTGAGATCTAGATATCTTAATTAGCTATTTTTGATTTTCCCTTTTTCCCACTAAATTCTCTGCATTTCCTATTGTTTCATGAAACATTTTTTGACACTTCATTTATTTTTTTTAATATTTTTTCCTTCTGCCTTGTGAAATTGAAAGCTGAATCCAATGAACTAGTTAACTAGGGCAACACAGTATCAGCATATTCCTGAGCAAATTAAAGCAGGACTTTAAAAAACAGTCAAGGGAGAAAATGTTTGGGTCTTTTTTTGCTGAGACTTCAACTTCTAAGTCATGTGACTTTTCTGACTTGAGAAGAAAGAAACCAGGCATTTTGTGTTCGAACACAGCAGCAGGTTTCCTGATAGTGTGACTTCCTCATTGTGAAATGCAAAACAAAGAGAGTTGAGACAACACAAAGGCTGTTGTCTTTCACAGAGACAGTATTCCCCATTTCTGATCCCAGTCTAATCATTTCTAGGGAATGAAAAAAGTCTGTATTCATTAAAGGCATGTTGTTAGGCTGAGTCTATTGTTTGGTAGTTTATTCAGATTCAGTCTTCCTACTAAACACCCTGTCCTGAGGGAATTCCAAACTCACAACCCATGAAATAAATTTTAACTTTTCTACGACTAGCCAACTAGCAATTGGAGGTTGCTTAGTGATATGGAAATGCTTCTGTTCTTTGGGCATCTCTAATCTTGCTCCAGTAGAGGGTAAACTGAGCCAGTTAGGATGTTTGCATAAATTCTAAATTATTCTCCCAGGCCTTCGGGCACTTTCCATTGTGTCCTAATGCCAGCCACCCAAACACACACTTTATACACAGTTCTTTATACAATCCTCTTGCAGTATCATGTTCTATTCTGGTCTAAGTGAAGGCCAACCTTGTAGCTTGTTGGATACATTAAAAAATGGGGTGTGTGCTGTGAGAGTCAGAAGCATGACTTGGTGTCTTCCCATATCACAAACCACTCTTAAAACAAATCAGATTAAGTTAAATGTAAGATAAAGAGTTCCTTTACAATATCTAAGAATGATAGTGGCACAGCTAATAGAAGAGGGTGAAAAGAAAACCACACATCTGGCAAAGACTCGCACTTCTCTGGGTGGCCCAGCTGGTAGGTCCGTGGACCACACAGTCTTCTAGATCATGATCCAGCTCATCCCTCAGCATACAGCAGTATCTCGAGGTAATATCCAGAGGAAGCGCAGGGCTGAGGATAATTCCTCCATCCTTTCATACTCCAAAGTCGTGTCTACCCAGATGGAATTTTCCTCATCACACCCACCTCTTTCCTCAATGACAACCGGGATCGTGTCAGAACAAACTACAGGCAGATCCCCCTACTTTAAACCCACTCCTTTGTGCTTCTCCCAGCACAACCCCTTCCTCTCCAGTCAGGCGGATTACGGTGCGTGTGCCAGCCTGGGAAATAGCCCAGGGTTAAACTTCAGTGGTTTGAACTTTTCTCCGTAAGGACGCTCCTGCCCTGGGGGCGTACCTTGGTGCTAGACACGCTCCCCTGCTCCCCGGGTTGGATACGGATCACTGCTCCGCGTTTCCTGCAAACATTGGTGGGGGGTTTCTCTCTCTTCCCACAGCGGTGCACGAAGTGCCCCCAACGCCGCCCAGCACTCTGCGGCCAGGGCGGCGCCACGGCCCCTAACAGGGACAGCCCGGAGCCCAGGGCAATGTCGGGCTCGGTTCTCGGGGCGCCGCGGCAGCCGGTGCCGGGGGCCCCTGAGGGCGGTGCCGGGGGTCCCTGAGAGCGGTGCGGGGGTTCCCTGAGGGCGGTGCGGGGGGCCCCTGAGGGCGGTGCGGGGGCTCCCTGAGGGCGGTGCCGGGGGTCCCTGAGAGCGGTGCCGGGGGTCTCTGAGGGCGGTGCCGGGGGTCCCTGAGGGCGGTGCGGGGCTCCCTGAGGGCGGTGCGGGGGGTCCCTGAGGCGGTGCGGGGGCTCCCTGAGGGCGGTGCGGGGGGCCCCTGAGGGCGGTGCGGGGCTCCCTGAGGGCGGTGCGGGGCTCCCTGAGGGCCGGTCCCCCCGCCCCAGGAGAGCCGCCGGGGTCTCGCCCTGCAGCGCCGCCCAGCCCCGCCAGGGGGCGCCGCGCGCGGAGGGGGGAGGGCGAGTCACGACACGGGCGCAGCTGTTGCTGGCAGGCCCGGGCAGGATTCCGGGGAGGGGCGCGGCCATTGGCTGAGGATGAGCACCGCGGGCGTTCCCATTGGCCATGGGCGGGGAAGGCGGGGCGAGGACGTCTTTAAATAGGGCGGCTGGGACCGGCCGCTTGCACTCGCCGCGTCGGGGAAGCAGCGGTAGCGAAGCCGGACCGCCAGCAGCCGAACGTCGCCGGGACATGCTCGCAGCCTGACTGACCGCAGGTGGCCGCCGCGCCCGGGACACGAATGAAGAAGCAGCTGCTCCTCCTGTTCACACACCGGGGACTCGTCAGCCGAGGGGGCCGCAGGGGGAAGCGTCGCCGAAAATGGCCTCGTTCAGCATCCGCGCCGCGCGTCCCGAGGACTGTCCCGACCTGCTGCGACTGATCAAGGTGCGGGCGGGGTGCGGGGCGGCCCCGGCGGGGCGGGGGGGCAGCGCTGCCCGATGCCGGAACAAAACAAGCTGTTGCGCAAGGGCAGGGGGCGGGGAGAGGCCGCTCACAACCTCCTTCTTTTCCAGGAATTGGCGAAATACGAGGACATGGAGGACCAAGTGGTGCTAACTGAGAAAGGTACGGAGGCTGCAAGAGCTCAGCCGGTTGGCGGCCGAGTGACAGCGCCTGTGGCTCAGCTGCCTGTGTATTCTGCTTTTCTAGAGCTGCTTGAGGATGGTTTTGGCGAGCACCCTTTCTACCACTGTCTGGTTGCAGAAGTGCCGAAAGACCAGTGGTCGTCTGAAGGTGAGACTTCCTGATACTTACTTTCGGATGCTAAGTACACAGAAGCATCATTTGCTTAATATTAACGATTGTAGATGAGGTTCCAGCAGTGGACTGGGGTAGGAGCACTAGGGTAACTGATAAATTTCAGTAATGTGTAGTGATACTCTGCTGAAGTGGTTGCTAATCCTGGAAGCATGGGAGATCAGGAATAACGTAATGCGCTTGACTCCAATTATTAAATGGCTTTTCTTGTTTGACCCTGACTTACCTTTATGTAATTCTGTTGAATCACATTTTTTTCTTTAATTTGTCCCCAATCTTCAGGTTACAGTCTCTAGCTTCGCCATGTACATGGCCCTTCTGTGTACATGGATGGGCGGGGAGGTAACTAAAAGATCCGTTACACAATAAAGTAGATGATCATAATAAGAGGTAAGGTCTACAGGGACAAGTGCTATTCCCAAACCTTTACCAAAGACAGTAGATGACAGAAACCTGTTTGCACGCTTCTCTTACAGTATGTGCAGAGTGTTATGGCAGATGTAATTAAAATACTCAGGGTTTATGTGTAAGTGGGCTGTTGTTGGAAGAGTTGGTTTCTCTTCTCTCTTGAGCCACAGAGTTACAACTGAAGCTGCAGCTTTACTTGTCTTGACTTCCTGGTGCTGAAGGCACAGAAAACACCTTGACGCTCAGTGGAAGCATAAGTTGAAGTGCTTGAAATGCTGCTGTAAAGGTGGCCTGTAAATAGGCCTTCTGGCATGGTAGTTACTGAGGAATATACGTGGAGAGATCAGTGTTTTCCAGGGTTTGACAGGCTATTCCTAAGGAAGCAGAGCTGGGGCAGTCATCTAGATTGTGAGCTTCTGTGTGAAGTTCTTACTTGTCTTCCAGACTGGAAATGAATCAGTAGGGTGTGCATTATTTTGTAGAAAAAGGCCATGTTAACACTTACTATGACAGTGCTTTTGAGGATTTCAGGGTATGCACAGGGAAATCCTTTTTTTATTAGGCTGATAAAAATTTGTCAGAACTTGTGTTTTCAATTGTGTGCTTATTTGCAAACTTCGTTTTTAACTGTAACCTAGTATCAAACGTTTGCATGTCCCAGAGAATCTGTATGTTTAAACATGCATGTAAAATGAATATTTTTACCTTTTAAATTGCAACTGGCTGAAGTTACACCCTTTGTTTCAGAAACATGCGTCGTGGGCTTTGCCATGTATTACTTCACTTATGATCCATGGATTGGAAAACTGCTGTACCTTGAAGATTTTTACGTGATGGCTGAGTACAGAGGTACCTGTTGTAGAATTAGATGAGTTGCTACCCATAGGGCCCCTGTAGATTTAAAACTTAACTTCATTGTTTTTTGGTTTTTTAGGGCTTGGTATTGGATCAGAAATTCTGAAGAAACTGAGTCAGGTATGTCTAAGTGCTAAGTCTAAACAAGAAGGGAGGTGGCAGGACTCCAGACAGATTAAAACATTGCCTAGAGTCTGGTAAACTGTGCTGCAGTGGCTGCTGGGCTGAACCCGATGACTTGTGGTGGTATGCAGTTGCTGAGTAATGTGGCCAGTTGTCACTGGGGCTGTCCCCAGGCGCTGTGACCGTGGCCTTGGCTTTGCAGGTGGCTGTGAAGTGCCGCTGCAGCAGCATGCACTTCCTCGTCGCAGAGTGGAACGAACCCTCCATCAGGTTCTACAAGAGAAGGGGCGCCTCGGATCTGTCCACCGAGGAGGGCTGGAGGCTCTTCAAGATTGACAAAAAGTATCTCTTGAAGATGGCAGCAGAAGAGTGAGCAATTATTCCAGCAAATAAATTTTCTGCAAATATGTATGCTCTTTGAATAAACTCCTTCTTGCTTTCTGTGTACGTACAGTTTGTAGTGGAATAAAGTAGTGTGGATGCTAATAATGACAGTGCAGGTGTGGTCATAGAGTTAATGGTACTGTGGTCTGGAGCTGGGGCATCTGTGAAGTTCAGTATGTGCTTGTGTGCATCCTTTACCAGTGTGGGCTTGTAATCCTTGTATATGAAAACTTCATTCTTGTAAGTGTCATTCAAATGTGTACAATGTACACACTGGTAGGGTTTGTTTTAATTATTGCTTTTTATAAAAATAAAATAGTGTTTTCACTTCATGGCAGTAGTTCTGGCTTTAATTCTCACATAAGGTTTTCAATCAAATAATGTGCAGATTAATAAAAGACTGGACTGACTTCAACCTTCTCACAAGTGAAATGATTCACCATGGTCTCAGTGGGATAGAAGTACATTTGTGTGCCTGTGGAACCTAATGCCAAGGTTCTGAGCAGCTGAATCTGCGAAAGGGTTTGACCTCAGTACCTGGCAGGATAATGGAACAGTTCATACTGAGTGTCATCACACAGAGTTTACAAAAGGGCCAGGGTATCAGACCCAGCCAGCATGGGTTTAGGAGGGGTAGGTCGTGTTTGACCAACCTGATCTCCTTTTATGACCAGGTGACCTGCCTGGTGGGTGCAGGAAGGGCTGTGGGTGTTGTCTGTTTGGACTCCAGCAAGGCCTTTGACACTGTCTCCCACAGCACACCCCTGGAAAAGCTGCAGCCCAGGGCTTGGACAGGAGCCCTCTGTGCTGGGTTAGGAACTGGCTGCATGGCTGAGCCCAGAGAGTGGTGGTGAGCAGTGCTGCATCCAGCTGGCAGCCAGGCGCCAGTGGTGTCCCCCAGGGGTCTGTGCTGGGGCCAGCTCTGTTCAATATTTTCATTGATGACATGGATGAGGGTATTGAGTCTTTCATCAGTAAATTTGCAGATGACCCTAAGCTGGGAACATGTGTTGATCTGTTGGAAGGTAGGAGGGCTCTGCAGAGAGACCTGGAATGGTTGATGGATGGGCAGAGTCCAGTAAGATGAAGTTTAATAAGTCCAAGGGCCGAGTCCTGCACTTTGGCCACAATAACCCCCTGCAGCACTACAGGCTGGGGACAGTGTGGCTGGACAGTGCCCAGGCAGAAAGGGACCTGAGGGTGCTGGTGACAGCAGCTGAACATGAGCCAGCAGTGTGCCCTGGTGGCCAAGGCGAATGACATCCTGGCCTGGATCAGGAATGGTGTGGCCAGCAGGAGCAGGGAGGTCATTCTTCCCCTGCACTCAGCACTGGTGAGGCCACACCTTGAGTGCTGTGTCCAGCTCTGGCCCCTCAGTTCAGGAAGGGCATTGAAATGCTTGAGCCCATCCAGAGGAGGGCTAGTGAGGGGCTTTGGAGCACAAGCCCTGTGAGGAATGACTGAGGGAGCTGGGGGTGTTCAGCCTGGAGAAAAGGAGACTCAGAGGTGACCTTATCACTCTCTACAACCTCCTGAAAGGTGGCTGCAGTCAGCTGCAGGTTGGTCTCTTTCTCCAGGCAGCAACTGACAGAACCAGAGGACACAGACTCAAGCTGCACCAAGGGAAATACAGGTTGGATATTAAGAAAAAGTTTTTTACAGAAAGAATGATAAAGTACTAGAATGGTCTGCCTGGGGAGGTGGTGGAGTCACCATCCCTGGATATGTTTAAAAAAAAGACTGGATGTGGCACTTGGTGCCATGATCTAGTTAGGGCATGTGTTGGACTTGATGATCTTGAAGGATTTTTCCAACCTAGAAATTCTGTGATTCTGTGATTCTGAGATCATCCCCTGAAGGTGCAGGGTATCCTGGCTTGTGACCTATATTTTTAGGTACGGTTGGAATCCCTAAATTAGGTTGCTGCTCTCTGGACAGCTATTCCAGAAAGTCCAGAGCTGGAGACTTCCACTTACCTGTAGAGCACCTCAGCTGGGAGGGCATAGCCTTGAAGGGAAAGATGCATCCTGGTGTGGTTTCAAGGCCTAAGTAACAAAAATCAGTTCTGACTGGTCACATGAAATGAAAGTATATTTACAGACCACACAAAAAGCTCCATTATGTGATTCTTAAACCACCAAACTCAAATGCTTCTGGTGGCATGTCTTTCTGACCATGATTTCAGATCAGGTTCAGTATTTCTGCTGAGCCTCAGTGGCTGTGCTGAGCTGTAAGTGCTGTGTTAAGCGGTAGGAAACCCGCCCTGTGTGTTTAAGCCTTTGCACAGTAGCAGGTGAAAAAAACACTGCTCATCAATTTTTTAGTTGTCTTTGAAACAAATTGACAACTTTGCAGTTCTGTGTTTGCCCTTCTTGGAAGTGGATGCATGCAAACTTTGTGCTGCTCTCCTCTTGCTCTCTGGTAACCCTGCAATAAAAAGGCTTTTTTTGGCCAGCACTGCTTTCGCTTAAAAGGAAGGGAAGAGATTTAGCTGCCCTGTAATATAAACTGCTTTAAATAAAATAACGTTTAAAACCTGTTTGTCACTGCATGAATTGTATCAGATGGAAGATGTTTCCTCATCCTAGAGAGAGGTGAACAGTGACTGCTTCAGCCATGGGAAATGCTGAGCTAATTGCTTGTAAGAATAAGGTATCACTCTGCCCAGGGCTGACAGAGCTGTGCATCAAACTGTTCGTATTTTCTGTTTTGGTTTTGTTTTTAGCTGATATGTAGTCAGCAGTGTGCCAGCTCTTCCCAGGTGTGAGGTTTGGCTGTCAGCTGTTGCTTCAAGAGTGAGAATACTAATAATAAAAGATATAGGAGCTCTTGGAAGAGAGCAGAAGGTAGCTCTTCCTCGGGGGTGTTGTGGGACAAGAAGCTCAACATTGTCTTAGCAATGTACACTCACAGCCCAGAAAACCAACCATGTTCTGGGCTGCACCCAAAGCCCTGTGGGCAGCAGGTCAAGGGAGGGGGCTCTGCTCTCTGCTCCACTCTGGTGAAACCCACCTGGAGTGCTGCATCCAACCCTGGGGTCCCCAACATCAGAAGGATGTGGACGAGCTGGAGTGAGTCCAGAGGAGGCCATGAAGATGATCAGAGGGCTGGAGCACCTCTCCCATGAACACAGACTGAAAGAGTTTGAGCTGCTCAGCCTGGAGAAGAGAAGGCTCCAGGGAGACCCAGCAGCCTTCCAGTACCTAAATGGGCTACAGAAAGCTGGAGAGGGATTTTCACAGGTGCAGAAGGGCTTTAAGCTGTAGGAGGACAGGTTTAGACTAGCTAGTAAGAAGAAATTTTTACTGTGGGGGTGGTGAGGCACCGGAATGGGTTGCCCAGAGTTGTGGATGTCTCATCCCTGGAAACATTCAAGGCTAGGCTGGATGAGGCTCTGAGCAACCTGGGATAGTGGGTGACATCCTTGGCCATGGAGGAGGTTGGAATGAGAGGCCTGTGAGGTCACTTCCAACCCAAACCGCTCTATGGTTCTGTGATATGTTTCTTGTCCTTATCTGGACTAACTCCAGCTGGACCAAGAATGGAATCTGCCTCAAGAATTGCCTTGATTGCTCAGGTCAGGTTCTGCATAAGAAACACGCATTTCCAGGACTGTCCCTGTCTGTGCAGCACCTCAGCTGCTGTGGAGCGTTCATACCACACACACACAGCAGCCTGAGGCTCAATGCCTCTGCTACCCAAGGGGAGTGGAAGTCTGTGTTTCTCACTTGGCCAAAGATCAAATGGCAGGCTACAAACCCCCTACCCTTGCTGAGTCTTTGCTCTTCTGGAATTCAGTAGGCCAAAGGAAGTGAGAACAAGCATCCCTAAGGAACCAGCCCAAGAGCTGGTGATGGAGGCAGAATGGGAAAGAGGAGATGGTCTCTAGCAGTTCTCACTGAGCATGTTGTATCTCTTCCTTGGGGAAGGTGTAGGAAATTCACTGGTTACTCTGTGAGCTACATTAACCTCGTCTCATCTCACCTCCTGCATCTCATATCTACTGTATCTCAGTCCTAGTGCAATCTGTTTTGAAGTTATTTTAAGCTTGTGCTTCTGGCTCCATTTATCAGACCAGAAGGTGATTGCTAGTAGAGCAGTTTAAGAGTGTTTTTATTTTGAAATTAACAGTTCATTAGATATCTAGGGCAGGCCTGCTTAAATCTCAGGCCCCAGACTTCTGGAGCACAATAAAGCTATCAAAGCTGCATGACTGAATGGAACAAGCTAACTAATTAGGCATTATAAATAGGAAAGTAAGCAGCTTAGTCAAATTTTCAATCAATTTGAAATTGTTTATCATATCTCGTTCGTCTTCTGCCAATGTGGCTTACCATTGCATTTTCTAAATAAATTCTGATGGAATGGATTCTCAGGGAGTCACAGAAAACAAGTGAGGCAGTGCTAAATGAGAAGACCTTTTTTAGTGAATGGGGATAATTTTAAACATTCACACGTGAAAGGAAATACAAGGACCAACCTTTCAGATATGACTTTTGCTGAGATCTTACTAAGAGGCAGAGTTTTTAAAACCAACAGAAGTATTCTCACATTTTTTTGTAAGAGAATCTCCAACAGTGATGTGTTAATACCTTGGGCCAAGAAAAGACCAACTTTGAATTCCCTCAGTAACTTTTTCTCAGGCTACGGACCAAAGTGACTCTGGAGCTACAACTGAGACATACAGCAGAGTGTTTTCTGTGGCTTTAGGTGCTGGAGAAACCTCGCCTGGTGTGACTTTCCTCGGTTCCAGGGCCACAATCACACTGCCAAGCTGAGTGCCAGCCCATGATGGGGGCTGAGCGATACCAGCTGGCTTTGAGCGGGTCACTGGTGTCCCACGAGTGGGAGCCCATCCCTGCCGAGGCACAGGGCTGGCCTGTGGCCTGCAGGACAGCCAGCATTGCGCTGCTGCCCCGCTGCAGCGAGCCTGCCTCCGGGGAAGAGTTAGGGAGCGAGTGTTACAGCGCTGATAACATCTCCAGGGAGCCGAGGTGCTCCTCCTCGCTCTCTCTCAAACTCATGCCCCGGGAAGTTCTCCTCCCGCTGAGCCAGCCAGCGGAACATTTCGCAATGGCAGAGTTTCCCCATTCCCATCGGGAGGGGACAGAAGGCTGGCCCTGGACAGACTTGCGGCCATCCCGGCTGCGAGCGCAGGGAGCGCCAGGCTCGCCGCCCCCTCTCCGCTCGGCCTTTTCCCGTTCACAGGCTCCCGCACAATGATCCGAGCCGTAGCCATAGCGACGGCATGGACGGAGGCTTTTTTTTGTCTACATAAGTTAAAACAAAATGTATGTGAGAGAAACAACCCTTCCCCCTCCCCTCTTGTTGTAAAGAGCCTTCGCTGTCGATGTAATTCGAAAAGCCGATGCCAGCTTTTCCTCCGAGAAAGCAGCTGGGGGCCTTACTGCATTCCTGCACTGCGCGGTGTTTTGTCTTGGGACAGTCGCCGTCCTGGAGCCTGGCCCGCGGGGAGCGGAGGGCAGCTCAGGGCAAACACCAGCTCCCCAGGGAGCGGGACTCGGGAAAGCTCGGCCTAATTCCCCGCCAGGCAGCGCTGCCTCGGGCTGGAGGCCAGCCCAGGGGTGTGTGCCCTGCCTCTCTGTCTTTGAGCTGACCAGAAGCTTTATTTCCTTCGGCTTGTCCAAGCTTCCTCCTCACAGCGCTCGCTCCCCTGGGCTGTCCCTCCGCATCCCTCGGGGAGCAGAAGCTGAGCTCCGGGGCGCTCACACGGAGTGATGGCAGCGCCGAGGCACCAAACCTGCGGGTTTCAATAATTCACCTCACGGAAAGGACTCGGCCGTGCCCGGTTGTTTTACTTGCCTGGGCAGGACTGCCTTTTTTTTTTTTTTTTTTTTTTTTAACTCAGGTTTCAGAGAAGTGGCTGCAATTTAAAGGAAGACCTCAGCTGCCGTCTGAAACCACGCAGCAAAGCAGCACCATGCGTGCTGTTAATGTTTAATCTTGCTGCAAACTCAAAGCAGGCTCTAACTTCACCATCCAGGCAAGATTCCTTCCCAGGACTCTTCTTTCTCTCACCAAGACCTGGCTAATGTTTTTTGCTGTCCAGACGTTTTCTGGTAAATACAACCTTGATGGAGGGCTTCAGAGCCCATCAGGAGCCCAGACCTGTTGCCACAGGGAGCTCCTGGAGGAGAGGGTGTGAGGCTGCAGACAGTGGATGTGGGCTCTGGGGCGGGAGCACAGCCCAACAGCAGTGCAGCACGGCGAGATGCACCTCTCCCGACCCTCAGGCCTTGCCTTGCTGAGCTCTGACTTTTTCTGCGATCAGAAACACTGTGTTTGGTAAAAGAATAAAGCTCAGGTACACACCTCAATTGAAAATAGTGAGTGAGGGGGAAGAAATTCCACCTTCAAACCAGTTTCGGTTTCATTTCACAGATTTACTCCAAGCCAAAGCAAGAGACAAAAAGCCTCAGGGGAATAATTAGCTTGTGAGGATGGAAAACAAATACCCTGTCAGAAACTGCTCTCAGGTAAATAGTTTTCTTTATTTGTGTTTCGAACTTTGCATATTTTGATTGTTAGTATAGCAGGTGTCAGATGGCCACATCTACTCAAAGGAAAAAGGAACCTCTGTTTTCTTGAACTGTTTTCCTTCTCCACTAAAACAGACTAAAAATAACTTGGTTTAGTAAAACAAAAGCAGGTGCCCATCCTCTCCTGTAAGTTTGCTGTACAGTTATGATGAGGTGGCTTTACATCTTCCAAATCACCTCCCAGGAACCCACTGTGCAGGGATGGGACATGAATCCCTGAAATTCCTACTAGAAACTTCCCTCCACACAGGAAGAAAACATGAGAGAGACAGTAACTTTCCACATGAAAGCTCATCAGTGTTTCCAAGTAACTGGATATTGCAGTGTTATTTTCAAAACACGCTGATAAAACTGCAGGGTGAGACTTTGGAAAGCTGGTTACTATAATTGGACACCCAGATACCACTGTGGAGGTACCTTTGATCAAACTTCCTTTATTGCTTTCTTGATGAGCAAACTCCAGCTTGGGCTCTCTGTGATCTCCCTGAGCTTCCCGATTTGGCCCACTTGAGTCACCGACACACAAACACCACCGCACACCTTGTGCAGGAGGAAACACGACTCGTAGTTTTGGTCTGCAGCCTTGTGCCTTTTGAAATCAGTTCACATGATAGGATTTGGGTTTCTGCCCCAGCCAGCTTCCTGCCACGGTCTAGCACAAATGTATACAAACATTTCCAACCACAGCCTGGATGTGTTTTAGCTATAGTTTCAGGTACGTGGGTCTTTTTCAGAGTAAATGCAGAGGGATGGATCAAACTCTGCACTCACCACTCCTAGAGGTCATAATCTCTGTACAGAGGTGTAGCTTTGCCACTAGGGCAGAAAATGTAAATTAAAAAGGAGGCAGGGGAAGAGATATGCAACACTGAAGGAGGCCAGGTGCAGGGGCTGACCACAGCCTGCCACAGGAAGCCACACACCCAACAGAGGAAGCAGCATCAAATGTAGGCTTTTTTCTTTCCAGATAACGTAATCAGGACAAACTGTAAGACTTATTTCACAAAAGTAGAAGTCTGAGAGACAAATTCTTGGGATACATTAATAATTTCTGGATTATTTTTACCTCCCATTGATGTCATTAGCCATAACTTAATGGTTTAGTAAGTACTAATTTTGGATTTAGTGGTGTAGGAGCAGGAATTATTTGTTGCTGAAGAGCAACAGGCAGAACTGGCAGCTGGAGGCAGCAACAAGTGCTAGGATCAAAGAAATAATACCTTCTTGATCCAGTTTTAAACAAAAAACAAAACTAGCTGAAAATTTGAGGGATAGAGGCTATTCTTTAGCCAGGCAAGAAAGCACACCCATTTTATGTAACTACATATCTCTGAAAGCTCTAAAGCTGTCACACTGTAAAACAGGGTGATAAACCAAAGTCCACTGCATTACAAAGTACAGCTGGTCCAAATGACAGTGAAGTCAGGACAAGGCTAAAGAATCCCAAAGGAAAACAAAAATAAATTACGTAAGCAAATACTCAGGATTTATAGGCGTGAGTTGATTACCTTCTCAGCATAAAGTAATAAAATTATTCTGTATTTGCATGCTGGGTTTGGCATTACCACAATTTGAAATTTGATTACAGGAGTCCTGCAGGGACTCAGAACCCCAGAGCTCCTCTACTTGCCATTTGGGCTTGGTGTCAGCAAGCTATTTTCTGATGTTAAAAGCCAAAGCACTTTTCACCCCTGCAGCTCAACATAGTCAGACATCCCTGCTTCTCTCCCAGGCAGGGCCATGTTTGCTTCTAGGCACCCATAGCCATGTGCCTCTCCAGCAGTCTGGGCAGTCAGCCTCCCTTACACAGCCTTATATCTGGTTTCTCAGCTGGGGTATTTTCTGCAATAAGCACAGGACTGCACAGCACTGTCCTTTTACACAGGTCTAAAAGCAAGTAGGGGTATGGAGGAGGATGTGATATTATATCCTGTTTGTTCTTAAAGACACTGTTGAGCCTTTTGGATCCAAGCAGTGATGATCCTTTCATTTAAGTTATAAAGCATAACAGGTGCTCCTGTTTACAGAAGTAAAGAATATAAATCAAATATAAATGCACCTCAGGCACTTGTGCAGCTTGCAACAAAAGGTTTAGAAGCACCAGCAGCATGCTATGGGCTGTGCTGGGCCGGAGTGCAGACACAGCCCCTCAGCTGGCTGGGCTGCCCTGCACCTGCAAAGCCCCAGCACCATGGGGACAGTGGCACTTGCAGCTGCTCCTTCTCTTTCATTATCTTTTCCAGGCTCAACCATGGTGGCCTTACTTTACACAGCCCTAAACAGCACCAAGCTCATCACAGGTGCTGCAGGATGTCTCAGAGGAGTTTCTGTGGGAGCTGGCACAGAACAGGGCCATGGAGGTGTCCCTGAGCCGCTGGAAGCTCTCTGGAAGCCCTTGGTGCCCAAGCACTTGCTCTGCACTGAAGGTGGCACCCAGTGCTCCACAGGAGAGACAGATGCCTGGGGAAACGACCACAGACAACTCCAGGTGTCAAATCCTCCTAGTGTTGTGTCTGGTGATACTGCAGCCAGCCAAACCTGCCTGGCTGCAGCGTGGGGACACCTGCAGGCCCAGCACCTGCCAACACACACACAGGGGCACACACCGCGCCAGCCAGAGCCAGACTGCGTCCTTTTGCAGCAGGGCTGAGCCCCGGCAGTCTCAGGACATGGCAAAGAGTGTTTGAGGAGAGCCTGGGTTTGCCTGAGGCAGCTTCTCTGCAGCAGGGCTGGGCCGGGGCAGTCGGGGTTTAGTGCCTGCCGGGACACCACAGCCAGAGTCACAGCTGTGGCCTCAGTGTGGCCCATGGTGGGAGCACGGTGGAGGAGAAACCCGCTGAGGTGAACACTGGCAGACGTGGGGCCAAGCGTGGGTTTGTCCCTCCCCAGGCTTTTGGGCATGCCAAGGGCAGAGGAGGGCTGGCAGTGGGTCTACTCTGCTGCTGGGCCCCCTCAGCAGCTGCTCTGCATCACAGGGAAAGGAAGCTCGAACTTCTCCAGACAGGGAAGTGCCTTGTGTGAGGAGGCCTTCGGAGTGGGACGTGACAGGCCCAGGGTGTGTTATGGCGCCGTGGACAGCAGCACCCTTGGCCGCCTGTCTCACAGGCCGCGTCCCGGCACACTGCGTAAAACACACACTGAGTTTTATGAGTGAAGAAATACAGTGCCCTGTGGTGAAGCAGCAAGCGTTCCCAAAAACAGCTTTCTGCAATGCAGCTGGCATGAAACATCAATATTTTTTCCAGAGAGTCTCTTTTACCAAAACACTGCAAACTCAGCCACCACCCCAGGCCAAGAAAGTACAGCCAGGATGATGTCCAGGGCTGACTTCAAATCAGCCTTCCCTGTGGCACCTGGGAACAACCTCCACGGACATCCAGCAGAGCTGACACCATTAACTAAATCCCCTTTTTTTCAGAGCAGTTTATTTAATCACATAGTCTCAGAGTTATGTGTGACTCACATCACGTGTGAGTGAGCGCACGTATGAGGGTTCCTCTTCTTCTGCCCCGTTAAAGCCACAGTTAAAAGGCTTTTCCCACAGACATATAGTGGAGTTTGACTTCATTCACAGCAAATACAGTCAGTGCCTGAGTGATAATGTACATAAATAGTACATGAGTTACATCTGATCATGGTTTTTTCAGTAGTTTCCATTCAAGGTGTAGCAGTGAACTTCTAATGCTGGTGTCCAGCTGTGGGATGAGTGGGATTACAGTGGGCTGGGTGAAAAGCTGGCTGAAGAGCAGAGCTCACAGGGGCTACATGTAGTTGGTCACCAGTGGTGCTCCTCAGGGCTCAGTTCTAGGGCCAGTTCTGTTCAATCTTTGGATAAAAGGAGGCTGAGGGGCAATCTCATTGCTCTCTACAGCTTCCTGGGGAGGGGAAGTGGTAGTGATCTCTTCTCCCTGGGATCCAGTGATGGGATGTGTGGGCATGGCTCAAAGCTGCATCATCAGGGAAGGCTTAGACTGGACATAAGGAACCTCTTTAGCAAGAGGGTGGTCAAACACTGGAACAGGCTTCCTAGGGAGCTGGTCAATGGCGCAAGACTGTTTAAGAGGCATTTAGACAATGTCCTTAACCATCTGCTTTGACTTTTGATCACCCTGAAGTGGTCAGGCTGTTGGACTAGATCTTCCATGTAGATCCTTTCAACTGAAATAGTTCTATTCTGTTCTGTATCACAAGGAAGTCTACAGAAAGTATGTTGAAGGCATTAAATACTGCATTTTTATACAAAATAATTTATTCTAAGTGTTTTATTCTTGAGACAACTCTATGACTAGAGAATTAAATAAGAGACTGCTACAACCACCAATAACAAGTGTGTACTACACCCTCTCTTTTGGAAATTGCTGCCCATTGCAGCCCAGTGCCATGTTTTGTGTCCTTCATTCAGCCAAAAAAGACATGCTTCACTGTGAACTCCAGTGTGTCCCTGACTGTGTCCCAGCAGGGTGAGGACCTGGTCCCCACAGCAAGGACTGGCAGCCCCAGCTGGTACCAGCTGGCTGCCTCCCTGGGGGTGTTACAGGGGGTTTGGCATGGCAGGAGAGGCCACATCCCGCAGTCCTGTGGTGGGGCTGACTAATGGCTGAGCCACATCTCCAATGCAATGAGTCTGACTCCTCTTCTCTTGGACAGCGCTGGCTGGCTGCCGTTTGGGCTCTTTCCCATGCCTTTTATTTTGTGAAAATGGCAGGAGGTCCTGTGGTCCTCTGGGCTGCCCATGTCACCCGATGTGTGGGTGTGGGGGCTCAGCATCATCTTGGGCCCACCCTCCTTGGGCCACCTCCTCCCGAGAGAGCTCGGTGCAGCCTGACCCCGTGAGCTCACACCAGCACTGCCGGCGACACCTCCTGCAACCAAGCCCTGAAAATTCCGGTCAGGCACCCAACACCTGCCAGTTTCTTTTTAGTCAGAGGCTCTGCAACACTTGGTTTTATCTGTCCTTCCCTGCCCTGTGACAACCCCTCATCCCACTGACTCACCTGAAGGTAAACAGTGCCCAGGTAACTTGGCGCTCGGCAGGAAACTCTCGCCTCTGCTGTGTCTGATCAAAGGTAACCTTCAAGAATGCCCCAGGAGAAACATTTGGTGCACTTCTCCAGCAAAGTGTTTAATAAAATTTATCAATCTAAAACCACCACTGCACTGGGATTATCATATGACATATTGGTTGTGTCTACTTATGTTTTCAGTAAGATAACGATGGCTCAGGCTTGTTAATCCATAAAGAGAATTAGGGCACTGTAATGGCACAGGCATGCTTGGAAAGGCCTTGATAACTTCTTTGTTATAAACACAATTTTGCTTGTCTCTTTCCTCCCTTTTTCTTAGGACAAATGAAATAGATGAGATGACTAAATCAGTCCCTAAATCTCCACCCCAGAAGCAACAACCCCTTTGATTGCCTTGCTACAAGTAAGTTGTTCTCTATGAAATGTATTTAAAATCTCAAATTAATTTCCTTTTCTTGAAGTTTAAATGTTTAAACATCAAAATGTTTAAAGACTGTATCACCTAGAGCAGTCAAAATAAAACTCATTATGAAATACAATAACAAGACTTTGGCATTACTGTAGCACCTTGAGTGAAATCAGGGCTGGGAGGGCTGTGCCACCGGGAGCCTTCCCACCTCCAGTTTTGTGCATCCCAGAGAAACGGGTTTTCCTCTTACACAACTGAAGTCCCCCACAAAAATGTCCCTTAAGCTTTAACCTGGGGAGAAGTGAGTGGCCCCCTCCAAATGTACTGCTGAGCTTGGAGTAGGAAAGGGGAGAAAGGAGAAAGGGATTGGTAAGAAACCAATCCTTACTAGTGTGGGGAGAAAATCAACAATGGAGAGCATGCATAAAAAAGTCACCGCAGGTTTTCACCGTGCCCTTTTCAAACCGGAGTGCACGTTTGCTCACTCTTGTTTTGATATTTCTTTTTTTTTTTTTTTTTTTTTTTCTCCTTGTCCCATCCTGCACTCACTGTGGAGGGAGGTCAGGTTTGATGAGCACAGCCTGCCAAGGGTACCACAGTGCTCCCCCAGTCAGGACAGCTGTCTCCTGTAGCTGCCTTCACGTGAGCAGGAAATTGCATGTTAGACAAACAAACACAATGCCAAGCTCTTCATAAATAAACACTCATAACCTTGAATAGGTCCCTGTTACGCAAGGCACACCAACACCCTTTCAGGGTGCAGGGCACCAAAAGTGCTGCAAAGCTGCTGTTTCCAGGATTTTAGGGACAGCCACCCCGATCTGCACCCTCTCCCACAAGGGAGCCAGTGCTGTGCCAGTGTGGAGAGACAACCTGCAGGCACCTGTGCCAGCACTGGGTGATGTGGGACATCACCCATGGCCCCACACACCATCATGTGTAGGAATAAGGGCTCCAGGAGCACCAGGAGTGCTCCAGACATGTTGGTGCAGAGCTGTGGTCCCCTGTACTGGGTCAGATGTGGCCACAGGGTCTGCACAGCCATCATCACTAAAAATTAACCTCGTTCATTTTAAACCTTGATGTTTAAAATAAATTACATTTTTTAAAAGAGTGAGCCTATTGTTTTCCAGCTCTCAAAATAGTAATTTACCAGGTTTTAAGGAAACACTGTTCCAAAATCCCAAAGTGATTAAAGCTGTCAGTGATAAGAGGAGCTTGAGCATCTGTATACGAGGAATCTTGAAAGCAGGGATGATAAGGTGCCAGAATTCCTCAAGAAAATTACTGAGGTGAGAGAAGAAATGTAAGGAAGGCCTCAGCAGGACCCCCACACCATGGAGGTGTTCTGGGCAAAGCCAGGAAAGTCCAGAGAGAGGGATCACAAACACAGCAAGGCAAAAGAGCTGAAAGAAAACAAGTTGTTGCAGAGAATTAAGGCAACAATCAAGTATGCAAACATTACAGAATCTTCTGCCTAGGAACCCCACCACTGACATCCTGCAAGGATCAGAAAGAGTCTCACTTTTCCAGTCAAGAAGGATGTTGCAGAACTCTCCTGTTCTCCAGGAGCATCCCTCTGGAGCTGGCAGGTGAACCAGGTGGGTCTCACAATGCTCCTCGGCCTTCTGACAGGCAGAGCAGTCTTTCAGCTGCAGGCAGAGAGTGGAGAGCTCTTGTGCAAATAAAACTGCTCCTCTTATACTTTCACTCCACAAGGAAAATACAAACATACAGGCAGTCCCACAGGACTACTAATTACAATTACTGCCTCACACCTCCTTTGCAGTCATCATTTTATTTACTGCAGTTTATTTACAAGTGGTGGCTATGGGTTTACTCATAGTAGTAGCCTTCCAGGACAAAAATCAGACTTTAATCACAGCACATCACATTCTTAGTTCAGAGGCTTGTGGCCTGAGGTACGTTGAGTTGCACATCTATGTTGCACTTAACCTCACCTGCTGGGAGCCAAAATTCATTTGGGTTTTTTGCTGCAGTAGTTCTGTTACTTTTGGGTGTGAGTCACCCTGGGCTGGCTAGCCCAGGGCAGAGAGTGCTTTTATACCACTGCTCCTCTAACATTCCTCAAACAAGAGAATCTCCTTAGCAGGCTAACCCCACCTACAAATAGGACAATACTGTAAAAGCAATAATGGCAAAAAGCGACTGGTGAATATCTGGCCTTTTTACAAGTTCAAGAAGGGTAGTGGTAGTAACAGAGGATGCACTCGCATTTAAGTTACCTCTTTTTTCCACAAGCTAAGCCTCCTTCCCCTTTACTGTTTTCTTCTTGGTCAAAACACAGTTGCTGATTTTAGCATCTGTGTATTTTGCTCTCTTGCAGAGGGAGAGATCATACTGATCTTACTCCATCAAGGCAGAAGTACAGCCAAAGGTTGTTTGACCCCAGGGACGTGTCCTTGTACAGTTGGATGCTGTGCAAAAGCTGCTAAATGGCAGAAGACTCCAGTGTTATGTCTGAATTGGCTCGCTCTCCCTCTTGGCAGAGACAGAGAGAAGCGAGTAGTGCACATTTCTTTCTTCTTTCAGCCAGTAACAGCTCATCTCTTTCATTGTCAGATGAACCCGGAGGCGAGTACAGGAGAGATAAACACAACAGACCGTGCCTCACTGACCTCCCAGTGAACCACAGACAGGAGAGTGAGTCCTTGGCTCGTGGCAGAGCCGAGTTTTCTCCAGCACCTTCACCGGGCTGGGTGCGGGGCGCGGTGCTGACCCCCGCGCCTGCCCCGGCGGGGCGGCACCGCCGGGGCCGAGCCTGACTCACTGGCAGCTCCTGATGCCATTCCTCGTCTCTGGCAGGATATGAAAAATCTGTCCAGCCTGGCACACGACAGTAAACATAATCCTTCGGGCTGGCTTTGGTGCTTTCACCAGCCCCTTTTAGTTTGGACAGTTTGTAAAAACGATGCTTTAAAGACAGAAGATCAAAACCCCTCTGGCGCGGCTCCTCAGTAAATGCAAAGATGACTTCAGCGCGCTGCGCTGAATTACAAAACTTTTTTTTTTTTTCTTTCTTTTTTTTTTTTTTTTTCTTGTCCCACGCTGAAGTATCAGCGCAGTGCTTTGAACTGAAGTTACCTTTATGATTCACGGCATGAATGAGCACTTAGTGTGCGCATACAAGAGCCCTGTACGAATCAGGAAATGGCTCTTTCAGGTCTCCTGACAAAAGGAAGTGAGTCTGAAGCTTGCTAAATTTACAAAGAGGACGCTGCTGAACTTAATCTGGGGCAGGGGGTGGGGGGAAGGGAAGAATCCCTTTTCTTTTCACTGAGGATTGATATACAAACTCCCCATTTCTGTACACCGTTTTTAACAACAAGAAGAAGAAATAAAAGGGGCTAAAACGGTAGCGGTGGGGGCCGTCTCCAGCTGCCTGCCTGTAATCCCTAGCTGGTACGTGCATACAGCCACGAAGACATTTCTGGCTTCGTGCTTAACATTCGCCCCTTGGCTGGGGCAGTGGGAGCTTTCCTCCGTCTCTGGGGTGCAGATGTGAGTTGGCAGGGAGGGAGCATCGCGGGGCATCCTTCCCTGCTCTGCCCGCGGAGCGGGGCACTGCGGGCTCCAGGGCTCCCCGGCGCTCCCAGCCAGGCGCTGCATGCGGCTCGCTTTCAGTTCAAAGAAACCGACTGAACTTCCTCAAAGGCACGGCTGCTGCGCCCTGGAGTTGAACGAAGGTACTCCAGATAAAGGCATGGAAGATTCAGACCTAGCGGGACACAGAACAGCTGATTTTGAAAGATTTTGGTACGGGACGTGGTGGGTCCTGTGGCTTCACACTGTAACGGCCAAAGCAGAAAGAAATTAAGTTCTCCTTGTGAGGTTATTCTTTTATCCGGGCATGCAGGGGCTGAACTCGCTACTCCCTTAAAACGCACATTGCACAAGCCCCTGGAAAAAGATCAGGTGCTCTCCAGCAGCCCTCCAGTACTTATCTACACAGCCACAGTGGGTAAAGGACTGCACCAACAGCCTTCCTCCACAGCATCTGTCCCCTCAGCCAAAAAGTGTGCAGCAAATCATCCATCCTGTTACTTCATAGGCTGTCTTACAAACTTCAGGTTAGCTTTGCTGAGGAAGAGCTGGACACTCAGGCTAAAGTGCATCCTTTAGCTTTAGTCTCTATCAAATTCTTGAGTCTTGTTAATATTTATGATCACACTAGAAACAAAAAGAGAAGTTCCCTGACCAAGCTGTCCCATTGTCCCCGCTGCTCCTTGCACAGTGGGCACAAAGGCTGTGGGATCACCAGCACAGCTCAGGCTGTGCCACAGTTATTTCCCAGGCAAACTGTAAGCAAGTCAGCTGGGATCTTCCTCTCTCCAGAAGATCCAGCAAAGCTCACCCACAAGATCATGCCTCAGGAACTGGGGCTGGTGATGGAGCACTGCATCCAGTTTATCAGCCACAGCTGGACACAGCATGTGTGACTGACTGGCTTTGTGTGTTGGTTGGTAGATTTAGATCTTTAAATGCACAGACACACAAAGAAAAAGGGTAAGGAGGAGTCAAGAGAGCTTAGTCTAGCACAGGCATTGTTGGTCCATTTCCAATGGAGCAGAGGGAGGGAGCAATCTTTTTGAGGGAGAAGACTTGTAACCAGCTGTGAGACATCCTCAGCCCACCTTTGATTTTGCCAGCTTTCACCATCAGTGCAATGGCCACCACAACACCAGCTTAAAATGTGGCTGTGAGAGTGGCACTCTGGAGGAATCCATGAACTTGAACTCCAGCTCAGACTTTCATCTTTAACCAGTGATGAATTTCACTGACATGAAATAGGAGAAAGCATTCCAATTGCATCAATACACCAACATTTTCTCCAGAGGGACCCTAAGAAAGCTGCCAGCTCCAGTCAACTTAAGAACCATACCCAGTCAAAAAATACCAGAAACAGCTAATGGTACAGACAGGGGGTTGTTGCACAATTAGAAACATACTTTCTTCTGCTAAAACAACTTCTGCTTTGTAGTTTAGATATTGCTATCAAATGTTTTCCTTGTAAACAAGAAGCTTTTGTACCAGCCAAAACCCCTCTGGAAAGGGGTTAACCTAGGCAGCTGCCAGGCCACCCAGGTGCACCAGCCAACAGCCTGTGAGAGAGGCTGCATCCAGGAAGGTCCAGCGGGAAGCCATGCAGGCATTCCCAGCATGCCTGAACAGCCAAAATGTTTTCTGTCAGCTGCAGTTTATTGTGATGAAACTCGCTTTTGAAATAGCTCAGAATTCATAGGAAGGTACAGAAATAATCATAACACAAAAAAAAAAGGGAGGGAAAGAAACAAATGTAGTTTATATTTGCCTAGAAGCAAATGTGCTCACACTGAGGTTTTTCTGCCAATAAACAGCAGTAACAAGTCCCTTCAACTCCCTGGGCACTGTTTTCAAAAGGGGTAAAATGCAATTCCCTCCACATCAATCTTGGTCTTTTACCGCTCTCCTTGAAGGTGACAGATGCAATGACAAATGCTCCAAAACATTTGAATTATGACTGTTGTGAAGTCTGTGTCTGGGGCCTCCTGCAGTCAGAGCACCGAGTCTAAACCAGAGTTTTGCAATGAACATTTGTGGCAAAATCCTGTGCGTTTATTGAAGGCTCCAAGATTGTGCACATTTACCTGGGCTGATTGAATTATTCCAGGCTGGTTTCTTTCTAGCAGAGAGGCTTTGTTGTCACTTTTGACAGGAGACATGCTGCCTACAAGAATCCTCATCCCAACACAGGGCCATCCTGATGACCTCCCAGTTCTACAATTTTCACATGCTGCAGATGAAAGACGGTGTTTTTCAGAGAGAGCACTGCAACCTGGCCCCAACCTCAGCTGAGGATGCTGAGATGAGAACACTGTTTCAGCTGCACACAGTCCAGTTACCAAGCCAAAAAGCTTCAAGAGGAAGGATGACCAAACACGGCACTTGGGTGGGGATTATACCATTTTTAGCCTACATTGTAATACCCACAGGCAAAGTCTGGCAAAAGATAACACATGCATGCACAGTTTAGTTCCATGTGTGCACACATACACAGACATATAGATATGTACAGGCTTCAACAGCAGTCAGCTCCTCTCCTGTTCCTCATTAGGAAGGTCTGTGCCAAAAGAGTTGAATGTTTACAAACTCTTGGGCTCTTACCAGCATGACACTTTTTTAAAACTTTCTGTAGTTATAAAAACCAGAAGACATAAGGAAAGGATTCCAGCTAAGGCTTTCTTGCTCATATTTTGGACCCGTCTCTTTGTCATGTGTGTATGCAGGTGCTTGAACACAGTAATTTCCTGCTAGATAAATGCATTCCAGTTTGATGTCAATCACTTGGGACATTTTTAAGCAGCAGTGTAAATATGCTGAATGAAGATCTGATCAAGAGAAAAGCATTTAAGCAATGATATTTACTTAACCCAGGCTTTTTAAACATGCACACGTGTATATGTAAACAAATAACTGATTTACCAAGTAATCGTGTCCTTCAATGCCAATGTGGCGTATGCCAAGTATTGAAATAATATGAAACTGAAAAAAAAAAACCCAGGCATCTAAAGCTGTATTCCTAATTCTATGGTAATTATTCTCTATGTGATATGAGAATGCATAAGTGAAGAAGTATCTTTAAGGCAAAAACAAATCTATGCTTGTACCACAGGAGTGGTGTAACAAGAGCAGTTAAAGCTCTATTTCCCAAGTTTCCACTACTAACAAAAACATTACTTTGATCCTCCCAAGCCTGCTTAAACTATGTTGGCAAGTTTAAAGTAAAAACAAAACCACACACACACCTCCCAAACCCCATGCAAGAACTCTGCTCCCTATATCAACATACATCTTTACCAACCTAAGACAATTATAAAAACATGCACTGAACATGTTGGGAGATACTGTTTTTCTGCCTGAGGCAACCACATGCCTTATTGCCTGTACTAAAAAAGAGCTGGTCTGTTTTATAATGCCCACACAGACTGGCATTCACACTGCCAAGGTCTGTTTGTTTTTCTCTAAAGGTCTGTGGAATATACTCAGCTGGAATATCTAACCATGCAATAACAGGAATACCTAACCATGGAATAACAAAGATGTTTAAAAGCATTTTGAATCTGATTTACTTTGCATTTTCTTCCCTGCTCTTTTTAGAAAGTTAATGTATCATACAAACACGTATTTCATCTTATCCTTCCCCCATTCCTCATATTCACTGATTAATTAAGAAGCATTTAAGGCTCACCAACACATCTTTAAATGCTCTGGGCTACTCGGATTACAGTAATGCATCAAGCCCCAAAAGAAAGACTCATGGAAATGACAACAAATGATGAAAGGGTTTTATTGTGCAAAGATTTCAAAATGCTGGAAATCCTTTTGTATTTTTCCCTCCACATCACTTTTTCCTCCCCTCCCCTCCCCTTGCTGGGAATAAGGAAACAGCCACGTTATTCTATAGCTGGTTCCCACCACATAATGTTCTGGTTCCCATTGTGCTGTGCATTCAAGCAAAAACAAGAGCAAGCATTAACAGCTCCATTCCCATCCATCCACCAGACAGGAACTCGCAGATGCTTCATTACACACCTCCTGCTGGCACTGATGAGGCAGAGGACTTGTATAGAAAGGAGAGGGGACTCAGACAAAACACAAGAGTCATTGTAATTGTTCCCATTCCCAATTCCGTGAGCTCATCTTAGCCAAAACATCCTAATACTTTCAGCTTTCCTCCCTGGTAAAAAATACAGGCACTGTCAACACCAGCTTTCAGAGAACCTCTCAGATTGTGCAAACACCACATCCGTGAGTTTAAAGAAGACAGGAGGAGGGGAAAAAAAGGGACCATTTTCTGTAATTGGATTTTTATTTTATATATAAATAATAAAGAGACCGAGGGATTTTGAGACTCGCTACTTGCAGTGTTGATCTTGCAATGGGACAAGCATGGGCAGACTTGAGTCCCACTGGAGAACAGAGGACAAAGCCTCAAGACTGACCCAAAACACACAGTGTCCTTTCACAGAAGCCATACCAGCAGCCAGAGCAGCAGATCATCAGACTGTCCTGAGGCAGAAGGCAGATTAGTCACATTCAAAATGGATTCATATGGTTTTCATCATTTTCTTGGGAAATTGTTGCTCATATCTATATTTTTATTCACCTATAACCAGAGAAAGGGGACAGGTTTAAGGGGGAGAGGGAAGGAAGGAGAAAGCAAAATTATATTTATCACAGGCCTTTCATTTTTAAAGTGCAATCAAAACTTTTTTCTTTGATGTGGCAAGTTGATCAAAAGCTGTTTGAGAAACATTCTCAACACCAATTTACTTGCAGTAGAGATATTTAACTCTTCATGTTACTGACTTTAGAGCACTAATGATCATGTCTGTTCTAGAGGACTCGATTCCCATAGCTGAACTAAATGGAAAGACAAGAGAACACTTCAAACAACCGAACACCAAATGGAATCTTGTATAATAAACCAACTTTCTCAAAAAGAACTCTTTTAAATTCCCACCAAATGCATGTTTTCTTAATCTTATTTACTCTGATGTAAGACTAGGCAATCTAACTCAAAAAAATGGAATTACATAAATATAGATCTGAAACAGAGTGAAAATGAGATAGGCTATCTTCATGGAAAAACACAAAACCCTGTCACTTCCATGCAACTCCTAAACACAACATCTGGATAAAATTAAAGCTTGCTTCTTCCACAGTGGGATGTGGTTTGAGCTGAAGTTTGCTATAATTTTTGATGACAAACAAACTATAATAAAGGAGGTGCAATGCTGCTGGTTTTTGGAATAGAGAAGTATGTTGTTGTCTTCAACCCAAAATGATTTTGTCCTTGGCTGACCATTCACAGTTCAGAGACCCATGCTGTGGCAAATCATTGAGGAAATGAGATTGTCTTTATTTTAGTAACCACATTCAACTAGGAATATTACCAACAGTTGAAAATGCAGTGAGACTTTCAGGACTGATCTCATCCAGAATAAAAAAATGTGTCTTTTCACAGCAATATTCTCCAACCTTTGGGATCACCCACGTCCAACAAAACATCTGGACTTGGGTATGGAGTTAAATGACTGGATATGGTTTCAAGCACAAGTAACAAACTGCCACCCCCACAGAACAGCTGAACTTGATACTGAATTGAACTTTCACCATCTGGTTGCCCTAGGTCAAAAATCCAGCAGTTCCCCTCATCTGCCTCCTCCAGAAAGAACATGAGGTAAAGCATGTAGGTTTCAAAACCAGGAGTACCCAGGTACTTCAAGCTCCTTGGCAATTCATCTTCACTCTCTTAAAACCTTCCCCAAACAAAGAAAACGTGCCTGAAGCACAAGGCTGACATTTCAAGAAGTGAATAAAGGCCTAACAGAAATTACATTCATAGCAAGAAATTAAGAAAGAAAATAAAACCTATTTATGGATTTCTGTTTGTAATGAACCTTGATATTTGTGCAGTGCCACAAACAAAAGTTCAGCTCTCTTGGTTTTTTATCATTTAGTAGCTCTGTCCTAGCTGACAATAAGCACAAAAATATTTCAGTGAATTTTAGAGAGGCATTTCTTCCTCTTGTTTCTCTTGGGATTCTTTCCACCAAAAAATATTTGAAATCCTCCTATTATTGTTTTAGTTTTTATTTTACATGACCACCTTACAAACTACTTGGAAAACATGTATTCTTGCAGACTTTATATTCATAGCTCTAAAGGGAAAGCTAATGTATTCAGTACATCAGCCAGTCAACAAGCTCACACTGCTGCTGTGAGAATTAGCAATAGCAACTAAAAACACTTTAAGGGAGCCAACATTAAAAACCAGGTTTTCTTTTAAAGCTGCCCATGTAACAGTGGAATGCTGCTGCTCAGCAGATGGGTGCATTCCACCACATCTGCAAACATATGTGACTGATACTCATGCATGGAAAAAAAACTGATGCAGTTTGCCAGATCTGGACTCTATTTACACAGTTGGTAGTGAGGAAAAAAGTAATTTTTTTTCTGGTAAATGGACTACTGCATACAAAACTGATGAGGAGTCCCTATAATACCAGAATCACATTCTGATGAAAAGTAAGTTTTTTAAATGATACAAAAATAACACAGGGCAAAGAGAAGCAAGTAGAAAACATGTTCAGAAGAGACATTCTTTATCAACTGATAACAGAGCAAACATCTGACATTTTGTGCTAAATTATGTCCAATTACATTATAATTATTTCTAATAGGCCTCAAATACAGAGCAGTTTTTATCCTATGAAACCAAACCATCATAAAAAGTCAAGAGGATGTTTTGTTTTGCTTTTCTAGGAACTGTAACCATTGGACTTGCTTGAGTTTAGAACACAGCCCTGAGGCCAAGTCAGAACTGGTATCTCAATTCAAGTTTCTGCCTTGGAGAGCCTGGAAAATGCTGCCTTCCTTTCCTCCATCTTTTGCTCCCAACAGGACTCATTTGGGAGCTGCATTAACATGAAAGGTCAGGCACATCAAGGACTTTTACAGGCTGTAAGGCAGTGCTGTACCCTGGCACTCACAAAACTTTAGAGAAAACTTATCAGCAGGGAAGAGGATTCTTTCCCCACCATAATACTTGTACAAGCATGACAAAGAAGGCAAAGAGGTTTTGGGAGGCAGAAATGGGAAGATGAAAAACAAAATAAAAAACCAGCCAAAACCAGCCAACACCACAACCACAAGGCTTTCCTCAATTAATGCAGAACCTTTCAAGCAGACATATATTTACTTATTATGCTCTAAAGATGAAGAATTTAGATTTCCTAACTTAAATAGTGTTAGGGAGTGCATATATTCTTGACAAATTTTAGGACAAATAAAATATCTGTCCACACTCTCCTAATTATTATGAAGAAAACTACAAGTCAAACTTGAGAATGTTCAGCTTTTCCAAGTTACTCTGCTGCTTAGCCACAAACTATTACCCATCTTTACCTGTTTGATGTCAGGTGACGTAGCATTCTACTTCTGGGTTTGCTGTTTATTTGAAGCAGCATGGACTTCCACGGGCTTGTCACCCACTGCATCATCCTTGGGGAAGAAAAAATGTCCATAACATTTCAATTGAGGCAATCCATGATTAATGTTTTTACCAGAACTGAAACCCTCTCCAAAAGCTGAAACAAAAATAGCTACAAAATCAAGTGGTTCATGAGACTAATTCAGTATAAGACCCTTAAATATGATCTTCTACCCAACACTTTCTAGACTTTTGTCTTCCAGTAGTTAGCCAAGCAATTAAAGGATTTGAAAGAACAAGTATTTTCCACAGAAGTGCTTTAATTGAATCATTTTGCCTGTATTAATAATAAGAGAGGATGAATACCCAGAGTATTGCTATTTTGCATTCTGTGAATTCTGTGTGGATTTATACAATAGGCCTCTTTTAGCACATATCCTTTTAGAGGGTGTTCTCACACTTTCCCCAACATAAATGACAGAAATCAAAGAATGAAGAGAAGCTTGTTACAGGGTCTGGTCTATCTATTTGCCAAGACACTATAACAAACATGCATTTGATTACAGCTTTAAATAGATATCCATTAAAAAATACTTAAAGGGCCACACACATGGCTTGGGGACTGAAGCACATACAAGGACAAGCTGAGATGAGGATCTGTTCAGACTTGGGAGGACCAGACAAAGGGAGAACTTAATTCCTATCCTCAATTTCTTAATGGGCATTTACATACTTGGAAGAGCCAGGTTCTTCTCAGAGGTTCACATCCAAAGGACAGGGAGAAAAGGACAGAGGAGCATGGCAAATTTTTCTTAGATCAAATGGCAAAGAATTACAAATGTATCACACCTGCGATCACTGCAGCAGGTTTTCCAGAGAACTTTCTAAATCTCCACCCCTGGAAATATTCAGCACATGATGACATAAGGCCTGAACCACCAAATCTAATTTTGAAACTGCCTCTGCTTTGAACAGGGGGTTGGATGAAATAATCAGAGGTGGAACCCACCCTCAATTGTTCTTAAATTCTACACATGGAAATTAAATGGCATTTCCTCTTTATTCTGGAAGGTTATTTTTACCAACATGACTTAAAGAGATGACTGGTGACAGCCAATATGGCTTCACTAACGGCAAAGTTTGCCTGACAAATTTGGTGCCCTTTTACAGCAGTGGTGGACAAGGGAAGAGTGACTGATGCCATCTATGGCTTGTGCAAAGCACTTGACATTGGCCTGCAGGACATCCTTGTCTCTAAACTGGGGAGACACTGGTTTGATGGATGGACCACTCAGCAGATAAGGAATCGGCTGGATGGTCAGATTCAGAGCTGCAGCCAACAGTCTGATGTCTGAGTGGAGACCAGCAAGGAGTGGTGTTCCTCAGGGGTTCCTCACCTCTGTCAGCAGCAAGGACAGTGGGCACCCTCAGCAAGTCTGCCAACAACACCAAGCTCTGAGGTGCAGTCAGCATGCTGCAGGGAGGAATGTCATCCAGAGGGAATGTCATCCAGAGGGATCGGGACAGGCTTTAAAGATGGGCCCATCTTTACCTTATCAAGTTCAGCAAGGTCCTGCACCTGGGTCAGGACAGTCCCAAGCACAAACACAGGATGGGCAGAGAACGGATTGAGAACAGCCTTGGGGAAAAGGACTTGGGGTTTCTGGTTGATGAAAAGCTCAACCCAGCAATGTGCCCTTGCAGCCCAGAAACCAATCGTGTCCTGGGCTGCTTCAAAAGCAGCATGGGCAGCAGGTCTGCTCTGCTCTTGGAAGACCCACCAGGAGTGCTGTGTCCAGCTCTGGGCTTGTGACAGGAGAAGGATGTGGACTTGGAGCAAGTCCAGAGGAGGCGAGGGAGATGACCAGAGGCCTGGAGCACCTCTTCTACAAAGACAGGCTGAGAGAACTGGGATTGTTCAGCCTGGAAAAGAGCAGGCTTTGGAAAACTTCTAGCAGCTTTCCAGTACCTAAAAAAGGAGGCTACAAGGGAGCTGGAGAGGGACTTTTCAGAAGGCCCTGTAGTGACAGGACAAGTGGGAATGGCTTTAAACTGCAAGAGGGCAGGTTTGGATTAGATATTGGGAAGAAACTCTTTGCCGTGAGGGTGGCGAGGCACTGGCACAGGCTGCCCAGAGAGGTTCTGCATGCCCCATCCCTGGAAGTGTTCAAGGCCAGGTTGGATGGGGCTCTGAGCAACCTGGTCGAGGGGAAGGTGTCCCTGAAAGGGGTTGGCACTAGATTATCTTTAAGATCCCTTCCATAATGCAAAATGTGATTCTATAATGGTAAATGTGATGGAAAATGTAGCAAAAGAAGCTAGAAGAGACTGGAAAATGTTTCAAAGAATGGGTCAAATTTATATATTACCTATTAAAGACAATAAGGCACCAAGTCTGTGTGATCCTGCATATGCTGTGCTGGAGATATGGACTCAATATACCAAGATATTTCTTAAATGTCTTATTCAAAAAATGCCTAGCAAGACCTTTAAAAGATAATTCTTTCTTTCAAAAACCCATTTTGTTTTGATCACTACCCTGGATATTTCATAGTAGAGGAAATCACATCCACAAACCACACCCATTTCAAAATAATAATCTACTCTGTAATTTGCCTGTACAGGAACTTTTAAGTTAAGACATTTTACTATAATTTACAATGAATAATCTGACTGACGATGCCTCATCTCAGAATTTACTCAGTCCTGAACAAATGAACTAAAAATAAGCTCCTCACAAAGAAGCTTGTGTTCTTCCAGTTTCTTGCTTTAACTTGCAAAAAGCAATTATTGTCTAGGTAAGCTTTTTTTTTTTTTTTTCATGTCCTGAAAGAGGAAAGCAATCTAAAGCAACACACAACATACACAAGAGGACAGAGGTCTTGCTAAATTCCTTTGTTTCTATGAGCTCAGGAGATCTCAACACAGGGCTTGCCTTCAGTAAAACTATCAAGCCTGAGTTATTTAATCCAAGCCAATCCACTGATAGACTATCATTCCTCACACAAAGTCATTTGCTGAATTAGCAAGTAAGAAGTTTTTAACTCCATCCACTGTATATGCCCACTGCGTAAACAGTGAGCCTAAGTGAGACAGCTCAAGCAGTAATGTGATTTAGCCAGAAAAGGACATCCTGTGGCACAGGCACAAAATTTCACAAAAAAGTGCCAAAGTCGTCTAGCACTCTCAAAACCAGGTCAGAAGCAAAAAATCTGTTTAGATCAATGACTCAGAAGACAGACTTCCTTTGTGCCAGGGTACCCGCTCATAATCAGGAGCAGGCACATATTCAAGACAGTCTTTCTACTTTCTGGCTCAACACAACCACTCCATAACAAATCTGGGTTGCCAGAGGAGTTCACATCAGAGCTCTATCCCACAGCAGAAGAGAAAATACTTTGCATCTTGTGTTTCTGACTGCTTAAGTAAAAGGTGACTGATAAGAAATCTCCATAATACATTCATTATAAAATGTTCAATACATTGGGATTCCTTGGGATTAAAAAAACCCCATCATTATTTGAAACTAAAAATAACACTGGAACCAAGGGGACTGTACCCTTTCGGTACATGAGTGATTAAAAAGCACCCCAACCTAGTTCACACAGTATCTAACAGAGATACATTGAGACCTAAACTTTAAACAATAAACTACAAAAAACCCCACCATGATTACTCTGAAAATCTTTCTTCCATACAAAGAAAAACACCCCAAAGCAAACTAGCTGAATGTCAACCCCCCAAATGTGTGGTGCCTCTTTCCCTTACATTACAGCCGAGCCAGGTGCAGAAGTTTCTGTTGCTACCTCAGAAGCCTTGCAGATGGCCAGACCCTTTTACACTGATCTCAGAAATTGTAACTTCAAAAGTATGTAAGATAGGTATGTATCTTTTATGTTTAGGGAAACTCTTGAAAGGGAAAGTCTGGCCACCAGAGGGGAAAAAAAAAAAAAAAAAAAAAAAGCAGCTGCAAAAGAAAAACAAAGGCTCACCTGGGCTGACAGATTAATAATTTACCTTGTGTTCTCTTTTGTTTGCAATGAATTGCTTGGAATAAAGAGAACATCACTGCCGTACCTTATTCATCCTTCCCCAGTCAATCAGTAACTTCTTCTTCTTTTATTTAAGTTGACCTTGAACTTAAATCTCACAAAAATAAGAAGTACTTTAAAAAATGTTGGTCTAAGCTGCCCTTAGAGAGATCATGTTATTGCAAATTACATTTTTTCTGTCCATCCCACTTCTACCACATCTAAAGTCCCCACTGACCATACTAAGGATCCAATCCAAAAGAAGTAATATTTCTTACGCATTTCATACTGTTTTTATTCTTACTACCAAACAATAAAAAGAGGGCATGTGACAGGAAACAGCATTTTCTGCCAGAAGTAGATGTTTATCTTTTAGTTGAGATGTCCAAACTTTTGCCTGCCTACTGAGAGTCTACCAAAGCCAAGCCTAACAGGCATTTTCTGTAGAAAGAAGCTCTCTCAGCTGCTTATGTTGTGTTTTAAAAGATGACCACAATACATGTGACTTAAAAACTCTCTTTAAAACACAATTTAAGGTTTGTTATGGCCACCATTTGTGATGCTGATGGTGAGGCTCCCCAGCCAAAACACCGACACCACAAATCTCAACAGAGCTTTCAGGTGAGGAAGGTTCTGGTCCACAATTTCCTTGACACTTGTTCTGAGCAAGTACAGGAAATCAGCCAAAGCTGAGCCCTCTTTGCACCTGGAGACATTCTGTAACCAGCTAGCACTTCATAAAATACTCAGAGATTGCTATAGAGATAGATTCTAAATATATTTTTATATAACTATATTTATATATTTTACATGTGTAACAAAAACATATGAGTTTAAAAACTGTATGTATCATATATTAGTACTGCTAAGTCATTGGCGGTGTCCATCAGCACACCAGACAGGAATGAAAACCAAACAATATACCATAAATGGTTCTCTCAGTCTCTGAAGCTGAGAGGGAAATTAGTTTTTTGTGACATCTTACTACTAGCTGGGCCGAAGTGTGAAAGAGCAAACACAAGAAGAAAGGAACAAGGGCTCAAAGAAGGGTGTATTTAGAGCTGTAGTGCTGTTCTGGTTTTACACATTTTGGCCACTTCACTAAAAACAAAGGGTGCCCAGCTTAGTATTGCTGGAAGAGAGAGAATCCAAAATTGTTAAAAATACAGCAAAAGTCTTTGAATGGTGTATACATAAGACAGAGTGAGAACTAAGAGAAAGAAATTGCTTTCCTGCGTGCTTCAGTTTTAGCAGAGGGATTTTATCCTGACATCCTGAAGAGCTGCATCCTTCAACAGCATATTAAAAACACTCATCTGACTGACTTGCTGTATGGAGGGGCTGCAGCCACAGGGTTTTGAAATGTAGGCACAGAAGGTCCCAGAATTCATTCTTCTTGGCAGAACTCAGAATTCAGTTGATATGACCTCAATTTGGCACAGGTTTTTGTTTCATAAAAGCTTCAGAAAATTAACATACCACATTTATTTTAATGACATATTGCTGCACAAACATGAAGTTATGCACAGCTGTGGTACCTATGACTATCAAACAAATTATGAGAAACGTAACGAATTAACAGAAGCCAAAAAGAGACACCCATAAATTGCTTGACTGTTTGCAAGAATCCTTTGTGTAGCAACAGGAAAATGCTGAAGTAAATGTCACAAAAACAAAAATAACGTCTTTTGCTCTGGCATAGTTTCATTAAATGGGTTGCATCTGCTGCAACAACAACTCAGGAGTAACATTTAGACCTGTCTTCACTGGTTCAGGATTGGAGCTGCCTAGAACAATAAGAAATATGCACACAAAAGCAACCAAATTCTTTCACAAGGTTGTCAAATTTTGACAAATTAAAGAAAACTGAAAATTTTCTTTAAATTGTCAAATTTAAAGAAATTAAGCTGTCTTGGTTGAAAATTAAGACTGCAGTCACAGAATCTATCCTAGAATGCTTTGCCAGTTTCAGTACATGATAGTTAAAAGGATTTCCTTCCATGACGCTTCTGTATGAGTAAAAGCATCCAATAAAAAATGGAATTTAAACAGAAATCCTTCTGCTTGAAAAGTTGATACTGATTTGGTGGTGCTAATAATCCGTATGATTATTTCCATAAGAAACAAACCTGAAACAAACCTAACACAAACCCATCTCTACCCACCAGATTCTCAACTATCTATTTTGTATGGTTTCACCAACACAGGCCAAATGAAGCTTCAGAGCAAACTTCTTCCATTAGAATCACTTCTCAGTCCCCATTCTAGACAGAAGGCAGGTGACTTTTTACAGCTGCTGTTCAGCTTCTCTGCACAGCAGGGAGACAAGACCCTCTCTTTAGGAACTTCAGAGGACAAAGCACCAGGAAAGCTGTTTGCCTCAGTGGTAAGAGATCCATGAACTTGGGAAATGCAAGCAGTTTCATCCATGATCAAGTACTGTTCCTTCATTTGAATCACAGGGATTTGTACCTTGTCTAATCCATAAGTGACACAGCTACAGCTCACACTGACAGCATCTGAACAATGAGATGAACTTTTGGAGAACACCCATCAGTGGGCATTTTGCTCCTCTGTGCAAGTAACAGGTTTGAGCAACTAAGGGGTGTGATTTAAAGATTCTGCAAGGAGGAAGAGAAAGAAGTGTGTTTACTTAGTGGTCTCTGCAACTCTGCATGCTGTTTGTTTTTCTGCTGAGGTAGCAAGTGCTTGAGTGAGCCTTACACAGTAAGATGAAAGAGTCAAAAGTTTTTGCCTTCCAGTAACAACCATGTGTTCCCTTTTGAAAGCTTGGGACATAATAAAAGAAAAACTCCAGCTATTTTTTACTAATGCTGTCAGATTGTCTTTCTGAAATATTTTAACATTGCCTCTTTTTTGAGTTTCTTTTTGATAGCCCAGGTTTTAGGAAAGGTACAGAACAATTAACTAACCTTTGTTTATTCAAGTTCATTTACTGAAGTGCCTTGAGCCAACAAAGGATGAGTATCCACTGAAGAAAGTCTTCACTCTCAGGAGACTCAGCAACTGCCAGGACATGTGAACATTTCCCCAGCCCAGCTTGTTTGGACCTAGTCCTACACCCAGCCCTACCAAGGGAATTTGGTCCTACCCCCGAGGTCTAGCCAGGTGCAATTTTGTCTCCAAAACACCTCTCTCCCAGTCACAGTGAGTTCAGAAGTGAATTTAAAACAACAGAAGCTTTACATTACACATTTGAACTTTTATTTCTTTAAGCAGCAGCTAAAAAAATCCACCTAAAAACCTTACTTTCCAGGCTTTCCCTGGCACACATTTAATCAGCTTACTCAGTTCTCCAGTCTCTCACATTATGCTTCACTAAGCTATCTATGTGTATTTCCTAGAACTCTGCTTATCTGTATCAGATTACACTAAAGGAAACTTCCAAACAGCATTTATGAAAGTTTAACTTGAAGTAAGCCTGTTTTTCCACAGCTTAGAAAGACAGAATGAAAAATTTCTCTTCAGAAATAAAGGCCAAGTCACAGTGGAACAAAAACACTGCTGTTTGTAATTTTTTTTGTCTGAAAAGGCAGTAGTAAATTCAGAAATCAAGTCTCTCAGATTTCTTACCTTATCACCTTTTTCCCCTGATTTCTTCTTCTTAGGATTATCCTTCCAAAGAGCTTCTACAGCAATATATCCTTGAAGACTCCAGTCATACAGCTGTGTGCCAGCAACCTTTGAAAGAAAAGTTTTTAGAAAGCATGAACTTAAGAGTCTGGGGAATATTGCCTTGCTTCTTATTTAAGTGGAAGAAGTCTCAAAACACAAGGTGTTTAACTCTTCCTGCTCAAGCTCACAACACAGAGCACTAATAAACATTTTGAAAAATAATGTCACATGAGAAATAAGAAAAAATAAAGTGCTAGAAAACTGTCTAAAGACTACCTGAATATATACATCTGTACAAACAGGAGTGGAATGATGCTGCATGGAAACAATCCTGGTTTTCTTAGTATCTGACATTCAACATAAGTAACATATGCAAAGTATTTCTTAATTTGACCACACCTATTTCAAGATCCTACTTAGGGTTGTCACTATTTTGCAATTTTAGTTTTTCTTCTTATTTGTTTTTTAGAACTTGCTGATAGATGAATGTAATGAATAACCAGCTGTCAACTCCCAAAACAGAACACAGCTAGGAAAGACTGCATTTGCTATATTGCACCAACAGCTCTTTTATGACAGGAAAAGGCCCTAAGTCTAATAAAACAGTATCCCTTGTCCCTTATGTGACAAGGAATTGTAATACTCATAGCACCCTTTAAAACTAAAGAGAGTGAGGTTTTATAGCCAGGCTCAGGTCTATACTGACTTTCATACACCCATCTATTTCTGGTGTGAAGAACAGCAAAAAGAACAATTTGTCCAACTAAACAGCTATTAAACTAAGAAAAGCTTACAAAATCAAGAACCAAGGTATTTCCCTATCTTCTGCAGCAGGCAAAGCCATAAAACACAAACTCTGAGAACAGGGCAAGCGTAAATGTTTCTGAAACAGTTTCCTGATGTTTCTGAAAAAAATTCTGAACTGTATTTTTAGTTTCTTCCAGTCTCCATCAATTCACTGTTCAGAGATTTCCTGAGCCAGAGGTAACTTTTATGAGTGCAAAGAGGCCCAAGGAGTTTCCCTCCTATGAACTTTTTTCATGGAGTTCAAGGGGAAGTGCAAATTTTTAGTACCCCTGTGCCAGGTGGTTCTACTGCTGAGTACACATGGTGTGAAGAGCCACTTCCCCTTGTTTGCCTGATCTGTAATCAGCAAGACTGATTACACCAGTTACCACACAATGGTACCAGGATGTGCTTCTGGGCAGATACCATGTGCTTGCTACCTTACAAAAGGGGCTATCGAATAACTAGAATTAAAAGAAAACAAACCCAAATCAGCAACCACACTTCCAAGTCACAACTAAATCCAAAATGTAGGCTGTCCTAAATACAAAGTATCCTTTTGTCACCATATCTGACCAATTACTTTGGTTTAAACAAATCCATTGGATGCACTCAGTTTTCTCTACAGCTGAAAGGGATAAGGGTCATCAGAAAAAAGCACATCAAGTGAACCAGTTAAATCTCCACAACTGCCCAATTTAAATATTACAGGTATAGACAGTTATTTTGTTTTTGAGTATTAGACGTGCTCATTCTCTAGTACTTCAACAAACACACTGGCTCATCTGAAAAGATGGTGGTCCCTTCTGCACATAGTGCAAACCTACTAGGACTGCAAAATAATCACAATAAACAGAGTGCTGGTTTTAACTGCAATATTACTGAAGACACAGCTATCATCATAAAATGAGAAAAAGCTACTGTCCTTAAGCTTTTTTTTTGTTTAAGCTGTGTAAGCTTTATTTTTTTGTTTCTGCTTAAAAATACTCCATTAAAACACTTAAAACCACACTAAATGCCTAACAGTACAAATCTAAAAATATTCTTATTATAGGAGTCATATGACCAATTGATTTATGAATTGCATTACATGAGAAACCGGTCATTCATTCACTGGATTAAGTGGCTACATCACAAGGTACAGCAACCCAGACAGTTTCATCTGCCAAAACCAACCAATGTTTCACCAGTGCACAAACCACCCGAGAGCCAGGACCCAGAGACACTTTCACAGCTGAAAAATACAGTTCTAGGCAGACTGGAAGTGCAAGCTACAAGGTCAACATGCTAAAATACCATCGCTGTTGAGTGCAGCACTGTAAGCGGGTTTTTGTATGCTGATATTTGAACAAACAAGTTCAAAAGTCAGACTGAGTGGTTCTCAACAGGGATTCTGAAAGTTTGAGGTGACCATGGGCCCCCAACACCCATCCTGGGCACTAGTGGGATTGCCCTGGGCACTACTGGGATTGCCCTGGGCACTACTGGGATAGCACCCGTGGTCTCCAAGGCCTGATGTGCCACACAGCACCATGAGCGTGCATTACTGACCACACTGGATGTTACACAGAATTATACACACATGCAGAATTTTAATTAGCAATCCTTTATCTACGTTTCGTGCTGAGAAACTAAACTGAGAATCCCACTGGGTTTTCTACATTTTACACTGTTAACCAAGCAGTCAAAGTGCCATTTCCTGAGCATTTGGCAGTGAACATGGATCAAGGGACCCCGACTCCTGCTTTCCAACTCACAGTTCTCGGAACCATGTCCTGCTCTCAGCTCTGCCAGCACATCTGTTTATGCCTTATAGACTGAACAAGGTATGGGCTCAAAAGATACAGAAATAATGTGGTTTGCTGTCAAAGAAACAAAACTGGCATATTGGGAAGATTTTTTTTTCTTTCAAGAAGAATGAAAGCATAACACACTTATGTACTTCAGTAAATTTGAAAGGTCCTAATAACAAAGGAAAAAAATTCATTCTAATGATAGAGTGATTTAAATAACTGCATAATGGAAAGTTCTTTCCAGATGAAAGACAAGCCACAGTAAATATAAAGTATTCTGAGTATATTATGGTTAGCTGGAAAGCAATACCATTTCAAAATACTAAGTAGGGTTCCACCAGAATAAAATCAGTTTTAGTATTAAATTCAGTTCCCCTATCACATATACAGTCTGACCTTTTGTTCAAAGTTATTAAAAGTATAGTAATACTGGCAGTGAGGAAATACATCCCTTACAAATATGTGATTTATTAGAATTTGTGATCTATTATTTATTATATTATTTACTAAAGCAGGGGGAAAAAATAACACATTAATTTCTTCCATCTGCAGTTCAATGATTAGTGTTTGAAAACTACCTGTTACCAATAATGAACTCTGTTGCTACAACTTCATTTAGGAATTCCTACATCTTAATTAAAGAAAAAAATTTACTTCCAGATGAATGAATTGTTAGACCTCAACTACAAATACATTGTGCTGTGTTTATTTCCAACTCTCCATTGGACAGTCTGAAATAAAAGTGAGACAGAAACAAAACCCCCACAAATTTAAAAAATCAGCAAAAACAACACAACACTCAGTGATGGGAATTATAAAACTGTAAAAGAAAAAGCAGTGATGAAGTACTTAAGTGTGGAAGAAAAATAAAAATAAAATAATATAAAAAATAAAATAATTTTAATTTATGTTCCAGAATATTTTCTATATTGTTTCATTAACTTGGCAAATGAGCTTTGTACTGCAGGCATCCCTTTCTAGGTTTACAGACATTTTTTGAAAGGCTTATGAAACATTTAAAAACAACTAATAGAGAGGAAAGTGTTTCCAATTTAAGATTAAAGCCTAAAAATGATGGATGGTAAGATATGATATGCTTAAAACTTTGCTTTTTTAAGAAAAGAAAAGCACAAGATAGATTAGAGGAACCAAAACAGTATCCAGGATATTATTCTCCCCACAGAAGTCTCCAAATTCATTCGCCTACTGTCTTGACCAAGTCAACAAAGCTAAACCCATTCCAATCTCCTATCAGATTTTTCATTACAGTCAAACTAAGAACTGTGAATTATTCAAAGAGCAATCATGCACTTCAAAGTTCTCATAAAATAAACTAAGTATTGTGAAGCTGTTAGCACCAAATCCATCGTTAAGCCTGAACTGAGCTTCTTTAAAAACAGTAACATCAGTTTGAACAGCGTTCAATCGCTTCCCACTTCACTGATGAGAAGGCAAGTAGAATTTTAATACACACTTTCCAACAGAAATGTCTAAGCTTCTTAAATTTTGATGGTTTTTTTTCCTTCCACTTGCATTAGTTTCACTCTCTGAGAATAAGTCAACAGAATTATCTGTATTTAGAGCATCTGAATCCTGGAAGCAGTCAAAAAGATTCCAGCAAAGATCAGAGTACCACCACGCTGGCAGAGTTGAAACTCAGCAGTTTCGACTCTCCCTCAGTCAATGACCTTTCAGTTTTCAAAGAACATCATATGTTCTTGAGAATATATCACCATTCTGGCATCTCAGGGTTATTCACAAGTGGCCAGTAACTAGATAGCAAATTTACCAAAAGCTGAAACATAAAGAATTTCTGAAAGATGGAAGTATGTGCACTGTGAGTGGTTAAAAGCTGGATTTGCATGTGGTGGAGAACTGAGGAATCTGCCAGTACCACTAAGCGTGGACAGCAAGGCACATGAGCTAACATCAGTAAGGGCTGTAAGCAATTCTGTGGTCTCGTCAGCTCTTTCTCTCACAGGAAACTCATTTAGGCAACTGCAAGTTAACATGTTTCTTGCATGCCTGAAACAACAAATCCATAAATAGGGAAGGCATCCAGTAAGTTTGCAGCAGAATTCCTACCCGGTTCCAGGATGTGCATGCTATCTTTCTTAAAGCCCCAACCAAAAAAAAAAAAAGAGCAGAAAATGTCAACAACATTTATCTCAAAATGTCAGGATGACTTGCTTATAGAAACTGTTGGGTTTTTTTTTTCAAACACTGTTTTAATTTGCTCACAAGGTATTTCACATTTCCTTAGTATTGTAAGTAAACACACAAACTGTACTCACTTAGCATATATTTATGTTAGTATTACATGAGGTTAGAGATTTTGAAAGGAAATTATGTTCCTCTAACTGAAGACAGTACTGCAGATGTTAGGAAAAAAAAAAAAGTCACAAAAAGGAACACGTCTGATTATCTTTCAGCCCAGACTGCATCTGCTTTGACAAAATAACCACAATTTTGTTAATTGCCACTGACATGGCTTTTAAACACAGATGACCAGTTAATCTGAAGCTAGGAGGCAACAATCAAAGTAAAAGACACTTCTCCAAAGAAAGGCATCATCACTGACCTTTGCAATAGCAACCGCTTGCTGAGGGTAATACATGGCAGTACCCATACCCATGAGAGCTGCAGGATACACCAACTTCTTTATTTTTGAGCCTGTTTTGGAACAAAAAATCAAAAACCACAAACCATTGTGAGAGTATATGTTAGCCAAGTCAGCTGAATGGCCCTAACATTTTATTTGTAAACAATTTTCTTAAATATATTTTAGTGTATTTTCTATCTTACCAGGTCCTTAAGAAAGATAATCACTCTGATCAATAGGGGCCCCCCCTAATAATTTGCAAAACTTTGTAGGCTTCACTTAGATCATACCTTAGATTGACTGTGCACATAAAATCCTTTGGACATAAACTGCTGACCAAGTTTAGGACTAGGACTGGACACATCTAGGCTCCTCTGAGTAAGAGTCTAGAAAGGAAGGAGGTTTGTCTCTGAATCCTGTGACTCAAGAGGAGGATCCTCCCCTGACAGGTGTGTCTGACCCTGTCCTCTATGCAGTAACACTGATCAAGTGTATTGTACCTCACCATCAAACCCTTTCAAATCATTGCTTTATAGCAATAAACACTTTGTTGCTGCTCTCTTACAAGTGAGGTGCATCACTCCATCTGCAACACGAGTTAAAACTAATTATCTCGAATGGCATTTTAAACCAAGCTGGATGACTGCACAATATTCACATGATTAAACTTTGAATACCATATTCTCTGCTCAGTGAGCAGCTGTGCATATTCAAGTGTGATGATTAGACCTGGAGGATTTCATCTGTACCTTCCAAAAGGGCAATTTCTCCACAAAGACCAAGGGAGGGAGGAATAAAATAAAGAGGACTTTTGGTAGCATCAAAATTAAAGGGCACCTCCTTCTGTGGTTTGAATATTTTTGGGAAATAACAGTCATATTTTAAACTATTACCAGAAAAAAAAAAGTTTTAAAATTATGGCTCCCATGCTGAAAGATTCACAAATTTGACATTTTTAGTATGAGGTATTTTCATTAAACTTAGGATCCTCTAATCCTTCAAATCCATCCCAAAACTGCACTTCCCCTCTCCCCTCACTTTGCTACAGTCATAAATGATGGAAGCCAATCTCATTCATGATCATGCTATTTGAGAAGTGGGAATTCGAAAAAAAAAAAAAAAACAAAAAAACCTAACTTCAAATAGGGAAGTTACCTTGATTTCATTAAAAAAAAAAACCATTAGGGAAAAAAGTGAAGTACTGCTTTTACCAGCTTCACTGGAAAATTAAATATTTTGAGGTGCACTTCTAATTTCTACACAGCCTAGCAGACACTTTCAGGCCCCACAAAGGTTTATTTTTGTCCAAACCATATCCTCACTGGTATTTAAATTCTACACCTTTGAAGTTCTGTTACCTACATTTCACTGCACTAAGAATATCTTAGTGTAAGCACAAAATACTTCTTCACATAGAATACTTGATATTCTTAGACCAATGCTTCTTTATATGAAAGCATGAACATTTCTTCAATAAGTGTGATGAAATTAACTGTATCATTTTTTCTGTAGTACAAAATGTGCAGGTATTTACAGTACACCCAGAGTTCACAAGTCTATTTGGTGAATCACCATCTGCAGCAGCTCTGCACGTGGGCAGACAATACTTTGAAAAAACTCGAATATATACCCAATTGGACATATAGTTCAGGAACATCTGTATTTTACCATAATTCATATCTCTATTGTTTTCTACAGTAGCATATGTGATCAAGAACTTCAATAATTAAAAATATTTTTAGGCTAAAAGACATCAAACCAGTCCTTTGCCATTTCTGTTATACTAAGATATTACTGGGAAACATGGAAGACTAGATTTTAGTAACAAATACAGCAATGATAAAACAGTAATTGTTGGTCATTAAACACCTTTTCCACGAAGCTTCCTTATAATTGGAGGAACAGTGTAAAAACACACTTGTAGAGTTAATTCAGATCTCCTTTTCACAATTAAAAATTAGTACCCTAAAACCCACAAAAAATGACTTACCCAAATCGTAACATAACCAGTTCAAATGGTTCCCACTTACCTCTAGCAAGGAACAATCCAATAATTCCAGCAAAACTTATCACACCAAGTCTTGGATAAAATCCAGCAGGGGGTTTTTGGAGATATTCATAGCCCTCTGAAAAAAAAACCAGAAACAAGTGCTTTAATGTAATGTGAAAGTGTTTTTGTGATAAGGAATCATCAATACACGCTGGCAATTGTTACAAAACACAAAGAGTTATCAAAACACATTTAACTATCATGCTCATTTTAGAGATGCTGGCAAAAAAATCAAAGCCTTTGAGATCTTCTCTAGTGACACATGAATGAAACTGAATATTGTATTGTATTCACCAATCTTCATAGGAGCTTTTCCTTTGCTCCTGGGCCATCTGTTTTGTTTTGCTCTTTTGCACCTCAATCATATCTTTTTCAAATTAGTGATAAAAACCTTTTCAAAATGGAATTTTACAGTTACACATTAACAAGAACTAGTTTCAGTAAAATACTGTACAAAAAACAAGTCATGGAACAATGGAAAGGCACAGCAAAAACAAAGAGCACTCTAAGATGGGAGTCTGGTGGGGGAATGGAAAACTATGGAAAATCTTTGAGTAGAAATGCTAACGAGTTCAAAAGACTGAAACTGCTAAGTGTAAAAAAAAAGAGGTGCAGTATCTGAAATGAGCTCTACATAGAATCCATGCTCAGTCCTGGCAAGCCTGAGTATGAAAGGATGCTCACAAAAATAAAAACAGATTAAAATTATTTTGGATTAATTCAAAATTCTTAGGAGACCCATGGAAGCAAACCAAAATGAAATGGCTAAATATTACAGACAAAAAACCAAATGTTTGCAGCAAGTAATAAACTTTACAAGAGGTTTCAGCTACTAAGCTGGGTCAAGCAAATACTGCCAGAGGCTGGGTCATGCAAATACTGCTGGCTGGGAATAAACTGTTTTTAAAACTTTTAAAAGGGTTTTTCCCCTTCTCTTCCTGCATAACTAGTTTTTAGTGACCTTGATAAACATAAATGCTGGTCTCGGATTTTAATTGTTTAGAAATGTAGTGCCATAAGTGACCCACAAAGGAAATTCAAACAGATACACAGTGGAAATAAAGTACTCTTAAATGCATCAGAAATTATTACAATGATGATTAATGGAATTCCTTTTAAATTGAAGATACAGTACAGTCCTGCATTTTAAAATGCTAGTTAAGAAAACTAAGCTGATTTACCTCTACCATGCTCAACAGCTTTTTCTAACTTGGGCATAACTTTGGCATAAAGATCCTAAAAAAAAAAAAAAGAGAACAAGGATAAATAGATACCAAGTAAGTAAAATATTAACTATAGACTGTAACCAACCTGACAAAGAAAGAAGACAAAAAAAAAATAAAAACAAGGAAGAAAAAAGTGATGGGTCCCTAAAATAACTTACTTTTATTCCCCCTTCCACCCTTTACTTACAGAGATATGCTTGCTCAATGTTACATTTTGCATAACTTACAGATTCTTCTCAAAAGAGTCTTTGGACAGAGATGAGATGTAATACTTCAAAACACAGACATCAATCTCAATATTTTATTAAGACCAGGCAACTGAAACTCAGAATTTCTTGCGTTTCTCTGTGTATGCAGGTATTGCAAAAATACTTGAGGTGATGCAAAGAAAAGAAGTACAACAATAAACTCCTTCCTCACGCTTCGCAGGGGTACGTGACTCATTCTGCAAGGTGATAAATTCCATTTTCCAGGAGACTGTTTTAGGCTAATAAGACTGCATTTTGAACTGACTCGAAAAATCAGATGTCCATAGATATCCAAAGTAAATCAAAGACACTGCATCAACCCCAAAGACCAGTTCTAGATTTTTCTCAGACTGAGAATATTGAGGAAGTAAAAGAATGCAGACTGCCTTTTTTCAAACTAGAAAAAAAAACCTCAATAAAAAGAACCCTGCTAATTGCTATTTACAGTTACAATGCTTCAGAGAGACAGTGTAAGGCTGTCTATAAATTAGGGAACAAATTCATAAACATATATGCCCAAAGCTAAAGCAGAGAATAGTCTTGCAATTCCACCTGAACTGCATCTGTGCAGAAGTGAAAGCATTTGTTTACAATACTGCATGGGGATATCTTTAGAACTTTCATCTCTTCACTGACAAGAGTGATGCAAAAATACCAATCTGTCATGAAAATAAAAACACACACAACATAACTTTAAAGGGGTGTTGGTCTTATTAAAAGCCAGTTTAAGAAGAACTTGCTCTAAAGAACCCAGAGACTAAGTCTGACCTTCTGTCACAACTGAAACATAACCAGCTCATTCTGCATCTGAGTTTTGACCTGCATTTCCACTACAGTTAAGTAAATTTGGAAAAGTAAAATGGATATATAAACATAACCAATTTTGTTCTGATTATTATGCTTTATATGTTTGATTTTAAAGACAACTGAGACACACCTAAATATTATTTTCTTCAACATAGCAGGGATGGGCAGGGGGTGTAAAATCAAAGCTACCTCTGACTACAGTTAAGCAAGATTGCCCCAAACCCATAAAGTTTACATGCCTGCTTCATAAAATGAGTCAGTAAACCACTGCCAGGAAATGGCTTGTTGTGTATGAGCAGAAGAGCACATCTTATGTCAATGATCACCAGACAGACAAAAAAAAAAAATAAAACAAATAGAATGACAACAGGTCAGCAAGACATCAAGCAAGATGAAAGGCTAACCTCCTCTTCAATTTCATTCCCCAGCTGGGCTTACCACAGGCAACCAAACAAAGCCCATGTGTTCAGGAGGCCAGAGTTCAGACTATCCTGTGGAAAACCCTCCTTCCCCTTCCAAGCTGCAGCCAGTGCTCCTGCTGATGGCACTTCAGAAACCCTAGACTGAGTAACTCTGAAAAAATGTTTCAGTCCTGTTAAAGGTAGAACCACACAGAACTCCCAGGCAGAAAGGACACCCCGACCTGAACAGCTCGGCTTTCAATGGAGAGCTGGGCAAACAGTTTGCAGCTTCAAGGGATTCACAACAGGCAGGGGGCAAAGTAGAGAATCACCCACAGCTGCCAAGAGACAACCAGGGCCAGGATGCCCTTGCTTCAAAAGTAAGCCTCAACACTTCCTGGGCAGGAAAGGGCAAGAAAGCTATCCTGGGGCTCTGCAACCTAATACCAACAATTTAGGCCTTGATTACAAAAATCTTGGTTTTCCTCTCTGCTATAGAGTCTATTTTTGTATTTAATGAGTATTTACTTTAAACATACTACCTAATAAAATATATACAAGAAATTTTGGGGGGGAAAGGTCTGGGGATTAGGTTTACCACTACTTAGTGGCCTGGGATTTTCTCTCTTCCAGAGAGCTGCATTCCTTCCCTCAACACTCCAGTTCAGCAAATACCGATTTATTTTTTGCTAAGTTGTGTTTTGTCACAGTTGCAAGCAAGGGCAACTTAGTTTTGCTGCTCCAAAACACACTGCTTGATAATTTAAGCCTCCTTGAGCATGAAAACTGCAAATACTGCTCTCCTATCTTCCTCAGCCACACAACAGTGCCAAATCCAGATATCCCTAAGTATATTTAAGCCTAAAGTTCACTTCAGAAAACAATTCTATGCTTTAGTTAATTTTAATTCTTTTGGAAGGAGAAATCCTAAACCCAGGGTTTAGTTCAGCAAATTAGTATAAAGACACAACTGATTCTGCGTGAGAAGGGGGTAAACATTATGACCTGAACGGTGGAAAATTTTAATGCAGAAAACTTTCAAGTGATGCCACATTTAAAAAAAGTGCTTTTACAGCTATCAACTTTTACTTTGCTGCTGCCTGTTAATTCCAACTCAGAAAAAACAAATCACAATCCCAGCTGGGGCTTTATCCCTGAAGCATCACCAGCTGCAATACAAACCATTATACCTGACACCAGGCTGTATATGGCTCCATAACATGCCGCAAACGGGAAACCCCCTCTTCCAACTCGGTTTTGGGATTCTCCACATATTTAGTCTCACGAGCTGGGGAGGAGTACAGGGACAGCTGTGAATATTAGCAAACAAGATGTTAAAAACAAAGGTGTAATTGTGTAAGTAGGTCTTCAGGGCATGAACAGTCTAAGCAGGGAACACCTAACTCTGTGCTTACTACATAAACAATGCATAATAAAAATTCACACAGCTCTGAGACAACCATTATGAGCAAAGTTTAATTATACAGTACATAATTATGATGAAGATGACTTCTAACTGCTACACAATTCATTCATAGCTGCTATATGATCCAAGTCACAAGTTATAAATTAATATTAAACTAGTTTAATAAGAACACACAACATAATTGTGAAAAATGTTTCTCACCTTAATCAGCACTTCTGGTTCCCAGTTAACATACTGAATGTACTAGAAATCACAATCAATCATTTTCTATATTTGCACAAGCCATCATTAAAGAGCCTAAGCAGCTTCTAACAAAGGTAACATCCAATACAAATGTGCCTGTTTGTTACTGAGCAGGAAAATGGTACAACATCCCAACCTTTGGTCATTAACCACATCAGCAACTGACAGCATTAATGGCACCCTGGCACTGAGCAAAGAGGAACTGTAACGAGCAATGGGCATCTTCACACAACAAATGCTAAACCACCCTGCTTAGGGTTTAGAATCACAACATTTACTACAATTACCTAAGCATATTTGAAACTGTATTCCATTAAAAAAACCTCTCAAGTTTGTACTGTTGATGATGAACAGCAAATTTCAGATCAAAACAAAACATGAAAATTTCTAGCAGTTTATATACTACACAGATGTTTAGTATAAAGAGCTTACATTTTACACCATATTTATACTCCATTTAGTAGTTTATTATAAACTGATGATTACAAGTATTGCTGAATTAAAATGTAGCTAGCTCTCTTTTCATGATCAGCTGGAAAAGAATTGTCTGTCATAATCAAAAAAGCTGCCAATCATAACATAATATAAAATTATATCAAATTTATCCAATAATTTCATAACTTGTGCAAATGGATTTCCCGTAATACTTTGAAAGACAAGGATTTTCAGCCTCACTTCCCTAGGAAACCTGGTCATCCCTGGCAATCATAGTCACAAGCTGAACTTGGATCCTGTTGGACAACCTAACAGCAATGTCTGGCACACGGACAGAAGCCTCGGAGATAAGGAAATTCCCATATATTTTATGAAACTAGGCAGCTGACACAGTAGAGATCCAAACCCTGTGAATGGCAAGAAAGGCAGCCAAAACTCCATGGCTTGCACATTCTGCTGTGCTGGAGTTGATGGCAAGCCCATTACTCAGCTCACATGAACTTCAGGCTGCTGCCTCTCGAGTGACTCAGGCCAGCAGAGGTTGGGCACAGCCCAGGCTGAGGTTCCTGGGCCAGGGAGGGCCAGGGGCCCATGGCAGCTACGGCTCCTCTCACTCTGCCCAGCCAAAAGACCTAAGTATGCACCAACACCAGTTCAATTTAGTTCCAGTGCTTACAACACTTTAGCTTGGGTTGAACTACTCAGAATTTTTAAACTACTGCATGCTCTCATGCATATAAAGCTGGATTTAGTTATGAACTTTTTTTTTTTAATTTTTTTTTTTACTGTTGGAGACCTTTAAAAGCCTGTGCAATAATGCTGGTGAGTCTATAGTTTGACAGGGTATTTTAAGGCTCTGCTTATAACCAAGACACTTGTAACATCTTAAAGAAATGAAAACATAACAGGTATTTATTACTACTGCTTATCATATTTGTTGTTGCTTAGGTCCAAATACTGTGAAGAAAGGAAAACTAATAAAATTCTGTAGACTACTATGGTGCATTCAAAGTACTGCCAGACAAGGATTTTGATCATAAAAAAGGGAGTATTTTTAGAAATAAAACATTCTGATTTGCTGTTTTAGCGGAGAACATAAATGAAGAGAACATAAATTTTTATTAGAATTTACCAACAGTACTTACAGTAAAAAGTAAGTGGTATTATCTGGATAAAAAGCAAAGAAAATATTCCTGTGGATTTGAAATATAACCATAAGTAAATCTACAAACATGAAAATTGTAATTTCTGAATGAAGAATAGAAAGCTTTAATGTAGGAAAAAGATCTTACACACAAGAAGCCTGGCACTGTCAAGTGAAGAACATCAAATGCAATGCCCACAAGCAAAACTATATAAATATTTCTGTTGTGGAAAATTGAGAAGCAAATTTAAAAGCATGAATACAAAAGGTGACAAGATGTACCTAAATGCTTTCACACATCAAAACCCAATGCTTCCAGAATTCCTTAGATAGAAGAGCACTAAGACTCTAACCACACTTACCTCCTCAATTTTCAGCAATTCCTTTTTGGAAGTCTTCTCTGAAGAAGCAGCATAAACCTGGACAGAGAGCAAGCTCAGGCTGACAGGGGTGGCCCCCAGTCGAATTACCTGGAAATGTTATAGGAGGACAAGTACATCATTATGTGCAAACAAAACAGCAACGTGTTTGAACATATCCAGGTAGACAATGTTTATGTCCCTCCACATGTTAAAAAGTGATATATTAAGATGCTTGGAAATAAGGAGAAAGGAGGGCCAGCAGCACACAATCTAATGCTCTCAGGCACTCAAATGGTAACATCTAAATCACTCAAATGGTAATTGGAAAACCCTAAGGCTAAAGGAGGCAGTAGAAATAAATGCTAATCCCATCAGTTTTCACGTCACGAAAGATCTTTTCCTCTCTAATTTAAACTTTCTCAATTTAAATAGCAAGATTATATTAATATTTTAAAGAACTTTGTGAATTCCCATAATACCTCCATTTTTCATAATTAGTACCAAGAAGTTCACTGTTTTACTTCTACTTAATATCTGCATCTAGATTTAGGAAAACAGTGAGACCTACAGCTATAAATGCCAGAACAAAATCAATACTTTCTAAGAATTTCAGGAATGTTTTACATTACGTAAACAGAACAGACACTTGGGGTACAAGCATCATAAAGTCACTCTAGGACACTCCTACTCTTCTGTGAGAAACACAAATTATTTGACTGTTTTTGGAATACTTTAGGTTCAATCCAATCACACAACACAGCCACCATAAGTAAGGTGGATATAATTCTTCCAATACTCAGGACTTATACTAAACTGAGTTTCTTAATGGAAAATTCTGCTTCAACTTAAAAAACAGAAGAAAAAAAAAGTCTTAGCTGCACAGTAAATCAAGAATGCCCAGAGAGCATTTTCCATCAAACCACATCTTCATTAACAGCAAAGTATAACTCCAGAAACGTCAGTTAAAACGGGAAAGCTTTCAATGTCTCATACTCCTGTTACTGCTCAAGGAAATGTGCAGAGTTACAACAGCCTGCGTTTTCCTGCATCAGGTTACAGCACGAGTGGATCTAACACCAAACTGGAGGCTCCTGGCTCCTCTCCAGCACCGGCTCCCAGAAGTCCTGCTGCTCACCTTGCCCTAGCTTTGGTGGCCGGATGCTTCCACCGTGAGGCAATTCACCTCGCCAATTTGGCAAAAGATTAACCCTGAAAGAGAAGCGGAGAGCTTTGTGCGGGCTTGGCAAATTGAACCCTTCCATGAAACAGCCTGACAAGCACCAGAGAAACTGTGTGGGCCGGGGGAGAGGGGATGAGAAAGGAGAAGGCAGCCAGGCCTCTTCCTTTTCCCAAACGGTAGGGTCTGTTGCACTGACCTAGCTGCTTGTGAGACTGAAGCCGTGGTCAAACCATACGTCCTTCGTGCTGTGGTGGTGGCAACTGGCCCAGCCACGGCACAACTGCTCTGTCTGTCTGTTGCAGAACTGCTGGAAAACAGCTTTAAAATTATCCAGACCACATCAGCTTATTGGAAGCAGTCAAGCATTTGCAGCTTAAATTTCTTCCACTGCTTTGCAGGTGGAATGTTTATTAAATGTAACCAAGAGACTCCTCAAACTAAGAATTAGACTATAAAGTTATCAAACTTCCTACAAACGTTTGTTTAAGCGTAGAGAAACAGCACACAAGAACTAGGTCACAGGATTACTTTTCTGGAAGATGTAAGGGTCAAAAGGTATGGAAAAACTTGCTTAAAATGGAAGTTTTTCCTTGTCTGAATTTATAGACTCATTACTAAATCACTATAAATGAAATACCACAATGACTGGATTAGCTGTTTCACAGCCAAGGAAAGACATGGATAATCCATAATAGCGTTTGCTTAAACACTTTTCACATACTTCATACTTCACATACTTCACTAGCCAGGACAAAAACAAATGCTACTAACCATTAACAGCTGTAGAGTTTATTTCCTCAATCTTTCCTTTTTTCACTGCAAAATTGTTCTGTCACTGAAAAGGTAAAAATCTAAATGCATTTTCATTATGAAGTATGTTTTCAAACAGTGTAAATGGTGCTAAGAGTAACCAGCAGAAACAGTAAAACCAAATGTTTTAGATATTTGAGATTTTTATATAAAGACACAAACAGCAGAGCACAAGACTGGAAGCACCTGGGTTTCATAAAACAGTATCAGTGATCACAGAACTACTCAGACTGAAAATCTCAACTGTCTACATTATCAAGATACTGAAGTGCAGACATTTTCTGTTGGTTTTACTTTTTAACAAAATGAAACTAACCTCTGAAAGTGCAAGTTGAATTTCTTCTTAAATTTACTGTTCAAGGCATACTGCAAAGGTCCCCTACATCAGCTACCCTACAGGACAGACAGAACTGCTGCTGAAATCCTGTATATTTGCACACACAGAAATATTTATTTGGCAGTGTGAAAGACCAACTGCTGTACTTTTTGTTTCCAAAACTCCCTTTAGGATCTCATTTTTGAATTCCATACTAACCACATATTACTAAAACAATTGCTTCGGTAAAACATTTTGAGTGACTGAGCTGTGCCTTCAGCCTGTCAGTCTTACAGCCACTCAGTCAGTATCAGAAAAGCAAAGCCAACATTCTTTTCTACTGGCAATACTCTGCAGTTATTTTAAGCAAAAAAAGATACTTCTACTCCTCTCTAGCTAAGAATTCAATTTTATTTTTAGACACCAGATAGGAAAAGCTTGAGCATACTTTTGAGAAGGCCAATACCAGTTCTAATGAATGAAACCACTTCATTTTTCTCTTCTTTTTCAATTCTTCCTCCTATTTCTCAACCCAAACTATAAAAACATAAAACCAAAATCCAAACTCTCCAATACTCCTCTCCCTGAAACACAAATATCCTGGACAAAAAGCCACCTTCCCATTTGGCCCTCAGGGGCATAACATCAGGTTGGCCTGAAGCACCTAAATCCTCAATGGCTGTATAAAAGTACTAATATTATGTATAGTGCCTAAATGCACAGGTTCACATACAATCGCTCTAATGGCAATTCAGCATCAATTATGGAATTCTCAATGATTTCGAGCACAGAATCCCAAGATTAAAGCACTAAAAGAAAAAGGAATTTGTGACAAGAGCAGAGCAAGTGAGGGCTCAGCACATCAGTATCACAGACTCACAGAATTGTCAAGATTGGAAGGGACCTCTGAGATCATCCAGTCCAAACTCCTGGCAAGGCAGGGTCACCTGGAGCAGGTGACAAAGGAACATGTCCAGGTTAGGTGGACTTTGAATGTCTCCAGAGACTCCACAACCTGGGCAGTTCCAGTGCTCTGCACACCCTCAACGTAAAGTTCTTCCTCATGTTGAGATGGAACTTCTTGTGTTTCAATTATGTATTAGCATTTAGTATACTCAGTATATTGGTATCTAAATACATTATTAACACTTCACACAGAAAATGGTACCAAGGAAAAGGAATACCAAGAATCGAGCATCACCAGGTTTTGGCATTGTGCTTTCTTTTTAAACGAGCAGCCGTAGCCAGGACCCGACTGGCCCACAGAGGTTGCTTTTAAGCCTGATGGGATCTGGGGCTGCTCTAATCAGAGGCAAAGACATTTGAGACAGCGAGAGCCGGGCCGTGCTTTTCGCAGCTTTCACTGACAACCTTCACGCACTAAAAGGGAGACTTTTCAAGATCGAATTGACACTTTCAAGCGACAACTGCACCAACACAGACTGCGGTAACGCAGCTCCACGCTGCTGGAAGCAATTTCAAAATAAGATGCAACTGTAAAGAAGGATTGTGATCTGCACGCACGAATCCAAACTGTGCGGCAACGGAGCCGCGCGCGAATGTACCCCAGAAGCAATTTTAAGTATGGAACGTGTCTCTTCTCATGCAACACGGAGGGCACGCGGTCCTGAAGCGCTAAAAGGAGCGATTAAGCAGCTGCAAGGAGAGTGGAACTAAGAGCCTGCGAAGAGTTAAGAGGAGAAGGGCGCGGGCGGAGCGGGGCAGCCCCGAGCGCTGCCGGCGGCGCGGCCCGGCCCGGGCGCGGGGACCCCTCCTCACCTTGAACATGGCGGCGCCGGGCGCGCGGCGACGGAGCGATGGCGTCACCGCGGCGTGACGTCACGGGTGGCCCCGCCCATCGCCCGCCCGCTGCCGGCGGCGCTCGGGAAGCGGAGGGGTTGGAATGTTCCTGATCTGGGAATGGCCGCGGGGCCTGCGTGCCACAAAAGCGGGGCGCCGGAGTGCCCAACGGGCTTACACGCTAGCCCTCAGCCCCGCAGCATGGCTCGGTGTATCACCGTGCAGCCTTTGTAAGAAAGGTTCGGCTGTTCAGAGACCACAGAATCCGTCACAGGATGAGGGAATCGATTAGGTTGGAAAAGACCGCTGAGGTGGTCGGATCCAACCCACGACCCAACGCGACTTTGTCAACTGGACTATGGCACTGAGTGCCACGTCCAGTCTTTGCTTAAACACTTCTATGGACGGTGACTCCGCCAGCAGTCCATTCCAATGTCTGCTCACCCATTCTGTGAAGAAATTCAAATTCTTCCTCATGTCCAACCCAAACCTTCCCTGGCACAGCTTGTGTCCCCTCGTCCTGTCGCAGGCTGCCTGGCAGAAGAGAGCGAGTTCCCCTGGCTGTACCCTCCTGCCAGGGAGCTGTAGAGAGTGATAACATCACCCCTGAGCGTCCTCTTCACCTGGCTGAACAACCCCAGCTGCTCCTCACAGCACTGGTGCTCCAGACCCTCCACCAGCTTCACTGCTCTTCTGTCTCACTGCCCTGTGACTTGGATGGGTGTGCGGGTTTTGCTTGGGGTAGAGTTAATTCTCTTCACAGTGGCTAGTAAGGGGCTGTGTATTGGATTAGTGCTGAACACAGGGCTGGTAATACGGAATGTTTTTGTTACTCATGTGTCGAAGACAGGATATCCCTTTTGCCAGCTGGGGTTACCTGTCCCAGACGTGTCTCCTCCCAGGCACTCCCAGCCCCTGCCCAGCATGGCCCTATGAAAAGCAGAAAAGGCCTTGACTCTCTGTAAGCCCTGCTCAGCAACAACAAAAACATCTCTGTATTATCAACCCTGTGTTCAGCAATAATCCAATACACAGCCTCTTACCAGCCATTGTGAAGAGAATTAACTATACCCCAGCCAAAATCAGCACAATGGGGCTATAGTGTATGGATAGGGTTCTGTGCCCTTCTAATCTCATTATATTTTTAAAAATATAAATAAATAAATCAAGCACCCTTGTCTCAGTATTTTTACACTCTTTGGTCTCTGCATCCCCTGTAGCATCTCCCAGCAAACTTGAGAGAGTTGGACAGGTGCAAGTTTTTTCTGCTCACATCTGTGGCAAGGGAGTACACATCTGTGTACATCCCATGGTGACTGACTTGTAACTCAGAGGGAGATGAATATCAGAAATGAGACATGCTAAATTCCTGTTAGAAAATGGACTGGGAACAGGCTGCCCAAGGAGGTGGTGGAGTCACCATCCCTGGAGGGGTTCAAGAGACTTTCTTGAAAAAAAGCTAATAGTGGTTTTAGAATATGAATTGCACCATGTTAGTCCTAGAAAACTTTATTAGAAGAATTTTAATGCAAAAGGTCAATCACCTGAAGAATATGGTAGCAAACAGTTCATCAGGAACAGTACTGTGGAAAGACAGTATGTATGATTTTGTGATGAAAATTTCTGTTGTTCCCTCTTAAAATTCCTGTATTTCTTTACTGCAGATTCTTTACAGACCTAACAGAAGCAGCTATAGCAGGAAGAAGTTTAACCACTGCATTGCAGAACTGGGCAATGCTCCTTAACAGACAACTTAATGGGACAGCAGAAATACCATGAACAAATGGTACAATATGAGCTCCAGTACCCACAGACAAAACTGGTGTTTTGTTGTTGACTTGGTTATAAAGATTTTAGCATGGAAGAGTTAAACCCAAAATGTACCTAAGTGACCAATCACTGAGGAACACTAATTATCCTCTTTCCCCATTGCACCATGCTTTGCACAGTCAGCTACATTTACAGAATATAAGCAGCCAGAGTGAGGCAAATGTTTATGGAAAATTCATTTTGCAGCATTTTGTGGAGGTTGTGTCAGGATGTGTGGAGTGATGGTGTAGTTTGCAAAGCAGTTGCATTTCTTGATGCATTTTATTAATAATTCTCAAGGAGTTTGAGAAAGAAGATGTTCAATGCTCAAAATTATAGGTGAGCCCACAAGAGGAGTGATGACATCAAGGTGAATAATGGCACCTGCTCTGGCTAGTTCTCAACCAAAGCTAAGGCCTATGCCATGGGTAGGATCAACTGTTCCTCAATTTTTGCAGGGGGCAGACGTAAGAATATTTAAGTTTGGTATATGAACAGTAAATAAAATTCCAATTCCAATTCTTTCTGGACATAAAATGGTGTAAATGTTACATATATGTATTTCTGTCATCAATTTATATGTAGTGGCTATACAGCGATCATTAATACAATTATGTAACACATAAAAATATCTGAAGAACAGATGGTTGTTTAAAAAAAATTAATCCAATTAATTTTATTAGCTCAGGCATCTTCAGTGCACTTTTTTTTTGTTAATGTGGAAGTTAATCTTTAAAACTACTGATTATTAAAATAAATGGGAAAACCTTTGTAGAGAATGATAAAAATACATTTGCTTTCATGTAGGGGTATTCTTCTCTTACGCTGGAGGAGCCTGTCCCTTCAAAATTTCCCTGGGACAAGGATAATATATGCCATAATGGATTATGCACAGTCCAAAACACTGTGAGGCTTAAAAAGGAACTGAAGTTTCTGCTGCTGAGAACACAGAATAAAGGGGTTTGGCATGATTGTCTCCTGGCTGTTTCTAATGTAAGAACCTCTAGCAAATTTCAGTTTGATTTTGCATGCCAGTATTTTTCTTTCTCCTTGGTAATTGGCTTTTCTAAACACTTGTGAAAGACGCATTTCCTTCGGGAAACTGCAGTTCAGAGAAGCTTGAAAATGTCACCACAGTTCATAAACTATGTCATCATAGGCAGAAATACAATTTACTTAAAATTGATCTCTAATCCTCTGCCTAAGCCATTATGGTTTGAGCTTTCATAATGTTGTATTAGATTGCTTGTTTACAGTTTGTTTTTTGGTCAGGAAATAAGATCAGTCCTTTACTAGTAATAAATTTATAGTTCTTTTCTGTAGATCTATAATTGTAGGAAAAAATTGATTTGTTGGACGTGAATGTTAAAATCTGAGTGTGTAACATCTGTCCATGAAATACCAATGGCGTTACCTACTCACACTGATCACTGGAAAACATAATTCTGGAAGACTGGTTTATTTTGATGTTCTCCTTCATGATAAATCTTGTATATTAGAATGAACAACCCTAACACCCCCCATGTTTTTCCATGCACCTTTTCTCATTAAAACAAATGACTTTTTTAAAATACCGCGAGTTGCCACTACGGTTTTGCCAGCCTCTTTAGAACTGGGGCTCGATGTCTTTATAAAATAAACCGCTATTCCACCTCTTAAAACTTTTTGTTTGTGTTGTGTTTGAAGTGGAAAGGATGCTGTTTGGCAGATCTCTTGTTAAGTTGATTGAAAATATGTAGCTAATAGGAAATACGCAACCAGCAGGGCTCCAGTAAATTCAGCCTTCAGTTGTTAAGCAGCTTCACCCAGTGCCATGAGCCTGGTGCTCTGAATGCCCACACAAGGCACAGTGGGAGGGGGCATGTCAGGCACACAGCTTTGCTGGGCAGCTCTGCAAAGCACAAGATCAATTTCTCAGGTTCCTGTCACTTTTAGCACATATTCGTTAGGCAGCTAATTGAACTGGCTTTTATTGGGTGTGCAATGACAGATTTTCCACAGTGCCTTTATGAAGGGGGAGCAGTTTGCATGTTCATAAGAATACTCCTTCATCCTTTCTACTTCCTTCACTTTGTAAATAAAACCAAAACAAACCGTAATTGAACAGATTCTTGTATTTAATGGTACTGTCTTACTTACAGTGAAACTTACCTTGTGCTTTTTCTTTTCATACTTAAGGTGGGTTGTTTTTCAACGTTTGTCAGAGGCACTTTACTGGCAGTTATGAGCTCTGAAGTCACACATTCAGAAAGTAAATTGGGTGTTGAGAACAGATGCCATTGCAGAGCTATTTGTGCTTTCCCACTGACCTACCTTTAATTGCAGCAAAGTCCTTACTGCATTCACATCTGAGGTAAACCAGGAGTTGAATTTCAGCACCTGTTGGCTCACCAGCTTTGTCACATTTTGACAGCATCAAAAATACAATCAGCGCTTTCCAAATAAAGATTCTAAAATCCAAGGGACAGGGAGAAGAGAGACATATATAATGCAAAACCCCCAGTGTAATTCAACTGCATTTCACTTTTGATATTACCATGGTTAAAAACCCAAACATTCCTTTCCTAATTCAAATCCTTGGCTTCTCGCTGCAGCCACCAGTAGCTCTGGTTCCACATTTTTCAGCTACTCCTTCCAGCTGATGAATAATTCTTCTGTCATTCTATCAACAAGTTGTTGATACCACCAACAGAGATCTGTGGATTGCCTAGTCAAGCACAGATAACAGGCGACCAGTAGCAGTAAGAACACAAAGAACTTTTTGATGCCCTTAAGTACCCATACAACAAAACCCAAGTTCTTTCAAAATTGAAATGCACCTCAGATTTCAGTTGAACAGGATACATTCTGGAAAATCAACCAAGGCTAAAAAACGAAAGGTCCTGCATCTGATGCCAGTCTTTATATATTTTGTGCAGGCATTTTTTTACCTTATTGTCACAGTAATCCCTAATTTCTTAGCAAGGTTATGTGAATAGCCTTACCTCATTTGCCTGTAAATGTATTGATTTACGTATATTCACAAATATGCATGCATATTAAATGTAGTACATTATTTACCTAATTTCTAGGCCTACCAAATAATTTTCAATTAAAGGCACACATTCCTGCTGGAGGCAAAGTGCCCTTTTTGGGACATAACTCAGTTTCTGTGCAGAGCACTCATTAGTCAGGAAGTCCTTCTGCAGTTCCTTGCTCTGTGGTACCATGGCATTTGTTCAGGCTGGGTTTGCACCTTTGCACTGCTTTGCCTCGTATTCATTAAAACCCATCATATCTGGTACCTTCCACTACTGCTTCCTTCCTGGGAGCATTTGCCATGAAGGAGAAACACCCAACCTTACATAACTTTACCCCCTACTCCCTCTGAAGGAGGGCTATGGCTGGCATGCTTGCAGCCCATGGTGTAGGAACCGAGGGGGCACAGCCTGACAGAGTCTTTACACTTAACTGCTTCCATTGAGCACAGCATTTGAAACTACCTCCTCAGGCTTATAAATTAGTACAATATGGTGCTGGCACACCGAAAAAAACAATGCCTTAGCTTGCTTTGGCTGTTGTATAGATGGGAAAAATGTCACATTTCTCAAGTGTGACCAAATAGCTTCTCGCTCCTCTCTGCATGCAACAATGCAGAGTATTGCCTAGGCCCAGGAACTGGGTGTTACAAATAGGAGCAACTTTGCTGAACATCAAGAGTGGCAATTGCATGAATTGAAACGCCTGAGGGATCAATCCATTGCTACTGAAAATGGGAATATGAAACAGGTAAATTGTATGTCTGGTTCCAGACATTATCTCTGGAGGATATTGGACGATTTCCATCCACAGCAGATGCATAAATCATCAAAAGTTAAAGTACTGGAAAATTGCTAACCCATCCAGTCACTTTAATGTTTTCTGCCCTACTTTGAACAAGGCTGCAGATCTAAGAGCAGATCTCTCTGTGGCTTTCTACCCCGGTTTAACAAGTTTAGCAAAAAATACATTCTTGTAATTAATTTTTACCATGGGAAAAAATAAAAACTCTGCACAGCAAAGCTAGGATAAAACTAAAATTGAGAAACTCTGATCACTTTTTAAGGAGCATAAATTCTGTGGACTACAGTTGGTTATTATTTGGGTGTTAACAATTTTGTACTGAGATTTCCTTGGCTAAGGTATTTCGTTTATTTAACTTATATAGAGGTCAGATTCATTCCCCTTGTTTTCAGAGAACAGCACTAAGCCAAAATCCACCTCTTTCAGAAAACAGCTAAACCACTTCCAAGGAGGTTGTTAATTGGATCAGCTCCCAACTTTAAGACCATGAAAAGTCATTCAACTAAAAGCTACAGTTCAGTTAATTATCATCACCTTTTTTTTCTCCTTCTGACTAAATGCTTTGCAGTGCTTTGGATAATCTGCCAGGAGAAAGATTAGGAATAATTATTACTTGACAGTAACTTCCTGATTGCAATAAATGAATTCCAAATCAGGAAGAGAAGAAATAGATTAAAAAAAAAAAAAAGCTTTTACCCTCTGAAATGTCTTCTTCTGAAACTCTGGTACTTTGGATTTCATTATCATAAGTTAAAATTCAGTTCTTGGTATCAAACTGCCACCTGTCTTAGATGAAAAAATCCTTGCAGAACTACCTGTAAGCCAGAGGAAGAAGTGAGAGCATGTGTGACACAAGGCAAATCCCATGGAACATCCTCAGCTGACCGAGAACACCTATGTAACTTGTACCCTTTTCTGGGCATAAATTTGCTAATAAGGCTTTCTGAGAGGTGGGGGAATGATAGCAGAGCAACTCCTTGCTTTCCAGGAGTGAAAATAAAGGTCATCACTATATCAACATCGGGGAAGCACTTAAGCCATGCCTTCCATTGACACCAGAAGCAAAGTCCCATGCATTTTGTATGACTTTGGCAATCTGGGAAGGTAAACACAAGAGGAACCCACTGACCACCTTGGAATTTTTACCCTGAAATGACAGAAGTTAAACACAGAGGAAATATTTGGGTTTTGCTGGCATTATGTAATTCCTTTGACAAAGAAAGGATGGCAAAGTCAGAAAGTCTCATCAATAGCACTCAAGTACCTATAAACAGACCCATACTATGCACAGTTCACCACAGAAAAGATTCTCCTGCAGAAAAAATAATTACATGGTGTAACTCAAACTTGTGAGATGAAATACATGACAAACTCCAAACAAACCAATGTTTAGAACATGCCTGAGGACATACTGAAAAGGCTGTGGGAAAGGAGGCTGCCAGTTTAAGCCAAGACAGACAGTTATGTGGTAAAATTAAATAGTGCAATAAAGGGGTTAACTATTAAAGCCCTCTACCTCATTAGGAAACAGATATTTTATTCAGCACCACTTATTGAACAACATTTTTTGTAATACAGGAGAAATGATACCAAGGGTGACACCACCAGGAGACATTTGAAAGCATCAGATACACAGCAAAGAGCATTTTTTTAGTTTCTTTAAATGTCACATACCATCAATCTAGAATGTTTGGTGCTCAGCATGTGATGCTTAATGTTTGCACTCATTCCAATGGGTAGACAACTGACCAGTCACTGTGGGTTTAAACAGACATCATGATGAAGTTTATTTTTACCTGTAAACATTACCTAAAGCATCTGTCAAGCACAACTATAGACTGAAAGTAGAAGTGACAATGAAAACAAGAAATTGAAGCTGCCTTTACACATATTCCCTACCCTCCTCCTTGAATGAAGGTTTTGCACAGGCCAAGACAGTTGCCTTGGACCAGGTGGTACTTCAGTTAAAGGATGACACTGAACCATCAGCAAGATCTGACAGGCTAGAGGCTGGGTAGGAGATCACATAACCACATGAGTGTTACAAACTCAAAAGGTACAGAACTGATACAGAATCTCTGCAACACCCAAAGCAACACTCTGCTTTTCCATGTTATGAAGCTAATGGATTCAACAAACAAACAAACAAACCACAACCAAACAAACAAAACCCCAATCTATAGCAAAGGGGGAACAGCTGTTGAAATTAAGAATTTCATGTCAACAAGGATAATTTATAGCGAAGAATATAGAAGGCATTCACCAAATAAGCCCTTTCCCAAAATAACATTAATTTCATACCATACAAAAAAAAATGAACACAGATTATTAACTACTGCCAAAAAGCAAGGCCACATATTTTAAAAAAAGTGAAGAATTTGGTATGAACCAATCAAAGTGTGAGAGCTCTTAGTGCAACAATGGGAACTTTGTTGGAGATGCCTGACAAACTACAGAGGTGCTAAAAAGTAAATCAAGTCAGGCATTGTGACATCTTGGAAAAAAGGTATTGCCAAAAATTCAACCTGGCTCACTGAGAAGGGAAATTTAAAAGACAAATAAAAAGAAATGTACGTAATATTTACAGTGAAAAGATTGTCATCTTCACATCCACTGTATCAGTCTAATGCATTTGGTCTCCTTTTGAACTCAAAATGGGGACGCATCACAATGAAAAGTGGCCCTTTCTCCCTTCAATTCATCCACAGCATTCTTCCATTAAACAGGACATTGTGTAGGATGAAGTTACCAAAAAAAGAGAGGAAGGAGGGGGGATGGGGAAAGTCACTTTAAAGTAATTTGAATTACTAAAATAAAACTAAAATGCTATTTTAGAACTCATTATTGAAAAAAAAAAATAAAGACACCACAGTTATTTTCAAACATTCTTGACAGCAGGTTTAAACCAGGGGCTTTGATCTGAGAGAGACTTGACAAAATAGTGACAGAGAAAGGAGAAGTGTGGCAATGGACTGACAAGGAAGGCTTTCATCGGACTGCTTGAGAAAATAGGATTATAACCAGTTTTACCTGCCCTCCCACCCTGCTCCCCCTCCCTGGTATTGAATGCTGGTCCAACACTCTAATCCTGAAACGAAGTTTCCCCTTCCAGTTACAGGAAATGTTAAGAAGTATATCCTGGCCCTCTGAGCTACAAGTGTGTGATGAACATGCATTGTCTGGGAGCCCCCAGTCCCGGTACCCAACAGCAGGGAATGCTCCCTCCTGGCTGCTGACCAACCCCAAAGGCTGCCCTGGCTGCTCAGCCTTGGCGTCTTTAATTCATCACTTCACACCGGGGGCAAATGTAACAACCAAGTCAAGCCCAAACATTCGTTCAGGGTTGAAATGCAGAGTGAACAGATAAACACACTACAGCAATTAAAACTGGGAAGACTGTAAAATACAGCTGAAGATAAGAGCTTGAAGTTGCTTATATAAGCACATTCAGCTTGATGGGATAGCTTGACCAAAATCTCACATAAACATTGCAACAAGACAGTTTTGAAGAGCTGTTTAACTGAGTCATCTCTGAAGTCCTGGAGAAAATAATCGAGGTCTACTACATTTTTGAGCATTACGAAGTTTACACAAGAGTGTTTAAAGATTAAAAATATTTTATTTACACTTTTCTTTATACACATTTTATACATTTTTTTTAAGCTTGAAACCCAAATAGAGCACAAATGCAAGTCTGAGCATACTGTAATCCATAGCAAGGGAAAATCACTTTTTTGCCAAAAAAAAAAAAAAAAAAAAAAAAGAAAAAAGGGGGGAGAAAGAAAAAAAAATCTTTAAAACAGTTAAAAAGAGGCAATTCTTAAATTATTTAGACAAGTTTATAGCAGCCCGAGGGTAATCATTAGACAGTTAATCCAAATGAATATATGAGGTCATATACATATAATTTTCATTTTATATAGGAAAAGTATTTCCAATAGCTAGACACAAACACAGTACAGTTTGAAAATAACTTTTCCTGTTAACTTTATCAAATACATTCTTTTCAATACAAGCAATCTGATATTGTACACTGGAATTGTGAGATATTATAGTGGAATTGCAATCTCCAGCATATAATAATTTATTTTTAAAAGATCTACAAAAATAACAACATATAGGGAAAAAACACTTAAAATAAAAACATAATTCACTCTTCCCTTCACCTGCTCCAACATTGACGTAAAAGTTAGGTGGGTCCCACTGAGGTAATAAAAGCCCCCCTAAATATAGCTAACTTTACAGTCCTACAGAGCACTTCATTTCCTAGACTTACAGTAAGATTTTTCTATCAGAGCCATAAATAAAAACTATCTGCAAATAGAAATTATTTTCCCCTAGCTACCAACTTAATATTAATCCAAAGGTATTTCAAATTGATTTCTGAAAGCTATTTTTAAAAGACTACATAAATTGAACTTGGAGAAGTATAAAAAAAATTAGTAGAGGGACTCACAGGAAAGCTGTGCTCAAAACAAATTAGTTTTCTGCCACCTGCCACATACAACTATGTTTTATGACATTTACCCACACAAATGGAAATTTTCAAGTTACTAACCAACTTTCAAAAATAGAATACAGATGCAAAAGTAGTCATTAGTATTTATTTTAAGCAGCTTTAACTTGTTTGACAAACATGAAAATCTCAGAATGTTAGCTACAGGACACCAGCAAGCTCTTTCTAAATAGATGATGCATTTTCCAGTTATGTTCTTTCCACTCTCCTTCAGTAAACCCTGCCACATGTGACAGATGCTTATTCAAGTAACTTCACCACCTATATATATTTTTATTAGGAAGAGAGAAGGAGGGATGTTTTCTCTGATGGTCCCAACCCCATAAATTCCTAAGCACAGGCTTAGTAACACTTGTGCTTACATGTTTTCCTTTAAGTACCTTACAGTTTTCTGTTTCTTTGTATTGGACTATTCACATATGTTAAGTCCATATCTGAAGTGTTAACAGAATCTGGGGCCCAATTCACTCTATTTATTTTTAAGAAAAAGTATATTAAAAAGGCAAAATACCTCTACAAGTGTGACTCCTTCTAAAAAGACTCTGACATATGCAGGCTGACACAAACTAGAAGTTTATTATAAATAACTGTTAGTGTCTCCCCACAACACTTACCTTGCCTTTGCTAAAGAATGGACATAATGAGCTAAGCAATGGGGTTTTTTAGATCAGTTTGAATTTGCACCTGCTGAATTTTATCTCTGGTTCCTGCCTGTCAAGAAGCTTCATCCTTGACACAAGTAGTTACCATATTACAAGCATGAGGAAATGCAGCACTTGGGATTCTAACAGGAGAGCCTCAAGAATAAATAGCTGCAAATCTCAGGAACTAGGGAAATACTACAGTCAAACCCTCAGAGCTAGTTCTAACAGAACTGCTATCATACTGCAGGAAGTAGGGCATCCACATTTTTCAAAAGAACGTAACATAAAAGCAGGTTGCCAGGTAGCTCATATGCTGCCACTTGCTAGCAGTGCTTTCTGAAACAGCAGGACCTCTGTAAAACCAAGGTCTGCCTTCTTACAGCTGAATTCATGGGGAAAAAAATTCCCAAAGTTTCTTTTTGTCAGCTGATGCCTCCTACAATGAAACTACCAACACTCTGTGGCAGAAAGTGAACTATTTTTTTCTTATGCAGTACTTACAAAAAAAAAAAAAATCTGCCCCCTAAAAACAGACCCAGGAGCATGTGAAATGGGAACTGGCAGTATCCGGTTCCTTTACAGGAACACTTTGCTTTTTGTCCATTGTCTCCTTTGAAAAGAAAATTTCCTCCTGAAGTTGGTTGCTAAATTAAGAAATGAAGCTGATACTTTTTTTTTCTATAGATGCGAACCCCCCCCCCACTGTAGCTCACTATGTCCACCTTTCTAAAAAAAAGGCAAGTACACTTGCTTTTCAAAGCAAGTCATATGTTGAATTTTATATATGTGACTAACATTAGATTTGCTGGTATTCCACTATGGGATGTGAATAGGAGAACCTCCCCAAATCTAATAACCAAAGATCATAGCTTACCTTTTCTTTCACAAATGAGAGGCATTTAAATGGTTTTTTTAAACCCATCTTAATCTGACCATAATGCTCAAAATTTGATAATAATAGGCAATTCTCATTAGCCATCTTAAGTTAGTTCCTATTAAGGTACTAAATTATCTGGAGCTAAATACTAAGAGCAAACATTAAAAAAAAAAAAAAAATCCCTCCAAGTAACGAAAGCAACTGTCTCAAAAGTTCCATTGCAGTATAAAAGAGAACAGAAGCTAATTTTTATATTTCAGATCTGAAACAACGAAAGCACAGTAGATATGTAAATTGACAAAACACTCTCACATACCCCCACCATTCTAAGCCCAGGCCAATTCCAACCATCCCTAATGCTGGAAAGGTTACAGGCAACCTCTCAGTGGAGACACAGCTTCAGGGCAGTTGAAACCAACAGTTCAATTATAATTTCACAGAACAACTACTACAACCCTGAACAAGATCTTTTAGAACTGGGCACCTGAAGATAAATATGAGCTTAAAAGCAGAGCACCAAAACTGATCTGGTTCTTCACTTTTCAAGTGTCAGCACTCACCAATGACTTTAGTGGCAGCTGCTGAGTGCACAGAGCTTCAGAAGGCGCTTAAATGCAGACTCAAAAGTGTAACTGGAGATACCCCTACCCTTACCATTGCTTTTAATAAAGTCTTGGCCATGTCTCTAAACCATCTGACTCCTGACCACCAGAGAGCCAGAGCCAGGGCTGCTCCCCACACTGGCACTAGCCCCACATAAAGTGAAGTACTCTTTGTAATGTGCCCTTGACAGCTGCCTCACACAGGATTAGCTTGCTGCCCATTAATTTACTGAGAAATGAGCTGGTAACAAAAAAACCCAAAACAAAACAAAACAAAAACCACCACAAAAAAACAACAAACCACAAAACCAAAACAAAACCACAAAAAATCCCCAAACAAACAAAAAACCCCCACCAACCAACAAACCCCAACCTTGTTTTTTTTTACTCTTGTGCCCCAATATTCCATGAACTATGTACAGTCAGTACACAGCCAGCACCTACCAGAGTCAGTTCGTCTCTCCCCATGTAGGGTGATGTACACACACAAGTGTCAAGTGAAACTGAGGTTTTAGTGTAAGCAACATTTCCTTTAAATTAGGCTATGAAGAGAGTAAATTAGATTTCTAATTCAGTAAACTGAATTCTTATTAAAAAAGACAAATTTAGCTGCAAACTAGTCTGCATCAGAAGGCTGAATATCAATATTTGGTCCAGTCTCTTCTGGTGTAAGTAACTTATTACTACAGCTATGATGGCAAACATTCCCTCTTTCTTTGAGAACATACGAAAATACTCAATTAATAAATCATTTCTAACAATAAACAAACATTAAAAATCTGCTGACTTGTCATATAGCTCCAAATACTCACATTTCAACCCAGAATTCCTACAAAGATACTGGAATACAATATGAGAAGTTTTACACATTGTTTTGACCTCTATTATTTCAAACTTTATCTACACAAGCAGGTGTTATTTTTAACATGGAAAATTTAGGGTGATTTTGGTCCCTTTGTAAGTGCATTCTTTTGAACTCCCTGAGTACTGTACATTCCTTTTCTACAGTGAATTCTGACTAGAAGATGCTGAATAAAGTGGTTTTGCATTGCTGCATATAAAGTAAAGTCTATTGCTTAAAATGAAACACAGAAGCATAAGATTTTACAAAATATGCAGCTCATGTTTCAGCATCTGAACAACCTGTGAACCTTCAGCTTCCCCAAATCACTCCTTTGGGTTCTAGAAGTGGCTACTTTATATCCACAAAGATAGTCAAAATGCAGTTACTGTTATTACCTATGTCTTGGCAGATAATTCTTACCAATCTGCTGTCATTTATACCTGCAAGTTAACACAATGGAATAGTCAAAGCCCTCTTGGACCAGCCATCTCTATTCAGGCACTGCAAGGTCAGTAGCCATAGTTGTGTAGGTTTTTATAAAATTAACAGAAATTATACTGACAAACCAATCATCTAATTCCATATTCTCAAAACATAGTAGTTCTTAACAGTTAATAATTAAATAATAATAATGAAAATATGATACCACTTCAATATGAGTACTCATATTGAAGTGTAAGTATAAGCAAAGTATTGACAATAAACTGTAGCATATCCAGTATCCAGTTCCAAAAGTAACTGTGGGTTGCAGCAGTGCTGAGCATTTGCTTATTGATGTTTTCTATTTTAACAAAAAAAGAAAACCGGGCAGCACATTGAAACCAAAAAGAAACTCAGGTAAAATGAGTTTACTTCTTAAAAAATAATTTATAAAATAACAAATAACCAACAGTTCATTATGTAGCAACAATATAAAGATTTTAAGGTTACTGAATCAATCAGTAGATACTAAAGAGAAGATACTTTGATACCAAATGAGGCTTCCAGTTTTACTTAAGAACCTTGAATTATTTAGCTCATGAAAGAATACCTTAAATTCAACAGATATAACTGAATTTGTGCACTAGTTAAAATATAATATTGCAACTGCACATAAAAAGATGCATTTATATACAGTTTTTACAGTGTATGCACATGTGTGTATACATTTTTTTTACTCACCAACAAACACAACACAGACAATAGAAGGCAGCATAGAAACAGTGTTTTGAATATAAAAATGATTTGTTTTCAATTTAGTAGAAAATGTGTAATTTGCATTTTGGCAGACTTACTGGTACAACTATACAAAACCAGGAAAAGGGTCATGCAAAAGGGTTAAAATTCCTCTTCAAAGTAAATAACGGGAAAAAAAAAACAAAAACAAACCGCATGGTAGATTTGAGAGTACTTTGCAGTTAATGGGAAAAGCATTTAAAAGACAACATAAAATACAGAAATGGTTGGGTTTTGTTACTTTATACCTGGTTGTACCCAAGTACAGGTTGAGCTGTAAAAAAACAAAAGCAACAAAGCTTTCACAAGGTCAGACCAACTATCACCTTTTCTAATAAACTGGATAAGTACACTCCCCGTACATCCTGTTTCTCTTGAGCATTTAGGTGTTCTTCTTATACCCAAGGAAATGTCTCTGCAGGAATTCAACTGGCTTGTAATTTTTTTCAACAAATTAGTGTAGCTCTTTTGTATTTGATTGGGTTGTTAATTCTGTTTTAGCTGCAACGTCTAACGTGCTCCAAAACATACTCAGGAAAGTGCAGGCTGCAGACCTGTAAGCCATCTAGCTTGCATGGCATCCTTGGATATTCATCTTCTTTCCATTTGTTTTCCTCTGGATCAAAAGTGAGAATCGAATCACTGTAATGACCATTGTAACAAAGGCCTCCAAGAACCATTATCTGTTTGTCCAGAACAGCTACACCGTGACCACTCCTACCTATTGGCATAGATGCCAATATAGTCCATTGATCGGTATCGGGGTCATAAACCTCTGTAGATGGACATCCTTGAGATTCAAAGGAGGCTCTCAGGATCACACAGACACCACCAAAGACATAAAGCTTACCATTATAAGAAATCATTTTGTGAAAGCATCTTGCATAATTCATTTTGCATTTGTTCTCCCAACAGTTAGTGACCACTTGAGTTCTCCGTGTTCGCTGCTCTACTGTCCCCTCTTTACTGGGATCAAACACGCACACTTGCTTAGAAGTTGAAGATGATGTAATTCCACCAGTGATATACAACTTGTTACCAAGCACAGTCCCTTCATGTCCGTACTTATTGACTGGATAGGGATCCACAAATTCCCATTTATCTTCAGTAATATCATACCGTTCAGTTGAGTAAAACGTTTCATCCCTGGTTCTCCCAGCCACTGCATAAACATACCTGCCAATCACTCCAACAGCAAACTCAGAGCGTGGCACAGACATGTCTGCCATTCGTAACCAAGTGTTCTGTCTTGGGTCATATCTAAACACTTTGGATGAAGCATGGAACTCACCATCTGGCCCCAGTTCTTCCCCACCTAATAAGAACACGAAGTTATTTACAATGGCAAGGCAGTCTGGTCGCAAAGGTACTTGAGGACCCTCTAGTTCCCACCACACCCTCGGTTTGTGCAAGAGAAGAATTTTACTGTTTACCATACTGTGTCCTATCATTCCTCTAAATACTGCAGTCTGGGGTTTGGCAGAACGAATTTTGTTCGATTTCATTTCCATCAAAGGCTGTTGGTGAACGCTATGAAAGTAATTCATGGCTTGGTCAACCTCATGTCGCAGCTGCCGGGAGTATCGATAAAACTCTGATGTTTTTACCTATGAATACATTTAAAAGATATTAAAATTCTGACCAAGAGAAACAATCCAGAAAACCTAAATCACTATGTGTCATTAGAAGATTATTTTACTTTGTTTCATTCAGGCAATCTTGAGAGCAATTGCATTTATGCATGAAGATTTAAACAGATGTATTGTTATCCAAAATCCAGAAGGCAATTTTATGATTAAGAGCAGTGACTAACATTTTCAGCAGAATAATCATATGCAGAATTTATGCTGGAATTAGACACAACTGAAATCCCCAAGCTTAAAAATCATTATTCCTTCTCCTGAAAAAAAGCTTCTGTTCATCTTCTACTTAACCCATAAAGTACCCAAATTAAAAATTCCATCATTCCCTGGGTTTCAAAGACAATCTACACACATATTATTTGTATAGTTACACCTGCACCTTAGTGAAGTTACCAAGGTCTACTCTAGTCTCTTATTTTTCTGAATTCTCACAAATGAAGCCTGAGCCCTCAAAGGCTAGGCTCTGCTCACAGGGCTGTTTAATTGCAATGGGGTGGAAGGGAAGATACCCAACCACCTCCCTTCAGAATCTGTGCTTGCACCAACCACTCATCACGATGACGACCTTACAGTTTCCCCTCTGTGAGTCTCCACATGTTAACACATGCCTTTCAGAAGGAAACATCTCCACCTATAATCCTGTGGTTGTGCATTTCTTTGGCAAATTGCAGAGGCAAGTTTGAACTTCCACTTCCCATGAGAGAGTTACAACCCAAGAGCCATCCCTGCTCACTTTTTTTGGAGTTATAAGCACAGGGGAAAAATAAGGATTCCTTTCTGGGACCCTTCCTACTGTCTAGCCAATTTAAGTGCCCGAGGCTGGTCCTGAGAACATCCCAAAACACATCCCTGTCTTGAACATTTTAATTAATCTAGCTCAAGGCAGTCCTCAGCTCACCGTGGGAATCTCTTCAGATGCCTCACTCTTCCTGTACAGTCTGGTGTAACACAGCATTCTGAATCACACTTCTAAAACAAATAAAAACCTGCTAGATGTTGCCAAATCCACAAATCCTCCATCAGATTTGAGCCTAAATCCCAGTTTCACATAAAATTGGATTGCTTTCAAACAGTCTGAAAGCCTTTAGTACCTACCAGCTCTAAATAAGAAGCAATGCTCTAAAAAAATCTGAGGTCACACTGAAATTTCAAGTGATCACAAGGTAACACCAGGAGCTACTATTTTTAAGTATCTTACCCCACCTCCTCCCATCCTCTGTCCCAAAGAACAAATGCCTCAGTGGTGGTGGTATGAATTTTAACATATAAGGAAAGCAATTTGGAAATTAATGTTCTTTATACCTTGTGAATAAAGTAGCTGCTTGTTCCATAAACACATACCATTAAATTTTTGTTAGCCATCTGTTAATCATTTCTTCCTTGTGTAGTAATTAAGACATTCTGCTGTCAAAGAATGATTTTTTTAAAAAAAATCTTTTGAACTGTTATTATTGAACACATTTTGCACTGTTTTTGAGACAGTTTGAAACACAGTTTAAAAAAACCACAGTTTTAAAAAAAAGCAAATATTAACCTACTATTATAAAGCAATGTATAGCTCAAGAGTGACAGTGACTTGATGTTTTTATTTACACTTTTTCTTTCCTCCACTTTAATTCTGGCAAATTCAACTCATCTTTGTTTGAAAAAAAGGAAGATGGTCACATGCAGACCAAATATATTATTCTTGCAGCAATGTCCATCTTCTTTCTACTGTTTTTACTAGAAGTGATTTTGGAGCAAAAAGGTTTACTCAGGCATGGTATTTACAAAAAACCCACAGTAAGCCCAACTCTTCTGGGAACAACAGCTCTATTTTCTCGTTGCAAATAAAGAATGTATCATACACAGACAGATCTGCTCATATGGTATTTGTTAGAATAAACCATATACCTTGCCTGCCTGAAAAGACTGAACATAAATTACAGACAATATGTTGGCACAGAGAACACAGCACAGCACAGAAAAATGGTAACATATAAAGGTTACAAAACATGAAAAAGGAAGGTAAAATAACAAAGAATCATGGCTGCGCTAATTTAGCCTTAAAAGGAACTTTTAAATTCTAAACCAGCAAGACTAGTTCAGGTATTCTCAAACTGGAACTATCTTATTTGGAATTAAATAAAAATATAAATTATCTTTGTTCCACTTACATGCAGTTCAGGTTTTCTTGGACAATTATGGAAGACAATGGGATCAACATGCTTACAGTGTAAAGCATACCAGTAAAGCCTGTCAGAGATGGAAAATGTTTTTCTTTCTCCCTCAACATTTACAACTCTGTTATTAGATCTAGAAATTGGAATGCCAGCCAGAAATTGGAATTGAAATAAGCCTACAACCTCATCACTCTACTCCTTAAATCTCACCTCATGAGAGCACGCCAAAGGAAACAAGGAGTATCTCTCATTGCAGAGAAGGACCCTCAAGACCAGGGAATCAATCTATTAATTTACTATTGCTTATCTTGACAAAGGCACTCATGTCAAAGCAAAGCCTCAAGCTCTTACCTTAAATGAAAAAGACATTAAGGAGCAAATGCAACCCCCAGTTATTAACACCCCTCTGTGACTGAAGTTCAAGGGGAAGCTTCGACAAGCACATGTTTGAAGAGCTGAACATGCACAAATGCAAGCACAAGCAATTCTTAAAATATGCAGAAAAAAAATCCCAAGAAACAAGAGTGATCAACTACCTCACGTCTGGTAAGAAAAGGTAATTGACGCATTCCTAGACTTGGCTGTCAAGGAAAAATATCCCTGTTTTTAGCCATCCACCTTTCACCAACATAACCTCTGCCATACAGGAGCAGTACCTCTGCTGAGTCTCAAATGATGGTCTAAGAAGAATGTTAGGATATGCATACAGGAAAGTACAGACTGCTCACACTTGCTTGATGCAAATGAAAACAAAGCAAATGTAGGTCATTTGGCCCACTTTCAGTCACACATTATGAAATGTTCCAGAACTATTTGAAAGCCCTGTTCAGCCCCTAGTAAGAAAAACCCCCTGCCTACACTTTGAAATAATTTTACAATAATTTTCATTACTTGTGTATATAATAAAAAAAGAGAAGCATTAAAATTTAGGTAGTTTGGTATTTAAAACAACTGTAAGTTGTGAATGTCGGCAGATGAAAGCCCGTGGCCTTTTGCAGGAATTTCTATCTGACACCCAAAACATGCAGAAAGAAAGCTCTCAGCTTTCAAAAATAGGCTCTGCCACTACCTGTAAGCAGCAACAAGAAGTTGATCAGCAAGTATCAAAATGCTTATCAACAGACCATTTTTCCTGTTAAGTTCAAATGGAGAAGCTCTGGAAGGAATGTGTCCATAATTACCAACACTCAAACAGAACACACGGATTTCGGCAAAACAGATGGAAATGTACAGCAATTGTCACAAACCCTGAAGTAAAACAAATGTGCATTCCTAAAGAGTACATCACCAACTCTGAATTGATAAAAATACATAAATGCTTCAAAGCATTTTTGAAGTTTTTCTTTAAACTGTTCTGTTATTTTGCTGAAGGGTCTCAAAGGCATTTTAAGTTGGACTTCCTTATCAACCCCAGACATACTGTCAAAAAAGGAATTTAATCCAAGTGCTAAAGCTTTGCTCATGTGATTTTTTTACAGTCTCTACATTCTTTCCAAATCTTTCTTCAATTTTCTGGAGAAAACCTTCTTAAAGAGGTTATGCTAGGACACAGCCTAATGTAAGAGTTTCCTCAAGATCTCCAGAGATGGAGAATGGGAACTGTCTCAACATATGAACTACCAATGGTTCACAGTCAGACTTTCAGCAACACAGACTGGGAACAGCATAAACAAAATCAAATGTGTTATTCCATAATAAAAGATGTAAAAATAATTTAAACATCCACCCCCTCTACTCACCCCCTAAGGCATCCCTCCAGTCACAGTAAATTTGAACTTTTTCTCTTCTCAATTTTAAATCAGTGAAACACGCCATAAAAAAGTGCTGGCTTTCCAAATTAATGCAGTGATTAATCATTGCCTATTTTTCTGCTGTACTGAATGCATGCTTTTCTAGTTGTAGCAGCTGTGGAAGTCTCTGAATCTTCCATTTATATTATATGAAGAATTAAAACAAAAAATTAAGCCATTAATTTCTAATTTGAAAAGTTATCCCCACAAAAGATGAGCTCTGTCCCACCTTATGTCCATCAACTTTCCCACTCCCCCAAAAAAATTATGCTAATGAATAAGCTGCAGAAAGTGCAATAAAATGCAAGGTAAATGTTCTGTAACACGTTTTACTTCAGTATATAGCCTTTAAAAAAAAATTCCTCATACAACCATTTACAGCTACTGCTCTATTTGTATTCTTGTTCCTTAGGTCTATAAGGAAAAGCTTTCAAAACCAGAAAGAAAGGCTTCTTTTGATCTGCCCAAACTAAACACCTATTTTCTGTGCACCTGGTAACTAAATATTAGTAAGCCATTATATGGGGTGGATACTAACTTGCTTTCTTCTGTAGAACTGGTAAGAAAAATCCCAAAGACAAACAAAAACAAAAGCACAGAAAAATCTCAATGGCTCATGTCACTTTAACATCTCTAGTCATGTAAACAGAGAACTGTTTTAAGGATTCTAACTTAATGTGTTTTCTAAGCCTGCCAACTCTGAATGTGTGATGCAACTCAAACTCAGCTACTAGGAGTACAGAAGCAATGCTCCACCTTTCCAATGAACAGAGATGGCATCTGTATCAAAAAACTTCTGAAGACCAAATTCTTACTCAAAAAACCCCCACCAAACTTATTTTACTAGAGATTAACCTGAAACAAAACTAAAGATCCATCCACTAACAAGGATCCTTATTATTTTCACATCTACTTATCTCTAGCCATATTCTAATCAAAATTATAAGCTGGTATGAGAACTTCTCAGTACCAGTGAAGGACTATTCTGCAAGAATAAAAATCACTTAAAGTGTTTTCAGCCAAACCATAGGAAGGCACAGCCTCTGTGCAGCAAGGACAATGCCCTTAAATCGATTACTCAGCTGTTCTTTTTTAGAAACTGGAAAGAGAAATTGTCAAAGTCAAGCTGGAGTCTAACTCAATCTAATCTCTCAAATCAGAGTGGAGTCAACAATCCATATGCAACAATTAAGAAGCTCAGCACGTAATAAATGCTGCTAGCAAATCTATTCAAATCAACAGTAACCTTAACACCCAACACCCAAAAATATTAAGCACAGCACCTATTTACAGTAAGAGGGACACCTAACTCACCCACACTTCTTCTTCTATGCTTCAGCAAACAAAATTGTGTAAGTAGATACATATGTACTACTAGATATGGAGGTAAATGGGAAAAAAAAGAAATTCAACACATTTATGAAAGGTAAAGTCACAGTAACATAAAATTACAATGACATCCTCTCAAAAATATTATTTTCTAGGAACAGGACAGCAGATATTCAAAGATAATGTGCTATTCATCCTACCTCTACAGCAGAAGCTGATGAACCCAGTGATTAGTAAATTTTTGATTTAAGCTGGCAATTAATAAATCAGCATGGGCTAGTCATAACAAACATTACAGACTGGACATAAAAAACCCCCAGGTTTTAAGAACAGAGATTTTGAAACAACATATCAATCTGAGTAGTACACAGAAACTAAATGGAGGTTAAACAGTATATTTCAGGGAAATCATGATATGGTTGCCTCCAGTAACACGGAGATTAACTCAGTGATCCAGGTGAAATTTCTATCTCCAAACTTCCTCAAAACTCACAGAGCCATGGATATGTTTCATAAAAAAGGAAAGCACAACATGGATGGTGAAACTTGTGCTTTTCCCCAAATACTTTGCCTTTACTTTCTAACTATTCCCTAAATCCTTCCATAGATTTATCTTTCCATTTTCTCCCATACATCTGCATGTACTTTAAGGGCTGAGGAACAAAAGGAGTACCTACTCATAGTTCAGAAGCCATTTTTCCAGGAGTTTGCAGTAAGCAAACACGCTGTACCTTCACTTGTGCACTCTAAATGCACATCAGCCTCCAGGTATTAATCTAGACTCACTGATTTAATTTTTAAACTGTACACCTCTCTAAAAAATGATGTAAGGAACAGAATGGCTTAAGAGGACAAAAGTATCCTTACTATGACTTGCAAAGTTAAGTTATGTAAGTTATTTGTATCCTACAGTGACAGCATTTGAGAAATGTGTATTAAAAAAATTACACAAAAGTACATGACAAGCTGGCCAGTGTATAGCAAATACAGAGTTTGGTGAACTGGAAGAGTCAACCTCAGACTGTATTTGGTACACTCATGCATTCAGTATGTGCTGGCTTCAGGAAAAGGGTGGATTCTGTTTGTGGATCTCCAAAAAAGGGAGTTCTACCACTGTTTCCCCATTTTACACAGAGAAGAAAGAGGCTTTCCCAGAGTTACTGCCAGAACAGTGAACAGACATGCTCTTTTATTAAAAAAATAAAGTGTTCTATATTCTGATGTTGGCTCCAACTGCAATTGTCCTTTGTCACTTGTCCTGCTGGATAACTTAATACTCTCTAGCCAGGGTAGAACACAAATGCATTCCTAGCTGCAGTAACAAATGACATAATTAGCTCTGCTTCCCTCTGCTCAGCTGTCTCACTCCCTAAGCTGCACTGGCTTTTCTCTGCTCCCACATACAATTAACAGAAAGGGTATTACCAGATAAAGCTTTTACATGGAGGTACATAATCTGGCATGCTGAAAACTTCCCTCCTGAACTTGTACCTATTGGGCCATTTGGTAGCTGTCAAGATAAAACATGAGAAGCACTGTATGCAGGATTTATACCAAGGATATCAAAACCAACTCCAGAAGTTTTACCGAAATATAATGCTGAAGACCAACGTACTCTTCCACTTGCACTTACAGAAATTTAACTGAAGACAGCTTGATGCTTGAGCTTGCATCCCCAAAACTCATACAGCTGAAGCAGACTCACACAAATCCTGCCTTATTAGATTAACCTCAAAAAATATGTTGTGAATTCTGAAGGTTTTATTACTGAAGGGCTTAAATGACGTAATAATATGGTAGAAATGCTATTTAAAACAAGACACTACACAGTATCTTGCAGAATTCAGCTCTTACTAGTTAAAAATGTTTTAACCCAATATAAACATTAGTGTTCTAAAATATGTTTAAGTATTTATTTTGTTTATGCTTATTGTCCAATATAGAATCATAAATATATTTTATGTATTACTACTTCCTATACTCAGTTCACACACACAGAAAAAAAACCAAAATATAAAAATTCACTAGTCTGAAGTAATTAATAGCTCTTATAACCTGAAATGCAAGAAAATATAAGAATTACTGCTTGGATGGTCCAGTGGCCCTTAAAACCACCAAAACCAATACAACCTTGTCTCTATATTCACTAGATAAAATATATGGGAGATTAATTTGTAAGAAGCACAAATGAGCTCTGAACTCCTATTAATTTGCTGACAGGTGAAAAATACAGAAGGTGCAGTTGTATCTTATAACACAAAATTAACATTGTTAAAACAGCACAGATCAAGTAATTCCTAACCTGAACATTGTTGCTGGTCTGTAAGAGAACTGCTTACAAAGTATTGTAATCCTCTACTGTTAACAAATATTCAGAGATTCTCAAGAACTAGAAAATAATTTTTTGTCTGTTCTTCAACAGAAGAGTAGAAAAGGCAAGTTCTCTTTTAACTCTTTACTACATACAATGAAGGTTGAACTATAAGATGCCCTGTTACAGAGTCCTCTGATATTCAGAGTAAATCGTTACATGTGATACCATCAATAATTTCTGATTGTATTATGTCTTGTGTACAACCAAGTGTATGGGTAACTTTGCAGGATCAGGGCTCACTTCTAACTGCTGTGCAATAGCACAAGCACTGAAGATACAACAACAACAACACCCTGCAGATTTAAGAGCATATGCAACTTCTCATTTGTAAATAACCCTTCTCTGTACTTAAGCCACATAAGATCTACAGTCACTGTTTTGATTATATTGATAACAATCATCATAACATACACCCTACATATTATGTGCAAGCCTAAAGCCTCTGGAAAGCAAGGCTTTAAAGCCTGCAAAGCAAAGCCTGGAAAGCAAGAAGCAACTTGTGGAAAACAGTTAAGAACGTTTGAAATCAAACTAGATACAGGTGACCTTATCTCAAAAGGTCTTTTCAATATAAAGTCACATATAAGCATGTACTGCAAACATACCTGTTCTCCAGCCACTGCAGGTATTATTGTCTAATAACCAAAGACAACACTTCTAGATGTTTGCCTTCTATGCTTTCCTTTATTAGAAAAATGAACGCTATCATTTTGTTCCTTCTCACAGCTTCCAGAATCTTACCTAGTTAATGGCATGCTGCCCTAGCTAAATGATGAATCCTGCCTATTGCTTTTCAAATGCACCAACCTTCTCAAAAACACTGGATGGTGTCATCAAACAAAACCTGATGTTCTGAATGATGGTGTCCGTATGTCTCCAGCGTCTTCTATCATGGCGCAGCCAGGCCTGAACAGCTTCATACAGCTCTATCTCTGGAAACCTGCTCAGATGATCATTATCCAAGTATGACATGAGCTTCTCAAAGCTCAGATATGAAAGAAAGTCAGGTCTGGACATGAGTGGCACAAAATTCTCTAGCAGAAAGGAATCCAATTTTTCCCTGACTCCTTCGATGTTTACACCAAAATCATCCAGAAGTCTCATAATTTCTGCACAGTTTTCTAAGCAGATTTTAGCTAAGAGAAAAGAGCAGCAAAACTTTACCACCTCTATAAGCTGGACATACATGGCAGCCTGAAGGATTTCATGAACAGTGTTCATACTCAGTTCAATAGTTCCATAGTACATGAATTGGAGGACATGACTGAAGCCTGTAGCTGTCAGACCTTTCAAATGGATTTTGTCCTGATCTCGTTCTCGCATGTCTGCTGTGAACATAATCCTGAAGTAATCACTCTGGGTGGCAAGCAGTGCTTTATGGGCCTGAAATTGGTGGTCTTCAATGACAAGTGTGACATCAAGAAGCAATCCCTCCTCATACAGTGCTCTGAATCCTGCAGAGACACTGGTGTCATGGATGGAGGAGCTAAACCCTTCCACGTCCCCTGCCATGAATCACCTGGGGGGAAGAAAAAAAATAAATAAAAATAAAAATAAATCATAATTTCTAATAACATATTACAAGCCCTTCCTGATCAGATAAATCCTAACTGAGACTGCTTTAATTAGGACTTAGAAGGCTTCACCATTCTTTCTGTTTTCTCTCCAGCTGAAAAATCAACTTAGGAAATAACTTAAAACACAAACTTTAAATATTTCTCCCCAAACCAAATATTCTCATTTTAAAAACAAGGTAATGAACAAAAATAACTGTGCAATACTGCCAAAATGATTCCTTACTCCAAGTTAATTCATGTCATATAATGAACTAAAAACGTTGTCATGGTTTTTTTCCCCGCCCTCAGTCAATCTTTCTAAAGAATTTATCCCAGGGGAGCAATAAAACACCCACTCTTGGATATCAAAGGTCTCAAAAAGGAAGCCCAACTTCCTTAACTTCGGAAACAAGCTTCAGTAGATCTGTATGGTATAATCTTTAAAAAATTATTATGTTTTAAAATCTGTGTCAATTTACTCAAGTTATTTGTAGGAAAATGAACATTTTCACAGATACTATTTGAGATTGTGTGCTTCACTTCTGTAAAAACACAGTCTCATCATGCTTCCCCCCCCCATTTTTTACTACGTTAATTAATATTAAGTTATGAGATCTATGAAGTGCAAAATACTAAGGCAACAAGAAGAACTGACAAGAATAGGTCACAAAAAATAATATTCTGTATAGTGGGCTTAGTGAAGTTTAATTGCTCATTAAGCATTTGCAGATGTAGCAGGATCCTACCCTGGTAAAGTCAATTCAATAGTCAAAATGAAAACCTATTCAAAATCCAGACATTTCTCTAAATGTTGCTCAACTTCCTTGGGTTTAGGTAGGGTGAAGTTGCATAACACAGCTTGAACCAATTAACAATTCATCAAAGGACCACAGCACACTGCATTCTCCTTCTCTGTCACATTCCAGGATCTGAGTTCCTGCTGCCTACTTTGAGCCATTTCTGGGGTTGATTTGGCTTCTCCAGAAAGTCAATTCAACTCCTAAACATGACTAAAAAACAAACTAAAAGCAGGGAGGGACAGACAAAAGACACATGACACAAACATAACCACCCCCACTCCCCAGCACACACGAAACCTCAAAACTAGAAATCTTTCTGCTTCCCACTGAGCTGACCTCTGACTTGACACTGTGGGGTTTGGCACAAGAACCAACCTGATGCAGAGGGCAGGACACATACTTGTGCAGGAAGAGAGAGAAAGAGCAACAACTTCTTTATTTGGCATCCATTTACTATTAGAATTGGTTCAGCTACTTTTGTTCCACTTCACCCCACCTTAAATTACACTTCAACTTTCCCTCAGATATTTGTTACATTTAACTCTGAATTTTCTACAACAAATAAAGCTAATAATGTTTTTGTACTGGTAATCCACATGAAAAGCTAAATAATACCATTAGAAAATACCAATAATACATTAGAAAAACCTGCAGATTCTCAATGTCATAAAACTTCAGACAAGTATCTGGACCCAGAAGTGACTCTAGGCTGGCCTGTGCTTCACAGCCTCAGGGAGCAGTTACCACTTTCCCCCACTTCCTCAAGCACCACACTCTGGCTGCTGCCATTGTAACAGGAATGCATTTTATTAGACTCATCAATGGTTAAGTACAGCCTCTCCTTCACTCCTCAGCACACATCCTGGAACACCAAACTGGAGATACCCTTTGTCTATGCAAAACCAAACTGGGGAGTGGGTGTTTGTAGCCACACCTCATGGAATTAGCACCACTCCCACACTGTTGAAGCCTGATGATGGGTTCTGTGCACAACTAAAGTCAGTGCTGGGAGTGTTCATTACAATTAAGGCCTTCTCAGAGAATTCAAATTCCTGAAAGTAAAAGCAGGAGCAAAAGAAAAAACAAAACAATCCAATCACTTTCTCACCAGTATCCATGATACCACCTTCCCTTCAACGTCACTGAAGACAAAGAAAAATGCCAACTGCTCTGAAACCTCGTATCATCAATCTCTTATTCCTCAACATCAAATGCCTACCAGAAAATAAAATTACCATCAGATATTTTTCTTACGTGTTGCCAATTCTTACACAAAAGCAGATGAGGAAGGAACCACTTCACTAATTCTTACCACCTCAAAAAGAAGCAACTAATTGAAGAGGAAGCAAAAAGCCTGACTTTACAGTATTTTGCTTTCTAACTGGATTTTTGATACCAAATAAAAAGGTAAGCACCAATATTAGCTTACTTCCTTCTTTCATCAGAGCACTTGTAACTTCTCTCCTCTCATCCCCAGTTCTCTGATGTTTAATAAGAGCTGAGCTCATACCTCAGTTCTTCCTGTTCAAGAGATTTAATGATCACTTGCCTTTAAATGGGCCACTCATTTTCATAAAACAGTGACTTAAAACAACTCTCACTGCTGTCTGAAATCAGCCAAGAGGTTCAGTGGTTGCAAGGACTCTCAGACAGTACAACTGTGTAAGTTACAGTGCTCCAGGAGACCAACTAAGACTTGGCTCAGCGTCAGATCCATGATCAGAGTTAAAATGGGAAAGGACAGTTGGAATTTGCAAATGTGAGAATGAGAACAGAACAACACAACAATGTATCAGGGGTGAAAAGGTAAAAAATGAAACAACATTCCCCAAGTGACAGAAACAATATATATTCATCTCAAAGTAATGGGATGTCCCATCACACAGGTAATCCTACTGAAGTGATTTCTTCAAAACAGTAGGTGCATTACTGTGTACCTGAACAGCAATGAAAAACCACAGCAGCAAGCTCCAAACACACAGCAGGATTTTAGCCCTTTCCCACAAACAAAAGGAGATAAATTAACTTGTGCACAGGATGGCCCGAAAAGAAAGGTCTCTTTCACTACCCTCAAAGAAGCAAAAAGGAAGAGTTGAAAGTGAAGTTAAGCAGAGACAATGTAGATGCATCTCCAGTGTTTTTAAGGATCAAAACAAGGAAATAATACTCAACACAAAAAAACCAAAACAAAACAAAACAAAAAAACACCCAAAACCAAAAAACAAACCACCCAAACCCCAAACAAACAAACCCCCAAACAAACAAAAACTACAAACAACACAAACAAACAAACAAAAATCCAGCTAGAACAGCACCAGAGAGTCCTGGGCAAGTGGCTCTAGGTGGCCCTGCAGGTGGCCCAGATGACCTCCAGAGGTCCCTTACAACCTCAACTAGTCTGTGAACCTGTGATTGTGTTGCTTTTGCACAGACACTGCAACAATGTGGGGATTTTTTTGCAACCTTCTTTTTAATTCTGATTAAACAGGAATAAGATGAATACACACACACACAAAAAAATCATGTATATGTTATTATCCTTTCAATTTAAAATCTAACAAGGCAGCAATCACTGAAATGTTGAGAAATAAAACCCACCTGTATTTAGGGAACACCCTTTAGGACTCCAATTTTTACATCTCCCTACAACTGGCTATTCCATAAAAAGTATTTAGAACACTGAGCCACAAATCTCCATAACAGTAAAGGGGTCAACATTTGGAAATTATTATTTCTGAATATTTTAAAAATGTGGGTGTTTAAGTCACTTAATCCGTCTTTTCACATTCCTGCTGATATTACTTTCAGTAAATCTGCAGTTTTCAACATCAACATATTTTTCCTCCTAAACAGCAGCGAGCATTTAATGGATTACTTAAGTTGACACAAAACCAGTAAGACTTCTCCTTACACCTTCTAAAGAAGCTTCAGAATTCTATGAATGAAAAGCAAAAGGACTACTTGTCTTCCTGCATTAAATAAAAGGAGTAAATATCCTTGTCTTGGCATAAAGCCATATGCATTATCAGTAGCTATTTTTTTCTTTAGAACAAAAAAATGTATTACCAGTGCAAATACACAAAGGGGTTAAAATAGTACACAAACTGGGAAAGTAGATAATTAAATGCATATTATGCTTAACTGGTAAAAATCTTCATTTCTAAAGCTAACATCCTCCGTCAAAAGCAAATAGCAATGTGGTAGTTTAAACATTAAAAAAAGCAGTACAAAATACTCTGAAACCAAGTAATTTTTCTAAAGCATAGCTATGCCATTCCTCCCACACACACACTTGCAACCTTTGATGTAATTCTAAGCACTATTCAAATGCTGCAGTTATTTCCCAGAGGACAATACATCACGATTTTTTTTTCATATTTTCAATAAAAATGGAAAACTCAGTTAGATTTTCTTCATGCATGCAAATCACAGCAGCGCACGTAATCCAAAAGAAGACATGGAGCCTGCAGTGGTCTATAGGAAAACTGGAACAAAAAATCCCAATGTATAAACAATGAAGGGGAGGTGGGGGGCAATGTACATTGACATTTGTTATTGTTCTGCACATATTAGAGCTGATCAGGGTAATGCAGCACAGGAAGTAAAATTCTGCTGAAAAGCTAAATGAGAAATACATTTAACCTTATTTGCTGTTCCTTACATTTCTTCCTCTTTTAGCACATAATGCATTAGATTCTACAGTGCTGTGACTGTAAAACCACTTACTTGGAACACTGATTTCTCATCTTTATTCTGCAGCTGTAATAAAAGTCAGAAAACCCTACTCCAGACTGCATTTTCTTGCTAAACAAGGAGAACCTTCTTTCCTCAGGGTGTCTAGGGCTCTTAGTCACAAGCAGAAGAAATGGAGTCTAAATGCACTGGCTACTGAGAAGTTATAGAATACTGGCTTTTGACTCATGCCCTCCTGGATTTAAAATCTCTCCAAAAGCAGTACTACCTGGAAAAGGGCCCTCTGAATATGTGTCTTTATGTAATATGTAATTATATGCATTTTCTAGGGATAGAAATTTATTGTTCTAGGAAAGTATTGACAATACCAAGCCTAGCATACCAGCCCAAAGGAAAATTTCTGCTTTGCTTCACTGTTGCTCCTTAGTAATTCATTTGGGATGCTGAGACAGAACCAACAAGATTTGATTTTTTTACTGATTATGGAGTAGTTGTTAATTTTACCTATCACATAGATATTCTAAGAAATTGCCTTTGTGGACAAGCTGAACAACAAATTTTCACCTAATAAAACACTATTATCTATGAGTTACACCATAAAGATATTGTAAAGATATAAAGATAAGACACACAGAACCATGCTTCGGTTACACTAAAATAGAGCTTAAAATGCAATAATCTCTTCCATCCACCAAATGCATGCATTTGAATGTAAATGCTAAAGCCATTATGCATGCTTTATTTGATGAGGTGCACAGCAAAAGCTGCCTAGAGCAGAATTCTTTGACCCTAGTTTTGTTAACAAGCTTTTCTGCAGGAAGAAGACATTTCTCCATAGTCAAATGTTACATGCACAGATGAAACTACAACACAAGTATTGGAACACACTAGCAAACACTCACAACTGCACACATGGCTGGAGGCTGGGCCTTGGAATGCAGTGTGCTGTATTGAGTAGGAATGCAACTATAACATACAGGTATAAATAATTTACACCCCAAATTAAACCTTTGTTTACATGGTTTCAAACTAAAACCATTAAATTTTGTTCACCATTTTTCATCATAATCCCCCACTAACAGCAACAGGAGTGATGTCACGTGGAACAGATCAATAACCAGTGGCTATCAAAACTTTCCATGGCTAAAACAATTGCAAACATAGGGAACAAAGAAATACATCCACTTTCCACGTGTTTGATCTAAAATCCTTTCTAACTAGTACACTAAATTCGGGAAACAATTTCTTTTGAACACAGTGGTATGTTCATGTTTAAGACTTCACCCAATCCATCCTAAGAATTCCAAAAGCACTGGATTACTTGAGTAGGGAGAGCTTAGGAGCTTACCAATGACTGTCAGTCAGAGGAACAGACTGCCAGAACTCCAGAAATTAAAACTTGGCTACTCCTGAAAGCTGCCCACACTCCATTCCTTAGGGACACAGAGCCGACCAGGACAGCTCCTCAGACAATCTGTGCCCATGTTGGTATCTGGGAGCAATCTGAATCAGCAACAGTGGCACTTTGTATCACTATGGTTGTGTGAAAAGCATGGGAACTAGTTACAACCAAACCTACTAAAACTCAGCATGGGTTGTGCCTCAGCTCAGTATGGTTCTTCACTCTAAGTGTGCAGTTACAGAACCTGTAACTGCACTTCACAGACACTAAAATAGCTTGAACCATCTGTCTAAAAGGTCACTGCATCACAACACCTGTACAGAAAAATCTGCTCCCAAACACAGAGCAAGCTCAGCTCAATGCTGCTCCAATTGCATTTACTGATACCAGAACAGGTGCCTTGCATAAAACAGTTGACACATCACAGAAATGAGAACTGACTTTAACTGGAAATACTTGTATTACTAATACCTAAAAGTTAAATTATGATAGTGTTGAAAACTACAGATTTGCCACTGCTCTCAAAGTAGACAGGACTACTCTATCCTGAATTATATCAGTCCTTACATATATATATATTTATGTCTTATACAATGATTGATTTTTCAAATGTAAGAAAAAGGTATGAATAAAGCATGGTTCTCTCACTGTGAAGATTTTTATTAAGAAAACTATAGTGTATTTTATACATAAAAGTAGCAAGCTAAGTATGTTAGTGACAAAAAATCCTATCTTTTCTGACTTACGACAAATTTTAGCATAAGATGGAAATGAGCTACAAGTAGTATTTAAACTATATTAGTAAAAAAATTTAAATCTAAATTAGGATTGCTAAACTACCCCCTCTATTAGTCTTTTTGTTATCTGTATCTTTATTGCTAACTTAGTAGGTACCCCTAGCATCTTCTGAGAAAATGACATTTATTGTGCCCTTTGTTCAAGATACACAGGTTTTGACCTAACTGCCAGAAGTCAAACTCACTTGTCAGAAACACAGAAATCTCAAACATACTTAATTTCTACACATATCCCCCAAACTGGCAGCTAGATGAATGAAAAAAGTTGATGTCTCCAGTGTGAGCTCAGTGGTTATGTACTGTGTTCTGCTTGCTGAAAGGCAAATCAACACGTGCAGATCCAAACCAGCCACAGGGTATAATTAAGGAAAGTGAAAGGAGATGAGTGTCAGTGGGAAAGTTTATAGGACATGTGGTAGAAATTAAACACATTTACTAGGTGATGGAAGGGAAAAGACAGGAAGTATGTTGGTGCATGGTATGCTCAGGGGATCTGAATGTGAACCGGGGCAATGGTGGTGCAAGAGCTGGGTTATTCTACAGGCAAGTTTATATAACAAGTGCACAGGAAGCTAGACTTCAGTAATTCTGTCCTTTTATCCAGTAGTAGCTTTAAGATTCTCCTATTCCTCCTCTAAATGGGAGGAAAAAAACCCAAATCCCCAACAATGAAAAGGCAAGAAAATTTTTAAGTGACGTTCCAGTATTCACCAAATAGATCAAAGCTCTAGTAGCAACCCTGGGTAGCTCTACCCGTTCAGATCACGGATACTTTTTTCACAATCAGCTACCATGGGGGGTGGGGGGGAATGGCCGTTTTCGGGGCAGGAACTCAGGATGACCTACTTCAGCCTGTCTGCTCGCCCGCTCAGCCCCGCTCCGCTCTGAGCGGGGCTCTCAGGCCGAGCTCCCCGGCAAGCGTGGCTGGCAGGCCCGGGGTCCGCGACGTGCGGCCGCAGGAACCCGAAGGGCCCGGCGGGGCTGCGGCCGCCCCGGACCCACCAGGCATTCGCTGCGCCCGCCCGGCGGGCCGTGCCCGATCCCGCTCCAGCCCGCCTGCTCCCCGCCTGCCACCCGCGGGCACCCGGCCCGCCGCCCCCCAGCCCGGGAAGGAGGGTCCCTGAGGGCCGGGAGGGCGCCCGGGCCGCCCTCGATGGGGCGGGCGGCGGCGGTGGCGGGAGGGCCCGAGGGATCCTTCACCCACCTCTCGGCAGCGGCGGCGCTGAGGACGCGGCTCCTCCCGCTGGAGCGGCGGAGAGGGGCCCTGGCTCCGTGTACCATACAGCCGGGGGCGGCGGAGGGAGGCGCCGGGGGGCTGCGGAGAGGGGCAATGGCTGAGGCGAAGCCGGGAGGAGGAGAAGGAGGCGGAGGAAGAAGGGGGGATCCTGGGCTCCCTCCTCCCCGCCGTCCGCGCTCGGGGGGGAGGTGGGAGGCGCCCCCGCCGCGCCGCCCGGGCACCGGCGCTCCCGGGCCGGGCCGGCCTCGCCCCGGGGGTCCCCGCCGCCCTCACGCTTGTTTACCTTCCGCGCTGCCCCGCGCGGCCGCGGGCGCCATGTTCCCCCGGCAGCACCGCGCCGGCCGTCACTTCCGCCGCACCTGCGGCCGCGGGCGGGCCCGGGGCACGGAACGGCTCCGGCAGCCCGGCACCGCCCCGGGCCGGCCCCGCTCGCCAGCCCCCGCCCCGGGCCGGCTCGGCCAGGCGCCGGAGCCCCGGCACGCCCCGAGGAGCGCGGCTGGAGAAAGCGACACCGAGGAGCATCATCTGCGTCCGGCCCGAGAGGACGCGCATCCACACGCGTCTGCTTTCGGAGGGTCGGTGCTGCGCTGCTCTCTCACACCCCGCTGCCTCAGGCTGCGGCCCGTTTCTCCGAGGCTACGGCAGCTCCCAATTTTCTCTGGCTGCTGCCCGGGGTAGCACTGCATCCCGCCCCAGGTTACAGCAAGCCCTGCTCGGTGCCGGCTGAGCTCTACCCCGGACAGCGGCCAGCCGCAGGTGCTGGGCTGATCCCCGCTGGCTGCTTTCCGCAGGCTGCCTTGCCAGCCGGCACGGGAACCGGGTCACCAGAGCCCCAAGGGTCAGGGCCGGCAGCCCCTGAGCAGCGAACAAACTGCACACAGGGAGCACAGGCCTGAATGGGGTGAGCAGGGCTCTGCCTTAGTACAAACATCACCCTTTACTTTCCCTATTTTGCCTAGCAAACTCTAATTCTATTATAAAAGATGAACTAACCTACTTGGACCTTTGGTTTACCACTACCACCCCCAAACCATTTGCTACCCTTCTACGTCGCTCACTGCTTTAAATAGCAGGCCACAGGCTGCCATCCTCTCCCTGTTTATTGCTGTTCCCGTCCCTGTCAAGGCCTATTTTCAGTCTCTCATTACCACCCCCTCCCCATTCTTGATTTATAAAACAAGTGTACCTTCTCTATAGCTGCCACCCCCAAACTGAATGTCTTTCCCACCTTTCACAGCTTCACACAATGAACCAACTATTCCATGCGGTGCTTCACAAAGACTTCCCAATGCTATTCCCACTCTATTCAAGTACTGCTCTCTCTGCTACAATCAACCTCCCATTCACTCTTTCATCCCAATGGCCAGACCTCTCTCGGCTTTCAACTCCTTACTATTCCATCTCATTCACTCATGCAGTAAATTTGCCCCATCTCCCCAGTCACGGTTTTAAAACCTGTTATTTGTGCATTTATGGTGAAAAAATGGCCTTTACAGACTGCTGCCAAGACAGCAGGTGCTCCTGCCACCTGTGTCTCAAAGGAGAGACATTCCCTCCCTTTTCCACAAGGTACATCTCCTGTTGCAGCAAGCATGTACTCACCCATATCTAATGCTTCAACAAAGAAAAATGAGCAGACACTAAGTTTCTCGTATACAGAAATGATACAACCAAAACTTCATGCATCCTTCTGCACCCCTCAGACTTTTGACTTTCATAGGTCAGCAAGGGTGGAAAAAGCTAAGCAAGACTTTCATGTTTTACCTGACTGTCATTTTGCTGTCTGCAGTTTGTGTCAAGCTGAGGCGCAAGATGATCTTCAGGTCATCTACACACTGTCACAGAAGAGGACCTCAAACCTAGCCACAAAACAAAACCACAACAGCTTTGACATTGAAAACATCTCAGCATTTCAAAGCATGAAAAAAACCCTCCCATCCCCTTCTCCTTCACGTTGAAAAATTTGCTTCTACCAAAAAACCAAAACATGTTAATAATGTCTCACTTCTAGTCTCCTAAATAAAATTAAGTAATTACAATTAGGCCTCTGACAATGACCACTGGTATCAACATTATCTTACTGAATACTAATTTAAATTGAGATTTGGGTTGACTCCTCTGATTTAGGCATCTGTACAAAGTCAGTGGCTAAGCAGTTACTGGCTTAAATGAGACTATTGCAACAAATGAAATTCTGGATATAGTTTTTTGAGCTATATTAATACATTAGTTAGGATTTCATTCTAATCTTTTTAAACTTTATTCATACATACATATACAATGCACATGTATTGACATATGACATAGTGTCAACTCATAGAAATGTTCTTACCTATTTTAGCTGGGGTTGTTCAGCCTGGATAAGAGAAGGCTCTAAGGAAACCTTATAGAAGCTTTCAGTGCTTAAAGGGGGTCCAAAAGAACGCTTGAAAATGGACTTTTCACAAGGGCACATAGTAACAGAACAAGGAGGAATGGCTTTAAACTGAAAGAGGGCAGGTTTAGATCAGGTGCTAGGAAGAAATTCTTTACTGTGAGGGTGGTGAGGCACTGGCACAGGCTGCCCAGAGAAGCTGTGGATGCCCCATCCCTGGAAGCTGGATGGGGCTCTGAGCAAGGTGGGATAGTGAAAGGTGTTTCTGCCCATGGCAGGAAGATTTGAACTCAATGATCTTTGAGGTCCCTTCCAACCTAAACCTATGATCCTACAATAATTAGACATTTGCAGACTTCAGACTTTTCTGGATTTTCTTTATACTACAAACATTTCCAAGTAAGTGAATCAAGATAGCAAGAGTACCTCAGAATACGTAAAATGTACAATCTCATTGTTAAAGTAGAAGCAACAGTTTGTGTATCTTTTTCATATTCCTGACAGGGTATTTGGCAAGAATTAAGTCCTTTTTAAAGGCTGTTTCAAATGTGACAAAACCTACTTCCATAATTTTACACTGCACTGTATTTGTTACATCATTTGAACAGCTAAGTAACTACAGAGTCCAGTATTTTCAGTTCATTTTCATAAAAGAGGGATTATACATGCATGAACATCAAGGCAACTACAACCAAGTATTGCATCATGTTCCCACTACACACTGTGCATCTCAGTTGTTTTTCCCAGAAGTGAGATGTTTAATACAAAATTGAAAACACCATGTGGCCAGATAAAAGAATAGATATCAAAATTTATTTTCCAGACCAATGTTGCAACCGTGATTGGGTTGCAAGACAAAATACATTTTGTCCTTGGCAACACCATCATAGATCCTGGAAGGTTTCTTACAAGGTGTTTCTGTTAATTTCTTCAGATCAAGGACACTGGCAATGTGTTTGCTCTAGGTATATCCAGCAGAACTCAGTGCTAGCTCTTGTATCAGGAAAGCATGGAAATAGTAGCATTTGTGAAAGTGGCAGGTTACAACCATTGTTAAACCAGGCATACCAGTTTCACACAGATTTCCATCATCACATTTTAATCACGTGGTTGTCTGCCCCAAACCTGCTTTTTTTGACCTGCAAAGGCAGGCAAAGTCTGAGAACAAGCATGTTTTCCAACAGACAAAGGCACTGTTGCTGGCTCAACACACACATATTTGAGGTGACTGGTTGTCTGCATTGAAACCTGTTTCCCTGACCGGAAATACTGTCAGCAACAGTTTGATTTCCCACAAGGATTGGGAGTTTGGCCTTTACTCTCCAGTGAACCTCTAAGCTGGCTCTCATCACTGGATTGGGGATTTTATTCAATTTTTAAAGCATTTATCTCATACCCAACTCTGGAAGCAGCAAGCGTTTGGTGGGATTTTTACCTGTTTCGTACAAAACGTTCAGGATGTTGGGGCAGCTCTCACATCCACATGGTCTGCCTAACGATAAGCGCTCAGTCTACAAAAGACAGTAACAAGAAAAAAAGGTTGAAATGATAAATATCTTATCATGCCGATGGCCAGCAGAGGCTGTAGCACATGTACGGTGACACGCTACGGGTCAAGCAGACACCGCGGCCGATGCGCTCATTTCAGTGCATACACGGACATCGTGATTCAGTCCCGCCCCCCGGTGCCTTTCTGCATCGCAGCCCAAATAAACCCGCACAGCAACAAACCCTGAGCACGGCACGAGCCTCCCGCCTTCGCTGTGTCTGTCACCGAGCCCGCTCCCCTTCCCGCAGCGCTGTTTCACACCCGCGCTGCACGGCACCGGCGCGGCCCGTGCTGGGCTCCCGGCGCTCTGTGGCGCGGTTTTCGGGGCATCCGTCCCGGCGGGCTCCCGCCACCGGCCGAGCTGCGCGCTCCCGCCCCGGGCTCTGCCCGCGCTCCCGCGCCCGTTACCCGCCCCGTGCACGTGCACGCGCACGCTCCCGCGCACGCTGCGCGGCCCCGCCGCAGGCGCCGGTTGCATCACCCGGCGTGAGGGCGACCGGGGGTCCTTTACAGGGCTGCCCGCTGGCGCGCCTGACTCGTGGCTGCCCCGCCGCGGGGCCGACGGCGGCTCCCCGGCGGTGATCGCGGGTTTTCCTTGAGCCCGGTGTCCGCTCGCGGGCCGGCCGGTGCCGCGCTGTGGGCCGGAGGCCGCGGGGCGGCAGCGGCGGTGCCGAGAGGAGCCGGCGGTCAGGCGGCCGCGCGGGACTCCTCACTTCCTACTCGGGCGAAGATGGCGGGGGACGAGGCGGGAGTGACTCTGGGGCAGCCGCACCTCAGCCGGCAGGATCTCGGCACCTTGGTAAGCGCCGCTCGCGGGGCGCTCAGGGGCGAGATCGGGCTCCTGGGGCTCGGCCGGGGCGCCCGGGGAGCGGAGGGGTCGGGCGGGCTGTTGTGGGCGGGTGGGTGGGGGTGCGGCCCGAGGGGCTCCGAGCCTTCTGCTGGGCCCCACCGCGGCCGGTGCGTTCCGAGGGGCGCAGGAGGCGGTGGCGCCTCGGGAGGCCCAGTTCAGCACGCTGGGGACAGGGGGACGCGGGCCGAGGGCAGAGCGGCGGCGCCGCAGGGAGCAGGTCCGGCTGCTCCTCGTGGGTGTGCTCGCCCGGGCGAGGCGCTTCGCCTCCCGAGCAGCGAGAGGCTCAGCGGCTCCTTGTCCCGTCGGTGTGGCTGAAGCTTTTATAGCTCGCTGGTGGGTGCAGTTTTCCTCGTGTAAGGTTTACCCTGTTCTATGGCATTGAGAATTTCCCTTTTCGAAGTAGAACCATAAATTTGAGCTGTTTTTCTCCAGCAAGCTCGAGGGGTTGGCTACCAGCCCTGTCTTGGTTGGTTCGCAAGATTTTCTGGAGTATTAACAAGTACCGAGAAATACCAGTTCTACCTACCACTGCAACTACCACTGCAACCAGTTGCAGTGGTCTCCTGCTGTGGCAGCCTTGTCTATTAAATGTCTCGCCTGGACTGCCTTACTTAGTACACTTACCTGCTAGTCTAAGTGCCTATGTAATGTGTATTTCAAATTCAAGTATATTATAATGTACGTAGTCAGAAACCCTGTCGCTGTGTCCCCAATGTTTAAACTGGAGCAGTTTATTTGTCCTTGCAGTAATAATGTTTGATGTTTCTTGGGCTTGAGCACAGGAATTCCCCTTTGTTATGACGAGTGTGTCAGTTATTTCCGATAACTTCTTTACTTCCTATCATTGCTGACCATGGCATTTCCTAGTCGGAAAAGGCACAGGTAGAGAGTAGCTGGAAGGTCAGCAGGAATTGTCTTTAAGGCCTGTTCTGCCGGCCCTTGAGTGCTTACGGCTGAGTAAAACTTCTTGCTGAGCAAGAGCCTTGTACCAGTCTTGAAAAAAACTCCACGCCTGCATGATGTGTGCAGCAGGAAGAATTCTCTTGGTGGCAGGAATTGCATCACGCTGAAATTCTGGTCGCCTGGCCGCATGGTGCCATCTGCAGGTCACATTCCCATCGCTGGGAAGTCATTTTAAATTTGACATACAAGAAATATAAATTTAATTGTGTGTCTTAGATGTTCAAAACTTGCTCTGTATTAAAAGTGAACATTTTATTCGTGTCATACTTGAGAACAGACTGAGTGAGCTTACGTTTTTACACAGATGTGATTGATCATTTTGCTCAGAACCTTCATGTAACACTGTAAACAGTATGTGATTTATGTTTGTATTATTTGTATCTTAAATTTTGTCCTACACCGAGGACTCTTCTGGCGTCATGAATCTTTGCTTGAGCTGAGTGGCTCATCCTTATGAATTCCATGCAGGATGGATATTAACTTTACAGAGGAACATTTCAGTGGATTTCAACACTTGTCCATTATTTGGACAAACAGCTTTTAAAAAACCTAAGCAACTCTTTCTGAATTGCTTCTTTATCTATATAGAGTGTATATGTGAGGTTTCTGTTTTGCCACTGGCTACCAGTAAGTTCACACAACAGACTATTTAGGACAGCAGAATTTTTGTCTGGTACCTAAAGCAGTAATAACCATATCTGAGGAAAAAATAGCCATTAAAAAGAATAAAAAGCCATGGTGTTAATGAAACCTCTGGATCCACTGACTCAAAAGTATTAGTTGTAATTACATGTTGGCTGTAATGGAACCTTACACCAATTAAACAACTGTTTATTGACAAAGCTTTGTTTTTAAAATATTAATGCTTTCATTGTAGACTGTTGAAAATGAGTTTATCTGTTGTGTGTGATTTAGGTTCAGGGCTAGGTAAGGTCTGGGGATGTTTTGTTAGAAGTGTCTTTTGAGGTTTCTTTTGTTTACTCCCATCTTTAGCACTTTGCAGCCAAGCCTGGTTTACAGCCAAGGTTTTGCATTGTAGCCTGTACTGGTTCACAAGCAGGACTTGGTTCACTTTTGGTCGTATTTCACACACTTAAAAGACTGGAATGCACATAATCTAACTGGATTTTGCTGAACAGAACTATCAGTCGATTTTCAAGTTCCAAAATGTTTAACTTTCTAAACTTTTATGTACAAGAGGAATGAATTCTAAAATCTTCCTTATACAGGATGTTACCAAGTTGACGCCTCTTTCACCAGAAGTCATCAGCAGACAAGCAACAATTAATATAGGTAAAAACAAACTTATAAAAAGGAGGGGGTGTGTTAAGGTGGCTCTTTTTGGCACTTGTGCAGTAGCAGAAGGTGCCTGTGTGGTAACTTTCAAGGAATTTGCACAGAAAAAGTTAGTTCTAAGGAAGTTTAGGAACAGTTTTTGTCAAGCTGCTTTGATTTGAGAAGCACGAATTTTACTTCAGGAACACTTTGTATGGCATGGGGAATAGTTGCTAAAGCAAAATTTGTTTTACGTTGAAATAAAGCATTGAAATGAGTTTCATTAAAATGCAAAGATCTGCCCATTGAGAGCAAAATTTCTGGTCTTGTTCATTTAAACCAAGAATAATTACAAATTCCATATGTACTTACATATATAAGTCCATATGGATTTACTGTCTGTGGAGAATTGGGGTAATTGTGTTTTGATTGTAGTGGAACGTTGCACAAAATTAAACTGTGGTTTATTGACAAAGATTTCCTTTAAAACACAGGTACAATTGGTCATGTAGCCCATGGAAAGTCGACAGTAGTCAAAGCTATATCTGGAGTTCATACTGTCAGATTTAAAAATGAACTGGAAAGAAATATCACAATCAAGCTGGGTTATGCTAATGCAAAGGTGAGTCATCAAGTGGTAAATGTAGCAGCTATGGTGCTAATATATTTCAAGGTGGATGTAAGCTTACAGGTCACTAACCCTTGAGGAATTAACCCTTTTTTCAATTTTAAAAAAACCACAGATTTACAAGCTGGATGACCCAAGCTGCTCTCGACCAGAGTGTTACCGATCCTGTGGAAGTAGCACCCCAGATGAGTTTCCTACAGATATTCCTGGCACCAAAGGGAACTTCAAACTAGTCAGGTAACTGCTTTAAATGACTGGAATAAATTGTGTTCACTTCCCTTTGTATGAAAACAGAGTTGAGCTGTGAGCTGAATGGGTTCTGGCAGACTACACGTTCTTAGGTGGGGCACCCCTGAGCTAAGGCACCGTGGTACAGCAGATCTGTGTCTGCTGTCTTCAGCTACTTACAGGACTTTGAAGTGAAATATTTCTGCTATTAATATAAGTACATTTTAAACCAGCCAGATTGAGAACTAATGTGGACCTCACAAACACATGTTTAAAATCCCTTTTGTAAAGATTATCTTTGTTAAATGTTTTCTTCCTAAGGGCAGAGTTTTCAAAAATTTTTAAATAAATGTATGAAAGCCTGATGTTTAATGTGAGATCAAGTCTCTCACTAGAGACCAAGTGTTCTTTATTTACTTGACTTCTGATAAAGTATAGCACGGTCTTTATGCAGTGGTTACATGGTTCTGCATAATGATGGCTCAAGTGAGAGTAGTCATGAAGACTGTTGGACAAGATTCTTAGTCCGTGTTTACACTAAAATACATGTGGGGCTGTAACCATGTGTCTTTCCTTTTCTCAGATTCTCAGCAGAGCACTTGTACTAAGATTAACTTCTGTTAGAGTAAGGCAGGCAGGCAGCCATTGTGAAACAACTGGTTAAAAGCTTAGCATTCTTTATCCTACTGGATACTTGCTTGTAGTAGACTTCTAACATCATCAGCAAAGCCCCAAATTAGTGCCTTGCTTTTTGATGGCCTGCCACTAAGAACAAGGATTCTTCACTAGAAAGGTTCAGGAAAGAATATAGTTCATCAGCTATCTTGGTCTGCACAATAAAATCATAAGGTTGGAAATGTAGCATCATGTCTGTAGACAAATCTTTGAAGTGCAGTTATAACGTAATTAAAGATGCATAATTTCCTAAAATTGAAGAATGGGAGATGCCTTTTAAAAGAGGTAAGAGAAATCCCATGGGTTGGGGTTGGGGTTAGTGGTGGTGGGTTGGGTTGATTCCAGGATTTTATCCTGGTGCATTTAACTCTAACCTAATTTATGAGTGAAATGGTGAAATATTAAAAAGGTACTTAATGTGGACATGTGGTATTAAATCTTAAAACTCAGAAAAAGTGTTCAGTAGCGTTTGCATTCTTTTAAAACTTTTTTGAAAAGACTATTTTAGGGATACTTTTAACTTCTGTGTCTGCCTAATCACTGACACAAATCAGTCAGAGGAATTGTTGATAATGGGCTTTTGGATTTCTCTTTCACCTTCTCCTACCACAGGCATGTCTCTTTTGTGGATTGCCCTGGCCACGATATTTTGATGGCTACCATGTTGAACGGTGCAGCAGTAATGGACGCAGCCTTACTGTTGATAGGTAACAATTGCTACCCAAAAGCAGAGCTCCATTCTGTAGTAGCATGAAACAACTTTTTGTGGGCTTTATAATCTCCTGAGATGTGGTGAGCAATTTAAACAAGTGAATGCTTCTGAGATGTGTTAAAGAAAATAAAGTGCTGCTACAATGGCAATGCACTCTGACAAGCTGGCTTGTTCTAAACACAGCTATCCATACTCACTAGTTTGGTAGCTGGCCCCATTGATAGAAGATAGGTAATATAAAAACCTTGTAGTAGTATGGTACTGTAAAATTTTTATCACTTTGCGGGAACAGATTAGCTGCATTTTAAGTGTCTCTGAAGGTTCAGCTTCCTTTAATATGCATGTAGTCTTTGTCATAGAGCAGAGTTCACAAACAGCAGTATAAACAGTAAACCCAGATAAATACAGAAAAAGTTTAAGTACAGGAGATTTAATGTAATCCAGACAACTTTTGTTCTGATTTGCAAGCAACAGAAAGTGAGTAAAACTGATTTTTCTATGTCTGTAGAACATTCTAGTGTTCTGTAGTGATTGTCTTACCTTGATAGGATATGTCAACAAAAGAAAAAACAGCTTCAGATATTGTAATTTAAAGTCTGAGAGAGATGAGGAGCTATCATTTCTTCTGCCTGATTATCTCTAGAAAGTGTGATAGACCAAACTTCAGGCAAGATTAGCAACCATAATGGCACATCAACCAACTCTGGCTTCTTAGCTGAAATCTAAACCATACTGATAATAGCCCTATTCACATACTTGATAGAATTATAACAGAGTTTGGCAATCTTGGTATTTTTATGACTTTACTGATAAGAAAATGTTAAAAGTATTTCTTGAAAGGTAATTTGTCTATTACGCTATAGTCAACACTGCGATATCTGAAGAGCTGAAGGATGGAGTAAGCCAAGTTAGGTGTTGTATCTTTGGATATTTTAGGTGGGTGTTCCTAGTGGGAGCAGGTAGAATGGGGGAACCTCTCTGGCAGCCTTTTCTCTGTCCTGCATTGTGTGGAGGCTAAAGCCAGCAGCTGTAGGGGAAAATAGGTGCTTATTGACTTGGTTGCTTCACATGTAGATTACTCAGAGACAACTGTCTTTTTTTAACATAGTGATGGTAGATGGAAGTAGATAGCCTACCTGTAGGAATTTTGTCTATCTTCATAGTTTCTATATTCCAGTCACTTCTCTTCTTTCAGCTGGTAATGAGTCATGCCCTCAACCTCAGACCTCAGAACATCTAGCTGCTATAGAAATCATGAAACTGAAGCACATTTTGATTCTACAGAATAAGATTGACTTGGTGAAAGAGAGCCAGGCTAAAGAACAGTATGAACAGATTCTTGCATTTGTACAAGGTAAGTTTTCAAGAGCAGAAGTCCAGTGTTGAGACATGGACATAGTGGTTTTCTGTATGTTCATAGAAAAGCTTCTCTTGGACAATGCTGGTATACATGGTTTGTTAATGTGAAAATTAAACCCTGGGGGTTGTGCTTCTCACCTGTTCCAGCCTGCTTGCACACAGTAGTGCTAGTAAAACTAACATGAATCGCTCTTACACAATAGCTTTCAGTGGGTTTGTGATTTCTTCCTGGAGTGCTGCTGTGGTAGAGATTTCACTGTGATTTGAGTGCAGTGCAGGAGAGAAGGAGGCTGTGCTTATTAGGGACACCTTGTCGGTTTAAATATTTTTTTTATTTATCTGATGACAGAAGATTGCTCTTTCATCTGTCTGTGTAAATCCAGTTTGGGCAGTGTTATCTTACTCTGTAAAGGTCTGCTCACCTTTTTATAGTGCTTTGAGTTTTATCTTTCCCAGGAGCTTCCCCTGTTTTCCTGTTTATCTGCAGTAGGTGGGGTACGTGACAAGATGCAGAGCCAGATTGTCACCATCAGAAGTTGCCAATGGGTCTTTTTTTTTTCCTTTTTTTTTTTTTTTTGAATTCATGATTGTCATCTTGCAGAAGCTGTTCAAAACTCTGTCAGAATAGCTTGATATGTATGTTTGAAGTTTGAAAAACTGGAGTTACATAATTAAAAGTAATGATGTCTAACAAACCTGGATTACTAAATGCATTCTTCTGTAAAACTAGGGTTTTTCTAAAATATGTATTTGTATTGCAAAGTTTGAAAAGCATAGATCATTAACAGGAAATTTAGTTTGTCATAATGAAATCTGACTGTAAAATTAACACTGCTGTGTCCAATACTGAGATACTGACCTCTCCTAGGAAATCTTAAAATATTTCTGATCACTATGTAGGAAGTGAATTCTCCCTTAGAGTGGAAGATTATCTTGCACACTTTCGGAATGCCTCAAAAAGTAGGTGTGGCTGATGTGAGCTAAAATGTTGAAGGGAAGGACAGATGCTCTTATGTTGCTTTGGGACATACGCACAGAACATGCCACAAAATTAATCCGTATTTTTAACAAGGACAGAACTCTTGGTCATATTAAGGCTTAATGTTGAACTTGGTTTTGTTTTAGGTACAGTTGCAGAAGGAGCTCCAATAATTCCAATCTCAGCACAGTTGAAGTACAACATTGAGGTGGTTTGTGAGTACATAGTGAAGAAAATCCCAGTCCCTTTGCGAGACTTCACATCTGAACCAAGGCTCATTGGTAGGTAAATGATCAGGCCTGGGTGTCTGTGGCCAAACATTATCTGAACGTGTCTACACTTAGAATAGCACATGCTGAGTGCCCTAAACAGAGGTGGACTTAAAAAGAGTATTTAGGATGCTCTTATTTTAAAACTTGCATGTTTTCTGAGAGCTGTATTGTTTGTTCACTGTTAATTGCTGTTGGTTTTGTGTATATTCTGTACATATGACAGCACTAAAATGCAATAAAAGTGAGAAATTTGTGTCTTAAAAACATCCCTGTAGTTGCTATGAATTTAGTTTTGATTTAACAAAATATTGGCAAACTGATGAATTTGATAATTATGTTATTTCCATGGAAATATTTTGGGTAGCTTGGTTAAATCTTTTGTGTTAATCTCCTGATTCTTAGTTATAATTGTCAAAGTTTCAGTTCTTGTCCAGCCTACTGTGAAATGCAGTTCCTACCAGGAATTAATTTGCTTGCCCTTTTTTTTTTCAAAGAATCCAAGAGTCCTACATTGCATAAGTGCATAAGAACTGACCATGTTACATCAAGGTTATAGTGTTCAACTATGAGTACATTAAAACAAAGTTCTGGTATTCACAATTAACATTGTGAATATTGAAGGGGTTTTGTAAAATAGTTGATCACTGCTTTCTTTTTCAGATCTGTAAGTTACTTTCTGCTTGCAGAAGTCTTATGAAACATTTATATGTATGAGCAGTTTAAATGGTTTTGAGAATAAAATTAACTAAAATTGCCTTTTGTTCCCAAGTTTACCTAAAACTTGGGAACAAAATATTGATTGTTCTGTTTTTGTAATATTCATAAACACATGTTTCCTTTCATAAGAACAGAGAAGCAGTCAAAGTTGCTAAAAAAAGACATTGTTTAAAAATCTTGACAGTAAATAGAAACCTGGTTATGATCTCTTCTTTTCAGTAATTAGATCTTTTGATGTCAACAAGCCTGGCTGTGAAGTTGATGACCTTAAGGGAGGTGTTGCTGGTGGCAGTATTCTAAAGGGTGTTTTAAAGGTAACCCTTTCTCTTTCTTGACTGAAATTTGTAATGACAATGAGTGAAGTTTTTCCATGCTTGCTAGAAAATGTATCTATATAATCGATTTTTTTAAAAAAATTTGAATACAGTCACATGGCACTTACCCTTTCTGTTTGTACTTCTTTCACTTTACGATTTCAAAATACCAAAACAAGAAGCACTGGTTTTAATTTGCTAGTAATGAAACAGATTTAATCCCTCACAAAAATGGATGGAACTATTTTTTTTTTCCTGTCCTACCACTTCCACTTGCTGAATTACTGTGGGGAATAGGAGAGCAAAAGAACTTTAAAAGCACCGTGGAAGTGTGTATGGGTTCTCACAGGTCCCACTTCCTCATTTAAGTGTTCTGTATATTTTGTTTTCTTTATTTCAGTTGCTTCCAGCAATAGACAGAAACTCTAAACACTTGCTTTGCTTTGAACATTGATATAGCTTGTACTTTCTCTGGTTTGCAGTGTATTGATGTCAATCAGTTACACTGATTGAATTAACTCAGTTTTTCTCAGTGTTGAAATATTTCTAAATTAAATACAGTGTTTAAAAATTAAACTGAAATTTAATTGTTGGAATTATTGCTGATAAAGATCCTTTGCTAAAGCAGTTTTATAAATTGTATTGAAAAGAAAATCAGTTGTTACCTTTGCTGTAAGTATTGTTGAATTTGCAGCAAAGGTGCAACAGAAATCCTACAAGATCTACAGTAGCCCAGAACCAAGGACTTGTATAAAAAATAGATCTTGGGATATGTGAGTCTTACCTGTGACCCATCAGCTTTGTGTTCCTGTGAAATAACCAGATAAACACTTCTTCACTTTGTCTTTAGGTGGGCCAGGAAATTGAGGTGCGGCCTGGTATTGTGTCCAAGGACAGTGAAGGCAAACTCATGTGCAAGCCAATCTTTTCCAAAATTGTGTCTCTCTTTGCTGAACACAATGATCTACAGTATGCTGCTCCAGGAGGCCTTATAGGTAAGAATAGTCTCTTATGAAGAGATTGATTTCTTTGTGCTTATTGGAAACACTTGGTTTTATTCAACAAAGAATGTCAGTGTAATTAACAAAAATACCATGAGCAATTTTTGATAATTCATATATGTAGAGAGAGACTGGGTTGGTAGTGAAAAATGGATATTGAAGAGTTCAATAATTTTCCTGACTGTCACTGGCCAGTGCAGATCAGCTTGCACTGTTAATTGTACCAGTTTTAACAGCAGAATATTTCTTCATCTGTTTAGACAGAGCTCACAGTTTTGCTGACATTCTGAAAGTGCTGTCCAGGTAATAGGGAATTCCCATACATCCTTTGTGTTTATAGATCACCTTCAAATATTTTAGCCCATAAAAATGGCAGCTACCTTTCAGTTACTCCTCCTGACTTCCCTTGTTGTGTTGTAGGTGTTGGCACTAAGATTGATCCCACTTTGTGCCGGGCTGACCGCATGGTGGGCCAAGTTCTTGGTGCAGTTGGGGCACTGCCAGAAATATTTACTGAGCTGGAAATTTCCTACTTCTTGCTCAGACGGCTCTTAGGAGTGCGCACTGAAGGAGACAAGAAAGCTGCAAAGGTCTGTGCCCCTTCTTTTGTTTTTCCCGATTTCACTTCCTGTGCTAATTTGCATTAATGAATATCTTTCTTGGATCATGTGTTGAAATTTTGTCTCAGTGTTGATATAAGCTTGTCTCAAAACTTACCTGCTTGTTGAATACTGGAGAATGGTTTTCAGAGGAGCAGAGATTCGTATCAGTAGTTTAAAGTAGCATAAAGTATTTATGTGTCATGTCAAGTATTTTTCTAAACATGCTTGTAGTTGTTTTCTTTTGCTATTGTCCTATTCATTTGTGCAATAATTAGTTTCACAGTGGTACTGATGTACTTCCTACTGACGTGCTTTTTGTAGGTTTTTTTCACTGAAGAATTTTTGAAAGTTTAAGTATTTTTGAAATACTCCGCTTGAAAAAAGCCCGAACTTGAGGCCCAGCACAAACTTGTATCATGTGTTACATTATATGTTTTACACAAATCAACTAAGAGATTATAATTCCCCTCTTAGCATAGAAATCTATAAACTGCTTCATGCAACAGTGATTGAAATGCTTCAGTGCTCTTTTGTCCTCTGAAATTATTTTTGGGTTTGTTTTTTTTTTTTTTTTTTATGTAGGCATAATGGAAATGAGAATACACCATCCTAGTAAATAACCTGTATAACATCACAGTTTGTAAAGATATCTCTGACTGTGCTTTTAAGACATTATATGAAATGATCAGTATAGTTTATAGGAAATTTTGATAAATCCCAAGAAAGTACTTCATACCAAGAACCTCAAAACTACATGTACAACATCTTTGTGTATCTGTCCTTTTGCATATAAAATTTCTATCTACTGACACTGCTGCCCATACTTTGTGTGTGTATATTTATAGTATTTCTCAGCTGTATCTTTTTTTGTGGCAAGAAGGTAGCAGAAGATACTTGGTACTGTCTGTGCTACTTGTTTTTTAGTACAAAAGCTTATATTTCAGAGTTCTGTATGTCTGTCTGCAGGTGCAAAAATTATCAAAGAATGAAGTTCTAATGGTAAACATAGGATCCTTGTCTACTGGAGGGAGAGTCAGTGCTGTAAAGGCTGATTTGGGGAAGATTGTGCTAACTAACCCTGTATGCACAGAAGTGGGAGAAAAAATTGCTCTGAGTCGAAGAGTTGAGAAACACTGGCGGTAAGTTGGTGCAAAGTTGGTAGAGTACTACATTGTTAACAAAAAAATGCATGGATCAGTTTTGTACTGGAATAGGTAAGTGTATGTCTGCTTTACAAATTCTTCTGGATTCTCCTGGCACATTGGTACTGTAGTTCTGAAATGCTTCATTTCATTGCTGTCCCTTTTTTTAACAAACATTATGATTGGAAGGTACCTGTTAGTTAACAGACAGGGGGACACCTGAGGTTTGTGTTTGTTGCCCAAACTGCCAAGCTGTAAATTGAGCTCAGCAGGGAGTCTTGGCAGAGGGGTTGGGAAATTCTCATCATGTTAAGCCAAATAGCCATCTTTATGCACACCTCAGTGTTTTCTTAATCTGTGGAGCTGCATGTGATTTCTGCAACCTGGAAGTAACAGCAGGGGACTAGAGGAGGGATGTTTGAGTGTTTTATGTAGTACAAGCACAGAGGAGGGAATAAAGTATCAACTGGATTGACCCATTCAAATTTCAAATACTAAATGTATTTTCAGACTGCACAGAAGCATCTGGAGGCTGAAAATAATGAACAGAATTAGGTGGTGATTCATTTTATCACAGTGCCAGACTCTCTTTAGATGATTACACATACTGTACCTGTCATGTGTTTCATAAGACTGGATTGATAAGAACATAAGAGTATTTGGATTTGTTGGCTCTGCACAGTCCTTGTAATATGAGAGAGTGCAGCCATTTTTACAAGAACTCTCTACTGTATGGAAAGGAAGCAAGCTTTAAATATCCATGGATACGTGTTTGTTTTTCAGATGACAAGAAAATGTAGACAGGAATTTAGTGCTTGCTGTCTCAGAGCAAGATGACAAATTAGGGAAGAGATTATTCTCTGAAAAAGAAACCCAAGGGAAAAGATAACATGTCTTGAACGGGAGGAAAAAAAAAGGCAGGACCCAAATTAAGTCAGGTAAAGCAGAAGGAAGAGGAGAAACTATATTAGAAATTATGGTTGGTTTTGGTTTTTTTTTCTTTTTTTAAGCTACAGACTTTTGCCTGTGCAAATTATAATGTGTCTTTTGTTGCTTCTGTAGATTCCTTCTCAGTTAAAAAACTTCACCAAATTTTGCCCAAAAGCCCACCTGTTTCTGGATTATGAGATGGGCAAATAGTGGCAGCCTGCTGTAAAGATAGTTATTGAAAAGTTGATTCCTATGCTGTATTAAAAAGATAAAGACAATGTAAGGAAACTGAAAATTGAGAAAAGGGAAAGAAGGCAAACTGGGAAAACCAGCATAATAAAATCTAATTGGAGTGAAGATAATATACAGTTGGTACTGTGAAAAGGAACTTGCAGCCTGAGACAATGGGGTACTGAAAATACAGAAGGAACTTCATAAAGCAAGACTAAAAAGAATATAAAATAAAATAATAAGGGAAAAGTAATATAAAATAAGAAAGAAATATACAGAGGCACAGAGAGAGGTTAAACAGCAAATGGGATACACCATTTGTGAATCAGTGAATTCAAAGATGGTCAAGTTATGACTTGTGGGTATGGTATTAAAAAGTGGGAAGTGCTGCTGTGATAAACTTCAGTTCCTTTTCTGGTGTCCCAAGACAGGCTCTGCTGCTTAGCAAGGTAAATTGAGATGCACATGTGATTTCTCAACAGAAATTGGAAAGGTTTTGAACACAGGCTTACTAATAATATGAAATACCTGCTGACTGTGGAAATGGATGTATTTTGAATTTCTTATTACAAGCATATTTTTTCTGAGGCAATAGTGGCCTATAAAAAAGGCCTTCATTTTCCTGAATATAAATAGCAGCACTTACCTGAGAGCTGTTAGCATCACAGGCTACCTGTTCATTGAGAGTTACAGCTGTTTGTAATCTTACTGAATGTTCATTTCTCTTTGAAAGTAATGCAACACTTCAGACACAGGTGAAAGACATCAAGCTGTGAATAGATTTACCATCCAACAGTACAACATAAGTTACAAGATTTTCAGATTTTCAGCTTCTGTTCAGGAGTACACCCTTGGCTGGTTACAAATGTCCTCTATCCTTTGCCCTTCTCTATTCTGTTTTTCCACTAAGCAGCTTTAGTTCTAGAGTGTTTTGGGTGGGAGACAAGTGTAGAAAATTCAAAATGTAAGAACTGAAAGCCTAAGAAGGACAGAAGAATGTTGGCTTATACAGGATATTTCTGACAACCATTAAAAGTAACATAAACCTTTTTTTTTTTTTCCAGTTTAATTGGTTGGGGTCAGATCAGAAGAGGAGTGACAATCAAGCCAACTGTTGATGATGACTGAAGAACAAAAGAGTGCTTCATTTTTAAAGATGAAGTGCCTATTTCTATTTTGGAGGGGGTGTATTTTCACAGTGGAATTGGAAGCTGTGCAAACAGCATCTTTGAGTTGTATGGCTGTCCTCATGCATTTTATTGAATTTTACCCTCTTACTAAAATATTAGTCACTATCACCATTAAAAGTGTAAAAGAATTGGCATAGAAGTGGGTTTCATTATCCACGTTTTAGTAGAAATTAATTGTACATGTCTCATGGTATGTCTAATTTATGTTACTTTGTATTTCAGACATATCTGTTCAGTATCAGGCAAACCAGCCCCAGTGTAACACAAAAACCATAAATCTGGTATTGAAATAAAATAACTGCTTATTTTCATTAATTCATACAGTTTTTCTGAGTAACAACAGACTGCAGTGATTGTTCAAGTACAAGAATTAAAAGCAAGCAACCAAACTCTTCTTGGAAGACTAGTACCTTTTCTGCACAATTTGTTTTGTTTAGACAACTGTTACCAACAAAAAAACTTTATTCCTTTGTTTCTGTGGTTCTGATTTTAGGATTCTAAAGTATTACACTTTGTAATTAGGATGGCAATATTGACTGACTTGAATTTGTCATTTCTGGTATTACTACATGTTTTCTTAAATCCCCAAAGAAAAACCACAAGTAAACTGGATCTGAACTGGCAGTACTGTTTTTGCCTATTTTAGTATGGATTTATGAAAAGAATGTGGCTAATTGGAATGTAGCTTTGTCATCATGAACTCTGTGGGGTGACCTGGGAGTTCTTTATACAGTAGGAGTAAACTACTTCAAAATTAATTTGAGTAAATATAAAATATTGGGAAGAGGCCATAGAAAGGAAAGATTTGGGTGGGAGCAGAGCAGTGGTGGTGGAACTGTGGATAGGATGAGGAAAAAAGATGTAAAACCACTTTTGTTTAGTTACTCTGAATCATAAGCCTCAGGACAAAACATAATGTAATAAACTTACTGTAGGGTGCTAATACTTTAATCCATTTAGATTTCACTTCTTCATTTGTACTAATATAAATAATTCTAGCTGGTTTATATCGTATTTAGCAAGTCATGCTACTTAACATATTTTGGTACAAAGTACTGTGTTTTCAAAGCTTGTTTTTGGTTTCATTCAGTATCTTCCAGGGCTTTCTAAAGGTAAATACAATTTCACACATCAAATTGGACTTTGATGAAACAGCTTGCATTTTGTTCCTGATTTTGCACTGTATTGTGTTCCCTTATTCTGTCTACATTCCTGTCCTCAGTTTTTCCATTTGTAAAGTACTACCTCACATGGTATTGAAAGTAAATACCTTAATTTTTGAAAAGTGCTTTTCCATTTTAAAAGCAAGAATCAGCTGTAGTTCTCTCTAACTCTCCAGGTACTTGACCAATCCACAATCTTAAATGTGTCTGTTTCAAGGATTGCATCATCCATGCTTTGGCACCTCCTTTCTGTAACTGAATTCTAGGAATTTGGATAAACTTAAGCCTTACCTAGTCTGGTGCCATGAGGGTGAGCATAAAAGAGAATGTAAGCTACAGCAGCGTGCTTGGATGGCACCAGCTCCAGGGTGAACTTTAGTGCAGGATCCTTTCTCAGTGTTCTGCACCTGTGGATCTGATGAAACACGTGAAAAAGCTTCTGAGAAACTAGTTAAGCATCCACAGACATTTTTAGACATTCAGGTATTTTGGAGATTGTGTTTCTTGATGTGCAGTTTAAAGAACACCAGTGCCATAATCTTCCCAAAGTTGTGCATCAACCTGCTTTCCCAGTGGCTCTTCCAGGCAGGGTGAGGCTCTCTCAAGCATCTCTTCTTTCTACACTGTGTTGTATGTCCTGTCACTCCAGGATGAGGGCCTGGGAGGCAGATCACATGCTGAGTTCTTTTTCTGCCACCAAAAATGTTAAATTTCCTCTAATGGAAAGCTTTGACTGCTGACATGAGTGATGAGTAATGGGATTTTGAGACTGCTGAATATATGGAATATGTCTGCAGCATTGGAGAGCCACATGTAAACAGTGTAAGTGCAAATACATTGTGTGCTGATGTGTGTACCACCCCCTCCTGTCACTGAACTGTGATGCTGAGATGTTGAATGACAAGAGAAAGCAATATCATGTACAGCTAAGGAAGTTAAAAATAATTTTGATTTTCTAGGCCAGGATGAAAATACTGACATGCATTGTGAGCTTTTCTCACTTTACCAAGGATTTGCTTCAGAGTAACTTTTAATTTTTTACCCTTTTTGGGTCATATTTAGCTACCTGAACAGTGCATTTGCATTTCAAATGGGTTGAGTACACAAATATGTAGATATCTGATACCTGTAGATATCAGTTGTACAAAGTTGAAGTGTTGTGTCAGTAGTTATTTCTGAGACTTCAGCGTGTATTTGGGAAATGCCATTTCCAGCCAAATACCAGATTTTATTCCGAAAGGGTGAAGAAAAAACTTTCAGTTAGCACCTTTGCTGATTTGGTCCTAGTCTACATGAAATCCAAAAACATTTTAAAAATATGGTTTTTATTGCATTCTTTTTGTAGCACTTTAAAAAGTGCTTCGTTGTAGCTCAGTGCTGCAGGAAGGGTTCCTGCTGGTTTTCCATGCTGAGTCATGTGGATGAGCCTCCAGCCTGCCTGCAGGAAAGGTTTCAGCTTCTGTCCCGGCCCCGTTTCCCATCAGTGCTCCTGCCAGTGTAAAGTCCCAGCTGGGCCACCCTGCCGTTCTGGGTCACTCCTTGCTGCCAGGCTGGGGTTAAACATTGATAAAGTTTCAAACGCCTCCCGACCCTCGAGCACCGCCCGGAGCCCCGAGTGCCGGCTCCAGCCGCCGCCCCCCCGGCCGTGGCACGGCCCATGGACAGCTACAACGTCCAGTTGCCTTTCACTGACATCACCAGACCCTGCGGACACCGCTCCTTATTAATCAGTTACTCCACTGACACAATTCTTTTGGCACAGTTGGCTTAATGGCTGATGTTCATTTACCATAGTGCTGAAATTACTAATGTGCTCTGGCTTTCTGTTGCTGCTTTTGTTTCTGTAAAGCTCATCGAATGTTCCACACATCTCCATCCCAGTCTATCCCAGTGGTGTAGTAAAAGTGCATGTTTCATACTTTGCCAGACTAAAAACGCAGCTAGAATAACCATTTTTACAGAAATTTTGGTTTATGGTGAATAACGTAGCAGCTGTAACAGTCAAAAACTGTGTAAGTGATACAAGTATGTAAATAAATTCTCCTTTCTTACCCTGAAAGGATTAAAAACCAAACAAGTCCCCTGACATGGGCACTATATATGCAATGAAGAATGAACAAATTAGCAAGAGAATTTTGTTACCAAGGAGCAGACATTTGGTTCAAGGAATTACCTCAAATATTTAAATAAATACAATTCTTCAATGTCTTTTATAAAACAAGGAACTAGAACACTGCTCAAACACAGATGAAAACTGTTGGAATATTTTAGTTGAAGTAATGTTAATATACGTAATATTTACTTGTGTTGAGGAAGGCTTCATTAAGAAATTGCAGGCTATGCATTTCTAAAACACCAACTTTTCAGTTTAAGCAGTTTCTTTCCAAAGTCTAGTATACTTTTTTGAATATTTCAGTATAGTTGGGGAAAAAAAAAAATCAAAATTCAACCAAGTCTCATGTTACACAATCCTAAGAATTCAAATGAATCACGGCACCAGCTCTTCTTTTTTGCCTCTGTTGTGGGCATTTGTAAAGAAATCCAACATACTAGACTGGATTCATTATGTTATTTAGAAATCCCCTTCCCCTGCCAAACAGTACACTTTTCTGTTTAGTTATTTTCATTTATTTGGTGTTCAATGAAGACCTGAAACGTGTTTTCTCCTGCAGATGTGCCTTAAGGTTCTCTGAACTCATTTCTGTTCCTGGTTTTGCTTAATCATCTATTTGATTAGGTAATCTATTATGTATCTCAAAAAACTTCTTTTGCAATATCATCCTAACTACCACGTAACAGAGTTAAGTCTCAGCTTTTGAAAGTTTTCATTAAAACGGCTTTTTTTTTTTACCTTGGTGACTAGCACCAAGGCATACAGAAATAGAATAAATTTTTGTACTTTTTCTTTGCTACAGCCAAAATGCTGTTGATAACAAAATTTAGCAACAATTATTTTTATTTCTTTAAATTGTCTCTCATTTATTGTGCTGGCAGTAACTGTGTAACAACTTAATCTTTTAAAAATCTAACATGGAGTCATACTTCACACCAGAAAGAGGTATGGGGGTGTAATTAGTCCTTCCACAGCAATCACAAGCATTCACATATTCTCCATATGGTTTTGTCTCCTTGCCTCCTGCCTCACTGTCTGTTAGCATGCATTAAACACACCGAGCCAGCAAACACTGGTGCAGCCCTGTAAACCATGCACCACTTGGGACCTTCAGGCACACAAATTGTCCTGTTAACACTGCTGGGACCATTGTGCACTTGAAGGTGAGCTAGTGCTTTAAGTGTTTCGGAAACTCTGATCTTAAACTTACTTCCATTTTTCTGAAAGCTTAATTCCTCCTTTAAATTCCTTGCTACTTCACACTGTTGCTGTTCTACCAACCTGTGTGTTCATGCTGGGAGTTTCTTTTTGCAGTTAAAACCTGACATTTTGTCTTTGAAAGCATTTTGAGCCTTGTGGGAAGGTGTCTGTTTTGGCACGTAACATCACAGGAAAGTAGACTCTTGGTATGTTCCAGAGCAACCAGGCTGCTTTATGGGCTGGAGAAGGCTGCTCCAGGGTAGAAGCTGATCACCAGCTCCCATCCATTCAAGGGGAGTGCAGTTAATGCAGCTACAGAAGAGTTTTGCTGGAAAGAGACCTAATAACGCAGCTTTGAACTGACGAACACTAAAAATCACTGTTGTCCCATTAAAGTCTCCCCAAAAAGAAGGTTGGTCCCTCAGTGTAATGGTTTGGTTTGTAATGTCCTGTTCTCTCGTTAAACGATTCACTAGAGGAACAGGGAGGGGCCGTTTCTATTTCAAAAGACGGTGCTTATACAGTCACCAAAGCAGATAACCCTCAAGGCCATCTATAACTCCATCAGTTGAGAAAAGGAACTCTTTACACTTCGAATCTTCTCTTTCTTTTTCAAGATCCATCAGTGCTGACTTCTAATAATGTATCAGGGTGAACATTTACCGGTCCTTTACCTTTCTTACATGTACTCACCAACAGCTCTGGGCTGCATCTTTGATTCATGGGCACATAATGCAAATGAAATGTGAGCTTACAGAATTACGGAGGAAATCACGGATTTTTTTTTTTACTTCTGCCCCCTTCCTCACCCTCAAAACCAATGAGAGATCAAACTGAGAGATGTTATTTGAAATCGTAGAATAAATAATTAACCATCCTACCTAATCAAAGATTCCTCTAAGCTTGCACAGCAGCTTATCAGGAAGCACTAGAAATAAAATTGCCTGTGAAAGTCTTCCTTTAACAACTAAGTACAACTAAGTATTAAGAAGTCTACTGAATATTTGTAAACCAAGACATGTCAGAGATTTTAATGCCGACAAATAACTCATCAGTTCTCCACAGGATGCAAGGGACTCCTGCTCAACACTCAACACAAGGACCACCCTGCTGTTTAAATGTACGATCTGAATTCAACTACCTTCTATTTAGCTTTTCAATTAAAAAAAGCAACAACAATTAAAAAAACACAAAACTCTTCTTTTTCCCTTTTCTTCTTTCCTTTTATTTTTCTTTCCTTTTCTTTTTTTCTCTTTGTTCTTTTTCTTTCCATTTCTTTTTCTGCTTTTTCTCTTCTCTACAAGGGCAAGTAATCTGCATTTTGATTGAGGCAGCTGAAAAAACTGTCTGGAGTCTTCACAAAAAAAATCAGTTTGAGGCCAACACCCCTCAGGAAAAATTTCAGACTTGTGAAAGCTGGCAAAGTTTTATGAGCAACAAAACCTGTATAATGCAACATGTCAGACAGCTTCAAAGTAAGTGACACCATGCTGCACATTGCTGGTATTTTAAAGTAGAGAGGTTATCTGAGATATATGCAGCTGTAGAGATTTCATACTGGCCTTACAACATTTTAAGTGATTTAAACATTTTAGGTCAGTTTCAACCTACTGACTTTGTATAACTTAAAGAGAAAAGACATAGACTCATCTGATCTTTCTCTACAACTATCCTGTGTGGCACAGCACAGACAGATCAAACACAAGAGCCTTGCATTCCTCTTCTGGGTCCCAACACCATGGGATTCTTTACACTGGACACAGTTCTCTAAGATACATGATAATATTGGAATAAAAAGCATGTCAGTCAGTCATCAACCTGGTATATCTGAACACATTTTTAAATACTCTTTTTTTATAAGTAGGAATCATTAGAAAGTTTAAGTTGAAATACAGTTTTCAGACCCCAAGCAACAAATAAGGTTCTCTGATCACGCTTCACTGTTCAGTGTGTGTATTTCCCACTCCTTTGCTATCCAATATTCCAGCCTTATCAAGAAGGAATTTTTCCAAATGAACATTGCCATACTTGTTTCACAGATATTCCTCCAATACCTTATTTTTCAGGGTTACAATGATCCCAGCAATGTCTATGTTGAGACTTGGTAAAATTACATCTTATAATGCCATGGAAACCTTCTTTGAAAGATTTTTTGCTTTATTTAATGAGCACTTTTAATGTCAATTTCTTCAAAAGAATTCTGTGTACTAACACACAATTGTGAAGGTCAATCTTTTTTTCATACTTCATTCGTTGCAACTAGTTTTCTTATCAAAGAAAGTATTTCTTACAGCTTCATTCACCTTTCTTTGCCTTCAAGCCTTTGGCTCCCAATTATTGTGGCTGCCTGTATGCACAGGCAGTTCAGTGCCCATCCCAGCTCTGGCTGTCTCAACTCACCCTAGAACTGGAGCCAAGTGCACATGGCACTTCTGTCCCCAGGCGCCATGGGCTGAAGCGCGTCGGTGGCTTTGTCTGCGTGTGTAGTTTTGGCTGTAACGTGCCTGTCTCAGTGGCCAGCCATTTGTTCTGACAGACATCAGGCCAGATGCTACCCAAAACACAGGCACTGTCACAGCCTGGGCCCCTCGCCAAGCCTTGCTTCCCAGAAACTGTATGAAGCTTCCTGCCAAGACCAAGCCAGTCCTTTCTTCAGCTCTCTCAGGGAGCACCCTGAACACCAGCAGTAACTGGAAAAGTGCAGAGGGATGGGTCAAAGCCCCCTCACAGGCTCCCAGGGGACGGTGATAAGCAGCACACCAAGCTGCAGCAGTCTCATGCTCGAGCTCCATGGTGAGGATACTGCCTGGTGAGAGCAGGTCTTGCAGCAAACCCAGGACTGGCAGTTGCTGAAGCCAAGGGGACAAGGCAGGTGACTCTCCTGGAGTTCTGTGTCTTCAGAGAGGCAGAGAACAGAGAAGGCTGGGGAACAGGGAAGCCTCTATTTGTGAGAAGCTTGCCACCAATAATGACAGACGACCTGGTGCAGTGAAGGACTTCACTACAGGTGGAGGGGGTTGCATCTAGATGATCTTTAAGGGCTCTTCCAACCCAAACCATTCTGTGATTCTGTGAACCATGCCTTTGAAGAGGAATGCAAGGTTATAAAGCACTTGCCACTTGGAGCCTATGCATCACATACACTGATTGAGACCTGGGCAGTTTTATAGTCTTGGGTTCTCCCATCGACCAGAAAGATTAATCAATGTAGGCCTCTCATTCCCCTATTTAGCATTAATGCCAAGCCTCAACTCCTCATAACACCACAGCCTGGAGCACCTCATGTTCTCTCGGTCTGACTGTGCCTCTCCTATGCTGTGATTCTGCTTAATTCTATGATGTTGGTTGCTTGGCCATAACATGGTGCAACACTTCATACTGTGGATAAAACACCCTATGAATTCCAGCTAACTTGGCCTGTCTTCACTTTTCTGTAAGGAATTTCAAGTGGTTTTGCTTCATCCACTGAGATTTTGTGCACGGCTACTGCCTCTGTAACAGCAGACACCAATAACCAGTGCTGCTTTGGGAAGTTCCAGCAACTCCTTTTCTCACCATGATTTTCACAGCCCAGGTGAGAGGAATTAAGGAACCCTCTTTTCAGAGCCATTTGAGGCACAGAGGCTGTGATTCAATAATTTCTGCCACATTTCCTTTTGTGGGTCACAGCCCATTCTTCACTGGTCTTGCATGGAAACTCTTGAGACCATCTAGCCTGGGACATTCTTTGTCAAGGACCAAATGGTTGCTACGAGATAATGAAGTACTAGTGATGGCAATATGTGCTTGTGGTGGCCAGGGAAAGACCCCTTTCTAAACCAGCAGCAAAACCAACCAGGAATAGGGTGTCAATCTGCCATTAAAGGTTGGGCAATATCTGGAAATATCTATACTTTAATATCTGAGAATGAAAAGAGAGGGGAGAAACAGGCATTGCTGTCTGAGAGCAAGCACCTCAGCATGGACACTAAAGGACTGACATTGTCTCCACAGGTTTGTATTGGATAATTACAGTAATTTCACTTACAAACACAAATTAATGCCTGGACATTTCTTGAGAAATTCTAAACAGCACTACAAAAACTACAAAATGGACAAGAAAATCTACTATTAAGAGTAACTAGGCCTGGGCATGTCTTGACAGAGCAAAAAAAAATATTTGAAACTATTCTTAGGTAGAAATCATAAGTCTACTAAAAACAAGACTCCAAGAAACTATATTCTTCTAGATACCTTTACCTGCTTCCACTTGTGAAAGGGCAGGTTTGGATTGTAAAAGATGGCCTAATAACAAATTCTCTATGGGATAAGCCATTAAATTTCACTCATTCCTTTATGAACCAAAGGACTTGGGCAGAAATGGGAAGTGCCATCCAATCTGGAGGTGAAGGCATTGAGGGGAGGAAGACTCATCCTGTCCATCATGTTTTGCTTGTGGTTGATCACCATTTATTATTTAGGAAGCTAAGCCTTTCTTGTTCAAATCTATCTTGTTTAAACTCCAGCTATCCAAGTCTCACCTCAGACTGAAGTGAATTCCTATAACCAGGAAAGCACTATGTGATTCGTGTCTACTTTTTTGTTGTTGTTGTTGTTCTTGTTAGTATTAAACAGGTAAAGACCTTTTAAACATCTAAATTCTTTTATGATTCTTTGTGGCCTCTCCAGTTTTTAGTCTATTTAAAAAACACGACCCAGCAGATACAAACTCACCTTATTTCTATACCTACTCCACTGTGAGCATCCCCAAACAGCACCAGCCCTTTTTGTCCCATCTGTATATGACACTCTTTTTGAGGTGTCTTGTGATTGTGTTCCTTTAATATTTTCTGAAGTTTCTGCTTTCCAGGATTCAGAAATATTCTCAAGGTACATGACTTGCATTCATTAATCCTAGCACTTAATTTTGCACTTGGACAGATTAAGACATAACTTATTTAAGTGGTTCAATTTACAAAGTAATCCAGTCTGTGTGATGTTTCTGCACTATTGCCTTTTCCTCATCATCTGTATGTATTTATTTCAGCAACTTCATCACAGCCACAAACAAAAACAGGAATGACTCTGTGATGACTTCTAGACCATGATGGAAGTATTGGGCCATAAACAAGGTTCCATCTCTTTGAACAATCCAATTGTTTGGTTATTTCTGCAATGTTATGTATTTCTTCACAACTGTCAGTCCATCAGCTTTTAAACCATTTCACATTTGATAGTGAAAGTAAGGGAGACTCACTGTGTGTAGTATGAAGCACCTTACCCTAGTCTGCTCCATCTACACAATTAATGCACAATTGTGCTTCTCACCTACTCAAGTAAATGAAGTTTGGTGTGTCTGCCAAGAGCATTTTTCCCTAAGCCACACTTACTGGTACTAGTTACATTTCTACCCTTTGATTCCATATGAAAGAAATCCCATGTTTTCTTTTCCATTATTTTGAAAGAACTGACTTTTAACATGACAGCCAGCTTATTACCCAACACAGACAAATGGGCACTGGCTGGTATCACCCTCTCTGAAGTGGCTCAAGCCTTTTGAGATTTATTGTTATAAATGTACCAGCTACCTCCTCTGCTGACAAAGGCAAGCAGGAGTACATTTTAAAGCATGTAACTACATTTCCCTATACTTTTACTTCTCACTAGGCATTTCCTACTGATTAGAGACCAGAAACACCTTATGAGGTCTTACAGACTTTTGGTCTGACAGCTTCTCCTTTGTTGATCTCAATTTTAAGACTCTGGGGTTATCTGGACTTGCAGATTAAACTATCAATAGAAAGACCACTTATCTCTCATATTTCCTTCATTTTGGGACATATTTTTACAAGGATTTCTTTTCAGTGTAACCATCCTGAATACACTATGCATGGAAGTCAGCAGCTACTACAGTCATGAAGTAGACCTTTATACCACTGCTAGGAGCAATCTTGTTAATCCTCCTTACTGTGGGGAGACAAAAGGAGATGCTGCTGAAGGCAGTCTTCCCCTGATATGTTGCAGCTGTGTTAATTATCCAGGAGTGGAAACAGCCTTGCCCTCACAGCCATGGGTGAGATAAAGAGTGGGTTAGCTGGTGAGGAGTCAGTTGGGGTCTGCCTGTTGTGCTGGGAAGACCTAGGGACAGAAGGCTGTGCAAGGGACAGAAAAGGTGAGATACTCTATGTAGGACAGGCAGGGTTAGGTGGCTGTGCTAGGGACAGGAAGGAGCGAGCCAGAACTGAAGAAGAGAGGCAGAGCCAGAGCTGTGTGGAGCTGCTCCTGGGAAATACAGAGAAAAGGTATGGGAGACTTTTGAATAACAAGGTGCTGATGCTTGAAACCTTCTCATGATTTTAATGAAGCACCTCAAGTGCAGTGTCTGTGTTGACTACCACATATTAACTATGACACCTTACTACTTCCTTTTTAGTCTAATGACTGCAGGCAAATATTGGTGCACTTGCAGTATTATTAATGATCAAAAGAGTACGTTATGCAACATTAGATCCTTGGGTAAAATGGCAGTATTTCCTTTTTATAGAGAGGTTTCAAATTGAAGCTAGAAGACAGAAAAATTATTCCAGAATTTCCACGAAAATATATTAACAGAGGACTGTTTGGGGAGAAACTGGAACAATCCCCCTTCACTTTCTTTCCTAGCCAACCTCCATCACTGTGGTTGCAGAGGAAAAACATGAAAAGATAACTTCAGCAGGTTCATGTTTACTGTACAGTGACGTAGGCAATGTCACTGTGAACCCCACTGTGAAGCTGAGGGGTTTGTCAAGGTCAAAAAATGGTTACTGAAACATGACCAGGTAACTGGAGGGTAAGATAATTATTTCATCTGTTTCACAGATGAAGAAACATACACATGTCTACTTAAAGACCTTCAAACCAGCCACCAGAAAGCTGATTAAACTCAAGTTACTCTCTTATAACCTGGGGCTTGGCAATAGAGGAGCTACCACTGAGAAATCTGGGAGTGCTGCTCAGCACAATGGTGTTTGCCATGCATGCTGCCAGTACCTGGAAAAGGATCCAATGAACGTAAGATAAAAAGGAAGGAATTGTGACTGAAAATGGCTCATTACAAATTTTTATAATTTACTGACAAGTAAATTATCAGCAAGATGGATGAAAACATCAGCCATATTGGCTTGGAGCTGTAACCCATTTTTCATGACTTGACAGACACAGTAACTGCTTTTAAGATTACCGAGATGGAACCTAATCACAACATTGTAATAGCCACAGTGATAAATAAATGTCCAAGTATGCAATTAGCAGCAGGTATCTCCAGAACTAACTCAATGACTGCTAAGTTCAAGTGTGACTTTAAGAGGACACTCAGCAAAAGAAACTGACTTCACCTGCTTTTGTGAGGAAAAAGATAAAGCACATTACCTACTCCTGAGTGACACCAAAACAAACTCTTGGGGAAAAATAGAAAGGAACAGTGGATCACAAGTAAAATGAGAGTTGGACTGCAAGGGCTCTGTTCACTGTACTGAGAACAACTGAGCTATAAACTTTTAAACACAAGCTCTTCTATCTCTGGTGTACCAAATCTGACACGACCTAACCACCAGTCAAGGTCAGAAATCCTACTGCTTACAATGTAGTTTTACCCTTTGCCTACTGCATTCCAGAAAGTGCAAGTTACAAAAACATCTCTGCAGGTAAATTAACCTACGTTGCTCCAAAGTGGTGCCAGCACACCTATGGTACCTGCAGTTTTCAAGTGTGTTCTGTCCTTGGATACCTCTTTGGCTGTGGGAGCTGTGAATATCAGCTGCAAACAGCTTCCCTCCCAACAGCTGCACCCATGGGAGTTACCCTGTTTTTGATCGCACCAGAGCGTCTGTGGCCTGCTGGAAACCAGAGTGGCTGGGGAAAACATTGGGATAATGGCTCCATCAAGACAAAAATTACACAAGAGACTCAAAATACGCTGGTATCTTGCTACTGAGTGCTGAAGAACAAGGGGGTAAATGTGAAACAGTTATATATGAGAGAGGATGAATTGTCAGGCAGCCAAGAAGTTGGGTCTTGCAAAACATCCAGCCATTTGCCTTTTAATGGCATTACAGTTTTCTGAAGCTCTTCCCCTGCAATAACATGACAACTGGCTATGCTCAATCTTTGGGGGCAATGTGCCCTGCACTCAGGATTTCCATTGCCTATGTGAACAAAAAATTGAATAAAATGTCCTTGGAACCAAAGACCTTACAGGGTATCATGCTGTTCACTGGAATTTTCTATGCATTTTACATTTATTGGAAAACTGGCTTAGAAAATGTAGTCTCATTCAAGCTGGAAGGTACTTCTGTAGACTGCCTTCCCCAGCCCTCCTGCTCAGAGCAGGGTCACCTACAGCAGGTTGCTTGAGGCTGTTTGCAGTTGGGTTCTGAGTATCTCCAAATCCAGAGGCTTTAAAATCTCTATAGAAAACATGTTCCACTGTTTCAAATAAATTCACAGTCTTGAATTTAAACATAAGGACAAAGAAATAGTTTTTCCAATTTTTTACTTATCTATACTAGAGTCACCTTGCTGTTGATCATCAACTAATCATCTTTCTCTGTTCTTTCCTTTAGCCTCTTCCATCCTGGCAAAAATATTTAGTTAAAACTATTTTATATTACTATCACATGTATGGTCAAGCTCAGAAAACCTTACAAAGGTTAGCATTTTAGGACCCCTTCCTGAGACCCAGGTCTGGGCTGACTCTACAAGTTTTACTATAACCTTCATGGAATTAAATAAAATAATTTTTGAAGTATTGTTCCCATTCTAGTCTCAGAATCATGGTATGATGGGTTTATGCAGGTAGGTCTTGGTAGCAGGGGTGCCACAGAAGTGGTTTCTGTGAGAAGCTTCTGGAAGCTTCCTCCATGTCCAGCAGAGCCAATGCCAACCAGCTCCAGGATGGACCCACTGCTGGCCAAGGCTGAGCCCATCAGGAATGGTGGGAACACCTCTGTGATAACATATTTGAGAAGGGGGGGGGGGGGGGGAAGTTTTTTGTGCAGGTGTAATTGCAGGCAGAGAAAAGCAGGGTGAGAGCAACTCTGACACCAAGGTCAGTGGAGGAGGGACAGGAGGTGCTCCAGGAGCCAAAGCCAGATTCCCCTGCAGCCCATAGAAGAGACCCAAGCTGGAACAGATGGATGCCTGAGAGGAGGCTTTGAGTCCATGGAAAGCCCAAGCTGGAACATGGTAGGACTTGTGACCCTTTGGGGGATTCACAATGGAGCAGGCTGTGCCTGAAGGACTACACCCCCTGTGCAGTGTGACCCACCTTGCAGTTTGTGGAGAGCTGTTGCCTGTGGGATGAACTCGCGCTGGAGAAGTTAACTGAGAACTGTCTCCTGTGGGAAGGACCCCATGCTGGAGAAGGGGAAGGACTCCTCTCCCTGAGCAGTGGCAGAAAAAGCCTGTGATGAATTAATTGATCATAACCCCCATTCCCATCTCCCTGCACTCCTGGGGGAAAGGAGGTAGAGCTTGGGAAGAAAAAAGAGGTGGGGAGGGAATGCGTATTTTAAGATTTATTTTGCTTCTCATTATCCCGCTCTGATTTTGTTGGTAACAAATTAATATCCCCAATTCAAGTCTGTTTGCCCTTAGGAATTTGTTGAGCGATCTCCCCTGGTCCTTATCTCAGATCCTGAACCTTTGTTATATTTTTTCTTCCCTGTCCAGCTGAGAAGGCAAATGACAGATCAGCTTTGGTGGGTGCCTGGCATCCAGCCAGGGTCAACCCACTACACACAGTTCAAGTTAGCAGGGTGTGTGTTTATCAAACACTGTACTGAAATAAACTCCAAGCATCGCCCAACTTACGTTTTATGCCTGTGTGTTAAGATAGAAAAGGCTAGTGCATAAAATTAAACCGGAGTCAAAGCTGAACCAGAGGTTAATTGGCAAAATAAACACTACACATTTGCTGTTCTCAGCCAGATAAGTCACATTTGCATCATTTGATAAGTGCAACAGCCAATTTCCTTCCAGTTTCCTTAAACGTTAAAAATGCCTCTTGAAGAAACCTCCTCGAGGCTTGGCCCCTCAATTATGCAACCAATATGACAGTACCTCCTCACATCCATGAGGTTACCCACTTAATTTCTAATGCCTTGAAAATTTTAGGGTGCATCTTCCATGGATCAAAAGAAACTCTCCTTTAAAAAAAAAAAAAGTTAAAAATTAATTCTTACTGACTTTTACGACAAGGATGAGAAAACACCTCTAGACAGGCCTTATGTTTCAACGCCAAATTATTTACAATTTTCCATAGTCCACAAAATGCGACACCCCCACCCCCCCGGTACTGCTGTTAGATGAGTGCCAGTGGCCCCCGCGGAGCGACCCGTGTGTGTTCTACGTGGGGACCCGGGGTCCGGCACCGCACCCTGCTGCTTTACGCTGTCCTTGTTGATCCCAGCAATTCCCGCCGGCAGCCGCGCCCCGCACCGGGGTGACCCGACACCGCCCAAGCCCCGGCCCTCGGCCCGCGTCCGCCCCAGAACAGAGTCCCCGCACCCTAAAAATCCACACCCTAAAAACCGCTCCCCGCCGCGGAGACCCGAGTCCAAGCCCGCGGCGGGGGCGCGGAGCCTCCGGCCCGCACTCTGGGGCCGGGCCGAGCCGGGCCGCGAGCCCGGCGGCGCACGGGGGGGGCTCGCCCGGCATGGAGGGGTCGGGTAGGGAGGGGGTCCCGGGGCACAGCTGCGCTCCGCGGGCGCACGCCGAGCCCCGGGCGGCGCAGCGCGGCCGAGCCGCGGCGGAGGCGGCAGCAGGAGGAGGCGCGGGGCCGAGCGCCGCCGCGCCGCCCCCGCCCCGCCGCCCCGACCGCCGCCTCGCCTGCTCCGCACAGGCCCCCGGCCCACTCGGCCGCACCGGCCCCCGCGGGCGGGCGGGCGGCCCGAGGCGGCGGTGGCGGCGCGCTCCCTTCCGCCTGCTCCTGGGCTCTCTCGGGCAGTGACGTGACGTGCTGACGGCGGGCCCGGCCCGGGGAGCTTGGCCGCTTCCACTCAGCTCCGAGCTCGGCCCCTCCCTCCCCTCCCGCCCGCCCGCCCGCCCCGCCGCAGCCGCCGCCGCCGCCGCCGCGCTCGGCCCAGTCGCGCTGAGAGAGGCCGCGCCGAGCGAGCGCCGCCGCCCGCCACCCGCACGGTAAGAGCCGCGGGCCGGGCCCTGCCGCCCGCTCGGCCCGGGCCTCCCCCTGCCCGCACAGGCCGCGGCGCAGGCCGCGAGGAGGCCGCAGCTAGGCCGCGCCAGGGCTCCGCCACAGGAGCGGGCCGCGGGCTCTGCGCCGGCGGGTCCCGCACGCCTGGCGCGGCCCGGGGCGGCGGGGGAGGTGGCGTGAGGAACGCGGAGCGGAGGTGGGTGGCTGCGGGCCCGGGGGGAGGCGAGTGGGGCCGGTGAGGGGCCGCGGGCCCGGCCGGGGGGGGTTCGGAGGTGTCTGGAGGAGGAGACAAAATGGCGGCGCGCGGGGGGGGTGGGGGGGCGGAGGGCGCCGGCGCCATCTTGAATTAATCGCTCGCACAGCCGGGGCCCCGCGCGGGCCGGGTCGGGCTGGGCCGGGCCGGGCCGGGCGGGGCGGGGGAGCCTCGGGGCTCCGGCAGGGACCGCCCGCAGCCTTCACACCCTCCCCGCCTCCCGCTGCCACACTGCGAGGCGCAGCGGAGCGAGGCGCGTTCCGGCCCGCGACGGCTCCCTGCGCCGCCGCGCCGGGGCTGCCGGCCGGATCCTCTCCTGCCCCGCCATCTCCTTCCTCTCCTCCCGCCGGGGATTCGGGCAGCGCGGGCTCGGCAGCGCCGGGAGCTCTCCCGCAGCCGCCTTCGCCCAGTCGCCCCGTAAGCAGCCCCCTAATCCCCTTGGGGCCCCCTTGGTGCTGGTTCAAAGGTGCGCCTGGGATCGGTCATTTCCCTAATTTAGGTTTCGTTAAGAATTAGCTTGTTTCCTTTGGACTTACTGTCGTCTGGTGCACAACACCGCAGTGAAATCTGGAGAAAACCCTTTTCTTTAATTGGCTATGGCAAATACCCCACCACTGAACTACAACAAAGAGGGGAATGACTTGAGGGGGGTTTTTTACGGTATTGCAATGAAAACAGCAGCACTGATTTTCCTGCCAAAACTGAGGGAGATGCGTCAAGAAATTATCAGCTGAATGATCACATTGTTACATTTGTAACATCGTTTTTATCCTTGTGTTTCCGCCTAGTAATAACGGGGGATATTTTCAAGACAGGAATTAAATCCTATAGGAGTGTAATTTTTTTTTTTTTTTTGCCTTTCTTGTGTGTGCGACTGAGAGCAGGGTGCGTGCGTGAGCCTTGCGTTCCCCACAAGTGGGTCACGTCAGGCGAGTTGTGACACTGCAGCAGTGGCGTGGACGGAGCCCAGAGCCGCCTCAGGAGCACGGCGAAGGCTCGGTGGCTCGGGGCTCTGACCCAATTGGGACATGCCAGGCGTGCCGCAGTTTTTAATGGGGTGTAGCAAGGCACGACGGGAGCGTGGTTGTGGCTGTACACTAAGTCATCCCAGCGTGGGTAGGGGCCAGCGCTTGCACGTGGAGAATTTTGCTGTTCTGTGCCTTCATTTGTAAGAGTTTCGCTGCCTGGATATTTGGTTTATGGCCTTATTGCAAATTAGGAGTAGGCAAATGATTATGTTGTGTAATTCTTTTTCATAGGGATGGCTTTTCTGAAGTTTCCTCTTTTTTCTCCTTTTTCTTCTTTCTCTTTTTGGTGAGAGCAGAGAAACAGTTTCTGTGGAATATTAAAATTCTTCTAAGGAACTCTGTTTTTAAAGTTGCTGCTTTAAAACATGACAGCTTGTCTATTTCTTTTTATTTCATCTTGATTACCTTGCTAGGTCTGTTGTGTCAAGGATCCCTAATGTGACAGGACTAGTGCACTGTCTGCATTGCTTCTCTTGACTTGATTGTTCTCACAATCATTTTTATTTTGAAAGATTATTGCTAATATAGTAGTACCATCTCTTGCATTAATATGTAATTTTCCATTTTCAATGTCCTTCCACTTGAAAATGTTACTTTGACTTCCATAAAGCCAAAACCAGCCAAGTATCTGAGTAAATAGGTAAAAATCAGTTTGTGAAAACAAATTGCATGGACAGAATTAAGTGTATTGCAAAGTTGTATTAGTTCTTGATCCATGTGGAGCTGTCATGGACTCAAGACAAGTAAAAGGTGTAGATGTTCTCTTCAAAGGTTATAAAACCTGATTCTGGGTGCCTCAGGTTTTTTTTTACCTCCACAGAGGTAGAAGAGTGTTACCAGAATTCCTGAGATTTGAACAAAGAGCCACATTGTTGAAAAGGAGTAAGTGTAGGGACATGGCTGGGCACCTGCTTTTCTTTAAGAGTTTGGGTTCCCAAGCTGGAACTGAAAAATTGATTCTGTTGGCTTTGATGCCAGAACTGGGTCCTGAGGTAAGTGTCAGCTAGAATGTTTTGGAAGGACTGAGAGGAGTTTCTGTCCTCCTTGAAATCTTGCAGGAAAGTGAACAGCTGGAGTTGCTTCCTAGCCTTTATGGTACCACAGAGCTTGGGGTGCTTGCCAGGGAATTGAAGATATTGTCTGTGGTGTGTGCAAGAAGCAGCTCTGGTATTTCTCATGTCACGGAGCTGCCATGACAGGTATAGAGTCCTGTGGTGTTCCTTCCTTTGTGTGGCTTCGTCTTGTGCCCCTGTGCTCACCCTCTGCTCAGAAGAGCAAGCAGGAAGAAACTGTGTTTTCTCATCTCTTGGTTTGAATGCTCAAACCCTGAAGTGATTTTGGGATTCTTTTTGTATTTTTCTACCTCAGCCACAGACAAATTACTTTATGCCATTTTTGACTGCACATTCTGATTTGGACACTTTTATTATTTCAGATAGTTAATTCCTGTTTTAAGTGCCTGCATCCTCTTTTGGTCTTCTTGCAGCAAATTCCTGTGGATGTGGGGCCTGTGCCCTTGTGGAGCACTTTCAGACTCTTTATGGTCCTGCACAGGGGTAAGAGTTGGTGCATTGATGTGTTGGCTGGGTCTGTATGCTAAAGCACGTTATGTGAAACATTATTTAGTAAGAGGTTCACTGAGTGAAAGCATTGAAATTTCTTTCTACTTTGGAACAAGCACCAAAGCAGATGTTGGTTGCCTTTTTAAGACTTGGACTTGAAAGCCCAGGAAGTGTCTTTGGTTTGTTGGAACCTGAGCACATTTTGCTAGCACGTTTTGAGAAGACCTGACCAGTACAGAAGTGGGCAGAGTTAAGTAGTGTGCAGGTGGAGAGTTTGCTGGGGCTGTCACTGCTATGAAACTGCACCTCCTGAATACCACGGGGACTTGTTGAGTTTAGTATCTGTTGCCTGGAATCCAGGCAGCAGAAAGAATTAACAGGGAGGAGATGGTGTCAGTGAGCACTTGCAGGATGCTGAAAAGTAGTGATGGAGATCTCTGTATCTCATGGGTGAGGAGGATAGACAGAAGAACAGTGAAAGAGTGCCTCACTTAGCGAAGTGAGGAATTTAGGGAGTGGATAGGATAGAGAAAGTACAGGCATGAATCATAAGAAGTAGGAATTTGTGGTGGAGTGATGGTCAGGTGGGTGGTGAAAGCAGGAAGCAGAGAAAACGAATGCCAGTTCTTCCAGTAGTTGGTGGTGAACTGACACTTCAGGCTGGTCAGGTGGCAGCAGATCACAGGCTGATGGGATGTGTGTGATAATAGAGCCCTCCAAAGCACAGGCACAAAGGGCATCTGAGCTTTTCCCAGGGAGCTGGGCAGAGAGTTCCATCTTCTTAAGTGTGTGTTGTCTGAGGACACCGGCAGTTTTATTTCTGCCAACCCTTAGTACCCCTTTGCCTCCTACCAAGAACCCCCCTTCTAATTGCTGATACAGTCTTTGCTACAAATTGATGGGTAGCAGAGGTTTGTGTGAATGATGGGAGTGTACTGTGGTTAGAAGCTGGAGGGATGAAATGAGCAGGTGAGGTAATGAACATAATATTGGTGCAGGCACACCAGAAGTTGGAAAAGAAGCAACAGAAGACAAGAAACTAAACAGTGAAGGCAACACAGAAAAGAGAATAAGATAGAATAGCAAGGATGTTGTTAGTAGACTTGCTGGGCGTATACTGAATACAGGAAGGAAAGCAGTTTGGCTATGAATAATTCTTGCTAAAATTACTGAATAGGATTTTGTTACTCTCTTCTTGTTTCAATGGCATGGCAGAAGTTGCTTTCCATCAGTCAAAGTATTTCTTGTGACTGAGGCTGAGAAACACTTTTGTTCTGCTCTTGGTTCTGAAAAAAAAAGCACTGGGTGAAGAGCTATTCCTCTTAATAGTGGGCACTTCTGGTGGAAGCGCTTGACGGTCAGAATAACTGGGAGACTATTTATGTCCAGTTGGATACCATAATGACTTGTTAGCACAGGTGTCTTCAAAATGCAGAGACCTTCCAGCTGAGCATCACACAAATACAGAAAACCATGGAAAATTATTAGTGTTCCATTATTTTTCTTCCAGTTCTATGTCTGGCTATATTTCTCCCTCAACTTCTATAAAAGACAAGGCTCAAGTGACTGCACTGGAGGCTGGACAACACCTCAAGGGAGAGTTTCAGAGGTGAAGAGTTGAGAAAATTAGAGCTAAAAAGTGGGGCAAGTTTAGAAAATACTTGTTCTGCATTATGGGTTTAGATTTGTGTTTTGAAGTAGTTAATTTTTTCTTTTGTAGAGCAGTTTCCCTGATAAAGACTTAGTGAATGTAAGTGTTAGTTCATGTAATTTGGAAAGGTTATGATTCTTATGAAAACCTTGGGTAGAATCTTGACATTTTGTCTGTCTTTTGTGAAAGTATCACCGAAATGGGGAGCTTTCTCCCTGTGGCTGTGAGAAATGTTTGGGGGAAGAAAAATAGCATCTTCCACTTCTACAGAAATACAAGCAGAAACATGAAGCAACATTCTGTTGCCTCTTGCTCATTGTGCACGTAGGAAGGTAGTTGGACTTAAATGCAAGGGAGGTAGTACAAGTTTATATTAGACTGCATTTTACCTAACTAAGTTTGCCTTATCCTGACTGTAATGTACATATGTTAGCAGCAGAATTTAGATTGCAGTTTCACATTTTTGTAATTATTTTAACTTTGTGATCTTGTTTGATTCTTTCCTTAAGAAGATTGAAATCCTAAGTCATTACGCATTGAAATGTTTACATGCTGTTCAAAAATTTTGGTGGAACATGACATCTGGTAATTTTTGAGAATTAACTTGTGATACTTATGGTACTTTGTCTTAGGGCAAGAATTTTGAAAATATTTGCAGAACTAGATTTGAAAACATTTGATGTTGTGCTGTGGAAGCACTTTACATTGATGATTTCAGTTCCTGAAGTGCCATAGAAGGTAACTCTTCCTGTCTGTCCAAGGATGAACGTGAGGGCATCAGAACTGGTGTGCATTTCTTGCATTTCTGATAATGAGCTCTCTGTGTTTAACTTATCATATTGAGCCTTAATGATTTGACAGGTCTGTATTCCTCGCCATTCAATAGGGACTTGAGTTTCTTGAGTAGGAGTATCTCTAGGCTTTGTCTCAATTTCTCTTTTTTTTTTTTTTTTTCTTCTTTTTTGTTTATTTGAGATGATAAGGAGATATTTTCACACTCCTTTATGAGCTGCTTCTGTGTTTGTGGAGACACAGGGTTTTGAGAAATGGACCCAGAGTGTTGGACCTCACACTGTAGTTCAGGCAGTGGGTGTTTGGTCACCCAGGGTAGTATTGCTGGAATCCCAGACTGGGGGACTCTGATGATGCCTGAAATCTGATGCCACAGTCATGAAGTGCTGTGTGTTAACTTCCGTGCACCCAAAATTTCAACTTCTTGGTGCACAGACAGAGGCACCCTTCTTCACCTAATACAAGTGAAATAACCATTCTTCTTTATCTTCTACAGACACTGTGACTGATGAGAGTTAAAGGCCATGGATGAAGATGGGCTTGAATTGCAGCCGCATGAGCCAAATGCATTTTTTGATCCAACAGGTTTGTAAGGAGATAATACGTAGATAAGAGTGTTCACATTAGATGCAATTGACTATTGTTTATTCTGCCTTTGCTTAGAAGTGCTGTGCTGCATCAATGCTTTTGTATAGAGTAGTTGCTTTTGAGTTTGGGTTGTTTTTATTACTCAGAGCAATATGAATGAGCTACTGTTCTTTCAGTCAAGTAATAGTTGTTTGGGTATTGGGGGAGAGTCTAAAAATTGCAAATCTTTTCTGGGAGAGAAAATCTTGTTCATTTTAATTATGTTAGCATCTACTGAGGACTCACTTTATCTACCTATCTTAATAGCTCATATGCTGTTTTACTAAAGTGCAGCATAGTGTAAAAGTTGAAGTGAAACAGAAGTAATTTCAATTATTAACCACCTCATGTGAGACAGTTTTACAATTCAAGTGCATTTTTCATTGTGTTTTTCAGGAGCTGATGCAGCACATATGGACGGAGATCAGATTGTTGTGGAAGTACAGGAAACAGTATTTGTTTCAGATGTTGTCGACTCAGATATAACTGTGCATAACTTTGTTCCCGATGATCCCGACTCCGTCGTGATCCAGGATGTCATTGAGGATGTTGTTATCGAGGATGTTCAGTGCCCAGATATCATGGACGAGCCAGATGTATCTGAAACAGTCATTATTCCTGAGCAAGTGCTGGACACAGACGTAGCCGAAGAGGTTTCTTTGGCTCATTGCACTGTCCCGGATGATGTTTTAGCTTCTGACATAACAGCAGAGACAATGTCTATACCAGAACATGTACTGACAACTGAGTCAATGCATGTACCTGAAGTTGGACACGTAGAACATGTCGTTCATGATAACATTGAAGAAGCAGATATTGTCACTGATACTTTGGGAACAGATGTTGTTTCTGAGGAAGTCTTGGTGGCAGACTGTGCATCAGAGGCAGTGATCGATGCCAATGGAATCCCTGTGGAACATCAAGATGAGAAGGGCAACTGTGATGATTACCTTATGATTTCCTGTAAGTGTTTGGGTAAAGCCATCCAAGTTCTTATGATACGGGCTTGAAATATCTGAGGGAGGATTTAGGACAATACCCAAAGCAGAACCTCTGTATTTTTTATTGAAATGCAGATCTCACAAATGTACTCAGAGGGGTTTTTAGGAATGTGTGCCAGCTAAAAGTTCTGGTGAAGCTAATGGAGAGAAATACTGACATATGCACATCTGATTATAAGTTATTTCTGTAGCAATTTATAGCATATGATCAAAAGAGTGAGAATTCCAGTAAACCAAATGCCATATACTTAATAAGAACTGAAAGAAAATTAATGTGACAATGTTTAAAAATGCTTATATATGTAGGTTACTAAGATGACTACCAAGACATTAAAGAAACAAAAATATTTCATGGAAAAGAAAGAGTAAAAAGCTGTGGTTTCTGAAAATCCAATCCTTGTCTTGTTTTTTTGCTAAGCCTCCACCTCTTGCACTCCATTTATTGTTGGATAGACAGCAGTGTGGTTTTATTTGCTGTTAGGATGTGTTTTCTCTTGATTAAGCAAAGGACAGAGGTATGCAGCTGACAAAAAGAGTAGCTATTGCTGCTCATAGTTAGGAAGTGAATATCTTAATCTCCCTTAGGAACAGTGGCACAATCCATTTGAGTCATATTTCAAAAGGCTTAAATAGAGGGTGGAGAAAAATAGAGCATATCAGCAATCCTTTTTCTACTGAGGAGATCCATTTGTGTGAACTAGAGTTTAAGTATGTTACTTATAGTGATTATTCAGTGCAGCACCTGGGAACATCACAGTGTCATACTGAACATTTATTTATTGTAGAAATAGAAAAGCCTTGTTAGGCTGGTTTGTTTAATTGCCATTTCAGGCACTTCAGTTTTGTCTGGTGTTAAATGATTCCATTGATGAGGTGTACTTTGTGCTGTGCTTCAGTTACCTTTTTTCTTTTTTTTTTTTTTTCTATTTTTTCTTTGTTTTTTTTCCTTTTTTTCCCCTTTTCCCCCTTCTTTACTTTTGGATACATTTTTGAAATGTATAATAACTTGTTTTAATTTTATATTCTGTACTTACAAATTTTAATGTTGCTTCTCCTTACCTAGGATCACTGCATTTCTTAATTTATCATCTCTTGAGTTCCTTGAGTAACCTTGTTGCAGCCATGTTTTGAGTTTATATGAGGTACAGTTAATTCTCTATTATCTGGGAAAACAATGAAATGGGATAATGCAAAATATGGTAAATACTGTAAATTAAACTGCAGGATTGTACTGAGGTGAAATAGGTCAGGGGGTCTGTTCTGAAATTGTATTGATCCAGACTTAAAAATGCACTCTTGTCTAGTGTGGTACAGGTAAAACTTTCTGATTCTGGACCCAAGTTAAATCAGATGAAAGCAGCTCAAATGCCTCTGAACCTGCTGCATAGTTAAGACAACAAACTGGACGATCTGCCTGTGGATAATTGAGGCCTGATTCTGGTGGTGATCTCCCCTCTTCCATATCCCTGACTGTAGCTCTTCAAGGTGCTGTTGCTCCTGTCTCTGCTCGCCCCTCCTGTGCAGGTTTTCCTCCTGCAGCAGAGCAGGGCCTCTGGGGCTGCAGCCATGGAACGCTTTGCAAACCATGCCCATGCATGTGCACGGAGAGGAGTGGGTGCATGTGTGTCCTGTTCCTCGCTGGCAGTGGCTGAGCAAGGACAGAATGTCTTGGTAGAGGCCATTTTGGATGATCCCTATCTAGCTGGGAAGGCTTCTTAGATGTACCAGTTGTCACCAGGTGGTGACTGGCAGGAAGCACACAAAAATTCAGTTGTTCATTTTGCTGGGGTATTCTCCATTTTTAGTCACGTATTTCTGCAGTTTCATACTTTATTTATTATTGAATGTCTCTTGCAATGTACTTTGTTTAGATTCAAAACCTTAAATAAGCCAGCATTTAAAATGATCGTTACTCTACAAAATATGCATTCTATTTGTGTTTAATGTTCTACAGTTCATTTTAGAGGGAAGTCCCTACTACCACCTACTGTGTTTAAAGCCTGCATAACAAGTTCTTCTGGTTGTGAAGGCAGAGTCTGGTGCTTTTCCATCAAGTAGAGGCTGTCTTGCCAAACAGTCTCTTTGTTGTATGAAAAATATTATTTGAATTTTTTTTTCTTTGCATCAGCAGTGTATTCAGTGATCTGATGCCTGTCTCAGTTCTTCAGTTGAACTTAGTTAGTTTTCAAAAGGTAGTTACATCAACCAATCCAGTTCTGGGTTTTTGATCCTAACTTGTAAATTTGTGTTAGATTCTGGCAAAGCTCCCTGAACTGCAGGGGCAGATGTTGGAATGTAATCTTGTCTGCCATTACAGTAACCAAATGTTGCTGCTTCCCAGATCAGGGAGCTAGACTGTGTTCTTTAGAATGCCTTTGCCTGTCTTCTTTTAGATAGGCACTTGAAAAGCAGGGGATGACACTTCATGTTCTTTCTGTCGTAAGTTTCTCCATCTGTTTTCTTCAGTGGAAGCTATTGGCACAATCTTTTTGCTTTTTCCTCTTTTGTGGCTCTCTTTAAGCATTTCCATGTTTGTTCCTAATGAGCTGAGTATACATATATTTTCTTAAGATCATTTTCTTAGCTTTATCTTGAAAATATGTGATTTGAAATTATTAATCTGTGTTTACATTTTTTTTAATGTTGTGTTTCTACCTTCTTTCTTGGTTTCAGGCAGGTTTGTCTTTTCAAAGAATACCGTTCCTGTGGGTTTTGTTCTGTGACTTTCCTTCAGTGAGCTCAGTATTTTACTACTTCTTTTCCCAGTTAGATTTAATTTAGTTTTGGCATTAATATGCCTTTGCTATCTTCATTTTCAAGGTAATGCTTCTTGGCACAGCTTTATATCTCACCAGTTACTTTTTGATATACTTAATTTTTTTCTTGGATACTTTGCCCTCAAGATTCATTTTTGTTCCATGGTAGAATGAGGCACTTACAGCAGAGCAGAATCAGATATTCATTCAAGTAAGAATGCAAACCTACCAAGTTAGTGGCTTGAAAAAGATGAAAGGAGGTTTGATAATTTTTTTTTTCTTTTGCATGTTCCATAACAAGTCAGTTCATGAGTTGAGTCAGGAAAGTATAAATCATGCTGTGACTCACACTGGTACAAATTATTTGGTAGCTTGGAAAACCATTTCTCCTTAAGTGAAACAGTAGTGGTGAGATTAACGGGCGTTTGTCAAAACAAAACAAACATCCTGCATTTACTAACCAAGAAAAGCAGTGCCCTCCACCTGGCAATAAGATGGAAATACAATTTTTTTTTTTTTTTGTCTGATTTCATTATGTTTGGCAAAGATAGACACATCTTCTGGCATTAACTGATCCTATAAGATGAACAGTTGTATCCTGATATACTCTTATTGCAATAAAAATAGTGAGGCACAAGAGTTTGACAAGAGGAGTCTGGAAAGAGTGAAGGACAGCCTCACAAGGCTTAAACTGCAGCTTTAAGAATTTAAATATTTGCAGAAATGGGAGCTGTGTTGTGTCCATCCATCCATCCAACCATCCATCCATCCTCTTGCTTTTCTCTGAGTTAGACGTGTCTCTTGTTTGTCTTACCTGAATTTACACTTTTCTGTTACAAGAATCTGAACCCAGGGTAACTCACAGAGACAGGAAGGTTTCACCTAGGCCTATGAAAACCAATCTTTTTTCAGCCTTGTTGGATGTTTAAGTTGAAAGCAATGGATCTGATGAACCAAGCCATAGGGTTTATGCTTTTCCTTAGGGCCATCCAGTAGACTTCAGAATGCTTTGAATTGCTTTTTTAGTGTAAATATCTCCCTTGCTAAAGATGCAGGAAATCACGTTTTTCTTTCTCAGAGGTAGAAGTTGCTGCCATGTCTCTGTCTGACCACTGGAATGGCACCAACAGTTGTTGCAGCTCAGGCTGCTCGGGAGGTTGCCCTGAGGTGATGGAAATAAAGTTACCTTGGGCTGAGTGATGTCTCAGAGCTTAGTCTGGTTTGTGTGCTAGGGACAGAGGACAAGAAGGACAAGTGTTAGATCCCAGCTGGGAGCTCGGGAATTACACCTCTACTAGATTACTACCCTGGAAGGACCTTTAGATGCATAGCATATACTCACGTGTAAAGGCAAGGGATTAAACTGAAAATAGAGCAGATTTCTCTTTTCTCACAGCTTAGGAAACCTGCTTTGCCTTTCAAGAAGTAAGTATGGTAAAAATAGCTTCTTCAGTGGACTAGGAATTGTCTGCTGTTGGGTGAAGTAGATGTTTCTGTCACAAGTAACTCAACAAAGTCGGGGAAAACAATGCTTTTAATCTGTTTTAGAGGGAATAGTTAGTAATGGCCTTTTTCATTAAGAATGCATAAATAGGGTTGTTTATTTTGTACGGAGATAAGCATCCCATGATACACATTTTTTAGCAGCTAAGAGAAACATTTAGGAACATAAAGGCTGACAAAATAGATGGTTCTTGTCTAATTGCTCCATTGACACATTCTTAAGATCTGTTTAACTGGTGTAGATAGACTTTTCTTTAAGTTGTTTGTTTTGGTGTGTTTTTTAGCAATAGCGGTGGGTACTTGAAAAAGTGTTTAAATTAATTTTATTTTTTACAATTCTTTTATTTTCCTCATTAACCCCATATAGAGGAGAAGTGGTAGGAAGGAATAAGTTCTAAAAGTTATGGAATTCATTAAAAATAAAGGCTGTTATATTTGCATTTTTTAATTACAAGTAAACCACTGTAAGGGTACAAAGTCTTTATCTGCCTATCCCTCAAATATTTGATTAAAAAAAACTAAAAGCAGCTTCTTGGGGCAAGTGTATGTACCATGGTTAAACAAAAGATATTCTACTGAAGCAAATCAGGATCTTGGCCTGACGTTTATGCTTCTGTGTGGGGAAACTGGCCTCTACAGAGTTTTAGATCTGGAGTTTGTTATCAATGCATAGGAGTTTGTTTCTGTCCCCAAAATGCCATTGGATGTGTTTTAATAGAAGGGTAGAGATACTGGAGATAATTGTTCTTTGGCTGTCACTAGTTCATTATATGATTTTTTAAATCAGATTTAGTACTTTCTAGGAAACAAATGCTGTCATTGTGATAGATAACATAGAATCTGTTGTTGTTGTTGTTGTCTCTGTCTTTTATTTCTTTATTCTTTATTCTTTATTCCTTATTCCTTTTTTACCCATTGGTCTCTTTTTGTTGATTTCCCTATAAGTGCTAACTAGACAGGTTTAAAATATGCCACAGCTTTCATGTTGTGTGACACCTTTCTCATCAGTTTGTGCTTTTCATTACAATTCTAGCATTATCTTTATATGGAAGCAATTATTGCAACATTGGAGAAGCACATACTTGGTTCTTGCAGCTCGTAGTACACAAAGAGCAGGCTGCTCTAAGCAGTGAAGTCTGTGAAGAATTTTGGCAAACTAACCATAGACTGCATTCTTGCAATTCATGTAAAATAATACTGCCTCTAGTAATTTTTCTAGGGTGTTGTTTGTTTGTTTTTTATTAACTTTGAGATATAGTCTGTATCCAGTTGTGTACTGAATGAAAGCTACCAGCTAGTGTAGGGGGAAAAAATCAGACATTTAAAGTTTTTAGTGTCCAGTTCATATATGATAGAGTGGAGGCACAAGGTATGACAGCACTGGAGTAATGCTAGCTGAACTTTTTTCTAGCATGTGACTTGTGATTAGTTTAATAATGCTCTGTGATTCTACTTAAAAGGAGGTGGTGTCTTAGAAGCTTAACTAATTATTTTAAGTACTTTCTTTTGTTTGGTTGGGAGAGGGGTTTTTTTGTGTGTTTTTTGTTTATTTGTTTGTTTGTTTTGTGGGGTTTTTTTCTGTTTTGGTTTTGTTGTTTTGTTTTGGGTTTTTTTGGTTTTTTTCTTTGTTAATGTCAAAGAGGAGCAATATGAAGGAATATCAGCCATGAATGGTAATTCTTGGCGCCCCTCCATGGGCTATGAATTCAAATGAAAAATCAATATCGTCAGAGTTCCAACTTCAAACATGGATCAGTCAAGTATTTCTGAATATCATTTTCTCTCATTGTGAGCTGAGATACATGGAGAATGCAGAAACTTTAGGCAAATGTTAAATAGAAAGCAAATTTCATTAAATGCTGCCAGTGAAGCAGTATAAAAAATGCTTGTGTGGCTATAGGACAAATTATCTTGGAAATGATACTTTCTGTAATAGATACCCATTCTCTTTCACCTTGTTTGTCTCTTCCTTTGATTTTACCTTTTTTTCCATCTTTTTCTTTCCACCCTATTATTCATCCTGCTACCTGTTTGTTACTATACTGCAAATATTATTGCTTTTCAAGCCCATGAGGGCTTGAAAAAGTTTTTAAAGTATTGCCACCTGTCAAGAGTGAATATTTTTCCTTCTGAGGAAAAGTTGGCCTCATACCTCCTACACATCAATTTCCTTACAATTTAATGGCTCTTTAAAAAATATTTAAACCAGTTGCTATATTTTCAAAACAGTGCGGAATATAAAGGGAATTCAGGGAGAAACAAACTCAAAATTGTATAACTTTTTTTATTCTGTTTGATAAAATAATTCTTAAGACTCTTGGAGAACTTATTTCAAAGCATGAATAGAGCATGTTTTTAAGACCTAGAATTCTTCTCTTGTGTGCAAGTTATCAATGGATGCTTCCATATATAAATGGAAGTAAAAAACTCTGGTTTGGTTAAAAGAAACGGGCCTATTTCACATCATGCACATAGGTTTGGTTTCTCTGATTGGCTTAGCCACGATTTTCCTTCCCTGTGGGTATGTTCCAGCCATCAGTTGATCTCGGTGGCAGACTTCCCTTTTGGCTTCAGAGGTGTAAAGTCAGTCTACACTGATTTGAAAGCCTTCCAAGTACATGTGCCTGACACTGGAAACAGCCAAGCAAGTTAAGGGAGAACAACTACGTAAATGTAGTGTAGGAACAAAAGCAAGTTTTCTTTTTTGTCAGAGTTCCAGTGACATTTGGTATGCCATGGATATGACAGAAGTCACGAAAGTCTGTTAGTAATTGAATATACACACTGTGGAGCTACATTGTTAATATGATTCAGAAGGCCATCTTAAGGTTTTTACTTTAAATGCTTTGGGGTTCAGCTACAAGATGTTGTATTGTCCCGTGACACAAAGTAATTTTTTAAACATCCTACTGCTTGAAACTGTACAGTGGCCATTGATCATCATCTTGGCATTTGAGTATTTTAATGTTTTTTTCTCCTGTTCTTTTGGTAAGGAGAGAGACAGACTAATTAATGTAAGTGCTTTATAATTTAATGTTATTCATATTTTTTGTGAGTAATGATGCCTTATTGAGAAATTGTACTGAAATACAGTTGTGTTTGATATGTGAGACAGAACATGTGATAGTTCATCTAATTCAAAGAGTAATTTATTGACTTCATGGCAGGAAAATAATAGTAATAACATTTGGAGCTTTTTTTAAAGTATGTATGAAAATAAATTTAAGAATGCAGTTACTGAGTTTTGATTTACAGTTACTATGATTGATTTATGAGGGTAGTTCAATGAGTAAGCATACTTTGTGAAGTATTTGGTATGTGCTAGGCATGGTAGTTAAAAATTCTTCACCATTTATAGGACAGTTCTTAGACTGTTAGTATAAATTCCATGTCTTTCTGTCATGAAGTGAAGTCATGCATGACTCTTAAGGGAGTGACAGTAAACTCACAAATTACGAAAGTATTTTGTCACGTTAAGAATTCTTAAATAATCTTAACACTGAAGAAACGTCTTGGGCTTCTGAAAATTGGAAGATTCTCCAAAGGTCTTCAGATGCTGATTTGATTTTTGGAATGTAAACTTAATATTTTTTTTCTTGAAAACCTGTTCTTGGTAAACTAAGATAGGAGGGAGGTGCCCCGTGTACAGTATGCCTCAAAAATCCAAGTGTGTTCCTTGTAAAGCTGGCTGTCAGCCAGGGTATGTGGGATTCTGGGCATGTTTCAGCAGTTCAGGCTGAAGCTGCTGTGGGTGCCCTTCTGGAGGTGGGAGAGCAAAGTTTGGGAGTACTCAGGGCTGCAGCAGGAAGGCCCTGCAGGGCCCTGTCAGCAGGGGCACCAGGGACAGGTTCCCAGCGTGCAGTGGCACTGTGCTGCAGCCCCCAGCTGTGGAGGGCAGGAGGAAAGTGCAAGTTTCTTCCTGGAGTTGCCTTTCAGGTTTCTTCTCCTGGCAGCTGGGAAAGGATCAGTACCAAGGCTTTGCAGGGAACCAGGTCTGACAGGCAGCAGTAGTACCACGTGCTTCAGAGACAGGGTTGAGCAACAGATAATGCTTTTGAAAAGAACAATTAATAGCTTATTAGGTGTGAAGGAGAAAGCAATTAAAACTGAGAATAAGTGAAATTATCCCACGGAGTGAAGTACTGATGTGTACTTTCTTCCTACCATCATCTTGGTGCAGATCACAGTTTCCTTATTAGCACTGCCTGGTGTGGTGCTCGTGCTTCTAGTTCTGTCACTGCAGCATTCTTGCACTTCCACCCTAACTAGAAGATAACAGCTTGAATTTATTTTTGTGTCTATTGTCACTCTTTTCAAGGATATGAAAAAAATATTGATGGGTAGGTTCTTTATCACAACTTTTTATTATTTTTAATAAAAAATATTAATTTAAAAAAATTGTCATTTTAAACTACTTCCAAATTTGAGTTATAAACTAATAAAATCTTTCATATATGTCTGTCTGCATATGACTGGGTAATTGTAATAACTTGTTTTTGTAGTGGATGATGCTGGTAAGATAGAACACGAAGGTTCTGCTGAAATTACCATGGAAGCAGAGTCAGAAAGTGGCTCTTGTAAAGTGGATGGCATTTGTCCAGAAGTCATCAAGGTCTATATATTCAAAGCAGATCCTGGAGAAGACGATTTAGGTAAAAGACACTTGTTTGAGAATACTCCAACCTGACACTTGAAATTTTGCATGAGACTGTGGTTTCTCTCAGCTGGTCTGTAAAGACCTGTGAGTCTAATGCTAAAGAGTTGACAAACTTCCAGTTTTTTGTGGTTTGGCATAGATTTTGGTCAAGTGTATTTAAAGTATTTTGCTCTGGTCTTCCTACTCAGGGGGCACAGTAGACATTGTGGAGAGCGAGCCAGAGAATGACCACGCAGTTGGATTGCTCGATCAGAACAGCAGCATTCGTATTCCAAGGGAGAAAATGGTTTACATGACTGTCAATGATTCTCAGCATGAAGACGAAGACTTAAGTAAGTAGGTGGCTTTCCTTTGGGAACAGGAATTTTCACTTTCAGCAGTGAAGCATTCCTATTTTTTTTTTTAACTTCTTTTTCTCTTAGATGTTGCAGAAATAGCTGATGAGGTTTATATGGAAGTGATTGTAGGAGAGGAGGATGCTGCAGCTGCCCATGAACAGCAAATCGATGACACCGAAATTAAAACTTTCATGCCCATAGCTTGGGCAGCAGCTTATGGTAAGTAATACTCAAAAGAATTATTCTTGGTGACACTGCAGCAAAGTACCAGGGATTGGTTTTTGGAGGGTAGTCTGGAGTATTTGTGTATTTGTGCTTTTGTGTTTGTTTCTAGAGTTTTAGTTTAAGAACAGTTTCTTAGCACAATGAGCCTTAAAAAGAAAGGAAGAGGGAAGTTGTAAGGCAGGCTTCTTCTTGCTCCTATTTAACAAGAATTTTCCTTCATATTTTCATGATGTGAAAGGGGAAATACATGAGCTTCCAACTAAAAAATTGAATCTCAAGTGCATCTGTTCCTCAGAGTTTAGGACATAGTGAGAGCTGGCTTGGGAGTAGAACTGAATATTTTTATGGCGGGGGGAATGGGCAAAAAAAGAAGGCAAATAGGAATACATTAGATTCAGTGCTTTCTAGAAGGATCATATAAATATGTGATTTCACTAATGGCAATAATTAATCAATTAATGAAAAGAATTTGGATGGAGATACTAAAATTGTAGCAGAACCTTGAGAGTATTTCCAGCATCCAGAACCATTTTTCTTGATCAGTGCTATGTGAACACCAACTGGTGCACAGACTGATTTTCCAAACTTTTGTAAGCTTAAGACCAGAATTTCATCTGAAAAAATGTTTCTGTGTTGCCCCTTTCTCCTTCTAAACAAAACAAAAGAAATAGTGGAGTAGAGGACAAAAGTTACATGTGCCTGGTGTGGATTGTGGTGATGCTGCCAGCAGACAATTGTTCTGGGAATACAGTGGGGGCTGGAATCTTGGACATAAGTCAGGAAGGGCAAGATTTCAGGGAGCAGTGTTAAATACTGCTGAACACTTTTAAAGTGTGTTTAACTAGTTAAAAGTTTCTTTTGAAAGGGACTTAGGGGATGGATGGTAGTGCACCCAAAGCCTTACCTTAGGCCATATACTGGTGAGCCCAGTTTGAGTGAGAAGGAAATGACATAAGCCAGTTTGAGTGGGCATTAAAAATTAAAATTGAGTGAACTTAAAATACTTGGATACTAAACATTCAGTGATTTTGGAGGGGGAGGAGAAAATTGAGCAGAATGTATTGAAAACAGTGAAAGGAGAATTTCAGAATGGGGCAAACAGTTGGAGTGGTTGCATTGTCAGCAGTAAGCAACCCAGCATGCAGGGCGGGAGATGGTGGGAACAGGGAGAAATTAAACATGAAGGCCTGAAAATGGCAGAGGAACACTTGAGCTAGCTTATAGATGAGAATCTTCAGTCTCTGTACATGTGCCTGGCTCTGAGTCTCCTTACATTAATCATGAATATTGATTCTCAGCACCCTATGAAAGGAGCAGCTATTGAGCATCTTGTACATTCTTCCACCTGAGTCTTCCTGTCTTATTTTGTGCTTTGTTTTCACTAGGAAATGTTGGCTTTTATTGATTCAAGTAAATACTTGACAACACAATTTCTTACTAAAAGTTAACTTATGCCCTTAAATCACCAATGTTAAACTGATTGCCAGTAAATACCTTCTTGAATGTATTTGTAATTTTCATGTTTGTTTTACATACAGTGATGCCATTTGTGTATTAAACACAAAGCTCTGTGAGGCAAAGATTCTTTCCTTCTTTCTGTTACACAACACTGAGCATGCTCTTTGTTCCCAGTAGAAAGAATTTGTAAGTGCTAAAGCATCAGGTGTATGAATAGTAAGTAATGTACTTTGTTTGCCACTTTATGGGCTGTTCAGAAGGATTCTTTGATTGCAGCTCCAGTTCAGAAATTTGGTGTGTGACAAACTTCAATCAGATGAATTCAGGCATACAGAAGTGAATAAGAGCTCACACACAAATGTATTTCAGGACTGAGAAGAAAATTTGGCACAGTAAATACTGTGACATGCTATTATTTACTAATGTTAAACATTCTGGGTATAATTAGCAACCAAAGAGATTCAAAAAATGCTGCATTTGAAGGAGAATTCTCTGTGTAATGAAAACTCTGTGTAATTCCTGTACATTACATACTCCTGTAAAATTAGGTTAATAAAGCTAATGCTCATAATACCAAACATAATTCCTAAGTTACATGGTGAGACATTTTGCAGCTTATGCTGCACATGATTACAGTTTGATTAAAAGTCCAGATCATAGTTTATAATTTCTGTTGCTACCATAGAATTTGTGGTCGAATTACCTGCAGTGTTGGTGGGTAACTTTTGAACTTACCTTGGTAGGTAATAATAACGATGGCATCGAAAGTCGGAATGGCACTGCAAGTGCTCTTTTGCACATAGATGAGTCATCTGGACTTGGGAGACTGGCCAAGCAAAAACCAAAGAAGAAGAGGAGACCTGAGTCCAGACAGTATCAGACAGGTGAGTGTGTGGTGCCTGGCTCTCGTTCTTCCAAGCGCTTGCCCGTAAACAAATGCACGTGGAATGTCTCGTAAAAAGGGATTTGGGCAATTACTTGGTTGGCAACACTTCTGCTTTATAAATGAGTGCATGTTTTATTTTACCAGTTTTAAGTACATGGGTGATTTGGATTGTGGCAGGTGTTTAAAAGGAAGCCATCTCTGACATAGGAAGAAGTATCATAGCAAAAGGTTAAAAAGCTATATACTTAACTTGCCACACCTGTTTTAATGTAACTTTTTAAAAGGTGGTGTTAGATAAATGGTGTTTGGTAATACTGCCTTTTAGAAACCCTTTTTGTCTTTATTGAAAATACATAAAACAATGCATTTCATTATATCAGCTCAGTAGGTAACTGGTAAGTCTGAATATCGTATATTAATGTTCTGTAGTGTAACTTCTATACCCTTTCCTGTTTTAATGGTGAAATAAAATTGCCTTGATGTTTGTCCCTTTTTCCTTTCATCTGTAAGAACAGAAGTGTTCTGTGGCATAATTTGGTTTCTGCTGTTACTGTGTTATGGTCAGTATATTTATTTGGTTTGATAAAGTTGAAAAAACACAACTTCTTTCTTCAGTAGCCTTGCCTTAAATAATACTAAAAGTTTCTTTCCAAATTGTGACTTAACTGTAGCAGTTCTGTTTTGTTTAGCTTAAGTTAGTAAACTGTGCAAATTAAAGTTGGCCTTCTCTATTTCCAGCTAGTCAGTTCTCCTTATAAAACATTTTTGGACAAGACAGCTTTTTTAACATGCCAAGGCAAATTCATTGTAAACAAATCAGGGTGATAGATGAGTGCAAATGATTTCCAAAGCTTTGAGATTTCTGTATGTGGAACATGTTCTTATTGATTCCTGCTTGGTACCTCTTCAGATTGTAGCTGTGACAGATGGCATAAGGAGGAGGTGTTAGTTAGGGGACATCTGAATTGTAGTTAGTGGTAGGTGATTAAACTGCCAGTTGAAACTTTATCTACAGATTTGTGAAGAGTCAAGAGAGGATCGTATGCTTTGCTTACTAGATGATATTCAGTTAACAAGTTGGCTGCTGTTCTTTGCAGCAGCCATTGGTTTGTGCGTGTATTTAATGTGTGAACTGAGTCAGAATTCTTCAGGATAGAATTATTTGAAGTGAAGAACATCTTTGGTTGTCTCCATCAAAAAACATTGTTTTCTTTTAGCAGTAAAAGTGAGAGAAAGTAGTAATTCCCTCAGTTTCTTCTGCCTGACACAGTAACAAGCTTGTTTATTGTGTAGTAAAATGTATGTATCCCATCCTTCTCAACAATTCATCCTATTGTTAACATCTGACATTTATTGAAGTGTAGTATTGTTGTATAATATTGATAATGGGGTTTTTTGTTCTTTTTCAGCAATAATCATTGGCCCCGATGGTCATCCATTGACAGTCTACCCCTGCATGATTTGTGGAAAGAAATTTAAATCCAGAGGTTTCTTAAAAAGGCACATGAAAAACCACCCAGAGCACCTTCTTACTAAGAAGAAATACAGATGCACAGACTGTGATTACACTACGAATAAAAAAATAAGTTTACATAACCACTTGGAGAGTCATAAGCTGACCAACAAAACCGAGAAGCTTATTGAATGCGATGAGTGTGGGAAAACCTTCTCTCACGCAGGAACTTTATTCACTCACAAGATGGTGCACAGGGACAAAGGAGTTAATAAAATGCACAAGTGCAAATTCTGCGATTACGAGACAGCAGAACAAGGGTTACTGAGTCACCACCTTTTGGCTGTCCACAGCAAGAACTTTCCTCACATTTGCGTGGAGTGTGGCAAAGGGTTTCGCCATCCGTCGGAGCTGAAGAAGCACATGCGGATCCACACCGGCGAGAAGCCCTACCAGTGCCAGTATTGTGAATACCGCTCTGCCGACTCTTCCAACTTGAAAACCCACGTAAAGACTAAACACAGCAAGGAAACGCCGCTCAAGTGCGATATCTGTTTCCAGACTTTTTCAGATACCAAAGAGCTGCAGCAGCATACGCTTATGCATCAAGAAAGTAAAACACATCAGTGTTTGCATTGTGACCATAAGAGCTCAAACTCGAGTGATCTGAAACGGCACATTATTTCAGTGCACACGAAAGACTATCCTCATAAGTGTGATATGTGTGATAAAGGCTTTCACAGGCCTTCGGAACTGAAAAAACACGTGGCCGCTCACAAAGGTAAAAAATTGCACCAATGCAGACATTGTGACTTTAAAATTGCAGATCCGTTCATTCTGAGTCGTCACATACTCTCGGTCCACACAAAGGATCTTCCATTCAGGTGCAAGAGGTGTAGAAAGGGTTTTAGGCAGCAAAACGAGCTGAAAAAACACATGAAAACACACAGTGGCAGGAAAGTTTATCAGTGTGAGTACTGTGAGTATAGCACTACAGACGCCTCAGGCTTCAAACGGCACGTGATTTCCATTCACACAAAAGACTACCCTCACCGGTGTGAGTATTGCAAGAAAGGTTTCCGAAGGCCTTCAGAGAAGAACCAGCACATTATGCGACATCATAAAGATGTTGGGCTGCCTTAAAGTCTCTTTCACAGACTTATGGCTGGAATTATAAAGGAAATTTGCCTTTCAGGCAGTTAGCTTATTTTAAAGCCAATCACCTGCGATCACACACACACACAAAAAAAAAAAAACCAACAAAAAAAAATACTGTGCATTTGATTTATTGCTGTATAAAAATAGGATTATTGCTTGTAGTTGACTTTTATACCTTTTGTTCAATAGCGTGTTCTGAATTCTATTCAGTTTGTTTAATAAATGAAGAAAAGATGGCAACAATAAAGTTGCATTTAATAAAGTAAACCCTGTCTCTTACTGAATTTTTCAACCGTAATAGTTTATTTAAGTATATTACTGACCTCGTTGATACTCACAGTGTCCATGTTAATGCAGTTTTGTCGTGAATTTTAAAAATACGAGATTTCTCTTGATAAAATTGTCAGAGGTGTGTATAAAATGGGGAATTGTCATGTTGACAGTAAAGTCACTAGGGCCCACCTGATTGTCCTGTTTTAACTATACAGACTTCGTGGCAGGTTAACTATTTTCCAGTTGAGGAGTTATAAGTCTCACTTCGTGTTTTCATTCTGGTTTCAGAGAGAAAAATATTTAAAAAATGGTTTGGGGCGGTTTTTATCTTTCCTGGGCAAATTTAAAAGTGTGCACAAGTATTACATTTATTGTTCTGTGCTTCTTTGTCTTTGAAAGGTTTTGTGTGTTACAAAAGAGTTGGGTTTTTCCTGCTTTACTCCTGTCTTAAATGTTGGAAACGTAAAATACTCTTGTTCCGTTTGCAGAGTTAACAATAGATCACAACTGTCTGTATGTGCTGGTAAACGTACCTCAATCTTTATGCTTTTATGTATGTTGGTATTTCTTTGAAAGAGCAGTTTGTGGTTCAAGTCACATTTTTATTGTCAGTTGTTTTAGAATAAAATTTAAGACCAAGAGGTGCCTCGATTTTGGAAACCAGATATTTACAGTGAGAGCTTCAGAAGGGAATGGAGCGGAGCAGATGAATTTATAAGTAGAGATGCTGTAATGTAGATATCCTTAATAAGAAAAGTAACTTATGATAGATGCAGTTCTGTTACTATAATAAATGTTTTTCCTGAGCCACTAGTAGCTGTGTTCAGCTGCTGTTTATTAATTAGTACAGTATCCAGAATTAACCCAGTTCTTTTAATCTGTTTATAAACAGCTGGGAGAATATTACAATTATTAGATGCAATTTTGCCACCTGAAGACTATTCTAAAGTAGCTCCATATCATTTGTTAATTGCAGTGTAAATGTACCAAGCACAAAGTCGTGTGCTTTAACAACCTTGGAGCAAAAAAACAAACCATTTTAATTACAGGTCAGATTTTAGGACCTGGCCCTGCTCCCCTTGCTCAAATTCCCACCCCAGTCACTGTTTGATGACGGACTGCAGAACTCAATCCCAGCTGCCTGTCAGATTAAGACAGATTTGTAACCAACAAATCACTAATGGAAAGGCTTCAGAGACTAGGCCAGTGTTAATTCCTGTTTCTAGGCAGGTGAACTTCCAGCTGAAATCTAACAGGAATTTTAGTGATGGTTTCGAGTCTGGGATGATAGAGGGACAAAGGTTTCCTTTTTGGATGTGCATCTTACAGGCCTTTTGTATTTTGTCTTGTTACCGAGCCGTGCCCCTACTGCTCATCCCTCCTGTCTCACTGTAAACTGAAATTCTTGTCTGTAGTGTGCAGTTCAGGAGAGTCCAATGCCATGTCACTGCCTGTGTTGTAGGATGGTTTTTTCTTTCTTTGCCTGCTTGCAGTGCCCTCAGACTTGCCAGGTGTGCTCTTGTGTAATATTGCTACTAGCGGGCCGTGACCCTTTAGCGTGTAATTCCTGGCTGTGCTGCATTGTGCCTTCCTTGAAATCCCTGCTGAAGCCAGTGGATTTCCTACGTGGCCGTAGTGTCCATTGCCTGCTGATGCCAAACCAGATGCAGTAAAACCCAGCAGAGATTCCCACTCGCTTCTTGCAAAATACCTGCCTGTGACTACTTGTTTTCCCTCTCTTATGTTCAAGCATTTTCTAACTGGAAACCTGGAAAGTGTACAAAATCTGCATAAATTCCCATAGTAGTGCTGAGGATTTTAGCCATTTTGAACTTTATTTTTTTAAATAAGCTGAAAGACAAAGAACACAATTTTACGCATTTTCTTTCTCTTACGTAGCCTGGAATCATACACACTTTTTTTTTTTTTTAAAGCACAATGTTGAAACTGTTTTTTTTAATAATTAAGGGTTTGGTCAAGTGGATTTTGTAAAATGTATTTGTCTGTATAAAGAGAAAATGAAATTATAGTTATTGTTAATGTACTGACATTAGTTACAGGTTAGTTTTAATTCTTAAATAATTTGCTTAGCAAATGCTATAAAATGGATGTTTCAGTTTAATGTTTAAAAAAGGTACAGATTTTTACAAGGACATAATATAAATTATTGTTCTGTAGAAAATACCCTGTTAAATATTGTACATGTCCTTCCCTCTGTACACTTTGTAAAAAAGACAAAAGAAAAAAACAAAATACATAGAACCATATAGGGATGTGTGACATTATTGTAATTGTGTACTTGATAATAACGTGAAAAAATAAAATTCAAAATATTTTCCTTTTAATAAACGTTCAGTCTATTTGATGCCAGTTCTGAGATGGAGCCTTGTTCTGAGGGACACGGTCACCTGCAGCTCCACTGCACTTTAACCTCCCTTCTGCTCCCTGCTCTTCGGCTCATTGTGTGTGGCACTGGGGGGGCGATTCAGTCCCTGCTGGGGCTGAAACGTTCCTTTGCCTGGACGTCTGCAAAAGTGAAAGGGATGGCAGGTCTTCGAAATCCATTTTAATGCCTGGTTTTATATTAAAGAATTCACGTCGGATAAACTTCTGATAATGCCTTTGTGTTTTTCAGCAAGGTAATCACCTACTAAGTGCTACTGCTCCATCCCAAAACACCCCCCAGAAACAGAGGAGGGGCACTGCTGTTGTTGGGACTGAACAAACGTTTCCTGGTGCTGCCTTTGCCATGTGAGCCTCAGCAGGAGCCCAGCTCCTCATTCCTGCTGGGATGGGTGAGCACGATGCAGCTGCACAGGGAGGGTGCCTGAGCTGGGGCCTCACTGCCCTGCCCAGCTTCTCCACCCTCTGCTCCCTGTGAGGGCAGGCAGGGCCTGGCTGGGGGTGCAGGGGGCTCCTGGCTGTTCTCACTGCTCTGCAAATGCTCCAGCCCAGTTAAATCCAGCTGGCAGCTGGGCAGTGGGAGCTGCTTTGGCAATGGTCTGTCCGGCACAGGCCATCCTGCGTTGATGGCAGGATGTCACCCAGCGCCAGCCCACTGGTCCCAGGAGTGGCAGAGGTGCTGCTGGGTGTCACTGCCCTCTATCTGCACCTGCCTTCCAAGGGAGGAGGCCCAGATAACCTTCAGAACATTTAAACCAGTTCGTTCACTCTCACTGGTACCTTAAGGAAATGCTAACTTACTCCTCAGTGATTCAGCCCCACTGGCATTGGGCAACTCTTCACAAGTAAGAATCAGTCACACTGCAGAGCCAGCAATCTCCCTTTGATTTGGTTTGGTTTTTTGTTTTCTCCATCTACCTGATGTTCCTCAAGCACTCATCAGGAAATTGTACATTGAGTACCAGAGACATTCAGGGCACTGGAGAAGAAATGCATCATTCTGGCTGCATCGTTCATCTGTGAGGAAGGGCCAGGAGCAGTTAGCAGCTCAGGCTCCTGCACAGTAGCAAGTCCCCCCCTCCTGTAGGATCTGCCCTTCTTCCTCTTGGATTTCCCTAGCTGTGGCAGCCTCACTGCTCTGCTGAAGGATCCTCCACTTGCCCAGGTGCCTGCAGCCCTCACTGGGACACAGTAGCCAAGGCACCCAGAGCCTGGATGCCAACCTGAGAGTTCTTTGACAGCCTTACTTGCAAGCCAAAGGCTGGGTCCCTAATTAGGAAAATAACAGCTGCTCACTGCTGTTCCTTGGCTTGTTAAAGTAGTAATTAAATAATATATCATAAATAGAAAATACAAACAATACATTAACAGGACAGAAAACTGATCAAGGAGGGGCTGGAACAAATAAGGAAGTGAGTAGAGGGGTCGGGGCAAAGAAGGGGTTGTTACTAGGCACAAAGAAAACCTTTTCCTTTGGTTTTTGAGAAGTTTGAAGAGGGAGTTGACTGATTTGGTTTCCTGTAAGTGCTGATGCAGAAAAGGCAAGCGTTTTGATAGTTTATTCTTTTCTAAAAGTAGCATAAGTATCAAATAAGGCTGGGGATGGTTTTTTCCAGACCTAGACAATGAAGAATGTTATAGGCCAAGAGCATTTAAAAACTACAAGCACAGGTGGTGCAGAGACCATGTACCACATAAACTTCTGTAATATTTACTGGAAATCCACAAATCTGGAAGAATGTAAGCATTCAATTGAAGACCAAAATTTGAGAATCGTCTCAGCGCAAGCCCAGGCAAAATCAGGATAAAGAATTACAGCTGCTGGGACCAAGAAGGCAACACAAAAAAAGAGTTAAACACAACAAACACATCCTATATTATAGTTAGAACACATATGCCCTAGCTTTGAACAAACTCCCCCAGTGCTGTGGTAGTGCAGGGCCGTGTCCTGGGCTGTCCCTGGTGTGACAGGACAACTCTCCAGAGCTGAGTATCACGTACCACCACTGCTCACCCCTGCTCTGCCTCTCACCTTATTTTCTGCTGTGGTTTAACCAGTGTTGGGGGTTCACTTTAACCAGCTCCACTGTGGAGCCAAGGGTGGGGTGTCAACAGCCCCAGATGGGTGACTCCCATTGTGGTGCTTGCTCTCCTTGCCTCCTGTCTGGGGCTTGTCTGTCAGGCCCACTGCCCTGAGGGGCCAATGCACCCAGGCTGCTCACAGGCCGAGGAGCCTGAGTGAGTCTATTTTGAGGAGCCAAGTGCTTGAAGTCAAGTTTCTGATGGAAAAACTTGTGCTCTGTAATCAAAGCCCAACACAAAGCACCAACCCGGACAAAAGTGTCTCCAACAGGGACCACAGAGGTGTTCCTGCCCTAGGAAGCAAAAAGCCACATTTTGTAATTTTTAAGCTGAAGTCTAGGAGGCTGGCTAGAAGCTCAAAGAAAAACCTACCAGCACAGTGTCAGGCAGGGTCTGAAAGTCCTGCCTTGTCCTATTTAGATTTCTTGGTCTTAGTTCAGTTGCTCACATCCAGGCACAAAAGCCACGTGTGACTGATTGTCTTGGGACTCCCAGGTGCTACACAGATCCTGAGGGGAATCTATGCGTGATGCTGTGCCCAGAAACAAGTACAGATGAAAAGACACTTCATGACAGACAAAAAAAGGACATAACACAGACTTGATTTTTCTCTTGCAATAGCACGAGAAAACTTTTTTGTTAAGTCTGATACTGTAAAGTTAGCTCTAAGAAGACTGGGACATTTTTGTTTGACACAGCCCAGGAAAACAAAGAATGCCAGGATTGTATCCATTTGAAAGCATGAATCATAATTAACAAGCACTCACAGGTACAGAAGCTGGGATGTTACAGCCAGTCAAATGACTGGCAGAGGCAGAGAATGCTAAGAATAAAGAAGTGCATGAAACCAGGAAAATTAATATATATTTTATATATTTACTCTATTTTTAAATGTCATTGTGGCATCATTAATACCACTTTGTCTATCTATCATGACCCTGTTAAGAGAGCACTTTAGTTTCCTTGCTTTTTAGGCTTTTAATGCAGCAGTTTTGCTGAAAAGTTTCCGGCATGGAGCAATGTGAATTCTCTGTGGGTAGTCAGAGCAATGCCAACACTTGTCCAGACTCACAGAGCTCTTTTGCATCAGTACCCAAAGCTATCACTGCACTGGATAATTGACCAGTATCACAACAAACCTAACATGGATGCAGGAGAAAACACCTCACAGCCCTATATTGCCATGCAAAAGATCTTCCTGTAGTACAGCAAACACCTTACAAAAAGACACCAGCAAGCCAGGACAGTGATACCATCTCATGACAGAGCAAGAGGAGCCCTGACCCTCTTCTTGTTAGAGCAGCTCGGGGCTCAGGGCTGCCACCACAAATTCAGATACTTCACATGTGCAGGCACAAAGCCTGGGAAGGATCAGAAGAAGCTGACTGCTGCAGAAAGACAAACAGCCCGTGCTGCAAGTGTCCTGTGCCAGGATTTCTGTGTAAGCCTGAAGAGAATCCTGGCAAGAGCGCAGGATTGGCTCCTGCATGAGGCTGGGGGATGATGGATCCATGCCACTGAGGCCAGGTAGCTTCAGCGGCAAATGCAGACCAAAACCTTCCCCACAACTTGGATATTAAGTGCCTGCTCTGGCAAGGCTGGCAAGCAGGATCCCGATTTGAACACCTTCCCGGGAGTTTCAACTTGTGCTGGGTCATGGGGCCTCCTCTGACAACTGCACACAGAGATGGAACCAGCCCTCTCTCCTCCTCTGGCTCTGGCTGCAGGGAGGAATGGCTGCTGGGTTGGCAAGAGTGGCTGAGCAGCAACTCCTTTTCTTACTAGATACTCCTTTTCTTCACTGGGAGCTTTTGAAGTGTGTCACTGGCGGTGGGCAACTCTGAGACTGGACCAGCTGGGAGTGGCAAAATGAAATTGGGACAGGAATGATGAGGGCTATCTGAAACATAACCTCAATGAAGGAGCAAACAAAAGCGTGATCTGTACACAGTATAGGATAATCCTCGAAGACCCCAGCAACAGGGTGAACATGACAATACATCCATTGGGAACCAGTAAATAACAAGAACTCAGAACGTTGCCTTATATGTAAAGTACTGTTAACCACTCATACACAAGAACTCGAAACATTACCTTATCTGGCATGAACACATTTACATAACCTTTCCCATGATTGCATTCTCCTCACCATAACCTAGCTAAATGTTTCCTTTCTTAACGTCTCATTTCCCAAGGCCTTAATTTGATGCCTTCATTGTTAACAAAGGCTAGCTCACTGTCCATCCCAACCAGTTGAACTCCCATAGAAATGAGCTGAAGACAATGAAATGAAACCCAGGTACCAGCCTGGCCACTTGCAGGAGGTCAATTACAGAAAGGACTGGATAAAAAGAGATTTCCTTCTTGTATCAGGGAGACAAGGAGGCTGGGAAGGGGGCTCCAGCAGCTAAGCATCAGCTGCCTTGCATTTCTCCATGTAGAAGACCAGTATAGCAAAGAGAAAGTCCTGTACATGCAGGACCATCCCAGGCTTCTCAGGGAGGGGAAGGGCTTGATTTACCATCTGCTTTCACATAAATACATGGGGGACAAGTAGAAAACACATCCATCTGTGAAATACACCAGGGCTTGAAAGACAAAAAGATTTGGCAAGTGATGTCTCTTCAGTATGACACAGCTCTTACTTAAAAGAAAACTAAATTAATGTGATCTTGACTCTGAAACTTGAAAGTGATTCCAGATTACAGAGCAGCCTCTTAGAGTTGAGCTCCAAGTGCCTAAAAAAAACATTTGTTCCCCTTCTTATTTGTTTATTTATAATTTTTGGAAGAGCATACAATGAGCTGTAACACAAATGGCAGGTAACATGCAACTAGTCCTGATGGCTCTGCCTACAGTAATCAGGAGGCTGGATACTAGAAGAGCATCTCCAAAGGAGAGAATCCATGCTGAGGGCACCATGTCCATCCTTTAGTCACCCTGGTGGCTTTTGCATGTTTGGATGCCCAGGGTCTGTCCTGGGGTGCAAGATCACCCCAGCAGTGCTGGGGATACCATCTCCACCACCCCGTGCCAACACAACTAGCTGCTTCCCTGCCGGTGGACTTTTCTTCCCCATTGCATGAGGGAGTAAATTCTTGTGTCCAAAGCCTTATCAGACCTGCCAGTGCTTAGCTTATTAGTACTAAGAGGCTAAATCAGTGATCCTATTAGTGGGACCAATATTAGGAACCAATATTAGGAGCCCTGTTCCCTCTTGGGGCTGCCAAGTTCAAGGGGCAGAAATCACAGGGTTTACTTTTGGTTTTTGGTTGGCCTGGCCAAGATCAAGTTAAGTTTTGCTGACTGACCAAATGGTGGCCGGTTCAGGAGTGCATGGCTTTTCCTCCTCTGTCACCAGAGGAGGCTCCATGAGCTTGTGGTGCTCCCGGCTGCAGAGAGTGGGTTTGAGCCCCAAACCGACACTTTGAGAGCTTTGGGGAGAGGTGGTGAGGGATGCCTCCAAACGCGAGGAAGGCTGGGCAGCTTTCCCAGTTGATGTGTCCCTAGAAAACTTTTGATGCTCCTGGCCTGTGGTGCTCCTCTTTGAGGCCAGCAAGAGGCAGAAGGGGCGAGAGGAGGGAACGGCTCCGGTGGAGCTGGAAAGCCCACTTGCTGCAGCTCTGCCAGAGCCACTGTCCCAGTCCCTCTGTGGCAGCACCGAGCAGCTCCGTGGCAAAACCCTCCTCTCCCTGCGCCTCCCTCGCCCCGGCTCTGCGGCCGCTGGCTGCCCGCGCTCGGCAGGTGGCGGTGCCGGCCAAGGCCGGGCCCGCGGGCAGGGAGCGGCTGCGCCGAGCCCCGGGCGGGGCCGCGCCGTGAGGGGCCCTGCCCAGCCCGGTGTGCCCCGGAGCCCTTGGGGGGCCCTGCTCAGCCCGGTGTGCCCCGGAGCCTGCAGCACCCTGCCCAGCCCGGTGTGCCTCGGAGCCTGTGGGGCCCTGCCCAGCCCGGTGTGCCCCGGAGCCCTTGGGGTGCGTGCCCAGCCCGGTGTGCCTTGGAGCCTGTGGGGCCCTGCCCAGCCCGGTGTGCCCCGGAGCCTGCAGCACCCTGCCCAGCCCGGTGTGCCTCGGAGCCTGTGGGGCCCTGCCCAGCCCGGTGTGCCCCCGAGCCTGCAGGGCCCTGCCCAGCCCGGTGTGCCTCGGAGCCTGTGGGGCCCTGCCCAGCCCGGTGTGCCTCGGAACCTGTGGGGCCCTGCCCAGCCCAGTGTGTCCCCGAGCCTACAGCACCCTGCCCAGCCCGGTGTGCCTTGGAGCCTGCGGGGCCCTGCCCAGCCCGGTGTGTCCCGGAGCCTGTGGGGCCCTGCCCAGCCCGGTGTGCCCCGGAGCCTGCGGGGCCCTGCCCAGCCCGGTGTGCTCCGGAGCCTGCGGGGCCCTGCCCAGCCCGGTGTGCCCCGGAACCTGCGGGGCCCTGCCCAGCCCGGTGTGCCCCGGAGCCTGTGGGGCCCTGCCCAGCCCGGTGTGCCCCGAGCCTGTGGGGCCCTGCCCAGCCCAGTGTGCCCCCGGAGCCTGTGGGGCCCTGCCCAGCCCCCGCTGTGCCCCGGAGCCTGCAGCACCCTGCCCAGCCCGGTGTTCCCCGAGCCTACAGCACCCTGCCCAGCCCGGTGTGTCCCCGAGCCTGTGGGGCCCTGCCCAGCCCGGTGTGCCTCGGAGCCCTTGGGGGCCCTGCCCAGCCCGGTGTGCCCCCGGAGCCTGCGGGGCCCTGCCGGCAAAGCGGCTTCCCAGGGCTACCAGAGCCTCGGGGGTCTCGGAGGGCCCCCCCAGAGGGAGCCCCGCGGGCAGCGGGAGCGTCGGCCCTCCCGGCATCAGCTGGCTCGCCCGGGACGAAGTTAAACAGGAGGATCTGTCCCGGCAGCCAGGGGAGGGGGACCTGCCCCAAAGCTCTTGCTCAGACTCACTGTGGCTGGTGTCCTGCCAAACCCCCGGAGCCGGGCAAAACCCCAAAATGCCCACCCCGTGGGCCATGGCAGGGGGCGAGCAGAGCAGGACACCGTCCCGTGGGCAACCTCAGACCCGAGGCGCCGATTCCTCCGCGAGGGATGTTGCTTAAGGCAAAGTGAGGACGGGATTATAGATTGTTTCCCTCACACAGGAAAATTCGTTCACCACCGCTACTGTTGTTACAGCGAATATCAAAGGAATTAATGATTCATCCCTTAATTTCCTCTTCCCCTCCTTCCTCCACCTTGATTTTGCTTTAATAAACTGGTCCGGAGCCAACTGCAGCATCAGGTTAATAATGACTTTAAGCACCATTTATGCTGCTGTCGTGGCAACTTAAATTGTCACTTTCTATTAAAAGGTCTAACTCCAAATGGGTTTAGCTGAAAGCATTGGTACTGGCAGTGCAATTAAATAACAAAACTCTTTTCTTGGGATGTCAGTGCATACACATTTTAAATAGGGGGTCAGAAGCACCTAGCTAATTTAAACTACAGTATAGCTTTCTTGTGAAGAATAATACCTGATGCAGGGATTTTTTTTTTCCATGCTGTGTGACAGTTTTCATTGTGATTGTAAGAGACTTAAAGAAGTGGTGTGCCAAAGGAGTCCAGCAGCCTTTGAAAACTTCTTGTCTTCATGATAAACTTGGGCAGTGCTGCATAAGCAACAGCCATCATTTCTCAGCAGATACACATGAAAAGATACTGATCCTAAAGGACTCTGATTTACAATCTTGATTTCCTCCAGACAGTTTGTAAGAACAAATCACTTTACTGGGCATCCATCTGATCCTTTGTCTCTAGCTTTACTGCTTCTTTCAGAAACATACTATGTATGCTGTACCTTGTATGTCTCACATTCTTTTTATCTGTGGCTCTGGAGTCATTTATAAACCATATTCTGTGGGAAAAGACACTCCTGTGTATAGGATTTTTGCAGCTCACCTGTAAAAATCACATCCAGTTCCTCAACTGGCTGCAAAACAAAAGCTCTTTATTTGCAAACTCTGTAGCAGCTGCAGTGCCAGTGCCAGGCTGTCCAGCCAACTCCTCCTTCACTCCTGCTCTGCCTCAGCTCTGCATCCTCTCTGGGTCTGGCCCTTTCCTCCTGCACATGGTACAGGCTGGTCCTCCCTTACCAAACATCTCCTGATCTTCAACTCTACCCAACACCTTAAGCTGGTTTGTTGGGGTTTTTTTTTGGTGTTTCTTGTTTGGGTTTTTTTTTTTTTTGTTTGTTTGTGTTTGGTTTTTGTTGTTGTGGTGGGGTTTTTTGTTTGTTTGTTTGTTTGGTGGGGTTTTTTTGGGGGGGTATCAAATAAAAACCCTTTTTCTGCAAAAGGGAGAGTGTGGGACTATTTCATGTGTAGAAGGTGTTTAACATCCTAATCAAATTACCTAGCATGAATATTACAAATCACAGCACCACAAAAAGATGCTTGCTCAGCTTGTATTGATTTTCCTTATTCCTACAGAAGGGACAGCCTGAAAGCATGGCCCTTGCTAGACATCAGAATAACACAACTGTGATCCTCAGCATCTGTACCTTAAACAGGAAGTTAAAAAACACCTGAACAGCTTTAATGGGTTGTATTTTAATTTTAACAGCTTTAAAGGTTCTCCAGTACATGTCAGTACTGTTATGTTATGACCACTGTGGTTTTTCTGAAGTGCATTGCATGTGCTGGGAATAAATGAGTGATTGCTCATCACATTTAAGCTCCCCCATCCCATTCTCAGTTGCTACAGTTATTGCTCTGAAGGACACAGAGACACATCCTGAGATAAGTATTCCTAGGATGGCTAAGGATACAGTATTTATGTCTACATAACTACATTTCTAGCTACAGAGAACTCCACTTTTTACCACTTCACTGAAAAAAAAATGCATTGGCACGTTGATTTATTGCTGCCTCTTAGAAAAATAATAAGCAAGAGAATAGGATTAAAAGTCAATTTCTTTACAAAATTATGGATGTTATTCTGTTGTTTTGTTGGGTTCTTTTCTTAAGAAAAGGAGAACAAGAAGAAAAATAGACTGGTATTCTGAGGAATGAAAGAAAGGAATGAAGAATTGTAGAAGTGAATTGAGAGTACATGCAGTTAGAACTTCTTACTTAATACTTTTGTCACCATAAATACCACATATTTGTTTAAATGAAAACTTCATGAGAACAACCCCATCCTCCAGTTTCAGTGGAGCTCACATTCTGTGCAATGCCTGAACCCTGCCTTTTCTCTAACATCTGTCTTCTGGTTTTTCCATCTTCAACCTTGCTGGACCTACCTGGAGCAAACCTGCTCTCAGTGCCCCTGCCCTGTGCAGGGGAGCAGAACAGATTTTCTCTGAGGGTGCTGTCTGTCCTCAGAAGCCCTCAGCCAGTCTGTAATTCTGTGAAATCCAGCGTGACAAGGAGGTATTTCTTCAGGACAGCACCACTTGCTGTTCCCTGGGTGTCCTGCACAGGGGCAGGGTAGAGAACAGGCACTAGCACATGAGAGCAGTGAGTGTCCTGGGCACAGGCTTGGTTTTGATCTCCTGAAGTGGTTACTGGTTCTGTTTTCTCAGGGGAACACTCAGCTTTACATAGTTTAATACAGGGCAGTAGACTTCCAGTGGGACAGAAACAGCTTCCACAAAGGCCACCAGTGGCTGTGGGAGCTGCAGGAAAAAGCCAGTGAAGGCAAGGGAGACAACCCCTTCTTCCAGAGCTGCAAGGGCCAGGAGTACATGTGTGCATGTGTGAACCATGCTGAGTATGTAACAATGCTGAGCTCTAAGTCTGGTTTTGAGCATGAGGCGTTATACCTGACTTTTAAAAAGGAAACAGGTTTGTCAAGTGTGGCAAAAATAGCCCAGAGTTATTAAAAATACGCTTTTGGTTTGAATACATTTCTCCAGTATTCTAGTTTCTTGAACGAAGCTGATAAAAGCCTACTTCAGACAACTGTGAGATTTAAATACATGCACATCTACATACATGTAGAGCTATATATACCCCTTTTACAGTATTATGTTAATCTTTTTGGTTGTGTGTGTTTGTTTTTTCTTTAGCCTATAGATCACATCTTCAAATTTTTTTTGACAAAAACATCTTTAAAATTGGATTTTATTTTGAGCAAAAGCTGAGATTTTTGCAGAAAATAAGACTTCAAGAAAAAATTGAATTATTAAAATAATTTAATACTTAAATACCAAGTATTTTGAGGCTTCAGTTTTTTTCTACAGAGAAAACAGTGTGGCTTTTTGCAAGCATTTCACTGAATTAGCTTTGCTGTCATGAATGTTTTCAGTCATAGTAAACTCCAAGCAATTGTTGACAAATGTTTATACAAATTACTTTCTGGACATGCAAATGTTTGCACTGTAGAAATTGGCCCCTAAGTATTACCTGTCAGTCAGACAAGGTAATAATTTTCTGTCATGAGATTTGAACACCTCCTCCCTACCCCCAAACACACAGCTCAACATTTGGGCAGAACTTACTCAAATTCTTGCTTCCACTTACAAAGTCAGGATGAATTGGTGGGGAGTAAATATCAGAGAAACTGTAAACTGACTAGGTAGAATTGAGAGAGAGAGGGAAAAGAAACAAAGGGCATCAGAGAAAATTTTCTCTGGAAATTATTATGCAGGAGTGACAGTTCTGAACTGGGACAGGTACTGTATTATTCAGCTGTCAGCAAGGGCTGAAGGATGCTGGGGGAGCTGTGATAGTTGCTATATGAAGGTGCTAGTCAACTTGTCAGATGCTAGAAAAGAGGAAATTGGTGGCAAGAGGAGATAATAGAAGAGGCAAGTAGAGATAAATCAGAGAGATGTTAGACTAAGGGAGAGATAACAGATGCTGCCATGGGAACTGCCAAGCAAGAGTAGAAAAGCTGGCTCAGGTCTCAGATAGACCACACACCCTGCAACTTACACATTAACATGAACAATGTATTCTGTGAAACAGAAATACTTTCTAAGAAAATCACAAAATGATGAGGGGACGAGAGAAACAGGCTATCAGGAATGCAAGAAGTATCTGGAAATATTTAATGAATTTGTCAAGACAAGAGAAAGAGATGTGTTGAAAAGGTCTCTCTATAGTCTAGCTCATAGTATGTTAAAATTGCTTCCACCTTTTGTGCTTCGTTGCTGCCTAAGGTTACAGTGTGAGCCATGTCACTGACACACCGCTGCCTCTGATGGTTCTTACATCTGAAAGCTCTCCTGGTTTTTTCCCAGTTTTCTCAAGTCAGGCTAATAAAATGATCACTTCCTACAGCTTTGCCTCACTAACATGCAAAACATCTGTCTTTCTTTCTCTTTCCTATTTTTTTAACCATCTCAGTATAATGATTTTTGTCCCCTGAGGAACTCTGGAATCTATCTATTCCATTCCTGAGATGATGAAATGTAAGAGGAATAAGTAACAGCTGTTTTGAAAATGGTTCAAGAAATAAGGAGAAAGTGCCCAGCAGTGTGGTTCCCAGTGGCTGTAAATCATCTCCTTCCTTCCTGAAACAGATGCTGATTAAATTCACCTTGATCCAGTACGTGCATTTGCATTGGGAGAGTAGTGTCCTGAGACAGGGGTGTAAAGTACTCAGGCCTGGTACTCAGGCAGGGTGGGCATCTGGGCTATGCCACTACAGCTGCCCTCATTCCAGCAGAAATGCCACAAAAGTCAGCTTGCTGCCTTCAGAGTAGCCTGTAGAGATGGGGCTGGTCTCCTACTAAATGTCAGCTGCTGGCTGTGGGTGAGAGCCCAAAGCAAGTCCCACATGCTCGAGGTGCCAGTCCTCACTAGAAACATCCCACAGATCTCTCCTTTTTCAGCCCCAGCCTTCCTTACAGAGGGGGCAGAAGTGGGATGTGCAAGGTGAGTCACCTCAATGCATATTTGTTGCCCCAGTCTTCCACCAGGTCAGTGTGGACCTTCTGGAAATGCAGGAGTGCCAAAAATCTTACATTTGGAACTGGAATTTCCATTTCAGCTTGAAAGACACAATTAGGACCTTCCAAGCTGTCTACTGAAAGATACTGCTTTTGCTTCCTTATGGGAAGACAGGCTCTGAGTTTCACCTAATGAAATGGGCATTGAGCCTTTGCCAAAGAAGCCACTCCTGAGTTATGCCAGGTATGATCTCCTGAAAGTCCTGCTCTGCAGACTGGAGCCTGAATCCACAGTCACTCAGGAGCCTGTGTCTCCATTTGGGATGGCTGTGGGGTGTGCCTACATGTTTACTCCAGATGGAAGGGGATGACAAATGAACACTTTGAAGTAAGCAGGATGAATGTGTGTCAGGAATAGAAGAAAACTGCGCTCAGATAAAATCAAGATATGTACACAGGAGATGACAATACTCATTAGAACCCTATTCCACTTCAAATTGCTTTTCATCTCTGGCAGGTCTTTGCAAATTTGCTTAATTTGTAATCTTCCCTATCAATGGATCATGAGAATTAAGGCTGTCAGGAGTATGTCAGTGCTGCTTAGGCAGAGCTGCATTAGGAGAAGGTGGCATTTTTGCAGCATATTTGCTTGAAGCATAAAAAATGAAGCATGGCTATCAGATTCCATTCAAAGGTTTGAAGGGGCAGAAGTGCACAGAAAATGAAACAAGTATAAATATATGTTCACCATATGATGGTCTTAGTTTATTTTTAAGGCTAATGTGTACTTATTCTTACAATTATTTGGTGATGATTTTTTTATATTACTCTAGACTCCATTTTTCTTTTTGGACAGTCACAAATTTCTGTACCCCCTGACAGCTGCAAAGATGATGTGACAGCTGCTGATAGGATGTGATTATTTTTAGTAATTTTTGGCTCATTATGCCCAAGGAGTAAGCTGATCTGAACCAGTTCTTTTGGCTAATACAAATGCCAGATAATAGAGCTACCCAGACTCCCTCTGCAAACAAGGCCTTTAACCTTATACTTTGGAATAAATCATAGCAGTTCTGCCCAGCAAAGACAAACATTTGAATTTAGTTGCCACTCTTTAAAGTATTATTGAAAAATGACACAATTCCAAATAGGACGAGCATCAGAAGGATTCACTTGTCTATTTGTGTGATGATCAAGAAACGTGAATGTTTCTTGTCCTCCTGCATCCATCTCTGGAGGGACCCTTTCCTCCACACAAGTGCACTTCTGCCATTGCACAGATGAAAAAGCTCAAACTCAGGCTGCTTGACTTCCAAAATAGTTCTTGCCAAAACTAAACAGATACCACAGCTACTGTGAATCTCCTTCACTGTATTCACAAGACCTCTATTTCTGTCTAAATGAAGATACAGTGGAAACAAAACATTTTAAGAGAACGTAAGCCCCCAGAGTGGTACAGGTTATTCATTATCAAGGCAGTATCAGGGCAATTTGAGTATTTACCTGGTTTATACTGGAAATCACAAAAAATGGCCATTCCCTTGGGAGGGATCCAGTTGCTTTCTTCAGTGCCTTGTTTCCCTCTGGCAGTCTGAGTTGCCCCTGCCTGTCTCTGTGAGCTGGGGGAGAGGCAGTGGAACCCCTGGGGGTGACAGTGCAGGTACACCAGACACACCAATTCCAGAGGGGAAAACCCCTCACAGGTTGTCAGAGGTTGCAAAAACCTCCAGGGATGTGCAAGAGAAGGCTGCAGGGTCTGTTGCAGATTAGTGTTTCAGGGTGTTCTTGTCCTTTTCTGCAGAACCACAAACAATTTAGCAAGATTTGTAAGTCCTAGAGTCAGGGCACCCTCAGCCTCAAGACAAGAGCTGCCCCTGGATTTGCAGTTTCATGTCTGGGGCATATTTCCTCAACACATGGATCAGAGGCACAGACACCATTTGCACAAAGACAGGGAGATGCACTAGAGACAGCCATGCAGCCTTTCTCTTGCTAACAAGTTTCATCATTTTCTGGTTTACTTTGACCTGTGTATTATTTCATAACATCCCAGACCATGCAGCTATCCCTGCACAGTTTAGGTGTTTGAAGCACAGCTTCCAGTTTTCATCTGCAGGCAGTGCATCTTTGAGCTATTACAAAATGTGTGCCTAATGTTTATTTGAAGCATAATTTTGTGTTTTCTTTCCAGCCAAACTCTTGCTTCCCTACCAAACCTATTCACCTCTCCATTTGACTCTGTTTGTGTATGGACTACTGGACAAAAATTCAAAATCGAATGTTGGATGTTTGTGCTCTTCTTTCACCTTCACAATTCACTACAAACTCAGACACTGCCTGTGGCTTTTCAGTGTTTTCTAAACCATGAATTTCCCATGCATATAGCAAGAGCTATAGCACTGAGGTAGCTTTCAAACGGCAACAAAATGAAAACACCCTTTTTCCTGACTGTTACTTTCAAAATAAAATTTCTATTAATTACTTAAAGGGTAAAAAAACAAGTAGAAGCTTCAGGTTTTTTCACAGGCTGTCTTTATATAAAAGTAAAAAGAACAGTTTCAGGCTGCAGCACTGATTTTGTAGGTAGACAGTGCAGGATTTCACCCATGCCCAGGCTGCTGGCACAGGCAGTCTCACTGCCATGGTGACTAAAGCCCAGACTGGCAATATTTTGCATTCATACATGTGTACTCTTTTCTCCTTTCTTGCTGGAGGGTGCTCTGCTTACTCCACAAGAGTATATTCCTTGTTTAGGAGTGTGTTTTGTTTTGGGTTTTAAACTATATTCCTATATTTTAATTATAATATTATATTACAGATTTGCATTTGTGTGCATGTTCTGGTTTTGGGTTTGTTGGTTTTGTGTTGGTTTTTTTTTTTGTGGTTTTTTTTTTCCTGCACAGTAATAGCAGTACAAAGAGAGCAGAAAATATTTCTGTCATGTTATGACCTGTTGGAAGAAATGCATGATGTGTCCTGCCCAGCACCTGACTGTTGTGAAAAAAGCAGTCTGAGTAATTAAGGGCAGAGTGCCTGAGATGCCCCAGTCAGATTAACATCAGTGACTTCTGAAGAGACCCCTGCCCTCCCCTCCAGGAAACTGCCCTAATCCATAATCTCCAGCATGGTTTTGGCTCTGCAAACCCTATTCCATAAAGAGGTCCTCAGCTTTTCGTAAGGCCTGGTGTCCTGAATCAAGCTGAAAAGCAGAAACTTACATTAAAAAAAAAATTAAAAAATCAATGGATTTGTGTGTAATTTCCTCACTTTCCTCACTTTCCTCACTTTCCTCACTTTGAAGCATTACATTTTTATTTACTTTTTTATTTTAATGATTTTCAAAATGTTTCATATTTCATATTTGAACAGCAGATGCAAAACAATTCCCATAGGAAATGTCAAGCTGAAATGTTTTTACATAAACCACAGTTACAAAATAGCTTCCTGACAATAAATCTTTTAAAAATCACCCCTCTCATCAGAACCCTCCCTTCAGATGAACTGGCATTTTTGACACAAAACCTCAAAATTCTTGACAGCCCTACTCTAGAAGTTGGGGGTTATAAATCAGGACTGGAATGGAAAAATCTACAGAAATTCACCCTAGAGACAAAACTTCTTAATCCTTATCAATTCCTTTTGATGTTCAAGATCTGTGAGGTTTATCTTTGCCCATCAGTGCCCTTGGATACATATGAGATGCTCTCAGAGTGGCATTTACTTGGTCCTTAAGGCATATTTGTCTTGCTGCTCATCAACACTCCTCTGGGGAAAAACTTCTTCCACCGCTGAAAAGCTCTGCAATCAAATATGTGTGCTTTATCAGAGCAATGGCAGGGAAAATGCACTCCCTGCCTCTGCTCTCCCTCAGGATGCTGATTGTTGGCTACCCCCCCTTACTGCCAGTTTGGGGTCCTAATTTTATAAGGTTCTTTCAGCTCTTTGTTCTACTATGAAGTACTGTGAATTTCCTTCCTGTTATTCTACTGACACAGGCAATTGCTCCTAAGTTACTTTCAGAGGGTAAGACAGGGCAAATAACTACTTGTAACTGGAGAAAAGTGTAACAATACATTAAAAAATTAATAGTTTGATTCTGTCTCTGTATTTCTGCCTTTTATTGACTGCCAGAAACTGATCTGCTACTTCAGAAGTAAGATAAAATCCAACCTGTTAGCTTCAAATTTAATGAAAGCCTCTCTCTTTTCTCTTTTATTGCTTCTGTACTGATAAGAGTCTTTGTCTAAGCTTTCCTCTTAAGAGCATGAAAGCTTCTGGCACACCTCTTATTCTTTTTAATGCAGAAATTTGTCCACCTGAATAAGCACTAAAATTACAATTTAGTTTTATTATCTTAATTTATTGCATTGTCGTGACTGCATTTATTTATTTTTTTATAGTTGCTGTCATGATCCAGATAAGAAGCAAATCCCCTTATTAAACTCTTTTACAGTGATATAGATGTTCCTTTTCCTACATTAATGACCCACTTTTCCTGAAATGAGTAGTTTATTACTGGTGGCTGGTAAAAAAAATCAAGAGATTTATAGTGGAAATCGCTGACTTGCATGTAGGCCCAATTGTATGTTATACTATAGCTGAAAAACAGGATTTAATTTAATTATTAAACATGTACATTCCTTTGAAATCTAAACAGTTTTAGCTGACTCTTCTGGTTCTTATCTGGGTATCCAAACTTGGGAGAAATGTGAGGTACAGTCTCTAAAAACCAATGACTTATTTTTCTAACACCGATTTGTCCTGTTAGCTTGGACTATGCTGAACAGGATAAAAATCCAAACAGTTGGTTTTCCTTCCCTGTAATTTCTCCCAGTTCCTCTGAATTTTCATCTAGTGCTTCATGCTTGACATAGCTTTATTTTGGCAGAGCACACAGAGGGAATCTAAATTTCTTCTAAAGCGAATTGGAGATACCTCTCTTCCTGAGAGTGAATGAATTAAGTCCAGGTTTTGGCATTATTTTAAATCATTGGTTAGTATTATTTTTCCTCTCATTTTTCATTTTTTTCTTTCCTCTCTGTGAATGTTCATTTTCTTCGTATTTATTTCTTTTTGCTTTCTGCCCATCACAGGGAATAATAAGTGAAGAACCAGTTGCTTTCATTGTATTGAAATATTAACCCAAGTTTAAAGACTCCTTTACACAAGTTTTTATTGACATAATGAGTTTCTTGCATCAGTATAGACCACATCCTTTCATACAAGCCTACTTGCAAGTACTTTTATAGTGCTCCCTGCGTCCACACTCTAGCAGAGGTGCTGTTGAAGCTCTACCTCCTTTTTCATGAAATCAGTGTACAAATGCAGCATTTCAAATCCAGCAACAGCACTTAAAAGAATAATTGCCTCACCCATTCATGAGTGTTAGGCTCTTTCTGGCATGATTCAGCTTACCACTCTCTATCAGTTAGCCTCCAAATTGTCTTAAGCAAATGCAGTGAGAGGAGGTTGAACAGTTCAAATCATTTGTCTCTGTCAAACTGGCTGATTTATCTGTGTGATTGGAGGTCCATGACCAGAACTGTCAGCAGAAAGAATCAGGTAGGTGGAGTAACTTTTCCTTCTGGCACCTCTGGAGTATGTTCATCCACAACTCAAATCCTTTACTTCTACAACTGACCTGAAATACCTGCCTTGTTTTTTAACCCTATTTAGCAAATGCAGCTGCTCCACATACTGGTGTCTGTCCCTGGAGTTCACAGTCACTGGGGCCCTTTCAAAATCAGCTGGAACCTTCTCCAGGTAATGTAAATTTTCACTGACTAAAGGAATGTAAGGATTTTGAAGGTTGTGTACCCTGCCAGGAGTTGAGTTAACCTTGCCTCAGACCTGTTTGCAATGTTAGGTTTGTGGTTGGATTCAATCATCTTAAATGTCTTTCCCAGACTGATTCTATGAAATGGGCTACATTTCCCATCTTTCCCACCTGCACTGATGATGCTGATGTCTGCTGCACTTCCTACAACCAAAATGCAGTAATAGCCTATCCTATGTGTCCTGTGCAATGGAGCTTTGATTTGTCCTGTGAGATAACCTGCAGGATCTCCTGCTGCTCAGTTTCTGAGCCAGGGCTGACATCAGGTTTTTGTCTACAGGCTTGGCCCACCAGCATGGGGTAGAGGGGCTGTGACCCATTCTGAAGGCCAGTATTCCTCCTTCAGGGAGACACCAGAGATGGCATCAGCTCCTCTGGACCACACGCCACGGGGCAATGATCACAACAGGCATCCTGTTCCACAGAGCTAAGACGACCCAGTAATCCCTGCAGTGAGACAGGTGAAAATGAAAATCATCATAGAAATGGAAGAAGGATAAGCATCTGCAGTGCTCTTTAAAAGATGAACACAAGTAGAAGCAAAGGGGCAATGTAGAAGCAAAGGTTTCTTGAGAAGAAGGAAGTCTGAGCTGTGCAGTGTCTGGAAGGGGGCTGAACTACCAAGTATTTGAAAGCCCAAGTCAGCAGAGGCAGGGAACTGTGTTCAGAGGTGGTTTTTATTCTGAGAACCCGTGACAATCTCTTGATGCATCTAAATGGATAGATGATCCACTTATAAATACTCTTCTAGTGCTGAAGGTGGCTTTGGGCTTTGGTTGGTTGGTTGGTTGATTTTTCATGGAAAATAAAATATATTGAACTAAAAGGTTAAACCAAAAACTGGAATAGTGCAGCTGGGAGGAAAACATACTCAGGTTTATGGGAATTTGAAGGATTCATTGTTGATATAGAGACACAGCATTTGGCTTAGAGGGCAGAGCAGAGAGGGCACTGCTGAAGAGCCTGGTCTAAGAAAGTGTGCACAGAGCAGCAGACGTCTGGCTGTGGTGCTGAGGTATTAGGGCACATTCCTCAGTTTGCTTTATTATATTTAAACACTGTCAGGTAAATATTGTTGCCAAGACACAGTCCAGAGTGTGAGGAAAAGGTGATGATCCCCCCCGGACATATGGCAGCTTTTAAGGAAGTGGGTCCAGTGTTTGACCCAAAAAATGGCAAATGATGTTTCTAACAAAAAGGAATCACAGTAGGTCTGTGGTTCTCTTTTTAGACTCTATTTTGCATGAGATGCTCCAGTAGAAGAAGAGAGTTAGATGGACCCCTACAGCAGCAGGTGGGAATTAATCCTTAACCTCTAAACTTCAACCTGGTCATTTTCTATAGATTTGAGACAGGAAACTCTCTGATGCCATGTTCAGTGTCTGCTGCAGTATTTGTTTCAAACTGGCATTTCTGTGCAGCATAAATATGACTGTCAAATCCAAAACTGTTACTGAGTTCAAGGAATTATTGAGTCTCTCATACATAGTGTATGAATGTCTTTAACACAAGCATTGCCAAACCTACCTCATTCAGAAAAAAGGAACTCACAGGTAAGGGGGTTTTATTTTTAGCTTTCAGGGAATACAAGGAACTGGCAACCAAAATAGCAACAGATGGGTATCCTGTTGTGTCTGCTCAGGAAGAACATTCAAAGGCCTTGGGCTATCTTTAAATCTCAGCAATCCCAATGAGCTTTTGGTCACATTTTGGAATATGTGACCACCTGAAAATAGTTGGTTAAAAAAAATCAAGCAAACTGTGTAGAAAATGAATGATCTTTTAAAAGTCATTTTCCTCTCTACTAGCAACTGCTTCTTCAGGATGAGAAAACAGACTTTCAAACAGAAAATAAGCTGGAACAGTGTTTAATGGATTTTGCTGGTATGTTTCTGCAGCTGGGCAGCAGCAGATGTGCTGAATGGAGAATGCTCTGGGCAGACTGTGAAAATTGGGCAGGTACCACATTCCAACAGCCCCTTACTGTTGCATCCCTTCTGGTGAAACTGGAAGGCTTTCATCCTCACCTCTCAATGCAGTGAAAACAATGTCAGCAATGCCAAGGAGGACTCAAAATAAATTGCTTTGATCTGTAACCAAGCTCTCCTGACAGTAACAGAAGTGGCTGTCAGTAGCCTCGTCTGTCTTGCTCCCAAATCCTGCCACTCTGGAAGGAGCCTGCCTTCTCTCAGTTGGGTACCTGCTGGTGTTAGACCAGTTTTCCCCTACAGTCCAGTTCTGCCCTGCAGCCTTGTGTTCCTGCTAGCAGCAATTCCGTGTGCAGCCTATCCTTCTTGTAAAACCTTTGGAAAAGCTGTGAAAACTGCAAGGTGACAGCCCTTACCATAAGGGCCCTTGGTGCTTAAAAATGTCCCTGAACTCCTCACCTCCCCACTTCAATTTGTTTAACTTTTTAGAACACCACCATGGTGAAGGGAGGCCTCCACATGTATTTTAGCTGGTTTGTGTCTTTCTTTATTTATCCACACATTTTTCACAGTTCTTTGCATTTTGTCCCGTGCTGATTCTTGCTGTCATTTTTGAGGACTGTCCACTGTGCCCCCAGGATCTTTTTTGTGAGTGGCAATCGCTTATCACTGCATAGGTAATTAGGACTGTCCTCCTCCTCCCGACAGCATTTTATGCTCATTGTTACAGTGTGTCCCTGTCCTTTTATCACCCAGAGCTGTAATCAATAAGGTTATCCAGCTCTCAGCCCGAGTATCCTGAACAACTTGGTGGGTCACCACCTTCCATCATTTCAGTACTCATTCCCTTTTCCTGGAAACAGCCTGAAAATGCCCAGGCTGCAGAAAGAATCCTTCCAGCAGAGAAAACGTGTGGGAAAGTGGAAAATCTCTCGGTGTATTGCTACCCTCACTGTGCTCTCCTTCAGCATCTCACCTCGTTGCAGCCAAGATGATGGGGAAGCCTTTGGGGCTCCATGAAAAATCCCTCAAACACCTGCCCCATTGACCGAGCAGCTTTCCGCCCGTGCCCCCGGGCTGAAGGGAAGGCGGACACGGCCTTGGGGATCCCACTCGCCCCCGGCCGGTTCCAGTTTCCCTTCGGCTGCCGAGACCCCACTCCAGGCGCCCGGACACCCTGGGGCGGTGAATATGGGCCGGGGCAGGACCGGCTGGGTTCCGCCAGCAGCTGCACCGAGGCCGGGCACGGACACGGGGAGCAGCGGGGAGCGGCCGCGGGCCGGGGCAGGCGCGGTGGGCGCGGGGCGGGGGCGCTGCCCCGGCATCAGCACTGCCCCGGCATCAGCACTGCCCCGGGCTCGGTGCTGCCCCGGTATCAGCACTGCCCCGGCATCAGCACTGCCCCGGGCTCGGTGCTGCCCCGGTATCAGCACTGCCCCGGTATCAGCACTGCCCCGGCATCAGCACTGCCCCGGGCTCGGTGCTGCCCCGGTATCAGCACTGCCCCGGCATCAGCACTGCCCTGGGCTCGGTGCTGCCCCGGTATCAGCACTGCCCCGGCATCAGCACTGCCCTGGGCTCGGTGCTGCCCCGGTATCAGCACTGCCCCGGTATCAGCACTGCCCCGGCATCAGCATTGCCCCGGGCTCGCTGCTGCCCCGGGCTCGGCGCTGCGCCGGGATCGGCCCTGCGCCGGGATCAGCACTGCCCTGGGATCGGCCCTGCGCCGGGATCAGCACTGCCCTGGGATCGGCCCTGCGCCGGGATCAGCACTGCCCCGGGCTCGGCACTGCCCCGGCATCAGCACTGCCCCGGGCTCGGCGCTGCCCCGGCATCAGCACTGCCCTGGGCTCGGTGCTGTCCCGGGCTCGGTGCTGCCCCGGGCTCAGTGCTGCCCCGGGCTCAGTGCTGCCCCGGGCTCGCTGCTGCTCGGGGCTCGGTGCTGCCCCGGGATCAGCTCTGCCCGTGCTGCCGTGCCGGGGCCGCCGGGCGCCAGGAGGCAGCGCGGGCTCGGTCCCTGCGCCGCCCGCCCGCCCCGGCTCCGGGCTAATCATTAACCGGGCCCGGCCGCCGGCACCGCGCCGCGCATCGCCGCCCGCACTCGCCAGGGAGCGGCGGCCGGGCACGCAGCGACCCCCCCGCCCGCCCCAGCCCCCGGCACCGCCAGGGCACCGCGCCGGGGGCCGGCGGCCGCGCAGCCATGGAGGGCCAGGCCAACGGGACCCTGCACCCGTCCTGCGACGCCAGCGAGCCGCCCTACTCGGAGGAGCTTCTCCGGAGTAAGTGTGGGGCGGGAGCAGAGGGGGCTGCCCGCTGCCGAGCGGCGCCTGCGCCCGCCGGACACCCGGGAGCGGCCCCTGCCCGCAGCGCCCTCGGCATCCACCCGCGGCGGGATGGCGGGGGATGCTCCTGCCCCTGCTGCTGCCTCTGTCCGTGCCCCTGTATCTGTCCCTGAGCTGCCTTTGTCCCTGTCCCTGCCCGTGTCTCTGTCCCTGTCGCTGCGTGCCCCTTCACGTTCTTCCCCGGCGAGGAAATCCCCGAGCAGAGGCCGGTATCCGCCTGTCCCGGCCAACCCTCCGCCTGTCTGGGTGCCGAGCTGGCCTCGGGGCAGGCGGGAGCACAGCACGGCCCCAGCCCCGGGCCGCGGGTGGGGGCGGCACAGAACGGGGCGGGCGGAACGGGACCTGCGGGACCGAGCGCTGAAGCGGCCCCTGGAGCTGCGCCGATCTCAGGCTCCGTCCGGGGAGATTTGAGGGGTGCGATGTCCGCTGAGACCTGCGCTGCCCCGCCTGCTGCCAAGTCTGGAAGTGCCGGGGTTTTTGAAGCAGGTTAGGTTAAAGAGGCTGGGGCAGAGGCTCTGCTTTCCCTTCGGATAGGCTGCGGGTCCGGCAGGAGTCAGTACTGATGATGAGCATGAACTTCTCCTGTATTAAGGACGACTCCACTGCGGTGCCTTTTCCTGTCTCTAGAAACACATCCCTTGGGAGAAAATGCACTTCAACCTCAGTTGTGGGTCCAAGGTGAATCCATAGCCAGTGTCAATGGAGACATAAAACCTATCACCCATGGGTAAATGTTAATATCCATATGCAGCTTTAAGGGAGAAGCAAAAAAGATTTTGGTGAAGGCACCAAGTTTTATCTCAGGCTAGGTACATCAGCTGCTTTCCCTTACATTGTTCGTGTGCCCTACAAAATTCCACCGAGCTTCTACTGAGTTTGCCTGCCTAAGGAAGTTACATGTAACATGCCTATGAAGGTATGATGGAAGCAGAGAACTAACACGGAGTGAATGAATACATGTTTGCCTGTAGCCTGCCTGGAAAAGTTCCCAGATTATGTATTCATTTCTGCTACATCTTTACATTCCCCTAAGGATATTTGTCCCAGAACTCCCCCTTTCTGAAGGGAACTATTGCATAATGCTTTGAACAGATAAGGTGTATTCTTCCCGCCTGCTGTCTGTGGATCATGGAAAGATTTAGTAATGAACTTCAGTATTTGAATGGTTCTGTGAAGTCAGTGGTCTGCCTGTGTAACCAGGGATGAGTGCAAGTATTTGCAGGAATAGGGCAAAGAAGCCCCTCAGAGATGGTGTTGTTACATTAATATCTGAAAAGCTTATGAAATAAATCAGAACTGTCTGTTTTCTTTTCTCTCTCTGCAGGCCTTGACCTACCAGGGAGATTTCTCTTTGCAACCTTGACTCTGATGACACTCATTGCCATTCTGGTGTTTATAGAGGAAGCAGTCTACATCTACAGGAAAATCCCCTCCTCCAAAAGATCAATCATAATTTGGATTAATGCTGCAGCTCCAGTAAGTTAGCATAGAAACAAGATAAAATTCAATGCTGAAAATAGGGCTTCCCTGAAAATCCACAGGAGATTTATCTCTGCCCTTCACACAGCCTTCCTCCCTTTTCTCTGTAGGTGATCTCTACTACTTCATGCATTGGTATGTGGGTTCCTCGCTCAACAATGTTTACGGATTTCACAGCAGGAATGTGAGTATTCTGCTTCTTTCTAGGTGTTGCTCCAAACCCTGAATTTCTTCCCTTTAAACATCTGCTGCTCTTGGTAACGTAGTCACTCTGTGAATTTAACAATTCAGTAATTTTTTTGTTTGAGTTGAAATCTCTTGGCAGCTCTTTCCTGGGAGGTGGAAAATGCTGAAACAGTTCCCAGTGCTGCAGTTCCCTAGTGTGAGAACGTCAGTATGAAGGATCTGTGACTCGCATGTAATTGATTCCTTGGATTGACAGTCTCTTTGGAGCAGGAGTCTGTCTTTCCTCTCTCTGCATGTCATGTGCAATGAGAGTCTGGCCTGTGACTCCTTCCCTGCACTTCTGCTAATGATGAGCCGTGAAGGTCTATTATTAATGATGCCAAGTGAGCCCCGATGAGTATATCAATGTAAAAATGTTCCACAGTTGTCCTGATAAAAGCACTTTGTGTGTGAGCATGACAGCTCTGGCATGCACAGAGAAGAAGGGAGAAATGTGGTCCCTGCTTTCTGGGGGTGATGGCACAGCCCTGCTGGGCAGGACCAAGTAGGGGTATGCTGTGGTCCTGAGCACTCCACATCTGGAGATGAGTAAAAGAGTAAAAAAGGAGGGACAACACAGTAGCAGGGAACACTGATAGCAAGCAGCAGGGTTTGCAGGTAGCGCAGATTGCCAGAAACTTCCAACAGTCCAGTCCTGTGGTACTTCAAGCATGTTTAAATTCCCCTTTCTCCCTTGCCCAAGCTGCAGGCAGTGCAGAGGACGACCTCTTTTATTGATTGGATTTCCATGTTTGGTGGCACAATCTGTAGTTCCTGGGTAGGGCTGACAATGTGCAGCTGGGGAAGGAGGGAGAGGTGGGGTTGCAGCAGCCAGTGCTTTGTCTGCAGGGGAACCACACCCTGCCTGGGCCAGCACATTGGGTGATAGCTATTTATGTGAACCTAGCCATGTTTGTTGGTTGAAAGCCATGTTTGAGGCGGAAAAGGACTTGTTCTAAAAAGTTTGGACTAGCCAGAACAGATGACTTATGGAAAAATGCATCCATAATGACTGGGGCCAGGAAAGCCTGTGCTTTCATACTGACTCTGCCACCAGCCACCAGAGCAGCTTTGGGAAATTCCACACCTGCTCTGTGCCTCAGTTTATTCCTCTTTCAGCAAGGTTAGGGCTGTTCTGGTCTCCTCCAAGGTGGTAGAAAACAGGTGTCTCACAGACAGATCTAGAATTTTTGTTCATTGCCAAGCACAAGCTGTAAAAACCCTGTACAGAAGGTGTCACTGGCCTGCACAGGTGTATAAGACACACAGGCAAGTTTCAGCTGGAGTTCTGTTCCTCTCCTAGATTTTTTGCCATAGTTATCCACAAGTTCCTGATGATGATGATTAAAGAGTGTGGAGGCCAGAAGGTGCTCCTCAGGAGGTTTGAAAATGCTCACTTCACCATCAGCACTGGCCCCTGCTGCTGCTGCTGCCTCTGCCTCCCTCGTGTGCCCATCACCAGGTGAGTGGCCCCTTGAAGATTTCCCAGCTTGAAAATGGCTGCTGGGATTCAGCCAGCTTGGCAGGGCCAGGCTCACAGCAAAGCTTCCCAAAAGTCAGTCTCAGGCCATCTCAAGCTGTCTCTTTTAAACAGCATCATCACTTTGGGGCTGTACACCACCACTAATTTATTTCGTATCTATAATGCAGAGGTGTGTGGGAGGAGAAATTTCTACTCTAGAAAACTTAATAATTGACGTTTCAGTTTTTTTTTTTTTCATTTGAGAAGGGAACAAATATCTTGAGATTGGGTATTTTTCACGAGCAGAATTGTCAAATGGAGGCTCTCTTGATAGAAAATTTCTCTCACTTTGATAAAACTGAAATGTTTCATTCTGATTTTGACTTTAAAACTACTTGAGATTAAAATCATCTTTAGAACAGAAAGTAGATGTAATTCCTGTAAAGCTTTGTTCTCAATGAAATGGCATCGTCTGGTAAGGCAAAAGCAGAAGTTTTCTTCTTCTAAACTTAGTATTAAAGCATCTTTGAGAAGTGGCTACAGGAGCCAATATACTGTAAGATAAACGTGTCCTCCTTTGAGCACTGCCTGGTGGAGCTCCTCCTCTGGTTGGTGTCACCCTGTCACTTACACACCACTCCACAGCCTGGAAGCCTCGTGTATTTTCCTGAGCTTTCCTACTGCCACAGAGCATGAGACTGTTGCTCTCATTATAAGCAAAATCTGAGGGACTGAACTTACAAAAGAGACTTTTCTGTGAGGGGGTGGACTTTAGTGTCAGAGGGTCCTAGGGGACTGTATGGTCTGTTTAAAGAAAAGCATCAAACAGAACACAGCACAGTGGTCTCTGATGCATTTTCAAAAATTCTATTTTTTTATTCCAATAATTTTTCCTTGAAGTGCCTCATTTGGTACTAGAATTTAAACTTAAGTTTCCATCATTTTATTTTAATAGAGTAACATGAAATATTTACATGGAGGGGGTATGAAGAAGAAGAGGTAGTAAACCCACCGAAAATGCACCTTTGTTTGTTTTTATTCCCATGTCTGTCACCCTCTGTGTAGGTTGTAGTAGCTGGGAGCTTGGGAGAGGATCCCCTGCTCTGTTGTTCAGCCCAGTGGCAGCTTATGCAGGATGATGTCAGCTAATATGGACTCATTTCAGGAGCTAGGCAGTGCCTACTACTGCTGGCAGGAATTACAGCCCTCTGTTTAAAATTAAAAAAGGCTTTTTGCTGTGCAGAGGGCTTAGGCCTCCTTCTCCAGTGTCTGCACCACAGGGAAACCCACCTGCTCTCTACTTCTAACCTCCAGCCTTTTCCCATTACAGGGTACCTTTTTAAAAAAAATATATTGGCAAGCTAAACGAGAAAAAAAAGTAATTTTTCTCATGTTCCTTCCATACATATCTTATGGGGAAGCAGGGAGCTACCCCAAGGGAGGGATTAATTCTTTAAAAATATATATATATATCTGCAGTCCTGGGGAAAATAACAAGGTACAGGAGAGGCAATGTAACAATCCATGCGTTAGGGAGAGATGTGGCAGAAGAGACCTGGTGATCAGTAAAGATGGGCCTGTGTTAACAAGGGAAACAACTCATGGCATTGCAGTGACTGCACTGTTTGTCATATCTATTATTCTTTAAAGCCCTCTGGGAATAATAAATCTTTGAAAAGGCACACACTAAGTGGCTGGCCCATTGCAGGTCTTTCCACATGTGTTTGTGCTGTTGATAATCTTGTGGTTATTAGCTACATTCATGGAGCAATTCCTGTAATTCCTGGTTCATGGCTCTATCCTTTAGCACACTAAATGGCAGCCTGTTGTCTGTGAGACACCTCTGATGCCAGTGCCAAGGGCCCAAGGAACTCCAGTGAAAACCACACTGAAAAGATGGGAAATAATGCACAGTAACAGACTAAAACATGAGGCAGCTGTAGCAGCTGCAGCTTCTCCTGTGAAAGCTGAAGGAGAGTTCAGGTCAGTCAGCTTTCATACCCTCTGTTAGAAAGTTCATCTGGCCCTTTCCTGGTGGCCTTTAGTGCTGGCTGGCCAGGTTACAGGTGTTTTCTGGACCCACTTTGTACTGACAGAAGTGAAGGAATCCTGAGCTGGCCTGCTGGCCTTGTGCAATTGCCAAGTGAGAGACTGTTCCTTTCTTCTGTTAGACTACAGAAGAGCAAACCCTGATGCTTACAAGGTGCTGTTCATGATGCCTGAAAAACTAGCAGTCCTTTCACCTAGGTGATTCCCTTTCTTGATCTACCACAGGACTAGGAAGTGGCTGAGCAGGCTGATTTGTCCAATTTCATGGGAGAACTGAAATAATAAGGCAACAAGGCAAGAGCAAGTGGCATCATTGTTCAGAAACCGGTTATGCAGCTACTGTCTCCCTGGTTAGCTTCAGGGCAGAGAAAGACATCATGTGTTGCCCAGCTCTGGTTAGTGCATACTCACTGCAGAGCAGGAGAAGTACTATTTTTGTTAGAGACTTTATTAAATAAACATTGGGAAATTCTTGGAAATATTTTCTAATCTTGAAGCTGTCCCTCCCCAGATTTTAGCCACGTGCTACAGAAGTGGAAAAGTTTTGCAGTTGATAGTATCCAGGAAATGTTATTAAGGTTGCTAGTAAGATTGCCTGTCTAATTTATTTTATTTTATTTTTTTGACCAGGCAAACTCTCTTTTGGCTGAAGCTGGGCACCTTTCAGCTTGCTGTCTTTCGGCCTGTGCTCGTATTTTTATCAATAGTGCTTTGGACTAATGGCAATTACGTCCTTTACAAGGTAAGTCACTATTTTAATCAGAGATGGTCCTCAAAATCCATAGGTTTTAGGTTGATGTAACTATCTTAGCCTACAACTAAACTGTGAAATCTGGGACCATTTCCAAATGAGTCCTTACTGTATTCTTTTGAGACCTGAAGCATATAATTTCTGCTTTCCTTGACCCTCTTGGAAAGAAATTGGGCATCGGGGGGGTGTGGAGGGGGGCAGGGGTTGAGCATCAGATTATGGTCCAATGCATTTCCCAGCTTGTATGATTAGAATAGCAGGACTGCAAGTTTCCCCGTGGAATGTATCTGCCCTGTTTTGTAAGGTACAGCCTTAAGAAAAAAGTGTATGTACTGGCACGTTAACAGGAAGCCTAATTCTATGTTTTTCAGCAAGTCATGGTGATTTTTATATCTGTGCAAAATGAAAAGATAGTACTGTACTTCTGCTTTGTACCATGTAACCTGCAAGATGACGGAGAAATCTGTATCTGATAATGATTTGGCACCTCTTGGATAACTCAGACTAAAAGTAATACTTTTGTTGCTGTTTCATGTTATGAAATGAGTGACCCACCTGAGATGTCAGGCTGAACATGCTCTCATGAGCTGTTGAGCATTGCCAGGTGCTGCTGGGGTCTCTGAAAAGGCACACACTCCATGACTGGCAATTGCAACATTGAGGGGTTGTGTCACTTGGCACCTCCCCAGGCTGAACACGTCTCCATGTTGGTGCCTGCAGGAGGAGAGCCTGTGCCAACACTCCAGTTGGTACTGGGCAGTTTCCTCATGCAAAATCTGGCAACTGCTGCTGCCACCAGCTTTCGTGGAGATAGAAAAAAGCAATTTAACATCATCCAGTTTGCAACTTCTTCCTGGAAACTCTAAAGTAAGGTTGTATATGGTTGTGTGATTTGCTTCTCAGTTGAATCCCAAAGGACCTGCTCTATGGATCAGCTGCTTCATTGGTGCCCTCACCCTCTGTGCTCTGTGGGCAGTAGGAATCATGTTTCGAAAAGTTCGGATTCTCCTTAAGTGTAAGAACATTATCCCAAAGTTTGCTCTTTATCAGGTGAGAACTTTAATATTTCTGGTAAGAATTTCTCTTAACTGCTGATACTACTCTGCCTCTCTAGTTCTTGCTCCTTTGTTGAAAATTTAGGGTAGTTTTCCCATTAAATACATTGTGTAAAGCCATATTCTTACCTGATTAAAGCTGCATCCCTTTAAAGCACTCTCCTTGGCTGCTGTTCAGTTTCACTTTGAGCCAATTTACCTCTAGTCTCTCAGGAGTGCTGGAGATGTGAAAGCCGTGTAAAATCTGTTTATCTTTAGGCCACTGAAATCACAACAGCACTTTCTGTGGGGCTTGAAGGAAGCTTTGTAGATGTGGTATCCTGAAATGCAATGTTAAAATCTGATGTGCTCCCCAGAGAGGATATGTTGCATTGTGCAGGCAGCTGTTGTTTGAACTGTGCTGTTTTAACAGTATTTTTCTTGGCCATTCTGAACTTCAGAATTAGATAACAGTGAAAATACTGGCTGTGAATCATTAAATAGTAAGGAACAGAACCACATAGGTTAGACTGAAAAAGCACAGGGACAAGGCCACCCTCTTCCACATCACTCTGAATAGAGTCCAGTGGAATCCTTGGACATGAATCCTTCTCAAACAGCACATACATCAAAGCTGGTGCACTGAGGTTAGGTGGATTATTAAGCACTTATAAAGGCAGTAAACAGGGTGGTCACACCTGCAGAGCTGTGTTAGGGTGAATTCAGGTTTGGGATGGCAAACTCTGTTGATGTGGGGGCTTGGACTTGGGCAGTTCCAGCAGCTGCAGAGGCACTTGGATAACTCCATGGCAGCGAAGGTTTGGCTCAGTGTAATGTGATGCACAAGTGGTGGTTGCTGAACTCCAGCTGTGAAGAGTCCCTCCTACCTTCTGGCAAAGAAGCCAGTCGCCTATCATTTGGGGACCAATCGATATCACAGCATCTCTCTGCTGTGACAAAAAGAGGAGACAACAGGAAAAATGTTCTTTGAGTCTTTCTTTCATTAAGGAAGGACATAAACTCTTGGGTCAAATGAACTGGCATTTTTTAAACCTTGTTACCTATTATTCAGAACTCAGTATTATTTGAAATCCCTGCAGGGAGGTCTGTGTATAATATACCTCCCAAACTAAGGGCTGAAAAGAAATACTTTTCAAGCCCAGGATTAATTTAATACTCCTATTCAGAGCAATATCATCCTGACCTTATGATGAATTCTGCAGAATGGCAGGCACCCTGCTGGTAGATGGGGGGAAAGGAAGGGCAAGCAAGGAGGAATGAGGCAAAAGAGGTTCTGTTATGAAAGCAGAATTGTGTGAACTATAAACCCCCTTCTGGTAGCTAAGGCATTTGTTTTCCCTTTCTGGTGCAGTTTATTGTCATTCTGAACCAACTGCAGACCGCTATTATCAACATATTCTCTGCACAAAAAATCATTCCCTGTGCTCCACCACTCTCCTCTACAGCAAGAGGATCATGTAAGTTTGGGGGGAAAGAATGTTCTTCATTTACTTATAAAGTACCAGTTCAGTCTTGCTTATGGCAATCTCTGGTGTTTTCCCAAAACACAAATTTCATGGTATCACTGGCTTTTGGAGAATCTCATTTTCTAGTTTAAAAACAGGAATGAAAGTTTTATGGCTGTCATGGTTGTAGAGAACAGCTTGATAATGAGAAGAGCTGGAATCAGAAATGAGAGCAAAAGAAATCAACCTGCATAATTGCTGTTAAATCTCTTGTGTTTTGGATGCATAATTTATTGCACACTTATTGATGGGCAGTACTGGAATTTTGTAACTGATGTCATTGCTGAGTGTGAGAGACATGGGGACAGGATGATAGAGTTTGTTCCTTTTGCACACGTGAAAATTAATAAGCCAATTACTCATTTTTTGTCTGATAGTAATTTCCCCTTTGGGGGGCTTTTCTTTGTATCCTTTTTTCTTTTCTTTTCTTTTCTTTTTTTCTGGCAGATATATCCCAGCAGCTGCTCATCATGGAAATGTTTCTGATAACTGTAATCTCAAGGGTGGTCTATCGCAGAAAATACCACGACCTAGAGCCTCCGGAGTGTGTGGCTGAAGAACCCGAGGACAAGAACCAGACTCCTAAGATTATCCTGAATGGTGCAGTTGTTGAAGATGGATTGCCAAAGATTTAGAAGCCTCCCGTGCTCCTGTTATGCAGGAGCTGTAAGATCAGCTTCAGAAACTTGTATATTCTTGCACCAAAAATAGCCACTGCCCACGTTGGAACAACTTCTGGCATAAAATGCCTGTGAGCTGCAGTACTGAAAGGACCAGTGAAGATAATCCTGATGATTCTCTAGCAATGTATGCATGGTGTGTTTTCACACCATGTAATTTACTAAGATTTTATACCATTTTATACTGTTACTGGGCACTTGATGGTGCCAAACTGTCTTGCCATATGATTTTATTTTTATTTTTTAGCTATTAGAACGGCAATGATTTAGAATTAATTCAGAGTAATTGTTTTTCATCTTTTTTGACTTTAAAAATCTTATTTCACCCTGGATTGGTGTCATATGTCCAACACAGCATTTTCCTATGCTTCCTCCATTACAATAGATCATCTCTCACTCTATGCCACAAGCTCACCATAGCTAATCCTGATCAGTAAATACAGTCTCATATGTTTGTTCTGAAATCCCCCAACCCACATGGGCTCTCCATCTACAGAAGCAATAATCTCTCCAGGGCAAGGCTTTTTACATTCCATGACAATTCAGCTCCTAAACTGGTAAATACACAGTTACTGTTTGTAAATATGTCAGGTGTTCCTCCTGTGGACAGCAGGTTGTTCTCTGTCACCAGCCCAGAAAAGGAAAGCAGGAGTTGGAGTCTGGGGTGTCCTCTGCCACTGGTCTGTGGTGTTACATGGTGCTTTGGTTCTCTGCTTGGTAAATGGGGAATAGTGATACTCGGGGTCCTTGCACTAACAGTGACTGAAAGCACGATTGGGGTGCTGGTCACCAGCCAGCTGAACACGAGCCAGCGTGTCCCCAGGTGGCCAAGAAGGCCAGTGGGACGTGGCCTGTGTCAGCAATAGTGTGGCCAGCTGGAGCAGGGCAGGATTGTCCCCCTGGGGAGGCCACACCTTGAATCTTTTGTTCAGGTTTGGGCCCCTCATGACAAAAAGAGCATTGAGGTGCTGGAATGTGTCCAGAGAAGGGCAAGAGAACAAAGCTAGGCAGATGGAGTCACAGTATAGATTGGGTTGGAAGAGACCTTTAAAGGTTATCTAGTCCAAGCCCCTGCAGTGAGCAGGACATTTTCACCTAGATCAGGTTGCACAGAGCCCCATCCAATCTGACCTTGAATGTTTCCAGGGACGGAGCACCTGCCACCTCTCCGGGCCACCCATTCCATTGTTTTATATCTCTCACTTAAAATTTTCTTCCTTATATCTAGTCTAAATCTACCCTCTCGTAGTTTAAAACCCTTATCCCTTGGCCTATTGCAACAGGCCCTGCTGAAAAGGGTGTTCCCATCTTTCTTGTAGTCCCCTTTAGGTACTGGAAGGCCACAATTAATGTGGCCTCTTCCCAGAGCCTTCTCTTCTCCAGGCTGAACATTCCCATCTCCCTCAGCCTGTCTTCATAGGCTGAAGTGCTCCAGCCCTCTCATCATTTCTGTGGCCCTTCTCTGCACCCACTCCAACACACAGTGGGGCTTTATTTTTGGTTTACATTGAATTAAAACATTGCATTCAGTTTGGGAGTTGGTGAGAAATGAAATATTCTGAAAACAACTAGTGAACCACCTGCAGTAGAAATTGGGGCTGACTTAAACAAAATGTTTTCTTCTTTCTGATTGAGGTCACAAACAATATTTTCTTTAACAAATGAAGGATTCCATTATAGTAGAAAACTTGAATTATTTTTGGTTTGAGATGGTTGACAAAATTTTTATATTTAATCTTTTTTTTTTAAGTAAGCAGTCTAGAAAATTAATACAGATTTTTGAACTGCATTAATTTGAGAGAATCTGCACTTTTCCCTTGAAAAATAATTTATACTCTGCATTAGAGTGAGTGCATCAGAATTAACTGGGATCAGCTAATTTATTCTTGACATGAGAAATCATCTTAATGTATTTTAACATTAGCAATACTGAATTTCATAAGAGCATTGGGGATGGTTGGCTGCAAGCTCAATCAGCTTCAAAATGGGAAAATAAAATATTTTGAATTGGTAAGGCATCTGTGTGTTTTCTGTAGGGGTTCTGCAAGGAAATGCTTTGATGGGTGGGATCTATGGCATGGAAAAGCAGACCCATGTGCTGTAGCATGGAGAGTGCATTTGAACACTGATGGAGTGGGTAAGAAGTGGTGTTTGTAGGTCCAGAGGAGGCTGCTGGGGCACAGCAAAAGTCTTCACTCATCACAGTTGGGCTGGTATCTGTCATGTCTCTGCAGTGCCTGTTAAATATATCTTGTAAATATCAGTGTGGGCCTGATTTAGCCACAGGTATCGCTAGCTGTTATGTTTTTGGGTTGTTATTTAATACTGGTTGTGACCTTCATCTGACATATTTCAGCAATAAGGTGTGCTGTGGTGATTGTCAATCAGAGTTTGGATTTGGCAGCAAATCTGTTTACTACATACAGTCACGGAGATCTCATTCCAAACATCACTTACTTACACAGAAGCCTTTTCAGAGCAAAATTGCACATATATTTCCTTAAATACATGCCTAAGAGCTTTCCTGAGTTACAGCTTGTGTGAACCTTACTGTTACAAATTTTGTTTTCCTTTTTTTTTTTTTTTTTTTTAATTAAGACTTTCTCACTCTCCTCTGGCTCAGACCAATAGCTGTGTCCTGCCTAATTGAGGTGCCTGGAAATGGGTGGCCTCCATTGCAGGATACTTCATTCAGGTACTCTTGAAATGAAAACATTGCAAGTCACCACCTCCAAGCTGGACCTTAGTCAGTCTGGGGATGGAAAAACAAAACAGAGAGCCGGAAATTCCTCCAGTCTCAGTTTGGATAACCATCTCTTTCAGGTCACTTTCAACTACATGTTTGTGATTGAAGTATTTGAAAACAGTTGACAAGAGCTAGAAGATAAATTTCACAACTCGTTTTATATAGCTGTAGTAAAGTAATAAGTCTTGGGGTGAGTGCATAACCTTTGTGCCGTGTTTGCCTGGGATTATTATTGTGTGAGGAAGGGTAAAGGTAATATTATCAGTGTTTTCTGTGATTAACAACATTAAGCAGAGACAAGCACACACAGAGGTGTGTGATTGAGGGTTAAGAGGCTTCCGGCAGGTGGAAGAAATTCATTACAATGTGGGAAAAGATGAATCATATGCTTTGGGTGTCCATGTGCTAAAGATGGAGGCAGGAGGATGAACACTGGCCATGAAATCTCCTGGAGGGTCATGTAGGGAATACAGCCCACACACAAGGGGTGGAAATCTCTAACCCCCTGTAATGCTGCAGGAGTGGGTTGGTAAACAGAAGCTGCTCCATGCTCTTCTATTCCACCTGTCCTTCAAGCTATTAACGTTAAAGCAACAGCAGCTGAATCCCTCCTGTTTCAGAAGACCGTGGTGTGGGCTCCTGTTGGTTGCAGCATGGGCAGTGGTTGGAACCTTGGAGAGGTTCCCTCAGCAGACCTCCTTAACAGGCAAGATTTGCTGTGCCTTTGTGTTCCTCATGTCTCAGGCCTCTCACCAAAGACCTCGTGCCTTAATGCCCAAAGGATGTGTTTCAGGAGTTAAGAGGGTGCTCTGCTGGCTACAGAGCTCCTTATCCCTACATCCCACTCTCCAATTGTCCTGTCTGCTCCTTCACTCTCACACTTGCCTCTGCCTTGTTCTCTCTTGTTTGAGAAAAAGTCATGTGGTACCCATCAGGGAGGATGTGCAAGGGTGTAGGCTCATGCCCGCAGACCCAGGACAGCTAAAGCCTACTCCCTATGCAGTGTCTGTTTCCAAAGAAAAACCAAGAAAAACTACCCACAGCAATAGTTGTGATCCTATGGTTCCCAGAACTGGAGCAGGGGAGGAATTTGAGTAACATTGTTGAGCTGTTAGAGAGTGTCCAAAGGAGGCCATGGGGGTGGTGAAGGGCCTTGAGGGGAAGCGTGTGAGGGGTGGCTGAGGGCCCTTGGTCTGTTCAGCCTGGAGAGGAGACTGAGGGGAGACCTCGCTGCAGGTACAGCTTCCCCATGAGGGGAAGAGGAGAGACACTGATGTCTTCTTTGTTGTGACCAGTGACAGGACCCAGGGGAATGGCCTGAAGCCAAGTCAGGGGAGGTTTAGGTTGGATATCAGGAAAAAGGTTCTTCAACTAGAGGGTGGCTGGGCACTGGAACAGGTTCCTCAGGGCAGTGGTCACAGCACCAGCCTGACAGAGTGCAAGAAGTGTTTGGACAATGCTCTCAGGCACAGGGTGTGATTCTTGGGATGTCCTGTCCAGGGCCAGGAGCTGGAGTTGATGATCCTGATGGGTCCCTTCTACCTCAGCCTATTCTGTGATTCTGTTGGAATACAATTAACGGTAAATTGGACAAGTCAGGGCACAGGTAAGCAGTAGAGAAGCCCTGAAGACTCGTGGATAACAGAGAAGACAGCAGTCATTTGCTACACACCTAATGCAAATGCTGGAATAGGTCTGTTGCAACAACTCCACCTATTCAATAATTTGAATAATTTGAGGCATTTGGCTTCCTTACCCTTTCAAAAAAAGTCTGACTGCTGCTTTTGCTGACAGCCATTCACGTGTTCCTTCAGGATAGCTCATGAATCTACTTGCACCTCCCTAGCTGCCAGGAATTTTATTTTATTTTTTTTTTTTTAATTAAATCCTCAAAAATAGGATGACTATTTTTAAGACACGGGTTTTGGGGGAAGAGGGTTAGGTAACATCCTGATCTCTTAACTGCTTTAGATCCCCTATGAAGTGTTAGCTAGGTGATTCTAATAGTTGTCTGAATCAGAATGATCATCTTTGTTTTAGCAAAAGGGAACCAAAGCAGGGAAATCTCAATGTCTCTATATTGTGCTGGTTGACAATATGAAGAAAATCAAAGCAGTAGATTGAAAGAGCTCAAAACCTATTTTTGCAGAATATTCTTTTTTCTTTCTTTCTCTCCCCTCTATTTCTCTATTTGTTGTAATTTCTTTGCATGCAAATGAAGTTTATTACACCTATACTGATGCCATTTCCTGAGAAAAAATTGAGCAGTTAGTGTGCTGCTTAAGTCTCAGAATAGCCTTTATTATATTTCAAACAAGGAAAAGTGCACCTTCCCTACTGTGAAAGGTGCACTGAAAAACAGGAAGAAGATTTTATTCCATCACCTTTACATTTTTGTGGGAGAATTCAGACAAATCTTGACAATAATTTGGACTGTTTTGGTCAGTTCTAAGAAGAGATAATTGCCCAAAGACAATTTCCTTTTCATTTGCAGGTGTTCTTCCCCTTCACAACTACACCTAGGCCCCATTCTCTAAGACCTAACTGCCCAACATCCCTTATGCAGGTAGGATCACAGCATATGTAGAGAACTAGTGGCAGGATAAAATTACTTTTGTTTCCTTTAATGCAATTTAGCAGCTGAAAAGTGTCAGTCTCCCCTCTAGAGAGTCAGGCATCAGATCACAGATGTCATCTGGGAACTAAGGAACAGTTTCCACACAAGCTGAAATTGGTGCAGACATCTTGGAGAACTGCTAAGCTGTGAGAAAGTGCTGCCAGACATTCTGCAGAGCAGAGCCAGAGGGAGAAAGGGAAGGTTGCTGCCAAGGGGCAGAGTATTGACACAGAGACAATTAGCAGCTCAAGGGTTCTCAAAGAGGGCAAAAAAAAAAAAAAAAACACCCAACACAAAAAGCATTCAAAACCGTAGAAGCAAAACCAAGTAGCCCAGTAACAGCAGCTGAGCAAGGTCAAGGCTCAGCCCTCTCCAAGCAGCCTAGCCAGCCCTGGCTGCTCCAGGGCCTTATCAAGGGTGGTGAGCACCTCAGCTTGTTAGCTCTACCCACGTGTTGTGCATATTGACCAATAAATCAGAAGTTTAACTCTTAAGCTGTGAAATCCATTTTGCTGAGGCTTGGCAAAAGGGAGATGTGTTCAGTATAGGCAGCACCTCCTCATCTATCACCCTTGGCAAATCCCTGCCTTAAGAGCCAAAGCAGGGACTAGAAGCAGCATGGCAACAATTTTTGAATCTATATTAATCTTTTGTTGCCATTTACTGAAAAAGGTGAGTTTTGAGTTTCAGTGTCTCCCTGTAGCCTTGTCATACCCAGCCAGCAAAGGGTGTGAGCTAATTGTTAAATTCAGTTCAACAAGTTCCTCATTAGGGTGAAATTACCTGAGTTTGAAATCTGCTAATTTTCCAATCAGGGTGAGTGTTTGCACTTGTGATTTGGAAATAATTAACACATGGTATAACATCAAAACCTATGTAAAGGCTAATGGTTGAAGGACTAATTTCCTTGGCATGAAAGTGGTGTGCCTGGTTTCCCCGGAGCTCTATTGCTCTTCTTTCAGTGTTGGTATCTGCTGTGTAAGATGTTCTTGTATTTACTTAGACTGTTTCTCTACAGAGAAACATAGTTTTTATGATAATTTTGAAAAATTAAACCATTATCTTCCAGGATTGTGGATTTTATTTTTTTTTGAGATGTGATATAGTTCTTTCTTCTTCCTTCTGTTAATGCAGACTTTCCTAGAATTACTTGTTTCTGTTTTCCCTAAAGGAAGACAATAAATTGATTAGGACTTTAGCCTAAGTTCTGCAAACTTTCAAATGCACCCTCTCAGGACACCCATGTTCTGATCCTTCAGAACTTTCCTAGGAATGTGAATGCCCCATAGTACTTAGAAAGAAAGGCTGTCCAAGCAAGAGAATTAATTAGGAAAGCAGATTTGTGTTTGAGTGAAACAAATGTAGCTGGAAAACACAAACCCATTTTCTATCTTAGTTTCAGCAACCATGAAATCTAACATCCTGACATAGCTCAGCAGGGTGCTAATAATGCCAAGGTTGTGCCTTTAAACCCTGTATGGGGCAATTCACATAAGAATTGGACTTGGTGATCTTTGTGGGTCCCTTTCAACTCAATATATTCTGTGATTCTGTATTATTGGATAACAGTAGCTGGTACAAACCAGGCATTTTTTCTGGTAAATGATGCTGCCCTTGTAGCTTAGAGCACGGCACTAGGAAAACTCAGTGCATTAGTGGCCTGTCACCACAGGGCTCCAAAAGGAGAGGAGTGACTTTAATCTCTGGTAGCCAACTCCACCCAAGTGTTAGTCCTGGTGTGAGTGTGCTGTGGCTTTTGACAAGCAGGGTGTGACTTGACAGGTACTGACAAGGAGAAGAGCACTCTCCATGTGAGCAGACAGCCTACCAGAGGTCCAGTTTCAGCCAGGGGAGCACAGTGTGGTATGTAAGCTCTGCTTGCCTACAATTGGCACGTGGGGCTTTTCTTTGCTTTTTCTCACAGTGTTGCCTTTAAACTCCTAAGACCTCCAAGCAGAGCCTCCCACAAAAAAGAAAGCCATCAAAGGTAGGGAAGCTTGAAGTGGCATCTGTTCTCCCAAAGCTTTGTCAAGCAGCATTCTTAAGGCAGAAAGGCTGCCTTGAGAAGCCCTGGGACAGAAATGTGGTTCTTTCTGGGCAGCTCTGTCTTCTCACTTGTCCACAGATATCTATGGCAACTGTTTGCACTGAGATAGGAATTGTGTTCCAGGTACTTGTTAGTCAGCTCTCAGGAATTCCCTTACTGGAATAGTACCTCTGACTTAGGTAACATGTTTTGAACATTTCCAGTACCATAATTGTTTGGAGCTTTTTCTTCTCACTGCATTTTTTTAATGAATGTAGAGTTTGCTTTTCTTCTTTCACAGAGGAAGCATTTGTGATTTGTGTCCATGCCCATTCACACTGCCAGAACTGCACACAAAGGTGGTAGGGATTTGCATTTTCACGCAGGCAGATGACTCCCTTTCTTGGTCAGTTTTGTTTTTTATAGCTCATTGCTTATAAACTACTATTGCTTGTGAAATTCTGGGCTGTAAGTCTCATATCCCTTTTTCTATTGCTCTGTTTCTGTTCTGCCTACTTTTGTTCATGACATCAGCTGCTGTGGCTTTTGTGCTTCAGAAGAAATCGTTCACCTCTGATCTGGTTGCTTTGGTTATGGGCAACATCTCCTAAGTCAAACACCCAGAGCTGAGAGACCATCTTCTCTTCCCCCTCCTGTGTCGAGCATCCCTCCACAATGCTTGTATTCAATGTGGTAAAGTGAACATGGTCAATTGACTGAGAGGGGCTAATACATTAACACTCATGATTTAGATTGGAGATGATTGCTTATTTTCCTGAAGCTATTTGTTTTCCCTATGTACCTTAGCTCCCACTTTTAAAAATGATGGAATTTCAAGTTCCAGTGAAGTAATGTTGGCCATTTCATTCTGGTCCTTACTGAGCAGCTATTGTGTTACAAAAGACACACCTGGCAACTTGGGGATCGTTTTTTCTGCAGTGCCAGCTGCCTTGGGAGTTGCTGAAGAACCCACACTGTACGAGCAAGGAAGATCAAAGCCTTTAGATCATCTGGCAGACCAAGTCCTGCCTGTTGTCTGCCTGGGAATGATGTTAAGGATATAAAGCTTAACCAGTCGTTTTCTTTGTCTCTTATCCTTTTGGTTACATGCTGCTTTCTACTAGGCAACCTCTTCTTCCGTGCTCCTTCCTCCCTCTAAAATTCCCTTCTTGGAGGCCCAAAGATCACAGTCTCCTGCTCCAGACCACCTGGGGAAAATGGCCCTTACTGAAATGGGGGACGTCTGCCAAAGTCCCCTTGTGAGATGCCACCTTGTTTGGCTGCCTGCAGGGGGCCCGAGGCAGCTCTGAGCCCCCAGGTAAAGTAACTGTGAGGTTAACTGATGGTCTTCGCTGTCAGTATAATTATGTGTCAGAAAACCAGATGGCTTCTGGAAGCTGATAGTAGTCTCAAGGCATTCTCTGCTTTTAATATAAATTGCCCTGTTGTTTAGTGCTGGCCCAGCAGACAGCATCCCTTGGAAGGCCACAGGGAGGCGCGTGTTTTGTTCATTCCCAGAACAGCCAGGGTGGTTTCTCACATTACAAGGCAGCAACCGGCAGCAGCCAGGTGCCACAAGGACCCAGCTCTCAGGTGAGCCTCCCTTCTGTCCTGTGCTACAGCTTCCTCAGCAAAGCTGCATGCATGAATCCATTGCAAAGGAATGAATTAAAATTGTTCTTGTGCTGATTTTAGTGGGATTTTGAATTGCTTTTGTAACATTAAAAAAGAGACTATGCTAGCCTTTTGCCAGCAACCCATCATCAATTTTAGCCTATCTCTCCCTGAAGGAAAAGAATGCTGATAAATAAATGGAGAGAGGTTAAAAGGATTTAATTTAGATTTATCATTCTTAATTTTCTAGACTTAAACTCTCTCTTTGAATGGCTCTTTTTGAGGAAGTGATCTGAATCCTGTATTAGTTTAATAGGATTTGGCTAATATTACTGACCTTATCCCATCCTCAAGCAGGATTTCCACTAACAGACTAAACAGATTTCCCTGACACTACGGCAAATCCTCTCTGTAAACAGTTGTAGCTGTTTAAGATAAGACTTGCTATCAGTACTTTTCCTCCATGTGAATAAGCAATCCTGTTGAAACTCTCTCCTAAAGAGAGGTGAGACAAGTGTGACTAAGTGTCAGCTGGCTGTTTGGTGGGGTTTTTTTTGGTTTTTGGTGTGTTTTTTGGTTTTTTTTGGTTGTTTGTTTGTTTGGTGTTTTTTTTTTTTTTTTTTTTAATCATGTGATTAATTACTTTAAACTTTTCCTATCTTCTTTCTGTATTCTTCTGCCACCTGAAGCTGGATGAAGAAATCCCTGGAATCGTGTTGCACTTAAAAAATTGCAGTGAGAGATGATTAGTATCATTAGCCTCTGAAGTTACAGCACACTGTCACTGGGCTAGCAAAAGAGGCTGAATTTGTTTGTGCCAGTTCATCCCCCTTTAATTTCTTTTCATTCCACAGTCTCTCCATGGGTTTCAGTACCATATCATGAGAAGAAAATTCTGCTAATGAAGTCAAAATCACCGCGTTTGAGATCATTCCCTGCCCCTGTTAGAAGAGGGGGAAAAAAATTAAAAAGGAATATAATAAAATAATTGTGTCACACCTCCACCCACTCCACCACCCCCACTTTGATTCCACAGTTCTTCCCAGATGAGGAATTCGCTGTAGCAGCCACATGGTCAGTTATGTCACAGATGACAGAGCCCATCTCCCTGTGGAATGCTCAGGGACTCCACCTAAGGATGAGTGGTCTCTACAGGCTGAGCCCATCCCCTCGTACCAGGAGCAGGTTACCAGCGGGGGCCGGCTGAAGCATTCTGCCCCACATCTGGGCCGCACAGCTGCTCTGCGGGCCGGAGCGGCGGGGCAGGCGCTCCCGCAGGCTCGGGCAGCCCGCGGGGCCCGCAGTCACTAGATGGCACACTGAGACAGCGCACCGCAGCCCTCCCCACCGCCCTGCCTTTGCCTTTGAGCTTGGCTTCTTTTCGTGTATTTGTAATCCTGTGATTCTTTAGTGTGTAACTTGAAATTCCATAGAGAGCGCTAGCTACCGTCTTCACATTTTGGTCAGACAAAAAAACCTCGTCTCTAGGCCTGGAAATCGAGGACACTTTACTGTCTCAGGCCCTAAAATGTATAAACAAAAATGAGTTGGGGGACAGCAAACTGGGGATATACGACTTCATGACCTGAAGCTGTAATTGGAAGATTAATCCCCAATATGCAAATGGACCAAGCTTATAAAAGTGTGAAAACTCGTGACCAGTCGTCCATTTTGGGTGCAGCCCCTTGGGGAGGCTTCATCTGCCCTTAACGTACCTGAAGGCCCCTCATTAAATATATCCCTTTTTTATTCTCTAAATTTTGTCTGGCCTCTGTTTCAGGTAAGCCTGTAAAAGGCATCAGTGGGACGTGCAAGTCTTCCATGCACAGGCTGGCTCCATGTGTATGGTGTTTTTATTGCAGCTTCCTGCTTTCACTGGCAGGCTTACAATTTATTATTAGCACACAAAGCTCAATTTCTTTGCCCTCAGTTAAGTAGTATTGCCACCTTTGATTCTGGAGGATGTGTTGTTTTGGCTGCTTTAAGGAGTGTCTGCAAGCAGTGATACAACCCTGGCTGCCACTCCAGCAGCAGTCACACGTCTGGAAGGTTAGAGGGATCTGTGATTTATCTGGGATGAAATAATGCACAATGCAGCCCTTCCCGGGTACTGATTTGAAAGAACAATTTTTACAGAATATTTTTACCACTTCTATCCTTTCACTTGCAGTGAAAGTCCCAATAGGACTTAAGATTGCTATCACCAATACTATAAACAGTAAGAAGCAAGGCTTGTTTGCCTCTTAACCATCCATGTAGACAAAAAAAATGTAAATCAAAGCAGGTGATGCATGCCATTCTCAATTCTTGCTCAGATTCTACTCTACTAGTCCTGTCAGGTGACACTCCATCTCCTTCAGCATACAGTGCTCCTGTATGTTGCAATAATCACAAATTCAGTTGAAAGTACTCCTATCATACCTTTTGCATGGAATTTCATCCTTGTCACCATAAGAAAGTTAATGGCATGTGAGGCTATATACACATGCAGCTCTTGAGCCCTGCCCTCCACGTGGAGACACGGAGACACCGTGCTGGGACCTTGGGCTGGTTCTCCAGCTTGTGTTGAAGTCCACTCCCCGCCTGGCACAAAGCAAAGAACTCCTCAGGGATGCATTTTTACAGCTTGTCAGTCTGATTGTGTCTACAGTAACGGTTTAAATTGGATTAGTGGCTGTGAAGAAAACCTCCTAATCGTGTTTCTAATGATGCCTTGGGCTGCCCGGGGGGGCTGACCACCAAGCACTCCAGCAGGATGCCTGCTGTGGTAAACTACAGGGGGAGATGTGCTCCAGGAGCACACCTAGAGCTCCCCAGCTGCCAGTAGGCCATCCCTGCCCAGGGGATCAGCCTAGAGCTAGTCCAAAATGTGAACAATTGGAAATATCAAGTCCTCAAAGCCAACCCCTGCACTGTACAGACATAGCCTTATGGTGCAACTCAAGTGGCCAAATTTATGTGGAGATACTGTTCCTGACACTTAATGTGAAATTTCTCCCAGTTTTCATGTAGGAGCAGTTCTTGAATTTGTCTGTTAGTCATCTCTACATTGTATGTTGTTTCCTTTAAATTAAAGCTTGTGGAGAATTTTGCCATTGATCAGTAAGAACGTGCCTGCTGTGCGATGCTTTTCCTCCCTCCTTTCTCCTGCCACTCTGTGAAGTACCAGTCAGGACTGTCCCAGGGATTTGTTCTTCTGCAGTGTTGATGGACATGACACAGGAAAAATTCTATTTCATACAGAGAAGTAACATAACCCCCTACCCTACCGTACAGTTTATGATGCCAAGGGGTTGAAGCATTTTAAAGGCATGCTGCAATTTGGCTTTAGGAGAATTCAGTCACACAGTGTAGCTGTTTTCAACTTTGCTGGTTCTCACCTTTCACCTTATTATTCTGGCTTGGAACAGGATGTATAAAATCCAAGCTCTGTGTGCCCTCTAGTGAGAACTGATTCCTTCCTTCTTCTGATTAAAGAAGCCCTTCAGAATTTTAATGCCCTAGTTTATTCTCTCTTTAAATATGAATAGAGAGGGCCTGTTGATACCATTTAGTCATGGAAAAACGTTCTTCACAGCAACCCCTTCCTCTAGACAGCAATACTAGCTAGTGATGCATGTTATCCAGCTCTGTTTTAATTGGTGGTGTCTGGTAATTTTAGGCCTTGCAGTGTGACTGTGTGGCAAGAAGAAGCAAAGCAGGGGCAGAGGGAGAGGAGGGAGAGAGCCAGAGCTAGTGCTCACACCTGCAACCTTTCCTCAATGGGTCATTTTTCCTTGGGCACTCTACTATGCTAAAGATGGCAAGGTTTAGAAACACACAGCAAGTATCTGTATCAACTGAGACATACATTACACAGGCACAACTAAGAGGCTACTCAGCTAAGTAGTACTCAAGCATTAACCATGACTTAAGTTCTTAAATACAGGCTACTTCAGCTAATAATTACAAGTATTACCATGCTTGTAGGCAGCTGTTGGTTGGGGGGGGATTGTTCATTTCCATGACTCTTTGGAGAGGACCAAGATTCCTTGTCTGGCCAAGCTGCTGTATGCTGAGTCTCTGACTTCTTTCTGAGGGTGTTGCAACTTTTTCCACTCCTCAGTATTTTCCAGCTAACTGTTACTGCCTTTACAATTTCACTTCCGTCTGTGAACTTACTTTCACGGGGCATTAGCCTACACTCTTTCTTGCAGCTGCACAAGAATGTTCTAAGCAAGACTCAGCCAAGGCATCACAGTTGTGCTACAGCAAAGGCAAACCTTGGGTCACAGGCAGCTAGACATCTGCTGTTTTGCATCTGAAAGTTAGCTGCACATTCACACCAGAACAAAAGTAAAGGCATAATATTGCTCTTTGTGTGACACATAGACTGGTGTCATACTGATCATTAACATTGGGGGAAGTAAATCATCATTAGGGCAGATTAGAGCACTGGCTCTGGATATTTTGATACCATTATGAAGTTCAGACTGCACAGCTTATCATGACACGAGCAGCAGAGTCCTTGAAGAAACTGCTGATTATATCACAGGTGGGCTATCAGATAAACCCACTGGTTTTGATTTCTGAAATAATCCAGTGATAGAAAATGTCCCACTGGCTCAGACATATTGTCCTACAGGTTGTGTTAACACCTTAAGAAGGACCAAGTGCACCAGAATGCTTTTGGCAAGACCACTGGTTTTGAAACAGGCTGTAACAGATCTGAACAACAAATTTTGTGGTGGAGTCTTTTGAGGAGAACAAAGAGAATATTAGAATCTACTGTTTGAAAGTTCAGACAGAAAGGAAGAAGACCAAGCTTTTTGGACAGCAGAGCAGAAAAGCCCTCAGATAACTGAAAGAAGCACTTACATACCAGAAGCTACACATGCAGAGAATGAAGAATGTGATCTTTGTGGAGCAGCTGGAAAAAAAAACTCTTTGATTTGCTGGTTAATCAGAATGTACTGCAGAGAAATCAATTTAAGGATAATCTCATTTGCTATTTATTTCTGGCTCATATTTCCACAGGCCTGGATATATGCATTTCATCAGTCATCTACTCCGGAGAGGAATGGCATAAATTTCAACACATCTGCTATTTTTTGCCTGCAAAATATTCAAAATTGTTTCTGCAGAAGCTATGGGCAGCAGTGGGGGACATTTATTTAAAGAAACTTGGAACAATGGATCACTAGCGATTAAAATAAAAATGGAAATTACATTCTGGATGCAGGAGGCAAATGAGTATTGCATTTACAATACTCTGGCATTTAGCATGTATCAACCATCTTTGAATAGTTGCATTCTGCAAATTTTGAAACCTGGTTGTCTTTTGAAAAATGCAGATTCAAGCTTCTCGTTTCATGCTAATGTGAAGAGGTGAAGGAGAATACCAGTTTGTTGAAACAAGTGAATTAGCATGTGAATGGGGCGTTGGACTTCTCCCTCTTGAAACGGCGGCTTTCAAAATACAAAGTAGGATTTAAATCTCACACTGTGATTTTTCTCTTTTCATATCCCCAAATCATTTTACTTGTAGTGCATTAATAGGCTTTGAGCCTGTACCCCATCGACTAGAGGTGCTGTCGTTTTTACCAATAGCCATAATCTACAAATCTTGCAATCAATGAAACCTGTTTTCTCTCCCCCTTCCTAATTCTTCTTTTGGATCTCACTTTCAGTTTTCAGGACTGATAGTTTTGAAAACACTTGCAAAGTAAGAATGTGAAAGGCAGGTCAGCTTGGACTCTCTCCTTCCTTCCTCATCACATCTTTTTTTTTCCAGAGGACCACACTGTCAGCCTTGCCAGCAAGGTTTGCCTTCAGTGCTGATGTCCTCCTTGCAAATAAGACAGGCTTGCAGCATTATATTGCTGAGGAAGCTAGACTGCAGTGACACAGGAGAATTAGTGCTGCTAAAGGGAAGAGACTTGGGGAGGCAGTTTCAGGAATGTTTCCAGCACCTGGGTGGTTAAAATCTCACAGCTCAAACAGCCTAATCCCATACTGCAACAAGTCAAGCCACCTTCAGTAGAGTGCTTTTTGCTCACGTGAACTAAAAACTCAGGAATCTCTGCTGTGAATGAATTTCCCCAATGAAGCAGAGTTTTGCCTTCCAAGATCCTCTCTTCCCTCTTCCTCACCTTCTTTCCCCCAAATTAGCCATGGTAACCTGGCCTGCTTTTCAAATATCTGCTTGTAGTTGAGCAATGGAGTGCACATTTGCTTTCCTTCATTGCATTTTACTTGCCTCTGATTAATGATTAAAGCGAAGCAAAACCATTGTAGCTGATTCTAAGTGCCTCTGTTAGCAAAGAAGCGAGCTTGCATTAAGTTTGCTCTGGTGTCATGACACCAGAGCTGGACCACCCCAGGCTGCTCTCAAGCCAAATCCTGCAAATACCACTTAGAAGATGTTCCTTGTTTTTATTTGCAATTACATTCACATTATTTGTAATGCAACACTGTGTTTGACAATAACATGGAGATGCTTTGGTTCTAGTTCTCTTATTTGTTTGGGGTAACTGCTGCCTTCCTTTTATTAAGTAACACTAGTCTGAGCTCTGCAGCAACTGGATGTACCCACTGCAATCTCAGAGAGTGGTGGCTAGCATCCACTTGTGCTACACTGCCATTTGGAAAGGTAGCAGGACGTGCAGTTATATCAGGCTGCTTTAAAGGCTATAAAACCCTTCTTTCTCGTGGCAATGCCAGTGTTTGCCTTTCTGACTAAATGACTGACTCTTTGATGCAATAGCTGCTTTGCTCCGTAGGGGGAAGGTAAGACACTCAATAAAACAAGTGTTTACAGACATAAGATTACAAAGGTTGTTTTTGTTTGTTTTTAAAACGGATGTGTACTTGTCTTGATTGCTCTACTGTGCAATAAAGGTTTTCTAATCAGTTCAGTGAAAACCTTGATTCATACAGGATTGGTGCTGGTGCTGCCTTGTATTGAGATGTAGTGTTTCCCAAAAGGATTTATCATAAGGCACCTGTATATCTTCTCAAGAGAAGGAAATTTAGGTGGTAGCAGGTGGAAAAGACCATGCCATTTTTCAGTTGAAGTCACCCTGACTGTCCTTTGAAAGTAGTAGCTGGTGTTCCTAAATCTGCTTTACAGTTTGCTGATTTCAATGAACTCAATGTCTGCAATGGAGAATCAGAGAGCTGCTGCTGTATTTACAGTAGATGAGATCCTATAGCATGGCTGAACAAGTCTCATGCTGAAAGGTGTGGCTCTACAACCCCTCTGATTCCTTTGCAGCTCTAGGGAGGATCTGTAGCTCCTCTCCATTGTTTTGATAACGAGCAGGAAGGACCACTTCTCAGTTTTGCAGCTTCCTAAGGTGGCAGAGCCTGAGGCTGGGTTAGTGCCTCAGCTGGGCAAGGAAACTTACCTGGGACAGGGACTGGGGGACGCTGGGCAGCCCCTCGCTGCAGCTGAAGTGCTTGTGGCAAGGTGTGAGCCTGATACAGACACCAATTATACTTTCCACTTGCTGGACCTGAGGTTCAAAATTAGCTGGCATTGCCAAGTCCAGCCATTGCAGACAGCACACCATGACAACTCAGGACTGGCTTATCCAGAGCCATTAACTGCTGGGTGCCCTTTGATTCTTAAGGCTGAGCATTAGCAAGACAGCTGAGTGACTTTTGGCTGGGGTCAGGATGTAGACTCTTTCTCAGACCTCTCTCAGCTTCTTAGCTTCCTTGAAATAATTTCTCAAGGGATGTATTAATCTGTTTTTAATGTATCATGAATGCTATTCTTAGGAGCTACCTTTGATTTGTTCAGTGTGGCAAGGCAGAATACCGAGCTGTATTGAACCAAATGTTTTAAATGCACTATTCCCCCACACACTGCAAGTGTACATCCCTATACAGACATGCCTCACATTTGTCTTTGTCTCTATGTGAACCTACATCAAGTCATAAAGATTGAGTAGAACGTCTGTGTTTTACTAAAAGGAAAAGAAGCCTCTGTGATATCATGTATATGGCCAGTGTATTGGGTTTGCATGGCAAGGATTTTGTAGTGGAGGGTGCTACTGTGAGCTTCTGTGAAGGGCTACAAGAAGCTCCCCCCATGATGGAAGCTCCAGGATGGACCCGCCACTGGCCAAGGCTGAGCCCATCAGCAGCTCTGGGAGTGTCACTGGGGTAACATTTATAAGAACAGGGGAAAAAACCTGCTCTGGGAACAGCAGCAATTGCAGATAGAGGAAGGAGTGAGAGTACCTGAGAGAAACAGCCCTGCACACACCAGGTCAGTGAAGGAGGGAAAGGAGGGGCTCCAGGCAGAGATTCCCCTGCAGAGTGTGGTGGGTCAGCTATCCCCCTTTAGCCCACGGAACACCATGGTGGAGCAGAGATCCACCTGCAGGAACCCTTGCTGGAGCAGGTGGATGCCCAAAGAAGGCTGTGACCCTGTGGGAAGCTGGCCCTGGAGCAGGCTCCTGGCAGACCCTGTGGAGAGCAAAACCTGCACTGGAGCAGGTTTGCTGGCAGGATTTTTGACCCCATGGGAGATCCACAATGGAGCAGCCTGTTCCTGATGGACTGCACCCTGTGGAAGAGGCCCATGCTGGAGGCACATGGGAAAGACTCACATTGGAGAAATTCATGGAGGATTGTTTCCTCTCTGAGTGACCCCAAACTAGAGCAGGGGAAGGCTGTGAGGAGGAAGGAGTGACAGAGACAAGGTGTCTCTGGACTGACTGCAGCCCCCATTCCCTGACCCCCTGACCTTGGAGAGCAGGGTAGAGAATTTGTGAGTAAAGATGATAACCACAAGAGGGGAGTGTGTGTGGAGTGAAGGTGTTTTTGCAGAGAAGTCCAGCTCAAATTTGATGCTTTATTTTATCTGGAAATGTGAGACTCAATAGTTGTGCTCCACCACAGGTAACAAGTGTAGCACACACAAGACAGAGTCCCTTTGAGGTATAGGGGAGAGATACCTGGGTTTGATTATGATGCAGGTTCAGCCATGAGTGCATCTGATGGACCCTCTTTTCCTTTCCTCTCACTTAGAAAAGTCATCTTGGATTTAATTCCCATTCATTATGCATGTGTAATATAAACTACCAGAAGTCAATACTTGTCAAATGTTTAAGAGCTGGCAAACATCTGCTGAACACAACTTCTAAATGGCAAGAAATGAAAATGGCTTCTAAAGGCAAGCATTCAGCAACATTAAAAATAAAAATTATCTGTGCTCTTCATTCTGCTTTTCAGTGTGTCCATCACACACCACTCCAAGCTTCAGCTGAGAAGAAAGGCATTGAACTACACAAATGTGGTAATGTTGTTGCTCATTCGAGTGTGACAACCCCTTGTTTAGCATTCAGTTGCTTAATGAAGTGTAAAGATGACTTTGGATCATCAGTAATTCCTTTCTTATCCACATCCATGTCTATATCCTTATCTAATCTTTCAAAGCTAATCCATCCTACAACAAACGTGCAGGCCTGAGCAGTGTTGCAACATGGAGAAAGTAAAACTTCCAGGTTGTCAGGAATCTGCACGAAATCCATTTTTCACCTAAGAAGGGCATTTCATTACTCCTGTTATCTCAAAGCACTCATCTGCAAGCAAACACCAGAGCAAAAGTTTTCTTCCCACCCATGAAGTCATTGTGCTGTGCTTTCCCACAGATCATCAAAATAATTTGCATAATAATCTGCATAATAAGATACGTGTTATGTTTTGTGGGTAGAACAGTTGAAGAAATTATTTATTTGTTTATCTAGCTAAATTACAGTATTTTTCAGTCAACACCTTTAAGGAAGTTCTGTACAGAGACACAGGATATCTTGCCAAATGCTGCTTCTGGAAGTCACCAGCTGTTGGCAGCAGGCCTTCAAGGCTACTTGAAGAAGCCTGAATAGAGCCTACTACATTTACCGAGATCGGGTGCATGGATATGCCACATGAACATGATGCATTTAATTCTCCCTTGGACTGTGTACTTAAGTTAAAATAGATTCTTCTTTGGCATTAGTATTGAGCTCCACTACAGGCACAGGTTTGAGAAACCACAATTGCATCCTGATGTTACTCCAGCTTGGTTAAGAGAAACTGGAAATTAGGGTCATGATGCAAGAACTCCTGTACAATACCTACCAGAAAAGCTTATCTCTAACCCAAAAATAGTGCTATTATAACCCTGACAAGCTTTCTGTTTCGCTTAGGGCTATGTCAGTGTACACAGACAGAAATTTGTTATGTCAGTGTACACAGACATAACACCGTGTTTGCATATTTTCTCATCTAGACCAGTCTACAAGCTACAGTGTGCACACTATTACAGAAAATCAAGCAAAATATGTATTGCTTTTTACAGGGAAGAGAAATCCCAGAATCCAACAAAAACCAGTACCAGCAACAGGTATATATTTGAGGTCCAGGATGTCACAAGAAGGTTAAATATGATGTTTAATTTCAGCTATGTGAACTAGTTCAGTTTCCTTTCTGTGCACTTTCAAGTCAGTACAAAATAAAAGGAGTATATGAAAATGGGAATAATAAAAACTTATTGGTTGAACAAGGGCAGGAAAATATTTTTAAAAGAAAAATTGGAGAAACTACAATAATTTGTTTAAACTTTACATGGTCTTAAATAAACACTAAAATACCCAGCAATTCATGTGTAAAGCTACAGAGTGAAAAAGCCCAATGAACAGTAAGAACTGTAGGTTAATAAAACCTATCAGGTCAGACAAATGTGATACCCCAACCCACTGCAATTGCCTGTGTATTACATAAAAGTATTCTAGTGCATGTAATGCTTATTGATTTCAGAAAAGCACTTGATATGATACCGAATTATAAAACTTCTAGCATTTGGTGCATGAGATACAAGGAAATAGAATGGGGTAAAAAGGTTGATCAATGCAGGGGAACAAAGTGATGCATCACTGTTATTTAAGGGCAGAGTAGCTATTAGAACAGTGGCTCTTCTCAACACATTTTCTACTGCCAAGATCTGGAAGAGGAGGTAATCAGAAAATGCACTTCTGCTTCCCTAATATTGTTTAGTTGGTTGGTTTTTGAGAGGAAAGTGGCTGATGATTCATTACAAAGTGTGTATTTGGACTCAAATATTTTTTATTAACTTGTCTCTTGGCACACAGGTTCCTCTGGAAAGTGCAGCTCAGGAGCAGGAATTACACTGAAAGATTTTTAACATTCAGAAAGCTCCACAAGGACAAGTATGGCAGCTCTTCTTCCCAGTTGTTACAGGAGCTGAACTTTCATGCTGTTTCACTTAAGGAACCCAGTGAAATTGGTGGATTCTCAAAGAAGAATGTTTTGATGTTTCTATAAAAACTGTGGTGTTTCCTGGAAGTTTTAGTTCTCACTTCAAGGGTTGCAGTGAAATCAAAAAAACCCAGTTTCAGGACAATCTATATGGCAGAGCTGTGAAAGTCCTGGGAAACCTGCTTATCCAATCTTTCAGCCTGCTAGATAGAGTGTCAAGTACCAGCAGAGATAGGAACAACTTCCTGTGAGATTATGGTGTTTTTCAAACAAAAAGAGGGGTTTCTTCTTGAAGATTTGAGTGCATAGAAAACAAATCTACTATGCAAAATGAACAAGAAGTGCATTTCTATCTCCATGTGAAAATTTTCAGAGCAAAGATGGCTGAACCCTGCTCCCTTAAATGGCAGATTTTATTCCATTTTTCCAAGGATATGAGAACTTCTCCTGCTGCATGGTAAATTTCATGTAGCAAGGTCAACTCCTTTTCAGCTTTTTCCTCCCAAGACCCCTGCAAATTTCAGTTTTGCTAACAAAAAGGTGCCGAGATTATATTCTCCAAAGATAAAGGTATGTCAGGGTGTGGTTATGGTTATTCAATCTGAAATAAAGTTTTGAGTTTTCCCCTGGAAGACTCCCTAGCAAGGGAAAGAAAGAAAAAGGAAAAAAAAGAAAAGAAGAAAAAAAAAAAGGAGAAAAAAGAATTTCTTTCACAGACACTCCTCTCCTGCTAATGCCAAACTACCTCTGTCCTTCTCCTCAAAGCACACTGTCAATCTCATTTTAAAGGACCTAGTACAAAACCCAAAATTGTGTTTCTTATGTACCAGTAACTCTTCCTCAGCTGGTGTTCTTTCAAGCTGTGTCTGGAAAAGAAGATTAATTGTAAATCCTTGGTACAAGTGTACTTGTAGGTACTTGTAGCTACTGTAGGACTGCTGTTTAGGTTCAGTTTTGCACATTTTAGATGCAAGTTAGGACCCTGCTGTGGGGTTTTTTTTTTTTTTTGTATGTTTGAATGGTTAAGGAAGAACCAAGACAGTCTTACAGGGAAAAGGTTGTTCTAGTGTGGCTCTGTCATAGCTCTGCCTCACTGGTTCCAATCATTCTCTTATGGCGAAGACAGGACAAAATACCATGGCAATAAGGATACTACTAAGTTCTTTTTCCCTGCATTTACTCTCAGTTATCTCAGTGGCAAGAGTGTTCTCTCCTGCATGCTTTAACAACTTCAAAAGAAAATAAGCTATTAGTTTTTCTTTAGACATGAAAAGTTTTTTGGCTATTAGAGAGAAATGTAGGTCTGTCCATTAATGCCGGACACATAGATGGTGTCATCTGATAGAGAGCCAACACCAGCTCCATGGTGGCACCAGCTTTAAGTAAAAGCAAATTACAGAGGACAACTCTGCAACTGAAGAAATTGTGGAGTTCTGGAGTTCACACTCCAAAAAAACCTAACTGAACCTCTGAACCAGATAAACTATTTGACAAGCCATGGTTTTTTTGGTTGCAAAGAGAGTCAAAACTTTCTTCAACTTCACAGCTCTTAGATTTGCCGAATGCAATCTTTGATCGTTTCAAATGTTTCCTTTAGAAAGACTGCTGAACTCTGCTGGTCATCTAATTAGGATGAGAAGCAATAAATGCAGTGACTACCAGCTTTTGCTGGCAAAAAAATTGGTAAAAACCCTTTTTTTTTTTTTGAGTAACGGACAAGAATGGCTGAAAATGTAAATTATTGTAGCAGTAAGTATAATGCCATATGTACATTCGCAAATGCAAGAACTATCAATTTTCTGAACATTTTAACAGTCCTTCCAAAGTTACCCACTGGAGTGCACAAATACTAGGAAGTGATAAATTATTAAAAATAAAACCAGATCCTTTTTGAAGTTCAGGAAATCTTCAGTAAAGAGCCTTATCCCTTTCTCACTCCATGTGTTCCCAGTGTGGCTTTGATTCACTGCTTGAATCTACTCTTGAGAGCATATAGTGCCAGGTAGGAAAATACAGTGGGGTTATTGACAATATTAGTACTGTGAAGAGCAGAAATTTGTATGAAACGTTACCCTATACTAGTTTTTCCTGTTCTCTGCTGTTTTTTCTGTCATCTTGTAAGAGGTACTTTGGGACTATAATTTTCTGTGTAAATTTTCTCCAAATGACTGTTATCGGTTATTGTTATTGTTCCTGTTTCAATTGTACTATCCCCATTCTCAATGAGTGCTTCTGAACTTTAAGAAATAGGGGTTATATTAACTTCAATATAGGTTTATTTTCTTGTAAAAAAAATACTGTGAATTCTACAAAGTTAAAGTGTCTAGAAAACACTAATAACCGTGTTTTCTTGGTTTACAGTTTAGCATTCCTTTTCCCCTCCTCTGACACCCATACAAAGAAGTTCATTATGCTGAATCCCCTGCAGCTAGTTTATAGACCTACTATGTATTCTGCTGTGAAATAAAACAAGCTTTGTTAAGGAGACTATAGCTCCGGTGTTTTAAAGGTCTGCAATTTTCACTGTGAATAAATGTTAATTGAGTGAAATACTACATGCAAAAGCTTTGATCCCTGAAAACAAGCACATGTAATATTAAGGTCCAGAAAGAACAAGATCTGTAAATGTAACTAAAATGCATCTTTTAAAATCTCCATACCAAGTTTGGCTACAAATTTCTGTAGGAGTGAATTTCTAATTTTAACTAAGTGCTAAGAAAACTCAAACTTCGGGAGAATTTTATTTTCTGGTAACTTAATTTTCTGGTTACAATTCATAGAAAGATCTCTTATTTACCCCCTGGCTCCACTGAATTCACATATAAAGACAAGTCCCAAGGAGCAGCAAAGGCTCTTCCATGTACATTCTGGCATTAGGGTACACAGTCCCTCCCTCCCATCATAGCTAAAACACAAGCCCAGGGGAGGCCAATTTTTAAGTACTGGCACTGAACCCAGTGGTCAACAATCAGTGCTTGAAATTTCTGAGGGTAGGAAGCACCAAAAAGCTTTGCTTTTGCAAACATTCTCTACATCAGTTCCTTTGTTTTAGGGAATGACTCTGCAGCAAAACCTGATATTGCTGCTTTTCCCTCTCAAAGTTTCTGTGGTTTATGAGTCAGAAGCATTGATTTTATACAAACTCCAACACAGAAATCCAAGAAAAATTACTAAGGCAAGATTGTTTACTCAGGTTTAATTATCCATCTCCTTTGTCACAGTTATGGCCAAACAAAAACTGATTCTGTGATGTATCTGGGGCTCCCTGGGAGCAAGCCAGGGGCAGTGGGGCTGTGGGGCCAGGACACCACAGGCATCTTGTCCTCAGTGCAGGGTTCTGGCAAGTGTCCATACCAAGACCCTAATTCCCTTACAGGTGCTGAGGTTTCCAGTTGCCTGTGTGCCCACAGATTTTAACTGAACAAAGGATTAAGTTGTTCTGACTACTAAATGGCCATGTAAAAGTGGGTCATCTTTGACTCCTTGGTTAATTCTAGTTATTCCAGATTTGAATCTAACTGTAAAATATGAAAATAATACCCTCAGTAAAAGAGAGATGATTAAAACACCAGAGAAATTCAGCAGTGTTAGGCGTTATCAATGTTAAAATTAAATTTTCTTAAGGAGTAAATAATTTCTTTTCTGTATGCCTGCAGAAGTTTTTTAACATATGAACAAAGATGCAGGGGGACTCTCACAGAATGAGTTCAGGAAGCTTTTCTGCATCAGATATGTTCTGAAATACATAAAGAAGGCAGGTATGAGGTATGAGAAATCCAACTGGTCCAAAAAGCAAAACTCAACTTATCATTTAATCCTATTGATCCCAGTGACATTTTGTATTTTGCACGGTTTATGCCACTACCTTCTCTTTATTTAGGCAGATTGTTTAAGAACTAGGTTTATGTCTATGCTTGCTGCTGTCTTGCATTGGTAAAACTACAGCCTTTCCCAAGGGCATTTTATGTGCTCTCAAGCAAGTCTTGCAATCTTAAGCACAAGGCCATGAAGAGCTGCTTGGTGGGTCTGGGATTTGAATGTCTCCAAAGTATGTGTTTGAGCAGTTTTTGGAGAATTCGATCCGTTGGTTATGTCACCAATTTCTCCAGAGCAGAGAGGAGCTGTTGGGAGTCTGATGAGAAGAGCACACCTCTGTTTTGCAGTGACTCTGTGTGTGTCCTCATTGTGGTTTGAGTCTGTATCACCATAGACAAAAAAAAATTCCATTTTTTCACATGGATTGGCTAATACAGGATTAAGAAATTTCCAAAAAACATGATGCCGTAATGCTTTATATTGCAAAAATTAATTTTTGTTTAGAAAGACAGCTCAATAGTTAATGGTTGTCTTGCTACTTATTGAAGCTGAAATCACACTAAAATTACTTTAAAATGTGAAAAATACATAAAATCAAATGGCTTAAATGTTGATAATGAATCATCTTTTGAAGTTGCTAATTTTATCTTAATGTGGGAAATGCTGTTCTGTCTTTAACAAAAAAGATACTGTTTTCTGCCAGATAATTCCACATCTGATTTCAGAGTTATGCTCTAAATGAATCACAATCAAGTCCTGATGAGTATGTAACAAAAGTTTTAAAACACTTTTCCTCACCTGCCAAAAAAGCTTCAGAATTACAGTAGATGTTTCATTTTGTCAGTCTTGATTATATGACATGCCTCTTCAAACCAGTCATTCCTATAAGCTGCAATTGAAGTGATTTTAAAATGCTTTCCAGTTATTTTGTACATTAGGTCAGGATTTCTCTGTCTCAAATTCTGTAGGGATAATCATGGCAGAAAGGATAGAGATTTACAGTAACTGAAGAGAACTGGTTTCTTTTACAAGCCAAAATAGAGTAATACTATCTTGTACCTGCTGAAGTTTACATTGAATTCACTGGAGAAAAATAAGGAATTGGTCACCAGTTATTTGCCTTAAATGTACTGAAACCACATCATAGCAAAAACCAGCCAGTGACTGCATTCAGTGATGCATTTTGATTCTCCAGTACCTGGCTTCACTTTTGATTCTAGTCATCAAAATTAATTTTAATTGTATTCAGATGCTTTCTCAGATAAAAATGGGAGTTTTTCAGAAAATTTCAACTATTATCACACATAGCCAACCTCGTTCTGCCAGCCTCACACCCGCTGTATAACCAGCTGGATACCTGAGGGCTGTATTTTGGCAGGCACCATCGTGTGGACCAGCTGAGATGTGTTAACTGGTCCATATGAAACCTGAACAGAGGATGTAGCCAGGTAGGGGTTGGGCTCTCCTCCCAGGCAACCAGCAACAGGACATGAGGACATAAACTCCAGGGGAGGGTTAGGTTGGACATCAGGAGGAATTTCTTCACAGAAAGGGGGATTAGATAATGGAGTAGACTGCCAAGGTTGCAAGATGTGGAATATGTAAAATTTGCTCAAGAAAGGATGTTCCTTGATGTTTGATCTTTGTATATGTCCAAGCTTAAACAACAAGGGAGGGATTTAATCTGTGAAACACGCAGCTAGGAAGCAAGTTCTAAGCAATGTCCAGCTGTCAGAAAAACAACTTATTGGTAGAATTGCCTTGTTAAGGTTTAGGGCTTGACATGCTGTGATGATCTCAGATGCAGAGGGAGGTTAACAAACTTGGGGAGAAGGATGCCCAGTGATAGTGGACACAAAGAATGCAGAATTTATGGGCCACAAGGACATCTGGCAGAACTCCCAATATTAGGAAGAAACTAATAAAGCCAACTCAGCAACTGTGCTGAAATCAGCTCCAGCTGGGTAAGAGGTGATTCTGGCAGGGGGAGATTTGGACCACTGACTCATTGACACCGGCCCTGGAAACCCACTGTACCAGAAGGGAGACTGAGCTCGAGGGCTAGCTAGCATGACAGGCAAGAGAATCATTCATCAATAGAAGAATACTGATTAATAAGAGAGCTATGTAACTTGTAGCCAATGACCACTAATTCTTTTCTTTGCTAAAATCTATAATTAGTAAGAAGTGTTGATAGTCGGTGTGCTTGATTAATGGAATACCACTGAGCACCCAAGGTTGTGCAACACAGAAATAAAACAGTATCTCCCTCAAGAGTATTATATATTGGTCATGCATCCCATTTTTGTGGACAACTCGGTGGTGGAGTCCACAAGGCCTCACGGTCCTTAGAGGCGTTTAAGGAAAGACTGGACGAGCCACTCAGGGCCGTGGTGTAGTTGACACGGTGCTGTTCGGTCACGGGCCGGACTCGATAAACCCGGACTCGATAATCCCAGAGCTCCCGTCCGGCCAGCCTGAGGGCACCCAGTGACTGTGACTCCAGGGCCCGGCTGAGCCACCCCGCGCTCCCCACACGGACCCCGCTCCGCTCCCCTCACGCGCCCGCCCCGCCCCGCCCCCGCGCGCCGGCGTGCGCGTGCGCGGAGCGGGCGCGGCGCTCGCCCCTCCCGCCGGGCCGGGCCGGGCCGCGGAGCGCGACGGGCGGCGCGGAGCGGCCGCGCCCGGGCAGGAGCCGCCGCCGGCGGGAGCGCAGCGGAGCCGGGCGGGCCGCGCCATGCGGCTGTGCGGGGCGCTGCTCAAGAACCCCATCCCCAAGCAGATCGAGTACTACTCGCGCTTCTCCCCTTCGCCCCTCTCCATCAAGCAGTTCCTCGACTTCGGTGAGTGCCGGGGCCGCGGCGTGAGGGGATGTGGGGATCGCCGCGCTCTCCCGGGGAGCGGCGGCGGTCGGCGCGCAGGCCCCGGTTCTCGGCCACGGCTGCTCGGCCCGCATCGGGAGCGCGGCCGGGGCCCGGCCCAGCGGCCCCGCAGGCCCCGGGGCCCCGCGCTGACACCCCCGGGGCCCGGGCGCGGTGTCGGCAGCCGGTGGCCCGCAAACAGCCGCTGCTCGCCTCGCCGAGGGGCCGGGCCAGGCGGGCTTGCCCCTGCTTCTCGCGTTATCCCCTGACACGGATGGGGATAGGGATGAAAATAAGGGTTCCTGACCTGACGTTTTGTGAGCTTAGCGAGTGAAGGAGAGAGTAAGTTAATGGTTTTGAGCGTGAAGATTTAAATCCGCCGTGCAGAGATCGGCTTACTTAAAGCTCGGGCATGAACTCTTAACCGCACTTGTATAGGAGACCTGTCTGTGTAAAATTCAGGAGCACTTCAGGAAATGTTGTGATGAGAAATAGTATTTTTCTTTTCAGAAGCCCTGGAAAGAAATCCAGGAGTGGCTTATGTTGCTGTTAGAAAAACATGCTTCCATCTAGATAACGATAAACCCTTATCTTTATCGGAATTTATTTGACTCTTGCTCTCTGACACGATGGTTTTTAAGACTTTATTATCATAGAAATATTGCTGGTAGAGTGATTGTAAAAGCTGTGTGAACATCGTAAAGCTTAACAGAGTGTTCCTTCATTTCACTCTTACAATGAGGGTACAAAAGGACAAAAATGAGCCAGTGTTCAGCCAGAAGGTGATTAAAAGTGGATACAATTGCACAATTATGGCAATGGTATTAGTGAAAGAATGCTGTAAGTACAGAAAGCCAGTAATGGGCTTGATATGTCGTCTCAGTGAAATAGGATTTTGTACCATTAAAAAAGAAAGAAACCAAAACACGAAACCCCTTGTCTCTGCTTAAAGGAGAACCTGACTAGAAGCTGTGCTTTCTTTCTCTGGTCTCCACTCACCTGAGTTTGTTACCTCTTCCCCACCCCTTCCTGGGCTGCTGGGCTTCTTCTCTAGCATTGGGGATTCTTACGCTGTGTGTTTCTGTACTGGCAAGAGCAATGGCCTAAAACTTAGAATATCTTTATTTTAGCCCTGCCACTAAACAAGTTGTACCACCTTTGTCTGTTTGAAAGTTGGGTTTGTAAGTTGTTGCTGGGGGAGTATTGGTGTTTGTGAGCCTGTTCAGTTGTGACTAAAGAGGTGTAAAGATTTCAGGATTTGCTTTAATGCCTTGAATGTTCAGACAAAACTGTGCTTTTTGGTAAAGATTTCTACAGTTCTGTGTTACCCTGCATTACTGTTTGCCTTTGGACATCTCTTTTTGGCAGCCGTTTCATAAAGCTGTGTTTGTTTTAACGTTGTAGTGCCTGTATTACTTTATGGTTTTGTAATTCTCCAGAAAAAGTAGTTTTATTTTACAATTTTAAGCCTGGCTTATGTTACTGGAAATGAACAGAGTGAGAACAGGATGTTACAGCCTGGCCAGCCTTATTCTTTAGATGTTCTCCAGTTGTCACTGTATGTGTCATTGCAATCTTCTGTGTGTGTGGCTATGTATTTAAGGGTCTTCATGTCTTAAGACTGATGGGAAGCTATTTAGTCATTGACATTTAAAACCTCTGAAGAAAAAACAAGTCTATGGTTTAGTCTTGGAAGGTCACCAGGAGTTTCTAAAATTAGTAGGTTTATGTTGTACCAACCTTGCTAAACCTATCACCTTGATCTTAATAAGTTTTATGGGCCACTTAACATCTCCACTTACTTACTCTTTAGTGCCTGTATTTATTTGGGGAAACTCAAGTGGGAAAATTACAACAGTTTAAGCAAATAGATTAAACCCAATGTAGCTACTTAACTTATGTGATCTTAAATGTTTACAGCTTTGGGCCATTTCAAGTTCAGCTGAAGTCTTCATAGGTTTAGAGGAAAAATTGACATCAAAATGTAAGTGATAGTGCAAAAGTTTTCCCATTTGAGGTGTGGGAGGCCTGGACAATATGCACCATGTCAGGGAACTGTTTTACTTATATCTGAGTTAGTCAAAAAAGAATTTGCTGGTGCTGCGGGACACATGTATGCAAGAGAGCAAATATGCCAGGCATAAGGAGCACGATACTCAAGGTGCAGTTCAGTTGTGTTTGCTCATTTGTAAGAATGCTTGATGAGACGAAGGCACTGTTTTGTGGGCAGCTTATAGAGGCTATTTAGTGTCTCACTTCAAGAGAAACTGTCTTTTTAACTGAGCTACATGAATGTAGTGCTTGTTTCACAAAAATGTGATTGAATTTTCAACAAATGTTGAAGAGTGAGCCCAGAGGAAATGTATGAATAACCCTCTCATGGCTGTCTGATTTTGTTGTCTGATGTACGTTTCTCATATGCAATTACTGTGATTCGGATTCATATGAGGAAAGTTTTTCAACTTACTTTCTGACAGTAGTGAAAATTACAATGTGTGCGTTATGTCCTTTTTTATATTGGTTTTATCAGTTTAGACTAAGTTGACTTACAAATTTGTAAAATTCTGGTGTGCTGGGGAAGAGCAACTTCGTATTTCTTCTGAGCTGAAGAGTCTCTTCAAAGATAGTTGGTGGAAATGTATCTTGAGGTACAGCTTGGGCTTTTTTTAATTGCTGACTAGCAGCGTGGGTTGTATGGAACACAGTTGTGTGCATAGTGAGGCTGTAGAGTCTCTATTCCTTTCCAGTGATATAAATTAGTGACATTTATTTTAAAACTTTCTCTGCTTAATTCAGCTATTTAAACCACCATAAGAGACAGTTTGTTTAAATTAGCTTGCTAGTACTAAAAACCTCTGAAGCAAACCGGTAATTAAAGTTTAGTAGTAGTTTAGTAATAGTAGTAAAGGCAGCAGTTAAAGCAGTGACACTCAGGTTTTTGTAGCTGAGTTCTGTTTGTGTCCATGTTCTGTTGAGCTGGCAGCTATCTTTGTAGCTGCTGTGAGTGTGTCAGAGGTTACTGTGCCGTGGGCTTGGGACCTCTGTGCGGTCCCAAGTCTGAGCGGTCACACTGTGCAGCTTCTTTCTTTCTGTTTGCACACTACTGAATTCTGTTCAGGCAGTTTCTTTTGTTATGAACTGCATTTTCCAACGTTCTTGTGCAATCTTGTTCCTTTGCAAAAGAATGACCTTCTGTAAGTGTGTTTCAATATAAACAAATTTTGACCTTGTTTAATGCTAGCATGTCACTCCAGGTTTATCCGGGCCTCCATAATTATTCTGCTCTGGAAAAAAAATACAACATCTACCAACTAGATTCAGCTATGTACTTCCAAACTTTGGTAGTTCCTCTGGAAGTTGTCTTGGTAGATTTCCAAGTGCAGGCATACCTTAATGACCCAGTCTAAATTAATTTCTAAAATATCTTTTCTGAAATGAACTTGTAAGTAGAGATGCCATATAACATTCAGGTCCACATTTTGGGGGCTAGACTGCTTGAGAAAAAAAATGCACATTCTGGAGATTCATATTGATGGAGCATCTCAATTTAGTCTTGCTTCAGCATGTAAGGTGGGCCTTAGACTGTGACAGGTTAATCCAAAATACCCAATACTTAATCAGCAACCACGCAGATGAGTAACCAATGGGTCTGTCTGTTGCCTGGGGAAGTAATAACCTGTCTGAGGAAAGCAGAGTTGCTAGGAGTGTCTTAGTGTTTAAAAAAGGCATCTGGAGATGTGAGCTCCTGGTGCCTGCACTGCAGCCTGTCCTTGGCAGGAGCCAGCCTGGGAGAGCTGCACGAGTGCTGAACCCTGCCCCAGCTGGCAAGCTCCACACAGCTGCTTGCTTACATCAGGGTACCTCAGTTTTCAGTCAAGTTACTGACAAACGTTTGTCAAATGAATGGTTGTACTGCGAAGGTTACGTATAATTAAGCAACAAATGAAGAGATGAGTGAAGTATAAATGGTGTAATCCTTTGATCATGCATGAAAGACTCATTTGAAGCTGTGCTAGTGCTGTGTTGTGAACGTGTGCAGGAGACTGTACTCATGTAATCCTCTCATTGCTGCTGCTCAGCTGACCAAGTGTCTGAGACCTGAGTCTGAGGTGTGTTTTGTTGGAAAGATGAATCATCTGATTTTGGGCCTTGTTTACTACTGAAGCTATTGGCCAGTTATATCTAGCTATATTTTAGCCCTTTTTGGTTTATGTTTCAAATGAAATGCTTTGGATTTATTGTCTACCTAAAGGGTTAAACTCGTTTTTTTGTTAGCTCTTTGAACACGTCATATATTAGTGTTCATGTACCACAGAGTAACTAAGGGGTTTGGATAAAGAAACCATGCTTGTGCCGAAGACACAAGATAGTGAATCACAGTGAATTCTCGTTGTGGAATGTGACTTAGGAGATCCTGATTTTTGTAGGTTATAATCAAAGTATTTGTGGTGACTGCTGCAGTTAGTGGCATTGAAAAATATCACAAAGGTTGTAATTTAGTAATTTTACTGTGCTGAGAACAGCTGAGCATGCAGCAGATAATCATGAGTGGGTGGAACTGTTGTGCCCTGGGGCATATCTGAAGGAAAACATGATCAATAGATCCTTCTCATTTTTAAAATACAATTTTTGGTATGAAATTGTTTAGTTTATGTGGTACCTATTAAACCTACCCGTGTTGGGGAAAACATGTAAGCCTCTTCCAAAATGATATAAAGAGCAAACCAGGTATCAGCATTGCTGTTGGTTGCTGCCATTTGTATGAGCAATATTAGATTGGGGTTTTGCAAGGGTGTTTATGCTTCTTCATGGTGCCTTCTTGATAGAGGCATGGATCTGAGCTGAAAGCCTGCCACTGGAGAGGTAGCTGGCAAGTACTGTTTGAACAACAGCATGTGGGGGTAGGAAAGTAGAGATTAAAACCTGCCTTGTCTCCAAATGTAATTATTAATCTCATGAAAAATGGCTTTTGGAGGATTTTTCTACACAAAAAGATATTGGAAGATTTTATTAGTTTGGGGCTTTTTTAAAAAAATAGAACATTAGTGGAGAGACTGTGCATCTATAGCACTTGCAAAGTTTAGGGCTAAAAGATATTAAATAATTACCTGCTATTTACTGGCTGTGCCTTTTTTGCTGCTGTCTGTGCATTGTCCTTAAAACCTTAGACTTGATTTAAATGCCTCTTCAAAACATAAACACCATCTTAGGATGAATGTTAACCATTGGTATGCTGACCACTGAGTGGGATCAGGAAGATGAATGCTAGTAATACATTACTGTCTTATATTTTCATCTGACTGGCTTCAGCTTCCATCCAGCAGTTTCATTAGAGCTTTTTTTTTGTAGGTTGGGATCCTTTGATGCCTGGAATATTTTCACTATGGTGTATGTACATTGTAGTGGAGGTATCTTTCTTGGTTTTGTAAAGATAGATATATTAAATGAGCTATTTTAAGCATTATGAAAATACCATGAAATTAACTTGTTGCTTTTCCAGAATTTTCAGTATTGTTCTTCAAGTATGTCTTTTAGAGCTTTGAATAGAGTAGAATCCCTTTAGGAGTTTTGTGGAACATTGGAGTAAAGTTGTTTTACCACTGTTTAGTTTTTACCTTGAAAGGCTACCAGTGACAACTGGATGGGAAAGCTGGATTGTCTGCCTGCTTTTGTTCTTGAATTCTTTTGCAGTTACCACTTCTTCATGTTCAGGCCTTCATTCCCTAGATCTGGGCATGAATAAAGTTTTCATTTCAGAACATTAAAAAGAGTTTTCTTTGAATGGGCTGTAGCCAGCAAGTAAGCTGGAAGCCTTTTTGGTGCAACTGTTATTTATAACCTGTCCTGTTTACAACTGCCAGTTGCTGGCAGGCAGTGATGTTCCAATACTATATATAATATTGAAGGGTTTTATAAGGCCTAAGATTGATTGTTTTGAAGGACTGGAAGAGTCATTGTGGTTAGGTAACGTTGTTCAGCGGTCACTATTGAACAGTGATATGACAGAGATATTTGTGTGAGAGTGCTGTGTAATCCTGGATTGTGATGCATTTCATTTACAGAATTATCTGTATCAGTCACTTTTACAGGCTGTTTATTCAGTAAAGGAATACTTAATTTCTGTGAGTGATTGAGACTTCATATATTCTGAATTCAGCATTTTAGTATAGATACAGTGCAAATTCCATAAATTGCTGTAGATTATCAAACTGTATCACCAAGGTAATTTTTTTTCTTTCTCACAAAGCTTAAGCATTGAGAATTCTGCCTTTTGTATGTGGTTTGGCTGGCCACTCTTGCCTGTAAGCATAGGCTAGTAGTCTACAAGTGAGCATCCTTCAGCTGATGGAATTGCTTGAGTTTTGTTTCCCCAAACAGCAGAATATTTCTCAATCTGTGTTCTGTTTGTCTATGGACTGATCAGAGGAGTTGTGCAGTCCCCTGCTTGGGATGCTGGGAAGGGTGTGATCTTTCCCTGCACATGGACATGTCTGCATGCTTGAGCTTTTTTTGTATTCCCTGAAGATTCCCTGTGTGTAAGCACACAGCTGAATGTCTTGGGTGAAAGAGAGAGGACAAGAGGGCCATCCCCATCTGCATGAAGCAATAAGCAATGCCAGTGAGTTTGTTTATTTCTTTTTAGCAAGTAGCAGAAGCAATGAAGAATGCTGCTTGACAGAAATTGAGGGCTTGGGAAGCTTCTTTCTAGAGGGACAAAAAGATAGGATTTGTAGCTCTTGAAGATCTAAGAATGTTTGGGACATGTTTTTCTTCTAGCTGGTAGAAACTGTTGAAATGCCTTCTTTAGAATAGAGTTAAACTAATAAGGAGATGCTTGAAAATCTGAAATTAATTTTGAATAAAATGAACATGATTTTGGTAGCATTCCTTCTCTGGAATGGAAGAACTGACAGCCAGTAATTTAAAGATAGTGTAACTTCTACAAACTCAGAAAACAGGCTGAAAGGGTCTCTGTTAAGAAATAAGGAGGAGTATAAGATGATTTGTCAGTTTGAGAAAGAGCAATTCTGATGCAGACAAACAATGAGCAGTGTTATGGTTTCCAGAAATACTGTTGATTAAAAAAACATATGAAAGCTGGAAGCAAGGACATCTGTCTTGGATTGCAGTACAAATAACAGCCAAGGTGAGAAGTCATGGGATAGAAAAGTAGATGAAAGATGTTGAGATAATTTATAGTAATTGGGGAGAATGCTGAAGTGAAACATTTACTTGATGAAAGTAAGTACATAGTGATCAAGACTGTTGAATTCATCTTTGCTTTGGTCTTTAGAAAAAGATTAATTGTATCCAGAGACATAAGGGAAATCACAGCTCCCCTGATGTAAAGTTTAGGTAAGCTGAAATATGTCAAGATCTTCTTGGTTTAGTGAGTTCCAGTGGAAGGAAATCAGTTCTGTGTGTTGTGAGTAGCTGAACACTTTCTTCTGCAAATGTGTGTGGCCTGGTGCAACACAGCTGGTGATTTTGGGCTCCATGGAAATAATGAATGGTGATGGCCCCAGGGTTTTGGAAGTGGGAAAATACACTGCTTGTCTTTCAGAGAAAAGAGGAAGATATTAGAGTTAAATCAGCTTGACTGAAGTAGCTGAAAGAGAGATGGAGCTAATAATGAAGTAATACATAGAAAAGCACCAAGAGGTAATAAGGTAGTAGTAAAGAGACAATAGATTGTGTTGGCCCGGTCTAATTTGGTGTATGCTAAGGCAGTAGCAATAGGTGCTGCAAAAAGCACCTCGCTTGTTATGAAGTTTGGCACAGCCCCATGTGACATTCTTAATTAAAAACAAACAACAAAATAATGGGATAACTTCAAGGTAAGGTTGTTATATCAGATGTTCAGTGGTGTGGTGGGTTGACCCCATCCAGCAGCTTGACCACTTGCCCAGATACTTGCTCCCCTCCTTCCACCCCCACTGGCATGGGAAGAGAAAAGGAAGGACAAAAGTGAGAAAATTTATGGGTTTAGAACAAGAGAGTTTAAGAAGTAAAGCAGAGAGGAAGAGAAGCAAGTGATGCACAGGCAGTCACTCACCATGCCCCAGAAGCAGGGCTGTGCCCAGCCAGTCACTGTGTGAGGGACATCTTAGGGGAGAAGGCCAACCTGTTTATCATTGCAGGGCATGGCATTGTGTCATGTAGAACATCCCTTTGTCCAGCTCAGGCCAGCTGTCCTGCCTCTGTCCCCATCCAGCCTGTGTCCCACCCCCAACCCGAATTGCTGGGGCCCGGTCTGAGTGCAGGAGAGAGAGGGACCCTTCACGTTGTGCAGGTCGTGTTCAGCCGTAGCCCAAACACAGCTGTGTCACCGAGGAGTTACAGCTCCAAGGCACAGCCCCTTCTGGGCACTGTGAGGAAAACTGGCTCCAGCAGCCAGCTCACCCAGATGTTGATGAAGAACAGTTCATAAATACTCTGCCTTGCACTAGCAGCGATTGATTGATCTGCACAGGACTATTGTGAAGAGTGAATGGTATGTCTCCAGTCCCCCTTAACTTAAATCAACATAATCCATCATAAAATGAGGCATAGATTTAGAAATTGTTTTATCTAATTCCACACTTACTGCATTACAGCTTTTCTTGTTGCCAGTTATGCTTAATATAATGGCCTTTTTAAAAAGCTGCCTTTTTCACCAAACTGCTGAAATATTTTACAGGCTGCTACTTATCCTTTTAAAAATGTTTGGGTTTTTGTGTTTTTCTGGAGTCAGGTAAATGTAATTTTTCTTTTTGGAAATATTAGATTGAAAAGATGAATTAGAGCACTGAATTGTGACTCTTGAGGTATAGTTCTCCTTTTTCTGATACTTTGTGTGTTATAGGAGGCTGTCTTATTGGCTCTTGTTTCCTTTAAACCTTTCTATGTAAATGTGACATTCTCACATTTCTTTGTTTTGTTATTTTTCTGTTAGTTTGTAGTCAATGTAAAAAAGTGACACAGTATTAGAGATATTTTCACTGGCTTAATTTATTAAAATAATAGGCTTGTACAAATTATAATTGGTGTTTTTCAGCATTAGGTTTAAGACTGTGAACAGAGAGAGGCAATTTTTTTTTGCTAAAAATAATTTACATTTTAACTGCTACTTGTTTGGTTTAGTCTTTTTTTATGCTCTTCTGAAAGATTTTTATAAACTGCAAAAATACCTCCAAACTCTGATAACTAGTAATGACATAGAGGAATCCTCTAATCTTTTTTTGTAGTGTGGTTTGTTAATTATCAAAAGTGTTTTGAAACAAGATGTTTAGCAGTCTTAATACATTTCACCTCAGTGAGACTGAAGGGAAACTGGAGCATGTGGTATTGGCAGTATTTTTATGTAATTGGTTTTAACTGTGTGAGTCTTTGCTCCTAAACGTTAGTTTTATTTATGCCAGGGATTTGGCATAGCTTTTTCTTTGGCAGGTTGTCAGGAACTACAGGATAAAGCAGGGATTTGTATTTTTCTGGAATGGTTAGAGAGAATTATGGAAGTTTTTCATAAAGGTTAGGAAGGAAGTTGTCAAAGTTCTGAGAGCTTAGGGAGAGTGTTAAAAATTTGGAACATCTAATTATAATCTTCAATGTTAAATAGATTGTTTTACCTCTTATGGGGGGAAAAGGTGATTACAAGAACCAATAAGCACAACTCAGTCTTTTCTGGTCAGTTTGTTGTAATAGAAGCTGATCAGGGCATCAAAAGAGGAATCAGTTTTCTTCGGTTTGGTACTTTAAGCCTCATCTACATCGAAAATAAAAAAAGTTTAAAATTTGTTTTAAAATTCTGTGTCTCACCAGAGCAAAACGCAAGGTTTGTTTCGTCCAGGGTCTCCTGTTTGAAAGCCACAGCGCCCCTTGGCAGTGGAGGCCGGGGCTGCTGTGCTGCTCTGACTGGCTGCCCCCTGCTTAGGTCTTAGTGGTGGAAGAGGAGCTGATACAGCCTGCAGAGCCACGTCGTTCTGGTTTTGTTTGTCTGTTTTAGAAGCCCCTTGTGCCTGGCTAGGGAAGGAGTCTGGGTTGCACAGGCCGTTCTAAGATCAAGAACCTGACCAGGGCCATGGTTTCCCCTGAGAACATTTTGGCTTTGTGCCTGTCATTTTCTGTGGGGAGTGCCTGTGATAATGGCGAGACTGAGCTTTGCTGCTGAAATGATTCACCTGACTTTCAGCCTGCTCCCAAATTGCTCAAAGGAAAGATAGCCTTGGGTCTGTAAAGTCTAGAAATTATACAGTCTGTGGGTAACTGGTTGAGTGCCTCTGCATTAGACTTTACAGATACTTTTGATTACTGTGTTGTCTTTTGGCAAATGCATTAAAATACTCAGAAAGTTATTTTGTTAGAACCAAGTAGTAAGCAGCTAAACATTAGTTTTAGATCAGGGAAGCCCATTTTAAAAATTCAAAAATTTTAATTTGGGTTGTTCTGTTTAACAGTACACAGTGCCAGTACACACAGCCTTGAAAAGTGGTTAACTGATAATCCATTCCTCTTGAGAGGGACAGATGTGTCTTCACTTGGGTCTTTTCTGTGACAGGAAGGCTGTGGCTGTGGGAGTTAAAATTAATCATTGCAGAGTACTGTGCATCTGTTAATTCCTCCTGTTGGTCTGTTCCAGATCAGCAGTAAGTTAAGCTGCTTTCCAGCACAATCGGTTTCACACAGAGCACCATTTACTTGAAACAGGCTTACTTGAGTTGACAAGTTATATATTGTTGTTATTATTATTTATTATTGAATTAGTGTATAACTAATATGATAGTAAATGTAATGATTCACTCCATGATGAGCTGTCCTAAGGACAGGTAGCTGACATTTTTCTTTATGTATGTTTATGTGAAAACATGAACTTTTTCTTGATGCCAGTGGTATTCCTTAACATGAGCAGAGTAATTAACACACATAAGACATAAGCCAGCTCACTCTTAAGGGTTTTGGAAATAAATGGAAATAAGTTTTTTTTTCTGTATACAAATTCAAGAGCAGTTGTATTTATTTTTTAACTTCTTAAGTTCAAAAGGCTAGACCTTGATTATGAATGGGGTTTGGTCTGATCATTCAGACAACAGGATATAGGCCAATGTCTTCTCAGTGAATGCTGTGCTGAAATTTTCCTTTGGAGCAGAAAGTGAGCATTGCAGTTGCCCTGCAGAGAGTTCTTGAATGTGCTATTTGAATTGCATAAATTGAAAATGGTTTATTAAAGTCAACTGTTTCAGTACTTCAGCTCTTGTTTTATCCATATGCTGTGTCATGTAACTGTTGGAAAATTTAACTGGAAAGCTAAATAATGTCAGCTTCCTAGTTTGGATTGCACTGAGCAGTGAAATGGCGCAGAGTGTAAATCAATGGCCAGGCAGTGGTAGTGACAGAGTTCTCATCTGTGAACATAAACCATGTATGAGCATAAACCTCTGTCAGTGTGCTTTCCCCTAGGCTGAAAAGGCCCAGCTGGTCATGGGAGCTGGGCTGAAGAAGAGAAACAGGTATTTGGGAGAGATTACTTGCATTCAGTTCCTCTGGCTTTGGGTTGGTTTTCTGGAAGTAGTTGTTTGACAGAACTTAATTAACTTCATAAAAGTGATGTTTATTATAGTTCAATAAGATCTAAAAAATATTTATTTTTTTTAATTCTTCACGTTTTGTTTTTTGAAACTTCAGTATTTCTCTGGTTTCCATACTGACATAGAACCAATCTCTCTTAATGTGCCAAGTGAAAACGTGCCCTTAAAACAGGACACTTGCATGAAACAATTGCAAGGATTTGTGGAAGTAGCCTTAGAGAGCAGTAATGGAACTTGGGCTAAAGCTTCATCCTAAAAGTGTCTAAAAAGGGTCTAATACCTGAGGTAGTGTGGTTTGCATCCTTAAATTTCAGATCCTCTGTCTGCAGGCTACCTGTGTCAGAACAGCTGTGCAGACTGTGATTGCTATTCTGTAGCACAGTGTGGTAGATCCAGTTTCAAAATACGGATTTCTTAGATGCAGTCTGTTGTAGGGAGTGAGGGTCAACAAGAGTCAACATCTCCTATTATATTCTGTGTGCTCCTTTTCCACTTGCTTCTTCATCTTCATTGGGTTTTACAAAGCCCTGTCTGGTAGCAAGCAAACAAACGCTGTATACTTTCTGTGGCATCGCTATTTTTAGTGCTTGGTGAGATAAATATCTACAGAGTATGCTGAAAATATAATCATTCCGTTGGGGAATAGGAATGATTTTAAACTCAGACTTGTTTTTCTGGTTTTTGTTTCGTAGCCGCATTTATTGGGACTGGGCAAGCATAGCCCAAGCATTTAATAAATAGCCCATGCTCCTGAAATGGTGTATAATCATTGAAATTCAACTGTTCTTCTTAAGTTCTGTTTTCCTGCCTTCAGCAGCAAGTTATTAGTTTCAACTTTTGCTCAGTCTGCTCTGATGCACTGATCGTTTTGTGTATTCTTTTGAAGATTTATTCATCCTTCTGCTTCACTTTTTGTTTGCCTATACAAGAGCTATGAAATATTCTGGAAGCTCAAGAGAAGAGAGTAGATATGGTTGATCACTCCTGCTTTCCTTTCTTCTTTTATTTTGCCCTATCTCTCAGTAGTAGTAGTTTCTGATCTTGTTTTTATGGATTCTGAGTGAAGTCCCTCGACTCTGGTATACAACAGGTGGGACTTTGCTTTTGAGTCTTAAAGTATAAGAGTGTTTGTCTCTGCAGTTCAGTACATAGGTAATGTCATAGGTAATGTACTGAACTGCAGAGCCAGACCTCTGCCTGCAGTGCAAAGACTGAAAAGAGCACTTTGTTTCTTCTTTTCCTGCTTCCTCTGACAGAAGAGTTAATATTTAGAAACTACTGATACTTTTGTGATGTGACCTTGGCAGTCCAGTGCCAACCTGGGGATGTGGAAATTGTATTAGGTTTTTGAACTAGGTGACTTTGACCATCATTGTGAAGGACTGTTGCTGGAGTCTGTTCTCAAATGGGTATTCATGAATGTGGGAATCTGGCAGCTGAACTGAGAGCATTGGAACCAGAGTTCATGGTCTTATTCTGCATTTCTGCCCTCTTCTGCAGCAAAATGAGGTTTGTGTAGAGCCTTCTCTATGGAACTAATCCTTTTGTAGTGTGAATCTTGGACAGTACAGCATTGCTCTGGCAGTTTGTAGAATTTGCCAGAATTGGATCAGGGCCTGCCGCATGTGCGTGAAAAGCCTCTACATTGTTCGTGCCCCTTGTTGCAGGAACCAGAACAAAAGTTTTGCCTAAGTGAAGCTTTGCAAGAGTTGTCTAATTTGTTTTCCATTTCTTAGCACCGTGGAGTAAAAGGTAAAAGTGAGGAACAGAGGAGATTAGTAAACATTAGAGAAGAGTTGAATCCAGAGAGGAGAAAAGAGAGTAGTAGAGAAAACTGAGTGTAGAACTCTGTCCTGAGTTTCCTTTGAATGGGAGGCAATAACATTGATGTACAACCCTGAAACATTTCACTTTTAATCCTTTCTTTTCTGATGGCGTTACATTTAGAAGTTCTAATGCATTCAAGCCTGCTCTTGTGACCTGTGCTACCTCAGCGGTTCTGGGTCATGTTTTATTGTTACGTTTTTCTTAAGTTTTTTCCCCCCTCTGATTCCCGTCTAGTTGAATAAATGGCATGGTTCATTTTTGGTGGAAACATGTTGCACTTTTTCATGATTGGAAAAATTGATGTAACATTAAATGTCATCTTCTGGGTGAACTTCTTTTTAAATTTTAGTGTGTAAGCTTACTTATATTTTCAGCTTGAACTGTGGCAGTCACATCATTCCTCAGGTGTATCATATTTCACTGCATAAGCAAATCCACCAGCATTCACTCTCCTGAGCAGTGACAATTCCAAATGCAGCAGTGTTTGTACAGGTACCACTCCCACATTTGTGCTTTTACAAACCCTGTGTCTGTCATGTCTAAGGCTGCTACACTGAAGGTTGTCCATAGAATATTCTTCACTGACCTTAGTTTGGTGTAAAGTCCAGGACATTGCTGCTCAGATCTTTGTTGGACTGACTTATTTTCTTATTTTCACGGTCTTGAAGGCTGTGTCTGTTGTCAGTCCATTACACTGACTTGTTTTTAAACAAAATAGTCTCACGATTGGCATCACAGTTTCTCTTTGGTGCTAGTTTTGAGCTGAAGGTTTGAAAGTGGCAGAGAGGAGGCCACAAATATTCTTTTCTGTGTGGCTTTTATATAGGGTCTGATGAGCCCAGACAGGCATGATTGTTCAGAAGGTTGAAGGTGTTGGAAACTAAACAGTTCCTTTTTTTAAACCCGTGGTGACACTTGGCATTTCTTTCAGTTTTTGTGCTACCTATGCATGCAATAGTACTAACTTGAGGATTAGTTCCTTCACAAATATCATGCTTTTTATTGTCATTTTTCTGTCAAAGTAGCTATTATTGTATAACTTAATTTATGCAGTCTTTGCTGTGTTTTTGCAAACTCTGATTTGCTTCAGTTTCCACTTTTTGCTTGTTTCCCTGTGCAAATTTGTGCTGCTTTCTCTTTGCAAGTGGTTAACAAAATGTGAGGTGATCACTTTCTTCCCCTTGGGTCATGAGAGAATTAGGGCTACAAAGACTGTTAGGCCGTGCTCAGTCTAATCTCATTTCAGAGACTGAATCAAGTAGCTTAGTGTAATTTTGGGCAGATGTCTACCTTCACTAGTAAAAGACATGCCTAAATCAGATCAGGTTGCCCTCTTTTACAGAGTTTACCGTCAAGAAGTTTCTGCAAATGAGGAGTTGAATCTTCTGCAGTTTGAGTATAATGCTTGTTTGGTTATTGGTGGACAAGGTTACTGCTGCCTCCTCTGTAGTGAACTGTGAGGCCTTGGAGAGCATTGCTGTGTTCTTTATTTATTTCTTCTTAGGTAAATCCATTGGACTCACTCATTCCTGTGTCACAGACTGTCTTATTGTTACCTTGATTTCTGTTGCATCCGTCTATGCTTTTAGAAGATGCTCAAAATTCATGTAATTTACCAGTAGAGTGGGATACTTTGTGTGCTTTTCCTTTATCCTGTTGGATCAAATTCTGAGTTAAGTTGTGGCACTGCCGGTATGATCTTAAGAGTTTTTTTAATCAGCTTGAAAGTGTAACTTCATTAAGAGTAAAAATCTGAAGATAATCTCGCCTCTTGACCCTGAATTAACACTTAATCCCTTAGCAAACCTAATTACTTTATAGGGTTATTTTTCTACCAGGGAGAATAGTATGGGATGGCTTTGTTCCCTGCAGTAGAGCAGACTGTAACAAAGAGGTTGTAACCTGTCTGGTTTGTTCTCTTTATTGCCTTACTGTGGTTCCTGTTGAAAGAAACTTGTTTCAGTGCTTGACTTAAGAATTTGGTCTGCACAATTATTCCACTTAAAGCCACAAAACTTAATTATTGTTCAATTCAAACAGCAATCAGGTATTGCTGTTTTACAGACAGTGGGAAACAAATGGTGCTGGTGTGTGCAAAATTTTGAACCCTGTGTATCATGAGATGTCTTACTTTGCTTGCTTCTTGGCTTTGTGGATGAGCAGTGTTTCACTTTGAGTCTGCTAGTATTTCCATTTTCAGTTTCTTAAAAGCATACTTAGAAGGAGTTTAAATTTTTGGAAATAAAGCTAAATATAGCCCTTGATGCCTAGTGCAGTGTAGTTTCCACTAGGGCATAGGATGACTTTACTTTTTAAAGGTAAGTGGGTCATTATTTCATATATTGTGTTCTTGAGAAACTTATTGAGGGTTGCAGTGTAAATCAAGGAGGGATTATTCACAAACTTTACTTGCACTTTAACCCTGAGAGAGTGATTTCAAATTCCTTTGAACTGAAACGAATGGATTTAGACTGGCTTTTGCCTGTGCTGTTTAAGACAAAATCCCAGTTCTGGCCATGTGTATTGACCCAGCTGGAGTCAGAACAAAATCAAGAAAGATTACTGTATATTTGGAAAAACAGATGGAATGACTAGATCAAAATTAATGCCAGCCTTTGAAAAAAATTTAAATTGACTGTAGGCTAAACATGCAGAAGTCTGACTGCAGCTTATTAGAATATATCTTTATATTTCTGGAAATACCTTTAGAACTTAGACTTACTTTGTCATACATTCAACTATCATAAAATTTATAATAAATTATATTAAAAAATATCTAACATACAGACTAAGGGATTTTTTTACTTAGTCTGAAGTCCCTTCTTTTGATGACAGGTGTTGCTGTGAGGAATAGCAGCCAAGGAGAGTGTTAGGACAGTTTGCTGTTGCTTTGCTGTAGGATATCTGATTCCTGCTGCTCCTAGTGGGCAGCCATTCTCTCTTGCCATGCACGTGCTCTCTGGCAGGCAGGTGGCTGACCTGATGCTAAATGCTGAAGCAGCTTTGTGGAAGCTCTCGGATAAACTGGTTGCAGCTAAGGAGCTGATACATGTGCCCCAAACCAAACAGAAGAGCAGAACTTATGCTGAAGCCAACTTGTAAGCTGGGAAGTCTTAAACCAGGGCATCCTTTCCTCTTCCTGCACTGAACATGCAAAGGGACCCCAAAGGGCTCTGGACTTAAAATGTAACTGTACAGCAGGGCAAGGCAGCTCCTTAAAAAGAGATGGCTTAGAGCTGCTGGGGTGAGATAGGTTGAATAGAGATGTGCCCTTGCATGTGGGAGGGGAGGATGTGGGTCTCTTCAACCAGTACTGCTTGCCTGTAGCAGCTTTTGTATGCCTTGCACAAACCCATGGTCTGTGGGTTCTTGTTCATAATTTTCTAATTTTCTTTACAGGCTGTCTTTCATTCCTTCTGCTTTTTATCGCCTAGAGAATCACTGCGCTTGCTCTCAGTCACTCTTTGGACAAAGCAGTTGTTGTCTTTGTTCTGAGGGGTTTTCCAGCTCAGGAGGTATAGGCTGAGCTGAGTCACAGTCTTTGCTGCTGTCCAGCCTCAGTCTTTAAAGACTTGTGACAAACAAGTCTTTATACAGTGACTTGTGAATAAACAAGCGTCTGTCCTCTGCTCTAGGTGAATTAGTGTCTGATTTACTTGAAGGATTGAAGATTTGAAATCATCACTGTGCTTCACAGAAAACAATGTAATGTCTTGTTTCCTTTGTCTAATTTTGACAGGATGTGTGTATTTGTAATTGAGATGTGAAAATGTGAGCAATAGGTCCAAATGTTTACTGGAAGAACTATAATGGAATTGGTAGCACTATCAGAATTTAATGAGCCCCAGACTGATGATACCTAAATGGGCAAGAAAGAAGGGAAATCCCAATCCTTCCTGCATATTCCCCAAGCTAATGTTAGGGTTTGGGAACTAATCCATCAATGCACATTACCTATGCAAAGAAGGTGAAAACTCTGTGATTATAATGGGACTGTCTTAAAAAGTATCTCCTTGATTGTGCTGGTTGCATTGTACTTGAATCTTGCAAATTGCAAATCTCAGTGATTATGTCCCTAGCAGTGCTTTTAACATTTCTGGTTTGCTTGAACATAATTTATAGCTGTTACATTATGCCTTCACTCGGAAATTTTGCAGATGGTTGAACTAGTTATCATCACAAAAGACCTTTGCTATCTTTCTAGATGGGTGCAGAATCCTGGCTGTTCATTACAGGTTAAACATGGACTTCTTAAAAAATTTAATTCACCTGGATTCTTTAGAAATTAGTTTTGATGGGACTTTCCCCACTTGTTAAATGATGCAAATACAAAAAACTGTGTTAAGTCTGATCTTCCATCTAAACTACTTGGGCAAGTGGTTTAATATTGTGTGCTTTTAAATATTGGTAGATAAAGTTTTATAGGTATCCTTAGTAACTAGTTTAGCTTAAGATTGCTGTTAGTCATGTCAGTCTTCCCATTTGTACAGGATGGCTTCAGAGAATGCTGTTACCACTAGGTCTGCAGGAAGGTATTGCTATTTTGCTGGATCCATTTATTTGCTTTCTGACTGTATGATTGGAGGTTTTTTTAATGTTTTATTTTCCAAATACTAGCCTAGATAAAAATGTGTTTTAAAAGTGAAAGTTAATCTTACATGAGGCCTTTCCAAATGAAAATGTGGTGATAAGCACTGGACTTCCCTTCCAAGTCTCTAGTGAGAATCTTACAGGCCAATCCTAGGAGGGATGATGGCCTGTGCTGGTCTTACCAGGTGCTGCTCAAATGTTAAAGTATTAAAGGTTGAAGAACTTGTGACATGAAACATCAGCAAACTGTTGTCATTGTTTTGTCCTTTTGTTTTCACTCCTTACTCTCTTTTAGGTGTGCAGCATTTTCTTTTTAAAAGCTCACTTTAGTAGAAAAGTTGTATGGATAAAAGCTAGTATTTTGGGGTCTTATTTCCAGGTAATATCAAGTATTTGATATTTGATGAATTTGATTTCTATGATGAGAGATTTTCATTTATGGGAGAGAAAATGAGATGATGTGGAATGTCAGACAAAAAGGGTTAAGTTCTAGGAAGGTAAAAGTTTAAAATGTGTCTTGTGAGTGAGAGGAAAGTAAAGGTGAGTACTAAAATAGCTTTAAAACTTTTTATTTTCACAAGTGGTTTTTTTAAAGCTTCTAATATTAGGAAGTCTAAAATTTGATCTGATGCAATGGGCATCTGTTTTTGCTTCCTTCGGACAGGTCGTGACAATGCCTGCGAGAAAACTTCGTACATGTTCCTGCGGAAGGAGCTTCCCGTGCGACTGGCAAACACCATGAGGGAAGTCAATTTGCTGCCTGATAATTTACTGAACAGGCCTTCAGTTGGGCTGGTACAGAGTTGGTAAGTTTGAAAAAAAGTGGATTGAAAAGTTATTGTAAAACTAACACTGTATGTGTTGTTTTGCTGGCAACAGAGAGTTACTGAATTCTGAATCAGTTTTCTGCCTTTCGTTGTTAATAGTGTGTCTTGTGAAATGAAGTTTCATTTTCTTTTGTGTAATGTTGAGTATATACTCTAACCTGGATCCTAGCTAAGGATTTGTAACTTAGTCTTATAAGTTAGTTAGTCTTGTTGTCTCCCTGATAATAAAAATGAGTCGTAACTTCCAGGAGCAAGCTTTTTAAACATTCCTTAATTGTATTGTATTGTATTCATGGCTTCTTGAAAGCTGCTCTTTCTCCTTATTCTTTCTTTGTCAGAAGTACTGAGAGAAAATTAAAACCTCATCTGTTTTTCTCCCTGCTAAATCTTTAAAAACATAACCTGGTATTCAGTGGAAGTTTTGGAATGGGTCAAAAATCTGGTGTCATCCAGTAAACAACATTTTCCATTGTAATAACTAGTGTGGACCCAAAGTGATTTAAAGTCCTTTTCCACAGTAATTAAGTTCTAGCCTAATTGCATGTTCAGTGAGATTTAGAGACTGCTGTCTTGGATGTATTAAGCACAAAAAATTGTTGTTCATGGGGTATTTTTTGTCCATTTACCTGTTAATACTTTTCCAAAGACTTTTTGCAAAAATATTTTTCCAATATACAACTGAAGTCCCTTTGTAACTAACAGCTTATTTGTCTCTAAAAGTGGCTTATGTTGTAGGCTTTTGTTAAATTCAGTCATAGCCCTTGAGCCAAGAGCTTCTTTGCTGACTGCACACTGACTGTTGGCTTGGGTCTCCTATTTATCAAGCTATAAACTTAGAAAATATAAATTAGAATATGTGGTATTGTGTTTGTCTTTGCAAGGTAACAGTGGATGTCTTGATGACCACTTCAAGTATAGTGATGAAGTGCTTCAAGTGAGTATAAGTGCTGTGGAGCCACACAATCACTTTGTGGCTAAGTGGCAGCTTGCAAGGTTTGAAGGCTGGTCTGTCTGTCTGATGTCACAGGAAGTTCTTAGGCTTGTAGAGAAGAGTGGATAATATGCAGGCCTTTTAGGCTTTGCTAATCTGGTTGACTTATAAAACTGCCTTTAATGAAATGTGGACAAATAGGTGAATGAAGAAAAGGAAATAATTTTTCTATAGTGACTGCAGCATAATTAGTCCAAATGTCTGTGCTGTGGCTTGTGCTTCTGCCCTGCCTCTGCAGAGCTAAGCAACACTTAGGTCTGCCTAGCAAAGGAACTGAATGGGTGTTCAGAGTGGAGGGCCCCTTCAGAATTTTTGTTGAAGAGGTTTGAGGACTTGTGATGATTTCTGTGGCCACAATAGATACTACTGATTAAAAAAACAAACAAAGAAAAAAAAAGCCAACTGAAAAAAAGCAGTATCAAGTGTTACATGTCAATATGATTTGCATTATCACAGCTGCAGACAAATAGTTATCTGTTGGATGGGCTAAAATACCAAACTGTAATGTGCTGAAGAAGTTGGAATGGACATCAAGCCCAAAGATGGAAGTTTGAAATCAAAGTGTTTTCTGTAATTTCCTTCTCATTTTGATCAATAGATAACTACGAGTTTTTGTGGAAAGGAGTACCTTCACTGAGATTATGTGAGAATATTTTTATCATCCTATGTCAAAAATAAGAGAAGTAATTGCAGCATTTTTCCCCCTGGTTATAGGTGTGGACTTTAAAGAGCTTAGTTCTTATTTTTCTGTTCAGAGGTTTTTAATTGCTTAATTAAACACTGACCTGTAGTTTGTAAGTCCTGATGATGAGTCTTAGGCAAAATTTACTTCTGAATATATCTTTTAAAAACACCAAGCCAAAGATTTTATTAACTTCAGTGTGAAAGACCTCGAGTATTATGCAGCTAGGCTAATAGCAGGTTTTGAAATGCATTTATATTTTCTTAACCTAAAGTTTAGAGATACCTAGAGTGAGATTCCTGAATTTTATGTAGTAGAATAAATAAATATAAGTTTAGTTGCTCAGCTGTTTTATGAACTTGTAAAATGAAAAAACCTTTTCTTGATACACTTCAAACTACTTCAAGAAAATCTTTTTTTTGAGGGTCAGATCTCATGATCCTTTGTTTTTGCTATGCCATAGGTTGAGAAAGCTTGGTAGTTCATTAACAATAGGCAAGCAAAAATCTGTTGTACGTTTGCCACAAGTGAGTAAGACATTTAATTCCTTATTCACTTCAATATATTTATCTGCTAATACTCAGTATATAGTCACAAGCACGTTTGTTTCATTTTCACTACAATTTTACACTAGCACACTTAGGTTTTTATGTGCTTTTGATGAGACTGCAAATTAGCTGGAGCTTTAACATCTGAGTTCCCAATCTGTTCCTTAATGCCAGCATGCCAAAAATTATATACAAAAAGTCCTAATCTTTAAGGTGAGTTTTATTAGACTTTTAAATTAAAGTGGCTCTGTAAATAGAGGAATAAGAAATCAGCCCTACCTACAGTACAGGATGGATCCTTTCCCATCAGTCCTCTCTGCTTCCAGCCATAAAATTCTGGATTGCGTCACTTTTCTCACCCCTTATGGTTCCCTTGGGAGGCAGCCTGGTTTTGCTCCCTGCTGCAGGCAAGGCCTGTTCTGTCCTTCTCCAATCCTCCAATCCATCTCCATGGCCATGCTGGAGGCACTTCCTGTGCTTCGCTGCCTGTCAGATTTTACAGCTGATTGCTTGATTGCTCTTGGGAAAGGTGCACTGTTGGTTTTTGCTCCTGCCTTTCTGGGCTCCTCAGCCTGATGTGTGCAGCACAGAGGAGAGGCAAGGCCACTGTCCTTGCTTTGTACTGCTCAGCTACACTTTCTTGAATAAAGTTGGCATTACCCAAAAAGTGAACTCTGAACAAACCAAAAATAATAGTTTTGCATTTCAGTAAAGGTAAAACATCAGCTGTGTCCCAGTTCAATTTCATAGCTTAATTTATGTGTATCTTTTGCAAGGAGTAGGGAAGGAATAAAGTGTCTCAAGACAGTAACACAGTTAATATGCTCTGGCCATGAGCTGCAATGATTCCAAATAGCAGACAGATCAACAATCAGCACCTTGTTTTCAGCTTTTCAAAATCAGTGGGCAACTTGCTTGATCCAAAGAAGTGGGCCTTATTTAGGTCAGCTTTGAGAGGGCAATATAGCTAAAGTGCAGGTAGGATACTGAACATGTGGCAGAATTGTGTAATAAAGGATGGTCACTAATGTGATGGGGGAAAACAGTTAAAATAAAACCTTACAATTGATAAGGTTTGAGCTTATAAAATATCAGAAGTAAGCATGGGGTTTGCATAGTATGTTACTCAGTTATATGTAAAATTCACATTTTATTTAGCCCTGGACAAATGTCTCTACTTTTCTTAGTGCTTTTCCTTAGAAAATGCTATAATTTTCCATTTCTGTCTTGGAAAAGACCCATTAGAGAAATACATAGAATTTGGGAATTAATTATTAGGGTTTTTTTCTATTTTTTATATTGAGACTATGCTAACAAGATTGTGTTACTATGGAGATTTGTTTTATCATTTTAATGCTTTGGTATTAGAATGATTGTAAGGGAAAATCTTAGTGAAATACACATCAGGGAAAAACCAGAAGTATCTTGCATGAATTTTTTAAGAAAGAAAAGAAGACCCAGAGCTGACACTATGGGCTTTTTGCAGTGCTTTCATGTATGAAATGTGCCATTCTAAAATTACTGTATTTGGCAGACTAACAAGAATTCAATATACATGGCAGTAATTAACAGAAGAACAAGGCAAAAGAGTGCTTGAAACCAAAGAGCTTACCCACTGCATTGTAGTGTATTGTGATAAAAAATTAAACACCAGAAAGACAATATGTTTGAAGGGCACAGACTTTCATTACTGCTTTTGATGACTCACCAAATATAACAAAATAAAACTGACATTTTCTTTTCCTCATATATGCTGGATTTTTTTTTTTTTTAGATTTGTATTCTGTATAGTTGTATTGATTTATTAATGATGCAGCAATTCATGCATTATTGTGGTACTTTTTTTCTTTTGTTATTTCTGGCTGTTAATTGTGTGTGAATGATGTTTAGACATCACAAGGTCTTGCTTTTCATTGCTTGATAAATCCTGTAGAAAGAAAATGCAAGGAAGTAGATGGATTGTATGAAAAGGGAATTACTTTTTCACACACACTTTTACAGGAATGAACTGTATTGCTGACTGCTTACCTGTCCTCGGGGTGTAATGGTGGTGGCCATTAAGACCAGAGTTATAAATTTCCTTTTAAACGTGTTTTGTTTGTTTGTTTGTTTGCTTTCTTAATTTCTTTAATTTTGAGCTGTTTGGGAGAGAGGGAGTGGGTTGGGGGCTGAATTTGGTGTACAAACTGGAAATCACACCTGCATAAAAGAAAAAGGTGTTCAGCATGCAGCTCTGAGTTTCTATTCAGAGGCTTAAGGCACAGGATATTACAGCATCCTGGGCTGGGTAATGTACAGTGGCAGGCACTGAGCAGTGGGTTAGGGTCATTTGTCATGAAGTGACTTTTTTCTAGCTTGGTTTAGTCACAGGCTTGGAAGAAATTGAGTAACTGAGGTTTGAAGTTCACCTTTTCTCTGAGCTAAGTTGTTGGATAGAGTGCTTTTGCTAATGAACTTGGCTTGTAAAGCAGTATTTCCTTTGCTTTAGGATCAGAAGGAGAGAACTCTAAAGGAAAAGCACTGTCTGTTTCCATAATTTCTCCAGTAACAGCAGGCAACCAGTCAAATGCACACAGTACAAAAATCAGGTATCAGCTGCCTTCAGTACCAGCAGCATTCGTTGCTGTTTTATCCTTGTACCTGCACAGGATTGCTGATGTGTGATATTAATGGTAGGAGGTCCATATTGAAAACAGCCTGTTGTGTTGCTTCTCAAACGTGGTGGTGCCTTTCAGAAGCAGGAGTTTCATAGCACTATATGGTGACAGGTGGGGTTGAAGAATGTGCACCTCTATTGAGTGAGCATGGTCGTGATTTAATTGTGAATCAGCTGAGTTCAGAGTGTGATGGTTGTGAACTTGTGCTATCTCTTAGCAGCATAAGATAATGTCTTTTAAAATAAGCAGTACTAGAGGTATCAGCTACATGCCTTACTTGTAAATGACAAATATTTGGGGGATTTCTGTGATGGTTCCTGGTGTTTGCAAGAGGGCACAAATGCACTGAGGGACAGGAACTGGTGTTCCTGTGCTGACCACGTTGAAAATGTCAGTGTCCCTCTGGAATGTTGCAGTCACCTGTGGCTGCAGCTTGAAATGAGGGTGGAGTAAGTGGCATGTGGTTCTGGAGGGAGTCACGTAGACAACAATGCTGTCCTAAGCTTCATTGCAGCTTGAAGATGCAGGGTGAAGTTTGATAGCCTTATTAAGCTGGTCTTAACATAGAACTGCTACCAAAAGAGCTTATGCACAGGTCGTTCTGTTGAACTGACCTAATCTACTGGATATCTGCTACTGAAAAGGGACAGGCCTGGTGACCTGTTTTGCTTTTTCCTTGTGCAGGCTCTCCAATTATCTTTTCTCTCTTGTGTCAGCTTTAGCTGTTTTGACCTTTCAATTAATTGTTTTCGTGTGCAAGAAAGGTTTGTTTGGTTTTTCTATCTATTTCACCACTGCTGGGAGTTGGAGCTGTTGACACACACATCTGATTAACATTTGATTAGTGTTGATACTGTAGTTTGAGTGGCAGTGCTTAACCAGGAGTGAAGAGAGGATAACGTTGGAGCTCTCCCTTTTATGTGTGTGATTGATATCTTGTGTTATTTACCTCAGGAGATAGGTCCTGGTTCTGTGGTCCTTAATGCTCCATCTGTGCTGCTGAATGCATCTACTCCTGGGGTGTTGCCTGGTCCTGAGGCACAGTGCTGTGTGAGAGGTGCAGGGTTTATATTGGTGTTGGGCCAGTGTCCTACAGAGCAGGCTGGCCACGTTCATGTTGAGGGGTTCTGATTTGGGTCCTCTGTGGTACCTCTGGGGCTCTAAGCCTCAGTTAATCTCATGTGAGCCAGATGTCTGAGCAGGAGACAGCTGTGTTGTGTAAGAGGGGTTTTTATGAAACAGAGGGTTGTGTCACACAGAGGAGCTGTGGGAGTGTGTGAATGGGTGTGCTCTCCTGGAGTACTCTGGTAGGACCAGCTTGGTGCAGTCCTGTTCCTGTGCCTTTTGGGGATTGTTCCCCTCAGCTTTATTTTCAAAGAGAAGTTGGATTGTTCTCTGAGGAATATGGGAACAAACTAACATCTGTACAGAGTGGATGAGTGGAACAATCAGCGTACAGAGACAAACTACCTGAAATTACAGACATACTGGTGGAGAGGTTTTGCTCCTGATAATTTCAGTTTGATTTATATAGCTATTTTCCTGAATTGCAGACTGTAAGGTTATAAGTAATACTTTTTAACTTAATATAATATATTGTAGTTACTTTCTTTCCCTTTGTTGCAGCATCCCACTTACTTTTAGTCTTTCTAGAGAACTGTGTACTGTGCATCTATTACTTTGATGTGATCCTGTAGTCTTAAAATTAAATTCAAAAGTATTTTATGTTTAAGTATTACAATTATTTTTTATAATTTTTGCTTATTTCAGGTACATGCAGAGTTTCCTTGAGCTTTTAGAATATGAAAATAAAAGTCCTGAGGATCCTCATGTTCTGGATGAGTGAGTAATTTATTTTTTCTAACACTTCATTTTAAAACAATCTGTCTCAAACACCAAGTGGTTTTGTACTATAGGAAAACAGTTACCTTATTTGTAAGGTAGAATACGTGTGGCAAAAGCCAAAATTGTAATCTGGAGTAGAATGTAGGTATCTTAAGTGCTTTTGAGCAATATATTTTGTATTTATGCACATTGATAGTTTGAGAAATGACACGAAATGCTTCCTCCAAGGCTCTGTTGAGAAAACAACATGGATGTGAGACTGTACTTGTGTATCAGATGCTTAAGACTAAAATGTTGTTTTAGTATACATTGAGCTTAGTCCTCTGTTGTGTATAAAGTATGTTAACACATGAACAGTTTGTTTTTTTTTCTGTTTGAAAGCATTCTAATGTGTCAGTCATTGTTTTTATCTAAAAGCTTTTTTAATGGACTTTAATTAGTGATGTTCACCTACCTCACTGAATAGCATTACTTGAGAAGGAAGGAAAACTTAGCCAATTTTCTTTATCAACAAAATCATATTGAAATTGCCATTAGAATGTTTCCTTGAAATTTGCATGCATAAAACAGAAAAGAGCTCCACATGTAAGAACAGCAGGTGGAACATATGCATCAGAGACTTGAAAACAAAACAAAGAAAACACACGCACCTGTCTAACACTGGAGTCTGTTGTTACTCTGTACCTATAGCAGTCAACTTTGTTTCAGGATATCACTTCTTGCAAGTTTTTTGTTCCATTAATTAGCTTTCTTAGGGTAGTTTGTCTTTTGGATTTCTTTTTAAGCTCTGAAATCCTACATGATCAAGCAATGCTTGATATAGAGGTCCATAAAACATCTTGCTCTGTTTGTGGGCCATGTGGCCTGTGCTGTGCAAAACCAGTGTTTTGCCTTCAGCAAACTTCAGATACATTAACTGTGATGTTACATTAGGTTAAATAAGGGCTTTGGGGTGTGCTGCGTTTCAGATATTGTGCTCTTTTGGTTGTGGGCGTGTTATCTGAGACCTTGACTCTTTAGCTTTTGGGTTTCAACCAATAGATGTAGGAGAAGCTCAAGTACAGGAGTACCAAATTAGCTGCATGGCAGAGCTGTAGAAGGAGCCATAAGGATTACAGACTGACTGAATTGTAGTGCTATTGAAAAAGGGGAAAGTAACCATTTACTCAGAGTGAGTAGTATGCTGGAATGCTGCCTGCAGTTCTGGGTACTACCTTTTAAGAAATTAAAGCACTCATGGACAGTACTGATGAGAAAGAAACAAGATTTACAAACTTGGATAGTTCCACCTCTGAATAATGCTGAAGGCATTTGTTAAGACTGGCAAGAAAAGATACTGGAGACACTGGAAGTCTGCATGTGCCAAAAAAATAAGGTCACTATAATAAAGGATAATTGGTTGCTCTAACTGAAGAAGTGGAGAATTAAAAAAATGTCTTTTTTATTAAAATTGAGAATGTATGCAGGGCAAAAAGTAAAGATTGTAATATTAATGAGAACAGATTGAAGGCTGTAGAGCATCCCATTTTAAAAGCTTTTATAAATACATTACATAGTTTTTAGTGGCATTCTAGTCCTTATTCTATAGAGGATAAACCAAATCAATTTTTCAACCACCTCTAGCTGTTACATTTTGTGATCCTGCATTTACTGTTTGCTGATGACACAGAATTTTCTGTTTGTGACTAGTTTATCAGCAGCCTTTCCTTTATGGGATTAAGTTACCAAAACTTAGGTGTCTGTTGACCTTTGAGATGGCATGAGCTGTCCGAAACACCTGAGTGAGCTTGGCAAATGTAACACAGGTCCTCTTAAGCCTGTAATATCCTGGATGTGTGGGTTGAGGCAAGATGGTTGTGCAGCTTCTGAAACCATCTTTGGTGTTCTGTATTTAGGTAACTAAATTTCAGCTTTTTATGAACTTCAGAGGTTCAAGATAGATCACAGTATAATAAATACATATATTTGTAAAGGCTAATGAGTAGTTCTCTTGGAGAGCTATTTTTAGAGTCTCATAATTAACACATGAATTATCTGATTCTGCCATATGGATATGGCATTCTTGATATTGTTTCATGGCAACTGCAAATACTGTTTGCGATGCTCTATATGAGTATGGTAGAACAAATATTTCATAATGAAGCAAATATCAATATTATTCAGGATAACTGTTTGTTAAAAGCTTTGAAATCTTGCAATTATTGTATTCTGTGTAATTAAGTACATATAATAAGGATGAATGGAATTTATTGCTACCTATTAAGGTGAAGTTCAGCTAGGATCTGTGATAGTAAGAGTTGTCTTCTATATTGCATCTGGCCGGTGAAAAGAGATTAAAAATTATCCCATTAAAGAGCAGATTTCTTCTTTTTGGCAGTATTGGGTAGGCTGTCTAAGATTAGAAAGTCAGATTTACTTTCCTGCTCTGGGATGTCATCTATTCCTAACTTACTGAAGGCCATGCCATTTAATTGCATATTGGGATGTAATTAGAATTTTTATAATATTCTTTACAAACTATGTCTTTCAAAAATACTCTTAACTATGTCCATATTTATCTTATAATAACCCACAGATAAATCTAACAAATTTCTCAACTCCTGTGTCAGTATTCCTTGTTGCTGCAACCTAGCCCTATCCTACTTTTACGTGTTGTGGTCAGAAATGTACCAGTATGGTCAGAAAGTATCAGGAATGCTGGTAGTTATAAATGGGCTGCTTTCAGTGGGGAAAACACCCACATTTCTGAGTTCATTGAAGTTTGCATAAAAGTTTTCTTTTCTGATTGCACGTAGTTACATATGGAATTTGAGCCATTATCTAGGGCTTTAAGTGTCTTTAGGGGTGCATAAATAGGAATAGTTTTTTTCTTCAACCAGATTGGTTTGCTTAAAGAAAAACCTGGAAGATTATAAGGTTTGTCTGGTCCTTTGGACCAAAGCCTTTTTTGTGCAGGCAGTATCTATGGGTCTCTCTGAGTACCTTGCCAAGAGCAGTCTGTAATGAGGGGTTGGAGCAGCTTCATCTCTTGGCTCCTTTCCGCTGTCCTGTTCCTGTGTGGAACATGCTGTAGAACGGCACATTTGACATGTTAGTGTTACAGGATGTATAGCTTGTAGTACAGAAGACCCAGCCTTGCATCCTTTGGTCATCCTTGTCTGAGGCCTGTGGGATATCAGGTGATTTAGGCATTTCATGATGACCCCAGTCCCTTCTTCCTTTAGCTTAATTAGTGCCACAAGATGCAAGTTTTACCTGGGTGGAAGTGCCTTTGTTTCAGTACCATCCCAGCAGCTTCTGTTTGGAGCTGACATGGTATCCACCTCAGACACTCAAAAAATATGAAGAAAAACAGAGCAGTTGATTTTTGGACATTCATGAGTGCCTTGATGGACTTTCTGTCAGCTGAGGTGCACTTCAGTTTCTGTTCTGGCTAATCAGGGTAACAGTAGCAGAGGAGAGAAGGGGAGTTAAACTGATCATTCAAGGAGGTTGGATATCCACAGATGTGCTCTGTCAGTTGGCAGTAGTTCTTCAATTACTGTTTTCTAAAGTGGTGCAATGCTTTTATCAACTGAACAGAAAACTGTCCCCTGATTATTTGTGGTTTTATCGCTGCTTGTGTGGGGAGCCTGCTCTGGTATTCTCAGAGTTTGGGCTCATTTCCTGTGTTAGTGTTACAGTATTATAGATGTCATCTATATACTGGCACAGTGTGTGTGAAGCTACACAGTGAAATGAATTGGGAAATGGATGTAGTGGAAGAATAGCCCACTTTCAGCTCTGTGGTCCCTAAAATGTTCCAGTGTGTGGCCAACAAAGGCAGCAGTACCCCTGCAATGGGGAAGGGTGAGTGCTTATAGGAGTAGGTGCAGAGACTAAACTAAAGCTGATGTTTTTCAGAGTGGCCCGATTTTTTCTGCTCCTGGTGTATGAATTGGAGGGCAGATAGGTGTTCATGAACGTTACCTTTTTGTGAATGTTGGACAAAATCCTTTGAAGAGATTTTTTTTTTCCCTTGACATTGTTCTAATGAAGCGTTCAGGAGCATTTCAGTTCCTCTCTTGCCTTCTATTGCTTAGCAGGCCTTATGGAGCCTCACTGCAGCATTGCCGTGTTACTGTCACTGTCAGTAGTATGAGCATTTGCCAAACAGTAGGTTACTTTTACCTTTTTGATAACATAAATATCTTTTTTGAGCTGTAGAGGGGTCAGGTGGAAGTTCTTCTGCAGTTCTGCCAAACAGTGTGATAACAGGAGGCCAAAGATAAGGTGTCCACGCTTGGTGAAGGGTGCAAGCAGGCAGAAGTGTTGGAAATTTCCCAAGACGTCCCTATCCAGTAAACACACAGGGGTTGAAGCCATGTTTCAAAAACTGAAGGGTTTGTAAAACTTGCTGTTCACATGTGCTCTCAAAAGACACTTAGTGCAGCCTCTACACCCCTGAGTTTCTCTGCTGATTTTTCTCTTTGTGACCCTCTCAAGGGAGGGTGTGCAGGGGAGTGTCCTGGAGCTGGGAGCCACTGAGGCCATCAGCTGCCAGCATGTCTGAGATAACACGCATGAGGAACTTGGTAAACAAGGAACCTTCCTTTCTGCAGCATTGCAGTTAAAATAGTGGCTCTGTAAGTAGTTTGAGCTAAGTAAACATTGGAGTATATCTGATTAAGAAGGTAACATTTTGTTACTTTTACCTGATGTGAAATGCTGCTTTAATTAGCTTTGAACTTTGGAAGTAGATACACTTTCTAGTAGAGAAATCTTTCAGAGTATGAACTTTTACCTCTCTTTCTGGTGATACTCAGATGCCAGCTAGCACTGATTCAAAAAAGAGCATCCAATCAGAAAAATCCCAAACAATTGCATTTATTGCATTCAAAAGGGTTTTTACTCATCACTTCTGTGGTTTTCATCTTTCAGATAGTACTATCCATAAGAGAGACGAAAAAAATTCAGTTCCTTTTGTCTTTATATTGACTTTCTTATGCTTGTTTTCTTGCACTGTAATGATTGATCAAAACAGAATAATATATACAGGTTATTAGGAAGTTAATTAATGAATCTCACAACACAAGTTATTTCTGGTATTTGTAGAACTTTCTAGCCTTTATTTACCACCTGTAGTAATGTCTTGAGTATTCTTCTGTTAATACAGAAACCGCTGAAGCTCACTTAACCAAAGTAGCTTCTTATTAATAATTTCTCATTTGTCAAACCAACTGAATTATTTATTCTTTGTGGTTTTGAAAATACACAGAATTGTGGAAAAAAAAGTAATTGGTAAACACAATTTTCAGAGCTGTTCTGGAGTATTCCCAGTTAATCCCATTAGCAGTTTAAAAATTCTTTGATATTTGAGTTTGAGTACAGTAAAAGCTTTGTGGCTTTCAGGTTTGTAGCAGGTAGAGGGACTGTAAGGAATGAGTGTTAAAGAAGATGTGTTCTGATTTCTGCTCTGCTACTTTGAAATGGGCCTATATTCTTCTTGTGTTTGCTCCTTTAAGAGCATCTGCTTGATGGGAACATGTGAGTGAATTCAGTTATCTTGGAAGATGGACCAGGAGGCTTGTCATATCAGTGCAGTAATGCCTTATTACTTTATTATATATTTAGTTATAAGCTGAGAAGCTTCAGCTATGATTTTGCTGGTCTGCAGCAGATAAACCTGAGCCCTTTGCCCTTTGGCATGTTCTGTGCATTTAAGCTCTTTGGTAGTGGGATATCAGTGAACAATTTGCTCTCTTGGCATCAGGTATATATTGTGGATAGTGGAGGTATTTAAAAACAAATAGTAGAGCAAACAACAGTTAGGACAGAGTGCTGTCAGTTCTGTTTCAGATGTGACTGTAAATGTTGCTTCCAGCTCTGCTCTTCGCTAGGGTCTTGTTGCTCAGAAACAGAGAAGCAGCACAAGTACAGCCAGGCACCAGTCTCTAACATCACCTCTCAGAGGTAACAGATAACAAAGAGTTAAGACTCAATAAGCATAAAAGGTCTATAAAACCTTTTAAGCCTTAAATATTCTAAGCTGCCCAGTCAGCAAGACTAGTAAGTAAGAGAACAGTCATTATGTACTGTGATAGTATCTAGAATGGGGAATTAGGCAGTTAAAACTTCCCCTTTTCTATGCAACAGAGTAGTGTTGAAAGACTGCTGAGCTGTTTGTTAACACACAGGCAAAACTGGTAGCTAGGCTTAGGATCAGGAAAAAACTAATAAAAAGGAATCTACATTCCTTTGCAGCTGGCAGTGTAGAGTGGGAGAAATTATTTTATAAGTGTATCACTTGTTAAGAATGGTATAAAAAAATTTTCTGTCTTGCCTAAGTGGTGCCGAAAAGGAAAAAAAACATCTGATTTGAATGTGTTGATCAGTGGCTGGTCTTTGTTCTTTCCTTTGCTCATTTGCAGCGGGATTGGACCTAGATGACCTTTCAGTGATTTCTGTGATTCTTTCATTAGCTGGTGTGTATTCTACTTTTGATAAAAAGAATTAATACATTTCAGTATTCATTATAAACCTACAAAGAATGCTCTGTTGATTTTTTTTTTGGAAAAGGATCTGTAGAGTTGCAGATACAGACACAGCTGAACAAGCCCTCCAGCTCTGCTTTCTTTGGAAAGCTGCATTTCACCACTTGTACTTTCTAAAACAACATTAAATAAGCATTGTGGTGTTAACATTAATTTAATATTGGAGAATGTAGCAGAGTTGTGCAGTACTGATTTTCCATGTTTCTGCTTTAGAAGTCTATTAATAATTGATATTTCAATACGTATGGGTTTGCATGTGGGGAAAAAAAGGATGAGCACATTGAACATCATAGGTGTTGAGCTGCCTTGGCAGGAGAAACAGAAATTCTCCAAGCTGTTTCAAAGGAAATGCTTGTTAAAAGCACTGGGAGTGTTACCCTAGAAGCTGCCGAGCTCCGGGGGAGAGCTCTGTTGTATTCGGTCTGCCATCCAGTGGTGTCAGAGGAAACTGAACAGGAGTCACACAATTACCTGTCCTGAGATCCTAACTCAGCCCAAGAGAGGCCAGGTGAAGGAAATTCAGAGTTCACTGGCATGGGTTGAGGTGCTGGAAAAAAACCACAAATTTTTCTAAGGAAATTATAAAGGGTGGTCAGGTTGTTTTTCCCGAGTTTCCTTTCCAATCTCCCAGCTACTGTTAGGAATTGCAGGGGATGTCAGTTACCGTAGTGCATATGATTGCTGTGAAAGAGAATCTTCTGCTATCTGTCAATGTTGAAGAGAGATTGATTAAATTTCAAGGACTGTGTGGGGGAGGAATAACTTAATTTGGGGCTCTAAATGCTTCACAGGTCTTGTGAGTGATAGGTTGATCAAATACTTTTTTTTTTTAAATAGGCTTGTATAAGTACTATATTTTTGTATTTTCCCTCTGATATTTGTTACTGACTGGGAGGCATAGTAAACAGATAATATGGTTATGCTGTTGCTGAGTTTAATTTTATCTCTAACAATCTGTTTCTAATTTTGTTTCCTCCAGCTTTTTAGATGTTTTAATTAAAGTCAGGAACAGACACAATGACGTGGTTCCAACCATGGCTCAAGGGGTGATTGAATACAAGGAAAAATATGGCTTTGATCCATTTGTGAGCAGTAACATCCAGTATTTTCTAGATAGATTCTACACCAACCGCATCTCTTTCCGTATGCTTATTAACCAACACAGTAAGTAATTGCTTTTCCCTTCTTTGAAAACTCGTTAGTTATTGCTCGTAAATCTGAAGATGAAGCTTTGTTTTGTATTTTTTTTTCCTTACTCGTAACTATTCTGTGCTAATTATGGCAAAAGTGGTTAATTTGGTACTTTGCAATGATCAGAAATGAATCCAAAACACCAGTGTGCTTTCTTTTAGAATTGTCAGTCTTCATTAGTGTGGCTGTCGCTTTTTAGTTTTGTTGGCTGAGATGGCTTGTGAAGTGATACATGAAGTTTTTTTAGGTAGTAGTAGAGTAGCTGTATCTTCCTGCTCACAAAGCTTTCAACATAGTTTGTAGAGTTCATATTTATTTCATAATGAAATGCTAAGATGCTGTAAATTTTAATAGGTTAGGTACTATACATATTGTTTTTTCCAGCAAGTTATCTAGACTGTCTTGCCTTCTAAAGAGGTTGAGTATTTCTAACTGAAATTTTAAATTATATTTCTTGTCTTTCCTTACTTCCTATTTCCTATTTATGGATAAATGCTGGAATTAGTCATCCTTTGTCATTAGGTTCTGTTTCGTTTGTTGTTACTAATAAACTCACATTTTTTATATTCATATTACAGAGTGAAGGGAGTTACTTGCACAGCTTCTATTAACCAGTATGTGCAACCATGCAGAAAGTGATCTGAGTGAAGTTAAGGACAGTCTTCTGATCTATTTTAGTGTGTCTCGTGCCTTTTAGCTCTAGAGCTTCATTCTCTGCTCAGTATTCTTCTTTTCTGAGCTCTCAGAAATTGTTGTACACCACAGATAATGCGGATGCTGGAGTATGAGGTGTTTCACTACACGTTGTGTGTCTTTCCAGTAACCTGTCATGTGATGAACAAATGCCTTGCTGTGTGTGCACAGATAACTTGAATGTGGCAAAGCATACAAAATTAGATAAATACAGCTTTTTCTTTACTTGCACCTGGGCAGAAAAGTGACAGACATAAAACCAAGTTAAAAGGTTTTCATAGAAGAGTTCTAGCAATAGAGTACAAACATCCTAACAGAATTTTTGGGCTGAGTGCTAGCATAATTTGCACTAATTCTAAAATATTAAACTTGATTCATTGAACTGAACTAGCTTTTCCTATGGCTCCCCCTGTTTTACTGGTTGGAGCTTAAAACTGCTTGTAGATGCTTAAAGTTTAGTTAACCTTGTGTAATGTCTGTTTGTTAGCAGTGTTAGTGGTCTGTCTGTGATAGCAAATAGCAATGGAAGCATTGAAGAAAAAGGTGATTGGAAAGTAGAGTACAAACCCAAGTTTTTACGTAGTTTGCATTTCTGTTCCTACATTCCTGGCAGACTGTTTCCTACAGCACGGTTCTGCAGGACACAGTGCCCAGTGTGGGAGCTTCTGTGCCAGGGTAGGAAAAGCTTTCAGATCTAGACTTCTGCTCACCTCATGCTGCACCTGCTTCATGTCAGAGCTCGCTCACTTGCTAAAATAGCAGAAGATCACTCCTGAAATGAAGTGCAAAATCCTTCTAATTCTTTGATAGTCTTCTCTAAATTCTTGATGTAGGGTCTGGTGACAAAGGTAGTACACAAAGGTAGTGGGGATCATACTGCTGAGATCCAGGGAGAAAGGTGAGTGAGTGAGACCTCTGTGAAATTGCAGCTTAAGTGAGTGTAAAAGGCTTTTAATGATGCCTTACAGTTCCACAGTCCTTTTTACTGTAATGTTTTCATTGTTGTGAGTGCTTCTGTTATGGCATAACAGTATGAATGAAGTGTTTTACCTTTTAATTTATCTAATTCTTTAATCTGCTTTGAAATGCAGGTTTTCACCTTAACCCTCCCACATCATGAATTCTGTTTTAACTAGTCTTGACTGTAAAAACTGAAAATAAAAAAGGGAGGGAAGATGAGCAGTTAGAAATTAGTCGTCTTAAATGAGGATTCTGGCAATTTGCTGGAGTACCTTTTTACAAAATGATGCAGTATCCAGTAAATTTCAGACACCAGCAGGTTCAAACTTTCTGGCCTGCCTCAAGGATAATAAATAATTTACTACCATTTCTTTTTTTTGTTTTAGCACTTCTGTTTGGTGGAGATATTAATCCTGCTCATCCGAAACATATTGGAAGTATTGATCCTAATTGTGATGTGGCAGAGGTAGTTAAAGGTAAGATGAAGTTTTTATTGTTGTTACTAAAATCCCTTGACTTAAAATATTCAGACATATTTTATTGAGATAGAAGAAATTGAAGGTGATTTAAATCAATTTCTTTTTTTCTTATTTTATTAAATGAAAGTTCTGCTCACAGTAAAGCCCTGGGCTTGTTGAGACTTTCTAATGTCTTCATTATTGAGAAGAGAGAAACTTTTGGTCTGTTAACAGAACTAAGAAAACAATTTGATTTTAATAGCCTTAATCTGTACCCTTAAATATCAAATGAAGTGGCTAAATGTTTTGTTAAACTTTAGATTTTTTCTTCCTGAAATACTTAGAAACAGGTTCTCATCTACTACTTTTGTATCACATGCTGGTATTACAGGAAACTGAGAGTAAGCAAAATTTCCGGTTTTGTTTAATTTTGTTTAGCTAGGCCTTTCAGTAAAATGTCCTCAGGTGAACAGATATGGCAGTGAAACTCCACTTTCCTCTGTTGTCTGATCATACCACAGCTTGTTCTTCTCCTGCAGAAGACATGGATGTGATGGTTGTACCTGACTGGTCTGGCACACACACACTGGAAGTCCTGTTTGTTCTTTGTTGTTAATGTTTACATGCTTCCAGAATGTTAGCAAGGCTGCTTCAGGAACTTCTCCATGGAAGGTTCACGCTCTGGGTGTATCTATTTGCAAGTGCAGGTCTTGCTGTAGGAGAGAATTCCAGGCTCTGTCCTTTGCTGCTGTTTGTGCAGCTGCAAAGGGAGGAAGAATGTGTTTCTCCACTTTCTCTCAGCCTTTGGTGAAGTGAGAGGGAAGCCTTTCTTATCTCCAAGTCTGACCTGGATGATAGCTCACTTTGTAATGCTTTTTACAGCTCTCTTACAGCTTTTTTTTCTACCTCTTCTTGACTCCTAGGGTAGCCTTTTTCAGCAGCTTTTTTTTTTCTTTTGATTGACCTTACTCCACTTTGACCTCAGCATTTTATATGTTACAACCATGTTGTTTATTTAGCTTTGCCTTCTAACAGCAATATTTGAATCATTTTTGATCATCAGATTCAATTGCTGCCTTGACAGGGGAGTACATAGTGTCAGGTGCTAAGTCCAGTTTTCAAGCAGGTAGCTAAAATAGATCATACACAACAATGACCACCAAAGAAGAGTGTAGCAAAGAGGGTCCAGTGTTGCCTTTCAATGAAACGAAATGTCCTTGAAGACAGGGGCTGCCTAGTCCTGTCAGGGAGTCAAGGTGATTGAGGCCTTTTCCTTGTAGAATTAGTGGAGGGGTAATTTATGTTCTGTATGCTGTGCTAGCTCCCAAGTGTTCTGGTTCACAGGCAGCATTCTGAGCAGTTTATCAGTTAAAATGTAGGTTTTGGTACTGTATGTGGCAGCTATAAGCCCTGTATGCCCTTCAAACAGTGAAGAAATGATTTTAACAGCCACTTCTTGCTTCAAGCAGCTACACCAAGTGTTGTGTCTGTGCTGCCTGAGGTGGCTATCTCAATCTCAATGACTGTCCTGCAATAAGACTTTTGAGCTGACAGCGAATTCAGGTTTTTTCCTGGAGCCAGGAGTTTAGATTTACCAATAGATCCCTCACTGTTATTGGTACTTAATCTCCACCCACACCATGAGGCATGCTTTGAATGTCACAGTCTCTTCCGCAGTCTTAGGACTCTGCCAGAGAGTTGGCTTTTAGAGGAAGATGAAATGTTAGACTGTACTCAGACTGTTTGACCCAGATTTGCTAAGAAACCAGTAAGAAATCTTTCAAATACAGAATTACAGAATGGTCAGGTTGGAAGGGAGCACAGCAAATCATGTGGTCCAATGTCCCTCCCTGCTCAAGCAGGCCCATCCCAGAGCACATGGCTGTGCCCAGATGGTTCTTGAACATCTCCAGTGAGGGAGATTCCACACCCTCCCTGGGCAGTCTGTGCCAGTGCTCGTTCACTGAGGAAAGAAATTCTTCCTCATGTTCAGCTGGAACTTCCTGTGCATCAATTTCTGCCTCTGGTTCTATTGCTCAGCATCACAGAAAAGTGCCTTCAAAAGGCTCCATCCTCTTGGCACCTCCTCCTCAGATATTGTGTGGCATTGATGAGGTCTCCTCTCAGTTTTCTCTTCTCATGGCTGAACAGGCTCCACTCCCTCACTCTCTCTTTGTAAGAGAGGTTCTCCAGTGCCTTAATCATATTTGTTGTGCTCCACTGGACCCACTCCAGGATCTCCAGGTCTCTGTTGTCCTGAGGAGCCCAGAACTGGACACAGCACTCCAGACCCGCCTCAGTGGGGCTGAGTGGAGGGGCAGGATCCCCTCCCTGACCTGCTGGCACTGCTCTCCCTGATGCACCCCAGGATCCCATCGGCCCTCCTGGCCCCCAGGGCACTGCTGGCTCAGGGACAGCTCATTGTCCACCAGGAGCCCCAGGCCCTTCTCTGCAGAGCTGCTCCAGCAGTCGGCCCCCAGCCTGTGCTGGTGCCTGGGGTTGTCCTTCCCCGGGGCAGGACCCTGCATTTGCCTTTGCTGAGTTCCAGCCCATTCCTCTGCCCATCTCCCCAGCCTGGCCAGGCCCTGCTGAAGGGCTGCACAGCTCTGGGGGTATCGGCCGCTGCTGCCAGCTCTGTGCCAGCAGTGACCTCGCTGAGGAGGCCTCTGCCCCTGCTGCAAGTCACTGATGGATCAGTTAAACAATGCTGGGCCCAGTATTGAACCTTAGGGGACACCTCTAGTGACCAAGGGTAACTTAAACTTTCTACCTGTGTTTGAACAATACATAAAGCCTGATTTGGGCTATGGGGAGGTATTTTCAGGAGGAGTCATTTTGGTTCAGTGGGAAGGAATGAAGAATCTTATCCAGCTTTTCCTCCAAAAGACCTTGAAAATTAAGTATTGTAAACAGTATTGTGTTTGCAAAACCTGAATTTATGGCTGCAATGTCATCCTTTTTTTTATTTGAGATGGAAAGAGCAAGTATTGAATTGTCATCAGGAAATAAAAAATCAGTAGATTTTATGGTCAGCCTAAGATTATATCCTTCTGGTTTTTAAGCCCCAAACAAAGAAGAAAAATATCTTCTCTCCAGTAATGTGCTTTTCTTTGTAGAGCTTTAGATGGAGTTTTCCCTTTCCTGACAACAGGGCTATGAGTGTACAGAGAAAAAGGGATTAGATTGGATACCAGCTTCATGTTTGTAAACTAGAGCTCAAAGTGAGTGTTCTGTTTGTGGTCTTTCACAGGGAGGATGAACACTGCTGGTCATTGCCAGAGGATTTTGATAAATCAATGTTTGTTCTATTGTTTTGTAGATGCTTATGAAACAGCAAAGATGTTATGTGAACAGTACTATACAGTGGCACCTGATCTGGAAGTTGAAGAATTCAATGGTAATTATGAAATTAATTTAACTGATGTATGTAAGAAAATGCATTTCTGGTATCTGTAACTTCTAGTTTTGTTTCTTAATTGTAAGTTATAATTTGTTCTAATGTGTCTACATGGGCACCTGAATTATAGTTTATCATGATGTGTACTTCTTTATGCTGAATGCAGAGTTCTATCTGCTAAAATCACTATCACTTTAAAGAAAATAATCCAGCACTCCTCATAACTGAGAAGGAAACCTCCTTCCTACCTTCTGATCTTCTAACAGAACTAAAACTTGTTTCATTCCAAAGTATGCTTATAAACCCAGGAATTCCACTACAGTGGTGAGCCCTTCTGTGTAAGATGGCAAAATTGGAATTTTTGTTAGGTAGTCTATGTTAAATCTCACCATAAACTTCTCACATGAAAATCTGCTTTAAGTTGATTGCAGAGATGAAAATTGGATGGCACAAAACTGATGAGATAGCCTTGTCAGCGTATTGACTGCTTTTTGTTCATTATTTTATTGACAAAGGGAGCTTATTTGTTTCAGTTTTAAAAAAAATCCTGAGTGATCCTTTCCCAGATTTTGGACAGCAGCCAAACAAAACACTAAGATGGTTCCAAACTTCAGGAGAATTGCAAAAATCTCAGAAATAGGTAACACTTAATGGTGGGAGAGTGTGATATATGGAATATGTGTTGCTCAAGGTACTACTGAGTAGTGTAGAAATATTTCTCTACACAAAGTGATACTGTCAGCAATGATGCATTGCCACCCATCTCTCCCAAAACCAAAGGAGCCGACCTTCCCCTTTTAAACTGAGTGATTCTAGAGATAAAAGTACTGAGTGTTGCAGCAGAGGAATCAATCAATGCAAAATTCATCTGAAGGCATAAGTGAAAACATCCAACAGTACAGAAACCAAGTTGCTGGAGCTAAAAAGAAAGTGAAAAAGAATTACCTGTTTCCTTTAAATCAGCTTATTATCGACATGAGGAAAGCAACTTTGCAAATTAACTCGCAAGAGCAACAGTAGCTCATCTTCTGTCTCCCTGCCTCAAACAAGTGTGGGTCAGTTTGCCTTGGTTTCGGTAAAGCATAAGGGAGTGGGAGTATGGACTGACAAAATTAATAGAATAAAAAACCAAGTTGCCTTGCAGAGCATTGTTTTGGTCTTCTCCTTTTCCCAGGCATTTTCACTACCATGTCACTTAAAATAATGACTGGGATTATTACCAGCCCTCAGTGCCAAAAGGAATGAGGTTGACTCCAGTCATGTTCTTTTTGCATATTTATATCTTCCTGGAATTTATGAAGCAGACAGTTTGAGACTTCCCTTCAGTCTGAACTGCTGCTCAGTCTGACTCTCTGTGACTGCATAATTTAATGCCAGTAGATATTTGAATGTTCAGGGATGACTTCATCTTCAGCCCAAAAGTGTCCTGGAGTGTATTAAATGCAGCTGTATTATTTCCTGCCCAATCAATCAGTGAGCACTCTGGCATTCTGAGCTGTGCCAAGCCATACCCCTCTGCTGAAACACAGTGAGATGGCAGTGGACAAGCAATTCAGTGATGGTTTGGAATATGGGAGAAGCTGTGATATTGTTTGAAGTATATTTGAAAATTTTAATGAATATTTACATTTTGTGTGTTTTAATGAAGGGAAAATATGTTTTTACAATATTTAAATAGTGGGTTTTTCTTTAGTTTAAGAATCTTTTTGTGCAACAAATATTGTGCTTAAAAGGTATGTGAACATGTGAAAGTTTCCCACTTAAGTAGGAAAATTTTCTTGGTTATCATACACGGTCGTATGAAACCAACCACAGGTTAGTGAAGTTTTGTATCTAAACAAAGTCTGCTGACTGTATGGATTTGAAGATCATAATTATAATGTGTTCTTTCAGGTGATAGCAGTGACTAAAATTTATGGTTTTACTTCATGGAACAAATTTTGCACTGGGAAAATTAGAACATGCTTACATAGTTGTCTGTGCCTACATGTTCATGTTATCCTGGTAAAGGGCAATGGTACAAAATACTGTTTTGAACAAAAATCATTTGACATTTTTATTTTTCTTTTTTTTTTAGCTAAAGCTCCAAACAAGCCTATTCAAGTAGTCTATGTACCTTCTCATTTGTTTCATATGTTATTTGAATTATTCAAGGTAGGTTGCACTTGTTAATATTTGTAAGGGTTTTGTGACCCTATTACTGTTGAAATTGAGATTCCTTTCAGTTACAGCTCTTAAAATGTTGTTTCAGTTTTCCTTTCTTAAACTTTCTTGTGTTTCAAACACTTTTCATTTGTTTAAAAGCCAGACTTAAACCTCTCTCTTATGACCTTGTGTACATAAAGGCTGCCTGGTTTCCCACTTCTGCTGTTGTGCTTTTGTAGCTTTTTTGATTAACTTAGAACACTCACAACAGTCTAGTTTTGCAGTGATGGAATATTCATAACCTTGCAGTTTTTATGAGCTTGCTTCTTTATTGCATATTTAAGGACTGGTTAGAATCAGTGTCTTTATTGTGAAAACAGGCCCTTTATATTGAAATAGTGTAGATGATGTGCTTTGTTTTGGTTTTGTTTTCTGAATACTTGGAACAAGAGTGAGAATGGAACATGTGAGAGTTGTTACATGGTTTGGAAGAACAGAGTAGGTCTCTAAGTGGTGCAGCTGAGCACCAGAAATTGAGGGGGAAACTTGTATTTGGCCAGAGAGGAACTTTTACAAAGTAATGGTTTTTGGGGTTTGATTTCTGACATTTGTCAACTCTGTTCATTTAAGTCTTCTCCCATTTTTGGCATTAGTTTTGGGGCAGAACAGATGAGAATTTGTACGGTACGTGTGAATATCTTTTGGTACAAGTCATGAAACAGGCTGGAGCCAGTAAGTTGTAGCTGTAAAGAACTGGGAGGGCCTGGCAATGTTAACATGAAGTCAGACTGACAGATGGTAACTTAGACATTATGTGACCTAGGCTGAGAAAATCAAAACTAGCTTTCTGTGGTGAACATCACAGTTGGTGTGGTGCATGATGGGTGTGAAAGATGTTCTCATCCTGTGGATATATTTACTTGATTGCACACAGAAAGGAAAAAAAAAAAAAAGGTCTTTTCTCTGACTATATCAAATAAATAAAAGTTATGTATAACAAGTTGTAATGTAAAAAATTTAACTGGGCAGTTCATTGACTAGATGGCACTTGAATTTGTATTAAATACAGTCTTTTCTATCTTGTACACAACTCTGGGGTAGAGTCGATGCTGCAGAATAAATTCACGTTCTAACTTGCCCCAAAAGCTTATATGTTGAATTTAGAATCAAAGAGACTGTGTTTTCTTTTATCTTCAGAATTCAATGAGAGCCACAGTGGAATTGCATGAAGGTAAGAAAGAAGCCTATCCGTCGATCAAAACCTTAGTCACTTTGGGGAAAGAAGATCTATCTATTAAGGTAAATGCCTAAAAAACAATACACAGCTTGCAAACATGCTAGGTTTAGAGTAATATGACTTTTAATTTGAAAAAGCAAATTAATTATTGAATACTTAATTATTGTATCACCTGCTTCATATTCATTAAAACAGAATATTTTCAGTTGGGAAGGACCTACAAGGAACATCTTGTCCAACTGCCTGACCACTTGAGGGCTGACCAGTAGTCAAAGCATGTTTATTAGGGTCACTGGCAGACTTGAGCCATTGACCATCCCTCTGGGATACCTGTTCTGCTCTTTCACTGCCTTTCCCACACAAAAATGCTTCCTGATGTCTAAACCTCCCCTGATATTACAGCTTTGAACTGTTCCCACATGTCCCATCACGGGATCCAGGGAGATGAGATCAGCACCTCCCTCCCCTCCTCAGGAAGCTGTAGACCATGGCAAGGTCACTCCCAGCCTTCTTTTCTCCAAACTCCAGCCCCAAAGTCCCTAACTGCTCCTTTTGTATTTCTAAAGTAATTTAGATAATGCTTCTTGTTGTTTTGTGGGTTTTTGTCTCACCCTAATGTTTAAAACTCTTCAATTTTCATTCCTTAGATAAGTGACCAAGGTGGAGGTGTACCTCTAAGAAAAATAGACAGATTGTTTAACTACATGTACTCAACAGCACCCAGGCCCAGTCTGGAGCCCTCAAGGGCTGTGCCTTTGGTAAGCAATTGCAATATGTATTTAAATGTCCCTTTGCACCACTGTGATTTTACATTTCCCTTCATTGCAATCTCCTGGATCAGGTTTTCCATTGAGGAAATGCTTTATCATTAGCAAGTGTATCCAGGTAGAACAGGAAAAAATGAATTCTTTTATCATCACTTAGTCTATGGAATAGAAAATTACTTTGCTTTGTCTTAACATTACATTCTTGGAAATGAGCATAAAAACCCTGCATAAACACAGTATTATCACAGGTTAATGGGCAAGATCTTTAGTGCTACTGAGCAGGTGAATGACCTAAGAGCTCCTCTTCGGTGTACAAATTACTGTTAATCTAGGTTTCCTATCATAAATGGATTAAAAAGGTGGGCCACACTGCTCAGCACTTGAGAAGCACCTTCTGGCAATGCACAAGCTTATATTGAAGCTTGAAGATCATTTTTGTGGAAGTTATGGACTGTAAAAACACATCAAAAACATTCCCAAACCTGCATGTGGTATGAACATATTTGGTGTGTTCCTATTTTATTTGAAATATCTTATGTGATGCTCCTTTCTGAGATGCATCAGGGCTATATTTCAATTAAAAATAATTCCCCATAGTTTCTTTTAGGCAGGGAAATTATTTCAGTTTTGAATGTGTCGATTCCTTCAGCAAACATGATTTTAGAAAAATATTAAAATAGTATTTCTAAATTGTTTTACTAAGTTGCATATTGGCTCATTGTGATGAAAATGGTATAGTTACTGTTCGACTTCACTGGTTTTCAGTAAGTGGATTAATACAGATACTGTATTTTGGCTCTTCTCATCTCTGTTGCTTCTGATGCAATCCTTTATCTCTAAGCCTGTTGAGAAGTTGATTCTCTAAGAAATTTCCTTCCCCTGCTTAGGAGCATTGTCATCTAGCATGTTCCTAAGTGGTTGTTTTTTTTCTCCCCTACTGATACTTCTGTGTTTCAAGTGCCTTCAGATGGATAATAGAATGTGGGGCAGAGTATGGAATCACAGGATTGTTAGGAATGGAAGTGACAGATGGAGTGCAGCCTTTGACCAAACAGCACCGTGTGAATGAAACCACAGCACTAAGTGCCATGTCCAGTTGTTCCCTGAACACTTCCAGGGATGGTGGCTGACTCCAGTGCTCCCCTGGCCAGCCAGTTTCAAGTCTTGACAATGCTTTCAGTGAAGAAATTCTTCCTGATCTCCAGCCTGAACCTCTCTGGCAGAGCTTTGGGGCTGTGTTCCCTCTTGTTCACATGACTATTTTGGATATAAGTATTTCACAATAAACTGAGGGTGAAGTCAGAGTGACTCAGAGGTAATAAATTTCCTCTTCGTTTATGTGCAGAAAGTCTTTATGGTGCTGCCTTGGTCCACAGTGGGTCACATTGTGGCACGGCAGTGCATTGCACTGGGTTTACCCCTTTGCACTGTGGCAGCTGTGAAACCCAGTCCTGTGTCTGCTCTGACTTGGTACTGATCTTTCACAGCTCTTACCTCTACAGCGCATCTCAGTCTCAGACTTTTGCTTTTTCATAGAAAATCTTCTTCAATATGGTGAGTGAGAGGGAACAGGTTGTAATCCAAATACGAGCTTTTTTTTTTTTTTTTTTTGTCACAAATGGTAGAATCTCTCTTGATGCATAATCTGCCTTTGTTCTGTCTCACTTTTGATCAGCAATTTACTGTATCAGTCTACAAGGATTTCCTGAAACTTGTTCTCAGGATAAACTTATACCTTGATTACCAGCTGTATTCACTATTAAACTCTCTCTTCCTTTGTAGCTCTGATTGTAAAATGTGTTCATCTTAGGACTGACGCTATTCTTTTTTCTTTTTGCAGTGCATCTTTAGCAATGCATTGCTGTGTTTACTTCCTCATCTTCAAAACTGCTTACTTTGATTCTGTGGCATTTATCCTTGGCATTCTTCTTCTATATCCTATTTTCAGGCTTTGTTTTCTTTTTCCAGTCTGTGCCACTGTAGTCAAACCTATAAAGGATCCCCATCTCTAGTGAGTCTGGCAGCTTTTGCCCTGTGAGTCTGACCAATGCCTGCACAAGACTGAATGTTGAGAAAAGCTGTTCAGCTCTGTTATTTATATGTGTGTGCAGAAAGAAAAAAGTCACAAACCATGAGTCTCTGCCAGATCTTGCCACTAACAGGAACAAGGACTTAGCAGTGAAATTTGACAGGTTATGTGTCGTGGCCCAGATCCAGTTATAAAAACAATTATGCAATGCTTTGTATGTCAGTCTGGAAGTAAAAATCCTTCAGCAGAAAGGTTCCACATAAATCCTCTTTGATGCCTATTTAGAAGGAGTTTCTTTATTGTGTAGTGCCTAAGACTAAACCACTAAAGAATTACAGTGCTACAGAAGGTTGTGGTGTGTCATCCTTGACTTAGGTAATATTGTAAGCTAAGCTTACAATATTTTTCTGTTCTAACATTTCTTCCCCTGGTGATAGGATCCCCTGTCTAATTTATGAAACATTCATGGAATTGGGCTGGGGAGGAGAGGTATCCTTCTGTTGATTGGGGAAAATTTTTGCTCCCTGTCGTTGCAAATGTTTAAATACTGCTGAGAAACCTTGTTACCATGGCAGCATTCAGATTCTAGCAGGTCTTAGGTTCATCTGCACTGCACATAGAGTACACATTAAAGCACATGATCATGTTTAATGATAGTAGGTTTTCTTAGGGAATTTAATGGTTCTTCCTCTTACAGCATTTGTTTATAGTGGACGAAATGTGGCTTTAAATTAGTTTTCATTTAAATCTGCTGATGCTAGTGACACAGAAATGTAATAACTTCCTATTTGTTTAATGCATACTATAACATGTAATGATAAATTTGCTCTAAGGAGCTTTCCTTTCTCAAGGCAGATGTCCTATCACAGACTATTCTGTCCTCTAGGTCAAGCACAGATCTATGTAGTAAACACCTCTTGTTAATTGTCTTTTGCAAAATAGACCCTTGACAAGGCCAGGATTTAACAAGGTACTCGTGTGGGGTCTCTTCTCTCTGTATTTCTTGTAAGTTGTTTGGTTTGGAAAGCACCCTAAAGGCAGTGCACACAGAGGCTGACAGGAAATGTTTGAAAGAGGGCTGTATGAAATAATGATGTGGGCTAGCACAGAGCATAAAGGAGCAGGAGACAAACAGAAGTTGGGTTTTGAGGAGAGGTAGTTCTGGAGTGGGGAAAGTATAAAGTGTTTTCAGTATTGTTTGATACTGCCCTTTACTTGAGCTGGTCCTTGAGGTATGGACTGTCCACAAATTGCCTTTGGTTGCTGCGCTTCATAATTTCTGTAATGTATTTATTGTCCAGTCTCCAGAAAAGAAAATTAACTTTTGACATTTTTTTTAGTTATTTGTAAGACAGTCAAATCAATTTTTTAGAGGTTAAGAAAAATCTCTGAAGTTTCAAGGCCAGGTGTTTGATAGTGATGCATATATCTCTAGTGGGAGATGAAATTTCTCTTTGAGAAATTTAAAACATGATGTTGGGAAAAGTGCAGCTAAGCAACTGTTTTAACTCTGTTAGTGGACACTAATAACTATGACAAACAGTGTGTGAAAAGGGCATATTCGGCATTTCTGTGTCTCATTTTGCTCAGAAGAACTGAGTGAACAACTACAAACCCATTTAATACTAAATTTAGAATTCTGTAAAAACGCAGCAAAAAAAGGCCAAAAGATGTCATAGTAGATGACAGCAAGAGAATTTTTGATGGATACTGTGTACAAGTTCTTTAATGTTCACTTTTCCCTCAAGGGATTTCCTATAAAGTGATACCACACTGTTAGCTGTACATAATGCTTGCAAATCCTTCTTATTAGCATTCCATTTTTGGAATTTTGTTTATAAAATTCAGGGCATGTTTATCACTCTTCTGTCAGGTTGCTTTTGTAGAAATATTATTATAGAATGAATTTATTGGCTTTTTGAAAGCTTCAAATGTCTCAATTTTTTCATAGTCCACCCATACTACCTTACCTTGTATGTGTTCAAGTTTTTTTTTTCCCAAATGCTTTTGTGTTTGGAATAGTTCCTTTATTGCACTGGATAGTCCTGAAAAATTCAGGTGGGATTTGGGTCCATAACCAACCACTGCGGTTCTCAGCACATAGCCAGTTATCTGAGGAGAGTCATGTGTTGAGCAAAATCTTACTCCCTGGCTCCAGTGAGAGACACTTGGAGATTTTCTTACAACTTCTCTGACAAGAGAGGGTTGGAAGAGGTGCCAAGTGATCTTGTTGCAGGCATGGTTATGAACATTAGTTTTGTCAATTTAAAATCTAAACTTTCCTCACTCCATCAAGTGCATTATGCTTTGAAAATTGTGTGCACTGTGCTGTGTCTCAGTCCTCAGATCATTCAGTGCTGTGTCATCCTGATCTGAGAGTAATTTGTCTTGTTTTAGTCTGTGTGTTCTTCTGCAGGACTCTGCTGATCTCTGTGGCACCAGCAGTCACTTAATAGTGTGACCTGTATGAAGTAGACAGGAGTTGTCTCTGGCTTTCTTGTGTAGTCTCCTAAGTGTGGAGACATTTGAGATAATAATCATAGGCTTGGGGGAGAAAAAATATGCTGTCAAAAGTGATTTTTACCAAAGAAAGAATGCAGTACTACAGCAATGGTCATCACAGCGAGGAAGCTGTGTAGAGCATGGGTTTGCTTGGCTGGTTGCAGGCAGCATATGTGGTATGCTGCACCTGCCTGCCTCTGAGAAAGTGCCAATGGGCAAGGGAGTTCTAGCAAAGGACTCAGATCTTTTTGTACTAAAAACTAATGCACAGGAAAAAAGGAGTTTGCTCAAAGGCTGAATATGGATTTAGAATATAAGCTGAGAAATAAAGGAAAACTTCAAAAAGAATTTGATACTAATTTAGACATCCTCTATTTGTAAACTGATACAGAGATCTGTTGCATTTTTTTAACTTTTCATCATGTTTTTCCTTTTGTTCTCTTGTTTTTGCAGGCTGGGTTTGGCTATGGATTGCCAATTTCTCGTCTGTATGCGAGGTACTTTCAAGGTGACCTTAAACTCTACTCAATGGAAGGCGTGGGTTCAGATGCTGTTATTTATTTGAAGGTATAAATTTCACCCTTTTATAAACTAGTAATGCAGTACAGGTTGTTTTTAGCAGGTTCTTTTCACTCTTCAGCTTGTTTTCAAATTTTTTTTGCTATCTTTGACACTTTTACTTAAATCAGTTGCATAAAATCCTAAACCCCACGGTAATATATATTAATCTGGCACTAATACTAGTTTGTATGCTTAGATTTTTTTTTCAGTCCCTCTGTTGGATTGTTGGATTTTGTTAATCTGTCTTAAGTGGTGAATCTTCCAAGAACTGTGATGAGAGATAATTTTGTTTAATGCTTTTTGATTCTAAGTTTTGGCCACAATATAAATGAGAAGACTATTGGCCAACTCGTGACTAGCGAGTATGTTCACTTCTGTGCAGTTCTGGATGCAGCAGGCTGTACTGATCCTGCTGTCATTTTCTGGGAAAGCCCAGGCTGCTCAGGGGCTTAAGGCTGACTCTGCTTGAGTTCCATCAGGGAGTTTAAAAGAACAGAGTGGGTATAGCTCGTGCAGGTTGTTGGCTTTGCACTGTCACTGTGCCTTGCTGTATATAGCAGGTGAGTTGTAGATCCTCTGCTTCTTATGGGTTTGATCCCCTGCATGTGTGTGTGTGGAGGAAAACAGTTTGGCCTTTCCCAGAGGGAAAAGGTGGCCCAGGGCACTGAGCTGGGTCAGCCCTCACAGGTCAGTGTGCTGGCAGAGCCCAAGTGCATTGGGGAGGGGAAATGTTGGAGTAGCTGTTTGCTCTATATCAGTGACAAGTCTCAGTAAAATGTTTCTGACCAAAAATCTCTTTCTTGCTATCTGTGTAGGCACCACTCCCTGGAAAGAAGGGAAATATTTTTCAATCCTGTTATTTTCTTTTAACTTTGACTGGGACTTAGAGTATAGCTAAAGGTACTAGGCACAGCTCAACTCTTTTCAGGTAGTGCTGTGAAGTGTAACACTGGGATAACTGTGACACTTGTTGGGTACAGAAGTTGTAACTGTGGAACTCTCCAGAGTATCACCTTGCTCTTGTCTTCCAGTGATTCCTAACCATTGCTTTTGTTTTTCCATAGGCCCTTTCAAGTGAATCATTTGAAAGACTTCCCGTTTTTAATAAGTCAGCATGGCGGCACTACAAGACCACACCTGAAGCAGATGACTGGAGCAATCCTAGCAGTGAACCAAGGGATGCTTCTAAATATAAAGCCAATCGATAATTTGCCACCTTTTGTCTCTGTTGGAGATGACCTCTGCATTCAGTATAAAGTCTCTGCTTTGTTCCAAAATCCTTCAAACCACAGTAGCTAATTACTTCCAAACAAAGACCTAATCAGGGCATTGAAAAATACTAAGAACAAAGTGATGATTGGGACTTAAAGGAAGGCACTGAGCACGTTTGGTATGTGAATCCTGTGTACTTCACCAGAATATGCTTGGTTGCTTCAGTCATGCATTGACAAAAGGGATCGCACTGTGATTGCACTTAGGAACACAATGTTGTAACAAAGAGATACTATTTGAAGTGACCAATTCTGATTCCAACCTAAGGATTGGTAAGATGTGCAGAATCCCTTAAAGTGGTGAATAATATCTTGCACAGCAATATGGTGTAAGAGAAAAATTCTGACCTAGTTAAACGTGTGCTTCAAAAATCCACTGTTTGCGGCATTTTGTTTTGCACAGTGTCACCCCTAAGAGAAAATCCCTTTGAGCTCTTCAGATCTTATCTCTAGTGAGTTTATAAATGCATAGTTCTAAAAAGGGTTGTGCAGCTTTAAACTGATGCTTTCTCCAAATTCCCAAACCCGTTTGTCGTGTGCATACAAAAGTTGTGTTGTTATAAGACGGTAGGACTTCCACTTCTTGGTATGCACCTTAATGAGTTTCTTGACACAGAAATGCATTTCTGTGCATTTTTCCTTGTTTTGAGGAAAGCTCTTAAGTAGTTAGATCATCTCTCCATACAAGAAATTCTGTCAATGTGGGGCAGGGGTAATTCAATTTCCTATTTGCCTATCATTTTAGGGGAATTGGAGAGGGGAGAGAAATGCTGAGAGGCCAGACAGCCAGTCATGCAAATGAATTTGCCTTAAGAGTGTTGATTGCTTGAAATCTGGTTAGTTTAAAACCTGTAAATAGTTTGCAAAGTTATTTATACATTCAATGTCTGACTACAGTCTGGTAATCTGAATTTGTAGTGTATATAAAGGTGTTGTAAACAAGCTTTTGGAACGTGTCGTTGGTCTAAGTACATGAAACTGGAAATATACAGTAGAAATGGGAGGGACAAAATGTGGCTGGTACCTGGTTTAAGTTAAAAAATATCAAAGACAAAAAAAAATCCCAAGTATTTCCCTCTTAAATTTATCTTTAGGGTCATTGCTGACTATTAGAAAACTGTTCTTTACAAAGTCTTTGCCAAATGCTGTTTCTGATACTTTGGCCTTTCAGAAAAACCTGTGAAATTTAGAAGTTCTGGTGATACCTTAGCTGTGGCAATAAAGTAGATGAGTTGTAAGCAGCTCTGATGCACCCTCAATTTCTCTTAGGTGTTTTGATATTTTTTGAAAGATAATAGAGATTTTAGCATGGAAAAATGAAACTTGTTTACTAAAATTGTGGGGGAACTGTCCCTTTTGTCCTCCCAGTATTTATTTTTATAAAGAACTGATTTATTAGGGAAATGCTGAAAAATTCCTAGGTATTTTAAGAAAAGCAAAAGAATCTTAGTTTGACTTAACAATAGTACTTTGCACTTCATAGCACATTTCATTGAAGGATTATAAAGTGCTTTGAGCAATAAACTCCATAGAGCCCCATTTCTGAGGAGTCGTAGTTCTTGCCTTGCCTGTTGCAGTGAGTTCCTGAACCGGTGTGAGCAGTGGGTGAGCTCACCGGGCTCGAGCTCCCGTGGGTGTTCCCACACAGGGACTGGGATCAGGCCCCTGGGAGCACCGGCTCCTTGGCTCCATGGGCTGCTACTCTTCCCTGTGGTTGAGTGGCAGCAGGGCAGCTGCTGAAGGCTGTCCCCCTGGGCAGCTGGGCAGTGCTGCCCTCAGAGCCCCCTCTGCCAGCGGGCAGGAAGAGCAGGGGGCTGATGGGGCCCTGCTGTTCCCAAATGGGCTGGTTTGGCCCTGGCCAGAGGCTCTCGGCAGGGCACGGTGAGGGTGTGACCTGCGTGGCCTCAGAGCAGCAGTGCCCAGCACTGCAAGGACAGGCTGCTGTTCAAGCACTACAGCTGTGCTGGAACCAGGGCAATGGTTTGACTGAAACACTGGTTGCAAGTCACATCTACTAAAATTTAGTCATTCATCTTCTGCCCCCCACCTGTGACTTCCTACTGTTTCTAAAATGATTTCAAGTTGTGTATGTTTTATAGTAATTGCAGAGGAGAGTTTGCTTAAAGATGGAAATTTGTGATGACGCTAATATTTCCTCAGTTGCATGTGGTCATTACCCAAAAACATTCCAAGGAATAAGGTAGTCTGCATAAGAAACTTGAGGTTCAGCTTTAGTTAGAAATTGTATTTTAAAATAGTAAATCCTGACCTTGTTTTTGGCTGTCTCCTTATACGTGATGAGGAGAGGGAACAGAAAGCAAAGGAAGGATGCTGACATCTTGGACTTGTTTTCATGAGGTGGATGTAGGCCATGGGAGCCATGGGATGTAAACACAGGAACTGTCAACAGAAGCCGAAGATAGCGTGGAGGATGTTATGGTGTATTAGTGATGTCTCTTCTTGATCCACTAAAACAACTGTCTGACTTTCAGGACTGGAGTGTTCCAGGGCTTGAAAACTGAACTCCCCTGAAATGATACCCACTTCCAAGAACCCTGAGCTTGTACAAACACCTCAAAGCAGCAGGGTGGAGCACAAGAAATTTCATTTTCTTTCCATTCTCCAAGGTCTTTATGGGGGCATTAGAAGGAATACAAGAGAGAAGCAACTTTCCTTCTCTCTAACGTAGTCCAGGCAGCCTGTGCTTTAGTGGCAATCCCAGGTGTGCCATCAATTGTCCTCCACTCATTGTTCTTATGCCATGTTTCCACATAGGGGTGTCAGTCTGAAAATTGTTTTAGGAAGCAGCAGCAGCAGACTTTCAATTATGAGAAGGTTTTTCAGTGACTATGCCTGAAAAATAAGCATGGCTGAGTTTTTAATAGGGATGGTTTACAGATCTTTTTCAGTTTTCTGATTTTTTTTCAGTTACTTCTACCTTTGATGGGAATATCTTGTAACGGTGTTTTAATATCTTGGGGCAGTTAATTCCAAACTTTCTGATGATACAAAAGTATATTTCCTTTTTATGAATTTCAGAGTTATGGCCTGCTGGTGTCATTGCAACCTGCTTGTCTTGACTTATAGGACACACAAATACAAAAAAATGTTTTCAGTGAAAATGTTCCTTACCTTATGTTTAGTGATTAACAAACTGAACAAGAGATGTTTGCTCCTTGGTTCTTCCTGAGAATTTACAAACAACTTCTGTATGTCACAGTGTAACAAATAGTTTACTTTTTGTCCATTGTGCATTTTTCTGATGTGTCTTGAATGTTGTTTTATTAATCCCCTGCCTAGTTTGATATTAATAGATACAGAAGTCTCTCCAAATCATGTACATATTTGAGCTCCCTGCTTTTCTAGGCTTTGTTTTGAGGCAATAAGGAATCTTTCAGAGCCCACAGTTGATGGGAAATAATTGGAAGATACCAACATGCTTTTGCAACTCAGGTGCAGTCTTTGCCTGTGTAATTAATTGACTGTGATGACTTAGGAGAGTGCAGAGAAAGTCTTTGTCCTGCTGCAGTCTGTGCTACCTCTTGGGCAGTGTTTAAAGTAGGTCCATTGGCACATGCTTAAAGAATATGGGTATTAGTTTTAGTGTTCTTGGAAAACTCAGGCTACTTTTTGGCTATGAAAGGCTACATTTACTGCTGCAACTGGGTAGCATTCTTTTCTTTGTCCTTAGTAGCATTTGCTTTAAAACAGCTGTTCACTTTCTCCAAGAAGTGAGCAAGAGTGATCTTGAGTGCAATCTCCTGTTCACCTCCACCCAGGCATAGTATTTGGGGTGATATCTTGACCTCATTGACAAGGAAGATGTTTCCTCCCTCCTCACATTATTAATAGGTACCTCGAGATCCTTATGTGTGAGGTGCTGCAAAAGTGGTCAAGATTGGTGAAAATAATTCTGTAGAAAACAGCCTAAATGTTGAGTGCTAGTAAACCATGCCCCGTTGTACAGTGTTCCCTTTCCTTGCTTGTTTCCAGAGTGCTGTGGGTTCTGGTAGCTCTTCCTTGCTTCTTCCTGGCACACACACCTGTCTGTGGAGGAACATATGTAAACATGGTTTTGCTGAAGTTCAGAGAATATGATGGCACGTGACAGAACGGTGTGTTACTGACTTCAGAGGTTGAGTTTGTTCACAAATGAGGAACGTAGCTATAAACTGTGTAGTGACTTCAGGGCTGAGTCTTGCAAGTACTTGCACAAGTCAATAGTGTATGAGAAGAATGCCACTTAAATGAATCTGTTCTCAGGATCAGGACTCAGGCTGTTGATATTAATTTGAAACCATGAAGATTTGTGTAATTGAAGTGGCTTTCTAATTAAAAATAGGTAAGAAAATTTAAAGTTCATGCGCTTTAATTGCAGTATTATGTTGTCTTAGAAGTCCTCAGAAATCAGCATAGAGAACTTGTTTGCTTCTTGTAGCTGGAGGGGTTTTCATGTAGTACTAGAAGGCTTGATGAGTGTATGATAATGCTGACATTGTCCTTCTGGTGTTAATTGCTTTATTGAATTTTTCCTTTGCATTGAATACTGCCAAGAGGTGTTGGACACAGTCCTCTGAAGTCCATGCCCTCTGTAAATCACATCAGGCAGAGGCAGTTTCCAGGCAGTGCCCTCAATGCTCTTGGCACTGCAGCAGGGATTGTCCTCAGGTTCCTGCAGGCTGGCTCACCCCACATGGAAGGTGTGCTGACCCTGCACTGGGGTGTGAGGAGTTTGTCATGTGGATGGCAATGAAGTCCCTTTGTTCCCAAAGGCAGGTACGGGACAGCTCTTCCTGGTGAGCTGCTCTGTGTTGCACTTGGCGTCCACAAGGGAAAATGGTCTCGTGGTGCCTTTCCTCTGAGGTGGCATTGATTGAGTCTACTAAACCTGTAATGGAGGAGTGAGAAGGTAATTTTTCATGAGATTGCTTGGTGATACTTTAAACTTATTTTTGAATCTTCTGTAACTTGTCTTGTTTCTAGTCCATTGCCTTGCCTGTTGTTGTGTATTTGACTTGTGTATACTCCCATTTTCCTTTTTTCTTTCAGTGGTTGACAAATAAAATAATGTAAAAACTATATGTTGACATTTTTAAGGGACTGGTTTGGTTTCACACAATATGGAGCTCAGTTTGCCATTTGGCAGTCCAAGGTCAATTTCTCAAATGCCTGCAGAGGGGCACCCTCAGAGAGCTACACTTGGGAGCTCAAGAGGAATTTTAGCGTATGAGCAGTGTTTGGGTTTGGGGTTTTTTTCTGCTATATAAACCTCCCAAAATCTAATTCTCAGATTATTCTTGACAGCCAAAATGGCTGTTGGAAACATATATAACACCCAAGGCTTCTACCTTGAAATTTCTTCAGCGTTTCATGAAGTTTTATATGCATTTGTAAGTTATTCGAGAAAATGAAAAAAACCGAAGTTTGTTACCAAGCAATTCCAGAGCAGGAAAATGCTTGGGGACCCATCTTGTTTGGCTCGTTAGCTTTCTTATTAAGTAATAAATGAGGCTCCAGATGGCCAGAATTTTGCTAGAACTGAGATAATTTTCTTTCAGATGAAGAATTTATTTTAAAACTTCAGCTGAGAAGAAATCTGTGTGTTGTACTTTCTCACTGCTTACCATTTGCCGTGACGGGGTATTCACAGGAGCTGAGTAGCTAATTAAGTAAGTAGCTCAAAATTGCAGAATGTGTCAGCATGTACCGCGTATTTGACAGTTGCTGCCTGTAGAAGATAAAGCCAACAGTTGCAGCAGCAGTATAATGAAGATTTATGGCTTTAGGACACAGGCATATGTGGGAGAACAATTTGTAATAAGGGATCAGTTTCTTGTTATACAATTCATGCCTTTTTTAGATGGCTGTAGACTTACTCAGTACTTCAATTTGTTGTTTTCAAAGAAGCCTTGCAGTAGACAGTTTTTAAATGAAGTGAGACATATAAAACATGTCAGGCATGCTTGATAGGAAAAACTTTTTTTTAATGTCAGATCAATTTATAATCATGATCTAACTCAGGCTGTTTTTACTTTAAGCTTTTGTAGCATCTTCTGCGGAAGTTTACATGGCGTGTAGTAAATAATGCCTGCTGTGTGTTGTCTAAGAGCAGCAGCCATTTAAAAAAAGTGTCACAGCAATCCCAAAGTCCTTTTCCATCCTAGTGACTTGCTTAATTTTTGTATTTCTTTGGTGCAAGCTACTCCCCTCATGTGTCTCCTAGTCCAAAGGCAGCAGGCACATCACTGTTGTGCAGCTGGAGCCAGCATTTGAACATTGTAAAAGATTTTCCATTTTGATCTGCCACTTGTGGATTCTTTTCCTGAAATTAATAAATGTGCCAGTACCTGCAATACATTTGATTTAAAAGTTCATTTTCAGGAGAAAGCTTCAGTTCTACCCATTTTCAAGGTCACATGTTGACTGCTTTGCTATGTGGAAGCTTTCAGAGGAGTTTCATTAACGTGCTTGTGGTTGTAGAAGCTGGCAGTCCTGGCAGACTCGGGCTTGTGGATGTGCATGGCTGTCCCCGAGCACCTCCCTTGCCTGATCCAGTTGGGTCTTCACCCTTTGGTTAATAGATCTCTTTGTAGACATGGAATGCTTGATATCAGGTCCTTGGGGTGGTGGAGGTCCAACACTCGAGGCATGGTCAGGTTTGCCCTGAGGTGAAGGAACCTGGCTCTGTGTGTGCCAGGTGTGAGCCACGGCTGTGTGGTAGTTTCTGTCCATTGTTGCACTAAAGGTTAAGTTCTCCCCACCCAGGGAAACAATTCTTCCTTCTTGGTTTGCAGATCTGGGTGTCCCTTCAGTGAATGGGTGTCTGTGGTCAGTGTGATGCAGCACTTGGAAACTGCCTGTGTAAAACTGCTGGGCCCTGCATGTTATAATGAACAGGGCTGCCACTTACAAACTGTTTCACAAATAGCCATTTGTGATGGGTGAAGAGACTGTAGTTAGGCTTTGTTCTGGTCTTTCAAATGCATTTTGTCTTGCTGTTAGTGCTCAAATGCATAATGAATCTCAGCTTTGGGGTTCTTGGTAAACAGTTGGGTAAAACATGCAAGAAGGTACCTCGAATGCAAGGTATCTCTGTGGCTGCAATTTCATTCAGGTCAGAATGGCTGGAGTCAGTTCTGCTGATAGCATAGTACCACCACCACTCATTGCATAATGACTGGGTTTTAATTGGCTCCTGTGTGGTTTAGCTCTGCATTCTTAATGACAAAATGATTTGACTTCCCAACGTGGAAATTTAAAGGTGTCTGAATAGACGTGTTTGACCTCATAGCATTATTTTTTCTATTTCTTTAAAAGATAACAGACTGTGAGCTTGTGTGTTTTCTGACAGTTCTTCATGTTCTCTCCATGGCTGCCATACAGGTTTGTGCTGTGGGGTCATTTGAAGAAAAGGTTCTCTTAAGGAAGAAAAAGGAAACTAAAACAAGCCACTCAATATTTGTGATGCTGTTTGAATTATATTTGATCTGGAGCCAGCTATTCTGGGGGCATTTTGTTAGTTCATAGAGAGGATATGGCTTTATGCAGTCTTGTTTGCATGTGAACAATATGAATATTTAAAATGTTAGGTTGGTTCTTTTCTGGAATAAATGAGCTCGTTTGTGAGAGGCCTTTTAGGTAACCAAGGGGGGATGAGTGGAACAAATGGAAATTTTCCCCAAGGGATAGTTTCCCATTTTGTTTTGGCATGACGTACCACAGAAGTGCAAGCTCAGGACACTGGTAAAAATGAAGCTCATTAACTTTTAAAGTGATGATATAAACTATCTTAAGTATGGCCAAGTAGCAAAGTAACTGGATCCCTACTGGTTAATGTGATAGTTTTGAAATGAAAAAGCTGGAGCCCAGTATGGTGTGTAGAACATTAAAATAACATCCCCTGTTGGTAATCAAGAGCTGGTGACTTGTAAAGAGCAGGTTATAATTAATCTGCTCTTACTGAGCAGATGATGCCTTTGCAGTTCACAGTCACTTTATTTTATGGAAAACCAGGGTTTGTAGAGAAATATGATTAGAGAATCACAGGAATACAGTAAAAAAATACCACAAAATGTGCTAAAGTGGACATAATTTATTCTATCAAAGCTGTTTCTAGAATTTGAAATATGTGTGAGAATGGATGTGCACATGCAGCCTGGTTGGTGTCACCAAGGAGGATTTTCCCGTTGAGTGTCCTGCTGTCATGTGCTTAGGCACAGGAATAATTGAGATAATGGAACATTTTTGTCTTGATTAATCCCATTAAACATTTAAAAAATTAAATTCTGTTTGTGTGAAAGGCAGAACTACCTCACCTGGCTCAGAACCTGCAGTTCCCTGTTCCTTGTTGAAGCAGGGATTGATGCTGTTGGAGAGACTGTCTAAAAGGGGATGGAGATACCAGGTGGGAAAGAACTGTTTGAACTGGCCATGAGTAACTGCTGGGGCAGGGGAGTTGAGGTCTCATATTTGAGGAACTGGTTGTAACATGGGAGCCTGCTGCACTCCACAGGGAGATCTGGCAAACACTTGTCCTGGGAAGAACCTCAGGTTTTGCTGGAGTCTCAGTCCCACACTTCCCAATTAGCACAGTGAAAGTACATGTCCAAAGGCTTTCAGTTATTTTTATTTCAGTCTGTATCTGTCTCCTCTTTCCTCAGGCAGAGCTATGAGGCAGTGGCCTTGATTTCCATTTGGATTAGAAATGTTAATGCTGCCCTTCCTTACAGCAGGAAAGGGCAGAAAATACCTGTGTGTGTGTGTGTGCTTGCGGGACACGTGTGTTTTGAGAGGAAAGCAACCTTCTGTCAAAATCCAGCCAGAAGAGGAGTTCTTAAGATGAAAAGATCTCCATGCAAGAGGCAAAGCCTGGCTCCATTTTCTGTCTCATTTTCATCTGTTTTGTGGGAAGGTTGGGGAGTTATGTGCTGTCACACAGGAGACTTTCCATGATGGTTTGGTACCCTTTTAACAAGCAAATTTACTGTATCATCAAACCCTTCCTTCCTGCTGAGCTGACAGGCCTGGTGTTGGTTCCTTGTTCCTGAGGGATTTGCCGTGAACCAAAACAAGGGTCCCCTCTGGGCTGGGCTGCACACTGTAAACTCACTCCCAGGGATGTTCCTTATGGATCTCCCAAGTGGTACCACGGCACTGCTGAAAACAGACCCAAATCCATCTTGTGTGATATAGGTAACCTTGTATTATCTGGGAGTGTTTTGGTGTGGAGTCTGTGCCATTAAATAGTTTCCCTCCTATGCTCAATGACTCTGAAATTTGCTTATTCTGTAATTAAAAATATCTTGGCTAGGAAGTCCTGAGCCTCCAAGCACTGTTTCAGCTTCTCCCTGCCTGAGGCAGGACTGTGAATAAATAATCTTTAGAGCTACGGCAAGTACTGACTTTTTACAGAAAGGACAAATGGGAAAGAGCAAAGCAGGAATATTTGTATGCCAGACTGACTTGGTTCAAGTCCAACAGCCAGTGTCAGGATTTGTCCCTGTGGCTCATGTTTGCTGCTGCATTTTCCATGTGTGGCTGTGCCATACATCATCTCGGCACCCACAAGAGCAACTCAGGTGCTGCTGGGATGGTTTTCAGCAGTGGAACCAGAACGGCTGCAAAAGCACCATTTCTTTCTTCCAGTTTGAAGTAAGAATTAAAATAGTGGCTCCTGATTCCACTGTGCTGGGGACAGGGTAAGGAAGGTGTCAGACTTGCTGATGTCTAATGCTGCCCCTTTCCAGCTGGGGCAGCACTTCCCCACCTTCACCCACCCACATTTTTCTGGCTGCAAGGTAAAGGCAAGGAGAGGTGATTTCTGTTTGTGCAGAGAGCAGCAGAACTCAAGCAGCTGCATTTTGGACCTGTTGGCAGAGCTGCTCTAGTGGCTTTGTGGGGACATAAAGCCCTGGGTTACCAAGGATGGGGATGACAGGCACTGTGCTGTCAGTGGGGTTTCCTCTGCAGGTTGTGTTCACGTGTCCAATGCTGAAAAATGAAGGGGAGAGGCAGCTGTGTCTGTCATACACTTTATTGTCATGTGGAGCTTGGCTGATAAATAGGACTAAATGAAAGCAACACCTGTGAAAAGGAAAACTCAACCATGACTCAGAAGTGCAAAATTGCCTTCCACGTGTCCAGACACCATGAGGTTCTGGTTTGCTGGAGACAGCACATGAACGTACCAGCAGGGCAAAGGCTTCAGCTTAGTGATATCCTAAATGCAAACGAGACACCTGGTACAGAATATGGCTTTGTTGCTGGGTAGCCACCTATGACCCTGAGAAACAGCTTCTGTTAAGAACAGGTCACTGGCGAGTCTTTCCCTAGTTCCCATTTACGAGTCGTGGTGCTGTCTCCACTCAAACCACTGAGCAAGGGCTGCTGAACAGTAAGTGCTAAGAAAGTAGAATGAACAAAAGAACCCGGTAAAAGCCAAGAAGAACAAATCCTTGCCCACCTCCACTGCATTTGGCCATGGCTCATCTCTCAACAGCACCAGTAGAAGCAGGCAGTTGCTGTGGTGGAGGAGTGGTTTGTGATGGGAAGACTTAAGACTTGCAAGGGATCAGAAAAACAAACAAGTGCATCCCAGGTATGAAATTACAGTAACACGTTGCCTAAGGCTGAGAAAGGTCTTAATTGCATCGTCCTGTCGGACACACAGCTGGCAGCAGCTGAAGTAGCTGTGGCTTTGCACATTCCACCCTATTTCCTGCTCACCTGTTTTTGCAGCTCTGTGAAGGAACTAGCTTGACTCCAGAGAACAAAGTGCACGAGATGCTGCGTACTTGGTTTTGTAGTAGGCTGAAAAGTGTCTGGCAAAATGTTCCCAAAGAAAAATCAGTTATCTCATAGTGGAGGAGGGATGAAAGCACTAGGGAGTGAGCAGAGTGTGGGGTTAATTTGGTGCCTGGTACCAAGGTCTGTAATTTACTTGCCCAGAAGAGTATCTGGAAAGGAGTCCACCTACCAAGCAGGTGACCCAGCAAGGTTAGGACAGCAGCTGGGGGGTGCTGCTGCCAGCAAGCACAACCACCCCACATGCTCGGGCATCTTGGTACCTCAGTTGTTTCCCAAGTGATGTGGAGCCCTCCCTCCCTCCCCCAGCACTGTCTGTGCAGGGAACCAGCAGGTGCTGACTGGTGCTGCCCACAGCAGCCAGTGTGTCCTGGTGTGTTTGCAATTCCAGGCAGCAGTGGCACAGGAGTGATTCTGCAGCTGCAGCCCCCTTCCCAGGCTGCCTGAGACAGGGGCAGTGGCAGCCTTTACCTGCTGGCCTGGCACCACAGGTGCTGCTGGGCTGGAGAGCCTCAAACGTGCCTCTGTGCTGAGGCAGCTGTGCCAGGCAAGCTGGGGAGCCAAATGGCATCAGTGGCACGGCCCTGCCACAGCGCTGGGGGTTTCCTGCAGCTGTGGGGCAAAGCAGCCCCAGGGCTCAGGAATCCTGCCAGCTCCTGCAGCCACCTCAGCAGGTGCCAGATGAGGGACTGAACATGGAACCAGGTGTCAGGCAGGACTGGCTTTCCAACTAGGAAGATCAGCATTGAGGGGAGAGCTTCACCTGTGCTACCCTCTGTGTTTCTGCTTGGGGCTGTACAGGTGTCATGGATGGAGAAAGAAAATAGCTGTGCCAAATCCTGTTCAAAAAGTTTCCTTTGTTTTTTTGGTGGTTTTTTTTTCATTTTTTTTCTCCATGTTAGTGTAGAGGAGATGCCTTGGGATCCTCTGCAGGGGCAGTGTGTCTGTGAGCATCTTGTTTAGTTTCATGAGAAGTTTGTTTAACTGGCTGAGAGCCATGTGACAACAGCACTGTTTGCTTGTCATTTGCTGATACATAGCTGGGAGCAGCAGGTTATCTTAGGGGGCCACATCCCAAGGCCTTGGAATACTTTTATAATTCACCAGTAAAAACCATCAGTATCTTCAAACTGTCTCATTTCCTACACCATCAAATTCCAGCTAGGGCTGTCTTTTCATTTACCTTCTTGCCTTCAAAGTGCAAAGCCAGGGAGCAAACCAGAAGTGATTAGGCAGCTGTTCAGGCACTAGGAACATGGAGAGCAATTTGATAAAGCAAAAAGCCCAACTCTTTACATACACCCCACACAGAGGCTCGGTCAACAAGCAGCACTGAGTACAATGGATTTCCACCAACTTGCCTGGAGAACTCTTCATTTCAGTGCACAATTTGGGCTCTGGGGCAGATGTTACTCAAAAGGAAAACCCAACTTTATTCCCCGTTTCTCAGCATATTTGCTGCAGCAATGCCATTCCTTCATGTGCCAGAAGAGCTCAAGGTCAGCAGGGTACAACTGCATCTTCTCTCTGCAGGCTGCAGCCAGCACTTCCTGTGTGCTGGGTCTGGATCAGGAGCCAGCTGGGCTCCTCCTGCCAGCCCCCCTTGGTGCAGAGCTCCCAGGGGCCTGGCCTGGAGCAGCAGGTGGAAAGCAGCAAGACAGGGGCAGGAGCTTGCACGTGGGTGTGTTTTTGTCAGTCCCCGGGGCTGTGCCTGGCAAGTGCTGCTGGCTGGGCCTCCTGTGAGGGAATGGGATAAGCTCTTCCTGAGATCTCCCTTGCTGTGCTCCAGTTCAGTTTTGACATTTCCCAGAGCACGATCCCTGCTGTCAGAGATACCCCTGGTGTTCCTCAGGCTTCTCCCCATCCAGTGGTTGAGTTCATAGCTTGTTCTTCCGTCTCATGGTTAAAAAAATATATATTTTATTTTTCATCCTCATCTCCCTCGCTCATGCTGCTGAGGGAGGCAGAGGCAGCTTTTGGAGAAGAGGGAGGGGAGGTCTTATTGATGACCCAGGGTGGAGATGGAGAACGGGATGGAGAGCGGCCTCGTGTAGGACTGCTGTTTGGGCTCTGCCGGGGAGAAAAAGCCTGGAGCATTCGGCCGCTGCGTTCCTGGAACATCTGCTTCTGCAAAAGCAAAGTGAAAAGATGTTCTCTGAGTAGTGCACAGAGGGGAAGGCTGTGGGCAGGCACGAGCTGCACTGTGCCTCTCACTGGGGAGTGAGCAGGGAGCCAGAGCCCTGGAGCATGGCTGGTTTGCCTCTGCTGTGCTCATGACAACCTGGTCCTTGCATGCGAGTTCCCAGTGTGAGAACACCGTGTGAACTGGCCTGAGCCACACACGGGGACTCCCTTTGTGGTTTTCTATGTGTTGGCCACACTCTTGCCTCCAAAGGTGGGTTTTCTGCCTGAACACCCAACGTTCCTAGTTCCCACAGCCTTTTCCTTCTAGAATGTTGGGAAGGACCACCCCTCTCCTCCTGAGCTTCCTGGCTTTCCCAGCCTTTATTCCTCTGTCCCTTCTCACAGGAGACAGCCTGGTGCCTGCCAAATACTGGCAGCCACTTCCCCAGCTCCCTGGAGCAGGCAAGACCCAAACCCATAAACTGAGTGGGAATGTCAGAATTCAGGTGTCTGTTGAACAGAGAAAACACTTGCAGGCTCTATGTTCTGCTTGGAGCTTTATTGTCACTTTTGCTTTGTAAAGCTGAGTGGAGGCCTGCCAGAGCTGGTGTGGTGGAAGATGCACCGCTGCAGTCAAGCAGTTTGCTACACTAAGGCAAGAGCCTCTACTCATTAGCAGCAATGTGGCCTTGCGACACGCTGGGCTATGGAAGACGTGGTGTGTGCTGTGCAGCTGCTGCAGGCTTCACATGGAAATGGCCAAATCCGAGTACCCTGCTGCTCCTCCTGGGCATGGGGAGCAAGAAGTCTCAACCTTGGCTGCAGGTCTGGCAGTTGAGTCACAGGCGATGCTCGGCTGAAAGGAAGATCCAGCCCCCCAAAAGTTAAGTTACCACTCAGGTCTGAGAGGAAAATACTTGTGCAGAATGTATGGGTTTGCCTGTCTGGGTGTCTGCAAACTCGATCTCAGCTAAGTTTTTGTCTTATTCCTATTCCCCTGCCCTCTGCAGTGACTCTGCTCTCTGCTGACACAGTATCTGGCTGCCCATCTTGCTCTTTCTCCTCCTCTTTGAAACTCAGTATTCCCTGCCAGCAGAGAGGCAGATGTTGGTTTCCCCCTCAGGTTTCTGGGTGTTTGCTAAATCCCAGGGCTTAAAAATCAAGCACAAATACTGAATTTAGCTGCTCCTCTGTGAGCTCCCTCTCCTAATTTACATCTTCATCACATTTGCCTTTATTGACTTAGTTCTAGAGCCTGGATGTTGCTGCAGTGCAGAATGGCAGAACAGTTCCTGCCTGGAGCTACACTTACCAAGGCTCTCATGCATAAAACCCCATGTGTGTAACCTACCCCTGCACTGCTGCTAGGGCCAAATTAGTCAAGACTGAAATCTCAATAGGTAGCAGATGGTAGTTGCTCCTGATAAATGGTGCTAGGAAGCATTTGGATGGGGGATGATTTCTGCAGCTGAGAGCTGCAAGGATGTCACCAGGGCTGGAAAAGCCCCAGAGCCTGTTGGCAATTCACTGGTCCAGAATTTCTCTTTACATCACAGAAATGTGAGGTTCTGTTTGCTTGTTTCACCCTCTCACTGAAGATAATCCCCAACAAAAAAAAGCCCCATGTTTGATATGAAATACCTTTTTCCTGGCTAATCAAATACTTTGACTTCCTTCTGTCACTTCAAACAACTCAGTGGCACAGTGGTGCTTTGTGGTGGTGTGGTGGCAGTGCTGGAGCACATCCAAAGCCCCAGCCTGGCCTGGCCTGCACCATCCCATGTGGCAGCAAGTACTTGACTGTGCCATAGTCACAGAGGCCAGGGGTGGAAAGGGGAATCCCACCTTCCTGCAGGTCCCTCAGCCAGGCTGTAGGACACCTGCTTCCCAGGCCTTCAGTGAAAGAGTTTGTTGCTGGAACAAACTGATACACTCACACCTTCAGCAGGGCAAGTGCCCGGCCCTTCTGTGTTGCCTTCTGCCTTTGTGCTGGAACCACCAGGCTGCTGGCTGAAACCACAGCTCTGCAGGAGGAGGAGTCATTCACCTGCCTCACAACACCTCTTTCCCTCCAGCTGTGCCCTAGCAGGGTCAGTAAGCCATCCCCTTTGCAGGCAAGGAGCTCTTTGGGCCATTGGGTGCTGAAGAAGTAGAACAAGTGTTAATGGCTTCTTTGGATTGTTGGAGGGTTAGACAAGGCTGGATGCAATGCGGTTCTTTAACAGAGGTAGGGAAATAATTTCAAAGCCTTGATTCAAGCAAGTTCAGGTACACCCAACCAGTTTAGGGTTTGTTTTTGGCAAACTCGCTACTGGGAAAAAACATTTTGCCTGTTTCTGAATTTTACTGCCTGCATGTTGATACCCCTTTGCTTTGCAAAGCAAGTGCCAGCTGGGTGTTAGAGCAGGCTTCTGCTTTTGAGCTGCTGATTGTTCCAAGGCCATTTTAGGTCCAGGCTTCAGACAGGGTGTGGCCTAAACACCATCCCCAGGTTTCAGTTGCAACCTCTTATCTGAGCCCCTACTCATGTCTGAGATGATTCAGCTGTTTGGAGACAACCTTCCCTGTGTGCTGAGCAGGGGGAAGGAAGCCAGGCCCTTGAAGGGACACCTCATCTGACACCTTTCTGAGAGAGACTGGCACAGAAACCCTGCCCTGTGAGCTGTGCTTTCCCTCCACGGACCTCAGTGGTAGATGCCTGCTTGTACATGTCTGAGAGGAGCTGGAATGGACACCTGCACCCTGAAGTGGTGTCTGTGCCATTAGGCCCTGCATGCCAGTCTGTGTGGTGGTCCTGTCTCACATCACAGAGAAGTTTCATGCCACACTAATCATTGTTTCTGACCTCTCCGTGGCTCTCTTGCAGAAAACACAGGCGCAGGGGATTGCACAGGTGGGCAAAATTGCCAGTGAATTACAGACATCTAGACATTTGAAAACTGACATCTTGACCTCTTTCACAAACAGGCATTTTTTTGTGGGTTACGTGGCCCTTACTTTTAGAAAATTGATGCTAGCATAAAGTATATTATAATAATTATTTGTGAAATAATAATAGCATATTAATGGCATGCAAATTACTGATCTAGGAATCCAGCATGCCCATAACGATTCCTGTACTTTTAATGTCAACATTAAAAGCAACTTCTAACTAACAGTGATAAGGCAAATTAACATTAATAACAGTTTTGACACTAATAGTAAGTTATCATTATTTTAAAAGTCTTTCCTGTTGCCAAGGCTCAAACTGATTTTAAAAAAACTACACCACCTCTCAGCTTACTGTCACTGATGCTTTTCCTGTAACCCTGTGAAGAGATTTCATTCCTCTTGTTCTTAGCAAAGGTTCCTGTGATTGCACCAGATTTCCTATTTCTGTGGTCAAGCACTTACTCTAGCAAGCAAGAGTTTCTAGATTTTAGAAGACCTTTGCATAGTACCTTTTCCTTAATGGAATTTGGTAAAATGCTTTATCAGCAAAGGTTTTTAAAAATGCCATTAGTGTGCAGTGTTGAATGGGTAAAGCCAGGAAATAGGATCAATGCTTTTGAATTCTTTTCCTCTCTCTGCACTAGACTCATCTCATCTCCTGTGGATTTCATGTGCTCTGTTATCATCAGCTTCAGTTATTCAGCATGCATGGCCAAAGGACCAGCCCACATGGAGAACAGGCTCTATGGGCAACAACTCAGAGAGGAAGCTTCATGTGGACATGGACAATGCATGTAAACCTGGGCACTGCATCAGAGGAGTTACCTTCTTGCCCTCCCCCAGGAACATGACTGTCAATGAACAAAATGTTAAATAAGCTCATTGTTCATGTGGGCTGGGGCCTGTGTTGTTCAGTGATCACTGCCTTTGCATGGGCAGAAGTAGCTGTAAGATGACACAGTCTCTGTTCTGAAGCCTTCACAGCCTAATTTTAGTTTTTTCTCAACTGAGTGGTGATTGACATGGCAAGTCAGTGCAAGGATGAGAATTCCAGTAGGAGGCAGGCACTGCATGACTTGGTAGAACTGAGTTGTGACACAGCACTGATGTGAGCTACTTAATTCACAAAAGCTCTCTGTGACACTTCCTACATGTTCATTTACAAACTGAGTTCCTTCCAACAGAAGGTGCCTTTTTCACTCAGAGTTTGCAACCAGAGCAGCGTGTCTGAGATGGTGCCTGCACTGGAGGGTCTGGGCTTTCATCCTAACACAGATAAATTCTACGTTCAATTTAAGCTTTGTTACTGGTTTCAATGCAGCAAAGCTAGGTCATACAAGCAAACAAAGCTTCTTGAGGTTTGGCAAGTTATCAGAACTGACAGATGGGGGCCAGGACTCTTTTGAGGCTCTGAAGTGTCACCAACTCACCACTCAATGCATGAGTTTGGTTTGAGCAGGTTTCTTTCCAGAACGATGCTGTTGCAGATTCTGAACTGCCTTTCCAAGGCACTTGGGAACCTCTAGTAAATGGCTCTGTGAAGCCAGCACATACCAAGGAGTGCAAGTGCTTCAGTCCCACCTGAGCCTTCCCTGCTGTCAGTTACATAAGCCTGAACTTGACATATAAAATAATTTCTTGGAACTTTATATCAAAAGTTTTTGAAGTTAGAAAATTATGATCTTCTACTGCTGAATACAGACCATGAAGAGAACTACTGAAAACCTTTTCTTTGGTCCTGCTTTTCCTCACTGCCTCCAGTGTATATTCCTGATGTCAGAGTGGTTGCATTTAATGCTAACAGGGCCAATAACTGAACTGGCCTGTTTGCTCATGTGTGCTGTGATACAGCTCTGATGAATGCAGTATTATGTTCAGCATCAAACCTTCACAAAATACAGATATTATCCCAAACAAGCAACAGCCAGAAGCAGCAAATCCTTCTATTGCAGTATTGGTATGCATTAATGGCTTCAGCAGCCAGGTTTGCCATTATCCTGCTGTGCTGGCTTTTGAGACAACGACTGCAGCAAAAGTATCTGCTCTTGACCTGTGTTAGAGAGGAGAAATAAAAACACTCAGACTTCCTGAGATGGCAGAATACCTACCCAAGCTCCATCAGGTCCAAACAGCTCTAAAAAGTTGCCAATAAATTCCCTGGACTTTTCTTCCCATTTCTGAATGAGGTCATGGCTCTTCTCTTCCACCTTGTAAACAAATTCTTTCGACTTTTCCTCCACATTCTTGACTTTTTCTTTCATTTTGTCCACTTGGTTTTGAAAGCGATATTTCTTCTCCTGTTTTAGAAGTGTGGTCAAAGATTAATAAAAAAACTTGGAAATAATTAGCCACACACAGTTGAGAAGAAGTAAAAAAAAATTGCATTAATGCATCCTAATACATATGGCCTTGGTTAGCTATTCCCACGTTATTTTTATAAATGCAAGTTTAGCATTTGTGGAATGAAGTGCAGAAGGTACATATTGAAAAGATTTCTTGTGTCATTACTGTGTTTAACCCACTACATGAATCTTCCTGTATTTTCAAACTGAATGCACTTTGAAATTGATATAAATCTTGTGAAGCATAGGAATGAGAAATTAACAGTTCTAACTTAACAGTAGGCAAAAGGCAGATCTCCCTATGTTTCCTAGCAAATGCTGCTGACTTGCCAGCCTGGATGTTAGCTTGGACCAAAATGCTTCTCTGGGTGGATTTCTGCAGAGTAGAAGGAAAACTCTCATCAATTCTGAGCCCGGCTAATACAGGAGCTTTTGGCTGCAACACAGATGTGTGTAGGCCAGTGGCTTATGGCCAGCAAACTTCACAGAAAAGAGAGCAACTCCTAATTGCTAAGTCTCACAGAAAAAGAGAGAGAGAGAAAAGATAATAACAGGGAACTCCTGGCAAAAGCTTCTGAAATACTTCAGGATTAAAGAGATTTTGTCTTGAAATGCTAGCATGCTCCACAAATTTTTGGTAGAAGCAAGTAAGCAAGGCTGTGCTTTTGAAGGTGTGGTGGTCTGTGTACAAGCACAGATCACTGTTGGCTATTAAGCTTCTGTTAATTCCATTTAATGGCCACTTGAATTTACTTTTAAAACAAGCAGTGTAAGTGGGGTTAATTCTAGCTCACAAATCACTAAAAGAACTGTCTTTGCAAGCCACAAGCACAAACAAAATCTCCAAGGTCCAAAGAAACCCAACTCCCTCTGTACCAATAAAGGGTGATCAGCACTGTAATGAGGAAACCAATGATTTTCTGCAAACAAGACCAGTGCTCTTGTAAAATCCTGGGGATTTAATTTTGAGACAAACAGTCTCTGGTGCAAATCAGTATTTCTGCATTTAAATTACTGTAAGCTAAACAATCAGATGTCAGGAGGTTCTTCAGGAGACATCAGTGTCTGAGATGTGGACAACCATAACTTCTACAACAAGTATCTTAACCTCACAGCTGCCAAAGGATAAATTTGAGAATCTCCAGGCCATCCAGCATGCCTTATTTTAATGGATATTTGCAATAGTGATTCTTCTGTGTGGAGTACTTCAAGCAGGATTTTTTTAAAGGTGTAGAAGACTTTAAAAGAAAGCACAGTGAAATAAATATTTATGCCCTGTGATCTGGGGTTTATCTGCCAGACTTCAAAATAAGAAAGAGATAAACTCTAATGAAATGACACAATTCAGTCCTTCACAAGGGGGTTTCCAAGCTCCAGGGAGGGAGGTGAGAAGTCCTGCTGTGAGCAATGTCAGGCACAACAGAGATTTCAGTTTTGTGGGTTATCTTGAGGTTTTAAGTCAAGACTTGAAACAGAAAATCATGGAAGGTAAAGTCTAATTTCCATAAAGTGTTTATTTCTCATTGGAGGGGCAGGTCTATATGTGGAAGATGAATAATCTGAGCTATGCTTTCACATGGCTCTCTCGCCATTGTGGCTTCTGAGCTCTCCAGCAGCATCTCTTATGTATCAGCTTCCGAGCAGACTTCCTTGTCTTTTGAAAACCATTTTAGCTTTCCCTAGTAATCTCACTGCTCTGTGATTGGCTTTGTTAGGGTGTTGTGTTTTTTTTTATTTTTTTTTGTTTTGTTGTTTTTTTAACCCTATCACATTGGATCTCAAAATCCATGCTCTCTGGGCTGCCTTCTTGGAATAGGAATATAGAAAGAAATCGTGTGTTGGGTGAATGGTTGAGCAGCCTCTGGTGGGAGGGTGGGCTCCTTCCTAGTGTGTCATTGTCACCTACAGCTCCAGGAGGAAGGGTGACATCAACTTTGTTAAAAGCGTAAGATAGAAATGAAGCTGCTAATTAATAGGAGCAATTAAAACTACCCTCATCTTACCAGGTTCTTTTAAATTAAGCTCTTTCCAGCTATTTTAAAAGCAGCAGGAGGAAGATATCATTTCTTAACCTTTACTTTACATTCAGGATGCCAGGGGAGAGCGTTTGAGGAGCAGGTGGGGCTGAGTGTACTCACATTGATGAAGCTGACGTTCAGCTCCTTGGCGGTGTACCCTCGCTGCAGGTTGCGCCGCGCGTAGACGTCGTAGTCCCGCACGATCCGCGTGATGATGTCCGAGGTGGAGATACCTTCGGTTCTCTGCGTAGGTACAAACATTCCTGAGCAAAGTGGGAAAAGAAAGCCTGCTTGATAAAGCTTGGCAGGATCAGGCTCTGCGGCAGAGAGCTGCGGATGAACGCAAAAATGCCTGACAAAGGTAAGAGGTTTGCAATTCTGCCTTATTCCTAGTTCTCTCCTGTCGTTTCTGCGTGAGTTTGGGAAGGCAAGGTTGCTATACTACTCGTTTTTTCTCAAGTCTTTAGAAATACTAAAAATTGCCCTCTGTACAGTGTCAGCTGCAATGTGGAAGGTATTAGACTGGCAGGGGCTCCTGAGCCAGGAAGGCCAAGCTTCACAGCTGTGGCCAATTCACTGAGCAGTTCTTTCCTTAAGTACAGCACTTATTTAATGTTATACAGAGGAGCAGGGAGGTAGCTGCTCTCCTTTATTTCCACTCCTGTGCTGCAGCATCTGACAGTCTGTTCTGCTGAATAGAACAGACCAGCCTGTGGCCTTGACAAAAGCCAGCAAAAAGATGCATTACAGTAACGGGAAAACACCCTGGAGGTGCCAGTGGTTTATAACAGGAAGATGAAGTGTAATGGTAGTGGTTTCATGTCCATCCAGCCATGCCAGTGGCTGCAGAACCATCCCTAACCATCCCTCCCTGCTCTGACACATCAGTCCCCAAGAAAGCCAGCCATTTATCAATACTGCTTGTATTTTCCTCAACACAATTGAGATATATATGTGGCTTTTCAACTACTCCTCACAAGGCAGGAGCACCTGAACTGTTAATGCAATTCACACATGCAATAGTAGCAGAGTGCAAGCACACCTTGGTTTAGTAGTTATTTAGGGCTACAAAAAAAAATTACTTCTCTCACTTATATGTAATTGCAACGTGAAGCTGCTGATGAAAGAGAGAGAGAAGACTGGAGATGTTTTGGGAAAAGAAAGTAGTGCTTTGTCTGAAAACGGTGTTATAGCTCCTGGCAAATTAATCTTCACACATTCTCTTGCAGTAAGCAGGCATTGGTACCTAATTTTACAGGGTTGGAAAAAGACTCAGAGAAGGAATCAAGAAGCATACCAGCCTCTTGTGACTAAATGCTATGTGATATTTTTTTCTTTCTGATCTCTAATTAATACTCTGCTAAAAAAATAGATAACTTTAATCATGAGCAGACATGTTTCCCTGATCGTTGCTTTTCAGGCTCGCAGCAGTCACTCCGGAAACTATTTTTGGAAGCAGTGAAACCCACTTTGAGCCAGAAACCTTTATAGATAGAAGTTACAAAAATACATGGACAAAATCCAAACCCCACCTTTGTTAAGCTGGAAGTGGAACTGCAGGTGGATGTGACCCTTAGTCACTGACTTTCCTTTCATCTGCTTCATGTGTTGGACTGACCCATGTTTTCCAAGCTAATTGTTCACAGATGTGCACAGTTTTAGTCAGTGCACTGTTACCCAGCTCACCACTGCCCATACACTCACCCATCCACTGAAGGCAGCGGGGAATTGGGAACCCATGAGAACCTACCCAAGGAGCTCCCTGGTTCCCATCCCCTTTTCTGCTCTCCAACAACCTGATGTGGGAAAATGGGAGTACTGGAACTATGGAAAAATGTGCAAATGCATCAACAGCACTGGTCTATTTAAAACAAAACCCCTAGGAGAAAGGGGAAATTCATTATTGTAATAATGCTAGTCTGGAGCACTGGGGACTATTACAGCACTAGATTTCAAAACTCACCACAAGTAAGTTAACATTCTTCCCAGTTTATATGTAGAAAATTCAGCCATACAAGACTAAAGACAATTCTCTGGTATCTCGTGGTGACAGACACAACAGACCACAAGTCCATGAAGCTGCAAGTCTGTACTCTCTTCTGCAAAGTCTGAGTTTCTCATCACATTGTGTGTGCACTGTGCCTGTGCTCAATGACAGCAGAGAAGCATGTGCCAGGTTTGGGCACTCTCACACCAAGTCTGGTCATGATCCAGTGACAACAAAGAGCTCCTGTTGTGTTGTCCTGTGTACTCAGCACCTTACAGAAGAAAAGCAGAATAGCTGCCTGTCCAGCACGTGTGCAGTATGTCCCTTGATGACATACAGTAGGCCCTTTGTTCACTGCCTACCAAAGGAAGCTGCCTTTGACTCTGAAACTATAGAACAGTTGTTCCCAAAGGAGGGTTGTGGGTCTGATACCAGAGAGAGGTTCACAAGTGGAAAAAGATCAAGAACTGCTGCTATAAAAAGCTCATTCCTTCAGCTCAGGTCAATACCTGGTCTATAGCTGTCATTGTATATTTTGAGAAGGTCACTTTGCATGGCATATTACCATCAGGCAAATTGCTCTGGAATTTTTTCAAGCCTCCAATATACATCTTTGTGCAGAACAGAGAGGCTGGATTTGCCGGGATTCAAGGCAGCATCTCCAGGGAGCAGCAGCAGAAGGATGTGATTTGTTCCTCCTCCTTGTACTGTTCACTGTGTTAGGATAGCTACTACTGGCAAACAGTGGCTTAATGTTATCTCCTCAAATTTAATTCATCTTCCTTCAACTGAAGAGACATAAACTCCTAATGAGTTCAGCATCTTCCTGTTCAATGTAATATGGTAGTCAACCAAACTGCTAAACAGTCATGGCAAATTAATCACTCTGATACTGATTTAAACCCTCTGCCAGTGTAATGAAAAGAACCCTCAGTGCAAGTGGATCCTAATGGCTCCTGAAGGTTGCCTGTGCTTGCCCATCTTCGGGACTGGGATATGTCAAGGAGGTGTCAGTTTGTGTATTTTGTATGGTTACCAAAAACTGACTAAAGTTGGCTGGGCTGCTGTGGGAACTGAACTCATTTTCATCCATTCGAAAGTCTTAGTAAAGCACTATAAAATTGTGTTAAAAACACAGATGGGATTTTGTGCTAGATCTGAATGGTTTCCTTGGGGTTATGGCAGGAATTCAGCCAAGGAAGACCTCTGAGGTTTTCCTTCTGCTCAAGTCAGCAGTACTTACCATTAGGGTGTAATACAATGTGATATTATCTCTAGTGCTTCTCTCCCAGCAGTTGTGGTTAAAAGGCAGTAAAAGAATTTGAGCTGAGGCTGAAAAGGAAGGTGCTAAAAATGCAAAGTTGCCCTTACCTGCCTCCTTTATGTGTTTGTATACGTCATCCGATCCAGCGGAAGAGTATGGGATGTCATCATGCGCTACGAAGTCAATCTGCCAGTGAACAGAAGAGCAATCACATCCCACCATCACCACCACAAATTCTGGTTCACTGGGGGATTGTTATGGAGAGTTTTCTCTTTTCTTGACTTCAGCTAACTTGCTTTTGACATTCTCATCCTAAAGCAATCACCTAGTGTATTGTACTAGATTGAGGCCTGCAACTGCTGTGTTGTATGATCAATTATGAAAAAACAGCAATCTTCTCTCCAAAAGCACTGCCACTGCCACCTCACTCTGACTGGCTCAGTGTGATATGCAGTACAAAACCCAAGAACACAGGCTCCTGCTTTTATTCCTACTGCAAAAGCAAGCAGTGAAGCCTTGGCTTTCAAAACCATGGAGGCAGGATAATTGATTTTGGGTCCTTAGGGCCATGCATATATACATGTACACCTAGTACTGTCATTTTGCCACCCAGTGATGCAGACACTAAAATACATCCTACTTAATTATGGTTTTGTTAAGATTCAGATGTGTTTGCAAGGCAATCAATAGCATGTAAAACACTCCATCCTGCCTTTTGGAGGGCACATGGTTATTTTTACATATTGCACCTGTTGCCATTAATAAGAAACATGCCTTTAATTCAGGATTTCAGTCACCAGGTGACAACATTCCTGGTTTACCATCTCCTTTTCTGAAAGTCAATTTACCAGTAATTTTTTTCAGTGTTATTTTACTCTTCAAAAATCCCAGTAGAAAAATCATCTCAGCATATTGAGAAAAAAGGCAAAATAAATATGATGTTTTCTGACACAGAGGGAGGCAAGGAATGCTATGTACCTAATTTCAGTAACGAATTAACTGAACTAAATAATTTGCTCCACCTAATAGAATTTCAGACTTGCTCACTCTCAACTGTCAGTCTACAAAGGGGAAGGGAGAGATAAGGGAAGAAATGTACCTTATGTTTTTCAAGGAACTCAGGTGTCAGTGTCCAGGGTGCATCTCTGATGACCTCATCCACATAACGACAGTGTCTGAGGGCTTCATATCGCTCAGTTTCACTCATCACAGTGAAGCCTTTGAATTTATGAGTTAAATCATCACTGCAAACTAAAATACAGAAGTATGAGCAAAATGGCTCCACATTCAGTAAAATTAGCATGACCAGGAGTTGATTATTCCTAGATAAATCCATTAAGCATTACGATGAGTAATATCATTAGTAAGATTAATATCATTAATCCTTAATGATTATCTTAGCAATTTTGGGGGTGTTCCAGGGCATCTAAGAGTTCTGCTTGGAGCAGATGTAACTGTGTAACAATGAGAGAACCTTCTCTTTCTGGAGATGCAACCAGAGGCCAAGTAGGATATTTTAAGACACCTCAGGTGGTGTCCTTTACACGCAAAAGTAAACCAATCCCACTCTCAAGTGGGGATTTCATGGCCTGTGATATTTCAGGGGTGATGGCCAATGCTTTGAAACCAATCAAAGAACACAGCATGGACAATCACAGAACGCTCACTAACTTCAGGTATCACAAAACGGTCGAGGCAGGAAAACCACTCGACATCACCTCCTCCCAGCAGAGTCAACTGCAGGTTGCTCAGGGCCATGTCCAGTTGGGTTTCCAAAGATGGAGACCCCTCAGCCTCTCTGGGCCTCTACTTCCTGCTTTTTATTTTTATATAAACAACACTCAAAAAGGTGAATTTGCCAACAAAGTTCAAAATCACAGTGGGACAGTTTCTCATTAAATAAACCCTGATGGAAAACAAGTCTTAGAAAACTTTATAGAAATCTGTCTCCAAGGTTAGCTTTGAGTTCAGCAGGTTTTATGGAAAGAGAAGTAAGGCTTGTGCCACGTTCAAATGGAATGTTGCTGAAGGAAGCCCCAAGGAAAGGACTGGGAGAAGTCAAATGCTCTAGTGAAATGAGCAGTTAAAGGCCCAGAAGTCCTGCATCTTTAACTCTGGATGTACCAATACTTTGTTATATTCCTTTTAAAACGAGGGGCAACAACACCCACATTACCAGAGAACTGTAAAAGTTAGGTATTATCTTTCTAGCCACGTAACATTGTGTAAAGACCAGTGACCTTCTCCACAACCATCTCTGTCCAACATTACAGCTACAACAGTCATCTGACACCCCACATAGAATAATGTGATACCCATTTATAGCTGGGTTGCCAGTGGTTGTCCTTCACCACAGGTCAAACCTGTGCCTTTGGATCTTTGTCTGTAAATGTACTTGACAAATGATAAATGCAACATTACCAGTGCTGCAGTGAAGTGTGAGAGCAGCCCTACAGCTGCTGCTTCTTTCTAATTTGAAAACATCAACCTATCAGGCAAGGTGCCGGCAAAGATGCAGTCTTTTTTGAGATCTGAAATGGATGTTCTTGCTGTGATGGTCATTAAGGACTTTCAAAGTAGGAACAATGTAAAAAGGCTTAGATAACTCTGAAGCTTCTGCAAAATTCAAAGCCAGATAATAGCATATGAATGAATTTCAGCAAGCAAAATGCTACTCTGTCCTATTATGTCAGTTTTGATGCCTGCTGACAAGAAATTTAATGGTGATCAAAGCATCTTCAGGAGGAAGATCCCTTCAGAGATTTGTATTTATTTACAGCCTTTATGACATCTTTAGGCTATCCTCTCCTAGAAGAAAAGGTCTACCAAAGTTATTGGAAAATAGTAATTTTTGCTTGAACTCTGAAGAAAGGTTTGATTTCATTTTCTGATTACTATTTGTTCATATACAATGCAGACACAGTACCTTCCTTTGTACTTCTTTTGAATCAGTCATCCTGCTTTAATGACTGATTTGGGAAGGTATAAATATCCATTTTAAAAAGAAAATTTAGGTCCACATAATTGTCTTCACAAGAAGAAATAGCAGGGGTTGGTTGTGATGCCCACAAAGACATATGACACTGGTGCTTTTGCAGCACAAATTGTTTGTGGTGTGGGAAGGTGTCCATTTTTTTAGACATGCTAACACACAGTGCCTTGCTGGGAGAAGGTGCTGATGAGTGCTGGCTGCCTTGTCCTTCATGCCAAAAATAAGGCAAAGTGAAGCTATGCCCTGAATTTCAAAGGAGCCAGGCTTTTGCCCCAAAGCTCCTTTACTTATCTGGGGCAACCCCTAATCCTTTAAAAACAACAACAAAATGTACATAACTTGCATTTTTTTTTTAACCTCACAGTCTTGTGCTTCCATGTGCTTCTTCTGCAAGGTGTCTGGCTCAGCAGGAAATCAGAGAATCCTTAATGTTTCCTTCCTAACAAAGGGACTTGTCCTTTACCTCACAGGAAGCTCCATGGGAATTGCTGAATTTCATAAACTTGAGTAAAACTAAAAAATGCATTTATAAAGAGATTTTGGTTTTTTCTCTGTGTTGGGTCTTTCCTCCCCCGCTCCCCCCCAAACTATTTGGGACAAATATGCAAAATAATGCACCTTATAGTACCTGAAGGTTGCACTCATGTTCACTGTAAAGCATTTGAGCAGCTGAATGAAGGTTGCTGTGAAATGTTTCTGCGAGGAATATCACAACCCTGGAGGTGCAAGGAAAATGGAACCAAACTGCACATTTATGAGGCTTCATGAGAGCAGGGTTTGCACAGCCAAGTAGGCAGGAAAGAGCCACCCTCCAGTGACTCCTCTGGCACAGGCCAACTGCTGAACAGCTGTTAGCCAGGCATACAGTAAGAAAAGAAGATATTCATAGCAAAAAAAAAAAAAAAAAAAAAAAAAAAGGAAAAATTAAGAAAGTAACCTGCCTGGGGATACCTGTGAACTGAAATTACATTCCACTCATGACCTATGTTTGGGTCTTCAATGACAATGGGCCAGACTTAGCTTCTGTGATGATGCTGAAGGTGGGGTCTGGACCTGGCAGGCAGAGGTCATGGTCTGTGCCTGGCTGGCAAAGGGACCAATGAGCCAGAAATAAAAAATGGTTGTTCTCATTCACTCATTTCCATCCTTGAACAATTTTGAGCAAATAACTGAAAAAGCTAAATTATTCAGATTGAGCTATTTTAAGCTCAGGGCCATGCAGGCACCTGCTTTAACTAGAATGGGAATTGTGCCTGTGCTGCTGAGGGCAGAATTTGACTTTTACCTTAATTGATGCAATTGTAAGATGTAATTCAAGGCAAATCACCTATAGAAAGCCCCTGAGTGAAAGTAGCATTCAAGTTGTAGTGTATAAACAGCTGGGGGTGGGAGCACAGCAATAACTCTCTGATAGTGAAGCACAGAAGCAAAAATTCAGTGCAATAAATAACTCTGATCTTACCTCCTACTAATAAGTAGCTATTTGGGAATAGAGTTTTGGCTTGCATAAGAGCTCTAGCATGGCCGGCATGGAAGAGGTCAAATATTCCATCTGCATACACTCTGACAGGTCTGTCAACTGTGGGGAAAGAAACAACAGTGATTTTTCAGATCCCAAACAAGTTGCACTTAATTCTACTGGATGGCATTTTGTTCTCCGATCAGATGATTGCAGAGATTTACCCCAGTTCTGATATTCAAAAACACCACAGGTGAACCTGCAGTTTTTGATACTGCACATGTTCTTTGTACTCTCTGCTGTTTTCCCTCAGATTTACCCTATTCATTATCATCCATCATCCCCATATTTTAATTTAGCAAAAATGTCATCTTCCTGCCTCATTCAGAGTTCCACCATATGTCTTGTTCTTTTCTCTCCCTTTCTAATCAGATATGCCTTATGGATTTTTCCCCATCACCTCCCTTTCCTCCCCTCTTGCCTTGACTTTTTCCACAGCTTACTGCTGTAAAAATCTATTGCTTACCTCTTCTGTGTAAACCTTTTACTTCACTTTTCCAGACCTTCCCCAAGTTCTTCTCTCTAATGAGCCTACAACTTCTTTTTCTCATGCTATCACCCTTCTAACTCTTTCTGTTCACCACCTTTAGCAGCAGCCTCCAGATTGAAAAAGGACTTGCTTTCTCAAACAGCATGCTTTGCCACCTCCAAGCAAAAGCACAGTGGAGATGAAAGCAACAGAGCTCAAACCTCCATGGACTGTGTTTCAGTGATAGCAGAGAGATGTCTGCAGTCAGGACATCCAGGGGTCCATGGGAGAACACTCATCCTTGCACAGCTGACTGGAAAGCTGCAGTTTGCTTCTACAGTGTGTACCTACTTTTAAAAGCTACTTTTAAATACGTAGAGTAAGTAAACAGAAACTTTTTAAAAATAATCTCTTGAAATATGGGGGGCCTGAAAGATGTATTTGGGACTTCATGTGAAATCATCCTGCTTCCCCAGTCCAATCACAGATGCCCAGATAAAGAAATTGGCAAGTAACCTTTAAGGCCACTGAAGGTCTGATGCAATCAACAGGAACACCAGTGAAACAAGAGTGTTCCAGCATACAGAGGCAGTATGAGATGAGAATCCAGAAGTCAGCTACTACATAACACAATTTTTAGGCTGGCTGGAGTGGGCTGACAAGCCTTCCTTCCAACCAACATCCACAAAAACATCAAACTGTAACTTGAAATGTTTTCTCTTGTTGTTTCTCTAATAGAACATAATGGCTCTGTAGTGGCTGGTTTCTTCTCCATTGCACGACAGCACCAGACATTAGGCTTTTGCTTTTCAGTAGAAGGCACAAATAAGCATTAATTGATGTCTGTATGGAAGAAGCAGTGCTTTGGGAGTGCCCATGATCCTGTGGATGTAGCTCTCTCCACATACCTGGTGTTCCCAGGCGGGCTTGTGCAATGGTTAACTTCTCATGGGGTGCTTGGCACTGACAGCTTGTTTCATCTGCGAATGGAGCAGGTGCCGTCAGAGTCTGGAAGGAGGAAAAAGCACAAAGAAAGTAAATTTATTTTCACCGCCAGGTAATTACAGAAGAACCATTTAATTGTGGCAGAATGCTGTAACCAGACTTCATGCTGGTTTGTTCTCTGGGGATTTTTGCTTTTTGGTCACACAATTCACACAAGGTAGAATGGTGAGGAAAATAAAGCTTTTTAAACATGTCATGTAACTGAATTCTTTGTCTCTGTTAGAGAAGCTTGGTCATCTTTGAGATGGGTGAAAGCACACAATTTTTCTGTTTGCAGAACGAAGTCAGGCTGGATCGTGTGAGCAGCTTAATCCTTCTCAGTGACTCCAAAGGCCAAGGAAAAAGTATTCTCTTACCTGTAAATAACAGCTGAAAAAACAAATAGGGACTGAGAAAGCTGCAAATGAGCCACCTCTTAACAAGCACCCTTTCCTGCCACTGGCATCAGTACAGATAACTGGGAGTAGAGGTTGTTTTGTTGTGGTTTTAGTCAGAATCTCCTAAAATTTTGAGGAGCCATTCAAAATAAAGGCAAGGATGCAACCTTAACATTTAACAAGAGCTGACTGAGCCACAACTCCTTTCTGGTCTGACACGTTCTATAATAGCACTAAAATACTCTAACTGTGATCAGAGCACCACGAGGGTACTTGCTCTGAGGAGCTTATAACCTGAAGATATGAGGATGTGTGAAGACTGACGTGGCATTATCTGTCAGGAAACTTGATTACTGAATTTGTATTTTCTGCCCATGTCTATGTAGGAAGTTATCAGCCATCAGACCCTCAGATATTTATTATCTGCCATATGGTCTGATAGGAAAAAAAACATGCTTCTACAGCTTTTGGCTTGAAATCTTTACAAAAACATAGCTGAGTTTTGGGTTGCTTTGTTTTTGAGCTGAAGTGGTGGTTGAGAAAAGCCAAAGAAAATCTGTCACTTTGCCTCCACCATGATTTAACTGGGAGTTCATGGCTGTGCAGCTGTGGCTTGGTTGGGTTTGGACAGTGACCGTTTCATGTACAGTTGTCACACCAGTTTGAGTATCCATGGATGATCATAACAGCATCCCTTTTTGCCTTTATACTGTTTTTTCAGATTTTTGATGCTGAATGATTAATCACTGAGCATTTAGCATTCTTTAGCATCCCTGAGACACTTTAGGGCATGTCATGCCTAATTGCTGCTGATCTCTGGGCTCACTGGTTTGTTGCATAGAAAGCTCAGAGGACAGTAGTAAAACAACAACAAAGACTTAAAAGATTCATATCCAGTTCTTTCTGCTGACTTGCTATTCATTTAATTTACTGCAAGTAATGCAATTTTATGTAGGTTTCCTTTTTTTCCTTTCCATTTTTCTTTTCTTATTTTTCTTCCATACACTCAAATGTTAAAGGGAATCATCCTCATTAGCATCTTCATGATGAAAATCACAGCATCGCTGCACAGACAAGGTTAAAAATGGAGCAACTATGACCAAGCCCAAGTTTCTGTCTGGGTTTCATGGAGGGGAACTGTTCATCAGGCCACCCACGCTGCACAGTGTAGAACATTACATGTAATCATACAGTGTCAGCTCTTTCCTTTATTTTTCTAAATACTGTCTTTTTGCTTCTGGCTTTGCTATTTCTGGGTGCTAATCTGTCTTTTTATCTCCAAGCAAGGTCAAGTTACATGGCAGCCCATACAGCCTGGTTCCTGCCGAGATAAAGAGGAAGGCAGAAATGTTAAAACAATAATGGCTATGGTCTGAGGCCTGCAAGTGGTAATCAGCTCCTAGCTTGGCAGAGCTCGTTTCCTTGGAGGTTATTTGAAGAAAATAGGCTTGGTTTGCAGGAAGATATCTCTTTTTCCCCCCAGGCAAACACAGTGGTGCTTTTCATCCATGTAACCACCTTTGCAACACTGAGATTTTTCTTTCAGTCTCTGCTCCTTGGAGAACAACTTGTATTAGTTTCCCATTGGTCCAGCTTTCATAAATGTTCATCATTAAAGCTCACTTTACAGATCAGGGCTTAGAACCAGACCTGTCAATATTCCCTTTACTCTCTGACCTCTCAGTTACTGGATATGAAAATACATCAAATGCAATAGATTAAAATCAGCCATATTCTGTCAAAGCCATACAGAGAAAAGCATAAACACCATGTGCTGACAGATCAAAGGAAATCTATAGCAATAGCTTCCAAATGACTACTCACTACTATTTTGTTTTATCTGTCCTAGAAAAATTATTGCTAGGCTTAACAAAAACACGAGTAAAATGAGACCATTTGGTTTGTATATAAGCCCATAAGAGAAAATATTTCAAGAAATTATTAAAACCCAGAAATACTTTATCAAACCTTCTGTATATAATTACTTGTATTCTTTCCAGTTTCTTGACAGTAAGAATTGTAAGAAAACAGCAAGTAATTAATATAGCAGCTTTTTCATTTTGGTTAATCCATTAAAGCTCTTTTGGAAGTCTGCTACAGTTTTGCCAATAATCAGATGATTAGACAAGGACTTTGTACTTCTGTCTCTCTCTGACAGACTTTTCCCTTCATCTCTGCCTTCTTTATATTTTACATATTTACATTTTGCAATTAGTCAAGCAAGTGAAATTAGTCTTTTATTTTGGACCAAGGTAAGCTCCTGAGACCTGCACCATTCTGTAGTAATATGTGAGAGAAAGCTTATCACATGTCACAAATGGAGAAGTCACTGTAATACTAGGACTTATCAATGATATTTACTTCAGAAGATGATAGCAGTAAGAGTCCTGTTTCCTGGAAATGAAGACACAGCATTCAGTAAAATGAAGGTATGGGAAACCATCATATTTAGTAACCCCTGCATATTAGAAGCTTTTAATTCTGTGAGTTTAAATAGTGTCTTATTTGCTTTCTAGGAAATTTGCGAAAGAACTGAATGCTGTTCAATAAACTTCAGGACATTAAAAGATGGAAGGCAGATAACAGGGGCTTTCCTACCAAGCACCTCAAAGCTCCACACACACCAGCAATGTCTTTGTAACTCATGGCTCTATTTGGTGAGACAGTAGCCCAGAGAAGAGAGCACAGTGTGGCTGGTAGCACTGAGCTGGTTCTGGGGCCAGGACACTTCATGAAGGAACCCTACATGACAGCTAGAAGCACCTTATTTTCAGGTGTATCTTGATGCTGCCTTTTTATTATCACTCTTCACAGTCTCTTGGGCTACTATAGCCATTTAACTTAGCTCCTAGGCATAAGATAAACACTTATGCTTGGGTTTCTAATTAAAAGGAAAGTTGTCATTGATTTGTAGAGGAAGAGAAGTCCTACCACAGAAGTAACAGGTCAAGAACACAAGCACCTCCACACCCTCTCTTTTGTGTACAGCCTGTTGTGTTATTGCTTGCTTGCCTTTTGTATGTTTGGTAGGGCTGGGTTTTTGACACAGCAGCAAGGAAGACAGAAACATTCTTTTAAGTAGGCAATTGTAGACCCGTCCAAGCCTTAGTGCACCTGCCTTTATAACTCTGCCTGCCGAGTGACTGTAGGAAACACAGCTAATTGAAGGAACTACTGGGGTTTTTTAAAAATTCATGCAACTACAGTACCTTGTCTCCTCCTCTTGGTAAAGTTGTATTGTTGTCTTTGCCATCAACAAAGGTCAATGAAATTTCAGATCATGAACCAGTACAGCTACAGTTCTAAGGCAGGCTAGGCCTGTGCTTATGAAAGAATTAGACTGGCAGGGAAATTCACCGGAGGTCTGAGGCTGTAACCACCTTTTGTCTCAGAGGCAGTATTTCAAACAGGTAAATGATTTCACTGGAACAGATCACATGGGTGGGGTCTACCCATATGAGGAACAATTATTTTGGGAACCTGCTCCTGATGCTGGGAAATAATAATTACAGAGTAGGAAACACTGATGTCAATTTCAAGGAATATTTAAGAAAAAAACTTTTCAAAACTATTGAAAAGTATGTTTCAAGTTTCTGAGGTATGAACACTTTCTGTAAGTGGAAAAGCCGTGTTAAGGACTACCAAGGTCTTCCCTTAGAGGTTCAGGGAGCAAACATTGTCAAAAAGGAAAACTGTGCTGTCTCCTACCTGTTTGGGTCAATAACCTTGATCCAAACAGGTAAATTTATGAGCATTTAAACTGTAATTGCACATTACTGGTGGTTCTCTCCTGGTAAACTTTTTACAAACAGTTCTAATATCAATGCCAGTATCAAAAAATGTCTAGCCTGTTCTCTCACAATTCTGCTCACTCAGGGAGGTGGATGTAAACTAAAAATATGGCAAACTAATCTTCTAAGAACAGTAACTTCAGCATTCTGTTTGCAAGCATTTCAAATCTGGGCTTTATCTTCAATCAAATATACTTTGCTCATCATTAGTATTAAGTCAGTAATTATTAAGTGCAAGACACAATTACAAATTCAAGATACTGCAGAAGAAAAGCAGCTTCCACTGCCTTTTCAAGAAACATAATGATGTATATATGTAGAGATTCATAGATTATGAAACTAGAACAACTATTATATAATCTAGTCTAATATTTGCAAAAGGGCAAATAATTTTGTGACAAGATTCCTGCATGACAGCCATGACTTTTGACTGAACTGGAACACATTAGATAAAAAACAAAATCATCCTAGAGGTAGGATGGGCCCCAAGTCAAGCAGAGTTCAAGTGAAAGAGTTGCCAGTGAAGCACCTCAGCCTCCATGAACAGCAGCTGGAAGCAAAATGTGACCCTTGGCAACTCATCCACCTGAGCCTGCTCCCCTGGCATGGCCAGAAGCTCCACCTGCCACTGATCCAGGCAGGACTCACTGAAAGAGCAAACTGCAGCTAGGGCACTGTGAAGCCTGTGAGCCTGGATGTTCTTCTGTCCTGATGGCTACAGACAGGAAAGCTGGCAGATATTCCAGCACTGAGGAAGGATACACAGCATTCCAGGATAAAGAAGCTTGTGGCTCCTTCAAAGGGGCACCAATTGCCAATCATCAGCCTGCAGACACCATCGCCAAGAACCAAACTGACTGTGGGGCAACTCAATGCCCAGTGGCAAGTGCTTGCTGGCCCAGGAGTAATGCTGAAGGTTGGCCAACAGATCAAAAATGTGTAACCACTGCTCTAATGCCACTCTGTGTTCTACTGATCAATTCAGCAGAAATAACATCAACTCCTGTGTTTTGAATGTCTATTATGCATTTGTTTTTACTTGTACATTACTGTAGGGAGTCACAGAATCATGAAGGTTGGCTCCCACCTCACTACACTCTCCTTTCAGGCAGCTGTAGAGAGCAATGAGCTTCTCCCTGAGCCTCTTCAAGACTGCATTAACCCAGCTCCCTCAGCCATTCCTCACAGGACACATTCCAGACCCTTCACGACCCTTGCTGCCCTTCTCTGGACACACTCAGCACCTCAGTATCTTTCTGAAGTGAGGGGCCCAGAACTGGCTGGACACAGTACTTGAGGTGTGGCCTCACCAGTGTTGAGCAAGGGTGACAATCACTGCCCTGGTCCCGCTGGCCAAACTATTGCTGATACAGGCCAGGTGCCACTGGCCTTCTTGGCCACCTGGGCACACACTGGCTCATGTTCAGCTGGCTGGTGACCAGCACCCCCAAGTTCCTTTCCACTGGGCAGCTCTCAAGTGACTCCTCCCCCAGCCTCTAAAGTTGCATGGGGTTGTTGTGACCCAAGTGCAGGACTGGGCACTTTCCCTTATAGAGCTCCTGCAACTGTCCCCATCCCATTGATGAGTCTGTCCAGGTCTCTCTGTAGATCCTTGCTACCCTCAAGGAGATCAACACTCCCACCCCACTTAGTGTCATTTGCAAATGTACCTGATACATGGCTAAAAGAACCCAACTCTGCTTTAACACAGGCAAGGGTTAATCTTCTGAAAGCAACTCAGTTATATAGCTAAACTATTGGGCAAATTTGGCCCAATAATCAATCTCTACTTGTGCTTCTTTACAGAGATACTTTACATTCATCAATTATTTCATGTCAGAACTAGGACAGCATTTTGTATAAAGCATTACTCAGAAACAGAGCTATGAAGAAGCAAAAAAAAACCCCAAACCCTTTTCTCCTCCTGCACAGGAAACACATATTCTGCAGCTCCTCAGCTGTCAGCAAAAAATCTCTGGGAAGATCTATTTTCTCATAGGGAGGGCAATGGGCTCCTTTACAAGATCCCTGATTCATCCAGTGCCTTTCTCAAGAGGTTTTCACCTTACACCATCTGTTTGTATGTGTGTAAAACAGGAATGCAGATCACATGGAAACAAAGGACACACTGGGATAGACAGTTACAGCTGTACTGAGTGTTGGTGCACGACTGTGGATGTGTGAGGATACACTACACATATTCTTGCCTGTGTAGTCAGTATTTGCCTCCTAATTCTGTAGTTCTACTGCTCCACATCTGCACATGTGCTGAGCTCTTTTTACATTTTATATGTATGTTATGTTATAATGTTGTCTATGTTCCTGAGGAGGGAGCAGAGAGAATCTATTTACAGTGTTTTTCCACTCTTTTTTAAAGATATGATACAAAGCTTTGCAGTAATGGCAACAGCACAGTTTAAGAAGTTGGTAATATTCTCCTAATAAAATGTGTTTCTAAAATACCACTGCACTCTGCAAGCACAGAATGCAATATATAGAATATAATGTTTTCTCCCTGTGTTTATGGGTCATTTCTGACTCCTGAAAAGATATCCGTAGTTCTGTGTATCTGATAAACATGTATTGCATCGTGTTTTTGTAGAAACTGTAGCATTTCAGAACATATATAAACTGCATGTACTCTGACATAATAAGGGGAAATCTAAGCAGATTTTTCATATCTATGGGCAATCTATTTTTTTAAGTGCAGCAAAAATTGCTACATGTCCCCAAGCACAAACCTCACTTGGCACATTTTTATGGTTTTGTGGTTTTATATAGTAGCCAACATTTATGAAAATGACAGTTAATCCAGAGCAAAACCTGAACTTCTAAAGGACCACATAAATATTCAGTCAAATAAAGTAATTTGGGGTTGCTTAAATGTAAGGCTATTTACATATTTACTTATGCTTAATTCCACATTGAAGTAAACAGATGGCAGACCCCCTGTCATAACATCACATGAGAGAGGAACAGATGCATGGGACACTTTTTAACCACAATAAATCCCCCCTACGTTAATCATTGGCTCCTCTGAATAAAACTGCCTTCCATTGATATAGGAAAGATGAATATGAAGATCTACGAAAGCTCATGAAAATAAAATACTGAAATGATTCCAGGGGTTGCATCAGAACCTCTTAAAACACTCTTAGTAAATATGAAGAGATGCAAATACAGGAATCCGAGGCATGCACACTTTCCTTGCAATTATTTCAGATTTTGTGTTTGAGTTCATTGCTTAACAGCAGCAACAAGGAATTATCTAAAGAAGTAGAGTGACTCCTTGAACCATTATACAGCTTCAGTGTGTGCAAACACTAAAATGTTCTCCTCTACTCTTCAATAAAAAAATAACAGTGTTTTCCAAATGTACTTGAATAACTGGAAAAATTTGAAATCATGTACTCTCATTTTTTCTAAAAAATCAAGAAAATAAACAAAATGGTTAAAGCAGATGATACCTAAAATTATGTGAGATGTCATATTCAGTTGTACTTTAGTCTCATTCTCCAAGCACTGTACATTCAGTGGCCCCAAGATACTTAATACCCAATTCCCACTGATCTGTAAAAGCCTGTAGCCTCTGACTCTCACAACACTACAGAAGTAAATCTGGGCTTTGAAGCAATGCTGGGATTGCAAGGGTGAACCTCAAATGGCCGTGACACTTGCAGTGCCTTGGCAGAACATGTTTTATCTGCCATATGGATAGATGAAGTATCCAGCTAGTCTGTCCTTGCAACGGTGATGGAAAAAAGCCCCCAATAAACTATTTGGGTACTTCCACACAGAGCCCCAGTGCCAGTTCCTCTACAAGAAATGAGAGCTGGCCACAGTTTCAGCTGCCTGAGAACAGACATCCAAGGGTAGTATGGATGTCACATACCCTTGAACGGCCCAGTATTTCGGGGACAGCACTGTCTAGGGCAGAGCAGACAGAATAAAAAGCACTTACCTGCTTCTTTATGTCATCTTAAAAATAGATTCACTTTAAATTAATGAAAACTGCTGCTTAATTCGTCCTGCCTTGCCCTCTACCCACCAATGTGCCTGTGAGCACAGGCCAAACCAACAACATACCTACCTATCTATCCCTCTCCTCCCCTGTAGTTCACCCCAGCTAATTCAGGTGGGTTTCTGCTTATCTGGTTTCTTAAATTAAGTACTATGACAGAAATGTAAGTTGCACTGCCCTGCATTCCATCAACTTATCTAACCCTTCGTTAGGCTTTGACAGTTTTGAAAAGGAGACATTGGTTCCCAGGTCCTATGAGTACTTTGCTTTCCCAGATGTTTCCACAGGTGACTGTGTTGGATGACAGAGACATGAAATACAAGGAAAAGAAGCTCTCAGCATGTTGAAGGGAAAGATGAGATCAAGCAGTACATTCTGAAGTTTGTTTTCAAGTTTCAATGTATATTTCCGTTTGCTTTATCTACAACACTGTCCTTATAAATTGCCATTCTTTTCTTTTATGAAAGATGTCACATGGGACTGTCTTCCTGAACAAAGTGTGTTGAAATGTCTGTTTGTTTCTTTCAGGTGAGGGTTGGTAATTTTCAAAGGACACACCAATCCTTCAAGGAGCTACACACATGGGACCAAAGTCAAACTTTTGATCCCAAGTGACATAAATAAATTATTTTTAAAAAAGCAAATAATTTCACAAGGTTTTGTATTTCCCCTTTGGTATTTCCATCTATGGTATCTCTTAGTCAAACTAAGAGCTTTCCTGTTTACCGTGATGCACACGGGTAAACCCTAAGGGCACGATTCCCAGGCTGAGATCCACAGCCCAGCAGCACTCTGCAGCTTACTGAAAATTATCCAGGACAACTGCCATACCATAAATGTGTGGCATGGTATGACCAGAGGTCATGTTTATCCCACTGATAACAGTGAAGGCCCCCATGACCAAACCATGGTTATTCTGAGGCTTAAAAATATGAATGGGACCGCAGCAGATGACAAAGTGGCCTAACATAGTAGTTTGGTCCAGATGAGAAAAGGGATAAATGCAAAAGGATGCAAACCAGGATTGAGAAATGCTGTTTGTTAAGGTTTTTTTCCTTGACTACAAAACTCCTAAAATCACCACTATGGATAAAACCTGTGACTCTGATGAGCTTGTTTCTCTGTTGCGCATTGAGACCAAAATACATGGGGTCACTCAGAGAGACATTTTCCTGGCATTAAGATACGTGGAAGTTGAGAACATAAAGAAGACAAAGGTTAAGTCAGAGATGGAGCAGAGGAATTGACTGAAGCAACACAAATGCTCATTAATGCTCCAGCTGGTTAAGAAAATGCACAGAGTGTCTTGGGAAAAAATTAATGGCAATTTACAATTACAACAGTACTAGGCACTGGAAAACATCAGGTTTCAATACACATTGAAACTTCCCCTAGAACTGCCTTCCATGTCCCCTGATTTCCTGATCTTTGAAGGACACAGGTTCTTTAGCCCTAATGTGACAGTTCCTGACAAGCTAGCAGACTTCATAACCTAAAATCAGAGGTCTAATAGCAGATATCCATTAAAAATACTCACAGTTTTAAGGCTTTAAAGAAATAATTCTTGTTTCAATGAAAAGGACAGCAGTTTCAGAAAAGACCAAACCCCTTTCCACTTGCTAAAATTTGAGGTGATTTCTCAAGAAAAACTGCTTCCTACAATTTAGCCTATATATAACCTGAAAGTCCAGATAATTAGTTTTAGAGATGTGTGAGAACAGCATTATGAACAGCATTAAAAAGTCATCTGTAAATTTCAGAGACTTGCCACCACTTATTCTGAGGTACCAAAGCCACCCTGAGGTATCATCCTGAGGTCCAAACAATACTAAAATGTTATCTGAGACACCCTCTCCCCTTTACACTAATAATCTAGGTGACAAGGTTACTGGCCCACCATTGCACGTGCTGCCTTCAAAGGATGAGATCTGACCAAGTACTGAAGATCTTAAAAACCATCTGATAGGAACTTGATGTCCATGCTATCAGACCGTCTGTCAAGGGGTGATTCACTTCAACTCTTCACAACACCTGCCCTTAATTCTTCTCACTTCAGACACTGCTTGACTACACTTGTTTGCCTCACTCCCTATGCTCTGAGTTCAGTGTATTGCATTATACTTCCCCAGGCAATTTTTTTAGCCTGAAAGTAACGCAGATCTGATGACCGATGAGGTATCACTTCATAAGGACACACTTTCCACAAACATTTTTTTAAAATGTCTCCATCGTCCGTTATTGGTACTCAGGAAGATTTAAAATATCATGATGAATTCCTCTTTCATTCATGTACTCTGTCACCTTAATTTCCACATAAATTATACTGGAATGCATGATACTGTAAATACTGGTATCATATTGTCATTCCTTTCTTTAAAATCTTTTAAAATGTCAGACTACACAGAGTAATATATTCAAACAGGTTGTTATATCTGAGCTTTTGACAGAGAAATCTTAGACAGCCTGTACGAACACACTGCAGTAACTACACCTGAGCTAACTTTCCCTATTAAAACAGCTCCAAAAGCTTCCCATGAACAAATTAACAGTCTTCTTTAAAGCTGAATCTAATTATAACGTGAGCAAGAAGAAAACATTAATTTAGGTCAGCTCCAATGACTGTTGCTATTTCTTGTCATATCAGAACAATGTCTCAACTACAGTGTTGAATTTAATTACTGAAGTTTGATGTTTAAATATGTTTTAATTAGCACTGTGACTGAATTCTGGTGTTAAATTATCTGATTTCCAGTACTAAACTGTTGCATACATCATGCATTTTCACATCTTGACACTGCCTCCACAATTCCGTGATTGTAATTATGTACTGTATTATTAATTTTCTACCACCTTGCCAGTGGTGCATATCATGCTGGGGTAAGGAGAGATCTTTCCTGGTGGGAATAATAACAGGTTTAAATAAGGAGCACGGAAACACTTAAAATACTTTAAATGACCACATGAAAAGGACAGCTTTCAGAACCTGAACTGTTGGAGTACAGCAGCTTTGTAAAGTTGCCCACACGGTCTGAGAGAGCCTTTAAGCAAAGAACATCAGAGGAGTTACTTTAAGTGTCACTCTCCCGGCCTCCCTCATTCTCATTCACCTCCTCATTCCCCTCATTGCCCCCAAAACCGCAGCTCTCCGAGACTCTCTTCTTCCTTACACATCCTGAATCGAACGGGCAACTCCTCATCGGACTCTTAAAGTTGCGCAAAGCGGGATTTGCCATTCCTGGGCACAGTAACCCGTCCGAGAGCCGGCCCGCAGGGCAGAGCAGAGCGGGGCCGGGCTGTCACTGAGGAGCCCCCGTGGGTGCCATTCTCGGCGGGAGAGGCTGGGACCGGCCATCGCTCCCCGCCACCGGCTCCTTGGAGCGCGGGCCCCTCCTCTGCATCCACTACAGGCAGGTTTTTAGATTGTAACACGGCTTGGCCGCCACACGCCTCCCGCCACCCGCACACATGCGGCAGCCGCGCCGGTGCCCGGGCGCGCCCGGACCCGTCGGGAGCGCGGGGGATCCGGGCTTTTAACGGGCAGACCAGGAATCCTGCCTGGCTGTCACTCCCCCGAGTTCCGGCACGGCACAGCACGGCACGGCACAGCCCACCTCGGACAGCCTTCTCTCGCCCTTTCCCTGGCGTTGCACAAAGGGACCCGCCGTGAGGCAGCACCGGCCGCCCGCGGGATCCCTCCCTCGCCCCCGGCCCGGCGGCCCGGCAGCACCCGGGGCGGCTCAAGCGGATGGGCCGCGGCCGGGCCCGACTCACCAGGCGCGGCTGTGGGCAGGTGTGCTCCAGCTCCTCCATGGTCTCGGAGGGGGATTTGGGGATGCCTGTTCCTGACTCAGCACCGGCCGCACGCACTGGCATGGCCGCCGCCCGGGCCCGCCCGGCGCGGGGGGTCTCCCCGGGAGCCGCCCGGGGGCTCGGCCGCTCGCGTCGCCACGGCAACCAGCGGGCCCCGCCCCGCTCCGCGCGCCGGGGGCGGGGCAGGCTAATTTGCATGCGGGCTCGTGGTTGGCTGCTGCTCCGCCGCGCCACCGCGCGCTGCCCGCGGCGGCTCCGCGGGCGGGCCCCGCCCCCGCGAGTCCCAGGAGGCCGGAATGGGCCAGGCTGGAGGGGACCGCGGGCGTCACCGGCTCCGACCTCCCGGCTCCAGCAGGGCCGTCCCACTGCACACGGCACAGGACTGCGTCCAGAAGGTTCTTGAACATCTCCAGAGAGGGCGACTGCAACTTCTCTGGGCAATCTGTTCCACTGACCGGTCACCTGCACAGTAAAGTTCTTCCTCATGTTCAGGTAGAACTTCCTGTGCATCAGTCTCTGCCCGTTGCCTATTGTCCTAAGCTTGGCAACCCGAGAGGAGCCTCCAAAAGGGTCCGTCCTCTCAGCGCCCTCCCTTTAGATATTTTACACATTAATGAGGTTCCCTCTCAGTCGTCTCTTGTAGATGCTGAACAGGCCCAACTTCCTCAGCTTTTCCTTGTTAGAAAGATGCTCTAGTCTCTTAATCATATTTATTGCCATCCATTGGATCCACTTCAGGATCTCCAGGTCTCTCTTGTCCCGAGGAGCCCAGAACTGATACACTCATCTCACCGGGGCTGAGTGGAGGGGCAGGATCCCCTCCCTGACCTGCTGGCACTGCTCTCCCTGATGCACCCCAGGATCCCATCGGCCCTCCTGGCCCCCAGGGCACTGCTGGCTCACTCAAACCCCGATCCGAGTTGCGAGCGGCAGGCGCGGTCAGTGCCGGAGCGGTGCGGGCCTTCGGGAGGCAGCGCCGCACCAGCGGCCGGATCGGTGTGTCCGGCCCGACCCCGGGCGCGGCGGCACAGCCGGGCCGGGCGGCCTCGGCAGCCCCCTGACAGCGGCCCGCGGTGAGGTTTGTCTGGTTCAGAAGCAGGCGAAGGCGGAGCGGTGCTGAGCGGACAGCTCCCGCCTGCCGCGCCGCGCTCCCGGGGCGCCTGCACCGCCGGGCTGCCCGAGAGCCGCCGCCCGCTCCCCTCCCCGGGGAGGAGCACGGTGCTGGGAGTACCAGGGTCTTGGTGCTGAAGAAATTAATTGCCTTTTAGTGAAAGCTATCATAACAGTTTTGGCAAAAGCGTCGTTCTGTTCTGCCGAGAGGTAGATAAAAAACATGGCTCTAATGGGAGCAGCTCCGTCCAAATGCAACAAAATGCTTCTAATCATAGGCAAGTTCAGAGCTGCCAGGCCCTTCACATGGGACCTGGCTGACACCTTCCCAGGAGCCATGACTCTATCTTCGGTTGTGCTGTACAGCTGGCTTCAACACACACAACTGTGGGTTCTACACTGCTGAAGTGAAATTTCCATCCTTCTTACTCTTAAATAGCATGAGAATATGACCAAGATAATATAAAGCCAAAAGTTTTTAGAACAGAGAGGCTTCATAGGCTATCGTTAACCTTGATAAAATCAAAAAAGTGGATTTCAGTAGTACTTAGCTTCAATGGGCACTGTCAGTGTTTCAAAAAATCTGACTTCATTAAAGGACACGAGCATCTAAGGCCATCCAGACCCGTGAGGAGTTACAAGAGAATTGTGCCTCAGGGTTTTTCCCCTTGAGACCCAAATTTCAAATGTATTTATCTTTTGCACATTTCAAAGAAAACGAAATATAATACAAAAATGTATGAACTAGGTGAAAGGAAAGAGGTAGATAAGTAAATATGAAGAGATGAGAAAGTAGAAAGAAAAGAGAATGTCAAAAGAAAGACTGAGACAGCTGTCAAGAAAAAAGGAAAATACATGTCAAAGGAGGTGAGAAAGCAAGAAAAACAAGTAGCCAAACGAAGTGAATCTCACAGCTGAATCTTTTCCTTATTAAGTAAGTTCCTTTATCAGTGATTCTGCAAGAACTACTCACACATTACGGAAAGCATACTCAAGGGAAATGATTAAACCATGATTAATGCAGCACTTGGCCTGAAATTTGTAGCTCATTTTCTTAGGAAAAATATTTGCAGGAGTGTTACGCTGTAAGAAGAATATTTGGACAGCACAGATGAGCAATGCTAGGACTGGAGCAGCCAGAGGTAGCAAGCAGCCCTTTTATAAACCCAACCACATATGCCAGCTCTTCAGGGATTGGTGCGGGTGTCCTGAAGGAGTAGCACCAGGTATGGACATATCCAGGGTGAGTGTCCAGCCCTCCCTGACCAGGCAGGTGCATGGGAATAGAGATGAAAGGAAAGCAGACTTTCCTGAAGTTAGATGATTGCCGATATACTGGAAATGTAAATTCCCTTGCCTTCTATTTCTTTTGAGTATGAAAGGCCGAATTTCATCTTTGCTCTCATGCTGAGAGCGTGCTGTTGACTCCAGCTGCATTTTGATTCATCTTCTCTACAGATAGGTTCTTCCATATACATGTAACATTACAGGATGATGTCTCTCTTGTGGTACTGTTATCACCTATCTAAGCTGGGCCAGAATTTCAAACTGGAAGTGGAATACTTTTCATGCTTCTTATTTAATTTCCATACTTTATGTATTCTGTCCTTCTGTTTGAAGAGCATGAAAACAAAAATATTGTGTACTTCATTACAGGAGAGAGAGGAAGTTGAAGTAATGGCAGAGAGAAGGATGTAGGGTCTGTCATGTCTGTCCAAATGGAATTTGTCTAGAAATCTTAGTCTACATATTGGATATTTTGAATAAGGTATCCTAAACTGCATCTTCTAGCTGTTGGGGCTAAATGAGCTTTCAAAAGTCTGGAGTGTGTCTTCTTTGCTCTCTAAAATAAATAAATACAAATTAGGTTTGATTGGGAAAGCTCAACAGATGGCCTTCTGTGAATCTTTGCAAGTCAGCCAGCTTTTAAAAGAACAGTGGAGCAAGACTCATGGATGGGGAGGTTCACGCCTCTAATTTCTTTTCTGTAACCAATATCCTGTGTCAGGTTGATCATGGTCTCCTGGGAAGCCTCCTGCCATTTCTTCCCAAGTAACAGGGACACATCGCCATGGACTTTAATGACTGAGCTCTTTGCAACAGCTGCTTGGGTTGAATAGACATCTGATGCATAAAAATCTTGTCCCAGGGTGTAAAAATGACAGGCAAACAAGCCAAGAAACCATGATCCCAATCCTCCTACCCCTAATTTCAAGGTCTGAATTGAATAGGCACCCAATAGGGAAAAACCTCAGTTGTTAGGAAGGTTCCAGCTGATACATAGTGGTTTGGAGTTTTTTAATACAAAACTTCAGTTCTCAAACTGCAACAATTAATTATAAAATATTAAAAAAGTGGTTAGATGTTAGATTTAATCCGCTCATTTCTCAAACTGAAAGTATGATCCCTCTCTGAGCTTCATGGATCTCAAGCACCAGATAACACAGCCGAAGTTGCATTTAAAATGGTCTTTGCATGAGAGAAGCTGCAAAAGTCTTCTGACTTGTAATTGAGTTAAAATGAAGACAAGCAGACCCTCACATAATTTCTGTTCAAAAGTCATCAGTAAGCTGTGAAAAAAATGTGTGGTTAAATAGTGTTTTGACTTCAAAGCCAAGCATCTACAAGAAAACACAATAAATTTATTCATTATAAATAATGAATAAATTATTGAATATTTAACCCATAAGCTTCAATAAATTTTGCTTCAATGGATATATTTTGGATACTGAATGTTTTAACTGTAAGATTTCATAAAGTCAACAGCAAGACTTTGTAAGATGAAGGAATGGTTTATGTCTGGAGCAGATTTGCTAAAATATTGTGTTTCTATGTATGCATATATGTATGCATGAATCCCTGTATTTATGTGTCTATGTATCTATCAAAGTCATGCTAATTCTATCTAGCAAATCTAGTCTATCTAGCAAAGACATGCTAGAACTAATAGTCAAAAATAGCACAAAAAGACACCTTATTGCTGAAATGATCAATTAGTTAAATCATATATTTTTAGACTGAGATTAAAACTCCACAATGGTTGATATTTTTTTCCCTCCTGTGTAGGTGGGAAAAAAAAGTAGAGAATGAAAGGTATGAATTAAACTACCTATAGGTTTTCATCGCCTCCAACAGCAATCACTTTGCTGCTTCCATGTAATGCTGGCTGATACTGTAGCTTTAATTAATTTTTAAGAGCAATTCATTATTCCAGTGGAATGCACAATGCTTATAAACTATCCTCTTTTTGTCAGAATAAATCAAAAATATTTACTATTTATGAAACAATCTTATAAAATGTATGCAGATTAAATCCACAGCGTTTTTCTACATGCAATGACAGTCCATAAACTATGAAAAGTAAAAACATGGTATGTGGTACAGCATGATTTTATACCTGTTTTTTTCCACAATTCCATAGCAAAGATGTGATGTTTAATAAAATCTATGTTCTCAGGATACTTGTATAGAATCAAATTAGTCAGTCTTTATGTAAGAGTTTAACTAAAAATGTCATGTTAATTCTGATATGGTTTACATGTAAATCATCTGAAATACACATCTTGAAAATAGTGGCCTTTGGTGATGCCATTCATCTGTGCTTTGTAGCACAGTTTTGACTAAGTGAAGGTTACTCACTTTGGGAGAGGTTTTTTCTGTTCTTGCTCTTTCATGAACTACTTTTATAAGCATTTCTGAAGAAAATGGTGAGAAATCATAGTTGGGTTTTGACCAAGAGGGTATCTGTCTTCATTTCATTCTTCCCAAGTCAGAGAGATGGTCACTTAGTGTGGGAAATGTTAAGTCAGTCTGTCCCGCTATTAGATTGTCCTTGCTGATTTTAATAATCAAGCTTTTACTTATTGAGTAAATGTTAAGGGAGGATGAGGGATTTGAGGGATTCTCAGTGGTGACACTTTACTGATGGATGCTCAGAGGTTAGAAAGCACTTAGATTAGCTAACCTCTGTTGGTCCTTCCCTTCCCAGAACCCAAATTATCTATTTAATCCACTTTAACGCTGTTCACTCTTACCGGAAAGCTTTTCTAAATGTCTAATCTGAACCTCCATTGCTGCAAATTACTGCCACTGCTTGCTTTTGCTACTGGACACAAAGAACAGATTTACTCCCCTTGGCTTTTGTTTGACTGCTGTGATTAAGATTTTGAAACAATAGTTTTAGGATTTGGAGTAAAGAGCTGACATTCAGTAGGCAGGTTGGTACTTTTATTACATCTCTTGACTTTTCTAGACTAAACTGTCCCAGCTGCAATAATTTCTCATGGGTCACACGTTATAATCTTTCCATTATCCTCCCTGCTTTATTTTGAGTTCTCTGTAGATTTCTTACAGAGTGGTGCAAGCACAGGACTACAGCTGCAGCTTTATTGCTACAAGAAATACAACACTGAATGCTACAGATCTCTCTACTTTATATATCGTGGTATAAACTTTGTTTAAGTGATGGATATTCTCTGCCCTCCTTCTTATTGTTACAGGTAAAATATAATTTAAGAAAAATCTCTTTGCTATTTACATTTAAACTGTGTTGTTATCCCTTCTATCCCTTTTTCTCTTCTTCTGGCTTTCCACATAAGCACTCCAATCTCCTTAAATCCACACAAAGCTAAGACTACCTTTCTTGAACATATTTGTATTGCACTCACTTCTATCCATTTGCAAGCTCTCTGGTGCCTTCCTTTTCTGCCAGCTCAATTTCAAACTTCTTGGACTGAACATCAGTATTCTGTCACACTATCTTTTCCAGATTACAAGTCTCCAATGCTTTTTTTCCCCTCTTTACTCTTCCTGTCAACCGTTATTTTTCCATTTGTCAATATTTCACGCAAGTACCTTCACAGCTTTTTTCCATACAATTCCAAATGCAAACCTTCCAAGTGAAACATAAGAAATCATATTGTAGACTGCATTTGAGTGATTGTTAGGGGTTCACATTAATATTTTGGGTACCAAAAACTTAATAACTGGAGAGTTTCATGATCTGGGTAAAGACACACACTATATTTGAGGAAAAACACCTACTTTATGCACTGTAAAATGGCTATCTGGGAGCTAGTATAGCTTTTACTAGTTATTATCTGAATACCCCTTTCTGTAACAGCTGCTTCTGTTTTGCCTAAACTAAGGTGGATCAAGTACCAAACTTAACTCGAAAGAGTTTCTCTGAGGTTCACAGTTACTTTCCTGCTAGTGTCCACAGGAAGAATCAACAGCTGGACTTGAAAGGAATTAAAAATTTGTGACTTGCACTAGTGTTGGAAAGCAAGATCAGATGCCACTGGAACAGCGACACATAAAGAGACACCACCGCTAGGCCTGACCTGACTTGTGTTTCTGCCTTGCCTGTGGTGATGAAGCAGGTCCAAAATCTTGTATGATGATCTGGACTCTTGGCTGGGCCTGACAGCTCACCCTGCCTGGGCCTGTGAGACATAGCCCAGGGTATCAAGTCCCCCATCCCCACCAGCCATATCATACCATTGTCTCCTTGTCCTCATGGAGCAGCTGCCCCTTGCTGCACCCTGACAGCTAGATCAGGAGTTCCTAAGTCCTGTGTTGAGCACAGTGGGGCCTGGCCCACGGCTTTGGGGGATCTTCTGCAATTCCTCCTGTGCCATCAGCCTGACTGGCTTTGGTGTCCTCATTGTACTGGCCCCCTGTCCAATGCCAGTTCCTGAGTGAACGTCCTCTCAGAACCTGGCAGCCCCTTGGGGCTGGTCTGTAGGGTTTTTGTCACCCTCTAGTTCCATCTGCTGTGGCCCCTTTCCAGGCCATTGTCCCTGTCCTGGTTGAGTGTCCATAAAGTTATCCACTGACAATCTGCATCAACTAAATCCCTCTCTCCCTTCTGAGCCCTCAGGTGTGAGGACACACCTTGTTTGTGAGGAATGGGAATTGCTGTCAAGGCTGTGAGGGCACTGACAGTCCTGACCAAGCTTCACCTGGGTCCCTTGCCAGCCTGTGGGCTCTGAGTTCTGGCCTGTGCTGTTGGTCCTTGCTGGAGCTGAGCAGTAGGAGTGCTGGTCTCCATCCAGATCAGCCACAGCCCAGCCCCAGCCGTGCCCCTAGCCTGACCTGGAACCTGCCTTGTTCAATGAACTTGTGTCTTGGGTTGTGGAGCCAGGGGTGTGTATTCTATTTCATTTGTTAAAAGCAGTTGGGGAGATGTTCTTCTTTATCTCTTGTAACTCTGGGAGGGAGAGGGGTGGATACCTTCTGATAATGGGCCAACTGTTAAAACCAGGTGGGGCAGTGTTTCTTATCTCTTTCACCACCAGTCCTCCCTCCAGGGGATATTTTCTGCTAATGGGCCATTAACACCTCCCCAAACTAACACATCCACATTACATCATCCTATTGTGAGATGCTCCACCCACTGGGGGGAGCCAACCATTCCTACCTGGATAAAAACTGAGACACAGGAACACAAAGGCATCTAGCTTCACCCAATTCCTGGAGGAAGACTGGATCCCTTCTCACCACCACTGGACCCTTGTTCTACAGGATCATCTCTAATCCACCAGAACCACCTCTGCCACTCCAGGAGGACTCACTTTTGGACTGCTTCCAACACCCTGACCAACAGGGTCAGGTTGTAGCTCTGACTCTGTCAGGGTTTTCCAAAATTGTTGTTTGTTTGCTGGTTTGGTGGGGTTGTTTTGTTTTTCTACTACATTTGTATTGTTAGTATTCCAAGTAAAGAACTGTTATTCCTATTCCCGAATCTTTGCCTGAAAGCCCTTAATTGCAAAATTATAATTTGGTGGGGGTGAGGGGTTTACAGTCTCCATTCTAAGGGAAACTCCAGCTTTCCCTGGCAGATATCTATCTTTCCAAACCAAGACAACTTGTTTGGGGATTCCCCAGTGGAAGTTCAATGCCAGACAGAATTGGGCCTTGAGCAATCTGGTCTAGTGGAAGGTGTCCCTGCCTGTGACACAAGGGTTGGAACTAGATCACCTTTAAGGTTCCTTCAAACCTGGGTCATTCTACAGCTTGCCTGGTGATCACTAGGCTGCATCTGACTCAGGTTACCACCATCAGACCTGACTCTGGGTTGTGTTTCTGGTTTGTTTTGAGACCAGTCTCATCACTGTGGACTTGTCCTGGCTGATCCTGACTCCCATTTCCAGGCTGCCCTGCTCACAGTCCTCAGGTTGGGGGAAAAGGCCCCAGCCTCCTGCCAGGCTCCCCTAGTGCAGGGAGCACTTGGCCCTTGTTGCTTCCCCACAGTGTGAACACAGCCTTCTCCAGCACCAGTCCAGCAAGAGAGTTGTCAGGATTACAACAAGACTTTGCAGCATCTCACGATGCTGTTCTGCTTTCTGCCAAAGGGACATGAAATAGTGAATGCTGAGAGCGTTCACCCATGGAAGCACATTTGATCTTCAGCCAGGTCTTGAAATGTAACAGCCTCTCTGCAATAATGTTCTGCTTATACATTAATTGTTCATTTTTGTGCAATTATAAAAAGAGAGTGCTGAAAGTAGTTAAAACAGAGACTTTCATGCTGTGGCAATAACTGTATGCTCTTGAATACCATTGGCATCAGACTTAATTCCTAGACATTATAATTATGTGAGGGCTCATTTTCTGTGAGTTTGCTCTCACTTGTCTTCCCTACTTAATGTACATTATAATATTTTGTACTTTTCTTCTAGGCTTGAATAGGAATATTGTATTAGGCAAGCATGTGATGAGATTCTGCTCTCTGTTCCAGTTAGCATAATTCCACCAATTCTGGTCCAGTTACTAGGATTTGCTGTAATTTAACTGCAATCAGAATTGAATTGTGTTTATTTAAGAAAGAAAAAAAAAAGTCTCTGAATGTTCATTCCATAGACTTTTTCTGTTGTAATGGAAATTAGTGTGTGTTCATTTTCCTATTTCACATTTTTATTTCATAGCCTTAACTTCCTAACAACAACTTTATTCTCTTTATCCTGTTGTTAGCAAGTAACTCAGGTAGGAAATTAAAAAGAGCTGTGCAGTGAACAAAAGGTATTTAGAGGCCTGTTAAGCAAGGAATTTACCCTTTTAACACAAATGTCTGCATTATCATTATTGATAAACACAAGAAGTGTCTATTTCTTCATTCTTCTGTCAATATGTGAAGAGTTCATACTTCAATATGTGAAGAGTTTTGAAAGTAAAGATGTCTTGTAAGGTAATAATTTGAGATTTCTTTTGTTTTTAATTTATAAAATCTGTGCTTCATTAGGAGTTTAGTCCCCCAAACAGTTAAATAATTCTTGTTGAAATGTTACATGCATAGCACAGTTTAGTAAGCAGCTGCAGAAGTGATCAGAGCTGGATGAAATTAGAAGGAAAACCTTTAAGTTAATTTATATGAGGATTAAAACTAAGATAATGAAATATTCCCTGTTTGTAGGAAACATACACATAGAACATATACACTCATATCTTGAGTAGCATGCACAGATACACAATTCTCCACAAAGACGGTCTGCACTTAACAGCAATATAATAATGTTTAAGCATTTTGAGGTAGACATAGTACAGGTGAATTTGCTATCTTGCTGTCATTCATGATTTACTGGCATTGTTTTTATACCACCTCTCTCAGTTTCAGCAGATTTTTTTCCATCATCAAAAGCGTTACCTACCTATCATAAGCTTAATGTGTAATGTCTGAATCTGAGAGTTTTAACTTTGTCCTGTTTTTGCAGCAGATCAAGCACTCTCTAGTCATTAAAAGGAAGAGAAAAATAATCCTCAATACAGTAATTATTTTGTCCATTTAACTTAGTTTTGATACTATACTCCATTTGTACTTTCCTATGCTAATGCAAACTACTGTTTAAATTACCTTGGAATGCTTGCAATGGGTTTACAGTATTTACTATTAATAACTTGCATATTTAAATTACAGCTCTGTGAAAACAAAAAAAAAAAAAAAGAAAAAATACATCTTTGTCACCTTTTGTTGAAATCTGGGAGTTTCCTGAGCTTCTTCTTCCATTCTGTGTTTTTTGCTGCCTACCATCTTCGTTACTATGCTGGTCTTGCACTTTTCTCTGCAGCTATCACACTTGCCTTGAGGGAATCTTGTTGGCTCTGAACCACCAGAATTCCCACTTCTTGTTCTTAAAAGACAACTGAGCAAAGGTCATGCCAAGTTGTTCTTGTATGGTTGTCCAAAGGGAGGTTAAAGATCAGCTCAAAGCAATCTGCTGTGATAAAGCCTTTAGCAGAGGAAGTCCCAAATCTTGCTGGGTTATTTTTCCTTTCGAAAGCAAAGCCCTTCCTTGCTCCCCCCACCTTTTACTCTTTTCCTGCTGCAGTGTTTAAATATGCTTGTTATGCTGTGCTGTGGGAAACAGATGCATTCTTGTTATGGCCAGAGATGAATGTTAGGATTGAACTGGTATCCATGAAAAAGTCTTTTGTTTGAGCTGCGCTGTCCCACAGTGGAGCTATGGCAACAACTTCCGTTTGGGAAATTAACTGTATCACCGTGTACCAGCTCAAATTATGGCATCACCTGAATGACAAACATGCCACTGTTCACATGACAGCTGACAAAGAGTATTGTTTAATTTTAATCAAAAGCATTAAAATCCAGGCAATTCAAAAATCCAAAGCATGTGAAGGCTACGTATATGTGAAATGCAGTGGCATTCTATTTTTATTCAAACTGAAGAATTTAGAGATTTTGTTATTTTAGAAATGTTTATGTATTGTAGCTTAAAAATTGAGTAACTTCTGCTTTTGAATCCCATATCACTCTTGGTGATGTGATCTTGTTTTGTGCATGTGTTTAAAAAAAGAAGTAAAGCAAAGAGCGTCACACTCCTGTGAAGGAGAGGCTGTGTGTAGGTGGTGTTGGTTTAACCTGGCAGGCAGCTAAACAGCACACAGCCACTCACTCACTCACTCACTCACTCCTCACTCACTCACTCTCCCACCTGCCTCCTGAGTGGGATGTGGGAGAGAACTGGGGGGAAAAAAAACCAAAGGGAAAATATGGGGGTTGAGACAAAAACTTTAGTAGGAGAAAAAAGGAAGAGGAAAAAAAGAACAACAATAATTAGAATATACAGAGTAAGTGATGCACAGTGCAATTGCTCACCACTCACTGACTCATGCTTAGACAGTTCCTGAGCAGTGGCCTCTGGGGCACAACTTCTTATGGTATGGAATATCAGCTGGGGTCAGCTGTCCTGGCTGTGCTCCCTCCCAGCTCCTTGTACCCTGCAGTGTCCTTGCTGGCAGGGTGGGGTGAGAAGCTGAAAAGCCCTTGACTTAGTGTAAACATTGCCCAGCAACAACCAAAACATCAGTGTGTTATCAGCATTATTATTTCCAGAATCCAAAACACAGCCCTGCACCAGTTACTAGGAAGAAAATGAACTTGTTCTCAGTGGAAAGCAGAACAGCAGATCAGAGAGCCATTCTTCCTGTGGCTGTCAGTGTTTCCAAGGATGTATGTTTGCTACAGCTAAGCTGGCCTGTTAACTACATTCTGCTGAGGGGGGGTCTCATTCTCCCTGGCAATGGGCATGCTGGCTGTCAGGGTGTGCAGCCTCTTGTGGCACCAGGGAGCTGCCACAGGTGGCTGAGGTCATTCTTCTCCATCCACCTAAGACCAGGTCCAGCAGTTGGGATAATGATGTGCTAGCACCTGGGTATGTATGTTTGGAGGATTGGGAGGTTTTTTTTATTTCTCTCTTACCAATGCAAAGTCAAAGAGTCCTGGTGGAGAATTTTCAGAACCATATAAATTCTCTCCTCCAGATAGTTGAAAACAATCAGTATGTTCAGACCAAATAATCTTAGTTCACATTTCTGCAACAGTGTATCAGCCGTAAGGAGAGAGCCCTGTGGTGCCACCTGCCTTTGCAAGAAGCTGGAGTCAGTGCCTGCATATTTTCATGAGCAGTAGATGCTTCTCCACAAAATTCTACAGATGATGGCTGTAGGTTTTTTGAGTAATGACTGGCCAGTACTAATGTTTTTGGACAAAATATGGAGGTTAATCTGTGGAGGAACAGCACAAACCCCATCAGTTTCCCTGGGTTTCTGAATGCACACACAGGCAGACCTGAACCCTTTTAGAAGAGAGGACTTGTAAAGCTTCAGTTGTCTAAATCGAAGCTTTTAAAACCTTTTCCCATCTACGCTTGAAACTCAAATATATAATTTTCTGGACACAGTCCTTGCTCCTCAGCTGAAGATTGTTGTGTAAGTACTCTTGATATATTTGAGTGAAGGTATCTCTGTAGCATCAAAATGAAGAGAACATACCCCAGCTCCCCACCCTGACCAATCAGGGGTATGCAAGGACAAAAGTCTGGCGGGTCTTTTCTTAGAGCCTTCCACACACTTGGCCTGTTATCAGAAATTCAGTCTGAATCTACTTTTTTTTTTTTTTTAATATATGTATATTAAAAACTATATGTGTACATAACTATATAAAATATATTTATAGTAAATATACACACACACACATATATAAGAATGTGTTTTGTCACTAAGCTGGCCAGCCACTACCTGCCTCTGAAAGACTCTAGGGAGTCATTTACTGAAGAAGTTCCTGAAACTTGTGATAGAGCTTCCTACCTACCTTAAATATGCAAAAAGACCATGGTTCCTCCATATGTTAGTTTTGTCATGATCACTACTCGACCTTCAGGGGTTACAGGTCGATGGAAACTGTGGGAAATCCTCGTTTCTCCCGCTGAGAACATTGCTGCAAGTTATCCTTCACCCTCACGCTCCAGCCTGGCACCAGCCTTTATCCAACTGGCATCAACCACCGCCTCCCCCCAGCTCAGGAGACATATTTTATATATCATTTAGACGTGATATATTTATGACAAGGCATTTAGGGCTTTGCCCTAACTGCGGCACCGGACCCGTACGGGCTATGGGCCTCTGCAGCATACGGAGCCCTGCTCAGATCCAGCTCGCAGCAGACCGCGGGCCCTGGCGCCAAGGGAACGCCTGCACAGCGGCGGCCGCAGCAGCGGGCCCAGGCCAGGCCTGGCGCTGCAGGCCTCTGGCAGGAAGCGGCTCCGCCCGGCTCCGAGCTCCGCTCCCGCTGCGGGCCCCGCTGTGGGGGGGGGGGGCGGGGGGGGCCGGGCCCTTCCCGCGGGCCGCGCTCCCTCCGCGCCCGGGGCGGCCCCGCCCCCGCGCCCGCTGATTGGATGCGGCCCCGGCGGCGGCGCGCGGGGCTCCCGTCTCGCGCCACTTTCGGGAGCCTTTGGCGCGAGCGCCATGGCCGAGAGCGGCGCTGGGGGCCGGGACGGTGAGACCCGGGGGCGGCGGGGCGGCCGGGGCCCCTGTCCTTGTCCTTCCGCCTGTCCCCGTCCCTCGCAGGCGCCGGCCTTTCGCTGTCAGGCGGGGGGCGACCGGGCAGCGGCGCCGGCGAGGGCGAGCGCGCGCGCACCGGGCGCGGGGGCGCGCCTGCGCGGCGGTCGGTCGGTCGGTCGGTGGCCCTGGGGGCGGGCAGCGTGGGAGCCTCGGCGGGGCCGCGCCGGCCGCCGGACCCTCTGCGGGCGGGCGGGCGCGGAACGGGGCGGGGGGTCCGCCCGGGGCACGGGCTCGGGCCGCACGGCCCCGCGCCGGCGGTGGAGCCCCGCAGGGTGGGCTGGCTGTCCCGGGTCGAGTCTCCGGTGGGAGCACTCTCAGGCCGGCGGGCAGCGGCGGGCACGGGTGGTCCCGGCTGGGGCTGGAAGCACGCTTGTCCCAGAGGAGCGCGTTGCCTGAGCCGCTGGCGGACAGTAGAGGGGAAGGATTGACAGAAGATAAACGCGCCCAAAGCGGTCCGTCTTTGCAGTTCTCCCCCGCGGGGCGGCAGGCAGTGCAAATGCCCCTTTTACCCCGGCCCTCAGCAATACCAGTCCGCGCTTCTCTCAGCTGCACTGCCGGGGTGCGGCTCTATGCACAAGTTGATGTTCTGCTGCTGCCCTGAGGGGACTGCCCTGCTTCTCTGGCCAGCTGGGCAGCCTTGGGTCTCCTGTCCCTACGCGGGGTATTCAGCTCCACACTGAACCCGCAGCCCTGTCCCTGGGCTGTTTGTTTGCTTTTAGAAGTCGGATTGGGTCCATTTGTTCCCCGTGGTCACATAAATGTTCCTCCCCCAGATTAAGAGAAAGAAAGGTCAGGAGAAGTAGAAAGCACCTTGCAGGGGAGAGCCTGTGGAAGAGGAAATGGGGTGTCAGCTGTCAGCAGATCTCTAGTTTATCTCAATCTGGTCCTGAAAACATCAGTGCTTTGTAGCAGTGTAGGCCTCCTCTAAGTCTGGTATTCCTGAGTTGTCATGGAGACATGCAAAATAAAAGGAACTGGAAATTCCCAAGGAAAGGGTGAGGGGGATCTCTTACAGGGAAAGGCTGATGAGATTTGGGAGGTGCTTTGGAAATCTAGGTGAGAGCTTCACACTCAATGTGAGCTGGAATGAGAGGGCTGTTTGAGCTCACTGTCAAGGCCATGTCTTCAGTATCATTCCAGAATTGGCTTAGGAAGAGCCCTCTGTGACTGCTTTTAGCCACGTAGGTTTTGGTTTTTAAGCAAAACTTCAATCATCTATTGATGCATCGCTGAACACTTAAGTACCGAAGCTAAGAGCTCGTTGTTAAACTGCTTTCTCTTGTTTTTCATTAACTACAGCTATGAGTGAGTCTGGAAGTTTTGCAGCATCACGTTCTAGACGAGAGAGGAAGAACAGAAGAGGCCAGCAAGAAGCACTTGAACGTCTGAAAAAAGCCAAAGCTGGGGAAAAATTAAAATATGAGGTGAAAATTTCTCATCTTTTCTTCTTAATTAAAAGTGAATGTGAGCTGTGAAGCTTAATCACCGTTTATAGATATGGGAAACAAAATAAGCCTTTCACATTAGCTTTTGTGTTTTTAATAGTGTATGCTTTTCTGAATGTAGTTTTCTGCTTTCTAATATAATTTATTTGTTTCTTTCTGCTTTCAAAACTAACCCAGTTTTTTTTTAACTGCAAGTCAAACATGCTTGCTATTGCATGAGAACTATGCCACAGGGTAGGACCAATTTTTAAAATCACATAATTAATGTTATGATAGGAAGTAGTTTCTTTTTTTTTAATCTCAAATTATTTTAAACTTTAATTTCAGAGCTTTACATGACTGAAATCCATTAATGTTGATATGCTGTGTTTCCACAAAGAGACCAAAATTTAAGTGGTGGAACTGAAATCTGGCTGTGTAACATTGATACTGTAACATTGTCCAATCCTGATGCCAATAGGAAGTGACTTCCTCATTGAGGTGAATAAATGTAAAGAAACCAGAAGTCCGTAGATCATTAACATGCAAATTTTCTCTAAGCACTCTGCTTGGGTACATCAAATCCATTTCCTTTTCACTGACCTCAGATTGGTGTTTGAGAGTAGAGCCAAGGCCCGAAGTCTCCACTGCTAGGTTTTTTATATTTTTAAGATTTTGTTGGTAATATGAAATGAGCAATAAAGCAAGTAATTTTCAAATGAAATCTCTGCCAGTGCTTCAGTAGATTTTGAGTTTCAGTATACTGTGATAATTTAAAAAATTGATAACTTGTCTTTTGTCACTGCCAAAAAAGGAACTTAATAACTGTGCTTACTAGTTGTGAACAAGGTAGCAGTGTAGGAACCCTACATGCATTCTTGGGAACTTTTATATTCTGACTGATGATCTGCAGATGGTTGATATGGAATCTGTTAATCCTCAGTATACTTTAACTGTAGGTTGAGGAATTCACAGGAGTTTATGATGAAATAGATGAGGATGAATACTCCAAGATGGTCAGGGACCGTCAGGATGATGACTGGATTGTTGATGATGGTAAGTTGATTTTGGTTCTTGTGTTATAACTCATTTAGGCTTCATAATGTTCATGCTTTGAGGTAACTTATTGTTAGTACATTCTTAAAAATTGTTTTAGGAGATAAGAGAAAGGCAGTCTTTTAATGGAAATTAATCTTTGCATTGTTCTCATGGTAGTCTGTTAGGATGGTAATGAAAATATTTTTCCATGAAGACCTGTTCTAGAAATTTTATTTCCAGTTATCAGTGTTACAAGTGTACAAAAACAAAGTACTGTCATTGATAATTTCTAACTAAACATGTAAGAATATATTTAGTCTGATAAAAGACACAGCTGAGAGTGCTGTAGTTTTTAATACTTGCTTTTGTAACTTTTGCTCTATATTAAAGGGGGAAAAGTAAATATGTAAAAAATTCAGGAATATTAGAAGACAGAATTTAAACTGCAATTTTAAAACAATTTTTCTACAGATGGGATAGGTTATGTAGAAGATGGAAGGGAAATCTTTGATGAAGATCTGGATGATGATGCACTTATTTCCAATAAGAAAGGTAACTTGCATGTGACCACTGAAGAATGTCTGCCAGGGACTTTTAAAAGCTACCCAAAATGGGCAACTTCCTCTCATCTGTATATGTGGTAAATATGGCCAAATGATAGAGTACTTGAAGCTCTGTCATTCTGTGCCTGTGGATTTTGTTCAGCCCCAGTGATGCAGAGGATGGAGGTTCACAAATTGAGGTCACATCATTGTTAACTGCTTCAGCACGACTGGGGCACTGCTGCTCACTGTCTTCTGTGGAATGAGTATTCACTTCTGGAACAAATGCACCTGGGAGGAATCTTGGTTTTCATAGCCAGTGCCTAAAAGATACGTGGTCTCTCTTGACCACTAAAATACTTGCATGCTTGTAAGGATCTAGGATCATATGATTTTCCCAACTTTTTTTCTGAAACCAAGAAACCGAGTTTGATGTTGAGAATGCAAGCCTAGTGCCAAACTCCTGGACACTTTTTTTTTTTTTTTTTTTTTTTTTTTTTTTTTTTTTTTTTTTTTTTTTTTTTTTTTTCCCTGGAGATGCTTCCATGTAAGGTGTCTTTGTCCTTTTTCTGGAGTATGCAAAAGGCATCTCTGACATGACTGGGAAAGACAGGGTGATGATGAGAGGGTCTTTCATTTTTTGTGTGTGCATGACAGCTGCTACAAAGCTGAAGTATGACTAGGCTTCATTTCAGCCAGAAGTGTAAAGGTAGAAAAAGGACCTTGGCTATCTATCCCTGCTGATAACTGGACCTGTAAACATTGAACTTTTCTTATGTAAAATTCACAATTTTCAATTTTTTGTTTTGGTAGGAAAAGGTGGCAAAACATCTACAGTTGATAAAAAGAACGTGAGAAAATCAGTGGTGTCAAAGCCAAATACAATTAAGTCTATGTTTATGGCTAGTGCTGGGAAGAAAAACACAGATGTAAGTTCTTACATTTTTGAATTTAAATATTTCTAACTTGTTCACAGTTTTAGTGGGAGTGGTATAAACCAAAGGCTCATTTTAGTTTCTTGTGTCTATCAAAACAAACTTCTATTACAATCTCTTGTGTATGGAGCATTTCTGAAAGCATTGTGTGTGTTCTGTTGAAATCCTCTAGTCGTTTACTGCTATTCTCTTGATTGGGTTTGCACATATAACTGAGAACTGTTTGGCTCATCTTACCTTACAGAAAACTGTGGACCTGTCCAAGGATGATTTACTTGGGGATATTCTTCAAGATATTAGTGCTGAAGTAAGTATGTTCATAAAATATGTTGGAAACAACCTTAATACACACATATGAAAGATACCAAGAAAATACAGTTTTTTGTGAAACTAGACAATGTAAGACAGATTTCATCCATAGCACATCTCATTGATGTATTCCATGTGTGTATGCACATCTGCCTGTTGTCTCCACTATGCAGATGTTGCACGACTGCATTGCTTGATAAGGCAGTACCTCTGTGACCTGATTACAGATGGTTCGTGTTAGGATGATGTGGAGCCTGTGCTGAGGCAGCTTTCAAGGTTTTAGTCACTGTGGAGTGAAAGAGGACTTGGCTGCCTCTGAATTGTGTGGAAAATATCTGTGTGTGCTGTGTATCTGTCACCACACCTCAGTCAGGGAACTGTAGGACATCTCCATCTGACCTGTCTGGGTTCTGGGAGGAGCTGAGGGAGCAGCGTTTCAGCAGGTGATGTAACCTGAACCTCCCTCTGCCTCCTGCTTCCCACGATTTGCTGCAGAGAAGCAGGAGTGCAGGATGGCTGCTGTGACAGGGTTGGACTGTCTCAAATACCTAATGCCCTTTTAGCAAGATTTCTTAAAACCAAAAGGATGGCTCACATGTAAATGTTGAACTGCTGTAGTGGTGAGATACTGAGGTGGGATATGTTGAACCATAATAAGCTTAACATGTTTTTTTCAGCACAGTAAAGGGTAGAGGATGTCCCAATGTAAAGTTATTCTCTTAGTTTTATACTCTTATTATTTTACTCCTCCCTGTGACATCTGATTGAGGCTATAAAACCTGCCATGACTATAATCCCCCTGCCACTCCCCCTTCAACATTAAAGAAACGTATTTTAATGCTGTCAAATTTGTGGAATATTGATTAAGGAAAATAATGTTAATAATTACACTATGGCTTCTATTTACTTAAATACTAGTTAGCTACTGATTTTTTTTTTGTTTTGTTGTTTGTTTCGTACAATTTCTTTTGTTATTACCTGTCAATAAGGTTAAGTATAAAATATCTGTACATGTAAATAAGTTAAAATGTGTTTTCCTCTAGTGGAACAGTGCTGAAAGAGCACTTCTGCCTTTCATGAGGCATGTATGTTCGATACTACTGCTTCAGCAGACATGAAAAACAGCACAGGTTATTCTGATACTTGTGCAATAGAGGCATGGTTAGCTATTGAAATTCCCACTGTTTGAAAACTGTGTCACTTATTGATGGCAATTTTTCTCAGATTGTTTCCTCCCCAAAAAAATCTCGTATGTGTCTTCATGGGCTGATTGCTCAGGTAACATTATTTTATGGGGCTGGGTTTTGTATCAGGAGGTGTTGTCTTTATCAGCCAAAAATACTGGTGTCCCTCTTTCTCTTTGATGGAAAATGTTACTAACCAAGGCAAAAGAAAACACTAAACAACTCTTTCTTTTGTTGTTTTATCTGTTCTTTCAATATTCAGACAGTTCAGCTAAGTCCACCACCAATTATAATGCTGAAAAGGAAAAGATCTGCTGGAATGCCACTCAATCCTTTCTCTGTGCAGTCCCAAACTTCTAAGGTAAAGGGGAAAAGAAAAACATTCTCATTATTAATAAGCACTATTCTGTGTTTTTGTTGATTTGAATACTGTTTACTTTTATTTCTCCTCCTGGAAATTAACTTTTCTCCTTAACTTCTCTAGCAGTGTTACAGTGTAACTTTGTGCATTATTCCACATTGCCTTTCCTGTGAACACATAAACAGTACAATTAGTTTGTGTCTGTAGGTCAGTAGGAGTAGATAGCTGTTACATTTGACAGTGTAACAATGTTCGGTGCATCACCTGGGAGTGAGTTTCTGCTCTGTCTCTTTTCCAAAGAGTTGAAAAGACCTTTGTGGCAAGGAGAGGAGGATGGGAGGTGAAATAAGCAGGAGTGTAGAAAAGGATAAGAAACCAATTGTTTGCAGAAATGGAAAACAAATGGAAAACTGAAGCTATGGGTAGAAGTTTACCCAACTGGAAGATTTTGGAGTGAAAGGGGAATGGAGGGCTAGATGGAAGGCTAGCATTTTGTTAGGAGTTCTGGTAAATGGAGAGGACTTTATAGCTGGTCATACAATGACATAGTTGGTAATGATCTGTAGAAGGAAAGTGGAGTACTATAGATATATCTGATTTGTGAAACCTTGTTTGACATCAGCTCTTATGTTGAAAATAATCACCAGTGCTACTTACCTTAACAGCTGTGTTCAAAACTAGAAGTAATTAAAAGAAAAGGGAGGGGGAGATGTAGTAAGAGAGGATCATGGTGCAAAATACATGGAACTTTTCCTCTAGCCCTGGTTACTGGATCTGCAAATACCAAGTGAAAGGTTTTGTTTATTTTTTTCTTCTTTGCTCTTACAACATTATTTTTAACTCATGGTGGAAATGTTTTTCAGGTAATCACCCCTATATCAAAGAAAGCTCCTGCTCATGTCAGAAAGGAAACTCTTCCTCCAGATTCATTTCATCCTAAACATCCCAATTATGCAGCACAATCTGTCAGCATCTCTGAAAATGAGGACACCAAGCATGTGCAGAAACCTATAGAAAATGAGGGAATAGTGAAAGCAGTAGGAGAGAAAGCTACTAAAGGTAACAAAAGTAAATCAAACCCCAATTCTGGAAACTCTTTTAATATGGTAGTGTTAAAACACTTGTTAAATTGCACTAGCTTAGATAGAAATGAAGTATCACATTAAGCTGTCTTAGTACTGTATATTGTGGTCATGCTTGTAGTGCTATCTCTGCTTACTGCTGTAGTATGCAGTTTGTAATTTTAATGATTCAAGCCTTTAGTTCTACCTACAGCACTTCCAGATGATGATCAGGGAGTGATGGATTTTGATGAGGAGGACTTTGATGAACCTATGGAAGCAGAGCATGTGGAAACTATACCTGAGACAGCGGAAAGCTTGAAAAGAGACAGTGAAATTGAGAAGAAAGAGACAGGGCAGCTGGAATCAGAGAAGAAAGATACATCTGTCTTGTAAGAATCTTTTTTTTTGCTTCCACTAAGAAGGCTCTCAATTTCCATAAAACTTAGATTTAGCTTCATATTTGTCTTTGCCCAAGGGATAATTGTGATATATCAGAATGGTAATAATGCTATGCAATGCTTTTTTTCATAGTTACATTAAGAATAGTAACATGCTGATAGCTACTTAATTGAAAAATATTTGCTGTTTTTGGGATCTAGCATGTGATGTATTTCAGCACACTGAGGTGGCTCAGTGTAGGTGTTGAATAGTGAACTTTGATGTCAGTAAGCAGAACGAAGGAATTTCTAACAATACTTACTCTAAGTGAATCTGAAAGTGTTTAGTAATAGATGTAGGTAAATGTTCTGTTGCTAAAAGTAATGATGAACAGCTGTGTCTTTGGAAATAGGAAAAAAGCTGGGCTTTCCTCTGGTTTTGTTTTTTTTTTTTTACATTGTTTTGAAAATCTTGAATCATAACAAAGTATTTTGTTATGTTTGTATATTTTGTCGTTTTGTTTTCCATAACAAAGTATTTCAAGCTGTAAAATAGTTGAATGATGAAAAAGACCTAAACATCTAATGACTGATAAGGTAGTTTTGTTGAAATAATCCGTTGTTCCCGCTAAGCAATTTGTATATATTTGATATGTAAAGACTTGAATTGACCAAGGCTGAAATACCAGGTGACTGATTTTTAAAGCTTGTGTGTGGTGTATCAAGAACCATTTTTAAATGTGGGTTTCTGTCACTCAATCCCTCTTTTCAGAAGAAACCTGTGGAAATCCAGCTGTTGGGAATGTTGCTTGGTAGTGGAAAGAGAAAACAAAAGGTGTGAGAATATAGGCCTGGAAAAAAGCAAAATGGTCATTATAGCAAAGGCACAATTTTAATTTTTTTTTATTCTTCTTCAAAACCTGCAGAAGTTGTTCTCTCCCAGGTCTCTCATGTTGGGACAAAATTGATGAGGATGAAGCTGATCTAGTAGCAGCAGAAGTTCAGCTGGACCCCAATCTCCTTCCACTTGTGAAGGGGGAAAGTGATGATCAAGTATTAAGATTTTACTGGCTGGATGCTTATGAAGATCAGTTCAGTCAGCCAGGTAACTGTTCAGTTAAAGGCAGAAAATGCTAATTGATTCTTCTTGTTCAGATTTCCTTTTTTGAAAATTGGGGTTTTCAGACTTGACTAAATTACATCCGGTTACTCTGTGTCTCTGTCCTCTAAGATGATCATCTCTTGGTTTTCTGTGCCTCTATCTGCAGAGCAGGGCACTGTGACTGGGAGAAGAATGTCATCTCTTGGCCTAGTATAGAGGTAGGGAAGTAAAAGGGACTTACTAGCACTGTTCAGTGTTGATCACCCATTGTCCTTAAGTTTTATACGCTCCAGGAGCAAGCTGAAGTTGTTTATTTCTTGCTCAGTGACGCAACAACTGAGCATGCTTTCTTGGTTTTGGAAAAGTCACTCAAAATTCACCTGGATGAATAAAAAGCCTGTACAATAGCAGTCAGCTGCATGATTTTATACAAAGGAAAGTATGTCTGTCAGGGGAGGAAGGTGATCTGCAAGATACGAGGTCTGTCTTGTGTTCTTATCCCCTAATTCAAACTATCTAAATCTTGAAGATTGTCTTGAAATTAAGATTGGTAAGATACTCTGTGCACTTGAAGTGTGAACTAGCTCTCATGGTCTTCAGACTGCATCATTCTGATCTCAGCTCTGACAAAACAATTTGTGTTCACATCTGTTATGAGCACTTCCCATCTATCCCCTCAATTCTTCAGCAGCTTTAGGATCTTGGGTTTCTAGTTTATGCTTCGTGTGTGTTTACCAGAAGGTTCTTTTGCATGTTGTTGGAGGGTTTTTTTTTTTTGGTTGAAGCTGTAAGCATTGAGTCAGATACGTTTCTTAGTTAACACCTTTTGTTGTGAGTTGGGATGCCAAACTTAAATATGAGACTGTGCTAGGCTGAACAGCTTGGTGATGGGAGTGGTAATAATCATAGATATCTTGATGAAATCAATGGCTCTAATATAAAATTGCTACTTTTAAAGAACTCGCTATTGTTATTTTTCCTTTTTTTTGTCTTTTAAGTCAGTGATTGCTGAATGGAACATAATTATGAAAGGATTTCTGTTCCTCGCATGCAAGGAGTGTTCTTTTCTCATTATGACTTTTTCAGGATTGAATAATAAAGACTGCACCTGTTTTCAATTAGTAATGTAGAAGAGAAAATTTTGATATTGCTTTTTGTTTAACATGTTCATGATCTTTGTTTATGCCTCATTTGCTGTGATGTCAAATGCATTGCCTGAAGAGTAAATACTATAGCATAATCATAAGACTCTTTCAAACTTAATGATTTTTTTGGAGGCTTACTTTTCATAATTCCCTTTATGGTCTTAGGCAGAGAACTCGAGAATTGTGATCCTGTTAACATTTTAAAGAAATAATGAATAAAACCTGTCCTTATTTTTTCCCCTCTGCAAGACATTTTTCCTGTGTTTTGACTTTGCTTACCTTTTGGTTCATTTAGTAGCATGATCTTTCTTTTCACAGGCTTTGATTTATAAGCTTTATTCATATTTTTTCTTTCTTTATTCTTTCCACAGTCTTGTAGGGGATAGGGCTCCATTTCTCTGCGTTGATTTTTTTTTTGGTTTTGCATGAAATATCTCTGAAAACTCTTTGAAGTTAGTTCTGCTTTTACTGTCTGTGGGGGTGATAGTGTGTGTGTCAGTGTTCAACTGGATGATATCAAAAGGTTCCTTCCATTCTAAATTAATCTGATTCTGTGAAGTCTGGTTATTAAGACTACTTATTTGTCTGTGCTGGAGTTGATAGAAGTTTGTCTTTGCAATCCAGGCAGCTTTTTACCCTATCTTTGACTGGCTCATGTATCCTTCTTTCTACCTCCCCTGCTTATATGTACTCCTCTGACAGATTAACTACCCCATGCTCTTAATATTTCCAGCTGTTCAAGCAGTCAGCTACTGTTTTGTGGTCTCTCTCGCAGGTTCATCTTTCTTTGTGATACAAACCTATCTGCGGTGGTTTTTTTTATCCCTTAACAAAAAAGTAAAAGATTGCTGGGGACAAGAACTTCATCTTCCCTGTCACTTAGATCTGCAATTGGAGCTCTTTCTCAATACTTCTATTCAAACTGTCTAGATTTTCAAGATTGCCTCTGTATTAAAATTTTTAAGATACTTTGTGCAGCTGAAACTTGTATCCTTGCTCTCATCATCTTCAAAACCGCAGCATTCTCTGTCCTTGACAAAAGTAGTCTTGTTCACATCTATTCCAAGCACTCAGAAAATGATTTTTCATAGTCTGTCACTTTGACTCTGTCATCCATCTTAGTGCATCTTCACTGATTTATCTTTGATCTAATGCAGTAAGAAAGGTGCCTTTATGTCTGATAGATTTCCTGGCAAAGATAAATTATAACTCTTAACCAAGGACTTGTTTGTGCATTGCCAGGCCAAGGAGAAATGCAGATTCCAAAATCTTCTGTGCATGAAACCCTGTTTCTGAGACATGCACGTGGATATTTAGGAAGATTATCCTTCATGTAATCAAATTCCTTTTTGGAAAAGGAAACTATTTGGAGCTTGAAGGGAACCTGGTAAAGCCAGGCTTCTGAGTTGTGCTAGGAAGTTTTTTGTACTTGAATTTGCAAACTGTTTGTGACAGTTGGGTGGCTTGGTACCATGTTAAAATTTGGCATAATTTGATTAGCAGTTTGCAGCATTTTGTGCTATTACCAAGTTCTCTGGGCTCAGAGATGTGCATGTATTGTAATGACATTGTCCACAGTGAAGTCAGTTGCCACTAGTCCTGCTCTGTATAATCTGAGTGTCTTCCTTGGTTACAACTTTTGTCTTGGCACCCAGGATTCCTAGGAATGTTATGCATCTTTGGGTGTCCTCATTTGTTAAAAATAGTCACTTGAAAGCTGTTCAGCTTCTAGTTGTTGTCTGCAGAATGTATTTTTACAGGTTTTATTGGTAATAGAGTCTTGATCTCATGATACTGAAGTGTAGGGAAAAGGAGTTAATTGTACTGGTCTAGCTGAAGAGTGAAAAACTTAGATAATACACTTTAGAGGATTGATTGGCAGCATAGGCGTTCTGATAATGTTCAGCTTTCACTGACATCTCTCTCCTTCCTCCCTCTCTCCAGGGATTATCAAACTAATATAGGCAGCAATGGAATTTCAGAACAGAATTTGGAGACTGGCTGTGTAATGCCATTTTGAATTTTACGTACCAGGTGTTACTATAGCAATGGAGGTAGAGACATGAAGAATGACACAGGTGTCTGTTTGTAAAGCTGGTGTTTAAAACAATTTAGAATGTGCTGATACATTGGGAAGATTTCTTGTTCAAGGATCTAACAGAGAAATGGTTGTGTTTCAATGCAAGAATACATTATAAGCTACTTCAAGCAAGATTAGAAATGATTAATTTTAAAATTGCGTATTGAATTCTTTGCCCTTCTCCTTTAGGTGTGGTATTTTTGTTTGGCAAAGTTTGGATTGAATCTGCAACCACCTATGTCAGCTGTTGTGTGACAGTGAAAAATATTGAGAGAACTGTTTATCTGCTGCCACGTGAAACAGTGAGTGTGACTTTTAAGCACATCAAACATAAGTACCCTTCATTCTGCTTATGGCAGGTTATGAGTTTAGCAGTGTGTTTATGGAATCTGTTGGATGCCATTGTTGTCTGATGTAGGTGGTAAAGTTAAAACAGTGTGTACACAGTATATCACATGTGAGCTGCAGAGTGTGACTTCCCCTGACCCTAACAACTGCAGACAAATTTTTACCCTTAGACTTGCTGCTCAGCAAATGAAATGGTCTTAGCAAATAAAGTGGTCTTGAAGAATTACTAGAAAACTTAGTGTTTTTTAAACATTCTGTTTAAAGTAATTTTTTCTAAGTTTGGGATTTCTTGGCTGATTGCATTTTACTTTTTCCTAAAAAAGAGCTACATGATTCATAGTAATAGCAAAGTAAGATTCAACTTACTGTCATGTCTGCCGGCATTTTTGTTAATTTGTAAAACCTCACTTGTGTTTTTGAGGAAATCGACCTATCTACTGGTAAAGAGACAGAGACTCCAGTAACTATAATGAGTGTTTTCAAGGAATTTAATGACAGCATTTCACCAAAGTACAAGATCATGAAGTTCAAATCCAAGGTTTGTTTGCAAGCATCCTATTTGGTCATTTTCTCTTGTTCTGGTTTGTAAGGTGGGAAGGCTGTTAAAATACTGTCCAGGGAGGGGGGTTGTGCCAAAATGAAAATACATAACTCCTGACGTGTGTAAATATATATGCTTGTTAAAACCATCCAAAATACCTATATTCCTTTAAGAGTGGTAAATCTGCAACATGGTTGTTCCACCAGAAGTTTAAACAATGCTTTTGTAATTACTCAGTCATTATCTTCTTTAAAGCTGGGTTGAGTGTCACACTGGCTTGCTGTTACTGAGAATGCAGGACAGACAGAAGTTCTGATTGATATCTAACCCTTAGTATCAGCTCATGCTGTCAGAGTTTAAAATGAAAGATTGTGATGGCCAGTGGATAAGTTAGTACTCTGGGATTACAACGCCTTTGTATTTGACCAGATATCTTATTGAACTTTATCTCTTGGCACATCTCATCCTTCTTCTCGCCTTCACAGATTGATCTTTTTAGAGTGTGTGCTGTTCAGAGCGTGGATTGTCATAGTGTGGCTATGCAGGAGATAACAAGTGTGGACTGTCATTCAGTCTTGAAGGCTGTTCTGTGCTTAATGTTATGGGCAACAGTCTTATTGTTATTTTGCTGTGCTCTGTTTGCTCAGCAAATCTTTAAGATGACATTGGAAAAACAAAATACTGTTATAATGGAAACTTTGGACATAAATTAATATACTTGTCAAGAGTCTGCAGGAAAAGAGCTGATACTGCTGGTAATGTTGCAGATTTGGACTGAATTAGTTTGCTAGTGTCAGAGCTTTATTGTCCACTTTCATAGAGCATTTGTCTTTTACAGGGGAGGGCAGAGGTGGGAAGCTTGGACAGGGAAATGTGGCAAACATTCAGGTTAGGGGAAAAATCTGTTCTGACTGAAGTGCTCAGAAAAGTTTGTATTTCTTGGAGTAACATGTCATTAGTCTGGCAAAGCTGATTTTCCTTAGTTGTAACTTTCTCCATCCTGGCAATCTTGTGATTTCACAGGATTCATTCCTGAATAGTTAATCAGCAAGTAAGATGACAAGTAAAAACACAGGAAGAATGGAATTTAACAGTATGTAAATGAGGGAAAATAAAAACAGTTTGTGTGGTAATTCAGGAAAAATGAAAAGATTCTCAAGAGGTCATCTCATCCAAAGCTAGCTAGAGTAATTCTGAAAGTTTAAGTTGTTAAAGTGAAAATGTGAGCAGGGATTCTCAAAATACCAAAGTCATGCAAGACATGTCATTTTTTCAGCAACTTGTAGCTTAATGTGTTTTTTACAGAGTTCAGGGAAAATGGATGTGACATTATTACTTTGTAAATTTTTTTTTTTGCTCTAGCTTTTTTCCTCTTTCAAAACTCTGATATAAATTTAGGTTTCTCGGTTTTCTGTTATTTTTCATGTGTCGTTGATTATAACATAATTACGTGTGGTATCAGTAGTAAATTTACTCTGAAAGGAGTAAAAAAACCCTTGTTTTTTATCTATTGTTAAATTTACTCTGAAAGGAGTAAATTTAACAGTAGATAAAAAACAAGTTGCTGATAGCTCACTGTTCAAGAATCCTTTCAGGAATGAGAGAGTGAACTCAAAGGAAAACAAGAAAGGGAAGAGGGAGAAAAGTCTCCAAAAAGATGCAGATCTGCTTACAGAATCTTGGGAAACCTCCATCTTTTCCCTGGTGTGCCAAGTAAGAATAACGTGAATGAGGTAATAGAGTAATGTAGTTGAATATTCAAAGATGGCTCTTAAAGATCAAGATAAAACCTGTCAGATTTTTACTGAGCTTACACAGAACTCAGGGCAAAAGACCCAACAGTCTTGTCTGGGTACCTGGCTACAGCACATGTGGGGTCCTTGGATGTAACACAAGAGTAGGGAAGTGGGAGCACCAAGACACTGTTGAGATTTCTCCCTTAAATATTATAATACTTGGTCACCCTCATGAGGAAAGATTAACTCAAGTGACTACAGATACAAAAGATGGCAATTAGAAGGATGAGACAAAAGGAGAATCAGTTATACCAGAGATGGCTGTGAAAGAGCTTTAATTTTTTTTTAGCTAGTAAAGTGAAGAATGATGATAAGACCTATTTGCTCTCTAGAAACATTAAAAGGGGATGAGCAGCAAGAGAGCTTATTTAAAGGACAGTTTTAATAAAAGAGTGAAATAGTAATTTTTAATTAATGAATAAACTAGGCAGGATAGTTGGTGCTAGGAAGCTCTGAAGTAACCTATCAGAATTGCTTCTGAACAGTAAGAGTTCAAATTATGTTGAATTCTTAAGTAAATTGAGTTTTATTAAATGGATAAAAGCTATCCAGCTTTATTTTGCTTATGTAATTTTCTGCTAATTTTGATAGTTACTGCTTTCTGGGAGGGTTTAGTGAGAACTGGAAATAGTAGGAATGTATGGCAGTAGTAATATGGGAGGTAGGAGAAAAGACAGGATAGTAGAGCAGGGCTGTTGATGGGGTCTTTGGAGGATTATTCAAAGATAGTATTACAGTAACTCAGATATTCCAGATTACACAAAATTGACTGTGAACAAGTGGCACCAAATCTGGCCAGGTTTATGTCTCTGCAGCAGGAGGGCTTTGTGCTCTCTGCAAGATATTTGTAGAAGTAATGGGGTTGTCTCATTACTGTGCTCTCCTTTTCTTCTGTTCCTCCTTGAGATACCTGAATTTGCCTGGTCATATACCTGAGTCTGTTTTTCACAAGGAGTCATCAACCTCCTTTTCATTATACTCCTACCACCAGAGACAATGTGTTGTTACCCAGCCCTTGTGTCTGTGTGTCCATAGGGTTGTGCAGGGCTCTCAAATTAAAATGGTTTGTGGCACTCACCTAAAGAAATGCTCAAAAGAAGTGATCTTTACCCACTTGTGACTCTGTGTGGTAAAGAGCTAATGTGCTTTAGTAGATCTCCCTTGCTCTGTGATGTGCACCCAGTAGTTCAGTGCTGTGTTGTTAAGGGTTGATGTTTTGAAAGATTTCTAACAAACTAATGGCTATGTTGCTCAGGTGAGACCTGTGAGCAGTGCATTCAGAGTAATATGAAGTCTCAGTGTTTGCATAGTACTGTGAAACTGAAAACCACTCTTCTTCTGTCATTAGCTGGAAATCAGGAAGGTTCCTGACATCCCTGCCATGCACCCAGAGTTCTTTTATTCAGAATACCCCTTTTTGTGATGATGTGCAGACACCGAGACAGGTTGTTCTCTGTACATCTTGGCCTTGCCAGCACCCAACTTTGTCCCTTTGAACACACTTCAGCCATATCATTTCCTGCTGCACCTGCTGCTAATTGTAGCTTCAATGGGTTGCACTGCTGCCAAGTTAGCAAGTCTTCACAAATCAATTTGAAAGCAGCCTTACTCCACTTAGGAACTTAGCAGCTAATCACTGCTGCTCATTTCTGCTCTCTGAAGGGCCACTTGAAGGGCAGATTATTCTGCAGCAAGCATTCATTCACTGAGTTATGACCAGACGCTCGTGTAATTGAGCTGAGCTCTGTGGAATAACGCAGATGAAACACTACAGCAGACTATTTTTATACTATGTTCATCTTGCGTTTGCAACAAGAACTTGTTGGAAGCCTGAGAGGTTTGTTTTTTTTTTTTTTTTTAATTAAAAAAAGAGGAGGGGGAGCACCCGTGATATGTGCTAAAAGCAATGCATTGCCATCTAATATGTTACAGCTCTAATCTGCTGGTGTTAGGTGGTGCTGCTGTGGCTCAGCAGTTCAGATCTACATTTGCTTGGTAATTTGCAATGCTGATCTGGCTTCACAGTGGTGCTCTTCTATCAAGTTATGTTACACTTCTGTTTCCATGAGACTGCTGATGCCATAGTAGTTTCTGGATTTGTCTGCTTCCTATTTATAGCAGAGGCCCCTCTCCTCTCCTGCCTGGGCTTTGCAGCCTTACAACTGCAGTAGTACATGAAGTAACAAGCTTAACTGCCTCTTGTAGCACCCTGAGGGAACTATTGCTGATGCTTTTAATTTAAGGAAAAAAAACCCCAGCCATCCAACCCCCAAACCAAATACTTCAAGTTTGCCTGTGTATGTGTTTCATTAATTTGTAAATTTTATTCCCATTTATGGTGATTTTGCTTTTTCTTATTAAACCATCTCTAGTGACATATTATGCTGAGTCTTGTGTATAAAGTGGTAAACATAGTGCATGGTCCAATGAGAAATGTAATTTTTAATTTAAGGTGCCTCTAGGAATTCCTGTAGTAATGTGCTAGCATAGTTATGACATAATATAATAACAATAGTATGTAACAGGGGTGCAGTTGGTTTGTAAAGTACTACAGGGCAGAACACACATATGACACAGTAGAGCATGACATCTCAGCAGGTGTCAGAGCACTGTTGCACAGGATATTGTAAGAATTTGGAAAATTAAGGTAGTTATTCTTAGAAACTTAGAAGCTGTGTGTGTTGCCGAAAATTGTTATTGTTCCTGAAGAAAGCAGAAGTGATACTTAACTTTCAGTAAGGTTGTACTGAACTTCAGACTTCTTTAACTGTCTTAGTTAGAGATACATAAACAAACTTGGCTACTTTCTAGTAAAACCTAAGTCTCTTAAAGTGAAAAATACAGTAGTGTCACAGAAATAATCTGCTGTAAGCATGTGATACAAGCTGGCAGATGGTTGGGAAATCATCTCTCTTGGGTTCCTCTCTGAAGTGCTGGTACACAAAAGCCTGCAGTGTAGGGGGAGGAGTTGTGTGCAGTTACAGGGATACAGTCTGGCTGGGATCACAGACGTGTGGGATGTGGTTAAGACAGGCTGGGTTAGCAAGGAGGGGGAAGCCTTTTTGTGTATCACAGCAATGGGAATGCATGAATCCCTGCCTGAGGGTGCACAAAGAGCTGGTCAGGATTAGAGGATGGACTAATGGAAGGGACATGATAGAGAAAGGAAAGCCAAATCCCAGCTGGAGTTGGGATGGTGAGGGAGAAATAGACCAGTAGGAAAGGCTGCTGTAGGTACAGGCAGACTAGGAGAAAAGTGTGCTGACAGGGACAGGGGGTGTGGAGACAGAGGTCGTAGCAGAAGCTGCAATATCTCATGTCTTCTTCACCTTGGTCTTTACTGCTTAGTCCAGCTTTTAGCAATCTCTGATGCCCAGGAGACCAGAAGGAAAGCCTGAGGCATAGAAGACTTGCTCTTAGAGGAGGAAGAGCAGGTTAGGGCACATTTAAACAAGTTGGACACATAAAGGCACGTGCAATTGGTGGGATGCACCCCTGTGTGCAGAGGGAGCTGGCCAGTGTCAGAAGTGCTTGGGAGTGTTTGGTGTGGATTCACAGAGAGAAAATGATGCTTCACCAAGCTGGTAGCCTTCTGGGAAGAGATGGACTGGTTTGGTGGACAAGAGGAGAGCAGTGACTGTTGTTTATTTTGACTTTAGTAAGGCTGTCAATGCTGCCTACCATAGCATCCTCACAGACAAGCTGATGAAATGGGGGCTAGTGAAGTGGGCAGAGGGGTGGACTGAAAACCAGCTGCCCTACTGGCCTCAAAGTGTTGTGATCACTGGCACAAAATCCAGGTGGAGGCCTGTCCCTAGAGGTGCACCCCCAGGGTTGATACGGATCCAGTCCTGCTGAGCATCTGTAATGATTTGGGTGGTTGCATGGAGCACACACACAGAGAGTCTGCAGGCATTACAAAAGCAGGAGAGGCTGATACACCAAATGGATGTGCTGTCAGAGGAATTTTGACAGGCTGGATATATCTTATGACCTACAGGAATGCCATCAAATACTAAGAAAAGGAAATGGTTCTGTATGAAGTCTGGAATAACCTCAGGCACAGGCAGATGATGGTGGCTGACTGGCTGGAAAGCAACCTTGGAGGGAAGGACCTGCTCATCTTGGTACACATGAGGTTGGATAAGAGCCAACCATGTACTTTGGGAAAAGACTGCCATGGGCATTACCAGCAAGTGTCAGGAGTTGGTCCTTTCCCCTTTGCAGCCCTGGTAGCACCTGTGGGGTGCTGTGCTCAGCTGAGCTCCTCTGTGTGAGGAATAGTGTGTGCTACTGGAACAAATCCAGAACAGGACCACAAAGGACCACAGAGCCTGGAGCATCTGTCATGTGAGGAGAGGCTGAGAAGCCTGGAACTGACTGCTCAGCCTGTGGTGCCCAGTGGAGAACAAGAGCAACAGATACCATTTGAAATGCATGAAATTTATCAGAACGTGAACCTCTGCTTTACTATAAGGGAGCTCAAGTACTGGCACAGGTTGCCTAGAGAGGCTGTGGAGTCTCCATCCGTAGGGATGTTCATATCTGGCTGGAGAGAGCCCTGAGCAACCCACTGTGATTGACCCAGCTCTGAGCAAGCAGCTGGACTAGACAGTGCCTGGAACTCCTTTCCATCTCAGCCATTTTGGGATTTTGCAGTGATCTGCAGCCACCAATTCTCATGAGCATGTCTGAAACCTGTGAATTTAAAGAATATTTCTGAGTTTGCCTACCTACCTGGTGGTTTTTTGGGAGTGGTTAGTATACTTGCAAGTCAATTCTATAGAAACTCTTAATGTTAAGAAAACATCTAGAGATTAAAAACAGGCACTAAAATATTCTTACTGTCTTCAGCTGGTTATAATGAGTTGCAGAATTGGTAATACATGACCAAGCCCATGATATTTGAAATGTGTGTTTTGCCTGGCCTTTTTTTCTTTTGCTTTCTTATTGGAAAGAATGAACATTCAGTTGGAAGATACTGAAAATGTAACTCCTTTGTTTTATATAGAAAGTAGAAAAATACTACGCTTTTGAGATTCCGGATGTACCAGCAAAATCTGAATACCTAGAAGTTAAATATTCAGTAAGTATAATATAATCTGATATGATGATTCTGATAAAATACCTTCACTTGTTTTTTATCTAGTTAAGTTTACAACATGAGCATTTTGTATTAAAATGGTCATTAAGCACTGTAGTCTTGGCTACAATGTGTCCAGCCTGGATGAAGAACTTAAACTTCAGTGTGGTTTTACATTACTGTCTTGATTTTTAAGTGGAGCCTATAGTGTGATTTCCTCAATTACTGTAAGATGTTATGGGTTAGGGCTTTGCTTGTGGGGAATGGTGGTGATTTCAGTATTGTGTAGTTTTATTAAGGTGCTGTCTGAATATGGTGTGTCAGCCTTGAAGACTCGTGTGGGGTGAAATGACTCACTGCCCCCTGTTACTTGTTAGGCTGAATGCCCTCGGCTTCCCCAGGATCTGAAGGGACAAACATTCTCACATGTCTTTGGAACCAACACCTCTAGCCTGGAACTTCTCTTGATGAATCAGAAGATCAAAGGACCCTGCTGGCTGGAAATAAAGAATCCACGTATGGTGGTTTGCATGTGAAATACCTGGTTACTGGGAAACACATATAATTATGGATTTGGGAGGAGGGGAAATGTAAATTGTATGGATGAATTATCATTTTGTACATTAACCTTGCAACTTACTGGTTTAATTTTCATTATCTAGTACAAATTGTAATTTATTCTTCCTTTGTGGGGTGACAACTCTACGTATAAAGTTGTGCACTGTGTAAATGACATTATAACTTCCAATGCCTGTGAGAGGGAACTGTGCAGTGCTTAGCAGCTGCTGTTTGGTGCATACCCTAATGCCATGTATGCAGAGCTAAACTTACTTGACTTGAAAATGACTCATCTTTCTGCTCTTAAAAACTTTAGATTTGGAGTTTTTTTCTGCAAATATCTATTTTTAAGAACAAATGGCTGCTACATGGGGGATTTTTGTTTGTGAATTAGGCTTTTATTTATTTAGTTTTTCCTGACACTTGGAAAAGTTTGTGGTGTAGAGCTGTTTTAGTTTTAAATCCTTTCTGCCTCATGAGTGGCGTGCAGCACTTACAGGTGGTCATGCTGCTTTATTTTAGCTTGGTAAGAGCTCTTTATTCAATGTGTGCTGCATATTCCCATGAACATAGGGATGTTGATCATACTGGATAAAAGCTACATGTGTTACTGCAGTCTCCTTGGGGCACTTCCAGTGTAGAGCTGACTGTATGAATGCTGACACCACATGGGTTCCCCTCTTCAGCAGCTTGCTCAGTCATTGACAGATTTGAAACCAGTATGGATGACTCTGTGTAAAGCTTCCTGGAGTATTTTTTGGGTTATGCAGACCTAGATCCAAATTTTTTTTATTTGGTGTTGAAGAGCTCCTGCTGACCAGGAAGTCAGGGCCCAGGGAGTTAGCAAAAATTGAGCAGGATTACTGTGGGTCTTGGGTTATCCTACCAGGGCAAAACATTTAAAGGACGTGCTCTGTGCAGCAGTGCCATCAGAGAAGCCTTGTCTGTGGTTCCCAGAGGAATGGAGGTGGTTTGTGTTGTTTCCTCAGAGCCTTCAAATCAGCCAGTCAGCTGGTGTAAAGTGGAGGCTGTGGTCATGAAGCCTGGCTTGGTGAATGTGGTTAAAGATGTTTCTGCTCCTCCTCCTCTGGTGGTCATGTCCTTCAGCATGAAGACCATTCAGAACCCAAAGACTCACCAGAATGAGGTAAGTAATCCCTTCTCATTTTGGGTTGGTTTTGTTCTTTGGCATATACTGAAAGTTTCCTAAGGCTTGGAAGAGCCTCATAAAACATGTTTAAATGTATTTACTGTTGTACTTTCTCTACTCTGGGCTTTTCAAAGAATTTTTTACTGGGGTTTCACTCTGGGCTAGAGGGCCTGGTTGGGGAGAATGTTTACTGTGACAGTGGATCCTATGTATGTTTTCAAGCCTTCTGTTTTGTCTGTTGTGCCCTATAGCTATAAATGAGACTGCCCAGCTGTTAATGGATTAGTTTTAATTAATTATTAATTAGTTTTAATTAATTAATCTAGATTTAATCATAGGTTATAAGTAAAATGACTGGGCTTTTCTGCTAATAAAACTCATTTAAAAAATTTGGTATTGATCTTGGAGCACCTGCTATTCTGCTGTAAGATCTTTCCTCAGGAAGGAGGAGAGGTGTAGGCAGCCACTCTCAGTTGTGGACTGCAGACCAGAATGTGTACTTAAGCACTTTTGTTGTTTTTTTTTTTTTTTAACATAGCTCTCATTAACGTTGGAAGAGATTTAATATTCACAAATACTACAGGATAGTTGTTTCTGGCTAATTGAATTTAAGACTAATAGATTGGCAAATATTTCAAGCAGAATTATTCCTCATGATGAATTTAATTTTTTTTGGTGGAAGTACGGAAAGTATGTGGTTTCTGGCCAAAGTAATGAGACATACACAAGGTACCAACAGGACTCTGCTTGCCAAGATGCTTTAAAGCCTTTCTACTTTGTTTTCCATTGGGTTTTCCTGATTAGTGTCTGGGGAGCCAGGCCATTCTACCAGCAAAGCAATCAAAAGCATTATTAAAGCTACTGGCTTCCAAACACTAAACCTCTTGGCTTCTTGGCAGTGTTGACTGCTTGCTTAGGGGCAGCCCTTCCTCAGGCAAGGCTTCTCTGCCCTGCTCACATCTCCCCTGCACGCCATAGGGAATCCTTTACATTGTGGGGTCTGGTTAGTTTCAGAACAAAAACTGACAAAAGTAGAAGTTTTCCAAAGTGAATTGTTTTTCCTCTCAAATTTGTAATCATTTAGGAGCAAGAAATATTTTATTTTCCTTGAGATCAATTGATAACTTTCTTCTTTTCAACTATTTTAGTTAGCTGGAATTCATTAAGAAAGATCTCTTGGAGAAAGAAGAGAAAAGAGATGAGGAACTCTTAAAAAAAAGGATGGAAGAAATGAGTAGGGGTAGTAGTCATGCTTGTTTGTGCTTATGAAGTTGTGTGTTCTGTATCTCCTTGGTATAGGTTGTAGCTTTTGCAGCTCTGGTTCATCAGAAATTTCCTTTGGATAAGGCTCCACCTCAGCCTCCTTTTCAGACACACTTCTGTGGTATGTACCTGGAACAGTTGGAATAGAAAAATCATTAATTCTGTGGTTTTGGGGTTTTTTTTTGTTCTGTTTTGGTTTTTGGTTGTGTGTGTGAGTTATAGTCATTCCTTATTTAAATTTTTATTTCTTTCTGTTGCTACAGCAATAATGGCCTAAAATAGGAAACTGACAAAATTTCAACTCCCGGACAGCCTTTCCTCCCCATTTTTAACTTCCCTGGTTACTGACTTTTTATCCAAGACTTAATTTAAAGTACCTTAGTTGGAGATGATGCCAAGTAACTCTGCCTTGTACAGTTTCCCATAATTTTTATTGGTTTTAGTCCATCTTTCTCTGCCCATTAAGTTAGGCTGTTTATTTACTGTCACTTTAGTTATTTTTCTGCTCAGCTCTTATAAATGGAAGTATTTATAAACAAGTTTTCTTAGAGGAAAAAAATCTTGCAGCAGTGTCATTGCAGTAATATCAGCTAAACCTTGAGATTCAGACCCTGAGTGGGAGTGATGAGGTGTTGAATGCTTGTGAGAGGAAGTTCTTCAGGAGCTGTTGGCCCATAGTTCTAATGTCCAGTAATAACCTCAAATATGACTGATTCAGATTGGTTAGTGCTTTAGTAATTACTTGGTTATCTTAAAGACATTATTCACTTAAAGTTGGTGTTTCAGAATTAGTGGTCAGTTTTCTCAGCTCCCTTTGTTGTGAATGGGTGCTTATGGTGAGGGTACAATTAGGAACTTGTATGTAAGTACAAATATCACTTTTTGCAGCTGTTTCCAAGCCGAGTGATTGCATTTTTCCTTATGACTTCAAAGAAGCAGTTAAAAAGAAGGTAATTTCATTTTGTTACCCTTCTGATTACAGTACCTTATAGAATATGAATTTCATGGTGCTTTTGGTAAGTGGTGAAGAGAAATAGTCGAAGGAATGGAATGATTATTTAATTAGTTTTCCACTCTGCAAACTTAAATCCAGGTATTTATTCTGTGTTGCTTGTAAAAAAGTGTTGTGTGCTCTGTGTGACTCAGTACTGCTGCTAATTGTGCTCTTAGAATAGACAGGGTTTTAGACAGGAGAGTTGGAAAGGTTTTGCAAAGAGGCTAAAATTGTGGTCAATTTTCATTATACTTGACTCTGCACTCATAGTAAACTGGGAGAATTTGTTTCTTCTTGTCTTGCAGAGTAAAGTCTATCAAAATTTAGAAGATGTCCCTTGTAAAGGGTGGTGGGTGAGCTGACAGAATAATAAAGTACCCTATTTTTGTTTTTCCTCTATTTCTGTGTGATCTTAAAAGTCTGTGAGTGAAGGATGCATATGGAGCATTTTCCTGGTGTGCTTGATTCTTACGAAGCTCTTAAAATATCGCCAGACACCTGCATTCAAAAGCAGAATGGGAAAAAGCCTCTGAGAAAAGCTTTCCAATGTCTATGGGAGTGAAAAAAAATCCTTGCATTACAGAAGGAAACAGCAGAACTCTGTGGTGCTTTGTTATTGTCTTGGAACTAGCAGGGGAGAGGAGAGGCTTCCATTTTAAACTTATTGGGTCATTGAAATCAGGTGTTCACTTGCTCCTTTTAGAATGCTAAAATAGAAATTGCTGCAACAGAGAGAACACTGCTGGGATTTTTCCTTGCGAAGATTCACAAAATTGACCCAGACGTTGTTGTGGTGAGTAGTTCTGAGACTTTGAGAGTTAAATTGAAGTATATTGCCAGTTGGTCAGCTTTGTTCTTTTTCTTTTGTCCCCTTATAGGCTTCTTAGTGCTTGTCTTAGACTACCTTATGAATTGAGTTTGCTTATGAGACAGCAGGTATATTTTGATACAAAGATGATACGGAATTTTCCCTGACAGCATTTTATACATACTATTATTTCCCATAATAGCTAAAATAGGCAGTATTTTCACAATACCTGAAACAAGTTTGTTTTTTTTTCTTTACTCATAAAGACAAAACACAACAAAAAACTCTGATGATTTTCTAGAAAATGGGAACTCTTGGTATACTTAAGATTCTGTTGCAGTTCAGATGCTCATATAATTTGTGTTTATGCTGTAAATCAAAATAACCATCTATACAAATCCATGAGATCTGAGCAAAGTTTTTCAATAAGCATTCTTATGTTTTCTACTCTTAGCAGCTGAGGGTTTATTATAATTACTCTTTTTTTTTAATGTTTAATAATGTGCAGTTCTGACTTGCATGTAAAAAAATTCTGAAGACAATATGAAGTTGGTTTTAAGTCTGAGGTTGATTACATACAACTTGTTAGGATGTATGTATTTACCTGACTTCTGTAAGTAGATAGAAATAATTAAGTGATGGGAGTATGATGAAATGAGAAGTCAATGCCAGATGTTTTCAGCTCACTGCAGCTAGTATCCAGTGTTTGCCCTAATACCTAAGCTTCCTGGTGGCTATGGCAAGAGATCAGAAGAAACTCTGCAGCCAGTGGCTTAAAATTGAAGATGCCAAGAGCCGGGGTGTGAAAGGTCCCATCCTGGAAGCAGCAGAGCTGTGTCAGTGCAGCTTAATTTGCCCCTGGTTTAATTACTTAGTGCTGTTGAAATGCTGCTCCCATTTTAAGGAGCTGCTTCTCTAGCACAGTCTTGCACTGCACAGAGGTACCTGCTGGAGTGGACCTGCAGTTCCTGGTGACTGGCTCATCAGGGTAGCATTTTGCTTTCAGCTGAGGGTACAGACCAGTGTCATCAGTGTACTTTGCACTGTTTAAAATATTGCTGGAGTGCTTTGATATGTAAATATTGCTTGCAAGGTGTTCCTGCCCAGATTTAACAGCTGCTCCTGGTGAAGTATCAAAGGAAAAAAATTACAGTATTTTGATGCTGCTATTGTGACTTTCACAGATGGAGAGAAAAGGAATTACTCTTAGCTTTAATTTATATGCTCTATGAAGAATGTTGTGGATTTTTCTGGAAAGCTTTAAATCCTAAGCTCTGGTATCAAAGCATGAAGCTGTATTGTGTGTGTATAAGCCAGTTACAGAGCTGATTTTGGTATTCTACTGAACAGCATTGTTAGTGTTAAGACTAATGAGTACTGTTGATGAACGTTCTCTTAGAAAGTGCTTTCTACAAGAGAGATAATGCCATCAATTAGTTGGAAAAAATCACAAAGGGCAAAGGAATACTGAGTGTGTGAAAGTAAGTCTTTCAATTTGCATTTGTTGTAACCTTTTTTGTTATTTTTTCTGCTTCAAGGGTCATAATATTTATGGATTTGATCTGGAAGTGCTGCTTCAAAGAATTAATTTGTGCAAAGTCCCTCACTGGTCCAAGATAGGTCGACTGAGGAGATCTAATATGCCAAAGCTTGGGGTAATAAGATTGCTTAAGTCTTTTAAGCCCCTTTATGTTGCATGTGATTAAAAATGAATTAGTTTTTCTGAGGAATTGTAAATGTGACACTGATGTGTTTTGACTGTTGGTCATACTGAATTTCGTGGGTCCCAGATCAGAAATTATGAGTGTTTATATGACTTTTATTACAGTAATAGGATAAACTGATTTTCAAGTTAGGCTAATTTAGTTTACTTATCTCAACTAGATGGCAGTAATGACAGATTAATTGCAGTAGTCTTTACTGTAACTGTCTTTGTCGGCTGTAACTGTAAAATGAGAAAAAGCAATTTGGATTGATGGGTGAATCATCCCATAGAGAGCAGCTAAGCTAATAATTCTGTAGTTCTTATTACATATTTGTTCAGAGGACAATGTGTGAAGCTTGGAGTATTGAAGTGCTGAATATGGCTGTGTTCTTGCCTATTCCTGTCCTTCCTAGAGGCCGAGTTGGGTATTTCTGTGTGGTTCTGTGACTTTTTCATCCTGCTGTTATTACAAAAAGTATCCTTGGAGGAAAGACAAAATCCACACCCAGGTTCTTGTTGGGGCTATTCTAATGATTGAAGAAAAAAAAAAAGATACTTTAAGATTTAAGGTATAACTAGCAGTGAAAGTTAACTATCTTTTTCTTATTATCTACATACAGTGAAAGATATCACGGGTTCCTTTAGGGCATAATTATAATATCATTTAGTATTAGTGGTATTTAATAGAGTATTTGAGTACTTAGTGACCAACTGACTTAACTACTGACTTGACATGGTCCTATAAACATATATTGTGGGTAGATGTTTTTGGTTAATGTTTGTATGTTTCATTTTATTTGGGTTTTCTCTCCTTATGTAACATGATGAAGGGCCGAGGAGGGTTTGCTGAAAGGAGCGCTGCCTGCGGTCGAATGATCTGTGATGTAGAAATTTCTGCTAAAGAACTAATTCGTTGCAAAAGTTACCATTTGCCTGAACTGGTCCATCAGGTTTTGAAAACAGAGAAGATAACAATTCTACCAGAGGAAATTCAAAATATGTACAGGTATGTTGCTGATTAGGGGTTTTAATCCTTCTCTGGAGGGCAGAGGTGCTGGTTCCCTGACATAAAGTTTTACTTTTGCTTACTTGATTTGTCATGGGGATGCTGACTTAGCATACTGGGATTTGAAAAGCTAAATACTATCTTAACATTATAAAATAATGTTTCAAACTACTTGTGGTGGCTACTGGTGGCTTATTATGTATGAGGCAAATTGACTTGTGGGAGCATTGGTGTAGACACACTAACAGGAGATGGAGGCCTGAGTTTTGGGGTGGTTTTTCAATTACAAGAGCTTGCTATAAAATTCATCAGTCGTGTGCTACAGATACCTTGTGTTCTGTACAGCACATCAGTCTGAACTCTACAGTAGAGTACAGTAGGGATTGATTTTGAGATCTCTGCTAGGCCGTGCCCCTTCTTTCCCCAGTGATTCTCCTCGCTTACTGTTCATGCTGGAAAACACCTGGACAGATGCCAAGTTCATTCTCCAGATCATGTGTGAGCTGAATGTTCTGCCACTGGCTCTTCAGATAACAAACATCTCTGGGAATGTCATGGTACATTTTTATTACTTTCCACCCCTCTCCACTGTTCCCTCCCAAACACTTCCGTATTTTCTGTGTTTGATTTGCTGAGTTTAATTTCTAAACACTAACTTAGAATGCACTATGCTGTAACTTTTTTGCTGTGTCGAGCAGGAGAGTTCAATAGTCTAATCAAGTGATAATGTAAAACTTCCTTAAAAATATCACATTTGAGTTTTGTGCAGAGTGATGATACAGAATAATAGTAATACTAGGTGAACGTAAGTAGTTGGAGGGCATTGCTTAGTCTGTTTTGCTGTCAGTATTTTCTGTGCTTTGAGTTCTCTTTTCACCCCCTCTTTAGTCAAGGACAATGATGGGCGGACGATCTGAACGTAACGAGTTTCTGCTGCTTCATGCCTTTCATGAGAAGGATTACATAGTGCCAGACAAACAAGTTTTCAAAAAGCCTCCACAGAAGCTGGTGGGTCCAGTTTTTCTCTTCCCAAGAATTTTTATTTAAAAAAAAAAAAAGGAAAAAACATTATTCCATCTTTTGTGTGTTTACTGTTCTGTGGGAACACAAAGATCCCCCAGCATAACTAAGATACAACTTAATGGTACAGCATATACTTAATTAAAACATGGTTTTTGTGTGGAGTTGATAATGAGAGTGGGACAGTGTGAATGCTTTTCTATTGCATCACAGATCTATAAAAACTCAGTTGTTCTGTTAGCTTAAAATTAAAATAAGCTAAGTACTTGTTGGTGTGGGGAAACAGTAAAGACGACAATTTGTGTTGTTTAATATCTGCATTTAGTTATTTTGATCAACAGTATTTCAAGAAAAGCTTGTTATATGGATGAAATATTCAAAGGTATTAAAAAAATTTCTTTCTATAATACCAGTGTAAATAATAATTACAGAAATATCCAGATGTTTGTTAGTGATCAAATTAAAATTTGAGAAAGTATTTGTATTTCACTATAGTTTGCTTTTCAGTTTTAAATAAGTTCAACAGCAAACTTGAAAGCAATAATAATTGTTGATTGTATTGTTGCATCAAAGTAGCACTGGAATTCTAAATGATTCAGAATAGAATTGAACAATTGGGAGAAAAATTCTTATTACAACATAACAAATACCAGAATATTCTTTAGGTCAGTTGTAATGTTTTTATTTGTTTTATTCAAGCCCAGCCATTCTGTTTGCAAAACCAACATTTTAATTGGGCAATCATACCATTTCCAGGTCATGAGTTGATATTTTTCATAGTGTGGACTTCTACAGCCAGTTGGAAAAGGCATTCTGGTGCCATGTTGAATGATGACAATACTTTAAGGTCTTTGTAATCTCTAGTTAGCAGTTTTTTCCTGTCAGAGTTGCTTTGAATGCTGTTTTGACATGTAGAAAGCTTTAGTCAGGATCATGATGAAAACACCGTATTTTGCATATATTTTTAAAGGAATTCTGCACTGACTCCCAAATTTGTGTTTGATTTGCCAAAAATAACTCCTCTAACATTACAGAAATCTTAAAGACTAGATAATGACTTTTTTAAATGCCAAATGTAGGTGGATGAAGATGAAGATTTTGAAGATCAGAATAAATCAAAGATAGGGAAAAAGAAAGCAGCATATGCTGGGGGCTTAGTCTTGGATCCCAAAGTTGGTAAGATGTGGCAATTTTCTTTCTTCAATAAAGTTAGAGACAGGTAGGTTATATTAATACAGAGGGATTGCAGTGGGGAGTCTGTATTTGTGGGAGTTTGGTGTCATGGTTGTGAGGGGAATCTTGTTGCATACAACAGAATTCCCAACATTGATTGTGGAATTGCTTCTTTTGAGGAATTAGGACTGTATATTTATGTATCATTTTCTAATGGACACGTAAGTTTTCTTTCAGTTTCTCCTCTATGTGGGGCAAACTGTACAAGTGTCCTATAGTAACACAGAAGCTATCTGTTCAACTCTGGTGAGTTAATGGGGTTGGATCGTTCCACTTCTGACAGCATTTTGTAAAGGGCAGTGGTGCATCTCAACAGCTGCTTGAAGGGATTTAGATTATGGAAATGTGGTACAAAGTGTTACTGTCACTTAAATATTGAGGAGTTGCATGAAGTCCTTTGGGAGACTTGAGTAATTATGACTTTTGTTTTAAACTCTGTTTTAGGTTTTTATGACAAGTTTATTTTGCTTCTCGACTTCAACAGCTTGTACCCATCGATTATCCAGGAGTTCAACATCTGCTTTACCACAGTGCAGCGACTGTCATCAGAAGCACAGAAAAGGGCAGAGGTTTGCATGCTTTAACTTGTGGCTTAAATTGTCTTAACTTCAAAATGTTTTTGGTGCATCAGCTCCTTAAGAAACTGTTCTTTTTCACTGTGTTTTTTTTTTTGTCCCCTTTCACACATAGCAAGTGATTCTTGTTTAAAGATGTGTCATATTAATTTGTGGGTTGGGACTTTCTGGAGTATTTTCTGTCAGTTACCTTTCTTTCAGTAATACTCCTACAGAATCCTGGTAAGTTCTCTCCCATCTAATCTTGGTATCCTCATGAAACAAGATTTTTACTGGGACTCTGATCCTTTTCAGCCATCCTCCCTAGCAATTTCTGAGCCCCATTACTAGTTTCAGCCTAGCTTGATAGAGGCTTCCTGAATTGCTAAAGAATTAATGAAAATATACCTGATGGAGGTAGGCAAGTCTCATGCTTTCTACAGGAAAGAATATGATTATGAGCTCAAGCTTTATTAGACATCAGCAAAATTATGTGTATGATTTGGGTGGATGATGTTGTGAATATGTGAGCTGTGGCACCAGCTTCACAAAAAGTAGTCATGTTGTTCAAACTATGTTAAACACAACTGAAAAACCTCCTGAAGGTACAGTTGGACGTACTGCTTTATAAGCAGCTCTGTTGGCTCTGGCCTATCCATGGCTGGAGATTCTCATTTCTTTCCTCAGCGGTGCTGAAGCATTTGTTGGAGGAACTGCTATAAACTGAAGCATTGAGCTGGTCAGGTCTGAAGGTTAAATCAGAGGCTTTTATTTTTAACTGGTATCAGCTCACAGGTTGGAATTAGTTAGTCCTGTAGCAACTGAAATATGAGCACAGTAGCAGAAATGAGGAGATAGGTATGTGGAATTCTGTCAGTAAGTTCCTTCAAGCTGTCTTTGGATTTTCCCTGCTTTCTGAAGTGCGCTTCAACCTGAAGCAGCTAATTTTGATTTCTCTTGCTGTATGATGTTTAATCAGGCTTTGGTGTAATTTCTTGTTACAGTTCTCCTCAGACTGCTTTACTAAACTTGCCAACCTCACAGTGTCTGTATTGCCCTTCCTTTGTACATTTCTGTCACTTTCATTGTGCTTGAAGTACCTTTCCATTTTTGCTGATCAGCCATTTCTTCAGTCATGCTAAGAAGGTGTCCTTTCTGCTATGTTGTTTTGCTATCATCAGGAGTTGCTTGGGGTGGAGTTTCTGTTCTACTGCTGTGCTCGATTTCACTTTTGTCAGTTGTATCATTCAAAGTATCAGTTCCACAGAGCACCTGCTCCTTTTGACAAGTCTGAGCACTAAAAGTATTTATGTGATGATAAAAAGGGATGGATTTTTCAGCACAGAAAGAATTGCTGTGTGTATACATTTCTTTATTTTTTTGTATTTATCTATATATACCTAAGAGTGAGAATGTGTGTGTGTTATTTATCTGGATTTATATATATACATACATATATATACATAAATATGTAGCACACACACTAATAAGAAATAAAAACCTTCCTGCTACTGGTCCATGCCTTCTTTGTGTTCTTCAACAGTGAAACAGACTTAGGCCCTGTCCCCCAGCAGGGGCAAAGTAATGCAGTTAAACACTGCAAAAAACCTCTTGTGCTTGTTCTAAACTGTGCTTTGGGTGCTCTGCAGGAATTGGCACAAGCTCTATGGTTTTGGTTTCCCACCCCCCAAGCTTTTCACTTAATGCATTAAAATCTAATCTTCAAGCAATAAAATGATAAGACAGCGGTGATCATTTCACAGGTTGAAGAAGAGGAGGAAATTCCAGAGCTTCCAGACCCATCTCTGGAAATGGGAATTTTGCCTAAAGAAATCAGGAAACTGGTGGAGAGAAGACGCCAAGTTAAGCAGTTAATGAAACAGCCAGATTTAAACCCTGACCTCTATTTACAGGTGTGTTTTATAGAACTCCGTTGATTTTTCCCCCTCTCCCCTTAAGTGCCCTGATCAGCCTTTAGAATAGGGATGATTAGTAGTGAGCAGTGATTGTAATGTGCTTTATTTGTAGCCCATCACTGCTGCAGACTGTATAAAAAAGCTGTGAATGTAATTGTGAGCATTAAGTTCTGTTCCCTGATGGCTGTGGTTGGATCATTTTTCTGGTTGTGTTTCTTTTCAGTATGATATCAGACAGAAAGCTTTGAAACTCACTGCTAACAGCATGTATGGCTGCCTGGGATTTTCCTACAGCAGATTCTATGCCAAGCCTTTGGCTGCTTTGGTGACACATAAAGGGAGAGAGGTAAGTCACTAAACATTTTACACACGTGTAAAAAGGCTGAATTTAAGCCACCTGCTTTTTCTCACTGAATACAAGAATGGTTTGTTGTTGAACCTGCTTTTGGTTTCAGAACTCTTAGGTTTATCTTTCTTGTACTGTGAAACTGTTTGGTTTCAATGGGCCAGATTGTGGTGACAACAACAAAAAAGTCAAGGCTGCTTTCACATTTTCCATGAATTTCCAGTTCTGCTTGATGGGTTTGGTTTGGTGGTATGCTTCAGCTTTGGATAACCTTGCTGGTAGCCAGACTGTCCTGTGGCATGATAGGACTTCCTGAAACCCTAAAGTTTGTGATAGGGCTAATTAATCATGGAGACAATGGATTATATATCACTGCTTATTTTTGGAAGCTGTTTGTTCCTTAAAATAAGGTTTCTCATTAGCCTCAGAGTTTATTTTAAGAGTTGCACTTGACTTTATAGACAAAACGACTCTTGGTTAGGATGGTAGCTCAATACAGACCACATTGGTTTTGTGCCTGTGGGAAAAATAATCTTAAATGATCCAAAACATACCACTGATATATGTTCATTGTCTTAAAACAGAATGATGTTTGATATTAGTTCCTTATAAAAGAGAATACCAAATAGGAGTCTGCAAAGGTGCCAGGGAACAGTTGTGGTTGATCAGGGAGATGGATGAGGTCGCATCCCTGTTGACAGGCTCCTCTTCCCTGTGATGTGAGGACACTCCCACTTCACAATTCCCAGCTCAACTGGATGGGGATGTTTTATTTCTGGTAACACATCTTTGTTTTTAATTATCTTCTTATTTAAACAATTCTCTAGAGAAAACATCACATTTACTGTTTTCCCAATTTATGTAAGCAGCTATCTTTAACCTTACATATCTGTTTATCTCAGAAATAATTTCCCAGTTTGGTAACTGCAAATGTGCCATGCAGCCACGTGAGTTCAGAAGTTAGTGTTTCCTTTAATAAGATATTGTGTTTGTTGATGTAAGATTCAACCTCATGTTGTCTGTGAGGTTGGCATGCAAAGCAGCTGAGTATCTTAGCTTAGTGTTTTCTAGTGGTATTTTAAGAGTAATAAATTCTACTTTTTGATTTTTTTTTTACTGATTTCCACAGTCATGTGGATCACCTGCCACAAACCTAGTATTCTATTGATACTTAAGCTTCTGGCCTCTGTTAAATGGGGAAATACTTTTTGTTTGCACACAGAGTTTATTCTCATTTGTCTGTAATGTATCAGTTATGAAATAACTACGTGAAATTCTCGTGTTCCTGCTTTATGTTCCAGAGTGATGGTGAAATGGGGAAATCCTAAATAAGTGCTACTGAATGTGCTAGGGAGCAATTAGAGATGGTTTCTCCTACGTAGCTGATCTTTGGTTGGAAAGGATTTCTTACCTCTTAAATTCTGGTGTTTGTTTGTGTGGTTTTTTGTTTTATTTTTTTAATTTGATTTTTTTCCCTAAGTTGAAATATCTAATCTGGAAAAACATTCCTTTATGTTTTTATATTAGGCTTTCTATTCATAGGTTTCCTCTTACCACTCAGTTCTAATATAAAAGAGGTAAATGTTAAGTATCTGGAGGTTTGGGTTCTCTATGGGAAAAGGTTAATTAAAAAGTAACTGTTATGGAAAATTTATGGTCTAAATTTAAATGGCCTTTTCTGATGATCTGCAATTAATACCTTTTTTTTTTTACTGTTGTCAAGGGCACCTGCGTAAATGCAGGTAGGCTTGTAGAAGTCTAAGTGGGAAAAATACTGTGTGGGATGGAAACTGAACTTAATATTTGCACTAACACAATTACAGTTCAATCGTAAGTCTTAGCAGAATAATTGAAAGTGGGAAATATGTATTTCATGTTGAAGTTGTTAAAGCTCATCCTAGCATTAAGTTTTAATGTAGCTGAGAATGAGTTTTGATGAGTCCTGTAAATTGATGCTTTTCAACTGTGTGACTGACAACCTTTCCACTGAAGCTGTGGGAAGATTCAAGCACTTGGTGCCAAGTTCTGAGTACCACCTCTCCTGGACTCCTAACTTCTCTTTGTGGTTTGGAGATGCTGGTGCAGTAAAAGCAGTGGAGCTGCCATGGGATTCCTTGTGGTGACTAAAAATTGTGTGTAATGTGTGTAATTACACCTTGCTGTTATAAACACTTGTGTGTGACTGTATTAGTGAACCTCTGAACTATATTAATAGTTCACTAGTGACATGTTCACTTCATTTTGATGGCAGAAGTATTAAATATGCTGTGGGAAGGCCGTTTTTAAATGGTCTTTTAAAAATATTATATAAGTAGATGATCTTTAGGGTCCCTTCCAACCCAAACCATTCTACAATTCTGTGACAGTGTAATCCATAAAAGCTCAGTTCTCTTCCATCAGCTGGAGAGAGATTCGGGCCAGTGCTTGATATTTATTTTTATTTTCCTTCAGCCAGGAAATAGAAAGGTAGCAAAGCCTTAGATCCCTGGCCATGGGCAGGCTGGATGCAGCAGTTCATCCTGCCGGTCCTTGCGGGGAGCGCGGTGCAGGGGACAGTGTGACAGTGGCGGGCAGGGTTCGCTAGATGGCGATACAGACCTGGAGATCCCGAATCAATTAACGCTCATTTTTGTCAAAGTGCTTAGACGCCGATTATCGGGTTTTTCGAACGTGTTTTCCTTGTTTTTCATGTGTGGGTAATCTTTAACAGGGGCATATCAGTGTGAATTTGTCAGAATTTAGGTGTCACGGGTAGACTGCTAAGTTCTGGTGTGTTTGGGAAGAAGAAAAAACCAAAAATTTTGGATGCAAGTGAGAGTTAAAACTATACTTCAAATCTGCTTGACCATTTTGGCAAATGTAAATCTTTTTCGCTTTTGACTGTAAGAAATGCCTCTGCAGTTCAGCAAAATAATAATAATAAAAAAATTACATTTGCAAACCATTGATCAGAAATGTGTTAGAGGGATTCCTGGACTTTCCCCTCCACCCCCCTCCATGTTACTAAGCCTTTGCCTGGACATTACTCTCCTTGTAACTATAGCAGTTGCTTGCATGGAAAAGTAGTAGGAAAATATTTAATATATTTTTAGCTGTCCTTTAATTTAACAACTGGAAACAAGATGAGTCTGAGCTGTGCAAGCAGCCAGCTCTGCAGCAGCAGGCAGTGTCGGGTCATGCCGTTCTAGCCTCTCGAAAGGACAAACCTTTTGATGAAGTGTCAGTTGTCTGGTTTCCTAAAGGCAGGATGCCGTTTGCTGCAGGATTCTCCTACAGGACAGCAAAGTTGTTGAGAGAATTTAGCTGTAGACAGCTTGTTTGCTAATGCCTTTCACTCAATGCTGCGGCCTTTTCCAGGTACCTGCTTTTTTTCTGTGTTGTTTTTTTGCTGTTGCATATTTTTGCCCAAGCAAACTTGCCTTTGGAAGGAAAACAACACATTTGCTGTTTTCAGCAGTGCTGACAGGTAGACCTAGTGTTCAAATACGGAAAATAAAAGAGGGAAAGAGGCAATTGGGTTAATTCCAACTTTCTCATTCAGATCCTTTAGATACATTCTCAATTAATAATTAGTTTAAGGCCCTGGCAGTCAAAAGGAAAGAATAAAAGCATGTTATTGCTGCAGTCTGGGAGAAGAATGGATGAGGGAGGAGAAAAATGAAGTGGAGAAAGATGAGCTCATTTAAAAAAAATTAAGGGTAGGTAAGCAGGTTAATGGCTGTCTACTGTAATTATGATCTGTAAAGAAATCCAGGCATTTCTTTACAGATGAGTCTTGTTCATCCAGGGAAAATGATCATCAGCTGCTTTCTCTTGATTGCACCTAAAGCATTGGTTATACAGTCTGCAAGAGTTGTCATGTGAATGGGGCAATTGACAGATTCCTCTTTCTTCCATGTTGAACTGCGGAAAGAGAGAGGATTGCTAAAAGAGGGGAAGGAGCCTCCTAATGTCTTGTTATAAGCTTGCCATCTATATTTAAACAGGGAATGCAACATCAATATAACAGTTTTGGAAGACATGAAACTTGATGGCAAAAGGCTAGGCAAAGTGTTTCTAATTGCTTTTAAATATAAAAATGGCAACCCAAAATCTTGGGAGAAATAGTGCTAAATTGCTGCATTGTCCCAAAATAGGAACTGTTGGGCTTAAATCATTTGCCACTGTTGTTAAATTTATCATTGTGTGTGCAACTGTGAGCCTGTGAAAAAGCTATGTATGTTACTCTGCATGCTGATATCCTAAACGAGTTAGAGTAGACAAGGAGAGGCTGCATACAATCTGAATATGTGAACTGAGTACCAAGTAGTAGAGAAATTATGGAGCATCTTCACATTTGTTGAAATATTATTGGTAGTCAAGTGCAGGAGATGACATCTGGTCTAATACAGACTTTAGCATCTCCAAGGAGATGAAAGGAAACGTTTCAATTTAGAAGAATGGCCAGAATATTTTGAGTGAGGAGGAAATTAGTGAGAAGGAGAAAAAAATTATTTTATTTTGGATGGCATGTTGGTATTTTTTTTTCTCCTCTGTACAGAAAGGTTTTATTTAATGGGTATTCACCAAGAGATGTTTAGGAAGATTGATCAGATTCAGATTGATTGTACAGCAAGTGAGAAGAATGGAGAGACTTTTTTTTTTTTTTTTACTGCTTATTTTAAGATTGTACTATTACAAGAGGTGTGGTGCCTCTCACTTCCTGACTGCTGATTTCTGTGGATGGGTTATAGCAATTGCATGGCCCCATGGTGAGTTAGATCAGCCTAGTGATCTGAGTTGAAAACTAACTCCAGAGGAAAACCAAATTGATTTCAGTTGGATCAATGGCTCAGTGACTCACTGCGTGCTCTGAGAGCTGGTGGAGAGGAGGAGGTTGGAAAGTGAGGGCAGGTCCAGTGTGAGATGTAAGGGGTCAGGCATGACCAGTCATTTTTCAGATCCTACCTGACTGTGAACTGTGAGCTTATTGTTAATATGATAACACAGGGAGGTTTTCTTTGGTTGTTGTTTTCTTTCTTCTGTACTTTTGATTTTTTTTAATGGTTTCCTATCTTGTATTTTTTTTCTGTCCTGCCAAAAGACACAGATGTTTTCCTTGTGTCATATCTTAACCTGGCTGACTAGTTAACAGCAAGATATTACTCGCCCAGAATTGTGGTAAAACTGAAAGCCAGAGTACTGGGAAGAGCAAGATCTCTGGAACATTTCTTTGTATCTGAGTTGTAACAGTATGTCCCCTTTTAGAAGCTGTATGTGTTGGGTAGAGAGCTGGTATCTCAAGATGAGGAGAGCTAGAAATGTCTCACCATATCCAGTGGTAACAGGAAAGACTCTGAGGTGTTCAATAAAATATTGGGAAATGCACTTGAATCCTGCACCCTCCAAAGTCTGCCATGCTTCAGCTTCAGAATTACTAAAGAAATTCTTTAAATCTCTCTAGAATATTGTGGCAATTAACAGAGATCCTTCATGGTTCTCTCATAGAGATGCCTTATAAAAGGGAGACACAGTAGCACAGGTGCTTCACTGTGAAGGTTGAGAGCTTCAGCAGCATCACACTACCATTTTTAAACTGCCTTGGTTCTGTCTTCAAACACATTTATTTTCCAAACCCCATGGCAGTTAGAAGAATACAAATGCTAACTGATGCTTTAATGTTTTTCTCCAGCCTGTATATTTGTTATATACTACATCTTTGCAGTATGCATTTTCTTAGTTCCTTAGTAGCTTGCCAAAAAATACTTGGGGTTTTGAGACTTCCGCAGAAGTTTTTCTTTAGTATCTCACTCATTTGCGTCATGCATTTATCTTAAATAGGATGTTGGCTTGTTCTAGAAACCCTGGGTTTGGATACCTAGATGGTAATAAAGTTTTCAAAATAAAAGATACTTCAAACAGGAGTTAAAAATAATTTTAATTTTCAAGCACTATTCCTAAGAGGATAGAAAAAGTCTAACTGAAGTGTCTGTCTCCCACGAGACTTAAATAAATATTCATACTGTCCTTCAAAAATATGACACCTTAATCTCATAATCAAAAATTTTCTTATATTTCCTGGGAATCTTGCCCACTGTGCAAAAGCTGACTTTATCACCACAAATTCTATTACAAGCTTTTAGTTCCATCCACAGTGAAATGATCTGTTATTTTTCCTCTTGGATAAATACTCATTTGAGCCTACTAGGTCTGTTCTTTTCAGGTAGTGGTTTCAGGATGGTGATGATCCTACTTTGATGTATAGGAAGAGGCTGAAAGCTGGGATTCCTTCACTCAGGAAAAACATTTTTGATGATGGAATTAACTGTGATCTTCAACAACCTGATGCCAGACTCTTCCCAGAGATGAACAGCCTTGCACCAGGCAGGCCTAACCCAGTCTGGGGCCAGAGGTTGGGTAAAATGATGTCCAGAGATCCCTTCAAACCAAAGTTGGTTTATAACCATCGGTTCCTTTAATTCTCACTGAGATTTAACACCAAGGTCAGCAAGATCCAGCAGATGAAACTTGTCATTTGAAGGGAAGAAAACTGGAAGAATGAAGATATGTCAGCAGTGATACTTGTTCTTACCAAGCTGTTTTGGTTTCAGGACTGAAAAAATGATGTTTAAGTACTTTGAATGCAGGTTTTGCTGTATAGATGAGGTTGTGTGGTCTCTTGCACATTATGCCCTTTCACTGGGCCTGTGCCAAGATTCATTGGCTTAATTTAGAAGATAAGCATGAACAGCTTACGCTGTTCTCAGCACCAAAATATACTTATGAGACAGAGGAAAGAGTTTTTAGCACCTTTATTTATCTGTGAAAGATGGACTGTCTCTTCTGCTGCAGGTACAATACCTTGTAAGGATATAGGAGATCTCGGTGGGCAACATCAAGAATTCTGGTTGGAACAAAGGACTCTGGAGCAGTAGGTCTGATTTAACAAGCTGGGGCATACCTGTTGTCTTAACATAAGCAAGGAAGGCTGTAAGTCAGGCATACAGCCTAAGGTCATTTGTTCTGGCTCCCTTTGTAGTAGAAAGAGAGCAGTGTCAAAGCTGGATGAAATAAATCCCCCAAATTTTAGAGCTTTATCAGTGATTGAGGGACACTTGCATTATGCTTGCTCTGTTGGCTTTCCCTCCAGCAGTTAAGACATGATGCAATGCAGGAGATGTTGCTGGTGTTTGTGTTGTCTTTAGCTTCAGACTATTTCTTTTATCAAATATGGGTAAGGTTTCAGAGAGAGGGATTAAATTATATATGTTGATATCTGTTTTACAATTTGGTACTAGTTTTTGCTGATTTGAACCACTAGGAATACTTGCTCCATAAAATCCTGTTTCAACACCTGGATTAATAAAAAAAAAAAACAAACTTGAAATCTCCATTTCCCTTTATATTTCCTGTTAATCCTTCTTTGTTTTCATATGTTTTAACTGGCAGCCTTTAGAAAGAGCAAGAAATAGTTTTTAGGTTGTTGGGGTGGGAAGTGGTTCCCTCTTGTGTCACTGAAATGATTTGCTTATCAAGCAGTGCTCATCAAAAACATGGAGTTGATAGGACATAATTTGAACCTTACTGTAGGATTTAGTACCTGACAGTCTGTGAGCTTGTGCTAGTTACATGAGACTGGAAAAAACTTGTGTATTCAAATTCTGGTGATAGATAAGCCTTGATTTAAAAAAAAAAAAAAAAAAGGCAAAAAGTGTTAGTACTTTCTTTCAAATTACTTGCCTAGTTTATGAAACAGAGGAGAAATTCCCATGTTTGAACTACTGGAAGTTACCAGGAAAGCAGGGCACTGTAATAATCTGCTTTGATAAATTCAGGGTCATATTTCCTGGAATGACAGGGTAGGCATAGAGCAGTTGCCAGGGAGAAGGGTAGCCATTCTAAAGTAAGGGCTCTATACTTGGGCTACTTTGCCCTTCTGACTTGTTTGGTTCTCTGACTTGTTCTGTGTGCACTGCCATTTTATTAGGCAATACCCCTCTTCCCACACTAAACATTTCTTTCCTATTTTCTCTGACTTCAGTGCAAAAAATGCTTTCGGTGTGAACTTCAGTTTCCTTCCTTGATGTTTTTAGTTTTTTCTGGAATATTAAACTGTCACAAGCTTTGTGCAGGAATTTGTAATTAATAGACTTACATAAAACCATAGGGAATGTCTTAGTCCTGTGCTGGACTGTATGCAGTCTTCTGGTTCGCTTTGTCCTGGTTGGAATTATACTTGTTGAATCTAGAACTGCCTTGGTCATACCCTTTGATTTTTGAACAAACCAGATTTAGGTCAATGCTGGTGTTTTGGTTTTCGTGTGACTGCATTAATTTCTTCCCTTTCCTCCCCATCTCCCTCAGAACTCTATAGTTTTTGAGCTTAGGTAAATACCATTTTTGTATTTGCTCAGAAATCTTTTGGTTTCTTTAAATCGTAATTACACCTCTGCTTGGATGTTTTAATATGTATCGTACCTGGGTTCTTTGGTTCAATGCATAGCTTCATATTTTTCAACTTAGAAGTAGTTCATCCTGGGGATAAAGGAAAATCAATGAGAAGCCCATACTTAGACTGAGAACCCCTGCAGAAAGCTTTGATTAGAGAAAAGCTTCAGATCTGACTCTGCACACCGTTGTCCATCTGGTGGCCAGTCATTTTTGTTTGTACAACTGTGTGCCACAGATGGTAGGGATGGAAAAAGGTCTGTTACATCAGGTAGTTCATCTTCCAAAGTGTGGCTATAGTCACTGTAGCAGAGACACACCTCTTGATGATTGTTGTTGTTGTTGAAGGCTGTTGTCCTTCAAGAAGTCACTACTGATGTTAATTTTGCAATGTTCTGATCTGACTGCTTTTGTGAACATATTTTTTAATAGATTTGGAGGATGAGTCTGCCTTCAGTAGGAATGAGTTAATTGACAGGTGTCCTGAAGTTCTACATTCTTGGCAGTGGTCCAGGATGACAGAGCAGTAATGAGTTAGAAACTGCTATTCCTTCCTGGTGAAAGGATTGGAGGAAATCTGTGAAGTTATTAGCTACTTCTCTCTTCTAACAGATTGTGAGAAGATCATTCTGGCATCTAATTAGTTGAGATTATCTCCTTTATGCAGAATGTTTGGTTTTTTTTTTTTTTTTTTAATTCCTTTACATGCTGTCTTATGACTTGCACTATTAGGTTTTTTTTTCTCTTCTCTACAGTGTTCTGGATGGTTACTCTGAGGATTTGAGTAAGGGATCATGTTCCTATCTCTGTGTGGTGTAATTAGCACAGCTATTTAAATGTTATCTGGAACCCATTTATCCGATCTGTCAGTTACTGCTTAGTTCAGTGGAAATGCTTTTATGTAAATCACAGAACAATACTTCTGACTTGAAACAAGATTGGGCTGAATTTAGGGAACTGAAACACTTCATCCTGGAATAAAAATGTCTTGCTGAATCAAGGGTAGATTATGAAAGCTGCCACTTTTAAAAACTGTATTATGCTAACATATGTATATGTATAAATTGAATTAGCTGTGATACTCCTACAGTGAGAAACTTCCCACTGATTCTTAAAAATTTAAGAAAAAGCTGACACACATGAAATTTGCCTCGCAATTTGCATGCTAGCTCTTCAGCTGGTCTTGGAGTATTTGGAATTGAGGCCTGATGGGGTACAGGGCAGATGCTTTCCTTTTACTCTCTAGTAATTGCTTAATGAAAGTAGTTCCTTCTGTGGCCCAAGAGATACTTGCATTTTATAGGGATCTAGTGGCATTTTAATGATTTGATTGCTCTTAGGCTTCTTTGGAAGATAACCACATTTTTTTATTCTATTCAAATAAAAATAACCTTCCCTTCCCTCTCACCCTCCTTTGGTATGCTGACCTTTTGCCATCCCATATTTTGGTGGTAGATCTTGAACTTGAAGAAAATAATGATGAAAGTTTCTCATCTTTCATATATGAGCAGCTCATGTAGTTCTGGGTTTTCTTCAGAAGGATGGGCTTTTGACATGGTGACCAAGGAAAGATTAATTAACTGTGGCTTTTGTTTGTCTGTCTCAATTTTCAGCCTGGAGTGTAAGCTTGTGTCACTTTGCTCTGTTATAAATACTGTGTTAAATTACAGCAATTTTTTTTAAGAAACTGTTTGATTTTTTGCCAGGGATTCCTGAGCCATTTAGTAAGAGTTTGAGGGATCCTATTCCTTCGCTGAAAATCAGTGCCAATTTTGGACTGTGCAGCTGTCCCAATTTCCTTTTTATTAATTTTCACTCTAGGAATAAATGTTTATTGTCTGATGTTTATTCTATTAGCGTATTTAAAGTCATGTATTTCCTTCGCCACATAGCTCTTGCTTTACCTTTCTCCCCTTTTGATTATTTTTTTTTCCTTAGCATGTAAAAAGAAATAGATCTTCCAGAGGAGATCTGATGGTAAAGCAGTATGAAGTGGCATTTATTTGACTATTCCAGAAATGATCCTTCTGTTATTCCATACAGTACTGCATAGCTTTTGGCTCAGCTGGTCTGCATAATAAGGGATAGCCTCCCTGCTAAGCCAAGCAACTCCTCTTTGCTTTGAAGGGCATGTCAGGCATGTGTGGTAGTAGATTATCACAATTATCAAGTATCAGTACTGACTTAGTATTTGTCCCTGGCCTTTTCCATCTTAACTTAAGGAAAGTCTGTTCTGTGACTGTCTGTCAGCCCCTCTCTCTGAGAGGAACTGTGGTTAGTAGTTTATTAATAGTTTGTGTTGTACATAGACCATCACAGACTTGCTGCATAGCTCTTGAGCATAAAGGTTTTTATATAAACGTAGCAGCATAAAGCAGTTTTATGTAAACAAGATGCTCCTTTCATCATTTAGTCTCTTTGGACAGACAGTGTTGGAAGCAGGTGTTGTTAATGGGTTTGTTATGGCTCAGTAAGTTTTTCTTCACTTGAAAAAAAGAAAACCAACCCAACCAACTTTCTGAATGCCTTGCATAATATAGAGTTAGTGGGTTTTGTCTTTAATTTTTGGTATTTGTGTCATGGCCAGTAGTTGTTTTAGGACTACAGTTATCCACCATAAAGAGACCAGCTATGCTTGTTCCCTGGAAGGAAGACTTGATGCTCTCTGAGGTTCTGAGCTGTTGCAATGAATGTTGGAGGAGATGGTGTTTGGGAAACCCTGAGCTAATATGCGTATGGATAATGAAAATACTCTTTTGCATGTTTTGCTTTTAACTGCTTTTGAAGTGAAATGAGCATAGGTCCTTAAATATTAAGTTGGTTGTCCTTAGTGTTTGAAAAAAAAAAGTAGCATGAACTGCAGATAGATTTTCTTATATGGTGAGTAGTTTGTTTTCTTTTTGTTATTTTATTCCTGTTTTCCTCTTTCCTTTTTCCATGTTTGCTTCCCAAACCAGTACTGGAATGTGCTTCTTGGTGTGTGCTTCTTAGGGTGGAACAAAGGGTGATGTGGAATTGTTGATGGGACAGTTCAAAAAGAGATTAATTGTCCAAAAATGCTAGCAGCTTCTCTGATAACTGCAGTGTCTTGAAGTTAAAATGTGAACACGAAAACATGAAAATTACTTCTACCTCAGTCCGTAGTTCAGTCAGTGTGTCAAGAAGTTAAATGTCAAGAACAAAGTGATCTAGAGAAGATCGCTATGGGTCTTCAAGTCACAAAAATAACCTGGAAACACTGGATGCTCAGAACTGGGAGAGAGAAATACTGCATCACACTAAAGGACAAGCAACTTCATGATTCCACTCATTGAGTCCAAAAGTGTGCAAGAATTCAAAAAAGATTGGACAATTAGTCCTCTTCTGTACATGGAATTAAAACAGCAACAATTTATTGAATGCTCTAAGCCAAACTTGAGAGTCCATGTCAGGACTGAAGCAATTTTTTGTTCACTGGGAATTGAGAAAGAAGCTTCTCTTGGGAAAAAGGGCTTCAGATGCATTGCTGAGCTGCACCTGATACTGGACTTTCTGGGAAAGAAATGTAGATGGATTACAGATGAGAGGGTTAGGGTGAGAATCACTGCCTAACTAGGTCTGGGTTTTGATTTTGTGTTTGGGGTGTTTTTTCTTCATTATTTTTCTGCAGAAGAGAGCAGCTGGGTAAGATCTTTGGGAGTTGTGCTTCCAACTCTGCTCCTTTTTTGCTGATGCCTTGTGTTGAACTCTTCCTGGAGGATGAAATGTCTCTTGGCACATTTGTTGCCATCTGCTGTTTGTCTCTGTTGATAAGGCTTAGTTAGCACTTTTCCTAGGAAAGTACATGACATAGTTTCAAAAAGTGCTCCATTTACCTGTTGCTGTGGGACTAGGCACATGTTTTCCAGCTGGTACATATCATTACAGTTTCAGATGACTAACATGAAAAATGATAATTGAAGCTACAAGCCTATTACGTAGTAAGCTTTAATTAGTTAAACTGCTTCGTATTCGTTTACTGTTGGTGCTAATGCTCTTGAAATTAATTGGCACTAAAGGGGGTTCAAAGTTTATATGCAATCATTGCTGTTATAATGTGCTATATTACTAGGTAACTTGGCTTATTAGGTGATTTTGTTCTCAATTATTTCTGCAAGTCAACAAGGACAGAGTAATTATTCCACAAACAATAGCCTTGCTCCCAAGACAGATGTGACCAGACCCTTCCCGTGGAGTCCTGCGGGTGTTCTAGCAAATAGGCAAGGCCAGGAGATCTGCATATGTCACCCAGCAGCAGATGGGGAAGATATTTAGAAAGTGGGATAGCACACTTTCAGATCTTCTGTTATGCTAATAAAGTTTTTGTGTGAGAACACAGCAATGTCAGTCTATCAATGACATCAACCCCTGGCATGTGCAGGCCATCAAAGCAAACACAGAATGCCTTTGTATGCATAGCTGGACAGTGTAAGCCAGTTGCTACTGGAGTGAAGGTCATCTCTCATTTTCCTAGAATAGACTGAATACCTAGCATACACATTGATTAAACTTTTCTTCTTTTGAACAAAAGTTGTGATTCTGTTAAAATGGAAAATTTAGAGTGATGGGAATTTCTAGACCCCATAGGAATTTCACTTTTAAGTTGTTAATGCATTGCTTGCCACTCGTGTAGTATAATATGGCTTATATCAACCTACCAACATCTCATAGAAGAAATAATAAATTGAGCAGATTAATATTACCTAGTAAGTATAACACATTATTAATTAATAACTATTTAATTCCTAAGCACATATTTAAGATGGTAGAGTTGATATCAGAAATAACAAATGCAGATGACTTTCCTGAGTGGAAAAAGAAAAAAGTACATAGGTGGAACTGTGGAATAATATGACTGAGCAGTGCCAATGTGCACCTTTTGTTGGTTACTCTTGAAAATGCCTTAAGGACAAGGTTAATCTGAATCTTCAGATTTTAAGAGTCTTGATCTGAGTTCTGATACTATTCTAAGTCCCTCTTTACAGCCAGCATGTAAATCTTTATTTAGGACCATCTTTCAGCAACTGCACACAGCAGGTCAGGTATTTATTCCATCCCAGGAAGCTGCTGTTTCCAGGAATAAAAAACGGTAACCACTACATCTCCCTAATTTTCTCTGTCACTTGGTTACTTAGAGATTGAGAAGTTTTGCAGGAGTGTATTTGTGAATGGACATGCCTTGTGTGAATTTTAAAGATGTCATGGTGTTTCAAGTGATAAAGGTGGATAATCACTTGAATGGTAGGCTGCTTAGTATTGTTTTATTGGAAATACCTGTGGAATTTTACAGTGGATGATTCTTTGGAGCTGCAGAGATTTTGCCCTCTTTGAGCAGGATGGGTTTACAAGTCAGACTCTTGAGTATGTGGAGACATAATAATGACTTTAAACACTGACACTTTAAGCACATACATTGATCAGCTTTGTAGGAATAGTCCTGAAGATAGGAATTCCTTTGGGGTATTTTAAGCTTAGGTGTTAAACTGACTTTTTAGGGATTTTTTTTTTGTCCTGGTTCTGTTCTTTAATATTTACAAGTATGACATTTAATTCTCCTTTTTAGGAGATTGTAATTCTCCAAAATAAAAAACAGGAGTGCAGAAATAACAATCCTTGTGACTTTCACAAAACTATTACTCTTCCAGGTGAGACTTTACAAATGTGGAAGTACAGGGCACTACAACTTCATTTATGTGCAACCTCTGAAGATGTAGAGAGACCTAAGTGGCTGTTTTGTTTGTTTCACTTTTTCCTGTAAGGAAGGAAAAATGAGAATACTTTGTTAAATCATTGTACTATAGGTGTGATGATTTTAAAGGTATCTGTTAAGCTTGCCTTTTTGATAATGTAGACAGCTCCTCGGGAGTGGATTCATTTTGATATTTTAGCCTTGAAACCAAGTTTCCATGTTTGAATCTACTGAAATTGTTGGTGTCATGTGTATAATAACCGATCTGCTTGAATAATGATAAAGCCTCCTACTTAGTCTGTCTGCCTCAAGGGAATAATCGAGCAGCCATCGTGACAATACTGCTCTGAGCCAAGAAAATACATTTTCCCCCAGGAGTTCACTTTGAAGCAGGAATTATTTTTAAGGCAGTAGTGAGAAGTGCCCTGAAATGAGGCTCAATGAGGAGCAAGTATCTATCTCAAATTGTCTGTCACGGCCAGTGAAGTTGAGAAACAGCAAACCAAAAACCAAGATAATCTCACTTCACCGTATTTAAAAAATAGCAAGATATCCATCCTTATGAGTAGGATTATACGATGTATGTTTTAGGGGGCTGTGCTGGATTTCTTAGTAGACCATTCTGCCATGCAGCAGTCTACAGGCTGCTACAGTTTTGCTCCAAAAAGTCTTGAAGCAGTTGTGTTTTTTGGCCTCCCTGCCGTGACAGAGACCATTGCCAGTCAGACAGACCAAGAGCCAAAATTTTGTAGATGTCTGATGTCCCAAACCTGTGTGAATCAATTTGGAATCTCTAATGCATCTCTTCCTTCTCTTTCCTCCCCACTGTGGTACAAATCCTCTTGTATAATCAGTTTGTGTTTGTTGGTACAGATTGAGAGTTGGAAGCATAAATGAGCCATGTTTCAGTTCTTAACTTCATGGCAGAGGAGTTGCTTGGAGGTGGTGGTAGATTTCCCATAATTTGAGTTAAATCAAGGTCCCAAGCCTTGCTTCTAAAAATTATGCTGTCACTCAACCTGAAATTACAAGCTTGAAGTAGGCTCTATTTAGTTAAATATTATGGCCCATATGTGATGGAGGAAGGTCAATAAGGAATCACTGCAGTCCTCTGCTGCACTGAAATATTGTAATTTATGTGACATGTTTTGGATAAAATTTTAATGAATTGGATCCCTTTCATGAAGGTAATTCTATGCAGTTACAACAAGTGGTGTGGTTGGCAAGAGAGGAACTGCGTATTTGGCATAGCATAAAAATATTTGTACTTAAAAATTAGTATTCAGTAATTAATTTGGACCTTTCATTATTTTCCTTGTTTAATGAGGAGGGGTTTCTTTGTTTATGTACTAAACGTTTATGAAAGATTTCAGGTAATTTCTACCCATGGAATGGGTATGATGCATGGTTTGATATCTTGAGTACATCTGTGTAAAGCATTTGCAAGGAAAAAGTGATGTTTCCCTTGTCTTAGTTCAATCTTGAAATGTTTACTGCTTATTTTATAGTTACAACTCTGATCATCAGTTTGTCTCTTTCCTTAGATCATACTTATGCTTAGGAGGGATCAAATTACCTGTGCTATAATTCACCTCTGAATATGCTAATAAATTATGTGTACTTTTATGTTTTCTGGTTTCTGGATAGTTCCTTGTACCAGGAATTTTTTATGGGATTAAATAAAATTTTTAAAGAGCAAAAATCCTAATGTAGTAAACAGAAGTATCTTTATATTAGTAATTCCTGCAGCTTTTAGTGTTTTAAAGCTTACTGCAAGTTGCCAGTTTTTAAGGCTCTTGAGTGAAATAGGAGATTGGGACCAGAAGGGAGATTGGAGCGCAGCCTGTTTAGATGAGCTTGCTGGAGAACACTTTTGAAGTATACATTGGAGACTTGAGGGCTTTTGCTGTTGGAATGGTCTAAGGTTTTTTGGATAGCAGATATGCCCTTGTGAAGAAGGTGAATTGCAAGAAGGAGGCCCTGTGATGCTGGTGGCTGAATGCTGTGCCATGGCTAAAGACTCTGTTGTCCCAATGCAGCTACTCTGGATATAATGGGTGGTCAGAGACATCTCCTGATGTCAACAAGCATTGTTAATATCCATGCCTAAGCCCATAAGAAGGTCCCAAGTAGTTAGAAACTCAGAGCAGCCTGGGTGACTGACCATGGCTCAGAAAAAAAGAAAACAAAGGGCTCTCTTACCCCAGGTGTCACATAGTTAATATTTAGAAAATAAGTTGTTCTAATTATATTTGTTTTCCTCTTTCCTCTTCCCCCCTTTTACCTTAACGTACCAAGAGTTAACTGCTGAAATGATGAACTGACCCATATGTATAAGCATATTGTTATGGGGTGATTTAGTCATGCCCCTGTAGTATATGTTATTTTGGAGGCTGTATAATACTTGGTTGGGTGTAAATGATCTTCAAGGTCCCTTCCAACCCAAGCCATTCTATGACTCTTTAGAGTGGGATTTTTTTGTGGTGGAGGAAAGACTTTTGGAGCAGGGCCTATGCGCTTTTACATATATAAAAACACTGGAGGTGCATTGTACAACTGGATTTTGTCTCTTGCTGACTAGCCTTCCTTGTAAATTCTGTTTTGTAATGTCTCTCTCTCATCTTCCCTCCTCTCCTCCCCAAAGTGTCTCCACTGCCAAAACCATCCATGTTTTATGTTTCTTGTCACTTCCCAAATTTGCCATAACCACTGCTCTCATTTCCAAGGCTTTCAAGTTGAATACCATGTTGGTTATAGATAAGCGATGGTGGGAGCCTGGAATTACATTGCCAAAGCTTTTGAGTAAAAGCCAGCTGTCCCACCTTTTTGACCTATAGTGAGGTGTTTGGGGTGTGGTGGGTGTTCAGGGTGGGTGAGGAGGGGACGCAGGAGGGGAGAACAGGCTGCTGCTGAACATCAGGATGGTACAGCCAGCAGCATCCACCTGACTGTTCCAAACTGTCTTCTCAGAGTGCAAAAATGGGATTTGCTACCCAGACTCTGGCTTGTGGTCTGGCTAGACCAAATGGAAGGGCCTATTTTTGTGGGGGGAGCAAGCACCTGCTTTTCCCTGGGAAGGAGAAAGGGGAGGGATGTTATTCTGGGTCTGTCAGGATGCTCTGGCCATGTGTAGTGGTCTGCATGGTCTGTGCCAGTGCTCCATGTATTCTTCCCTGCACTGCTCTTTCAGCCCACCTGAGTAGTTTGCATGCACTGCTTGTGGTTTGTTGCTGTAGGAGCTGAGGTGACTTGTACCACTACATGGAAGGTTAAGTAGTGTTTTTCTTCAATGTATTTCTCTTTAGGCAGTTTTTTGTTACATCTCCGAGTACTTTCACCATCCATCTCTGTGTAAACGTTTGAGCTGGATGTTACCACTTAACCCTGTTGTTTTGAGGTGTGATTTCCTAGCTTTCTCCCTGCTCTACTCTAGACAGGCTGGAGTGTCCTTGAACCTGCCCTCCCCTTTCTAAAGCGAAGAATGAGAAACCTTTAAGCAGCTTAAGTGTCGGCCATGTCGCAGCTGACAGGAAACTGATCTGGTGCTTGGCCCCGCTGCAGCCGGGGCTGCCAGTGGCATGTGCTGGGCTCTGCGAGCCCTGCCAGGGCCACGGGGTCGTGCCGAGGGCCCCCTCTGCCCCCTGCAAGGTGCAGTCTGGCTGTAGATGTGGTCAGAAATCGCCGTCTGTCCCAAAATGTTGTGGCTGTTTGCCACAGCTGCCCGTCCTGTCAAAACAGGGACCGGTCTCGGGGTTAAAGGTTGATGAAAACTGTTGCTAACTTGAGATGATTGATGTTGGAAGACTAATTAGTGAGCAGGGGCAATTAATTTGATCACTTGTATTGGTTTCTCTTAAGAGTTTTGAAGGACTTCGCTGAGCTTCTTTTTAATTGAAGGAGGGAGGTGTTTCTAGTGGACCTCTCCCAAGAGAAAAGACAAGATAAATTCATAAGCAGTGTTTAATTTACTTGTGTGATTCTGCAGAGGCTGGCAGGGAGATTCCTGTTTTGCTTAGAGAGGGAAATGTCAAACACCCTGGTGAAATTTTCATATGAAATACCTTGTGAGGTAGTTGGGAGCTCTGCCACAGGAGGTGGTGTCTGTAGTTGGGGAGGTAACAGGGGAGTGTTAAAAGGGTATTCTGGTAACATTACTTTGGCTTATTCAATTGCTGATGACAAGACAATGTGTTTCCACTTTGGTCCACGCTGCTAAAGTGTAATATAATTATTTGTATTAGACACCAGCCACCTGTTAATATCGTTCTTCTAAAGGTCATTGTGTGGTGCCTTGCTGTCTGAATTTAACGGCCCTGTATCAGGTTTGTTGGTCACTCTTTTGTGTGACACGGGACAAGTGTTTGTGGGGAAAGAATGTGAACCTGATACCCTGACGGCCAGGGGAGAGGAGAGGACCAGGGACAGGCTCTGCTGCTGCTATTGTCGTGCCACCAGGCCAGGGCTGGAAAACAGGCAGCTTCCTTCTGAGGTGCTTTCATCTAACACAGTCCTTTGGAATAAAACCAGCTTGGGTAATTTCCCAGGAGGAGCAGACTGATACCCATAAACTCAGCCTGTTTGGTACTTTGGACATGGAGGGGACACTGTGTTCCTAACATGGGCTATATAGGAGAGGAGATGTACTGCTCCACTGGCTGTCAGTCCTCCTAATGCCATGTAAAGAGAGTGAGGTGGTGGTAATGTAACTGTGCTTGGTGACAGTAGGTAGATGCTTGATAAATTATGTTAAAACATACGGTCTTGGCAGTTAACCTTAATCCTGGTGTTGGATTTATTTATTAATGTATGTACAGTGACCTGAAAATGCAAAGCACTGTATCATTGAGAAGTGTTGACCTTGTTAACTGAATTTTTTTAATTAATCTTGCTGAAAAAAGGGTTGGTATGCATTTAACTTGAGCTTTCACTCTCCCACCTGACCTAGTATTAGCTTTTGAGAGAGGCGGGGGACAGGTAGGACGTGCAGATGAACTCATTCCATGCTTGTATCCAGTGCATGAAGCAGATACAAGTGACTGCTGCTGCAGGGGCTCAGCGGACTGACTATGTTTTCAAATTTCTAGAAAATGAAAGCTTCAGCTGCCAAAAGAACAAAACAAAGCACCTGGTTTACCACATGGTGTAGGACATTCCAGCGCTTGTGAAGAGGGAGGATTGGCTTTAAGCCATCTATATTCCAGTGTCATTAGTAACTGCTGCTAACTGTTGGATTGAATTACTGGCTGAGAAAGAGCAAGGGCTTTTAGAGTCTTCTCTGCAATTGAAAATAGTCACATGAAGAACTCCCATTACTGACAATTTTATAAGGAATAAGGATCTCACTTTATCAGTTGCATATTTATTGGCTCAAACCATTTGAGGCTCATTATGCACATGTAGATAACTCGTTGTGGTTGTTTGAAAAGGTTCATTAGGGTCTTCAAGAATTCTGGCTTTATAAAAATCTAATTCATTATTTCTGCAGTGAAAGAGTTAATGAAGGATCACTTGTGGCTTTTAATTTTCAGCTAATTAAAAAGAACGTCTGTTTTTGCCTTGACACTTGTCGTTAAAAGTGCCAAATATAGGAATTTTTTTTGTGTGTGAGTTGAAGGGTGAGGAGGAGGGGGAAAAGTTACATGTAAATCATTTAGCCATTAACCTAATGTGGTGGATTTATAAATCCTATTACTATAAGCCCTTTTCATTTCCACTGAGGCCTGACGTGTGCTTGATCCTGCTAATGTAAAATTCATTCTGTCTAAGTGATTACTGAAGTAAGACATTTTAGTCAATTTTAATCAGATTGTGTGATACTTGCTTGAACACCAGTGTTAAGTAAGATATGGACACAGTTTGGCCATGTCTTAATTAGCCTTACAAATCAGACTGGGAATCAATCAGTGAGCCAAGTCTATGAACCTTTTGACATCTAATGCTTTCTGTGGGGGGAAAAACCATCTATGCTGAGGGCTGAAAATACAGGGCTTGGAAGCAAGATTAAGATTGTAATTTGGTGTTCTTGCTTTATGGTATGCTTGGCAGTCCCTCACGGTGTGCAAGTCCTTGGCGGTGCAGCCCTCATTGGTGTTTCAGAGCTGAGGCCAGTGGGGTGCTTCCCACAGCCCATCATAAATTCCTGTCTCCGCAGCAGGAGCAGCAATTGGAGCATTTTTCTGAAGCTGCTTCTGCTCCAAGATACATCTATTATTTTGGTGGAGGGGGGGTGGTGAGGGACAGTTTATCTTAAAATGTAACCTCCACCCTTCAGGTGTTCAGTGGGAACTACTGACTTGGATTCCTGGGACACCTGTGTTTCTTGGATTTAGCTGTCTCTGTTTTCCCTATAGGGAAGTATTAGTATGGAAGATGTGCCTCATAAGCCCCTCAGATTTTGCTCACCGTTGAGAGCAGAGGTGGTTTTTGTGAAATGTTGTCGTTTGATAAGACAAGAGTTGCTGTTTTTCCTGGATTGTTGCTTTTTCAGTAGGCTGACACGAGCCTCAAACTGATTTTCAGTCCATGTTAGTTTACCCAGTTTTTGAAGACTCAATACTAGCCAATATTTTTTCTGTTCTAATCATGTAGAATTTCTGTATTGGCAACAACTTTTTCAATATTTTCTTCTAATATATGGACCATTTTCTTTAATTACCAAGGTACTTGAAAAACTTGTCATGTCCTTGAAGGATCCTGTAGAAGTCTTTGGTCTTTTCCCCCCTGCCCTGGCCCTCTTCTTTTGCTTATGGTGTCTTCTGCAGCATGGTGGAAAGCCTTAGGAGAAAAGGGTGCTTGAAGTACATGGAAATTAAAATGTTTAGTACCAGAGACAGCAGATGCTCTCTCAAAGTAGGCAACATCTTTTGCAGAAGTCCCAACTGCACATGGCGTTGTGTCAGTGGTGAGAATTTTGTAACCTGGTGAAAGACAGATCCATTGTAAATCACCAGCTTAGCCTGGAGATTTTGCTTTGCCATTGTTGAAAAATTACCTGCATAATGATTTTGTTTTAAAGCTTGAAAATTCAACCACCAGCAGTGTTGGCAAACCGCTTTCAGAATCACTCTAGAAGTCTGTATGATACAGACTTTGTAAGTTGTTTTTATTTCTCAGCTTCCAGGCAATTTAAATATCTTTTCTCTTCTATCTAACCTTTAAATTACCTCTCTCTGTTAGGGCGAGCGTACCTCATTTAGTCAGATGTTACTTAGTTGATGATAGGACTGCAAGCACATGTTGAAGAAAGTGGGGAACATGTTTTTTGCTTGATCTGAATGCCTCTTTGTCTTCTGTTTTCTCTTTCCTACGGTTACTGTTGGTCTGCCAGGTGTGCCTTTTTGAATGAAAATGAGAAACTTCTTTAGTGCAGATCTCTTACTGTGGTTGGGATGAGGCTCGTTTGAAAAGCTTCGAAATTAGATGTTAATTACCTTTCTCTTCTACTGGATAATCTTCTGTACTTTAGCCAAATAAGGATAATCGTCTATACTTTAATCAAATAAATATTCAAATACTTTGAATTTGCCATATTTCAGCTTTTTGACAGTTTCTTATGTGGAGGATTGTAGGAGAGCAAGTGCTCATGAAAAGGCAGAACTTAAACAGAAAAAAAATCATAGCAGTTCAGGTGACTGGGACAGTTGATCCATTATAATTAAATGGAATTAGTCTGAACAACTATACAGTGATGGCCAAGGAGAGAACTGTCAAGGTCCACGTCAGCCCTTTAAGATGGTTGATGCCAATATCATAAGGTTATAAGCCTGAGAAGGATGCAGTGAAGTCCATTCTAGATCATATTTTAGGATAAGATTTTCATTAATCTTGGTCAAATTGTCTAATGTGGTTGGTTCTTGACTTTGAATATTAAATATCTTCCTGTAATTGTATATATACATAGGGTCAAAATAAATGTCCAGGTTTGTAAACATAAGGTGCCTCTGGGGTACTTGTCTCAGAAAAGAACAGGACCTACAGAGGAGAACAGGCTTCTCTTATCAGCCATCTTTCAAGTATATTTCCTGGGAAAATATTTTAAAGTCTCTTGTTTCACAGCTTATCAAAACTTACCAAAAGTAGTGTTATCTATTTCAGAAAGCAGCTATATCTCTTCAGTGTCCTGGAGGTTGGTGGTCAGGTGTGTTTTGGTTTGTTGTTTTTTTTTTTTTTTTTTTTTTTTTTTAACCCAGAAGAGTTAATGTATTTTTTAATATGTAAAAAGTTCAGTATTCCTGATTTTTTTCTCCTTTTTTTTTAATAGGCACTCAATATTCTTCAGCCCTCTCAAGGGAATATGTATGGGCTTTTTTATGGCATTTCTGTCATTTTAATAATAGATTTTTGTGTCTATTTGGTTGGTTGGTTCGCTTTTCCTTATTCCATGGGGTCTCCATCATTAGAGATACTCAAAGGTGTCTTGACATGGCCCTGGACAATCCCTGCCTGAACTGGGGAGCTGGGCCAGATGACCTCCTGAGGTCCCTTCCAACCTCAGCCAGCATGTGGTTTTTAATCCTCATTCAAACCAGGCCTTATAATACCAGCAACTTCTTATATGGATTTTTATTCCTACAGCATATCCCTATCTTTGCTTCTGTTTTGGGGGTTGGTTCGTTGGTTGGTTTGTTGTTTTAGGCACCTGTAGTTATCTAAGGGCATTAAAAAGGAGCTTAGCAACATTTGTAATAGCAATGGATGAAATCTAGCCACTGTCCACCAGTGCTTGTGGTTGGATTATTATGTTGGCACTAAAACTCAGGGCCCTGCAGGTGTCATTTCAGATATAATTCTAATGAGGATATTGAATGACTGGTGTGACAATAATGTTAATCAGTGCTGGTGCCTTCTACTTTAACTGAAAAGCGAGAGCAAGAGAGAGCTTTGAAAGAAGGTTTCCTTGGCATATGAGTGAAGGCTGAGTTTTTTATTAACAATTCAAACTCCTGTAATAAGTAGTAGGAAAGCTTATTAGCTATGTTTTTAGATTAAACAAAACCTTTAGGTTGTGATGTTCTTTCTTTTAACAGAATTTGTGGGATGAAGAATTTAAATGAAAATTTCTAAAGTTGAAGATTGATTGAGTTGGAGTATGTAGCACGAAATCAATCCTGTCAAATTGTAGGGAAATAAGTGAGACATTTATAAACATTGTTAATGTTTTAGAAATCTAGTTTTGTGCAAATGTATTTTGAATTCTTTACAAATGAGATAACAGTAGGTCTAAATGACAAATTAAAGATTTTAAAAATAATCAGCATGCCTCTCTTGTAGTAATGGATTTACGGAGGTAGCATGCTTAAGTTGCATTTGTAATTAAGGTTTTTCCATCATTAGAACAGAAATGTATTCCTGTTGAGCAGTATCTTTTTATGTGATTTATGTGGATTGAATGAGTGGCAAAACTCCACTACTTTAATCTGTTATGTGGCTAAAAGTCAGTATTTGGATTGGATTCCTAGAGGGTCATGCTGAAAGGTTAAATACATTTGTCTGTGTTCTTAGTCTTCAAATTTCCATATTCTTTACAAGTAACAAACAAATCCATGTCCTGTGGGATTGCACAATGACAGCTTAGCAACTTGGCTTCATTAGTAATGAAGTCATACTGCTGTTAATTTCAAACCTCTAAATACTGAACTGGGTCGGCTGTACGTGGAGTGCTTAACAACAGACTAATGCGTAAAACAAACTTCTGAAATTATAATTCCTTTACATAAGTTCGTAGTCCTGAAAAATACAACTGTATGCATTAATAAGCCACTAACCTTGTTCTGTTTTTAAAAACAGTACAAGTGTCCTGGGTTATGAGACAGACTACCAATGGTATTAAAAATGCCCTAAGCCACAATTTTAGGTAATTGACCAAGTGACCACTAGCTGCTGAAATCCTAAAGGCTGATAATAAGGTGGTCCCTTTCAGGAATTTGGTTTTACATGAAGCTCATCTTTTCTCAATTGGAGTACTCCCAAAATTGTGTCATAGAACATATTTCCGCTTCTGCAGGAGCTCTCTAACATCAAATATAGTTCCATCCTTAGCACTTAGGTGATTATGATATATGTGGCATGGTGAATGTCTGTGGATAGGCAGTAGCTTCCAGTGACATGGACCCTTTTATTCCTGTACAACCTTGCAGGAAAAATCTGGAAGGCGAAGTTGCCCCAACCCACCCCGCAGTTCCTATTCCTGACTTAGAGTTGCAAGCCCTATTTAACAAGCAATTTAGGATTGTTAACTAGTAATTTTCTTTTGTAGCTAGTTTAAAAATAGTTAAAAAGCTTAAATGAGCCCTTAAAAAATGTTATTTCTACATTAAACATCTTGCAGTCGTTTGGTTGGCTAGTAGGTTTTATTTCTGACATGCCTTGTAAATGCTTACTTTGTTCTGGGAGAGTCTTTCATGTCCTGAGGAGCTCTGTCTTGGGCTTTGGTTGGTTGTTGGTTTTCTTGTCAGACATGTCTAGGGAATTCAGGAAGCTCATTTTAAAGAGATAATCTGAAAAGACTGTGTCTGACTCTGACAGACTGTCAGGAGCTCTTTCCATCTGTATCCAATCCAGCTTCATCAAGTGCTGTAAAGAAGTCTCACTGAACAAATCAGAACTATGACTGAGACTTCATGCTATTAACCATGCAGGTTCCTCATCATATTTTCAAATCTTTGGAGCAATCACTAGGTCCTGCCTGAAGCAGGAAATGTGAAGTGTGCCATGTAGAGCTGAAACTGTCTCATAGAATCACAGAATATGCTGAGTTGGGAGTGACCCATTGGGGGATCATTGAGTCCCACTCCTGGCCCTGTGCAGGACACCCCAAGAGTCACACCCTGTGCCTGAGAGCATTGTCCAAACACTTCTTGAGCTCTGTCAGGCTGGTGCTGTGACCACTGCCCTGGGGAGCCCGTTCCAGTGCCCAGCCACCCTCTGGGTGAAAAACATTTTCCTGATATCCAACCTAAACCTCCCCTGACTCAGCTTCAGGCCATTCCCTTGGATCCTGTCACTGTCACCAGTGCCTGCCTCTCCTCTTCCCCTCCTGAGGAAGTTGTGCCTGCAGTGAGGTCTCCCCTCAGTCTCCTCCAGGCTGAACAGATCAAGTCCCCTCAGTGGCTCCTCATAAGGTTTTTTTTTTGTCCCTGGCACCACCTAAGAAGGCTTTTACCACACTGGTAAAAGAGATGAGAAATCTGCACACAGAGCTACGTCTGAAGGCTTGGAGGAAGTAACCCAACAAGCTTTGTGAGACTGAACATTTAGATGGAATAAAAGACAGAGTGGCAGGGAGTGGTGTTCCAGGCTGACAGCAGAAAGGAGGAAAGTCCATAAATATTTGTAAAATAGCCTGCATGAATAGCATATTGTGGAAACATATCATAATTGTTTTTATTATTACTCTGAGGGTAAATGAAAAATTAAAATGGAGCTGGGTTTTTTTTAAGTACAGTTGTGAACCCTCCAGGCATTCATATACACTTGATCTCTCATCTTTTGCATTTTGGTGGAACCTTGAGCATCCCAGTATAGTTGGGAAGGTGAATGTACAGGAACTTGCTGCTTAGTTGTTGAGGCTCACAATCTGTCAGACCTGAAACGGATTATTTGTAAGTCTTTCAGAATGGTCCTTTTCTGCAGAGCAGAGAGATGACCTAGAAGGTGCAAGAGCTTTGTCTGTAGCACTGTGCTGGAGGCACTCCCTTATTCACATGGATATTCTGGAAGAGGGTCCCTTGCTGTTGGGTTATGTGGTCCTTTCTGCTCACATGTCCCACCCTTTGCTTGCCAGCATGGACATGCACTCCTGCCCTTCTCAGTGCTGGTTCAAGGCGCTCTTACCAGCCTGGGAAGCCTGTTGGCATGGATAATTTTGCCCCATTGAGGCAAATGGATCCTTCCTTGTCCAAGCAATTCTTGGTGCCGACACCAGCTGCAGCCACGGAGGATGAATAAGTATTGTTTAACTTTATAAAAACACCTGTCGTGTTGTCTAAATATATCTAATTTAATGAAACAAAATTACATGCTTTATGAAAATCCTGCATGACATTTAAGAAATTAGGTAAGAGAACTTTCTTTGAAGGCTAATTAGAGGCTAAAATGCTTTTCTGAATTTGCATAAATGTTGCTTTGATAGACAATCACTTAGTCATAATGAAAGAACAGTTTTAAAGCAGTTCAAACCACTTATAAAGATTTTTTGATGGACACAACATCCACACACAATCTATTCATTACCGAGACTACCATGTCCTTTTATCTCCTATGAAATGTCTGGATCATTTTCAGTGGATATTACCTGTATCTAGTCAGAGATTGCCTTGCACTGTTTAGTGTAGCTATTGCAAAATGACCATGGTTCTTGAAGAAAAAGGCTGTATTGTTCAGTAGAAGGCCTTTTTCTTTTAAGAATACTCATCAGGTAGTGCAAGTATGTTCTGCATCTGTTTCTCTTTATCACTTGCTTGTCTTCTCCCAGGCCTTTCTTTTTCTCCAAGCACAGAAGTTGTGGTTATTACTTAAAAGATGCTGACCAGGAGAACCTTAGGAAAGTTTTAATCCCATTTTTTTGCTTTTTATTAAAAAAAAAAACCACCCCAAAAACAAAGGGGAGGAAGATTTGATTCTCAGGGAGTTTATCATCTCAGATAGTGCACTGAGTTTATCTACTGCTTAAAAATGTTTAGTCTTTGGAGTATTAGTTTTATTTCTTTTTCAGCTTTATGGACATACTTGATGTTTTTGAAAAAACCGTCTTCTCTATGTCTCTATGTATGGAGACATACTCTCTGCTTTCTCCAGGACTTCTATGTATATGGCTGTGAGAATAACTCCTCTTGGAGATGGGACAGTACTTCCATTTCTGTCACTTCAAGATTGAGAGACATGCTTATATTTCAAAGATAACTTTTAACACTGTAGTTTTAAGCCTGATGTGGAGGATGGTATGGTTATTATTCCCTACTCTGGAATTGATTTTGCTGTTATTTAGAAGAAAATTTCTGTGCTCTAGTTTTGAATCTTGACTGGATTCGAACTTGTCTGACTAAAAAGGAGACCTTCATTTATTATTAATTAATTTCAATTATTTATTGTTCTTGTCATTTTATTTTTTCTAGTGAAAAACTGTATTTTGCTGAATGTGTTAAACCTGTTCAGTTTGGGAAGCAAAGCAAAACAAACCTTTCCTGTCTAAATGTTTGTTCATTCCACTGAAACAAATGCTGTTGTTTTCTCTAAAGAGAATATACTTGTCTATATGCATTTAAATATTGAATAACTCAACACATTTTTTGTTTGTTTTATTATGCTTGTCATATTCTTTCTTGATTAGACGTGGTTTTACTTGTGGTTTGTGATACAGTTAGCATTTGATACAGTTGCAGTCACCTTATTAGGCTAGGCCACCTTTGCATCTTATAGTTAAGTACAAAATGTTCATCAAGCACAAATTTATTTAATGCTTTGGAGTAAAAAAAAAAAAAAGAATCACAAAAGTTAATGAGCCAAGTTTTGTTTGAGTACCACATTCTTCAAGGGGTTTTAGATGCTGTTGGTCTTGTTTCTTCATTAAGTGGAACAGGGATCCCTGTTCCTTCACTTGTTTTAGGTGTTCAGTTTAGAAGGAGTTAGAAAGAAGATAAGTCCATGGGTGAGCTGTGAGCCTGGTGCTTCTCTAGGAACTGTCCCTGTGTTTGGTTTCTCTGGAGGGTTAGGAGATGCCCGGGCTGTACCAACATTTTTCACAGCTGATTATCACATGGACATTGTATTTCTGCTGCTTCTGGGAACACAGAAGACTTCTGGGAAGTGAGTCAGAGTTACCTTCTATGCACTCAAGTGTTCAACTTCATTATTGAGCACTCCTGTTCTCTGTTCCCGAGACTGTAAAATTGTTTCCAACACAGAAGTTTTTGTGTGTATGTGTTTGTTTTGCCTTTTTTTTTTTTTTTGCTTGCTTGGTTTTTTGTTTTATTTGGTTTTGTTTGTGGTGTTTTGGTTTTTTTTTTACTTTTGTTCAGTGCTTTTAAGAGGATGTTTCATTGTTCTTTCTTTCATCCTAATACCAATATAACCCTTTCCAAAACAGGCAAAATTTGCTTTAGTATAGCATGGTTTGTAGTATATTGTGTAGAAAAATCAACAGTTTCACAACTTAATAAGAAGACAATTATGGTTCTGCCATTCTCTGCAGTGAAATTCACCACAAATACTTGAAATAGAAGTACTGTAGAATTTTAAGGATATAATTGTTTCTGGCACCAAGGGAGCATTGTCTTCAAATTTTAATTTGATTTCCATCATCATCATCATCATCTGTGTTTTACTGTCATCTTTGCATTTCTTGTCAAAATGTGACAAAGGTACACATAATTTTTTTTGTATTCAGTACCTTTCTGTTGCTGCCTGTTTTGTGTGTTTTCTGTTGTTTGTGAGGCAAAAGATTCTACCTTTTCTTGGCATGCAAAACATATGTCACTGGATCTTTGTGTACACTGCTTCAGCCCTTGGAACCATTCTTCCTTAGGTTTTTGTGCTCCATCCAATGCTGCTGCTATATACAGAAAGTTTTGTTAGTTTGAAAGTTGTGTTAGTTTGTCAGCTTTTCTGGGTGGAGTATGAACAGTTAATTTCAGCATTTCTGAAGAAAAACAAACCCAAAACAACATAGAAGGGAAAACTTTGGCAGTTTGGGGTGTATTTCTCATGCTGTTAATGTTTCATAAGAGTGTACGTTTTGGAGAAATGTAACTTTGAATGTATTTTCTAAGTGCAGCAAATTCTCAGTAAAAGCTCTTTGAAACAAACAAACTTATTAACTACTTGAATCTGTTCACTCAAACTTTTCTAAATCAAGTCCATTGTCTGATAAAAAGACTGAATTGTGATTCTTCATTCTCTGTGGCAAACAAGGCCTCCATCTTTCTTTCACTTATGCTTAGGGCATATGTGCCTTTTTGTCCAGCAATAGAAACCTTTTCTGAAAACCCCCCTTAATAAAATCTTTTTACAGAATCCTGTGACCGTGGCCTATCAGTGCTAAAGTCTACTTGAGACAAAATCCTAGCAAAGCTAGTGAATAGGTTACAAAAATACAGAGGTTCAGAAATACTTAGATTAGTGAGTAGTGTTACTAGAACACAGTTTTTCCAGCTCATTTATTCTTCTATTTCATGGGAAGGAATAGCTAATATGAATTACTAAAGCTGAATTGCTTACTGTATAATTGCAGAAGTAAATAAATGAGGTGGAAAAATATATGAGCTCTACTATAGATAACTACAGATAGTTTTCAAACCCACAGTTTTTTTATAGGACCTTAAGGCTGCTTGTTTTTCTCCTTGTGCAGAATGAATGCACAAGGAGTGGTGTGGGTTGGGTTTGTTTGTTTGTTGGTTTGGTTTTTTTTTTTTTTTGTGTAGACTTCTCTGGTACAATGTTTTTGTAATGATTGTGCTCATTCTTTTCTGTCTGTTCTTAAGTCTTCCCTTCTGTTCCTTCATGTCTGTGATCTCAGGATTCTGCAGGAAATGTGTGTTTACAGGAGAAATCTTTGCAGCAGTGTGTTAGTTTTGTATCCTGTCTCATCGGTTTTTAACTCTTGTATCTTAACTTGTGTCCACAGAAGCATGCTCTCATCAGAAGGTACTCTTCAGAGGTTTTTAAATAAGTAATCTTTAAAAATACTTGTAAAAAATACTAATAAATAATAGTAAAGCTGTTCTTTGTGTATTTATTTATTGTTAATCATTCCCTGTCTTAAATCGCAACCTCATATAATTAATTAATTAGTGAGTTGGGGTAGGATTAGGACAGGGAATTTTGCAGTTTGATGAGGGCTTGTCTGCACTTAAAATCTTTTAGGTTTATATTGACTTGCAGTTCATGGGTGAGAGAATGTGTGTGGCTAGTCTTGCTTTTACAAGGAAAAAAGTTAAAAAGAGTTTCACAGATGTTCACTGTACCGAGAAGCTCACAGGTTTTTAGAAGTATATGTTTGCTGGGGAGAGGGGGCACGGCTGTACAGATGGGTTGCCAGGCAATTAATTCTTCCTCCTTGGAACAGGAGACAATCCAGCTCTCATAAGCAGTGCAGTATTATTTGCAAGAGGAAACTACCCAATACCATTTTCCCTATTCTCTTCCTTCTTTCTTCTGTCTTCCCACCTCCCTTCCTCTGCTGTGAATTTCTGAGAAACTGCTCAGGATTGATATGATAGCAGAGCTGTCATTCTCTTTAACAAAAAAAAAAAAGTCACTTTTATTCTAGGTATTTTAATAGAGTCCCATTAAGGATGTATTGCTGACTGAAATATTGGCATGAAGGGCTCTCACTGAGCTGAGCCCAGGAATTAAGAAGTCAGGAAATGGGCTGCTGCATTGCTAAAGAACCTTGTGTGACACAGTATCTCCTGATTGGGGGGATCATTACTGCTATTATGACTCGACTTGCGTAGGAATTTTAAATTTCATCTGAATGTCAGTAATAACCCTCTTAGCAAATTATCCTGAATAAAATCACGAAGGCATTTTATATAATAGGTGTTGAATTACTGGATAGATTTGCTAATTAAATACTCTTTGTTCTGCTGCAGTTGACATTACAGGGTAAGATCTTGAACAATTATTCTCAACAGCTGTACTTTGTTAAGGGAAAAATTAACTACAAAGTTTATTTTTTTTCTGCACTTGTAATTGGCAGATTTTTGAAATGTGCTTGAAAAAATTCCATCATCCAATTGGTAATGAGAGGATAAATATGCAGGTGTTGCTGTGAAATCAGATAACTACTGACTGCCTTATTAATGAATTTAGCAGTACTTTCTAACCTTCTGTTTTGTAGCTGTTGGCACTTACAAGTGATCTCCTGTCAGAATGGGTGGCACTAGCATATGCCAGTCACTTGATGAAGCCAACTTGTCTGTGACCCTCTTGTTGTGATTACCTACACCCACTGCTGTCCTCAGGGTCAATCGAGAAATGGTTTTTTACAGCCAGACAATTTTTGTAGTAGGGGATATTCCTTTTATTTTTAAAAAAGTTATCTTACTCCTTATTTATAGAATTATTTTAGAGAGTGAAGTAGAAAATGCCAGAGATTATCAAGGAAAATTGATAGGCCTTCCTGTCTTTTCAATATAAACTCTTCATTTTGGTCTGATTTTTCAGTTTTGTTTCAGGGACTCGTGTTTGCCTTTAGTGTACTTAGGGAGAGGTATAACCTTTCTCTGTAGGAGTTAGCTAATAAGTGAGAGGAGGGGTTGTGGGTTGGTGAATATGTTGGAATTTTGACTACTTTGTATGAAATTTGTTATCATGTACCACTGATATGTCTTTAGAATAATTTTGAAACTCCATAGAAAGGTGGTGGGGTTGAATGTCTGAATCACTCACTAGAAGATGAAAAGGAGTGGAATACCTTCTTTTTAAACTTCCAGTTAAAATGGAATTGTGTGTGTCTGATTCCAGTGACAGGTATAGCCTAGCAGGAATCTGCAGTTAAGGCTCACAGTTTTCCTGTTCCATGAAGAAGACTCAGGACAGCTGAGCTTTCTGCAGTTTTGGACTTCAGCAGAGTTCAGGCATCACATTGTCTGAGTGCCTAGTTTTCAGCATCAGTGGATGGTCTTTAAATCAACTGGATGTTTTGAACTTGACCCAGAGTGTAAATCTGTAGATATCCATATTGCTTGGGGAATAACCCTGATAAGGACACATGTTGTGAGTTCAGCTGTGTCAAAGTTACATCATAGTTTGGAACTGAACCTGTCTTTATGTGTCTTGAGGGGAATACAGCTTTCAGTGCATAATTGCAGACAAAAACCATCATCCTTGCCCTGTGGTTTTGTAAAGGTTCTGAAATACTGAAGAAACTTGCCATTAGTGTTAAAGGAATGGCAGTGTTGTCATCCCAGCAGTGTGCTGCTGTGTAGAGGTGGAGATTTCACCTGTTTCAGAATTCCTTGCTGTGATAGCAATAGTCAGCATCACAATAGTCAAGACTCTTGGCTTCATTATAGACTCCTTGGCCTTATGAAGGTGATAAGATTTCCCTGAACATGATCTTATTCCCACTGAGCGTTCCCACAAGCAGCTCTTGCCTGTTTGTCCTTTCTCTTTCCTCATCCCTGCTGATTTCTTCTGCTCAGCTCCCTGTTACTGGCCTCTTGACTCCAAGTCTTAATTCTACTTCTTGGCAAATATGGCCAAGGAGTATTGCAATTTAACATGAAAAATTGTAAAACAGAGGCTAGGTTACTAAATTTGATATAAGCTGTTGAAATAATGCATTACCCAGCTATCTTCAGAGTTTCAAATTGTTTGGGTTCACCTAAGAGGCTCTGATCTATCATTGCTGTAACATGCTGTTCAAATCAATCCTCAAGGAAATTTAAAGTATAAATATATATGACTAGCAGGATTAGCTGAAGAAAAGCCCGAGGTTAATGCTGAGTGACAATGGAAAGGACTGAAAGCAGGGAAGTGGGAACTGGAGCTGTGTGCCAGAGCACCAGGATGTTGATGAGAAGGAAGATGGGGAGTACAGTGGAACCGTGGCCAAGTGACTGAAGGAATGGACCAGATATTGGTTCCATGCAGCTGTGCAGAATTCACTAAGCTCTTTCTTCTGCTGTAACTACACATTTTTTTCATTAAGCTCATTTGATTGTCCCTTTTCTGTGCTTCAGCTGTACCTGTTGCTTCAGATGATGTGTTCTCCCCACCCTCCACTGTGCTGAGTACTATTAAAGATAAAAGCAGGAGCCTACTTTACATGAGGTCTCCTTAGCTATTTCTCAGGTTCAGAGAGGTGCTATTCAGAGCATTTGGGGAGCTTCGGATACATTCTTGGTTGAGTATCAAGCCTGGTTACATACAGATTTGCCCACTGATTCAAGGGCAAATTGTGTCTTTATCCCAGGTCTTTGTCCCAGTTCTGGTTTCCATAAGGAGTTTGCTTTTTGATGACCCATTTTGACATCGTTACAAGGTTCTTCAGTGTTTTGACCAAGTCTTCTTAAGTGAGCACTGTCCAGGCTGGACTGATGTTTTTGGGAAAAACTTCAATGACATCAAGAGATAAGATGATGGGTATAAAGGCAACAAGTGACCTAAATTACTGAAAGAGACTTAATTCTGGCACTTGCTGATTAGGTTGTATTTAAGCCATTTGATTCAGTGTTCTTTTTTTCTTAAGGTAGAATGTGTGCATGCACATGCAATTTTGAGATTTGTTTTAATCTTGTTTTAGGGGAGTTAATAATAGCATTAATACAAGGTCAAACAAGAATTTACTCATGTAATAGGAGTATTGAGATGACTGTGTGTTGCCAGGAGAGAGGTGGTTTGCTTTGTTTTGAAAGGTGAGAGCATTTGGAGTTAGCAACCTAATGGGTATGTTTGCATGTGTTAGCCTGTAATTATATCATACACTAATCTTTGATTTTTTTTTTTATTTCAGATTTTGATGCATACCAAGGAGATGGTGCAGAAGGTAATGCTGAGCATTTTCATTAAACAACAACACTTAAAGAGCACACCTGGTGAATTTTTTTTATTCTAGGAGAGCTGTAACCCAAACAGACCTGAAATGACTTCTTAGGTTGCCTGGTTTACAAATGTAATCCTTCCTGATGGATTATAGCTTTTTTCTTTTCCTACCACAGATATGATCTGGACCCTGCTTGAAGCCTATGTGGGACTGTTTCAAGCAAATTAGCAACAGTGCTAATTAGAGTTTACTCATAGGCCTGTTATACCATGTGTTCTAGTGGTTTATTATGGTTTATTTTTTGGCATCCTTTAAACTCTGTCACAGGGTGCTTTTCTGACTCTGTGGAGTTTAACATGGACATAGCCATGTTGCATTTTTTACAGCTGCATTGGTTTTCCACCACTGAAAATGTCAGGTTTTCATTTTTTTTTTCAAATAAATATGCAATTAGATGCATCTGCCAACAATTTTTTTTATTGTGACATTTACTGGTGTTGGCAATTTTTCTTTTCACCTTTTTTCTTGCTATGCCTTTCATATGCATCTCAGGCTTTTTTTGTCTAGAATTTGCTCTGTTATCCAGAGTATTATGGAAGTATGGCTGGTGTTTGAATACAGTCTTCTCCAAGTAGGGCATTTAAATTGTTACAAGAATCAGAATCAGAGGTGGTGTGAGGGGCAGAGTGTCAGTCAAAGAGAAGGGGTTCAGTAAATGTTGGTGTTCATCTCTGGGTGTAATTGTTCAGTAGTTCAACCTGGGAAGATAAAACTTGTGGGTCATAGTAGCTAGATCCTTATCCTAAAGGAGCATTCCCTGAAAGATCTGCTGCCTGGACAGGACAGACACAGCTGGTTGGATTAGCAGAAGTTAAAAGATGGGAGAGAGAAGATGTAAATACAGAGCTGCCTGCATGATCTAGAAGAGTGAAGCAGAGCAGCCTAATCTGGATGGTGCTGTGGTATTCTCAGTTGCTGTCATTCACTAGCCAATGCTTTCACAGGTTTGTTTGAAATAGAGAATTTAAGGATTTTTTTCTCTTCCCACCCCCCACTCCCCCCAGTAGTATGGGGATGGCTGCAGATGGGATGGGATACCTGACTCTGGTATTACCTTTCAAACACTTTGGCTGACTGCCTGGTCGTTGGATTTGTCCTGCAGTCTTGTGGAAGTGTTTTTCTTGTGTGTTAGCAGTCCAAAGTTATTTCTGATCAGAGTTCCTGCTGTTTCTCAAGATCAGACTTGTTCACTGACTTCTTTTTCTAGTATTCATTTAGTAAAATTTTACCTACATATATTATGTACACAACTGGACAGTGGTCTTTTTAACATGTTGGTGGCTGAAGTTTCTTTATTCTCTTTAATTTCAAATAGGTTTCAATAAAATGCACAGACCTATCAGTAACAATTTATTTTACATTTTCTTGTTGGTGTACTTTACATTTTAGTGTTTAAGGGATAGTATATAGACAATGATATTTTTGAGCTTTGAAGGTTATGTGGGATTTGTAGAAGAGGGAGTGGTTCTTTTTTGTTTCTCAAAGCAATTTTTTTTCGTTTAGATGAACCTTGAAGTGATTTATGGAGACACAGACTCCATTATGATAAACACTAATAGCACCAATTTGGATGAGGTCTTCAAGCTGGGGAATAAGGTAAGGAACTTTTTGTTTTTGAAGAGTTCCTACATAGGTCTGTGTTGTTACTCTTGAGTGGAGCAGATGGTATTAAAAGAGGATTCTGTGGCACAAGGAGAGAATATGCCATGAGAAGGAACTTAACAATGTATGGAACCTATGCAGTAGTAAAATCTTAAGAGTGCTCTTTTTGAGGTGTAACTATTCTGTGCATTTTTAAAAGTGATTAAATGAAACATTTCATTGCATAACAAGATTTTTTTTATTAATCCTAAGGTAGCAGGAGATTATCTCAATATTTGGTGAACCAAAATGTAAGGTACAATTTCTCCTCCACGTTAATTTCAATTACAGCATGAACAATTCAGATTTTTTTTCTCTCAGTTTACTTTTGTTTAGTTATGTAATTTGTATGACACTCAATATGTTATCAGATTTCCAGTGTCAAGTTCGAATATTAATTTCCATGGTATACTGGATACAGTAAGAGATCTGATTGATTTGGAGGTGGCAATCAATGATGTGGAAGTTTTGTGAATCTCTGATGTAGTGGAAGAAAAGTGAGAAATGTTTCAGAACTTTCTAAAGAAAAGATATGAGAAGCTGTTTTTGAATGATGGAAGAAATTGTGATGAAAATTTAGAGCTAATTTAAAATTTTTAGAGCTATGGAAACTCTAAAAAAACAAAGCAAACACAGACATACTCAGTATAGTATTAAACAAAAGTAATTTGATTTTAAGGCAGAGAGTGGTTCTGGGGTTTTTTAGAGTACTTCTGCCTTCATGCCAGTGGGTGCATTTAGAAGTAGATGCATTCAGGAGCAGAAAATGGGATAATATCTTGATGTCATAACTGAGTAGCAGGAGAGCTGTTGACATGGTAGAAAGCAGTCTTCTTTTTGTTTGCCACATACAAGATTATGTATCATTTCAAGTGTATGTACAGTAGTGTATAAGAAAGTTTAATCTTTCCCCAGTCTTGTGTTTGTGGTTTCATTCTGGTTTGATTTTTGTCCCTGTGCTCCCATTTGGTGGCTAAACATTACAGAGGACAGTTAATAATAACTTTTATGAAATCTGACAGGATAAGCATAATAGGTTAAATACTTCTGAATTAGAAGAATCAGGTTTTCTGAGAGTATAGGTATGTGTTTGAACTTGTCAACTGCTTATTGAGAGTAAAATCTTAAGCTTTTTTAATCCATTGTACTTCTGTATTATGTGTCAGTTGAGCTTGGTTTTTTTTTAATTAAAAAAGGACAGAAAGATATTGTTTTGATTAAAATCAAGTACAATATATAAAAACTATAAAAGTGAATAAACTTATCTCTGTAAACCAGCACAATCAAACCTTGCATCAAAACTGCAGACGTTGTGGCTTTCAATATCCCTTCTGTGGCAGAAAAAAGTGATTCATATCTGTCTTATTTCACATGTTTCTTGTTTGTTTATTCCTCAAGAAAGTGACAGTTGGTTTTTTTGTAAACACTTTGGTCATTTATATTTTCCTTGTTTTGAGTAATTCCTATTTAAAAAAATCAGGATAAAGAATTTAATATTTTGATGAGGAACACTCAAGGAATGTTTCTACTCCACTGCATAATAATTTCTTTCCCAAAGTTTTATGTTCAGAGGTGAGGAATATTTACATTGCTTTCACTGTACTTTTGCTTTAATGTAGACTGTATGGAAGGCAGGCAGGTTTAATGCAAACAATTACAGAGACAGCAGTTAGTGAGTGTGCCCCTGTTCTGATGTGAAGTGTGAATTTATGGGTTGTCTTTGGCAATGAAGCATTCCTCCAAGAGATTAATTTTGGTTTTTTATTGGAGAAAATTCTCTCACGTGCTTTCTGAATTCCCCCATCTAATGTGTGTGTTCTCTCTCACCCTTACCCTCCAGTATTTATATCCATGCCCTTTTTAGTCATTACTTAGCAGAAGTTTTTTCTCATTTTCTGTGTGTCCTTGTGAATCAGTTTTGCCAGTGCTGAACTGTTGCTGGGTTTTGAGCACTTGGTTAGTATGCTGTAAAAAAGAAAAATTGAAAATTAAAATCGTAGAAAAATGTTCAGAGGAATTGTTTGACTGTTTTAAGAAAGAAGTAGCAAAATGGGGTTTGCTTCATGATGTCCTTCAAAACTTAGAAATATACAGGGGATATCAAAGTAATGGTAATTCCTGCAATAGGAAAAACAGAGATCTAAGTGAGAAAACCTAAGTACACACATATATGTATACACACAAACAGAAATTTTGTCAGGAAGGTTTTGGTTAAAGTGGTAATCTGGGATAAAAGCTAGATAGGAAGCAAGTGAGATTTTATGCTGAAGGTCCTGTTCTTGGTGAGGTTATCTGTTAAATGGTAAAAGAACTTGAATCCATATCAAACTTCAAGTGAGACACGAGATGAGGGTAGTTCATAGTTGGTGGTAAGAGTGTAAGAGTGGTTATGGATACTGAAAATCAGCAGGGAAAGTAAGTTGTAGAGGAAAGAAAGTAAAGAGTAGAATATGAAGACAGAACAGGACACCTGGCATATGCAGATGCTCTGTTGAAGAATGTAAAAACATATGAAGAAAGTAAAAAGAATAAAGCAAGTAGGAAACTTTTAGCCAAGCTAGTAGGTGGGTAAATGTGTAAAAGTTTGTTGTTGAAGGTTTATTCTGTTTGGAGCTGTTGCACTTCTATTCCTTTGAATAGAGGTGGGAGATACTTGGTACCATATTAGGACAATGTATCAGTGCCATTTGAAGCTTTTGTATATGGCTAAAACATAGCCTGTGTGTAGAAAAACAGCACCTTTTCCTCTCAAGGAAACCAGGCTATAGAAAAGGTGGGAAAGGGTAAAAGAAACTTGCCTGTTTTTCCTGAACGTGCACACACACAGAGCTGTGGTCTGCAGTCATAGCTGTTCTCCCCTCCCCGGTTTAGGGTGAGAGTGGGAAGAAAGGAAGAAAGAAAGGTACCTGTGCAAGGTAGCTTTTCTGTAAGGCTATTTGCATTTTCTAAGTGACCATCTCTAGTCAGTAGGTCCCTGCTGTGAAATTCCTTATTTGCTTAGTTTATGTGAGAGGTTAGATGGAGTAGCTGTTCTAGTAAAATGAGCTGGAGTCAGTTATCTCCAAGGTCACTTCAATTCCATGTTACTCTGCCCTGCTTAATTTTGTTAAGGAGTTAGGTGTAGCAAGCTGTAGATACTGAAAAAGTCAATGGGTGAACCATAATTTTAATAGTAGCTTGTAGTTACTAATGTGTAATTAATTAATGATATCTGACCAGGCTTTAAAATGTGTCTGCAAATACACAGTGTGTAATGTAGCTTGTTTTAAAACTTGAGAACAATGCATTTAGATATGGAACTTGAATTTGTCCATAGTTAAAATATTGCATTTGTTTTTAATGTTGGTGCATTTGCAGATCAAAAGTGAAGTGAACAAGCTGTACAAATTGTTGGAAATTGATATTGATGGAATTTTTAAGTCCTTGCTATTGTTAAAGAAAAAGAAATATGCTGCTCTGACTGTGGAACCAACAGGAGATGGGAAATATGTAACTAAACAAGAACTAAAAGGGCTGGATATAGTCCGGAGAGACTGGTGTGATCTTGCTAAACAGACTGGAAAGTAAGTTGCTTTGGGGCTTTGTCTTCTTTGCTCTTTTAAACAGTACATGACTCCATAACCATTTGATACTGTGTTTCCTGAGGATCATAGGTTGGTAACTAACATCAGTGTTAGGACTTAGCTGATTTTTGTAGGAGATGGGAAACATTACCTTCTGGCACTGGTAACAGGTTATACCTGTGCAAATCCAAATGTCTCCTAATTTTACTATCTGGTTTTGCATCTGCTGTGGAAGCTGTGCTTCTGAGTTGTCACTGTGTTGCAAATGCCATGGAATAAACCAGAGCTGAAATCTTGTGAGGATGGTAGATACTGTCAGCAATTGGAGTTGTAGGTTCTAGATAATTTTATTTCTTAGATGGGTAAAGCAGCTGGTGGTCAGCACTTCCAGCACCCTCCAAAAAAGCTGGAAGTGCACTAGGTGCAGCCTGAGGAGGTGATCTCTTTCCCCAGGACTGCTTCTCTTTCCTTTCGCCATGAGATTCCTTTGATACTTCATTAGGATGAATACTGATTGACTGTTTATTAATTGTCATTGCACAGGGCATTTTAATGCTTTAATTCAGTAGAAGCAATACATTTAGCACCATAGAAAGAAAATTAGAGAGAGTGGAGAGGTGGTCATCTGGGTGCTGACTCATTGTATAATGCCTCTTGAAAACTTAAACAGCTCATGGTCCAAATGTATCCAAAAATGAATACTTTTCACATCTGTAAAAATACACCACACACTTGCTTACTGTTCTTAAGACTTGCATTTTCTAAGAAAAGATGCATCATAATAGAAGCAAATTTTTCCAAGTTAGGAATGTATTAGTAATTAAAGCTATACAAATGTTGGAGAGTGTTCTTTAGTGACTAACTCTTCTGCAGCTGGCAGATCTTCCAACCACATTTTGCAGCAATAGGCAAGACTTTGCTTACTTGGTATGTTCTCTTCTCCCCCATCTTAAGATACCTGCTATGGAATAATAAATGGAAAAATGATATGGCAGCAGAAAATAGAAAGTTGCACTTAACTATTCCAAATCACTATTTAGCATTAGAACTGTTTGCAATAATTTGCTTTTAGTAAAATAAGTAAATAAATAAAACACAACGTAAAATATACTGGCAAATTTCTATAAATTTTTCATCAGACTTCATCCTTGGGCTCTTTAATGTCTAGAGAAAATCTGGGGGAAGAGAAGGTTGTGTCTCTTGTAATGATTTTGCATGTGCCAAGCTTCTCTTAATTTTTGTACTGTTTTTGCAGCTATGTAATTGGTCAGATTCTTTCTGATCAGCCCCGAGACATAATTGTGGAAAATATTCAAAGGCGACTTATAGAAATTGGAGAAAATGTGGTCAGTGGGCAGATCCCAGCAAATCAGTTTGAAATAAACAAGGTAAGTGATCTTGCAGCTCTTTTCTGTCTCAGAAAAACTTTACTGCTCCTGAATTTATTGACTGCTGACAAAAATATTTTTAATCCTTATGGTGCTGTGAAATAGCAGGAATTTTATTAGGTACTGAATAGTTCAGGATGTGCTGCAAAGGTCCTACAGTGTGAGGGAAGAAAGCCCTACTGGGGCTGGAGGCTCCAGAATAACAACTTTGTGTCTTGTCCCATCCTGCTGTGTACCAGGTTCATTCTGCACTTTGAGAATGACGTGATGCTTTCAGGAGGAGTTTTCTCCTAAGTTGTTACTTTGCATTTCAGGCTTGAAATGCATAAACTGAAGAATGCAATGGAAAAGAATCAAATACTTTGTTTTCTAGAAAACCCTCAAAATATTTCCCTAGAAAGCTCCATATACAAAAGCTAGTAGTGATTCTGAGACCTCATTCAAGACTTTCCTGCAACAAGAAGTAAAATACTCTTGCTTTGTCTTCAGCAGTTTTAGCAACAGTGTTGTGGTTGTGGAGTTTTGTTTTGGGTTTTTTTGTGAATCCTCAATGATAAAACCTGTATTTTTAGCTTCAGAGACTCCCCTTTCCTGTCAGGGAGGGTGTTTCACCAATGAAATGGGTATTACATGCTCCTCTTATGCTTCTAATAGAAGAGATCTATCAACTGTCCATCCAGAGTCTGTTTCTTTTGCCAGCTGGACATCTGTCTGCTCTGTAAGACTGTGTTAATCAGTTAAGAAATGTGTTCAGGTTGTCATATGAGTGTAGAGAAATCACTGAATTTTTTAGTTGACTTAAAAAAAGAATGTTCTGATGCAAATCTTCTAAGAGCACTTAGTGTCCCAATAAAAGATATTTATAGCAAAATGTTCACTTTAAATTCCTAAAGTTCATCTGTTTTACTACTTCAGAAAAAATGTATTTAACTATTAGGTCAAGTATAGAAGTTGTTTCTAAGAATTGGGATCACAGTAAATATTTAAATGTAGCATTTTATTTTATTTAAAGGAAAAACTCATTGTGGAATCTCTGTAGTATGAGATACACTGAAATATTTAAATTCAGTTGTATCCTCTTGCTAGAGAGCTTGTAAGATACACTTAGCTACACAATATTCAGATTTACTGTATGACCTTAATGGAACAGGAGTAAGAGGATAATCTCTGGCTCTACTTTTATATTTTGTGTAATATTGTCATCTTCATTTGAGTCTAATTTTAAAACGATTGCATTATGATCATAATGCTAATGTATTTTTCAGATGGTAATTGTAAAAACATCCTCATTTCATTAATAATAACATTTATAAAATTTGAAGGACTGGTACCTAGGACTCAACATATGGCAAATACATTTGTTACAGTATTTTTGTCTTACTTTGTGTTTCAGATGAACTTGTGAAGGATGAAGATGGCTGCTATGTAATCTTGTCTTTTAAAGTTTTGAGTTACCCATCTCTGAAGTAATAGATTTTTCTCATAGTTATGTTTCTGTTTTTCCCTTTGATATTTTAGGCATTGACAAAAGATCCCCAGGATTATCCTGACAAAAAATCCTTGCCACATGTGCATGTTGCCATGTGGATAAACTCTCATGGAGGCCGAAAGGTGAAGGCAGGAGACACAGTGTCATATATCATTTGTCAGGTAAAAATGTCATTCTTCATAGCTAAATACTGGGTATTGTTTTGAGATATGGCAAAGAAAACCAGCTCAGCTCTTGGGAAAATAGGTTTTGGCATTTCTTTTTGGTGAGGTCGTTTTCTATTGCAAAACAGTCGATTTTCTGTACTAAATTTAGTTTTAAAGAGCATTGTGATCAGCTGAGCAACTATTCCTATATAGTGACTGGTAAAAATCTCCCTGAATTCATTCATGTTTGGAAGTAGAACCTACTTTAAAGATAATGCCTAGTGTTTGTTTTAAGCAGAAGCAAATTCTGGTGGTGAGGAACCTTTTATTTGTGGAAAGATAATTGTTGTTGGCTAAATAGTGTTGTTGTTATTTCCAGTCTCAACCTGTAGTCTCTTCAATTCATGGTCATTGGCTCTGAAAGTAACTCTGATGTGTGACTGGGAAATTTGAGCCACTTTCTGGTTTCAGGTGTTTATCCTATAAATGCTTATCATTATTTCACAAATATATACTCCACTTTAGTTCTGTTAATTAAAAAGTATAGGTTGAGTTAGATGGACCAAGGGATCTTTTAGGCCAAGCTGAGGAACTTGACAATGTAGCTATTTCAGCTCCTTCATTATTTTCAAACTGAAAGATACTGTGTTTGACTTAATTGAGAGTTCCTAGCCTGGCATCCCAAAGCTGCCAAGACTTTTGAGAGCTGGGCCACGGGTGCGGCTGAGCAGTGGCACAATACAAGAGAAGAATATACTTGTTGAAAGAAGGGAGCTGAAGGAGTTGCATTGTAATTATTTTTGCAAAGCAGCTGGATGAGCTGAATAGTCCTAAATTAATTTTGTTCTGAATACTAAGTTGTCTGAAAGGAGTAGGAGGGACCAATGGCTTGCAGTCTGTCTTTATTAGTGATGGGTTTTCAGTCCATGGTTGCTGACCCTATTGAAACCAGTAGCTCATCTTAAATGAGAAAATGAAGGTGTCATGTTTTAATGCATTAGTTTTATTTTGCTGAAAAGAAATCAAAAAGGAGACTGTACTTAGCAAAAAAAACCCCAAAACAGTTGTGGTACTTCTCCCCACCCTGCCTCATTCCTATAAATGTTTACATCTAATGCAGAATCTTGCTAAAATACGTCTTTAAGTTCTGCTCTAAGATTTTTGACCCACTTTAAAAATGAAATTTCTTAGTGCATTTGAGGACTGGGATTATGATTTTACAGATTTAATTGAGTTACATTTTCCAAGAGTACTAATGTCTTAGATCTGATACTTAATTCCTCCATGTATATTGTTTTCAATTTAATACTGCCTTCCTAAATGAAATTATTTTCTCCTTATCTTTCTCTTTCAAGCTGGAGAAGAATGCAATGTATATTTTAACCTCTAAGTGGTGTTTCTCTCCTGGCTTGAGATGTCACAATACATTTCTTCCAATATTTCTGAATATTTTAGAATTTCCTCTCCCAAATGAACACTGTTGCCTCTGTTACTTATATGCCAATGAGTGAAGGCCCATTCTCTGACCATTCATTCTATTTGCTTCTTTATAGAATTAAAGAATATAAATTTCCTAGCAAAACGGATATAGTTTTGATATCCATGACTTAGAATTTGCTTGTTGTGCAAAATGATAATGCTGGTTTAGTACAAAGTGAATCCAGAATGCATGCCCTCTGTGTATTTTTATCTGGGCTGATGGTTACAATGTGTTTTCATTGTGCGTTTCAGAATTGACAGATGGGACTGTTTACTCTGTCTCTCGTACTGATTTGCACGTGTAGGCTGCAATAATACAAGCTGGTTTTGCATTCTTGAACTTGCTAGTTGATGCCAGCATCAGCAATGCAGTTTTTTTTACTACTGTTGGATTTGTATTGGATGCATAACAAATCAACCAAAAGAGTGTCTAACAATTTTGCATTAAAGTAATGCATAATATTTGAAGCATAATTCTTTGTATAGACTTCTTTCACACTTTGTTTTGTATGTGTCTCCTTAGGATGGATCAGATCTCAGTGCCAGCCAGCGAGCATATGCTCCAGAACAGTTAAAAAAGCAAGAAAATCTTACAATTGATACTCAATACTACCTGTCACAGCAAATACATCCAGTAGTTGCTAGAATATGTGAGCCCATAGAGGGAATTGACTCTGTTCTTATTGCAACATGGTTAGGTAAGTATTCTAAATTCAGTATATTTAAAGAATTGCAAGATCCAAAGTGAGGGGTTTTAATATGTTTCTCAACAGAAATGCTTCCCCCAATATCAGTCTTTTTACATTGAACAATAGCTTGTGTTACACAGCCTGTAAAAAGCAACGTGGACTCTTAAGTGTATTTATGACTTCTGCAGAATAGTGCTTTTTCAGAAGGTGATCACTAACATGAATTTAATCTTACAGTCCTTGTTCAGAGTTGCAAAAATCTGCTTTTCAGAAATGACAGTACTATTGCATAGCTTTGAGATTTTCTTAAGTTACTGAAGGAGTTCTGGGGTGTGCATCTGAACTAGCATTTTCCCAGAGAGAAATGATGGCATCTCTGGCATCTTCCCAGGGGAAAAAAAAAACCAAAAAACCAGTCATAATTACAATGAAAGAACACAAATTTTTACTAGGATGTAAGTGAAGACTTGAGTGCTAGAACTGACTTATTGGATAATAGAAACGTGAAATCTTAGTAACAGTTTTAACTGCTTCGTATGAAGGAATTATTGGTCCCAAATCCAAGAAGTGCTGTTAAAAAAATATAACTAATCTTAGTGATCCATGAAATCAATCATTTTAATTCAAATGAGCAACAGGGAATTGCTCTTTTAAGAGTTGTTTCTCCTTTTAGAAGGTGTCTAATAATTAGAATTACAGATTTTTTTCGCCCAACTGTGATTGCCTCTATCTTCTCTATTCCCTAGACTTCTTGCCTAGAAAAAACTGAAAGGTTGAAAATTTATTAACAATTCTGTTGGGTCTGTCTTCTTGAAAATGCTGTCCTCTATGTGTGTATTCCTTTTGGTGTTGTTTTCTCCCCAGAAGTGATTAACCAACAGACTTGACTGATCCACTTGATAAACAGAAATTTAGTGATTTATACCCCACATGTTGTTCATTATTTTTAAAACTGTTGCTGAAGGACATGAAAAAGTTGTTCGTTTTGCTGGCTGTGAAATTCTTGACAAGACTGCCTTTTCTCTAGGAGAACTTCTTAGGGAGTTGCACTATGTCAGTTTAATAATCTGTTTATGCTATGCCCATGTCTACAGGAAGTTCACATCTGCAGAAATTACTTTGTTCAGAATATTGGAACGCTCAAAGGAAGAGTTAGTCATCAGCATTTTGTGTTTAGGGAAGGGAGGCGAAGATCCAGGATTTGGCCAATTAAAAGTCCCCTGGTAGTGGGTTGCCTCAGGACCCTTCATCTGTGTAACTGCATCTCTGTAGCTCCCTTAGTAACAGCTGCTTAGCTTGGGGACTGTACTTAGAATGTGTGCAAGAAAGGTCCTGCCTTGCTGTTTCTCAGGAAGGGGGATGATAGCCATGAAAGATCTTAGTCTCCCAGAACAACCCTTGTATCATGCAGCTTTTTCGGTCTCCATTTCTGAGTTGTTGAGAAGGGGTTGAAGACAGAAATTCTGCTGTTTCTGAGTCAGCAAAGTGTTTCTGGGAGGCGTTTGATGTTGCCCTGTGTCCTCAACAGCTCCCATGCGTGGAGGAGGTGTCAGCCCTGCTCCACACATGCAGGCTGACCACACAAATCATCGTGTTTATTATGTGGCAAGGCCTTGGTATCCAACTTTCCCTTGATGTCAGAGTCGACTGTGTGGTATGCCTGACTGAAAAGGTCAAGCACTCTTGGTTAGGTGAAGGGGTTTAAAATAGGCGGCAAAGTTGTACTTCATTTAGGTAAAAGGCAGGAATGATTTCTGAAGCTAGTTTATTTTATTTGCAAAGATTGTTAGTCTTGTAGAATTAGGCTCAAATTCAGAGCTCTTATTCACAACAGGTTAGATTTTCAGAGAAGACTGGCTTCCTTCAGAAACCTAAATTAACTACCCAGATCTTAAGAACTCTGTGCCACTTGGTAACACCTACTGTTTGCAAATGCCTCTGCTGCTTTTTGCACTGTAGTACGTTCCAGATGAAGATTTCTTTTATGGTCTGTAATAGCATCATGCAGCTGAGAGTTTATTAATAGTCCACAATTGTCAGTCTGAAAACCTGTATGTATCTATTACAGTCTCAGATCTGAAGTGTGTTCAGTTTGACCTTGCAGTACAGTCAAAATTTTATCACCTTCCCTAGCTTTGTTTTCTTGAGAAAGCTTAAATTGAGCTTGAGGGTAAAGTCAGGTCTTTTTCAAGACTTCTGATCTGCTTAGGTTTTCATATACAGCACTTGATCAGAGCTGTACATAAGTCATTTCAGGCTGAAGTTTTCTTACAGGGCTTTTAAAATGGTACTGGAGGCATAGTCAAGTGGTTTTCTTTCACAGAAATCAAAAATCCTTTGTAAGATACAAAAGAGTGGAAGATACTTGAGTCCAGCTTGCTAAAACAAGCAAATATGGAAACTGTTTACTGATCTGTGTTGCTAAGTTGGGCTTTTTTACTTAGGATTTTCAACATGATGTACATCCAAATTCCCATTGTTTTTCCTGTCTTGTTGCAAAAAGGCACATTTTCCCGTTCTGAAGGATATATAAGCATCATATCTATGGACCAAAACCCTCTTGCATTCTCATTGTGTGTGTCTTCCTCCACTAATCAGATTTATTGTGTTACGTAGAATATGTGTCTGTATAGGGAGAGTGGTTGTAGAAGAAAGATCTTGGCTGCATGTTTAACAGAATCTACAATAATGCATGTTTATAAGGTGAATGTTTCCTGTCACCCCGCTAGTCTGAGTAGATAAAATTGAACTCTGCTGGGGAAGCTTGGCTCACATCAAAGTGCTGAAAAGTTCTTTGTTCTGTCTGTGCTCAAAGCAAGTAATTTTAAATTATTTTAGACACTGAAGAACAGGAGCAAATAATACAGCTTAAAAATTGCAGAGAATCCCTTAAATATATTTATTCACTATGGAATCAAGCTGAAAACCACCTTTTGTTTTGGGGCATTGTAGGAGGTCTGCCTAGCATTTGAGAGGTGGAAGTCCATTGTTCCTAAAAATGAGAACCTCATGGGCATACTCCTGCATTCACTCTCTTTGTCTTGAAGTTTCTGAGGAAATGCAGTGAGAAGATGAGGATTGTCTCAGTTTGTAAAACTAAATAAAGTGTGCTATCTGATCAGTTATATCAGTTAATAAATCTGATCTTTCTAAATCTCGGAGACCTTACTTCATCCTTAATACATCTAGCTTTTAAACTGGAAGGACTGTATGGCACAGAACTCTCTTACTGTATTTCAAATAAGGGTTTTTTTGTTAATGCCTAAGTTAAGTACTGCCCCTTGTCTCAAAGAAAAGTTACATCTTATTTGTGTGTTGTCAGGAATAAGCAGACATTACAGAAGCAGAGTTCTTTAACCTGGGACTGTTGTAGCTGTTACTACATAATATTATTTGCTTCAAAAGATGGAAGCTGATGACTGCTGTCCTAGACAGTGTCATGATGTTCTGAAAGAGGTGTCTTCTGCTGCCTTGCAGAGGGATGTGCACATTGGTGCTCTGCAGATTGCTTCCATTGGGCATTTCTTAGGAAGGCTGTCTGATTTTAGGGAGTCATTCCTGGGTCCTGATGCAGCTTGTCCCTAGGAGTGCTTCCCAGTACTGCTCCCTGCTTTGATGCAGTGTCTGTGTGTTAGCTGCTTCTTGTAAGGAAACCCACCAGCACCAAATAAATTGGCTTTTTTATTGTCTTTTTAAAAAAAATATTATTAGAGAATCGTTTAGGTGTCTTGCAGTGTGTAGCAGGCTCAGACGGACTCTGCAGACAGAAACCAGGATGGTTGCTCTCCTTGTAGCATGCAAAATTTACCTCAGGTTTTGACTTTTTTATTGTTTTCCTCACATTAGGGAGTGAAGTGAAAGGACAGTGATGAAAATTAAGATTAAAGTCATGACGAAACTTCATGACAATGCGTTAACTGGCCCTAGAGCGTGTGAACTTTGTTTGTGGTCTGGCTTCGTGTTTTGAGATGCTCCAGACCCGCTCAGAACCTCAGAATCGTTAAAGCGCGTTGGGCGCTCGGAATGAATAAAGGAAAAAGTGAAAATATGAATGACTAAAAGAAACAACGCGAAGATGAATGAATGAAAAGAAGCAATAGCGATGTGAATGAATAAACGAGCAGCCGGGCCGGGGCGGGCGGGCGGCCCCGGCCCCGCGGGCCCCGCTGCAGTGCGCGGCGCCGGCCGCGGGGTGGCAGCACCGGCTGGCGATTCCCGGCCTCCCGCGCGGGTCCCTGGGGAAAGGTGCGGGCGGAACTCCGCGGCCCCCGAGCACCTGCGGCTGGAATGCGGCCCCCGGGCACGGCCCCCGGGCACAGACCCCGTTAACAGCCCCGGGCACGGCCCCCGGGCACAGACCCCGTTAACAGCCCCGGGCACAGCTGCCGGGAACAGCCCCCGGCCCCCGCACGGCTGCCCGGCGGCCGCGGCCCTCCCGCCGAGCCCCTGTGGCCGCGGGAGTGCGGGGGAAGGAAGGGCCCAAAAGCGATCCCCAGAAATGTTGTTTTCTAAAGTACGGCGTTTGGGAAAAATCTCTGACCCTTTTTTTTCGGGTTCCTGAGTGACCCGCTTTACTTGCCAGTTAGTAATGGTTTTAATAATTCTATTAAATAATTCAGGAACAAGTCCCCGAAGTTAGTTGTATTAATTAGTGTGGTCACACTGCTTTCATCAGCACGTTTGTAATGTTGCAGTGCTTTCGAGCCCTGCATCCAGCTTTGTAGTTTTGGTGAGGTGATAAAGCTTACCCCCAGTGCAGGTAATTTAATGATAGCCCTGAAGATTTTTTTCCTATAGGAAAAAGTAGGTCAAAGACCCTTAGATTTTTATTTTTTCGTGATGTCATGAGGGGTTAAAAAAAAAAAAAAAAGTTCAAAGTTCACTGATTAGTTTCATCCTATTAATTTAAAAATTACCATAACCAGATATTATTTTTTTTTCCACCACCCAATTAGATAGCCCCTGTTTTGTGTACCAAGTAAAATAATGTGACCAGTGTGACCTGGTCCGAGAGGATACCAGTTAGAGTGCTGAAATGGATTAACTGAACCAACTAACTATTCCTGAAAGGAGATAATAGATAAAATAGTTCCCAATTCCACAAGATAATTAAGGTGGGCATGTTCTTTAAAAACCTGATTTGTAGTCTCTTTTGTCTCACTATGGCTGTTTGCACACCAAACCTTAGATATATGCTCGGTTCAACACAATATTTTTTTGTTGTTTTTTCCAGCCAAAACAGCTAAGAAGGTTCAGATAGGTGCAATTTAAATTCTTAAAATTATTTTTTTTCTCTTAATATTAAATGACCAATATTTACTATCACTGTTTTTTACTCAATGTTGGAAAACTGCAGTTGTCTGAAGACCAGAATTTGTCTCCTTTTATCTTTCAGTGAGCTACTTTGCTCCATATTTGCCTTCTGGGAAACAACCAAAGATTTCTAGCTGAATTGTAAAGGTATCTGTATCAGAAAGTTGGAATGATGTTTTTTCATTCTACTTCTGAACTCAGAGTAAACTGAGAATTTTTGTTTTCACCATTGCTATCTTAGATCCAACCTACTAGATACTTGATTTTTTGCAAAATCTGAGTACTGAACTCCAGTTCCCTTTTCTAAACCTTCTATCTACTATCTGTTGCTGCAGATATATTACCAACCCTTTCATTAAAAAAAACCCCAACCAAACAAAGCAAACAACAAAAACCAAACCAACCAACTAAAAAACAAACAAAACCCCCAAACAAACAAAAACCTCACAGTCTTTTTGGGGGGATACCAAAAGTGTAAAATATGCTATTAGCAGTGTATTTTACTTTGTATGCTTTTTCTTGAAATGAATAGTGGAGAACTGTATTAAAAGTTTAGAAACCTCCTGGAAGTGTTTTTGCATTGACATTTTTTTCTTTTGACAAAATTGGGAAGATTGAATAAATTTTAGTGAAACCCATATTCTATCAAGAACCAAATAAACTTATTTGGCAGTGGAATTTTTCCTTGTGCTTGAATTTGTTTTAAGACTGCAACATAAAAATTCATAACAGTGGGAATGAAGTCAGACATGTTAAATTTGTTATGTAAAGACAATCTATATCTGCATGTATAACATATCTGTTTTATAAGTGCAATAATATTTGTGTGGTTTCACTGAATTTTGTTCCTAACCATTGTTATTTTATAGTATCACAGTACAGCTATAATAAGGTGAAGCTTCACTTTCTATTTGTAATCTTTGTTACATTTCTTACAGGAATTATTATCTTTTTAATCTGAAATTTATACAGGATATGGTTTAATACATGGTAATCTGTTACTTGGCTTAATATCTGTTAAAAATATTTTTAACATGCTTCTCTGATCTTTTTGTTGTACTACTAAAGTGAGTTTTCTGAAGGTTTTCTCCTACATGCTCTTTCAATTAAGTTTTTTTTCCCCCAACATGTGTTTTTTCCTAAAGTTAACAAAAAACCCCTGTAAATGAGATGCATGGACTTTTAAAATGTTGCACATGACAAAGGATGACAAAACTTGAGGATTTTTATTAAGTTTACTTTGGCAGTCTTATTCCTAGAACAGTGAACTTCATACTTGCTTGCTTATTTACTTATTTGTGGTTGAATCAGTATTTCTGGGATCTCTTTTGTGTATTTATTTGTTTAAAATCTTGAGTTCTGGCAATCAAAAATAAAGCACTTTGTCTCCAGCGCTGCGGTTTTAAATGCTGCTGCTGAATTTTAACCACTGCATTAGATTGAAACCTCCATGCTGTTAACCACTGAGCCAAAATGAAATCGACCACTGCATTGAAATCAGAGTTGGCAGTTGTGTACGGACTTGAAGGAGTTGGTAATAGCAGAGCACCCGCGTTTCTTTAATGGGGTTTTTATTCTCTGTTTTTGGTTTTAATGGTGCCATTTTGATTTAAAGACTGTTTCTTAATAACGATGCACATTTTTATTGAAATATTTTCAATGTAACTTAAGAAGAAAATAACAATAAAGCCATCCGTTAGGAGTGGTTTCCTCAGAAACAAAATGTTCTCTTGCATAGTCCCATGATAATGCAGTGTGCTTGTTTTATTTATAAAGCAATCTTGCGTAAGAAGATAAGTAAGATGATTTCTTCATGTCTCGTGAACCTTTATTCATGGTTAAAAATTGTGGAATGTATTTATGTTTTATAGAGGAAGTTTTGCTCAGGAGAGATTTTCAGCTTCTGAATTTACATTTTGTAACTTTCTTTTGAATCTGCTTCACCAAGCATATGAAAAATAAGCCTGCTTGCATGGTTGACCTCTTAGTCTTTTGAAATTTTTGTTTCTTATTAATAGGACTGGATCCCTCCCAATTCAGAGTCCATCACCATTACCATAAAGATGAGAATGATGCCTTGGTTGGTGGCCCAGCTCAGCTCACTGATGAGGAGAAATATAGGGATTGTGAAAGATTCAAGTTTTGCTGCCTCAAATGCGGAACAGAAAATATTTATGACAATGTCTTTGATGGTTCGGTTAGTTGGTTTTTTTGTTCGTTTCGTTTCTGCTCGCTGGTGAGGGAGAAGAATGCTTGTAGGGAGAACAGCTTTTCAGACAGGATTCGTACGATGTAGGAGAAGATACCATATTGTTTCAGTCTTCCTGCTATTTATAGCTTTGGAGCAGATAATTGCTGATAGGATAGTGCTGACATATTTTTCTCATTTTTGCATTTCAGCTGCATCGTCTCGCAGAACATGTGAGATTTTCTGGCTTCATTAATCTGTTTGCCCACAGTCGTGAATGATTGTTGCTGTTACTTTTTAAAGGAATCCTTATCGTAACACCTTAGTAACTTCCAGTTCTCTATTTAATAAAACTTTGTATAGCAATGGCAGTTTCTTATCCTAAATCATAATAATTGGAACAAAGTGCTTTTTAAACTTGTCTTTATCTTCCAACATCCCACCTCCCTTCTTGACAGTAAGGTTTTTCTATGCTATCTTCCCTTCTGTCTCTGTGAATTGAATAAAAAGTCACAGGGGTACATTCTTGTTGAGAAGTTCTGCCAAAAAATGTATCTCTGACCTTGGATCACAACTTGAAATAGGGCCAAGTATTTAACTCTACAGCATGTTATGTATATATTAGTCATCGGCAAATTAGAAAGCTTCAGAGTAGTGAAAACCTTGAAACTGAAAGCAAATAAATCTTTTATCTAAATTAAAAGTAATTATTTTAAGTTAATTTGGACAAACAGCAGATGTTTTGCATTTTTTGAATCGAAATAAAGCGGTCTTTGGAAACAAGTAAGAGGAAAAGACACACAAATTGAGTGATACTTCGTGAATCCTTGACTTTTGTTCATCACAGCTGTAAATAAGACAGTTAATTGCATGTAGACTTGACAAGTTGCAGATGGGCTAACTGGAGAGGAGTGGATGTCAAACTCCTTAAAAACAATATACCCCCACCACCAAACAACAGAAGAAATCCTGAAACCAAGCCAGAAATCTCCTCTATTTCACCTGGAATTAATTAACGTTGTGAGTGGGGGTTTAGCCAAGATGGCTCACAACAGCTAAGTCTTACCTTGAAAGAAAGTTTTCTGGAAGCTGTATGACTGTCCAGCCTGCCAGACTGGTGTTACATTACTGAGAATCCCACAAACCTAATTTTACACAACACTTCCAGGTCCTGAAATTTTAATGTCAGGTGTTCAGAAGGTTTTGAAAATAAAGGAATGAGATGGTGCAAAACTATAAGAGCTGTTCTATGGACTTGGAGAAAATAGAAGTGATAATGTGATTTTTCTTTAATGAGGTTTGTCTCTGATAAAACAATAAACCAAATAAACCTGGTTTTTTTCGGGGGTGGAGATGGGGAAACATGATTTGTCCAGAGATATTTTTTTTTTTTTAACTCAGCATCTCTTTTTGAATTATTAACTTAGTGGTGTGTTCTCTGAAAGAGCTTTCCTTAAGAATAGAATGAAAATATCTCTGCTCTGCAGTTTTCCCATATGGGTGTGGCCAACCATGATGGGAAGAAAGAAGGCCCAGATATTACGGGCCCTTTAGGACTGTTACTTTTAAAAATATGTGTATAATGTCTAAACTCCTGTGGTAACTTCTGTTTCCATCATCTGTCATAACGGTGCTGTTTTTACCCATCTGTTTTCAGGGGCGATTTATTGAAGCCAGCTTGCAAAGGTGCAGCAAGACAGAATGTGAGGAGCCTCCTTTCAGCTATGTGGTTCAAATGAGCAACAAGTTACTGCTGGATATTAGACGCTACCTCAGAAAATACTACAGTGTAAGTATGCAGAAAATATTCTGCCATATGAAATGAGTTTTTGCAGTAGTGCTGCGTTTTTAGTGACTGTCATGTTGGCCTTTTTTTTTTTTTTTTGTATTGTGTGAGGTAGTAGCATGCAGAATCAACCCCCAACTTTCTGAAATTAAAACAATCAGTGAATTAAAAATTAATTTAGTATGTTTGTTTTCTCAGTTCAGCCTCAAGACAGATTTATTTACATATTTGTAACTCTGTGTGTCAGCATTATTACAGATGTAGTAGCTCTTTGTTTTCCAGATTTTTAGCCAGAGTGCATTATCTCAATGCTTTTAGGAAAATCTGTGAAGCCTATCAAATATGTAGATACCAGTTTCTCATGTAGTTGAGATATGATTCTCTTTCTTCAACTCAAATTGATGTATATTGTCTTTCATTGTGGAAAGGAACCCCAAATATAGCTCTGTAAAAATTCTTCGAAGAATTGTAGAAAGAGAAATACTGTGAATGTTTCTTAATAATGATTGGGTAGGGAAAAAATGAGGAGAAAGATGTGTAGTTAACTAAATTGATATAATTCTGGTTTTTTGAGGGGTAGTGCAAGAAATCCAAAGTGCGAGTGGTAATGACTGGCTTAGTACGGCATTGTGGGGAAAAAAGGTGTAGTATTTTAAATTCCTCTCTTCTTGCAGTCCAACATTAGGACAAAACCCACCATGTTTTTTAACTTACATCAATCTGTTTTGTGTTTCTAATACGCTAAAGCATCATATATTTTGTGAATTGGCATTTAGTTATTTTAGTCAGATTTTCATAGAGCATCTCATGCTATTGGCTGCCTGCTTGTTTTGGTTGTCCAACATTGCCTGCTTACACAGCTGCAGGATGGACATAAATTCTGAAGACATTCAGAACCTTTGTGTGCTCATAACTTTTGATACACCTGAAAAAGTAAATGGTTTTTAAAAATTTGGCCTCTACCAAATGTGAATGACGTACCTAGTTGGTTGTGTGTTTTCTTAAATATTACAGAATTTTTTTGCAAACAGCGGTTACAATACCAAAAATTATTATTTTCGTTTAATACTAAGTGTATTAAAGCGTATGTTTTGTGTTTTCTTTCTTCTGTACTAGTTCTTACTGCAGTTATAGGTGATTGTTTTCTAAACCCTGTTCTGAAAGCATAACAATTTCCAAAGGTAAAATTCGAGCGTTATTTCGCAAGGTAGAGATAGATTGTTCCTTTCCATTGAAGTTAAAGATGACTTGGACAGGTGAAGTCACCAAAATGGGAGATCTCATGTTACTTTATTGCAAAGTCCAACTGTCTGCAAAATTATCATTATATTAAAATGTTACTAAATAATGGATCTAAGTAATATATTTACACTGATTCTTTTTGTATGAAAATTGCTTTTTAGGTTTAATATACGTGCATAATATTAATAGACAGTGCCACGTGCTAAGTAATTTCAGGCATATAAAGTGCTTCAAAAAATGTGCAGAAGATACACAATGCTAAACTTCTATGAAGAGAGATGCCTTTAAGGGCAGGAGAAATTCTTAGTGCTGATAAGAACAAAAACTGATGTAATGTTTTACACTGTTGTGTTTTTATTTTGGTTGGTTGTTTTGTCTTCTTTTAAGACGAAGCTATGAACCAAACTGGGATGTTTGAATATTGAACATTGTAATTTGCTTACATAAATCTATTAAGTATCTTGCTACATGGTGTATTGGATAATTAAGACAATTAAAAAGAAGATTATTTGTCCATGTAAGTAAGACCTTCAGGTTTGGTTTGGTTTTTTTTAGTAGTGAGAATTTGCTTTTAAATTAATTAGCTATAATAAGGTTTAAAACTATTTTTTGACTCTGGAATACATTTAGACTCTGGAAATGTAAGATTAATTTCCAGATTGCACATTAATTTTCTTTTTACAAAAGGGCTTTGGAGTTGGGCAAGTAAACTTTTTGTCTTGTTAACTCCTAGAAAATCAGATGCTGAGACTTTTAGTTTATTCCTTTCATCCAGTACTTGTAGTGACTGTATAACAGCTGGAGTTGAAATTCATCAAATGGCTGTTTGCACTAGTATATGTAATCCTATAAGCTATAAAGACACACCCAGAAGTATTATGGCAAAGAACTGTCTGAACAAAACATCTAATGAAACTTTCAGCCTCTTATTAAACAATCTCATATTGTAGTAATTGCATCTGAAAGGCACAGAAATACCAATTTGTAAGGGTCAAATATATTGTCAGTCCATTTAAAATTTTTTTAGGTATTATTTTGTTTATATGTTCAGCAAATGGCACATAATACAAAAAACGTAAAATGCGAGAATGTGTTTTTTAACATGTAAATAAGGAGCTGCATTTTATGAGGACAGCCCTATCAAGAGCCTTTCAGCCTGATCCACAGCTCACTGAGATAAATAAGTGTACTTTTTTTTTCAGTGAGCTTTGAATCAGATTTTTTGAGTGTTTATGTGTTCAAGATGTTGCTTGTTTTTTCATTTAGTCTGTTGAAATGCTTTTTATATGTGGCTGTATAAATTTAGGGGCAGGGGGGAGTGCCATAAAATCTAAAAGTAGAAAATCTACTTGCTCTTTTTGGCACATGAAACTGTTAAATAAATAAATACAATGATGATATACTACATCCCTTTAAAAAGATGCGAATGTAAGTGCATAAACAGAATTTTGTGAGCTTGCTACAATCCCATTGTTTTTGTAAATTACTCGCCTTTATATGAAAATATCGGCTTCTGCAACTGTTTTTGCCGTTAAACATTGAAATATTTTGTATTTGACTTCTAAAATATCTGCCATTACTCTGCTATTTACAGATTTCTTAATGGTATTAACAATATCAATTTTGATAAGCTTACTCTTAAATGTAAATCTATTTTAAAATGGCATGGAAAGATTTTATTTCTTCTCAGAAATGCATTTATTCTATGAGAGATTGATCCTGTTGTGTGCTTTTTTTTTTTTTTAATTCTGCTTCAGAAGAGCAAATAGATGAAAAGAGAGAGAAACGCTAGCTAATCTAAATTGGGAAATGAAGAGGGCTTTTTTAAGCATGAAAATTTCATCATCTTGTCAGCTGGCAGAATGCCTGCTGTGTGGATTCACAAAGGCTAAGAATTACACTTTCATGAAATTTTCCTCACTAACTGCCCTGGTTAATTTGAAAGATAACCCACTGTTCTAATTCATTCCTCAATTGGGCGGTGCAGGTTTTATCTTTGATCTGACAAAGCATTTGTGTTAATCGTTTTGGCCCTCTACTAGACACTCTTGGGATTGTGCTTTTACAATAAATGTGTCTGTGATAGCTCTTTAGTCTATTATACTTACAATAGATCCATAGAACTGGTAATTAATTCTGTACTGCTTTGGAAATGGGGAAGAATAGGTGTAGCTCTGTCAAGTGCTGCTGGGAAGTTTGTTTAGCTAGTTCATTTTTGAAGTGTTACCCTCAGCCATCAATGAAACATCCATGCTAGGGGAATGGATAAAAGCTGAAATATGCAGCCATAAATGGAAAAAATGACCAAATTTTTTGCATTAAGCGGGTGTAATTTCATTTATAGTAAGTGGATCTAATTTTTACCTTGGAATCTGTTTTGTGTTTCCCACTGGAATATTCATTCAAATGCTCATTTTTGAACACTTAGTAAACAAAAGCCAACTCTTAGATCCCCATTTAAAAAGCCCTGTAAAAGTCAGTATTCATGACAATAAAATGAATCCCATGTCTTATCCAGCTGTTGAGGTGTTAGTTTTGCCAACTAAAAAAAATTGAATAAAAGCCCCCAATATCTTCCATATGCCATTTGAGCAGTAGCAAAATTCATACAAAACTGGTTGGACTTGGAAGCTGGTTTTCCTGCAGCAGCAGGTTTTTAATCTTTTTTTTGTTTTGTTTTGTTTTAATACATATATACAGCTGTAGTATTGTTAGTAGTTACCTTTATAGGCTGAAATCTGTTTTTTATATAGATTCTCTTTTGATGCTGTCTGATTAATAGTGTGTGGCATCTATAGAACTCTGTATGTTTTTCAAAACACATAAAATTATGTGAACTTTAAAAAGGTTTTTAAAAAATACTGAAAATACCTTGGTCCAACCTGTATTGCACTATTTTTGTTTCTCAGTCTTTTTTTACTGGACCACTGTAACCCGCAGGCAGAAGTGAGTTTGAAGGCTATTGAGCACTGCTAAATAACTTTATACTGTTCAGCTGTGAAAATTCAGTGTTCAATAGCCCTCAAAATTTCTCATTTCTTACCTGTGGTGGGGTGGTCTACCGCTTGCATGTTAGGTCACAGTATAAAAGCATCTTCAAGATCTTTGAATTACTTTTTTTATATATATATATATATTGCTGTTCTGACTCCTGTATGTATGTTCAAGGTATTTTGTGCACTTAAAAAGGTAAAATATTTATAAATAAGATAACATTGTAGAGGCCATAGCATTCACACAGGTTTGGGGATCGCATGGCATATTTGCTTAAGAGAAGAAAGATGACAGGGCTCGTTCTGAACCTGAAATTTCCCACACCTCAGTGAAGTATTGCCAAGAACCCACAGGTGTACACCACGTGAACAGGTGAAAATGTGATTTGTAGGTGATGGTGATGACTTCTGTAATCACATTCTCACAGACGTCATGCATTGAAAGTGTTTTTGTTTGGTGGGTGGGTAGGGGTAATAAATCCTTTTGGTGTGAGGGAGAGCTGTCTCATGGTGATAATAGTACAATGTTTTATTTATTGCTGTGCTAATAGTACTAGAATTGTGTGGGCATGTGATGAAGAGTAGCTAGGGCCAGAGTTGTGACCCAGCTATGTAGTAGGCAGGATCAGAGAGCTAGACTTCACCTTCAGATTAACTCCAGTGATTATTTTCACTCTTTTCTGTTTGTATGGAAATAGGTTTCTGAGTCTTTTCCAAGTTTGAACTTGTACCGCTGTCGTTTTGGTTTATACATACGGAAACAGAGATATTTATTTTTAGTACTGAAAGCTTCCAGGTTAAGGCAGAATTGAGAGCGATTGGAATGAGAGATAAAATATTAATATGATTCCATTCACAGTTTACTGGGAGCCTGAGGGAGAGAATGGAGGTTGCCACCAGATTATCAGGGGTTTCCTCTTCCCCTCCACAGCAGTATTTTGTGATATTCTTCTTGATTGAGGATGACAAATGAGGTTTGTTTGGAATCAAGTTTTGGTTAACCAGGAGCAAGTTGGAAATATCTTGATTATTGAACAGGGCAGTCAGTATTCTACCATATGAAAGTGTAATACATCTGTCATAATTAATATTTATTGAATAATAAAAGATAGCCCTTTTGGTCATGGTGTGTAGTGCATTTTGGGGATGAGTAAGCAGTTACTTGTCACAGCACTCATCGAGTCCATTAACTGGAATCGATTTGCTATTACTGCAACTTCTCCATGATCTGCCCTGTAAAGGAATTGTTTGGTTCAGACTTTCAGCATCAATATGATTTTTAGTGAAGTGTTTCAAAGTAATGATCGATATGTCTTTACAAAGGGTTTAACTCTCCTCATTGGATTTTACCAGCCATGACGGACATGCATCCATCTCGCTGGTGGTTGAGGAAGGCTGTGTATGACTCTGTGCACTCCAAATTTTAGAGAATGAGTTAATATAAGCAAAGAAGCAGAATCTATACTTAGTCCCCAGTCTGGTACCTTGCCAGAGAAGGCTTAATGACACTAGGTATCTCTGTCAGCTCTTTGTAGAAAAGGCTCCCCAGGCTGGCCACCACATGGATCAGGTTCTAAGAAATGTGGATTGCTTCAATAGAGTAAAACTAACTTTGTAATTTCCTCCGTAGGTAGAATGCAGGAATGTAAGGACTTATTATCACAATAATTTGTCTGCTTAGGCTTATAAATGGCAGCATTGTGAACGCCGTGTTACAGGAAGTGTGCCTGGAGGTAAATATGGTCGTGGTTATGATTGCCACCAAGTGTGTAATGTTTACCTAGGTGATTGAATCACTCATCTAATAACAAGATGTTGCTGTCTTCAGAGGATTACAGAAAGCAGAGTCTTTGAAGGTACTCTGTTGGAACTGATCTGTTGCCCCGGTCAAGGCAGTGATGAATTTCAGCAGCACTTGGAGAGCAGGTTTGTGCTGCAGTAGAGGGATGCAGTTGTTGCGCAGTGTGTCTGAACTGACTACAAGGTGTGTAGCTTTGGTGTACCAGTACCAGCTTTTGTTACGAGATTCTGTTGCCAAGAATTTAAAATCTTGGGCAGATCTGTGCATCCTGTGGAGAGATCTGCCACAATGGCTTTACTGGTGGTGCTTGAGAGAGAGTGAGCAAATGTGTCCTCTTTTGAATGCCTTGGATTGACAGAAGAGCTGCAGAAACTATACAGATTTGGAGGATTTGCCGCTTTTGAGCCTATTTTAATAACAAATAATGAATCACAGAAGGGTTTATAAAAAAATCACTGGTCTCGAACAGATCATTGTTCATCGTTCTTCTTTTTAGAGGAATTTTAGTGAGCCATTTTAAATCATTTTAGGTTTTTATGTTCAGTTTAAAGTTTGGAAAATTATCCCACTAGTCTATAATTAGAGACATTAGAAGAAGGAAAAGTCCAGGTAATCTAAATTAGGAATAAAGTAAATCTTAAAACCAGCAATTCTCATGGAATTCTGATGTAGTTAATGCTTTACACTATAGTAACTTGGACCAACCAATTACTGAAATTCCAGACTGAGTCTGTATTAGCCTACAGAACTTTTAATAGAGACAGCTTGCCAGGAGATTACACAAGTGCCCAAGTTCTGTTGGGCTTGAACGCTTGATGCTCTTGATGTGCATGTAACCAGGAATTCTTACAGTGCCCAAGCACCTTGCATCCATCAAGCCACCAGAGGTAAAATCTGGTTTTCTCTAGACATAGTTCCTTCTGTAAGAATAAGTTTGCTTGATGTGCATGGCCTAAAAGTGATGTGCTTACCAGAAATGTTTTCTTTGAAGTCACTATTGATATGGAGATCCATGGTCCAATGCCAGTTCTAGAAAGTGACAATTACTTGCTTTAGGTCCTCTTAAAAATCCCAACACCTAAAGTGGCACCATCTGTGGTAATTCAGAATTGAATGGGCATAGAAAAGGAAAAAATATGGATTGTTTTGTAATAACTGAAGTAAATCTGTTACCTATCCTAAAGTGTCTCAGTCTTTATCATGAATTTTTCCTTCAGCTTCAAAAGTAAGCTTAAAATAAATTTTATGTATTTGGGAAACGAAAATGTTTTTCATTCAGTCGCCTTCCTTTGGTAAACAGTTTGTTTGATGCTGTCTTTCATAGTCCACATTCCTAAAGATAATTGAATAAAAAAATCATTGGGTTGGGAGGCAATGGAGGGCATACATGAAAAACTTCATCTATGTTTGCCCTAAATTGCTTTTCCATTTGGTGTATTGGGAATGACTTTTGCAGGTGTTTATTTTTCTCCTACTCTTAGATGTTAAAAGAATTATTTTCATTTTTTCTGGTTTCAAGCAGTTACCGTTGCCAAAAATAATTATAGCAATGTTCAGTCACTCTTCTAGTTCTTGATAAAACGCTCTTAGAAAACTTAAATAAGGTGTTCCTCAACAGAAGCTATTTCAGTATTCAAAGTCTTGTCATAAGGAAGCTTTGTAGTTACAAGATAATTTAAAAGAACTTTCATTTAAGTTCGTCTAAACAGCTGTTGGTTCTTGTTGGTGTTTAGTATTTGGTGCAGCGAGGGAAAAATGGGTGAGTATGTCAGTATTTGAGTTTTGAACTCATCAAGTGGGGAGTACTTCACACCTTTCAGCTTGGTTCCTGGAATTGAGGTTGTATATGTGAAAAAACCTCTGACCAGTGAGTCTGGGCAGCACCATTTAGCTAAACCCTTTGCCTTTGCCTGCTCATTCATCTGCTGTGGGACGGGGAAAGGTGACCCTTGAGACTTCTGGGGAATTACTAATTTTTCATTTGTGGTGGCCAAGAGAAGCAGTACCAGCTATAATACAACAAAGTGTCTATAAGATATTCTGTATCCTAGGAAACATCATGGTCAGTTTTAGCAGCCTGTGCTGTGTTTGAGTTGACATTTGTTTCTCTTCCTGACTCATGAAACCTGGAGTTCCACAGGTTTGTTTGCAAGGAATAGTTTTAAGAGCCAGTGAGATTAAAAAGAGATGTTACTTCATCTTAATTGAGGCTGTTCCCATCTGCAGGAGGAAATGGCAAATACTGTTACATTAGACATGGCTTCATAGAAGGGTTTTGGATTTGCTTCAGTGTCTTGTTCAGAAGTCAAGTCAAGCTCTACAGGATCTGTTTCCTGCAGAGTACCAGTGTTTCCTGCAGTGGATATATACAAGTGGATTAGTTTACTTAATGACCAAGCATAAAGAAAACAACTGCTCTGCATGCCTGCTTTGGGAGATGGTGTGATTTGAGTGCAGCACCTTATTCCAGAATGTATGGTCAGATAGTAAAACTCTGCTTCAGAGCAGTTGTTGGCCCATATGTTGGTCTCTGTGAACAATCCTGGAAGCTCATCAGTCAGGTTGGCTAGAATGGTCTTCAGATTACATTTCATCATATGACATCTACGGATGGACTTTACATTTTGCTGATCATTAGCTAATCCATTACTTTAATTCTGTCAAACATGGGGATTTTGCACTGTCTGTTTCTTTTGTAAATTGAGCCTGGTGAAGGGGCAGCTCTGCCTGTGCTTTAGTCCTCTGCATTCTGTGATGACACATTGTTTTAAAGGTCTTTTTGTTGCTACAGATGAACCTTCTCTCTCTGTTTCCATGCCATGCTTAAGGTTATTGTGTCTTCAGTCTGCCTGCAGCTGCAGCATCCTATAACATGAGGAAAAAAAAAAAAGTCTATAGTCTGCTAAAACTCTCAGAGCAGCTTAGTGACAATGTATGAAGAGTTTCAGCTATCTCCAGTCTAGGAGATTGTGTTTGGCTTTGGATCCATAAATGTATGAGAGAAATGTTTCTAAAGTCTTCTAAAGTGTGCCAGTTTTCTACATGAAAATTGGCACTGCAGAATTTGACAAGTAGATGTTTTCCTTTTTTCCTGAGCAAAGTCATTAGCTTTGTAAGTGATATCTGCAAGAGACATCACAAATCCGTGACTATCAGTAAAGGTCTTCAGATAGGAATGTTTGTGCAGTGGTTGAACTCATTCCACCCAAAAATAAAAATCTCAGTTTCAGAATTGTAGCAGATACTCATGATGCCGTGCCATGCATGTGTACCTTTCACCTCCTGTGGAACAGTACAAACCAAATGGTGATGTTTGAAGGTCCATTTGTTTTTTTATACTGGACCAGAAAACAACACTACTTTGTCTTGTCTTTTCCCTTTCTGTATTGGTGTCTCCAAGTCACACGTGGAAAATAAGAAAGTATGAACTCCCAAATGGATTTATCTGATTAATGCAACCACTCTACAGCAATATCATCCCAGACATTGATTTAGCTGGCATTTTTCTTGTATTTTTTTTTTCATTTATCACTTATAACCACCTGTCTTAGAAGATTATATACATGCACATGTTGGAGAGCATTTTTATATTAATATGCTAACCTTACCTAATGAAAATTTGGTCAACCTAACAATATTATTCCTTTTACCCTCATGTGATGGAAGTTCCTGTGTTAATACCTTCATTTTGGATTATGTGTATTTATAATGTCTTTCTTAAGATGTCTGCATTAGCAACACTTAATTTCTGCACTCTGACTTGAATGTGAAGTATTTAGCATTGTGAATATTTTATAGTTGGTATGTTTTAATTGTTTAAAATTTTAGAGTTTACTGGATTTGGAAGAATTATCTGAAAGGACAAAACAGGAGGTGGAGTCAAGTGGAGGTGCATCCTCATCAGCTCTGCAGTCAGCCCCCATTCCTTTTGAGTGCAAGGCAGCCCAGCTGTGAGGATTGCTGGCCACACTCACTCTCATCAGAGAGAGAAAGAGGTGGGGGGTGGGGAGAGAGAGAAAATTAGCAAGACAAAATTCCTTTCTATCAATCCTGTCTTTACACAAATTCAGACTTCTGAGCTCCCATACGTGAGTGTGTAACTTAATTTCCAAATTACATGATGAAAGCACATCTGTCCCAAAATTAATACCTCTTGAGAATATCATAATTGTATATACTGAAAATAATTAGTATCTGTAATTTGCAAGTCATAAATGTCTAATTTTTAGCGAAGTTGTTTGTTTCCATTTAAGATAAATTCTCAATTTAATATCCAAAGCAACATTTGACTGTACTACAGAGGGGCCAGAATTGTTTAAAAACAGAGAACCCCCTGGCCCCCCAAAATACAGAGACACAAAATGGCATCTGCTGGGTTCTTTTGCAAAATAAGACATCAGATTTCTGCAATAAACTTGTAATTGCTGTAATAATTTTTATTAGATAACATACTTTTTCTCATACTGTGGCAATTCGTGCTGGATCTTGCACTAGAGCTAGCAGATACCAACCTACCCATTATTGACCACCTATCAAGCACAAAGATTGAATGTAGAATTTGAATTTGGTAGAAATTCTCGTCATGTGTATCTACCTGTGCATTCATCTGTCTGAGTGTGAATAATGTCATTAAGATTAGTACAACTATTTAGAAATATTAGATATTAGATATGTATTCCAGTAGTTCATGCAGTGTTGATGATGCTTCCTCACACCATTCTTTAGTATTTGCATGTGGTTTTTATGCTTTCTTGAAGGAAGCAATTAATCAAATCCCCCCCACCACTGCTTTTTGCATTTCTTTTTCTTTCTGTGATAAGAGATCACCATTTGTACCAAGCTGTTGCTTTAATGGGACATCATTTGGGGATCACCTTGTTAGGATTTTGGGTGGTTGTGGTTTTTTTGGGGGGTGGGTTTTTTTTGGTGTTTTTTTTTTTTGTTGTTGGTGTTTTTTTTTTTTTTGTTTGTTTGGTTTTTTGTTTGGTTGTTGTTGTTGTTGTTTTGTTTTTTTGTTGTTGTTGTTTTGTTTTGTTTTGGGTTTTTTGTTTGTTTTTTTTTAACCCCATCAGTTAAGTAGCAGAAATAAACTGAACTGCGATATGATCCTTTAGAGAGTTTTGTGTATGATTAAACATAAAGTGGTTTTAGGTCTAACATCCTTTGTCCCTCCCTAACCCCCCAAGTAAAAGGTACTGAAATATCTTGTAGAGAATTCATAATTTAAATTCTGTATGTTCTGATTTGTCTTTGGAGGCTTCCCAACAAGAGTGAATCAGGCACACTAAGATTTAGAAAAATAAGGCTTTATTATCTGCTAAGAAATGGTCAGGGATTTCTCCAAAGTTGTATTTTCAGTGTTCGGCCTGTGTCCATTCCTGAAGGGCTGCATGAAGCTCGTGGCAATGTGCCACCCAACAATCAGGTGTCATTCAGAAAAAGGCTTGAGTAACAAGTACCTGTTTGAGGAGCATCTGAAACTAGTGAAAATAAGGAAAAATATCTGTGGAGTGATAATTTCACTACAAGCTTTCGTAATGAGAAGTACATATGGTTTCCATATAAATTAAACTGGGTCTTTCCAGACACAGATCTGTGCATGAGAAGCCAACATCATAACCAAGGCTTAGTCTCTCATATTGATGGGGTCAGTGTGATTACTGGCCATTTTTGGCTTTTTAAAGACAAAAGGCATCTAGACAGATCTCTTTCCTTCCTATTCTTTTCATCCTAATTTTAATTGTAGGTAACTCTTCATCTGCAAGGTTTCTAGCTTTCTCTTTGTGGTGAGTCACTGAACTATCTGTAGTGCAGACATGATACAGCACTTAGGAGACTGCTAAAAACTACGTTTTAATAGGAAAGACCTTCAGAGGCAGCACAACATCCTTAAAATGAGTTAGTGAAAGAAAATGCAGGCTCATAGAATCATTGAAAGGCTTGGGTTGGAATGGACCTTAAAGATCACCCAGTTCCAGCCCCACTGCTATGGGCAGGGTGGTCACCCACTACATCAGGTTGCCCAGGGCCCCCATCCAGCCTGGCCTTGAGCACTGTCAGGGATGTACCTCTCCCACTGTCTTGGTAGTTTCTTCAGATTGATTCTAGCAGCATTCATTAGTTCTTACTAGAACATTCCAGCTACACCTGAATAGTGACACTGGCAAAGGTGTTTTGCTTTTTATGTCTCTTAAGTATTTTGGAGCTCTTAGGAAAGACTCCCTTTGGGTTATAAAAGTTGTTAAAAAAATCTAAGTGTTACATATTTAATGAGTACATCTAATTTGACTTTTTGGGCAAAAGTCAGTTTCTTCACAAGAAATTTGTAGAATGTCTTGCTGGACAAGGTTCTGATCTTAGGAGCTCCTAGCACTTACACAGAGGTAAACAAATCCCTTCATTCCCCTTTCTGTTCTGTATTGCTGCTTTCCATACTGACTGCTCAGTTGAGATCTTCCATACCTTTCTGTTATTCTCAAACATTTAATCATATTTAATGCAAGTATTTAATTATTGTGACTAATGCTTTAAAAAACATAAAATTTTAAGACTTTTTCTGAACAGGAGAGTAGTAAGATAATTCTTCCAGCTGCTTAGAAAGTTACTGGGAAGTCATTAAATGGGAGAAATATGTGAACTTTTATAGGAGGTCTTTCTGTTGAATTCTTTGTTGCATTACCTAAAGGGAGATGTAGTCCTGATGTTGTTTCTTCTTAGTTCTAGTTTTTCACCCAACATCCTTTTTCTAGAGCAAAGCTGTATTACAACTATCAGATCATGAAACTCTGCTACTTCAGAGAACCTTGGGGCCAGCCTCAGATATTTTATTGCTTTTACATCTTTCACCAGAGAAAGACAAGAATATGCTTTCATTGAACTTCACATGTTGTTTGGCCAATTTTCTGTAATCCAGTAAATACAAATTGTACCCTGGTTATCCATCTATGTCTGTCAAACAAATTTTAATGGATGAGTGAATGAGTCAAATTCTATGCGTGGAAATATACAAATATGCAAAATATGGGTCTAATTACAAGGCTGCTGAATTTACACAAGGTCAGGTAAACAAGGCACTCTGTAATGATTATTAATTGTTAATAATGCCTTTGGCAAAACACATTTCTGCTTTGAACACCTAGCAGCTTTGCATTTTCTGTTATATGAAACAGCCGGATTAGTCAACTGTTGAAAAAGATGAAAGACCTCACCTCTGTAATTGCTTCTTAATTTTATCTGAGTAATGGGAAGGATACTGTTCTGAAAAATAAAAGTACATTCTACAGTTATGTGTGGAAGCTCCACAGTAAAAATAAAAAAAAGTGTTATCATTCATTCCTTGAATAAGTGAATAAATTAATTTACATGTAACTTGTTTCCTCATAAGATAGTCCTAGAAGCTCTTTCTGTCTCATCCTGTGTGATGAAGAGCCATTTTTTCTGAGTCATCATTATCTTTTGAAACAGTTGGGGTTTTTTTAAGGTGTTCAGTCTCTCCTATCTGAATTCTGTTGCCCTTCACCCCCAGCCATGTACCTTTTAAACTTACCTCTCTTTTGGTCAATTGTAAATATTTGTCATGTGGCTGCAAGACAGAATTATTTGCAGGAAAGGAGATGAAAAAGGCCGAAATGGGAAACATGGGCTTCCATTGTTAAATGAAATTAAACCATGCAAATAAAAATTCATTGTCTTTATATATTATAGTACTGGATTGTAAGGTTGAATAAACAGTTAATTTGAACAGGAAAGGTGAGGGTGGTTGCAGGTAGAAAAACGTACCTATAACACGTTTCATAGTTTTGCCTGGCATTTTCCCCTGGTGTTGCAAGTACAGTTCTGTCCTGTTGCAAACTGTGCAGCAGCCAGAGCTTTCTTTCCGCAGTACTCCTTGCTTCCTGTAGCACTGCCACAGTCCTAGACGAACATATTTTGAAGATAAAACAAGTTTGAACATAATGGGAAATAAAGTGTTTAAATTTGGCTTAAATACTGAGAAAATGGTTAATTTTTTAATGTTTCAATGTAGGTCATTGCAGGCCAATGACATAGACTGGCTAAATACTAAACTATGAGTTTTATTTAGTGATTTGCTCCATGTAGTATTGGTCTCTAACATTAGCTGGATACTTAATGATTGAAGGAACTTCCTCGAAGACAATTTTTCCAGTAAAACTTCTGGTGAGAGATGCAACTGCCTAGTTAGCAGGTGACTTTTCTGATAAAACTGAAGTGTTCTCATCTGTATGACTGTGTGAGTCTCTGCAGATACAACTTCTGTCTGGCACTTTGTGTCAAGGAGTTCCAAAGGCTATTTGAGAGAGTTGAAAATATTACTGTTTTTTCACTGCTGTGGTTTTGTCATCTTTGGAGCTTCACTGCAATTCTACTTTGAATTGCAAAGAAAGGTAAACAAAACAACAAGTTTATTGTCTGTATACTGTATTGTCCACATTTGTAGGCTTTCTTTTGTCAGCTTCTGTTTTCATGGGCTGTCTTTTGCACTCCTTTTATTCCTCTTTTGCCAGGATAGTGGTGGGTAAATATAAGCAAGCACTGGTGTTCTCTTAAGTAAGCCATGGTTTTCATGGGTACACAAAGGCCATACCTATTTATCAAAGTCCTTTTCATCTTCTGTTTTCTCAATATTGAAGTATAGAATTGCTTGTAGATTGTTTTTAGCACTGCACATGATCAGACCGAGGGCAGCTACTGTATTAAACATTTCTCAGTTTCTGAGATGAATCTTCTGTTATTCTGTTAATCCTGAAAATTTGTAATAAAAATCTTCACACTAGTCAAAATTTGCCTGTTTTTGAGATACTCTTTGTGCCATGCTTGTTGTTCCTCTCAAGCTGCTCTTCCTTATTTTCAAATGTTAGCAGAAAGTGATGTTATTTTACTGTATCTGTTATGTTTATAACCATGGAAAAATTTACTCTATCCTACTTCTTTTTATTTATAGGGCTGGTTTTGTTGCTGTTCTTTACACTGGTTTCTTCTGTCTGGTTTTAGTAATGTGCCCAGAATTACAGATACCATTTCAAGCAAGGCCTCTCTGCTACTTTTATACAGAAAAATGATTTCCTTTAGTCCTTTGTTCAGTTGGGTTTTTTTCCTCTGCTTTTTTCTTTTCACTCACTATTCCTTTTGATTAATGTATTATTTTAGCATAATTTTTGCCTTTCAGCATCAGTCTCTTACTGTGAGCTAACATTTATCATTCTCACATCTCTTCTCCATCCTCCCCTCCCCAATACGGCCAGTATTATCTGTGCTGGTTTTTATATTTATGCTCTTTTATGACTTTCTATTTGTCTGTTGCATTTCTGAATCTTTTCTATTTTCAACTCCTGCAAGAAGTTATTCCAATTTGTATGTAACTGTCACCTAAACAGTTTCTACTGTTGATTGTTTTGGCTCTGAACAGAAAGCCTGGGTGGTAAACAGCCTTATAAGCTTAGCAGAGGCTAAACTTTTCCATCTTTCAACATGAGGAACTCTCAATTCTGATACGAATTACTTGTCTTTTCTCCTACATCAGTGTTAGAGTCAGTCTGGATTCTTGCTGGCAAATTGAGTCTGTTTGGGTCAAGCTGACCTCCACCAGAAGTTTTGTCATTTTGGATTTCTGCAGGGATCTCATTCTTACTTTTCTGGTATTTCTCTTTTTTACCATGCTACTTATACCAGTACATAGGTTCTACTTAAATAAGTTTTGTTACTTTCTGTAAATTCTTTAAATTATCACCTTTTTCCACTGTTTAAAAAGTGCCTATGAATATCTGAAGGTTTTTTGATAATTAAGAAGTATTCCTTGATTTACAAGTGTGGTACTTACTTTTGCTGTGGTACAAGCAAAAAAAAATGTAAGTACATAATTTGATCACTTGGACCAGGTTTGAGGCAATTTGTGCTACTGATTGAATTTTGGAGTTTCAGCTTTTTCTTTTGCTAATTTCAGTAAAGGAAAGGTATAGGGTACATTGTTAGTGATGTATTTTTATTTTATTTTTTGTTCCTTCAACTTTTATGCATATTGGGAAGTTCAGTCTGTTTTGCAAACACATGCTAATGCTATAATACGTTTTCCCATATCTCCCTTCTCAAATTTTTACTGTTATTGATTGAAGATTCAATTGAGAAATGTGTTTAGAACCCTGCTTTCTGTGGTAATCATAGAAGTCAGTGGGAAGACAAGAAAATTGTATTGAAAGAAATTGTGTGCGTGTGTTTTGTGTTTCAGCATAGATTATCTCTGCCAAAATAATAGCTGTCATTTTGTTCTTGTTATATTAGTGGCCTGTAGCTTACTACTACCCCTTTTGCCTTGCTTTTGTCCATTTGACTATTTGTGAGTAGAAAAAGAATTTTGTGAAGGGCCATAATTTGGGAGCTTTATTATGCTAATAAAATCAATATTTTTGTTATCTATTTAAATTAAATATTCCATGATGGTGACCCTACTCTACCCTGGTATCAAACCTGCAGACCTTAACATTCAGTGACTTTGAAACTTGAGTTCTGTTTAGAATTTCACGTCATGCCTGTCGAAGGAGCAAAAGATGGAAAATGTATACGCTGAGCCTATAGGACTTCCTGCAGTGCTTATTAATCCTTTATGGATCATTTGAAATGTTTCTAGTTTATTTAAGCTTTGCTGCTTGTATCAGATTGTTCCTGCAAAAAAAGGGAGAAGTGATCATGCTTTGAATTTTTAAAAATGATCTCACTTTCAAGCAGAAGCACTTTTATGCTCCATTAGAGTTGAATTTGCCAAACTCTTACATCGCATTAACACAAGCTTTACTGGATAGATAAACGTGTTGTTCAGGGACTGACTAGAACTTTACCAAACTGCATATTAAGATTTTGTCATCTTGCAGTTTTTGTCTTGAATATTTTCATCATGGAAATAGAGGGATCAGACAAAATTATTTCATTAAGAAAACTGTGCGGCACAGTTTTTATGTATTAACAGAGGATAGAAAACAGAAAAATCAAATTGATAGTTTGGTATAAGACCAGAGTCTTGCTAAACTCCCAAGTGTGTGATCTTTTGCAAAGAACCAGTTAAAGTTTATGCACATAATTGAGGCTCTGCTTTTTGTGTTTTGCTGCTGTGATAGAGTTGTAGAATAAATGCATTATGATTTATAGGTTGTGGAAAAAAATTCTGTATCCACAGGCAGGAGATGAAAACTCTGGGTTGAATTATCTTGGTGGCAAATTAAGGACTAGTCTTCCACATGAAATGGAGTAGCAAATGAGTGAGCTTAGCATGGAATTCACTGCACTTCACAGGGACAGAGAGGCCAGCAGATCCCTTTGAGAGTGTCTGAAGGTTGAGACATCCATGTCTTTTTTCTGGGATCATCTCAATATGTATTTTCTTAGTATATATTTTCTTTGTTAACTAGTGATGATGGATGGTTGTGTTCTCACTGTTAAGTGCTGCATTCAGGGAACTTTTTTGTTGTATTTGCCAGTTAAACCAAGATCTTTATAGTAACGAATGTATTATGTCTTCTAGTTTTACTATTTCTGTAATATTTTAATATGCTGTCTGCCCAGAATTATGTTTTTCAGACATGGATTATATGGAAATTCTGGCTTAAAAATCAGCAGCTTTAGAGCAAAATGTAAAATTATGTGTTCTTAGTCTCCAAAAAGTTTTCTGTAAGAAATCACATTCAGTGTTAGAATCTTAGCTTATCTTTTTCAGTTTCTTTTACTTTGTGTGTTTTATTGCATAAGAGAGTGGATTAGTATCAATATAAAGTAAAAACACCTTTTATGTGTTTATGTCCTCTTACAAAATGCTTATTACCATAGTAACAGAGGGGGCCTATTAGCTTAGTATATTTCTTTAAATATTTTTAAAACATACATTAAGTATTCTCTACATATTACACTAATACATTATGTGTGTATGTGATCTTTAATTCCATTTACAAAACCCCCCACAACTGAAAAGAAAAAGCCCCAAGCAAAACTTAACAAACAAAAACCACCAAAGGAAACAGAACAATTTGGAGTATCAACTCAAAGTTTCACACACTGTTTTTCTAAGGGTGTGTTAGACTTGAGCTGAATTTCCATCCAAAGAAATTTAAAAAAAAAAAAAGGAAATTTTAATTTTATGTGGGCGTTTTTGGATATGTGTCATGTATGTAAATGCATACAGATATATGTACACACACACCGATTCCGTCTGATGGACTTTGGGAAACAAATGGAATATTTTTTCCCTGAAAATGTAGGCTAAGTAATCTGAATTGTTGCTAGTGTTTGCTTTTGATTTGTTTGCTCCCCTTTTTCCCATCCTCTGACCCCTCTCATTTGTCTCTACTGCTGTCTTCTGGAGTTTTTGAGAAATTAGTAACACCTGAGTTGTGCTAAAGCTAATTTAAAGGGAAAAAAACCCCATCTTCAAGATAGGTGTTTGGAGAGAGCAAGATTTGCTTCAAAAAGATCAGAGGTAACTAATCAGAGAAGTCAAGGTAAATTATTCTGATTAACAAATATCTGGGTGATGAGGGAGTGGTGTAGGTGTCTTAGTTCTGCTGCAGATTACTCTTTCTAAAGATAATGATCTTCCCTGAGCCGTGCATCAGCCCATACAAGGGGTGTATCAGCCTTTCCCTGCAGTATATAAACATCTGGATTGGCATAGGTGGACTTCACACCTACATATTTCTTGTAAAGCAGGGTGAGAAGATAGATTCTACCAAAACCTTCTACATGTTCCCCTGCTGGACATTTCTAGGCAGAATTGTGCCAACCAGGCCAAAGGGCTTGTTGCTGTTAATGTGGGATGTGATGAGAGAGGCAAAAGCATTTTGCTGGCTGATGTTCAGTTCAGGTTCACCAGTTGTATGCCATCAGTTCAGGTTCACCAGTTGTATGCCATCAGTTCAGGTTCACCAGTTGTATGGCATCAGCAAACTCACCAGGGATGTTCTGTGCTCCATCACACAGATCATCAGTAAAAGATCCTGGATGGGACTGGACCCTGGGGCTACACTGCTATTTGCTGCTCTCCAGCTAGGTTCTGTTCCACTCGTCACCATGCTGGACCCAGACACTCAGCCAGTTTTCAATCCATCAAGGTTTTCAGAGCACTGGCTGATGTTATTCCTTTCTTCTCTAGATTTAAGTATCCTGTGCTGCCTGTTGCTTTTCTCCCATGAATATACCTACTTGTTTTTCTCAGGTCACCTCTCAGTCCTCTTTTGTGATGGTAAGAGACTGCTCTTCGAGATCTGTTGCTATTACTCTTTTTTCAACACCTTCAGATATAGTTTATGGCTCTTCAGCACAGCAGGTTCTTTGGTTTTTGTTTTTTTTTCTTTTTGACTGTTGTCACCAGGACTGAGTGTGCTCCAGTATCACTCTCACCCATACATTTAAGAAATTCAGCTAATTTCTCATACTCCGTTTTTCATTATTCAATCTCCACATCTTGCTAGGTCTGCCTTTAAAGCTGATGTTGAATAACTTGTCTGCCATGATTCCTTTTCAGGCCGTAATTTCTGGCATACAGTATTTTCATTCTGTAGAGGTGAACTGTAGTCTTTGTTCCCAGTGTGTTGCTTTTGTTTCGCTGAGCTAATGTGTATTTTGTGTCAAATGAACAAGGTTTTCCAAAACAATTTCTTCATGCTTATCATTATTTGCTGTTCTGCTTTTGTCATCTGTGCATTTTGTCTAAATTGATTCTTCTCTTCTACTAATTAGTGGTGTAAAAAGAGTGAGTGTAACCTTTTTGTTGTGATACGCCAGCATTCCATATTGACAAATGCTTACTTGACTGTCATCATTTTGTGTCTCATGGACAATTGATTTTTTTGAGATGCTTCAGCATTGCACCTCTTAATCTGTGTATACTTCATTAGCACTGTGCAGTGCTAATATAATGCAGTGTCCTTTGAAAGTAAATCAAACATCAAACGTCATTCAAGAGATTATTTGTAGTATTTCTGCCTTTCTTGACCAAACTTGTGATCTTACCAAAGAAAAAGGAACTGTTTGAGGCTTTTCTATATAAAACATTGACTGATGTTAATTCCATTCCTGTTCTTAAATTCTTGGTCACTTAAAGTCTGTATCAGTATTTCTGTTGTTTTCCCCGGGTTAATGTTAGACTGATATGTAGAAATAGTTACATGGATTGTTCTGATTTGCTTGTGTAACTATTTCAAAGAAATTTGCCATTTTGGTTGATTTTGGGTCTCAGCCTTTTGAGGCAGCTTCAAGGGTTGGCAAGTTCAGCAAGTAATATCGTCTTGGCTCTAATAGGACTGTTGAGTTCCAGCATTTGTTCTATGAATATGCTGAATAGTGAGGGCCTATTAAGTATTTTCTTGTTAGCAGAGCAGAACGTAATTCTTCATCCTTATTTGCTACTATGCTGTTACTGTGCTTTCCCAAAATACAGGGAAAAGTTGCGTTTCTGCTTTTTTCTGCTGTAAACTATTTTTGTTTCCATTACATTATTGCTTTATTTCTACATTCTTAGTTAATATCTAATTTTCCTTATTAGTGTTCTACTTTGGGAAACTTCTGATTTATGTCAGCAGCTGAGATAAATTCCAGTCTCCGTTTTTTATACTTATATTTTATACATGCAAGTTAAACTTTGTAATTTTCCTTACCTTAAGAGAGAGGACTTTGAAATTGTTGTTTGGAGCTGTTCTTTTATTCATATGAAATAAAATGAGGTCATAACATTAGTTTCTAAGTAGTCACAGTCTTCTACTCCAGACATTTAGTTTTTCTTTACCTGTCATAATGAAATTTGGATTTATTTTTTTTATTAAATATTCTCTGGATTTTAGAAAGTACTAGTTCTAGAGACTTAGGGCAACACGTGTGGTATGTCTACTACAAACTCAAAGAAACTACACCATAGCAGCAAATTGTTGGGTTTTGTTTGGGTTTTTTTTTTGTTTTTTTTTTTCTAGCAGACAGCATGTAACAAGTAACCTGTTCTCCTCCCAAGAGTTTGCAGTTGGAAAGCTCTCCTGGGCTTTAACATTTAATGAACTGTTTGCTTTAAGGGCCTTGAAGGTCTTGGTAGCAGCTAACCTTTATAAAAAAAAAAAAAAAGCATAATGCATTTGGAGGATCATATTCTACCTACTGATTTAATCCAGCATGTTCTTACTGAATGTGCTTTACTAAATAAAAATTTTGAGTGTTAGGTTAAAAATATACAAAAAAACCCCCCACTGCAACAGGGATGTAGTGTTATTTTTCTTTCTGTATCTGTCACCAGAAGCAACAGAAAACAGTCAGTTTCTTCCCCATTCTCATGTTTTTTAGTTCAATGGGTTTGTGACAGGCCTTTATTTCTGTTGAGCTGGCTTTTTTAAAATGCTTACACAGGAGCATCAATTTTTAAGGTCCATCTGGTTACTTTAGTTAAGAGATTTTCAAAAAAACAACACACACTGCCCCGCCCCCCCCGCCCATTTTCTGCTGTTGTTCTCCCTGAACCCTTGTCCTTCTAATTTTCTTCATACTAGCAGTTTTAAGTAAAATTGACTCTGTAGTACATGGGTATAAGTTTTGAAAAATTAAGTTTTAAAATTTTGAAGCACTGACACATTTTAGGTGTCTGCCTTGCTATTTTGTATGCCAGATTTGTCTAAAGTTGAATCTTGGCTGAAATTTTAACCTAAAATGGATTAAGATTTTTTCAAGATTAAGTAAAACATGCTTTTTCTGTTTTCAGCTAATCCACAACAGCTCTTAAGAGATGCTGTTGTTTCCTTCTGACTTCACTTTGCTGCTGGAGATCTGTTCTTTATAGCAAGTAGCAGACACACTCAGTTTATAATCCTTTGAAATTCTTAATTATTAATAGAAAGTATATAAACTCTCGAAATTCCACCTCCCTTTGACCTCTTGTCTCAATCTCCAGATGGCATCTGGAGCAGATAGTGTGCCATGTTTGGAGATATTCCTCAGAAGGCATTTGTTGGTAACATGGAGATGATATGACCCTCAGTCCCTGCTGAAGAAGAACTGCACAGTCTGACATTAGTGGGAAAGGCAAATTAAGTCAAAGTCAGTAGGGAGGTAGAACCAGAGCTCTCTTTTTCAAAAAGAACATTCAGGTGTAAGGCAAAACTTGAGAGCAAACTAAGGAGACTGGGGGAAGGAGTGATGGGCAGGTGTGGTGAGGAATTACAAAAATGGAAACCTGAGGAGAAGCCAAGGAGGAAGCCTGACCATTCCATAATACTTAGCAAAAGGTTTTTTGAGATTTTCAAGTGTCTTGGTTGATGCTTAGTTGAATTCATGGTAGCAGGAAGAAAAGTCTCATTTAAGACGGAGTTAAGTAGGGCAGTATATGTTTATTATCTCAGAATAAAGTATGCTGCAGATTTCATTTAATTATTCCAAATCAAAGTTCCAAAAAAAGTAAGTTGCAGTTTAAATGTAGACATCTTGGTGTATGAACCTGCCTAGTGAGGTCGTGAGGGAGAGGAGAAATTTGGTGTAATATAAATCAGTTCAATTGAAGCCCACAGGCATGCTTGAATTATAATCACTTGCTTATTTTAACCTAAAAAAGGCAGTAAAACCAGTGTTAATGTAGTACAGGTGGCCTTGCCATACCCAAAATGTAGATGCTGTGGCTTTGAAGATTAACATTTGGCTGTGAAAAAGAGTAGATATTTTGTCCTTCTTTTGCTCCTTTCTATTGGTCGTCTTTTGTCATCCAAAGAAAATTCGTCTACATTTGATAATTTTACAAAACTTTAGGAAAAATTGTAGTGTGGAGCAGGAGCCTAGGCATGATTAATAATTAAAAACCAAAAAAAGCCGCACAAAACCAGGAAACTAACCCAAAAATGCTGGCAAGAATTGAGGGTAGATGAGGAAAAGAGACTAGAACATGGTACATGAGACTGGAGCTGGACCTGAGTTTATGTAGATGAAGCGAAAAGCAAAGAAGCTGAATTGAGTGGAGTTGGTTGAATTAAAATATTCAAATATGGTATCTGCTGGATAAGCACCTGGCTGGGCAGATGGGCTTGAAATAGCATGAGGAGGCAGGTGTGGGTGAAGATTGCCTGTGAAAATTTGGGCACAAAAACAAAGCAGTTATACTGGAATGTGATCGGTTTAATAGAAAAAGAAAAGCATGAGAAAATTCATAAATATTTCCTGCCTCTGCTGTTGGGAAATACTGGGAAAAATCCATTGCTTTCAGAGAAGATAGAAAGTTATTATGGGCTACTCTGTTTATTTCAAGAAGCAAAATCTGTGTGTTCCTTTAAACCCTCTTTTGAAGAAGAATGGATTTTTTAAAAAAAAAATAGAAATAGAGGAGAGATCTTGATACTACACAGTTGGACATTTGAAAGTTGAAAATAAAAAGTGAATACTGCTTATTTAAATTTAATACAGGTCATTTATGTATGGTGTTACCCCATTCTGTGTTTTTTTTTCAGTGTGTACAGGTGGGACAGCACTCGTTAGATGAGCAGCTGGTCTGTGTTTCTCTCATTGCATAGTGAATGCTCTTTGCCTTATTGAAACTGAAACTTTGCCTAGGGTTATTTATTTTCTCATGGAGTTTTCTGTGGCACACTTACTGTGGGATCAAGTGGCTCTTAAAATCATCTTTACAAGAGCTGTGTGTTAAATGACAGGTCAATTATTATTTCTATTTGTCAAAGAGATGAGGCATAGAGGAATGAACATCGACTGTGCTCATAAGTTTGGGTGCTCAATTTGTGGATCAAAGGACCTGTTTTTTCAGTGTATAGTACTGAGTAACTGCCTGAAGAAGAACTTTCAGGTTGCAGTTGGGTCTAAACTGATTCCTGAGGTGCTCACTGCTTGTGGGTCCATTAAGTGTTTGGGAAGTGACTTGTCCAGCAGCACAGAGAATGAATCTGCAGTGGCAGTGGTGCATTTCAGCACCCTGGGGCCCACGTTCAGCTGCCTGAAGCACTTTGTTTTCATCTCTTTCACTTTACTGCATACTCTCTCCAGTGTTCCCAGCACACAGGGATGTAGCAGCAGCTCTTTTTCACTTTGAAAGCCTGTTTTATTGTAAAGGCAATCCAGTACCTTGAAAAGAATTAAAATATAGATGTGGCCCTTTAACTCTAAATTGACACGTGATTTGTACGTTCAGGGAACTGAGATGTGGATTACCCTGGCTTCTGATTGCAGGCTTCTTGAGCTTAATGTATTTCTCATCCACTCTGTATGTGAAATTCTCTTGCTAAAGGGTGCCATTGCATTTCACAAGGAACATATGCATACATCTGATGACAGGATTTGGTCTGTATAAAGGCATAAGTTGTTTTTATTAATGATATCATGAAAATTAAGCTCTCAACCATTCAGTCAGCTCACTGTGGCATAATAAACGTTTCAGCACAGAACTTGTGCTCCAGTAAAATACAGCAAATTTAATGTGACATCCATTGGTAACATGTATTACACTGTTTTCAGCAATGTTTTTTCTTAGGCAAAATTATTTCTCTATATTTCCAAGATATTTCTGAAAATTTGGTTTTATTGTGCTTTTGGAGTCTTACTAGAAGCCTGTACTCTGAACTATACTGTAACAATAAGTTCCTTACAATTGTAAAGAAATAAAGTTTAAAAATATTACTTTATTGTGTATTATAATTTTATTCATTGGAAAATGTTTTAATACAGTAGGTATTCTGTTAGAAGCCACCCAGTCTGATAATTTAAAGAGGTTTTTGTTTTCTTTTTAAGCAGCTGTTTCCTCTCTGATTTGGATTTTAATCATGACTTGACTTAAGCTTTCATGTCTTATTTATGCTGCCAGGAGAGAACTTGAGCACTAGTTTACTTAATTATTTGCTGTACAACAGCTGCTAATATTAAAAAGAGGAAGAAAAACCCCACAAAAAAATGCCATCTCATCTTTAGGTCTGCTACGGACAAAAAAAGCAAAGGCAGGGAGGATGACTGTAGCTACTCTGTCTGCTTGGCACAGTCTTCCTCCTCCTCCTCCTCCTCCTCCTCCTCCTCTCTCTCACTTTCAGTTTTCAGTGTAATGAAGAGCAGGAGAACAATATTCTGTAATTAAGGATTCCATTAAGTTGAAGAAAAGAGCAAATGGAGTTGTTTGTTCTCCTAGCTGAAAAAATTTGTCTGGGGTGGGGGTTAGTGGTAGTAGTGTAGAAAGAGAGAGAGGTGGGTGGAGAGACTAAGTCAGGGCTGTTTGTTGAATATACTGTTAAGGACTGTTACCATCCTAATTAATCAAGTTAGAAATTACAGCTGTAGTCGGTTTCCCCCCAATTCTTGTTATCAATTTTCTTCTCTTTTGAGACAAAGCAAATATAAATTTTGTGTTCATTTGTCATTCGTTCTTTGACTTCAGCATCTCTGAAAATAACAATGTAGCACAAAAGACCAGTATTTACCTAGTTGTAATGTGGGTTGCCATGGTGTTTTGCAAATTATTGCAATTATGTTCACCATGCGAGTCGCCCTTGGTAACTGGCGAAAAAACTGATAATCCTGTTTTGAACAAAAGGTCAAATTGCTGAATAGAAAGTCTTGATTAACTAAAAGATGTACAAAGTGGAATTATTTCCTACCATTCAGAAATAGTTCTTGATCGGGTTTGGGGGAGGGGGTGAGTAAGTACATCTGATTACTGAAGTACAAAGCATTGAAAGGATGTTGTCTTGAGCCTTTCATGTAGTCTTAATGGTGGCTTTTTTGTCAAATTTACCCATTTGCGGCATTGAAAGAGGCAGCTGCATTTAAGCTTGAGAGATGGTGCTTTTTCAAGAGTTCAGTGCATGGAAAGTTCTCAGCAGTATCTGCAGTTTACTATTAGACCTTCGGCTATTAAAACTGATGTGCTGCATTTGAGCCCATAGCTCTTGGTGCTTGTAAAACCCTCTGACTGATGATCTAATAAAGTGCTCTTACCGGACAATCTCTGATCAGATACTTTAGGAGGAAAAAAAAAAATAACCAGAGCTCTGGAAAGGGTGGAGGTAGAAGCACATGGCTGTACTGAAAAGTTTGCTTTTTTAATCTGTAGTGGAAATGTTAGTAAATAAGACTGTATATTCAGTTAAAGTATTTTAAAGGCCCAATGTAATGTTCCAGAATTCATTTTTATTTACATTTAAAAAGCAAAATTCAAGCAGAAAATATTAAAAGTTTTTCATAATGACCAGTCTTCAACAGTTACATACAAGTATATAGAGGGAATGGTTTCCTGCACTTTAGTGCTGTTGAAGTTCTTTTCATCTTTCCTTTATCATTCTTGGGGGGGATTGGGCTGGGGGCAGGGGAAGGGAGGGAAGAGGTGAGGAGGATTAAGGAGTTTTCTTTTTTAATTATTTCTACTTTTTGGTGGTTTTTTTGTTTTGTTTTTCTTTTTTCCTTTTTTTTTTTTAATAGCTACCTGGAAATTAATTCTTAAAACTTTGGAGAGCCTGTGTGAGAGCAGCATGAAAGCAAAGTAAACCTGAACAAGTTTGTGGGTTTACATTCTGCATCACCTAGCAACCCCCTGGCTCAGCCAGTTCTCTTGTCTGTCCCCAGTCCTGTTTGCAGACCATTCAGACTGCTCTTCGAAACCATGAAAGATATTCAGTTTCATTAGTGCCATTCTCAAGGAGAAAATAATTAAACTTAAATGAACAAACACTGCTTAGTGATGCTTTAAAGTTCTCTAGTTTAAGGTGACCAGACTGTTGAGACCCCTTTCTCTGCCATTACCTTTAACTCTTTTGAGCCCCTCTGAACTTACATACCCATGTATGTGCATTACCACTTCTAAAGTTTTCGGAACTCTGTTAACTCCTTCAGTATTCAGAGATGTTCATAACCATATTGCAAAGACAAATGCTTCACAAAAACAGTCTTTTTGTCTTTTTACCATCTTGGAGTTGACAAACCTTACCATAGGTGCTACGTATATGAGCAAAACCATTGTGTGTTCTATCCTACATCTGATGTCTTGCAGGAAATTCAACATGACAAGTCTGAAAAATTCAAGGACTGTACAAAAATCTGAGGGGAGAAGGAAGATAACAGAATTGTGTAATAATTGGGGGCAGTAGCGTGTTCTTAGCTTTCTAACCAAACTAGAGGCATAGTTTTTAAGAAATCTTTGGAGTTCTTAGTGTTTGTGTGTTGCTAGACTCCTTGACAAGCAATACATGGATGGGCTGTATGAGCTCTTTATGCTTTGTTGATAGTTGACAGACAAAGCAAAATTCTTTCTGAAGCAAGGTACTGTACTTAGTTGTGACCTATTGTAGCCTAAGAGTAGGGCTTCCTTTGAGTTGTGTGAATAGGGGAGTATTTTCTCAGAATGGACTTAAATGTCCTTCTAGAGATTTTTGCTCTCAGTACAGAAATCCATAAGGCTTCTTTTACTGATCCTTTTCTCAATTTAGCTTTCCATGTGTAGTCATTTTAAGTATGTCTTCTCTCAGTTGCTTGCTCAAAGTTCAGTTTAGTTGTTTTCAGTTTGTCTTAAGTGAAATAAAGTTGTTGGTAATAGCTGGGTCTCTTTGTGAGTGGTATGTTAGCATGAGAACACTTTTTCATCTTTTGCAGTGTGTATTTTGGTGCATAGAACCTTACTTTAGTGAAAATAAGAAGACCAAGGTATTGGATTTGATGTGAAGTAAAGCAGAACATATTTGCTAATTTAGTTTGTAATGTACAACTGTTAAGGTTGGAATTTGTCCACTTGTGGTGCTATTACATGTGCTAAAATTAGGGCCACTGTTTGCATCAAATCTTTCACAAGGGTTTGGAGTGCTCTATTATCCTTTCAGCAGGCTGATGATGGAGACTGGGCTTTGCACAAATGAGATCAATAAGTTTCAAATAACATTTATGAAATGACATGTGACTGTACATCTAAAGGTATCTTTAAAAAATCAATTTTTAATAACATCTAAAACTCTTACGTTGACCTACAAGATATTTTTCACTTATGTCTTGTTTGATAATTTTGTTTAAAGCATTTTTTATGTTAGCTTCAGTGTTTCAGGTCTTGGGGGAGGGGTAAGGCTAGGTTGCATTTCTTGCTTCTTCAGTTATCTCTTGTTTTGATCACATACACACGCCTCTTAAGACTTTTAGTAGTAAAACTGGTATGACAGATAGTGCTGAGAATAATATTTTCTTGAAAATAATGAAGATTTCTTTTGATCTTGGATGGTTTCCTCCTTTTTTTAAAATTTTTTCCCAGTTTTGGATTAGAATGAAATACAAATTCTATTATTTTGGAATATTCAGAATTACAAAATAGTAGTTTCAAGTTCTTGAAACTCTACAGACTTTTATTTTTGGTAGCCTCTAAATAGGCATTTGGTATTTTGTAGCTGACTTTGCCTCACAACAGTGCTGCAGTGCTTATTGGACTGTGAGATACGCAAGTTCTGAAGTAACTCCTAAAAAGTATGCTATGGGACAGAATTTTGTTGTGGGTTCAAATTTATGGCCATTTTCCATAAAATCCAAAGGGTACTATTTTGGATGTTTTAGATCAGTGCATTTGGCAGCTTCATTTCTCAAATGGGCACCTGGAAATTTACCATTCTAGTATCACCAGCTTTTTAAAATGGAAGGACATTTTGTGTTCTGAGAAACTCGGGTAGTGTTTATGTCCTCATTCATGCTTTCTTTGAGGTAGCAGGTCAGTGTAGCTGCATTGCCTTCAATTACTGTTTGTGTAGTTGTTTTGGACCTTCTGTCTGATCCTCTGAAGGTATAGTTCCCATTTATGCCAGGTGCCTTTGGGGTGGCAGTTTTCCAGTGGGGCACTGAGACGACAGATACAAGAATAAAAGTATTTTGGAGTGGGTGTCCTCTTGCCAGCATTGAATGTTCATTTGCCTTCCACTAGGAAGTTACTGGCTAAGATGCTTCAATTTGATAGCATCCTTTATTGTGGGTCATGTGAGAATACTACTGGATATATAACCAGTCTTCTCCAGGACCTGTACTGCTTTCAAGTAATACACTTTCAAAAGCGTATTTCCTCGTTTCATCTTTCATTTAAGAGATGGGTTTGTATTTTTCCTAAGAGATCATGTCTATCTGTTTATCAGCCTGGATAATGTGGGATTCTAGAGAAGGAGAGTGAACCTTCAGGAAAGGAATTTCCTTCCTTTATAAGACTTTTTTTTATCTGCTCCATCCCACAGCTGAATTCTGATATAGGCCAAAACTCAAGAAGCTCTGAAAATAAGGAAATGCTTAGAAAAGCAATTGAATTTGCACTGTCCAACTTCCACTGAGGTGAGGCAGGATGAAATGGAGTGTGAAATGCTGTGGTCACTGTTTATATTTTCCCTAAATTGGATGATCAGGTAACATCAGAGTAAAAATACTCACACCGGGAAATGTAACCTATTTTTTTTCTGGATGAGAAGCTAGCTACAATATTTCTTGTACAGAAGAAGAAAAGTTAATATGAAGTCAATGGCCAAGAGTGAGTTGATAAAATAGGTCCTTCTCTTGTGATCTGAATAGTCATATACCATGCTGCATCTGTGATCAAGTTTCCTAATGCATTATATTATATTGTATTAGCTTTATGTATAAATGTCAGGAACTAATTTCAGTTGTTGTTACTATAATAGTTACCGAAACTATTTGCGTTGCCAAAATGTACACAACACATACAAATATCAGAGAACATAGAATGAGCATTCATTCTCTGGGTAAGGGATTGAAGCTGTAGGGTAAATGTATTAAGAATTTATGCTAACCTAAGATGTTTCGCTATTCTAAGCATATGCTGCAAGATCTTTCAGCTGCAACAAGCTTGGCAGCTTGTTTTTAACATGGAACCTATTCCACTTAAAAAGATAAAAGCTCCAGTCAGCCAGCATCAATAGTGGACTCTTGACCCAGTTCCTTTTATAAAACAATTTATTTGAAGAGTCTGTAAAATATCAAAAGAATTTATTATTCAGAGATGATTTAATGTTACAGTGGTATAAAACCTTAAAATATTCTTGAAAATCATCTTTGTCTTATATGCTCAAATTGCAGTACAAATATTTCAACTTAGTTCTAAGATGTTTTTGACTTAAAAGTTTCAGGTACGCCTGACAGGGAGACCTTACACACACTCTTTGCTGTGAAATTCTTTTACCTTTTAAGATTCTCAGATGGAGTTCAGACATAGCTCTTCTCTAGCAAGGGATCTCTTAAACATAACATAAGGGCTTTTGATTGAGTATGATTTGACCTCCTTGTAGTAACATATTAAAGAACTGGAGAGAACTTCTCCATCAATTTTTTGTTGAAGTGAAAAGAAGGCAGGAAATGCCTGATATATCAATAATGATATCTCTCTATATGCTACTTTGAGATCTCAGTATGTCCAGGCTCTCTAATGGAAGAGGCTTTGCAAGTCCCTGGATTTCCTTCACAGATAAATTGAGATCTTTCTCATGGTGTCACAGCTGTTTTCATTAGTGCTTGGTAGCTGATTTGCTTGGAAAACACCAAGATTTGAAGGATTTTGGAGAAGTTGCTGACCCATAATTCTGCATCAGTGATTGCTCTTAATTTCATTACTTCATTTTTAGGGTGGGTTTGCATGATTCTTGTAAATAGTGTGCCTGTTTATTACTTATCAAGGAAATACTCCTTGATAGGAAAAATGTCAAAACAGATGAGATGCTCCTTATAAAGGCTTAGTTTCTGAGAGTGGTCATTTTTCTAAAGGAGGAGGGAAGAAGGGAAGCCTGATGGCTCATGTTCTGGATATATTATGTTCTTCTGTGGCAGCACATTCTTTTTGTTTCCTTCAAAAAATTTTTTTCTGACAAAATTATCTTAGAATTTTGCCTTTATGAAGAATTTGCTTATTCTTTACTTTCCTGTGCCCAAGGAGGGGGGTGACCATGAGGTGGGTTTTTAAACATCACAAGGTGTCCCTTTCATATGTTCATCCAGTCTTACATAAATTCAGATAATCTCATCTCCAGGTTGTTTCTGTTAGTAACTGCAAGTTCCAGAGGAGTGGCTGTGTCCACTCAGGCTGTCAGGAGACACACAGAGTGACAAAGTCAGATGTCTTAAGGTGTCACCTGTGAGGAGCCCTCCTGAGCAAGGTGTTCTACACTGACTCTGCTTTGGTTGTCTCACAGATAAATTACTCCATCCATAAGATCCTTCAAGCACAGCTCTCTGATGTGCCATTGTACTTGCTCTGGAGGGACATTCAGGATGAAGCAGCTACAGAAAGTGCACAGAGCAGGCAGGCACCAGGACTCTGCAGGGAGTTACTGTTCCTGCAGGAGAGAAATGTGTGTATCTGATTGTACCAGCTCTGACTTCAGCAAGTCCTCCATCTGGAAAAACCCTTTCAAAAGTTCAATGAGTCTGTGACTTTCTTGTGTCTACCAGCAGTAGAATTGGTTTGTTGATAACAGTGCATCCTCTGAGGTTTTTATCAGGTATATTTCCCCATGAAAAAGTGGGGTGTTGCTTGAGGAACCTCAGCAATGCTGAACTTCACTGAAGGGATGGAATCACTGTCCCTGGAAGTGTTCAAAAGGTGTGGATGTGGGAGCTGGTCTGCTTGGATAATGGCTAGACTCTGATCTGAGAGGTCTTTTCCAATGCTTATGATTCACATTACTAAGTGGGTAAAGTTTTCTGGTGGAATCTCATTTCACCATGTATGATAGCATTCCTGACCTGAGGGGATTTCTTCCTGGCATTGTAGCAGTGGCAGGTAGGTGTCACTCAGGTCTGCTTTGTCTGCTGAAATTCCAATGCATGACACTAGTTCTCACACTGTCATTCAGACTTTCATTGCTGCTGGTATCTCACCAAAGTGGGGCAAATGCACTGGGTTGTGCCAGTATTATTACTAGAATGTTTCTTTGTTCTGAGCAGGCAAAAAAGCAGATTAGAAGGTGAAATTACTTCAAAGTAATTTGGTTTCTGGTACGCAGCAGAAAAGCTTTCCTGACTTTACAGCAAGAGCTCATCTTTAAGTCAATATTCATATCACTTGTCAGGTTGGAAGTGAAAAATCATGATGTAATTCTCAAAAGATGTAGTTACTACTGATAGTCAAAACACTGGCCAAAGAATATGCAAACAGAAATTGTGGTTCTAGTCCCTGACATGTTGTGTACTACTAGGAAAGTTTGTTTCCCCAAACACTCAGCTATTTACAGAAGATACAGACCGGTGGGACAGGGAGAACACACCACACGAGTGGAGCAAATTATTGCAGTTGGAACTGGTAATCTTCAGGCCACTGAGTTAAGTCCTCTGTTGCCATGATGAACTGCCTGATTTAACTTCATAAAATCATCTGTCTTTTAATATTGCTTGGGGAGATCAATAGATTTGATAGTGTATCCAGTAATGCAGTATTGGTGGAATGTCTCATCCTTCCAGAGGATTTCAAGCCACTTCAGCCAGATTTGCCCTGTCAGGCAATACTATCCATAATAATGGATGTTGTCAGGAAAACAGGTTTTGAAGCTTTTGGTCTTGGAATGAATGGAAGTAACATGCTTTTGTAATAGTATGAAAAGAAAGGCCAGTGTGAAGTGGAAGTGTCGTGATTAGCAGCTCACAATGGTACCTGGATCAGAAGATCTTCATTGCATTCTCTCTCACATTCAGCCTTCCAAAAACTGGTTTGCTGATCAGTGACATGAGCAGCAGGCTTAAGATGGCTGACAAGGATAGAGTGTTCAGGCTGGGTTCCTGTGCTTCCCTTCTGGTGGGTTTGATGGTGTAAGGTGATAACTTCAGCTCTGCAATGCTGTAGACATGGGTTTGGGATGTAATGTGCTCAGATATGCCAGTCATCTGAGATTGGACATCATCCACCAAGATCCCATTTTCAAAACTCCATGTTAATATTGTCTTCAATGGGAGGAAGATTGCAGAGAAGCATGCATGGATTACAAGCAAATTCCAACTCCAGGTAACTGATAGTGACTTCTGAATAATTTTCAGTGCTTGCAGCTTTCTGCTTTTTACCAGTGCGTTTTTTCATTCCACGTGAACTTTTAAAACGTTATAGTGCCTCAGCATCCAGACTATCTGAAGGCAGGAACAGATGCAGAACTGAAGTGTCTTAGAGGAGCACATTCAGTCCTCTGCCGTAGCCGACAACCAAGCTATATTGTCAAATGTAATTTGTAAAAATTATTAAGATAAAGCTCAGTAAATGCATGTTGTTGACCCCTGCAACTTCTGTTTGAAAGGCTGTTGCAAAACCACTTGCCTCTATATTTTGGGGTAATATTCCTAATGCTTGTTGATCATTAGAATGGGAGAGGCTAATTCTCAAGAACACACTTACAAAGAAACAAAAATTACTTTTGACTTGCAAATTTCTCCCTATTAGCTACAGTTCATGGACTTAATACTCTTCAGGGATTTTCTTTTATACTGTGCATTTATTTCAGGGGGTTTTTTGCATACTTTTTTATATTTTAAAATGCACTAAGTATTTGTGGGAAGGATGTTTGGAAACGCTGGTTGCTTTTTTTTCCCTCTGTCAACTTGTATTTCATTTCCCACAGTGTTGCAGATACCAAGTAGAACAAAGCTGAAGGTTCCCTATTATGATTTTGTTTGATCTACTGCAAATTAATTTACAGACTCAGTGATAGCTGCTGGGAAATGAAGGATTGGTTTTGTTTGGTCAGTGAAGATGACAGGCATGGATCAAATAAGGGTTAACAATAATGCACTTGAGCAGATTGAATCAGAACATAATGCATGTATTGAATTTGATTGCAACATGCATGTCTATGGAAAAGGTTTTTGTTTAAAAGAAATCAAGGCTATGGCTTAATTATCAAAGCAAAACAAGACACATAAAGAGCTACATGTTTCTGATACTGCTTTTTTCAAAAATAGCTCCCTTCACACAGTTATCTACATGTTTAATTTCCATGCATAATAGCAACAGTTATTGTTGTCATTTGTTAGGAGAGATTAACAGATAGCAAGTACAAACGCAAATAAGGCCTGAATAGAGAGGTGACAAAGAAGAAAAGACCTCTTTACTGTTAATTATAACTGGTGGGAAGTCTATACAAATGACATTAACCGTTTTCTATATGAATTGAAGTGACATCCACTTTGTTAGTATCTACTCAACACATTTGGGCATTTTATTGTAGGAAATAACTTAAATGTTCATTTTTTGAATATAGTTTGTTGGGAAATGTTCTGCTTAGTAAAACTTGTATATTTTGATTATTATTTCTTAGTAGCTGAAAACAGGCATAATAGTAAGCTGTTGAATTTAAGTGGTTATTTTTATCCTAAGCTATGGGTTTTAGTTTAATCAGGGGGCTTTCAGTCTTTTTTCACCTGTTTTTTGTGACCAGCAGAGCCTTCCAGTGCTTTTTTCTACAGTGACTGCATTAGACTGAAATAATTGCATAAAGAAGCTTGCTTCAAATGTCATTACTCAGTGGTAGTTTGAGAGGATCAGCTATGCATTCTCTTATAAGACAGTAGAAGCTGTACCTTGTGAGTAGTGTAGTCCTTTGTTTCATAATTGTTAGCTAAAAAGGCCAACAGGTGGCAGAAAACACAGTTACTTTTATCATATGTTATTTTCATGGTTGTCTATTTTTGAGTATTCTGTTCAGCTGAAGCTGGGGTGCTGCTCCCATTCCAGGCTTTGTTTTTTCAGTTGCAGTTGCATTCCCTAGCAAAATGTCTTACTATCTGGCAGTTTCCATTAATTTTTTTTCCTAATACAACAAATTGTTTCAAAGTTCAGATGTAGTAATTTAATATGTTTTGAGTCGTGAATGTTCTCTTTGTGCACACAGAATATTTTCATAGTTACAGCTGAAACAATTAGGCTCTTCAACAGGAGGGTTTTGGAATGGGTGAGGACATCCTCCACACCCCCCCCGCCTGGCTGTGTATTTTAAGGTGCTGTTTTATGTCAGGTTGCTGCCAGATGTTTCATAGGAGGTAGATATGCCACAGAATAAACAAGTTTCCAAACAGAGCATGTCTTTTGTCTCTAAAAATTAACTTAATGCAAGATCTGTGAGAATCCATTATCCTTACAAAAATGTTTTTGTGTTTTCCCTCATGGTGGCTCTAATGATATTCCTGGTACTCATGTACTCAGGTGAGTGCCTGGAGATCTCAATGTTATCCTTGAGTAGCTTTTCTTTGGTAGAAGGTTATTCCATGTCTTTTTAAACTGAGTTACTTAATCAGTGTGAGACAACAAATAAACACCTTTGTCTTTTAGAGATAAATCTGAGGTTCATTTGGAAAAGAGAGCCAAGGCCTGTCTTTTTCACTTGAGGCTCATTTGTGCCTGCTGTCTTCAGAAGACACAGGTCAGATATTTGTTAGGTCAGGCCCTAAATTAGGATTTCTCACTGTGAACCCTGTGTTGATGAAGTAGCTCAGTCTTGCTGAGCAGTGTCTTATGTTGCTAATGTCAGTTCTGAAGTATTTGTCATAAATAAATTGTATGTGACAAAGTGGTCATAGGTCTAGGATTGCTAGGATAACAGTTATGCAAGAGAACAAATCACCAAAGGTTTTTGAATTCTTTACATTTTCTCACTGTGAGGTTTTAAATGTCATGATTTACATTGCTGATCTGTGTAACAATGAAGTTCACACTTAGTGATCAGATAGACTGAAAATATAGTATAATTAAATAATAATATAAACCCCTTACTTTATTAAGAAGGTCTAGAGCAGTTAGGATTTCCTCATCCCAAAATCTGTTTGGTGACTTGCTTTTGGAGATTTTTTTTGTTTTTGTTTTTGTTTTTGTTTTTTTTTCTCCATTTACTATAAATGGATCATAGGGTAAGCTAATGGATAATAGTGGATAAGCTTAAACTGTGTATCAGGCTTTTAGATGTCAGAGTTGGGTGCAATTAATCTAACTGCATATGTAAATACACTCTCTCCATTCCTGCACTATGGGCATAAGCACACATTTTAGGAGGTGCTATGTACATTGACATTGCCATGATGTTCTCCACACTTTTTTTCTGGTCTGCCCACATGGACATAAAAGCTCTGCTCTGCAAGGAGTGCTCTGCAGGGAGTGTTTTGATGGATTTGGCACCAAGTGGGATAATATTGAGTATATGACATGGTGGTAGATCTGGTGAAAGAGGAGAGGTCTCTGGAATAAACGAAGTTGCTTGGAAAGGACTTGAGGTTTCATTTTAAAAAGATAAAGAAAAACTAAAACAGTCTTGGAACACTTCTGAAATTATTACAGACCATATTTTTAGGTTGAAATCCAAAATTTCAACCTGATTTTGGATTAGGAAGTCATTGCCAGAGCATAACACTGGGACAGCTTGTCAAAGAGCTAATGAGAATGGAAGCAAGCAACTTTTTTATTGTCTTCTGATTCATAACATTTCTGTCAAAGTACCAGGGATCCAAGTATGGAGTTAACTTCTTTACAGGAGCAACAAAAATTTTGGAAATGGGCAAAAATAACCAGTCACTATTCCCAGCAGAGACATCATCAGCCCGTAGCCTGAAATGCAGAGTTTGACAGGGCTGAGGTGCTCAGGGTGGTAAAAGCAGGAACTGCTTGAAAAGAGTTGCAGGAAGAAAGTTCACTTCTCAGTTAACAGTAGAAGCTTAAATACTATGCCAAGTAAGGTGAAGTGAGGAAATGCTAAAAACCCAATCTTAATCTTGTGTCCAGTGTATGTATTGGCTTAGTAGGGAAGAATAAAATTATAATTCTTGAAAAAAAATAAATGTCTTTCTGGAAATGACTGCTTAATGCCCAAATGCTTCGTAATGTGCTATAGGCAGACAGAAATTGAGGAGAGAAAGGAGCAGAGAACAAGATGGTAAATACCATTTTGTTTCTGTATAAATTCATGTTCGTTGGTATCCTGAATACAGTGTGCAGTACTGGTTTCATCTCCCTCCCCACTTCTCCCATTTTCCCCCACTCCCTCATTTCCAAAAAGACCTGAGAGAGATTCAGAGAAGGGCAACAAAGATTTGGAGTGGTTTCGAGGTAAGGAACAACTAAGTAAATTACAACTGTGGTTTGGAAAAGACTTTGATTGAAGGTGATGTGATGGAGGTCTATAAAATCATGAGTGGCACAAAGAAGGTGAATGCAGAATAATTTGTCCTAGTCTCTCCTGATGCAAGAACTAGAAAGTGTTAAAAGAGAAGCTCTGTGTGTGTGTGTTCAGTAAAGTACTTTTCCATGTAGTTTATAGTTGTTCTACAGAATGTTGCAGTTGTTAAAAGTTTGCATGGGCTTGAAAAGCGCTTGAAGTTCATTTGGATCCTTATGCCTCATTAATGTATTAATTCAGTCGCCACGGAATACAGAGGCAGTGATTCAGGGTGGAAGAATCTTTGGAAGAGTTTTACCATGTCCATTTTCTTTTGCCAGTCCTTAAGTATCTTCTGTTGGTGGTTCTTAGGGATGAGGTCTGTCATTATTTTTAGCCTATGGTTGAACCTGGCACAAGAAGTTCATCCCTACCAGTGCTGAAATCATTCCTTCTTGAATAGTCTTAAGAGAAGCCTTTTGCATTATCTCCCTGAGCTCACATAAGACAAACTGGCTCAGATTTTATTTCATTTTAACTTAGCAAAATGATAGTTTTTCCTAAATGAATCAGTTTATGTTGAAGTCCTGGAAGCTTTCTAAAAAAAAAAACAAAAAACCAAGAACTTTAAGAAGAAGGAGAAAGGAAAGCTTCTGGCTTCCATCAGAAAACAGAAAACTTAGAACTGTTTCTCCCCTCTAAAGCTCAAGCAAAGAAATGGCATTTTACTTAAATATTTAATTTATTACAAGTCTTCCTGGAAACAAGTCTTGCTGAATGGTCTACATAGCTGGATAAAATACTCCTCTTGTATGTTAATGCTGTTGTAACTGGAGAAGAGCAGAGGTTTCAGTATATTTCAAAGAAGGAATGACTGCACTGTGCAGAATAAAGCAAGAAGACTCCAGCTTTGTTGTCTGCCATTACCTGTGTTTAAACAATGTCCTTAAAGGACCGACATCTCTTTATCTGTATTACAGGATCAGATGCACAGAGGATGTTAAAGTTGGGATATCTTTCTTCCTTGAATTATGATTCATTTTTAGATGGAATTAAAACAAGCTGTAACTTTAATCTAGGGTAAAAAATGATATTTTTTCTCTATGTTCTGCCTTCCTGCAGGGTTGGTTAATATGTGAGGACCCAACTTGCCAGAATCGAACCCGTCGGCTTCCGCTGAGTTTCTCCCGCAGCGGCCCCGTGTGCCAGGCCTGCAGGAGGGCTGTTCTCAGACCAGAGGTGAGTGTTTGGGGACAAAGCTGTGACAGCAGTGCAGGGGGATTCTCCTGAAGCTCACCTGGCTCTCAACCCGGCCTTTCAAAGGTAGCAGAATTAAGCAGGAATTTTTAATTAGTTTATTAGTTTAAAGGGGACTGTTTATGCTTTTCCTGTTCCACATTTAAGCTGCATCCTCACTGCTGTGAAGAGAGCATGCCATGCAGCTGCTGTGTTTGGAAATTTTCCAGCTGACGAGCATTTGGTCAGCAAACTAGAATTTGCTGGAATGTCTCTGCCAGAATACAGGTAAATTAAAATAGACAAACAAACCCAACCTTCCAAACCAAAAACAAACACTTTCTTTTCTGCTGACTGGTTCTTACCTGGCTGAATTTGGTGCTGAGAAGCTGGAGGTGAACTTTCATGCCATCATCTGGGGATACTACAAGATGGTATTTTTAGGAGATCAGAAGTTCTGGGTTCTGCATATTTGAATTTGGCTCTATACTTGAAAAATGTAGAAGCTTTTTAAACCTCACATTGAGCTGGATGGTCTGGTCTTCCAGAACTCAAGACCCCTGATGGTTTTCTTGGTTTCTGAGATTAAAGGAAGCTGATTGTTTCATGTTGTAAAATTCTGGTAAAGCACTTCAATTGGTAAGAAAGGAGAAAGAAAATGAGTTTAACATTTAGAAATCTTGA